>CM077672.1:259022536-261522536 GCA_039707655.1 Elymus sibiricus
AGCCCTCCACTCCCTCTTCATAATAGAAGAGAGACATTAGAATGAACCACTAATTCAACCATACATTTTCTGAGAAGAGAACCACCTACTCATTTGTTGAGATCAAGCTACTTCATTCCTATCATTTGAATCTTGATTTCTAGCCTTCCCAAGTTGCTTTCCACTCAATCCCTTCCTACACCATTGCCAAATCTGTGTGAGAGAGTTTGAGTGTTGGTGAGACTATCATTTGAAGCACAAGAGCAAGGAGTTCATCAACAACAACAACAACATGTATTACCTTTTGGAGAGTGGTGTCTCCTAGATTGGTTAGGTGTCGCTTGGGAGCCTCTAAGATGATGTGGAGTTGAAGCAAGAAGTTTGTAAGGGCAAGGAGATCGCCTACTTCGTGAAGATCTACCCCAATCGAGGCTAGTCCTTCGTGGATGTAAGCCATGGTCGAATAGACAAGGTTGCTTCTTCATGGACCCTTTGTGGGTGGAGCCTTCCGTGGACTCGTGCAGCCATTACCCTCTGTGGGTTGAAGTCTCCATCAACGTGGACGTATGATATCACCACCTATCAGAACCATGCCAAAAATCTCCGTGTCCCCATTGCGTTGCTATCTCTACACCTCTCGTTTTACTTACATGTGCAATGTTTACTTTCCACTGCTATACTCTTAGAATTACATGTGTAGGGTGATACTAGACTTGGTAGAATTGCTAAAATCTGCCCTCAACTAAAATTGGGAAAAGCATAGATTTTTATTTGGTCAATTAGTCTAATCACCCCCCTCTAGACATAATTTCGATCCTACAAGTGGTATCAGAGCTTTGGTCTCCATTGCCTTGGTTTCCATTGCTTTGGTCTCCATAGCCTTGGTTTCACAATATATGAGAGTATGGCGTCTAGTGAGGGTAATTTCCACCATAGAGGTCCTTATTTCGATGGTACAAACTTTGCTAGTTGGAAGCATAAGATGAAAATGCATATTCTTGGCCATAACCCCGCCATTTGGGCTATTGTTCATGTTGGCTTGCAAGGTGAATTCTTTGAGGATGGCAAAGAACCGGATCATGACGCGATGGCGGATGAGTTGAGGATGTTGCAACACAACGCTCAAGCATGTGACATTCTCTTCAATGGATTGTGCCCCGAAGAGTTCAACAAGATTAGTCATCTTGAGAATGCAAAAGAAAGTTGGGATACTTTGGTTGATATACACGAATATACCGAGTCCGTCAAGGAATACAAGTTGGATGTGCTTCAAAGTCAACTTGACAAGTTCAAGATGAAGGATGGTGAAGGAGTCGCTGAAATGTACTCTAGGCTTGCTCTCATCACAAATGAGATTGCCGGCTTAGGAACTAAAGAGATGACCCACAAATGCATCATCAAGAAGATCCTTAGAGCTTTGGGTGGAAAATATGATAATGTGTGCACACTGATCCAAATGATGCTCAATTACAGAGATCTCAAGCCCACGGAAGTCATCGGAAGGATTGTTGCTCTTGAGATGTCGCTGAAGGACAAGGAAGAGCTCCACAACAAGTCAAGCGGTGCTTACAAAGCTTCCTCAAGTGATACTCCTACTACCTCAAGTGACAAGTTGATTTCCTATGAAGAGATAAGCCTAATGGTCAAGAACTTCAACAAATTCTACAAGAATAGAAGTAAAGACAGAAGCTCCAAGTCAAGGTCCTACAATGAGAAGAGATCTTCTAGCTGTGATCGCAATTGCTACAATTGTGGAAAACCCAGACACTTTTCCAATGAGTGTATGAAACCTCACAAGAAAAGAGAAGACTCACCAAGAAGAAGAAGTTATAGAGATGAATCACCTCAAAGAGAGAGAATGAGTAAAGATGGTCGTTATGAACGAAGATCTTCTCGGAAGTAAGGATTCAGAGAGAAAAGACAAGTCATCGAGGGGCTACACAAGAATAAGACATCAAGCTCATGTTGGCGAGTGTATTTCTGGTTCTGACTCCGACAACCAATCTGAAGGAAGTTATCACTCCGACTCCGACTATAGTCAAGATGAAGGTGTTGTCGGACTAGCTCTTGTGTCATAAAACTCCTACGACATATTTGACTCACAAAATGAAGGAATTGGAAGATGCTTCATGGCAAAAGGCCCCAAGGTATCACACCCCGAGTTCATTGACTTTAATAGTGATGTGGATGATTTACTTGGTGAAGATGAATTGCTCATTTATAGAACTAGTGAACTAAGTGACAATGAAAATGCTAGTAATAATGATAGTCAAGTAGAATCGGATAACAATGCTATGAAGAAGATTGAGCGTCTAACTAAAGAACTAAACACTCTTAAGTTAGCTCATGAAACAACTCAAGAAGATCATAGAGAGCTCCTAAGATCTCATGAGAAGTTATGCTTCGATAAGCTCACCCTAGAGCAAGAACATGAGTTTCTAAAATCTATCAATGACGATCTTCGAAAGAAGAGTTCTTCTTACATCGCCAAACGACTTCTCTTGTCTACCTTTATGCCACAAATTAAAACTAAGCAATCTAATGGAAAGAGTAAGAAAGGTTCTTCATCTAGTAGTAACAATAACAATGCTAAATCAAATGTTGTTGCTCCTAGTAGTTCTCTTGATTCCACTAACGATTCTATTAGCCAAGTTACACTTGAGCAAGAAAACACTTTATTGAAAGGAACTATAGAGAAAGTAAAGTCTTGCCGGAAGTAAGCAATTTGAGGAAATTGTACGCTAGCAAGGAAGGCACCAGAAGAATCAAGGTGTTGGTTTTGAACGAAAGTTCAATGTCGATGGAGTTGAGTGGGAAGAAGGTCAATACCCCAAGATGATGTTTGTTCCCCAAAAGGAGAAGTATGATCCTACTACTTCAACGGAGAAACAAGCTCAAGACGACCTTCCACCAAAAGACCCCAAGCTAAAAGGCAAGGACAAGCTTCAAGAGGAGATTGGCTCATTTGAAGAAGCACCTCAAGCCTTGGTCAAGTGGGTTCCCAAGACTTCATCAAGTTCTACTTCGTCAAGCTCAACTACAACTCCAAGGATTCCCATCAAGTTGATGTGGATCACAAACAAGAAGAACTAGAGAGTTCTTGAGGGTGACTACGCCAACATATTTCACTCATATTCATTTATGGCAAGGACTTGTGCAACCAACTTCAACATCATGCACTAGTTCATGGAGTCATAGACCCTCTTGTTGGTAAGTCAAGGGCCAAGGTATTCATTGCTTTAATGGACATCATCATTTGTGCATTTCACTCTATGTCCATGGATATCCTTATTGTTTGTTCCTTGTGAGACTAACCCATGTAGGTATTGAAAGTGCCTGAATCCAATGGATTGCTCCCAACTCTTGATGATCTTCATCAAGATTGAGCATCCACATCTTCAACATCTACATGAAGTCTTCTAAGACAAAACCCAAGGTTAGTTTAACCCTTTAGGGGGTTCTCACATCTAGGGGGAGCTTTGCTCTAAGACTTGAGCTAAAGCAACCCTAATGGTGTGAACACATTAATGCTTTATGTAAAAGTGGTAACCCCACTTGTGCTTAAACGATGAGTACGGCCTATGATTAAATGTTCTCATTTGGCTCCTAAGTCGATATACTCATATATAGATGACCTAGTCATCGACCAGTGTGTCATAGATGCTAGAATTGGTTGTGCATGTTTGACACATATTTAATTTGCTATTTTTATTGAGTGAGCATGTTGCAATGCATTTTTTTCATTCAAGACATCCATTTGTTGTTTTGATTGTCTTGGTTTTTCTGGCCAAGTGGATGTACAAGAATGCCTAAGTACCTTCTCTAGCTATCTATTATTTCTTGTCTCAAATTATTTTCATGCTACATCACAAAATTTGAACAAGTCTTTTTCGGACCCTCAGGGTGAGGCGCACTCAGAGTCACCAATTTGTAAAGGGCCGAACTCCAAAACCTTCAAGTGTGTTTCGGTTCGACCAATTCACTCCTATTCGGTCTCACCAAACTCACTTTGATTGATCTGAGTTTTTCATCTCGGTGTTGCCGATTTGAACAATCTCGAAGCCACCGATATGTTGTACTACTAGTAGTTACCCATCTCGATGTCACCGAATTGTTTCACTCCGTGCCCCGGATAGCTGATGGGTATATGTATCATGCGGGCCCGTGCAGTCAAAATTTCTCAAACGTCACGACTCCTGCACCCCATAGCTGTCGTCACCCTCGTCTCTGGATAGTCGCCGTTGTGTCCAGCGTGCCCTCGCCATTGGATTTCGCCGCCATCAATGGGAATCTCCCTCCGTTGTCGCCGTAGAGGATTTGCGTCGAGTTAGGGTAAAATATGACCCCTTAGTGCTTCCTCTTTCTTATTCAATGCACTAGAGTATTCGCCATGATTCATGCCATAGTTTGCAAGTTCCTATTCCTCAGATTAATTCCGTAGCTTAGATTCGAGTAAAAAAATTAGGTTTAAGCTTTCTTAGAATGCATGTCGGACCGACCGACCTGAAATTTTTGAAGTCACCGATTTGGCATTAGCCATTGCACTAGTATGCCTCAGCGCCACCGAGTTGTACTAATCGGTGAGACTGAAAAGAAGCTTCTGTGAAACCCTAGCATACCGGAGAGACCGAGCCACACATCGGTCAGACCGAAACTGTGTGCCAAGTCTCTGTTATGTGCTTCGGCGTCACCAAAATGTTCAACTCGGCTGTTCCGAAATGCCTTCTATGAAAATTTGAAACTAAGATTTGAACTCAAATTTTTCAAATCAAGTTGCATTTTGTAATGACTCATCTATTCTGCATATACCCAACTACTTCACAGGTCTGTTTGCAAGATGTCAGATGGCAGTGACAGTTAGAATGTGTCAACAGAAGCATGTTTGCAAGATGTCAGATGGCAGTGACAGTCAGAATGTGTCAGCAGAAGCATGTGTTGATGTTGATGTAGGTTCTAGTCTAGAGGAGTCTAGCTATGATGAAGGCAGTAGGAGCACTCCAAGTAATCTGCCTAAGGCTGCCAAAAGGACAAGGAAAGCAAAGGGCTCTGAAAGTGAGGATGAGGACTTCCATCCTGAGGAAGTAACATCCAAGAAGAAGCAAGTTCTTTCTAAAGAGTATGGTACTCAGAAAGAGAGGCAAGTCACAAGGAAGGTTCCAGCTTCAGTTGCAGCAAAGAAGAGTATGACTCTCACTCTCGATGAGCCAAGTGGCTCAAAGGCACAAGCTGCAGGGAAGAAGAGGAAGGAAAGGAAGAGAATTGTTCATGTTGTTGGAAGGCCTACTTCTATGTTTGTTGATCCTCATGCTGATGAAGAGGAGGAAGAGCCAGCAGCTAACCCACCTCCTACCAAGTAGCAAAAACTCATGGCAGCTGCAATGAAGTCTACTACACCTTCCAAGTCTAAACAACCTAAAGTTCCAACTTCCAAGCCTAGAAGGACAACAAGGCAAGTTTCAGCAAGTGAGAAGAACAAGGCCCCAATACCTCAAGAAGATGATGATGATGTGACTTTGCTCAAGAAGCTGAGGCCGAGGTTGATAGATCATGATGATGTACATCCCATTGCTGAAAACATGAAGGAAAGAAAGGACAAGGGTCTGTGAAAATGGAGAGAGACTGATCCATATGCTACCAGGAGGATGACAACTTGTGATAGTAGGTTCCACACCCATGAACAACAGGATTTCTATGAGACAATGTTGCTAGATAAGAAGCCCATAGTAAGTTACATGAGATGGGTGGATTGGAAGTACATTGATGCTAATGAAGAGAAATTCCCCCATGTTCATGAGAGCTTCAGACTTTGTGGTGTTGATGAGTTCATTGAACAAAAGTTGACAGCATGGAATGTTGAGATGATAATGCAATTTTTCTCCACTGCCCACTTATATCCTGATGGCAAGATTGTGTGGATAACAGAAGGTGTGAGATATTCTTCAACTATCTCTGAATGAGCTGATTTGTTGGGAGTCCTGAAGGACGAGAAGGATGACATTGATGTCTATGGCAAGACCAAGGATGACCATAATTCTATGAGCAATATGTACAAGCCTATTCCCGAGAAAGACCTTGAGACTCACAAGCTTGGCTCTGTGAACCATTTGTTGTCAGGCTTAGCCACATCCAACACTATCTTGAGGCACACCCTGATGCCCAAGTCTGGAGATGAGAGAATGATCAGTGGGCACTCTATCAACTTGCTGCATCTTATTGACAATCCTTAGAAGTTTAAGGTGATGGATCTTATTGTGGAGACAATCAAGAGGGCTGATGCGGATCAAAAGAGATCTTGTGGATTTGCCCCTCATAGCCAGTTGCTTATCAGTTCCAAGTTTGGAATGGGCACATATCTACTTGATCGTGAGCATCTCCCGTTGAGACCTGATTTTGAAGACAATGTAGTGGTGATGGACCCATCTCACCCTACCTTAGTTGAAGCCCGGGAGAACATCCAGGCAGCTACAGCAGCTAGAGCATCAAAGGATGCCTCGGCCCCTAGCTCTTCCATCTCCAACCACAAGACCAAATCAGATCAGATGACATATCTACTAGAAGTCACTCAGAGGATTGAGTGAAGCCTGGCCAGCATCATGAAGTCTCAGGAGAGCCTAGAGCAGATAGTTGAGTCCAAGATCCATGGACTTGATGTGAAGATCGCAGAGATCCAAACCATTGTGGAGAAGCTGAAGGATGATGTGGAAGAAGCCAGGAAAGCCAGAGAGGAAGTAGAGGATAGTGATGGTGATGCTAGACCTACCACTGATAGATTTCATGTTGTTCCCAGAGCACCTAGGTCCGCTGATGTGCCTGCTGCTGACACGAGGACTACACTTGCTGCCCCTGCTGCTGCACCCACAGTTCCACCTCCAGCTGTACCACTGGTGTCCACTCCACCAGTCTAGCAAACATCATCCGAGGCATTTGCAGATGTGGTTCTCTCTACACCGTCGACTCACAGCGGAGCTGCTAGCCAGAGGACTTCACCACCAGGAGCTATTGGGAGTCATGCCAGAGCGACGTTTAGCTCTATACCTATTTGTTCTTTTTGATACTTGTTGCCAAAGGGGGAGAATTTGTATACATCATTAGGGCTTCGAGAGAGAGTGTCTTGCTTTTGCTCGTTTGATTTCTTTGTGTTTTTGCTACTATTTGGTTTGCTTTACCGTTTGTGATACTTTGTTCGTTATGGTTACGAGATACTACGTTTGGTTGTGTGATTGATCATACGATACTTCATGCTACACTACCGTAGGATGGTCCTAACGCGACACACATATCAGAGACTAATTGAGAAAACTGTGTGCGAAGCATAAATCGCAAACGACATGGAAACAAAACCGTCACCAATGAAATGAACTTTGTGTGATGGCATATCCATCAAATACGATTCGGAAAAGAGGTGCCTGTGTGATACGTGGCATACAGTTGATTCATAAAAACTATTGGCGATGAGGCAGAAGAACAAAAATGGGTAGCCAAATGCACTTGTGTGCGATATACGGCATACAGTTCACTCGGATGACCTGTTCGCGATGATGACAAAGAACAGAAGCGGCTAGACAGATACAAATGTGTGCGATATACAACATATAGTTCAGTGAGATGAATTGTTTGCGATGAGCCAAAATAGCACAAACGCATGGGCCTAACAAGGTGTGTGTGATGCCCGGCAAACAGGCGAGTAATCAGAGTTGTGTGAGAAGACCGATAAGAACACACACGATTCCTTGTAATAATCTGTGTGTGTTGTGGGCAAACGCTTGCTGGTAAACAATTATCAGCGATTGATGAAATCATCACCGACGGGTTTAGTAGTTTAACCGTATACGATATGATATGCTCTGCTTTTTTGGAACTGAATGTGCTCTGCTTTCTTTGCCAAGTTTTCCATTGATGGCATTATATATGAACACGCCACTGTTTCCCGCCACTTCCGCATCAGTTTCCCGCCACAAAGCGATTTGGCATATATATATAAGCCTACGCGATGCGCGACAGACGGAGGCACAACAAGCGCAGCCTATAGCCCATCTACCATTTCCAAGCATGCCAACCCACGGGAGCAACACGACGGACGACGCCATGCTGCGCGTCATCGCAAGGGTTGAGTAGAGCCTTGGCGCATGGAGCGGCAGTGCCACGTATCAAGATAGGCATGTCAGCACCGAGAGGCTGCAGCACACCGCACAACAAGATCGGTGGAGCGCCGGAGAGCAAGATAGGCGCGTCCACCATGATAGGCTGCTGCTCGCCGCATAGCGTGACCGGTGGAGCGCCACAGAGTGAGAGGCGCGGCACGCCGCACAGCAAGAGCGAAGCCATCGGCGCTTGCCTGCTGTCGACGGTGTGTTTCAGCAGGGTCCACGGCACGTCAGTAGCCCGAGTCCTCATTGGGAGTGGGCAGACGCCATCTGCATTGTACTTGCACCAGAGACTGGACGCACCATACTTGTACCGGACGCCGGCCATGCCGTTCGCATGGGTCATGCCGTTCCCCTTGTGTGAGGCCCGCTAGATGCCAACGCGCTGGTGTCGGGGTACACAAACATGGGGCGTTTGTTTTCCCCTGACTTGTGCACGGACAGAAGGATCCCGCCCCGGCAACCCTGGGCCTCGCGCAGATGCAACTGCACCATGACCAAGGCCAAGCCAGAGAAGCCGCTCTTTGAGAGATCAAGGAGCACATCAAGGACACCAAGACGATGAGATATGTTTCTGGGAAAGCCTCCCTCGTCGAGCAGGAGAGCTCGGCCAGGTTGAGGCCACCCCGAAAGCAAGTCCAGGGACGTCTCCCTTACCGGGTAGGAGAGCCTGGTCAGGTTGAGATCTCCCCCTAGGACAAGTCCAAGACCAACCCCGGCAGGCTTGCCGGGGCAACTCAGCTCAAGTTCCCCGCCAAGACTCCACCGCTTCACCGAGCAGTGACGCAAGTCACTTATCAGTGCGGTGTCAAGCTCCCAAGTGATGATTTGGCCACCGCATGCACATGGCGGCCAGATGGAAGACAGATCACACGCCCTGTTGACACCCGCCAAGGGCGTGTCAAGACAGTAAGCAAAGCTGGGTTTGGCGGCGCAGCAGGCTTGCCGGGCTCATCCACAACAAGACACCTAGCAGTGCATTAATGCACTTTGTCCTAACTACTAGAGTTAGGTATGATAGCACTATTTGCTATCTAATCATGGGACAAAGACTATTTTGCCATTGTGGTAACCCCTTGAGCTATAAAAGGAGGTCCAAGGCAACCTAGCAAAGGGTTGGAAACTCAGAGGTTCCACGCCCAACCACACCAAAGCCACCATACATTGTACGTGCGTGGCAGCACTCCCGAGGCAACCTTGCCGGGGACTTGCGCCTGCACCCATCGCCTTCATCCACACAATCCACCAAAGCAGGAGTAGGGTTTTACGCCTCGCGGCTGCCCGAACCTGGGTAAAGATCACCGTGTCATCGTCGTTGTGTGTGCTCCATGGCCTCTGCTCTTTGTGCAACGTGACCTCCCCGTGCCGAACCACAAAGGGGCCGCAAGGTCCCATAGGTGATTGTGGATCATTCCCCGACATCTTTGGCGCGCCAGGTAGGGGGGTCGCTTGTGCGAATCCGAGGTTGTGAAGCTCACGCTTGCCGTCATCTTCACCGCCATCCTTGTCTATGGCGCTCTAGAGAAAGTCCAGTGTGGCCCCGTCCCCTTTCCGGCACCTCGCCGCGCGTTTCAACCGGCGGCAATGGCGGTGCTCAAAACGGGGGACGCCACTGCTGCAGCCTCAACTAAGTGCGCTCGACCCTCCGGGCGGCACCGCTCGGCCCAGCTGGTCAGAAGAATGGTACGTGTTCGCCCCCTTCTCTTTCCCTTTCCTCTTCCTCCCCCTAGAAGTCTGGATGCATTGCGGCGACGCCATTGGTATCGACGCGCTCACGTGAGGTTCGGTCCAGCATTTGTCCTGCTTAGGATGAATCCCGAACTGAGCGTTGGAGCAAGTCCACCAAAAGGTATCCCTGGCAATCATTCCATGATGAACTCTCGCGTGCCTGCGTGTTGCTACTCACCAGCCGCCGACAAGTTGACGAGAGACAGGGAAGGGAGGAATAAGGTTTGGGGTGCGTTCGCGGCTCTACCGAAGAATTCAAGAAGAAGAAAAGCAGCTACAGAAAGAAATGAAACCACGCGGGGACAAGAACATGTGTCCCAGCAAGAAAGAAGCGCAAACAAAAGCTAAGTTTACGCACTTATGAACTTTCTTTGGAAATCACTTAGGCATATCCCTCGAGTACCCCTCAGGTTTCGTATGGTTGGCCCTATGCGTAGGGGCACCTCACTTCATCTTGATTCGCACCCCTGCTCCGTTTCAAGCCCGCTCAACGAGACAGGTGGCTGCCTCTAGAGTTGTCGGGGAAAAACTCGCTGGTAAAGCGTGCTCTTGCCTACCGAGCGCTAAGGACCCATTTCTCAAAGCAATCATGGCAACATGCTGTCAGCGAGCAACCACGATGCGCAAAAAGAATATCATACGAACATCAGTGGGAAACGAAAGGGATAGCGTACATTTACATAAGGTGTATGCTTGATAAGTTCCAGCAGCAGTAAAGATATGAAGTTTAACAACAAAAGTGCATGTCACGTCTTGTTGCAGGATGGCATGACATCAAGGATGGGCCAGCTATTAGCCCTGCTTCCCTCCTGGGATTCTTGGGACCTTGAGGACCCTGTTGGCCAGGTGGGCGACCTTCGCCTCGGCAGCAGAAATGTCGGCACCCTCCGGCAGCTTCTTGAACCCGATGGAGAGGTCGAGGTCTGGATGGAAGTAAGTGAGGTTGCTCAAGACCAGGGAGAGGGCACTGCGGGCGAGCTTCCGGGACTCTTCAGCAAAGCAAACATCCCGGTCGTCCTCGTATGTCTTCAGCCTGTCGATCAAGCCCTCAAAGAAGAGCATCAACTTGACGCTCGGGACCTCGTGCTCGCCAACGGAGAAGGCCCAGCTCTTCATGTTCATGCTAGAGATCTGGGCAGAGAGGTGCGTGGTGATATCAGTCAAGCTCCTGATCCAGAGGTCGCACTGCTCCACCTGATTCTCAAGTTTGCCTTCAGCTTCCTGCTGGAGAGTTTTGGCTTGGGTCAGGTCCGCCGTCAGCAGCTTCATGTGATCGGTGACCGACTCGATCTCCTTCTCCAAGGAACCCGCCCTGGACTTCTAGTCGGCGATGGTGCTGTTGGCAGTGGCGAGCTCCTGACTCTTGGAGGAAAGCTGCGATTGCGCCTCCTTCAAGGCGCTCTCCGCTTTCTGTAGCTCCTCCTTGAGAGTCGTGGCCTCCTTCGTGCTCCCGGCAAGATCCTCCTTCAGCTTGATCACCTGCTGATCGAGGTCTGCCTTGGCGGCAAACACGGCGGCGAGCTCATTGGAGATCTTCTTTAGCTGGACAGAGGAGTCATTAGTGAGCGCGTCCAACGCGGCCTTGTGAGTGTCCTCCAAGTGCTTGACATGCTGCTGGACAAGAGCCTCCAGTTCATCATCCTTGCCATGGAGAGCGGCCTCAAGGTTACCCTCCCGGGCGGAGATCTCCTTCTCCCTGGCGTCCAGCAGCGCCTCGCGCTCTGCCAAGCTAGTCTCCCAGGCTGTGAGTTCCTCATTGGCCGTGGCCAACACGCTCTCCTGCTGCCGGACCGAATGGGACTGCTGCTCGAACCAGGCGCGCAGCTCGTCACCTCAGGCCCTCAGCTTCTGCTCCACGAGGGCGGTAGAGTCGTGCTGCTCCTTGAGTGCTCGCCACTTGGAGTTGTACCTTCTCTGCACCTTCTTTAGCCCCGTCGCCATCGACTCGAGGAAGGCCAAGTCCTTGGCGCCGTCGATGGAGCCACCGGCCTCCTTGGTTCCCGGCGACAGGGGTGCCAGTATATGCCAGATCTCTTCATCAAGACCGGCGCCCACCAAAGTGGACGGGTCAGAAGCTGCCGGGCATGATAGCAAAGGGATGATCACCAGGTGGCTCGTTGGAGGACTGTCGGCGAGGGGAGGAGCCACAGTCTGGAGAGGTACTTTCTCCTTGACCACCATGCCTTGCCCTACAGCCCCGGCAGCGCTCCCCTCCACCTCCCCCTGGGTCTCCTAGATCGCCCCGGTAGCCAGCCCCTGTCCCTCTCCGGCAGCTATCTGGGACGCCTCCTCAGCAGCTCTCCTACCGATGACAGCACCTCTTCTAAGAGCTCTGGCTCTTCGGGTCAGGGGGCTGCGAGCAAAGACAGCGGGTGGTGTGACAAAACATCCGGCACCGTCAATCAAAGGCGAGAAGACAAGATTACCAGAAGACAAATTACCTGACGAAGGTTGCTGCGGAGAGACGTCTTGTTCCCCGGCAACGGTTGCCGGGGAACGGACCACGACCTCTTCCTCCTCGACGACTACGATGTTGACTTGGGCGAGCTCCACATCGGACGGCCTTGCCGGGTACCCTCCCTCTTGGGTCTTGGTGGGAGTAAGCTCCTCCGGGGAGGCCTTGCTTTGGTGAGTCTTGTCCCCTCCTCTGGTAGGGGAGGGAACTGACTCCTCTGCTTCCCCAAGGGTAGGTGGAGACCGCCCTACGCCTCCATGCTTGGGGCTGGGTGCAGGATCTCCTGCACTGGTCCTTGCTGGGCTCGAGCCCGCCGAGGGGCTCGGCACCACCACGTGCTTGGTCCGCTTGGCTTGCTGGGCCAGAGTCTCTTCCTCCCTGCCAAGAGGACAAGAGAAACAAGATCAATGGCAAACGACTACAAGCTACCTCAACAAAGGAGAACAACTGATTCAACTCACTCTGAATCATCAAGCATGGAGCTCAGCGCGTATGTCGCCGGCGGCGGAGTTGCTCGTGCCCTCTTCAACGACGGACGGGCGGAGCTCCCCGACAGCCCTGAGCTCGCCTCCGGGGCCGATTTCTTTGGAGGGGTTGAGTTGCGCAAAGAAGCGGAGCTGGACTGGGGGCTGGGATCAACCCCGGTAACTGTCTGTCGCTTGACAGGAGGGGTCTTGGCCTCCAGAAGGTGGGAGGACTGGCAGCGCGCTATCTCCGGGACATCATCCTTGAGGACGGCCTTCTTCTCCTTCTTGGCGGCAGGCTGGGGAGCGGACGCTGCCATTTTACGAATGGTTCATTTATGAAGGCATTGGCCCGGAAGCGGCTCGGGGGCTTGGGGGCCCATGGAGAGCCATTCCTCTTCGGGCTCCCTGGCCGCCTTTGCCTCCTCCCCTCCCCGGACCTCTGCTGCCATGGCCTGAAGGACCTCATACCCGGCAAGATCAAGCCCGGCAAGATCGAGCCCGGTAGCTCCCTCCTCGGCAGGATCCCTGCTCCCTTCTTCGGAGGAACCCACACCTTCCACGTCTTCCTCCACTCCGAGCTTCATTCCGCTGGCCTCCCGGAGCGCCTTGTCTTCGGCAATTCATTTGTGAATATAGGCCGCCTCCGCCTCGGAGGTATCCTTGACCAAGTCTTTCTCCACCCTGGTGGCCTTTTCCGCCAGCCTGGAGAACCATTCCATCTCCTCTTCTAAGCTCGGCAGGGCCCAATCCTCTCGGACCCCAAATTCGTTGCAGTCCAGCATCCACTTCAGAATCTGGTCCCGGGCAGAATTGAGGTGCAGTGGGACGACACTTTCCGACAGGTGGAAAGTGCCCAGCTCGCCAAACAGCTGCTCGCACAGCCAGCTATGGCTGTACACCGTCAAGTTGTTGGCGAGGCCGGGGTAGAGGCGCATCCTGTCAGCAGCACCACCATAAAGCCAAGCAAATCTGTCCCTCCGCTGCAGAGGCGCAATGCGATGCCTAAGGAAGTCGGCTCCCACGTGTGCAGTGGTGAGCCCGGCAGCCTTGAGGTGGATGATCCTGTGCAATGCTGGCCTAAGCTTCGCATCAGACAGACCCAGCTTGCTCCACTCTTCGCCGCGAACGACACATTCTATCCGTTCCCAGAAATATTCTGGGGCTTCCTCGTCCTGGATCCAGCACCAATCTGCTCTCCATTCCTCCCACTTGGCGCCCTGCATGCTAGGGAGATAATCCCAATCTTCCTTCTTACCTCGGGGATCCAGCTGATATTCCCCGAGCGGTGCGTCTTGTCCTCAATCCGGGGGGTGAAGAAGTGCTTGAACAGGTCCACATTGGGGGCGACTCCAAGAAAATCTTCGCACAAATGAGCGAAGATCGCCATGGTCGCTACTGCATTGGGCGTGAAGTCCAGAAGGCGGAAGCCGTACACCAACATCATGGCTTCCATGAACTCGGAATAGGGGAAGGTGAGCCCGCAGAGGAAGTATGCGCAGAAAAAGCGATATGAGTTCAGGGGATCCTGGCTTCCCGCCGCCAGAACCACCGGCGCTCCATGCCCCTTTGGGACCTCCCTCCCCCACATGTACGCATACCTCGCCGTCAGGGCGTCAACGTCCAGGCTTGTCAGGAGGAAAACCACTACTTCCCGGCGCTTCTTGTCCAGCGCTGCCGCCCTCTTCTTCTTTCCCTCCGCCGTAGTTTCCTTCATGGCGGCGGCCCCCTTTCCCTTGATCGCAGTCGTCTTCCTCCCCATTCAGCTGGCTCGTCGAACAGCAAGGGCAGGGAGAGGCGGCTAAGGTCCGGAAATAGGCAATGGCGGAGGAGGCAGGGTTCGGCTTGAGGAAGAAGATGAAGAAAGGGGAGATGGGTGCGAATGAGCAATGGCTTAGCCCGCCGCCCTCTTTTATTGGGCAACGGGCGTAGGGGTTAACTCTTCGCTATCTCCTCCCCAAAAGTTACTGTTTTTCATTACTGCCATCCACGGCCCACGACCCGCGTTAATCACGCGGAGTGGACGTTGAATGGGACTAGTCATCGCAACAAACCACTGCGTAGGCAGCGCCTTCCTGACGCGTGTCCGTGCACTATTGGGGCCTAACCCAACGTTGCCAGCGACACGTATGGCTCAGGCCCGGGGGCTTCTGTCGGGGTACACAAAGATGGGGCGTTTGTTTTCCCCTGACTTGTGCACTGACAGAAGGATCCTACCCCGGCAACCCTGGGCCTCGCGCAGATGCAACTGCACCATGACCAAGGCCAAGCCAGAGAAGCCGCTCTTTGAGAGATCAAGGAGCGCATCAAGGACACCAAGATGACGAGATATGTTTCTGGGAAAGCCTCTCTCGTCGAGCAGGAGAGCTCGGCCAGGTCGAGGCCGCCCCAGAAGCAAGTCCAGGAACGTCTCCCTTACCGGGCAGGAGAGCCTGGTCAGGTCGAGACCTCCCCCTGGGATAAGTCCAAGACCAACCCCGGCAGGCTTGCCGGGGTAACTCAGCTCAAGTTCCCCGCCAAGACTCCACCGCTTCACCGAGCGGTGACACAACTCACTTATCAGTGCGGTGTCAAGCTCCCAAGTGATTAAGTGGCCACCTCATGCATGTGGCGGCCAGATGGAATACAGATCACACGCCCTGTTGACACCCGTCCAGGGGCGTGTCAAGACAGTAAGCAAAGCTGGGTTCGGCGGTGCAACAGGCTTGCCGGGCTCATCCACAGCAAGACACCTAGCAGTGCATTTAATGCACTTTGTCCTAACTGCCAGAGTTAGGTATGATAGCACTGTTTGCTATCTAATCATGGGACAAAGACTATTTTATCATTGTGGTAACCCCTTGAGCTATAAAAGGAGGTCCAAGGCAACCTAGCAAAGGGTTGGAAACTCAGAGGTTCCATGCCCGACCACACCAAAGCCACCATACATTGTACATGCGCGGCAGCACTCCCGAGGCAACCTTGCCGGGGACTTGCGCCCGCACCCATCGCTTTCATCCACTCAATCCACCAAAGCAGGAGTAGGGTTTTACGCCTCGCGGCGGCCCGAACCTGGGTAAAGATCACCGTGTCATCATCGTTGTGTGTGCTCCATGGCCTCCGCTCTTTGTGCAACGTGACCTCCCCATGCCGAACCATAAAGGGGCTACAAGGTCCCATAGGTGATCGTGGATCATTCCCCGACAGCTGGTCCCTAGGCTCGAGCGCCTCCTTGGCCCTGGTGACCACCCAGGCGCGGTAGAGGAACATGGCCATCGCATCCTCGAGTTGGTGATCTCTGATGAAATAGCCAACTTGGAGCTCGATATCGCGCTCCAGATGTACCGCGAGCGTGTCAACCGCTTGGACGAACGCCTGCACGAGTTCAGGCAGAGGCATGAGCTTCCATAGGCAATGGTGGTGGTCACGAATGCGTTTTATTTTGTGGAGTCATTTGGACGTCGATCACTATGTATGCACAACAATCATAATATATATTATTGCTCTGTTTCAATGTGTGTATGTTTTCCGTTCTTATATATTGTTCTGTTTCAATGTGTTTATGCTTTCCATTCTGTACATATGGATGATATAACAACTAGATATAATAGAAATTAGTACGAAAACAGATAGAAATATGAAATTCATAATAGAGTTATATTAATTCTTCAGTAGTTCATCACAGATATATATATAGAGAGAGATATAGATATATCATCACATATACGTGATGATACTTAATTAACTACTCCGTACAATGTATAAAATTAAAAATGAACAATACTAAAAGTCTAAAACTAATAATCTCGCCTTGGGCAGCCAGTATTTCGGTGGGCTCTCGCCACCAGATCCCTGGTGCATGGCGGCTTCCCAGCGAGGAGGGGGTTCTCCCCCTCCTCTGCCTTGCAGCGCTCGACGTGCCGATCGGCATCTTGCTGGCAGACGCGCCCGACCGATCTTGCCATTTCAGTGGGCGCCCACGGAGCTCCTCGTCAGTAGCACGCTGGAGCTTATCGGCCCACCTCCACACAGCGTTGAGGCGCCTAGCACCTCTGGCCGTCCTGGCATAGTATCGGCCATCTTTATACACCTCCTCCGCACGTCGACGCGCCCGCTGCCAAAGCTCGAGCGCCTCCTTTTCCCGGGCAGCCTCCCGGGCTTCACGGGCTGCCTGGTACCTGGCGCTCTCTTTCACCAACTCCTTCTTGAATGCCACTTGCCTGGCTTTCTCAGCCGGCTCCAGCGCCTTCCACTTAGACAGATTGTACTGGCTCCAAAACCACTCTTCCGTTGGGGGATCCGGCGCAACCAAGTCTGGTGGCGCGTAGGGGTCCTCCTCGTTGCTGCTCTGCGCCTTGACGTGCTCGTGGGGCGGCACCTCCTCGGCGCGTGGGCTGACCGGCGGTGCCATGACAGAGTTTGGATGGAGAGAGATGGGGTGAGAGAGGAGACAATGGAGATGAGAATGCAGGCGGGACGACGTGGGCGGGTAGAATTTATTGGCGGCCGGAATCTAGATCGACGTGAGCAGCACTCGCCAGTCGCCGGAATTTCAGTACTGTAGCTTAAATCCCACACATTTCCCGCCACAAAGGCCGGTTTTGACTTACATCGCCAATGGTTCCCTATATAGATCCGCATCTGATTAATAACCCGCGCCACTCACCTACCAAACGTAGAGGCGCGAAATAGATTGCCAATCATGTGGGGCCCAGTTGTCTTGCCAGATATTTACATTTTCTTTACAAATGTAATGCATGAATGCTTACTTGTGTTACCATGATATTTTTACCACGTCATCTTGGTACCATGTCATGGCATTAAGCAAGGTTTCGTGTATATTTGAACATTTTTGAATATTTTTTTGGGTTGTAAAACACATGGTTCTCAATGTTTTTGTCCAAGCTGTGAACCAATGCGTTTAGAAATTCCTTTCGGTTTCCTCCACATGGCATAAACTTCCACACAATGACACAAATATGATTTCCCAATCCATGATGGTTCGTTGTTGCATGCACATGTAGTTCAAATTTGAATTACGGCCATTATATGGATAGAAACTCATTTAATGTCTTAAAAAGGTCAAATCAGCCCCGAAAATTTTCAACTTTGAACATGACATTTGTATCCGTGCATGTTAACTGTAGACAAAAAATCAAGGGGCGTAAGAGGTAGTGACCGTGGGCTTGTCATCAAACATGCATATTGTTCCCTCTCGGAACCACGAGTCTTCTTGTGAGATGCTCCGATTTATGAGAGGTGTGTATCAAAACTTTCGTCAAACATGCCAATTTTTTTACCATGACATCTTGGTACCATGTCATGGCATCAAGCAAGGTTTCATGAATTTCTGATCATTTTTTATTTTTTTGGGATTTCAAAACCGTGGTTCTCAATTTTTGTGTCCAAGTCTTGACACCAATGTGTTTGAAAATTACTTTCGGTTTTCTACACAGGGCATAAACTTGCACACAATGACACAAATATGATTTTCCAAGCCTTGATGCTTTGTTGTTGCATGCACATGTACTTCAAATTTGAATTACAGCCATTATATGGCTATAAACTCATTTAATGTCTCAAAAAGGTCAAATCAGCCCCGAAAATTTTCAACTATAAACATGACATTTGTATCCGTGCATGTTAATCGTAGAAAAAAAAATCAAGGGGCATAAGAGGTAGTGACCATGGGCTCGTCATCAAACATGCATATTGTTCCCTCTCAGAACCACGAGTCTTCTCATGAGATGCTCTGGTATGTGAGAGGTGTGTATGAAAACTTTCGTCAAACATGCCAATTTTTTTCCCACAACATCTTGGTACCATGTCATGGCATCAAGCAAGGTTTCATGAATTTCTGATCATTTTTTTATTTTTTTGGGATTTCAACACCATGGTTCTCAAATGTTTGTGTCCAAGTCTTGACACCAATGTGTTTGAAAATTACTTCCGGTTTCCTGCACAGGGCATAAACTTGCACACAATGACACAAATATGATTTTCCAAGCCTTGATGGTTTGTTGTTGCATGCACATGTGGTTCAAATTTGCATTACGGCCATTATATGGCTATAAAATCATTTAATGTATCAAAAAGGTCAAATCAGCCCCGAAAATTTTCAACTTTGAACATGACATTTGTATCCGTATATGTTAATGGTAGAAAAACTCATGGCCATAAGAGGCAGTGACTGTGGGCTCGTCATCCAACATGCATATTGTTCCCTCTCGAAACCACGAGTCTTCTCGTGAGATGCTCCGATTTGTGAGAGGTATGTGGAAAAACTTTCGTCAAACATGCCAATTTTTTTACCACGGCATCTTGATACTATGGCATGACATGAAGCAAGGTTTCATGAATTTTAGATCATTTTTTTGGGGATTTAAAAACCATGGTTCTCAATGTTTGTGTCCAAGTCTTGACACCAATGTGTTTGAAAATTCCTTTCGGTTTCCTGCACAGGGCATAAACTTGCACACAAGGACACAAATATGATTCTCCAAGCCTTGATGGTTTGTTGTCACATGCACATGTAGTTCAAATTGGAATTATGGCCATTATATGGCTAGAAACTCATTTAATGTCTTAAAATGGTCAAATCATTACCGAAATTTTCCAAATTTGAACATTACACTTCTATTCGTGTATGTTAATGGTAGAAATGAACTCATGACCATAAGAGGCAGTGACCGTGGGCTCGTCATCCAACATGCATATTGTCCCCTCTCGGAACCACGAGTCTTGTCGTGAGATGCTCCGATTTGTGAGAGGTATGTATCAAAACATTCGTCAAACATGCCAAAAAATTTACCACGACATCTTGATACCATATCATGGCATCAAGCAAGTTTTCATGCATTTCGGATCATTTTTTTGGGATTTAAAAATCATGGTTTTCAATGTTTATGTCCAAGTCTTGACACCAATGTGTTTGAAAATTCCTTCCGGTTTCCTGCACAGGGCATAAACTTGCACACAAGGACACAAATATGATTTTCCAAGCATTGATGGTTTGGTGTTGCATGTAGTTCAAATTTGAATTGCGGCCATTATATGGCTAGAAACTCATTTAATGTCTTAAAAAGGTGAAATGAGGCCTGGAAATTTTCCAAATTTGAACATTACAGTTTCATTCGTGCATGAAAACAGGATAATAAAATATTCATACAATTTAAACACCATCCGTTGGCACTGTACCCTTTATTACTCATTCATATGTAATACAAATTTACTTTACATTACACACATTTGTTTATTAGCAACCGTTTGCGATGAAAATTAGCTGGTCTATTTATGTCTCCCTCCATAAGCTTTGTCTGCTCACCCCGAATCTGTGCAAGAGCAGTTCACGCCCGGATCCCGGCCCGATCCCCACTCCCCAACCCCTACCTCCAAAGAATGACGCCATGGAGACACTTCATGAGGGCCCGTACGGTCAGCGCGCCCGCCCCGAGCGGCTCCACCTCCGCCGAGCGCGCGGCCGCCTACACCGAGAGCGCAGCCGCATCCGCATTGAGCGCAGCCGCATCGGCCGAGAGGGCATCTGCCGCAGCCGACAGGGCAGCTGCAGCAGCCGAGATGGCTGCAACAGCTGCTACGACGGCAGCTGCAAACGCCGAGAGCACTCGAGCGGCCCTCCGTGCCGTGGAGGTCGCCCTGGCCCGGGTCGAGGCCATCCACTCCCACATCGAGGATGCCCATGCCAAGATATTCCAGGCCTCCTTGGAATCCAGCCTGCACCCCACATCCGAAGATGCGGCGGAGGCGGATGCCAAGATGCTTGCCGACAATGACGCGGTGGTGGCCATGAATGAGATCGTTGAGCGGTAGCTAGAGATGCAGGAGGTGGAAGAGAGCGATGAGGTCCATGAGGATGAGTTGCGCCTGGCTCAGGAGGATGTAGAGAAGCGCCTGTCCGTCGAGGAATCGGTGGTGGAGTACCAATGCGAGCTCTGGCACCGCCACTACTACGAGTACTACCACCTTGGGGACGAGTATGAGGACGACGACGCGGTCGAGCTCAGCATGGGGGACGCGGAGTCCACCAACAGCGGAATGTCGCCAGGACAAGTCATCGACGTCTCATCTTACAACGGCGAGGCATAGGGCGGCGCGTCGGCGGCTTCGTCAAAATTATGCGTACTTAGTCTTTGTTTAGAACGCTGGTCTTTTGTTAGAGCAATGTTTTAGGTCAACTGTCTCTGTTTAATTACTAAACTTGCTCGATTAAGTAAGTGTGCTCTGTGTGCTGCTCTTTTGTGTACCCAAACTAGCAAGTGGTGTTGAATCATGCAATGACGTGGAAGAGCACCAGGGAAAAATTTGACCAAAATTTGAATGCTCAAACCAATCACATGCGCGTAAAGCATAAGAACCATTTGCAATGGTATGCTATCTCACACATTTTTCCAAAATGAATCGTGTCTGATTACACTTTCCGTGCCAAGTTTCCCCGCCCTCGTCGAAAAATTTCGCCTACCACCGAAATATCTAACTTTCCCCGCCTCCCCACCCCCTTTTCTACCCGACCAAGAGCCACATTTCCCTTGTTTCCTCCTTCCTTCCTAAGCTATAGCCGCTTCCTGGCTTGCTTGCTCGATATCGCCGTATCGCATCCGACCACCGCGGACATCATGGTCTTCCTGAATGAACTCTCTAGCGGTTCCTCCGACGACGACGACTCTGTCACCTGCCGGGTGTACCTCTCTCCTCTCTATCGCTCCCCTGGGCTTAGGGTTATGATTTGGAATTGAGGATTTTAACCTGGCAGCCTATTTGACCCAATCTTCCTCTTGTAGCTCCCTAAGACCATCAGTTGCAAGGAATGGAGCGGCGTAGCTGAAGATCTGCCTACTCGGTGTCAGCGTCAATCTCCATGCATGGAGTTAGTTGCTTTTGAATCTGTGGACACTAGGAGGAAGTTTCTGGCATGTGCAGAGAAGGTTAGCCCACTTTTGTGGTCATAAATCATTTGTTAGATGTGATTCAGACACTGTCACAGTGCTATGTTACTCTAGATGTGATTAAGACACTGTCCCAGTTCTACTCCCTAAAGATCTAAAAATGTTGCCATCTCATCAACGATGCCCTGAGAAAATTATCTGGTACCGCTTCAGCAGTTTACATACCTGTTAGTACTAATTTGATGTATGCATAAAAGTAGGTTGTGCAACCAACTTTGTTCCACACATCCGAGCAGCCAAGCAGTAAAATACTAATACTTTATGGCACTAAGGAACTGGGCATCAGAGCAACTAGGTGCTCCGGTTCCCCTTCTTTTAGGGCATCGGCTCGGCATGTCCGGGGCACTTGTGCGAAATGTAGCAAAAGTTAATTTGGCACTGCTTTTGGCATATATAGTGGAGTGCCTCAGTGCTATTAGTTATATGTTATCAAATTTGTGCATGTACATACCTATTAGTATGAGTTTGATGTCATTTAAACACTGTCGCTGTGATATTGCAGTTATATTCAGCTTCTTCATAAAATGTTCAATTTGTTAATACACATGACTAACTACTTGTAGCTTTGTTGCAGTTAATTTTAGCTTATGATGTTCCTGAATTTGGTTGTTTTCTCAGTAGCAATTAATTCATTTGCACATTGAACTTTCTGAGAAGATATGTCATAATAACGTGTTTCTTCAGTTTTTGAAGATCTGTACGTGGTTATTTTCTAAGTTGCTATAAACCCATTTTTTCCTAACATTCAAACTGCTTTGGTTTTAAATATTACAGGATGAACGGAAGTGTTCTTACCTAGAGTGGGTTGATCAAGAGTGGCCACTGTCTTTGAAGATGTGCCTAGCAAGGATTTGGAGCATGTATGAGGAAGAGAATATAGTTAGGCTTAGAGAAAACATTGTCAACGCTGCAGAATATATGAAGATGCAGAAAAAACAAATAAGGATGGGTAATGAGCTCAGATATGTTAAATTAGACTATGTTGAGATTGTGTTTCAGAAGGAGGAGGCACTTTCCCAGTTGGCAAGTGCAAAACAGACTCTTATTGAACTGAAAGCAGAGCTGGAGAAGAAGAATTTGGCTGATCACACATCAGTCGTTTAGGGAAATGAATGTATTATTCTAATATTATGCTCAACATACTTTTCTTATGAAGGTGAACTAGCTATATGGTGTACTGTGCTGTTGTGACGTAGCTATATGTACTGTGATGTTTAAATATATTTCTGTGCCTGATATAAACATGGTAAACAGCTGTTCGATATGGAATGTGAATTTGCTTAATACTGGGAGTATTAATAGTAAACTAATAAAACTGCTAAATGGCTCATGGCACTTTACATACGTTTCTAGCAGCAAAACCGTGTGTGATGGATAGAGCAATGCCGCACAGTTTCCTTCACTGAATCGTGTGTGATATACATGAATAACGCACACGCTTAACTGGGGCAGAGCGTGTGTGATCGCTCCAACTATCACAGACGAGGCTACACAGAGAACTGTGTGGGTTGGCAAGACGATCACCCACGGCTTCTATGGTGGCCCATGTGACCAAGGTAATATTTCTCAAACGGTCAACTAGCGAGAACCGTTTGCTTTCCCATCCCCTTTAGAAATGTTTGACTCACGAGAGATGTGTGCGATTAATCCCCAATCCCACACGTGTGCCAGAATATAGTGTGTGCGACACATTTCTGCATCACATATGATTACATTTGACAGCGCATTTGCGTCTGGGGTCACCATCGCCGACAGTTTCTGGGTCGTGTGGGACGGGACCCCCTATCGCACACACTGACCAGGCGATGGTTTAAAACTCTGTCACGGAAAGGGGTTAAAAACCTTTGTATAGGACGTCACTGCACCAGTGCTATGCATATTGCGTATCCTTATCATTATCTATGTATGATCATTCACTTGTATTTTTGGTGATGAGTGCTTACTACTTTCCAATAATATAATTTTATGCGCTCCACCAAGTTGTATGTGACATGGAAGAGTGACCCATGATCCTAATCGATTATGCATTTGCATTCAAATGCAAATTTTAAATAATGCACAAATTTAGGGGGAGCTCTTGTTTATCACATACTTCTCAAAGCGACGATGTTATTCAATGATTATATCCTTTATCGAAGCTTTGATCTATATGTTGTCATCAATTACCAAAAACTGGGAGATTGAAAGTGCAACTAATCCCCGGGTGGTTTTGGTAATTAATAACAACATATGTGTCATTGAACTAATGTCTACTCAAGTTAAGTTTCAGGAAGTTCAATTATTAGGCATGGAAAGGACTAGGGAATGTGGACCCCTCAAAATGCTAAGGACATGGATTGGCAAAAGCTCAAGACTCTGCATTTTTGGTTAAGTGATCCATCATCACATTGAGTCCATAGGAAAGTGAATACTATTAAAAGGGGATGAGGTTTTGATGATGATCTAGTTGCTCAAGTGCTTAGTGATATTGCTCCAAATCCCTCAGCCACTTTATCTATCCAAATATGTCCAAAACCTAACTTGTCAACTCGGTCCCACCGAAACTTCCCTATCCGGACCCACCGAGTTCATCGGGATATTGCCTTAACCTAAACCCTAACAAATCAGATCCACCGATATGGATATCGGTCTCACCGAGATGGGTGACCATCTCTCTGTTGCCTAGCTGCAATTATTTCGGTCCCACCAAAATTGCACTCGGCGCCACCGAGATGGAGTGACCAAGTTTTTGTTGCCTTATTGAATCATTTCTGTGTCACCAAGAATATGCAATCGGTGCCACCGAAACAAGGTCTAGCCCTTCCCATTGCACTTCGGTTGCTCCGAGATGTTTCTGTTCGGTCCCACCGAGACCTCCAACGTTCATATCTTTTGCACAGGTCGGTCTCACCGAGAATTCTAATCGATGCCACCGAGTTTGGTCAAAAGTGTGTAATGGTTGGATTTCGTTTGGAGACTATATATACCCCTCCACCCCCTCTTCAAAACAGAAGAGAGCCATCAGAACAAACCACTACTTCCACCATACATTTTCTGAGAAGAGAACCACTTACTCATGTGTTGAGATAAAGCTACTCCATTCCTATCATTTGAATCTTGATTTCTAGCCTTCCCAAGTTGCTTTCCACTCAATTTCTTCCTCCACCACAGCCAAATTGGTGAGAGAGAGTTTGAGTGTTGGGGAGACTATCATTTGAAGCACAAGAGCAAGGAGTTCATCATCAATAACAACATCTATTACCTTTTGGAGAGTGGTGTCTCCTAGATTGGTTAGGTGTTGCTTGGGAGCCTCCAAGATGATGTGGAGCCTCCAAGATGATGTGGAGTTGAACCAAGAAGTTTGTAAGGACAAGGAGATCGCCTCTTCATGAAGATCTACCCCGAGTGAGGCTAGTCCTTCATGGACGTAAGCCATGGTGGAATAGACAAGGTTGCTTCTTCATGGACCCTTCGTGGGTGGAGCCCTCCATGGACTCGCACAGTCGTTACCCTTCGTGGGTTGAAGTCTCCATCAATGTGGATGTACGATAGCCCCACCTATCTGAACCACGCCAAAATTCTCTGTGTCCCCATTGCGTTTACTATCTCTACACCTCTCCTTTTACTTACATGTGCAATGTTTACTTTCCGCTGCTATACTCTTAGAATTGCATGTGTCGGGTGATACTAGACTTAGTAGAATTGCTAAAATCTGCCCTCAACTAAAATTGGGAAAAGGATACATTTTTATTTGGTCAAGTAGTCTAATCACCCACTTCTAGACATACTTTAGATCCTACACTCAATAATGCATATCGCAGGGTACATAGCCCTTTGTGAGATGTTCCTTGGGTGCGAAGCCCACTTCGAGCTGTGGTGGAAGTATTTTTGCCTCATTCCCTGAACCAGAGGGAGGAATTCTATGAGTTCGGAGGGCTGAGGTATGCCGTGTCGCGGGGACCATATACCCAATCGGGACCCCCCAAAAAGGATGCCGAGGAGTGGAGCTCGGAGTGGTTCTACATAGAAGATGTACCCTTGTCCGATCCATTTCGGCGGGGATTACCCGAGTTCTCACTTGCTCCCTTGAAGAAGCGATTCAACTAGCGTACGAAGAGTCCTTGGCAAGAAGAGGGTGCCGAAGTAGCGCGCCTAGCCACTCAGTTAAAGTGCCTATCCCAAAATGGCCTGACCATCATTGACATAGTGACCGCATTTATTGCTCGGTGAGTGCAACCTCTCCAACAACGGGTCCACCCCCTATGGGATTACAACAACATGGATGATTCTACCCGAGCTGTAAAGAAAGAGTTTGCTAACCAAAAAGCCATGGCTGCCATCTTGGCCGACCTCTTCAAGGGAGAGGAGAGCGAATTTGCCAAATTGAGGCCTAGGGATGGCTTTTCAAGTTACAAACCCATCGATGTGGTAAGTTCGGTTGTCGTTTCAATTTGAACGTCATATTTATTATCCTGACCAGATTTTTGTCATATCCGAATAGGGCTGGAGGTGCTTGATGACGGCTTGTGTATCTTCCCTAGTAACGGTGCCAGAGACTCTCTTTGATGATGCGTGGATGGGAGACTATCTTGATGGCACGTCACTTGCGTTGGTGTTTTCCCCAAGGAGGAAGGGATGGTGCAGCAAGCGGCAAAGTATTTCCCTTGATTAAGAAACCAAGGTTATCGAACTAGAAGGAGAATCACCCAACACCCAATAAGCAGCTCCTGCACACAAGCAACAAATCCTCGCACCCAACGCAACAAGGGGTTGTCAATCCCTTGATGGTAAGATTGCAAGATTAAACAGCGATGGAGATTGAAAACAAACTAAAGGAAATAAAATTGCAGCAAGGTATTTTTGGGTTTTTGGATTAATAGATCTGAAAACAAAAGCGAATAAAAATAGATCTCAAAGCAAATATGATGAAGAAGACCCCGGGGGGCCGTAGATTTCACTAGTGGCTTCTCTCAAGAAAATAGCAAACGGTGGGAAAACAATTACTGTTGGGCAATTGATAGAACTTCAAATAATCATGACGATATCCAGGCAATGATCATTATATAGGCATCACGTCCAAGATTAGTAGACCGACTCCTGCCTGCATCTACTACTATTACTCCACACATCGACCACTATCCAGCATGCTTCTAGTGTATTAAGTTCGTGGAGAAACGGAGTAATGCAATAAGAACGATGACATGATGTAGACAAGATCTATTCTTGTAGGAATAGACCCCATCTTGTTATCCTTAATGGCAATGATACATGCGTGTCTTGCTGCCCCTTCTGTCACTGGGAAAGAACACCGCAAGATCAAACCCATCACAAAGCACCTCTTCCCATGGCAAGAAAAATCAATCTAGTTGGCCTAACTAAACCAAAGATTCGAAGAAGAAATACGAGGCTATAAGTAATCATGCATATAAGAGATCAAAGAAACTCAAATAACTTTCATGGATAAAAAGATAGATCTGATCATAAACTCAAAGTTCATCGAATCCCAACAAACACACCGCAAAAAGAGTTACATCAAATAGATCTCCAAGAGACCATTGTATTGAGAATCACAAGAGAGAGAAAGCCATCTAGCTACTGACTACGGACCCGAAGGTCTATGATGAACTACTCACGCATCATCGGAGAGGCACCAATGAGGATGATGAACCCCTCCGTGATGGTGTCTAGATTGGATCTGGTGTTTCTGGAACTTGCGGTGGCTGGAATTGATTTTTGTCGACTCCCCTAGGGTTTTCTGAATATTGGGGTATTTATAGAGCAAAGAGGTGGTGCGGGAGGCGGCCGAGATGGGCACAACCCACCAGGGCATGCCTGGGCCCCCAGGCGTGCCCAGCTGGGTTGTGCTCCCATCGGAGCCCCCCTCCGGTACTTCCTTGGCCCACTGGATGTCTTTTGGTCCCAAAAAAATCTCCAAAAAGTTTTGCTGCATTTGGACTCCGTTTGATAATGATTTTCCGTGAAACAAAAATAGGGCAGAAAACAGCAACTGGCACTGGGCACTATGTCAATAGGTTAGTCCCAAAAAATGATGTAAAGTTGCTATAAAATGATTGTAAAACATCCAAGAATGATAATATATCAGCATGGAACAATCAAAAATTATAAATACGTTGGAGACGTATCAGCATCCCCAAGCTTAATTTCTGCTCGTCCTCGAGTAGGTAAATGATAAAAACAGAATTTTTGATGTGGAATGCTGCCTATCATGTTCATCACATTCTTCTCTTTTGTGGCATGGACATATGGACTTTTATATGATTCAAAGCAATAGTCTAGTTTTGACATGAAGATTTCAATACTCAAGCATACCAACGAGCAACCATGTCTTTCAAAATATCAACACTAAAGCAAGTTATCCCTAGCCCATCATGCTCAATCGTTGATCCATTCATGAAACATACTCGAATATTAGCTTACTCAAAAAACAAGCATGACCATAGTGCTCCCCGATTGGTGCCTTTATAAGAGAAGATGGAGACTCAAGAATTGCATAAAAGTAAATAGATAGGCCCTTCACAGAGGGAAGCATTGATTTGCTTTATGTGCCAGAGCTCTTTGTTTGAAAATTTGAGAGATAATTTTTTTTGAGAGGCATGCTTTTCCTGTCAATGAAAATGGCTAAGAATGTTTCATCATCCCCCATGCTAAGCACACCATAGGTGGTTCCCAACATAAAATAAATTTATACTCCCCTTCATTAAGGTATTGTTCCTTTTCGAGAGAGTTTTGTTATTCCTTTCCACCATTCTTTCACATTCCACGGCTAGCCGAATCCATGGGTACCGTCCATACCAACACTCTCCAAGGAATTTATTATAATTTTTTTATTTTTCTTTTATTTTAGCAATTCGGGACGGGCATCCCTATTACCAACCCTTCTCTCGTGCAATGACAAGCGATAAACACTCATCGTGAGAATGACACACTTAGCATGGAAGATAACGAGCACCCCCTGCCGCCTCATGAGCGGTACGGGCACACAAAAGAGAATTATTTTTGTAATTTAGAGATGGCACATGCAAATTTACTTGGAACGGTTTAGAAATACCGCATATAGGTAGGTATGGTGGACTCATATGGCAAACTTGGGTTTAAGGATTTTGGATGCACAAGTAGTATTTCTACTTAGTACAAGTGGAGGCTAGCAAAAAGATAGAGAAGGCAACCAACCAAAAAGCAAAAAGATCACACCCACGTCTCAAACAAAACTAACACCGAAACATGCACCATAAGGAGGATGTAATTTCATTGCATAACTATTGACTTAATGTACTTGCATAGGGAATCACAAACCTTAACATGAATATTCTTACTAAGCCATAATTACTCATTAACATAACTCCATATCATTATCAACATATCTCAAAACCATTACAAAGAACCAAGTTTATTTTGTCCAATGATCTTCATGAAAGTTTTTATCTATATCCTTCTTGGATATCTATCACTTTGGGACTAGTTGCTTTTGAAAGCTCAAACAAATTTAAGTGAAGAACATGAGCATAAAAATTTTGTCTCCCAAAATAATCTAAGTGAAGCATGAGAGAATTTCTTCAAAAGTAATAAAGCACACCGTGCTCAAAAAGATATAAGTGAAGCACTAGAGCAATTCCATAGCTCAAAAAATTTAAGTGAAGCATATGAGCCATTCTAACAAATCATAGCATAATTTTGGCTCTCTCAAATAGGTGTGTATAGCAAGGATACTTGACTCAAAATAAAAAAGCAAAACAAGCAAAGATTCATATCATACACGATGCTCCAAGCAAAACACATATCATGTGACGAATAAAAATATAGTTCCAAGTAAGATACCGATGATTGGTAGAAGAAAGAGGGGGTGCCACTCGGGGCATCCCCAAGCTTAGTTGCTTGTTCATCTTTGGATAATACCTTGGGGTGCCTTGGTCATCCCCAAGCTTAGGCTCTTGTTACTCCTTATTCCTTCATCCATCGTGATCTCACCCAAAACTTGAAAACTTCAATCACAAAAAACTTAACAAAACCTCATGAGATCGGTTAGTATAAGAAAGCAAATCACTACTATAGGTACTGTTGCAAACCCATTCTTATTTTATTCTTGCATAATATCTACTGTATTTCAACTTTACCATGGCTTGTACCCCCCAATACTAACCATAGATTCATCAAAATAAGCAAACAACGCAAGAAAAACAGAACCTGTCAAAAACAGAACAATCTGTAGCAATCTGAAAACTTTGAATACTTTTGTAACTCAAAAAATTCTGAAAAGTTTGTACAACGTAGCAAATTCATATACCAATAATGTGTAAAAATTTCAGAATTTTTTGACGCTCCAGTACAGAACCATAATTCCTTTACTGGACGCAAAAGTTTCTGTTTTCCAAACAGCATCAATTATACTATCTTCCAAATCATCCCAAAGGCTTTACTTGGCACAAACACTAATTAAAACATAAAAACACAATCATAATAGTAGAATAATTGTGGAAACACTCAAGAACATAAAGGAAAAAGTAAAAATAAAATTTATTCATTGGGTTGCCTCCCAACAAGCGCTATCGTTTTACGCCCCTAGCTAGGCATAACGCATAGATCTAAGTGTTGTCATCTTTGGTTTCCAACTCCTCAATCAAGCACTTAGAATTCTTCAAGGATATAGCATTTAAATTTTCAATAACAATACTTCTAGGAACAAGGTTGAAAAATTCACTCTTGTAAATCACTTCAACAAAATCGGGGTGAATACAAATCATTTTAAGATCTTCTTTGTTATTATTAGAAGTTTCACCCCTGCTCTTAGTCCCTTGAGTAATCTTGCCAAATTTTATGGGAGTTTTTCAGTAGTTTTGACGGAAGAAAAAGCCGAGCTCAAGTTATTAAAAATTTCTTCCAACTTATCAATTCTAGCGGGGCTCTCTTCTATTCTTTTAGGGATTACAGGTTCCTTCTCCCTTAACAATTTGAAGGCGTCACCCAATTTTGACCCAAATTTATTACCAAGATTTTGCATCTTTGTATCCAATTTTTCAATTTGATCTAAGGTCACCATCTTTTTTTAATAGCATCAAGCCTTTGCATAACATGCTCAAGAGTTAAGACTGTTTCATTAATCATGAGAGGTGGTGATCCCACTAAATTCCCCAAAGCATTAAAAGCGTCCAAAGATGGGCACATTAATAAATTCCCACCGGTAATCGTATCAAGGACTAATCTATACCAGGTAGTAATGCCCACATAAAAACAGCGAAGAAGAACAACGGTAGATTGCTTACTGGTAGATCTGTTATGAGCATTGCAAATTCTATACAAAGCATCTTTTAGACTCTCCCCTCCCCTTTGTTTAAAATTAAGAACTTCATTCTTGGGAGTACACGCAAGAAAATAGGAACTAGCCATAGTAACCAGGTGAAGCAAACAAGATCACACAGAAAAACAGATCTGACGAGAAAACGGTGAACGAAAAAGAGGGGCGAATAAAATGGCAAATTGGTGAAGTGGGGGAGAAGAAAACGAGAGGCAAATGGCAAATAATGTAAATGCGAGGAGATGAGATTTGTGATTAGGAACCTGGAAGATGTTGATGATGTCTCCCCGGCAACGGCGCCAGAAATTCACTTTGATGACAGCTTGTGTATCTTCCCTAGTAATGGCGCCAGAGACTCTCTTTTGATGATGCGTGGACGGGAGACTATCTTGATGGCACATTACTTGCGTTGGTGTTTTCCCCAATGAGGAAGGGATGATGCAGCGAGCGGCAAAGTATTTCCTTCGATTAAGAAACCAAGGATATCAAACCAGATGGAGAACCACCCAACACCCAATAAGCAGCTCCTGCACACAAGCAACAAATCCTCACACCCAACGCAACAAGGGGTTGTCAATCCCTTGATGGTAAGATTGCAAGATTAAACGGCGATGGAGATTGAAAACAAACTAAAGGAAATAAAATTGCAGCAAGGTATTTTTGGGTTTTTGGATTAATAGATCTGAAAACAAAAGCGAGTAAAAATAGATCTCAAAGCAAATATGATGAAGAAGACCCCGGGGGCCGTAGATTTCACTAGTGGCTTCTCTCAAGAAAATAGCAAACGGTGGGAAAACAATTACTGTTGGGCAATTGATAGAACTTCAAATAATCATGATGATATCCAGGATGATCATTATATAGGCATCACGTCCAAGATTAGTAGACCGACTCCTGCCTGCATCTACTACTATTACTCCACACATCGACCACTATCCAGCATGCATCTAGTGTATTAAGTTCATGGAGAAACGGAATAATGCAATAAAAACGATGACATGATGTAGACAAGATCTATTCATGTAGGAATATACCCCATCTTGTTATCCTTAATGGAAACGATACATGCATGTCTTGTTGCCCCTTCTGTCACTGGGAAAGAACACCGCAAGATCGAACCCATCACAAAGCACCTCTTCCCATGGCAAGAAAAATCAATCTAGTTGGCCTAACTAAACCAAAGATTCGAAGAAGAAATACGAGGCTATAAGTAATCATGCATATAAGAGATCAAAGAAACTCAAATAACTTTCATGGATAAAAAGATTGATCTGATCATAAACTCAAAGTTCATCGAATCACAACAAACACACCGCAAAAAGAGTTACATCAAATAGATCTCCAAGAGACCATTGTATTGAGTACAAGAGAGAGAGAAAGCCATCTAGCTACTGACTACGGACCCGAAGGTCTATGATGAACTACTCACGCGTCATCGGAGAGGCACCAATGAGGATGATGAACCCCTCCGTGATGGTGTCTAGATTGGATCTGGTGTTTCTGGAACTTGCGGCGGCTGGAATTGATTTTTTGTCGACTCCCCTAGGGTTTTCTGAATATTGGGGTATTTATAGAGCAAAGAGGCGGTGCGGGAGGTGGCCGAGGTGGGCACAACCCACCAGGGCGCGCCTGGACCCCCAGGCATGCCCAGGTGGGTTGCGCTCCCCTCAGAGCCCCACTCTGGTACTTCCTTGGCCCACTGGATGTCTTCTGGTCCAAAAAAATTCTCCAAAAAGTTTCGCTGCATTTAGACTCCGTTTGATAATGATTTTCTGTGAAACAAAAATAGGGCAGAAAACAACAAGTAGCACTGGGCACTATGTCAATAGGTTAGTCCCAAAAAATGATGTAAAGTTGCTATAAAATGATTGTAAAACATCCAAGAATGATAATATATCAGCATGGAACAATGAAAAATTATAGATACATTGGAGACGTATCAGCGCTGTGTTGAAACCGGAAGCTGCCCGTCTCCTCAATCGGAGAGCTACTCCTACGACGACGATCGTGGTTTTCATGATGTTCCCGATACTTCGGTCATTTTTGAGGATGGGATTTTCTATCAAGCTAGCCTAGATGGCATTCAGGTGGCTGCTACTTAGTAGTTGCGTTAGGTTTTTCCCCTGAAGAAGAAGGGTGAAGAAATACAGTAGCGATATATATTTCCCTCAGCGAGAACCAAAGTTTATCGATCTAGTAGGAGTATCAAGCAAGATCACGTTGTCAGCCACTGCAAACAAGAAACAAATACTTGGACCTAACGCAGACAAGAGGGTTGTCAATCCCCTTGGCTCGTCACTTGCAAGATTAAAACTGATAAAAAGTAAAAGTAAAAGTAAATGGTAATGATAATGGTAATTGCAAGTTATCAGAATCTAAACTAACTAAAATAAAAGTAAAGTGCATCAAAAAAAATTAGGGTTTTAGTAAATATGATAAAAGTAGACCCGGGGGCCATAGGTTCAACTAGAGGCTTTTCTCTCGAAGAAACTGAAAGCATACGGTGGGTAGACAAATTACTGTTGGGCAATTGACAGAATTGCGCATAGTTATGATTTCATTCATGGCAATGATCATGTATATAGGCATCACGTCCGAGACGAGTAGACCGAAACGATTCTGCATCTACTACTATTACTCCACTTCGAGAGCACTTCTATGCTTGCCTCTCTAGGTATTAAGTTCATAACAAACAGAGTAATGCATGAAGTATGATGAGATGATGTAGACAAAGAAAACTCATCTAATATGAATTAACCTTTTCATTTTATCCTTAATGGCAACAATACAAATATGTACCCTGCTACCCCTTCTGTCACTGGGTGAGGACACCGCAAGATTGAACCCATTACAACGCACCTCTCCCATTGCAAGACAAATCAACATAGTTGTCCAAACTACACGGAATCATTGGAGAGAAATACAAAGCTATAATGATCATGCATAATCAAGTATTCAGATTTGACTCAATTACTTTCATTGAACAATCTCATAAACCCACAATTCATCGGATCCCAACAAACACACCGCAGAAAGTATTACATCGAATAGATCGGATTGATCTCCGAAGAGAACATTGTATTGAACATCAAAGAGAGAGATGAAGCCATCTAACTACTGCCTATGGACCCGTAGGTCTGTGGTGAACTACTCACACATCATCAAAAGGGCAGTAAGGTTGGTGTAGGGGCCCTCCAGAGTCAATCCCCCTTTCGCAGAGTGTCAGAACAGGCTCCAGATGGGAATTCTCCGAGAACAGAGGCTTGTGGTAGCGAAAAAGTTTCTTCAGGTTCGCCTCTGTTGATTTTAGGGTACAAGTGAATATATAGAGGTGGAATCAGGTCAGTTGGAGCCATAGGGGGCCCACAATCTTGCATGGCGCGCTCCCCCTAGGGCACGTCGTGTGAGCTTGTGGCTCTCTTGTGCAACGTCTGGCCTCCCTCCGGTGCTCCTCGGGCCTCTTCTGTCCCAAAAACATCTCCCGTAAATTTTCAGGTCATTTGGTGAATATTTTCTGAAAAGGTCAAAAACATGCAAAACAGGAGCTAGCACTAAGCACTGAGTTAGTAGGTTAGTCCCAAAAAATGATATATAATTGCATCAAAAAGTATCTAAGATTGGTACTATAATAGCATGAAACAATCAAAAATTGTAGATACGTTGGAGACGTATCCGCATCCCCAAGCTTAATTCCTGCTCGTCCTCGAGTAGGTAAATGATAAAACAGAACTTTTGATGTTGAATGTTATCTAACATGTTTATCAATGCAATCCCTCTCATGGTATGAATGTTGAGAAGCAATGAAGTAATCAATATCAGCACAACAACATTTATGAATACAAGAACATAATCAATATCATTCAAAATATACGATGTTCAAAGAATGTTGTCCCTTATCATTATCATGTTAAAGCATGGCACAACTCCGCCTTCACCACATAAATATAAATCATGAGCACCAATGGTGTCAAACCAGGCAATTGTAACATACTTCTAAAATGTTTCAGCATTTTAAAATTTACTCAACACATGAGCGTAAGTCATGGACATTAGCACTTAATGGCATAGAAGGTGGTGGTAGGTGTATAGGAGTAAAAAACAAAGAAAGGATCGCATCAACTCGGCGTATCAATGGGTAATGGAGAAGCCCATCAATCAATATCAATGCGAGGAGTAGGGATTGCCATGCAACGGATGCACTAGAGCTATAAGTGTATGAAAGCTCAATATGAAACTAAGTGGGTGTGCATCCAACTTGCTTGCTCATGAAGACCTAGGGCATTTGAGGAAGCCCATCATTGGAATATACAAGCCAAGTTCTATAATGAAAATTCCCACTAGTATAGGAAAATGTTATCTCAGGAGACTCTCGATATCAAGATTATGGTGCTACTTTGAAGCACAAGTGTGGTAAGAGGATAGTAGCATTGTCCCTTCTCTCTTTTCCTCTCATTTTTTTCCTTTTCTTTTCCTTTTCTCTTATTTCTTTTCTATTTTTTTCCTCTTTTTTTATTTTTTTCTTTTCTCATTTTTTCTCTCCTCCTTTTTTTTCTATTTTCCATCCGGAGTCTCATCCCGACTTGTGGGGTAATCATGGTCTCCATCATCCTTGTCCTCACTGGGACAATGCTCTAATAATGGTGATCATCACACTTTTATTTACTCATAACTCGATACTATAATTCAATAACTGAATCAACGTGACTCTATATGAATGCCCCTAGCAGTGTACCAGGATGTGCAATGATCTAGCGTAACATGTATAATAATGATGAATGGTGGCTTTGCCACAAATATCATGTCAACTCAATGATCATGCAAAGTAATATGACGATGAAGACACATGTCATAATGGAACAGTGAAAGTTGCATGGCAATATATCTTGGAATGGCTATGAAAATGCCATAATAGGTAGGTATGATGGCTGTTTTAAGGAATAGGTTTATGTGTGAAAGAGCATACCATATCACGGGGTTTGGATGCACTGGCAAAGTTCACACAATCTCGAGGTGAGAAGGCAACACACGGTACCGAAGAGGCTAGCAAATATGTGGAAGGTAGGAGTGCGTAATTGTCCATGAACTCACATTAGTCATAAAGAACTCATGCATTTATTCTAAAAGTGTTATTAGCTTAGACGTAATATTAGTACTACTCGCATGCCCTGAGGGAGGAGGTTGCTAGGAGTTAACCATCGTGCGCGCCCGATTCAAACAGCACAATGGATTTCAATCAGAAATAAAAATGCTCACGCATCCCGGTCATGCCAAGTTGGACATTTTAGATGAGTAGTTACTAACAAACCTTGAATAACTGTATTATTCCTAAATTATGATCATGGACCAGTACCCCTTCATGCCATCACACCAATATAACTAAATCATATACCTCCAAATTTAATGGCACGAAAGTTTTCACAAGTGATCCACATGAAAGTTTTTATTATAGCCCTTCTAGATACCTATCCTTTTTGGGATTACTCTTATAACCCATGCTCATTACCAATTCCTATTTAAGACACTCAAAATAATTTAAGTGGAGCATGAGAGTGCAAAGATTTCTATAAAATAAAACCACCGTCGTGCTCTAAAAGATATAAGTGAAGCACTAGAGCAACTGCCAAGCTCAAAAGATATAAGTGAAGCTCAAAGAGTATTCTACTAAATTGTGATAAATGTGTGTCTCTCTCAAAAAGATGTGTGTCCAGCAAGGAATGATTGTGGAAAACTAAAAATCAAACTAAAAGAAACTATAAACAAGACGCTACAAGTAAAACTCATATCATGTGATGAATACAAATATAGCTCCGAGTAATATACCGATGAATTGTAGACGAAAGAGTGGATGCCTTCCGGGGCATACCTAAGCTTAGACGCTTGGGTCTTACTTTAATTTTACCTTGGGGTGCCTTGGACATCCCCAACCTTAGGGTATTGCCACTCCTTATTCCTTCATCCATCGTAGTCTCACGCAAAACTTGAAAACTTCAGCACACAAAACTTAACAAAATCTCGTGAGATCCATTAGTATAAGAAACATATCATAGCTTAAGATATTATTATAAACCCATTCAATTTTTTTACATGAAATTATACTGTATTCTAACTTATCCATGACTTATACCCCCTGATACAAACCATAGCATCATCAAAACAAGCAAACTATGCGGCAAAAACAGAATCTGTTTAAAATAGAATAGTCTGTAATGATGTGAATAGCAACCATACTTTTGTATATCAAAACATTATAAACAATTAGGACAAAGTGAAAAATTTGTAGCACAATACTGTGTAAAAATTTCAGATCAATTGGACCTTCCAGTGAATTTCCAAAATTCCCAGACTGAGAGCAAAAGTTTCTGTTTTCAAACAACATCAACTCTACTATCTTCCAAATCATCCCAAAGGTATTACTTGGCACAAACACTAATTAAAACACCAAAACACAACCATTACAGAGGCAAAAATTGTGTGAAATCAACTAAATAGAAAGCAAAAAGCTTTGGGTTGTCTCCCAACAAGCTCTTTCTTTATAGCCAATAAGATAGGCTTGAGATTTTATCTGTGACGCCCGGATAATCAAGCTACAGTAACCCTCTGCTAATGATGCTACGTCACCACGATTAATGTTGTTAAACACGCGTTGGTTCGAAACCGATTCAAATTCAAAATTGAATTCAAGTCAAACGGTAAAAGTTTTCGAATGTTATAACTAAAATGCTCCGAGTGTATCGGATAATTCAAAAATAATATTGGTGGAGAAACTACACTTTTATAAAGTTTTTAAATGCACTAAAATAAATAAAACCACATTTAAGAATAATTAATAAATACTTTTAAATTAGTAAAGAATTACAAACTAGTTTAAAATAAAGTTTGAACATTTTATTTAGGTGGGTTAAATTACACTTATAATCTAGGTATGAGTTTTACTTTTTTGCAAATTGTTTTGTTAATTAAAATTAAACGAAACAGTAAAGATAAAAATTAAATGGAAAATGCAAAGTAAAAACAAAACTAAAAGCCCCCCCCATCTGGGCCGAAGCCCACCTAGCCTACTACAACTACCACCCCAAACCCAAGCCCACCCCAGCCCGATCCACCACTTCACCCCTCCCCCTCGATCTGGATCGAGATCTAGAGAGGAGGAGCAGAGCGCCATGCCGCCCGACGCGCCGGCCGTCGCCCCCCCTCACCGATTCCCTCCGCCGCCAGACCTCCCCTATGCTGCCGGCCACCCCTACCCTCCACCCCCTGTGAGCTCCCCGCACGCCCCGTCGCCCCCCTCACCACGGCCGCCGCATGTTCACGCGCGGGCGAGCTCGCCGCGCCCGGGCCGCGTGCTCGCCGCACACCGGCATGCCTCGGCCGCCCCGGCCCGTGCCCTGGCCGTGTCCAGGTGCGCGCTAGCCGCCCGTGGCCGTGCCCCGGCCAGCTCTGCCGCCGCTGCCCGCACCCCCCACCCCCATCGCGCGCGCCTCGCCCATTGATGGCATGGTGAAAGCGCCTGGAAATCTTCTTTGTTGATGGAGAAAATCCGTGCTCGCGTTGATGGTTCCTCGAAGCGGAGAGGATGATGTAGCAAGCGGTGAAGTATTTCCCTCAGTTAAGAACCAAGGTATCGAACCAGAAGGAGGTCCTCGCAACACCACGTGTTCAGCACCTGCACACAAGAAAACAAATCTCCACACCCAACGCGATCAGGGGGTTGTCAAGCCCTTGACGGTAAGATGAAAGATTGAAACAGCGATGGAAAATTGTTGCAAAGTGAAAGATGGTTCAGATATGAAATCTTCAGATCAAAAGCAAAAGCAAAAGAGATTGAAAGCAATATGATGGAAAAGAGACCCCTGGGGCCATAGGATTCACTAGTGGCTTCTCTCAAGAAAAATAGCAAACGGTGGAAAACTTTTATTGTTGGGAAATTGATAGAACCTCAAATAATCATGACGATATCCAGGCGATGATCTATATATAGACATCACGTCCAAGATTAGTAGACCGACTCCTACCTGCATCTACTACTATTACTCCACACATCAACCGCTATCCAGCATGCATCTAGTGTATTAAGTTCATGGAAAAACAGAGTAATGCAATAAGAACAATGACATGATGTAGATCAGATCTATTCATGTAGGAATAGACACGACCTTTTTCTCCTTAGTCGCAATGATCAACGCGTGTCTTGCTGCCCCTTCTGTCACTGGGAAAAAACATCGCGAGATCGAACCCACTATGGAGCACCTCTTCCCATGGCAAGAAAAATCAATCTAGTTGGCCTAACTAAACCAAAGTTTTGAAGAAGAAATACAAGACTATAAGAAATCATGCAAATAAGAGATCAAAGAACTCAAATCATTTTCATGGATATAAAAATATAGATCTGATCATAAACTCAAAGTTCATCGGATCCCAACAAACACACCGCCAAAAAGAGTTACATCATATGGATCTCCAAGAGACCATTGTATTGAAGATCAAAGATGGAGAGAAAGCCATCTAGCTACTGCCTACGGACCCGAAGGTCTACAATGGACTACTCACGCATCATCGGAGAGGCACCAATGGACATGGTGAAAACCCCCGAGATGGTGTCTAGATTGGATCTGGTGGTTCTGGAACTTGCGGCAACTGGAATTGTTTTTCGTCAACTCCCCGAGGGTTTTTGGGATTTTAGAGTATTTATAGAGTAAAGAGGCGGTGGAGGGAAGCTTCCAGGGGGCACCACCCATCAGGGCGCGCCAGGCCCCCTGGCGCGGCCTGGTGGGTGGTGCCCACCCTGGGCTTCCTCTCCGGTACTTCTTCGGTCCATCTGGTGTCTTCTGGCCCAGAAAAATTCCACAAAAAGTTTCACTTCGTTTGGGCTCCGTTTGATATGGATTTTCTGTAAATCAAAAACAGGGCAGAAAATAGCAACTGGCACTTGGCACTATGTCAATAGGTTAGTACCAAAAAATGATATAAAGTTGATAGGAAATCATTATAAAACATCCAAGATTGATCATATATCAGCATGGAATAATCAAAAATTATAGATACATTGGAGACGTATCAGCATCCCCAAGCTTAACTCCTACTCGTCCTCGAGTAGGGAAGTGATAAAAACAGAATTTTTGATGTGAAATACTGCCTATCATGTTCATCACTATCATTTTCTTTAATAGCATGGTCATATGGACTTTTTGCATGGTTCAAAGTAATAGTCTAGTTTTGACATGAAACATAAATACTCGAGCATATCAACAAGCAATCATGTCTTTCAAAATATCAACGCTAAAGCAAGCTATCCCTAGCCCATCATGCTCAATCATTGATCCATTCATATAACATATCTGTATATTAGCTAACCCAAAGCACAAGCATGACCATAGTGCTCCCCGATTGGTGCATTTATAAGAGAGGATGGAGACTCAAGAAAATAAATTTTTTTGCATAAAAGTAAATAGATAGGCCCTTCGCAGAGGGAAGTATTGATTTGCTTTATGTGCCAGAGCTCTTTGTTTGAAAAATTGAGAGATAAAAATTATTTTAAGAGGTATGCTTTTCTGCCACAAAAACGGTTAAGAATGTTTCATCATCTTCCATGCTAAGCACACCATAGGTGGTTCCCAACAGAAAATAAATTTATACTCCCCTTCATTAAGGTATTGTTCCTTTCCGAGAGAGTTTTTATTATTCCTTTTTCCACCTTTCAAACACAAGCCATGGCTAGCCGAATTCACGGGTGCCCTCCATACCAACACTTTCCAAGGATTTTTTATTATTATTTTAACAATTCGGGACGGGCATCCCTATTACCAACCATTCTCTCGTGTAATGACAAGTGATAACACTCATTGTGAGAATGACACACTTAGCATGGAAAGATAACGAGCGCCCCCTTCCGCCTCATGAGCGGTACAGGCACACAAAAGAGAAGTTTATTTTGAAAATTTAGAGATGGCACACGCAAATTTACTTGGAACGGTTTAGAAATACTGCATATAGGTAGGTATGGTGGACTCATATGGCAAAACCGGGTTTAAGGATTTTGGATGCACAAGTAGTATTTCTACTTGGTACAAGTGAAGGCTAGCATGGGATTGAGAAGGCGACCAACCAAAAAGCGAAAAGATCACACCCACGCCTCAAGCAAAACTAACAATGAAAATATGCACACAGGGAGGATGTAATTTCATAGCATAACTATTGACTTTTATGTGCTTGTGTAGGGAATCACAAACCTTAACACGAATATTCTTACTAAAGCATAATTACCCACTAACATAGCATCATATATTATCGTTCCCATATCTCAAAACCATTATTAAGAACCAAGTTTATTTTGTCCAATGATCTTCATGAAAGTTTTTATCTATATCTTTCTTGGATATCTATCACTTTGGAACTATTTTAACATGTTGCTTTTGAAAGCTCCAACAAATCTAAGTGAAGAACATGAGCATAAAATTTTCATCTCTCAAAAGGGTATAAGTGAAGCAAGAGAGATTTTCTTCAAAATTTCAATAACTCTCAAATAAATCTAAGTGAAGCATGATAGCATTTCTTCAAAACTAGCAAAGCACACCGTGCTCAAAAAGATATAAGTGAAGCACTAGAGCAAATTCCTAGCTCAAAAAGATTTAAGCGAAGCACATGAGCCATTCTAACAAATCATAACCACTTTGGCTCTCTTAACATGGGTGTGTACAGCAAGGATTCATGACTTTGATCAAACAGGAAGGAAAGCAAAAATTCATATCATACACGACGCTCCAAGCAAGACACATATCATGTGACGAATAAAAATATAGGTTCAAGTAAAATACCGATGGTTGTTGGAATAAAGAGGGGATGCCACTCGGGGGCATCCCCAAGCTTAGATGCTTGATTCTTCTTAAAATTTTACCTTGGGGTGCCTCGGCCATCCCCAAGCTTAGGCTCTTTCCACTCCGTATTCCGTCATCCATAAAGATCTCACCCAAAACTTGAAAACTTCAATCACACAAAACTTAACAAAACCCGTGAGATCCGTTAGTATAAGAAAGCAAATCACCACTTTTAGGTACTGTTGCAAACCCATTCATATTTTATCTTGCATAATATCTACTGTATTCCAACTTTGCTATGGCTTATACCCCCCGGAAAAGTCCATAGAATCATCAAAACAAGCAAACAATGCAAAGAAAACAGAATCTGTTTCAGACAGAACAGTCTGTAGTAATCTGGAAGTTTCGAATACTTCTGTAACTCAAAAAATTCTGAAAAATTAGGACAATTTAGAAAATTCAGATAGCAATACTGTGTAAATTTTTTAGAATTTTCTCATGCCAGTACTGAAAATTAATTCCTGGACTGGATGCAAAAGTTTATGTTTTGAAAACAGCATCAATTATACTTTCTTCTAGATCATCCCAAAGGTATTGCTTGGCACAAACACTAATTAAAACACCAAAAACACTATCATACCAATAGAATGACAGCAAAAACAAAGCAAAACAGAAACTTCAAAAATAAATTTATTTTATTTATTGGGTTGCCTCCCAACAAGCGCTATCGTTTTATGCCCCTAGCTAGGGATAAGATTTCAATGATGCTCACATAAAAGACAAGAATTGAAGCAAAGGGAGAGCATCATAAATCATGTGACAAACACATTTAAGTCTAACATACTTCCTATGCATAGGCATTTTATAAGCAAACAAATTATCATGGCAAGCTAAACCTAGCATATGCGAGGAAGAAGAATAAAGCAATAACAATTTCAACATGAAGAGAGGTAATTTCACATGAAAATTCCTATAACCATATTTTCCTCTCTCATAATAATTGCATGTAGGATCATACTCAAATTCAACAATGTAGCTATCACATAACATATTTTCCACATGAACCACATGCATGCAAAGTTGACACTCGTCCAAAATAGTGGGATTATCATTAACTAAAGTCATGACCTCTCCAAACCCACTTTCATAAAAAATTTCATAAGATTGAACACTCTCCAAATATGTGGGATCATTAAGAAATAAGGTTGACACTCTTCCAAACCCATTTTCAGTAGCATATTCATCATGAGGCATAAATAAATTTTCAAGATCATGAGAAACATTATCACCCCAATCATGATCATTGCAATAAGTAGTGGTCATGGCAAAATCATCAAACATAGCATCCCCAAGCTTGTGGGTTTGCATATCATTAACACAATTGACACTAGTAGAATTTATAATAACATCATTGCAATCATGCTTTTCATTCAAGGAGCTATCAAGTGTAGGTGCAATAGCAATAATTTCATTTTCAACATAGGGAACTATAGCAAGTTCATCTCTATAAGCATCATTAATATTAGCATCATGGCCATAAGAATAGCAAGCATCACGTTCATCAAGAGGGGATATTTCAATCAAATCAACAGAATTAGAATTATCTATAAATTCATGCATATCATCCTTTTCTTCCAAAGTAGCAAACACATCCTTGATGTACTCACTAACATAGACATTAGGAGCATAGTTTTCATAGTAATATTTGAGTGTGGCAAAAGATTCATGATTTTCAAGCAAATCTGCACTCAATTCACTAGCAATTGGTTCCTCGTATTTGGGTCTTTTGAAAAGACCGGCAAGTGGATGAGGATACATATCCAAGACATGGAGGCAAACAAGCAAACAAGATTGCACGCAAAAAACAGATCTGACAAGAAAACGGCGAATGAAAAAGAGGGGCGAATAAAACCGGCAAATTGGTGAAGTGGAGGAGAGGAAAATGAGAGGCAAATGGTAAAGTGGGGGAGAGGAAAACCGGAGGCAACTGGCGAATAATGTAAGTGCGAAGAGATGAGATTTGTGATTAGGAACCTGGTGGATGTTGAAGAAGCCTCCCCGGCAACGACGCCAGAAATACTTCTTGATTGCACGGTGAAAGCGCCTGGAAATCTTCTTTGTTGTTGGAGAAAATCCGTGCTCGTGTTGATGGTTCATCGAAGCGGAGAGGATGATGTAGCAAGTGGTGAAGTATTTCCCTCAGTTAAGAACCAAGGTATCGAACCAGAAGGAGGTCCTCGCAACACCACGTGTTCAGCACCTGTACACAAGAAAACAAATCTCCACACCCAACGCGATCAAGGGGTTGTCAAGCCCTTGACGGTAAGATAAAAGATTGAAACGGCGATGGAAAATTGTTGCAAAGTGAAAGATGGTTCAGATCTGAAATCTTCAGATCAAAAGCAAAAGCAAAAGAGATTGAAAGCAATATGATGGAAAAGAGACCCCTGGGGCCGTAGGATTCACTAGTGGCTTCTCTCAAGAAAAATAGCAAACGGTGGAAAACTTTTATTGTTGGGCAATTGATAGAACCTCAAATAATCATGACGATATCCAGGCGATGATCTATATATAGGCATCACGTCCAAGATTAGTAGACCGACTCCTGCCTGCATCTACTACTATTACTCCACACATCGACCGTTATCCAGCATGCATCTAGTGTATTAAATTCATGGAAAAATGGAGTAATGCAATAAGAACAATGACATGATGTAGATCAGATCTATTCATGTAGGAATAGACACGACCTTTTTCTCCTTAGTAGCAATGATCAACGCGTGTCTTGCTGCCTCTTCTATCACTGGGAAAGAACACCACGAGATCGAACCCACTATCGAGCACCTCTTCCCATGGCAAGAAAAATCAATCTAGTTGGCCTAACTAAACCAAAGTTTCGAAGAAGAAATACAAGACTATAAGAAATCATGCAAATAAGAGATCAAAGAACTCAAATCACTTTCATGGATATAAAAAGATAGATCTGATCATAAACTCAAAGTTCACCGGATCCCAACAAACACACCGCCAAAAAGAGTTAGATCATATGGATCTCCAAGAGACCATTGTATTGAAGATTAAAGAGGGAGAGAAAGCCATCTAGCTACTGCCTACGGATCCGAAGGTCTACAATGGACTACTCACGCATCATCGGAGAGGCACCAATGGACATGGTGAAACCCCCCGAGATGGTGTCTAGATTGGATCTGGTGGTTCTGGAACTTGCGGCCGCTGGAATTGTTTTTCGTTGACTCCCCGAGGATTTTTGGGATTTTAGAGTATTTATAGAGCAAAGAGGCGGTGGAGGGAAGCTTCCAGGGGGTCACCACCCATCAGGGCGCGCCAGGCCCCCCTGGCGTGGCCTGGTGGGTGGTGCCCACCCTAGGCTTCCTCTCCGGTACTTCTTCAGTCCATCTGGTGTCTTCTGGCCCAGAAAAATTCCACAAGAAGTTTCGCTTCGTTTGGACTCCGTTTGATATGGATTTTCTGTAAATCAAAAACAGGGCAGAAAACAGTAACTGGCACTTGGCACTATGTCAATAGGTTACTACCAAAAAATGATATAAAGTTGATAGGAAATCATTATAAAACATCCAAGATTGATCATATATCAGCATGGAACAATCAAAAATTATAGATACGTTGGAGACGTATCACCCCTCGCCCACGGCCGCCCATCCTAGCGCCCGCCGGCGCCGGCGGAACCCCCCTGGCCACGCCGGCCGCGCGCCCGCTCGGGCCGTGGCCGCGCCTCGGGCCTTGCCCAGCTCGCCGCCGTCCGCTCGCCCGCCCCCGCGCGCGCTTGCGTTGCCCGGACATGTCCGGCGCCCGTATGGGCACAGCCGGACGTGTCCGGTCTGGCCCTATGACCCACGGGGCCCATCCCCTGTTAAAATGAAAATAGAGAAAAGAAACAGAAAAAGAAATGTAAATAAAAATAATAATAAATAATAATAATTTAATTAATAGTTAATTAGTTAAGTTAATTAATAATGTTTAATTAATCTAATCTAGGTTAGTTAAGATAATTAGCTAGTTAATGTAAATTAAATCTGCCTAGTCTATGACAGTGGGACCCACTGGTCAAATTGACCAGTCAACGCTGTTTGTTGACTGTTGACCGTTGACTGAGTTAATAATAATTCATAAATTCATTTTAAACTTTGAAAAATCATAGAAAAATAACCGGAACTCGGATCGAAAAACTTTCTACATGAAAGTTGCTCAGAACGACAAGACGAACCCGGATACGCTACCCACATACCCGCCGGATACCTCGAACTATCCGAACCTGTAACATTGCCCCCTCCGGTCATCTGTCTGGCAGATGTCCGGAACCGGGAAAACTTTCCCGGATGGGTTCCCCCTTCATCGGTATCGTGTAACACTGCGTTAGGACACACCCGACACTGCGTATCGCCATGTCATACTTTGTGTTACAATTGTCTGCTTTATATTTACTATTTCTTCCCCCTCCTTCTCTCTCGATAGACGCTGAGACCGCCGCCGACGTTGCTGTGTAAGACTACGTCGTCGATGACCCTTCTCTCTCGATAGAGCTTCCAGGAAAGCATTCCCCCCCCCTTTTGATCATCCCGATATCTCCTACATCTCTCTACTGCTTGCATTAGAGTAGTGTAGCTGTTATTGTTATCGGTAGATCCTACTCTGTTGCCTAGCCTGTCTTTGATACTGCTGTTGATACTTTACCTGCAATCCTAAATGCTTAGTATAGGATGCTAGTCTATTCATCAGTGGCCCTACATTCTTGTCTGTCTGCTATGCTATACTATTGGGCCGTGATCGCTGCCGGTGGCGATCACGGATATATATACTACTTATTACATATGATACGATATTATGACTAAAGTCGGGTCGGCTCGTAGAGTACCCGTAGATGGATCATGATGTGGGGGCTGAAAGGACAGGTGGTTCCATCCAGGTAGTGATGGGCCTGGGATCCCGACGCCCCCCTGAGTGACACTTGGTGGCGGAGCGGCAGGGCGGGTTGAGACCACCCAGAGAGAGATGGGCCTGGCCCTGGTCGTCTCCGCGGTTATTTCTTAATAACATGCTTAACGAGATTTGGATATTTGATCTGAGTAGGCCACTGGCCTTATACGCACTAACCGACTACGCGAGTGTGTTATGGGTGCTCGACGTCGTAGTATCAACCGAAGCTTGACTTGACGTCAGTGACTTAGCGGCGTGCGCCGGGTTGGACCGCGTAAAACAACCTGCCGACGTACTAGAGGTTGCACAGGTCTGCTCACCGGCCGCATACACAACGTGCAGGAGCGCAATGGGAGTTGGGCCCAGACCCCTGCGTGCATAGGGTTTAGTCCGGCGTACTGACCTCTCTGTTGAGCCTAGGTAGGACTACGGTCATGTTGATCTTCGAGGATGGCAGTTCTGCCAGAGAAGTCAAGCGTGTTGGGAAATGTGGTGCACCCCTGCAGGGAAGTTTATCTATTCGAATAGCCGTGTCCCTCGGTAAAAGGATGACTTGGAGTTGTATCTTGACCTCATGATAACTAGAATCGGATACTTAATAAAATACACCTTTACAAGTGCCACATATACCCGATGATCGCTTTCCCATAGGGTAACGAGGAGAGGATCGTCGGGTTAGGATTATGCTATACGCGGTTACATGGTTACTCTCCATCTCTTCTCTTCCCCTACTTCAAGATGGAGGATACCATAAGCGTAGTCTTTGATAGGACTAGCTTCTCCCCCCTTTTATTCCGGCATTCTGCAGTATGGTCCACATAAACTACCCCTTTCATTTGATACCAATGCATGAGTAGAATAGTCCTGATGTCAGTCTTGCGAGTACTTCGGATGAGTACTCATGGTTGCTTTGCTCCCCCTTTTCCCCTTTTTATAAATGCTGCGATCAGATGACGGATCCCAGGAGTCTACTGCCACTGTTGACGGTCACTTCTACCTCGACGGAGCCTACTAGTACATGGAGGACGCCGACGGCCAGGAGTAGATAGGTGGCACCCAGGCAGGAGGCCTTGCCTTTTCGATCATCGTTGAAGTTTGTGCTAGCCTTCTTAAGGCAAAACTTGTTTACTTATGTCTGTACTCAGATATTGTTGCTTCCGCTAACTCGTCTGTTATTGAGCTTTTGTATTCGAGCCCTTAAGGCCCCTGGCTTGTAATATGAAGCTTGTTTATGTTAATTTGTGTTTAGAGTTGTGTTGTGATATCTTCCCGTGAGTCCCTGATCGGGTCATACACATTTGCGTGTATGATTAGTGTACGATCAAATTAGGGGCGTCACAAGTTTGTATCAGAGCCGACTGCCCGTAGGTAGCTCCCTTTCCAACTCCTTGGCCAAAGTTGAGTCTAGTATTTGAAAAAGAATTTTACTAACTTGTTGTGCGGCTTACGGGCCCACAGCACCAATGGATGGTATTAGGATCTTTTATTCCTCTTCTATACTCTGGGACTCTGATCTCTCTTCCTTTCGGGTAAAAGATTTTACTAACTCTGACTCTAGATTCTCGTAACTACTTCTCCCGGAGAGCCCTCATACCAGAAGATCACCTGCTTCATCAGAAGATTCTGAAGATACCCCTCGATGTTTTTCCGAGACCTTTGAACTCATTGCCTTTGTAATTACTTACCACCGATATATCCCTATGGATAACTACTTACACTTGTCATTCGTAAAATCTTTCTCCGTTGCTCTTGTTATTACAAGATGCCCCGAAATACTCTCCGTTGTCGCAAGAATCCTTTGAGTTTACTGCCTTGCAGTTCTTTCCGAATGAAAAACCTTACGGTTAACTCCTCACATTTATCGAGGATCCATTCATCCCGATTGTTCATGTGTTTCACAATATTCTTTGAAATACTTTTCGATCTTCCAAAAATCCTCTGCAGCCTGTTGCTTTTGAAATTCTTGCCTGCTTGCATTATGGTTAATTCCATATGTCTAGTAGTCTTCATTGACGTCCCTTGTCTTTGTCATTTTGAGCCTAATGATTCAATATGTGTGTATGCATGCGATCATCAGGATATCCTTTTAAATCATCTTTCCAGCTCAGACGTCATTTCGGACATGAGCTAGATCTCGGCAATTCAAACCTTTATTGATTGTGCAACTAAGTCTTTCAACTTATCCATCCTTGATCAGAGCGTCTGCTTCTGATCCTCCATTTTGGAAATCATAATTCCCTTGTATTTTAAGCATCAGACTATTCGGATGATCCTGTAATCCGATGCCTTCACGTTATTTCTTCCTCTGCGTGAGTACCGATACTCACATCAGCTCCGTTGTGGATCGCCCGATCCATTGTTGGATTATTATCCGACAGTGTCCTTCATTTCCAATCACCTTGTGAGTTCTTCCCCTGATACATAATGCCTTTGGTAAATTGTATCCTTTGTTTTGCCAACCATGCTCTACCTTCGAGCTTGTGATATCTACTCTTGAAGTTTGTAGTATATGTTCCTAAGATACCCCGATGGGTTGAACCTATGCCTTCCCTAATCCGTGTGAACCTGAAAGTTTTTCACGAGTCATACTCTTCTGGTGTTTTGCCAGATAAAATTTCAACACTACAATTTCATCGAAGCGAGAAGTGTATGAAATGTTATGCATTGAAGAAGTGGGAGTCGACCTTGAACTTGTGTTCATGCCCATGGAAACGATGTAGACCATCTCGGAAGCTTCTTGCAAAATGATTATCCATCTGTATGATTCTTTCGGTATCCATAACTCGAACCTTTGCAGTTGTGGTTCCGACCATGCTGTCCTTATCCAATGTATCTGAAAAGGAATCCACTCTAGTGCCTCGTCAATTTCTGACAAGGGTAAAGTCTCTGCTGTCGCAGGTCAATGACCCAGTTCAGCTTCTATCTTGTTCTACCTCTGAGTATTACCCCCTGGTATCTCGGGTATATCATGCCATTGCACTGCATCTTATGGACTTTAATGAAGTAATACCTTCCTTGTCCTAGTCACTCTATGAGCTCTGGGTTGCTGTCAACCGAGAACACCGTTTAGTAAATCAAATTCGCTCTAAAATTCAAATACCCCTAGTATTTGTACTGGGGAAATTACACTCAATCATGTCATCTCTAGACTATCGACTACATCCTTGTCTAGCTATCTTTGACTATGCTGCGTCGTCCTTCTCTGGTGCATGAATTCTTCAGAGTGTGAGCACGACTTATGTCGAGCTTTCAACATCATGTTGCTTGTCCTGAAAGGCAACTTTGGTTCCGAGCTTGCATCTTATCTATTGTTCCAATAACTTGCCACTTCATCATTCCCTGCTTGACGCCATTGCTGTTCGATTGCATTCTCTTGAAAACTCTCGACAAAAGGTGTCATGATCATTGTCCACATTTTGACTTCTTCTGAGACGTCAACTGAGTTCATGATGATAAATACCCTCCTTGCCCTCGATGATTTATGTTATCATCGACAGCACCCTTGACTTCCTTTCATCACGAACTTGTCCATGTTATGGATGCAACTTGCTATCCAGCTTGTATTATGTCCTACCTTGAAGTATCACTGTCTTTTATGTGAAGAATGTTGTGAGGATTGCTCCACCTCTCAGAAATTCTTGGTATAGTGATACTTCTCGTCACCACCGTTCTTCTTGGTCCCCGTGTTGATTCTAACCGGGATACCAACCAATAAATGATTCTGCTTGGATTCTGTATTTCTGGCAACCCTATTGCTTTGAAGTTAATGATCGACAGTTCATTCTTAGACTGTTGGTTATCGCATCATCACTCTGACATTGATCTTGCTGCCTAAGGTCATATTTTGGATGCACTTTTCAACCAATGATTAATGATGTATGTTTTCCTCAAGCATACAACATTATATCATTTGATCCGACAAATGTCATCTCCTTGTTCGCATAATTTTGGAAATCCATCCTTTTGGAAATCTCGATGAATTATCGCTGAGTCCATCAGCCACCTCCTCATCCTCTCCTTGGTTTAATGATGAACTATTGTTTCGGGACCGCTCCCATAGTTCATTTCCCGAGAATCTTACAATGTCATCTCGTCAATTTGTGTTGCACCTTTTCTTCTCGGACATCCTGAGTCTGAGGTATCCTGACGCCAATCACATATGAATCTCGATCAGACATGATGGTTGGAACATAACTCCAGGAGTTATAATATTGGTCCTTTGATGGCCCGGTAAGGTGATCATACCTAGCACACCTGGCTGGAGGACCTATTATTATAGTTTCTTTCTTTGGCAAGGTTAGCCATTCTTCTAGGAGGAAGTTGTAAGACTTATTTTATATGTTGCTCCTAATGGATCATTGGTTTATCCAAAATCTGGTCCTTGCTTGAAACACCATATCATTGCTACCTCGAAGCATGACTGTGGTATTCCAAAAATCAACAAGAACATTGGAAGCCCGATGCTAAATGTTTCTTGGTCAGTTATCCAAACGCCGTTGTACGGGTAACATCATGATTATTCCTTGCCTCTTTATCTAAATGGTTAGGTACTTTCTCTCCTACCCTGTATACCATGTTCTGCTTGTTCCTGGAAAGGTTATACTCCCAATACTTGTGAAAAATCACATTTTCCTTTCCGTTGTTCTGTTTAACCTTCTTGATCTATATGATCTAAGCAGTAAGAATTCCCTGCTTATGAAGACACCTCGGTGTTCACCCCTATTAGCAAGACCATGTTACTATTGTTGTTAACATTCCGGTAACCTCCGGTGGATGAGAACTTTGCCTATTGGTCCACCTCGTTTCAACGAACAGAAAAATGGTTCTCTTCGTCCCCTGTCCTTGGTACCGGCGTTGTTGCCAACATAGCTGGCAGGCTATCCTCTAACATACCTTGCTATCATGACTGTGCAAGATGTCACCGCCCTTCCTACTTTCAACCCACATGGTGGACCCATAGCCCACAGGTTCACGGGATCGAAACCTGACTCTTCTGTACATCCTTGATCCCAAAGTATCCTTTGCACTTGGCTTCGTATGTGATTCACGAGCTAATTTCTGTACCTTGTTTCATCCTGGTATCAGACACAATACTTATTCTCGTAGCTGAAGACCCCCATTTCAGCTTCTGTCTAGGCATCGAATGATTGCCTACCCATTTGAAACTTTTGTACCATCGCGAATTGCTCTCAATGAATTCATCGAGATACTACTCGTAGGGTACTTCATGTATTTTCCATTGAGTTCATCGTCAGATGCCCAACTTTGTGGAGATGCGTTCTTCCAAAGTTTTCCCCCTTATCGCGTTCGTAGGACGATGAAGATCCCGAAGAAAAGATGACGACTTGATCACGATGATTTGAAGCAGAGAAATGAAGACATCAACATAATGAATCAACCTCTTTGAAAGGGCAGCCAAGACCGAGAAGACTCGTTAGAATTTCACAACCATGACTTCCCCCTACTCCACCGCTTAAAATCTCGGGACGAGATTTCTTGTAGTGGAGGAGAATTGTGACGCCCGGGTAATCAAGCTACAGTAACCCTCTGCTAATGATGCCACGTCACCATGATTACTGTTGTTAAACTCGCGTTGGTTCGAAACCGATTCAAATTCAAAATTGAATTCAAGTCAAACGGTAAAAGTTTTTGAATATTATAACTAAAATGCTTCGAGTGTATCGGATAATTCAAAAATAATATTGGTGGAGAAACTACACTTTTATAAAGTTTTTAAATGCACTAAAATAAATAAAACCACATTTAAGAATAATTAATAAATACTTTTAAATTAGTAAAGAATTACAAACTAGTTTAAAATAAAGTTTGAACATTTTATTTAGGTGGGTTAAATTACACTTATAATCTAGGTATGAGTTTTACTATTTTGTGAATTGTTTTGTTAATTAAAATTAAACGAAACAGTAAAGATAAAAATTAAATGGAAATGCAAAGTAAAAACAAAACTAAAAGGCCCCCCATCTGGGCCAAAGCCCACCTAGCCTACTACAACTACCACCCCAAACCCTAGTCCACCCCAGCCCGATCCACCACTTCCCCCTCCCCTCGATCTGGATCGAGATCCAGAGAGGAGGAGCCGAGCGCCACGCCGCCCGATGCGCTAGCCGCCGCCCCCCCTCGCCGGTTCCCTCCGCTGCCGGACCTCCCCTACGCCGCCGGCCACCCCTACCCTCCACCCCATGTGAGCTCCCCGCACGCCCCGTCGCCCCCCCCCCCCCGCCCTCACCACGGCTGCAGCGTGTTCATGCGTGGGCGCGCTCGCCGCGCCCGGGCCACATGCTCGCCGTGCATCGGCACACCTCGGCCGCCCCGGCCCGCGCCCTGGCCGCGTCCAGGTGCGCACTGGCCGCCCGCAGCCGCGCCCCGGCCAGCTCTGCCGCCGCTGCTCGCACCCCCCCCGTCGCGCGCGCCTCGCCCCTCGCCCACGGCCGCCCAGCCTCGCGCCCGCCGGCGCCGGCGGAACCCCCCTGGCCACGCCGGCCGCGCGCCCGCTCGGGCTGTGGCCACGCGCGTGCGTTGCTCGGACATGTCCGGCGCCCGTATGGGCACAGCCGGACGTGTCTGGTCTGGCCCTATGACCCGCGGGGCCCAGCCCCTGTTAAAATAAAAATAGAGAAAAGAAACAGAAAAAGAAATGTAAATAAAAATAATAATAAATAATAATAATTAAATTAATAGTTAATTAATTAGTTAATTAAGTTAATTAATATTGTTTAATTAATCTAATCTAGGTTAGTTAAGATAATTAGCTAGTTAATGTAAATTAAATCTGCCTAGTCTATGACAGTGGGACCCACTAGTCAAATTGACCAGTCAACGCTGCCTGTTGACTGTTGACCGTTGACTGAGTTAATAATAATTCATAAATTCATTTTAAACTTTGAAAAATCATAGAAAAATAACCGTAACTCGGATCAAAAACATTTCTACATGAAAGTTGCTCAGAACGACAAGACGAACCCGGATACGCTACCCACATACCCGCCGGATACCTCTAACTATCTGAACCTGGAACATTGCCCCCTCCGATCATCTGTCTGGCAGATGTCTGGAACCGGGAAAACTTTCCCGGATGGGTTCCCCCTTCATCGGTATCGTGTAACACTGCGTTAGGACACACCCGGCACTGCGTATCGCCATGTCATACTTTGTGTTACAATTGTCTGCTTTATATTTACTGTTTCTTCCCACTCCTTCTCTCTCGATAGACGTTGAGACTGCCGCCGACGTTGCTGTGTACGACTACGTCATCGACGACCCTTCCCTCTCGACAGAGCTTCCAGGCAAGGATTCCCCCCTTTTGATCATCCCGATATCGCCTACTTCTCTCTACTGCTTGCATTAGAGTAGTGTAGCTGTTACTGTTATCGGTAGATCCTACTCTGTTGCATAGCCTGTCTTTGATACTGCTGTTGATACTTTACCTGCAATCCTAAGTGCTTAGTATAGGATGTCAGTCTATTCATCAGTGGCCCTACATTCTTGTCTGTCTACTATGCTATACTATTGGGCCGTGATCGCTGCGGGTGGCGATCGCAGATATATATACTACTTATTACATATGATACGATATTGTGACTAAAGTCGGGTCAGCTTGTAGAGTACCCGTAGATGGATCATGATGTGGGGGCTGAAAGGACAGGTGGTTCCATCCAGGTAGTGATGGGCCTGGGATCCCGACGCCCCCCTGAGTGACACTTGGTGGCGGAGCGGCAGGGCAGGTTGAGACCACCCAGAGAGAGGTGGGCCTGGCCCTGGTCATGTCTGCGATTATTTCTTAATAACATGCTTAACGAGATTTGGATATTTGATCTGAGTAGGCCACTGGCCTTATACGCACTAACTGACTACGCGAGTGTGTTATGGGTGCTCGACGTCGTAGTATCAGCTGAAGCTTGACTTGACGTCAGTGACTTAGCGGCGCGCGCTGGGTTGGACCACGTAAAACAACCTGTCGACGTACTAGAGGTTGCACAGGTCTGCTCACCGGCCGCATACGCAACGTGTAGGAGCGCAATGGGAGATGGGATCAGACCCCTGCGTGCATAGGGTTTAGTCCGGCGTACTGACCTCTCTGTTGAGCCTAGGTAGGACTACGGTCGTGTTGATCTTTGAGGATGGCAGTTCTGCCACAGAAGTCAAGCGTCTTGGGAAATGTGGTGCACCCCTGCAGGGAAGTTTATCTATTCGAATAGGCATGTCCCTCGGTAAAAGGACGACTTGGAGTTGTATCTTGACCTCATGATAACTAGAACCAAAACTTAATAAAATACACCTTTACAAGTGCCAGATACACCCGGTGATCGCTTTCCCACAGGGCGACAAGGAGAGGATCGTCGGGTTAGGATTATGCTATACGCGGTTACATGGTTACTCGCCATCTGTTCTCTTCCCCTGCTTCAAGATGGAGGCTGCCAGAAGCGTAGTCTTTGATAGGACTAGCTTCTCCCCCCTCTTATTCTGGCATTCTACAGTATGGTCCACATAAACTACCCCTTTCATTTGATACCAATGCATGAGTAGAATAGTCCTGATGTTAGTCTTGCGAGTACTTCGGATGAGTACTCACGGTTGCTTTGCTCCCCCTTTTTATAAATGCTGCGATCAGATGATGGATCCCAGGAGTCTGCTGCCACCGTTGACGGTCACTTCTATCCCGACGGAGCCTACTACTACATGGAGGACGCCGACGGCCAGGAGTAGATAGGTGGCACCCAGGCAGGAGGCCTTGCCTTTTCGATCATCGTTGAAGTTTGTGCTAGCCTTCTTAAGGCAAAACTTGTTTACTTATGTCTGTACTCAGATATTGTTGCTTCCGCTAACTCGTCTGTTATTGAGCTTTTGTATTCGAGCCCTTAAGGCAAAACTTGTTTACTTATGTCTGTACTCAGATATTGTTGCTTCCGCTGACTCGTCTGTTATTGAGCTTTTGTATTCGAGCCCTGGAGGCCCCTGGCTTGTAATATGAAGCTTGTTTATGTTAGTTTGTGTTTAGAGTTGTGTTGTGATATCTTCCCGTGAGTCCCTGATCGGGTCGTACACATTTGCGTGTATGATTAGTGTACGATCAAATCGGGGGCGTCACATTATCGATGCTCACATGAAAGATAATAATTGAAACACAAAGAGAGCATCATGTAGCATGTGTAAAACATATTTAAGTCTAACAAACTTCCTATGCATAGGAATTTTATAAGTAAACAAATTATCAAGACAAGAGATATTTAGCATATGCAAGGAAGAAGAATGAAACGTTAACAATTTGAGCATCAAGAGAGGTAATTGAATGACATGAAGATTTCTATAACTATATTTGCCTCTCTCATAAATATGACATGTAGGATCATAGTAAAACTCAACAATATAATTTCATAGAATATATTATCTACATGATCCACATACATAAAAGTTTTAGAATCTTCCAAGATAGTGGGATTAACATCAACTAAAGTCATGACCTCTCCAAACCCACATTTATCAAAAAATTCATAAGATTGAGCACTCCCCAAAGTAGAGGGATCATTATTAACTAAAGTCTGCGCTCCTCCAAACCCACTTTAGTAGTATTGCAAATATCATTATCAATATCATATTCATCATGAGGCTTAAATAAATTTTCGAGATCATAAGAAGCATTATCACCCCAATCATGATCGTTGAAATAAGTAGTGGGCATAACAAAATTGTCATCCCCAAGCTTGTAGCTTTGCATATCGTTAGCACAATTGACATTAATAGAATTAATAATAACATCATTGCAATCATGCTTTTGATTCAAAGAACTATCATGAATCATTTTATAAACTTTTTCTTTTAACACTTCAACCAATTTTCAGATTCATGATTTTCAAGCAAAACTCCATAGAGGTAATCTAGTGCACTCAATTCACTAGCAATTGGTTCATCAAAACTAGGTCTTTTGAAAAAATTAGCAAGTGGACGAGGATCCATAGTTACCTTTATTTTGCTTTTACTTTCTATTTTTTGAGTCCTAACATGAAGGCCATGAAAGCAAGCAAACAAGCAAAGTAAATATTTTTTGTGTTTTTGATTTTTTATGTAACGAGACTAATAAAAGTAAAGACTAAGGAAAACAAGTAAATATGACTTGAATGAAGTAACCTGGTGATACTTGATGATGACTCCCCGGTAACGGCGCCAGAAATTCTTCCTGCTACTTAGTAGTTGCGTTAGGTTTTTCCCCTGAAGAGGAAGGGTGAAGCAATATAGTAGCGATAAGTATTTCCCTCAGTGAGAACCAAGGTTTATCGAACCAGTAGGAGTACCAAGCAAGATCACATCATCAGCCACTGCAAACAAGAAACAAATACTTGCACATAATGCAGACAAGAGGGTTGACAATCCACTTGGCTCGTCACTTGCAAGATTAAAACTGATAAAAAGTAAAAGTAAATGGTACTGGTAATGGTAATTGCAAGTTGTCAGAAACTAAACAAACTAAAATAAAAGTAAAGTGCAACAAAGAAAATTAGGGTTTTAGTAAATATGATAAAAGTAGACCCGAGGGCCATAGGTTTTGCTAGAGGCTTCTCTCCGAAGAAACTGAAAGCATACGGTGGGTAGACAAATTACTGTTGGGCAATTGACAGAATTGCGCATAGTTATGATTTCATTCATGGCAATGATCATGTATATAGGCATCACGTCCGAGATGAGTAGACCAAAACGATTCTGCATCTACTACTATTACTCCACTTCGAGAGCGCTTCTATGCTTGCCTCTCTAGGTATTAAGTTCATAACAAACAGAGTAATGCATGAAGTATGATGACATGATGTAGACAAAGAAAACTCAACTAATATGAATTAACCCCATCATTTTATCCTTAATGGCAACAATACAAATACGTGCCTCGCTACCCCTTCTGTCCCTGGCTGAGGACTCCACAAGATTGAACCCATTACAAAGCACCTCTCCCATTGCAAGAAAAATCAACATAGTTGGCCAAACTACACGGAATCATCGGAGAGAAATACAAAGCTATAATAATCATGCATAATCAAGTATTCAGATTTGACTCAATTACTTTCATTGAACAATCTCATAAACCCACAATTCATCGGATCCCAACAAACACACCGCAAAAAGTATTACATCAAATAGATCAGATTGATCTCCGAAGAGAACATTGTATTGAACATCAAAAAGAGAGATGAAGCCATCTAGCTACTGCCTATGGACCCGTAGGTCTGTGGTGAATGATTTCTCGTACGAGAGATGTAGCTTGCGTTGGTCTTTCCCCTAAGAGGAGAGGATGATGTAGTACAGTTGAGACAAGTATTTCCCTCAGTTATGAAACCAAGGTTATCGAACCAGTAGGAGAACCAAGGAACACAATGTAAGCAGCACCTGCACACAAGCAACAAACCAGGTTGTCAATCTCTCGGCGGTCAATTACAAGATTAAATTGTATATGGAAGATTGAAAAAGAACGAAGTAGATCGCAGTAAAGTGATTTAGAATTATAGCAATAATGATGAAATAGACCCCGGGGGCCATAGTTTTCACTAGAGGCTTCTCTCTTGAACATAGCATACGGCGGGTAAACAAATTACTGTTGGGCAGTTGATAGAAGAACAAATGATTATGACAATATCCAAGGCAATGATCATGTATATAGGCATCACGTCCAAGATTAGTAGACTGATACTGTCTGCATCTACTACTATTACTCCACACATCGACCGCTATCCAGCATACATCTAGTGTATTAAGATCATAAAGAATCGGAGTAATGCTTTAAGAACGATGACATGATGTAGACAAGATAAACTCACGTATGAATAGATCCCATCTTTTTACCCTTAATTGCAACAACACATGTGTGTCATGTCCCTTTCTGTCACTAGGATTGAGCACCACAAGATTGAACCCATTACCGAGCACCCCTTCCCATTGCAAGATAAACAAATCTAGTCGGCCAAACTAAACTCATAGATCGGAGAAGAAATACAAGGATATCACAATCATGCATATAAGAACTCAAGATTCAAATAATATTCATGGATAAATAGATCATAAACTCTCAATTCAATGGCGAGGGAGTCCTGGAATAGGGGGTCCTCGGCGTGTGGTATGGGCTGGACCAGACCTAGCATTGAAGGCCCACTAGGACTCTCGTGAAGATCGGACGTGTCGAACAAGTAAGGGCCCGTCGGGGCGAACCGACCATGTAAACCTAGGGTTTGGGTGTCAATATAAACCTCAAACCTTGGCCATAGTATATATATATTCTCATCTATGCCTTAGGGTTTAGATATAGATCTCATGGTAGATCAACTCTGTAACCTACACACCATCATCAATACAATAAGAGCAGGACGTAGGGTTTTACCTCCTCGGAGGGCCCGAACCTGGGTAAACACCGTGTTCTTCGTCCCTCTTACACCATAGGCTTACGATCCACAGATCGGGACCCCCTACCCGAGGTCTGCCGGATTTATCTCCGACATTGGTGCTTTCAATGAGAGGCCCTTTGTGGATCAACCTAAGCCCATGGCTCGCTTGATCTTCGGCAAATACGTGCGTTGTACAGATGCCTCCACCCCCGGACAGCTTTTCACATTCAGGAGCATTGTGCTGCACGCCGATCCCGCTGGCCTTCTAGGCCGGGTTGATGGCTTTGCACCGAACCACGAGATTTGCTTCGGAAGTTTGGAATACGTCACCGATTCCAGAGGCGATCCCATCCTGACCGGGATCTCGGCTCCGATCAGGCCAACCTCTTTCCCCGGAGCAATGACGTCAAGTCAAAATACCCTTCCCATCGAGGAGGCAAGTTCGGAAGCGGCTCAGATCGAGGGTTTAGATCCGATCGCATCGCCCAAACCCATCCATCCGAACTCAGGGGCAACTTCGGTTGCTCCGAGAATGGATCGTCTCAGTGTTAACCCCGAAGACGCCAAAAACATGGATCTGACTGACCTGGCGTCCTTAAACGTGATCTTGGACCGGATCCTAGCTATGGGTCTTGACGACGGTCCGATCTCGATCTATGACCAGATTGGGATTAGACCCAACGAAAGGGAAATTCACATCCCGCCGGACTCTCTCTTAGTCGCATCTGTTGAAGAATCCACAGGAGAATGCGCTTCCCCGCCCGAGTGTCACGCTCCGAAAATGCGAGTCGAAGAAAACCCTGAGGAGTTTCCTACTGCCGGTCCTCAGATCGAGCCCGAAAGTGCCCTGACAGCAAGCTCGGAGGCCTGGCGGCAGCTCAGGATGTCGCATGCAACGGACCAGCCTTAGGTCCCTTCGGGATAAATTTTTCAATCCCACCCGCCCCCCACGTCGAGCACTGCCCGGATAATTCAGGGATACCAGACGTTTGGGATTTGGCATATGCAAAACAACTAACCGGCAAAACGGTTCGGTAGTTCTGGATAAAATTCTTAACCATCAAGGATAAAATACCAAACTGCCATGATTCCGAGGCCATTGCCACCTTCCGCCACAATTACAATGACGGAGGATTGCTTAACGCCCTCGCACGCCGACACATATAGACATTCGATGAGCTGCATGATTTAGTCGGCAAATATTGTGCCATGGAAGATGCTTGGCAGGCGCAACTGTATCAATTGCATTCGGCCACGACCGATTCACTTAGATCAGTTCAGGATAAACAAAGCTTGCCCCGACGACCCAGAAAGCAGGAGTCGTCCGAAAAAAGAAAGAGACCCTCACCGGGACACAAATTGGTTTTCAACGATCTAATGGATAGCCCATGCCCCATACATTCCGCCTTACCGAACATAAGCCCCACGCATAGTCTTCGGGCTTGCTGGGTAGTTCGGCAGGTAGCAAAAAGCGGCGAGGTCATCCTTAAGTGCCCCCCACCTAGAAGGAGGCACACACCGTCCCTCGGTGACGACGAAATCTGCATGATCTATGAGACCTACGCGTCCGGTAACCAGAGAAAACAAGCACTTCGGGAGCTCGAGCAGGTGCACCCTGTGCAACCCACAACAGCTTGGTCTAATATTCCAATTACCTTCAATGAGGGTGATCAGCCTGACTTCTGTCTCACCAGAGTCTCCACAGCCGTAGTCCTGAATCCAATAGTGGATGGGTTTCGGCTCAGAAAAGTATTAATGGATGGTGGCAGTGGGCTCAACCTATTTATGAGGATACATTTGACAAAATGCGGTTCGACCAAAGTCGCATCGAACCGAGTTCTACCACCTTCAGAGGCATTATTCCGGGAAAAGAGGTGCGCTGTAGCGGCTCTGTAACTTTGGACGTAGTATTCGGCACGCCCGAAAACTACCGTTCCGAAGAGCTGCTCTTCCACATCGTGCCCTTCAAAAGCGGCTACCACGCCTTCCTGGGGCGCAGTGCCTTTGCCCGGTTCCACGCAGTGCCACATCACGGGTACATGAAGCTGAAGATGCCCAGTCCAAATGGCGTTATCACCGTAACAAGCAACCCGGACATCTCTCTCCGGGCCAAAAACAAGACAACGGCACTAGCCCTTGAGGCGTTATCCTAAGCATTAGCAGCAGAAGAATTAACTGCACTGCGTTCCTCGGTGGACAGTGATGATGTCATTCTTGATAAAAGACCCAAATCCACATCATTCAAACCCGCTGACGAAACCGTCAAGTTTCAGGTGCACCCGACAGATCCGAACAAAACGGCCACTATCGGGGTCAACCTAGATCCCAAAAAAGATGCCGCTCTGCACCAATTTCTTCGCGATAATTGGGATATATTTGCTTGGCACCCTTCAGACATGCCAGGCATCCCGCGCAAAAAGGCCGAGCACAGCCTAAATATATTAAAAGGATCCAAGCCAGTTAAGCAAATACTATGCCGATTCTTTGAACCCAAGCATCAAGCTATGGGAGAAGAACTAGCGAAGTTGCTCGAAGCCAGTTTTATTCGGGACATCAAACATCTGGACTGGTTGGCAAACATCGTCATGGTGCCGAAGAAGGACAAATCCTGGCGACTATGTGTGGATTTTAAGGACCTCAACAAAGCATGCCCAAAGGACCCTTTTCCCCTGCCGCGCATCGACCAAATTGTCGACGCCACTGCGGGACACGATTCGTTGTGTTTTCTGGATGCCTACTCCGGATACCACCAGATTAAAATGAAGGAGTCCGACCAGGCCGCTACCGCCTTCATCACACCTTATGGACCTTTCTGCTTTAACACCATGCCATTCGAATTAAAAAATGCCGGGGCTACTTATCAGCGCATGATTCAAACATGCCTCAAGGATCAGATTGGCAAAATAGTGGAAGCATACGTGGACGATGTAGTCGTCAAAACCAAGAACGTAAGCCAGCTTGTAAGCAACCTCCAAGAAACATTCGACACTCTTCGGCAATACAGTATTCGGCTCAATCCGGAGAAGTGCGTTTTCGGCGTCCCAGCAGGTAAGCTGCTCGGATTTATAGTCTCACAGCATGGAATTGAGGCCAACCCGGCGAAAATCGAAGCATTGTCAAAGCTCGAAGTCCCAAAAGAATTGCGGGACGTCCAAAAACTCACAGGATGTGTCACGGCCCTTAGCCGGTTCATCTCGCGCCTTGGGGAAAAAGTGTTGCCATTGTACAAACTTTTAAAGAAAACCAAGGACTTCAAATGGACCAAACAAGAAGCTGCAGCCTTGGACAAAATCAAAGTTCTCCTGGCTGGCAATCCCATTCTGGCAGCACCCGGCCTCAACGAACCAATGTTGTTATACATATCTGCCACCAATTAGGTGGTAAGTGCGGTGCTGGTTGTGGAGCGCACAACGGAGGGCCATAAGCTTCAGGTCCAACGGTCGGTATATTACGTATCAGAAGTCCTTACGCCATGCAAGACCAGATACCCACATTACCAGAAGATAGCCTACACGGTATTCATAGCATCCCGCAAGTTGCGGCATTATTTCCAGGCGTGTTCGGTCACCGTGGCATCCGAAGTCCCTTTGAATGACATCATCAACAACAGGGACGCCACGGGACGAATAGCCAAATGGCCATCGAGCTTCTGCCTTTTGAAATATCCTATCAACCGCGCCGAGTCATTAAATCTCAGGTGCTCGCCGATTTCGTGGCCGAATGGACCAAAGCCGAACTCCCTCGAGAGTAAAGTACATACTCCCATTGGACAATGTACTTCGATGGGTCCAAAATGCTAGCCGGATTGGGGGCTGGGGTACTACTAACCTCCCCCACCGGAGATACTGTTCGGTATGTACTGCAAATTATATATACCGATTCCAACAACGCAGCCGAATATGACGCACTCCTACACGGACTTCGGATGGCAGTGTCAATGGGAATACAATGTTTAGAGGTACGCGGAGACTCAAACCTCGCAATCTCGTAGATCAATGGCGAATTTGATGCCAAAGATCTGAAGATGATTTCCTACCGGAATGTTGTCCTTCGTATCTCGGCCCGTTTCGAGGGTCTAGAGTTCCACCACATGGCACGAGACAGCAATCAAGCAGCCGATTTGCTCGCCCGGATGGGCACAAAGCGCGACCCAGTCCCCGAAAATGTTTTCTTGGAGCGGTTCTTCAAAACATCCGTAATGTGGGAGGGGAGTAGTGAGAATTCCAAGAATGCAGCCGCCAAGTCAGACTCACTTCCGAACGCCGAGTCTGACGACGGGATTATCGGGGGCTCGGTCATCGAGGAAACGCCATCTGCGCATGAGGTAATGGCTGTGATCGCACCTTGGACCGAGCCTTTTCTTGCTTATCTTATTTGCAAGGAATTACCCGATGATCAAATAGAGGCAAGGCACCTAGTGCGGCAATCCAAAGCCTACAAAATACATGAGGGGGAGCTCTACCGAAAGAGCACCTCGGGAGTACTTCAACGCTGCATATCCGAAGAGGAAGGTCGGCAGCTTCTAACTGAAGTCCATGCCGGCATGGCCGGCCACCACACGGGGGCTCAGGCATTAGTTAGCAAGGCTTTCCGAGCTGGGTTTTACTGGCCCACAGCAAAGGCCGACGCTCACACCCTGGTGCAGCACTGCGTCAGATGTCAACTCTTCGTGAATCAAAGCCACATGCCCCCAATAGCTCTTCGGACAATTTTGATAACCTGGCCGTTCACGGTATGGGGGCTGGACATGGTTGGACCACTTAAAGGGGGAACCAACAACATGAAATATCTGCTCGTCATGGTAGATAAATTTACCAAATGGATTGAGACGCGCCCCATTAAGACAGCTAAATCCGGACCTGTGGTCGAGTTCATCTCCAGTGTGGTCCACCGATATGGTGTACTGCACAGCATAATCATGGACAACGGTTCTAACTTTACAGCTCAGGAGGTAAAAGATTGGTGCACCAAGATGGGCATCAAACTTGATTATGCTTTGGTGTACCACCCACAATCCAACGGTCAAGTGGAGCGGGCTAATGGCCTGATCCTAAGTGGTATCAAGCCCAGACTGGTCCGGTCAATTAAGAAATCATAACACCATTGGGTAGAGAAACTCGATTCTGTTCTCTGGGGCTTGCGTACTACCCCAAACCGTTCCATGGGATACACTCCATTTTTTATGGTGTACGGTGCCGAAGTCGTTCTCCCGTGTGATATTATGCATGATGCGCCTCGAGTGCGTATGTATGAGGAAAGAGAAGCCGAGCTTGATCGACAAGATGCTCTGGACGCTTTGGAAGAGGAACGGGATGTTGCCCAGGCTCGATCAGCAATATATCAACAGCAAGCTCGGCGCTATCAAGGCAGGGAGGTTCAGGCAAAGGCTTACAACAAAGGGGAGCTCGTCCTTCGACTTCCAGAGAAGCAAAAGGATAAACTCTCCCCAAGTTGGGAGGGTCCATACATAATTGACCGAGTGCTTGCAGGAGGAGCATACCGCATACGCGACCCGAAAGGTAATAGCCTGGAGCCAAACCCCTGGAACGCAACACGCCTTCGACGCTTCTATGGTTAAGCTTTGTCGCCTTCTCTCCAAAGTTTAGAATGCCGTCTTTTTTTCTTTTTTATGTTTCTTTCTCTTTCTCTCTTTGTTTCCCTTTACTCTAAGAGGAGTTCGGATAAGCCAAACTGCGGTAGGTGGTTCTTTGGCTTCGAAACCCACACATTGTACAAATACCCGCTTACTCGGGGGCTTCCTTTAAGAAGCTTTTCACCTTACATGTGATTATTATTGTATTGCATCCTTCCTTGCTCGTGTATTATGCCAAAATATGCATCATGTTGACTTAACTGTTCCGCAAAGCTGGGTTACCTGGCTCCTGTGCTTACCCCTACGTTCCCGATTGTTCGGCTAGGGAGTTGTAGGATCGAAAGTATGTCTAGAGGGGGGTGATTAGACTACTTGACAAGATAAAAACCTAGTCTTTTCCCAATTTCAGTTTTTGGCAGATTTTGCAATTCTAGCAAGTCAAGTAACACCCTACACATGCAAGACTAAGAGTATAGGCAGCGGAATGTAAAGCATTGCACATGTAGTAAATGAAAGGTGGAGAAGAGCAAACGCAATTAGAGACACGAAGATTTTTCCCATGGTTCTGATAGGTGGTGCTATCATACATCCACGTTGATGGAGACTTCAACCCACGGAGGGTAACGGCTGCGCGAGTCCACGGAGGGCTCCACCCACGAAGGGTCCACAAAGAAGCAACATTGTCTATTCCACCATGGCCTACACCCACGGAGGGCTAGCCTTACTCGGGGTAGATCTTCACGAAGTAGGCAATCTCCTTGCCCTTACAAACTTCTTGGTTCAACTCCACATCACAACGGAGGCTCCCAAGCGACACCTAACCAATCTAGGAGACACCACTCTCCAAAAGGTAATAGATGTTGTTGTTGATGATGAACTCCTTGCTTTTGTGCTTCAAATGATAGTCTCCCCAACACTCAACTCTCCTCACTGATCTGGCTGTGGTGGAAGAAAGGATTGAGTGGAAAGCAACTTGGAAAGGCTAGAGATCAAGTTTCATATGGTGGGAGTGGAGCAACTTGATCTCAACACATGAGTAGGTGGTTCTCTTCTCAGAAATGTATGGTGGAAGTAGTGGTTCAGTCTGAGTGCTCTCTCCATGAATGAAGAGGGGGTGGAGGGATGTATATAGCCTCCACACAAAATCCAACCGTTACACACATTTGACCAGAATCGGTGGGACCGAAGTTGACAACTCGGTGAGACCGATCTGTTCAAAAATATGAACGTTAGGAATCTTGGTGGGACCGAGGGAGGCATCTCAAAGAGACCGACTTGTGCAATGATTAGGGTTGGCACCGTTTTAGTGGCACCGACTGGGTAATCTCGGTAGGGCCGATATTACAACAGAAGGTAACAGAAACTTGTCAAGTCCATCTCGGTGAGACCGAGACTCATTTTCGGTCAGTCCGATTTGCTTACTAGAATGGAATATGGCTTTCTGATAAATATGTGGTAATACCGAGAATTAGGACTCGGTGAGACCGACATGTTAGGGTTTGGAAGTGGCTGAAAGATGGCAATCTCGATGGGTCCGGATAGGAGTGGTTCGGTGGGACCGAGAAGGCATTTTAGGGTTTTGGATAGTGAGAGTTGCTGAGAGTTTTGGAGCAATACCACTAAGCACTTGAGCAACCAGATCATTATCAAAACCTCATCCCCTTTTAATAGTATTGGCTTTCCTATGGACTCAATGTGATCTTGGATCACTAAACCAAAAATGGAGTCTTGAGCTTTTGCCAATGTAAGTCCTTAGCATTTTGAGGGGTCCACATTCCTTAGTCCTTGCCATTTCCACATCATTGAACTCGCTGAAATATTTCTCAAGTAAGCATTAGTTCAATGACATATATGTTGTTATTAATAACCAAAACCACCCGGGGATTAGTTGCACTTTCAATCTCCCCTTTTTTGGTAATTGATGACAACATATAGATCAAAGCTTCAATAATGGATATAATCAACGAATAATATCGTCGCTTTGATAAGTATGTGATAAGTAAGAGCTCCCCCTAAATTTGTGCATTATTTGAGATTTTCGTTTGAATGCAAATGCACAATCAATTAGGATCATGGGTCACTCTTCCATGTCACATACATCTTCGTGGAGCGCACAAAATGATAAGAATGAAATATATGCACTCATTACCAAAACATGAGTAAGTGATCATACAAGATAGGAATAGCACAAGATAAGCAATAAGCACACATTAAACATAGTATGATCAAGCACTCATTAAGGGTAGCATAAACGTAGTATCAACCACACATCAAACAAAGTGTATCTCAAACGACCAAAAGTATCGATAAAACTCAGAAAAATGAAAGAGCAAAAGCGCAAAAGCAAAGCACTCTCTCTCTCTCTCTCGAAGCCCTATGATCTATACAATTTCTCCCCCTTTGGCAACAAGTACCAAAAAGTTCGAAAGGGTGTAGAGCTAAACGTCACTGTGGGCCCTGTCTCCGGCAGCTCCAGGTGGTGAAGACATCTAGCTGGCAGCTCCAGTCTGAGTTGAGGTTGGAGTGGATATGACTGCATCTGCAAAAGCTTCTGCTGAGGTCTGAGGTGGAGGAGTGGACACTAGAGGTGGCACTGGAGCAACTGAAGGCGCTGTAGCTGGTGCTGAGACTGTGGTCCTGGTGTCCTATGCTGGGATAGCAACAGACCTGGATCCTCTAGGAACCTACACAAACTGATGTGTCGTGTCATGGACCAAATCCTCATGCTCCTCACTGTCATTCTCTGCATCCTCCTTCTCCTTCTTGGCTAGCTCAATGCCTGCTTCAAGCTTGTTGATAGTTGTCTGCACTTCAGTCACCTTGACATCCAAGGCATGGATCTTCTCATCAAATATCCTCTCAAGGCTCTCCTGAGATTTCACAATGCTGGCCAGGCTTTGCTCAATCCTTTGGGTAGCATCAAGAAGAAGTGTCATCTGGTCAGCCTTCTTTGTAGATGAGGAACCTGGTGCAGTCTTCTTGGCAGCCATTGCAGCCTTAGCAGCAGCAATCTTCTCCTGTGCCTGTACAGATGTAGGGTGTGTCTCATCCATCACCACTTCATTGTCCTCAAGCTTTGGACGCAGGGGAAGATGCTCTGTGTCCAACAGGTATTTGCCTGTGCCAAACTTGGCATTGATAAGCATCTGGATGTGTGGGGCAAATCCACATGACCTCTTTTGGTCAGCAACAGTCCTCTTGATTGTCTCAACAATCAAGTCCATCACTTTGAAACGTTGCCTCTCATCGATTATATGCAGCATGTTGATGGAGTATCCTCTGATCATCATGTCATCTCCTGACTTTGGCATCAAGGTATGCCTGAGTATAGTGTTGATTGTGGGTAGACCTGCCTGGAGATAGTAAACTGATCCAAGCTTGTGAGCCTCAAGATCATCTTTAGGTATCTCATTGTACAGGTTGGCCATTGTGTTGTGGTCATTCTTGGGTACACCATACACATCAATATCATCACTCCTTGGTGCTGGAGATTTCAGAATAGCAGCCCACTCATCAATGTCAGAAGAGAATCTCTGACCTTCTGTCATCCAAACAATTCTCTCATCAGGATAGAAATGAGCAGTTGCATAGAATTGCATGATCATCTCATCATTCTAAGCAGTCAGCTTCTGACCAATGAACTTGTCAACTCCATAGTCCTTAAAGTTTGCATGCACATTTGGAAAGAAATCTTTGTTCTCTTCATCATCAATGTAGTCCCAATCTACATATCTCATGTCAGCAACCACTGGCTTCTTGTCCATCAAGACAGTCTCATAGAAGTCCTACTGCTCTTTGGTGTAGAATTTGTTGTCCACAGCAGTTCTTCTTCTCTGAGCATATGGGTCAGCCTCTCTCCATCTCCTGAGGCCTTTGTCCTTTCTTAGCTTCATGTTTTCTGCAACTGGGTGTGCATCATTGTGAGTAGGAAGTCTGGGTCTGAGCTTTTGAAGCACTGGAGTTTCTTCCTCTTCATTAGCAAGTGGCACATTTGCCTTGTTCTTTTGTGGAGCAGTCAAATTTCTGACAGTCTTCTTTGGCTTGGCAGGAGCTGGCTTCTTGGCCTTAGAAGAGCCTGCTATCTTCATTGCATCAGCCATGAGCTTCTGTTGCTTCTGGGCTGGCTCAGTGGCTTTTGCTTCTCCTTCTTCAGCTGCATCAGCATGGGGATCAATGAACATGCTAGCTCTCCTCCCTTGGACATACACAATCCTCTTCCTCTTTGCTGTCCTCTTCACCATGCTGGTGCCTTTCTTGCTCTGCTAGCCTTGCTGCTCTTTCCTTACAACTTGCCTCTTGGGCTTGGAGGTGACTTCCTCAGCAATGTAATCCTCATCTTCAGATGATGAGTTTCTGTTCTTCCTTGTCCTCCTGGCAGCTGGAGGCATCCCACTTGGAGTGCTTCTCTCTCCATCATCAGAAATGCTCTGCTCAGGACTAGTGCCTGCTTCTGGAATATCTGCAATAGGGCTCTCTGACCTGTTCTGGCTGTCTGATGCATCTGACATGACTAACAAACCTGTGAATAGATAAGGTGTAGGCAGAGTAGAAGAGTCATCACAAAATGCAGAGATTTTCATTAAAAAATTGAGTTCAAATCATAGTTTCAAGTTTTCACAGAATACATATCGGAGGTACCGAGTTTGATCATTTCGGTGAAACCGAAGTTAAACAGAGACTTACACACCACGTTTCGGTCAAACCGAAGTGGGTTTCGGTCATGCCAAAAAACTAGGGTTTCACAGAGACTTCAATTTCGGTGTCACCGATCTGTACAACTCGGTTGCACCGAGATGTACAAGTGCAATGGTCAGAGACCAAACCGGTGGCACCGAAAATCTCAAATCGGTCGCACCGAGATGTGTTCGGCGGAAACTTAACCCTAAGATTTTTGCTCTACTATGAACTACGGAATTATGTAGTGGACAAGATATATCAATCCATGGCAAGAAGTAAGACAAAACCTAACGTGCATAGAATCGGAGGGGGGAAGCATGAGAGGGATTGAATCTCACCCTAACTTGGTGGAGATTCTCTACGGCGGCAACGAAGGGGTAGAATGTCGTTGACGGCGGTGGATTTCGGCGGTGGAGAGGCACTGGAGACAAGGGCGATGTGTTGCGACGGCAGAGACGGGGTGCGGGAGCGAAAGAGTCAGAGAAGAAACCAACTGTTCGGCCCGCGGGATATATATACCCGTGCACTATCGATGTGACCGAGTTGATAGACTCGGTGGCACCGAAGTGTATAACTGCTATGCAGTTATGGATTTCAGTGACGCCGAAGTGTGCCAACTCGGTTGCACCGAGATTGAAAAGTTGATCAATCTGCTTTGCTTTGGTTTGACCGAATGGGAATGAGTTGGTCTCACTAAAAGCAAATAGAAGGTTTTGGAATTGCAGCCTTTTCAGATCGGTGGCTCCGAGTGCTCCTCACCCAGAGGGTCCGAAAGAGACTTGTTCAAATTTTGTGATGTAAGCATGAATAGAATTTGAGACAAGAAAGCATAGATAGCTAGGGGAGGTACTTAGGCATTCTTGTCCATCCATTTGGCCAGAAAAATCAAATCAATCAAAACTACAAATGGATGTCCTTGAATGATAGAATTATGCATTCAACATGCTCACACAATAAGATATCAAATGAAATATGTGTCAAACATGCACAACCAACACTAGCATCTATCACACAATTTGTCAATGACTAGGTCATCTTTATATGAGTATATTGACTTAGGAGCCAAATGAGAACATTTGATCATAGGTCATACTCATCGTTTAAGCACAAGTGGGGTTACCACTTTTACATAAAGCATTAATGTGTTCACATCATTTGGAGTTTCTTTAGCTCAAGTCTTAGAACAAAGCTCCCCCTAGATGTGAGAACCCCCTAAAGGGTCAAACTAACCTTGGGTTGTCGTAGAAGACTTCATGTAGATGTTGAAGATGTGGATGCTCAATGTTGATGAAGATCATCAAGAGTTGGGAGCTATCCTTTGGATTCGGGCACTTTCATTACCTACATGGGTTAGTCCCACAAGGAACAAACAAGGATATCCATGGACATAGAGTGAAACACACAATAGATGATGTCCATGAAAGCAATGATTACATTGTCCATTGACTTACCAACAAGAGGGTTTGTGACTCCATGAACTAGTGCAAGATGTGGAAGTTGATTGCACAAGTCCTTGCCAAAATGAATGTGAGTGAAATATGTTGGTGGAGTCACCCTCAAGAACTCTCTAGTTCTTCTTGTTCAGGATCCACATCAATTTGATGGGAATCCTTGGGGTTGAAATTGAGCTTGACGAAGTAGAACTTGACGATGTCTTGGGAACCCACTTGACCATAGCTTGGGGTGCTTCTTCAAATGCATCAATCTCCTCTTGAAGCTTGTCCTTGCCTTTTTGCTTGTGGTCTTGTGGTGGAAGGTCATCTTGTGCTTGTTCCACATTGGAAGTAGTAGGATCATACTTATCCTTTTGAGGAACAAACTTTGGTGTGGGGTATTGACCTTCTTCCCACTCAACTCCTTCGGCGTTGAACTTTCGTTCAAAACCAATTCGTTGATTCTTCTGGTGCCTTCCTTGCTTGCGAACAATTTCCTCAAAGCTCTTACTTCTGGCAAGGCTCTTGTAGACACCTTTCTCTATAATCCCTTTCAATAAACTATTTTCTTGCTCAAGTGTAACTTGGCTTGAAGCATCATTAGTGGAATCAAGAGAACTACTAGAAGCAACAACATTGGATTTGACATTGTTATTGTTACTACTAGATGAAGAACCCTTCTTATGATTGCCATTAGTTTGCTTAGTCTTAATTTGTGGCAAGAAATTAGACAAGAGAAGTCACTTGGCAATGTATGAAGAACTCTTCTTTCGAAGATCATCATTGATAGCTTTTAGAAACTCATGTTCTTGCTCTAGGGTGAGCTTCTCGAAGCATAGCTTCTCATGAGATCTTAGGAGCTCTCTATGATCTTCTAGAGTTGTTTCATGAGCTAACTTAAGAGTGTTTAGTTCTTTAGTTAGACGCTCAATCTCCTTCATAGCATTGTCATTCGACTCTTCTTGACTACCATGATTACTAGCATTTTCATTGTGACTTAGCTCACTAATTTTATCATTGATTAGCTCATCTTCACCAAGTAAATCATCTTCATCACTATCAAAGTCAATGAATTCAGGGTGTGATACCTTGGGGCCTTTTGCCATGAAGCATCTTCCAATTCCCTCATTTGGTGAATCAAATATATCATAGGAGTTGGAGTTGGAGGATACGAGAGCAAGACCGGCAACACCTTCATCTTGACTATATTCGGAGTCGGAGTGATAGATTCCTTCAGATTGATTGTCGGAGTCGAAGCCGGAGACCCATTCACCTACATGAGCTTGATGTCTTCTTCTTGTGTAGCTCCTTGATGACTTGTCTTTCCTCTCCGAATCCTTGCTTCTCCGAGAGGGTCTTCGTTCATAACGATCATCTCTACTCCTTCTCTCTTTCTGAGGTGATTCATCCCTTGAGCTTGTTCTCCTTGCTGATTCTTCTCTTCTCTTGTGGGGTGTCGTACACTCATTTGAGTAGTGTCCAGGTCTTCCACAATTGTAGCAATTTCGATCACGGCTAGAAGATCTCTTTTCATCATATGATCTTGACTTTGAGCTTCTTTATTTGCTTCTATTCTAGTAGAATTTGTTGAAGTTCTTGACCATGAGGCTTATCTCTTCATTGGAAACCAACTTGTCACTCGAGGTAGTAGGAGCATCACTTGTAGCCTTATAAGCACCACTTGTCTTGTTGTGAAGCTCTTCCTTATCCTTAAGTGTCATCTCATGAGCAACGATTCTTCCAATGACTTCGGTAGGCTTGAAAGTCTTGTAGTTTGGCATCATTTGGATCAAAGTGCACACGGTGTCATATTTTCCATCCTAAGCTCTAAGAATCTTCTTGATGATGAATTTGTCGGTCATCTCTTCGCTTCCTAAGCCGGCAATCTCATTTGTGATGAGAGCAAGCTTAGAGTACATTTCGGCGACTCCTTCACCATCCTTCATCTTGAACTTGTCAAGCTGACCTTGAAGAACATCTAGCTTTGATTCCTTCACGGACTCGGCACCTTCGTGCATTTCAACCAAAGTATCCCAAATCTCTTTTGCATTCTCAAGGCGGCTAATTTTGTTGAACTCTTCGGGACACAAAGCATTGAAGAGAATGTCACAAGCTTGAGCATTGTTTTGCAACATCCTCAACTCTTCCGGTGTGGCTTCACGATCCGGAACTTTTCCTTCCTCGAAGAATTAACCTTGCATACCAACACAAATAATGCCCCATGAGGCTGGGTTATGACCAAGAATAAGCATTTTCATTTTATGCTTCCAACTAGCAAAATTAGTACCATCAAAGTAAGGACCTCTACGATAATTACCCTCACTAGACGCCATACTCTCCTAGGTTGTGAGACCAAGCTTATGGAGTCCAATGCAATGGAAACCAAAACAATGGAGACCAATGCTCTGATACCACTTGTAGGATCGAAAGTATGTCTAGAGGGGGGTGATTAGACTACTTGACAAGATAAAAACCTAGCCTTTTCCCAATTTTAGTTTTTGGCAGATTTTGCAATTCTAGCAAGTCAAGTAACACCCTACACATGCAAGACTAAGAGTATAGGCAGCGGAATGTAAAGCATTGCACATGTAGTAAATGAGAGGTGGAGAAGAGCAAATGCAATTGGAGACACGAAGATTTTTCCCGTGGTTCCGATAGGTGGTGCTATCGTACATCCATGTTGATGGAGACTTCAACCCACGGAGGGTAACGGCTGCGCGACTCCATGAAGGGCTCCACCCACGAAGGGTCCATGAAGAAGCAACATTGTCTATTCCACCATGGCCTACACTCACGGAGGGCTAGCCTTACTCGGGGTAGATCTTCATGAAGTAGGCGATCTCCTTGCCCTTACAAACTTCTTGGTTCAACTCCACATCACAACAGAGGCTCCCAAGCGACACCTAGCCAATCTAGGAGACACCACTCTCCAAAAGGTAATAGATGTTGTTGTTGATGATGAACTCCTTGCTCTTGTGCTTCAAATGATAGTCTCCCAAACACTCAACTCTCCTCACTGATTTGGCTGTGGTGGAAGAAAGGATTGAGTGGAAAGCAACTTGGAAAGGCTAGAGATCAAGTTTCATATGGTGGGAGTGGAGCAACTTGATCTCAACACATGAGTAGGTGGTTCTCTTCTCAGAAATGTATGGTGGAAGTATTGGTTCAGTATGAGTGCTCCCTCCATGAATGAAGAGGGGGTGGAGGGGTATATATAGCCTCCACACAAAATCCAACCGTTACACACATTTGAACAGAATCGGTGGGACCGAAGTTGACAACTCGGTGAGACCGATCTGTTCAAAAATATGAACGTTAGGAATCTCGGTGGGACCGAGGGAAGCATCTCAGAGAGACCGACTTGTGCAATGATTAGGTTTGGCACAGTTTCGGTGGCACCGACTGGGTAATCTCGGTAAGACCGATATTACAACAGAAGGTAACAGAAACTTGTCAAGTCCATTTCGGTGAGACTGAGACTCATTTTTGGTCAGTCCAATTTGCTTACTGGAATGGAATATGACTTTCTGATAAATAATCGGTAATACCGAAAATCATGACTCGGTGAGACCGACATGTTAGGGTTTGGAAGTGGCTGAAAGATGGCAATCTCGGTGGGTCCGGATGGGAGTGGTTCGGTGGGACCGAGAAGGCATTTTAGGGTTTTGGACAGTGAGAGTTGCTGAGAGTTTTGGAGCAATACCACTAAGCACTTGAGCAACCAGATCATTATCAAAATCTCATCCCCTTTTAATAGTATTGGCTTTCCTATGGACTCAATGTGATCTTGGATCACTAAACCAAAAATGGAGTCTTGAGCTTTTGCCAATGTAAGTCCTTAGCATTTTGAGGGGTCCACATTCCTTAGTCCTTGCCATTTCCACATCATTGAACTCTCTGAAATATTTCTCAAGTAAGCATTAGTTCAATGACATATATGTTGTTATTAATTACCAAAACCACCCGGGGATTAGTTGCACTTTCAGGAGTAAAGGGAGCACCTCTGCGATTGTTATGATCGGGTCATCCGAACTCGTACCTCGGACGGGTGAAGCCGAAAGCTAGTGCTCTTACTGTTTTCAACTATGGTCGGCCCCGACGGAACACACGCATACATAAATATATTGCACAAGCCTCATGGTAATCATGAGCGACCAAAGAAAGGTACCGTTGGAGGAACTATTTTCTTTGAAGATGCTTCTTACGTTACATTGTAATATAGCATAAGTATCCTGGACGCGCTTTGTCTGTTACAGCCTCATGGCCTGATTTCCTGGTTATTCAAAACACCGCCGATATTCTTGGCAGGCGCAGTAGATAACACTTTTCGGCCCCTGGCCGAAGAGGGAGAAGCCGACGGTCGATTAAGACACGTTTAAAGTTCGAGCGAACAAAATGATGATACAAGTACTTCGGTACATACAATCATCATACAATTTTTTTTACTCCTTATCTAAATCATCTATGATGGTCTTAAGAGAGGAGTCCTGCTACGAATTTCTAGCAACAGTCAGGACCTCGCCATACATCAGGCTGGTGGGGATCTCCTCGCCATTCGGCCCTTTCGGTCCTACCCGAGAAAGGCGCTCGGTATCTATCGAAGATACCTGGCTTTTAACATCACCCAGGCTTCCCGAGCTCCCTCGCGGCAGGCGGACTTTTTCCAGATTTCAAAGCGCTTCGCCACACCCTTCATCTTTTCGATGAGATAGGATAATAAGCTCGAAGTCATCTCCTCGGGACATAGAACCGAACACATCCGGTGGAGAGCCCGTCGAGCTCGGCGATGGACGATTTGAATTTCATCCACCACATCATGTCCGAAAGAGCCGAATTCTCCTATCGGCCACCCAGTAAGCATGACCGCGGGAAAATAAATGCAAAAGGGAGGCACTCAGCTCAAGTCCTTTTCGGATTTTTGTGTTCGGAACTGGTAGGAAACCCTTACCGAAAAGAGTCTCCTTTATCTTCCGATTCTCGTCCTGGGATGCCATCAGCTGGATCTTTAGGTTTTCTATCTCCTGGGCCTGCTCGAGGGTCTTCTCTTTAAGCTTGGCCTTCTCCTGGAGGTGGTATGCTAGCACCTCTTGGCCCGCCTGCTGTTGTGATGATGCGTATTCGACATCAACCTTAGTTGCATCCAAATCTTTTTGGAGTTGGTTGATTACCACCGCTGCTTGAAGAACGAGTCTCTTCGGAAATTAAAAACATCATTCTGAGTAGGAGGAGTTAATATTTTGAGAATATACTCACCGTGTGCTTCCCGCGTGAATTCTTTCACGTGTTCGGTCTCCGCATTGGCGGTTTTAGCCCGCTCGTCCGCAGCGGACAGGTCGGCGGTGAGTTTCTTGTTCTTCTCCCAAAGATCCTCCAGGATGAAAGCTTGGTTATTTCAATCCTTACTTCGGGTGCCCGCACCCAAATTAAGGCTCGGGGGCTACCGTCTTCGGACTAGCTACAGCTAATTTTTAAGCGGAAATGGCATATTACCTTTACATTGGTCGAGAACAGCCGAGCCGCGCTCTCGAGATCAGCCCTTGCTGCCCCGAGGTGGGCGTCCATTGAGATGAGGAGATTGAACTCATCATCGGTAAAAACTGAATTGTGAAGCGCGGCTTTCCAGTTTTTATGACGCCACATGCTATCCGCCTCCAAATTGGTGGCAGAAAATGTCTCTGCTTGTACGGGTTGAGGCTGATCGGTGTGTACCTCGGGCGCAGTCCCCTGGCTCACTGAAGCCCCCATAGTATCCGCAGGGATAATGGGCTCTTAGCGTTTCCTGCATAAATGATTTTTTGGGCCATAAGTCTTTTGGGATATTCAAAAGCTTTAACTGCCAATCCGCGCGTATCTCTTCGGATGATTCGCTGGGGCTTCAGTCCCCGAAGAAGGAAGATCCCTAGAAGGCTGAGGCGCTGGAGCCGCCACCGGCCCACTTGCGGGACGGCGCTGGGATCGGGGACCCTTCAAAGCAGATGTCAGCGCATCATTTTTCTTAGAAGTGGAGCGCTTCTTTTTGGAAGCCTTGGGATCATTTACCTTGGCAGGCAATGCCTTCGGATGATCAGGCCGCACTTCCACCTTCTCATCATCCAATGCCCTTTGGAAGAACTTCCCATTCTTGAATATGACCCCGACATCATCATCGGTGTGCCAGCAAGGATCTTTCGACCGGTTATACACCTCGGGCTGAGAAGTCGGACTACAGAAGCTCTCCACTATGCGTTTCTAGCCCTGCTCGGACAAAAAACCGTGTTCGGATAAATGTCAGCATTCGGGCAAAAAGGGAAATCGTACTCCAGAGAAGAGTCAGCCTTACCAATTGAATGGGTGTATCGGTGTTGTAGCCATCTCTTAGCTTCATGGTTGCGAAAGCTTGCTCATCTCCGTCGTAAAGGCCGGCAAGCATGGTAGCCAGAGCTTCTCGGTCAGCGAAGGGCATGACGATGACCTGGGTGGAGTCGTTCTCTCTGTTAAATTCCCATAGCGGATGATAGCGCTGTTGTAGTGGTTGGACGTGATGACCGAGGAAGGCGGTTGTTACTTCAACCATTGTCAAGCCTTGCTCCACCAAAGTTCGGATTCGGTTGGTGAGTGTAGCCACTTGTGGGCTCTCTTCGCCGCCCTTCGGACGCCAGTTGTACCGCTTTACCGGTGGCTCCAGAGAATATGACGGAAGTCCCTGACGAGTTGGGTCGAACAGAGAGACGTCGTGAATATAAAACCATTCGGAGGTCCAAAATCCCAGATCTTCCTTGGGTGTTCCCGCTGGGTACCCTTGGCCAGCGATTTTCCATACGGCGACCCCTCCGACCTCGTGAACAACCTCGCCCCTGGTCTGAGGAACAAGACAGAAGTATTTCCGCCACAGTTGAAAGTGTGGCTCGATTCCCAAATACATCTCGCACAAAGCAACAAATCCGGTGATGTGCAGGATTGAAGCAGGGGTGAGGTGATGGAGTTGGATACCATAAAAGCTCAGCAATCCATGCAGGAAAGGGTGGATTGGGAAAGACAGACCTCTCAAAAGATACGGGACTAAGCACACTCGTTCAGAGCTCTTCGGAGTCGGAAAAGGCTCCGCTTGACCGACCCCATTTATAGAAACCAGCCATGCTCGTCGCCGGACTCCATTTGATGGCGGCAGATATCCTTGCGTCTCAAGCTCCATTAGGCGCATATCAGAAACTCCGCAGCTCATCGATTATCCCGCAAGGGGATCGTCGGGACGTGAGGATGAACTGGGAGCGCTCTCCATTGGACTTGGGGGAGGAGAAATTCTCTCTCTGGTGGTTTTCGGAAAGACGGGGAGCCTGAGATTGGGGACGTGCTGGTTCCTTGGGATGTGCCTTTCTTTTATAAAGGACTTACCTTGTGAGTAGGGGCAAAACCGGCAATAATTGCGGCACAGTTCGCCTCCTGGTCAAACGCGGGAATTGAGGTGTCAGCCTGGGAAGTGTAGGGTGGTCCCTGTAATCAAGGAGCCGCTGAGAGCCGAAGACCTTCTCCGACCAGGGTAATATAAAGACAAGACGAACTCCCCTTCAAGCCGAAGACATCACTCGAAGACTTTATCCGAAGACAACATCTGAAGACGTTCGGCGTTGCAGGCAAGTTCGGGGGCTACTGAGGGAGTCCTGGAATAGGGGGTCCTCGGTGTGTGGTATGGGCTAGACCGGACCTAGCATTGAAGGCCCACTAGGACTCTCGTGAAGATCGGACGTGCCGGACAAGTAAGGGCCCATCGGGGCGAACCGACCATGTAAACCTAGGGTTTGGGGTGTCAATATAAACCTCAGACCCTGGCCATAGTATATATATATTCTCATCTACGCCTTAGGGTTTAGATATAGATCTCGAGGTAGATCAACTATGTAACCTACACACCATCATCAATACAATAAGAGCAGGACGTAGGGTTTTACCTCCTCGGAGGGTCCGAACCTGGGTAAACACCGTGTTCTTCGTCCCTCTTACACCATAGGCTTACGATCCACAGATCAGGACCCCCTACCCAAGGTCTGCCGGATTTATCTCCGACAATCGGATCCGGATCCAACAAACACACCGCAAAAGAATTACATCGGATAGATCTCCATGAAGATCATGGAGAACATTGTATTGAAGATCAAAGAGAGAGAAGAAACCATCTAGTTACTAGCTATGGACCCGAAGGTCTATAGTTGACTACTCACGCATCATCGGAGGGGCAAGGATGATGTAGAGCCCCTCCGTGATCAATTCCCCCTCTGACAAAGTGCCGGAGAAGGCCTCCGGATGAGATCTCTCAGGAACAGAAGTTTGTGGAGGCGGAAAAGTATTTCGTGGACTCCCCCAAGGGTTTCTGGATGTTCTCATTATATAGGCGCAAGCATTAGGTCAAACGGAGCCAGGTGGGGCCCACAGGCACCAGGGCGCGCCCCACCCTTGAGGCGCGCCCTGGTGGCTTGTGGCCCCACCAGGCGCCGCCCAGCTCTCTCTCTCGAAGCTTCCTATGTTCCTTGTCTGCCAAGAATGCAATCGCAAAAATTTCTTTCCGTTTGGACTTCGTTTGATATGGATTTTCTACAAAACAAAAACAGGGCAGAAAACAGGAACTGGCTCGGGGCACTAGATTAATAGGTTAGTTCCCAAAAATGATATATAATTTGATTTAAACATGTATAAAAACATCCAAGAATGATAACATAACAGCATGGAATAATCAAAAATTATAGATACGTTGGAGACGTATCAGTGAACTACTCACACATCATCGGAAGGGCGGCAAGGTTGGTGTAGAGGCCCTCTAGAGTCGATCCCCCTTCCGACAGAGTGCCGGAACAGGCTCTAGATGGGAATTCATAGAGAACAGAGGCTTGCGGCGGTGGAAAAGTTTCTTCGGGTTCGCCTCTGTTGATTTTAGGGTAAAAGTGAATATATAGAGGTGGAATCAGGTCGATTGGAGCCACAAGGGGCCCACAAGCTTGCACAGCACCCCCTAGGGCGCGCCATGTGAGCTTGTGGCTCCCTCATTTGGCGTCAGCCTCCCTCCAGTGCTCTTCGGGCCTCTTCTGGCCCGAAAATATCCCTCGTAAATTTTCAGGCCATTTGGAGAATATTTTCTGAAAAGGTCAAAAACATGCAAAAAACAGGAGCTGGCACTGAGCACTGAGTTAGTAGGTTAGTCCCGGAAAATGATATATAATTGCATCAAAAAAGTATCTAAGATTGGTACTATAATAGCATGAAACAATCAAAAATTATAGATACGTTGGAGACGTATCAGTGGCTCTCGCCCTCGATCACCTGGGGACACTTCCATGTTCCGCTGCAAGTGATCGCCAGGCCTCTTCTCAAAAAAGACGCCCACTTCTGCGGCCCCAAGTGTGCTGACTTCTAAATCCAAGGGTCGCCGATTAAAGCGCCGAACGCCCATGGGATCAGGCATGGCTGCCCCTATAGTGAACGAGCATGATGTGCCACAAACCGCGGCAACCACAGATGTTGTCGCCCCTGTACCGCCCTTAAAGAGGTAGCACTTTTTAATGTTTCAATGTTTTCATTATTGCAATCAACCGTTTTAGTGTGGGAATGAGAATTGTACCCCACATGCGACGTACAGGACCATCTACATCAGTGGACGTAGTGAGAGGTGCCCCAAGCTCCGTGGAAAATATTGGTACTACTGCCGAGGCCCTGCCGAAGACCCGCATCCGAAGACTTCGGGGGCCTTTTCGGCCACTAATTCCGAAGTCGAAAGTGCGGTGAACCATCGTCGTCGAAAAATAGCACTGCGGCACTCTGCCTTTACTGACCAAGAGTTCAAGGCCTTTAGCTCAATTGTCGCGTATATCGAAGCTGCTCGAACCAGGCCAGAGAGCACTGTGAGTCTTCTTTCAGTCAGCCTATAGGTAAGATTTCAATTATCCAACTTAGCCCAGTAGCCCTTAAGAAACAAACTTAGTTTGTTCTAAAGATACCAAGTGGGAAACCATGGCCTTCAACAGATCTGTTTTTATGATTTATAAAAAGTGATCCCTCTTAGGGACAGTAGCCCCCGAGACCTTGGTTAACTAACCAGGTGGACCAGGGGATCAAATTGTCAGACTTTCAAAGTCGTCTATAAGTAGGAATAATAAAACTGCGGAACCCAGTAGCTCCTGAGCCTTGGTTTGGGCGGGACGACCGTATTAAGGGTTTAAACATGTTACTTTACTGCAGACTGCTCGAGAGCAGAACAAGAAGCTGACCGAAGACCTAGAGCTGTCGCAAACACATCTAAAAGTTGTGGAGGTAGATCTGGATGGGGTCAAAAAAAATACTTGAAAGGCACATGGTAAGTTCTTCCAAACTTCTATATTTTTATTAAAGTTATGGAAGAAAGGGTGGTCCATAGCAGTTGAGTCAATAGGCCAACTGCAAAAGAATTTGGATGCAGCTAAAGAGGCGCAAAGGTATGCGGAGTCACAACAAGAAGCTAGCTACCGTGTGCTATCCCATAGTCATCAGGAAAGGGATAAGCTCGAGGCAGAAAAGCAAAAGCAAGCTCAGAAAATAGAGGGCTTGAAGGCTCAACTGGCCCTGTTCCAGGAGGAACACTAGAAGCTAAAAACAGGCATATTTGGTAAGTGTTTGTGCAATATAAATATTACACATGTTTTTACAATTATCTAACCGATGCCATGTCTCTTAATCAGTTGTCCTCACTGGACGCCCCGAAGAGGAGGCCAGCTCATTCGGACGGGACCTGCTAAAAGAGTTGTTCGCTGTACACGAACGGGCGTGAAGAGCCATGAGCAGCATGTTTAAGGCATTATGGCCCGGCGAGATGGTCCTGGAAGGGATAACCGAATTAACTAATTGATTCAAGGGATCTTGACACCGCTATTATGGAAGATTTTGGCCTGCCGGGAAGGATCTCGGGAAGCTTGGGCTATGATAAAAACCCGCTACACCAAGACCAAGACCGAGCACTTAGCCGAGGTCGGGCCAGTAGGTCTGGATGGTAAAGAAATTCCCTTGCACCTGGTATATGACCAGGTGATGCCTGCAGCTTGGTTTTCCCAGGAGGACTGCGCCCTAGAGACCTTGATAGAGGGCCTTGATCGGGAGTAATCCATTGTATGGATTGTATTGATTCTATGTATCTATGCACTTTACATCAAATGGTCTCCAATCCAAGCTTAAACATTGTCTTAACCGGTCATCGGCTTCTCCCTCCCCAGCCAGTGGCTGAAGAGTGTTTCCTACTCTGTTATCCGAGAAAATCGAAAAAGCACTTCAGACAACCAGGCAATTCGGCCATCAGGTTCGAACATACAAAACGCGCTCAGGGAGTTATGTTATATTACTATTTAATTTAAGAAGCATCTTCCATAGAAAATAGTTCCTCCATGGGTTCCTTTCTTCAGGCTTGTCATGTTGACCATGAGTGTTTAACCAAACACCCAAGATGTACGGGAATGGTTACTTCGGGAGAATAAGCCCAGAATCCAGTAATAAATACCAGTTATTTTCACTTCCATCGTAACTGACCAATTATATTCTTAAATACGCTAGCTTTCGGCTTCACCCGTCTGAGGTACGCACCCGGGTAATCCGGACGAAACAACCACAGAGGTGCTCCCTTTGCTCCCTAGCCGAACAATCGGGAATGTAGGAAGTAAACATAGTAGCAAGGCAACCCAGCTTGGCCAAATCTGAAGTCAAATTGATGCATATTGTGGCTTAAAAACGATCCTTGAAGGTTGCAAACATAACAAAATGGATGGTTGCACAAAGAATGTATTATCGCCTTCGTAAAAGAAGCCCCCAGGTAAAAGAGTGTGGTACATTTAAGGATGTTTGTCAAAAATAAACTTTACGTAGCTCGGCCTGACCGAACACCACCTAGGAAATACTATCCAAATGAAAGAAGAATATATATATATATCCAAAAAGGATAGACCGAAGAGGTTGATGACACTGTTTCAGCCATAGAAACGCCGAAGCCGAGCTGTGTTCCAAGGGTTGGGTTCCAGGCAATCGTCCTTTGGGCCGCGGAGACGATAAGCTCCCCCTGTGAGTACACAATCAATTATAAAGGGCACCTCCCATACCACGGAGGCTTAAAGAGTTGCTCTAAGAAAGTGTTTTTAGGAACACGATCACGTTTGGTGCCCATTCAAGCAAGGACATCGGCAGCTTGATTGTTGTCTCTGGAAACATGGTGGAACTCTAGCCCCTCGAATCGGGCTGAGATTTGTACGACAACATTGTGATACGCTATCCTTTTTGGGTCTTTTGTGTCGAATTTGCCGTTGACCTGAGAAATGGTGAGGTTGGAGTCTCCCCATACCTCAAGCTGCTGTACACCCATGGATACTGCCATCCGAAGTACATGCAATAGAGCCTCATATTCGGTCGCGTTATTGGAGTCGGTGTACATGATCTGCAATACATACCGAATGTTGTCTCCGGTTGGCGATGTGAGTACCACTCCTGCCCCTAATCCAGCTAGCATTTTAGAGCCATCAAAGTACATCGTCCAGTGCGAATATGTACTGTACTCCCTAGGGAGCCCATCCTCTGTCCACTCAGCTACAAAATCTGCCAACACCTAAGATTTAATAGCTTAGCATGGCTGATATGATATTTCGAAAGGCAGGAGTTCGATGGCCCACTTGCTCTGTGGCCCGTAGCGTCCCTGATGTTAATTATATCATTCAGGGTTACCTCGGATGCCACCATGACCGAACAATCTTGAAAATAGTGTCGAAGTTTCCGAGATGCCATAAAACTGCATAGGCGATCTTCTGGTAATGAGGATACCTAGCTTTACACGGGGTAAGTACCTTGAACATGCAATAGACTGGCCTCTGCACCTGGAGCTTGTGACCCTCCACCTCTCATTTGACGACAAGAACTGCACTGGCCACTTGGTTTATGGCCGAGATGTATAGTAGCATTGGTTCGCCCAAGCTGAGTGCTGCCAAGATGGGGTTGCTGGCCAATAGAGTTTTAATTTCCTCTAGTGCGGACGCTGCCTCGCTCATCCATTCAAAAAATTTGGTACTTTTAAGCAGCCTGTGAAGTGGCAGGGCCTTCTCTCCCAGGCGCGAAATAAAGCGACTTAGGGCGGCCACGCAGCCCACTAGTTTTTGGACGTGTTTTAACTCGGTGGCAACCGCTAGCTGCAATAGTGCTCGGATTTTAGCGGGATTAGCCTCTATTCCTCTATGGCAAACAATGAATCTGAGCAGCATGCCAGCTGGTACTTCGAACATTTTCCGGATTAAGCCTTATATGGTACGCCCACAGGCTAGTAAAGGTTTCACGAAGGTCGTTGATGGCACGGTGAAAGCGCCTAGAAATCTTCTTTGTTGATGGAGAAAATCCGTGCTCGTGTTGATGGTTCCTCGAAGCGGAGAGGATGATGTAGCAAGCGGTGAAGTATTTCCCTTAGTTAAGAACCAAGGTATTGAACTAGAAGGAGGTCCTTGCAACACCACATGTTTAGCACCTGCACACAAGAAAACAAATCTCCACACCCAACGCGACCAAGGGGTTGTCAAGCCCTTGACGGTAAGATGAAAGATTGAAACGGCGATGGAAAATTGTTGCAAAGTGGTTGATGGTTTAGATTTGAAATCTTTAGATCAAAAGCAAAAACAAAAGAGATCGAAAGCAATATGATGGAAAAGAGACCCCGGGGGCCATAGGATTCACTAGTGGCTTCTCTCAAGAAAAATAGCAAATGGTGGAAAACTTTTATTGTTGGGCAATTGATAGAACCTCAAATAATCATGACGATATCCAGGCAATGATCTATATATAGGCATCACGTCCAAGATTAGTAGACCAACTCCTGCCTGGATCTACTACTATTACTCCACACATCGATTGCTATCCAGCATGCATCTAGTGTATTAAGTTCATGGAAAATGGAGTAATGCAATAAGAACAATGACATGATGTAGATCAGATCTATTCATGTAGGAATAGACACGACCTTTTTCTCCTTAGTAGCAACGATCAACGCGTGTCTTGCTGCCCCTTCTGTCACTGGAAAAGAACACCGCGAGATCGAACCCACTATCGAGCACCTCTTCCCAGGGCAAGAAAAATCAATCTTGTTGGCCTAACTAAACCAAAGTTTCGAAGAAGAAATACAAGACTATAAGAAATCATGCAAATAAGAGATCAAAGAACTCAAATCACTTTCATGGATATAAAAAGATAGATCTGATCATAAACTCAAAGTTCATCGGATCCCAACAAACACACCACCAAAAAGAATTACATCATATGGATCTCCAAGAGACCATTGTATTGAAGATCAAAGAGAGAGAGAAAGCCATCTAGCTACTGCCTACGGACCCGAAGGTCTACAATGAACTACTCACGCATCATCGGAGAGGCACCAATGGACATGGTGAAACCCCCCGAGATGGTGTCTAGATTGGATCTGGTGGTTCTGGAACTTGCGGCGGCTGGAATTGTTTTTCGTCGACTCCCCGAGGGTTTCTGGGATTTTAGAGTATTTATAGAGCGAAGAGGCGGTGGAACGAGGCATCGAGGGGGCCAACACCCCCCAGGGCGCGCCTGGGCCCCCTGGCATGCCCTGGTGGGTGTTGCCCACCTCGGGCCGCCTCTCCGGTACTTCTTCGGACCCTCGGTTGTCTTCTGGCCCAGAAAAAATCCACAAAAAGTTTCGCTGCGTTTGGACTCCGTTTGATATGGATTTTCTTTAAAACAAAAACAGGGCAGAAAATAGCAACTGGCACTTGGCACTATGTCAATAGGTTAGTACCAAGAAATGATACAAAGTTGATAGGAAATCATTATAAAACATCCAAGAATGATCATATATCAGCATGGAACAATCAAAAATTATAGATACGTTGGAGATGTATCAGCATGGAACAAGCAAACAATGCAAAGAAAACAGAATCTGTTTCAGACAGAACAGTCTGTAGTAATCTGGAAGTTTCAAATACTTCTGTAACTCAATTTTTTTTGAAAAATTAGGAAAATTTTTAGAACTCGTATATCAATACTGTGTAAAAATTTCAGAATTTTCTTACGCTCCAGTACAGAAAATTAATTCCTGCACTGGACGCAAAACTTTCTATTTTGAAAACAACATCAATTATACTTTCTTCTAGATCATCCCAAAGGTATTGCTTGACACAAACACTAATTAAAACACCAAAAACACAATATATCCAGAGAGATATTTGTGAAAAACACTCAAGAACAGAAAGCAAAAAGCAAAAAAAAATTATTCATTGGGTTGCCTCCCAACAAACGCTATCGTTTTACGCCCTTAGCTAGGCATAAGATTTTATAGATGCTCACATGAAAGACAAGAATTGAAGCACAAAGAGAGCATCATAAAACATGTGGCAAACACATTTAAATCTAACATACTTCCTATGCATAGGCATTTTATAGGAAAACAAATTAGTAAGACAAGCAAGATCTAGCATATGCAAGGAAGAAGAATAAAGCAATAACAATTTCAACATGAAGAGAGGTAATTTCACATGAAAATTCCTATAACCATATTTTCCTCTCTCATAATAATTGCATGTAGGATCATACTCAAATTCAACAATATAGCTATCACATAACATATTTTCCATATGAACCACATGCATGCAAAGTTGACACTCATCCAAAATAGTGGGATCTAAAGTTGACACTCTTCCAAACCCACTTTCAATATTATTGCAAACATTATTATCAATCTCATATTCATCATTGGGCTCAAAAAAAATTCAAGATCATAAGAAGAATCACCCCAATCATGATCATTGCAACAAGTAGTAGACATAGCAAAATAAGCATCCCCAAGCTTGGGGTTTTGCATATTATTAACACGATTGACAATAGTAGAATTTATAATAACATCATTGCAATCATGCTTTTCATTCAAGGAGCTATCAAGTGCAGGTGCAATAGCAATAATTTCATTTTCAACATAGGGAACTATAGCAAGTTTATCTTCATAAGCATCATTAATATTGGCATCATGGCCATAGGAATAGCAAGCATCACGTTCATCAAGAGGGGATATTTCAATCAAATCAACGGAATCAGAATGATCTATAGATTCATGCATATCATCTTTTTCTTCCAAAGTAGCAAACACACCCTTGATGTACTCACTAACATAGGCATTAGGAGCATAGTTTTGATAGTAATATTTGAGTGTGGCAAAAGATTCATGATTTTCAAGCAAATCTGCACTTAATTCACTAGCAATTGGTTCCTCGTAATTGGATCTTTTGAAAAGACCGACAAGTGGATGAGGATCCATACCAAGAGATTTTTAGCAAGCAAAGATGCAAGCAAATAGAAGGCACATGGTAACACAAGTAGAGATAGCAAACAAGAGATCCCGCGAGAAAACGGCGAACAAAAAAGAGGGGCGAATAAAACCGGCAAATTGGTGAAGTGGGGGAGAGGAAAACCGGAGGCAAATGGCAAATAATGTAAGTGCAAAGAGATGAGATTTGTGATTAGGAACCTGGTGGATGTTGAAGAAGCCTCCCCGGCAACGGCGCCAGAAATACTTCTTGATGGCACGGTGAAAGCGCCTGGAAATCTTCTTTGTTGATGGAGAAAATCCGTGCTCGCGTTGATGGTTCCTTGAAGCGGAGAGGATGATGTAGCAAGCGGTGAAGTATTTCCCTCAGTTAAGAACCAAGGTATTGAACCAGAAGGAGGTCCTTGCAAAACCACGTGTTCAGCACCTGCACACAAGAAAACAAATCTCCACACCCAACGCGACCAAGGGGTTGTCAAGCCCTTGACGGTAAGATGAAAGATTGAAACGGCGATGGAAAATTGTTGCAAAGTGGTTGATGGTTCAGATCTGAAATCTTTAGATCAAAAGCAAAAACAAAAGAGATCAAAAGCAATATGATGGAAAAGAGACCCCGGGGGGCGTAGGATTCACTAGTGGCTTCTCTCAAGAAAAATAGCAAACGGTGGAAAACTTTTATTTTTGGGCAATTGATAGAACCTCAAATAATCATGACGATATCCAGGCAATGATCTATATATAGGCATCACGTCCAAGATTAGTAGACCAACTCCTGCCTGCATCTACTACTATTACTCCACACATCGACCGCTATCCAGCATGCATCTAGTGTATTAAGTTCATGGAAAAATGGAGTAATGCAATAAGAACAATGACATGATGTAGATCAGATCTATTCATGTAGGAATAGACACGACCTTTTTCTCCTTAGTAGCAATGATCAACGCGTGTCTTGCTGCCCCTTCTGTCACTGGGAAAGAACACCGCGAGATCGAACCCACTATCGAGCACCTCTTCCCAGGGCAAGAAAAATCAATCTAGTTGGCCTAACTAAACCAAAGTTTCGAAGAAGAAATACAAGACTATAAGAAATCATGCAAATAAGAGATCAAAGAACTCAAATCACTTTCATGGATATAAAAAGATAGATCTGATCATAAACTCAAAGTTCATCGGATCCCAACAAACACACCGCCAAAAAGAATTACATCATATGGATCTCCAAGAGACCATTGTATTGAAGATCAAAGAGAGAGAGAAAGCCATCTAGCTACTGCCTACGGACCCGAAGGTCTACAATGAACTACTCACGCATCATCGGAGAGGCACCAATGGACATGGCGAAACCCCCCGAGATGGTGTCTAGATTGGATCTGGTGGTTCCGGAACTTGCGGCGGCTGGAATTGTTTTTCGTCACCTCCCCGAGGGTTTCTGGGATTTTAGAGTATTTATAGAGCGAAGAGGCGGTGGAACGGGGCATCGAGGGGGCCAACACCCCCCAGGGCACGCCTGGGCCCCCTGGCACGCCCTGGTGGGTGTTGCCCACCTCGGGCCGCCTCTCCGGTACTTCTTCGGACCCTCGGTTGTCTTCTGGCCCAGAAAAAATCCACAAAAAGTTTCGCTGCGTTTGGACTCCGTTTGATATGGATTTTCTGTAAAACAAAAATAGGGCAGAAAACAGTAACTGGCACTTGGCACTATGTCAATAGGTTAGTACCAAAAAATGATATAAAGTTGATAGGAAATCATTATAAAACATCCAAGAATGATCATATATCAGCATGGAACAATCAAAAATTATAGATACGTTGGACACGTATCAGTCGTCCACTAGCTGGCTGGCATGTTTGGTTTTAATGACCACATCATCCACATATGCCTCCACTGTTTTGCCGATCTGCTTCTCCAAGCATGTTTGAATCATATGCTGGTATGTAGCACCCACGTTCTTCAGTCCGAATGTCATTGTGTTGAAACAAAACGGCCCATAGGGGGTGATGAAGGTTGTGGCCGCCTGATCAGATTCCTTCATTTTAATTTGGTGGTATCCGGAATAGGCATCGAGGAAACATAATGAGTCATGTCCGGCAGTGGCATTGACGATCTGGTCTATGTGGGGCAAGGGGAAAGTATCCTTAGGGCAGGATTTATTTAGGTCCTTGAAATTAACACATAACCGCCATAATTTGTCCTTCTTAGGCACCATGACCAAATTACCCAACCACTCGGGGTGTTTGATGTCTCAGATGAATACGGCCTCGAGCAGTTTAGCCAGTTCTTCGCCCATAGTCTGACGCTTGGGTTCAGAAAATTGGTGCAATGCTTGCTTGACTGGCTTAAAGCCTTTGATTATATTCGAGCTATGTTCGGCCAAGTCTCGTGGGACCCCTGGCATATCTGAAGGGTGCCAGGCAAAGATGTCCCAGTTTTCACGTAGAAAATTACACAATGCTTCATCAACAGCTGGGTCCAGCTGAGCTCCAATGGTTGCCGTTTTGTTAGGATCCATCGGATGCACTTGAAATTTGACGATTTCGTCTACTGGTTAAAAGGATGTGGATTTGTGCCTTTTGTCGAGGATCACATTGTCCTTATCCACTATTGAGTGCAGCACGGTTAACTCTTTAGTCGTGAAGGCTTCGGATAGCGCTTCGAGGGCGAGCGTGTTGTTTTGTTCTCAGCCCGAAGAGCTTTGTCCGGACTACCTATCACTGTGATTACATCATTTGGCCCTGGCATCTTAAGTTTCATATATCCGTAATGTGGGATAGCGTGGAATTGTGCAAATGCATCACGCCCTAATAAGGCGTGGTAACCACTACGGAAGGGCACAATGTGGAAGAGCAGTTCCTCGAATCGATAGTTCTCGGGAGTTCCGAAGACCACATCAAGAGTAACTCGGCCATTGCAACGTGCCTCCATCCAGGGGATAATCCCTCTAAAGGTGGTGTAACTTTGTTCAATGTGTGATCTGCCGAATTGCATCTTGTCCAAGGTTTCTTCATAGATAAGGTTCAACCACTGCCGCCGTCCATGAGCACTTTTTGGAGCCGAAATTCATCGATTATCAGATCGAGGACGGGGGCAGCAGTAGCTCGGACGGGGTGGGACATTGACTTGTCCTCTTCGTTGAAAGTGATTGGTGTGTCCGTCCACGTGTCCGTTGCTGCCACAAGATGAACCCGATCGAGCTCACGAAGAGCTCTTTTCCTCTGATTTTTCAAGGAATAAGTCGCGTAGATCATTAAGATCTCGATGTCATCATCTGATGGCGTTGCGAAGCGTTCACTTGAACGCGTATCCTCCAGGATAGCTTCGCCGCTCTTGGCCACTTGTCGTATCACCCAACAAGCTCGGAGGCTGTGAGTTGGATTTGTGTTGAGCAAGATGGAGTGGATAGGGCATGGTTTATCTAGCAGCCCATCAAGGACTATTACGGATCCTATTATAGGTTTCTTCCTTTTCTCTGATGGCTCGTACTGCGTTGGTCGGCGGGGTTATAGGCGTTTTATGCGAGCGCGCCTTGACTCCTCGGCCTGGATTGATGTTCCATGCACTTTTTGAGCCTGCCAGGCATCCTCCATAGTGCAGTATTTCGACACCAAATCTGATAATTCGGCGAAGATTTGAATGTGATGGGGCAGTTGTGTCGAAAAGCCGTTAGGATTGGTATCACAATAGTCTGATATTCTGCCTTTGACAAGCATAAATTTGCTCCAGAACTGCCAGACTGTTTCACCAGGTTGTTGTTTTACATACATAAGGTCCCAGACGTCAGTATGTCCTAAATTACTTAGGCAATACTCGACGTGGGGGTGGGTGGAACAAAAACTTTGATCCCCACCGTCTAGGAGATCGGGGTTATGAACGAAGCGTCTCCAACCGACGCGGAGTCTGCCGTTCTGAGCTCCAAACTCTTGGTTGGGTGCCGTGGTGAGGATTCGAGGTTGTGTACTGATTTACTCCTCAGATTTGGACTCTCCCTCGGGCGAAGATTGGTCGCCGAGCTAGAGGTAGTGGACAGATGATCGGAGACACGATCCTGATCTGAACTTGGCCCTTGGGGGAGAGGTGTTGATCCATCAGTTAGATCTTCAACAGTGGCGACCAGGTGGGAGGCGGACAATGTGTAAATCTCCCCATCGTCAGTCTAGAATCTAATCTGATCATAGACCGAGGTTTGACCATCGTTAATCCCCATAGCCTGGATCCGATCTAGTATCCCATTTAACACCGAGGTCTCCGTTGGATCCATGCCCAGGAAGTTCTCGGGGTTAACCCGCAGTATTGTTGATCCAACGGTGTTTGAAGTCGCCCCATGGTCATGCTCGACCAAGGCTAAACCTGGGTCATCGAGCGCAGAGGTTGGATCCGAGCTCAAAGCCGGATCCAGAGTGGTGGCTGGCCCAAAGATGGGGTAAGTCAGATCTAAGGTCAAAGCCTCAGGATCTATGGATCCTTCAGATGGAGCTAAAAGTCCTGCAAGAACAAGATCTCCCTGGGAGTCGGCGACGAACTCTAAGTTCCCAAGCCTGATCTCCTGATCGGGGGCGAGGTTATTGATCCGGTCCAGATGACCGATCGGATTGGTGTGCAGTACGATGCTGCCGAACGCGAACAGTTGGCCGGGGACAAAAAACATTCCCGACACTGAGGTCATTGTTAATGACTAGACGAGCCATCGATCCTTGATGATCCTACACCAGAACTCTAAATGAAAGCACCAATGTCGGTGTCAAAACCGACAGATCTCGGGTAGGGGGTCCCGAACTGTGAATCTTGGATCAATGGTTAACATGAAATGAGGGAGACAATTTTACCCAGGTTCGGGCCCTCTTAAGGAGGTAAAACCCTACGTCCTGCTTGATTATATTAATGTGTGGATGTACAAAGTACAGTCTTGATCTACCTTGAGATTGAGTGTATGAAACCCTAAGGTGATCACAATGAATATGGTTCTCCCTCTACAGACTAAACCCCTCTTGTTTATATAGACACCAGGGGGTGCCTAGAGTTACATGTGGTCGGTTGCTAATGTCGATAGTGTTTCCGTGGAGTAAATGCCAAGTCTTCGGAGGTCTCCATCTTGCATACGCTAGAATCCATGATTTCGGTCATCCTCGAGGCGGTGGCTAGCGGGCCGTCTTTTAGGCCCACATGATATTAGCCCAATGGTAGGTACCCCCTGTTCCGGGACACCCTCAATGATGTCCTATCCTTCTTGATCCAGTAAGCGAGGAAGAGGAGGTAGATGAGATTGGAACCACCCCAACAGCGAGGTGGTGGTGGTGGCAGCAGAATTCCGGCAGGGCTTTGCCAAGCGTGAACCGGAGGGACGTGGGAGGAGATGGGAGAGGAACGGGCAAGAGGAGGAAGGGTGCAGCCCCACATGCGCCTCTCCACTATATATAGGGGTGGAGGGGGCTGGTTGCTTTCCCTCCAAGCCCCTAGGGTCGTTGGCCAAGGGGGAGGAAGGAAATCCCTCCTTTCCTTTCCCCACTAATCGATATCCCCCTTTTTAGGGATCTTGATCTTATCCCTTCAGGATATGATCTTATCTCTACTAGGAGTTGGTAGTCTCTGTGCCATGGTTTTTTTCGTCCCACCTCCCACCTTCGTCTGTTTTTTTTGCCACCTCCCACCATCCCCCGTTGGTTTTATCTCTCTACCCCGCGTGCAGTAGGAAAAAAAGGTGCAGAGAAAACCAGCCCCGCTCGTGCCCCTCCACGATCCCCGCATCTCACCCTCCTCCCCCACTAGCATCCGCCGCTGCCCGTGCATTTGGTTGCCTCCCTCCCCCAAGCGCCAGCTACCTCTCTTCCCCCATAACCGGTCGCCTCCTCCACCGGATGCCGGCCGCCTACTTCCCCGCGCCGACCGCCTACATCCCAGCCGTCGGCCACGTCCTTCCACCACGCGGTGGCAGCATCCGTGGCGCGGCCGACTCCTTCTGTCCCTCCACCACACGCCGCCTGCCGGATCTCGCCGTCGGGCGCGTCTTCCGCCCAGGCCACCAACCTCGCATCAACCCCCTGTCGCGTCATCCCATGCACATGTATGTTGTTCTTGATTTGGTTGAGGAAAGGAGATTAGAGTTTGACTAATTATGCTGTCGTCTTGGGTGAAAGCCACCGCCTCTTTGTTTGATTGATTCATCCCGATGTGAATCTTAGTGGAGTTATTTCATTCCTCACGGGGACGTGTATACCTCTTCGTTGGATTTTTGAAGGAGCAGGGTACCCTATGATGAAAGAGGATGGTTGTAAATCAAGTGCAACCTTTTCCTTTGTTTGTACTGCAAAGTGCTGTATTTTCTATACATTGTATTTGACCTGGCATTGTTTGTTTTGCAATTTCAGCTTTGGATCAGGACTAATTTGTAGCCAGGAAAGAACCTGAATCCCAAGGTGAGAGGCACCTTGTCCCTTAATGGTATAGATGCGAACAAGTACATTCCCTTATTTTGCTTCTTACTTACAAGTAGTTTCATTCAATGTGCTTATGTGAGATGTGAGCTCACAAATTCAATGAGCTGGGAACTCAAAATTCCAATGAGATGCGAGATGCAGCAAATTATACTCATCGTATGCCTCGTTATTATTCTTATTGTGTCATTTTATTTCAGCACAAGATAACACTGGTATAGTGGTGTTTGACTCCAGTCAAAAAAGGTTCACAACTAAAATCTGGAATACTGAACCGACATAGCTAGAGTAATATCCTTGAACCAAAACAAATTGCAGAAGCGTGGTTGCAAGAAGGTTAAATGGACCGAAATTTCAGGCATTCATTTCTCATATTGTAGCCAAACAACAATCCATGAAAAAAGGAACAGATTTTAGCATGTACTAAGCTACACTGCACACAGTATCTATTTTCTATGTGCAGTTTTAGACCTACATAGAGCTCGTAAGTGGCAGCTAAACGCCTAAACTGGACAGTACATGCCCATCATAAGGCCGCGGGCTTCTCATCTTATTAGTGGCGGCGACGGTGCCCCCTACCATGGCATTTGTGGGGCCTTCCTCTGCCAGGCGCGGCGGATCCTTGGCAGGATCATGGTGATTATGCAGCTGGCACGACGGGGGCTAGGAGGCTCGTCGGCCTGCATTTCTTTGATGCATGGGTGTTCATATCGCGATGGAACGGCAGTATAATATACAAAACTTTGACGAGGCTCGTCTACTTTGATGAGTGTGGCAGGGCTGCTGGGCACAGAATCCATTAACCCTTCAAAATTTCACAATAAGGTTTGCCTTTTTTCTCTTTGCATTTTTTCTGTTAAGTCTTCAGATTGTTTGTGTTGGCCGACGAAAAAAGATTTAGGACCCTAGATTCCTACTTTATATCAGTCTGCAAGCTCACCAACCAATCCGTCCATTTGGATTTCAGTAGATATAATGGACTATATTCACCCACAACCTGTTTGAAGAAATTTCTCTTTTGATTTATTGGTATGAAGTTATTGTTTCATAGATATATCTAAGTAATGAAAGTTTATTGTAGAGATATATGCATGTTCTGGCCTTCTATTCTCGTCCTTTTCATGTTCGAGATCAGCGTAATTATTAGATTAATTTTTGGTATTGCATCGTTAAGTACTTCCTGGGAATTACATGCAGCAGGTGTATGTTCTATAGCCTCTATGCTTTAGTTGGAAATGGCAACTTGATTGAACTCGATTGGTTGTAAGCTTACCTAAGTTCGTACATACATAAACAAACTGCACTTGTATCTCCCTGTAGTAATAAAGAAGTATATTGTAAAATTCATAGATGATTAATACTATTTCATATGCAGGTTCAATCAATTCCTTTGTGGTACTTAACAAGTAGCCGAGGTTCTTGGTCATCTCTACTCAGGGGAAGGGTGTGAAGACTATACATGTCAAATCCTCGTATGAAATGTTGATCTATTGTGCTTCTAGAATTATGGATTTTTTGAATAATTAGATGGTCAGTTATGCAATACAATATTCCCATAGTATTGAAATATTCTATTTTTGCACTCTCTGGGAATATATGCTGTTGCTTCATCCTTAGATGTTGTTTTGCAAATCATATTCATTTATATCTACTGACTTATAAACCACTTATGGTTTTGTAGAATGGATGGACCACCATAAAAGAAGCATCATGAGCCATTGTAGTCATTGGTGAAGAATGATATGTGCTCAAATTCAGCGACTTATGATGGTCTCCCGTGACCAAAGATTATGCCAAAAAAATCTTTTTTAATGCTCGGTACAAATGCTGGTGTGGCGGCCATGCCCAGCACCATGTGAATAGCGACATGAACTCATATTTCTGTGATGTGTTTGTATTTGAATTAGGAAAAGAACAAGATAATAAAAATTGTTCTATGTCTTGATAAAAGTTAAGAAATACGGATAACAGTTACGCACAGCATCACCACCACATATGTGGATGAGTACCACAACCATTCTAGCCATTCAACTACTGGTTGGTTTCAATAACATATTTTTTTGAGAGTTGTCAATAACATATTATTGTGTTTGATAGTATGATGTATGTTAGCTACTCCCTCCGCCCCAAAGTGTAAGACGTCTTTTGACAATCGCAAAATGTATAGTGTCAAAAACGTCTTACATTTTGGGACGGAGGGAGTAATTGTCAATAAAAAAAGATGTGCGTTAGTTGGGACATTTTTTTAAAAGCCCGTGACAATGCATGGGCATTCTACTAGTTTCTTGTAAGGGGGGTCTTGGTGCGCCTAGACTAGGGGTGTGGGGCCTTGCCCCACTTCCCACATCCATGTGGATTCCCCCATGCAGGAGGGCCCCACTCTGAAACCTTCTAGAACCTTCCCGGTACAATACTGAAAAATCCCGAACACTTTTCGGTAGCCAAAATAGGACTTCTCATATATAAATATTTACCCCAGACCATTCCAGAGCTCCTCGTGATATCCTGGATCCCATCCAGGACTCCGAACAACCTTCGGACTTTTCACTATTAATATCTCAATACTACCTTAGCAACATCGAACGTTAAGCATGCGACCATACGAGTTCAAGAACATGCAGACATGACCGAGACACCTCTTTGGACAATAACCAATAGCGGGACCTGGATGCCCATATTGGTTCCTACATATTCCATGAAGATCTTTATCGGTTGAACCACGATGTCAAGGATTCAGTTAATCCCGTATGCAATTCCCTTTGTCTGGCGATATGTTACTTGCCCGAGGTTCGATCGTCAGTATCTCCATACCTAGTTCAATCTCGTTACCGGCAAGTCTCTTTACTCGTTTCCATAATACAATGTCCCGTGACTAAACTAATAGTCACATGAAGCTTCTTGTGATGTTTTATTACCGAGAGGGCCCAAAGATATCTCTCCATCACACAGAGTGACAAATCCCAGTCTCGATCCATGTAACCCAACATCGACCTTCGGAGATTCCTGTAGAGCACCTTTATGATCACATAGTTACAAAGTGATGTTTGATAGCACACAAGGTATTCCTCCAGTGTTTGGGAGTGGCATGATCTCATGGTCTAAGGAACTAATACTTGACATGAAGAAGGCTGTAGCAAGTAACTAAACGATCTGATGCTAAGCTTACTGTTGGCTCTGTCCATCACATCATAATTGTAATGATGTGATCCCGTTATCAAATGACAACTCATGTATATGGTCAGGAAACCATAACCATCTTTGATCAATGAGCTAGTCTAGTAGAGGCTTACTAGGGACACGGTGTTGCTTATGTATTCACACATGTATTTAAGCTTCCGATCAATACAATCCTAGCATGAATAATAAACATTTATCATGAACGGGAAATATGATAATAACCATTTTATTATTGCCTCTAGGGCATATTTCCAACACATCACCCAGGGGCTGATCTAGCACGTACTCCTTATTAGCACTCCTGAGAACAAATCTCAAGTTCCGGATCCAATCCGCATAGTTTCCACCATTTGCAGCCAACTTTTCTTTCTCTAGCATAGGGGCTAAGTTGAACATATCGCGAGCTATTTAATCTAAAATGACAAACACACAAATAATTTTAGACACAATTCATAATTGATATTGCACTAGTATTTAAACAAATTTTAATTTAAAGTGCACTTCCACTCAAATTAATATCTCTCATAATTAATAGTGAGTGACTCAAGATACAAATCTAGTTCTCAGCCATTGATGTGGACATCACTTATGACGAGAATTTTAATCGGTGGGCAAACTTTTGCTGATCATATCTCCATATGACTCTTGTTCATTTTTCGATGCTTTGTGCTCCGAGCCCATAATGTTTCTGCTAGAACTTCAAGTAAACCGAGTGTTATCTGCTCAGATGGTCTGACCATCCAACCATCTTACATTTCACAAACCGTTTGTACTCATGTGGACATGACACACTCCGGAATGTTACGTGTTATAGACAGTAGCAACACTGGGGAGAGCACCTTTTATCTTGATTTTTACTGTGAGAGATCGCCCTAATAATTGACTATTGCGCAATCAATGGGTGCAAACAACAAAGGGATAAACATCTCAGGCAATTCATAATAGCATGATATGGTATAGCCCTGGGCGCCGGGAATGCTCTGTGATCATCTTCAATTTCCGGTTGAAGCGTCGTGACGGCCAATATTTTGTTGTGTGGCAACCGTTTCAAAAATGTTGCCATGGCAGCAATTTCAGAATTCGTTGTTGTGGCGACTGTTTCAGAAAACGTTGCCGTGGCAGCAAAATCTGAAATTCCGCCGTGGCACGAAATTATAGCTCCTCGTCCCGCACCTGGTACACATTCTCCTCATAGGGGGTCCTCCGTGTACGTTAGCCACCATCACATGTAACCTATCTCTGCGATATTTACATTAAGCTGGCAATCTCGTGGCTCCAGCCATCATGCCGTGACGCGTAGGCCACTTAACATTACAACATATAACCATCTCATACATAAACTCATTAGCATGACGAAGGCTATACCACATCATATGCAAACCCTGCAACATCAAGTTAGACGTCCTCTAATCAGTTTAGCAAATTTTAATTATGTGGCTTATAGGGTTTCCAGATAAACCTAACTAGCTACGTGCACACCATAAGGCGATAATTCTTGTTGCTAGCTTAACTTTCGGGGTGTGTGATGTCCACTACACAACCTTTCTTCTTGTAGACCTTTGTTGGGCCCCCAAGCGCAGGGTTTTGTAGGACAGTAGCAAATTTTCCCTCAAGTGGATGACCTAAGGTTTATCAATCCGTGGGAGGCGTAGGTTGAAGATGGTCTCTCTAAAGCAACCCTGCAATCAAAAACAAGAAATCTCTTGCGTCCCCAACACACCCAATACAATGGTAAGTTGTATAGGTGCACTAGTTTGGCGAAGAGATGGTAAAACAAGTGTGGTATGGATAGTAGATATTGGTTTTTGTAATCTGAAATTATAAAAATAGCAAGGTAGCAAGTAGTAAACGGGCACAAAAACGGTGTTGCAGTGCTTAGAAACAAGGCCTAGGGTTCGTACTTTCACTAGTGCGATCTCTCAACAATGTTGACATAGCTGAATCATATGTAAATCCCTCAAGTGCGGCGTAGAGTTCACTCCAAGGAGTGCCCCAAAATATCTATCGAAAAGTCAAGACAAGAGCGTGTGCCAACCCCTATGCATAGGCGCTAAAGTCACGGAACCCGCAAGTTGATCACAATAATATACATCAAGTAACTCAATTGGATAGCCCAATGTCACTATAGGTATCCTCATGCAAAACACATATTAAGTGCTCTCAAACCCTTAAAGACTCAATCCGATAAGAAAACTTCAAAGGGAAAACTCAATTCATCTAGAAGATAGAGGGGAAGAACACCGTATGATTCATCTATGTCAACAAAGCCCGCATTACATCAAGATCGTTCCATCTCAAGAACACGAGAGAGAGAGATACAACACATAGCTGCTGGTACATACCCTCAGCCCCGAGGGAGAACTACTCCCTCCTCATCATGGAGACCTCCGGGAGGATGATGATGGCCTCCGGTGATGATTCCCCCCTCCGGCAGATTACCGGAAAAGGGTCCCGATTGGTTTCTCATGGATACAGAGGCTTGCGGCAGCGAAACTTCTCATCTAGGGTTACCACGGTTTTTTTTTGGAATATTTGGGAATTTATAGGGCGAAGAGGCGGTGCGGGAGGCGGCCGAGGAGGGCACCACCCACCATGGCACGCCTGGGCCTCCTGGCGCGCCGTGGTGGGTGCTGCCTACCTCGGGCCCCCTCTCCGGTATTTCTTCAGCCCTCTGGGTGTCTTCTTGTCCAGAAAAAATCACCAAAAAGTTTCGCTGCGTTTGGACTCCGTTTGGTATTGATTTTCTGTGATGTAAAAAACAAGCAAAAAACAGCAACTGGCACTGGGCACTATGTCAATAAGTTAGTCCCAAAAAATGACACAAAGTTGCTATAAAATGATTTTAAAACATCCAAGAATGACAATATAACAGCATGGAACAATCAAAAATTATAGATATGTTGGAGACGTATCAGCATCCCCAATGTCGGCGTACGACACCTATGGGATCGTAGGGATCCCTTTACGGTTCGGCAGGGGCAAAGGTGTACACAAAGAGCAGATCCAACGATCAGCGCGCAGGGATCTTTACCTAGGTTCCGGCTGCTGAGAAGCGTAAAACCCTACTCCTGCTTTGATTGTATTGAATGTGTCTAAGCCCAAACTCCAGGAGTGCTTGCAATGAACAGTACGTTCGAGCAGCTGCTACGCATGCAGACTGGGCCAGAAGGTCCTCCTCTTTCTTGCTACGCCTTGGGCCTCCTTTTATACATCGAAGGGGTCTCCAACAGTGGCGAAGTACAAGAGGTGTAAAGTTGCTACAGTATTATCATACCTAATATTGACGACTTAGGACAAATGCATTAAATGCCCCATTTAGGTGTCCCTTAGCTTCTTGGGGACGGAAAAAGGGGATGTCCCATCAGCACCGCTTAACCCCGTCCGCCGGTAATGCCATGACACGCATCCAGGAAGATAAGCCTCGTCTGACAAGCTGATCACTACGCTGGAGGGATGCTTGCCGGGATTCCATCCTTCGGTCTTCTGTGTTTTGATCGTTAGTTTGAATGCCTTCCTGATAATCTTGTGCTTGTTCCCAGCTGTCCCCCGGCAAGCCTTGCCGCTGGTATGGCTACAACTGCCCGTGCACAAGTATGGGGTACTAAAAGACCCAAACTTTAGTACACCGATAGGAGCCCCCGGGCCTAGGCCATACACGGTGCGAGGCGTTGTTGGGCTAGGCCCAAACAGTGCACGGGCACGCGTGGCGGGAGTCAACTGTAACAATTATCTCTTTTACCGCGCCCCTCCCCACATGACTCGCGCTGAATGCGGGACGTGGGATACGTGCGTAAAATAGCCATAGTAGCGGCGCGTGTGTGAAAAGCGCATTCTCATTGATTAGCAAAAAGGCAGCCCCGCGCCTTCCCCATAAAAGGGAATCCGTAGAGGCGCTGTCTATTTACCTTTCGCCCTTCCCAATCTAAAAACCACCGTCGTCTTCCTCTTTGAGCTCGAAACAGAGCATCTTCCATTCATCCGCCACCTCCACGCCCTTATCGTCTCCGGCCTCCGCCTCCACGGTCGCCATGCCGCCCAAAGCGAGCAAGGGCAAAGTGGTGAAGGTCGCCGACTCAGAAGCAGAGGCGGATAAGATTGATCTGGTGAAGATGCAGAAGGATCACGCCATCTTTGCCCCGACGCTCGGCGCGAGCGCCCTGAGGGATCGGTACCTATGCATGTGGGCGAAGGAGACGAGGGCTCATCCTGCTAGTCTCGTGTGTCCAGCTTCTTCCAAGGGCAGCCCAGATAAATTCCCTTTCTTTGTCGCCTATTTTTATTGCGGGCTCTGCCCTCCATTCTCTGATTTTACGCCGAACGTTATGACATGTATGTCAGTTTTTGCCCATCTCTACGAAAACTTTGCCGGGGTTGTCCCCAACACAGCCCTCTTCCGCCACTATTTCGTTCCCCGCATCGAAACAGGAGACGCCCTTTCTGGTTCTATCACCTGGATTCCAAGGGCATGGAATAAAGAGATATACCCAGACGGGCTCTTCCGTAAAAAGTGGGACGAATGGCTGTCCGAGTGGTGCTGGATTAAGAAGGACCCCCAGCCATTCTGTAAGCCCTGCCAAACGAAAGTGGTCCATGGCAATGACTGGAGTGGCCTCGATCCTCAATATGAGAAGCTCGCAATTGCAATCACCAGGATCCACCATCTCAGGGTTGCCGGGCTTACAATAGAAATGGTTGGCGCTGATTTCCTCTACCGCCGCATCGCCCCTCTGCAGAACAAAGGGAGACTAGCCTGGGAGCTTCAAAACACAGCGGATATCATGAGGCTGCGCCCTGGTCTGAATAACAACTTGACGGTCTTGTAGCACACAACCCTCTGCCACAAGCTGTTCAGGCCTGAGGGGAAGTATAAGCTGCCGCCAAACATAATCCCCCTGTGCAATAACTCTGCTTTGAGCTCAATCATCGCCATGATGCCGGCGTATAATGCTCACGGCCCTGACGGAACTTGGGTCGAGCCACCCACAGAGTGCGTACAGGAGTTCTTCGATAACTTGTCGGAGAAAGCCATCTGGGCAGAGCCAGACCTTATCCGCCCCACTACTGACGAAGAAGTGGCGTACATCGCCAGCAGGGCGGAAGAGGTGAATCTTGCTGCGGAGGCCGGCAACTTTGGCTTCACAGAAGGGGAAGCCAGTGAAGAAGAAGAAGTGTCAGAGGAAGACCTTGGCGGGCAAGGCGAGGTTGCCGGGGAGCAGAGTGGCATGGTTGCCGGGAGTCCTTCTGCCAAAGACACAGCCGAAGAGCAGCTGCACAAGGAGTCTCCAGCTCCAGAAAGGAAGAAACGTGTTCTTTGGAAAGCCGCCTCTGGCGTCCCAGCGCGTCAACCCTCCTTGAGTGGCGACGTTCCCGGCAAGGGGGCGGCCGGCAAGGCTGTGCAGCAGCAAGAAGCCCAACAACAACATGTGCGACGTACGAGATGCACGACCGCAGCAACAACTGGAGTGGCGAGGGCATCTCATACGACAGCACCAGCAGCTGGAGCAACAGAATCATCTCAACCTGCCGTTCCTACTTCAGCTAAACGTCACCGGAGCCCTCCTTCGCCTCCTCACATGGACATTGCAGCGGAGGTTGACTTCGACCTCTCCGCTTTTAGTCTGGAAAGAGAAGAGTAAGGATCCTCGCCGCATCTTTTAACTTCTGAATTCTAGGCTTGCTTATCTCATCTGTATAGCCTTGGCCTGTCCCCACAGAGATGATGCAGAAACGTTGGCGCAAAGGATGGCGAAGAAGGCAAGGACTTCAACGAGTGACAAACCTCCGGCAAGCACCACAGGTGCGCCAGAGTCCATCATTATCAGTCCAGAGCCAAGCCCTCAACACAGCCCCCAATGCAGCCCCCAGCTTGAGTCCACTACTCACTTTCCGCTGGCAAGTGTTGGGGTATGTATCTTCACTACTGACATCGCCGGGCTTGTAGGAGAGGAGCGACAACAAGAAGAACCATTAGGGGCCGCTCCTGATGTGCCTCCTCCGTCAACCACGCCGCCCAGAGACGAATCTTCGGCAAGGGTTTCCACTGGCAAGCCGATTCGTGTTGAGGAGGAGCCGGCAAGCGCGGGTGCGGCAAGCACGGGTACTGGTGGTCCCACATCAGCAACTAATGTTGCCGGGAAAGGAGAAACCACCTCTCAACAGCTCGACACAGGTAAATCGTTTGCCTCAGAACACTTGTCATTCTTTCTCTCTTTTTGTCTTCTTGAACTTCCATCTCAGTCTCATCTTATTTGTTTTCTTGGCTTCCAGATCTTCCCTCGATGGAACACATGGATGTCGATACCATCATTGAGGGGACCACCAGGGATGCTGCCATTGAGGCCGATAAAATTGCGGCAGACGAGGCTGCCAAGGACGCACCGAAAGAAACCACCAAGGAATCTGCTGAGAGGGCCGGCAAGGACTCCGGCGACCATACTAATAGCATTCCTGCCGCAGGAGCGCCTGGTGCTACACCGGTCGCAGAGCATCCAGTTGCTGGTGAGATGGTTGTAGAGGATCAACCGTCAACATCCGACGTCCCCCCGTCAAGCAGGTACCTTAAGGTTGGCGACAACCTGTTCGTCAGCATTCCAGGGGCGGCAAACACTGGGGAGCCAACTGAAGGAGAATTTTTTGATGAAGACGTCATTGCCGCTACCGGGCTCAAGATCGTTGAAGAACCATGTGCCAGCAGCAGCAAATCTGAGGAAGAACAGCTCCTCCAAGCCATGAGCGACAACCTTCATAAACTCCAAGCGCTTTACCGCACCCGAAAGGAGAAGTTGGACTCCAGGGTAGCAGTTGTCAGAGCAGCGGAGGCAGATTTCCAGAAGCGCATCGAGGAAACGCAAGTCTGGTACGCTGAGGCTTTTCAGGAGCTAAGAGTGAGCCAAGAGCGACTAAATTAGAGTTGGAATGAGCTCCTCATGAAGCAGTCTGACGTCGAGAGGGCACAAGAAGAGGCCGCACAGCAGGCTGCTGCAGAAGAGGCTCGCTTAACGGAGCGGTACGTCGGGCTCGACGCTTATGAAGAAGATCTTGCCTCTCGCGAGAAGGCACTTGCCGATAAGCTTCGCGGCAAGGATGAAGAGATCGAAAGGCTTGTCGCGCAGCGGACTCAGGAGCTGGAGCAGAAACATAAAGAGACGCTCGAAGCTCTGGCTATAGACCACGCCGGCAAGCTAAAGGAAGCCATCGATGTTGTCGGAGCTGCAGAAGCCGCCAAGAACGAGCTAGAGCAGAAGGTGAAGAGGCTGGAAGCGGATCTTGAGGGCCACGGCAAGGAGCTCTTGACGCTCAAAGCCGACAGAGAGAAGACTCTCTACAGCCTAGCGGAGATGCAAACTACCATATCCGACAAGACCAAACAGCTCTCCTCAGCCAAGGACTCCATTGCTGACCTGAATCTAAAGTTGACCACGCTGGAGGAGACCCTTGAGAGCGTCAAGGCTCGCGAGAGGGCTCTAATCAAAGACCTCCAGAATGAGAAGGACCTGCTCAAGAGTGCTGCCGCCACTTACAATGACTTTGAGAAAGGTGTGAAGCTCTAGACGGAGCGCCTTGTTGATGTCACAGAAAGGCTTGCAGCTGAGCTGTGCACCATGGGCCTGCAAAACTTCAGGTATTCCTCTGACGATAGAGTGTCTCCGAGCGCCAAGCCGACCTTGTTCTTTGAGGGCATTATTGACGCGCTCAAGCTACTCCATTTTGATCGAGCAACCCATCTGGCCAACGAATCCCGCAAACTTTGCCAGGCCGTCCTCCGTAAGGTGCTTGTCAAAGTGGTGCACAAGAACCCTAGCATCAACCTCACCAACGTCCTCAAGAGCTTGCCGAAGGATGTAGATCTCAAGGCACTCGAAGAACTTGTCGCGCCCATCATCAACAAAGTGAGCCAAGTCAAGAGGGTTGAAGGCCAGCGCAGGGACTAGCCGCTTTGCTTCTCTTTTAGTCACCACCATTCCATGTCAAAAACAGTTCATCTTGAGTTAGAATCGCGGCAACTATCTATGTAATATAACTTATTAGGCTCTGGATGAATGCATGCTATTTCCCTTGTCTGATTTCTCTCTGTATGGTACATGCCCTACGCTTACTGGGAACTTGCCGGTGCGCGCACCCTTGCCACGAGCGCTAGGTGCGGGACTTTAGCAGCCTGCTGGAGGTGTTGCTACCGGCAAGAAACCTTGATGTTTTCAGTGCAGCCATTTAAGTTGTTGAGTGGGCTCTAAACAAAGTAAGAGCGCAACCGATCATGACAAGGTTCCTTCGCGTGCAGGTTTTCCATACAAAGGCCGAAATCGTTCAAGGAAAATAACTTTACAATAAAAAGTTTGCTTAAAGTTCAGCAACTTAGCTTTTCGTTGCCGTACTCCTTCCGGTAAGATATCAATTTTGAACGTCGCCTGTTGATCCATACCATCATTCCATCCCCCCGACAAACTTGTACGCGAGGGAACCTTCTATCCTTTGAGAAAAAGAAAGAGAAAAATATGGATATGGAACCTTGGTGGTTCATTAATGCTTACCGGAGACAAGCGTAATTCAATATCTCAGACAAGCATGCATATAAATTAACATGAAAATCGACAAGAACTGTAGAACATTTAAGCTTATTCAACTTATGCACAGGGTCTGCGCCTGGCTTTGTACAAAGGATTACATGCCTTGCCGACAAAACTTGTACAAAAGGTGGTTGCCGGGAGACCCGGCAACCGCGCCTTATGGATAGAACTTATGAAGGTGTTCGATATTCCAGGAATTGCTCACTGGAACGCCATCTTCGGTCTCCAGGCGGACTGCGCCAGGCCTGGTGACTCGTACTACCCGATAAGGGCCTTCCCACTTCGGCGTCAACTTGTTAGAATTCTTGGCCGACTGAACACACCGAAGAACAAGATCACCTTCCTCAAGACTTCAGGCATGAACCTTGCTGCTATGGTGGGCGCAAGGCTTGCTGGTAGCGTGTAGCTCACACAGCAGCCTGAAGATGATCTTCTTCAAGGAGCACAACGTCATCTTGCCGCAGCTGCTCTTGCTCGAGCTCATCATAAGCGAGCACTCGAGGTGATCCGTATATGAGTTCCGTGGGGAGAACTGCCTCCACTCCGTATACTAGGGAGAAGGGTGTCTGGCCAGTGGCTCGATTTGGTGTTGTTCTGATTGACCAAAGAACCGCCGGCAACTCATGAATCCAGCGTCTTCCACACTTGTGCAGCCTGTCGAAAGTCCTTGTCTTGAGTCCTTGCAACACTTCAGCATTTGCCCTTTCTGCCTATCCGTTGCTCCTCGGATGGGCAACAGAAGCAAAACAGATTTTGCTGCCAAGGTCTTGGACGTACTGCATGAAAGTGTGGCTCGTGAACTGCGTACCGTTGTCGGTGATGATCCTGTTAGGCACACCAAAATGACAAACTAGTCCTTTAAAGAACTTGACGGCTGATTGTGCTGTCACCTTTCTCACTGTTTCCACCTCCGGCCACTTTGTGAACTTGTCGACTGCGACGTACAAGTACTCAAAGCCCTCGGTAGCACGGGGAAAGGGGCCCAATATATCGAGCCCCTAGACTGAAAATGGCCAGGAAAGAGGGATTGTCTGAAGAGCTTGAGCTGGTTGATGCAATTTCTTTGAATGGAACTGGCACGCTTCACACTTCGTTACTAGTGCAGTTGCATCCTGGAGAGCAGTGGGCCAAAAGAAACCTTGCCGGAATGCTTTACCGACAAGGGCCCTTGAGCCTATGTGGGAGCCACATATGCCTCCATGTATCTCTGCCAACAACTCTAGTCCATCCTCCCGAGGAATACACTTCAATTTCACACCGTTCGGTCTCTTTCTGTAGAGGACGTTGTCCATGAACTGATACATACTAGACCAACAGGCTACTTTCTCCGCTTCTTCCTATTCTTCGGGAAGTTCTCCTATTTGAAGGAATTGGACGATATACTGTGCCCATGCTGGAGCCTGAGGCTCGACAGCAAGGACTAAAGGCATGTCCTCTGCCATGGGAATGTTTGTCTCTACGGCAAGAGCTCGAAGCCCTGCCGGAGCCTGTTGCTCCCCGGCAAGCTTGGTGGGAGCACTTGTCTCTACAGCAAGAGCTTGAGGCCCAGCCGAAGTCTGTCGCCCCCCGGCAAGCTTGGTGTTGTTCCCGGCAACTTCCTCGTCGGCGGCTTCTGGGAACTCTGCCGGAAAGTACTTGCCGGAACCCAACTTCCTCCTTTTATCTTGTCCCATTGATGGTGTTACAGATGGTTGAGTCAATCGAAGCACAAAAGTTCCTGGTTCCACAGGTAACTTAAGGGCAGCGCATTTTGACAGATCATCAGCAATGCTGCTTTCCGCACAAGGAACGTGCTCCATTTGTAGACCGTCGAAACGCTCTTCCAATTTTCTCACCTCATCGACATAAGCTTCCATCAATGGACTCTGATAATCCTTGTTAACTTGCCTGACGACGAGCTGTGAATCACCTCTAATGATGAGCTTCTTAATTCCAAGGTCTACCGCGATCTTGAGACCGGCAAGCAACCCTTCATATTCTGCAGTATTGTTTGTTGATCTCTCCCGGGGAAAGTGCATCTGGATTACATATTTGAGGTGCTCTCCGGTGGGTGCGACAAGCAGCACGCCAGCACCGGTGCCTTGCAGCGAGAAAGCCCCATCAAAATACCGATCCATTCTTGATTTGTTTTCTTGCCGGGGAGATTTGTCTCTTGAACCTCTTTGTCTGGTGTTGGTGTCCATTCTGCAATGAACTCCACCAAGGCTCTGCTCTGAATAGTTGAAGTGCTTTCAAACTTGAGACCAAAGCTTGACAGTTCCAACGCCCACTCCACAATTCTACCGGTCGCATCTGGATTTTGTAAGATCCGCTGCAATGGGAAGCGAGTGACGACGGTGATTTCATGTGCCTAAAAATAATGGCGCAGCTTCCTCGAGGCCATAAGGAGGCCGAAGAGCAACTTTTGCATGCCAGAGTATCTTGACCTAGCCCCCTGCAAAAGGGAGATGACAAAATAGACTGGGCGCTGCACCATCCTCTTTTTTTGTGTTGTTGCATCTGACTACGCAGATCCTGCTTTGTCGGCATCAGGCTCAGCCGGGGAAGATCCCAGCTTGTCGCTTGACAAGCTTGCCGCCGTCGCTGCTTTTTCGTCAACTTTTCTCTCCGCCACTAACGCAGCACTAACCACTTGATTTGTCGCTGCTAAATATAGCAGCAACGGCTCTTGTGGTTTAGGCGCAACTAGTATTGGTGGAGAGGAGAGGTATCTCTTCAAATCCTGCAGCACTGCCTCCGCTTCTGGAGTCCATTTCATTGGACCTGCCTTCTTCAAGATTTTGAAAAAGGGTAGGGCACGCTCAGCAGACTTGGATATGAACCTGCTCAGAGCAGCTACACAGCCGGCAAGTCGACACACATCTTTGACGCGTCTTGGCGCTTCAATCTGCTCAATTGCCTTGATCTTGTCGGGATTTGCTTCGATTCCACGTTGAGATACAAAGAACCCGAGAAGCTTGCCGGATGGAACGCCAAACACACACTTCTCAGGATTGAGCTTCAAATTGATTTTGCGCAAATTTGCAAATGTCTCTTCTAAATCTTGTATGAGCGTTGCCTTGTCCTTGGTTTTAACCACTATGTCATCCATATAAGCTTCCATATTTCTATGTAGCTAGGGCTCAAAACCAATCTGGACCACTCTTGCAAATGTTGAACCAGCATTTTTTAACCCGAAAGGCATACGAATAAAGCAATATGTACCACATGGGGTGATGAATGCGGTTTTCTCTTCATCTTCTTTTGCCATAAAAATCTGATGATACCCTGAATAAGCATCAAGAAATGAAAGCAAATCACAACCGGCAGTGGAGTCCACAATCTGGTCGATGCGCGGCAAGGGAAAAGGATCTTTTGGACATGCTTTATTGACATCTGTATAGTCAATACACAACCTCCATTTTCCATTCACCTTGCGCACTACAACTGGATTGGCCAACCATGTTGGATGGAGTACTCCTCTAACCAAACGTGTCGCTTCCAATTTCTTGATTTCTTCGGCAATAAACTGTTGGCGCTCCAAAGCTTGCTTCCTAACCTTCTGTTTGACGGGCCGTGCATGAGGACAGATAGCAAGGTGATGCTCAATTACTTCCCTGGGAACACCAGGGATATCAGATGGTTGCCATGCAAACACATCGACGTTCGCCCGCAGGAAAGCAATGAGCGCGCTTTCCTATTTGTCATCAAGGGTGGAACTCATAGTGAAAGTTCCTCCCGTTCCATCCTCCTTGATGGGCACCTTCTTAGTTTCTGGTGGAGCTGCTTTGGATTTCTTGCTCTTGCTGGTGGAGCTCTCTGGCACGTCCTCAACGGGAGCGCAGCACTCCGAGGAGGTGCGCTTGCCGGAGTGAGCGCTAGAGGTCTTACCGGTCTTCTTCCCCCCGGGAGCTTCAGTGGCAGGAGCAAGTGCCTTGGCGGCGGGTGCTGCAACCGCCTCCCGGTAGAGTTGGTCGGTGCAAATAAGGGCATCCTTCTTGTCACAATGAATAGTGATGACGCTTATCGGCCCGGGCATCTTCAATGTATTATATGCATAGTGCGATGCCGCCATGAACTTGGCCAGCGCCGGACGGCTAAGAATCCCATTATACGACAACAGAATCTTGGCGACGTCAAAGACGATCTTCTCTGTTCTGTAATTCAGCTCACTACCAAATGTTACTGGTAGTGTGATCTTACCTTTTGGTTGGCTCCTTCCTGGATTGATCCCTTGAAACGTGCCCGTTTCCTCAAGATCTTCTTCAGAAATTTGCAGCCTCTTGATCACAGCAGGCGAGATCAAGTTCAAGTCGGCCCCACCGTCAACTAACATTTTTGTCACCTTGAGGTTGTGAATTATTGGTGAAACCAACAACGGCAAGCACCCGACTGCAGTTGTGCGATCAAGGTGATCCTCAGCGTCAAAAATGTTAGGCGTGTTAGACCATTTCAATAGCTTTCGTGCATCGACTGATGGCTCTGCCGCATTAATCTCGCGCGCCCACCATTTAAGTTGCCGGTGAGAAGAATGCAGCGAGGCACCACCATCAATGCACATGGCTTCTGTGGCTCTTTGGAACTCATGCTCGCTGGACTCGTCATCCTCTTTGTTGTCATCGTCACCCCCTCTTCCTTGTCACGGCCTCGAGCGGGCCTCTCCTTTTGTTGCTTGGCCTTGCCGTGGCAACCTCCTCGGCCACTGCGTTTCTTGCCAGACCCCTCAGCACCATCCTGGGCCCTCTCCTTATCTTGCCTTTCATACTCAGCTTTTTGCTTCTCGACAAGCTGTTCAACTTGCCGGCAGTTTTGGAGATCATGGCCCTTGGTGCGATGGATCTTGCAATACTGCTTGTCGGAGCCCTCCGGCTTGTCGGCAGCCGCCAAGGCCTAACACGAGGCACACCCGGCAATCTCCTTGCCGGGGCTATCAATCTTGATCTTCTTGGTGGTGTCGGTGCTGCCGGGTCCCTCGACGGCAAGCACAGCCTTGCCCTTACGCTTCTTGTTGTTTCGTCGTCGACCTTTCTTTGTTGGGGCGACGTCTTCGCCTTCTGAGTCGATTCCTACGCTAGCATCCTCACCTGGGAGTCTCCTTCCCTCTTCAGCCCAAGCACATTTATCGTCCAAAGCGTAGAGCTTGGCAATATCCCTGACTTTGTTCATCGCCAGTTCTTCCCGCATCTTGCGGTTGTGCACGTTTTGATGAAACACGCTGATAACAGCGGCAGGATGAATGTCTGGGATATTGTGCTGGACACGGCTGAATCTCTGGATATACTTGCGCAGGTTTTCTCCCTCCTTCTGGGGGATGAGATGTAAATCACTTACCTGGCCAGGAGGTTGGTGGCCTCCGGTAAAGGCGCCAACAAACTCATGACACAGGTCTGCCCAGGAGGAAATGGAATTCTCTGGCAAATGCATCAACCACGACCTGACATTGGGCTTAAGTACCAACGGGAAGTAGTTAGCGAGTACCTTGTCGTTTCGACCCCCAGCAGCCTGCACCGCGATGGTGTAGATGCTCAGGAACTCCGACGGGTGAGTTTTGCCGTCGTATTTCTCTGGCACCTCCGGCTTGAAGGTTCGGGAATTGGGCCACTGGACTCGCCGCAGCTCACGAGTAAATGCTGGACAGCCCACGTCATAAGGTAGGTCACCAGGATCCTCCGGTGCAGGCTTGTCTATAGTAGGTCCCGCGCGCCTATCAGATTGACGGTGCGCTTCCCGCCGCCGTTCGATAGTAGTTCGAGCGTCTTCTCTGCTCCGTTCATGAAGAACTTGACGTTGATCACGGTGAGCTCGCGGATCATACGACGCTGTGGAATCGTCATCACAGGCGTCGATCCGGCGAACTAGCGACCATTGTTATCATCATGGTGGAGAGTGTATCGTAGTCGTTCCACCCCCAGTCTTTTCGCCATTGGCACGTGTCGGGTCGGCGTACCGCCAGCGCGAAGGCCCCGCCTGCTGCGTCTGTCTCCGTTAGCGAAGCTGATGAGGTTCTAAATAGTAGCTCTCCATTCTTCGAGCTTCTTCGCCGCGGGAGGGAAGTCCAGGAGTAGTTGTGCTCATGCTAATGCTTCTGTCGGCGTGGGCGGTGGCGAACGGTGCGAAGAACGTGAGGTGCTCTGACTCCTAACCGTGTTAGAAGGAGCTCCATCATGACCTTGCGACCACGCCTCCCTTCCACCGGCATATTGGCATGCATGATGGCCCCGCGCATCTTGAGAACGATGCGTAGGAGTCTTTTCTTGAGAACGCCTAAAACCTTGGATGTCGCGGCGCTGTCCGTCGTGCGCGACCTGAGAAGGTTGCGGCGTATGCGCCGGCATAGGCGTCTTGGAAGGCGCCGTCCCGTTCTTGGAGTTTGCTGCACCACTCGTAGGCAGCACAACTCCGTCCTTAGACCTGGCAGTGCCGCGAGCAACATCGCCCGCCTGGCTTTGATCGCCAGGAGGTCGTGGAAGCTCAGGATCTCCACTTCCTCCTGCACCCGCGTCTACGCCGTCGCCCGTCCGTGTAGGTACAGGCAAACCGGACGCGGATGGATCAACTGCCGTGAAACCCTTCTTCTTGGGAGCCATGGCAACGAAAGTGATCGAGAATTGATGCGCAGAGCGCTAGATCAGGTTCACGCAACCTTGCCCCCTACCTGGCGCGCCAAAGATGTCAACGTACGACACCTATGGGATCGCAGGGATCCCTTTATGGTTCGGCAGGGGCAAAGGTGTACACAAAGGGCAGATCCAATGATCAGCGCGCAGGGATCTTTACCCAGGTTTGGGCTGCTGAGAAGCGTAAAACCCTACTCCTGCTTTGATTGTATTGAATGTGTTTAAGCCCAAACTCCAGGAGCGCTTGCAATGAATAGTACGTTCGAACAGCAGCTACGCATGCAGACTGGGCAAGAAGATCCTCCTCCTTCTTGCTACGCCTTGGGCCTCCTTTTATACGTCGAAGGGCCAACAGTGGCGAAGTACAAGAGGTGTAAAGTTGCTATAGTATTATCATACCTAATACTGACGACTTAGGAAAAATGCATTAAATGCTTCATTTAGGTGTCCCTTAGCTTCTTGGGGACAGAAAAAGGGGCCGTCCCATCAGCACCGCTGAACCCAGTCCGCCGCTAATGCCATGACACGCATCCAGGAAGATAAGCCTCGTCTGACAAGCTGATCGCTGCGCTGGAGGGATCTTGCTGGGTGCGAATCTTGCCGGGTCCTCGCTAGCCATCCCGGCAAGCATCTTGCCGGGATTCCATCCTTCAGTCTTCTGTGTTCTGATCGGCGGTTTGAATGCCTTCCTGATAATCATCTGCTTGTTCCCAGCTGTCCCCCGGCAAGCCTTGCCGCTGGTATGGCTACAACTGCCCGTGCACAAGTATGGGGTACTAAAAGACCCAAACTTTAGTACACCGACACCCAAGCTTAATTCCTGCTCGTCCTCGAGTAGGTAAATGATAAAAACGGAATTTTTGATGTGGAATGCTGCCTAACATGTTCATCACATATCCTTTTCTTTTGTTGCATGGACATTGGACTTGAATCATTCAAAGCAAGATCATTATTATAACAACGATATTTATTATCATAAAACTTCTCATGAGCAAGTAACAATTCATCACAACAATGAAGTATAAGGCATAAACTTTCTTGGAAACTAACAAACTATGTTCTCAGTCAACTTTGCAACTACAATTCATCATATTTTTAGGAAGGGTCATGTATCGGAGCCTTTAGGCAAGTCCACATACTCAACCATCATTTAATCTTCTATGATTGCTAACACTCACAGCGTACCCATGAACAAAAAGTTTCAACCAGACACATAGAAAGATAGGGGCTTATAGTTTTGCCACCCAACATATTCACCTCATGGGTGAGGTCAACAATAATAACTCATGCCCACTCACATTCAACTGGATATATGTGCCTAGATCTTTCCTCACCACATGATGCTTGCCAAAAGAGAAAATAAAAAGGAATAGAGGGAATACTTTGACTCAACATAAAAGTAAAAGATAGGCCCTTCGCAGAGGGAAGCAGAGGTTGTCATGCGCTTATTTTCGAGAAATGCACCCTTTCTATTCACTTCACGACAATCAGTTATCGATATCTTCCATGCTAAACATATTAGTAGCGGTTCCCAAGCGATAAAAGTAAAGGTTTACTCCCCCTCCACCAACAATCACATTCCACGGCTAGCCGAATCCACGGGTACCGTCCATACCAACATCATTCCTGGGGGAGTTTTGTTTAATTATTTGTAATTTTGAATTCGGGACTGGGAATCCCTTTTACCGCCCCTCTCGTGCAAGGACGACTGAATAAACACTCATCATGAGAATAACCCTCTTAGCATGGAAGATATTGACTACCTCCTGTCACTCTATGAACCATCCAGGCACACAAAAACGGATGTTTATTCGATGACAACTTACTTGAGGGATCTTACTCAATCCATAGGTAGGTATGGTGGACTCTCAAAATAAGATTTGGGTTAAGGGTTTTTGGATGCACAAGTAGTATCTCTACTTAGTGCGGAATTTTTGGCTAGAAAAGATATTGGGCAAGCACCACATGTTAAAGGATCTATGACAATATAACTTCTATGTGAATATGAACAAACATAAACCATTACGTTGTCTTCCTTGTCCAGCGTCAACTATTTTGACACAAAATATTTAATGGGGGCTCACAATCATAAAAGATGTCCAAGATAGTGTATTTGCATGTGAATCTTCTCTTCCTTTATTAATTCTTTCATGAATTGCATCATTGACTAATGCTATGCTTGTTGACCTCCAATAAATTTTACCACTTATACTTTTCTTTATGTAATGTCATTACTTCCCATGGGACAAGCATATGAAGCATATAAATTTCAACTTTATGACATTCAATCCATTTCAATAATTTACTCATAGGATATAAGTGAAGAACAAGAGTAAATGACAAACTACTCCAAAAAGATTTAAGTGAAGACCGAATGAGTAGCTAAACAATCAAGTAGCTATACAAGGACTCTCTCATTAAAAAGTTTCAGATCTTGATATTTTATTAAAACAGCAAGCAAAACAAAGACACAACCAAGTATAGTACACATCATGTGGACAAGTAAAAACTTGGGTTCAACCGAGACTAACCGATAGTTGTTGAAGAAGAAAGGTGGGATGCCTTGGGCATCCCCAAGCTTAGTTGATTGATTTCTTGGAATATGAACTTGGGATGCCTTGGGCATCCCCAATCTTGAGCTCTTTTGTCTTCTTAATTCCCCTCATATCAAGGTTTCTCTAATTCTTAAAAACTTCATCCACACAAAACTCAACAAGAACTCATGAGATAAGTTAGTATAAATCAACGCATAACCTTATCATTCTTTACTGTAGAAAATCACTAAAATTATAATTTGATATTGCATACTAAATGCCTCTGCATATTTAATACTCCTATCCTCAAATAGAACCATTAAACAAGTCAACATATGCAAACAATGCAACCATAACAGCAATCTGTCTAAACAGAACAGTCTGTAAAGAATGCAGCAAGATCCATACTTACCTAACTCAAAAAATTCTGAAAATTTACCACACTGTAAAGAATTTATAAAAGTTGACTATGTCCAAATATCAAGATTTTACCACAGTCTGAAATTTCTGGGCAAATTATTTAGTAGCAGCAAACTTTCTGATTTGAAACAGCAACTCATCATCTTGCAAAATAAGTATGGTAAAGGCTATACTTGACATTTTTATTGAAACAAAAGATGCAAAACATTGCTTTACATAACAGCAAGCAAATACAAACAAAATAAAATGACACTCCAAGAAAAAACTCATATCATGTGACGAATAAAAATATAGCTCCGAGTAAGGTTACCGATGGTTGGTAGAAGAAAGAGGGGATGCCTAACGGGGGCATCCCCAAGCTTAGACGCTTGAGTATTTTTGAATATTATCTTGGGATGCCTTGGGCATCCCCAAGCTTAGGCTTTTGACACTCCTTATTCCTTCATCCATCATCATCTCACCCAAAACTTGAAAACTTCAATCACACAAAACTTAACGGAACTTCATGAGAACGGTTAGTATGATAAAGCATAAATCATTACTTAGGTACTGTCCAAGACAAGATTCACAATTGTTAACATATAATGCCTACTATATCGTATCATTTCCACAATTTATATCTCATAATATAAGCTATGGAAACATTAAAACAAGCAAACTATGTAACGGAAACAGAATCTGTCAAAAACAGAACAGTCTATAATGATCTGAACAACTACCATACTTGTGGAACTCTAAAAATTCTGAAAATTTAGGACAACGTCAAGAATTTGCAGGTTAATACTGTGTAAAAAATTCAGAATTTTTGACGTTCCAGTAAAACCTTTAATTCAAATACTGGACGCAAAAGTTTCTGTTTTTGCACAGAATCAAATCAACAAGTGTCTACGCTATCCCAAAGGCTTTACTTGGTACTTTATTGAAAGAAAACATATAAAACATGATTACTACAGTAGCTTAATCATGCGAACACACTAAAACAGAAAGGATACATATTGGGTTGCCTCCCAATAAGCGCTTTTCTTTAAAGCCTTTTAGCTAGGCATGATAATTTTGAATGATGCTCACATAAAAGATAAGAATTGAAACATAACGGGAGCATCATGAAACATATGACTAGCACATTTAATCCTAACCCACTTCCTATGCATAGGGATTTTGTGAACAAATAATTTATTGGAGCAAGAATCAACGAGCATAGGAAGGCAAAACAAGCATGACTTCAAAACTTTCAACACATAGAGAGGAAACTTGATATTTTTGCAATATGTAAAAGCATATGATCCTCTCTCATAAAAAAATTAAATAGCATCATGGATGAATTCAACAATATAACCATCACATACAGCACCCTTTTCATGATGCACAAGCATAGAAGATTTAGTACTCTTTATAGCAAACATGTCATCACAATATTCATCATAAATAGGAGGCATGCTATAATCATAATAATTTTGCTCATCAAAACTTGGGGGACTAAAAATATCATATTCATAAAACATAGCATCCCCAAGCTTAGGGCTTGGCATATCACTAGCATCATGGATATTCAAGGAATTTATACTAGCAACATTGCAATCATGCTCGTCATCCAAAGATTTTATGCCACACATTTTATTGAATTCTTCTTCAAGCAATTGGGCACAATTATCAGAATCCTTATTTTCAAGATAGACATTATAAAGATAACGAACAATTTGAGGTAACCCAACCTCCATTTTTTTATAACCCGAACTAGTGATAAAACAAGAAACTAAAAGATTCGATTGCAAGATCTAAAGATATACCTTCAAGCACTAACCTCCCCGGCAACGGCGCCAGAAAACAGCTTGATGTCTACTATGCAACCTTTCTTCTTGTAGACCTTTGTTGGGCCCCCAAGCGCAGGGTTTTGTAGGACAGTAGCAAATTTTCCCTCAAGTGGATGACCTAAGGTTTATCAATCCGTGGGAGGTGTAGGTTGAAGATGGTCTCTCTCAAGCAACCCTGCAATCAAAAACAAGAAATCTCTTGTGTCCCCAACACACCCAATACAATGGTAAGTTGTATAGGTGCACTAGTTCGGCAAAGAGATGGTAAAAGAAGTGTGGTATGGATAGTAGCTATTGGTTTTTGTAATCTGAAATTATAAAAACAGCAAGGTAGCAAGTAGTAAACGGGCACAAAAACGGTGTTGCAATGCTTAGAAACAAGGCCTAGGGTCCGTACTTTCACTAGTGCGATCTCTCAACAATGTTGACATAGCTAAATCATATGTAAATCCCTCAAGTGCGGCGTAGAGTTCACTCCAAGGAGTGCCCCAAAATATCTATAGGAAAGTCAAGACAAGAGCGTGTGCCAACCCCTATGCATAGGCCCTAAAGTCACGGAACCCGCAAGTTGATCACAATAATATACATCAAGTAACTCAATTGGATAGCCCAATGTCACTACAGATATCCTCATGCAAAACACATATTAAGTGCTCTCAAATCCTTAAAGACTCAATCCAATAAGAAAACTTCAAAGGGAAAACTCAATTCATCTAGAAGATAGAGAGGGGAAGAACACCATATGATTCATCTATGTCAACAAAGCCCGCGTTACATCAAGATTGTTCCATCTCAAGAACACGAGAGAGAGAGATACAACACATAGCTACTGGTACATACCCTCAGCCCCGAGGGAGAACTACTCCCTCCTCGTCATGGAGACCTCCGGGATGATGATGATGATGGCCTCCGGTGATGATTCCCCCTCCGACAGATTACCAGAAAAGGGTCTCGATTGGTTTCTCGTGGATACAGAGGCTTGCGGCGGCGAAACTTCTCATCTAGGGTTACCACAGGGGGTTTTGGAATATTTGGGAATTTATAGGGCGAAGAGGCGGTGCGGGAGGCGGCCGAGGAGGGCACCACCCACCATGGCGCGCATGGGCCCCCTGGCGCACCGTGGTGGGTGCTGTCCACCTCGGGCCCCCTCTCCGGTACTTCTTCGGACCTCTGGGTGTCTTCTTGTCCAGAAAAAATCACCAAAAAGTTTCGCTGTGTTTGGACTCCGTTTGGTATTGATTTTCTGCGATGTAAAAAATAAGCAAAAAACAGCAACTGGCACTGGGCACTATGTCAATAAGTTAGTCCCAAAAAATGATACAAAGTTGCTATAAAATGATTGTAAAACATCCAAGAATGAAAATATAACAGCATGGAACAATCAAAAATTATAGATACGTTGGAGACGTATCAGCATCCCCAAGCTTAATTCCTGCTCGTCCTCGAGTAGGTAAATGATAAAAACAGAATTTTTGATGTGGAATGCTGCCTAACATGTTCATCACATATCCTTTTCTTTTGTTGCATGGACATTGGACTTGAATAACATAAAGCAAGATCATTATTATAACAGCGATATTTATTATCATAAAACTTCTCATGAGCAAGTAACAATTCATCACAACAATGAAGTATAAGGCATAAACTTTCTTGGAAACTAACAAACTATGTTCTCAGTCAACTTTACAACTACAATTCATCATATTTTCAGGAAGGGTCACGTATCGGAGCCTTTAGGCAAGTCCACATACTCAACCATCATTTAATCTTCTATGATTCCTAACACTCACACCGTACCCATGAACAAAAAGTTTCAACCAGACACATAGAAAGATAGGGGCTTATAGTTTTGCCACCCAACATATTCACCTCAAGGGTGAGGTCAACAATAATAACTCATGCCCACTAACATTCAACTGGATATATGTGCCTAGATCTTTCCTCACCACATGATGCTTGCCAAAAGAGAAAATAAAAAGGAATAGAGGGAATACTTTGACTCAACATAAAAGTAAAAGATAGGCCCTTCGCAGAGGGAAGCAGAGGTTGTAATGCACTTATTTTTGAGAAATGCACCCTTTCTGTTTACTTCGCGACAATCAGTTATCGATATCTTCCCTGCTAAACACATTAGTAGTAGTTCCCAAGAGATAAAAGTAAAGGTTTACCCCCCTCCACCAGCAATCACATTCCACGGCTAGCCGAATCCACGGGTACCGTCCATACCAACATCATTCCTGGGGGAGTTTTGTTTAATTATTTGTAATTTTGAATTCGGGATTGGGAATCCCTTTTACCGCCCCTCTCGTGCGAGGACGACTGAATAAACACTCATCATGAGAATAACCCTCTTAGCATGGAAGATATTGACTATCTCCTGTCACTCTATGAACCATCCAGGCACACAAAACGGATGTTTATTCGATGACAACTTACTTGAGGGATCTTACTCAATCCATAGGTAGGTATGGTGGACTCTCGAAATAAGATTTGGGTTAAGGGTTTTTGGATGCACAAGTAGTATCTCTACTTAGTGTGGAATTTTTGGCTAGAAAAAATATTGGGCAAGCACCACATGTTGAAGGATCTATGACAATATAACTTCTATGTGAATATGAACAAACATAAACCATTATGTTGTCTTCCTTGTCCAGCGTCAACTATTTTGACACAAAATATTTAATGGGGGCTCACAATCATAAAAGATGTCCAAGATAGTGTATTTGCATGTGAATATTCTCTTCCTTTATTAATTCTTTCATGAATTGCATCATTGACTAATGCTATGCTTGTTGACCTCCAATAAATTTTACCACTTATACTTTTCTTTATGTAATGTCATTACTTCCCATGGGACAAGCATATGAAGCATATAAATTTCAACTTTATGACATTCAATCCATTTCAACAATTTACTCATAGGATATAAGTGAAGAACAAGAGTAAATGACAAACTACTCCAAAAAGATTTAAGTGAAGACCGAATGAGGAGCTAAACAATCAAGTAGCTATGCAAGGACTCTCTCTCATTAAAAAGTTTCAGATCTTGATATTTTATTAAAACAGCAAGCAAAACAAAGACACGACCAAGTATAGCACACATCATGTGGACAAGTAAAAACTTGGGTTCAACCGAGACTAACCGATAGTTGTTGAAGAAGAAAGGTGGGATGCCTTGGGCATCCCCAAGCTTAGTTGATTGAGACTTCTTGGAATATGAACTTGGGATGCCTTGGGAATCCCCAAGCTTGAGCTCTTTTGTCTCCTTAATTCCCCTCATATCATGGTTTCTCTAATTCTTAAAAACTTCATCCACACAAAACTCAACAAGAACTCGTGAGATAAGTTAGTATAAATCAACGCATAACCTTATCATTCTTTCCTGTAGAAAATAACTAAAATTATAATTTGACATTGCATACTAAATGCCTCTGCATATTTAATACTCCTATCCTCAAATAGAACCATTAAACAAGTCAACATATGCAAACAATGCAACCATAACAGCAATCTGTCTAAACAGAACAGTCTGTAAAGAATGCAGCAAGATCCATACTTACCTAACTCAAAAAATTATGAAAATTTTCCACACTGTAAAGAATTTATCAAAGTTGACTGTGTCCAAATTTCAAGATTTTACCACATTCTGACATTTCTGGGCAAATTATTTAGTAGCAGCAAACTTTCTGATTTGAAACAGCAACTCATCATCTTGCTAAATAAGTATGGTAAAGGCTATACTTGACATTTTTATTGAAACAAAAGATGCAAAACATTGCTTTACATAATATCAAGCAAACACAAATAAAATAAAATGACGCACCAAGCAAAAACTCATATCATGTGATGAATAAAAATATAGCTCCGAGTAAGGTTACCGATGGTTGGTAGAAGAAAGAGGGGATGCCTAACGGGGGCATCCCCAAGCTTAGACGCTTGAGTATTATTGAATATTATCTTGGGATGCCTCGGGCATCCCCAAGCTTAGGCTTTTGACACTCCTTATTCCTTCATCCATCGTCATCTCACCCAAAACTTGAAAACTTCAATCACACAAAACTTAACGGAACTTCGTGAGAACGGTTAGTATGATAAAGCATAAACCATTACTTAGGTACTGTCCAAGACAAGATTCACAATTGTTCCCATATAATTCCTACTGTATCCTATCATTTTCACAATTTATATCTCATAATATAAGCTATGGAAACATTAAAACAAGCAAACTATGTAACAGAAACAGAATCTGTCAAAAACAGAACAGTCTATAATGATCTGAACAACTCCCATACTTATGGAAATCTAAAAATTATGAAAATTTAGGACAACGTCAAGAATTTGCAGGTAAATACTGTGTAAAAAAGTTAGAATTTTTTGACATTCCAGTAAAACCTGCTAATTCAAATACTGGACGCAAAAGTTTCTATTTTTGCACAGAATCAAATCAACAAGTGTCTACGCTATCCCAAAGGCTTTACTTGGTACTTTATTGAAAGAAAACATATAAAACATGATTACTACAGTAGCTTAATCATGCGAACACACTAAAACAGAAAGGATACATATTGGGTTGCCTCCCAATAAGCGCTTTTCTTTAAAGCCTTTTAGCTAGGCATGATAATTTTGAATGATGCTCACATAAAAGATAAGAATTGAAACATAACGGGAGCATCATGAAACATATGACTAGCACATTTAATCCTAACCCACTTCCTATGCATAGGGATTTTGTGAACAAATAATTTATTGGAGCAAGAATCAACGAGCATAGGAAGGCAAAACAAGCATGACTTCAAAACTTTCAACACATAGAGAGGAAACTTGATATTTTTGCAATATGTAAAAGCATATGATCCTCTCTCATAAAAAAATTAAATAGCATCATGGATGAATTCAACAATATAACCATCACATACAGCACCCTTTTCATGATGCACAAGCATAGAAGATTTAGTACTCTTTATAGCAAACATGTCATCACAATATTCATCATAAATAGGAGGCATGCTATAATCATAATAATTTTGCTCATCAAAACTTGGGGGACTAAAAATATCATATTCATAAAACATAGCATCCCCAAGCTTAGGGCTTGGCATATCACTAGCATCATGGATATTCAAGGAATTTATACTAGCAACATTGCAATCATGCTCGTCATCCAAAGATTTTATGCCACACATTTTATTGAATTCTTCTTCAAGCAATTGGGCACAATTATCGGAATCCTTATTTTCAAGATAGACATTATAAAGATAATGAACAATTTGAGGTAACCCAACCTCCATTTTTTTATAACCCGAACTAGTGATAAAATAAGAAACTAAAAGATTCGATTGCAAGATCTAAAGATATACCTTCAAGCACTAACCTCCCCAGCAACGGCGCCAGAAAACAGCTTGATGTCTACTACGCAACCTTTCTTCTTGTAGACCTTTGTTGGGCCCCCAAGCGCAGGGTTTTGTAGGACAGTAGCAAATTTTCCCTCAAGTGGATGACCTAAGGTTTATCAATCCGTGGGAGGCGTAGGTTGAAGATGGTCTCTCTCAAGCAACCCTGCAATCAAAAACAAGAAATCTCTTTTGTCCCCAACACACCAAATACAATGGTAAGTTGTATAGGTGCACTAGTTCGGCGAAGAGATGGTAAAACAAGTGTGGTATGGATAGTATATATTGGTTTTTGTTATCTAAAATTATAAAAATAGCAAGGTAGCAAGTAGTAAATGGGCACAAAAACGGTGTTGCAATGCTTAGAAACAAGGCCTAGGGTCCGTACTTTCACTAGTGCGATCTCTCAACAATGTTGACATAGCTGAATCATATGTAAATCCCTCAACTGTGGCGTAGAGTTCACTCCAAGGAGTGCCCCAAAATATCTATCGGAAAGTCAAGACAAGAGCGTGTGCCAACCCCTATGCATAGGCCCTAAAGTCACGGAACCCGCAAGTTGATCACAATAATATACATCAAGTAACTCAATTGGATAGCCCAATGTCACTACAGATATCCTCATGCAAAACACATAATAAGTGCTCTCAAATCCTTAAAGACTCAATCCGATAAGAAAACTTCAAAGGGAAAACTCAATTCATCTAGAATATAGAGAGGGGAAGAACACCATATGATTCATCTATGTCAACAAAGCCCGTGTTACATCAAGATCGTTCCATCTCAAGAACACGAGAGAGAGAGATACAACACATAGCTACTGGTACATACCCTCAGCCCCGAGGGAGAACTACTCCCTCCTCATCATGGAGACCTCCGGGATGATGATGATGGCCTCCGGTGATGATTCCCCCCTCCGGCAGATTACCGGAAAAGGGTCCCGATTGGTTTCTTGTGGATACAGAGGCTTGCGGCGGCGGAACTTCTCATCTAGGGTTACCACGGGGGGGTTTGGAATATTTGGGAATTTATAGGGTGAAGAGGCGGTGCGGGAGGCGGCCGAGGAGGGCACCACCCACCATGGCGCGCCTGGGCCTCCTGGTGCGCCGTGGTGGGTGCTGCCCACCTCGGGCCCCCTCTCCGGTACTTCTTCGGCCCTCTGGGTGTCTTCTTGTCCAGAAAAAATCACCAAAAAGTTTCGCTGTGTTTGGACTCTGTTTGGTATTGATTTTCTGCGATGTAAAAAACAAGCAAAAAACAGCAACTGGCACTGGGCACTATGTCAATAAGATAGTCCCAAAAAATGATACAAAGTTGCTATAAAATGATTGTAAAACATCCAAGAATGACAATATAATAGCATGGAACAATCAAAAATTATAGATACGTTGGAGACGTATCAGCATCCCCAAGCTTAATTCCTGCTCGTCCTCGAGTAGGTAAATGATAAAAACGGAATTTTTGATGTGGAATGCTGCCTAACATGTTCATCACATATCCTTTTCTTTTGTTGCATGGACATTGGACTTGAATAATTCAAAGCAAGATCATTATTATAACAGCGATATTTATTATCATAAAACTTCTCATGAGCAAGTAACAATTCATCACAACAATGAAGTATAAGGCATAAACTTTCTTGGAAACTAACAAACTATGTTCTCTGACAACTTTGCAACTACAATTCATCATATTTTCAGGAAGGGTCACGTATCGGAGCCTTTAGACAAGTCCACATACTCAACCATCATTTAATCTTCTATGATTGCTAACACTCACAGCGTACCCATGAACAAAAAGTTTCAACCAGACACATAGAAAGATAGGGGCTTATAGTTTTGCAAGCGTACGATCTTCACGGTCCGGCAGCGCTTCGCCGTCCAGAGCTAATCATCGCCAGAGAATTAGAGGGAGGAGATTAGGAGCACACGGGGCTTCTAATTATGAGGATTATAGGAGGCTAGACTTAACTCTAATTAGTCAACTAGGACCAACTAGAACTAGTACTAGATGAACTAGAGGAGGCTCCAAAACTTGTGTGTTCAAAAGGGTGAAATCCTCTAGTATATATAGGTTGCAGGGGAGAGGGAGGGCTGCCACCAAGGGGGAAGGAGTCCCCCTTGGTGCGCCAGCCATGGAGGAGGAGTCCTACTCCTCCCCCTCTCTCAATTTGCCCCCCTTCCTTAGGGAAGGGAGGCGCCTTCCCACTTGGGCCTTTGTGGCCCAAGTTACCTTCCACCTCTTGGCCTTTTTAGACCCGTTGATATTAAATTAAATATATAAATGTTCTAAATATTTTCAGACCATTATATATATAATTTAACATCCCCGAATTTTTTTCCACCTATATAGAATTTATCGGTAATACCCGGTATTACCCAATATTCACTGAAACCCTTCCGGAGTTCCGATGACCCCGAAACGCTTTCGGATCCTCCCGGGACTATTCTGAATATTAATGAAACAATTCCACAAATATATTCTCATCTCTCCCATCCTACTAACACTCAGCAGAACGTGATTACCTTAAGGTTGTGACCCCGTAGGTTCGGTAAATCATAGACATGAACGAAACTCCTTCGTTCAATGTCCGATAGCGGAACCGTGGACGTCCATATCGGTCCCTATGATTACATGAATGATATTAAAGTGAACCTTTGGTTATCATGCGATGTTTCCTTTGCTTCGCGATACTTTAAAAAACCCGGTGTGCATCGGTATCCTCCTGAGTCATCACCATGCTCACTATATCGTTGCTCCCGTTACTGGTTTTGTTCTTCTTTCTCGTTGAAGTGTCCCGGCATCCCCATGACGTTGTCACCTGTGTCTAGCCAGACAATGATGGATGCCGTCACACCGAGGGCCCTAAGAATATCTCTCCATTGTCGGAGGAGCAAATCCCACTCTCGAGCTATCCAGTCACTTGTCAAACTTTTCGATGAGCCTAAAAGTTGTCGTTATGATCACCTTGTTACAGATGACGTTTGAGAAACCCCAAAGTCCACCGTACGGTAGGAAGTGACCGTGATACTCTCATGGTCTGAGGAACTAAAACACATGCTAACACTCCGTGTTATCACAAATGATTTCAGACGAGATAATCACAAAGTATATCAGACAAGTTTGGGTTGATTCAATATGATCGTTTTTCTAACGTCATACTCTCAATGTTGTTTTAGGACTATCGTTACACCTAACGATATCCTAAGATACGGAAAACGTGATCACCAACAACACTTGAGCTAGTCTTAGAGGCGAGACTAGGAACCTATTATTTACCGTTTATCATTCCACACGTGCATATGAGTTTTCCACTGAATCACATATTCCAGGATCATAGCAGTTATAGCATGAAATATAAACTCTTAATTATGAATATGGAAATATAATAATACAATATTATTGCCTCTAGGGCATATTTCCAACACTTGGTTTTCATGTGGCGCAAGTCTTGATGGTAAAACGATTGTGCTTGAGGTTCCTTCATCATTGATGTGAGCTTGCTCCATAGGGAAAATGTCACCAATGCCTATAGTCATGATGTCTTGTGAATGATCCTCATCACTTACGTCACCACTTAGATAAACTTTCTCTACATGGCAGCCATTAAATTCATCAAACATCACGTCACAAGTTTCCTCAACACATCTATTGGATTTGTTTAAGACCCTATAGGCGTGAGAGTTTGATCTTTATCCAACAAATATATCTCCAATAGTTTTGGATTGAAATTTAGCCAACTGAGTTTTATTCTGAGAAGGAAACACTTACAATCGAATACCCAGAAGTATTTGGTGTTTGTCTTGTTTCCGGTTAGGAGCTCATATGATGTCTTGTTCAAGTACTTGCGAAGGAAGAGTCGGTCCGACAAGCGGTGTTGATGGTCTCGACCCATAATCTATATGGTGACTTGTACTTATTTGACATGGACCTTGCCATCTCCACACATGTCCGATCCTTCCTCTTGGCTACACCATTTATGTTGAGTGGTGTAAGATGCGAAATATTAATGCTCAGTACCCTCATCGCTAAGAAATCCTTCCAGGGTGTAATTCTTGAACTTTGAGCCATCGTCACTTCTAATTACCAACAATACTTTGCCGAACTAGCGTTGAGCTTGCTTGGAATAATCCACGAATGTCACCTTCACCTCGTCCTTGGACTTGAGAAAGAACACCAATGTATATATTGAGTAATCATCAACAATGAATATACCATACTTCCCCAAGGCTATCCCATGATGGAGCCCAAAGAGATCCACATGGAGGAGCTCCAAAGGTCTTGAGATTGAAACGACACCTTTGGGAGTATACTTTGCTTAATGTTGCTTTCCGGCTATGCTTGCACTACACACACAGTATTTCAGAAAAGAAACATATGTTATTCCAAGGATGCGCTCATCCTTTAGGAGATCTTTGGGATTTCTCATGCTGACATAGGCTAGCCAGCGATGCCTTAGCCACCCCTTGTCGGCCTTAGCCATTAGACACATTTCTTGGAAAGTGGTCTATTTTGAGAAATCAACCACGTTAAGGTTGTCATCCATGTGTCCAACAAAAAGCCACTTTCAAGAGTATCTCTTCGAAACATGTTGGAGCGTCCAATTACAAGATAGAAAAGGATCTTACATTGTGTTTGGCATGGATTAGTGCCTCTCTTGATGCATGCAGTTGTATTGATCGAACTAAGGACACCTTTTGGAGGCGGATGATGAGCATTTTCAACGCAATGTGAAGATTCTCTCCACCCGAACAGAAGGTTCAGTCCGAGGTTTTTAGAGTACAATTGCAAACTGTTGCAACCAGTGGTGTGGTTGTGTTTTTTTTGCGGGAAGGTGTGGTTGTGTTGATCAGATTGAAAGTGGAGTGCTAGTAGGGGAGCATTCCAACTACATCCAAGCACTATACAAACAAAAAATTGGGAAGAATGGCAACAATCTCTTTACTTTGTTGCATTGTTGGAAAATGAGAAGTGGGTGAGACGGAATTGAAAATTACACCAAAGGGCGTGATTAACCATGTCTTCTTCCATTGGATCTTGATGGTGATGAAGAGCTTGAGTTTGATAATGATGATGAGAGGGATAGAAGTCTCACTCCAAGACAAAGAGGTCTAATAGGAGGAATGTCAAGAAGAGAGGCAACTGAGAGGAGTGGGTGGTGGGGTGGAGTGTACAAGGAAGACCTTCACGAGATTATTATATATCTAAAAGAGTAGAGTTGGCGACCAACCGTAAGCAAGACAATGCATTAAGGTGGAATGAGCCCAAGGAGATCGAGGATGATAGGTTGAGGGTCAAGGTGAAGCTATGAGATGTGCACGTAAAAGGTTGATAAGCAGGAGACGAGGACTGAAGAGCGTAGGGTTGCTCATGAGGAGGACATGTTGAGGGTCAAAGTAGAGAGGAAAATGGGAGAGAGGAAGGAGCAAGAGGCAATGCGCATGTTCATGGACACAAGCGAGATGAATGACAAGACAAGAGCACATTGCAAGCTCACTCATGGTTGTGGGGAGATCTTGGCTTCAAAGGTGCCATGGGGGACATCTCAGTGGAGGTAGTAGGAGTGACAACCCGTGTGTGTGGACGCACTTTGTTTTATGTTATGTGTTCTAGCTCTTTGATGATAAATTTAATGCGACGATGAACTATTTTCGATGATATATTCACGGAATTCTTGCGCAACATAGTTTGAGTTCACATTCGATACGTAAAAATTAACATTTGAAATGTTGTTTAGTTAAATTGTGATTTTGCACTAGATGTGAAAACATAGTTGGAAAACTTGAGAATTGCCAGAGTAGAAGGCATAGGAGAGTCCGCGCACAAGAACGGAAATTTGTTGAAAAGGGAGCCTGAAATCGAAAGGCAGAACACATGTCCAGATCAGACCAAACTCCATCATCGTGCACTCGCGCTACTGCTTTTACAAAACAGAAAGATATCACAGCAGAGCAGATAACCCGACAAGCTAGCACACACCTCCGTGTCATCCCATCTCATCTCCCCTCGTCCCGTCCCCGTCAGTAGGTCGCTCGCCCGTTCGGTACACCCGCCCCGCCCCGCCCGCGAGTTCCCTCGTCTCCACGCATCTAGCGGGAAGCACCAACCAGTAGCAGCAGCTCGAGCGCGCGCAAGGCATGGCCGCGGCGGCGCACAAGCCCCTGGCCGCGATCACCGCCGACGACCTCGCCGCGGCGGGGGCGGCGGAGGCCGCCGCGCTCCACTCGGCGGTCCGCAGCGTGCTCGGCGCCGCCAGCGGCCGCGGGCCCGCCGAGGTGTGGGGGGAGCTCTCGCGGGCCGTGCTTCGCCCGGGAGTGCCCTTCGGCGTCCACCGGATGCTCTACTACGGCTGCTACGCCGGGTCCCCGTCCACCACGCCGCCCGCCTGGACGCCCGACCCGTGAGAGCTCCCGCCTCCCCGATCGAATACCTTGCCGAGGCTCGCTCGCTTGCTTGCTCTAACGTGTTGGGGTTTCTTCGAGTTTGCAGCGAGGAGGCCGCCCTGACCAATGTTGGCCGCGTCCTGGAGGCGCGGGGGAGTGAGATCATCGGCCAATCGTACAAGGACCCAGTCACCAGCTTCCGGGACTTCCACAAGTTCTCCAACGAGAATCCAGAGGTGACCAGAGATTTTACTTCTCCTCCATGATACTATTACTAATTGCTTGCTAAGCTTCCAGAAGTGGACTTACAGTTTCAGTTTGGTTTCCGTCTTTCAAGAACAGGCATATTGGAAGATGGTCTTTGAGGATATGGGCATCACATTCAGCGTGGAGCCATCTTGCATCTTGCGTGACAATGATGCGTTCCCCGGTGGCGAATGGTTGCCAGAGGCTGTTCTGAATGCTGCTGCGAATTGCCTAACTGTTAAACCCGGAAGGAATTCTGGCGACGTTGCCATTGTGTGGAGGGATGAGGGGAAGGATTCCGAGCCCCTCAACTTTGTGACTGTGGAGGAATTGAGGAAAAAAGTTTGGTAATGATAATACTGTTCTAAAGATGACCAGCTCTGATCATATAACTTTGCTTGCTTCATTGAAATCTAACTTCACAAGTGCTTCTTCTCACTTCTGTCTAGAGTAGCCTGGTGGCAAATGCGCTCGATGCACTTAATCTGGCAAAGGGATCTGCTATTGCAATTGACATGCCTATGAATGTGAATGCCGTTATTATCTACCTCGCGATCGTGTTAGCAGGGTACATTGTTGTCTCGATTGCAGACAGCTTTGCTGCACCTGCAATATTAATGAGGCTAAAGATATCAGAGGCAAAAGCAATTTTCACCCAGGTATTTTACCTAATCCTATTTCCACCATATTATCTTGATGCATACACATGTTGTGCAATTGTCTAATATTATGCTTAATTTCTGAAATGAGTTTGTTCTTCAATATATAAAGGTAATTGTCTTTTGCTTGCTAGGATTGCATCATTCGTGATGACAAGGAACTGCCATTGTATAGGTGCGTTATTCAAGTGCAAAGGCATTGGTCGTGATTCATAGTCAGAATTTATGTCTCATACATCTGTTTCTGTTCTACAGTAGAGTTGTGGAGGCCAAAGCCCCTATGGCTATCGTGATCCCTGCAAGGGGATCATCCACATCTATAAAAGGACTCCGTACTGATGACCTTTCCTGGGAAGATTTTCTTGGAAGGGCTGATCATACTAAGTATGTTACTTTCTGATTATGATTTTATTGTGCTAACTGGCTAGCGTTCATTGTCCAGAATGAGCCCCCCCCCCCCCCCCCCCCCCCCTCCCCTCCATAAGTAGATTGCACTAATACGGCCAAAATTGCAGGGCTGATATCTATACCACAGTTGAGCAACCTGCCTACCAGTTCAGTAATATCCTATTTTCATCGGGGACCACAGGTGACCTCTCATTTTGATACACACTGATTTGTTTGTCAGTCCTAGTATAAATTATCTATGTACAACTACCTGCTTGTGTATTATTTACATTAACATGCAGCGGTATATCCTCACTAACTATCAGTGGATTATGAGTTGATCCAGTTTTTATGTCCAAACCTTCTGACAGTTCCTCATGTTCAGGGGAGCCAAAGGCCATTCCGTGGACACATTTGACCCCTCTTAAGGCAGCTGCTGATGGATGGTGTCACATGGATATTCGTAAAGGTGATGTTGTTGCGTGGCCAACAAACCTTGGTTGGATGATGGGTCCCTGGCTTGTCTATGCCTCACTATTGAATGGAGCATCCATGGCGCTGTATAATGGCTCCCCGAATAGTTCAGGTTTTGCAAAGTTTGTACAGGTAAAGATAGTTACATAGCAGATAATTCAATTTTGCAAAAGAGTGTCGAAAAGGCGTATGTGTATTTTATTTTCTCAGTTATGTTCATTTGGGTACTCAGTATCATCTAAAAAAGTGGTACACACAATAAATCTCAGCTGTTTGACATTACTTATGCACTCAGCCTTGTTAGAAAATTTCAGTACTTCAAGGAAAAGGAATGTTATGGGAAGCTTCATGTTATTTTCTGTTGCACTGGCCATATTGATCTGCACTATTTCTGTTGTTAATTAAAATCATTTACTTCCAATTCATTACTGGCTATTTTATTGACTTGCAGGATGCTAAGGTGACAATGCTTGGAGTGGTACCCAGCATTGTTCGCACATGGAAAAGTACAGATTGTACTGCAGGATTTGATTGGTCAACCATCAGGTAATTTCTGGACCAGTCGACCCTCTACGCCTTTTTTCTGATGTAACTTGCATAGGGGAAATAGTATGCCAACGCCATCTAGTTTGTCACCGATACTGTTCATCTATGCAGATGCTTTAGCTCAACTGGGGAGGCATCAAGTGTGGATGATTATTTGTGGCTGATGGGAAGAGCTTGCTACAAGCCAGTAATCGAGTATTGTGGTGGCACAGAAATTGGTGGTGGATTTATTACTGGATCCCTGCTGCAACCTCAAGCATTGTCAGCATTCAGTACACCTGCCATGGGTTGCAACCTGTTTATTCTTGACAGCAATGGGAATCCCTTAGTAAGTGTCAGCATGGAATATTTTGATGCATCTTGGTTCAATTCTGAACTGTATTATTACATTTACCTTGCCAACTTACATGGCATTAGCATACAGGTCATATAGATGCAACATCGCAACTCATATATCAATTTCATGTTGCCACCAAATGCTACTTTCCATTTACCACTTGCACATTCGTTCACAAACCCATTTTAGGTACTTGTTTGCTTTAGACTCTAGCCGTCCATTATTAACTTGTCTCGGCCTAATGTCAGTGTGTTTCTTGAAACTGTACAGCCACAGGATTCTGCTGGTATTGGAGAACTTGCGCTTGATCCAACATTATTTGGGTCATCAACGACTCTGCTAAATGCTGATCATCATGAGGTGTACTTCAGTGGAATGCCAGAATGGAATGCGAAAGTATGTATTATGTGTCCTTGGCTGCTTGGTATGATCCTCAAAGGTTGAGGCACTAACCGCATGACTGGGCATATGCAGGTCCTCCGGAGGCATGGCGATGAATTTGAACGTACCACAGAAGGATATTATAGGGCTCATGGGCGTGCAGATGATACAATGAACCTTGGTGGCATTAAGGTATAAATGTTGTAACATGCAATTCATCTGCCAAATCACAGCTTTAGAAGGTCCATCCATTGATTTTGTATCATCGGTTCCAGGTCAGTTCCATCGAGATTGAGAGGATCTGCAACAGGGTGAATGATGCCATTCTTGAAACGGCAGCTATTGGGGTTCCACCTGTAGGGGGTGGCCCCGAACAGCTCACCATAGCGGTCGTATTCAAAGATCAAAGTCCGCAAGCAGAAGATTTGAATCAACTGAAACTAATGTTCAACTCTGCTCTGAAGAAATTGAATCCTCTTTTCAAGGTGCTTCGATTGTTCCGCTTGAACTGCTCATTGACAACTTACCTTTTTAGGAAATTTTGATGGAATATCATGTTTTACTTTGCCTACAGTAAAATCACTTGCTACTCTGTTCCTTCCTGACCCCCTTTGTATGCAGGTTTCATCGGTCGTTGTGGTGTCATCGCTCCCTCGAACTGCCTCAAACAAGGTCATGAGAAGAGTCCTACGCAAGGAGTTCACCCAGGCAAAGCACTCTAAAATCTAGTAAATGTTAGGACGTGTATTCTGCACCTATGAAAATTTCAGGGGATTGCACACCAAACTGTGAATATATACGTACCAGCTCATGTCTTCAGAAATTCAGGTGTATTATCACACACCCATTGTACAGCGAGGGTAATTCACATTGATCTGACATTGCAGATAAAGTACTAATAAAGCATGATTGCTGTCATGTATTGTTTTGTTTTCTAATAAAGAAATTATCGTTCGGCGGTATTTTGCCTAGCAGGATTTGTTATTATCTGGTCTTGTGCCTTTGGGTATGGTGATCTTCTTGAAGACATCATCTTGGAAGCGTAGGTGGGGTTGTGGGTGTGACGATCCGCACGCTGTGGACGGACGGGCGACATGGTCCGATTGGCGCATCTCTCCTTCGACTTGGCCAACAGCTCCCTCTCTTCATGATGATGGTTCCAAGCCCTTGACGGTGGTGCTCTCAAGATGAGCTGGGTACAACAGAGATGAGCTGGGTACAACAAGGTGTTGTCCTCCCAGGCCCAATAGAAGCAAGTCCTACGGCCATTCCAGCGCCTCCTCTTGGGGTCCGGGCAGCAGTTTCCATCCAGGGCCTAGGGTGAGCGTTTTCACCGCCCGAGGGTGCGGCGCTTTTCTATACAGGGGGCTCCTTTTCGTTGATGTAATTGGATGACGTCGTTGTACCTGACGCCGAGGTGATGACGATGGCATGGCCTACTCAATGACCCAAGAAATGTGTCCCTCCCTATGAAACGAAAATGCGCAAAAATACTACTCGTCCAAAATCCAACTACTCAACGACCAAGAAAAGTCTCTAGGTCAAAATTTAAAAGGCTTGCCCTAATACAGACTTCTCCCAGCGTATGTAAAAGACTTGCCTTGGTCTCCCTCCTATGAATACAACACAAAGAAGCTATCTCGACAAGGGTGAAGCCATGTCGAAGATGACATCGTTCTCGTGCTGCCATAGTTCCCAAAAACTAGAAATACATATTGTGTGGAGATCCTTTCGCCACCCTGAAGTAGTAGATCTTGGGCACTACCATTCCATGACCGAGGAGCCTGGAGCAGATACCCAATCCGCTTTTCCCCATGGCGCCACACCACACATCCTACCATCTGATGCTCAATGCTTTCATCATGCGGATCACAAAAGGTGCACGTCGGTTGATGGGCAAGACCATGCCGTGCTAGTCTATCAGAAGTTCGACATCTGTTCTGCGACACAATCCACATGAAGAAGTGACAACCCAGCGGTGCACATGAGTTGCATGTTGTCTCATACGCCAAGTGTCAACTAGTCCAATGAAAAACTCATGATGTGCCGATCTCGATGAGTAGACGCCATTCCTCTCCTCTCCCATCTCCATCGAAGCTCATCGGGGACTCCTTTAGACATGGTGACTTAAGAATCATAAAGTCGTGTATCGCGACAATGCCCAAGCAGTAGCCGTCGTTAAGAGCCTCGGCCATGATGTGCTTCATCTTGGCCCTTGAGGAGATGCCCTCAAAGAGGTTAGGAAAATTCTTAGTCCATCCATCCAATGTCAATCCAAGAAAAGTGCTCCGGCGCCCATCTCCAACGATGGACACCATTGCCGCCTCAAGCAACGGCCTAGACTTGGCAGCAACCTAGACGTCAAACCCTCTCCAAGGCTTGTAGAGATCCAGCGGTTGAGCCATAACCAACCATCCAGTGCACAAAGCCAAAGCCAAGTTAGGATGCATGCAAGGGGAATTATTTGGTAAAAGTTAAGAGAGATAAATGTGCAATTAAAGACTACTTATGCAGTGGCGGAGCGTAGTGGGGACAATTCCGGGCCCTGGCCCCCCTTCCAAAAGGAAAATTTATCAAATACACTTACTTATCTGCTAATTGCTCTACTAATCGTCCGGCGTCTCTGATCATCCTAGCCTTCTATGTCATATACACTCATTTGGCCCCACCTAATATTTGATTCACGCTCCGCCACTGTACTTATGGACACCTGTCACTGCGAGGGCGAGCCCCACATGTGGGGGACACTTGTCAGCCAGCACCTCCGGCTCCGGGGGCTTCCACGCGCTCCCTACCGGAAATGAACAGTGCTGGCAAACGTGACCCCCGGCGGAGGAGAGTAACGGCACCCAGCGCAGCCCATGCACGCATCCATACGAGCCCCAACCCACCACCACCGCCGTCTCTTCCGCGGTAATCAGCGAGCGCATTTAAACGGATATATACATCTGAACCTGAGCGGCGCTCTCTATCCATCCCATCGTCTTCTACGTAGATTTCCCACCCACAACCTAGAAGCGGCGGCGGCGATGGGGAAGCTGGCGAGGCTCGTCGACGGCATCAAGACGAGGCTGATCAGGAAGAAGCAGGGGGAGGAGGAGGAGGCGTCGGCGGCGTGCTACGACAAGGTGGGCAAGACGGAGAGCATGAGGGTGGAGATCAGGAGCCGCCGCGCGCAGGAGCTCATCGCCAAGAACCTCGCCGCCGCCGACTCCATCGGCCACGGCGGCGCCAAGAAGGGCAAGAAGCGCTTCTTCGCCTTCTGACCCACCGGAAGCGGAAGCCCCATCTCTCGATGTATCCCTGTGGCAAGCAAGATCAACGATCCCTCGTCTTTTCTCCCTTTTGTGATTCATCCATTAGTTGCTCGAATAGCTCCCTGCCTGCAGTTAATCATGTGTTGCAAATATGATTATCTCCTCTGAGCTCTGACATATATATGTTGTTCGCCTTCATCTCTGAGATTTTATATACTCTCTCCATTCCACAATATAGCGTGCCCGCGCTTCCCGAGATCTAAGTTTGACCATAAATTTAACCAATGAGACCGACTACGGCGGGAGCAAAAATTATACACTGAATTCGCAATGTATAATTTTATTCGCAGTGTATAATTTTTGCTCCCGCCGCTGTCGGTCTCGTTGGTTAAATTTATGATCAAACTTAGATCTCGGGAAGCGCGGACGCACTACATTGTGGAATGGAGGGAGTACTGTATTTTGTTTTTGGAAGATGAATATTGAATGGTGCAAAAAGGTAAACATGCTGTGCTACAAATAAACGTACAGGCTGTGCTGCAACTCACGGCGCAGCAACAGGTTTATGATGCGGAAATTGACAATAATTGTTGCAGCAAAGTATGAGCTCTAGAACAACAAATTGGGGGTCTATCCCGTTTGGATTGCAGGATTTCTGTAGAAACTTTGGGGATACTCAATTCTGAATTTTACCCCAAGATTACCCTACCATATTTGGCTAGCCAAACAAACTTTTTCTAGTCCATTAGTTAGCCAACATTAATTAGCAACAAAATGAACTAAAGTGGGCAAACAGGCATTGGCATGCCAAAACATTTTGGTCATGGACAACTTTTTTGGTAGGATGAGCTTTGGCCGCCATTAGACAAACCCAAGATTGTAGTTATCAAAGTCCTATAGAATACACCCCTTGGAGCCTTGGGCCTTAATCTCGTAGGAAGTCTAACATGAGTTCATACCTCGTTCTTTTTATTCAAGTCAAATGCACCTTTTCATCTCTTTTTACTCTCCTCATTTCTCTAAAACTTATTTGTCTTCATTTCGTGTGAACCATCCAGAAGGCACCGCTACAAAAAAAGTCATGAGTTTCAAAATCATGTACTCTCTCTGATCCATATTAGTTGTGGCTCAGACGGATGTATCTAGCACTGAAATACATCCAGATGAATCGGAGGGAGTAGTACATCTTATCCCGTCATTTATTTATCCATATATTTTCTAATTTCTTGCAATTCAAAGACACTCTAAAAATAATCCTACGCAAAATAAACTATCGTGGAGGAAATAACTACTTCCACAAAATCCACCAACCTCACCCAGAGACATACCATGGCAAGACATCCTTTCCTTCTCCTAGAGATTGATTTTTTTTAAAGGATGGGCAAACACCATTGGCCATCTCCCCTCTATTGTCATGATGTCTCTGTTGTCTCCATCCTGTGGATTCAGAATTCCAAGCCACAAGTATTTTGAAGTAGTGTGAGATGTCCAGTTGACATTTTGGGAGGACTTATTTCAGATTCACATGCCTAAGAATCCATGTTTCTTTTACGGATATCTGATTTGTAAAGGTCTTTTTCTAAGTTGCACAAATTCAAATAATCTTCCAACATCAATTAAAATTCCTACTCTTACCTTAAAAAAATTAGCTAGTTGTCCGTGCGTTGCAACTAGGGCACACATATTCTAGTGACACCAATCGTGTTCGCATATCCCTTACACCCACCATATTCTAATGGGTAAAGTGATTTTATTTTATTTTATCGAGTTAATGCAAACGATTTGATTGGATTTGATTGCCCTTGTCCGACATATAGCTAGTATGATTTGATATTATTTTTTATGAGTAGTATGATTTGCTTTTTTTGATTGAGTTAGCAATTACTTTACATCCACCAATAGGGGCATTACAAAACATTTGATTTGATTGAGTTAATGCAGTACATGTGAGGGATGCTTCGCGCCTTCACCAATGGATTTAGGACCACCAACAACTTCACCAATGGAACATCCTTAAAAACAACCCAAATCAACTCAAAAATGGAAAAGGAAGTGAACGAAGCCCGGCCCACTAAAGTCCGTAGGTAGCAAAGCCAGCCTCACAGGCCCATCACCTGCCTGCCGACCCCCTCCCCTTCTCCGTCTCGTCTTTCTATCCAATCCCATCTCCTTCCCTCCCACGGCGGTCTGCCTCGCCCGCGACCACCTCGCCGCCGCATCCCTCGCAACCGCCGCCGGCGTTGGAGATGCAGGCGACGGCCGCATCCTTCCTCGCCCACCCTCTCCCGCGGCCCCGTCGGTGAGCACATCCTTAAACCCCCTGGCTCGTTAATCTCCGGTCTCTTTCTTTTCTGGGGGTCTGACTACCCTGTGCCTGTGATTCTGTTGGGTGCAGCATTGGCAGGAGCGGGTATGGGGTGGTGGCGGTGCACGGAGGCGTCTCGCCGCTGCCACCGCGGCTGCGGGCGGTACGGTGCTCTATGAGCCTCTCTATCGGCGCCGGTTCGAGCGACATCGGAGACAGCGGATTCAGCTACCGTAAGGCCTTATTTGGTTGCAAGGGGAGATAATTCCATGGAAAAGGTGCCCTGGGTGGAATGTTCTTGGCCAAATAAAAAACCCGTGGAAAATTCACATCACCATTTGGTAGAGATGGGGATAATATATCCTGCTTACCAATGCAATTCTTCCAGTGCGTTGCTGCGGCTACCATCGCTGGAGAGATGGACGAGTTCCCACAGCTGCAGTTCTACAGAACATGACTATCAACGCAGCACATCAGGCAACGGCTCCACCCAATTTGGTTCTCGTCTGTGCCATGCCGGAGACAACCAGAAAGATCTGAAGAGGAGTTCAGTGACTTCACCGCAGATCAGAGGAGAGGCGCACCTGTTTTTCTCCTTACGACCTACAGGGCTGGCGACTTTGTCGCCACACAGACCAGATCGGGCCATGACGTCGCAGCTCGAGGAGGGATGCAACGTATACCAGGTGGAGGAGGGACTCGCCGAGTCGCCGTCGGCCTGGGGATGGAGGAGGGACACGCAGGGGCAGGGAGGGGGTCAGGGACGTTGCATCGGTCGCCGGCGGAGGGGGTCCGACGCGTCCCTTTGGTCGCCGGCGGAGGAGCTCAGGGGCGGGGCGCTGGATCTTGGTCGACGGCGCCGGCCGCGCTCCGTCTCGCTCAAGCCGTGGCCTCTCTCCCCGACCTAAGGGGTCGTGGCTTTTCTCCCCGTGGAAACGACGTGGGTCGGGCAAGGATCCCTCCCCCTCGTGTGCGACCAAATGGCGCCGTGGGCTCACCCGGGTCAGTTCGGCCGGTGGTTTTCCCGCACGGGGAATTGGCGGGGATCCCCCCGGGATCCCTTGGAACCAAACGAGGCCTAAGATAGCTATTCGAACCCTAGCTCCCATGTGAATGCCCTCGCTGATTTATTTTCGGAGGGTATATAGGATTGGATGTCACTGTAGGTATCCGCAAAAAAAAAAAGAGGATGCCATGGTACTCTAGGTGGCCTTTGCGTTGCTGGTGCACGAGGCAAGGAATAATATGTGTGTGTGCTATGCACAATCGAGTTGGCTTTCTGTTGATTAATAACCGGTAATGATAATTGGTGGTGACCTTAGCATAAGTTGCATTGTGATCGCGAGGAAGCGTGGAGTTGCATCAATGTGTGCAAACGATGCAGATTTAGACGAATATTTATTGATTAGAAGCTTTTCACTACATAATTTAGAGAGGAGAGATTCATATGCATTATGGGGACAATTTAGAGTCACTGGGAAAGAATATCAGTGACGAACACAGAATGCAGTTGCTGGTTCAGTACTATATCTTTGTTATCTTGGGGATCGATCAAACTAATGGACCCATGTTTTTCTTGCAGTATTCAGTTGGCTGAAATAGAAGTTAGTATTCTAGTAACAGAGAACTAAAATGATCTGTTTCTATTTCATTGTTGACTTGCTGTTGTATACAACTATACATAATTACATACTGTCACCAACCACAGACTTGGGATTTATTACGATTTATGAAGTCTCGATGAACTTGTTTTATAATCATCATCAGTAACAAAACTAAATGCAGTCTGCAGCTCTGCTCACAAGTAATATTTTGTTCTTGAATGACATGAAAAGCAAATTTGTAGGTAAATAACTTTCATTCGTTTAGCTGTTATAGCTTGTGTCGATTTGTATTTAGCTGTTTCCACAGTTCTTCTTGCAACTCTCAGCTGTTATTATCACTGCAAGAATGTCCAGATTCATATGCTCCATCCTTTGTGTTTATCTGAGGGCCTTGTCAGCAAAGTGTATGTGTATCTCTGCAGAGTATGCTCCTGTCTTCCGAAGATACCGTGAGCGGGATCCCTACAAGCTTCTTGGTGTTGACCGTGATGCATCTGAAGAAGAGATCAGGAGTGCAAAAGACTTTCTAGTTCAACAGTATGCTGGTCACGAAGCAAGTGAAGAAGCTATTGAAGGTGCTTATGAGAAGATAATAATGAAGAGCTACCAGCATAGGAAGAAAACGAAAATTAATCTGAAAACCAAGCTTTTAAAGCGAGTTGAGGAATCCCCGTCATGGGTAAAGGCATTTCTTGGATACTTTGAGGTGCCATCAATGGATATTATTTCCAAAAGATTATTCTTTTTTGCTTTCATCGCTGGATGGAGCATAGCAACTTCTGCTGAGAATGGACCTGCATTCCAGGTATATGCTTTGATTATCCCGACCTTTGAAGGTCTCCCTTTTCTTGTTTGATGACATGTTTCAGTCCTGTGGTTGCTTGTGGAGATTTTAACCTAAAAAACATGAAATGTAACTTGTTCATTTCACAGAAGTACCAAATTGAGTGTCATTAAGTTCTAACCAATCACCAGCTATAAAATCACAATAGACAATGCTTGCACTGTGCATCTGTTTACTCATGTTTCTGTATGATAGCTGAGAATTCAATGACAATGGCAATGTAAGGCCTGATAAGTCCTAGACTTAATATTTACATATTAGAAGTTAGAAGAGCTTCCCAGCTTAGGGATCACTGTATTGACATGTAGTTACCTTCTGCAGCTCGCAATATCACTCTTCTCGTGCATATACTTCCTTAATGACAAGATGAAGAACCTTCTGAGGGCATCAACCACTGGGTTAGCGAAATTTTCTTCAGCCAATGCCTTGACTTTTTATCCATAGCATGTTTACTCACGCATGTGTTATTCCAGGTTTGGAGTACTTGTTGGTGGCTGGATTGTTGGTTCTATGTTGGTCCCTCTTATCCCAACATTTATCATCCCACCTACATGGTCCCTTGAGCTTCTTACCTCCTTGGTTGCATATGTTTTCTTGTTTCTGGGGAGCACTTACCTCAAATGAAGCCCTGTCAATCTTGTAACCGTAAATTGTAGAATTGTTTGGAAAATTTTGGCAGTTACTGAAACTCCACAATTGCATGTACTGGCAATGTTGTTGAATCCTTCGTTCAGCTCAGTGTAGAGACAACCGGCAAAGCCAGGTGTTTTGTTTACACCAGTTGTCCATCTACTCATTTGTTTAATTAATTGTCCATATAGGGGGCTGTTCTTCGCCCAGTAAATCCCTGTATGGATCACCTGCTGAAGCTTAGGCACAGGGTCAAGTCAGATTGTTAACTCATACGGAATGTACTATTTACATATTGATATTGATTTGGAAATGATGTAGCGAATTTTTTGCATCTTACGTAATGCTGTAGCAACTTGCAAGAAGCATAAAACAGTTACAAATGTTATGGCAAGAATATCCCCAAAATGTTCTTGGGATAAGCCCACCAATGTTAGATTTCCTCCAGCATGGTTTCATAACTGTTGGGTACACCGTTTGGAATTTCGAAAACATTATTTCGATAATGTCGCAACATAAACTCTAAACCTATTGATGAGTAAGTTAAGTATTTGTATACCTGCTAAGATGAAAAATAAGATGGGAATCATATGTTATATTTCTAGATAGATACATCCAAATTACTGAGCAAAACCGATCTGGACTTGCCATGGCTGCGCTCCTGCGCCATATATATCATCGCATTTGATATTTCTCAGTTGCCTCATAATAGAATTTATGTCAGTCAATTTGCAACCGAGGATAGTGTCGCCTGAGTTCAAATAGAATTTGATGCCGCTCCAATTAGATGTAGCCTGAGTTTGAGACAGGCTTGGGTAACGCCTGCGAGGGAGAGCCAGGACCTCACCAGAGGCGGGATGATGCGGCTCGCTTTGGCGTTGTCGCTGCCGGAGGGGATGTAGCAGGTTCACCTTTTGGGTTGGAGAGGTTAGGGGTTAGGCTGGAGGAGGAAGATCAAGCAGAGCCGTTGGATTGAACTTAAAAAATGGACTGAAAGAAGAAAATTCAGGCAATTGTGCCTCTTTACTTATGACCATCATATATGCAGATCACATTTTCCTAGGTCTAGTATTTACTTTAGCTACTTGTCACTGCCTTTAACAGTTTGCATTCTTCTTTTTTCAGAAATCTTTGATTTGGTGTGTATTCAGTTTGTTTGTTTGTTACACTGTTATACTACTATAGCTTAAACTACTTCAGCAATCATTCCAGTGATTCTCTTTTGTTTCATGATGCTCATTTTTTTATCGCATTATAGTCAACATTGTTGGCTCAAACTGTAGCTCGTTCATTTTTGGTAAAACTCTTATATAGCCGTCATCAAATTTTCCTTTTCATTATGTTCTACATTGTTGGCGGAACCTGTTGCTGGTGTAGGTATTTGGTGTGTGTTTGCAAGTGCAATGAACTACTCCCTCTGATCCATATTAATTTTGTATTAAATCAGCGACAATTAATACGGATCAAAGGGAATAATATTTTGATCTATATTTTTTGTCTCCGTCACTCATTTGCCTTGATACCTTTTGAGAAATCTTGGTTTGATGATTTCGAAGAGGATCGCTCTGCTTGCCGTCCTGTGTATACGAAACCAGTTGGTGGAGTGTGCTCCATTCGATGCCACTGCGAGTTTTCTAGTTCAAACTTGTTGTATTTATTTATCTTTGTGTTTAATTGCTTGTTGCTGCAGTCCTTGAGAAGTAACTGGGAGTCTAAACAATTATTCCAATTATACCCTTCCAATTCATCACTAAAAATACTTCACATGAAGCTCTTGATTTGCTTTTTATCAAAGATATTAAAGTGATATATCCAGTTATCTTGCTATATGTGCAACTTCAGCGCACCATTGACATGTGGATGAGGAGGATGAAGGATTCCCCGAGCACTCGACTATATTTTCCCTTATCCTTTATGGTTTTCTTGCTGATGTTTGATTAATATAGAGCCTTGGCTCATTCAATTTTACTTTTTTTGTAAAACACACCTGGTGAACTTGCGCTGCAGGCTGCCCACGCACTACACACAACCTGACAGTTCAGAGCTACACAAATTTGAAAATACCACAACAGGAGAGAGAAACAGCACTAGCCTACACTTTCCACATAAATACACAATCGAACAACTGCAAAGATTCTACACCGCAAATACAAAAAATATCTGGGCATAATATGTTGGTAAACTTTTGACAAAAGGGGAAAAAGCATCTCTGCAATTTCATAGGAAAACCAACGAACGACTTCATGGAGAAAAAACACCACTCCCAGAGCTTAAGTAGGTACCATTTGTACATGCAGTGTACAGAATGCAGAAATTAACCCTTCTAGTTATTAGCACTAAAAGGGACCATTACACTAGAATGAGTCGTATCTGTCACTATATTCAGATCTGAGACCATTTCAATAGTGCCAGAAAAAAGACTGCCGAACGTTCAACGACACCAATTTCTGCCTTTCAGATTCATCATCAAGAAGCCAGTGGACCAGAGGTAGCCAAAGTTTTGCTAACATTTTCATCTTACAGAAGGCAATAAAGGGTTAGATGGTAGTATCAAACCATTACAGCGGGTACATCAAGAACAGCACAAAAAAAAACATGATACTTCCTACTAAACCCACCAACATTTTGAATACCTAAACAACCAAATGAGATCTCTCTTTACAACTGTGACAAACTTAACAGAATCCTTTGTCTCAACTAACAGGAATCTTCATTCAGGATCTTTCTCTTCCTGCATATATAGATCATGTCATTATATGAACTTGATATGATTAGCACAAAAAATATTACCATATCAATCATGTTTCCAGCAAGCATAATGAATCACCAAAAAAAACTATGTGTCCTAGAAAACTTTATCCACATTTCAGGTAATTACAAACATACCGCAAAAAATTACAATCGACATGTGCGTTCGCTGGGATACAGAAAGAGATAGAAATTAAGCTACAAGGTATTTGCAATAGGGTGACATCAGCCTTCTCTTGGTTTTTTGTGGAGATGGAAAAGGAAGAGTTCCTTCTCTTAGCTAAGAGATGATACCCTTAGTGTGTAAGGAAAGGCTATTTTCTCCATTGTACCATATGCCTTCTGTTAGTCACAAGTTTTCTAATGGTAGCTCATTGTATAATATGGTTCCGTCTCTAAGTGGGTTGTTTTATCTACTGCTGGAGATGCCCTAAGCATATTACAACCACATACACAAATGCAAGTGCAAACTTACTCAAAAGATTTGAAAACGTACTAGCAAGGATGACATGTAAGAAATATATTGTAGCAAAAGAGAAACACACTACATAATTGCTGGTGCCCCACAGCTCCCAAATTAATCCACCTTTCAATACTCCTAAATACATGAATGACTGATACTGACATAAGCAACTAGCCGACTAGAGTTGTGAGTTGTGACCAACTTTATGTAGGAATGGAGCTGTGCTACATGGGTTTTTTTTTTTTTTTTTTTTTTTTTTGAAACGGAGGCAAAAGCTTTGCCTCATCTCATTAATTAAGAAGAAGGGTAACAAGTTGCCCGGTTAATTAACGGAAAACCTGGCGAAAACCGGCACAACATGCCCACACAGGGCACCACCCGCCGGCCTGGCTACCCACAAGAACTCCACACACTGCCGAGAGGAAGACCACCGCCGAGGTTGCCCGCAAGTGTCATCGTCATCACTTCTCCCCGGAGCAGTGACTCCGACTTCGCCGCATCAAACCATCCACAGGGTGCCACCGGAACAGCCGTGCGAAGCCCACGCCGGCCTATGCCAAACAACCGGCCACGCGCACTGGTGGCAAGGCGACTCCGATTCCGAAGTCGAACGAAGAAGGGGAGATATGCAGGGAATGCGCCACAGAGGATCCCACCAGCCGGACGCCCACCACTCGTCATCGTCGCCGCTCGGACACACCGCAGCAGCTCCGACTCCAAAGCAATGGAACAAAGCCCAGGGACCTGCGAACACGCCGGAAAGCCGACTACCAATCCATGCCGCGACCCAAACTCCACTCGAAGCCGTCGTCGTTGTCACACAAGAGACCATGCCACACCCTCCACACCGCTGGTCGGGCACCAGCCGACCACGGTGTCGCATGCGTCCAGCTCCGGGAGACCGCAAACGAGATCGATGTCCTTCAAAGGCGACGCCCCCAAGGGGGGAGCGACGTAGAAACGACGCCGTCGCCCGACTCACACCAGAGTCAAAGGCTTTCGCCCGAAGGACATGATCCGGGGGTGGAGAGGAGGGAGAGCTCCACGACGACCCCCCAGCAGGGAAAGCGACACCCGCGGGCGCCGCATCGTCGGCGCAGGCAAAGCCTGGCAGGCTCACACCCGGAGCAGCCCACCCCTCCAAACCCCACGCAGCCAGCGGCCAGAGCGCCACCGGCCCGAAAACCCGCTGACCCGCACACCTCCGACATGGCTACGGCGCCATCACCACGTCGGAGCCACCAACCTCGCCGTCAGCCAACGCCGACGAGCCAGATCCGGCCGAATCCGGCCAGATCTGGCAATCCTCCGCCGCTGCACTGCCTCGGAAGCCACCAAAGGCCGACACTGCCGGCTCGCGTGGGGACGCGCCCCATAGAGCAGGGGGGTTAGCACTTGCCCCGAATCGCCGGGGATGAGCAGCCGGGCCGAAGCCCAGGAGCCCGCCGATGATGCTGCCGCGGCCGCCACCCGCGGGAGCCGTTGCGCCGGAGATGAGCAGCCGGGACGAAGCCCAGCCGCCCGTCGACGCCGCCGCCGGAGCCACCGACCCGCCAGGAGACGCCGTGCCGTGCAGACGCGGGGGATCGAGCCTCCCCCACCGCGAGTTCCTGCCGCCTGACGAGAACGAAGACCCCGCCGCCGCCGTCCGCCGCCCGGGCTTAGCCCGGCGGCCTCCTCCGGCGACAGCGAGGGGAGGAAGGGGGCGAGGGGCGGCCCGGCGGCGCTGACTGGGGCTCCGCCCGTGTCGCCAGAGAGGCGACGCGGGGGACGGGGATGTTGTGCTACATGGTTTTTGATTTTTCTTCAATTTATAACTTCTCTGGTTCGTAGACTCCATTAGCAACAGAAAGGGGCACGTGAAACAGTGGATGCGTTTGACTGTCATGCTATAATTAATTAGGCATTATTGCTGATAGCAGGCACAATCACTAAAACTACATCATGTTCTACCATTCAAGCTATTCCTGTACTAAAAGGGTTGGGCGCGCTTTGCTGCGTCGTTGGTGTTGTTGGGTTTCTTCAGTGTTGTTGGGTCTCTTCAAAATATAATCACTCTGTTTCAAAATGTAAGATGTATTACTTTTTTGAAAAGTCAAACCTTCTAAGTTTGATCAAATTTGTAGAGAAATATACCAAAATCCATAATATCAAATCGATATTTTTTAAATTCATCATGAAATGAATTTCTATACCTTTTTTGTTTAATATTGTGGATGTCGATATTTTTGCTCTGAACTTGGTCAAAGTTAAAGAAATTTGACTTTCTACAAAACTAATACCCCTTATATTTTGACCCATGGAATATTTAGTTTGGCGGGTGGGGAGATGATAGAGTGTGTTTTATTTTTATTTATAATACGGTTATTTGGTGGGCCTTTCGTGGTGTGATTCTGAGGTATCCGCTAACCAACCTATATATACTTTGGGAAATTTCTGTATCGGTGGTCGCATGTACTACTATATTGGTGCTACAATATCACATGGTGGCGCTTCTTTTTTCAGGTGGTGGGAGGGTGCGTGGGATTGATATGTTTTTATAAGCTGGTTGCTGTTGATTGATATGAAAAATTGTTGGCCCGGTCAAAATCGTAAATCAAATCCAAAATTGAATACCTCAATTGAATGAAAGAGTTTCAAAATTAAGGAACATAGTGAATTAAGAGAATTGAATGGAAGAGCTTGAGAAAGTGTTGACCCAGTCAAAATAGGTTGACCCAATTCTAAATTGAATACCTCAATTAATTGTGAGACCTTAAAAATTAGGAAGCATAGTGTATAGTATAAAAGAATTGAATGCGAGAGCTTTGAGAAATTGTTGACCCGGTCAAAATCGGGTGGCCCAATTTTAATTGGAGACCTCAATTGAATTTGGTCTCTTTAAAATTAGGGAGCTTAGTGTTATAGAGGATTAACACGTGAGTTCCGTTTCGAAAAAAAATTATTAACACGTGAGATGCAAATACCTGGAGACACTCATGGGGAACTTGGTGGCAAGAAAACTCTTGAGATTACAACACTTGACTTCATACATGTCGGCGTCTTCTCCGAAGAGGTCTTGACCTCTCATATACGGATGAGTTGACAGCAGTGTCTTGGCATTCATATCAACAGTAACCACCGAAACATTGTCATGGCCACCATTCGTGGGCTCAGAGTATAGAAAATGTACCACATGGGCCTTCTCCATGCTCACAATAGGGAGTTTCAGAATATTGAAGTCATAGTCAGTGCGAACAGAAGGCAACACTTGATCTGATTTCATAAAAGCATCCATGACCCACTGCATGCTTCCATTCTCTGTTATCTCCAAACTATGGGATGTTATGGTGTAGCCAGAATCCGACCTTCATCACGGTCACGGTCAACATGAACAAACTTGAGCAGACGGCCTTCATCGGTGACCGACACCCCGCGGTACATTTCTAAGTTTGCTCCGGATCTACGTGGATGGCGAGAGAGACCCTGGTTAGGTAATTCAAGGTAAGAGACATCAGGCCTTTCTTTGAACACGTCAAAGAATAAGATACACCCCAATGTAGTAATCAACCCAGCAGATATAATTCTTGAATGATATCACTGCATCAGTTGACCAAAGAGAGATATCCAACTTTTCGTGCTCAGGATGGAGGATCGGTAGCCGCTTAACCTCCCACATGGCACCATCATCTCTACCATCGGTGGTGAGCACAGAAAGTTCAGCTTCCCACATGCTGCTGTCTGAGATTAGAATAAATTGGTCCAGCTGCGCCACAGCGAGCAATTGTTCATCGCGGCGGCACAAGAGACCGGCGTCTTGGGGGAAAAGCAGGCGCTGCATGGTCATCTCCTCCCCAATCCCCATCCACCATGCGCCCGACGAGCCGTTCGGTGCACGCCGGAAACCGTCTGAGCAGCGGCGGCTGGTCCGGTGAGACGAGTCTGCAGACGAAGAGATCCTGATGACACAGCAGGTCGAACGACGACTCGTCCGGCTTTACAATTTCGGTGATCATTAACAGAAAGTGGTCGCCGTGGGCCGCCACGAGGTCGCACCCGGTGACCGGTTCCGTGCTGCTCAGAAACAGCACGTAGAGGCGGGGGCGCCTGGGGGGTCGGCGAGGCAGAGTGCGATGCCGAAGTCGACGCCCTGGGAGGTGGTGCCTTGGGCCCTCAAGGGCCGATAGTCCTTCTCCGGCAAGGATGTGTTGGCGTCCCTTCTGAAGACGAAGCGATCTAGCAGCACCCCCATGCCATATGGCGCGGGAACGATCAAAGGGATCCCCATGCCATATGGTTACGAAATCTAATCAAGGGTACTCTTTTCAAAGATCACTCTCACCTTCTCAGATTGCGACGCCACTTGTCGCAATATGAGAGTTTTCCTTTTATCGTAGATCCGTTTATTCGAAACGTTTTATCTTTTAAACCGTGCGTCCAAATCTCGAACCGTTTTCACCGTTGGATTTCTCGCGTCGAGATCTTCAAAACTAGATCCCATGTCGATAGGTTTTGACGAATTTTTTTTTCACGAAAAAACCGGACGAAAACACCGAACCGGAAAGTACGTTTTTTTTTTCCTTTCCGAAAGAGGCATGGCCGTGCCTCTCGCGAAAGCAAAACCATGCCTCTCGCGGAAGAAAAAAAACAGAAAACGCGTTTTTTTTCCGTTTCCGAGAGGCACGGCCGTGCCTCTTGCGAAAGCAAAACTGTTTTTTTTTTCTGTTTTCGAGTGCCTCTCGCGGAAGAAAAAAAAACAGAAAACGCGTTCTTTTTCCGTTTCCGAGAGGCACGGCCGTGCCTCTCGCGAAAGCATGACCGTGCCTCTCGCGGAAGCAAAACCGCGCCTCTCGCGTTTTTTCGGGCAAAAATATTTTTTTTCCAAAATTTTTTTTGTCCAAAAGTTAAGGAAGACCGATGGAAAACCAAAAAGTCGAAAAAACCTAAAAAACAGCTTAAAAAGCCGAAAACGCGTGCGGAAAAATAAAAAAACCAAAATCCGGCGCGCTCTCAGCCGCACCCCCAAGTGATCGTTGGGGAGGCTCCGAAGGAGCGCTCCTCAGTTAGTTGCTCTCATGTGGTTACGTCCCACCATATTGCCACCGCAGCCTCGTTAAAACATAAGGTTGAGGCGGTGGGCTGCCGCTAGTGCTCACTGGTTGCGGCGGTGGACTGGTGGCAGAGTGGTAACTCGTGGGCTGGGTTGGGCCTAAATGATTAAACGAGAAAATGAATCGGAGCCCTGACAGCCTAGTTAAAACAACATAAGGTTAAGGTTAGTGAGCCAAGGGCCCCAGGCCACGACAGCATTTTTTTATACATGCTGAACATTTTTTTGATACACGTTGGCATTTTTTAAATACACGATGATTTTCTTATATACATGATAAATATTTCTTAAAACATTCTTCAACATATTTTAGAATATATATTAAACATCTTCCAAAAATACATGTTAAACATAATTTGAATATGCGTTGAACATTTTTTAATGCACACTAATTTTCTTTTTCAAATACATGATGAAAGCATTTTTAAATATATGTTTGAACATTTTTCTATATCCAAGTTAAAAAATTCAAATACATGTTGAACATTATTTAAATGCACACTAAATATTTTTAATACATGTGAAACATTTTTTAGATACACCTTGAGCATTTTTTTAAATACACATTCAATATATTTTTAATACACCTTGTACTTTTTTTATACAGGCTGGACATTTTTCTGATACACGTCAAAAAAATTAAAATACATGAAGCATGATGAACATTTTTTCAAATACATGCTGAACATTTTTTGAATACATGTTAAACATCTTTTGAATAGTACATGTTGAACATTTTTCAAATACATTGAAAAAAAATTAATACATTGAAACATTTTCAGATACACGTTGAACATTTTTTTAAATACATGTTGATCAATTTTTTCAAATACACATTGAACATTGTTTTTTGAATACCCATTGTACATTTTTTGTATACACGTTCAACATTTTTCTGGTACACGTTGAAGATTTTTTATATACACGATGAATATATTTTTAAATACATGTTTCAACATATTTTTGTATATATGTTAAGTATTTTTCGAATAAATGTTGGTCATTTTTTAATACATGTGACACATTATTTAAAAATTGTCCGAACAATGTTTTTACACTGCATGGACATATTTTAAATGTGTGATGAACGATTTAAAAAATTGAAGTACATTAACTTTCTAATATATGTATTTACAATATTTGGAAGTATAAAAAAAGAAAAAAAGGAATAATAAAAAAGAAAGAACATGATCACAGAAGTTACAGCCTGGTCGCAGGAGGTCGAACCAAAAAAAACCTATTAATGGGCCAGCCCACGCGTGAACAAAGTGTAGGCGAGTCGGATGTACAGCTCGTAATAAGGGAGGTACAACACTGCCCTCCTATGTGACACCATCTAGTTACTCAAAAAAAGTGACACCATCTACTGATTTTCATGGACCAAATAATTATATTTCTGCGTGGGAAGAACGGGTCATGGCCAAGTATGCCCCCCCAAGAGGATCAGCCTTGCGCGTGATGGCATGAAGCTCCTCCCCGACGGCTTCCTCTGGGATCATAGTTTTACCCCCAAAAAATAGAGGCATGTCATGGGACATCCGATATATAAAAAAACTAGCAGGCGGAAGGCGCGGCGGCACGCGTGCCGGTGGTTGAGCCCATGCGTACGTTTGAGGTCGAGCCAGTTGCGAAGAGGCTCTTTTACGTTGTTTTTTATTGCCAAGTCCTTCAGCAATAGCTCTTCCATCGCTTAGTCCTTTGTTATCAATGAAAAGAGTAGTAGTTAGAGACTCCACCTGCACCTGGTGTTAACAGTAGTTTTAAATGTGTGCAAACTCAATAAAAAAGAATGCAATTGATCTGCTCATAGTCTAAAATATTCGGGGAACTAAAAGAATATTCTACCATGAGACGCACACTTACAGTAAACAATTACAAAGGGTACAGATACCTTTGAAGGCATAGAAATTTATTCAAGAATCAGCAAAAAAATGGAAGCTTGTGTGAATAATCAAGATTACTCTTTATCTGAAATTTAAAACCAATTGATAGTGCAATTGGAAAGATGATGAAAAAAAAAACCTTGGTTCAGTTCTATGCAATATATGTTGATGTTCTATGCAATATGAAGATAATCTTTTCTAAGCATAATCCCTGAGAAGTTGGGTAAAGCTCATGGCTGACAATAATGAAAAATACATGTTGGTGTAACATCCAAAAAAATTTATGAGAAAAAGCTCGCATTCCTAGATCCCTAACTCTAAAGGAAATAATCCCCAAAACACATGGTAAGTTATTTATTAAGATTATGGAACATGTAGAAGGCATGTACCAAATGGGATGGAGACAACATGGTTCTTACCTTTTCTTTCTTCTAATAAGGAGTCAGACCATGTCCCAATTGCTCAAATTGAGAATTTGAATAACTAAAAAACGTAAGTACAACAGAGGAATATGATGCATATTTCCAAATTGTGCCCCCACATGGATACATCCTTGTTAGGGGAGGGATGAAAAACATGGTGCCACCGTTAAGGGTCCCAGGTGATATAAAGAGGAGAAATAAGGCGAAGATCATGGTACACCATGACAATGTCAACGAAAGTGAAACCTAACATCCATGTTGATAGCTAAGTTGCGTCGAAAAAAATCGGTGCATCAACGAGGTGAATCTTTGGCGAGCTCGTCCACAACACAAACACTCAAGAGAAATTAAATAGAAGTGGAATTGTTTTCAAATGTGAAGTCAATTAAGTAAAGTAGTCTTCCATAAGTATCATTGTGCCTGGCACCCGCAACCTTGCCACATCACTATACCGTCTACAGAAACCACTCTAATGTGGGTCGGGGGTTATTCACATGGCTTTGGAAATATGAGGGGCTTAAATACCTAGTTTTATACTTCAGGGGATAAACGGTCTGATTTGCGAAATCAAAGGGGGTTATGTGGACTTCTTTCGTTTGTTGTGAAGCAGAATTAGTCTTTCTCCTCGTTTGGGCCAGCAGCCCAAGTTCTCGTGGCTGATTCAAGCTAACAAACTAAGTAATTATAACTAGGCCCACCCTACTCCAAAATGATGAAGTAACTAGGCCCACCAAATTCTTGTCTCTACTTTCATCATTTAAATGTCAATATTATCCTTTTCATATGTATGATTTTTTATTGACCTCCACATGAACTTTTCCATGAGATAATATTTGGCAAAAACCAAGTTATGATGAAAAACTCAGAAAACCAAGTGAAATGAGTGTTTTAAACGTCCTAAAACTATTACATTGCGCTAGAGAATTGATGTTCTACAAACATGTAGAATTTTTTATTAAAAATTAAATTCATTTGGGAGGTATGAAAAAATAAATCCAACCATGACAGAAAGTGTCGCAACAATGTTCATGCATATTTTGTTGTTTTCTTACCACAAAAATGAATACATGTTTGTTTCAAATTTCACAGACTCATATAACATCATCTTTCTAACATAAAGTATTTTGGAAATTTTGAAACTTTGAATTATGGTTTACATGATATTTCCACTGTAACTTAGTTTTTACCAGATACTTTCTCTCCATCGATGCATTTGCGCTTTGATTAAGATGAAGAACTCTTTTTTTTTTTGCGGGTGAAGAAAGAACTCTTTTTTTGGATCTCAAGTATTATGACCTTGTCTTTTTTGGAGTATCGTAGGTGAGGACGGCATAGCAAGAGGGCGACCGGTGTGGGCTACCAGATCGTCCAACTTTGGATTTTTGCGGTGCACATTCCCCCCTTGTATGTCCCGTGTACGAGGACGACCGTCGCCGTTCAGAGCCTTTGGTGGTGGCTGGCTCTTGTCGCAGCTCGACTCCCCGTTTGTGCAAATATGGTCTTCACTTGCGTGACATGTCATGTTAAAATCGTGCTACACATGTAGCTGTTGGGATCAGGGAAGTGGTGGCGACAACACAAGATGACTTCGACTTGGTGGTGCTTCTCGAGTACCCGGTCTCGAGTTCCGGAACTGAAACCCCTAGGCCTAACCCTAGTTTGTTACCTGACAATGATGGCGTTTTTGCATCGTTACCTTGTTGGAGGTATTGCTCGGACTTGCTCTCCAGGGTGAAAACCCAGGATCTGGCCTTCGATGTTGGGTCCGACAATGGTTGCGCTAGAGCGTTGTCCCTTCCTGAAGGCGTGTTACTGGAGAACTTTTCTCGTTGTCTTTGTGAGGTCATGAGATGGTTGGTTCGGATGGTCGTTGTTGTAGTTCGTCGACCGTCGTCCTGATCGCCTTTTTTCTTTTTTCTTTTAGTTGGGCATAACTTTGATCTTGTATGAATTTATTCTTTGCCAGCGTAATTCTTAGTGTGTGCTTTGCTTATGTATCGGTTTTCGGCCAGTTTTCCTTATTAACTGGTCAATCATCTTCTTCTTAATGAAAAGGCAGAGCTCCTGCTGGTTCCTCAAAAAATTCTTAGTGTGTGTGCATTAGTGTTAACTATGCGTATCTTGGTCATGCAGAGGTTGGTGTGCGTGACCATTGTTTTTTTATTCTCTTGCTAGTTTTATTTTGAGTCAATAAATCCATATTTGTCGAAAGAAAAAGTAAAATCAAGTGCACGTTGCAGTCTAGTACTACGAGAAGTGACTATAGCAGTTGAAGACGGCATAACTGCAGGAGCTGATGACACACATTGACACATACGTACATTCAACGACTTGTCTCGTCAAAGCATTATACCAGTGGTAGCAGCAGGTGTGTAGCTGCACAGCTTTATGCTGCGCCTGCAAAAATCTCACTGTTGACCAACGGGCATTGCACTCCACAGTGCACTGCTGGAGTGGTGGTGTAGCACGAAAGAAGAGACATGATGGATGGGCGGCTAAATTTGCTGTTTTGACCCTTTTGAGTAAGTTTAGCCGGATTTGACCCCGGTTCGAACTTCTTTTGAGATTTGACCATTTTTCTTACCGCCACCGTGCTCGGCGGTAGCATTAGATAGCCTACCGCCATAGTCCCTGGCGGTAGACGACTTATCCACGTCGGCAGCCAGTAACGGCCCTCGTGACCTCCGTTGGTCCCTACCGCCACCAGGCCCGGCGGTAGCCTCTCTATCCCTACCGCCACCAGGCTCGGCGGTAGCCTCTCTCTACCGCCGGGGCGCCGGTTCGCCCTTCCCTTTTATTCCCCACCCCGCCGCAAGAACAGAGGAACTCCCCTCTTTCTCCCTCTCTCATCTCCTCCACTCCCCTCCTCGGATGTCTTCCGATTCTTGACGGTTTTTGCGGATCGAGATGGCTCCAAAAAAAGAAAAGTAAGCTCCTCCAATCCCTCCAATTAGTTTTAGTCAAATAGCTTTCGATTCGACGCATTATTTGCTTCCAATCAACCCTATTTTTGAACTAGATTTAATTTTTTTATCCTAAGATCTGTTTTAGTTTGATTCTAGATGTTCTATGGGTTGAATATGAACTTGTAGTTACTTGTTGGAGAGATTGTATGTATTTTCATGATGAACTACATGATGAACCCTAGTTCATGTATAGTGGATGTTGGAGAAAGATTGTATGTATTTAAATTTTTTTTACGAATTGAAGAAATGAATGAGTAATGTTAAAAAAATCTTATGCAAAATGAATGAATGAATCATGCTTATGAATCATGTTTACAAATGAATGAATGAATTTTTTTTATAAATGTTTGTTGAATTATGCTTATGCTATTTTAATTATGCTTATGCTTATGTTTATGCAATTTTATCTAGGGAATCTACCGGGGTGTCGCTGGGGACAGGGAGGGGATACCGGATCCCGCTACCATTCGTCTACTAGGCGTTCCCAGATCTGCTGCAGCCGCTCGATTCGATCTAGTCGGAGGCTCAAGCGGCGACCAGAGGGAAGCGCTGGAGAGAGCGAGCGATGCGGATCAGGGACGATGCTCTCTCATGGACGCTTTGCGTGCGGGAATGGAGGGAAGCGGAGGAGGAAGTGGGCGAAGACTCCGATCCGAATTCAGTCGCCCGGAGACATGCTCAGGTATACAAGGACCACGCGGACAGAGAATTGCTGAACCTCGCATGGAGGATTTACTTCGAGGGCACTCTGGAAGAGAAGCGTCGGATGCCTCACCCGTCGGCACCACCGGTGGCGTTTGTCAACTGGGCGAAGCAGGAGGGGAAATCAGAGGATCCGCGGCGAGAAGCGAGGTGGAATTGCATCGTGGGGCTGATGCCTACAAGCATCCCGCCAGAGCCAGAGCCGGTGGATCCACTGCCGTATCTGTCACCAGCCCCTGCCACGGATTGAGCAAAATCCCAGCGGGTACGTCTAGATCGACATTGCCAGTGGGGAAGGAGCAAGTGAAGTTGCTGCCTTTGAACTACTCGCTCTTAGTGGAAACTATTTATGTTGGCTTCGTGAAACTATTTGATATTTGTTGAACTATTTGCTATGTGGAACCGTTTGCTACTATTTGGATGTGTGATATGCTTCTTAGTTGAATTATTATTCGTATCGAGGTGTGATACATGTTATATTATGATGATCTGCATAATTTATGTTTTTAAGTCTACAATATTGCTGTGGCAAATTTTTTGCACCGAGGCAATGCAAGTTGTGTGCAAAAAATGCACTATGATCACACCCTACCGCCAAGCACCATGGCGGTCGGATGTGTAATCCTACCGCAAAAAAAGAACGATTCCAGGTCACAGAACAGAAAACTGGAATAAGGATCCTACCGCCAGAGGCTGCGGCGGTAGGATGTAATAACCTACCGCGATAAACCATGGCGGTAGGTCTCAGCGCCGGCCGTTAGGCAGACGGCTGCTGCCGTTATCCTACCGCCCAGGACCATGGCGGTAGGATATGTACTCCTACTGCCGAGCTCTGTGGCGGTAGGAAAAGGGTCAGATCTCAAAAAAGTTTCGAACCGGGGTCCGACTAATCTTAGTCAAAAGGGTCAAAACACGAAAATTGGCCTGGATGGGCGAGCCGGTAGGTGAAACCGATCTCTGAATCCTTTGAATGGTGGATCGAATCTGGGCTCAGTTATACATCACATCCAGTGTCAGGGTGAGGGTGAGCCTGTTGGACTCTTTGGAATCAGACGAGGCCGCGCCGCTCCTGCCACTTTGCTTCCATCTCTCGTCCTTTTGTCTCACCCGCAAGGACTTCACTGTTAAACTGTGTAGCGTTATTCATGAACTAGGGGTTTCCTAGTATCCATGTAGAGTGGGAATCAGACGGTTTTAATCTAGGGGATCTGTGCATTGTAAACGCAGGTGCTAATGCTGATAGAGCAAGTTAACACAGATCCTCGCATCCGTTCGGACCGAGCGGTCCAGACCCCGCAAGCCAATCACCGGCGTCCCGCATCGGTCTGTGGACCAGTCTGGATGTCCGTTTTCCCTCAAACAGGAAGCAAATAAGGGGGTTTTGCAGGAGACCGGACACCAGCCACGTAGGACTCCGAAACCTCAGGCTTACACAAGACTGAGGTGGAGCCCACTAGCGCAGCTACCCAAATTTTGTTGGGCGGGCCAGAGGGAACCAGACTGAAGCAAATCACAAAAATATTGCTCTCGAAGTCCAAATTCCCCTTCACTCGTCACTGTTTTCTCTTGGGCATGGGCGGGCCAATGCACGGTTTTGTTTGCACGTAGCTCCGCCCCTGGTGGAGCCCGTGCATTTGGAGATGGCCACACTATTTCCACGGCAAAATTTTCCTTTCTCAACCCTCTCCTCTACCATCCCGCTGCTCTCCACCCCAGTTCCCGCCCTTTTTCGCCGTTGCTGCCGCATGGACATGGATGACGATGCAAGGATGATAGTGCAAGTCGTCCGTGTTAGGATGTTCAAACGCATGGCGGCCGAGCTGGAGGTGCCGGATAGTGAGCGTGGAGGCTCGGATAGCCGGTCCGGCAGGGGGGAAATCAATTTTTTGCACGGACTGATATTCTTTTGTGATCGTACATGTAAAAACTTTGCATACCTGCCTCTTTTCGGTTGTTATCGGATGCTATGCATTTGAATTTTAAATTGACCAGACTTAGACGAACGTTTAGGGGATGTGGTTGAATGGTCGGCTCCCGCATAACTGTTTATGGGCTGGTCTCCATCAGTCCGTGGACCGGTGAACGGATACACCGTCTGATTTGGGCTCTGCGTTGGAGATGCCCTGATGCTACGAACGTCGGCATCGAGCAGGGCCACGATCTGAACTCCACTGCTCCTTGTCATGAGCTGGAGTACCAGGGCGGGTTGTGTGCCCGGCGCCATAAACTTGTCTCACCTACTGCATTCCGCAGGGCAGTGACGAGGCAGCAAGCGGCAAGCAGAAGCAGAGCCGCAGACTCACTCACATGCGGAGCAGTCGTGTTAATTAACCACAGTCATAGCATCCATACTTGAATACTACTTTTCAGTCCCACACCAATCGAATCGAACCATTATTGCCTTGTCTCTTGGCGTCGAAGCAGAGCAGAGGCTGAGACGATGATCTGCCTGGCACATGCACTCCGCCCCAGCCGTCGTCGGCGCAGCGCGCAGGCGGTGCACGAGCTCCGCTGCAGATATTCCTCGTCGGCCGAGACAGATAGATCGACCCAATCCCCAATCTTTTGTTTTTCCAGCCTTTTGACGTCGGAGTCTGGCAGGGTTCCCGCCTCAAAAGGGACGCCATCGTCCACTTGTGGCCCTTGGCCGCCGCGCCGCGCTGCACTGTTCCCTGCCCCGAAAGCGCGGCAACTGTTGCTATACTCGCACTCCCATCCCATGTAGTACGACGCGGACTGTTAGGTGAATAGATGGATGCATCCACAGAGCAGGTGAATCCTACCGGCCGAGACGGGACGGTGCTCTCAACCGACGATCGACGTCACAGGTCTCCGGGCCCCGATCAAGTTCCAGATGAGACGCGCGCGACGTGCGTGGTCTACCACCAGAAGCTGCGAGCAATCTAGCGTGACTATGTATGGCGCCACCGCGACCCACCCGCCGGCGGGACGCCAAGTCAAAGCGGCGACGTGTCTCGCTTACACGAAACCTTGTGTGCCGGTGCCACGTTCCCGTGTTGTTTTCTTCGCGCCACCGCGAGTGATCGATCAGTCGAGAAGGGTGGTGTAGTGGGATAAGCGTAGCCGCTTTGGGCGGTTGTTGGTGAGGCCACTTTTTCTCCGACACGAGAACGACCCGCGGCTTCAGCGATTACACTGGACGCGCGGCTTGCTAGTCTCAATCAGTGGCAGCGGCATGTCCTCTCAGTCTCTCTGCTCTTGTTAATCTTGTGCATCACGCTTCGGACCGAATCTATGCGCGCGCGACTTGTTACTTACTGGAAAGAAGATAAGCAAAGCATGTTCATGGACAGTGACAAATTCATACACATCCGTTGGTTTCTTTTCATGCCCCCAAACAGGAAACGGTTTAATAATCAATCAATAAACAAACCGATTAGGTCAGGTTGATGGATTTCGCCACGATCGATCTCAACTGCACTTCACTGTCTAGTCGGCCGGTGTGTGTGTGTGGATTGGAGACAGATAAATAAACACGGGAATGCGTCGTCGCATTCCGGTGGCGGGGACACGTAGCAGATTGAGCGGAGATTTTGCGCGAGGCAGTCCCTACACGTCTAGGTAAAACCAACCCAGGTGATGTGAGCGTCAGATTCAAGGCTAGTGGTTTGGATGGGATCACCGGCCACTGTCAGTCAGTATTCAGTCAGTCTGCAGGTAAGAAAAGAGAGGCCAGGTTGCCATCCGTCAAGCGGTCATGGTCACTGGAATGAATGAATGATTTGCCCAATGAGCCAATCAACTGATACTAGTAGATACTCCCTCCGTTCCAAAATATAGTGCGTCATCGGTTTCCGTGCTTCAACTTTGACCATAAATTTAACCAACGAGACCGACTGCGGCGGGAGCAAAAATTATACCAGTGAATTCGTATTCGAAAGAAGTTTTCAATTATATAATTTTTGCTCCCGCCGCAGTCGGTCTCGTTGGTTAAATTTATGGTCAAAGTTGAACCTCGGGAAGCGCGGGCGCACTATATTTTGAAACGGAGGGAGTACTACCACAAGGCTCATTCATGATGGGAAACCTCATGATTGCACCGCCCCTCGAGCCTTGGCTCGCAGGAGCACGGCGCCCAGCTGATTGAGGCATGGACCGATCGATCCTGGCTAGATAGGAGCTTGTCCTCATAGGGAGGTGATGGTATCTACCAGCTTCATCAGTCAATCCAGATACTGCTGATTGATTAAGTGGTGGTGCACCATGACCTTTTTCTGCACCTTTTTCCTTTGTTCTTGCCTTTTGCTGGTATGGGCAAGAGTTGGACTTGGGAATTGGAATTGTACAGGGGCGTTGAGCAATGATTTGGTTAAGGATTCAGAGCAAATGATGGCCTTTCTCGGAGTGACCACCTATATACATGTGCCTTATGGCAAAGGTCACACATGAGTGTCAATTATGAAAGAGAATCGTTTGACTATCTTGTTGCCATCGAAATCCTTTCTTCGGGTTAATCTAGTCACTGGCACTTTATAAGGCCTCTTTGGGTTTTAGATATTTAGAAATGTAGGAATAGAAAAAACGCAGGATTGAGATGCCATGTCATATAAATTACTACAAGATTTACTAATACACAAGAATTTTATAAGATGTGTCTTTGAATGGTGCTAAAATGGACACATGAAAACACCACATCTATCTCGGACTGGTGGCACAGGACTATGGGTCTGGGCAGGCTGCAGGCAACCAGTAAGCAAGTGACAACTGCGGCATATGTGGCTTGGAATCTGTGGAAGAAACGAAACCGTCGCACGTTTGAAGGGAAGAGATGCTCTCCTGAAACCGTTGCGGCCTTGGCTCGAGATGAGATTGCTCTGTTCTGGGAGGCTGTCACTTGAGGACTTTCCTTTCCTCCTTTTTCTTCCTTTCTTTTGCTTATTCTCCTCTGTTTTCTCTTTTTTAGTCTGAGTGTTTTTGTTCTGGGAGTCTGAGTGTCTTGTGCTTTGTCTGAACCCCTGTTGGTTCTTCAGCAATGTTCTATAGCATACTTTGGGGCTTTCAGTCCCTTTCCCCCTTCTAATATGAATTGGCAGTGCTCCTGCCGTTGCCCGTCAAAAATACAAAATCTAGATGAGAGAGAGGGAGTGCATTGGACTTCTCAAAAGAAAAATAAAGTAAGTTTTGAGATCATAGTTAGATTGTATATGGAATGGAAGGCATGGGAGTGAATTCCATAGGAATTTGCTGAAACCATTCCTATGAGCCAAAGGCATCCATAGGAAAAAATTCTATGGATTGGAATACCATGAAATTCCTTCATAGGAAGGATCAAACGTGCAGGCGAGAAGGTTGAATAATTTCTTTTCTTTTTGACAAGGCTCTTTGATTCGTAGGATTCCAAAAAATGCAGAAACATGACAACGTATCATGGACATATACATCCTACCAGATTTTGGTTTATTTTGAATGTTTCACAAGCAAAACAAAGGATTATTTTCAAGAGGTTTGAGTGGATGCTAAAATTCCTATGAAATGTAGTACAAGAGGATCCTTAGGGGAAAGAACATGTAAGATTCAATCCTACAAACCAAACGACCAACATATGAGAAATTTCTAAGGATTTCAGTTGTTCAAAATTCTTGTGAAAATCTTTTGAATCAAGTAGGTATAAATGAATTTCATAACAAAATAGTTTTGTGGTTTTTGTTTCTTTTTTTAGAGTTTTGCATTGGGGGGGGGTGGAGGTTGCAACAAAACACATATATAGAGACTATTGGGAAAAAACATAACAGTAGGATATTTTAACTGATACACTAGATTGTCGATGGTGCGGCCGCGTTTGAAAGGATCGAGATGCGACTAGAGGTCAGCGAGGATGAATAGGAGACTACAAATTTTAAGTTTAACTTCCAAATTTTAGGTCAGTGCGGATAAATTAGGTTCTGGATATGCAACTAGGTGAACACAACCTATATGACAAGCAAGCTCAAGGCATGGTATGTTGGACAACAAGCTAATTAGCAAGCCAACAAGCATACAAAACAAGTAAGGTACGAGAATGGATTAACCACAAGTGAATCAAGGACGAGAATCTTGTCCCGAAGTTCACTCTCTTTAGGGAGTGATGATGCCATTTGAGATCCTGTTGGATAATGAAGGTATTACTGCCCTTTCCCCAAGGAGTGACCCCGAGTTTATCGAACCCACGAGAGGATGGCTACTACGATAGATTCTCTACCAAGTCTTTGAAAGAGAATTAAATTCCATTTTTTTACAACCGGACCTTAATAACCTTAGGGTGTAAACACTTATAATTAAAAAAAGATATGGGTATGAGGACTTGTTTCTTACAACCATATGTTTGTGATAGGGATAATCATGATCTTAATTTGTGCTCTAGAAGACACCCGTTAAGATGTGCTTGCAAGGAGACAAAGTGGGGGATGTGTCCAAATTATGTCTTGACCAGTTCGCGACCTGCATCAAGAGTCACTTGTCCAACCGCGGGACCCTTACCGTCGTGCGGGGTTACCTCGGTTATTAAGATAAATAAGACAAAATCATTGAGCGTTTAATGACTAAACCTCATGTATCCCCAAGGATTGGCTTTCCGCTACCATACTAATGTTGGGGAACGTAGCATGAAAATCAAAAATTTCCTACGAAACACCCAAGATCTATCTATGATAAGCATAGCAACGAGAGGGGAGAGTGTGTCTACATACCCTTGTAGACCGAAAGCGTTAACGATCTAGAGATCGTGGTTGGCGTAGTCGTACTCGCGTCGTGATCCAATCCAATCCGAGCACCGCACGTGCGGCACCTCCGAGTTTAGCATACGTCTGGCTCGGTGACGTATCCTCCTTCTTGATCCAGCAAGAGAGGGAGAATAGGTAGATGAGATCTGAACCAACATGACGACGTGGTGGTGGTAATGGCAGAGGAACACCAACAGGGCTTCGCCAAGCGCTGACGGATCGAGGTGGAGGCTTATCGGGAGAGAGAGGAGGCTTGGGTTTTGTGTGTCCACCCCTTGCGCCCCCTCCCCACTATATATAGGGGCGTGGGAGGGCTGGGGGCGCAGCCCTAGCTCCTCCTCCAAGGAGGGGAGGCGTCCAAGGGAGGAAACTTGCCTCCCAAGGCAAGTGGACTCCCTCCCACTTAGGGTTTCTCCTTCCCAGGCGCATGGGCCTTGTGGGGGCTGGTGCGCCTGGCCCAATAAGGCCAGGGCGCCCCCCTACAGCCCATGCATGCCCTAGGTGCTGGTGGAATCCACTTGTGGACTTCCGGACCCCTCCGGAACCTTCCCGGTACAATACCGAAAAAAACAGATTTTTCCGGAACTCCGACAACAACTTTCCATATATAAATCTTTACCTCCGGACCATTCCGGAGCTCCTCGTGATGTCCCGGATCCCATTCGGGACTCTGAACAACCTTCGGACTTTGCCATATGAATATCTCAATACTACCCTAGTGTTACCGAACGTTAAGCGTGCGACCCTACGGGTTCGGGAATATGCAGACATGACCGAGACTCTTCTCCAGTCAATAACCAATAGCGGAACCTGGATGCCCATATTCATTCTCACATATTCAACGAAGATCTTTATCGGTTAAACCATGATGTCGAGGATTCAGTTAATCCCGTATACAATTCCCTTTGTCCGGCGATATGTTACTTGCCCGAGATTCGATCGTCGGTATCTCCATACCTAGTTCAATCTCATTACCGGCAAGTCTCTTTACTCGTTCCGTAATACAAGATCCCATGGCTAACTCATTAGCCACATTGCTTGCAAGCTCTTTACGATGTTGTATTACCGAGAGGGCCCAGAGATATATCTCCGTCATACGGAGTGACAAATCCCAGTCTCGATCCGTGCCAACCCAACAAACACCTTCGGAGATACCTGTAGAGCACCTTTATGATCACCCAGTTACGAAGTGACGTTTGGATACACACTAAGTATTCCTCTGGTGTCAGGGAGTTGCACGATCTCATGGTCTAAGGAATAGATACTTGACATGAAGAAAGCTGTAGCAAATAACTAAACGATCTGATGCTAAGCTTACGGTTGGGTCTTGTCCATTGATACGTCTCCAACGTATCTATAATTTTTTATTGTTCCATGCTATTATAGTATCAATCTTGGATGTTTTATATACATTTACAAGCAATTATATATCATTTTTTGGGACTAACCTATTAACTTAGTGCCCAGTGCCAGTTGCTGTTTTTTGCCTGTTTTGGTTTTTCAGAATATCAGTACCAAACGAAGTCCAAATGCCACGAAAGTTTTTGGAATTTTTTTTCTGGACATAAGACACACTAGAAGCTTCGGAAGAGGGCCAGAAGACAGAGGAGGTGGCCACGAGCCACCAGGGCGCGCCCGAGGGTGGTGGCGCGCCCTGGTGCCTCGTGGGCCCACCTCTGCTCCGTTTGACCTAATTCCACCTCTATAAATACTCTAAAATTGGGAAACCAACAGAGGAGTCCACGAAATACTTTTTCCGCTGCCGCAAGTTCCTGTTCTCGAAAGATCCCATCTGGAGGCCTTTTCCGGCACTCTGCCGGAGGGGGATTCGATCACGGAGGGGCTCTCCATCAACCTTGCTGCCCTTCCGATGATGCGTGAGTAGTTTACCACAGACCTTCGGGTCCATAGCTAGTAGCTAGATGGCTTCTTCTCTCTTTTTGATCTTCAATACAATGTTCTCCTCGATGTTCTTGGAGTTCTATCTGATGTAATCACTTTTTGTGGTGTGTTTGTTGTGTAGGAGATATGCCCTAGAGGCAATAATAAATGTTATTGGTTATCTCTATGTTCATAATTATGTTTGTGTCCATGCTATAACTGCTATGGTTCTCGAGTCTGCGATAAAACGAGGCTCGGAGGAAGACTCATATGCACGTGTGGAATAATAAACGGTAAAATGTATTCCTAGTCTGGCCTCTAAGACTAGCTCAAGTGTTGCATGATGGTTCTGTTTTCCTGATCATGGGCATGACTATGCCGACAACTTTGAGGGCACAATGTTAGAAGAACACTTGTGTTGAATCGACCCAATTGATGTTATGCTATGAGATACATTCGTCACAAGTTAATGGTTTATAACACAGAGATGGTTAACGTTTGCATGATTCCTTAGACCATGAGAGTATCGAGTTTCTTCATGCTTTCTTCATGAACTTTGGGGTTTGTTAAACGTCATCCGTAACTAGGTGGCAATTACGGCGGCTTACGGGTTCATGGAAAAGTGTATCAAGGGGCTTGATAGCTCAAGATTGGGATTTACTCCTCCGACGATGGAGAGATATTCTCGGGCCCTCTCGGTGTTACGGTATCCATCATCGTCTGGCCAGACACATTATGATTTGATCACGGGGATGCCGGAACGCGGAAACGAGAAAAGAGAACGAAACCGGCAACGAGGTAACTGGCATTGTGGACAAGTGTTGATCCATGGGGATGCCGATAAATCTCACCTCGGGTTTTGTAACATATCATGAAGTAAAAGGAATAGCTCACCGCAACAGGAAGTTCACTCGAATATTCTTTCGTGTGGGTATAGGGATCAATATGGGTGTCCACGGCTCCGATGTTGATCATTGATCGGAAGGTGTTTCGGGTCATGTCTATACTTCACCGAACCTATAGGGTCACATGCTTAAGGGTCATCTATCTGTTGAATACTAGACAGGGAGTCTGAGAGAAATTCACCGAAAAAGTTTCGGAGACAACGAAAGAGTTCCGGAGAGAGAACACCGAAAGAGTTTCGGTAAAACCCAAAAGTTGTTTCGGGGTATACCATTAAGTCAAAATGGTTTCGGCACATGTCTGGAAATTCTTGGAGGGTGCCAGAATGATTCTGGGAACTTCTGGGATTTTTCCGGAGAAAGAAACCGGAAATGTTCTGGAGCAGCCGGAACCGCTGTGGTAGCTTTTCGCTGAAGAAAAACATTGTTCTGAAAATGTTTCGGAATGCGTTCAGAATTGTTTTAGTGGGTACTGGAATTATTCTAAGACTCACAGAAACTTTTCAGAATTAACAGACGCAGAAAAATGTCTTTGTGAATAGTGAAATTGCTTTTTGGGTTAATTTTTGGAAAGCCACCTTTTAGGGCTTTGCTCAAAAGATCTAAGGGATGACTTGGTGGATAGGAAGGTGGTGGAGCCACCAAGAGGGCTGCCAATTTCGTTGGTGGCATTGGGGGGCCCCCCATGAGGCTTCCTTCCACCATTTGGTGCTCCACTTGCCTCCCCATTTTGCCCTTATGTATGACATAAAGCATGGGCACTTTGGGTGTTTGTGGAGGCACACTACCCCTTGGTTTTCCTATAAATAGGAGGTGAGGGGGCTGCCCAAACCTCACTCTTGCTCTCATACACATGTCATAGACTTGTCTGGCTTCTCTCTCCCTCCCAGCGAAATAGTTTCGTAGAGCCGAAAGGCTGTCTGGGTTCCGGTGGGAACTAGTTCTGGACGGCGAAGCCCTGCCGGATAGATGACACCGTATGTGTGCAACCTCGTAGAGAGGTCGTAGGTTCATCCTTTTTTGCCCGTGGGGCTGTTCGAGTGTGCCTCCCGAAGGGCTGTTCGAGTGACCGTCCGAGATTCTGAGGTCCTCCCGAAGGGCTGTCCGAGGATCCGTCCAGTGGGACTATCCGAGGGACTGTCCCGAGGCCTCCCGAAGGGATGCCCGGAGATCCGTCCGGGGGTAGACGGAGAGTACATCCTCGCGGTTGGGAGGTTGTAAATCCTAGCTGCGGGGATCTGCACCAACGATCAATATCGACTTTACTTCCGCTGCGCTACGAGTCTGTAACGATCAGATCAAACCTTGTATGCATCTACATAGTGATCCTGGGCGTGCTCGCTGTACGGAAATTTTTTGTTTTCTGTTGCATTACCCTACAGTGGCATCATGAGCCGTGCTATGCGTAGATGCAGGTTGCGATCTAGAATACATGAGATGTATGGGCATTGCATAATATAATTAGGTAGTAGATGAGATCTATTGCTGAAAATTATTTATGCGGGTAGCAGATGAAATCTGTTACCCGAGGTTCTTGTTGCTTCCCTGGAATTTGCGTATTTCTGATCTTGACAACGGTATGGTGGAATTCCACAAAGTTCTGGCAATCCGCGATCCTGATTGATCAATGAAGTGCTTCTGTTCTTTGGGTTCCGCCATAGTTAAAAGAAAGATGAAATCGCAGACGAAAGGGCAATGCAGATATGATCTGCACGGGGGTCATGCGTATGACGAAGTTTAGTATGGGGCCCAAGATTTTATTATCTCGCGTTTCATACACCCCGCGATGTTAATCTAGCGACTTGGATTATCATGCTTGATGATGGACGTTGGTAGCTTCGGTTTGTAAATTAACATGACCTGGTTTTGCGGGATGCATGAGGTGTGCATTTGATGTGGTATAGCAGTGCTCATATTTAATTTGATTATGTATGAGATGACTATATAATGTAAATTAATATGACCTGCGTGTCATGATTCGGCATGATGGCTGGAGCCATATGATTGTCACTTTAATGACCCACGTGTCAACCTTATGTAATGCACTTATTTTATTAGCTATAGAGATAGCAATATTATCTGGTGCATCGACAAGGTGGTGGCAATCTTCGCGAAGGTGAACACCGACGCGAATGCCGAAGACGAAGAAATACAAGACTTCTCCGTCAGAAAGGGCTATACCATATCATGCTATTATGAATTGCCTGAGATGTTTATCCCTTATGATGCACCCTTCTTGATTGCGCGGTAGTCACTTTTATTAGGGTGATCTCTCACAAAAATATCAAGTAGTTAGTGTTCTCCCAAGTGTAGCACCATCACGGCACCTATCTCTTCGGGGCATCGTAGGATCTCCCTGGGTGCAAATGATTAGAGAAGTGTGAGGCGGGTGAGTTGAGACCTCGCAGCGAGATCACTTGGTTGTCTTGACGTTCTGGAAGGATCTCCCTGAGCTCGGAACACGCCCATCGAAAGATGAACAAGAGTCACATAGAGATGTGATCGGCAAGTTTGCCTACCGATTGAAGTTTGCGCCATCAGTGTTCATCTCGTTCAATGGCGTTGAATGGAAATGTGGGTCTTGTATCACTCATAATCAATTTTGAGAGATATTGATTTGAGTGGGAGCGCACTTTAGAATTAACTTGTTTAATTCTCAGTGCAATTAATTTTGAACATTGTCTAAGTGAAATTTGCATAATGGTTGTAGAATAATGGCTCGCGTTTCCACCTTCCCTATTTAAAATTGAATAAGTTGTTTTTATCTGGTTAAAACTTTACGATTGGTAAACGTAATATGAGGATTGTCCTCAAGAGTGCCGAGAAGGACTTTGTCCTATCGCATGTTTTCGGTATTCTCCCGCTAATGCTATGGATGATGTGACTCTCGTCCTTTGATCCAAAAGCTAGAATTCTGTTACGGTCAAGTGCTATATGTTTGCTTCCATGAGACCTGAACTTCGAAAGTTTGGATAGTTATGTGATATTCATGGAACTGAGAATCATTTTTCAGATACAAACAAAGCAATGTTTGTTTGCAAAGTATTAGTGAAGTGTTCACTGGGCATTTGACTGTTAGGAAAGGGATCCAGAAGAACGCCTGTCATATGATGATAGTGAATAAAACCACCACTTAAAGAGAAAGGAAATGTCCGAAGGGTGTTAGTGAAACTTTCACACCTAGGAAGTCCGGGGCTAACGCCACTCTTAAAGTTGGGTGCTTCTTCTGAGAGTAGGAGAAATACTGAGAGTTAAACTGTTAGAAGTATAAAGGCAAAAGGAAAGAAGACTGGAATATCCAGCTCATGTATGAATGTCATACAAGTTATTGATGTATAGAAGGCTGGTCAAAGAAATAGTTCTTGGGAATTGTGATTAAACATGTTAATCACTGATTCTTGGGTATTGTGAGTTGATCACAGAAATACCCGTTCGATTGCATTCTCTTGCAATTCGATACAAGAACTGCGGCCTAAAGGACTTGCCAGTAATGAGGTTTAGGTATACACAGGGAACATAGTAAATGTTACTATACCTTCCATCGGTGTATTACCGTATGTATTTATTTTCATAATTCATTATAGAGTTTTACACACTCTAGCCCATTGCATAAGGTATCTTGCAAGAAGGTTGTTCATAAGAGAACTTTTAATGTTCGGTGTTATGAATAACATAGGGGCCATACTTTCATTGTGAATGAAAAGTATGCTATGAATATTGATAAAAATACATTACCTCTGGATTTACTTTCATAATTCATTTTAGAGTTTTACACACTCTAGCCCATTTGCATAATGTTTTTGCAAAAGTGTTGTTCATAAAAGAACAATTGTTGTTCAGTATTATGAATAACAAAAGGGGCCATGCTTCCATCATGGGATGTGATGTATGTTATGAATATTGATGGTGATATGATACATCCATAACACTGACGCTAAATGTCGAAAGACTAAAAGAAAGCCACACATGTGTGGCACTGCATTTGGTCACATTGGAGAAACCCGCATGGAGAAATTCCATAATGATGGATTTTGAAGTCATTTGATTATGAATCATCTGACAATTGCAACTTTCCTCCGAAAAGTGAAGTGACTGAAATACCGTTCACAGGCCATAAGGAACGAGCAAAGAACGTATTGGTGATCATACATCATGATGTGTGTAGTCCAATAAATGTTGTTGCTGGCAGTGGATATGTCTATCTTCTGAAATGACTCAAGTAGATATATGGATATTTACTTGATGAGACGTAAGTCTGGATCTTTTGAAATCATTCAAAAGGTTTTCAAAAGGAAGTAGAAGTTATGGTAACAAGAAAATTATGTTTCTACAATTAGATTGCAGAAAGGAATATTTGAGTTACAAGTTTAGCGAATGTCTGATGAGTTGTGAAAGGGGTTTCATAACTTGCACCTCCCGGAACACCACTGCAAGTGGAAAGTCCGTGAAGATATAATCAAACCATTTATGACATGGTGAGATCAAAGATGACATAAATAAATTTGTCATTATCCCTTTTAATAGTAATGCTTTAGAGACTGCGGCTTTTACACTGAAAAGAGCTCCATCAGGTCTGTTGAAATTAAGCCATGGTATGGTACGCCCAACCATGTTATATCTTTTCTTAACATTTGGAATATGGGGCTTGTGTAAAAAGGTTACAAACCTATTCCAAATCAGACAAGTGCCACTTTGTAGGTTATCCCAAGTCATTGGGTATTCCCCCACCACTATACCGAGGCAAAAGATTTTGCCACAAAAACGGCATACTTTTAAAGAGAATAGTTCTTGCAAAAAGGTGAGTGGGAGGACAGTGCAACTCGATGAGATAACAAGTATCTTCGTCATCATATCAAAGGAAAGGAACCTTGGAAGTGATTCCAGAGTTTCCTACTGCGACTGATACGGAAGCCTCTACATGAGATGTATGGACTTCGGTCGAACTTGCAGCTGAACGACGTAGGCAAAACTCGTGCAAACCTCTCAGGTGCGCATACGAGATATTGTTGTTAGACAAAAATATACCTACGATACACAAGGAAGCGTTGATGGGCCCTGACTCCGGAATTGGCTAAATGCCAATATAATCTGAGATAGTTTCCATATAAGTGATTCAAGATTAAAACCTTGATACACCTTTCGGAAGACTTAGAGCCTAACGAATATTTATGGAACTAAAAATTGATATGGATAAAAATGTTTATCCATAAAGCTTGACTTGTTGCAACAACAAGTTCAAGGAGTTGACTACGATGAGGTTGTTTCACCGTAGCGATGCTTAAAGTCGGTTCGGGTTGAACTAGCAATTAATACATATTTCAATCATGAGATATGAAACATGGATGACGAAAGGATTTCCATCTGATGGAAATGAAACCAAGGACTTGTATGTAATACAGTCCAAAGTAATTTGTCGATCCAGATGATGCTAGTAAGTATGCAAACTTCAGAGTTCCAGCAATGGACAGAAGAGAGCAAAATGGAGTTGGAATCTTCGTTTTTGATGAAATGGTCAAAAGAGTTTGACTTCATCAAATGGGTAATGAAGATGCTTGTGGTTTCAAGAAAGTAAGTGGGAGCATAATAATATTTCTAAAAACCTTGTGTGCTTGACACATTGTTACTTGGAAATAAATATCTTGACACGAATTAGGACTTCGTTTGAAAATAGTTTTTCGATGAAGTGCTTGGGCTAAATAGCCTCAATATTAGGCATGATGATCTATGGAGATAGATTTACCTAATGGGGCTGAGCAAAAGATACATATTGACAAGATGCTGAAACCTTTTAGCATTAAAACGCCAAGGAGTGATTCTTGCCGAAGTCACGTGGAAAGAGTTTTGCAAGACTCGGTGTCCCAAAAACACTGATGAGCAAAGTACATGATGGAGATTCCACACACTCCTGTGTTCGGATTAATCATGTATTCCATGGTATGTAAAAACAACCAGATATGTCCAATACTCCAAAGTTGTTGAGAGTATAGATACCAAAGTGATCAAAAGTACTGATCGTGGGACACCAGTGAAAAAGGGTCATTGAGTACTAGAGCAGCACTGATGACATGTTTTCTCGCAAGCGGAGATCATGAAGAGTTCGTTGTAAAAGGTTACATCGATACAGTCTTCACCAATTCTCTGTGCGATTTTTGATTTTAGTTAAGGGTTTTGTGTAATACACGATATGGTGGCATGGTGTTTGGAAATTGTTCCAAACAAGTTACTGTGGTGAATTCTATAACAGAGGCTAAGTATGTTGCCGCTTTTGAAGCGACAAAGAAAGTATGTTGAATCATATAGTTCATTCATGAACTTGGTATGGTTCCAAGAAGGCTTTGGTCAATGGGACACTATTGCAGATAGTTGCTCCATAGCTCAGTCTGAGGAATCAAGGTTCGACCTGTGATTCACATATATACAAAGCCAAGTCCACACAAAATATGAATTTTGTGATAGCGTGAAAACGCGAGGATATGCAAAGACACACACGGAGCTGAAGTCGTTAGATCCGTTGGACATCAGGCTATACCACATGCGAAGCATATTTTACACCTGTATGCCATAGGTGTACAGTGCATTAGCAATGACTAGATTATTGACTCTAGTGCAAGTGGGAGTCTATAGGATATATGCCCTAGAGGCAATAATAAATGTTATTGGTTATATCTATGTTCATAATTATGTTTGTGTTCCATGCTATAACGGCTATGGTTCTCGAGTCTGCTATAAAACGAGGCTCGGGGGAAGACTCATATGCACGTGTGGAATAATAAATGGTAAAATGTATTCCTAGTCTGGCCTCTAAGACTAGCTCAAGTGTTGCATGATGGTTCTGTTTTCCTGATCATGGGCATGACTATGCCGGCAACTTTGAGGGCACAATGTTAGAAGAACACTTGTGTTGAATCGACCCGATTGATGTTATGCTATGAGATACATTCATCACAAGTTAATGGTTTATAACATAGAGATGGTTAATGTTTGCATGATTCCTTAGACCATGAGAGTATCGAGTTTCTTCATGCTTGCTTCATGAACTTTGGGGTTTGTTAAACGTCATCCGTAACTGGGTGGCAATTACGGCGGCTTACGGGTTCATGGAAAAGTGTGTCAAGGGGCTTGATAGCTCAAGATTGGGATTTACTCCTCCGACGATGGAGAGATATTCTCGGGCCCTCTCAGTGTTACGGTATCCATCATCGTCTGGCCAGACACATTGTGATTTGATCACGGGGATGCCGGAACGCGGAAATGAGAAAAGAGAATGAAACCGGCAACGAGGTAACTGGCATTGTGGACAAGTGTTGATCCACGGGGATGCCGATAAATCTCACCTCGGGTTTTGTAACATATCGTGAAGTAAAAGGAATAGCTCATCGCAACTGGAGGTTCACTCGAATATTCTTTCGTGTGGGTATAGGGATCAATATGGGTGTCCACGGCTCCGATGTTGATCATTGATCGGAAGGTGTTCCGGGTCATGTCTATACTTCACCGAACCTATAGGGTCACACGCTTAAGGGTCATCTATCTGCTGAATACTAGACAGGGAGTCTGAGAGAAATTCATCGAAAAAGTTTCGGAGACAACGGAAGAGTTCCGGAGAGAGAACACCGAAAGAGTTTCAGTAAAATCGAAAAGTTGTTTCGGGGTATACCATTAAGTCAAAATGGTTTCGGCACACATCTGGAAATTCTTGGAGGGTGCCAGAATGATTCTGGGAACTTCTGGGATTTTTCCAGAGAAAGAAACCGGAAGTGTTCCGGAGCAGCCGGAACCGCTGTGGTAGCTTTTCGCTGAAGAAAAACATTGTTCTGAAAATGTTTCGGAATGCGTTCAGAATTGTTTTAGTGGGTACTGGAATTATTCTAAGACTCACAGAAACTTTTCGGAATTAACGGACGCAGAAAAATGTCTTCATGAATAGTGAAATTGCTTTTTGGGTTACTTTTTGGAAAGCCACCTTTTTGGGCTTTGCTCAAAAGATCTAAGGGATGACTTGGTGGATAGGAAGGTGGTGGAGCCACCCAAGAGGGCTGCCAATTTCGTTGGTGGCATTGGGGGGCCCCCCATGAGGCTTCCTTTCACCATTTGGTGCTCCACTTGCCTCCCCATTTTGCCCTTACGTATGACATAAAGCATGGGCACTTTGGGTGTTTGTGGAGGCACACTACCCCTTGGTTTTAATATAAATAGGAGGTGAGGGGGCTGCCCAAACCTCACTCTTGCTCTCATACACATGCCATAGACTTGTCTGGCTTCTCTCTCCCTCCCAGCGAAATAGTTTCGTAGAGCCGAAAGGCTGTCTGGGTTCCGGTGGGAACTAGTTCTGGATGGCGAGGCCCTGCCGGATAGATGACACCGTATGTGTGCAACCCCGTAGAGAGGTCGTAGGTTCGTCCTTTTTTGCCCGTGGGGCTGTTCGAGTGTGCCTCCCGAAGGGCTATCCGAGTGACCGTCCGAGATTCTGAGGTCCTCCCGAAGGGCTGTCCGAGGATCCGTCCGGTGGGACTATCCGAGGGACTGTCCCGAGGCCTCCCGAAGGGCTGTCCGGAGATCCGTCCGGGGGCAGACGGGGAGTACGTCCTCGCGGTTGGGAGGTTTTAAATCCTAGCTGTGGGGATCTGCACCGACGATCAACATCGACTCTACTTCCGCTGCGCTACGAGTCGGTAACGATCAGATCAAACCTTGTATGCATCTACATAGTGATCCTGGGCGTGCTCGCTGTACGGAAATTTTTTGTTTTCTGTTGTGTTACCCTACATGTTGGGATCCGATGAATTGTGAGTTTATGATCAGATTATCCATGAATATTATTTAAGTTTTCTCTGAACTCTTTTATGCATGATTGTTATAGCTTCGTATTTCTCTCCGATCTATTGATTTGGTTTGGCCAACTAGATTGATTTATCTTGCAATGGGAGAGGTGCTTTGTAATGGGTTCGATCTTGCGGTGCTCAATCCCAGTGACAGAAAGGGACATGACACGTATGTATCATTGCTATTAAGGGTAAAAAGATGGGGTTTATTCATGCGTGAGTTTACTTTGTCTACATCATGTCATCTTGCTTAAGGCGTTACTCCGTTCTTTATGAACTTAATACTCTAGATGCATGATGGATAGCGGTCGATGTGTGGAGTAATAGTAGCAGATGCAGAATCGTTTTGGTCTACTTGTCTCGGACGTGATGCCTATATACATGATCATTGCCTTGGATATCGTCATGATTATTTGCTTTTCTATCAATTGCCCATCAGTAATTTGTTCACCCACCGTATGCTATTTTCAAGAGAGAAGCCTCTAGTGAAAACTATGGCCCCCGGGTCTACCTTTATCATATATTGAAAATCCTAAAAATACCTTGCTGCAATTTTACTTTATTTATTTTATTTTGTATTTTTGTTCGATCTATCTATCTATCACCATACAATTTAATCTTGCAATTAAGCGTCAAGGGATTGACAACCCCTTGTTCGCGTTGGGTGTGAGGATTTGTTATTTTGTGTTCAGGTGCTGCTAACAAGTTGTTGCGTGATTCTCCTACTGGATTGATAACCTTGGTTTCATAACTGAGGGAAATACTTATCTCTACTGTACTGCATCATCCCCTCCTCTTCGGGGAAATTCCAACGCAGCTCACAAGTAGCATCCATCACATGATTCTCCTAATGATGTGATCCCGTTATCAAATGACAACTCATGTCTATGGTTAGGAAACTTTAACCATCTTTGATCAACGAGCTAGTCTAGTAGAGGCTCACTAGGGACACGGTGTAGTTTATGTATTCACACATGTATTTAAGTTTCCGGTCAATACAATTCTAGCATGAATAATAAACATTTATCATGAACAAGGAAATATGATAATAACCAATTTATTATTGCCTCTAGGGCATATTTCCAACAACTAAACCTTTCCGTCACTGGTGTTCGGAATAGCGTTCCGCATCCTCCCTGCTCCTAACCTCCTCTTTGACCAAACTCCATGATCCTGGGTACCTGCAGGGTCGAAGAACGAGAAAGAGACAAGAGACAACTACGATGCAATTCACACACATACATGTCGTTAATTCAAAGTCATTCCATCAACCCCTCATACAAATATATTGGGTTGCAAGGCTATGCCTCAACCCATTGCCTTGCTAAATTACTTACACATGTCGATCGGATCGCAAGGAAAAAATCATTGGAAAAGACATAAAGATGAATGCTTTATTGATAATATGTCTTAAAGTGGTTACCGGATGCGATACACGATTACAAGTATGGCTAAGTTGGAGGTGGTTTGCTGCGGTGATAGCGATGGTGGTGGCTATGGAGATGAGATGGGAAATGATGACGGCTAGGGTTGGAGAATGGCTTTTGTTGCGGTGATGGAGGTGTTCGGCGATGCTTCTGTGTGAATTTGGTGCTCGACACTTTATAAAAGTGGTTGGGTTGGACGCCACGGAGCCATAGACACCTGGTACAAGCATGTGCGCTCGTACCAGACGTCATCTTCTCTTCTGTTTCAACTGTTGCACCTCCAATTTATTTCCTCTTTTTCCATTTTGCTTTTTCCTTCTAACTGATGATGTTTATCTATGTATTACCTCTTTTCCTGTGGAAAGAAAATAAAGAGAGGATTTTTCAATCTCTCGCATTCATTAGTCATTAGTGGAAATATTAAAGTGATTTTCTCAGATTTTCTAAGATAATCCGGTTTAAACAACGGTGTGATGAGCGTAAAAATTACACTCATCAACCTCCCAAAGCTTAAACCTTGATCGTTCTCGAGCAACAAATAGAGAAACCAAACCATAAGGAACTCGATTGTTTAAACCAAAATAACTAGAAGGTTTTGGTTCACTTACGATCAGGCCCAGGACGAAGGTCGCGCCTGTGCCGACCTGCTTGTTGATCTTGACTCCCATCCTACCGTGTCGATCACTTAGCGGGACCTGTATGGGCCACCAATGACGTAGCTAAATCCGGTAGATCTCGGGGTAGGGAATCCCGAACTAAGCATCTGGGCACGATAGTAATAAGGACACGAGATTTTACCCAGGTTTGGGTTCTCCGAGGAGATAACATCCTACGCCATGCTTGTGTTTATTGGGTTGCATTTAATACAAAGTACATATGTTCTAACCCTCGGTTTATATAGATACTTGGTTGTGGGGGGGGGGAGGGGCTCTAGGGTTACAACATCCTAGTTGGCAACGTACGAGGAATACGAGTCTTCAACGAATCCAGCATCTTGGAGTACACGACAAGTCTTTTGGAGCTTTCCGTCTATGTATCATGGGCCGCCCGATGTGGTTCACTCATGAACCGATGCTTGCTCTCTCGTAAGAGTGGTTGGGATCCCCCAAGCGTAAGGGTGATGTAACCTAGCAGTAAGTATTTCCCTCAGTTAGAGAACCAAGGTTAATCGAACCAGTAGGAGTCTCCCAGCAAAACAAAGTGAGTGGTACCTGCACACCAAACACAAAGCACGCTTGTCCCCAACACGGCAAGAGGGTTGTTAAGCCCATTGTCTTGCTAGTTACAAGATTAAACACAAGTGATAAAAATAATTGGTAGCAAAGTAAACTAAAAGGCAACAGGGCAGCAGAGAATATATTTGTTTTCGGTAAAGGAGAATAGATCCACGGGGCCATAGGTTCACTAGTGGCATCTCTCTCAAACAAGCAAGTGGTGTGGTGAACAAATTACAGTTGGGCAGCGATTAAATTACAATATTTATATTTATGACTATGATCATTCATGGTATAATCTCATATAGTCATTACGTCGGTGAGAAGTAGACCGTTAATCCAACTGTATCTACTACTAATGCTCCACTCAAAGACCGCTATCCAACATGCATCCCGAGCATTAAGTTTACAAGAAACAGAGCATTGCAATAAGCATGATGACATAATGTAGACATCAAAACATAAATTAATATGATGAGACACCATCGTTTAGCCCTTAGTGGCAACAATAAAATACATGTCTTGGCCCTTATTGTCACTGGGTTCGAGCACCACAAGATTGAACCCACTACAAAGCACCACTCCCTCTAAAGAAAAACCCATCAAACTTGGCCAAAGAAGATAGATAGACCGGAGAGCATGCAAAGCTATCTAATTATACAACAAGAAAACCTCAAAATATTCAATTGTATTCAATGAACAATCCGATCATAAAGTGACAATTCATCATCTCCCAGCAAACACATCCACGAATTACATTGAATTGATCCTGATCATGTGAGGCAGCTCATGGGAACATGGTACTGAAGATCCAAGAGAGAGAGAGAGAGAGACATTTAGCTACTACCATGGGCCCTAAGGTCCTAAGAAAACTACTCACACAGGGTCATGGAGGCAGCAAGGTTGATGAAGAAGCCTCCGACAATAGATTCCCACTCCGGCAGAGTACCGCAACAGGCATCTAAAAATATCTCGGAGGGTTTCTCCATTTATAGGATTTTATGGCAGTGGAATGGACGAAAGGTGGTAAGTGTGGGGCCCACACAGACAGGGGGCGCGCACTATCCCCTGGCCATACTAGGTGGTTGTGTGGGGCTCACACGGACAGGGGGCGCGCACTATCCCCTGTCCATGCTAGGTGGTTGTGTGGGGGCCCATTGCCTCTTCCCGTTGTCCTCCGATGCTTCCGGGAATCTTCGTGCCCTAAAAAATTCATATTAAATTGGCAGGGTATTTTGACCTATGAAATATGGATTTTATGTAAAACCAAAAACATGCAGAAAACATCAATTGACACTGGGCACTATATTGATAGATTAGTCCAGAAAAGTAATATAATAGCATGAAACAATAAAAAATTATAGATACATTTGAGATGTATCAACCGATAAAGGGGGTCCTCGACCCGACCCACCAGCCCGGGAGCCGATGTGGTGAGAGGCCCTCCAACTGGGAAACCATCACTCGACGCGGCAACAGGCGTGCAGAACGGCGACACGTGCGTCCCACGGCAATGCGTTCGCTTGCTGTTGCCTGTCCAAGGCGCGACGGTTTAGGAGGATTCCTTCTTAGGCGTCAATATCCACGGGGTTGTGTCTCCCTCGGTCCACCGGGATTGGCTAGAGACGTAGATGTGTGTGCCTCCTGCCGTGGAGGCGTCGACCCAGACTCCGTTGCTGATGCGAGGCTAAGAGTGAAAAGAGACGCCTTTTACTCCTCCTAACTTGGTGGGTGCATCATGATGTCGGCAATTGTTGGTGTCTCAGAAATGGATGCCGGGCGGCAGCCCCAGATGGCGATCCGCATGGTTGGCTCTCCTATGGGCACCATGGCGGCGGTGTTGGCTTTCTCTCTTGGTTGTGTGGGCGGCAAGAGGTGGAGCGGCGGGTGGCTCGGGTGCGCTCTCTGTCACTGGCAGTGGAGGCTCCCCGATCTGGATCTGGAGTTCTTAACTCGTCGCGCTTGTCCTGGAGACCTCGTGGTGGCATGGGAGAGCTGCCGAGCGAAAACTCTACGCTTTGTCGGCAGCGATGACGACGCTCGCGAGCACCACTCTCTTCTTGAAGACGTTGCCTTGGTGCTCCTTTCCGTGTCTGGGTTCCTGGTGAAAACCTTTATCCGTTATGGACTCGACAGTGGCAATGCTTAGCGTCGTTCTCCCTCCTGGGGGCGTTGGCGTGGAGCTTAGGTGTTATAGGGCGCTGCGTGGCGTTGTACTCAGTTCCTCCTGTGCTTTCTTTCGGTAGCATAGTTGTGTGCATCCTGCGTGATCTGGTTATTCTGGGATCGACGCTGTATGAAGGCTTCCTCATGACATTATATCATTCGACGGTGTATTGTTTTTGGTTGTTGCTTTATATATAAAGCGGGGCGAAAGCCTGTTGCGAGAGGGGCGTAGGAGTGTTGGGCCGGGAGTCGGAGACGTCACCCAGAAGACCGGTAAGTTTGGACGGTGAGGGGTGGACGATTAATAGTGAAGAGGGGAACTACAGTGTGCTCCGATGGATATCGGTGGCCGAGGGGAACATATTCATCCCGGCGGACGATTGGGACAGGGTAGAGTTGGGACGACAGCGATGAGCTGCATCGATGACGAGGGGGCGGCGACGGCGAGCTGGCAGCAGTGTTTTTTTTTTCGAGAGTATGCCTAGGCGTACCATATTTTTATAGAAGGCAGAAAACTTGTACAAGAAACTACAACTTGCTGCGAACAACAAGTGTAGCAGGAACTCCAAACTCCAGTGCGACAATTACAAACACGATGCAAAAGGGCCTGTCCTAAACCAATCATCTAGCCGCGTCACAATGAACGTCGGACTCCTCGAAGCTCAACAACTCTAACAGGAATTTCCTTGCCAATGCACTACCCACCCTTGGATGCCTAAGAGGAGACGGCGAGTGGATAGTGGGACTCGGTCGGTCCCGAGAAAGTCATCATCTTGGATTCGCCGGCGGCTGCGTACATAGCGCCCACGAAGATCAACTCGAACAGTGGCAAGCACCGGAGAACCACCAACAGAGCTCAAGCCAAGTCTCCACCTACGATGCTCTCAACAGAGTAACGCCACACCGCCGCCATCGCCAGTCCTGGAACGGATCAAGACTTTCGCCCGGAGACCACAACCCGATCAAAAAGGAGAGATGCCGACACACCTTTGCGGCGCCTCCAAGGAGGGAAACGACACCCACGAGCACCGTCGCCGCCAGCTCCGACCGAAGACGAACATGATTTTCATCCAAACTGTCCCGCAGCTCCCACCTCTGTCAACAGGCTGGGCCAAACTATCGGGGACACACCGCCGCTGCCGCAACACCTCACCATCGTGAAGAAATTGCCGCGAGACACCGATCCCTCACACGGCCGAGAGCACGCCAACCACCATCCAACACCTGCACACGATCGAGCAAAACACACCTCCAGCTCCAAACCGTCCTCGAAGCTCCAACGGCGCCAAGATCCGCCGGCAACTATGGGCGTGGGCTGGCCATACCACACCTGGCAGCCTCCCTGCCGCGCCTGCAGCCTGGGCCCCTCAGGGGAGGAACCGGCGCGCCGTGCCGCCCACCGCGAACGTACGCGCCCACTGGAGCTTCCCTACACCGGCCTCCGGCGAGATCTGGACCGCGCGTCCACCAGCTCACCAAAGAAGGCATCTTCCATGAGCCACGCCCGCCGACGCCGCCAAGATCCGCCAGCAACCAGGGGTGTGACCAGGCCACACCATGACCTGGCAACCACCATGCGCTCCTGCAGCCCAGGCCCCTCAGGGGAGGAGCCGGCGCGCCGTGCCGCCCGCCGCGAACGCACGCACCCACTGGAGCTCCCCTGCTCGAGCCCCTGCACCGGCCTCCGACAAGATCCAGACCACGCCTCCACCAACACCCGAAAGGAGGCATCTTCCTCGAGCCACGCCTGCCGCGAACAGGAGGCACGCCACGTGCCTCGGCCACCGCCACGCATCCCAGCCGCCGCCCCTGGCCGCGAACCGCATCCGCCAGGACCCCGCGCCGCGACCTCTGATACGTCTCCAATGTATCTATAATTTTTGATTGTTCCATGCTGTTATATTATCAATCTTGGATGTTTTTACAATCATTTATAGCAATTATCTATCATTTTTGGAGACTAACCTATTAACCTAGTGCCCAGTGCCAGTTGCTGTTTTCTGCCCTGTTTTTGTTTTACAGAAAATCAATACCAAACGAAGTCCAAATGCCATGAAACTTTTTGGAGATTTTTTATTGGGCAAGAAGAACACCAGAAGCTTCGAGGGGAGGCCAGAAGACCTTGGTGGGCCCCACCAAGCTCCGTTTGACCTAATTCCAGCACTATAAATTCAGAAAAAAATCAGAAACCCTCAAGAGAGTCCACGAAATACTTTTTACGCCGCCGCCTGGGGGGGCAGGCGCGCCCTGGTGCCTCGTGGGCCCCACCAAGCTCCGTTTGACCTAATTCCAGCACTATAAATTCAGAAAAAATTAGAAACCCTCAAGAGAGTCCACGAAATACTTTTTATGCCGCCGCAAGCTTCTGTTCCAGAGAGATCCCATCTGGGGTCCTTCTCCGGTAATCTGCCAGTGGGGGAATCGATCACGAAGGGGCTCTACATCAACCTTGCTGCCCTTCCGATGATGCGTGAGTAGTTTACCACAGACCTTCGGGTCCATAGGCAGTAGCTAGATGGCTTCTTCTCTCTTTTTGATCTTCAATACAATGTTCTCCTTGATGTTCTTGGAGATCTATCCGATGTAATGACTTTTTGCGGTGTGTTTGTTGGGATCCGATGAATTGTGAGTTTATGATCAGATTATCCATGAAATTATTTGAGTCTTCTCTGATCTCTTTTATGCATGATTATTATAGCCTCGTATTTCTTCTCCGATCTATTGATTTGGTTTGGCCAACTAGATTGATTTTTCTTGCAATGGGAAGAGGTGCTTTGTAGTGGGTTCGATCTTGCGGTGCTCAATCCCAGTGACAGAAAGGGACATGACACGTATGTATCGTTGCTACTAAGGATAACAAGATGTGATCTATTCATTGGGTTTATTAATTCGTGAGTTTATCTTGTCTACATCATGTCATCGTTCTTAAGGCATTACTCCGTCCTTATGGACTTAATACACTAGATGCATGCTGGATAGCAGTCGATGTGTGGAGTAATAGTAGTAGATGCAGGCAGGAGTCGGTCTACTAATCTTGGATGTGATGCCTATATACATGATCATTGCCTTGGATATCGTCATGATTATTTGCTTTTCTATCAATTGCCCAACAGTAATTTGTCTACCCACCGTATGCTATTTTCTCGAGAGAAGCCTCTAGTGAAACCTATGGCCCCCGGGTCTATCAATCTCATATTACTAAAACCCTAAAAATATTGCTGACATTTCTTTGTATTTATTTTATTTTGTATTTTTATTTCAATCTATCAAATACAATTTAATCTTGCAATCTTACCGCCAAGGGATTGACAACCCCTTGTTTGCGTTGGGTGCAAGGATTTGTTGTTTGTGTGCAGGTACTGCTCACTAGGTGTTGTGTGATTCTCCTACTGGTTCGATAACCTTGGTTTCATAATCGAGGGAAATACTTATCTCTACTGTGCTGCATCATCCCTTCCTCTTCGGGGAAAATACCAACGCAAGCTACAAGTAGGAGGAAGAATTTCTGGCGCCGTTGCCGGGGAGACATCATCAACATTTATCAAGTACCTTTGCACAAATTTCATCTCCTTGCATTTACTTTATTTGCCATTTGCCTCTCATTTTCATCTCCCCCACTTCTAAAACATTTTTTACAAAAATACAAAAATATTTTCCGTTTGCCTTTTTGCCTTTTTCTTGTTTGCTTGTTTGCTATCTTGTTTGCGTAGTCACGATGTCTCAAGAAAATACAAAATTGTGTGATTTTTCCAATACTAATAATAATGATTTTATTAGTACTCCGATTGCTCCTCCCGCCACTAGTGCGGAGACTTGTGATATTAATGCCGCTTTGCTAAATCTTGTTATGAAAGATCAATTTTCCGGTAGTCCTAATGAAGATGTCGCATCCCATCTTAATACCTTCGTAGAATTGTGTGACATGCAAAAGAAAACAGATGTGGATAATGATATTGTGAAATTGAAATTATTCCCATTCTCATTGCGGGATCGTGCTAAAATTTGGTTCTCATCTTTACCATGAAATAGTATCGATTCTTGGGATAAGTGTAAAGATGCTTTTATTACTAAGTATTTTCCGCCCGCGAAAATTATTTCTCTAAGAAATCAGATTATGAATTTTAAACAACTTGATCATGAACATGTTGCCCAATCTTGGGAGAGGATGAAATTAATGATAAGAAATTGCCCTACTCATGGCTTAAATTTATGGATGATCATACAAAAAATTTATGCGGGATTGAATTTTGTCTCTAGAAATCTTTTAGATTCCGTCGTGGGTGGTACGTTTATGGAAATTACTTTGGGTGAAGCTACTAAATTACTTAATAATATTATGGCAAATTATTCACAATGGCATACTGAAAGAACTCCCACTAGTAAAAAAGTGAATTCTATTGAAGAAATTAATACTTTGAGTGATAAAGTTGATGCGCTTGTGAAATTGGTTGCTAGTAAAAATGCTAATATTGATCCTAATGATGTGCCATTGTCCACTTTGATTGAGCAAAATAATGATCCCGTAGATGTGAATTTTGTCTCGCGAAACAATTTCAATAACAATGCTTATAGAGGTAATTTCAACGCTAGACCGTTTCCTGGAAATTCTTCTAACAATCATGGCAATCCTTCTGGTAATTCCTATAATAATAATAGGATACCTTCTGATCTTGAAAGTAATATTAAAGAATTTATTAATGCTCAAAAAGTTTTCAACATTACGATAGAAGAAAAATTGAGTAAAATTGATGATATGTCTAGGAGCATTGATAGATTTATTCATGATGTGGAAAATCTTAAGACTAAAATTTTGCCACCTAAAATTGATATTAGTGAATCAATTAAAGCTTTACATGTCTCCATGGATGAGAGTAAGAAAAGAACCGCCATGCTAAGAGCTAAACGGGAATTTTTAGAAAAAGCGATTCCTCCCGGTTTTTATCGTAGTAATGATGAGGAAATTAAAATGATTGGCGTTTCATCTATTGATTCTTTGTTTAGCAATATAAAACTTGATGAAAAGGGAACTGAAGATGAGTCAACTGTAGTTAGTAGGCGTTCCCAAAATTCGGAGGGTGAAAATCTTGATGAAAAAATTACTAAAAGTGGGTTTGGAGTGGTAAAAACTTTAAATAGTGATGTGCCCACTCTTTTGGATTACAAGGACTTTAATTATGATAATTGTTCTTTGATTGAGTGCATTTCTTTGTTGCAATCCATGTTAAATTCACCCAACGCTTATGAGCAAAATAAAGCTTTTACTAAACATATCGTAGAAGCAATGATGAAAGCGTTAGAAGAAAAGCTTGAACTAGAAGTTTCAATTCCTAGAAAATTATATGATGAATGGGAACCCACCATTAAAGTTAAGATTAAAAATTATGAGTGTAATGCTTTATGTGATTTGGGTGCTAGCGTTTCTACAATTTCGACATCATTATGTGATGTGCTAGGTCTCACCAATATAGATGAATGTTCTCTTAATTTGCATCTTGTGGATTCTACTATTAAAAAGCCTTTGGGTAGAATTAATGATGTGCTTATTCTTGCAAATAGAAAATATGTGCCCGTTGATTTTATTGTTCTTGATATTGAATGCAATTATTCTTGCCCAATTATACTTGGTAGACCGTTCTTACGCACTATAGGTGCCGTTATTGATATGAAAGAAGGGAATATAAATTTTCAGTTTCCACTAAAGAAAGGTATGGAGCATTTCCCTAGGAAAAGAATTAAAGCACCATATGAATCAATTATGAGGGTCACTTATGGAATCAATTTGAAAGATGGTAATACTTGAAACTATGCATTATGCCTAGCTAGGGGCATAAAACAATAGCGCTTGTTGGGAGGCAACCCAATGAATAAAATAAATTTTTGTTATAAGTTTCTGTTATGGTGTGTTTTTACTATCATGCTACTAGTATGATGGTGTTTTTGTGTTTTTAATTAGTGTTTGTGCCAACTAATACCTTTGGGATGATTTGGAAGATAGTATAATTGATGCTGTTTGAAAACAGAAAGTTTTGTGTCCAGTGCTGGAATTTTGTTTCTGTACTGTAATGTCAAAACCTTCTAATTTTTTTTCACATTGTTGATATATGAATTGCCCACGTTTTCCTAATTTTTAGAGTTACAGAAGTATGACCATAATTCAGATCTCTACAGGTTGTTCTGTTTTTGACAGATTCTGTTTTTGATGAACTACTTGCTTGTTTTGATGAATCTATGGATTGTATCGGGGGGTATAAGCTATGGTGAAGTTAGAGTACAGTAGGTATAATGCAAAAATAAAATATGAATGGGTTTGCAACAGTACTTATAGTAGTGATTTATTTTGTTATACTAACGGATCTCACGAAGGTTTTGTTAAGTTTTGTGTGATTGAAGTTTTCAAGTTTTGGGTGAGATCACGATGGATGAAGGAATAAGGAGTAGCAAAAGCCTAACCTTGGGGATGCCCGAGGCACCCCAAGGTAATATTCTAGGAAGACTCAAGCGTCTAAGCTTGGGGATGCCCCGGAAGGCATCCCCTCTTTCTTCTAACAACCATCGGTAATTTTACTTGAGGCTATATTTTTATTCGTCACATGATATGTGTTTTGCTTGGAGCGTCTTGTATGATATGAGTCTTTGCTTTGTTTGCTTTTTAGTTTGTCACAATCATCCCTACTGGACACACCAATTTTGAGAGAGCCACACGTTATCATAATTTGTTAGAATACTCTATGTGCTTCCCTTAAATTTTTTTAGCTAGGCAGTTGCTCTAGTGCTTCACTTAAATCTTTTTGAGCACGGTGGCGGTTATATTTTAAAGAAATAAACTCTCATGCTTCACTTATATTATTTTGAGAGTTGATTAAAATTTTGAAGAAATAAACTCTCATGCTTCACTTATATTATTTTAAGAGTTGATTAAAATTTTGAAGAAATAAATTCTCATGCTTCACTTATATTATTTTGAGAATTGACTTGACTGAAATTTTGAAGAAATGAATTCTCATGCTTCACTTATATTATTTTGAGAATTGTTAAGATTGAAATTTTGAAGAAATATTTGCACTCTCATGCTTTACTTAAATCTTTTTGAGAGTTGACATGGTGATTATTAGTAACGGTAATTTGCACATGTTATGCAATTGGTCCCAAAGTGATGAATATTCAAGAGGGATATAATAAAAACTTTCATATAGATCATTGGATATGATGAGTGTGATTCCTTGCAATAGTTTTGCGATATGGAAATGATAATATGTGAGTCATGTTAGTGAGTAATTGTGATTTAGTAAGAATATTAGTGTTAAGGTTTGTGATTCCCTATGCATGCACGTTAAGTCAATAGTTATGCAATGAAGTTACATCCTTCTTATGGTGCATTATTCGGTGTTAGTTATGTTCAATGCATGTTTATGACCGTTTTCGTTTTTTGGTTGGTTGCTTCTCAATCTTTTGCTAGCCTTCATTTGTACTAAGCGGAAATACTGCTTGTGCATCCAAAATCCTTAAACCCAATTTTGCCATATGAGTCCACTATATCTACCTATATGCGGTATTTCAATGCCGTTCCAAGTAAATTTGCGTGTGCCAACTCTAAATTTCAAAATATTTTTTCTGTTTTGTGTGCCCGTACCACTCATGAGGCGGAGGGGGTAGCCAATATCTTCCATGTTAGGTGGGTTATTCTCACGATGAGTGTTTATTCACTTGTCATTGCACGAGAGTATGGCGGTAATAGGGATGCCAAGTCCCGAAATGTGAAATGAAATGAAATGAAAAATCTTATATGTTCATATTAATAAATTCCTTGGAAAGTGATGGTATGGAGGGCACCCGTGGATACGGCTAGCCATGGATTGTGAAAGAATGGTGGAAAAGGAATAAACTTTATTTTCTGTTTGGAAACCGCCTATAATGTATGTAGCATGGAAGATATTGGGAATTCTCGTTCGTTTTCGTTGACAGGAAAAGCATGCCTCCCAAAAAAAATTATCTCTTTAATTTCAGCTTTGAGCTCTGGCACATTGGACAAATCTCTGCTTCCCTCTGCGAAGGGCCTACCTATTTACTTTTATGCAATTTTTATTTTCCTTGAGTCTCCATCTTCTCTTACAAAAGCATCAACTAGAGAGCACTATTGTCATACTTGTGCATTGGGTGTAGCTAATATTCGAGTGTGTTTCATGAATGGATCAATGATTGAGCATAATGGGCTAGGGATAACTTTTTTAGCGTTGATATTTTGAAAACATGGTTGCTTGTTAGCATGCTTGAGTATTTATGTTCTCATGTCAAACTATAGACTATTGCTTTGAATCATACAAGTCCAATGTCCATGCTACAAAAGAAAAGAATATGTGATGAATATGTTAGGTAGCATTCCACATCAAAAAATTTGTTTTTATCATTTGCCTACTCGAGGACGAGCAGGAATTAAGCTTGGGGATGCTGATACGTCTCCAACTGATCTATAATTTTTTATTGTTCCATGCTATTATATTATCAATCGTGGATGTTTTTACAATCATTTACAACAATTATCTATTATTTTTGGAGACTAACCTATTAACCTAGTGCCCAGTGCCAGTTGCTGTTTTTTGCCCTGTTTTTGTTTTACAGAAAATCAATACCAAATGAAGTCCAAATGCCACGAAACTTTTTGGAGATTTTTTATTGGGCAAGAAGAACACCAGAAGCTTCGAGGGGAGGCCAGAAGACCTTGGTGGGCCCCACGAGCCACTAGGGCGCGCCTGGGGGGGCGGCGCGCCCTGGTGCCTCGTGGGGCCCACCAAGCTCCGTTTGACCTAATTCCAGCACTATAAATTCAGAAAAAATCAGAAACCCTCAAGAGAGTCCACGAAATACTTTTTACGCCGCCGCAAGCTTCCGTTCCAGAGAGATCCCATCTGGGGTCCTTCTCCGGTAATCTGCCAGAGGGGGAATCGATCACGGAGGGGCTCTACATCAACCTTGCTGCCCTTCCGATGATGCGTGAGTAGTTTACCACAGACCTTCGGGTCCATAGGCAGTAGCTAGATGGCTTCTTCTTTCTTTTTGATCTTCAATACAATGTTCTCCTTGATGTTCTTGGAAATCTATCCGATGTAATGACTTTTTGCGGTGTGTTTGTTGGGATCCAATGAATTGTGAGTTTATGATCAGATTATCCATGAAATTATTTGAGTCTTCTCTGATCTCTTTTATGCATGATTATTATAGCCTCGTATTTCTTCTCCGGTCTATTGATTTGGTTTGGCCAACTAGATTGATTTTTCTTGCAATGGGAAGAGGTGCTTTGTAGTGGGTTCGATCTTGCGGTGCTCAATCCCAGTGACAGAAAGGGACATGACACGTATGTATCGTTGCTACTAAGGGTAACAAGATGGGATCTATTCATTGGTTTTATTAATTCGTGAGTTTATCTTGTCTACATCATGTCATCGTTCTTAAGGCATTACTCCGTTCTTATGGACTTAATACACTAGATGCATGCTGGATAGCGGTCGATGTGTGGAGTAATAGTAGTAGATGCAGGCAGGAGTCGGTCTACTAATCTTGGACGTGATGCCTATATACATGATCATTGTCTTGGATATCGTCATGATTATTTGCTTTTCTATCAATTGCCCAACAGTAATTTGTCTATCCACCGTATGCTATTTTCTCGAGAGAAGCCTCTAGTGAAACCTATGGCCCCCGGGTCTATCAATCTCATATTACTAAAACTCTAAAAATATTGCTTCCATTTCTTTTTATTTATTTTATTTTGTATTTTTATTTCAATCTATCAAATACAATTTAATCTTGCAATCTTACCGCCAAGGGATTGACAACCCCTTGTTTGCGTTGGGTGCAAGGATTTGTTGTTTGTGTGCAGGTGCTGCTCACTAGGTGTTGTGTGATTCTTCTACTGGTTCGATAACTTTGGTTTCATAATCGAGGGAAATACTTATCTCTACTGTGCTGCATCATCCCTTCCTCTTCGGAGAAAATACCAACGCAAGCTACAAGTAGCAACCTCCTGCTCCCCAATCAGCGCGTGAGGAAGACAGCCGCCCCGCTCCGCTACTCCACCGCGCTCTCCGCCGTCTGCCGCCTCACCGGAAGCCGCCCGCCACCGCGCCGCCCGCAAGACTGCTCTCCCCCGCGCGAAGGAGGTCCGTCACGCCTTTGTCGGCCGGGCGCCGCCACCACCGTCGGCGCCGGCGGCAGCGACGGCCAGGGGGGCACGGAGTGGGGGGCGCTCGGGAACTAGGGTTTCGCCTTCAGAGCCGCCTGCGCGAGCGGCTCTGGAGGGAGGGGGAGACTTACTTCCTTTTTAAAATGGTGTAGCTGCCAGCAGTGTGAGGAGCGTTCGGGTTACGTCGAGGCATGCACTGCCCGTGTTGGAATATCAGAGGGAGAGACGAGACTAGGGAGCGGGGTTCATGGGTGGGCCCGCGTGTCTGGGCTGACGAACCGCTCCATTTCTCCGCCACAAATGTGCTCGGTTTGAACTATCCCGGACTGCCCGCACAGATGAACAAGGCATATGGGAGCCTGGTGGATGCCAATTTTGATGTTTGCATTGTGTGGACGGACAAATAAAGGGAAAATGGGCTATGCCATGCTGAAGATGCCCTAACCATACTATGATGACCAGAACCTTAACCATAACTAGTAGAATGCCCGTGCGTTGCCACGGGCTTTTGAAATATTTTGTGAAGTTATATAAACATAATGCATGTTAAGTTTCACATGTAGAGAAAAAAATAGCGTGGGCATAATTGGGTAATAATTGAAGTCCACTTCACTTGCAATGTAAATTGATTAAAAAAGAAATTTGACGATGTATACATATAGAGCGATTATCGAACTGAAAATATGTTACAAATTAAAATTTACTTGATACACTTAGGAAATTCTCGCACAATCAGGAATGTTGTCTATCCAGTTTTTTTACTTACCTGCCCTGCCTTATTCTGACCTCAGCTACTCTCTCATCACAACCAGCCCTCTCACTCTCTCACCCCACGCACCCCTCACTCTATGTGTTCCTGTGCCGACAAGGCTGACAATACGTGGACGATGAAAGTGACCGTCATGAACTACATTATTCCTCATCTCTTCACTAAATAGATCTTTCTAACATAGTTCCACCAATTTCTTCTATTTCCATGATTGCTCGGGATGGATGATGCAAACAAAATGCTGTAACATGATGTGTCGGCCATCCCTCTAAACACTACCACCATCTCCGCCACCTGAGATCTCTTGTACCCTGCCTTCAAATCCGTTAATCCCCCACCCCTTCTCATCCAACGATGACCCTTCTCTAGTTTTCAGTCCAATCCATTATAGTTACGCCAGTGACTTTGTCGATCGACATTTTCAAAGCATCATTTGAAGCCATCGTTTTTTACCTCTGATCTACAAAGGCGAACATATAAACATATATTAAAATTAAAAAATAAAAATAAGTGCATATACAATATATATTCATTGGTCTAGATGCAAGCAGGTGGTCGTTTTTAGTTAGAGTGAGTAGCATCGTGCCTTTAGTAGAGTGAGTTGAATCCCAATTTTAATAACATATAGTGAGTAGCATCGTGCTTTTTAGTAGAGTGAGTTGCATCCCAATTTTAATAACACATAGGTTCACCTCTAAATCACTTGTTGGTAATTATTCTCCAGAAATGACTTGTTAGGGTTTGTGATATTTTTCACTATATAAAAAAGTACGTGACGTTTCTCTCATAACAAACAATCGCTTTTCCTCAAAGTCACTTCTCTTCTTATCCTAAAAATAGCAATTCACCCTCTCACTCTCTCATGGCACGACACAACGCTCACATCTCATTCCCCTGGCCTGCTCTGCCCACCACGGCTTCTCACTGTCGCCTCCCCTCGACGCCACATCATTTAGCTCGCGCCTTGCTCTCACTGTCGTGTCCCCTACTGTCCATGACGTCGCCCGCCCCCTTTCTCCCCCTCCACAACACCCCAGGCTGATCCCGGTGCTAAGGAGTGCAAACCATCGTAGCCGAGGGTGACCTCCATGGCAACACAACCTGCTGCTCACCGCAACGCCGCACCTTCTTTGAGTACGGTGGCCAATTCAGGCTGGGGGCATGTGATGTCTCCACGTGTCGCCAAATAGGGACACAACATGCAGGGGAAGGTCGTCGGCATGGGGATGCGGCACCCACGGGAGAATGGGAGAAGGCATAGCGCGTTATGCAAGGAGGCGCCATGAAATCTAGTGAGCCAACACTTGATTTACCTAGTAAAGTCATGCAATCAAATCGGATCGCGTGTAGGAGAAACATGCATTATGGGAATTAACATGAGAGATTGCATCACAATTTCCTTTCCCTCGGAAGATCTTGTGTGATTCAGGGCAGATGGACGAACGAGGAAAACTCGAGGGGAGGGATGGGTGTACGAACGATGACATACTAATGTACCATCACTATCGCAGACTCACCTTTAATAGTAAAGATACCCCCCTCTCTCTCCCTTCCTTTGATCCCCATCCATCCCACCCTCTCTCGCTTCTTGTCGTGGGCTACAGGGATGGACATGGATTCCCTTCCTTCGCTCCCCATCCATCCGACCCTCTCTCGCTTCTTGTCGCAGGCTACGGGGACGGACATGGATGCCAAGCATGTCGTATGGGTAGGGTTAGGTGGGGGTCGGAACATGAGAGCAATTGGGGATAGGAGTCAGAGGAACTCCAGCAGCTCCCCTAAATTACTATATATGGGACTCCCCAAAATTTTGTTTAATTACAACATCACCCCATTTTGTATCTTAACCTTCATATCTCCTATATTTCATCGGTCTTGTGAAATTATCAAATCCATATGTACATCATTTTAATACCCTACATTTTCAGTTGTGTTATCAAATTCATATGTTTATCTTTCAAAAACAACCAAAAACAACACATTTTCAGCAGCAGCATACACATCTAGTGGCATATAGCTATCGCAATCAGTGCACACACACATTTTTATCTCTCTAGCAATCATCGATTACTATACAAAATCAGTAATCAGCAGCAACCTTAGGCAATCAACCCCTATATAAACTGCCACAGCACCTCCTTATAATCAGCCCGGTATAATTAGCAGCAGCATTAGGCAATCAGCGGCATCAACCCCTCAATCCCTCTCACTTTCTCTCTACTACTCTCTCTCTCTCTCTCTCTCTCTCTCTCTCTTCCTCTTCCTCTTCTTCTTTCAGGACCACATTCTTCTTCTTCTATTCCTCCACTCACTATCTTTGCCTCTCTGCCTCTCGGACCCAAGATCGCCACATTTTTCAATGGTGCATCCGGCTCTCAATCACTCCTTCCACCTCTAACCACTTACACTTTGAATTTCAAACACATAATCATGCACTTGTGTTGTAGTCCAAACAACTGGCTCTCAATTTCATGCACTTGTTCTGTAGTCCAAACAAATGGCTCTCAATTTCAAAAGTAAGACATGCATAAAATAAATTTCACTTCTTAGTATGCTGTACCATGACCATAAATATTACCTAGCATGCTGTCACAAGCACACGCATGGCCCGCGGCCATAACATATCCACACAGGCGCGACACACATCACACCTAACCGAACACAGGACAAATCCTGCAATGTGGAGAATCAGCGAATATGATACCCCAAGATCTTACCTGACATATTAGAAGCCACACTACCGAACCAGCATCATCCAAACCAACATGAAAGCCATCATCCTCAGCGCTCCTTTATTTTGCAGGACAGATTTTGATACCTCGCCAGGTGTCTCTGCAAACAAACAAGACCAAGATCAATACAACACACCACATGCCTGCAAAATTCAGAACAAGCAAATCTAATTCAAACAGAAAAGAACGAGGGCCATCTGCCCAAATTATTCTAACAATTCTGAAACAACTCATCATTTGAAAACAGGCAAACATCTTATTCTTATGGCGCATCACGTCCCATTGACTTCGATCTGAGAATAAAAAGGAACATAAACAAAAAAAATTGTGAGGGCAAAGGAAAGAGAGAAAGGGGAGCTCATCACCTACCATGGCCCAAAGCAGGGTAAGGTCCCGCCACTGCATCCAGTACCGTCCATGACGCTGTCTGGTACTACACAAGTTGCCGAGGTGTCTTCATTTTTTTTGAGTTAGCGGCGCCCGTTAATCAGGCGGCCGCGGCGGTGTCCCATACGCCCGTCAGAGTCGTCTCCCAGTCTCGCGCCATGGGCTCAAACGGCGGCGGAAGTGGAGGCATGGAATCAAGCGGTGGTGGTGGCTAGTGGAGACGTGAGATCAAGTGGATGCCCCGGCCATGGATAAGGCCTCCTCCACCACCGAATCACACCGCCGACTGCCACGCCAGGCTAGGGCCACCCTGCACTAGCCGCCCTCCATGGCTCCCAGCTCTGGCCGGACCTCCTCCGGCCAGGCCACCACCTGACCTCGCGTCCGCACTTCTGAGGCTGGGGACATCCGCCTCAGGTGCCTAGCCGGCCGACCACCAGATCCCAGCCGCTCAGCCTGACCTCCGCCAGCCGACGGCCACCTTGCCATGGATGTCGAGGTTGACATGGCCGAGGCGCGTGGGCACCGTGGAGGCTGCTTGATGGTGCGTGCGGACAACGAGTGCTACGGCGAAGTGGAGAGGGTAGCAGGGCGACAGCGGCATGGTGAGCCGGTGAGCAGGGGTCGTGCGCCGTTTTCGTTGGAAAGAATGCCTCACGTCTGATTCGGCTGACAAATAGATGGAAATAATGCCTCACGTATCTGATTAGGAGATCCACGATCGGTTATTTTGTTTCCTAATTAATGTGATTGAGCGATTTAAGGTAAGGTTAATTAATTTAGATTTGATCTTTAGAGATTGATCGTGATTGATTCTTTCACATAAAGACATTACTAAATAATTTGCGTCAGCATGAAAAGTTCTGATCCGTTCAGATTTTTTTCGTTGTGTGAGAGGGTGACGCGAAACTAAACCGGTGGGGTGGGGGAGGGGACGAAAAAAACCAGCGAAATAAAACGGACGAAAGTGGTGGGACGAAAATAAACCGTGAATGCTATTCACCAACTCAGACATTAGGAGTAGAGATCGATGACCAGAATGCTTGGAAGCTGGAACTAGCTGTTTGTGCTAACCAAACAAACATCCTAGCGGCGATAGATAGACAGAGTGAGGCTGCTTTCTGAACATGCGGCCAATTGGTCAGCCGCGCACGCACTATTATATTCGGCGCAGAATGCCCTGCCGCTACTCACTCCATAGCATTTGTCAAATGGACATTGCTAGCCGCCACTGACAAAAATTCCGTTTAGCCAGCTTATATGAAGCCAAGATTTGAGGCACTTCTAATTACCAGGTAACATGGTCCTGAAACTCGTTGGCGCCTGTCCTTGAATCTTCCGCTGAAGCCCTAGAGCTGAGGGTGGCGGCTTTCAGTAGACAACCAACCTATCATGCCCGTCTCTCTAGCCAGAGGAGAATAAATTCCCTCAACAACCATCCACGCTTTTAATTTCCGAGAAATTTCCCCAGGTTCACTCTGCAGTAACTTCTCTGCATTTATCTACTCCTATATATGCACAAAAATACAAACTGCCAATTTATGAGTACAAGCAGATCGATCGCGGTCAAAGAGAGACCTTGTGTCAGCGCTGCCGGTCCAGTAACGGTTACGGACGGAGCGTCAAACTGAAACCCCCGAGCAGTTGAGACTGCTCCGCGTAGGGGGGCGTTGCAGCGTCCGCGAGGCAGCGAGCGAGTGAGCGCAGCACGGCAGCAGTGAGGTGAGGCAGAGGAAAGAAAACAGCGAGGGCGGAAAGCCGCCGAGGAAAAAGGCTCCCTGCACAGCCAGCTCGCTTGCAAAAGGCGCCGTTTTTAAAGCGGAAAGGGAGGAGGCAAGGAGAGCAGTCCTTCTCGCTCTCTGCCCCCGCTCGCCTCTCTGCCACCTCCTTTCTGCCGCCCAAAAGAGAGAGGAAGTTTTCGCCTCGGGATGCCGCTGGCTGGCTTTCCGCTGCTAGTCCCTTCCTGCGAGTAGCCTCCTCCCTCTCTCTCGAGCTTCTCTTCCCTTTCCTTGCAGCGAGCGAGAAGGAAGAAGAAGAGAGCGTGCGCGGAGGAGCGTAAGGTGGCTTTTTTGGGGGGATAGATTCCATTCCTCTCCTTGGAGTCGGAGGAGGAGGAGAAGTAGTGGGGAATTGGGTAGCTAGGCCAGATCAATTGCTTTCTCTCGATTCTCCTCGCCTTTTCTCCAACTTTTCTCTCCCGTTGTTGGTTGGTTGGTTGTTCCTTGCTTGCGAGGGGGTTCTCGGTTCTTGGTGCAGAAAAGAACGACGAATCAGTCGGTCAGTCCCCTGTTCCTGTACGAGTGGCGAGTGAACTGACGAGCGTGGTTTCTTGGGAGCTTGGAGCAGGAAAGGGAGGAGGAGGAAGATGGCAGCCGCGCCGCCGCCCAAGGCCGACGAGCTGCAGCCGCATCCGCCCAAGGAGCAGCTGCCCAGCGTGTCCTTCTGCATCACCAGCCCACCGCCATGGCGTACGTGCCCTGCCTCTGCTCCACCCCGCCTCAGGGGCCTTTTGATTTTGCTCTTTAAAAGCTTCCCTCACTCCTCCGTGCTTGTCCTTCACTGTCCTCAGTTTGTTTTTCGTACTTGCTGTTCCATGTCCAGGCTTTCTTTCTTTCTCACTGCATATGTGTGCTGATTACCGACCTGTATTTCTTGTCGTCGATGCACATCAGTCTGTTCATATTTTCACTACAGAAAGCTTTTCATGTTTTTTTATTGGAAACGAATTCTTTCGCCTAACCAGTCTGGAAGATTCTTTGATCTTGAATTTACAATGAAAAGGCCTTTCAGTTGCACATCTTTTTATGCAATTGATAGTACATACTACTCATATCAAATGGTGTACTCTATGCTGATGTTTCTCTTGTGCTTGTAATCTTGTACGCAGCCGAGGCCGTGATCCTAGGATTTCAGCATTTCATAGTCATGCTGGGCACCACCGTCATCATACCAAGCGCGCTTGTTCCTCAAATGGGAGGTGGAAATGTGAGTCCTCACCTCTTTATTTATGTCCTCTGTTTTACTCACTTACATATAAATTCAACATCTCGGAAGAAGTAATAAATGATGGACACTCACTGAATTTATTTCTATCAGGAGGAGAAAGCTCGGGTAATCCAGACGCTCTTGTTCGTCGCCGGCATAAACACCTTACTGCAAACCTTCTTCGGGTCTCGCCTCCCCGTCGTCATGGGTGGCTCCTACACCTTCGTCGCGCCGACCATCTCCATCATCTTGGCCGGACGCTACGACAATGAGGCAGACCCTCACGAGGTACTGCCCACAGACTGGTCTTGTCATTAATCTACAAGTTCTCGCAATAAAAGCTAATGGGTTTGTGTTGTTGTCATCAAAGAAATTCCTACGGACGATGAGGGGGACACAAGGCGCTCTCATAATCGCGTCCACGATTCAGATCATCCTTGGCTTCAGCGGCCTGTGGCGCAATGTTGTCAAGTTAGTCCCATTTTCAGCCTTTCTTCGTCGAATTATAGTACAAGTTCTGTTAGTACTGCCCTGTAGCGTTTCAGCTTGTGCAGTTAAGGGTTGAGTTAACTATCCTGCATGATTTATGTGCAGATTGCTGAGCCCATTATCCGCAGTTCCTCTTGTTTCACTTGTCGGATTTGGGCTTTATGAGCTCGGCTTTCCAGCGGTTGGTTTTGCTCCATCACTTGCTAATTTCCTCTGCTTCTAGTATCTTCTTGGAAGAGTGAATAAAAGGTATTCATGATCAAATACAGGTAGCCAAGTGCGTGGAAATTGGTCTTCCAGAACTCATCCTAATGGTCGCATTTTCTCAGGTATCACAACATTTTACAAAGTTCTGACTGACCAGGTCAATGTTTTTAAATGGTTTTTAGTGAGGTAATGATGTACTAATCTTGTTTGTTTCCTGGACAGTATTTGCCTCATGTGTTGCATTCTGGAAAGGGTGTCTTTGGCCGGTTTTCTGTTCTTTTCACCGTTTCAATCGTGTGGCTCTACGCATACATCCTCACAATCAGCGGCGCCTACAGAAATGTCAGGCCGAAGACGCAGGCGCATTGCCGCGTCGATCGTTCAGGGCTTATCGGAGGAGCTCCATGGTAGGGTCCCAGGAGAGGAAACCATATTGTTATGATGTATTACAATTCTGATGACATTCCTAACGAAGGTGCTGTCTGAAACCTGCTGCAGGATAAGCGTTCCATATCCGTTTCAGTGGGGGGCTCCTACATTCGATGCTGGAGAATGTTTTGCAATGATGATGACTTCATTCATTGCCATTGTAGAGGTTTGTCTGCAATATTTACCCTAAAAATAGGAAACAGATGCTATACATTCAGTCATAATAAGATGGTACTTATACATTGCAGTCCACTGGAGCCTTCATTGCTGCTTCAAGGTATGCAAGTGCAACGATGATACCTCCATCGATCGTCAGTCGGGGAATTGGTTGGCAGGTAAATGAACCATTTATTGGACAGTGGAGTTTGTCTAATCTTATTTTACTTGGTAATAATGTATGCTGATCACTCTGAAACGTCACTTTCAGGGCATCGGTATCTTGCTTGATTCATTCTTTGGAACAGCCAATGGAACCTCAGTTTCAGTGTAAGTATATTTTTGGGGATAGTAGTAAAAGTGGCATGACTTGATTGCACAGAAAATTAGTTTGCTCTACTAATTACTTGATTATCTTTGTGAACTTTGTATTTGCAGGGAGAATATTGGATTACTTGCTGTGACACATGTTGGCAGCAGGAGGGTGGTGCAAATATCTGCCGGCTTCATGATTTTCTTTGCTGTCCTAGGTAGACTATTTTTAAAGCTATTGTTACTTGAGTTTGGTTGTGCACATATATTGCTATCAAGGATTATTTTAATTTTGTTTCTTTTGGCAAAACAGGGAAATTTGGAGCCCTATTCGCGTCCATTCCACTGCCTATATTTGCTGGCATGTACTGTGTTTTCTTCGCATATGTCGGTACGTCCAGATACCCGAAACCGCTCGTCGTTCAGAAGTCTACATTTGATTATTTTCAGCATGCTATGTTGCCAATTGGTTTGCCATCAGTATGACTCATTGGTTCTTTCTTTGCCGAGCAGGTGCCTGTGGCCTGAGCTTCCTTCAGTTCTGCAACTTGAACAGCTTCAGGACCAAGTTCATCCTGGGCTTCTCATTCTTCATCGGCATATCGGTCCCTCAGTACTTCAACGAGTACGCCTCCGTCTCGGGCCATGGCCCAGTGCACACGGGCGCTAGATGGGTACGATAAGCAAGCACACGGCTCGGTCCCTCGCCATTGCTCCTCCTTCAGCAGCTCTCTGAAGTCTGAAATATCTGACTGTTGTCACCGTTTGTTCATTTCGGCAGTTCAACGACATGATCAACGTGCCCTTCTCGAACAAGCCGTTCGTGGCGGGGCTGGTGGCCTACTTCCTGGACAACACGATGCACCTGCACCAGAGCGCGGTGAGGAAGGACAGAGGGTACCACTGGTGGGACAAGTTCAGGAGCTTCAAGAAGGACGCCAGGAGCGAGGAGTTCTACTCCCTGCCCTTCAACCTCCACAAGTTCTTCCCTTCGGTATGATCGCGTAATGCCGTCGCGGAGAAGGGCGCTGTCGATCCACTTGTTGGTGCATTGGCTGAACATGGTCCTGCTAGCTTGATCTGTCGAGTTTCTGTGGTGCCGCTGTGCGTCAATTTTGTGTATTTATGGACGAAATGGACTGATTGGACCAGTGGGGACGCCATGTTCGTTTCTTGGTTCTGCGCGGATCAACGTCTCATGAGTCATAACCTGTTGTCAATCTGTCAATGTACATGCGGTTTCCCTAGCCCAGGAAAAACGATTATCATTGTCATAATTTATTTCCTTGTCCTAGAAATTAAAGAGTGAAGCGTTCGATTATGCTATTTCTTAGGCCTGCTATTTCCAACCCAAAAAATGCTCAACCTGATAAGCACTTTATAATGCTATTTTTTAGGAAAGGAGCATCGTGCACCCAATTTTATTCGCATATGTTCTATGATGACATACACAAACACTTCCGAGGAACCCGTACACTTTTTATTTTCAAAGCATGAGCGTCTTGACATGCAGACATTTCTGGTTCACATATACGTTTGGAAAAATATATGCACAATTTTCTGATAAAAAAAATAATTTTACCTTGGTATATGAGAACAGTCTATTTTTTGCAAGACAGGAAATATATTTTTCCACGTGCAAGAATATTTTAATAATGAACATACTTATCAATACAAGAACACCTATTTTGATATGCATGAATATTTTTCCAATACGAGATTTTTTTTTACAGCTCAAAGTACATCTTTAGTCATTACAACCAATAAGAGTTATATTGACTCTAAAAAAAAGAGTTATATCATTTATAATAGGAGGTACAATGGCAGGGGGCGGAATATACAGCCATTCATTTGAATTCAATGTTTTTGCCTCACGGAAGGTGTGCTCATAGGAGACTGCTGTGAATTCCCTAGCCAGAAAATGGCAATCACGAAAGATTGCAGAGGCCAATCATGCTGAGTGCATCTCATTCTTCATTGCATCGATGACCTCCACAATGTTGAAGTTGATCACACGGCTGGAGCACACCATAGCGACTGCTAACAGCAAGCCTGGAAGAACTATCCCCCTTCCACATAGGTACCAACATGATGTAGTTTTTTTTTTTTCTGCGGGTTACCAACATGATGTAATTATCAACTCTGTCGATGCATCATGCATCACGTCCCAAGACAGGCGATCCAGTCTGTTCGTAACATAACAAAAAGGGTTTGTCTATGTCACATCTAGATATGAGATAATACTTCACACCTAAGTATGATGTCAGCGCCACCTCATATTTTCATTGTTTGTCATGTTTGTTTGATTTTAAATTGTCAAAGCACAAAACTAAAAGCCCTATACGTAAATCCGGTCGCTAGTTCCCCTCAAAAAAAATCTGGCCGCTAGCTACCAGTACAGAAAAGTACGATCGCTAGTTTTTCTAGGAAAACAAAACTGACCGCTAGTGCGTCTGATCGTTATACATTTACAAGTACGTCTCTCATTGCTAGTTCTAGGCTACCAACGTTTTTTTTTGCCTTTTGGTTTTTGCGGTTTTCACTCTTATATTTATATAACTAATTTTCAGTAAGGAACAAAGTTTGATCAAAACATATTTCAAAAAAGATGTTCAAGAATTTACTTAATTTTTTTCAAATTATAAAAAATGTTAACGAATACCAAAAATGTTCTAATATACGGTGAACAATTCTTTTTTTTCATTATCTGAATACACACTAATTTTTTTTCAATATACATTGAACTTTTTTTTAATATACAGTGAACTTTTTTATATACGATGAACTTTTTTAACCATACACAATGAGGATTTCTTTAAAATACACTAAATTATTTTAAAACATGTACTAAACAATTGATTGTGCACTCAAAAAATGTTCATGGATTAGAAAAAAATCATGATTCAAAATTTATTCGCAGATTCAGAAAATATGTTCACAAATTTCCAAAATATTTTGAAAAATGTTCATAATTTTGAAAAAGGTTCAGATATTTTAACAAAGAAAAAGGAAAGGAAAAGTAGAAAAACAAAAAGAATGAAAAGCGAACAGGAAAAAAACGAGAAAACCAAATAGAGAAAATAGATAAAATAAGAAGAGGACAAAAAAAGGTTGCAACCATCCCAAAACCGGCAGAAAGGTTCCTTAAACCGGATCCCCAAACCCATATTGCTCCGAGTAATCCCTGTTCGCTTCCCAAAAACCCACTCACTAACAGCGCAAACGGGTCAGCCCGCTATGACTGAATAGTGAGCGGTCACTACACTTAGCGATTGCTATAAGCCCCCCTCCCCCACAATGTCCTTGTTGTTTTATTAGCGATATGCAAGTTGATGGTGGACTTACAATTGGGTCAAAAACGTCAGGCCCAATTACAAGTCAAGGGTGGACTTGAAACTGTGGCAAAAAAAAAGGATCAACGGTCTCTGTTGCATGTCAATGGTGAATTTTCATCTTGGACAAAAGAAAAGGTCCGCCCAGTCACAAGCCGATGGTTGACTTGCAACTGGGACAAAAAAAGGTCGGAGCCCCAGTTGCGAGTCGAGGGTGGACTCGCAATTGAGACTATAAAAGATCGGGCCCCAGTTGTGAGTCGAGTTTGGCCTTGCAACTGGGACAAAAAAGGTTGAGCCCCAGTTGCGAATCGAGGGTGGAGTTGCAACTGGGACAAGAAAAGGTCGAGCCCCAGTTGCGAGTCAACGGTGGACTTTCAACTGGGACAAAAAATAGTAGGGCCCTAGTTGCGAATCGAGGGTGAACTTGCAATGGGGACTAAAAAATTCGGGCCCCAGTTGTGAGTCGAGGGTGGACTTGCAACTCGGACGAAAAAGGTTGGGCCCCTGTTGCGAGTTGAGGGTAGACTTGCAACTGTGACAAGAAAAGATCGAGCCCGAGTTGCGAGTCGACGGTTGACTTTCAACTGGGACAAAAAACAGTCAGTTGCGAATCGAGGGTGAACTTGCAATTGGGACTAAAAAACTCGGGCCCCAGTTGCGAGTCGAGGGTGGACTTGCAACTTGGACAAAAAAGGCTGGGCCCTACTTGCGAGTCGAGGGTAGACTTGCCACTCGGACAAAAAAGATTGGGCCCCAATTGCGATTCGAGGGTGAACTTGCAATTCGGACAAAAAAGGTTGGGCCCCAATTGCGAGTCGAGGGTGGACTTGCAACTTGGACAAAAAAAGGTCTTGCCCAATTTGTGAGTCGAGACTGGACTTGCAACTAGAACAAAAAAGTTTGGGCCCTAGTTACGACTCGAGGGTGGACTTCCAACTGGAACAAAAAAACGTCGGACCCCAGTTGCAAGTCGAGGGTGGACTTGCAATTAGGACAAAAAATATCGGGGCCCAGTTACGAGTCGAGAGTGGAATTGCAACCGAAAAAAAGGTCGGGCACCCATTGCGACTTGAGGGTGAACTTGCAACTGCGACAAAAAAAGGTCGGACTCCCAGTTGCGAGTCGAGGGTGGACACGCAATTGGGACGAAAAATGTCGGGCCCCGGTTATGAGTCGAGTTTGGACTTGCAACTGGGACAAAAATGGTTGGGCCCCAGTTGTGAGCCGATGGTGGACTTGCAACTGGAAACAAGAAAAGGTCGAGCCCAGTTGTGAGTCGACGGTGGACTTGCAACTGGGACAAAAAAAGATCGGGCCCCAGTTGCAAATCGGGAGTGGACTTGCAATTGGGACTAAAAAACTAGGGCCCCAGTTGCGAGTCAAGGGTGGACTTGCTACTCGGACAAAAAAGGTTGGGCCCTAGTTGCGAGTCGAGGGTGGACTTGCAACTGGGACAAAAAAGGTTGGGCCCCAGTTGCGAGTCGAGTGTGGACTTGCAACTAGGACAAGAAAAGATCGAGCCCCAGTTGCGAGTCGACGGTGGACTTGCTACTGGGACAAAAAAAGTCGGGCCCAGTTGCGAATCGACAGTGGACACGCAATTGGGACTAGAAAACTCGGGCCCCAGTAGCGAGTTGAGAAGTGGACTTGCAACTCAGAGAAAAAGGGTTGGGCCGTAGTTGCAAGTCGAGGGTGGACTTGCAACTCGGACAAAAAAGGTTGGGCCCCAGTTGCGTGTCGAGGGTGGACTTGCGACTCGGGCAAAAAAGATTAGGCCCCAGTTGCGAGTCGAGGGTGGACTTGCAACTTGGACAAAAATAAAAGGTCTAGCCCCATTTGTGAGTCGAGAGTTGACTTGGAACTAGGACAAAAAAAGGTTGGGCCTTTGTTACGAATTGAGGGTGGACTTACAACTGGGACAAAAAAAGGTCGGACTTGAGTTGCGAGTTGAGGGTGGACTTGTAATTAGGATAAAAAAATCTCGGGGCCCAGTTGCAAGTCGAGAGTGGAATTGCAACTGGGAAAAAAAACATGGGACCCTAGTTGCGACTCGGGGGTGGACTTGCAACTGGTACAAATAAAGATCAGACCCCCAGTTGTGAGTTGAGGGTGGACTTGCAACTGAGACAAAAAAAAGGTCACGTCCTAGTTATAAGTCGAGGGTGGGATTGCAATTGGGACAAAAAAAGGTCGGGCCTCTGTTGCGAGTCGATGGTGGACTAGCAACTAAAAAAAGGTCGGGCCCAAGTTGCGAGTCGACGGTGGACTTGCAACTAGGACAAAAAAAGTTGGGTCCGAGTTGTGAGTCGGGGACGGACTTGCAACTGGAACAAAAAAATCCGGACCCTAGTTGCAAGTCGAGGGTGGACTTGCAACTGGGACAAAAAAAGGCCGGGTCCTAGTTGCGAGTCGAGGGTGTACTTGCAACTGGGACAAAAAAGGTCAGGCACAAGTTGCAAGTCGAGGACCGAAAAAAGCGAAGCCAAACAGGCCTAGGCCAACAACAAGATACGCAATAAATAAACAACGATAAGCGAGGCGGAAGATAGAGCGCTTGCATGAAAATTACGGGAACTAAATCAAAATGGTGAATTTTAAAATACACTTATGAAATTTTAAAAATCATGGATTTTAAAAATACCAAAAAAGGGAGAAAACAAAAGTTTAAAAACAAAAAAATGGAAAAACAATTTTTTTTAAAGAGCCTTGTTCCAAAAGACCGACCGAAAACTATAAGTTGGCACCCTAGCGCCCTATAACTCACGGAGCGTATCTATACCTTGTCTTGCCTCTCCCTGCTCTTTTCCTTTTCTTTTGAGAATGCCTCTCCCTGATATGGGAATACATTGCCGATGACGTGAGATTAAGAGTTTGCACCAAAAAGTTATAGCAACAAAATCTAACGGACATCAACTTAGATAAGACATTGATAATACTCTTCTAGATGTGATTTGGCAAATCCAAAAAATAATCATAAATTTATAATGAATAGATGGAAAAAGAGGGAAAAAAATAAAAAGAGTAAAATGAGACGAACAGTCTCACTGTGATCCTGTTCTCCATCGTGTGCACTTACATTCTCTCTGTAGCCCGCATGAAAAACATGTAGGAGATATGCCCTAGAGGCAATAATAAATGTTATTATTTATCTCCATGCTCATAATTATGTTTGTATTCCATGCTATAACTGCTATGGTTCTCGAGTCTACAATAACCACGAGGCTCGGAGAAAGACTCATATGCACGTGTGGAATAATAAACGATAAAATGTATTCGTAGTCTGGCCTCTAAGACTAGCTCAAGTGTTGCATGATGATCCTGTTTTCCTGATCATGGGGCATGACTATGCCAACAAACTTTGAGGGCACATTGTTAGAAGAACACTTGTGTTGAATCGACCCGATTGATGTTATGCTATGAGATACATTCGTCACAAGTTAATGTTTATAACACAGAGATGGTTTACGTTTGCATAATTCCTTTGGCCATGAGAGTATCGAGTTTCTTCATGCTTGCTTCATGAACTTTGGGGTTTGTTAAACGTCATCCGTAAATGGGTGGCTATTATGGCGGCTTACGGGTTCATGGGAAAGTGTGACTAGGGACTTGATAGCTCAAGATTGGGATTTGCTCCTCCGGTGATGGAGAGATATTCTTTGGGCCCTCTCGGTGTTACGGTATCCATCATCGTCTGGCAGACACATTGTGATTTGATCACAGGGATACCGGAACACGGGAACGAGAAAAGAGAACAAAACCGGTAACGAGGTAACTGGCATAGTGGACAAGTTGTTGATTCACGGGGATGCCGATAAATCTCACCTCGGGTATTTGTAACATATCGCGAAGCAACAGGAATAGCGCACGGCAACTGGAGGTTCACTCGAATATTTATTCGTGTGGGTATAGGGGTCAATATGGGTGTCCACGGCTCCGATGTTGATCATTGATCGGAAAGTGTTCCGGTCATGTCTATACTTCACCGAACCTATAGGGTCACACGCTTAAGGGTCATCTATCTGCTGAATACTAGACAGGAAGTCTGAGAGAAAGTCACCGGAAAAGTTTCGGAGACAACGGAAGAGTTCCGGAGAGAGACACCGGAAGAGTTTCGGTAAAACCGAAAAGTAGTTTCGGAGTATACCATTAAGTCAAAATGGTTTCGGCACACGCCTGAAAATTCTTGGAGGGTGCCAGAGTTGTTCTAGGAACTTCTAGGATTTTTTCGGAGAAAAAAAGGGGAAATGTTCCGGAGCTGCCGGAACCGCTTTGGTTGCTTTTCGCAGATGAAAATTACTAATCCGAAACTGTTTCGGAACGCGTCCAAAATTATTTTAGTGGGTACGGGAAATGTTCTAAGACCTACAGAAATATTTTCGGATTTAACGGTCGCGGAAAAATGTTTCTGTGAATAGAAAAAATAACTTTATGGTTACTTTATGGAAAGCCACCTTTTTGGGCTTTGTCCCAAAATATCTTAGGGATGACATGGATGGATGAGAGCCACCCTACCCCTTGGGTTTTCCTATAAATAGAGGTGGAGAGGCACTCTCCACACTCAATCTTTCTCACATACAAATGCCATGCATGATCTGGCCTTCTCTCTCCCTCCCCGCGAAATAGTTTCGTAGAGCCGAAAGGCTGTCTGGGTTCCGGTGGGAACTAGTTCTGAATGGCAAAGCCCTACCGGATAGATGACACCATATGTGTGCAATCTCGTAGAGAGGTCGTAGGTTCGATCTTTTTGCCCGAGGGGCTGTTCGAGAATGCCTCCTGAAGGGCTGTCCGAGTGACCGTCCGAGTTTCTGTGAGTGCCTCCCGAAGGGCTGTCCGTGATACCGTCCGGGGGACTGTCCGACCGCCTCCCGAAGGGCTGTCCGTGGGACTGACAAGGGAGTACATCCTCGCGGTTGGGAGGTTGTAAATCCTAGCTGCGGGGATCTGCACCGACGATCTACATCGACTCTACTTCCGCTGCGCTACGAGTCGGTAACGATCAGATCAAAAACCTTGTATGCATCTCTATAGTGATCCTGGGCGTGCTCGCAGTACCGATTTTTTTTGTTTTCTGTCGCGTTCCCCTACAGTGGCATCATGAGCCGTGCTATGCGTAGATGCAGGTTACGATCTAGAATACATAGAGATGTATGGGTGTTGCACAATATAATTTTGTAGTAGATGAGATCTATTGCTGAAAATTATTTGTGGGGGTAGCAGATGAAATATGTTACCCGATGTTCTTGTTGCTTCCCTGAAATTTGCGTATTTCTGATCTTGATAACGGCATGGTGGAGTTTCAAAGTTCTGGTAATCCGCGATCCTGATTGATCAACGAAGTGCTAACAGTTCGTTGAATTCCACCATAGCTAAAAGAAAGATGAAATTTCGCAGACGAAAGGGCAATGCAGATATGATCTGCACGGGGGTCATGCGTATGACGAAGTACAGTATGGGGCTCGAGATTTTATTATCTCGTGTTTCATACACCCCGCAAAGTTAATCTAGCGACTTGAATAATCATACTTGATGATAAACGTTGGTAGCTTCGGTTTGTTTCGAAACCTTAGAAGCCACGTAAAATAAATTTTTGCATAAATCGATTAGAGGCGTCTAATTTGGTTTTGCGGGATGTACATGAGATGTGCATGGGATGTGGTATAGTCTTCATCATATTTAATTTGATTATGTATGAGATGACTATATGATGTAAATTTACTAACATGACCTGCGCGGCTTGATGGCTGGAGCCATATGATTGTCACTTTAAATGACCTGCGTGTCAACCTTAAGTAATGCACTTATTTTATTAGCTATAGAGATAGCAATATCATCTGGTGCATCGACAAGGTGGTGGCAATCTTCGCGAAGGTGAACACCGACGCAAAATGCCGAAGACGAAGAAAATAAAGACTTCTCCGTCAGAAAGGGCTATACCATATCATGCTATTATGAATTGCCTGAGATGTTTATCCCTTATGATGCACCCTTCTTGATTGCGCGGTAGTCGCTTTTTATTAGGGTGATCTCTCACTTAAAATATCAAGTAGTTAGTGTTCTCCCAAGTGTAGCACCGTCTACAACACGTATCTTTTCGGAGTGTGCCATGTACACATGAGCACGAACGATTAGAGAGGTGTAATGTGGGTGAAGGTCAGACCTCACTGCGTGATCACTTGGTTGTCTTGACGTTCAGGCAGGACAGTCCTGAGCTCGGAACACGCGCATTGAAAGATGGACAAGAGTCACATAGAGATGTGATTGGCAAGCTGGCCTACCGATTAAAATTCGCGTCATCAGTGACGAACCCGTCAATGGCATTGAATTGAAATGCGGGCCTTGAATCGCTCACAATTAATTATGAGAGATATTGATTTGAGTGGGAGCGCACTTTAGAATTAACTTGTTTAATTCTCAGTGCAATTTATTATGAACATTGTCTAAGTGAACTTTGCATAATAGTTATAGAATAATGGCTCGCGTTTCCACCTTTCCTATTAAAATTGAATAGCTGTTAAATATCTGGTTAAACTTTATGATTGGTAACGTAATGTGAGGATTGTCCTCAAGAGTGCCGAGAAGGACTTTGTCCTATCGCATGCTTTCGGTATTCTCCCGCTTATGCTATGGATAATGTGACTCTCGTCCTTCAATCCAAAAGCTAGAATTCCGTTACGGTCAAAGTGCAATATGTTTGCTTCCATGAGACCCGAACTTCAATGGTTTGGGATAGTTATGTGATATTCAGGAACTGAAAATTATTTTCAGATACAAACAAAGGCTAAAAGATATGAAATATCCAAAGCAATGTTTGTTTGCAAACTATTAGTAAAAGTGTTTACTATGCATTAGACTAATACAAGAGGGATCCAGTAGAACGTCTGTCATGTAAATGAAGGTGAATAAAACAACAACGTAAAGAGAAAGGAAATATCCAAAGGGTGTTAGTGTGACTTACACGCCTAGGAAGTCCGGGGCTAACGCCACTCTTAAGTTGGGTGCTTCTTCTGAGAGTAGGAGAAATACTGAAAGTTAAACTGTTAGAAGTATAAAGGCAAAAAGAGAGAAGACTGGAATATCCAGCTCATGTATGAATGTCATACAAGTTATTGATGTATAGAAGGCTGGTCAAAACTATAATTCTTGGGAATTATGATTAAACATGTTAATCACTGATTCTTGGGTATTGTGAGTTGATCACAGAGATACCCGCTCGATTGCATTCTGTTGCGACTCGATGCAAGAACTACTACGGCCTAAAAGACTTGCCGGAAATAAGGTTTAGATACGCGCTGGGAACATAGTAAATGTTACTATACCTTCCATCGGTGTATTACCTATGTATTTATTTTCACAATTCATTTTTGGAGTTTCATACACTCTAGCCCATTGCTTAAGATATCTTGCAGGAAGATTGTTCATAAGAGAACTTTTGATGTTCGGTGTTATGAATAAAATAAGGGCCATACTTTCATTATGAATGAGATGTATATTATGAATATTGATAATAATACATTACCTCTGTATTTACTTTCATAATTCATTTTAGAGTTTTATACACTCTAGCCCATTTGCATAATGTTTGTTGCAAGAGTGTTGTTCATAAAAGAACAATTGTTGTTCAGTATTATGAATAACATAAGGGCCATACTTCCATCATGGATGGGATGTATGTTATGAATATTGATGGTAATATGATACATCCATAACACTGACGCTAAATGTCGCAAGACTAAAAGAATACCACACATGTGTGGCACTGCATTTGGTCACATTGGAGAAACCCGCATGGAGAATTCCATAATGATGGATTTTGAAGTCGTATGATTATGAATCATCTGACACTTGCAACTTTCCTACGAAAAGTGAAGTGACTGAAATACCGTTCACAGGCCATAAGGAACGAGCAAAGAACTTATTGGTGATCATACATCATGATGTGTGTAGTCCGATAAATGTTGTTGCTGGCAGTGGATTTGTCTATCTTCTGAAATGACTCAAGTAGATGTATGGATATTTACTTGATCAGACGTAAGTCTGGATCTTTTGAAATCATTCAAAAGGTTTTCAAAATAAAGAAGAAACTATTGTAACAAGAAAATTATGTTTCTGTAATTGGATTACGGAAAAAAAATTGAGTTACAAGTTTAGCGAATGTCTGATGAGTTGTGAAAAGAGTTTCATAACTTACACCTCCTGGAGCACCACTGTGAGTGGAATGTCCGTGAAGATGTAATCAAACCATTTATGACATGGTAAGATCAAAGATGACATAAATCAATTTGCCATTATCCCTTTTAAAGTAATGCTTTAGAGACTGCGACTTTTACACTGAAAAGAGCGCCATCGGATCTGTTGAAATAACGCCATGGTATGGTAACCCCAACCATGTTATGTCTTTTCTTAACATTTGAAATATGGGGATTGTGTAAAAATATTTACAAACCTATTCCAAATCAGATAAGTGCTACTTTGTAGGTTATCCCAAATTATTGGGTATTCCTCCCTCACTATACCGAGGCAAAAGTTTGCCACAAAGAACGGTATGATTTTGAAAGAAAATGTTTCTTGCAAAAAGGTGAGTGGGAGGACAGTGCAACTCGACGAGATAACAGTATCTTCGTTGTCATGACAAAGGAAAGAAACCCAGAAGCAATTCCAAAGTTTCCTCCTGCGACTGATACAGAAGCCTCTACAATAAAATGTATGGACTTCGGTCGAACTTGCAGCTGAACCACGTAGGCAAAACTCGTGCAAACCTCTTAGGTGCGCAAATGAGATATTGTTGTTAGACAACAGTATACCTACGATAATCAAGGAAGCGTTGATGGGCCCTGACTCCGGAATTGGCTAAATGCCAATACAATCTGAGATAGTTTCCATATAAATGATTCAAGATTAAATCTTGATGAACCCTTCGGAAGACTTAGAGTCTAACGAACATTAATGGAACTATAAACTGATGTGGATAAAATGTTTTATCCATAAAGCTCGACTTGTTGCAATAAACAAGTTCAAGGAGTTGACTACGATGAGGTTGTCTCACCGTAGCGATGCTTAAAGTCGGTTCGGGTTAAACTAGCAATTAATACATATTTCAATCATGAGATATGAAACATGGATGACGAAAGAATTTCCATGAAATGGGAATACAAACTAGGACTTGTATGTGATACAGTCCAAAGTATTTTGTCGATCCAGAGGATGCTAGTGAGTGTGCAAACTTCAAAGTTCCAGCAATGGACAGCAGAGAGCAAAAAGGAGTTGGAATCTTCGTTTTGATGAAATAGTCAAAAGAGTTTGATTTCATCAATGGATAGCGAAGATGCTTGTGGTTACAAGAAAGTAAGTGGGAGCATAATAATATTTCTAAAAAAAACCTTGTGTGCTTGACACATTGTTGATTGGAAATAATATAAATTTCTTGACACGAATTAGGACTTCATTGAAAAATAGTTTTTTGATGAAGTGCTTGGGCTAGCTAGCCTCGATATTAGGCATATTTATCTATGGAGATAAATATGGCCTAATAGGCTAAAGTCAAAAATACATATTGACAAGATGTTAAAATAGTTTAGCATTAAAACATCACGGAGTGATTCTTGCCGAAGTCACATGGAAAGAGTTTTGCAAAACTCGGTGTCCTAAAACACTGATGAGCAATATACATGATGGATATTCCACACACCTTTGTGTTGGGATTAATCATGTATTCCATGGTATGTAAAACAACCAGATATGTCCGGTACTCCCAAGCAGTTGCGAGTATAGATACCAAAGTGATCAAAGTACTGATCATGGGACAACAGTGAAAGATGTGATTGAGTACTAAAGTAGCACTGATGACATGTTTTCTCGCAAGCGGAGATTATGAAGAGTTTGTTGTAAAAGGTTACATCGATACAGTCTTCATCAATGCTCCAAGCGATTTTTTATTTAAGACAAGGGTTTTGTGTAACACACAATACGGTGGCACGGTAAGTTGGAAATTGTTCCAAACAGGTTACTATGGCGAATTCTATAACAAAGTCTAAGTATGTTGACGCTTTGGAAGCGACAAAGAAGATGTTGAATCATATAGTTCATTCATGAACTTAGTATGGTTCCAAGATGGCTTTGGTCAATGGGACACTATTGCAGATAGTTCTCCATAGCTCAGTCTGAGGAATCAAGGTTTGTCCTGTGATTCACATATGTATTTTGTGAAAGCGTGAAAACGCGAGGATATGCAAAGATACACACGGAACTGAAGATGTCAGGTCCGTTAGACGAAGACTATACCACAAGCGAAGCATATTTTACACCGGTATGCCATAGGTGTAAAGTGCATTAGCATTGACTAGATTATTGGCTCTAGTGCAAGTGGGAGTCTGTAGGAGATATGCCCTAGAGGCAATAATAAATGTTATTATTTATCTCCATGCGCATAATTATGTTTGTATTCCATGCTATAACTGCTATGGTTCTCGAGTCTACAATAACCACGAGGCTCAGAGGAAGACTCATATGCACGTGTGGAATAATAAACGATAAAATATATTCCTAGTCTGGCCTCTAAGACTAGCTCAAGTGTTGCATGATGATCCTGTTTTCCTGATCATGGGCATGACTATGCGAGCAAACTTTGAGGGCACATTGTTAGAAGAACACTTGTGTTGAATCGACCCGATTGATGTTATGCTATGAGATACATTCGCACAAGTTAATGTTTATAACACAGAGATGGTTTACATTTGCATAATTCCTTAGACCATGAGAGTATCGAGTTTCTTCATGCTTGCTTCATGAACTTTGGGGTTTGTTAAACGTCATCCGTAAATGGGTGGCTATTACGGCGGCTTAAGGGTTCATGGGAAAGTGTGACTAGGGACTTGATAGCTCAATATTGGTATTTGCTCCTCCGGCGATGGAGAGATATTCTTTGGGCCCTCTCGGTGTTACGGTATCCCTCATCGTCTGGCCAGACACATTGTGATTTGATCACAGGGATACCGGAACACGGGAACGAGAAAAGAGAACAAAACCGGTAACGAGGTAACTGGCATAGTGGACAAGTTGTTGATTCACGGGGATGCCGATAAATCTCACCTCGGGTATTTGTAACATATCGCGAACCAACAGGAATAGCACACGGCAACTGGAGGTTCACTCGAATATTTATTCGTGTGGGTATAGGGGTCAATATGGGTGTCCACGGCTCCGATGTTGATCATTGATCGGAAAGTGTTCCGGTCATGTCTATACTTCACCGAACCTATAGGGTCACACGCTTAAGGGTCATCTATCTGCTGAATACTAGATAGGGAGTCTGAGAGAAAGTCACCGGAAAAATTTCGGAGACAACGGAAGAGTTCCGGAGAGAGACACCGGAAGAGTTTCGGTAAAACCGAAAAGTAGTTTCGGAGTATACCATTAAATCAAAATGGTTTCGGCACACGCCTGGATATTCTTGGAGGGTGCCAGAATTGTTCTAGGAACTTCTGGGATTTTTCCGGAAAAAAACCGGAAATGTTCCGGAGCTGCCGGAACCGCTTTGGTTATTTTTCGCAGATGAAAATCACTAATCAGGAATTGTTTCGGAACACGTCCAAAATTATTTTAGTGGGTACTGAAAATGTTCTAAGACCTACAGAAATATTTTTGGATTTAACGGTCATGGAAAAATGTTTCTGTGAATAGTAAAAATCACTTTATGGTTACTTTATGAAAAGCCACCTTTTTGGGCTTTGTCCCAAAATATCTTAAGGGTGACATGGATGGATGGGAGCCACCCTATCCCTTGGGTTTTCCTATAAATAGAGGTGGAGAGGCACTCTTCACACTCACTCTTTCTCACATACAAATGCCATGCATGATCAGGCCTTCTCTCTCCCTCCCCGCGAAATAGTTTTGTAGAGCCGAAAGGCTGTCTGGGTTCCGATGGGAACTAGTTCTGGATGGCGAAGCCCTGCCGGATAGATGACACCGTATGTGTGCAACCCCATAAAGAGGTCGTAGGTTCGATCTTTTTGCCCGAGGGGCTGTTCGAGAGTGCCTCTCGAAGGGCTGTCCGAGTGACCGTCCGAGTTTCTGTGAGTGCCTCCCGAAGGGTTGTCCGTGACACCGTCCGGGGACTGTCCGACCGCCTCCCGAAGGGCTGTCCGTGGGACTGTCCGAGGGACTGACGAGGGAGTATATCCTCGCGGTTGGGAGGTTGTAAATCCTAGCTGCTGGGATCTGCACCGACAATTTACATCGACTCTACTTCCGCTGCGCTACGAGTCGGTAACGATCAGATCAAAAACCTTGTATGCATCTCCATAGTGATTCTGGGCGTGCTCGCAGTACCGATTTTTTTTGTTTTCTGACGTGTTCCCCTACAGAACAAGACAACAATAAAATGACGGTGGAAACAAAACATGATGGTTAAAGGAGCCTAGGAAAAACAAAAATAAAAAACAGGCCGAAAAAAGTCCAGAAGCAGGATAATAGGCCAGTGGAAAAACTACGCACACAACGCACGTGACAACCAGCGACGCAACAACCACGGGAATCAACAAAACGAAACAACGAGGTAGACGGCCAGCGACTTGAATCTAACACCTTGCACGAAAATACAAGCAGCGGTAGATCTGACGGTGTGGAGTTTAGATGTGAGGTAAGTATATTACATCTAGATGTGAAATAGCAATTCTGTAACAAAAAATCCAGTATGTTTTGTTTAGTCCTATCAACATTATATGCTTACGTAATATTTTAATTATTTATCTGATTAAAGAAAATTAATGAAATAAATACATTTTTGATATCTTCTATATCTAAATAGCTAGCCCCCACTAACTATTTCTCTCGACATGCAAGCATGCCACATCATCGCACACATGCATGAGAAAAGGTCCACCCCCACTATCATATGTCTCTCAACATGCAAGCATGCCATTTCATCATGACATGCATGGAAGAAAGACCCATCTCAACATGCAAACATATATTGAGAATTTTCATTCTATTATATTATATATATTTAATAAACATTTTACAACTATATAGTAATCAAACATAATAAATTATATGTATTTTTAGTTTTAGCTTTTTATATTATTACTTCAAATATTCATGTTTCCTGCAACAACGTGCTGGGTATCATCTAGTTTTTAAAGAAGAAAGATACTATATGTTAAATGGGCCGCATTGAGTGGTATGCTTAATGCTACAACAACGTTTGGACGTCTTTTTTAGATAGCTTAATGTCGCCGGTGCTCTTATTCTACGTTAGGGCTATATCTCGCCCGCAGCAAGACGAGCTATAGTATTCCCCTCAAGCGCAAGGCTAGCAGGCCGGCCCAACACTGTCGGTCCACCCAGCGGTTTTGGGAGGTTTGTATGGACCAGCTCGGAGTGGTTTTAGAAGCTCCCGTATGAATTCTTTTTCTTTCTTTGTTTCTATGCGTTTTTCCTATCGTTTTTTTCCGGTTTTTCCACCCCCCCCCCCCCTTTTTCAAACAAATCTCGACTTTTTTAACACATGTTGTACATTATTCATATATACACACGGAATTTTTTTCATGTTGAACAATTTCAAATACATGATGAACCTTTTTTAATACATGTTTGAACATTTTTTCAGATACATGCAAAATATTTTCTAATACGCGTTGAACATTCATTTGAACCGTATGATTATTTTGAACTACCCGGCATTTTTTACATCATATATTTTTCAAATTACTCAAACCTTTTTACTTTGTATAAACATTTTTTTTAAATGCGACAAACATATTCTTGAACGCGTGAACTTTTTGCAATGGTTTAAATTACGCAGATATTTTTATATTGTGTAATAGTAGTTTTTTTTATAATTTAATGAACTTAGTTTTTTATGCTGCATTAACATTTTTTAAATGTGTGATGAATGCTTTTAAATTTTGGTTAAATTATTTTAAGAAGCATATATATAGAATATTTCGAAAATATAAACAACACAAATGAACAAGATAGGTGACAGGTACTTACTGGCCGGCCAACAAGTTTTTTTTTTTTGAGTCTTGGCCGGCCAACTAGAGGTTACCTTGAGGTGAACACACACTCTGTCTCGCAGAAGGCAAGACAAAGGGCTGCCCCTATTCAATTGAGCTCCTAATCCCCGCACTATGCGATGCTAGTGCAGCAAACACGAACTCGTGCTTGCGCTTTGCGCCAGACGACCGGCCTATCGATGGGGTTTTTTTAGGCAACCTATTGATGGGTGGTGCGCACCTGTTTTTTTTTTTCTTTCAGTTTTTTTTTTTTTTTTTACTTCTCTAAAAAATATTCAGGATTTCAAAAAAGATTCCAAAATTCATAAAAATCAAGAATTTGGAAAAAATATTCTTGAATAAAAAAAATACGAATTTTAAAAACAATTATTGATTTGAAAATTGTTCCCAAATTTTAAAAAATGTTACTGGATTTAAAAAATGTTCAAGAATTTAAATGATATTTCCATATTTCAGAAACCGTTCACAAATTTGAAAAATGTTTGTAAATTTGAAAAAATGTTCACAAAACATAAAAAAACATTGGCCGATTCCAAAAAAGTGTTTGTGAATTCCAAAATTGTTCCCAAATTTCACAAATCTTTGTCGACTCAAAAAAGTGTTCGCTGATTACTAAAATGGTCGCAAATTCAAATAATGGTTTTCACAACTAAAAAATTCTTCAAAATATTTTCAAGAATTCTAAAAATGTTCTCCGATTTCAGAAAATATGTACCAAATTAAAAAAATACTCGGATTTTAAAAAATGCTCCAAGGTTCAAAAAATGTTTTTGGATTTAAAAAACATGAATTTGAAAATTTGTGTGTGATTTCTAATAGTTTCACGAGTTAAAAAAAAGGTTCACGGATAAAATAAAAATATAGAAAAAATACAATCTAGACGGGGCGTGCGGGGGGTACGGGGTAGGTCGCTATCCGACGACCAATTCGCGAAATAGGAAGTGCCCATATTCTAGGGTTTAAGTGTAGGACATGAGGCAAGTCGGCCGAACTGTGCCTATAAGGGCCGCACCAGACACGAGCCAATATCAATATTTTTAAAATTGCGAATTATGTATTTATTTTTGGATAAATGTATTATTAAAATCAATTAATGCATAATTTATGTCAAAATATTAATATATTTGAAAATGTTCATCTTTCTAATAACATAATCAAAGATTTAATAATACCGTTATGTATTAAAATCTTAATGTGTTTACATTTGTTCGTGGGTAGAAAATATGTATATGCAAGAAAATTTATACATTTGAAATTATAATGTTCATGCATTATAAATATACTTGTGTTTACGAAAATTAGGTTGGGGAAGATTAGCATGAAGTTGTTTCCATAAATTGCTTCGCGTAGATATATCACGTAAGTTACAGTAGCGGGTTGTATTTTTTTATGACAACGTAAAAGCCCCAATAAATCTCGGCCTTACAGTCATTGAGTTGTTTGCTGATGCAGTCTAAGGACTGGGTTCTAGAATGAGATCTCCTAACCAGCGCCTTCCGCGCCGTGTAAGGATCCAACCCTCACGCGCCCCGCTTCGTGGGCTGGCCCAACAACGAGGCAAGCACGTCGCTCACAACACCTCGATTCCCCTGATTGCGGGAGCTCCTATTCGGCGCTCTAGGCGCCCGTTGGGAGACGTGGCGCCTACAGCGATCTTCTGTGGGCTGATTTCGTTCGGCCCATCACCGCTGGTTCATTCTCTGGCCGTTTTCGTTCGTTTGTTTCTTTCGCGCGCCTGAAGCTTAGCGAGAAGCAGGTTCTTTTGCTTCTTTTTTTTGGAGAACTTTTTTGCTAACTAGTGTCAGCTATTGCATTGATTGATTCTAACTGTTTCCAAAAACTTCTTTTGGAAGTACGGTTTTGTAGAAAAAAAGGTTTGTAAATAGAAGAACTGAAATAATATTTCTGCGATATCACTTTTTTTTCCGAAGTAAATAATAAACGTAGGTAACAAATTTTGATGCTGAAAAATCAAAACACGGATTCAAAAGTGTTCACGGGTTTTAGAAAAAAAAGTTCACAAATTTGAAACAATGTTCAACGATTTGGATAAAAGTTCATCGAATATGAAAAAAAAGTTCAACAGATTTGAAAAAAAGTTCAGCAAATTTGAAAAAAGTTCATCAGATTTGAAAAAATTCATCGAGTTTGAAAAAAAGTTCATTGATTTTAAAAAAAGTTCACAAATTTTTAAAAAAGAGCACGGAATTTGAAGAAAAGTTCATCAATTTTGAAAAAAAATCATCAAATTTGAAAAAACAGCTCATCAATTTTGATAAAAAGTTCATTGATTTTGAAAAAAGTTCATCGAATTTGAGAAAAGTTCATCGAAATTGAAAAAAGTTCATCAGATTTGAAACAAGTTCTTCAATTTTGAAAAAAGTTCATCGAAATTGAAAAGGAATTCATCGATTTTGAAAAAAGTTCACATAATTTGAAAGTAGTTCATCGAATTTGGAAAAAGTTCATCAATTTAAAAGAAAAATCTATTGGTTTTAAAAAAATTGCGAAATTTAAAATGGAAAGGAAAAACAAAAAAGAAAAAGCAAGAAGAGAAAAGGCCAAAACAAAAAACCGAAAAAAAAGAAAACCAAAAAAGTTATTTGAAGATAGGATAAAAGGAGGAAAACGAACTACTCCCTCCGTCCGGGTTTATTAGGCCCCCTCTCATTTTGGGCTAAAATTTGACAAATAAATTTAACTAATAAAATGTAAACTATATGTCACAAAAATTATACCTCCGAAAAACTTTTTCAAATACAAATCTAACATTGTACTTTTTGTAGCATTTATTTTATATTTTATTAGTCATATGGATGGTCAAAGTCTGGCTCAAAGTGCTAGGGGGCCTAATAAACCCGGACGGAAGTAGTACATTAGCATCAGCTCCCTGGGTGGCGCACTGGTTTCAGCTGTTCCCTCGCAGCGAACTCATTGCGAGTTCGAACCCTGGTGCGCGCTTCTTTTTTGACTCTTAAAAATAGAAAAAAAAAACTAGAACCTGGCCCAACTAACGCGGCTGCAGGTGCCAGTTAGCAGAAACAGTAATAACCGGCGCTTAAGATTCGCCCCTGGTTGCTCGGTTCACAGTGTTGACCGGTTAAGGTTTGCCAGTCCGCCGTTGAGTTTTCTAGAAAAAATGTCAAATTTTCAAAACATGTTCACGAATTTTAAAAAAGTTAAGGAATATGAAAAAGTTCATGAATTCAAAATAAAATGTTCACGCAAATTTGAGAAATATTTACAAAATTTTAAAAAGTTCATAAAATTGAAAAAAATGCCAGCCCGCCGTTGAGTTTTCTAGAAAAAATGACAAATTTTGAATACATGTTCACGAATTTTAAAAAAGTTCATGAATTCGAAATAAAATGTTCGCACAAATTTTAGAAAAGTTTACAAAATTTTAAAAAGTTCATAAAAATAATTTTTTTTTGCAAACTTTGTTAAAAGTTCAAGCAAATTTGTGATAATTTTGCAAAATTTGAAAGATTCATAAAATTGAAAAAAACGTTCTCAAATTTGAGAAAAAAAATCACGGATTTGGGAAAAAAAATCACAAATTTAAAACACACTGAATTTGAAATATGTTCATGAATTTGAACAAAACTTTGCAAGCTTGGAAAAAGTGCACCAATTTTTGTAAAATTATGAATCCAGAAGGGAAAAATGAAAAAGAATAAAAAGAGAAAAAGGGAAAGAGGAAAGAAAAAAAGCATAAACTAAACAAAAACCGGTGAAACACGGAAACCAAAAAACCCAGCCCAAAAAGACTGGAGGGAACCTTCTGGAAGGTTCCCAAAACCGGTGTTTGGAGTACGTGATTTGGGCCAGCCCATTTCGCTTGCCAGAAGGAATCGAGGGTGTGTGCGAGTTACCGGTAACGAAGTAATTGGCGCTTGAAGCGCTAAATAGGAATCAGGTTCTAGAATTTGCGTTACTACTCTTTGCCTTTGCACAATTATAGTTATTCAATAAAAAAAATCAAGCGAATTTCTATAAAAGGAAAATGATAAAGGAAGTGATTCTAAAAAGCTCTATCAGCGCCCATGGCTGAAGATCGTTGTTCCCCGCAAGGCAAAGAGGAGGAAGAAGAAGAAGAAAATGTCAAGCTTGACAGTTGACGGTGCATTTGAAACACGTCCTACGGAAAAAAGGAAATCTAAACAACAAGCGCTAGCATATATATGTTGTTCATCGTCTGACGAGAAGTCGCATGATCTTGTTCAATCGGAAGTGATTTCTCCAGTTTCCAGTTTTCTTTTAGACCCACTCAAAACAGGCTTTCGCCTCGCTTTATATATAAAGCAACATTCTTTTAGACCCAGGTAAATAGTTTTTGTTTCCAACATGCAGTTAACCGTGCCATGCATGATTGCAGAGCACCGGTGGCCAAGTCCCTATGGATTAGTAGCGACGGTACGTTTGCCTGTGTCCACGGGAGACGCTCAGACACATCACGAACACTAGACGTCTACATATGAGGCGGGCAGACACAGAGATCTTGTGATCGATTTGAATGCTGTTAACTCGGACAGGTCGATCGGATATCTCGCTCGCCAAGACCCATCGATCGCGCAGCGAACTAGCTAGCTAGCTAGGGCGGGCAGCGTGACCATCTTGCAGCTAGCTTTCTTGACGTTCCAACGTCCAGAGACTACGTACTCGGTCTTTGTACATGTGGCCGGCGTTGAACCCCAAGACGTGAGAAGACGGAATCGGACCCCCAAAACCTGCATGGGGTCGAGGCCCAACCTAAACGCTGATGGCGTCCTTGTCTATACATATATCTATGCGGAAACGCTCAACCACCGTGACGCAATGAGCCGTTTCTTCCATGAAAGAAGGATGACAGGTACAACAGGAGTGACACTGGAAATTTACGATGAGGTCACACGCTCACAATGGTCAGTTTACGGTGAGGTCACACGCTCACACTTGGTCAGGTCAGGTACCTTCCTCATCTGCCATGGTTGCACTCTACGTATTTAATGCCCATGCAATTATTCTCGTGAGCCCAAAAGTAAGCGATTTTCTTACCTGATCACTGAACTGAATTTTGGTATTGTAGAAAGCTCCGGAAAGACACGGACACTTAACTTGTACGCTACCAAAGTAGAGTAGTTACTTTCCAAAAGTGACAGGCGGGTCAAACCCTAATGACCACTGCAAGACCAGACTTGGTATCTGCCCGGGCCCACCTGTCACCGCTAAAGAACACCCTGCAGGACCAAAAAGGCAGAGAAACAAGCGCTAGTGTGGGATGACAGGATCCACCTTTTGGCTTTTGCCATGCTCCCTGAGACGATTCCTCCGAGGCCATCATTCCATTCTGCCCGTGGATAGCTGGATAGAGACACAGCTTGGAGAAAAGTTGCTGCAAGTTGCGACGTGTTGCACCGAGGCCTAGAAAGTTACCGTCAACGTCGGCTCATAGTGACACTGTCCATCCATCCAGGAACACACAAATAAAAGGAGATTTTAATATGGCACCTTGAGCCAACTTGAGGCAACTTTGGGTTCGGATTTGCTCCAGAAATCTCCACTCATTCGACGCAAGCACGTTGGAGGCCGTGAGCGGCTAAATTTGGTGTTTTGACCCTTTTGCGAAAATTGAGACAGACTGGACCCCGCTTTGTAAAAAATTCGGGATCTGACCCTTTTTCCTATCACCGAGGTTGATGGCGGTAGGGTAAACCAGCCTACCGCAGAGGCCCTTGGCGGTAGGGGTGCACGTCTTACCGTAAAAAAATTCTAAGTACTCCCTCCATTCCACAATGTAGTGCGTCCGCGCTTCCCGAGATTTAAGTTTGACCATAAATTTAACCAACAAGACCGACTGCGGCGGGAGCAAAAATTATACCACTGAATTCGCTATTTCGATATGAATTCAGTGGTATAATTTTTGCTCCCGCCGCAGTCGGTCTTTTTGATTAAATTTATGGTCAAACTTAGATTTTGGGAAGTGCGGGCGCACTATATTGTGGAATGGAGGGAGTATTAAATACAGTGCTTGCACTCACCTACCGCCAGACACAGTAGGAAAAAGGTCAGATCTCGAAATTTTTACGAAGCAGGGTCAAATCCTGCTTAAGTTTTCGAAAAAGGTCAAAACACGAAAATCAACCGCTGTAAGCTGGAGCAACAAGTACTCATGGCTTTTCAGCTTAACACTGCCCTTTACATATATTCTCTTTGGCTATCCATGTCAATGATGACGCGCCATTGTTGCTTGCTTTCCAAACAATTCTCTGCTCAGTGTCCTTGCGTTGCCCCCCATGATCGGAGATCCACGGGACAATTGCACTTAGGCGGGAGGATCTATGTCGTCTAATAAGACAATTAGGCAGGAGGCCAACCACAAACCGCGAGGTTGGCGAGCCCATCGGCCGGGCAGGCTAGCTGCTTTCTTGTGCCCTCCCCGAGCTGCATGCAAGCTATGTTTTGTTGTCACAGCTCACAAACAAGGGCATGGGAACAAAAGCTAGACGGAGAGAGTCTAGTGGTTAGACTGATTAGATGATTAGATGTTTGTGTTGTGTGTGTGTCTCTCTCTATGGTGTACAAGTAGACCAAGTGTAAGGACGTCTGGCTGGTTAACAATCCGATTAACTAGGCCTATTTAACAATCTGGTTAGCTGGTTAACAATCTGATTAACTAGGACTAGTTGGAAGAGGTCACATGAGGCTCAACCCGTGAGTCTTTGGCCTGCAATACGTGTTGAAAATGGAGACTTCTTCGTGTGTGTTTCAAAGGTGTTTTTGCCTTCTAGTGTGTGGCACGTCTGGTTTAGCAGGCTAGCTAGCTAGATAGAGATGTTTATGGGATCAGTGGTTAATTAATCTACTTGCTTGTCTTGATTAGCTATTTGGATGGAGCGGGCTGCCGAGGTGTTCTTTTTTTACCTTGCATGGACCACGGTTTAGTCTTCGGATCGGTCCTGCAGCACGCAAACTTGTTTTTGCTAAGCGATGCCAGCTCTTCTTCTTCATGACCATGCGTGTTTGTTAGGTATGTGTGAATCTTATTATGGAGATGGCGGGCATGAAGTCTTTTTGTGGATATATCATCTCAATGTGACGATCGAGTTAATCTTAGAGGGAATGTTATCTTAGAGGTCATTTCATGTCATCAATCATGTTATGGACTTCTTTGTAAGACAAGATGTTTGGACTCTTTGATAAGTATATAAACTTTGAATTAACTAGGCCCAGTAACTAAGGCCAATATGTGCAGGAATACATCAATACGGGGCGCCCATTGTTCAATGTTTCAATTGTGAAAGTTGGGACAGCAACAGGGGACGGCAGAAAAGAAAAAGAAAGGTGATGGCGCCGGCCACTTGGTTGGGGCCAAAAGATGAGCTCATGCCAGACATGACACGGGAAGCTAGCTAGCTAGCTCCTGCTCGTGTCACCCAAACAACAATCAATGCTAGCTAAGCTGCTCTGATGTGGTCGTGTGTGATATGTGCAAGGGCCAAATGGCAGGGTTAGGTATCTGTTTTGTCACTAGCAAAGCTTGCGTTGCGCAGACGAGGACGACGTTCATGTTGAAAAACTACTGTGGATTTCAGGAGCATCGATCTCGGAATAAGAATATGGGTCCGTGGCGAGCCCGCTGGCGGCGGAGAGGTACGGTGATGCATTTGATTCCTAGGCCGCTCTGTAGCTGGAGCAGTAGCGCCGGTGGCTGTTCATGCTTAATTCGCAGAGTCTTATTCCGGCAGTGTTGCACGCTGTTGGTGCTTTATTGCAGCAGTCTTGGTTTACATGTTTGAAGGGCCTAGACAACAGGTTTCCTCGCCTCCATCGTCTGCGAAAACTGGACTGAATCGTGTGCAGTCCTAATGAATTCCCCGCGTTCAGAACTGGTGGTACAAGTTTTGTCTTTGGAATCAGGAAAGGGCCTCCACGGGCTGCTTCCGAAATTATGTGCATGCATGTGCGGCGGTACAAAGCGGAAAGGTAGTAAAGTACGTGGTCATCATCATTTTTACCACCCGCAGGCCGTACGCAGGCACGCGTATATATAGATTAGATTTTGCAAAGCAGGGCGCTGACCTTTGCTACGCACGGGTCCGCCCCGCGACGGAACATCTCAAGAGTCGTGCGGACGACACGCCACCATCACGGTAAGTAAAAAACTGCAGGATCTGGGCGGAAAAGCAGCGCCTCCACACACAGCACGGGCATGCACTCATCCTCTGCAGTATGGCGGCCTCGTGGGAAGCATTCTCGTGCAATTTTGACTCGGCCACGGCCTCTTTCGGCGCAAGGGAGCGATCGATCGAGTACATGCAGGTTTTGTGTATAATAGACTAATAGTAACAAGTTACGTACCGCGCGTACGAACGAACGCGCGGCCAAACAAGCCGTTCGTTCCGGGCACACTTGCCAACCTTATCGATTCGATGCTATTTTATCGAATCTAATGACACAGGTACGCCAGCTTCATTATTCTGCATGCAATCTGTTACGGTGAAATCACGGCAGATGCCATGAGATGGTTAAAAGTGGGAGGCTGCGTGAGTACGTCGGTGGGTTTCGGAAGCGAGGTTGGCATGCGCGAGTGTGAGACACAAGACGTACCCAGGTTCGGGGCCTTCCGTGGGAGGTAACACCCCTAGTCCTGTCGAAATGGTATGATATGCACAAGGGCTACAATGGTGTTTCTGGAGCTGTTGAGTGGAGGAGGAAGAAGGAGCTAACTCTCCATTCTACCTCTCCTGTGTGTGTGGTGCCAGGGGTTCAAGATCAGCCCCTCTGCATGGAGGGCTCCTGGGGGGTCTTATAGCCCGACCCCCAGAGATACAATGGTAATTCTAAGTGGGGGCGGGGCCCTGCTGTCGGCGTCTGGAGCCGGCAATGGGGCCCGCCGGCTACTGGGACCCGCCGGCCGCGGGGCCCGCCGACTGCTCTGCACTGTTGCCCGTCGCCTCCCGCGTCACGGAGTGGTTGGCGTCGTGGGGCTACAGTGGCACGCCGCGCTGACGTCGGTCGCCCGGGTCATCGGGGTTGGCGGCACTGTAGCCACGCTCTCACGTCGTGGAGAGCCGTCTTGTCGTACGGATGGATGGGACGGCCACTGACCCGTCGCCAGCCGGCCTACGGCCAACCGGACCGGACGCGGGGCCGCGCCCAGCCGGCCCGCGTGGGGAAGCCGGCCAAACGGCCAGACAGATTGAGGGGCGCGAGCCGCCCCGATGTTTTAAAAAAGGCTTGGGGCTCCGTTGCCTACCCGGGGGTCATCCCCCGATAGTAGTCCCCAAAGCTGTAAAGGCCCGCCGGGTCCAAGCAGGGGGGGCCTTTGCATCTTATCCCCCCTGAACGAAGTTGTCGATATTGAAGCGCCGTCTTGACGCCGCGGGCGCCGGCTGCCGGGAGCCGGGACGCGACGCCCAGTCGAAGCGGGAACCGAGCGGTCCGGCCGGCCGAAGCCCAGCCGACGTGGGGGGCGCGCCAACCGCGTGACACGGTCCCGCCACGTGCAGCCCAGCGGCAGGCGAGGCCCTGCCAGGTCACGCGTGCGACGGGACGTTGCAGTGGGCCGGGACCCACTAGGCCGCGGCCTCGGTCCCCGCGCGGGATCTGCTGCGGCCACGCCAGACGGTTGGATTTCTCGAGGTAGTTATTGCGCACGTGTAACGCGCCCGCGTATTGCGGGGGAGTGGGGGTCGTGGGCGCAAATGATCCCACTACCCCACGCCCTCCAGCGGGTTTAAATGAAAAGGGAGGGGGAGAGGCCGAGGCATTCGCACTCTCGCCCCCGGCCCTCGCTTCGTCTTCTCCCCTGCTTCTTCTTTCTCTCGCGCGCGCAAGCGGAGCCCTGCCGCGGCGACGACAGCCCGAGCCGCCGATGCACCGCGCCGGCGACCCGCGGAGGGTGGACTATCTTCAATTCTTCGCCGCACCGCCACCACGCCCGCCTCCCCACAGCGCTTAGCAATGGCGCCGCTGAAAGGCTCTTGGGAGGGGTCCGTGGTGACCGATGACAACATCGCCTACCTCCGCCACACGCGACGGCTGCCACCGGCTGAGGAGGTGGAGGCGCGCGCGCCCGGCGAGGAGCTTGCGTTGGCGCCGCAGGACGGTGAGGTCGTGGTCTTCTACACGCACTTCCTTCGCGGGCTCGGCCTCCCCACCAGCCTCTTCTTCCGTCGATTCCTGATGTTCTTCGGCCTCCAACCGCACCACCTAGGTGTGAACACGATTCTGCAACTCTCGGCCTTCGTGGCGCTCTGCGAGGGCTATGCCGGTCTCCTTCCGTAGGTGGAGCTGTGGTGCCGCCTCTTCTACCTCAAGCAGCAGGGGGCGGCAGCCGGCGTCATGTCCGCCTGGGCGGCCGTGGTGGTTGCCCGGCCGGCAGGGCCCTTCCCCAAGCTTCCCCTCGAGGAGTCGGCCAAGAAGTGGCAGAAATCGTTCTTCTACGTGAGGAACGTCAACCCGGCCGTCGACCGCATCAACCTCCCCGCCTTCAACGACGCGCCGCCGGCTGAGAGGCTGAACTAGGGGCACAACCCGAGGAACCCGTCGGCGGAGATCGTGGGCATCTACCGCCGGATCAAGGAGTTGACGGACGGCGAGGGGCTCGTCGCCACGGATATCGTTGCGGCCTTCGTCAGCCGCCGGGTGCTGCCGCTGCAGCGTCGGCCGCACCGGATCTGTGACATGAGCGGCCGGCATGACCCTTGCCGGATGTCGACGAAGGAGTTGACGCCGGCTGGGGTCGCCCAGCGCGTCAACGACATCACCGCCGCCGGGCTTGACGAGTCGGCGTGGCGCTTCGTCAAGGAGCCCTACAGCCGGCAGGCTCCCGCACCGACGGTGAGTCCCCGGTCTCTGTTCTTTGCAACCTTCGCTCTTTTCTTGCGCCCTGACGCGTTGGGCCGGCTGCAGAACTTCCCGAGCCAACATACCCTCGACGGTCCAAACCCCCAGGTCCTGCAGCCAGACCGGGCCGACTCTGATGTGGAGGAGGGGGACGGCGAGGCGGAGGGAGGAGGCGAGGAACGCCTCGAGGACGCTGAAGCCGGCGGATCCGGCCAAGACGGTAAGTCCCTGACCCCGGACCCTTTGCGCGAGTGGACGGACAACGACGAAGATGATGAGAGCGGTGCGTGCGATGCAGCACCACCGACCGCGGAGGCGGACGATGGCGCCGCTCCCAGAGGATGGCAGCGAAAGGAGGCCGGAGAGCAGGCGGCCGCGAGCCGGCCGCACGGGAAGCAGCCGGTCGAGCTACGGCCGGCTGGGAAGCGTCCTGCCGTGGCGCAGCCGGGCAGCAAGAGGAGGTCCGTCAAGAAGACGCGCCGGCTGGCCCCGTCGGCGGGCCCAAAGCGGGCGGTCCCTACGGCCATCCGGTAGGTTTTCTTCTTGTTTTGCTTCTGTCTTTTACGTCGCCGCGTTGTCTTCCTCCCCCCTCACCTTCTCCACACACCAAACAGGAGCGTGCTCGAGCTGGCGGAGGCGGCCGCGGCAGCTGCAGTCGCGGAGGAGGTCGATCGACAAAGGGATCGGAGCGGCGAGCGCGAGCTGGCCGAGACCGCCGAGGAGGTGATCGCGGCCCGGCAGGCTGGCGAAGCGCTGTCGGCGGAGGAGCGCGCCGCATGGAGGACGCGGGCGGAGAAGGAGAAGGAGGTGGAGGAGGCCTTGGCCAAGGCATGGGCCGACGCCGTGGGGGCGCGGGAGAGTGCCGCCGAGGAGCCCGTGTAGCTGGCCTGGAAGATGACCTAGCCGCCGCCGTCGCCGGTTGCGGAGCATCGCTCCAAACTGGTGCACGACCCGGCCCGCCGGGCGAAGGCCGATGTCCGCGCCTCCGCTGAAGCAGCCAGCCATGGCGAGACGGACGACCACGAGCTGGCGAACCACCAGACGGCCGCTCCGGGGACGCCGCCGGCTGCCGACCCGGTCGACGAGGCCGGGCGTGGAGACGAAGGAGGCCGCGGGTCGGAGACCGCGCCAGCCGGAGGAGGCGCGCCGTCTTCGGGCGCGGATGCCACACCGGGGGATCCGGCGCCATGGTGATTGCGGAGCCACGGGCCATGGGGCGTCGCTCCGATCCGAGGCCGACGGGCAGCGGGACCAGCGCCGGGTCGGCGGCCCGGCCGCAGCTGGATTCGGCAAGCGCCGGCGAGGCGACGAGCAGCGCACCCCCAAGCGACCTGGATGCGGCGGTGAACTCCCTACGGCTGCAGTTCGCCGACTACCGCGGCCAGTGGCAGAGCTTTGCCCAAGCGGAGAACACCCGGCTGCAACAGCTGGAGCGGACCGTCGCGGTAAGTTTTCCATCCTTTGCAATTTTTTCGTAGTTGCATCATTTTTTTTCTCTGACCGGCTTGGTCGCTCTCCAGTGGGGGTGCGTCAGTGCACCCACTAGGTGTAGGCCCCGAGGCCCGGGCCGACTACGTAGCAGGCGGGTCGGGCCTTCTCAGGCGTCTTGTTCTAACTTCTCTTCTCGCAGACCATCTACGACCAGTGGGTGGAGGTGTACAACCGCCTCCTGAGCCAGTTCCGCGCGACGAGGACCTAGCTGGAGGCCAAGGAGGAGGAGTTGCGCCTGGCCAAAGGTACGCCTTGCGCTTTTCCAATGGGGGCATGCCAGCGCGCCCAGTGGGTGTAGCCCCCGAGATTCGGGCCGGCTGCGAAGCAGGCGGGCCAAATCTTCTTGCTTCTTTCTTTTTTCTTCTTGTCCGGCTACTGACCAGAACTACGATCCGGACGCACAGCTGCCGCCATCGACCCGGCCGAGCTGAGGAGCTCCGGCGCCAGGTAGGCGAGGCCTGCCAGCTTCGTGACGAGGCGGCCGCGGAGCGCGACCGTCTACAAGAGGAGGTGGCCCGGCTGGCCCGGGAGAAGGACAAGGCGGCCGCTGCACACAAGGCCGAGTTGGACCGGCTTGCGGAGGAGCACCGCAAGGCGATGGCCGAAAAGGACGAGCAGGTGACGAAGGCTGCCGAGGAGGTCACCCAGCTCAAGAAGAACTACGAAGCCCGCGCCATCGAGTGGTCGCTGAAGGAGCAGGGGGTGCTGGCAGAGGTGCAGCACATCAACATGCTGCTCGTCGGTAAGTTTTTGCTTGTTCCCTTGTCTTTCCGTGCCTGGCTGGCGGCTGCAGCCGGCCAGGCTTTTTAGTTCCTTTCTCATTCTTTTTCTCTTTTATTCTTCTTTTTCAGAGACCTTCCCCGAGTCGCAGGTGCCGGCCAAGGAAGCCGTGGAGGCCTATCGGGAGGATCAGAGGGTGATGGGGGTCCACATCAGCATGCTCGCCGCCTGGACAGTGACGGAGATCAGGGTCGCCACCGAGGCCCGGCTGCGGGTGGTGGTGCGCGGCATGGGCCGGCTCCGCGACACCGGCCTGGCGGTGGTGGGAGCTCTGTGGCCGAATGCGGTGCAGCCTCAAACCTTTAGCCGGCTGGCGAGGTGGCTTGAAGCCGGCTCCGCGCGGCTCGACGCCTGGAGGGCCTCCGTGGCCCGGGCCGGCGCGGCGATGACGATCAACTTCGTGCTATCCTGGTACCCAAGCGTCAGCCTGGACCATCTGGCCGCCCGGCGAGCAGGGGCAGAGGCGGACTTGTCGGAGCGGGCCTCCGATCGCCGTGCGGGCCAGCGACATCACGTCTTTAACCCCCCACGAGGAATTCGTCATGGAGCGGGCTACAGACGGCACGGAGCTCCCGGTGGACGGATTCGGCCTGGCCTTCGCGGACCCGGAGGGCGGCGCGGGCAAGACGGACGACGAGGGGACCGGCTCCAGCGCTGGGGCCTACGCCGATGCCGCCGGAGAGGAGGACACCGGCGCCACGGGGGAGCCGCAGCCCGAGGCCGACGTGACCGCAGCTTAGGATCTTTACCTTTCATGTTTTTTACTTTTGTACTTGGAACTTTTTGTTAGTTGGCAAGTCCACCCACTGGGGGTGTAGATTCACGTAATGAACTCCTGGCCGAGGGCCTATTGTTGTATGTATGCATGTGTTTCTGCCTATGTGTGTTTTCTGCCGGCTGGCGGCTCGCCTTTGTTTGTTTCCTTAGGCCGTTTTTCTTGTTCACTTTCCCTCTCAACTTCTGTTAGGGAACGCGACAGAAAACAAAAAAATTCGGTACAGCGAGCACGCCCAGGACCACTATGGAGACTGCATACAAGGTTTGATCTGATCATTACCGACTCGTGGCGCAGCGGAAGCAGAGTCGATGTAGATCGTCGGTGCAGATCCCCGCAGCTAGGATTTACAACCTCCCAACCGCAAGGATGTACTCCCTCGTCGGACAGCCCTTCGGGAGGCGGTCGGACAGTCCCCCGGACGATGTCACGGACTGCCCTTCGGGAGGACCCTCGAAGCTCGAACGGTAACTCGGACAGCCCTTCAGGAGGACCCTCGAACAGCCCCTCGGGAAAAAGATCGAACCTATGACCTCTCTACGGGGTTGCACGCATACGATGTCAGCTATCCGGCAGGGCTTCGCCGTCCAGAACTAGTTCCTGCCGGAACCCAGACAGCCTTTCGGCTCTACGAAACTATTTCGTGGGAGGGAGAGAGAAAGCCAGATAATGCATGGCATGTGTATGAGAGTTGGAGTGAGTGTGGAGAGCTCCTCTCCACCTCTATTTATAGGAAAGCCAAGGGGAAGGGTGGCACTAAAAAATACCAAAACACCCATGCTTTATGTCACACATAATGGGCATTATGGGCATAAAAGGAAGCCATGTGGAGCTCCAAGGAGGAGCTCCACCCTTGGCCGTCCACCCCATGCCCCCCCCCCAAAAGGGGTTCCTTCCCTCCCAAGCCAATCCCTTCTAGAACTTTGGGAAAATCCCCAAAAGGTGGCTTTCCAAAAAGCAACCCAAAAAGCACTTTCACTATTCACGAAGACATTTTTCTGCGACCGTTAAATCCGAAAATATTTCTGTGAGTCTTAGAATAATTCCAGTACCCACTAAAACAATTCTGGACGCATTCCGAAACATTTTCGGCTCAATGATTTTCTTCAGCGAAAAGCAACCAAAGCGGTTTCGGCAGCTCCGGAACATTTCTGGTTTTTATCCCGGAAAAATCACAGAAGTTTCCAGAACAATTCTAGCACCCTCCAAGAATTTCCAGGCGTGTGCCGAAACCAATTTGACTTAATGGTATACTCCAAAACAACTTTTCAGTTTTACCGAAACTATTCCGGTGTTCTCTCCGGAACGTTTCCGTTGTCTCCGAAACTTTTCCGGTGACTTTCTCTTAGACTCCCTGTCTAGTATTCAGCAGATAGATGACCCTTAAGCGTGTGACCCTATAGGTTCGGTGAAGTATAGACATGACCCGGAACACTTTCCGATCAATGATCAACATCAGAGCCGTGGACACCCATATTGACCCCTATACCCACACGAATAAATATTCGAGTGAACCTCCAGTTGCTGTGTGCTATTCCTGTTGCTTCGCGATATGTTACAAACACCCGAGGTGAGATTTATCTGCATCCCCGTGGATCAACAACTTGTCCACTATGCCAGTTACCTCGTTACCGGTTTTGTTCTCTTTTCTCGTTTCCGTGTTCCGGCATCCCTGTGATCAAATCACAATGTGTCTGGCCAGACGATGATGGATACCGAAACACCGAGAGGGCCCGAGAATATCTCTCCATCGTCGGAGGAGCAAATCCCAATCTAGAGCTATCTCGTTCCTTGTCCTACTTTTCCGTGAACCCGTAAGCCGCCGTAATAGCCACCCAGTTACGGATGACGTTTAACAAACCCCAAAGTTCACGAAGCAAGAATGAAGGAACTCGACACTCTCATGGTCTAAGGAATTATGTAAACATTAACTATCTCTGTGTTATTAACCATTAACTTGTGACGAATGTATCTCATAGCATAACATCAATTTGGGTCGATTCAACACAAGTGTTCTTCTAACATTGTGCCCTCAAAATTGCCGGCATAGTCATGCCCATGATCAGGAAAACAGGATCATCATGCAATACTTGAGCCAGTCTTAGAGGCATGACTGGGAATACATTTTACCGTTTATTATACCACACGTGCACATGAGTTTCCCTTCGAGCCTCGTGGATATTGCAGACTCAAGAATCATTGCAGTTATAGCATGGAACATAAACATTCATTACAAACTTGGAGATACAAAATAACTATTATTACTGCCTCTAGGGCATATCTCCTACAACTTCCTCCCCACCAGCCGGACAGCCGGGAGCCGGTCTGTAGCTGGGACATGGAGTCGGATTCGAAAGGAAGCGTACAGTACTTAGGCTTTTAGGACGTGAGCGCAAGCAAAACACCCACTGGGCCGGCTGGCTGCAGGGGCGAAGCCGGCTGGAGCGCAGCCGGTCTGTGCGGCGATGAGTGAGAGGGAAGGCCGGATTGACCGAACCAGATGTTCATCCTTAGCCGCCTTTCGCGTGAGGGTGCTTTCAGCCTTTGGCTCTTGCCAGCCGGACAACCGGGAGCTGGTCTATGGCTTGTAGCAAAGAGAGGGCTTAGGCGGTGCGCACGCTACTGGGCCGACTGCAGAAGAGCAAGGCGCGGGCTAGCCGGCGAGCCCCCGAGCCGGACGTGCCGGCCCGGCGGGAGGAAGGCAAATGCGGTAAAGTACGCAAGAGATGAAAAAGCTCGATAGAGATGAAAAGGTAGCCCCCGAGTGTCGTTCGGGGGACCTGTTGCTTTCATTAATTCCAAAAGGTAGCGATACATACATACATGGTTCAACTATAAAACGAACGGAGGAGCTCCGCGTTCCATGGGCGTTCCGTATCCTCGCCGGAGGCGTCTCTCTTGCGCTTGTTCGCCATCTGCGCGTCGATGAGGTAGTACGCGTTGTTATGCAAGGCTTTCCTGACGATGAAGGGGCCCTCCCATGGGGAGGACAGCTTGTGCTGGCCGGCTGTCCGCTAGACCAGTCGGAGCACGAGGTCGCCCTCGCGAAACGCGAGGGGCTTGATGTTCTTGTTGTGGTAGTGGCGCAAGTTCTGCTGGTAGATGGCCGACCGGCTGAGGGCCAGCAGGCGCTCTTCCTCGAGGAGGTCGACGCCATCTTCGCGCGCGGCCTTCGCTTCTGCCTCCGTGTACAGGGTGACCCGAGGCGAGTCGAAATAGATGTCCGTGGGGATGACCGCCTCGGCCCCGTAGACGAGGAAGAAAGGAGTGAAGCTGGTTGACCGGTTTGGCGTGGTCCGGAGACTCTACAGGACAGCCGGCAGGTCGTCGATCCAGCTGCCGGGTGAGCGCATGAGCGGCTCGACGAGCCGGGGCTTGATGCCGGCTAGGATGAGGCCGTTTTCCCGCTCCGCCTGGCCGTTCGACTGGGGATGTGCGATGGAGGCCAGGTCGAGCCGGATGCCGGAGACGGAGCAGTAACGAGCCAGCACGCCTTTGGCGAAGTTGGTGCCGTTGTCGGTGATGATGTTGTTGGGGACGCCGTAGCGGACTGCGATGTCTTTGATGAATTCGATGGCTGTGGGACCGTCGAGCTTCTTGATCGGCCTCACCTCGATCCACTTGGTGAACTTGTCGACGGCCACCAACAAGTGCGTCATGCTGCCTCGAGCGGTCTTGAAAGGTCCCAGCATGTTGAGGCCCCAGACGGCAAAGGGCCACGTGATGGGGATGGTCTGGAGAGCCGAAGCCGGCTGGTGGCTCCGGGTGCTGAAGTGCTGGCAACCCTTGCACTTGAGGACCAGCTGCTCTGCGTCCTTCAGAGCAGTCAGCCAGTAGAAACCATGGTGGAAGGCTTTGGCCACCTGGCACCGGGAGGCGGCGTGATGCCCGCACTCGCCCTGGTGGATGTCACGTAGGATCTCGAGCCCCTTGGCCATCTCGACACAGCGCTGGAATACGCCGGTTGTGCTGCGCTTGATGAGCTCGTTGTTGATGATGCTGTAGGCAGAGGCCCGGCGCTGCACTTGCCGGGCCGCGACTTCGTCGTTGGGGAGATCGCCGCTCACCAAGAAGGTGAGGATCGGCTGCGCCCAGGATGGTGCTTCCACCACCGTGAGGACAGCAACCTGCACAGGGCCGGCTAGGTGGGAGGCGGTGGGCCGGAGCCGGCAGCCCCCGGGACTGAGGTGGTAGTCCCCGAGCCGGAGCCGGCAGCCCCCAGGGCTGGGTCAGGAACGGCAGCCGAGTGGCATTCCCCTAGCCGGAGGCGGGAGCCGTCGGGTCGGCTGGGACGAAGATGGACTCCGAGTCGGGAGACGGCTTGATGGAGGGTTTGCGCAGGTGCTTGAGGGAGACGCCGGCTGGGATGGCCTGTCGGGTGGAGCCAATCTTGGCTAGTGTGTCGGCCGCCTCATTCTCGGCTCGAGGGACATGGACGAACTCGCAGCCTTCGAAGCCACCAGTCATCTGCTGGACCAGGAAGCGGTAGCTGGCCATGTTGGCGTCCCTGGCGTTCCACTCGCCAGAGACTTGCTGCACCACCAGGTCAGAGTCGCCGTAGCAGAGGATGCGCCGGATGCCGATGTCCTTGGCCAGCCGGAGGCCGTGGACAAGGGCTTCATACTCGGCCACGTTGTTGGAGGCGGCGAAGTGAATCTGGAGCGCGTAGCGCAGCCGGTCGCCCTTTGGGGGAGGAGAGCATGATGCCGGCTCCCAAGCCGGTGAGCATCTTCGAGCCGTCGAAGTGCATGCACCAGTGCGTCGAGTCGGGAGCCAGCGGCAGGTACTGGGTCTCCGCCCAGTCGACGAGGAAGTCAGCCAGGGCCTGGGACTTGATGGCGGTGCGGGGCTCGTAGAGGATCGTGTGGGAGGCCAGCTCGACGGCCCACTTGGCGACCCAGCCAGAAGCGTCGCGGTAGCCCATGATCTCGCCGAGGGGAGCCGTGCTCACCACGGTGATGGCGTGCTCCTGGAAGTACGGCTTCAGCTTCTTGGCGGCCAAGTACACGCCATAGCACATCTTCTGGTAGTGGGGGTAGTTCTGCTTGGAGAGGGAGAGCACCTCGCTCAGGTAATACACAGGGCGATGGACCGGCTGCACCTTGCTCTCATCAGGGCGCTCCACCACCAGCACCACGTTGACCACGCGGGTGGTCGCCGCGATGTACATCAGCAGGGGCTCCTTCTCAGCCAGTGCGGCCAAGACGAGTGCGGTGGAGAGCATGCGCTTGAGGTCGCGGAAGGCTTCGTCCGCCTGGTCGGACCACTCGAACACCGCCGTCTTCTTCATCAGCTGATATAGGGGCAGGGCCCTCTCCCCCAGCCGGCTGACGAACCGGCTGAGAGAGGGCAAGTAGCCGGTGAATTTCTGGACATCGCGCGCCCAACCAGCTTGTGCATGCGCTCGATCGCCTTGATGTTCTCCGGGTTGGCCTCGATGCCGCGCTTCGAGACGAGGAAACCAAGGAGCTAGCCAGCCGGCATGCTGAAGACGCACTTCTCCGGGTTGAGCTTGATCTGAAACCGACGGAGGTTGGCGAATGTCTCCTTGAGATCCTCTAGGAGGGTGAGGTGCTGCTTGGTCTTCACCACGATGTCGTCGACGTAGACGTGCACATTCCCGCGAATCTGTGGCAGGATGCACTTTTGCATGTAGCGCTGGAAGGTGGCGCCGACGTTCTTCAAGCCGAACGACATGGTGATGTAGCAATACGCCCCGAAGGGCGTGATGAAGGACGTCTTGAGGGCGTCGGCCGGGTCTGATAACCCACAAGTATAGGGGATCAGTTGTAGCCTTTCTCGATAAATAAGAGTGTCTAACCCAATGAGGAGCTAAAGGTAGAATCAATATTCCCTTCAAGTTCTATCGACCACCGATACAACTCTACGCACACTTAACATTTGCTTTACCTAGAACAAGTATGAAATTAGAAGTACTTTGTAGGTGTAATGCTAGAACTACTTTGCAAGTATAAAACTAGGAGTACTTAGCAAAAATAAAACTACGAGTAATTTGCAAGATAATAAAAGTTAGTTGTTTAGTAGAAAGCTTTTGTAGAACAAGAAAAGGATTTGTCCCTAGGCAATCGATAACTAGATCGGTAATCATTATTGCAATTTTATATGAGGGAGATGCATGAGCTAGCATACTTTCCATACTTGGATCATATGCATTTATGATTGGAACTCTAGCAAGCATCCGCAACTACCAAAGATCATTAAGGTAAAACCCAACCATAGCATTAAGTAACAAGTCCTCTTTACTCCCATACGCAACAACCCCCTTACTCGGGTTTGTGTTTCAGTCACTCATGCAACCCACTATAAACGAATTATGAACGTATTGCAACACCCTACGGCGGTAATCCCACACGCTTGCGCGACATGGCGGGCACCATAGGACATCACCAAAATAAAACATACAACTCAAACAAATCACGATCATCAATCAACCCATAGGACATAATGAATCTACTCAAACATCATAGGATGGCCACACATCATTGGATAATAATATGTAGCATTAAGCACCATGTTTAAGTAGGGATTACAGCGGGGGGAAGAGGTGTTACACCGCTGCATAGAGGGGGAGAGAGTTGGTGTTGACGGCGGCGAAGTTGTTGGTGTGGATCGCCGTCACGATGATTGCCCCGACGGCGTTCTGGCGCCACCGGGAGAGAGGGGGAGAGAGCCCCCCTCCTTCTTCTTCTTCCTTGGCCTTCCCCCTAGATGGGAGGAGAGTTCCCCCTCTGGTCCATGGACGCCATGGCTCCCGGAGGGGAGGAACCCCTCCGAGATTGAATCTCTCTCTCTCTCTGTTTCTCTTCTGTTTCGCGTTCCTATTTTCTGGCCGAAAACCGTTTCTTATATTCCCGGAGGTCCGTAACTCTGATTGGGCTGAAATTTTGAGGGGATTTTTATCTAGATATTAGCTTCCTTGCGGCCGAAGGACACCTCCAACCGACCTACAGGGGACCCATAAGCCTGCCAGGCGCGCCCTGGGTAGGGGGGCGCGCCCTCTGGGCTTGTGGCCCCCTCAGTCATCGTCTCGCGTTGATTCTTCTTCCCAAAAATCACATATATTCCAAAATAAATCTCCGTAAATTTTTATCACGTTTGGACTTCGTTTGATATGGATTTTCTGCGAAACAAAAAAGATGCAGCAAACAGGAACTGGCACTGGGCACTGGATCAATATGTTAGTCCAAGAAATCATATAAAATGTTGCCAAAAGTATGTGGAAATTATAGGATAATGGCATAAAACAATCAAAAATTATAGATACGACGGAGACGTATCAGCATCCCCAAGCTTAATTCCTACTCGTCCTCGAGTAGGTAAATGATAAAAAATATTTTTTTTGATGTGGAATGCTACCTAGCATAATCTTGATCATGTAATCTAATCATGGCATGAATATTAAGACACGAGTGATTCAAAGCAATAGTCTATAATTTGATATAAAGACATCAATACTCAGGCATACCAACAAATAATCATGCCTTTCAAAATAAAAATATTAAAGAAAGTTATCCCTACAAAATCATATAGTCATGTCATGCTTCATCTTCTTAACATAAAGTATTTATCATCCACTACCCCGATGACAAGCCGAGAAATTGGTTTATACTTTTTAATGTGCTTCAGCCTTTTCAACCACCACGCAATACATGAGCGCAAGCCATGGATATAGCACTATGGGTGGAATAGAATGTGGTGGTAGAGATTAATAAGGGGAAATCAAAAGGAAGAAGATAGTCTCACATCGACGCGGCTAATCAACGGGCTATGAAGATGCCCATCAATTGATATCAATGCGAGGAGTAGGGATTGCCATGCAACAGATGCACTAAGAGCTATAAGTGTATGAAAGCTCAAACTGAAAACTAAGTGGGTGTGCATCCAACTTGCTTGCTCATGAAGACCTCGGGCATTTGAGGAAGCCCATCATCGGAATATACAAGCCAAGTTCTATAATGAAAAATTCCCACTAGTATATGAAAGTGACAACATAGGAGACTCTCTATATGAAAAACATGGTAATACTTTGAAGCACAAGTATGGAAAAGGATAGTAACACTGGCCCTTCTCTCTTTTTCTCTTATTTTTTTTATTTTTTTTCTTTTCTTTCTTTCTTTTTTTTCTTTTTTTCGTGGGCTCTTTTTGGCCTCTTTTTTTCTCTTTTTTTATTTATTTATTTCCTCACTGGGACAATGCTCTAATAATGATGATCATCATACTTCTATTTACTTACAACTCGATACTAGAACAAATATGACTCTATATGAATGCCTCTAGCAATGTACCAGGATGTGCAATGATCTAGCGTAGCAAAGATATCAAAAAATGGACAAGCCATGAAAATATCATGCTAGCTATCTTACGATCATGCAAAGCAATATGACAATGAATGCTCAAGTCATGTATATGATGATGATGGAAGTTGCATGGCAATATATCTCGGAATGGCTATGGAAATGCCATAATAGGTAGGTATGGTGGCTGTTTTGAGGAAGATATAAGGGGGCTTATGTGTGATAGTGCGTATCATATCACGGGGTTTGGATGCACCGGCGAAGTTTGCACCGACTCTTGAGGTGAGAAAGAGCAATGCACGATACCGAAGAGGCAACCAAATTGCGGAAAGGTGAGAGTGCGTATAATCCATGGACTCACATTAGTCATAAAGAACTCACATACTTATTGCGAAAGTTTATTAGCCCTCGAAGCAAAGTACTACTATGCATGACCCTATGGGGATAGATTGGTATGAAAAGACCATCGCTCATCCCCGACCGCCACTCATAAGGTAGACAATCAATAATAAATTATGCTCCAACTTCTTAGCATAACGACAGACTATACGTGCATGCTTCGGGAATCACAAACCTTAACACCAATATTCTTACTAAACCACAATCATTCACTAGTACCTCCCACATATTACCATCTCAATATCGCAAAACTATTGCAAGGAATCAAACTTATCATATTCAGTGATCTACAAGTTTTATGTAGGATTTTATGACTAACCATGTGAATGACCAATTCCTGTTGACTCTCTAAATAGATATAAGTGAAGCATGAGAGTTTAATTCTTTCTACAAAAGACCACACTCTAATAGATATAGGTGAAGCAAAAGAGCATTCTACAAATAACGGTTTTCTATATGTAGAGAAACAGGCATCCAAACTTCAAATGATATAAGTGAAGCACATAAAGCATTCTATAAAGCCATACTCAAAAGAGATAAGTGAAGTGCATGAAGCATTCTAATACGTCCCAAACGTATCTACTTTTTCAAACACTTTTGCTCTAGTTTTGGACTCTAATTTGCATGATTTGAATGGAACTAACCCGGACTGACGCTGTTTTCAGCAGAATTGCCATGGTGTTGTTTTTGTGCAGAACTAAAAGTTCTCGGATGGACCTGAAAATTTACAGAGAATTATTTAAGAATATATAAAAAATACTGGCACAAAGATCCACCAGAGGGGGGGCCACCAGGCGCCACAAGCCTGGGGGGCGCGCCTGGCAGGCTTGTGGGGCCCTGCCAACTCCGTTTACGCTAATTCCAGTGTTGTAAGTGTTGGGAAACGTTGCATGGAAAACAAAATTTTCTACGCACATGCAAGATCTAGCTACGAGAGGGGGAGTGTGTCTACGTACCCTCGTAGACCGTAAGCGGAAGCGTTAGAACAACGCGGTTGAATGTCGTCGAACAACTTCACGATCCAACCGACCGAGCACCGAACGTACGGCACCTCCGCGTTCAGCACACGTTCAGCTCGGTGACGTCCTCGACTTCTTCATCCAGCAAGACGGCGAGGTAGTGGATGAGTTCCGGCAGCACGACGGCGTGGTGACGGTGATGGTGATGCTATCTACGCAGGGCTTCGCCCAAGTACTGCGAAAATATGACCGAGGGACGGAACTGTGCCACGTGAACAGTACCACGTGAATAGTACCACGTGAACAGTACCACGTGAATAGTACACACGTGGACTTGGACTCCAAAGTCCAATCCTATTCCTACTAGGACTCTCCTTTTTTCCTTCCCTAGCTGCGTGGGCTTTTGAGGACTTGTTGCGCCTGGCCCAATAAGGCCAGGGCGCCTCCCCTTAGCCCATGCCAGACCTTGGGACGTGGTGGACCGACTTGTGGACTTCCGGACCCCTCCGGAATCCTCCGGAACCTTCTGGAAGCTTCCCGGTACAATACCGAAAAAACTGCACCTTTATCCGGAACCCAAAATATGACTTCCCATATATAAATCTTTACCTCTCGACCATTCCGAGACTCCTCGTGACGTCCAGGATCTCATCCGGGACTCCAAACAACATTCGGTTACCAATTCACATAACTCATATAACACAATATCGTCAACGAACGTTAAGCGTGCGGACCCTACGGGTTCGGGAATGATGTAGACATGACCGAGACGCCTCTCCGGTCAATAATCAATAGCGGAACCTGGATGCCCATATTGGTTCCTACATATTCCACGAAGATCTTATCGGTCGAACCGCAATGACAACATACGTAATTCCCTTTGTCCGTCGGTATGTTACTTGCCCGAGATTCGATCGTCGGTTTCTCCATACCTAGTTCAATCTCGTTACCGGCAAGTCTCTTTACTCGTTCCGTAATACATCATCCCGTAACTAACTCCTTAGTCACTTTGCTAGCAAGCTTCTTATGATGTGCATTACCGAGAGGGCCCAGAGATACCTCTCCGAAACACGGAGTGACAAATCCCAGTCTCGATCCATGCCAACTCAACAGACACCTTCGGAGATACCTGTAGAGCATCTTTATGATCACCCAGTTACGTTGTGACGTTTGATAGCACACAAGGTATTCCTCCGGTATCCGGGAGTTGCATGATCTCATGGTCGGAGGAACATGTATTTGACATTCAAGAAAGCAGTAGCAATAAACAGAACGATCATATGCTAAGCTAACAGATGGGTCTTGTCCATCACATCATTCTCCTAATGATGTGATCCCGTTATCAAATGACAACTCATGTCTATGGTTAGGAAACCTTAACCATCTTTGATCAACGAGCTAGTCTAGTAGAGGCTCACTAGGGACACGGTATTTGTTTATGTATTCACACATGTATTTAAGTTTCCGGTCAATACAATTCTAGCATGAATAATAAACCTTTATCATGAACAAGGAAATATAAAATAATAACAACTTTATTATTGCCTCTAGGGCATATTTCCATCAGTAAGTACCTATTCATGGAGAAAAAAATCAGAGAGAAAGAATCATCGTGTTTTACGATACGGAGCCGCCGCCACCTCCTGTTCTTCATCGGGAGGGCTGATTTGGAGTCCGTTTGGGGCTCCGGAGAGGGATTCGACGCCGTCGTCATCATCAACCATCCCCCATCACCAATTTCATGATGCTCACTGCCGTGTGTGAGTAATTTCTTCGTAGGCTTGCTGGACGGTGATGGGTTGGATGATATTTACCATGTAATCGAGTCAATTTGTTAGGGCTTTGATCCCTAGTATCCACTATGTTCTGAGATTGATGTTGCCATGACTTTGCTATGCTTAATGCTTGTCACTAGGGCCCGAGTGCCATGATTTCAGATCTGAACCTTTATGTTTTCATGAATATATTTGAGTTCTTGATCCTATCTTGCAAGTTATATGCACCTATTATGTGTCATGATCCGCATACCCCAAGGTGACAACAATTGGGATTCTTTCTGGTGATTGCCGTAGTTTGAGGAGTTCATGTATTCACTATGTGTTAATGCTTTGTTCCGATTCTCTATTAAAAGGAGGCCTTAATATCCCTTAGATTTCCTTATGGACCCCGCTGCCATGGGAGTGTAGGACAAAAGATGTCATGCAAGTTCTTACTATAAGCATGTATGACTATATACGGAATACATGCCTACATTACATTGATGAATTGGAGCTATTGTGTATCGCCCTAGGTTGTGACTGTTAGATGATGAATGTCATCCAACATAATTATCCATCACTGATCCAATGCCTACACTTTTCGCATATTGATCTTTGCTAAGTTACTTTTTTTGCTGCTGCTGTTACAATCACTACAAAACTGCTACTGTTACTGTCTCTGTTACTGTTGCTACTGTTACTACTGCTATTGAAACTATCATACTATTGTGCTACTAAACACTTTGTTGCAGATATTTAGTTCTCCAGGTGTGGTTGAATTGACAACTCAACTGCTAATACTCGCAAATATTCTTTGGCTCCCCTTGTGTCGAATCAATAAATCTGGGTGAAATACTACCCGCGAAAACTGTTGCGATCCCCTATACTTGTGGGTTATCAAGACCTTTTTCTGGCGCCGTTGCCGGGGAGCATAGCTCTATTTGCCGAGTCACTTGGGATTTATATCTATTGATCACTATGAAGAATCTGAAAGACGCTAAGACTAAGATCGTCCCCTCTATGACTAGAGGAGGTAAGGAACTGCCATCACACTCTGCACTTGATTCACCTTCTGTTTTGAGTAGGTTTGCGACACCACCACCTGCTATTCATTCTGATATGTCGCAAGTTATTGATGATACTACTTCTGCTATGAATAAAACTGTTGATGATGCTAGTACTATGCTTGATAATGCTATGCCACTTGGTGAATTTCTTGATGAACAAATTGCTAAAGCTAAAGGAATTGAAAATGTTGAAACTCTTGAAAATTATGATTCACCTATTATGCCTAGCTCTCCTACTAGAATTGAAATGCCTGAAACATCTGATGGTTATGTTTTTGATAGGGAGACAGCTAGGGCAATTCTTGCTTGTAATGATAGAGATGACGTTAGAAAATTGCTTGCTGAGTTGAAAGAAAAATCTATGAGGGAGAGAATGAAATATGATCCTAAGTTTGCTACTTCTCCCATATTTGTAACCGATAATGATTATGAATTCTTTGTCAATCCTGAGTTAATTACTTTGGTTGAATCTGATCCTTTTCATGGTTACGAAACTGAAACTGTTGTGGCACACCTTACTAAGTTGAATGATATTGCCACCCTATTTGCTCATGAGGAAAAAAATCGTTATTACAATATTCTTAAGTTGTTTCCTTTCTCATTTAAGGGTGATGCTAAGAAATGGTTTAATACTCTTGTTCCTGGTTGTGTGCGTAGTCGCCGGGATATGATATATTACTTCTCTGAAAAATATTTTCCTGCTCATAAGAAACAAGCTGCCTTACAGGAAATATTTAACTTTGTGCAAATTGAAGAAGAGAATCTCCCTCAAGCTTGGGGGAGGCTTCTCCAACTACTTAATGCTTTGCCTGATCATCCTCTTAAGAAGAATGAAATACTTGATATCTTTTATAATGGACTAACCGATGCTTCTAGGGACTACCTAGATAGTTGTGCTGGTTGTGTTTTGAGGGAACAAACAGTTGGACAGGCTGAAGTACTATTGAATAATATATTGAGAAATGCCGATGATTGGACACTTCTTGAACCACCACCTAAGCCAACTCCGAAGAAGAGAGGTATTCTATTCCTCGGTCCAGAAGATATGCAAGAAGCTAAGAAATCTATGAAGGAAAAGGTATAAAAGCTGAAGATGTTAAGAATTTACCACCTATTGAAGAAATACATGGGCTCGACATCCCGACACAGGCAGTGGAGGTAAATTCTCTCACTAGATTTGATGAAGGTGATATTCCCTACAATAAATCTGCTAGTCAATGCCTGTATGAATTTGATAATTACATCATTAAACAGGAACACTTTAATATGTATGTTAGTAATCAACTAAAGCGGAATGCCATCATGATTGAACGCTTGAGTGATTTGATGTTTAGAACTGCTAATGATGTTAAATGCTTGAGTAAACATGCTTCTATGATCCAGACTCGGTTAGAACAAATTGCTAAGTCACAAAATGAATTGCTTGATGAGATGAATAATAAAAAGAATGATCATGCTGTTAGAGTTGTTACTAGAGGAGGTAGCATGACTCGGGATCCTCTTTATCCTGAAGGTCATCCTAAAAGAATCTAACAAGATTCTCAAAGACATAATATTGATGCACCTAGTCCATCTAAGAAGAAAAAGAAAAAGAAAAATGATAAAACTTTGCCTACTTCTAGTGAACCTGAGATAGAAAAACCTCCTGAGAATCATAATGATGTTTCTATTTTTGATGCTGAGACACAATCTGGTAATGAACATCCACCTAGTGATAATGATAATGACAATGATAATGATAATGATAATGATGATGTTCATGTTGATGCTCAACCAGATAATGTTGTAGAAATAGAACCTGCTGTTGATCTTGATAACCCACCTCCTAAGAATAAAATATATGATAAAAGAGACTTTGTTGCTAGAAAACATGGAAAGGAGAGAGAACCATGGGTTCAAAAACCTATGCCTTTCCCTACTAAACCATCTAAAAATAAGGATGATGAAGATTTTGAGCGCTTTGTTGAAATGCTTAGACCTGTCTTTCTGCGCACTCACTTGATTGATACGTTGAAAATGTCTCCCTATGCTAAATACATGAAAGACATTGTCACAAATAAAAGAAAAATACCTCAAGCTGAAATTTCCACCATGCTTGCTAATTATTCTTTTAAGGGTGGAATACCTAAGAAGTTAGGAGATCCAGGAGTTGTGACGCCCCCGACTCGACCGTGCACTAATCATACATGCAAACGCACATGATCAAGCCTAAGGACTCACTTGAAGATATCACAACACAACTCTAAACACAAATAAAAGTCATACAAGCTTTATATTACAAGCTAGGGGCCTCGAGGGCTCGAATACATAAGCTCGCGTACAAGCGTTAGCAGAAGCAACGATAATATCTGAGTACAGATATAAAGTTAAACAAGTCTGCCTTAAGAAGGCTGAGCAAAACAACGACAACTAGATCGAAAAGGCGCAGGCCTCCTGCCTGGGAGCCTCCTAAACTACTCCTGGTCTTCGGTCTCCACGTAGAAGTAGGCTCAGTCGGGGTAGTAGTAGTCGTCGACGAGGTCAGCTGTCTCTGGGCTCCGTCATCTGATCGCAGCAATCGGGTATGGGGAAAAAGAGGGGAGCAAGGCAACCGTGAGTACTCATCCAAAGTACTCGCAAGACTTACATCAGATCTATTCTATTTATGCATCGGTATCAAATGAAGGGGCGGTATCTGTGGACTAGACTGCAGAAATGCCAGAATAGAGGGGAAGGTGTAGCCTATCGAAGACTAGCATCTTCAGCGTCTTGCAGCATTAGAAGAGTGTAGATTAGTACATAAATATAGTAGTAGCATCAAGTATAATAGTAGCCATGCCCAGAGATCCTTCCTCGACTCCCTGCGAGAAAGCGATCCTGAAGCTAACATTTTATTGAGTACACAAGTATCCAGTTTAAGTTGTAGTAGATCGGGATACAACACTGAGCGTCCTGTTACCGTGGACACGGCTATTCGAATAGATAACTTCCCTGCAGAGGTGCACTACTGTTACCCAACACGCTCGATTAACTCTGGCCAGACACACTTTTCTCGGTCATGCCCGGCCTCGGCTGATCGACACGACGTAGTCCTACCTAGGCTCAGCAGAGAGGTCCCCGCCGGTCTACATCCTAAGCGCTCAGGGGTCTTGGGCCCATCGCCCTTTGCACTCCGGGTCGCTGTGTCGCGGGTCGGAGTCCAAGCACCACCTCAGTCCTGGATGGCCTTGTCCCGACCGGCTCACAATGCTGAACTGGACATCTGACAGAGCTTTTGGCTGATACATACGGTGCCGAGGGCCCCATTAAACCATTATCCCGCGTGGTGGTAGTGCGTATAGGCCAGTGGCCAACTCAGATCAAATACCCAAATCTGTTAGTGTGTTGGGAGCTCGCAGTGACGATCAGTGCTCCTGTCGCCCCGTCTCGAGGACTTGCAACAAGGGTCAGGCCCATCCCTCTCTAGGGCGGTCTCTGCCTGCCCGACCGCGCCTCGTAATTATCTCGCGGGTACCCTCCAGGTCAACCCGACTCTCCAGAGACTGTCGGGAACTCAGGTCCACCTCTACCGGGGTGGTACCGCCTGTCCCTTCAGTCCCGCAGTAACAGTTAAAAGGGGCAACAGTTAAAGGTAACATTGTGTTCTTGTCATCAAGGGAGAAGTCTGAGGAATCACCCTCGATGGACTCCCACTCGATGTATCCATCAAGGTGAACTTGGAGGAATCACCCTCGAGGGGCTCACACTTGAGGGGCTGCACGACAGAGGCATCATCGGAGGTGGTGGAAGAGGAATCACCCTCGGTAACCCACAACCGGCTAGCTATGCTACAGAGATATCATCAGCAGTGAGGTAGGAGGTATCACCCTCGGCACTCGATAGTAGCTCTACAGAGTCGTACAACTTAAGGGGGTGTGCGGTGCTGTGTCGGTTTCTGCACATCGATCACACTGATCGAGTCATCGGTAGTAAAGCAAGGCAATACAAACAAGGGTGTAGGGCCACTGACGGATCGCTAACTAGCCTATATTAAGCATATAGGACAATAGGTAAAGAATCAATAACAGGTTACAACATCAGGCCATGCATCAGAATAGGAGCAATCAATTACAGTAGCAAAATCTAATGCAAGCATGGGGAAGAAGGAATAGGTGATATAGGAATGATCAAAGGGGTTTTGCTTGCCTGGAAGCTCTGCTGAAAAGGAAGCAGGGTCGTCGGTGACGTAGTCGATCACAGGGGCAGCGTCGGTCTCGGGGTCTACCGGAGAGAAGAGGGGGAAGAAACAATAAATATAAAGCACACAGATGCACGACATGCCGATAGGTTATGCTAGGGGTGTCCTAATGCAGTGCTAGGTATTTTAAACGGAGCAGGAAAATATCCGGGAATATTTTCCCAGCTCCAGGTGCTTATCGATATATTGATCTGGAGGGGAAGGTTCCATGTTCACCTAGTTAGAAGTGAAGGTCAAGCATTTTGATCACATATTCGGATTCATCATATTTTTCTGATCATTTTTCATAGATAAATTATTTTCATCCGAGTTACGGTTTATTTTCTATGAATTTTAGAAGTTTAAATTGATTTTCTGGATTTTTTTGATTTATTTTTATTTCAAAAATATTAAATGTTAATTGCTATGGGTACACAGAAGTGTACCCAGTAAAATGCTCATTAGACTGACAGGTGGGTCCGAGTTGACTGCCCAGTCAGCAGTCAACGGGGACCGTTGACTCGTCAAAGGTTGACTTGGGGTCCACCTGTCAGTGAGTAATTAGGCTAATTACAATTAATTAATTAACTAATTAGTTATTTTACTAATTATTTCTTTTATTTTATTATTTTTATATATATATATTTTTATCCTTTTTTTCTTTATTTAGGCCGGCCCACATGGCAGTGGCCCAGCCGGCCACTGTGGGGGAAACTGCGCGCGCGCACCAGCAGAGGGCGGCCGGCCAGGGGCGGGCGCGGCGACCGCGGGCGAGCGAGGCGAGGCTGGGCGCGGCCGGCGCACGAGCTAGGCGGCAGCGGGCGCGCGGGGGGCGGAGGCGGGCGCGGCACGCGGGCTCGCGGCCAGGAGCGCAGGGAGCACGACGGGAGCAAGCTACGGGCAGGGAAGTGGGGCGGCTGCCTATGGCGACGTGAGCGAGGGGAAAATGGGGGAAATGACGCGGTTCACCGGGAGGGGGTCGGCGGCGAGCTCGGGACGGGCAGGGTGGTGTGGTGGTGGAGATCGACGACGATGGCCGCGGCGGCCATAGGCGAGGAAGCGCTCGATGGTGATGGAGCGGTGCGGCGCTGCTCGAGTCCGTGCCCGCGGTCGATGAAGACGGGCGTGCCGGAGTTCTTGGACATCTCTGCGGCACTTGGGGGAAGCTCCGGAGCACGACAACGACGGCGTGGCGGTGACGGCATCGTTCGGTTGCGCGTCCGGATCGAGAATGGGGAGGGAAAGGGAAAAAGTGGCGCTAGGGTTCGTCTAGGGTTTCCAGGGGTGGTCTAGTAGGCGTCGGGGATGACGGGGATGGCCGGCACGTGGCCGATCCGGCCACTGACGCGTGGGCAACGGCCACGGCGCCATGTATGAACAGAGGGAGAAAGAAGACATGGGGAGTTGGGCTGGGCCGCCACTGTGTACTCGTGGCCCAGTCCAATAGTGTCCCCTTTTCATTTTTCTTTTCTATTTTCTGTCATTCATTTCTGCTCTATTTTGCATTTAATTGGAGCACCAAATGACTTTTGTAAAATGTGCCACTTGACACATTAAATACTTTGCAATATTCTGAGTTGGTACAAAAAGTTTGGGGGTCATTTGGAATTGTTTAAACATTTTTAGAAATTGAAAAGGAAAAATAATTGCTGCTGGTCCACTATTTTGGTTGCTAGGGTCAATTTAGGAATTTAAATAATGTGAGTTTTATTTTTACAATTGTTTTGGAATTATTTGCAATATTATGAACTATTTTGTTTATAAGTTTGGAGTTTTTCTAATTTCACTTATTATTTGAATTTTGAATTTGAGTTGAATTATTTCTTAACTGTATTTCTTAGGACAGAATGATGATGACCTGTCATCATTAGTGTGAGGTCACTGTAGCTTGACACTAGGGGTGTTACAGGAGTGACACCAATCATTTTAATATCTTCATCATTACTAGATAGTGATTCTGGTTTGGCAGCCATCCAATTCACTAGAGTTGTTTGTTTATCCGAAATTTTTCCTAGTAAATTTTCTGTATTGGCAAGTTGAGCATGAAGGTTTGATACTTCTAGAGTAACATCTTCAAGTTGTTTATTAGTGGCATCCAACAAGCTAGAATGTTCCTTAAGCTCTTCGGATTTTTTTTATTTTGCTCAAATTGTGAAGTCATAAAACTCTTAGTAACATTTTCAATTTCAGACAATCTTCTGCTATAGAAACTATCGCGAAATTCCTCTAACGACATAGTGACAGAACTAGCAAACAAGCAATCAAGCAAATAAAATATTTTTGTGTTTTTGTAAAAAAAATAGAAGTGGGGGAGATGAAAACGAGAGGCAAATTCAAATAAAAGGCAAAATAAAGTAAATGCAAGTGATTGATAGTTTGTGCGAAGGTACTTGGTAATTTTGATGATGTCTCCCCGGCAACGGCGCCAGAAATTCTTCCTGCTACTTGTAGTCTGCGTTGGTATTTCCCCGAAGAGGAGAGGATGATGCAGTACAGTAGAGATAAATATTTCCCTCAGTTAAGAACCAAGGTTATCAATCCAGTAGGAGAACCAAGCAAAATTCCGTTAAGCGCACCTGCACACACAAGAGCAAACACTTGCACCCAACGCAAATAAGAGGGTTGTCAATCCTCTTAGCGGTTATTTGCAAGGATTAAATCTTATCAAGGTAAATAGATAAACTAAAATACTAATTAAAATAAAAGTAAATAAATTGCAGCAAGGAATTTTTAGTTTTTTTTTATATGATAAAGATAGACCCGGGGGCCATAGTTTTCACTAGAGGCTTCTCTCTTGAGCACATAAACATACGGTGGGTAAACAAATTACTGTTGGGAAATTGATAGAAAAGCAAATAATTATGATGAATTCATGGCAATGATCATGTATATAGGCATCACGTCCGAGACAAGTAGACCGACTCCTGCCTGCATCTACTACTATTACTCCACTCATCGACCGCTATCCAGTATGCATCTAGAGTATTTAGTTAATAAAAACAGAGTAACGCCTTAAGCAAGATGACATGATGTAGAGAAGCAAATTCAAGCAATATGAATAAACCCCATCTTTTTATCCTTAATGGCAACAATACAAATACGTGTCGTGTCCCCTTCTGTCACTGGGATTGAGCACCGCAAGATTGAACCCATCACAAAGCACCTCTCCCATTGCAAGATAAATCAATCTAGTAGGCCAAACCAAATCGATAGATCAGAGAGAAATACAAAGCTATAACAATCATGCATAAAAGAGTTCAGAGAAGACTCAAATATTTCTCATGAATAATCTGATCATAAACTCACAATTCATCAGATCCCAACAAACACACCGCAAAAGAAGATTACATCGGATAGAACTCCAAGAACATCAAGGAGAACATTGTATTGAAGATCAAAGAGAGAGAAGAAGCCATCTAGCTACTAGCTATGGACCCGTAGGTCTGTGGTAAACTACTCACACATCATCGAAAGGGCAGCAAGGTTGATGTAGAAGCCCTCCATGATCGATTCCCCCTCCGGCAGAGTACCGGAAAAGGCCTCCAGATGGGATCGAGGAAGAACAGAGGCTTGCGGCGTCGGAAAGGTTTTTTCTTCTGGCTCTCTGGGATTTTACCAATATTTGTGAATTTATAGAAGTGGAATTAGGTCAAACGGAGTCACGTGGGCCCCATAAGGCAACACGGCACCCCCCCTGGGGCGCGCCCTGTTGCCTTATGAAGCCTCCGTGAGGCTTCTAGCCTCCTCCCGAAGTTTCCAAGGTTTCTTTTGTCCAAAAAAAATCTCCAAAAAGTTACATGACATTTGGACTTCATTTGATACTGTTTCTCTGAAAAGCCAAAAACAAGCAAAAAACAGCAACTGGCACTGGGCACTAGGTTAATAGGTTAGTTCCAAAAAATGATATATAATTGCATATAATTGCATATAAAAACATCCAAGATTGATACTATAATAGCATGGAACAATAAAAAATTATAGATACGTTGGAGACGTATCAAGCTTCCCCAAGCTTAATTCCTGCTCGTCCTCGAGTAGGTAAATGATAAAAATAGAATTTTAATGTGGAATGCTACCTATCATGTTTCATCATGTAATCTCTCTCTTACGGTATGAATAATAAGATCCAAATGATTCAAAGCAATATCCTATAGTTTGATATAAAGACATCAATACTCGGGCATACTAGCAAACAATCATGTCTTTCAAAATAAAAATGCTAAAGAACGTTATCCCTACAAAATCATATAATCCTGTCATGCTCCATCTTCTTCACACAAAGTATTTATCATGCACTACCCCGATGACAAGCCGAGCAATTGGTTCATACTTTTTAACGCGCTTCAGCTTTTTCAACTCCCACTCAATACATGAGCGCAAGCCATGGATATAGCACTATGGGTGGAATAGAGTATGGTGGTAGAGATAAATAAGGGAAGTCAAAAATGGAGAAAGTCTCACATCGACGAGGCTAATCAACGGGCTATGGAGATGCCCATCAATTGATGTCAATGCGAGGAGTAGGGATTGCCATGCAACGGATGCACTAAGAGCTATAAGTGTATGAAAGCTCAACATGAAAACTAAGTGGGTGTGCATCCAACTTGCTTGCTCATGAAGACCTCGGGCATTTGAGGAAGCCCGTCATCGGAATATACAAGCCAAGTTCTATAATGAAAAATTCCCACTAGTATATGAAAGTGACAAAATAGGAGACTCTCTATATGAAAAACATGGTGCTACTCTGAAGCACAAGTGTGGAAAAGGATAGTAACATTGCCCCTTCTCTCTTTTTCTCTCATTTGTTTTTCATGGCTATTTTTTTAGAATGATCTCATGGACCTCATCCCCACTTTTTCGAGGACTCATCGGTCTCCATCATTATTTCCTCACTGGGACAATGCTCTAATAATGATGATCATCACACCTCTATTTACTTACAACTCAACATTACAACTTGATACTAGAACAAAATATGACTCTATATGAATGCCTCTGGCATGTGTATCAGGATGTGCAATGATGCTAGCGTAACATGTATAACAATGATGAACGGTGGCTGAGCCACAAATACTATGTCAGCTATATGATCATGCAAAGCAATATGACAATGATGATGTATGTCATAAAAAAACGGAATGGTGGAAGTTGCATGGCAATATATCTCGGAATGGCTATGGAAATGACATGATAGGTAGGTATGGTGGCTGTTTTGAGGAAGATATAAGGAGGCTAATGTGTGATAGAGCGTATCATATCACGGGGTTTGGATGCACCGGCGAAGTTTGCACAAACTCTTGATACGACTCCAACGTATCTATAATTTATGAAGTATTCATGCCATGTTTATTATAGTTATGTATGATTTTGGTGCACTTTTATATGGCTTTTATATGATTTTTATGGACTAACATATTGACCTAGTGCCCAGTGCCAGTTGCTGTTTTCTGCTTGTTTTTGGTTTTCTAGAAAATCCATATCAAATGAAGTCCAAATGCAGCGAAACTTTTTGACGACTTTTTCTGGATGGAAACAGACCCAAGAAGCTTCGGAGGAGCAGCAGAAGAGCCGCAGGGGCCCCACGAGCCACCTGGGCGCGCCTGCCCCCCCCCAGGCGCGCCCTGGTGCCTCGTGGGCCCCCTGTGACACCTCTTTGCGTGATTCCAATGCTGAAAATCATATATATTTAGAAACCCCCAAAAGTTAACCTAGATGAGTTTTTACGCCACCGCAAGCCTCTGTACCTCCATGATCTCATCTACATCCCTTTTCCGGCACCCTGCTAGAGGGGGGAATCATCACCGGAGGCCATCTTCATCATCCCGGCGGTCTCCATGACGAGGAGGGAGTAGTTCACCCTCGAGGCTGAGGGTTTGTACCAGTACCTATGTGTTTGATCTCTCTCTCTCGTGTTCTTGATTTGGCACGATCTTGATGTATCGCGAGCCTTATTAATATAGTTGGATCATATGGTGTTTCTTCCCTCTCTATCCTTGTTGTGATGAATCGAATCTTTTCCCTTTGAGGTTTCGTTATTATCGGATTGAATATTTCAGATTTGAGAACACTTGATGTATGTCTTGCATATGAATACCCATGGTGACAATGGGGTATTATATTGATTCACTTGATATATGTTTTGGCACTCAACTCGCGGATTCCCATGGTGACATTGGGGTAATCTATGCATACGGGTTGATGCACGTTTTCATTATCTTTTCTCCGATAGAAACTTTGGGGTGCTCCTTGGAGTTCTTTGTGTGGATTGAATATTATGATTATGAAGTTGTTTGATGCATATCGTATAATCAACTCACGGCTACTTGTGGTGACATTGGAGTATCTAGGTGACATTAGAGTTGGTTGATGTGTATCATATGGTGTTATTTTAGTACGAACTCTAGGGCTGTTTGTGACACTTATAGGAATAGCTCGATAGATCGATCGGAAAGGATAATTTTGAGGTGGTTTCGTACCCTACAAACAATTTCTATCTTATGTTCTCCGCTAATAGGAACTTGGGAGTGATTCTTTATCGCACGTTGAGGGATGATTATATGATCCAATTATGTTAGCATTGTTGAGAGATTGCACTAGTGAAAGTATGAACCCTAGGCCTTGTTTTCAAGCATTGCAATACCGTTTGTGCTCACTTTTGTTACTAGTTACCTTGCTGTTTTTATATTTTCAGATTACAAAAACCTATATCTACTATCCATACTGCACTTTTATCACCATCTCTTCGCCGAACTAGTGCACCTATATAATTTACCATTGTATTGGGTGTGTTGGGGACACAAGAGATTTCTTGTATTTGGTTGCAGGGTTGTTTGAGAGATACCATCTTCAACCTACGCCTCCCACGGATTGATAAACCTTAGGTCATCCACTTGAGGGAAAATTGCTACTGTCCTACAAAACTCTGCGCTTGGAGGCCCAACACGAGTCTAAAAGAATAAGTTGTGTAGTAGACATCAAGCTCTTTTCTGGCGCCATTGCCGGGGAGGTGAGTGCTTGAAGGTATATCTTTAGATCTTGCAATCGAATCTTTTAGTTTCTTGTTTATCACTAGTTTGGTTCATCTAAGAAAACTACAAAAAATGGAATTGAGGTTGCCTCATATTATTCGTCTTTACCATGTCTTTCTTGAAAATGATGGATCGGAAAATTGTGCTCAATTGATAGAAGAAGAATTCAAGAAAATGTTTGGCATAAAATCTTTGAATGATGAGCATGATTGCAATGTTGTTAGTATGAATTCTATGAATATACATGATGCTAATGATATGCAAAGCCATAAGCTTGGGGATGCTATGTTTGATGAAGATGATATTTTTAGTCCCCCAAGTTTTGATGAAAAATATTATTATGATGATAGCATGCCTCCTATTTATGATGATTATATTGATAAAAGTGGATTTGGATAGGTCATAACTTTATTTAGTGATGAATCCACTATTTTGGAAGAGGTTTCAATTGACTATGATAACAAAGTTGCTATCTATGAAGATTATTGTGATGACATGTATGCTATAAGGAATAATGATAACCATGAAACTTGTCATCATGATTTTAATTTTCAATTGGATTATTCCAATCAAGTATCTAATGAAAGTTATTTTGTTGAGTTTGCTCCCACTATTATGAATGAGAAGAAAATTGCTTATGTGGAGAGTAGTAAAATTTCTATGCTTGTGGATCATGAAAAGAATGCTTTGTGTGATGGATATATTGTTGAATTTATTCATGATGCTACTGAAAATTATTATGAGAGGGGATCATATGCTTGTAGGTGTTGCAATAATATCAAGATTCCTCTCTATGTGTTGAAAGTTTTGAAGTTATGCTTGTTTTGCCTTCCTATGCTAGTTGATTCTTGCTCCCATAAACTATTTGCTCACAAAATCCCTATGCATAGGAAGTGGGTTAGTCTTAAATGTGCTAGTCATATGCTTCATGATGCTATCTTTGTGTTTCAATTATTTACTTTTATGTGAGCATCATTGAAATCATCATGCCTAGCTAAAAGGCATTAAAGAAAAGCGCTTGTTGGGAGACAACCCAATATTTATACCTACTGTTTTTGTGTGTTCACATGATTAAGCTACTGTAGTAATCATGTTTTATATGTTTTATTTCAATAAAGTGCCAAGTAAAGCCTTTGGGATAGTGCGGATGCTTTTTGATTTGATTCTTTGCAAAAACAGAAACTTTTGCGTCCGGTGATAGAATTTCTATTCTTTACTGGAGCTTCAAAAAATTCTGAACTTTTTACACAGTATTGGGTTACAAATTTTTTACGTTTTCCTAATTTTTCAGATTTTTTGGAGGTACAGAAGTATGGTTTTTAAATCTCTTACTACACGCTGTTCTGTTTTTGACAGATTCTGTTTTCGATGCATAGTTTGCTTGTTTTAGTGTTTCCATAGCTTATATTGAGTAATTTAAATTGTTAAAATAATATAATACAGTAGGCATTATGTGACAACAATTATGAATCTTGTCTTGACAGTACCTAAGTGGATGATTTATTTTTATCATACTAACCTATCTCACGAAGTTCCGTTAAGTTTTGTGTGATTGAAGTTTTCAAGTTTTGGGTGAGATGTCGATATGAGGAGAATAAGGAGTGGCAAGACCCTACACTTGGGGATGCCCAAGGCACCCCAAGGTAATATTCAAGGAAGACTCAAGCGTCTAAGCTTGGGGATGCCCCGGAAGGCATCCCCTCTTTCGTCTTCAACATTATCGGTAACCTCACTTGGAGCTATATTTTTATTCGTCACATAATATGAGTTTTGCTTGGAGCGTCATTTTCTTCTGTTGATATTTTCTTTCTGTTATCAATAATCATGTTTTGTATCGTTTAGTTCAATGAAATGCCAATTATAGCCTTTACCATGCTCAGTTTGCAAGTTCATGTGTTGCTGTTTGAAAACAGAAAGTTTTCTGTTATGTCCAGAATATTCCTGAATAGTCAGAACATGATAAAAATCTGAATTTTTTACACAGTAAGAATGCATGAGTTCTCCGTCACGTGGTAATTTTTCAGAATTTTTGGAGTTAGGGAAGTATGGATTCTTATTCACCCTTTACAGACTGTTCTATTTTGGCAGATTGCTGTTATAGTTGCATTGTTTGCATATGTTTGCTTGTTTAATGTTTCTATTTGTGGATAGGAGTATTAAATATGCAGAGGCATTTAGTATGCAATGTTTAATTATAATTTTAGTGATTTGCTACAGTAGAGAATGTTAAGGTTTTGCATTGATTTATACTAACTTATCTCACGAGTTCTTGTTGAGTTTTGTGTGGATGAAGTATTTAAGATTTAGGGAAACCGTGATATGAGAGGAATTAAGGATACACAAAAGCTCAAGCTTGGGGATGCGCAAGGCATCCCAATATAATATTTCAAGAAGTCTCAAGCATCTAAGCTTGGGGATGCCCCGGTAGGCATCCCACCTTTCTTCATCAACAATTATCGGTTAGTCTTGGTTGAGCCTAAGTTTTTGCTTCTTCACATGAGATGTGCTATTCTTGGAATGTCATTTTATTTTGTTTTCTTTGCTGTTTGAATATAATTATCAAGATCTGAAATTTTTAAATGAGAGAGAGTCCTCACATAGCTACCTATTTACTTAACTACTCATTTGGTCTTCACTTATATCTTTTTGGAGTAGTTTGTCATTTACTCTTGTTCTTCACTTATATCCTATGAGTAAATTATTGAAATGAATTGAATATCATAAAGTTGAAATTTATATGCTTCATATGCTTGTCCCATGGGGGGTAGTGACTTCACATACAAGAAGTATAAGTGGTAAAATTTATTGAAAGTTAACAAACATAGCATTGGTCACTTGAACAATTCATGAAAGAATTTTGAAGGAAGAGAAATTTCACATATAAATATACTATCTTGGACATCTTCTATGATTGTGAGCCCCCATTAATTATTTTCAAGCTTGATCAAGTAGTTGACGTTGGACAAGGAAGACAACGTAATGAGTTATGTTTGTTTATATTCACATGGAAGTTATATTGTCATGGATCCTCTAACATGTGGTGCTTGCTTAGGATCTTTTGCTAGCCAAAAATTCGTACTAAGTAGAGATACTACTTGTGCATCCAAAAACCCTTAAACCCAGTTTCTTGCCATGAGAGTCCACTATATCTACCTATGGATTGAATAAGATCCTTCAAGTAAGTTGTCATCGGTGCAAAAAGCAATAAAAATTGCTCATAAAATATGTATGATCTTTTATTGCAAGGGAAAATAAGCGTTGTACGAACTTGTGATGGTAAAGAAATAAAACCGACGGACTGCATAATAAAGGTTGCTATCACAAGGGGCAATATAACGTGACATTCCTTTGCATTAAGGGCTTGTGCATCCAACAACAAAAAGCGCATGACAACCTCTGCTTCCCTCTGCGAAGGGCCTATCTTTTACTTTTCTGTATTTACTTTTCTGAATTTACTTTTATGCAAGAGTCATTAATGTTCATCCCTATTCCGTTCTATTTATTCTTTAGTTGGCAAGCATTATGTGGTAGGGAAAGATCCAGGCACATATATCCAGTTGAATATAGGTGATCATGAGTTATTATTGTTGACATTATCCCTGAGATAAATAAGTTGGGAGGCGAAACATTAAGCCCCTATCTTCCTATGTGTTTGACTGAAACGGTTTGTTCTAAAAATATGCTTTGAGTGTCAGCAATCATGGAAGACTAAATGATGGTTGAGTATGTGGAATTTGCTAGATCAAAGCTCTTACATAGACCCTTCCTGAAAATAGGATGAATTGCAATTGTTTGATGACTGAGAACATAGTTTGTTAGTTTTCAAGAAAGTTTATGGCCTATACTTTAAACATGTGAATAGCTTGCTACTTGATCATGAGAAGTTTTATGAGATGAGCTACTGATTATGATATGTATTGATGCTAGAAAAGGTGATTGAAATTATCATTGATCAAACTTATGCACTATGCTAGCATTCACACTTCATCAATTATTTCTTTTATCATTTACCTACTCGAGGACGAGCAGGAATTAAGCTTGGGGATGCTGATACGTCTCCAACGTATCTATAATTTATGAAGTATTCATGCCATGTTTATTATAGTTTTGTATGATTTTGGTGCACTTTTATATGATTTTTATGGACTAACATATTGACCTAGTGCCCAGTGCCAGTTGCTGTTTTCTGCTTGTTTTTGGTTTTCCAGAAAATCCATATCAAATGAAGTCCAAATGCAGCGAAACTTTTTGATGATTTTTTCTGGAAGGAAACACACCCAGGAAGCTTCGGAGGAGCAGCAGAAGAGCCACAGGGGCCCCACAAGCCACCTGGGCGCGCCTGCCCCCCCAGGCGCGCCCTGGTGCCTCGTGGGCCCCCTGTGGCACCTCTTTGCATGATTCCAACGCTGAAAAATCATATATAATCAGAAACCCCCGAAAGTTAACCTAGATGAGTTTTTACGCCCCCGCAAGCCTCTGTACCTCCACGATCTAATCTACAGCCCTTTTCTGGCACCCTGCCGGAGGGGGGAATCATCACCGGAGGCCATCTTCATCATCCCGGCGATCTCCATGACGAGGAGGGAGTAGTTCACCCTCGTGGCTGAGGGTTTGTACCAGTAGCTATGTGTTTGATCTCTCTCTCTCTCGTGTTCTTCATTTGGCACGATCTTGATGTATCGCGAGCCTTGTTAATATAGTTGGATCATATGGTGTTTCTTCCCTCTCTATCCTTGTTGTGATGAATCGAATCTTTTCCCTTTGAGGTTTCGTTATTGTCGGATTGAATATTTTAGATTTGAGAACACTTGATGTATGTCTTGCATATGAATACCCATGGTGGCAATGGGGTATTATATTGATTCACTTGATATATGTTTTGGCACTCAACTCGTGGATTCCCGTGGTGACATTGGGGTAATCTATGCATAGGGGTTGATGCACGTTTTCATTATCTTTTCTCCGATAGAAACTTTGGGGTCCACCTTGGAGTTCTTTGTGTGGATTGAATATTATGATTATGAAGTTGTTTGATGCATATCGTATAATCAACTCACGGATACTTGTGGTGACATTGGAGTATCTAGGTGACATTAGAGGTGGTTGATGTGTATCATATGGTGTTATTTTAGTACGAACTCTAGGGCTGTTTGTGACACTTATAGGAATAGCTCGATAGATCGATCGGAAAGGATAACTTTGAGGTGGTTTCGTACCCTACAAACAATTTCTATCTTATGTTCTCCGCTAATAGGAACTTGGGAGTGATTCTTTATCGCACGTTGAGGGATGATTATATGATCCAATTATGTTAGCATTGTTGAGAGATTGCACTAGTGAAAGTATGAACCCTAGGCCTTGTTTTCAAGCATTGCAATGCCGTTTGTGCTCACTTTTGTTACTAGTTACCTTGCTGTTTTTATATTTTCAGATTACAAAAACCTATATCTACTATCCATACTGCACTTTTATCACCATCTCTTAGACGAACTAATGCACCTATACAATTTACCGTTGTATTGGGTGTGTTGGGGACACAAGAGATTTCTTGTATTTGGTTGCAGGGTTGTTTGAGAGATACCATCTTCAACCTATGCCTCCCACGGATTGATAAACCTTAGGTCATCCACTTGAGGGAAAATTGCTACTGTCCTACAAAACTCTGCACTTGGAGGCCCAACACGAGTCTACAAGAATAAGTTGTGTAGTAGACATCAAGCTCTTTTCTGGCGCCATTGCCGGGGAGGTGAGTGCTTGAAGGTATATCTTTAGATCTTGCAATCGAATCTTTTAGTTTCTTGTTTATCACTAGTTTGGTTCATCTAAGAAAACTACAAAAAAATGGAATTGAGGTTGCCTCATATTATTCGTCTTTACCATGTCTTTCTTGAAAATGATGGATCAGTAAATTGTGCTCAATTGATAGAAGAAGAATTCAAGAAAATGTTTGGCATAAAATCTTTGAATGATGAGCATGATTGCAATGTTGTTAGTATGAATTCTATGAATATACATGATGCTAATGATATGCAAAGCCATAAGCTTGGGGATGCTATGTTTGATGAAGATCATATTTTTAGTCCCCCAAGTTTTGATGAGAAAATTTATTATGATGATAGCATGCCTCCTATTTATGATGATTATATTGATAAAAGTGGATTTGGAGAGGTCATAACTTTATTTAGTGATGAATCCACTATTTTGGAAGAGGTTTCAATTGACTATGATAACAAAGTTGCTATCTATGAAGATTATTGTGATGACATGTATGCTATAAAGAATAATGATAACCATGAAACTTGTCATCATGATTTTAATTTTCAATTGGATTATTCCAATCAAGTATCTAATGAAAGTTATTTTGTTGAGTTTGCTCCCACTATTATGAATGAGAAGAAAATTGCTTATGTGGAGAGTAGTAAAATTTCTATGCTTGTGGATCATGAAAAGAATGCTTTGTGTGATGGATATATTGTTGAATTTATTCATGATGCTACTGAAAATTATTATGAGAGGGGATCATATGCTTGTAGGTGTTGCAATAATATCAAGATTCCTCTCTATGTGTTGAAAGTTTTGAAGTTATGCTTGTTTTGCCTTCCTATGCTAGTTGATTCTTGCTCCCATAAACTATTTGCTCACAAAATCCCTATGCATAGGAAGTGGGTTAGGCTTAAATGTGCTAGTCATATGCTTCATGATGCTCTCTTTGTGTTTCAATTATTTACTTTTATGTGAGCATCATTGAAATCATCATGCCTAGCTAAAAGGCATTAAAGAAAAGCGCTTGTTGGGAATCAAATTTATCATATTCAGTGATCTACATGAAAGTTTTTATTATATCCCTCTTGAATACCTATCATATCAGGACCAAATTCATAACCCGTGCCTATTACCATTGCTATCATAAGACTCTCAAAAATATATAAGTGAAGCATGAGAGTGCAACTATTTCTTTAAAATATAACCACCGCCGTGCTCTAACAGATATAACTGAAGCACTAGAGCAACTGCCTAGCTCAAACGGTATAAGTGAAGCACATAGAGTATTCTAACAAATCATGAATAATGTGTGTCCCTCTCAAAAACGTGTGCTCAGCAAATATGATTGTGACAAACTAAAAAGCAAACAAAATCAAACAAAGTATTTCACAAGACGCTCCAAGTAAAACACATATCATGTGATGAATAAAAATATACCTCCAAGTGAGTTACCGATAGATTGTAGACGAAAGAGGGGATGCCTTCCGGGGCATCCCCAAGCTTAGACGCTTGAGTCTTCCTTGAATATTACCTTGGGGTGCCTTGGGCATCCCCAAGCTTAGGCTCTTGCCGCTCCTTATTCCTTTATCCATCGTAGTCTCACCCAAAACTTGAAAACTTATGCACACAAAACTCAACAGAAACCTCATGAGATCCGTTAGTATAAAAAATAAATCTTTAACTTTAGGTACTGTTGTAAATTGATTCATATTTTATATTGGCATAATTCTACTGTACTCCAACTTCTCCATGACTCATACCCCCCGATACGATCCATAGATTCATCAAAATAAGCAAACTATGCAACAAAAACAGAATCTGTCTAAAACAGAACAGTCTGTAAAGATCTATTTAGAAGCTATACTTATATAAATCTAAGTATTCTGAAAAATTAGGACAACGTAAAAAATTCATATACCAATACTGTGTAAAAATTTCAGATTTTTCAGACCCTACAGTACAGAACTAAAAATACAGCACTGGATGCAAAACTTTCGGTTTTCCAAACATCATCAATTATACTATCATCAACATCATCCCAAAGGCATTACTTGGCACAAACACTAATTAAAACATAAAAATACTATCATAACAGAAGCTATAATTGTGAAAACTCTCAAAAACAGAAGGTAAAAGCAAAAAATTATTTTATTCATTGGGTTGCCTCCCAACAAGCGCTATTGTTTTATGCCCTAGCTAGGCATAATGCATAGTTTCAAGTGTTCTTATCCTTCAAGTTAATTCCATAAGTGGCCCTCATAATGGATTCATAAGGTGCTTTAATTCTCTTTCTATGGAAATGTTCCATCCCTTTCTTTAGTGGAAATTGAAATCTTATATTACCTTCTTTCATATCAATAATAGCACCAATTGTGCGAAGAAAAGGCCTACCAAGTATTATGGGGCAAGAAGGATTGCATTCAATGTCAAGAACAATAAAGTCCACGGGCACATAATTTCTATTTGCAAGAATAAGCACATCATTTATTCTACCCAATGGTTTTTTAATAGTGGAATCCGCAAGATGCAAATTAAGGGAACAAGGATCCATGTCGGTGAGACCTAGCACATCACACAAAGACTTTGGTATAGTGGAAACGCTAGCACCAAGATCACAAAGAGCATTACATTCATAATCTTTAATTTTGACTTTAATAGTAGGTTCCCATTCATATTGTAATTTTCTAGGAATTGATACTTCCAACTCAAATTTTTCTTCATGTGCTTTCATCATGGCTTCTACGATATGTTTAGTGAAAGCTTTATTTTGTTCATATGCATTTGGTGAATTAATCATGGATTGCAACAAGGAAATACACTCAATTAAAGAACAACTATCATAATTAAAGTCCTTGTAATCCAAAGTAGTGAGTGCTTAACTATTTAAAGTTTTGACCTCTCCAAACCCACTTTTTTCATTTTTATGATCAAGATTATCACCCTCGAAGCAAGTGGGACTCCTTCTATCTAAAGTTGACTCTTCTGTCTTCTCTAGTCCCTTTTTCATCAAGTTTTATGTTACTAAATGATGATTCAATAGGAGTGACACCAATCATTTTAATATCTTCATCATTACTAGATAGTGATTCTGGTTTGGCAGCCATCCAATTCACTAGAGTTGTTTGTTTATCCGAAATTTTCCTAGTAAATTTTCAGTATTGGCAAGTTGAGCCTGAAGGTTTGATACTTCTAGAGTAACATCTTCAAGTTGTTTATTAATGGCATCCAACAAACTAGAATGTTCCTTAAGCTCTTCGGAAAAAAAATTATTTTGCTCAAATTGCGAAGTCATAAAACTCTTAGTAACATTTTCAATTTCAGACAATCTTCTGCTATAGAAACTATCGCGAAATTCCTCTAACGACATAGTGACAGAACTAGCGAACAAGCAATCAAGCAAATAAAATATTTTTGTGTTTTTGTAAAAAAAAATAGAAGTGGGGGAGATGAAAACGAGAGGCAAATGCAAATAAAAGGCAAAATAAAGTAAATGCAAGTGATTGATAGTTTGTGCGAAGGTACTTGGTAATTTTGATGATGTCTCCCCGGCAACGGCGCCAGAAATTCTTCCTGGTACTTGTAGTCTGCGTTGGTATTTCCCCGAAGAGTAGAGGATGATGCAGTACAGCAGAGATAAGTATTTCCCTCAGTTAAGAACCAAGGTTATCAATCTAGTTGGAGAACCAAGCAAAATTCTGCTAAGCGCACCTGCACACACAAGAGCAAACACTTGCACCCAACGCAAATAAGAGGGTTGTCAATCCTCTTAGCGGTTATTTGCAAGGATTAAATCTTATTGAGGTAAATAGATAAACTAAAATACTAATTAAAATAAAAGTAAATAAATTGCAACAAGGTATTTTTAGGTTTTTTATATAATAAAGATAGACCCGGGGGCCATAGTTTTCACTAGAGGATTCTCTCTTGAGCACATAAACATACGGTGGGTAAACAAATTACTGTTGGGCAATTGATAGAAAAGCAAATAATTATGACGGATTCATGGCAATGATCATGTATATAGGCATCACGTCCGAGACAAGTAGACCGACTCCTGCCTTCATCTACTACTATTACTCCACTCATCGACCGCTATCTAGCATGCATCTAGAGTATTAAGTTAATAAAAACAGAGTAACGCCTTAAGCAAGATGACATGATGTAGAGAAGCAAATTCAAGCAATATGAATAAACCCCATCTTTTTTACCTTAATGGCAACAATACAAATACGTGTCATGTCCCCTTCTGTCACTGGGATTGAGCACCGCAAGATTGAACCAATCACAAAGCACCTCTCCCATTGCAAGATAAATCAATCTAGTAGGCCAAACCAAATCGATAGATCGGAGAGAAATACAAAGCTATAACAATCATGCATAAAAGAGTTCAGAGAAGACTCAAATATTTCTCATGAATAATCTGATCATAAACTCACAATTCATCGGATCCCAACAAACACACCGCAAAAGAAGATTACATCGGATAGAACTCCAAGAACATCAAGGAGAACATTGTATTGAAGATCAAAGAGAGAGAAGAAGCCATCTAGCTACTAGCTATGGACCCGTAGGTCTGTGGTAAACTACTCACACATCATCGGAAGGGCAGCAAGGTTGATGTAGAAGCCCTCCGTGATCGATTCCCCCTCCGGCAGAGTACCGGAAAAGTCCTCCAGATGGGATCGCGGAAGAACAGAGGCTTGCGGCGGCGGAAAGGTTTTTTCTTCTGGCTCTCTGGGGGTTTCCCAATATTTGTGAATTTATAGAAGTGGAATTAGGTCAAACGGAGTCACGTGGGCCCCAAAAGGCAACACGGTGCCCCCCTGGGGTGCGCCCTGTTGCCTTGTGAAGCCTCCGTGAGGCTTCTGGCCTCCTCCCAAAGCTTCCAAGGTTTCTTTTGTCCAGAAAAAAATCTCCAAAAAGTTTCGTGGCATTTGGACTTCAGTTGGTATTGTTTCTCTGAAAAGCTAAAAACAAGCAGAAAACAGCAACTGGCACTGGACACTTGGTTAATAGGTTAGTCCCAAAAAATGATATATAATTGCATATAAAAACATCCAAGATTGATACTATAATAGCATGGAACAATCAATTATTATAGATACGTTGGAGACGTATCACCCACCCCCCTGGGCGCGCCCAGCAGGCTTGTGGGTCCCACAGGGACCCACTCACTTATGCCAGCCACCCATCTCCTTCTTCTTCCTCCAGAAAAAATCAAACTTGCTCCCAAGCCCGTGTTCTTGCTCATTTTACTGTGATTTTTGATCTCCTTGCTTGGAACTCCATTTCCAAAACTGTTTTGAGGAATTACTCCTTGGTATGTGACTCCTCCAATGCTCCAATTAGTTTTTGTTCTAGTGCTTTATACTTTGCAAATTTTTGCTGCTGTGGTGACCATGTTTATGTGCTTGCATGTTGAATTTGTATGGTCCAAAGTAGTTTTGATGCATGCTATAGCCTCTAGATACTTGTAGGAGTAGTTGCTATCAATTTTGTTGAGTTTCGTTCACTTTTATTTTGAGTCACTAAAAATTTCAGAAATATTTCAGAGAAAAGAAAATGTTTAGGAAGATGTTCCATGGTGGTTCCTCGAGCAAGAGTGCTCCTAGGCCCGCAATACGCGAGCCGGATACCAAACCGCCATGAGAGGCCGCGGTGCTACCGTGCGAGTGGCCGTCGGATGCCTTCATGATTCGAGCCGGCATCAAGGAAGAGTTTGATATGTACGTGCGCAACGCCGAGCTCACAGAGTTCCTGGCAGACAGGTGCCCGCAATACTATGACCTCACTGACTCCTTTGTGCGAAGATTCAAGTATGTATATCAGCGCACTTCACATGATGTTATTTTCAACCTATATGAAAATCCTTTTCGCTTGTCTATTGAAGAATTTAGTGAAGTATGCAAAATTCCATTCTGGGGAACTTGCACTGAACCTCGTAAATCTGATTGCAATGAATTCCTCATGAACATTACTAAGGGTGAAACCAGAGGCATCACACAAGCCACTATGGGGAGCATTCATTTTCCTGCCATACATTATTTTGCTCTGTTCATTGGTAGATGCATTAATGGTAAACATGATCATAGTCATCTTTTCACCCCTGACCTGAGCATTCTTAAGAGTGCAGTGCTGGGAGATAGACAATTTAACATGGGGGCTATTGTTGCACGTCATTTACATAATAATGCCTTAGTTGGTGATTTCTTTGGTGGAATTTATGCCACTCGCTTATCTACCTATCTTGGCGTGCCCATTAAAAAAATGACACCCTTTTGCCACCTAATTTCTTGATTATGATGCTATGAAACGCCACCAGTTCCTTGAGAGGGGTTACCCCTCATTCAGATACAGGCTAATCTTTAACAGGCGTCATGTTTTCCATATTGTTTTGCCTGCTCCTGCCTTCTTTGATTTCCAGGGAAAACATAGACATTTCATACTTGAGGAGGAGGCTGAGGAGTACGAGAGGGCAGCAGAGACCGAGCGCCTTAACGAGGTAGCTCGCCAAGCTGTGGCAGCTGCATTTCAGTACAACCCGAACTATCACCACGGGCACTATCCAAGCCAGGAGTAGCCGTAAACCAACTTAAGCCAAAAGCCTAAGCTTGGGGGAGTACGTATTTCTCACCGGCATTACATTCATGTTCACACACTCATTCCAGTTGTCGGTGTTCATCCTTTTTCATTGTATATCCATGTTAGTTTTATTTTCACTTTCTTCTTGTTTGAAAAACTTTCAAAAATCCAAAAAAATAGTTGTAGTTTCTTTCTTGTTTAGTTAATTCGTAGTAGTAAAAGAAAACCCAAAAATATTTCTCGTTTCTTCTTTTGCTTGTTGGGAGCTTTCCCGTGTAAATAGTTTTTCTCGTTTTTCGTTTTTCCTTCGTTAATTTGCTTTCCTCAGAAAAACTAAAAACTCCAAAAATATTTCAGTGTGTTTCTCTGAATTTCTTTTCTTTTCGTTAAGTCGTCGTAAGAAGAAAGACCATGATGAAAATGTTGAGTGGCTCCCATATGCTTTATTGTTGATCTAACAACGAGCCACTATTACTTTGTCTTCTCCTTTGAATAAATGTTTGCAGATTCCAGCTTAGTCCACGGCACACTTGCACCATTCTTATTATTATCACATCATTCGGTCGTGCAAGTAAAAGGCAATAATGATGATATTTGATGAAGTGATTGCGGTGAAGAAAAGCTGGTATGAACTCTTCTTGTTTTTGTCTTTGTAAAAATGTTTAGCTCAGTATTCATGATTCAGCATTATTATGAGTAAACATATTTGTGATGACAATTAGAGATTATAGTTGCTCATGCCATGCTTAAATAGCTAGGAGTGGATAATGATTTATCTTGAGTGTCAACATGCATTAAAATGGTTGTGATGTAGTATGTTAGCATGGTATCCTCCACTGAGTAATTCGAGTGGCTTGACTTGGCACATGTTCATACATGTAGTTGAATCAAAACCAACATAGCCTCCGTGATATTTATGTTTAGGGTGTTGATATCCTACTCATGCTCGTGTTCAATGTTAATTATTCGCAATGCATGTCTATGGCCGTTTTCGCTCTCTAGTTGGTCGCTTCTCAATCTATTTGCTAGCCTTCGCCTGTACTAAGCGGGAATACTACTTGTGCATCCGAATCCTTAAACCAAAGTTGTTCCAGATGAGTCCACTATATCTACCTATATGCAGTATTACTCTGCCGTTCCAAGTAAATTTGCATGTGCCACCTCTAAATATTCAAACAAACATCTGTTTTGTGTGTCCGTACCGCTCATGGAGTGACAGAGGGCGGACAGTATCTTTCGTGCTAAGCGGGTTACTCTCAGATGAGTGTTTATTCACTTGTCATTGCACGAGCAAGGCTGGTAATCGGGATGCCCAGTCCTATGCTCAAATCGAAATCATATAATGCAATCAAACTCCCCCAAAAAGTTGTTGTATGGAGGGCACCCGTGAATTTGGCTAGCCATGGCTTGTGTTGGTACGGTGGAGGGGGAGTAAACTTTACCTTTCCGCTTGGGAACCGCCTATAATGCGTTTAGCATGGAAGATATTGAAAACTCTCGGTCGTGACATTTACAGGAAAGGCATATGTGGCACCCCGGCTCAGAGTCACCGGAGCACCCCGTATTCCAGCCCAGAGATCAAGTCTTCTAGAATACGGCACTTCTTGGCATAGAACAAATCAGCTCTTTATTACTAATAGTTGGAATACAAGGGTTACAAAGAGTTTACAGAAGGTTACAATGATGCAACTCTGGCTATGGTGACTCTATGCTAGCAGTGGTACGACTTCTAACAGCGGAACCACGACGTCGAAGATGGGCTCCACTCCGCAGGGACTCTGGCTGGGACACGTCCTAGCTTGCAACTCGGAATCCTCGGCTATGCAAACATGTCAGCACCTGCAAACTGGCATGACACGCCAGGTGAGTATTTTGAATGTACTCGCAAGCTCACAACAAACACAAGCATCAAAACACAACAACATCATAGCAAGTATGATTATATCAGATTCAAATGTTATTAAAAAGGGTGGAAGAAAATAATAACATACTATTGCCAAACTATCCACCAAAAGTCACCCTTGTTAAAGTTACAGGAACCACTATGTTCTTGGCTACTCGGTTGAACCACTTACCCTTGTGACCAACTCTTGGTCACCTCAAGAACCTCGAACGATCATTCCCGAGATCGCCTACAAACATTACCAGCGACCTTCCACCAAGTGGATACCTCACCATACTGAGACGAGTTCTTACATCATTATCCAGTCATTCCATCATTGGTGTTGATCAGACAGTGTAACTTAGTACGAACTGTGTCCAATACCGTGGACGCGGCTATTCGAATAGGTTTTACACTCTGTAGAGGTTACGCACGTTACCCACACCATGGACATTCGTCCAACGAAACTTGCCTAACCTGTGTCCCTTCCCTCATACCACCGGCATGTCCTTTCTGAGGTCATGCCCTAGGTGCCCCCTGTGTCACTTCTGACACCTGCCATCGTCGTGGCCATACAACTTGTCCCAAACGGGGACCTGAGCTCAATAACCAAACCGGGCTCACAAGGTTATCGTCGCCTACCTGATCAGGGCAGCACGCACGCAAAACCTCCCCTCTTTGACGGTACCGATGAAAGGGCGCAAGGTTAACCCAAGTTAACGCCGTCCCATTCCGGTAGATGTGGCTGCACTAGAAAGCTCGGTTCAGTGGTACTTGATCAACAATGAAGGAATTTATCCCCGAGTGACCTTTCTGTCATAACTCGTATTCCAAGATCACAATAGCCCAAGAGGCTAAATGACTGAGCTGCTGCTACTGACTAATCCATTACTGTGCCAGACGGAGTCACAAAGTGATCATAGACGGTAATCTCACATCCCAACAATGTCATGGCAACACCTGACTTGTAGACTACTGGCCAAATACAATCCTAAGTATCAACATGACAGTAGCACATCCAAGGAATTTCCCAAGTATTCTATAAATAAACCATTTATGAATAATTCAAATTCTAGTATGAAAATAATTATTTAAACCATGATATTGCAATGCAATCATGAAAATGAGAGTTGTGGCTTTCCTTGCACCAAGGAAGTGTGGAAATACTCCTGGTCTTCACCCACTAGTCAAAATCACTCTGAAAAATATTTTTGACCACATTTATAAATATCACATATAGCATTTTCTCTGTCCAGAAATTCTAGACAGCAGAGAAAAATACCAAAATTTACCAGCAAATAGAGGAGCTTATAAGAAAAATAATGCAAAAAGAATGAACTCATTTGGACTTATGGTTTAAAAGATATTGCTAGTCAAAGTTGGGGTCAAACTTCTGAATTATTTGAATTTAAACAGAAATTCAGAAATTCCCAGGAGCGGCCATGTTGAAGGCGTAAAGTGGAACTACGCCTCCACTAGCGTACCGTTTCGGGAGCGAGGGGAGTCGCTGACAGGTGGCCCCCATGGTCAGTTTTAAAAGGAGAAGGAGGGAACAGAGGACGGCGGAGCTCACTGGCGACGTTCACCGGCCTAGAGGCCACGGCGGAGCTGGGCGAGGGCGGGGATGGAACAAGCAAATGACGGCGAGCACGCCTGTACCCGCAGCTTGTCGGGAGGTGGCCAGACGGCATCGACCCCTTCTTCTCTGGCGGCAGCAAGGTTCGGGCATCAGCGGATCCGGTGATTCCGACGAGCTCTCGAGCAGGAGAGGGGCTAGGGAGGACTAGTGGAGTACCACGAGCTCACTGGTGGTCTTGGTTGGGGTTGGGGTGGACGGAGTCGAGCTGGAGAAGCAAAGGCCGTGCGGCAGAGCACCTCGGCGGAGATGGGGAAGGAGGGCTCCACGGCTCTGCTGCTGGGTGCAAGGCGGCGATTAGGAAGTAGAGAGGGCGAGTGGTGAGGAGAGGGAGGCTCGGGGAGCGGCTTTTATAGCCGGGCGGCGATGCCAGTACCGGATGCCGCCACGGGGAAAACGCCGGTGTACGTGTTGCACTGGTCGTCGTGCTGGCACCCGAGCCGCGTGGGGAGGTGACGGGAGAGGCAGGGCCTTAATGGCGATGGCGCGGAGCGGCGGGGAAGCTGCCAGCCAGCGCGGCCACAGTGCCCGTACTGTGCCGTGCGTGGTGGCACTTGGCCGGGTCCGGCGAGGGCGCCACCAGCGACGGGAGAGCTCTAGAAGGGCCAGGTGGACGGCGGGGAGGCTGCTGGCACCAGAGGACACGGCGAGACGACGCGGACGCGCAGAGCCAGCAAGACCCGAGAGGGTTCGGCGCCCAAAGCGTGACCTTGGCCCTGGCAGACGCGTGGTCACCGCGTGCACTGGCGTACGCGGTGCGTTCTGGCCCGACTGGTCATGTCTACGCGGTAGTCCTTTCATCCAGTTATCTCCCTGTGCCTCTGGTTTGACAAGAGATGGCCTGGACAGCTGGCTTCCAGACAAGTTTCTGGTCAGAAACTTGGGCAAGAAGCTGGGGAAAAATAGGGCTTGGAGAGGAAGAATTTGTCACATTGAGGCGTAGTAAGAAGGTGCCCATGCTGGAAAATTTTCATACCAAATGGACAAGTTTTGGATGTAGTTGCTTTACAACTGCATTTCTGGTCCAGAAACTTGCTGATGATGATGCACTCACTTGAATGGCCTTCTGGAGTTGAAACTTGGTATTTGTGGGTCATTTGGTGGTATCAAGATGCCATAAAAATTTCATAGCATTTGGGTAAGTATAAGTGGTACCTCCTTCACAAAGCTTCCTTTTGGACAGAAGCTTGTGAGAATTTTATAGAAAAAATGGCTAACTGAAATGGGCCAAAATTTGGTGGAGTGTGATCATAAGGGTAGGAGAAGGTCCGGGATTAATTTCAGAATTTTTGGAGCAATACAAAATATAGTTGCTTCACAAACTGAAATTATGACCAGAAACAAAGATTGGATGCTGTGCTCACCATGAGTATAGAATCTTGAATGTTTTCACATACCCAAGGTTCACATGGTCCAAAGAATTTATGAGAATTTTCTTAGAATTTTTGGAAGAACAGAAATATAGGTTGCTTCACAACCCAGAGCTCAAAGGGTTATTCCTTTAATTGAGAAGGACTATTCTAATTGGAATAAAATTGGGATTGGGCAAAAATGAGAATGACATGACTTGGGAGAAGTTTTTGGAAGCTTTGGTTCACTTGGAAAGAAAATCAAAAATATTCCCAAGTTTTAAGTCCATAGAGCCATTCAAAATAAAATCCAAACCAAATTCCAAATAAAATTCAAATGGGTTTTTGAAAAGAAAAGTTGGTAAAAACCAGGGTGTCACAGCATACCTCCCAAAATTATTTTTATCTCTAATTTAAGCTTCGAGCTCTGGCACCGCTGCAAATCCATGCTTCCCTCTGCGAAAGGCCTATCCATTTACTTTTATGTTATTTTATTTTTATTGTTGAGTCATCACCCTCTCATTTAAGCACCAGTTGGAGAGCACTATTGTCATTTTTATGCATTGAGTATAGTTAATGTTGGGTGTGACCATGACTGGATATCCTTTACCCTGAATTACAATGTTTAGTCGTTGCTTGAATCTCAGAGGTGCTCTGCACTTATGTTTTGCGGTCTCAGAAAGGGCTAGCGAGATACCATGTTATCATATTATATCATGATTGTTTTGACAAAGTTTTGGCATTCAAGATATCTTATTACCGCTCGCTAGTTGGTTATGTTATTTCCATGAGTAAATGTGAGACCTAAGTGTTATCATCAATATGGTTAGTTCATAATCTTTGCTGAAAACTTGGATGCTAGTTAAGTATATATACAGACAACAAGAACAAAAGAGTTTGTAAAAGTTTTCTTTATCACTTTTAGTTTGTCAACTGAATTGCTTGAGGACAAGCAATGAGTTAAGCTCGGGGAGTTGATACGTCCCAAACGTATCTACTTTTTCAAATACTTTTGCTCTAGTTTTGGACTCTAATTTGCATGATTTGAATGGAACTAACCCAGACTGACATTGTTTTCAGCAGAATTGCCATGGTGTTGTTTTTGTGCAGAAATAAAAGTTCTCGGATGGACCTAAAAATTTACGGAGAATTATTTCAGAATATATAAAAAAATACTGGCACAAATATCCACCAGAAGGGGGTCCACCAGGCGCCACAAGCCTGGGGGGCGCGCCCACCCTCCCAGGGCGCGTCTGGCAGGCTTGTGGGGCCCTGCCAACTCCGTTTACCCTAATTCCAGTGCTATAAGTACCTATTCATGGAGAAAAAAATCAGAGAGAAAGAATCATCATGTTTTACGATACGAAGCCACCGCCACCTCCTGTTCTTCATCGAGAGGGCTGATCTGGAGTCCGTTTGGGGCTCCGGAGAGAGGGATTCGACGCCGTCGTCATCATCAACCATCCTCCATCACCAATTTCATGATGCTCACTGCCGTGTGTGAGTAATTTCTTCGTAGGCTTGCTGGACGGTGATGGGTTGGATGAGATTTACCATGTAATCGAGTCAATTTGTTAGGGCTTTGATCCCTAGTATCCACTATGTTCTGAGATTGATGTTGCTATGACTTTGCTATGCTTAATGCTTGTCACTAGGGCCCGAGTGCCATGATTTCATATCTGAACCTTTATGTTTTCATGAATATATTTGAGTTATTGATCCTATCTTGCAAGTTATATGCACCTATTACGTGTCATGATCCGCATACCCCAAGGTGACAATAATTGGGATTCTTTCCGGTGATTGCCATAGTTTGAGGAGTTCATGTATTCACTATGTGTTAATGCTTTGTCCTGGTTCTCTATTAAAAGGAGGCCTTAATATCCTTTAGATTTCCTTATGGACCCCACTGCCACGGGAGGGTAGGACAAAAGATGTCATGCAAGTTCTTACTATAAGCACGTATGACTATATACGGAATACATGCCTACATTACATTGATGAATTGGAGCTATTGTGTATCGACCTAGGTTGTGACTATTACATGATGAATGTCATCCAACATAATTATCCATCACTGATCCAATGCCTACGCTTTTCGCATATTGATCTTTGCTAAGTTACTTTCGTTGCTGGTGCTGTTACAATCACTACAAAACTGCTACTGTTACTGTTGCTACTGTTACTACTGCTATTGAAACTATCATACTACCGTGCTACTAAACACTTTGTTGCAGATATTTAGTTCTCCAGGTGTGGTTGAATTGACAACTCAACTGCTAATACTCGCAAATATTCTTTGGCTCCCCTTGTGTCGAATCAATAGATCTGGGTGAAATACTATCCGCGAAAACTGTTGCGATCCCCTATACTTGTGGGTTATCAGATTCTATAAATTAACCAAGGACTATCTCATACCAGCATGGTGCATTATTAAAAGAAAAATAAAAATCCACACAAAATACGCTCCAAGAATTTACGCATATCATGTGAACAAAACAAAAACCAAAACATACTGATAATTGTCGAAGAAAGATGGGATGCCTTCCGGGGCATCCCCAAGCTTAGACGCTTGAGTCTCCTTGAATATTTACTCGGGGTGCCTTGGGCATCCCCAAGCTTGAGCTCTTGCCTCTCCTTATTCTCCTCATATCGATACCTCCTCGATCTTCGAACACTTCATCCACACAAAACTTAACTGAACTTTTTATTAGTGGGGTTAGTACATATAACAGAAAATCCCATCATGTCCTGCTGTAACATTATTGTATAATTATAATCAAACATTACCCACTGTATGCTATCACAATTATATGGCTCCCAAGTCAATGGGGCTCAACAAGATTTCAAACATACGCAAATAAAGAAACTATAACAACAATCTGTAAAAACAGGACAGTCTGTAAAGATGTAGATGAAACATATACTTCTGTAACTCAAAAAATTCTGAAATATTAGGAAAAAATAATAAACATTCATAGTAGTATTGTGTAAAAATTTCAGAATTTTTTCATGTTCCAGTAAAATATAGAAATTCAAACATTACAGCAAAAGTTTTTGTTTTTGCACAACACACACCAAACAAGCAATTTAAACATCCTAAAGGTAAATCTTGGAACATTATTTTTATAATACAATGGATTTGTACAAGGGATAATTATTTTTGTTGAAAAGTTTCTATAATTCAAGATTCACAAAGTTTTCATGGGCATGAACAAAGTTCAAGGATATCCCCCACTTCAACGGTGTTCGTCTTTCTCACTTTCACTTTTCTTTTTGAAAAGTTTTAGGTTCTCCTCTATATTTTTTGCTTTTAAACTTTTTAAAAGCACACAACATAATAAAATGACTCTCTAAAACTTCCGGGTTGTCTCCCAGGCAGCACTTTCTTTAAAGCCATTAAGCTAGGAATAAAGTGCTCAAGTTATCGATCCACCCGGATCCCAAGGCATATCAAAGCCAATTTTAATTAACAATTATTTGTAATTTAGTAATGAGCACAAAGCAACATATATCATGCAATGATGAAGTCTAACTCTCTTCCTATGCATCGGCATGTCATAAAAGAACAATTCATGCCCACATAATAAAGGCCGATACATAGCGTAAACAGTTTCTTGCAATTTTATCGTATTGGAAACATAGAGAGGCGGGGATGTAGTTCCTCTCTCATAATAATTGCAATTAGGAGCAGCAAGCACATGCATATTATATCTATCAAAATCATCATGTGTAATAGTAAAATGCAACCCATCAATGTAATCCTTAATAAGCGAAAACTTCTCTGATATAGTGTAGTTGGGAGAATTCAAAAAGATAATAGGACTATCATGTGTGGGTGCAATAGCAACAATTTCATTCTTAACATAAGGGACTATAGCAAGTTCATCTCCATAAGCATCATTCATATTGGCATCATGGCCACAAGCATAGCAAGCATCAATTTCATCAAAAAGGGATATTTCAAACGAATCAAAGGAATCATAGCATTCATCCTTCGGTAAGCACGAAGGGAAATTAAACAATGTATGAGTTGAAGAGTTACTCTCATCAGAAGGTGGGCACGGGTGATCAATCCGCTCTTCCTCCTTTTGTTCTTCGCTCTCCTCCTCATCTTTTTCATCTAATGAGCTCACAGTGTCATCAAATTTTTCCACCATAGATTCCTGCAAAATATTAGTCTCTTCTTGGACAGCGGAGGTGTCCTCAATATATTCTTTAACATAAGCATTAGAAGCATAATTTTCATAGCAATATTTAAGTATGGCAAAAATTTCAGATTTGTAAAGAGTAACATCACACTTTTCAATCAAAGAAGCAATTTCATATGCACCCTTAAAAGCAACAAATTCTTCAATTTGTTCAATATCGTAGTAACTATAAACACCTTTGGCATAAGAAGATAAGATTCCATTATCCTTAAACTCACATTGGTACTGAAGGTGTTTTTAGGGTCTTCAGAACAACAAGTAAAATCATATATTTCGCATAAATTCCAGGCATAGCATTCCAAACAATTAATTTGATACCTTAAGAGTTTCCCTTTTTGAGACAAGCGATGTCGCACAAAATAAGCATGCTCATCTAATGATTTTCCCTCAACTAAGCTAGTTGGGTTTTCAGCACGAGCACAAAGAGATCGAAGATGATCCAAGTAGAAAGCTTCAGCAGTATGAAAGATTTTGGGTGGTTCTTTAACCATTGGTTTAGCAAGTACAACTAATTTTTTTGGTATTTTATGTTTCCTACCCATAACTAAAGATAGAAAACTAGAGCACAAAATAAAAACTATTTAGTGATAAAGCAAACAAGCACACACGAGAATATCAACCCCACGCTATTGCTCCCCGGCAACGGCACCAGAAAAAGGTCTTGATAACCCACAAGTATAGGGGATCAGTTGTAGCCTTTCTCGATAAATAAGAGTGTCGAACCCAACGAGGAGCTAAAGGTAGAATCAATATTCCCTTCAAGTTCTATCGACCACTGATACAACTCTACGCACGCTTAACATTTGCTTTACCTAGAACAAGTATGAAACTAGAAGTACTTTGTAGGTGTAATGCTAGAACTACTTCGCAAGAATAAAACTAGGAGTACTTAGCAAAAATAAAACTACGAGTAATTTGCAAGATAATAAAAGTTAGTTGTTTAGTAGAAAGCTTTTGTAGAACAAGAAAAGGATTTGTCCCTAGGCAATCGATAACTAGACCGGTAATCATTATTGCAATTTTACATGAGGGAGAGGCATGAGCTAACATACTTTCCGTACTTGGATCATATCTTATGATTGGAACTCTAGCAAGCATCCGCAACTACCAAAGATCATTAAGGTAAAACCCAACCATAGCATTAAGTAACAAGTCCTCTTTACTCCCATACGCAACAACCCCCTTACTCGGGTTTGTGTTTCAGTCACTCACGCAACCCACTATAAGCGAATTATGAACGTATTGCAACACCCTACAGCGGTAATCCCACACGCTTGCGCGACACGGCGGGCACCATAGGACAGCACCAAAATAAAACATACAACTCAAACCAATCACGATCATCAATCAACCCATAGGACAAAACGAATCTACTCAAACATCATAGGATGGCCACACATCATTGGATAATAATATGTAGCATTAAGCACCATGTTTACGTAGAGATTACAGCAGGGAGAAGAGGTGTTACACCGCTGCATCGGGGGAGAGAGTTGGTGTTGACGGTGGCGAAGTTGTTGGTGTAGATCGCCATCACGATGATTGCCCCGGCGGCGTTCCAGCGTCACCGAGAGAGAGGGGGGGAGAGCCCCCCTCCTTCTTCTTCCTTGCCTCCCTGATACGTCTCCAACGTATCTATAATTTTTGATTGTTCCATGCTATTATAGTATCAATCTTGGATGTTTTATATGCAATTATATGCCATTATATATCATTTTTTGGGACTAACCTATTAACCCAGACCCAGTGCCAGTTGCTGTTTTCTGCTTGTTTTTGCCTTTTCAGAAAATCATTATCAAAAAGTATCCAAATGAGAAAAAAACTTTGGATTAATTTTTTCTGGACCAGAAGAGACCCAGGAAGCTTCGGGAGAAGACCAGAAGAGCCACGAGGAGGCGACAAGCCTGGAGGGCGCGCCCAGGGGGGTAGGACGCGCCCCCCAGGCTTGTGGGCCCCTCGTGGCACCTCTTGACCTAATTCCAGCGCTATAGATTCCTAAATATTCCAAAACCATCAGAGAGCCAGAAGAGAAAACCTTTCCGCCGCCGCAAGCCTCTGTTCTTCCGCGATCCCATCTGGAGGCCTTTTCCGGTATTCTGCCGGAGGGGGGATCGATCACGGAGGGCTTCTTCATCAACCTTGCTGCCCTTCCGATGATGTGTGAGTAGTTTACCACAGACCTACGGGTCCATAGCTAGTAGCTAGATGGCTTCTTCTCTCTCTTTGATCTTCAATACCATGTTCTCCTCGATGTTCTTGGAGTTCTATCCGATGTAATCTTCTTTTGCGGTGTGTTTGTTGGGATCCGATGAATTGTGAGTTTATGATCAGATTATTTATGAGAAATACTTGAGTCTTCTCTGAATTCTTTTATGCATGATTATTATAGCTTTGTATTTCTCTCTGATCTATCGATTTGGTTTGGCCTACTAGATTGATTTGTCTTGCAATGGGAGAGGTGTTTTGTGATGGGTTCAATCTTGCGGTGCTCAATCCCAGTGACAGAAGGGGACATGACACGTATTTGTATTGTTGCCATTAAGGATAAAAAGATGGGGTTTAATCATATTGCTTGAATTTACTTTGTCTACATCATGTCATTTTGCTTAAGGCGTTACTCTGTTTCATACTTAATACCCTAGATGCATGCTGGATAGCGGTCAATGGGTGGAGTAATAGTGGTAGATGCAGGCAGGAGTCGGTCTACTTGTCTCGGACGTGATGCCTATATACATGATCATTGCCATGAATCCGTCATAATTAATTGCTTTTCTATCAATTGCCCAACAGTAATTTGTTTACCCCCCGTATGCTATGTGTTCGAGAGAGAAGCCTCTAGTGAAAACTATGGCCCTCGGTCTACTTTATCATATATAAAAAACCTAAAAATACTTTGCTGCAATTTATTTACTTTTATTTTAATTAGTATTTTAGTTTATCTATTTACCTCGATAAGATTTAATCCTTGCAAATAACCGCTAAGAGGATTGACAACCCTCTTATTTGCGTTGGGTGCAAGTGTTTGCACTTGTGTGTGCACGTGCGCTTAACGGAATTTTGCTTGGTTCTCCTACAGGATTGATAACCTTGGTTCTTAACTGAGGGAAATACTTATCTCTACTGTACTGCATCATCCTCTCCTCTTCGGGGAAATACCAACGCAGACTACAAGTAGCACTCCCCCTAGATGGGAGGAGAGTTCCCCCTATGGTCCATGGCCGCCATGGCTCCCGGAGGGGAGGAGCCCCTCCGAGATTGTATCTCTCTCTCTGTTTCTCTTCTGTTTCGCGTTCCTGTTTTCTGGCCAAAAACTGTTTCTTATATTCCCGGAGATCCGTAACTCCGATTAGGCTGAAATTTTGAGGGGAGTTTTATCCGGATATTATCTTCCTTGCGGCCGAAGGACACATCCAACCGACCTACAGGGGAGCCACAAGCCTGCCAGGCGTGCCCTGGGTAGGGGAGCGCGCCCTCTGGGCTTGTGGCCCCCTCGGTCATCGTCTCGCGTTGATTCATCTTCCGAAAAATCGCATATATTCCAAAATAAATCTCCGTAAATTTTTATCGCGTTTGAACTTCGTTTGATATGGATTTTCTACGAAACAAAAAACATGCAACAAACAGGAACTGGCACTGGGCACTGGATCAATATGTTAGTCCAAGAAATCATATAAAATATTGCCAAAAGTATGTGGAAATTGTAGGATAATGGCATGAAACAATCAAAAATTATAGATACGACGTAGACGTACCAAGGTCCAACTTGATCTGGTGGTAGCCGGAGTAGGCGTCCAGCAAGGATAGGAGCCGGCATGGCCGGCTGCTCGTTAGCCAACGGCACGAGACAATCGAGCTGTCGCCTCTCCTCAGCGATGACCAGTGACTCGACCAGCTTGGAGCCGGCTTGGGCGCACTCCAGGGACTTCTTGTAGTTGCCGGTGATGGTGATGATGCCCTTGGGATCTGGCAGGTTCATCTTCAGGTAGGCGTAGTGGGGGACCGCCATGAACTTGGCCAGGGCGGGCCAGCCCAAAAGCGCATGGTAGGGGCTGGCCAAGTCGACCACCTCGAACCAGATCGGCTCGCGGCGGAAGCGGACGCTGGTGCCGAACAACACGTCCACCCGGACCTTGCCGATGGGGGAGCAGGAGGCGCCCGACACGATGCCGTGGAACACCGTCCGGGTGGGCTACAGCTGGCTCTCCTCAATGCCGAGCTTGATCATGGTGTCACGGTTAAGGATGTTGATGTTGCTGCCGCCGTCGATTAGCACCCGCGAAAAGCGGCATGTGCGCTTCTCAGTGACGAAGGTGGGGTCGAGGACGAGAGCGTAGCTGCCCGGCGTGGGCATCACGGCCGGGTGGTCCTCCCGGGTCCACCTGATGGGGCGGTCGGACCAGTGCATGAACTGGGGAACCGGGGGGACGACTGTGTTCACCTCGTGCTGGTACTTGCGCTTGCTATGCTTCTCGTCACCCTCACTGGTGAAGACGATGTAGGCCGCGTCCTGGCGCGGGAAGGCATTGTTGGCGAGGCCGCCGGCTGCCGGGGGCGGCGGCGGAAGCGCCGGGCCGGGAGGCGGAGGCGGCAGGTCGCCCTGCATCAAGCGCTGGGTGATGCTACAGTTCCAAAGCGTGTGCGTAGACGGCTTCGCGCCGCTGTGGTGCTTGTAGGGGGCGTCGAGCATCTGCTTGAAGGTGAGCTTCGGCTGCCAGGCGACCTTGCCGGTGCGCTGGCGCCGGCTGCTGCCCTGCTCGGCCGGCTGCTCTTCCTCCACAGCGGTGACTTGCCGGTTGTCGTAGCGGGGAGCCGGCTGCTCGCCCTTCCGCTTGTTGTTGTTGTTGTTGTTGTTGTTGTTGTTGTTGTCTAGCCGGCGCTGGCTGTTGTCGCCAACCGCTGAGGGTTGGCCGGCTGGACCTGGACGGGCTTGCCGCCCGCGTCGAGCGAGACCTTCACGCGCATCGCGGAGTCGGTCGTGGCGTACTTGTCCGCCGTGGCCTTGAGCGCCGCCAGGGTGTCCGGCTCTGAAAGCACATTTGCTCCCTTGGTGGTTTTGGTAATTTATGCCAACATACATGTTGTTGGACTAATGCTTTTATCTAGTGAATTTCAGACAAGTTCAACAATGGCGTGGCAGGGAAAAGAGGACATGGAGCCCCTTCAAAATGCTAAGGACAAGGATTGGCAAAAGATCAAGACTCTACATTTTTGGTTTAGTGATCCAAGATCACATTGAGTCCATAGGAAAGCCAATAATATTAAAAGGGGATGAGGTGTTGCTTAATGGTCTTGTTGCTCAAGTGCTTAGTGACAGTACTCCTAAACCCTCAACCACTCTCTCTATCCAAATATATCCTAAACCTACATTCCAACTCGGCCCCACCGAAATTCTCTATCCGGCCCCACCGAGTTCACCGAGACTTAGCCACTGCCAAAACCCTAACAAATCGGATCCACCGATATGGATCTCGGTCCCACCGAGATGGCCTTGCCAACTCTCTGTAATCATTTGCACTTACTTCGGTCCCACCGAGTTTTGCAAATCGGTCTCACCGAGATGGCTTGCCAACTCTCTGTTGCCTTATTGCTTCACTTCGGTCCTACCGAGTTGATGCAATCGGTGCCACCGAGATGAGGTTTGCCCTTGCCATTGCACTTCGGTCCATCCGAGTTGTAACTATCGGTCCCACCGAGATTCCTAAAGTTCATATCTTTTACACAGTTTGGTCCTACCGAGATTATGGTTTCGGTGCCACCGAGTTGGGTCAAAAGTGTGTAACGGTTGGATTTTGTGTGGAGGCTATATATACCCCTCCACCACTTCCTTCTCTAAAAGGAGAGCCATCAGAACGTGCCTACACTTCCACCATACATTTTCTGAGAGAGAACCACCTACTCATGTGTTGAGATCAAGCTATTCCATTCCTACCATTTGAACCTTGATCTCTAGCCTTTCCCAAGTTGCTTTCCACTCAAATCCTTCTTCCACCATAGCCAAATCTGTGAGGAGTTGTTTGAGTGCTAGGAAGACTATCATTTGAAGCACAAGAGCAAGGAGTTCATCAACAACACACCGTCTATTACCTTTTGGAGAGTGGTGTCTCCTAGATTGGTTAGGTGTCACTTGGGAGCCTCCGACATGATGTGGAGTTGAACCAAGGAGTTTGTAAGGGCAAGGAGATCGCCTACTTCATGAAGATCTACCCCGAGTGAGGCTAGTCCTTCGTGGACGTAAGCCATGGTGGAATAGACAAGGTTGCTTCTTCGTGGACCCTTCGTGGGTGGAGCCCTCCGTGGACTCGCGCAGCCGTTACCCTTCGTGGGTTGAAGTCTCCATCAACGTGGACGTACGATAGCACCACCTATCGGAACCACGCCAAAAACCACCGTGTTTTCATTACGTTTGAAATCTTCGATCCCCTCCTTTACATACATATGCAATTGCTTACTTTCCGCTGCTTTACTCTTAGAATTGCATGTGTAGGGTGATGCTTGACTTGTATTATTGCTAAAATCTGCCTACAACTAAAATTGGGAAAAGGTTAGGTTTTAATTGGCCAAGTAGTCTATTCACCCCCCTCTAGACCTATCTCCTCGATCCCACAATTGGTATCAGAGCTTTGGTCTCCGTAAGCCTTGATTTCCATTGCTTTGGTGATCATAGCCTTGGTTTCACAACCTAGGAGAGTATGGCGTCTAGTGAGGGTAACTATCACTGTAGAGGTCCATATTTTGATGGTACAAACTTTGCTAGTTGGAAACATAAGATGAAAATGCATATTCTTGGTCATAACCCCGCCGTTTGGGCTGTTGTTCGTGTTGGCTTGCAAGGTGGTTTCTTTGAGGATGGCAAGGAACCGGATCGTGAAGCAACCCCGGAAGAATTGAAGATGTTGCAATACAATGCTCAAGCTTGTGACATTCTATTCAACGGTTTGTGTCCCGAAGAATTCAACAAAATCAGCCGCCTCGAGAATGCAAAGGAAATTTGGGATACTTTGGTTAATATGCATGAGGGTACCGAGTCCGTCAAGGAATCTAAGTTGGATGTGCTTCAAAGTCAACTTGACAAGTTCAAAATGAAGGATGGTGAAGGAGTCGCTGAGATGTACTCTAGGCTTGCTCTCATCACAAATGAGATTGCCGGCTTAGGAAGTGAAGAGATGACCGACAAATTCATCATCAAGAAGATACTTAGAGCTTTGGATGGAAAATATGATACCGTCTGCACATTGATCCAAATGATGCCAAATTACAAAGATCTCAAGCCCACGGAAGTCATTGGAAGGATTGTTGCTCATGAAATGTCACTCAAGGACAAAGAGGAGCTACACAACAAATCAAGTGGTGCTTACAAAGCCTCAACCGATGCTCCAACAACTCCAAGTGACAAGCTAGTATCAAATGAAGAGATAAGCCTAATGGTGAAAAGATTCAACAAGTTCTACAAGAACAAGGGGAAAGAAAGAAGCTCTAGTTCAAGACACTATGAGAGAAGATCATCAAGTCGTGACCGTAATTGCTACAATTGTGGAAAAGCCGGACACTATTCCAATGAGTGTACGGCTCCCTACAAGAAAAGATACGAATCACCAAGAGGAAGACATAGAAGAGATGAATCACCTCATAAGGAGAGAAGGAGTAGAGATGATCGTTAAGAACGAAGACACTCTCGAAGAAGCAAGGATTTGGAGAGGAAGGACAAGTTATCCAAGAGCTACACAAGAAGAAGAAGACATCAAGCTCATGTTGGTGAATGGGTTTTCGGCTCCGACTCTGACAACCACTCCGAGAGAAATTATCACTCCAACTCCGACTATAGTCAAGATGAAGGTGTTGCCGGACTTGCGCTTGTGTCATCCAACTCCCATGATCTATTTGACTCACCAAATGAAGGAATTGGAAGATGCTTCATGGCAAAAGGCCCCAAGGTATCACACCCTGAGTATCTTGATTTCAATAGTGATGAAGAAGATTTGCTTGGTGATGATGATTTACTTGTTGATAAGGCTAGTGATGTGAGCTATAATGAAAATGCTAGTAATTATGATAGTCAAGAGGAAACGAGTGACAATGCTATGAAGGAGATTGATCGTCTAACTAAAGAACTAAATGCTCTTAAGTTAGCTCATGAAACAACTCAAGAGGATCATAGAGAACTTCTAAGAACTCATGAGAAGCTACGCTTCTAGAAGCTAAATTTAGAGCAAGAACATGAGTTTCTTAAAGCTATCAATGACGATCTTCGAAAAAAGAGTTCTTCATATCTTGCCAAGCGTTTACTCTTGTCTACCTTTATGCCACAAGTTAAACCTAAGCAAACTAGCAACAAGAGTAAAAAGGGTTCTACCTCTAGTAGTAACAATAACAATGCTAAATCCAATGTTGTTGCTTCTAGTAGTTCTATTGATTCCACTAATGATTCTCTTAGCCAAGTTACACTTGAGCGAGAAAATATGCTATTGAAAGGAATTATAGAAAAAGGTGTCTACAAGAGCCTTGCCGGGAGTAAGCAATTTGAGGAAATTGTACGCAAGCAAGGAAGGCACCGGAAGAACCAAGGTGTTGGTTTTGAACGAAAGTTCAATGCTAATGGAGTTGAGTGGGAAGAAGATCAATACCCCAAGACGAAGTTTGTTCCTCAACAAGAGAAGTATGATCCTACTTCCTTCAAGGGAACACAAGCTCAAGAAGATCTTCCACCACAAGAACACAAGCTAAAAGGCAAGGACAAGCTTCAAGAAGAGATTGATTCATTTGAAGCAGCTCCTCAAGCCATGGTCAAGTGGGTTCCCAAGACTTCATCAAGTTCTACTTCATCAAGTGCTACTACAACTCCAAAGATTCCCAACAAGTTGATGTGGGTCCAAAAGAAGAAGAACTAGAGAGTTCTTGAGGGTGACTCCGCCAACAAACTTCAATCATATTCTTTATGGCAAGAACTTGTGCAACCAACTTCCACATTTTGCACTAGTTCATGGAGTCACAAACCCTCTTGTTGGTAAGACAAGGGACAAGGTATTCAATGCATTCATGGACATTATCATATGTGTATTTCACTCTATGTCTATGGATATCCTTGTATGTTCCTTGTGTGGGACTAACCCATGTAGGTATTGAAAGCACAAAACTCCAAAGGATTGCTCCCAACTCTTGATGGTCTACATCAACATTGAGCATCCACATCTTCAACATCTACATGAAGTCATCATCGACAAAACCCAAGGTTAGTTCATCCCTCTTAGGGGGGGTATCACATCAAGGGGGAGCTTTGCTCTAAACAATTGAGCTAAAGCAACTCTAATGGTGTGAACACATTAATGCTTAAAGGAAAAATGGCAACCCCATTTTGAGCTTAAACGATGAGTATGACCTATGATCAAGTGTACTCACTTGACTCCTAAGTCAATATACTCTAACATAGGTGACCTAGTCGCCGACTCATCTAGATGAAGTTCTCTAGTGTTTCTTCTGTTTGTTCTCTTCTTGCTAGAGTGTTTCTTTTCAAAAAAAAAACTTCATCTAGACGTTTCTTTGCTTCTTTTATGTGTGTCTTTTCTTTTAGTTAGTTTCGCAGCTAATTCATTGCAAATCTTTGTGAGAATTCCTTTGCCTAGTGAGCTGAGTTGACAAAATGTTCCATTGCATCAAACTCGGTTCCACCGAATTGACTCAACTCGGTATCACCGATTTTGCTGCTCTAAGGGAATTTCTGTCAAATATTTCCTGAGTTTTTCTGCTCCAGCTCCACTCAATGATTCTTATCCTCTACTTGCATCTAGAGCCATTCAATGGCTAGCTGTGTTTCTCAAGGACCAAACCCACTTGCTCAATAACCTTGAAGACCCTTCTTGGAAATTGATGTCAAAGGGGGAGAGAGGAATACATCAAAGCTTATCACTACAAACGAGATGCACCTTACAAGAGGTGAGAATGTTACATGTTTCTAAGAGGGGAGAAACATGATTAGTTTGTTCTTTGGTTGTTCTAGTTTTCTCACCCTACCTACTCCCAATATCCATGTTAGATTCAGGGGGAGAGGAAGTTCTTTAAGGGGAGACAGCTATTTCTTTTGGGGACATGTCTGCTTCAAAGAAGTATTCACCTAGTGATACTCTATCCTACATGTCATCCCAATCTTGGTTTCTTGTTGATCTTGTGTCTTTTCTTGAAGAAATTATCTTGTGTTGTCTAACCGTGTTTTCTCAAGTGTATTTCTTCAGGTACTTGATCAAGAACTTCAAGGTAAGTATATGCATCAAACTCATGAACATAATTAACCTCTTGCTAGTACATATTGTTTGCAAGAAGACAATCATGGACATATGGGTATCTAAATGTCATATATATATTGCTCTGATGCATATAGCCAAGATACATGTTGCATGTATATTTCCCATGAGATATCATCATGTTATGCACATCTTCAGGGGGAGTTCAGGGGAGCTCATACATGTTACATGTTTTCTTCAAAGCTTTCATACATACCTCTGCTATATCTGTATTTGAAGCTTTGATGTATGTTGTCATCAATTACCAAAAAGGGGGAGATTGAAAGCACATTTGCTCCCTTGGTGGTTTTGGTAATTTATGCCAACATACATGTTGTTGGACTAATGCTTTTATCTAGTGAATTTCAGACAAGTTCAACAATGGCGTGGCAGGGACAAGAGGACGTGGAGCCCCTTCAAAAGGCTAAGGACAAGGATTGGCAAAAGATCAAGACTCTACATTTTTGGTTTAGTGATCCAAGATCACATTGAGTCCATAGGAAAGCCAATACTATTAAAAGGGGATGAGGTGTTGCTTAATGGTCTTTTTGCTCAAGTGCTTAGTGACAGTACTCCTAAACCCTCAACCACTCTCTCTATCCAAATATGTCCTAAACCTACATTCCAACTCGGCCCCACCGAAATTCTCTATCCGGCCCCACCGAGTTCACCGACACTTAGACACTTCCAAAACCCTAACAAATCGGATCCACCGATATGGATCTCGGTCCCACCGAGATGGCCTTGCCAACTCTCTGTAATCGTTTGCACTTACTTCGGTCCCACCGAGTTTTGCAAATCGGTCTCACCGAGATGGCTTGCCAACTCTCTGTTGCCTTATTGCTTCACTTCGGTCCTACCGAGTTGATGCAATCGGTGCCACCGAGATGAGGTTTGCCCTTGCCATTGCACTTCGGTCCATCCGAGTTGTTCCTATCGGTCCCACCGAGATTCTTAAAGTTCATATCTTTTACACAGTTCGGTGCTACCGAGATTATGGTTTCGGTGCCACCGAGTTGGGTCAAAAGTGTGTAACGGTTGGATTTTGTGTGGAGGCTATATATACCCCTCCACCACTTCCTTCTCTGTAAGGAGAGCCATCAGAACGTGCCTATACTTCCACCATACATTTTCTGAGAGAGAACCACCTACTCATGTGTTGAGATCAAGCTATTCCATTCCTACCATTTGAACCTTGATCTATAGCCTTTCCCAAGTTGCTTTCCACTCAAATCCTTCTTCCACCATAGCCAAATCTGTGAGGAGTTGTTTGAGTGCTGGGAGGACTATCATTTGAAGCACAAGAGCAAGGAGTTCATCAACAACACACCGTCTATTACCTTTTGGAGAGTGGTGTCTCCTAGATTGGTTAGGTGTCACTTGGGAGCCTCCGACATGATGTGGAGTTGAACCAAGGAGTTTGTAAGGGCAAGGAGATCGCCTACTTCATGAAGATCTACCCCGAGTGAGGCTAGTACTTCGTGGACGTAAGCCATGGTGGAATAGACAAGGTTGCTTCTTCGTGGACCCTTCGTGGGTGGAGCCCTCCATGGACTCGCGCAGCCATTACCCTTCGTGGGTTGAAGTCTCCATCAACGTGGACGTACGATAGCACCACCTATCGGAACCACGCCAAAAACCACCGTGTCTTCATTGCGTTTGAAATCTCCGATCCCCTCCTTTACATACATATGCAATTGCTTACTTTCCGCTGCTATACTCTTAGAATTGCATGTGTAGGGTGATGCTTGACTTGTATTGTTGCTAAAATCTGCCTACAACTAAAATTGGGAAAAGGTTAGGTTTTAATTGGTCAAGTAGTCTATTCACCCCCCTCTAGACCTATCTCCTCGATCCCACAGGCTCATCACACATCACCTGGTGCTTGAGGAGGGTGCCGTCTCGGCACCCGTCGACGAAGTACTGGATGGCCTGCACCTCGTGGACCCCTTCGCAGGAGTTGCGCAGCTCCGTCCACCGCGTGAGGAAGTCGCGGAGGGACTTGTCCGGGCCCTGAACGCACATGGAGAGCTGGCGAGGCCGACCCGGATGCTTGTACGTGCTGGTGAAGTTGCGCACAAATGCCTCCTCGAAGTTCAGTCAGGAGTTCACGCTGCAGGCCTGCAGGCTGTTCAGCCATGTCCGAGCCGAGCCGAGCAGCATGAGGGGGACTTAGCGGACCGCCACACGCCTGTTGCCGCCGGCTATGCCGACAGCCGTGGTGTAGTTGACCAGCCAGTCCTCCGGCTTGGTGACGCCGATGTACTTGGGGGTGTCGCGGGCCAGCGAGAAGCCTTTGGGGAAGGGCTCCTTGCGGTTGCGTGGCCCGAAGCAGGCGGGGCCGACGGAGCTCTCCTCCTCGAGGACCGTGGACCGTGCTAGCCGGTCGATGCGATGGCGGGCATCGTTTTCGTCGAAGAGCTCGCGAGGCCCGAGCCGGTTGGCGACGGGACCGCATGGCACAACGCCGGCAGAGGCCGGCTGGGGCCGCCGAGCCGGCGGAAAGGGGCGCTCCGACTGCTGGAGCTGGCCGTCCCTAGCCGACTCGTCAGCGACGCCGTCACCGGCCGTCGTGGCGTGGTTGCACCGGCTCTGGCCTGCGCGGTGCCGGCCTGAGCGGCTTGCGCTGGCGTGTGGGGAGGAGGCATGCTGCGTGTCCCGAAGGACTCTGTCCGGGTCCCCGGTGTTCCCCGACGCGGAGGCGGCGGGCGGGGCAGGCTCGAACCGCTTCTGTTGCAGGTTCGCAGCGGTGATGAGGTCACGGACGCGTTGCTGCTGCTGCAGTAGCTCTTCGCCCTCCAAAAACTCGAGGTCCGCCATGGCCTCCTGCGCGGCGCGCATGTTCTTGACGGGGGTGTCGTAGGTGGGCCGGCCTGCGCCTAGCGCACGGCCGATGGCGCCACCACGGAGCCGCACCTCGACGACCCGGTTGGGCTTGGCGCCAGCCGGCGTGAGGCCGTGGGTTGTGTCATACTCCGCTGGGCGGACTCCAACCGGCGCCGCGTCGCCGTGAGCGCCGTGGCCTCGTCCAGCAGTTGCTGACGGTCCTCATTGAGCTGGGCCGCTGCGGCAGCCGGGTCGGCGTTGGGCGTGATGGGGACGCGCATGCTCTGGATCGTCGCGCGCAGCGGGTCGATTCGGCTGGTCTGGGCCGCAACAGCAGCGGCCGCGGCGGCTTTATCCTTGTCATGCAAGGAGCCGAGGCTGGAGCCGGTGGTCAGCACCTCCACACGAGTGCAGAGGTCTGCGTCGTCGCTGGAGACGGCGCGGCCAACAGGGACGGGCGAGTCGGTGAAGCTGTGTACCTCGCTAGGGTACTCGTCAGGGATGAGCGCGACGAAGACGCGCAACACACCAAAGGGGACGACGGAGCAGCCTGCGGGGCAGACGGCGTCCGCGCCAGGTGCTGCATCGCAGCCGGCCGGGTTGGCTGTGCAAGGTGCGCGGACCAAGCCGTGCGCAATGCGCTCGCCGGAGCTGGTGAAGGGCCTCGTCTGGAACTTGACTCTGGCCGACGCCGCGAGCAGCCCCACGGTGGGCGCCAACTGTCGTGGTGAAATCACGGCAGATGCCATGAGATGGTTAAAAGTGGGGGGGCTGCGTGAGGACCCCGGTGGGTTCCGGAAGTGAGGTCGGCACGCGCGAGTGTGAAACACAAGACGTACCCAGGTTCGGAGGAGTGGGAGGTAACACCCCTAGTCCTGCCGAAATGGTATGGTATGCACAAGGGCTACAATGGTGCTCCTGGAGCTGTTGAGCGGAGGAGGAAGAAGGAGCTAGCTCTCCATTCTACCTCTCCTGTGAGTGGGTGTGTGTGTGTGGTGCCAGGGGTTCAAGATCAGCCCCTCTGCATGGAGGGCTCCTGGAGGGTCTTATAGCCCGACCCCCCAGGGATACAATAGTAATTCTAAGTGGGGGCGGGGCCCTGCTGTCGGCGTCTGGAGCCGGCAATGGGGCCCGCCGGCTGCTGGGACCCGCCGGCTGCTCTGCACTGTTGCCCGTCGCCTCCCGCGTCACGAAGTGGTTGGCGTCGTGGGGCTACAGTGGCACGCCGCGCTGACGTCGGTCGTCCGGGTCAGCGGGGTTGGCGGCATTGTAGCCACGCTCTCCCGTCGTGGAGAGCCGTCTTGTTGTACGGATAGATGAGACGGCCGCTGACCCGTCGCCAGCCGGCTTGCGGCCAGCCGGACCGGACGCGGGGCCGCGCCCAGCCGGCCCGCGTTGGGAAGCCGGCCAAACGGCCAGCCGGATTGAGGGGCGCGGGCCGCCCCGATGTTTTGAAAAAGGCCTGGGGCTTCGTTGCCTACCCGGGGGTCATCCCCCCGACACAATCACGCCGCTTGCTAATCTTGACCCAGGGCGTGTTGCGTACACACTTGCAAAATGCCAAAATCATGTGACACGAGTCATTGTCATCTACACTTGTTTCCTTTAGATTGTTTTCCTTCTCTTATTTGTAAGAGTTTCTTGCAGAATCAGAAAGAGAGAGAGAGAATAAATTCATATCATTTGGACTTTCATGACTTTAAGCAACTTGGAAAATACCCCGCAAAAAAAAAACAACTTGGAAAAAAATTCACCAAATGTGCGTCAAATAGACACACGAGTACTTAAAGTGCAAATGATCGAAATACTTATCCATCTACATCATGAGTACGCCGTTTGATAGCAAGTCCTTGTACTGTACGTGCGTGTCAACCTCCTGGTTTGCAGATTAGCAACTAATGTGCGATAGTATTATAAATGGACTGTTTAACGTCAATGCAACTAGCTAATCTCCAGCAAGACAAAGCAGTATAGTTGTTATCACTAATTAATTTTCTAGACATGTATACATATCTATATACGTACTTATCAAATAGTACTGGTGACAAGTCATTCTCATTTGCTATACTCCAAATGGTGCAGTGCCAGTACGCTTTAGGACTAACTACTAAAACAATACCCAATGGGCACAGCTACGGCGTACTCCGTACTAGAAAATGGCGCAGGTGTTAGGGCGAAAAGGCTAATTAAAACAAAAACAAACGAAGTTATTGACCTCCTCCCAACCCAACCTTTGCTTAGAACCCTAAAAATTTTGGACCATGGCATGATCCGCTGGATCTTTGTGGTGGCCTATAATAATACTGTGCAAAGGTTGGAAAGCAAGAGAAGCACTAGGAGGAGTAGATTACTTGCTGCATGTACATGAATCCCTCTTTGTCAGATTTGATTAGTATGGTTAATGAGGGCTTTGAGCTGGTCTTAATTGTTATTTGCAGATTCCCCATCATAGTTTAATCAAACCAATGCAAGGCGCCCCTGGATGGATCATCAAGTGGTGCACTAAGCAACAAATGCACCTTTAATCGGGTCATGTGTACTCCTACATACATGCTTCAGGGCTTTTCATTACTTTTTGATGCTCCATGTTAGTAGTGGCATGCATAATGCACCATGCAGCGCATGAGGCATTGAGTGCTAATTATAGACCTAAAAAAGCTCCTAAGTTTTGCAATTAAAATCGGAGCACAGCAAAGCAAACCTAGCTTCATTAGGGAAATGCAGTTGATACTGGCTTTTATCAAGAAATTTGAGGATTCGAATCTTACACATTCTTCGTGGATCATCTTTCTTTACTTATTTAACCATGAAAATCTTCTGAAAAACGAATCTTGTTACTCATGGAAGCTGCATGGACCAGGCATGCACATAGAGCTTTTGGAGATCATATTTGTCTTTGACTTGTTTGTTACCGTGTGTAGTCGTACATCCGCCTTCATTGAGCAAGACGTGTAGAGATGAACAGGAGCACGGGAGTCAGGTTTGTACTATAAACGGGGCCAGGAGGGCGTTTCGTATACGCTTCAGCAAAAGAGCCTACGCATGACTGAAACTACTATACCTGAGTAGACTATTCACAAGTGGGGGTACTCATGATGGCTGCCTGCCTACGACTTGGAGCGAAAGCAATACTCCTACAAACCATATCCTCTTTTTGTATGCCCAGTGACACTGACAGCTTGTCCTTGTTGCTCTACACATGTACCCCACCACCTGTATGTATGTATGTACAGTAGGTGTATAATTTAGACGTTCATATTTTTGTCGAAAAATAAACAAGAAAGGCCAACTCAGGAGAGAGAATGCTATTATGTTGCTGAAAATTGTGCGTCAAAACATTATTTGTCGTCCCTTAAACAAATTAACATTATATGAAGCTTGCACCTGGTGAAATTATCTCAAAAGGCCTGTGCTTTCTGCGATAATTTGCAGTAGTCTTGCAGGTGCTCCGATGGATGAAGCTACGACAGCACTGCAAAAAGAAGTGAAAAGAAGGCTCGGAGGAGTCTTGTGACATGTAGCTAGCTACATCGTACTGCTCGTACGCGTAGGGGGTTTGGGGCGTGAGAGGATCTCCCGGCCGGATTCACCGCGTCCTCTCACGCCTAGGCATACATGCAGCACAGGCCGGCCCGGGGCCTGGTGTGGCGTGCCCATGCCGTGGTGGCCCACATGCAAGCATCTGAGCGTCAGAGGTGGGCCCGTTGAGAAGGTCCACTCCTGGCACGTCACCACATCATGTCAGGTTCTCCATTAATGCCATGGCCAGTTGGTCACACCAGGAAAAACGCATCAAGATTAGGGAGCACTAAGGCTTACTCACAGTGGAGAGTATCGTATGCTAGTATCATGCATATGATACTGGTGCATGTTACTGTTTTTATAGTGCATAGTATCATATAGTAGTATCATAGATGATCTTATTTATTGCCATGCATGACATAAAGTAGCACAACATTTATTATGATACGGTATCTACTTATGTTACTCTAACACTCTATCTCTTCTTTAATTCTCTGCCACATCAACGTGTTTACTATTCCCTAAGTGCATGATACCGGCTAAGATACCATCACTATGGCCAGCCTAATATGGGGTTCATCCGTGATGGCTGAGCTGACACTGAGTGATAAATGAAATAGGAGGATTACGCGCCAAAAAAAAAGGAAGTACAGGAGCAAAGCCGCCGGGTAAGGTGTGGGACTACTTGAAATGAAAAAGAATTAAGAAGCAGATAAGCACAAATGCGAAGCCGAACTACATACGTCACGCCCGGTTTGTCTGACCGTTGCGAGACGGCTTTCAGGGCCGCTGCAGGCGCTGTGCTGTATTGCTTATCCGACATGCTAACAAAAATAGTTAGTCGGACTAGCACTATTTTCTCATGCTAATAATGATTCAAAGCTAGTATTTGATCGAGGAGTTGATATGTTATAAAACCTGAAAAGAGCTCCGTCGTAAAGTGATAGTGACCCTACTAACAACCAGTTGTTATCCCCAGCCACCTCGTTTATACTCTGTGTAATAGTCACTTCTCCATTAAGAAAAAGATACTGTACTGCTTAGACCTTAGAGTGAAAACAGATGAAGAAGCCATTGGGTCTCCGGCAGGCAAACAATTTGTTTGTAGGAGTAGCTTTTTATAGACCACTGTTTGATGTCGTTTGCATGCCGCTTTTACCCGCACGTTCGGTGGCGAAAATGACAGAAGTATTATTACGTAATGGTATTGTAAACATAGACTTAATTGTAATTTCCAGCTCCTTCTATGGAGGTTACTGTGTGCAATCAGCTAGTATTTGTAGCACTGACACATTGCGAGGATAGATGTTTTTTCATAGGGAAGATAGGTTCATACAAATAAATTTTTCCGTCAAACGTAATACCCCTGAAATTTTTACAAATTTATTAGAGAAAAAATTGCAGTTTTTTATGTTCAAAACCACTCCCTCTGTCTCATGATATAAGAGCGGAGGGACTAGCTTAGAGAAGTAGTGCTTCCATTTGCACTGTTGTGGGAGCCTGAGACGAGACGAAACCAGCCAAAACTCCCCTCCTCCTCATGGCCGACGCCTTTTCCCTTCACCACATTTAACGCCACCACCTCCCTCGAAACGGCAACTGCGTGACCTCCTGCTCTCCTCTCCTCTCCTCTGCTCTGCTCCTCCACCACCACCTCCCCCTCCCTCCCTCTCCCCCAGAGCTCACCACACACCACTAGCTCCACCGGGGGCGCGCGCGCGATGGGCAACTGCCAGGCGGCCGAGGCGGCGGAGGTCATCATCCAGCACCCCGGCGGCAAGGTGGAGCGGCTCTACTGGCCCACCCCGGCCGCCGAAGTCATGAAGACCAACCCCGGCCACTACGTCGCGCTCGTCATCCTCCGCCTCTCCCCCGACGACAAGGCGGCCGCGGGGGACGAGGCTGCGGCGGCGGCCGCCGTCGGAGGCGCGGGCGCCGCCGCGAAGATCACCAGGGTCAAGCTCCTCAAGCCCAAGGACACGCTCCACCTCGGCCAGGTCTACCGCCTCATCACCGCGCAAGGTTCGTATACAGTCCTCCCTGAGCCGCCGCGTTCTTCCTCCTTGTCCACGGCGCGGGGTTCGTTCATGTCCTGTGCCTAGAGCCCTGGACTCCGCCGTCCGTTGCAGCAATCTAGTGGTTCTAATCGAATCCCCCGCTTGTTCGTGTTGCGGCGCGCAGAGGTGACCAAGGCGCTGCGGGCCAGGAAGAACGACAAGATGCGGCGGTGCGAAGCCATCAAGCAGCAGCACGAGCAGCTCCGGCGCGGCGACGGGGCGGAGCAGGGCGCCTCTGACAAGGTCAGTGCCTCTCCATTCCCCTGATGATAATCTCCTCTTCCTATCTGAAACTGCACGAACCAGTATACTGATTCCTACACGCGCTCCTGCCTCCTCAGGACGCGAAGCGGGGGGAGAAGGACCGGCACCGGGGCTCCGGCGGCGCGCAGCCAGCCGGGGGCGGTAGAGGCCGGCACTGGCGGCCGTCCCTGCAGAGCATCTCCGAAGCCGCGGGGCAGAGCAGCAGCGCCAGCAGCAGCAGCATCTCTGAATCCAGTGCGAGCTAATCGCCGGATTAACAATCTGCTTTTCTCCTTTCTTTTGTTTTTCTTAGTAGTATAAAAGTGCTTGGAGTTGGGACCTACCAGAAGAAAAAACCTGTAAAAATCAGAGCAGCAGCAATAGGAAGCTTGTTTCATCTCTCGTGTAGTAATTATTGCCATGGTGAAACACGGAGTGCTTTCGATGGAGTGGCTTGCAACTTGGCAATCTCAAAGCCCCGTTTGAATTGAAACGCCCGAATTTTCCCTGAATTCTCGCGACTTAGGTTAGTAAATCCTCTTAATAAGAGCATAAGAAAATTCTTGAAATTTTTCAAAACTCCAAAAAGCCTTTTCTATTTATCCATTTTAATTTCATCATTAAATAGAAACCCTTTTGGACTTTTTTCATTGTATTGAAACTTAGTTTATAATTGCAAGTTAGAAAAAAGAAGTTTCAACTCTTTCAAGCAATGTTTCTATTGGGCAAAGCAAGAGTTTATTGTAAATTTTTTTTGAAAAGGATACTACCAAACGAAGTCTATTGTAACGAAAACTCTTAACGTTCCTAAATTTTATGGACTTTCCCAATATCAACGATTTACATGAGCGGAAAGGAAGCGTACTAGTACAAATAAAATGCTGTTTGTTTTACCATTCACGGCACGTCGCCTACAAAAAAACACCAGATTTCCATGTGTTTTGGCAACCTGCTGGAATCAAACCGTACCACTAGCCTAATAGCGACAATGCTGCATTGATCAACTGCAAGATCGAGGCTCCAGATGAACTCAAACCCATTTTGAATTTTCAGGAAGGTTGTGCAGTGTCAGGTGCCGGGGCCGGGCACATGCGTCTCCAGTGTTCCACAGCGTAAAAAACTCGGCAGCCGAGGACAACAGCAGCACCACTGCTGGTGGTTCTATACCACTGTTTAGTTTAGGAGAGGAGTATAACTAAGCTCGGCGAGTGACAGTCGGCCAGTCCACTTGGATAGGGGAAAATATCCGATGCATCGGAGCTTGTGGTGCTATCGGTGCACCGAACCCATATTGTGCTTCTAAAATGTTTAAAAAATTCTAAAACAAATTTAGCACACTCACAAAATATCAATGTAGGTTGTCACAAAATTTCAAGTCAAAATTCGAAACATAACTCGAAAAACAAAAATGACAAATTCAACACTAAATAGTACATAACATAACTTGGGCTTTAGATTTGGCCCATTATCACACTGATGTCAAATTTGTCATTTTTGTATCTCAAAAAATATTTCGAATTTTTATACGAATTTTTGTGACATCATACATTGATGTTGTGTTAACATGCTAGAATTTTTTCAGATTTTTTTAAAATATTTTATGGCATCCGGTGCACCGGTAGCACCACAAGTGCGGGTGCACCGGATACATTCCCCTTATAGAGCTGAGGGTCAGGGCGATGCCGTTGCCACTTGCCAGCCCGGACAGGCGCCGCCCAACGATGCCCGCCAGTCGAGCTCCAGCGGGGCTCCCGTCGGGCAGAAGCCACCGCCGCACGTGTGGCTCCGCGCATCGGCGCTGCTCCGGCCGCCCACCGCTCGGGATCCGGTCTCGCCTGCTGTCCTGCACGCCGCACAAGGGTCAGGGTCAGGGCCAGTCTCTGCATTTGGAACAACTGAAACTGAAGCTGAGCTGAGCTAATAAAGAACTGCTGTGATTGTACTGAGATCCGGATCCACAGGCCATGGCCAGTGCAGCAGGCCAATGATCACGCTTAGTTTTAGCCCGGGAGGCCAATCCCAAGCTCTGAAAATAGTATTCCACACATGTTATCTATAAAATCATCAGGACATTTGTGCCAGTCGCGCGTCGCGGTTCGGTTAGAGCCGCGACGCGCGAAGATATCTGTTATCCAGCTGGTAAGTTCTGTGCGTGTCTGGTCCCTTGAGATGTTCCAGATCCAGATCTTACAGTTGCTTGCGTTGGGTGGGGGGATTAATTGATGATCTAGCTAGAATTGTGATCCCATGCATCTTGGCTCATGATTAAGTGAAGTGGCGAAAGCCTGATTTTAGCTGCGGCGTGCGTTGCCGAAAAAGGTCGAGGTGGTGGTGTATCATTGTTCAGAGAAAAGCCTCGGCTTTTTTGACCAACAAATCAATCAAACCCGTGCCAGAAATTGCGAAAAAGGGAGCACCAGAAGAGGCTGCAAGCACTAGAAGATACTACTAGTATATAGTTGGGCATATGAACATCATGATCAGGTATCATTGGATGAGATGTTGACAAAGTATCTGAAAACTAGAAGTGGAAATTACTGACAGGCTCCCCAGTCCACGACACATGTACAAAAGCACTATTACGCCTCCACCAACATCAGTAACTAAATGTCTAAAACTGCTCATAATCATAGCTGGCAACTGAACACAGCACAGCATGCATTCCCCAAAACCATCTGAAGAGATGTCCTCCTTCACACATTTCTCGTCTTTGAATTCGGCGTCTCCTTCCGAGAAGTAAAAAAGGCTCCTGCATCAGAAATGTAATTGCCGAGTCGTAGCTTAGTACTAGTTCGGAATCGAATTGCCATGTGTAAATTTGAAAAGGGTCTTACATGGAAGATTAAGAAGGCCCAAGTACTCAGTCGGAAAGATCACTGGTTGAGGCCTTGCTTGCAGAACCTAGGGTTACACAATGTATGGTTAATACGAGAATGTGACAGGACATCGATGAGAAAAGCGAGAGAGTAGAACGTACGGTCTGGTCCGAGCCAATTTTGAGTACAGACAAGCTGCTCAACCCAGTGCTTATGACCTGACTCGCAAATTGTAAGTCCGGCAGTCGTTGTTGCGACCTCGTAGTCGCATCTGTATGGCATAGCCAATATATCACGTGCCATCCGAGAAATTGTAGGATAGGTCAGGTTATGTTCCTTCCACCATTGAAGAACACTCGTCTGGCCTCTACAGTAACTTGGCTCATGCAAGTACTGGTCAAGTTCTATCATCGGTCGCCCTTTATTACATTTGTCTCCATAATCGCCACAGCATGCAAATGGCGCATCATCTTCATTCATACCATCTTCAATGATAACAGTTTCCTTGCTAATTTTAGACCCAGAAGTGCAGCTAGCATCTTCCACCTGACCAGAATATTCATAGAAGAGACTGAGCAATGTATCGTGGACATCCTTTGTATAACCATCTTTGTCATTTTTACAGAGGTAGCCGCTCCTAGACTTGATGTGTTTCAGGCCGTATGAAGGATCCATGGCTATAGTCATACATAAATGTAAGCAACAGAGTTTCCAATATTTCTTGAACTTCTGCTGCATCTTCTTTAGCATATTGGAAAATGATCCATCCGCGTAGCTCTGAACTCCGCGACGCAAATCACGCTTCACATCCCGAATCGCATCAAATAAGTGGACTGGACCACGAAGACTCTGACTTGTGTCCATGCACTGATGAAACTCTTCCAAGGTCTCACACATCTTACGCGCTTCGCCCCAGTCTTCCTGAGATGGTGCGTATTTGTAGTTGGGATACCGCACTGCAGAAGAGTTAGGACCCATCATAGGTTTAGAACAGTTTGCTGATTTCTCCATGATTTTATCAAGTTCATCCAGTCCCACATGAATAACCTGATCAAGTAAATGAGTTCCATAACGCACCACAAACAAGCTCTGGTTTGCACAGGTTATGTTCTCTTTCATGAGCTGTGCTTTGACACTTGAAGCCACTGAATCATCAATAAATGCATCATCCAGTATAATGCTAAAAACTTTTCCACAAAGACCCCAATCTCGGATAGCCAGCAATATGGCATCACCCAGTTCTTCTGCATTGCAAATAGTATCCATGGCACGAAATGTGATGATCTTTTGTTGCCTCTCCCATTCATCGTCAATGTAATGAACACTCAAGCACAAGAATGCCAAGAGTGGATACCCGACTGCAAAAGGCTGCAAACTTCTCCTTCAGCTTGGCCTTTTCATTGTCAAACAAATCCAGAAATGTAGATATCAAGTCAGCATAGGATGGCATCTTTACCATTGGATTCAAGAAATCCACAGACTTCCTGAGTCCTCCATGGTCCATCATCGAGGGCAGGTAACCGTGCAAGGCCAATTTCCTGACAAGCTCACCACGGGATCCATCCTGACCAACATCCTGATTCTTCTGTTTTCTGGCTGTAGGAATGGCCTTCTGTTCAGGCAGTGCAAGTTCCTCATGGGACTGATTCTTTACATTCTTGTCGATGGGATTCTCGGGGAAGGCATCATTCTCCTGCTCAGCTGTAGCTAGTTTGTCATGAGACCCATTTTGATCAACTTGTTGACTCTTTGTTTTCGTGTCGGTGGGAACGTCAGGCAAGGCAAGATCATTCTGCTCAGGCGATCCAAGTTCCTCGTGAGACCCATTCTGATTACCCTCCTGGCTCTTCCGATTAGTGTCATTGCGAAGCAAAATAAGATCCTTCTTCTCAGGCCTTGCATCTGATGTGCCCAAGCATTTCTTCTGGCTAGTGGGAAAGAACGATAGCTTCTTCTGTGTCGGATCAGAGCCAGCTGATGCTGTACTCTTCCGTTGCATTGGCCTCTTCTGGGCCCGGGGGCCGCACATGGCTTGGTGCTTAAGCAGGCTGCTAGTGCCATTTGTGCTGTTGCTATTGAAGACCAGATGACAATGCATGCACTCAGCCTTTGCGACCTTCCCACCAACGTAGATTGGTGTGAAGTCTTCCCACGCCTTCGATCGGAGCCTTTTCGGGTTTGCGCGGGAGAGGCTGCCATTGTTGTGCTCTTGTGCCACCATGTTTTTGCCACTGTCAACTTCCTGATCCATGCCTGGGCATAAAAAAGGTAGGACCAGTAAAAATTTAGCCATTTGAAAGAAAGAAAAAAATGTGTGTTGATATTTTAGAATTTCCTTATATAATTGAACAAGTTCTCTGTGGAACTTTAAGTAAACAAGTTAGCAAATGGTCGATTCCTGTAAAAATGGATCGAGAGACCGAGTGTGGACTTAGAGGAGTAAGAGTTAGAAGAACAATGGGAGAGCAACGGAAACTACTAATACCATTAAAACTGATCAAATGGAATATCGTTGCTGCATCTAATTAATGGTACTGATAACATTCAAATTACATAGCTTATAGATTAATAGCTGCCTTTTTCTAATTCATATGGAGGGCAGGGAGATGGTACCATTCACCAATCCCCCCCTCCCTCCCTCCCTACCGAGCCTTACATACTCTACAAAGGAAGGGAGATGCAGTTTTTGATCCGTCGCAAGTTGTCCAATCAGATTGGACGCACATATCAAACGAACAGGAAAAGGCAAAATCTACCAAGAAAACCAAGTGACAGGCTGACAGAAGAAACGGGGCAAGAATTCCAGAAGGCGCATACCGATGGCCCGGACGCGGCAGGTCAGAGTAGAGCTGGATTACGATCGCTGCCGTGTTTCTCCTGCGCCCTCGGGGAGGATGAGACCAAGAGGGGATTGAGATTTTTTGCTGCCTTCTTTTACCTCGGCGGCGGAAGAAAGGGGGCGTGGAGGGAGAAGTGAAAAAGGAGAGAACCTTTCGCGCCGCTTTTCCGCGCGCAATCTCTGCGCCTCCTGCCTTATGGGCTACTGGGCTTACTATGTAGACAGGACATACCTGAAAGGCAGCAGGACGCTTCGGCCTAATGGTGGATTTGTTTCTAACTGCACACAGTTTGTGTGTGTGTGTGTGTGTGTGTGTGTGTGTGTGTGTGTGTGTGTGTGTGTGTGTGTGTGTGTGTGTGTGAGGAGGATCCGAAAGTACAAATCACTCCAAATATTATAAAACTTTCATCGAAGCCCCTGAACTACCGAACGACCACTACCACCGCCGAAACAAACTGTCGACCTAACCTTGCCGATGACAACTTGCACACGATTTTTATCTAAAAAGACTTCAAACGGGTTTTACTTTCATAATTTTGGATTTCATTTATTCAAAATATACATTTTTTTGTGAAAAAACATAAATATTTTTAGTATAATTGTGAAATGTACGACACTATGCATGCATTAAATATATATTTACGGAGTATTAAGACCGTTGTGAAAGCAGTCGAATCGGTCTAGCCAATAATGGCGATTAAACGGAACCGAGATACACATAGACACGCAAAATCGATAGAAGCAGGACATTTTGGGAACAAAACCTCATGCATTGCTCACAATCTCATCGCTTCACCTGCAAGCATTGTAAATGAGTTTTTACTGACATTTCTTTGTTTGGCCATGCATCTGTTTCTTAGTGACACCTTGCCGAGACAACCATAACCAACATCTTAGTTGATGTGTTATTATTGTTGTTGTTAAAAAGAAAAGAAACCAATGAATTTCGCAAACTACAAGCAGTCCCTAGGGTCCACGCTCTTGACAGCCCATATGGAAAATATAATATTAGAAAGACGAAAAAAGGAATTCTAATCGTGGAAGTGGCGTAAATCAGGTTAGCAGCGTGCTGGAAGACAGAGTGCATCACATTTTTCAGAAGTCTGAACCTTTTGAACCGACAAATCAAGCTGGTCCAGGTAAAACGTAATTCTTTCACAGCGAGGTACTAACAGAAATATAAGTGAACATCTGGACATAATTTTCAGGAGTATCTGAAGCTAGAAGTAGGAATTACTGACGGACTCCTCACCAAACATAGATACAAAAGCCTCATTACACTAGTAACTGAGAAACTACTGTTGACTACATTTTGACAAATCAACTTAGCATACTGCCTCCAAAACAGTCAAAAAAAGAAGCCCCTGTCTGCGCAATATCTCGTATTAGAATCCTGCATTAGAAAGTTAACCAATGAGCAGTCACTCGCGGAAAAGGATAGGATTAAAGTGGGTGGACTAGGAATAGGAAGCAAAGCAGCTTACATGGAACATCCTGAAGGTTGAAATATTCACTAGAAAATATCACTCGCTCGAGGAACCTATGATAATGACATGAGAACTACAGTTAGCACACGACATCTGTAATGGGATAACAATGAGAAAACAGGGTATAGACCATACCATCTGATCTGAGCCAGTCCTGAATACACACAACTTCTTCACGCCACAGGCTACTAGACTCGCAAATTGTGCGCCTCGCAGTCTTTATTGCTACGCTGCAGTCTTCACTGAGTGGCACGGCCAATATATCACGTGCCATCCGAGCAATTGTAGGATAAGTCAGGTTATGTTCCTTCCACCATTGGAGAGCACTGGATTCATCCGCAGAGAGACATGGCTCCTGCATGTACTGATCAAGCTCTGTCATCGTCCGCTCGCTGTATGGATATTTATTGGTTTGATAATAGTCCATCAGTGTATCACGTCCCTCCCCAAGAGTTCTTTTTCTAGTTTTAGATCCAGAAGTGCAGCTAGTGTCTTCCACCGGATCAGAATATTCACAATAGAGGTTGAGCAATATGGCATGAACTTCTTCAATATAATCTTCTATATCATCTTCAAAACTCCGCTTCCCCGCATGATAATGACCCGCATCAGACCACAGACAGGACTTGATGCGTTTCAACCGGTATGAAGGATCGATGATCATAGGCATACAGATATTTAAGCAACAGAGTTTCCACTGCTCCTTAAACTTCTTTTGCATCTTCTCCAGCTCTTTGAAAATGCTATCATCCCCCCAGGAATAGAAATGAGCATCACGATGCAAAAGTTTCTTAACGTCCCACACCTTGTCAAACAGGTCGGCTGGATTGCAACAACTGTGTATTCCATCCATGTGTCGTTGCAAATCTTCTATGACCTTACAAATCTTCTTTGCATGCGTCCAGCCTCCTGGTGACAGTGCATATCTGTGGTTCGGATAATGTACTACTGAAGGAATGTGGCCCTTTGTATACTTAGAACACTTTGTTGACTTCTGCATGACTTGCTCAAGTTCATCCTTCCCAACCTGTATGACATTTTTAACTAGATGAGTTGCATACCTTATCGCAAACAAGCTCTGATTTACAGATGTAGACATGCTCCGATTTGCCGAGCGAAGTTTCCACTTTTGGAGACGAGCTTTGACATCTGAAGTAACTGAATCATCCAGAAATGCATCGTCCAGTATAATGCTGAAAATCTTGTCACGGAGACCCCAATCGTCAATAGCATACAATATAGACTCGCTCAATTCCTCTGCACTGCAGGAAGGATCCACGGCACGAAATTTGATGATATTTTTCTGCTTCTTCCATTCATCATCAATGTAATGAACACTCAGGAACAATAATGCTGAGAGCAAATCATAGTGCCACACATAAGCACTCAAGCAAACCCGGCTGCGCAAAGCGGCAAGCTTCTCCTTCAGTTTGGTTTTTTCTTTGTCAAACAGTTCCTTAAAGTACCTGTACATGACATATTCGTCCGGCATCTTGACCATAGGATTCAAGCAAGCAACAAACTTACTAAACCTATCATGGGCTCTTACCGATGGTGAGTGCCCGTGTACAGCAAATATCCTGACAAGTTCATCGTGTGGCTCACCCTGATCAACCTCCGGGTTCTTCCGATTCATGTTAGTGGGAATGTCCTGCTCAGGCACTGCAAGCTTCGCACCCAACTGATTCTTCTGCTCACGTGGTGCCAGTTCCTCACGAGATGAATTCTGATCAACCTCCTGATTCATGTCATTGTGAATGTCAAGCAAAGCAAGACCCTTCTTCTCAAGCATTGCATCGGCTGTGCTCAAGCATTTCTTCTGGCTGGTGAGGGAGAATGGGAGCTTCTTCTGTGTCAAACCAGAGCCAGCTACAATGGTGCTCTTCTTGGTAGATGGCAACATTTGAAGCTTGCCTTGCATTGGCCTTTTAAGGGCCCTAGCGCTGCACTTGGCCTGGTGCATTAGCAGGTTGCTAGTGCCACTGGAACCGACGTTGTAAACCTTCTGGCAGTGCATGCATTCAGCCCTGGCAAGCTTCGTGCCGACGAAAATGGGTGTGAAATCGTCCCACACTTTCGACCGGAGCCTTTTTGAGTTTCTGCCTGAAAACAATGGGCCAGGGGCGCTGCCGGTGCTCTCCTCTTGTTCTACCATGTCATAAGCACCGTCGACTTCATCTTCCATGCCTAGATATCAAAACATGTAGCCATTTGAGTAAATTGTGTATATTGATAGCTGAACATTTCCTGATGAAATTGAGTAAATTCTTCACAGATAATTAATCGAACACATTTGAGCAAATGACCAAATATCAAACAAGCCAAATTGGACCCGAAGACTAAAACTGGATCTAGAATCGTCCAAATTGGAATCGACGAGTGAAGGGCTCCCCCTCGGTCGCTCCCGCGGGCGGCCATGGGCGAACCCTAGCCGCCACCGCCAGCGCCGCGACCCGCCGCCCCCTCCCCCCTCGCCGCCGCTGGCGTGTGTCGCCGGGCAAAGCCCGTGCGGCTCGGCGGCAGCGAGGCTCTCTCCTCCTCCCGCTTGGAGTGGCGCGGCGCGGGCCGGCCGCTTCGAAGGAGCTCGGCGCCTTGGCGTCCGGGGCGGCGCAGCGAGGAAGCGCTGATGGTGGGCGCGCGCGGAGAGGCTGCACAGGTGGTTGGGCGGGGCAGCGGGGTGACGGGGAGGCGTCGCGCGCGCGGAGTGGCGCGGATCTGGAGCGAGGGGGACCGCACGACGGCGTCCGTGCGGCGAGGCTGCGCGGGCAGAGGGTCCCGACGGCTGCAGGGGGAAGTGAGGCGTGGGCGCGCACAGGCTTGGCGCGGCCGCGATGGGCGCGGTGGCTGCGGGTGCCGCCCGGATCTGGCATCGTATGGAGGCCATGGTGGTGCTCCTGGCGGATCTGGTCTGGTGCTCGCCGTGGGCGCGCGGGGGCGTGGGCGGCGTAGTTGGTGCGGCTCAGGGCCTATGGCGGCACAGGGGAGCTGCTTCAAGGTGCATGTGTGGCAGATCTGGTCTCCGGCAGCCGCGGTGGCGCGCATGGTGCGCGTGGCGCGCGTCTGTTGCTTGGCTGTGGCCGGCAGCCATGGTGGTTGGCGGTCTCGGGCAGCGCACCTCCTTTCCTTGCCGGCATGGTGCTCGGCAGGGCGCGGCGGTCTGTTGCGTCCGGTGGCTTTGCTCTCGGTGGCCGTTATTGGCTCTGCCCGTTGGCTCTTGAGTTTGGTCGTCGGTGGCCTCTGCGAGGTGCGGTTGGCTACGGCGGCGACCCCTTCGTCGGCGGGCTGGTGCGGTGGTGGTTGTTGGTGGGCTTGTCGGTGCCGGTGCGGGAGGTGGTGTGAGAGCTTGGGTGAAGACCCTGTCTCGGCCTTGTGCCGTGACCAGCGATGGCGACGGTTGTGGCCGTCGTGACCTTCTTGGAGGCATCGCTGATTTGCTGCCGCACCCCTTCTGCACGGATCCGGCCATCTCGGCCTCTCCAGGGGAAACCCTTGATCTTATGATCGGACGATGGCGGCGCCTTGGCGTCGTTTTCCCTCTTGGGGGCTTCATCTCGGAGCTCGGCATCGGCAAGCGGGACCGGTGGTTGGCGGCGGTTGAGGCGTGCAGGCTTCTGTGCACGGTGGCTTCTGTGGCAACGATGACGGCGGTGAGCAATGTCGGAGGCGTGGCCTTGGTCGTGGTAGTCGGCTCTTCTTCTCCGGCGTGTCCGTGGGAGTGCCTCGACTGTCTGTTGATGTGAAGCCGCGGTGGGGGGCCGGTGGTATACGATGACGCGTGACAGGTGGTTCGTTCGGTGATCCTCCGTGACGCCACCCCTGCCTAGTTTTCTTAGTAGTTCTCCGTCGGAGTCGGAGCTGCGCTGCCTAGTAGGGATTGTATGGAGTGTTGTGCTGCAGCTATTAGAGCTGCTGTTTTTCTTTTTTCTTTGATCTTCGGATCCTCTGGTCCTCGGACCTTCACCACCTTGTTGTTTTCTGTTGCTTCCTGCTATTATCAATGAATGCCAGCGATGCTGGATCTTTCAAAAAAAAAAAAAAACTGGATCTCAATGTCATACAGTTTATTTATACTAAGGATCAGTGAGCAAACAAGACAAGTAGCACTTGGAAGACTAAAGGTAGGGTAGAGTATGTACAAGTATGTCAGGGTGGCCAACAATACCATACAGACGGATTGAAGCGCCATTGCAGGAACATACATATTGCAAGAACGAGAGACGAATCGTACCAGTCATTATTTACACCTCTTCCTTGCCGCTGGGATTGGGGCCATCACGCTCTTGGTCCATACCTACACACATTCGTCGCAAGCAGCCAAGAACATGGTGCGACGAATCGGCCAGGAGCAAAATCCACCGAGAAAAAAAAATAGTCTTATGTACAAGATCAGCGAGGGGGAGCCAGGATTCAGGAAAGCACATACCGACCCTCACAGGTATCAGTGAGGCGCGGTGCGGGCCGGGATTTCTCTACGGCCCCTTTCTCCGTGGCGGGAGGAGGAAGGAGAGAGAGACAGAGGAGAGAGGAGGGGGCGAAATGGAGGGAAAGAGCTAATACAGGAACACACTTTGGCGCCGCATTTGCTTGTTGCCGCGGAGCCTCAGAAACGCCTTGCGTTTGGGCCATACTAGAATAGAGAAGCCCACAGCACTTTGGCCCAATGTTAAATCGTACACTAGTGTCAAAAAAAGGTCTTATATTATGGGACGAAGGGAGTACTAGATTACGAAGCATGCGTGATACGTTGATAATGCCACCATTAATCTTCTGTTAAAATAGAGGTGGAAGACGGCGGCGGCGGCCTCTGAGAGTGCGCCGGACCGGTATGTGACTCAGTCCCGGCATTGTGGCTTGGCTGAGGCATCCGGCTTTAGATGTTAGGCTTTGGTGCGATGACTGTTTTGTTAGAGTTGTGTCGAATATTATGTACAAGGTAGGTTGCTGTTGGACTCTGAGTTGTATTGTGTTTACACAGGATATGGAGTCGTGTTCAAGTAGGACACTTGTATTCTAGGCCTCTTATATAATGAGAGGGTAGATACACGATGTAATATATGCCAACATAATAGCACAGGCGCGCAGGGGGAGCCGGCGGCGTGTGTCGGCTCCCGGGTCGCCGGTGTGCGGTACTGTGACGGAGTCACGGGGAGGAGCGCCCATAGTCATGCCCCGAGGATGTAGCCATATCGGTGAATCTTGTTAACAAATCTTGGTGTCGTGCCTCATATGATTGCTTGGTCCTCGGATGATCGACGATGCGCCTTGGTTTTATTCTAACATGTTTGGCATTCGGCTCGGACATTCGGCACCCCTTCATTAAAGGCATAGAAGTAGCGACAGGTGTTGCCAAGATGGTGGCTTCAGACTTACTGATGTATTACTTTATAATGTTTTTGTGAATAATTAATAAAATGGCTGCATGCATCGCCCAGATAAAGAGGCCGGGGTATGTCCTCCTTTTCTAAAAAAAAAAAAAAAAAAAACGAAACTGCCGTCAGTCAATACGGCATCTGTACTGGTCAATGACAAATAGCAGAATTTTTTTTAATCCACCAGCGAAATGTTAAAAGAATCACCAATATAAATCCACCGCGCCGACCACAGACACAGCCTGAACCCTGAAGCTTAAGACCTTCAGTGAGATTCACCTGGGGTCTATTTGTACAGGCCTGCTTAAGATTCACCTTGGGTCGGGTACTTCTCTATAGCACAAAAGATTAACTACCGAGCAACAGGTTGAGTGAGAGAGAGAGACAGACAGAGAACGAATGACCCTCGGGTGGCTATCTGTGATCTACAGAATGTATAGCATTACGACAGCAAAGCGTGATTTCAATGGTTGGTCTCTTTCCCAGTGTGCCTTCCACTTTCGCCAGCAAAGAGAACGAGAGATGCAGCCCAATATGTGAAAATCTTGCATTTGCTGTTACAACCTTGATAAACGGCGCAAACTGAAATTATCTAGCCTCTGTACCAAAATATAAGACGTTTTTGCAGTTTAATTTGACGTAGCATACGATTTTCCAATAAATTAACTGCCTTTGTACCCTTGAGCTCACGCCACAAGTGAAAGGACAAACAATGGATGTTTCGTTTGCGAAAAATAGCAATGGATGTTTCTGTTTTCTATAGAGAAATTGTATCCAAGATCCTCATTCACTTGCCTACATTGAGATTGCCCTCAATGTGGTACCTCTAGTGATAGATAAACCGAAGAATTGTTTAGTTCTGTATAAAGGTATTTCAGCTTTCGTAGTTCAACATTGCTACCACTGACAAGGACAAGCCTGAAAGTAGATCTAACAGTAGAATGATATAACAGTATATTTTAGAGAGCGGCGTTTCAGCGCCCGGGCTCAGATGAGCCCGGGCAAAATAAAAAATTCACAAAAATTCAAAAAAATCCAATTTTTTTTTGCAAGCAAGATGCTCATGTGCGTGATGTTCGTGCAAAATTTGGTGGAGTTTCGACATTCGAAGAACGCGCGACAAAAAAGACAAAATTCGTCTCTGTGAGTAACGTCACTGTTCACGCACTGTTTTGGCCGGTTTTCTCTTTTTTGCCACGAGCTCCACATATCTCCAAACGGGATGAAATTTTGCACGCACATCACGCACACGAGCATCTTTGCTTGAAAAAATAATTCGATTTTTTTTGAAATTTTTTCTATTTTTATCACATTACTGTTCACCGGGTTCATCTAGACCTGGGCACCGAATTGGATTATCGTATATTTTATCCTGATACTACCTATTTGTGAATCACCATGTCTTCCACAGAGAGCAGTCGATATTTATGTACCATATCATGCATACTCTTCCAAGAATTCATGGTGATAAAACCCCTCCATTTCCTTCAGTTCTAACTTAAGTCAGTTCTGTGTTTTGACACAGGGGATAACGAAACAAGAAGAAAAACGTGTAAGCCTAACGCAGATGCAAAGAACTAACTCAAAACTACCTACGAACAATGCATTTCTAGGATTAGCAGGTAGCGTTGTAGATAACTAACATTTTTAGCAGCAAAAGATGAAACTATTTCGGCATTTCCTGAAGAAACAGATACAACACAACTGCCTTGAGCTACTCATCAAAAGATTCTTAAAGCAACGGAAGGGCAATAACCAATACAGATAACCGGCAATTACAGATTCAATCACGGATAGACACAATACAGATTCAATCACGATAGACACAATAGCGTTCTTGATTAATCAGCAATGTTGTGCGCATCAATGAGAACACGGAGTGAAACTACTTCACAACTCCTTACAAAGTTAGGATAGATGTACTGACATAGTCATATAGTCATATTCCAAGAGAACTAAGTCCAGAAACCAGGGGTACGTTGTTGAAACATGAGAAGTACCTGATGGTAGAATACTTAGAAACCATGAATTACTAGAGCTATTTTACGGTACCCCTAAATGAATGTGAGCCATCCATTCATCTTAATCGGACGGTTAATCTTAGATGGTACTCCAATACAAGTCCTAGGGAGTACAACCTCAAAAAAATATGGAGTGCCTTGATGTTAGGGGTAAAACTGTAATCAACGGGTGATATATTTCTTCTCAGTCTTATATTAATTAAATAGAGATTCAGTGCACGATTAAATAGAATGAGACGCCAATTTGGTAGGGACTAGCTTGTAAGGGTGTGAACGCATACTTCAAACATAATTTTGTGATGAACCCTAATCCCGAATCAGTATCATTCGCAAAAAGAGGAATCCCAAATCAATACGATGATCCTGCATGGACGCGTGGTGGCCGGGCTTGACGATCACGGGTCATCACCACCGAGGTCAGACGCCAGAGTAGTTCAAATCTTGGCTTCATACCTCACAATCCAGGTCGTGCACACCGTGATGTGCATGTCAATGGCCGCCGCCGATGGCTGCGCCTACGCTAACTGGTTGGGGACGACTCCAAGATACTAGCCCATCATGGTTGTCTTGGGAGAGTCCTCCTACAGCGTCGCCACAGTTCTATTAATCTGCAATTAAAAGGAATTCACGCATGGCTACTCGAGTAGTATCTCTTGATTTATTTGTTCATGTATTACTATGATGAGCAAATCGATATACATCACGAGGGAGGCAGCGATTGGGAGGGCAAAGGCTCCAGCCGCCACCATGATGCCGAACGAACACTGCGATCGCGGCGGCCTGATGCGGTTGATTCGGATGGAATAAAAGTCAAAACTAATTAGCCAAGTCAAAATGTCTAAAATACCCCTGTACATGGATGGTTGGATTTATCTGGTACTCCCACCTCTTCTTGGGGAGTACCAGGGTACTGTAAAAACTGCCGAATTACTATTGGTAGAACAACGACCATCACTGAAATAAGGCGGCGAGCGCATGGTGAACAACTCCTTCACAACAGAGGGGCAGCTTGCGCTTAGATGCTAGAAGACATCGCTGGCAATGACTGCTGTCAAATTTGCCGCATAGCTGGAAAATCGAAGCATGCACTCTTCAGCACATGGCAGTGGTGAGCTTCAGCTAATGCCAAGATGTTTGCCACGGTACCGACATCAATGCACTTGCACAACTTGTCTTCACAAACCAGCTTCAGTCTGTCCATGTTATACCTGTCCGCAGCGACAAGCAGATGCTGGCACATGATATTTTCCTCTTCTTTTTACATCTCCGGCAATGAGTCAGTGTACACAGAACAGAGCAAAGCCTTGAACACCTGCGCCTCCATGCCATCTATGCGGACCGAATCACTGGTGCTACTACACTCCTTCATTGATCCAAAGAGCTCCGCGCTGAAGACCAGCGATCGGGCTGCTCGCACGCACCGGTGTGCGGCGAATGTCTGGCCACCAGCCTCAAACACCACATCAGCGCCCTTTCCGGTGAGGAGGAGACCGCCGAGGTGCTGGTTTAGGTCGGATGGGGGCACCACACGACCTTTGGAGCAGGTTTGTTTGCACTTCCCTCGGCGAAAACACCATGGATGACAACGTCCTCGCACCTGATCGTGAACGAATCGCGCTTGAGGTGCTTCGATTGCTCCAACTCTTCACACTTGACAAACCGTGGAAACCCCAAACTTTTTCCCTCGGCACCAAAGTTGTGTACAGCTGATGTCCGCGGCGGCGGCGGCAGCGCTGGCTTGGCTTTCTTGAGGAAGGAGAACCAAGGCTTCTCTCCTTGAAACCAAACCGGAACCACGCCGTCACTTCCTCCGCAGCATCCTCGTTGAGGACGAGGTAGAGGGACACGTGTCCCGCGCTCTCCTTGCAGCGGCCGTTGGGTAGTAGTTGATCCTCCAGCGATAGCCTCCAACGGTGAAAGGGCAGGAACTGAAGCGCCGCCCCTATGGGAGGGCCTTGAGGCTTGAGTAGCCGTCGATCTTGAGGTGGTGGCACCTGCTCGCTGTGTCGGCGACGATGGTGGAGGCGGAGGTGGTGGGCGACATGGCGAGCCTGGTCGCTCGCTGGTTAGCTCGTGTAGGGTTTTAGCACAGAGCACTAGAGTACTCTCAGTTGCGGCCACGTGTCGCGCTCTGGGCGCTTCCTCCGTTTTTTGTTTTTTTTTTAATTTTTCGCACGAGTTTTCTGCTTTTTAGATATTTTTTTCGGTTTTTCCTTGGTTTTTCTTAGGTTTTGGACAAAAAAATTTTGCACGAAAAAACACGTTTTCTTTTCTTTTCCTTCTGCGAGAGGCACGGTTATGTCTCTCGGAAACGAAAAAAACGTGTTTTCTTTTTTTCCTTTCGCGAGAGGCACGGTCGTGCATCTCGGAAACGAAAAAAAACGTGTTTTTTTTTTCTTCCGCGGGAGGCACAAATTTACTTCTCGTGGAGGCACGGATTTGCTTCCACGAGAGGCACAGTCGTGCCTCTTTCGGAAAGGGGAAAAAAGTGCTCCCGGTTCGGTTTTTTTGTCCGTTTTTTTTTTGTTTGAAAAAAAAGTTCGTCAAAACCTATCAAGATGGGACCTAGTTTTGAAAATCTCGACGCGAGGAATCCAAAGGTGAAAATGGTTCGAGATTTGGACGCACGGTTTAAAAGATAAAACATTTTGAATAAACGGATCTACGAAAAAAGAGAAAACTGCAGTTCGTCACTTGTCGCAATCTGGAAAGGTGAGAGTGACCTTTGCAAAGAGTGCTCCTTAATTAGTGATTTCGTACTTTAAAAAATAAACTTGGCTGCTCTTACCTAGGAGGAATAGCGAGACCTAGCGAGCTCTCCCTAAATGGGCCGGCCTAGGCGCGCAGGAGATCACGACCTCATTTTTTGGTTTTTTCACGTTTTTTTGTTTTCGTTTTATATTTTTTTACTTTCGTTTATACTTCCAAATATTCTAAATAAATATGTTAAAAAAACACTTTACATAAAAACATTTGGAAAAAAAAGTTATCAAGCATTTGAAAATTGTCAAATGTGTATAAAGAAAATGTTTCTCATGTATACGAAAAATGTATACAAAACATATATAATATGTGTGAAAAAGGTTGATCATGCATTTAAAAAATATTAAGCAAGTATTTGAAAACTGTTAATGAAGCATTTGAAAAATGTTTAATGTGTATAAAAAAATGTTGACCATATATTAAAAAAAGTCAAACTTGTATTTGAAAAATGTTAATCAATTACTTGAAAATGTTAAAAAGTGTATAGAAAAAAATGTTGACCATGTATTAAAAAATTGTTAATCATGTATTTAAAAATGCAAATCAAGCATTTGAAAAATGTTAAAAATTTGCATAGAAAAAGTTGACCATCTATTCAAAAAATGTTATCCGAGCATTTGAAAAATGTTAAATGTGTACAAAGAAAATGTTTCTCATGTATACGAAAAATATAGAATGTGTGTGAAAAAAGTTTATCATGTATTTAGAAAATATTAATCAAGCATTTGAAAAAAATGTATTTGACAAATGTTAATCAAGCATTTGAAAAATGTTAGATGTTTATATAAAAAAATATTGTCCATGTATTAAAAAATGTTTATCTTGTATTTGGAAAATGTTAATCAAGCATTTGAAAATGTTAAAATGTGTATATAAAAAATATTGACCATCTATTAAAAAATGTTAGTCTTTTATTTGAAAAATGTCATTCTAGCATTTGAAAATGTTAAAAATGTGTGAAATTGTGAACAGTCTTGTCAATACACAAATGTATAACTCGCCAGGAATTTCAATTGCGCTTATATCGAAAAAATGTTAAGCACGTATTAAAAATATTAAACTTGTATTTAAAAAACTGTTAGACGTGTATAAGAAAAATGTTCCTGATGTATACAAAAACTCTAGAATGAAAACCAAAAAAATGGAAACCGAAAAAGAAATAAAAAGAAACCAAAGGAAAAAAGGAAATGAAAAATAAAACCTTAGAAACAAGTGCAAATAAGAATGGAAAACAGAAAAATAAAAAAATGAAACCAAAAAATACCAAAAAATTGAAAAAAAATGAAAAGAAAAAAATCAGTGAAAATCGATAAGGAAAAAATTGAACCGAAGAAATCATAGGAAAAAAAAGAAAAGAAAAAAAATACCTATGAAACCGAGAAAAAAGCAGAGAAAACCAAAGGAAAAACAGAAAAAATGAAGAAATCCTTGAGAAACAAAGAAAAGTGAATACAAAATGATAGAAAAAAAAATAAAACTGGATGAGAACTGGCGAATGGCACACGACCGATTGAGCAAACGAGAAAGAGGAAAAAAACTGCAAACAGATCCGCCAAGAAATATCAGAGGGAAAACCTTCAACGAGACGAGAGCTATTCTCATTATAAGCGAGATAATAGTGTGTATTTGGTATGGGACGCACATCCCCTGTTCGCTAGACTAAATGGGCTGCCGGCCCATTTCTTCCCTCCACTGGTTTTTGTTTTGTTTTCTTTTTTTCCTTATTTTTTTTATTTTTTTATTTTCATGATCTTTTTACAGATTCGTGGACTTTTTTCAAATTCATTTCAAATTCTTGAGCTTTTTTCAAATTCATGAACTTTTGTTCAAATGCATGAATTTTTTTCTTTTAAATTCATGAACTTTTTTTCAAATTTGTGAACTGTTTTTTTCATGAACTTTTTCATATCCATGAATTTTTTGTAGTAGTGAATTTTTTTTTGTTTTTCATGAACTTTTTTGTATTTCGTGAACTTTTTTCAAATTCACGAATGTTTTTTAAATTCACGAACGTTTTTCAAATTCACGAAGTTTTTCAAATTCATGAACTTATCTATCAAATTCTTGAACTCTTTCCAAATTCTCGATTTTTTTTTTAATTTGAAAAGCCAACGGTCAACAAGTCAAATGGTTTGTTGTCAGGGTCAACCTTTCAACGAACAAACCGAGCGAGGGAACCTGCCTGCGATTGAAGCGGGCGTTGTGCCTTTTAATGGGCCATGCGTGTGGGCGTCAACAAGCTGAACCGGCGCTTAAGGCGCCGTATATGAGCTCCTATTTTATGGGCGGTGGCCGGGCCAGGAGATCGTATCACGCGGCCACCCCGCATGTCATCCGACAGCCATTGGGTCAGTGTCCGCAACTGCATTGCCCCCCTCGCTTCTGGCATACCTCTCTCAATAATCTGGAAAATTATATTGAGGTAGTTTCAAAACCATCTTATGTGGGATGTGATATTGGGGGACTGTTGAAAATGCTTTTACGCAGACATAAAAACACATTCTCCCCACAAAATGTGGAGTGGTGAAGTAATTGAAAAGGCAATAAGGAACTTGCTAAGGCGCTTAGCTCATGAAGAGCAGCTTTCTAAGGCAGTTAGCACACAACTATGGTCATTACTTATTTTGATGTTAGTGGCATGAAGATTTTTTTTTTGCGATAGCACGCAAAATGTGTGTCGTATCCTATACACCTAAAAAGTTAATCCCCACTATCTCAATTCTCTCAACATGCACACATGCCACCTCACCACACATGCCACATCATCACCCCACTAATTATTTCTCTTAACATGCATGGGAAATGTTATTTATATTCTCTCTCAACATGCACACATCTCAACTCTTCACACATGCCACCTCATCAATCACACTAATTATATTATTCTCAACATGCATGAGAAATACTACTTATATTCTATATATATTTGCAACTATATAATAATCAAATAAAATGTATCATGTCTATTTTAAAGTTCATCAAAAAAATATTGCAAGAAATCGCTGCAGCAACGTGCGGGGAATCATCTAGTATACATGATTCACCACTCCTGTAGCAACTAGATTGGTTTTTTACTTCTGCCACCTGGGTATCTTATTATCCTATGATTGTGGTCATACCTTTAGCCAGGACAACCCTCTGATTATGTTCCTTGTGTGGTTATGATTGGAACATCCATCCCAAATACTAACATCTTCAGGTTTGAAAACTATTGGGTGGATATGCCAGACTTCCTTGATTGTGTCAGGCAGAGCTGGGAGAAGCCTTCATACAAACATCACATCACTGCCATTATTGTTGATAAATTCAAGACACTTAAATATGCTTTGAAGAAGTGGCAGTTGGGCATCTCAAAAAGGAAATTTTTAATTGATAAATGTAACAGGGTTATTTCCTGCTGGATAGTCTTGTGGAATTGAGATTGACTGAGGAGGAACTCTATTTCCAGTTTGAAGTTAGATGATGACACTGTAAATGTGATCATGCTCAAATGGCTGCTAATATTTGGGTGACATTCAAAAATATAATGGGCCTGGCTAAAGGAATTCATATGGGATTGATTTGTCTGCTCTCTTGGTCCTTCTATGGGCTTGGATGTTCTCACTTGGCCAATTGAGAAAGAGGCCGGAGATGGACATAATTGTCATGCACATGCCAATTGACAAGGATCCACGCCCAGATGGTTTCAATGGACTGTTTATGAAGAGATGTTGGTCGATAATTACTAAGGACTTTTACAATCTGGTAGCAACTTTCTTTGATGGCATAGCCAAGTTGGAAAACATAAATGGCTCTTATATCACCTTGGTCCCTAAAAAGCAACCACCTGAATCTGTTAATGATTTTAGGCCCATTTCTTTAACTGAGGTTAGTCTCAAGTTCCTGACAAAGACTACTGCAAACAGGTTTTAGGATATTATCATGAGATGCATTCATAAAAACCAGTATGGTTTTATTAAATCCAGGAGCATTCAAGATTGCATTGGTTGGTCCTTTGAGTATTTTCCTAAAAGCCACTAGTCTAAAAGACCAATTGCCATTCTCAAACTTTACTTTGAGAAGGCTTTTGACTCTATTGAGCATGAGGCCATCTTGCAAATCATGAAATTCAAAGGTTTTGATGAAAAGTGGATTGGATGGGTTAGAGAGCTACTCTCCTCTAAATCTTCCTTAGTTTTGTTGAATGGAGTGCCAAAGAAATAGTTTGTTTGCAGAAGAGGGGTCGGACAAGGGGATCCCTTGTCCCCTTTGCATTTTGTTTTGGTAGATGACCTTTTGCAGTCTGTGGTGGATGATATGAATTAGAGGGGAATTCTACTCTACCAATACCATGTCACGATAGGGATGACCTAATTATTCAGCATGCAGATTACACTTTGCTCATCATGCCTGCATAGGATGATCAACTCATTGCTCTAAAGGACATGCTTAAAGTTTTCTCCAAGTCTACTGGCCATGATGTCAACTATCATAAGTGATGGCTCTATTTTTTAAGCATTTTTGGAGCTCATTTGTTGCATGTTCTCTTCATATATTATGTCCCATTGAACCAGATATGTGTCCATTATGCATGATTACCGGTTTTGCACTTTTCATTGTGAGCACTGCACATTTATGTTTTTATTTAGTTTTCTTTGTTTTCTTGTGTCTATACGTGTATTTGAGCAACCTAGGACCAAGCACGATGAAAGGACCAAGGACGGGTTCAATAAGGAGGGCTTACAGTACGAGACTGCGTTTCAGAGGGCGGGAAAAGTGATTTTTCAAGGTGCCTGAAATCGAGATCTAAGACCAGAAATGGATCGGCGTCGCTCTCGCAAATCCAACGAGCCCAAGAACGTCAAAATCGGAGTCCGTATGAAGATATGTCGGTCAAAACACCGGAGAGAGACAGAATGAAAGACGGCGTACCAAAGTTGACCTTTCGGACGAGATCTTCACTGATTTCGTCCCCGTTTGTTCACATGAGATCCTTGGACAATAAGGAAGGGTTTGGGAGAGGATAAGGCTCATCTTGAGCCCTTGGATGACCACATCAACAAAGTTGACACCAAGAGACTTGTTATATACGCACCTCCAACCCTAGCCGCCAGGATACATCATCTCATTCATCCACGCAGCCGTCATCCATCTCCATTGCTGCTCCAAGACCACCTCCACAGAGAAGAGAACGTACAAGCCAAGAGGAGGAAGAGGGGGTGTATCCACCATGCGCACCGGCCTTTGGGCCGGTGCGGTCTCCATCACCGGCGCCGCAACCACCGCCATCTCCACCGCCGGCATCGCCGCCATCACCATCACTGCCGCCATGCTCCTCTCCTCCACGGGCTACGTGCCGGCTTGTAACTTGCCTTCTCCCCCTCCTATGTTTGAGTAGTTGTATTAGTTCTTGAGGATTTGGATGAGCCCTTGCATAATTAGTACTTTGATATTGAATAAGCAATCTGATCATTCTCTTTATATGTATTGTGTTGGTTGTCTCAAGGTGTTGTGAAGAGCGCTCGCGCAGCATTAGCCCCTTGTGGACTTGAGGCAATTCATGTTGGTGAGCAGGCTGGTCGCGGAGGTAGGTGCTACTTGTAGACTGCGTTGGTCTTTCCCCGAAGAGGAGAGGATGATGCAGTATAGTAGAGATAAGTATTTCCCTCAGTTAAGAACCAAGGTTATCAATCCAGTAGGAGAACCAAGCAAAATCACTTTAGCAGCACCTGCACACACAAAAGCAAACACTTGCACCCAACGCAAATAAGAGGGTTGTCAATCCTCTTAGCGGTTATTTGCAAGGATTAATTCTGATAGTGATAGATAGATAAACTAAAATACTAAATAAAATAAAAGTAAATAAATTACAGCAAGGTATTTTTGGTTTTAAATATATGATAAAGGTAGACCTGGGGGCCATAGTTTTCACTAGAGGCTTCTCTCTTGAGCGCAGAACATACAGTGGGTAAACAAATTACTGTTGGGCAATTGATAGAAAAGCAAATAATTATGACGGATTCATGGCAATGATCATGTATATAAGCAGGCGTCACGGCCGAGACAAGTAGACCGACTCCTGCCTGCATCTACTACTATTACTCCACCCATCGACCGCTATCCAGCATGCATCTAGGGTATTAAGTATGAAACAGAGTAACGCCTTAATCAAGATGACATGATGTAGACAAAGTAAACTCAAGCAATATGATTAAACCCCATCTTTTTATCCTTAATGGCAACAATACAAATACGTGACATGTCCCTTTCTGTCACTGGGATTGAGCATCGCAAGATTGAACCCATCACAAAGCACCTCTCCCATTGCAAGACAAATCAATCTAGCAGGCCAAACCAAATTGATAGATCGGAGAGAAATACAAAGCTATAATAATCATGCATAAAAGAGTTCAGAGAAGACTCAAATATTTCTCATGAATAATCTGATCATAAACTCACAATTCATCGGATCCCAACAAACACACCGCAAAAGAAGATTACATCGGATAGAACTCCAAGAACATCGAGGAGAACATGGTATTGAAGATCAAAGAGGGAGAAGAAGCCATCTAGCTACTAGCTATGGACCCGTAGGTCTGTGGTAAACTACTCACACATCATCAAAAGGGCAGCAAGGTTGATGAAGAAGCCCTTCGTGATCGATTCCCCCTCCGACAGAGTACCGGAATCCTCCAGATGGGATCGCGGAAGAACAGAGGCTTGCGGCGGCGGAAAGGTTTTCTCTTCTGGCTCTCTGTTATATTGGGAATATTTGGGAATTTATAGCGCTGGAATTAGGTCAAGAGGGGCTACGAGGGGCCCACAAGCCTGGGGGGCGCGCCCTACCCCCCAGGGCGCGCCCTCCAAGCTTGTGGCTCCCTCGTGGCTCCTCTGGTCTTCTCCCGAAGCTTCGTGGGTCTCTTCTGGTCCAGAAAAAATTAATCCAAAGTTTTTTTTCTCGTTTGGACTCTTTTTGATAATGATTTTCTGAAAAGACAAAAACAAGCAAAAAAACAGCAACTGGCACTGGGTACTGGGTTAATAGGTTAGTCCCAAAAAATGATATATAGTGGCATATAAAACATCCAAGATTGATACTATAATAGCATGGAACAATCAAAAATTATAGATACGTTGGAGACGTAGCAAGCATCCCCAAGCTTAATTCCTGCTCGTCCTCGAGTAGGTAAATGATAAAAATAGAATTTTTGATGTGGAATGCTACCTAACATGTTTCATCATGTAATCTGTCTTACGGTCTGAATAATAAGATCCGAATGATTCAAAGCAATAGTCTATAGTTTGACATAAAGACATCAATACTCAGGCATACTAATAAACAATCATGTCTTTCAAAATAAAAAGGCTAAAGAAAGTTATCCCTACAAAATCATATAATCATGTCATGCTCCATCTTCTTAACACAAAGTATTTATCATGCACTACCCCGATGACAAGCCGAGCAATTGGTTCATACTTTTTAACGCGCTTCAGCTTTTTCAACCCCCACGCAATACATGAGCACAAGCCATGGATATAGCACTATGGGTGGAATAGAGTATGGTGGTAGAGATTGATAAGCGAAAGTCAAAAATAAGAAGATAGTCTCACATCGACGAGGCTAATCAACGGGCTATGGAGATGCCCATCAATTGATGTCAATGCGAGGAGTAGGGATTGTCAAGCAACAGATGCACTAAGAGCTATAAGTATATGAAAGCTCAACATGAAAACTAAGTGGGTGTGCATCCAACTTGCTTGCTCATGAAGACCTCGGGCATTTGAGGAAGCCCATCATCGGAATATACAAGCCAAGTTCTATAATGAAAAATTCCCACTAGTGTATGAAAGTGAAAAAATAGGAGACTCTCTATATGAAAAAACATGGTGCTACTTTGAAGCACAAGTATGGAAAAGGATAGTAACACCGCCCCTTCTCTCTTTTTCTTTCATTTTTTTCGTGGGCTCTCTTTGGCCTCTTTTTTTCCTCACTGGGACAATGCTCTAATAATGATGATCATCATACTTCTATTTACTTATAACTCGAAAAATCACAACTCGAAACTAGAACAAAAATATGACTTTATATGAATGCCTCTGGCGGTGTACCAGGATGTGCAATGATACTAGCGTAACATGTATAAGAAATGATGGACGGTGGCTGAGCCACAAATACTATGTTAGCTATATGATCATGCAAAGCAATATGACAATGCCGATGTGTGTCATAAAAATGGAACGGTGGAAGTTACATGTCAATATATCTTGGAATGGCTATGGAAATGCCATGATAGGTAGGTATGGTAGCTGTTTTGAGGAAGATATAAGGAGGATTATGTGTGATAGAGCGTATCATATCATGGGGTTTGGATGCACCGGCGAAGTTTGCACCAACTCTCGATGTGAGAAAGGGCAATGCACGGTACCGAAGAGGCTAGCAAATTGCAGAAAGGCAAGAGTGCGTATAATCCATGGACTCACATTAGTCATAAAGAACTCACATACTTATTGTGAAAGTTTATTAGCCCTCGAAGCAAAGTACTACTACGCATGCCCCTAGGGGGATATATTGGTAGGAAAAGACCATTGCTCGTCCCCGACCGCCACTCATAAGGTAGACAATCAAGAATAAATCATGCTCCAACTTCTTAGCATAATGACAGATCATACATGCATGCTTCGGGAATCACAAACCTTAACACCAATATTCTTACTAAACCACAATTATCTACTAGCACCTCCCACATATTACCATCTTAATATCGCAAAACTATTGCAAGGAATCAAACTTATCATATTCAGTGATCTACATGAAAGTTTTTATTATATCCCTCTTGAATACCTATCATATTAGGACCAAATTCATAACTCGTGCATATTACCATTGCTATTCATTAGACTCTCAAAAAGATATAAGTGAAGCATGAGAGTGCAACTATTTCTTTAAAATATAACCACCGCTGTGCTCTAAAAGATATAAGTGAAGCACTAGAGCAACTGGCTAGCTCAAAAGATATAAGTGAAGCACATAGAGTATTCTAACAAATCACGAATAATGTGTGTCCCTCTCAAAAAGGTGTGTTTAGCAAAGATGATTGTGACAAACTAAAAAGAAAACAAACTATATCACAAGACGCTCCAAGTAAAACACATATCATGTGATGAATAAAAATATAGCTCCAAGTGAGTTACTGATAGATTGTAGACGAAAGAGGGATGCCTTCCAGGGCATCCCCAAGCTTAGACGCTTGAGTCTTCCTTGAATATTACCTTGGGGTGCCTTGGGCATCCCCAAGCTTAGGCTCTTGCCGCTCCTTATTCCTTTATCAATCGTAGTCTCACCCAAAACTTGAAAACTTCAGCACACAAAACTCAACAGAAACCTCGTGAGATCCGTTAGTATAACAAACAAATCTTAAACTTTAGGTACTGTTGTAAATTGATTCATATTTAATATTGGCATAATGCTACTGTACTCCAACTTCTCCATGACTCATACCCCCCGATACGATCCATAGATTCATCAAAATAAGCAAACTATGCAACAAAAACAGAATCTGTCTAAAACAGAACAGTCTGTAAAGATCTATTTAAAGGCCATACTTATGTAACTCCAAAAATTCTTAAAAATTAGGAAAACGTATAAAATTCATATAACAATACTGTGTAAAAAATTCAGAATTTTATCACGCTCCAGTACGGAACCAAAAATCCAGCACTGAACTAAAAACTTTCTGTTTTCCAAACAGCATCAATTATACTATCATCCAAATCATCCCAAAGGCATTACTTGGCACAAACACTAATTAAAAGATAAAAACACAATCATAACAGAGTCTATAATTGTGTAAACACACAAAAACAGAAGGTAAAACAAAAAATTTATTTTATTCATTGGGTTGCCTCCCAACAAGCGCTATTGTTTTATGCCCCTAGCTAGGCATAATGCATAGTTTCAAGTGTTGTCATCCTTCAAACTAATTCCATAGGTGGCCCTCATAATAGATTCATAAGGTGGCTTAATTATATTTCTAGGGAAGTGTTCCATCCCTTTCTTTAATGGAAATTGAAATCTTATATTACCTTCTTTCATATCAATAATAGCACTTATGGTTCGTAGGAAAGGCCTACCAAGTATTATAGGACAAGAAGGATTGCATTCAATATCAAGAACAATAAAATCCACGAGCACATAATTTCTATTTTCAAGAATAAGCACATCATTTATTCTACCCAATGGTTTTTTTAATAGTGGAATCCGCTAGATGCAAATTAAGGGAACAAGGATCCATATCGGTGAGACCTAGCACATCACACAAAGATTTTGGTATAGTGGAAACGCTAGCACCAAGATCACATAGAGCATTACATTCATAATATTTAATTTTGACTTTAATAGTAGGTTTCCATTCATCTTGTAATTTTCTAGGAATTGAAACTTCCAACTCAAGTTTTTCTTCATGAGCTTTCATCATAGCTTCTACAATATGTTTAGTGAAAGCTTTATTTTGTTCATATGCATTTGGTGAATTAATCATGGATTGCAACAAGGAATTACACTCAATTAAAGAACAACTATCATAATTAAAGTCCTTGTAATCCAAAGTAGTGGGTGCATTACTATTTAAAGTTTTCACCTCTCCAAACCCACTTTTTCCATTTTTATCATTAAGATTATCACCCTCCAAGCAATTGGGACTCCTTCTATCTAAAGTTGAATCTTCTTCAGTCCCTTTTTCATCAAGTTTTATATTACTAAATAATGATTCAATAGGAGTGACACCAATCATTTTAATATCTTCATCATTACTACGATAGAAACCGGGTGGAATAGCTTTTTCTAGAAATTCTCGCTTAGCTCTCAACCTAGCGGTCCTTTCTTTACTTTCATTAATGGAGACATAGATAGATTTAATAGACTCATTTATATCATGCTTGGGTGGCAAAATTTTAATTTTGATATTTTCCACATCATGAGCAATTCTATCCATGTTCCTAGCCAATTCATCAGCTCTATTCAATTTTTCTTCTATCATAGCATTGAAATTCTTTTGCGAATTAATACATTCTTTAATATTACTTTCAAGATCAGAGGGTATCCTATTATTATTATTATATGGATTTCCATAGGAATTACCATAATTATTAGAGGAATTTCCAGGAAACGGTCTAGGATTGAAATTACCCCTATAAGCATTGTTGTTGAAATTATTTCTAGAGACAAAATTCACATCAATGGCATCATTATTATTTTGCTCAATCAAAGTAGACAATGGCACATTATTAGGATCAATATGAGCACTTTTACTAGCAACCAATTTCATAAGAGCATCCATCTTATCACTCAAAGTATTAATTTCTTCAACATAATTTACCTTCTTACCGGTTGGAGTTCTTTCAGTGTGCCATTGAGAATAATTTGTCATAATATTATCAAGAAGTTTTGTAGCTTCTCCCAATATAATTTCCATAAAAGTACCACCTGCGACAGAGTCTAGCAAATTTCTAGAAACAAAGTTTAGTCCCACATAAATTTTTTGTATGATCATCCATAAGCTTAAACCATGTGTTGGGCAATTTCTTATCATTAATTTCATTCTCTCCCAAGATTGTGCAACATGCTCATGTTCATGTTGCTTAAAATTCATAATTTGATTTCTTAAAGAAATAATCTTAGCGGGAGGAAAATACTTGGCAATAAAAGCATCCTTACACTTATCCCAAGAATCAATACTATTTCTAGGCAAGGATGAAAACCAAGTTTTAGCGCGATCTCGTAGTGAGAACGGGAATAATTTTGACAATATCATTATCCACATCTTTCTTCTCTTGCATATCACAAAGTTCAACGAAAGTATTTAGATGGGATGCATCATCTTCATTAGGACTAGCAGAAAATTATTCTTTCATAACAAGATTAAGCAAAGCAACATTAATGTCACATGACTCCGCACTAGTGGCGGGAGGAGCAATAGGAGTACTAATAAAATCATTATTATTAGTATTGGAAAAGTCACATAATTTTTGTATTTTCTTGAGACATAGCGACGGAGCAAGCAAACTAGCAAATAAAAATATTTTTGTGTTTTTGTAAAAAAAATTAGAAGTGGGGGAGATGAAAACGAGAGGCAAATGCAAATAAAAAGGCAAATAAAATAAATGCAAGTGGATGATAGTTGTGCGAAGGTACTTGGTAATTTTGATGATGTCTCCCCGGCAACGGCACCAGAAATTCTTCCTGCTACTTGTAGACTGCGTTGGTATTTCCCCGAAGAGGAGAGGATGATGCAGTATAGTAGAGACAAGTATTTCCCTCAGTTAAGAACCAAGGTTATCAATCCAGTAGGAGAACCAAGCAAAATCACTTTAGCAGCACCTGCACACACAAAAGCAAACACTTGCACCCAACGCAAATAAGAGGGTTGTCAATCCTCTTAGCGGTTATTTGCAAGGATTAATTCTAATAGTGATAGATAGATAAACTAAAATACTAAATAAAATAAAAGTAAATAAATTGCAGCAAGGTATTTTTTGGTTTTAAATATATGATAAAGGTAGACCCGGGGGCCATAGCTTTCACTAGAGGCTTCTCTCTCGAGCGCAGAACATACGGTGGGTAAACAAATTACTATTGGGCAATTGATAGAAAAGCAAATAATTATGACGGATTCATGGCAATGATCATGTATATAGGCATCACATCCGAGACAAGTAGACCGACTCCTGCCTGCATCTACTACTATTACTCCACCTATCGACCGCTATCCAGTATGCATCTAGGGTATTAAGTATGAAACAGAGTAACGCCTTAAGCAAGATGACATGATGTAGACAAAGTAAACTCAAGCAATATGATTAAACCCCATCTTTTTGTCCTTAATGGCAACAATACAAATACATGTCATGTCCCTTTCTGTCACTGTGATTGAGCACCGCAAGATTGAACCCATCACAAAGCACCTCTCCCATTGCAAGATAAACCAATCTAGTTGGCCAAACCAAATCGATAGATCGGAGAGAAATACAAAGCTATAATAATCATGCATAAAAGAGTTCAGAGAAGACTCAAATATTTCTCATGAATAATCTGATCATAAACTCACAATTCATCGGATCCCAACAAACACACCGCAAAAGAAGATTACATCGGATAGAACTCCAAGAACATCGAGGAGAACATGGTATTGAAGATCAAAGAGAGAGAAGAAGCCATCTAGCTACTAGCTATGGACCCGTAGGTCTGTGGTAAACTACTCACACATCATCGGAAGGGCGGCAAGATTGATGAAGAAGCCCTCCGTGATCGATTCCCCCTCTGGCAGAGTACCGAAAAAGGCCTCCAGATGGGATCGCGGAAGAACAGAGGCTTGCGGCGGCGAAAAGGTTTTCCCTTCTGGCTCTCTGGTATATTGGGAATATTTGGGAATTTATAGCACTGGAATTAGGTCAGGAGGGGCTACGAGGGGCCCACAAGCCTGGGGGGCGCGCCCTGCCCCCAGGGCGCGCCCTTCGAGCTTGTGGCTCCTTCGTGGCTCCTCTGGTCATCTCCCGAAGCTTCGTGGGTCTCTTCTGGTCCAGAAAAAATTAATCCAAAGTTTTTTTTCTCGTTTGGACTCTTTTTGATAATGATTTTCTAAAAAGGCAAAAACAAGCAAAAAACAGCAACTGGCACTACACTGGGTTAATAGGTTAGTCCCAAAAAATGATATATAATGGCACATAATTGCATATAAAACATCCAAGATTGATACTATAATAGAATGGAACAATAAAAAATTATAGATACGTTGGAGACGTATCAGTAGGCAGTGACAGGGCCTAACTCCCTTTGTCCCTGGTCATTGCAATAGGGATTAGTGGAGAACCCTAAAACTTAATGCCGTGCCACGGGGAGTTCACTCCCCTTAATTATCGTTGTGATAACCGGAGTGGGGAAGCACGGTAGTGGCACGAGGGCACGCAATAACCGGACTGGGGATGCGTACTTTATTGGCTCCGCCCACGCGAGATCATATACAAGTGGATTAGTGATACAAATATAGAACCATGTCTATCATGTGTTGTCAGCATCATACTTGTGGTGATGACTTTGTATCCCTCGAGAACGGTTACTACTCAAGCACCATTCCACATAGTTTATTCCCTTTAATTTTTTGTCTTTTATTTCTCTGTTTGTAGTTTAGTAAACACTACCTTTTTATTTGTCTTCCTAGCAACGTACTAAAGTAGACTATTTCCAAACTCCAGTTTGGGTGCATACGGAACTGCGTTAAGTGACGACGTAGTTGCGGGGTTGGTGCCTTCCTATTAGCTCCCCATGGGTTCGACACTTCACTTATCACGAAAGTGCTACAACAGCCCTGTGGACTTGCAGGTCATCAATAAGTCATCTCTGGTTCCAATCAATATTGAGCCTGATGAAGAAATCAGATTGGTAGGAGTCTTTGGTTGACATTTAGCTTTGATGTCCTTCATTTATTTAGGGTTGTCAGTTGGTACTACAAGACCCAGGATAATTGATTTACTCCCTCTGGTGGATTGTATGGAGAGAAGGCTTACTGCTAGCTCCTCTTTCCTGGATTAAGGTGGAAGGATACAATTGCTTAACTCTGTTACTTTTTTTATGTCTATTATCTTCCTTTGTAGCCTGCATATACCAGCGTAAATTTTGAAGCAATTGGAGAGGATCCAGAGACATTGTTTATGGAGAAAGAATAGGCAAGAACCTGCACCTTCCCTAGCTACCTGGGATATGGTGTGCATACCAACAAAAAAGGTGGGCTTGGTATCTTAAAGTTGGAAGTCCAGAATGAAGCTATGCTTCTGAAACATGTGCACAAATTCTTTAATAAGCAAGACATTCCTTGGGTTCAGCTCATTTGGAATTCTTATTATCATGACATAACCCCCCCAAGCTACTTAGTTATGTGGGTCTTTTTGGTGGAAGGATATTGCCAAAAAAGTTGACGAATATAGAGCCTTATCATGGGTGAAGGTAATCCAGGGTGATACAGTGCTTTTTTTGTCTGATCAATGGAAGATTGGAGATTTTGTGGTTCCTTTAAGGCGGAGATTATAGAGGCTTTTTTTTCCTATGCCATAGACAGTTTAATATCTGCTAAGGAGGCTATCTCTTTTGATAACCTATTGCAAATATTCCAATTTCCTTTGTCTTCTCAAGCTTATGATGAGTTTGTGGCTCTAGAGGAACTCCGTTCTTCAGTAATCATTTAGGACACGGGTAAGGATGTCTGGCTTCTCAAGTAAGGGGATTCTTCCTACAGAGCTAAGACTTACTACACTACTGTTCATCATTGTTGCAAACCCTGTTCTGAACTAGATTTGGAGAAGTTGCTGCACTTTAAATATGTTCGCCCGGATGTTGATCATGGATAGGCTAAACACTATGGACATGTTGGAAAGAAGCTACTGGAATGCGACAGATAATCCTAAATGTATCTTATGTCCTTCTGGTGCTAGGGGGGATAAAAACCATCTGTTTTTAGTGTAGAGTCAGTGTTAGAGTGTGGAACTACCTTCAGATATGCTGGCCACTGGAATCTAATATGTATCATCTTTCCATCCAAGCCAAAAGAGATTTTAACCATCCTTTCTTCTCCGAAGTGGTCTTGACAGCCTGTTGGAACATAGGGATAATCATGAATGCAAAGGTCTTCAGACATGAAAGGCCAACTTTCTATGGATGGAGAAGTGGTTTTGTGCATGATATCTCCCTCATGGCCCATAGGATTAAGCCTAGGTTTAAGGATGATCTCCTTAGATGGGTTTATGACCTCCCACCTTAAAGGGTAAGTTGTATTATTTTTTCTTTCTGTTTTCCTTTTATTTTTGTGGAGCATTGGGCTCTTTATATATACTATACATTGTGAGTTTTTGAATAAAGTTTGAAAGCCTGTGGGGTTTTTGCTATACACTAAGCAGTAAAAAAAATCCAGATAAGCCTCTAGACATCCCTCCAGGAAGAGATCAGATAAAGCGCACCTCCATCCCATAGAAAAATCAGGAAACATATGTCTTGCGGGTTTTAGGTTAGGGGGGTATATATGGGTGAAGAGGAGGTGCGAGATGGTTCTTGTGGTCCCCACGCATCCACCTCACGCGGCTAGGAGCTAGGGAACATGTCCAAGCCACGTGGGCCATGGGGGCATCCCTAGCATGCCTCTATGCCTCTTTTAGTAAAAGTTCTTAATATAATTTTTCGGGATTTCTTGGGGGACATTTCATGCACAAAAGACAACACAACTGAAAGGTCCATTGAAAACAACATCAGTCTCATTTGTTTATGTTCGAATTATGCAAGTTAGATGACAAAAACATAGCAAAAGTGTTCAGAAAAGTAGATATCTTTGAGACATATCAAGAAGCTACAATTTATCTCTGTGAATGGTACCATTAAAATTGGAGCAAATAGACGAGAACGACTGCCAAGCATGAATGTTCATAATCAACATGAAAAATTATAGAACCCGATCATTTAGGAATGTTTGTGTCATAATATCCTACTATTGTTCCAGATATCAAGCATGCATGAGCATGTGTACAACGGTAACAGAGATAATATTTCTTTCCATAATAAGGAATCAACCGTATTAATATTCATAGACAAATTTGGCAAGAAACAAAAAAAATACAACATATGTATATCCAAATCATCGAGGGAATGCTTTAAATTACTTCCATTTCTGGCTAATCTGTGTAGCTGTATGTCTTTCAAGAATGATCGATCCCTCCTCACACTATCTATAAAAAGCCAACCGTAGAGTAGAAGGACCAAGCACACAAAGCACGTTCACATCTCCAAACATTACAGGTCGATCCAGGTAATTAGTCTCGATCTTAGTCTGTAAATGGAGTCCTCTACCGCGTCTCCCTTCCCCGTCGACACATCCTTGTCACTCGGTAGTGTCAGGTATCACACGCCATCGCCAACTTCGAAGAAGGTGCCTGATACGGGCTTAGTTCGCCCGTTCAAGTGCAAGTTTTGCCCACTGACATTCAAGTGTGGGCGAGCATTGGGTGGGCACCAGAGGAAGCACAAGAACCCGCGGAAAGCCCTTCAGAACCCTCATCATCCAGCTTGGTCCTCTGCTCGTAATTGGCAGTTTTTGTCGTACAACGCCAGCTTGGTCCCTGAGCAGGCTTCCATCCCATGGTCCATCGACTACTACCCCACCCCCGCCCGCTCCATGCCTCCTTTGTTCCTATCACAAACCAACACCGGCGCCGCCCTTGCTCTAACTCAAACATCAAGTATGGCTCCAGTGGATGGGTACCATGGATTTGGAAATGGAGACCATGTTAGATGTCCGGAAGGTGTTCATGCAGTCGATCAGGAGGAGGTTACCGATGACGAGATTGACCTAACGTTGAAGCTCTAGGATTATTGCTTGGATTTGTTTTATCACCTCAAAGTTTAAAGTTGTTCCTTATGTTTGGATAGTCTTCTTCATTATATTTGTATTTTGTTTTTGCTTTATTATCTTGAACTATCTAGAGTTGGATTGTAATTTCTTGCAATTCATGTTTGATACTCCCTCTGTTCACTTTTATAAGGCTTTGTAGATGTTTCAAACATTGTGCAAAACAACTCAATTTCACTTGTCTGAAACGACTTATAAAAGTGAACGGAGGGAGTAGCTGTCTTACCTTTTCTTACTTAAATTGCGCGTGATGTATATATTCCGGGAGCTCTAGTGTGTTTCCTTTACGAAAGGATAAGACGTCAACACCTGAATCACAATCTAAATGGTTCAATTTGGCAGCGGCCTATAGCCCATTACCACATAAGTTGTTTCTAGTTTTTATAGAAGGCAGAGCAAATTACAAGATTTTTGCGGTGAGATGCAAACATTCAAAACGCGGGTATGAAAAAGGAAAAAAATAGAGCAATAGACCCACCAACACCAACACCTAAAACCTAGGCTAAATCCTCACAAAACTTTGCAAGCCACCTGCACTAGAAGATTTCCAGTCCCTCAATTCAGCAAAGATCACCTCTACCAGCTCTGTTACCATATATTGCTGCCTAATGTTAGCAAAAACCCAAGAATTTATGTTGCTTCCAAAGATTCCAGCACACCAGGATCACCAGGGAATCAAATCCTCATCTATCTTGTTTTGGGAAGCTTCTCCTAGCCGAGATCCACCACTCAGCCAAGGTATCTGTAGGAGCAGGGCATATCACGTTAATCTGAAGCCCCCAAAAGCATCGATGCCAGGTTTCTCTCATCGCCACACACTTCATGGTGATGTGCTCTATGCTATCTTTCTCCTACAAACACACAAAGCAGGCCAAAGTCTCCTCCTGCAATCCATGGCGACCCCGACCCTCAAAAGTCTAGACACGATGATGCAGACCAAAGCCAAACAAAAATCATATAACGAAGTGGAGCCTAGCATTGATACGTCTCCAACGTATCTATAATTTATGAAGTATTCATGCCATGTTTACAACAATTTTATATGGTTTTGGAATGATTTGAATGGAACTAACCCGGACTGACGCTGTTTTCAGCAGAACTACCATGGTGTTGTTTTTTGTGCAGAAATAAAAGTTCTCGAAATTGGCTGAAAATTTACGGTGATTTTTTATGGACCAAAAGAGACCCCCGAAGGACCAGAAGCCTCACGAGGAAGTGACAAGCCTGCTAGGCGCGCCCTGGGGGTAGGGAGGGCCTAGTGAGCTTGTCGCTCCCTCGTGGGCCCCCTTGACGTGAATCCAACGCCAAAAATTCCTATAAAAATATAAAACCCCATAAAAAAAACCTAGAACTTCCACGCTGCTGCCGCAAGCCTTTGTACTGAAGCGATCTCATCCAGAGCCCTGTTCCGGCACTCTGCCGGAGGGGGAAATCATTGCCGGAGGCCATCTTCATCATCCCGGCGGTCTCCATGATGAGGAGGGAGTAGTTCACCCTCGGGGCTGAGGGTATGTACCAGTAGCTATGTGTTTGATCTCTCTCTCTCTCTCTCTTGTGTTCTTGATTTGGCACGATCTTGATGTACCACGAGCTTTGTTAATATAGTTGGATCATATGGTGTTTCTTCCCTCTCTATCTTCTTGTGATGAATTGAGTCTTTCCCTTTGAGGTTTCGTTATTGTCGGATTGAATATTTCAGATTTGAGAACACTTGATGTATGTCTTGCATGTGGATACCCGTGGTGACAATGGGGTATTCTATTGAGTCACTTGATGTATGTTTTGGTGATCAACTCGCGGATTCCCGTGACCTTGGCGTGATCTAGGTATAGGGGTTGGTTGCACATTTTCATCTTCTTTTCTCCGATAGAAACTTTGGGGGTACTCTTTGAAGTTCTTTGTGTGGATTGAATATTATGAATCTGAAGTTGTTTGATGCATATCGAATAATCAACTCACGGATACTTGCGGTGACATTGGAGTATCTAGGTGACATTAGAGTTGGTTGATGCGTATCATATGGTGTTATTTTAGTATGAACTCTAGGGCTGTTTGTGACACTTATAGGGATGGCTCAATAGATTGATCGAAAAGGATAACTTTGAGGTAGTTTCGTACCCTACAACAATTTCTTTCTTATGTTCTCCGCTAATAGGAACTTTGGAGTGATTCTTTATCGCACGTTGAGGGATTGTTATATGATTCAATTATGTTAGCATTGTTGAGAGATTGCACTAGTGAAAGTATGAACCCTAGGCCTTGTTTTCAAGCATTGCAATACCATTTGTGCTTCATTTTATCACTTGCTACCTTGCTGTTTTTATATTTTCATATTACAAAACCTATATCTACTATCCATACTACATTTGTATCACCATCTCTTCGCCGAACTAGTGCACCTATACAATTTACCATTGTATTGGGTGTGTTGGGGACACAAGAGATTTCTTGTATTTGATTGCAGGGTTGTTTGAGAGAGACCATCTTCATCCTACGCCTCCCACGGATTGATAAACCTTAGGTCATCCACTTGAGGGAAATTTGTTGCCGTCCTACAAAACTCTGCACTTGGAGGCCCAACAATGTCTACAAGAATAAAAGTTGCATAGTAGACATCAAGCATCTCCAGATATAGTTCGCCGCCAGGAACCTCACACTACCTTGGGAGAGCATCTAATAAAGGGAACTGCTCGAGTAGATTCCGGATAACATCCAGGGCCAATAGAATTTATCGGGTACGACTGCATCTCTCTGAATACCTCGGATCACATTCCAAAGGATTGCATATTGTTCTCCTTCCCATAGGAGGCACATAGGTGCAATGTCTGAAACCCAGCGGTACTCCAGCAATCCCTGTTGGACTATACAAGCATCCTAAATCGCAGGTGCAACTTTTGCTAGCACAAGCGGCGCCAATTCTTCAAGTGAGCGGCCTCCAATCCATCGATTGTGGTGTGGGATGCCGAGCTATTCGTTCAAGATGTCCTCATCGTAAGGACCGAACTCGCTCTTCGGATCCCCATTCTTGTCACGTGAACCGTCACTCGGAGGGTTACTAGAGTGTTGTTGTTGTTGTTGTTGTTGTTGACGTTGCCTTCACCACCACCTTTGTTACTGGTGTTTGGTGTATCCACCATGTAGATGTCATAGGTTGATGTTTCCTTCCACTTGCTCGAGGGCACTGTGGCTGGTGGTCGGCTGTCAGCGGACTTGCTGGCCTCCTCTTCCATGTCTTCGACCTCATGGGTAGTTCCCTCGAGGGCGTCAGTAAGATCTTCGACGTTGGCAACAAGTTGGGTGGTGGGCGGGTTAAAAAATTGAATTCTTCCAGTAACTCCATGATCCAATTTGACATCGTTATCGGAGATCCGATAACTCCGCAATCCGATTTGATATCAAAATCGAGAGATCCGACATCTGTTGTTCCTTGATCTGGCGAGAAGTGAGACCCGAGAATACCAACTCTCTAGGGAGATCCGCAGTGTACTCCATGTTGCCAAATCTTACGATCTAGCTTGGAGCAAAGGCCTCGACATGGCCGAGGTGGACAGTTGATTTGGCGACAAGGGTAACGCCGCCGAAGACGAACATCTGACTCGGCACGAAGATCGTGTCGGCACTGATTTGAGCGTTGATCCGAACTCCAATAGCGCTGCGGCGTTCACCTAGCAGTGTAGGAGATATGCCCTAGGGGCAATAATAAATGTTATTATTTGTCTCCATGTTCATAATTATGTTTATATTCCGTGCTACAACTGCTATGGTTCTCGAGTCTACAATAACCATGAGGCTCGGAGGGAAACTCATATGCACATGTGGAATAATAAACGATAAATTGTATTCCTAGTCATGACTCTAAGACTAGCTCAAGTGTTGCATGATGATCCTGTTTTCCTGATCATGGGCATGACTATGCCAGCAAACTTTGAGGGCACATTGTTAGAAGAACACTTATGTTGAATCGACCTGAATTGGTGTTATGCTATGAGATACATTCGTCACAAGTTAATGGTTAATAACACAAAGAAAGTTAACGTTTGCATAATTCCTTACACCATGAGAGTATCGAGTTTCTTCATGCTTGCTTCATGAACTTTGGGGTTTGTTAAACGTCATCCGTAACTGGGTGGCTATTACGGCGGCTTACAGGTTCATGGGAAAGTATGACAAGGGACTTGATAGCTCAAGATTGGGATTTGCTCCTCCGACAATGGAGAGATATATCTGGGCCCTCTCGGTGTTACGGTATCCATCATTGTCTGGCTAGACACAATGTGATTTGATCACAGGGATGCCGGAACACGGGAACAAGAAAAGAGAACAAAACCGGTAACGAGGTAACTGGCATAGTGGACAAGTTGTTGATCCATGGGGATGCCGATAAGTCTCACCTCGGGTGTTTGTAACATATCGCGAAGCAACAGGAATAGCACACGGAAACTAGAGGTTCACTCGAATATTCATTCGTGTGGGTATAGGGATCAATATGGGTGTCCACGGTTCCGCTATTGATCATTGATCGGAAAGTGTTCCGGTCATGTCTATACTTCACCGAACCTATAGGGTCACACGCTTAAGGGTCATCTATCTGCTGAATACTAGACAGGGAGTCTGAGAGAAAGTCACCAGAAAAAGTTTCGGAGACAACGGAAGAGTTCCGGAGAGAACACCGGAATAGTTTCAGTAAAACCGAAAAGTTGTTTTGGAGTAAACCATTAAGTCAAAATGGTTTCGGCACACGCCTGGAACTTTTTGGAGGGTGCCAGAATTGTTCTGGGAACTTCTAGAATTTTTCTGGAGAAAAAAACCGGAAATGTTCCGGAGCTGCCAGAACCGCTTTGCTTGCTTTTCGCTGATGAAAATCACTGATCCGGAATTGTTTTGGAACGCGTCCAAAATTATTTTAGGGGGTACTGGAAATGTTCTAGGCCCACATAAATATTTTCGGATTTAACGGTCGCGAAAAAATGTTTTCATGAATAGTGAAAAGCACTTTATGGTTGCTTTTTGGAAAGCCACCTTTTTGGGCTTTGTCCCAAAAGATCTAGGTGATGACATGGATGGATGGGAACCCCTTTTTTGGGGGGATCCACATGGGGTGGGCAGCCAAGGGAGCTCCTCTTACCTCCCCATTATGCCCTTTATGTGTGACATAAAGCATGGGCATTTTGGGTTTTTCATGTGCCACCCTACCCCTTGGTTTTTCCTATAAATAGAGGTGGAGAGGCACTCTCCACACTCACTCTTTCTCACATACACATGCCATGCATGATCTGGCTTTCTCTCTCCCTCCCAGCGAAATAGTTTCGTAGAGCCGAAAGGTTGTCTGGGTTCCGGTGGGAACTAATTCTGGACGGCGAAGCCCTGCCGGATAGCTGACACCGTATGTGTGCAACCCCGTAGAGAGGTCGTAGGTTCAATCTTTTTGCCCGAGGGGCTATTCGAGAGTGCCTCCCGAAGGGCTGTCCGAGTGACCGTCCGAGTTTCTGTGAGTGCCTCCCGAAGGGCTGTCCGTGACACCGTCCGGGGGACTGTCCGACCGCCTCCCGAAGGGCTGTCCGAGGAGCATACAAGGAAGTACATCCTCACAGTTGGGAGGTTGTAAATCCTAGCTGCGGGGATCTGCACGGACGATCTACATCGACTCTACTTCCGCTGCGCCACGAGTCGGTAACGATCAGATCAAACCTTGTATGCATCTCCATAGTGATCCTGGGCATGTTCATAGTGCGGAAATTTTTTGTTTTCTGTCGCGTTCCCTTACAGTGGCATCATGAGCCGTGCTATGCGTAGATGCAGGTTACAATCTAGAATACATAGAGATGTATGGGTATTGCACAATATAATTTGTAGTAGATGAGTTTTTTTTACTGAAAATTATTTGTGCGGGTAGCAGATGAAATCTGTTACCCGATGTTCCTGTTGCTCCCCTGGAATTTGCATAGTCCTGATCCTGACGGCATGGTAGAATCTCACAAAGTTCTGGCAATCCGCGATCCTTTCATGCTGCTCCTGAGTATGCTGATTGACAGATCAACGAAGTGCTTCAGTGTCTTTGGGTTCAACCATAGTTAAAGAAAGATGGATGTTTCACAGACTAAAGGGCAATGCAGATATGATCTGCACGGGGTTCTTGCGTATGACGAAGTTCAGTATGGGGCTCGAGATTTTATTATCTCGTGTTTCATATGCCCCGCAAAGTTAATCTAGCAACTTGAATAATCATACTTGATGATAAACGTTGGTAACTGCGGTTTAAGTCAAAACCTTAGAAACCACGTAAAATAAATTTTTGCATAAACCGATTAGAGGTGTCTAACTTGGTTTTGCAGGATGACATAAGATGTGCATGATATGTGGTATAGTCTTCATCATATTTAATTTGATTATGTATGAGATGACTATATAATGTAAATTAACATGACCTGCGTGTCATGATTCGGCATGATGGCTGGAGCCATATGATTGTAACTTCAAATGACCCGCGTGTCAACCTTATTGTAATGCATTATTTTATTAGCTATAGAGATAGCAATATTATCTGGTGCATCGACAAGGTGGTGGCAATCTTCGCGAAGGTGAACACCGACGCAAATGCCGAAGACGAAGAAATTAAAGACTTCTCCGTCAGAAAGGGCTATACCATATCATGCTATTATGAATTGCCTGAGATGTTTATCCCTCTTGATGCACCCTTTTGATTGCGCGGTAGTCGCTTATTATTAGGGTGATCTCTCACAAAAATATCAAGTAGTTAGTGTTCTCCCAAGTGTAGCACCGTCACGGCGCCTATCTCTTCGAGGTATCACATGGATACATGGATACGAACGATTAGAGAAGTGTGAGGCGGGTGAGTTGAGACCCCGTGGCAAGATCACTTGGTTATCTTGACGTTCTGGAGGATTGTCCTGAGCTCGGAACATGCCCATCGAAAGATGAACAAGAGTCACATAGAGATGTGATTGGCAAGTTGGCCTACCGATTGCAATTCTCGTCACTTGAGATGGACACATCCTTGGTGTTGAATTTCAATATGGGTCTTGTATCACTCACAATCAATTATGAGAGATATTGATTTGAGTGGGAGCGCACTTTAGAATTAATTATTTTAATTCTTAGTGCAATTAATTATGAACATAGTCTAAGTGTAATTTGCATAAAAGTTATAGAATATTGGCTCGCGTTTCCACCTTCCCTATTAAAATTGAATAAGTTGTTATTTATCTGGTTAAAACTTTACGATTGGTAACATAATGTGAGAATTGTCCTCAAGAGTGCCGAGAAGGACTTTGTCCTATCGCATGTTTTCGGTATTCTCCTGCTAATGCTATGGATGATGTGACTCTTGTCCTTCGATCCAAAAGCTAGAATTCCGTTACGGTCAAGTGCAATATGTTTGCTTCCATGAGACCCGAACTTCAAAAGTTTGGGATAGTTATGTGATATTCATGGAAACTGAAAATCATTTTCAGAGACAGACAAAGGCTAAAAGATATGTAATATCCAAAGCAATGTTTGTTTGCAAAGTATTAGTAAAATGTTTACTGGGCATTTAACTGATGAGAGAGGGATCCAGAAGAACGCCTGTCATATGATGAAGGTGAATAAAACAACAACTTAAAGAGAAAGGAAATGTCCAAAGGGTGTTAGTGTGACTTACATGCCTAGGAAGTCCGGGGCTAACGCCACTCTTAAAATTGGGTGCTTCTTCTGAGAGTAGGAGAAATATTGAAAGTTAAACTGTTAGAAGTATAAAGGCAAAAAGAAAGAAGACTGGAATGTCCAGCTCATGTATGAAAGTCATACAATTTATTGATGTTTGGAAGGCTGGTCAAAAGAAATAGTTCTTGGGAATTGTGATTAAACTATTAGTCCGTAATTCTTGGGTATTGTGAGTTGACCACAAAGATACCCGCTTGATTGCATTTTGTTGTGACTCGATGCAAGAACTAGTATGGCCTAAAAGACTTGCCGGGAGTGAGGTTTAGATACGCGCTGGGAACATAGTAAATGTTACTATACCTTCATCAGTGTATTACCGTCTGTATTTATTTTCATAATTCATTTAGAGTTTTATACACTCTAGCCCATTGCATAAAGTATGTTGCAAGAAGGTTGTTCATAAGAGAACTTTTGATGTTCAGTGTTATGAATAACATAAGGGCCATACTTTCATTATGAATGAGATGTATGTTATGAATATTGATAATAATATATTACCTCTGTGTTTACTTTCATAATTCATTTTAGAGTTTTATACACTCTAGCCCATTGCATAATATTTGTTGCAAGAGGGTTGTTCATAAAAGAACAATTGTTGTTCAGTATCATGAATAACATAAGGGCCATGCTTCCATCATGGATGGGATGTATGTTATGAATATTGACTGTAATATGATACATCCATAACACTGATGCTAAATGTCGTAAGACTAAAAGAATACCACATATGTGTGGCACTACATTTGGTCACATTGGAGAAACCCGCATGAAAAAACTTCCATTATGATGGATTTTAAAGTCATTTGATTATGAATCATCTGACACTTGCAGCTTTCGTCTAAAAAGTGAAGTGACTGAAATGCCGTTCACAGGCCATAAGGAACGAGCAACGAACTTATTGGTGATCATACATTATGATGTGTGTAGTCCAATAAATGTTGTTGCTAGTAGTGGATTTATCTATCTTCAGAAATGACTCAAGTATATATATGGATATTTACTTGATGAGACGTAAGTCTGGATCTTTTGAAACCTTTCAAAAGGTTTTCAAAATGAAGTAGAAATTATTGTAAACAAGAAAATTATGTTTCTACAATTAGATTGCGGAAAGGAATATTTTGAGTTACAAGTTTAGCGAATGTCTGATGAGTTGTGAAAAGAGTTTTCATAACTTACACCTCCCGGAACACCACTGTGAGTGGAATGTCCGTGAAGATCTAATCGAACCATTTATGACATGGTAAGATCAAAGATGACATAAATCAATTTGCCATTATCCCTTTTTAAAGTAATGCTTTAGAGACTGCGGCTTTTACACTGAAAAGAGCGCCATCAGATCTGTTGAAATGACGCCATGGTATGGTAACCCCAACCATGTTATATCTTTTCTTAACATTTGGAATATGGGGCTTGTGTAAAATATTTACAAACCTATTCCAAATCAGACAAGTGCTACTTTGTAGGTTATCCCAAGTTATTGGGTATTCCTCCATCACTATACCGAGGCAAAAATGTTTGCCACAAAAAGCGGTATGATTTTGAAGAAAATGGTTCTTGCAAAAGGGTGAGTGGGAGGGCACTGCAACTCGACGAGATAACAGTATCTTCGTTATCAGGTCAAAGGAAAGAGACCTTGGAAGTGATTCCAGAGTTTCCTACCACGACTGATACGGAAGCCTCTACATGATATGTATGGACTTTGGTCGAACTTGCAGCTGAACCACGTGGGCAAAACTCGTGCAAACCTCTCAGGTGCGCAAACGAGATATTGTTGTTAGACAACAGTATACCTACGATACACAAGGAAGCGTTGATGGGCCCTGACTCCGGAATTTGCTAAATGCCAATATAATCCGAGATAGTATCCATATAAATGATTCAAGATTAGATCTTGATAAACCCTTTGAAAGACTTAAAGTCTAACGAATATTAATGGAACTATAAACTGATATGGATAAAAATGTTTTATCCATAAAGCTCGACTTGTTGCTTATAACAAATTCAAGGAATTAACAACGGTGAGATTGTCTCTCCGTAGCGATGCTTAAAGTCGGTTCGGGTTAAACTAGCAATTGATACATATTTCAATCATGAGATATGATACATGGATGCCAAAAGGATTTCCATGAGATGGAAATGCTACCTAGGACTTGCATGTGATATAGTCCAATGTGTTTTGTCAATCCAGAGGATGCTAGTGAGTATGCAAACTTCAGAGTTCCAGCAATGGACAGAAGAGAGCAAAATGGAGTTGGAATCTTCGTTTTTGATGAAATAGTTAAAAGAGTTTGATTTCATCAATGGATAATGAAGATGCTTGTGGTTACAAGAAAGTAAGTGGGACCATAATAATATTTCTGAAAACCTGGTGTGCTTGACACATTGTTGATTGGAAATAATATAAATTTCTTGACATGAATTAGGACTTCATTGAAAATAGTTTTTCGATGAAGTGCTTGGGCTAAGTAGCCTTGATATTAGGCATAATTATCTATGGAGATAGAATTTCCTAATAGGCTAAGCCAAAAATACATATTGACAAGATGCTAAAATAGTTTAGCATAAGAACGCCAAGGAGTGATTCTTTCCGAAGTCACATGGAAAGAGTTTTGCAAGACTCGGTGTCCTAAAACACTGATGAGCAAAATAAATGATGGAGATTTCACACACTCTTGTGTTTGCATTAATCATGTATTCCATGGTATGTAAAACAACCAGATATGTCCGATACTCCCAAGCTGTTGCGAGTGTAGATACCAAAGTGATCAAAGTACTGATCATGGGACAACAGTGAAAAATGTCGTTAAGTACTAAAGTAGCACTGATGACATGTTTTCTCGCAAGCAGAGATTATGAAGTGCTCGTTGTAAGTAGTTACATCGATACAGTCTTCATAAATGCTCCAAGCGATTTTCGATTTAAGTTAAGGGTTTTGTGTAAAACATGATATGGTGGCACGGTAAGTTGGAAATTGTTCCAAACAGGTTACTGTGGCAAATTCTATAACAAATGGCTAAGTATGTTGACGCTTTGGAAGCGACAAAGAAGATGTTGAATCATATAGTTCATTCATGAACTTAGTATGGTTCCAAGATGGCTTTGGTCAATGGGACACTATTGTAGATAGTTGCTCCATAGCTTAGTCTGAGGAATCTAGGTTCGACCAGTGATTCACATATATACAAAGCCAAGTCCACACAAAATATGTATTTTGTGAAAGCGTGAAAATGCGAGGATATGCATAGATACACACGGCCCTGAAGTTGTCAGGTCCGTTAGACGTAGACTATACCACAAGCGAAGCATATTTTACACCAGTATGCCATAGGTGTAAAGTGCATTAGCATTGACTAGATTATTGACTCTAGTGCAAGTGGGAGTCTGTAGGAGATATGCCCTAGAGGCAATAATAAATGTTATTATTTATCTCCATGTTCATAATTATGTTTATATTCCGTGCTATAACTGCTATGGTTCTCGAGTCTACAATAACCACGAGGCTCGGAGGGAAACTCATATGCACGTGTGGAATAATAAACGATAAATTGTATTCCTAGTCATGCCTCTAAGACTAGCTCAAGTGTTGCATGATGATCCTGTTTTCCTGATCATGGGCATGACTATGCCAGCAAACTTTGAGGGCACATTGTTAGAAGAACACTTGTGTTGAATCGACCCGAATTGGTGTTATGCTATGAGATACATTCGTCACAAGTTAATGGTTAATAACACAGAGAAAGTCAACGTTTGCATAATTCCTTACACCATGAGAGTATCGAGTTTCTTCATGCTTGCTTCATGAACTTTGGGGTTTGTTAAACGTCATCCATAACTGGGTGGCTATTACGGTGGCTTATGGGTTCATGGGAAAGTATGACAAGGGACTTGATAGCTCAAGATTGGGATTTGCTCCTCCGACGATGGAGAGATATCTCTGGGCCCTCTCGGTGTTACGGTATCCATCATCGTCTGGCCAGACACAATGTTATTTGATCACAGGGATGCCGGAATACGGGAACAAGAAAAGAGAACAAAACCGGTAATGAGGTCACTGGCATAGTGGACAAGTTGTTGATCCACGGGGATGCCGATAAGTCTCACCTCGGGTGTTTGTAACATATCGCGAAGCAACAGGAATAGCACACGGAAACTAGAGGTTCACTCGAATATTCATTCGTGTGGGTATAGGGATCAATATGGGTGTCCACGGTTCCGCTATTGATCATTGATCGGAAAGTGTTCCGGTCATGTCTATACTTCACCGAACCTATAGGGTCACACGCTTAAGGGTCATCTATCTGCTGAATACTAGACAGGGAGTCTGAGAGAAAGTCACCAGAAAAAGTTTTGGAGACAACGGAAGAGTTTCGGAGAGAACACCGAAATAGTTTCGGTAAAACCGAAAAGTTGTTTCGGAGTAAACCATTAAGTCAAAATGGTTTCGGCACATGCCTGGAACTTTTTGGAGGGTGCCAAAATTGTTCTGGGAACTTCTGGAATTTTTCCGGAGAAAAAAATCGGAAATGTTCCGGAGCTGCCGGAACCGCTTTGGTTGCTTTTCGTTGATGAAAATCACTGATCCGGAATTGTTTCGGAACGCCTCCAAAATTATTTTAGGGGGTACTGGAAATGTTCTAGGCCCACATAAATATTTTTGGATTTAACGGTCACGGAAAAATGTTTTCATGAATAGTGAAAAGCACTTTATGGTTGCTTTTTGGAAAGCCACCTTTTTGGGCTTTGTCCCAAAAGATCTAGGGGATGACATGGATGGATGGGAACCCCTTTTTGGGGGGGACCCACATGGGGTGGGAAGCCAAGGGAGCTCCTCTTACCTCCCCATTATGCCCTTTATGTGTGACATAAAGCATGGGCATTTTGGGTTTTTCATGTGCCACCCTACCCCTTGGTTTTTCCTATAAATAGAGGTGGAGAGGCACTCTCCACACTCACTCTTTCTCACATAAACATGCCATGCATGATCTGGCTTTCTCTCTCCCTCCCAGCGAAATAGTTTCATAGAGCCGAAAGGCTGTCTGGGTTCCGGTGGGAACTAATTCTGGACGGGGAAGCCCTGCCGGATAGCTGACACCGTATGTGTGCAACCCCGTAGAGAGGTCGTAGGTTCGATCTTTTTGCCCGAGGGGATGTTCGAGAGTGCCTCCCGAAGGGCTTTCCGAGTGACCGTTTGAGTTTCTGTGAGTGCCTCCCGAAGGGCTGTCCGTGACACCGTCCAGGGGACTGTCCGACCGCCTCCCGAAGGGCTGTCCGAGGGACTGTCCGAGGAGCAGACAAGGGAGTACATCCTCGCGGTTGGGTGGTTGTAAATCCTAGCTGCGGGGATCTGCACCGACGATCTACATCGACTCTACTTCCACTGCGCCACGAGTCGGTAACGATCAGATCAAACCTTGTATGCATCTCCATAGTGATCCTGGGCATGTTCGTAGTGTGGAATTTTTTTGTTTTCTATTGCGTTCCCTTACAAGCAGGACCTGCATGGGCCACCACTGTCGAAGCTAAATCCAGCATATCCCTCGGTAGGATATCCTAACTAGGCTACTTGGTGAGATGGTAATAGAGACAAGGGTTTTTACCTAGGTTCGCGCTCTCTAGAGGAGATAATACCCTATGTCTTGCTTGTGTTTTATTGCGTTGGAGTGTATCAAGAGTACAAAGTACCGAGAGATTGTAAGTTGTCTGAGTTGTCTATCTACAATCCTGGCCCCTTGGTTTATATAGCATACCGGGGGGTCCTAGGGTACATGGATCATAGTCGGCTACATACGAGGAGGTAGAGTCTACCATGATCCCAACTACTTTTCGTATTCGCCAAGTCTTTTGGAATCTTCCTGTAATACGCCATAGGCCGCCCAAAGCGGCCCAGGACGGAACAGACAAGGGGTCCTCAGCCTGGCCCACCAGGCCAGGAACCGTCATGGTGAGAGCCCCCTTACCCGAGACACTGTCAATATCGCTAGGGAGAAACATCTCAGTGGCGCTGAAAATAATCGTTGCACTAAGAAGAATTCACTCAATCATGTAGTGTATCTTCACGTTAAGGTGGAGTCAGATCCCCACGACATGGCGCGTCACCACACCGGCGAGGAGAAGTGCCTCGGCGGGGTGGCGAAGCATTGGGTCTTCGGCCCGCATGAGGGCTAGCTACTTGTGATAGGCGTTGGGATTTCCCCGAAGAGGAAGGGTGAAGTAGTATAGTAGCAAATAGTATTTCCCTCAGTTAAGAACCAAGGTTTATCGAACCAATAGGAGATTCAAGCAAACGACCTTTAGCAATACCTACACACAAGAGCAAATACTTGCACCCAACACGGGCAAGAGGGTTTTCAATCCCCTTGTACTCGTTAATTGCAAGGATTAAATCTGATAGTAGGACATATATAAATTACTAAACAAAATAAAAGTAAATAAATTGCAGCAAGGTATTTAGGGTTTTAGCAATATGATTTAGATGGACCCGGGATCCATAGCTTTCACTAGAGGCATCTCTCACAAGAACATAGCAACGGTGGGTACACAAATTACTGTTGGGCAATTGATAGAAAAGCGCATAGTTATGATGTTATTCATGGCATGATCTGTACATAGGCATTACGTCCGCGACAAGTAGACCGAAATGATTCTGCATCTACTACTATTACTCCACCCCTCGACCGCTATCCAACATGCATCTTAAGGTATTAAGTTCATAACAAATAGAGTAATGCTTCAAGCATGCACTACAAAGAAAAGACACATCCGTGACATTATGGCCCGAACGAAAACTTTTTCTGTCATGGTTGTGACACTTCTATGACAATAATTGTGGCAAAAACACGTATCATCATAGATGTGGTGGGATCCTACTTCTATGACAAAAAATTATGATAGAAAATGGGCTTTTCGTCCTGGGCGGGCCGGAGACGCACCCGCATTGTCACAGCCCTAGCCTAGTTCTTGCCTGTCATTGCATAAGCATCCATGCATCATGTTTAAATTCAAATGAATTTGAAATGGGGACTGATAAACCCTAGCACCAAATTAAATCAGCTAGGTTCAAATCAAATCTTTTCAATGAACCGAAAATGCCTTTAGAAAAGTTCATGATTTTTGATAAAGGTGAAAACCTCTAACAAAAATGATGAACATATTTCTAGGTCATTTCTGGATTTTTGACTTAAGCCATAATGTATTTGAATTGGGGCATTTAATTGCTATAAATATTTTAAATGCTCCAAATATTTTGAAATTAATTGAGGGCCACTGAAATAATTCAGAAAGAGCCCACAAATATTCTCAGAATCTACTAAAATGATTTAGTATTTTTTACTAAATCCAAACAGAGGAAGAAAAATAGAAAACAGAAAAGAAATAGAAAAGAGAGAGAGAGAAAGGCCTACCTAGGCCTTACCTGTGCCGGCCCAGCACACTGGCATCGCCAGTCGTCTTCCTCCCTGCGCCAGAAGGACGAGCGCGTGCTCGCCGCGCGCGCACACACGCCCCTCCACCTCCTGCTTCCCCCGCGGCGCCCCGGACCTTCCAACCGCGCCATGGAGATGCCCTGGAGCCTCTCGATCTTTTCCCTCTCTCTCCCGCGGCTCTCTTCTCCTCTGGCCCCCTCTCTACCTCGCACCCGAGCACACCGCAGTGCGCCGCCGGCCACGACCACAGCCACCGGCCGTCCCTCGACCAGCCGACGTGTCCTACCGCTCCGCGAGCCCGGACGACCTGTGAAGCCGCCATCGCCCTCGTCTTCAACCCTCGGCCGCCAAGATCCCCGGCGACCGCACGACCTCTCCCGATCCTCCCCGAGCTCGCCGACCCGCCTAGCGTGTTCCCAGTGAGCTCCTCTTGCTCCCCCCTGCCCCCCCACTCGCACGCATGCTCTAGCTCCGTTAGCCACCCGCACCGAAGCTTCCCGCCGCTGTCCATGTCGCCGCGATGGCCAGGGCCACCGTAGCTCATGTCCGCGCATGTCACCGTGCTCCTGGAGTCGCCAGAGACCCACCCAGCAGCCCAGCATGCTCCCTGGCGAGCTGCAGCCCCGCACGCGCACCTAGCCGAGCTCCGCCCGCAGCCACGGGCTCGCTTCTGACGAGCTCCGGCGCCCCCGCGGCCTCCCACATGCCCCCTTGGATGCGCAAGAGCGTGGGGTACGCCGTGGTGCCCTCTATGCGCTAAACCGACGCCGGTAGCGCAAGTCCGACGTGCCTCTGCCGCGTCTGGACGTCGCCGACGGTTAATCGTCGTTTAACTACGTCGTTAGTGCTAATTAACCTTCCCCCGTGTCGCTGACAGTGGGCCCCAGCGCCTGCTAATCTTTTTAGTTAAGCCTAATTAAACCCTGCTAATTAGCTGAGCCACTGACATGTGGGCCCAGGCCCCTAATTAATTTTGGTTAGGATTAACTTTTAGTGTTAATTAACACTGTTAACAGTGTGAGTCACTGACCAGTGGGACCCACTGGTCAGGTTTGACTCTGGGCGACTCAGTTGACCGCTGACATCACTCTGACGCCAGGCTGACACGGTAAATCCTTTTCTGGATTTATTTTAATTCAAAACAGAAAGGAAATTCTAGAAAATGCTATAAACTTCAAAAAAATCATATAAAATCAACCATAGCTCAGATGAAAAAGATTTATATATGAAAAATGATTAGAAAAATCCAATCTATCCATTGGTACTATTTTCATGAATGACAAAACAAGTTAAACCTGCTGATCAGGTCAAATCAATTAAATGGTATTTGAAATACCATATGTGGAGTTTGAATTTGAATCTTTGATTCAAACCAACTCCAACCAATCTGTTGTTAGTTGCATTAGCTCAATCAACAACATGTTGCCATGTCATGATCATGCATCATATTGTTGCATTGCATTGATTGTGTTCCTTCTCTGTTTGCCGGTGTTTGTTCCTTCTCGGTAGCTGAGGTTTCCGACGTAGTGACCATTGACACTGATGAAGTGCAGTATCATCTTCAGAAGTGCCAGGCAAGCAAACCCCCTTGAGCATTCCGATAAAATCCCACTCTCTCGCTCCTGCTCTCTTTTATTGCATTAGGACAACAACGATTCAACCGTTACTTGTTGCGGTAGTTGAACCCATTCCTCTACATGACCTGTCTTTGCCACAGTAAATAGTAAAACCCACTAGTATGAGTAGGAATTGCTTGAGCCATGTTGTGCCTACTCATCCATGCTTGCTTGTTATGCTTGCTATTGCTTAGAGTTGTGTCAGGTCTGATCCATCTGGGCGATGAATTGGAATGGTTGTGAACATGTCCTACTGATGAGAGCTAAGTGTGTGAACATGTTTTGGTAAAGGTAGCGATGAGAGGCCATGTAGGCGTACATGGTGGGTTGTCTCATTGAGACCGTCCTTAAGAACTGAATTCTGCGTTTGTGATCCAAGACAATTACTACCACACATTGGGATCCTTAATTGACTCTCTCAACTTATTAATCGCCTTGATCTCTGTCCAGGAGTCACAACTAGTTTCTGGTGTTTGTAGGATATGTGTTGGCGGCCGTGCATAGCGCTGACCTTAGGGGTGGGCTATGATGCGGTAGAGACACCGAGGCATGGTGTACCAAGTGACACCCGGATGGTGCTCTTGGGAACCCTGCTCTCATCGTTTAGGGCCGTGATAGAAACTTCGGTCGGACTTCCTTTGTGGATACAACCTCAAATAGGCGATAAACATGGACTAGAGTCTTGCGTGATTAGTCAGGTTGTCGCCGACACCCTCGCCAGGCTTCCGCTTGAAGGTTGCCGAGATACATGACGTGTACATGGTGGTAAATGGTGGGAGCGTGTGTGAAGAAGTACACCCCTGTAGGGTAAATGATCTATTTGAATAGCCGCGTCCGCGGATATGACTACTTGGAATCTTACATTGTTCATAGACAAGTTGAAGTGGATACTCTAAAATGCGCAAGATAAGTGTGACTGCTATGGATGGCCTTCTCGTAGGGAGACGAGAGAGGATCCATACTGTAGGAACGAAGTATGTCTACCAGAGGGGGGGGATGAATGGGAGTTTTAAATTTTCTTCGGAAATATCAAAACTCTCGGAACCCAGCAGCGGAATGAATGAAAACAGTGAACAGTGAGCGAACATAAACTACCAAATGGAAACTAAAACATGCATCGAGGTAAATCACATAATTGAAACATGTCACACGGCACAGTTCGAATGTAAAGAGGAGTAGCAGAGGTGACCAGTGATGCACGATGGCGACAAGGTATTTGGTAGACCAGTTCGCCCTTCTGCAAAAGGACTACGTCTGGTTGGAGGGGTTGTGATTTAACACAGAAGATAAACTCTCCTCGCCCTATTCTCCTCGACAATTGGTTCGTCAACCAATGCCGATTACTCATGGTAGATGCTTGAGGCGATCTCCGAACCTTTACAGACTTCTTCTTCGAGAACCACAATTACTCTTGGTCTCTGAAGAAATTGGCACCTAACCGTCTAGAGAGTTCGCAGCTCTCAAGAGTAATAGGCGGAGCGTACTGGACTTAGATTCGAGTGATGCTGAACCACTATCTAATTTTTCGGCTCGGGGTTTTTATCTCGGTGGATTTTAAACTCAAATCTCTCGGAGAGGGGGTTGCTCATCAATCTTCTCAGAATCAAACAGAGCAGCCACCGGACAACGCTGGTGCGGGGTGGCTATTTATAGCAGCAGCCTTCCCTGATGGGAAATGACCATTTTGGACACGCGGTCCAGCCAATGGCCAACCGACACATTCACAACGGTCGGATTTTGGGAGCAACGGTAACATTACTTGGGGAGCAAGCAATGCTAACTCCTCGGTCAGAAACAAATCTCTCGCAGCGAAGAAGATCTCAGTCTCTTGCTGGCAAGTATTTGCTCGGAACACAAAGAGATTTCTCTCGCAACTTTCATAGGATTTGGGTTTAGCATCAGCGAATCAAAGTTTTGAACGCTACACCCCTCTTAATAGTACGGTGGTCCTGTGACTCAAGAAAGGGAAAAGAAACGATGAAAAGAATACTACGTCTTCACTTCGTCTTCAATCTCCTCGGCTGCAGCCACTTTCTTCGGACGGACACTAAACGAATTGCTTTGCATCAACAATTTTTGAGGGGTCACTCTTGTCGTCATAATCTTCGGTGATAACCTTCACTGCCACGCAGGGGTTATTCTTCGGAGTTCTAATCCAAACTCCTCTTGACTCCAGGGACCTGTTACTCTGTGTGCACTGGCAAACACATTAGTCCCTCACTGTTTGTCAACAATCTCCAAAACATAAGGAGGCAAATTATTGCACCAACAATCTCCCCCTTTTTGGACGATTGATGACAAAACAGATAATCATCGAAGTGAAGATAGATAAGTGAAAGAATTTCGACAAGAGTGAGTAAATGTTACTTTGCTCGAAGATGAAATAGACTCCCCCTAAATGTATGCAGGGAATAAGGGTATGAGATAAAATCTCCCGCAAGTACTGAATAATATAGAGGAAATTTCAATCATTCGAGACATTTTGATTCGCACTGATGAGATATAATCCATCGAGATCGTAGTGCAATCATTTATAACTTCTGATAATAATTCCACATGCCAGACAAATACTTCGAGAGAAATGGTGCAACGGCAGGGGTTATAAACATTACAACACAGAAGTTATCGAGGTTTACAACATAGTACGGATAAGATTAAACCAGAAGTTGCAAACTCGCATGAAACCAAAATCAAACGAAACACCGAAAGCAAATCTATCAAGACTCGATGCAATTCTCCCCCTTTTTGTCAACAAGTGTCAAAAAGGTGACGAATAACATGAGCGCAGAAACGTAGAGCTTGGCTCAATCGGTGGCATCTCCAGTTGAGTTGTCCAAGGTGAGTTCCTCTTCGGAAGTGACGGGATTGTCTTCGTCTTCAGCAGCAACAGATTTCCCTTCAGGAATAATAGCTTGGGGCTGAGCATACGAGGGAATGGCTGGAGTGGCCACAGGAGGAACACGGGAATGCATATTGCCTTCGGTAGGTTTCTCTGTCGGTGAGGTGGCTTCAGATTCGTCAAGCAGTTTGCGAAGCTTGAGATGAAGAAGGTCTGTTGTAGGTTCACGAGTAGGCAGAGGAGGGGTACTCCGATCTTGAAAATCTTCGATAGTGAAGCCTTTGTCAATATAGTCATAGAGCTCTTGAAGATTGACAGTCAGGAGTTGTTTCTCGGTGAAGAACTTGCGAAGTAATTTCCTGAGCCTCTTCTTGTTTTCATCAGCTATCAGATGCATTATCCTTGTATGATTGTTGAGAGCATTCAGTTCGGAGGCGATATGTTCTTTCTCGCGACGATCCTCAGCAATATGTTGCAGAAGCAGTTGTTGTGTACGCAAACTGACTTCGAGTTGCGATGGAGGTTGAGGCAAAATCTTTCGGTCACGCTGAGGCAGACGAGGCCCATCAAATTGCTTGTGATAGTCTTGGGGGCTTGATGCGGGTGATTTACCCGAAGAGATATCATCCATGATTTTCAAAGTATCGCGAACAGGAGGAATGAAGCTCTTATGGCTTTCCTTCGTAAGATACACTGTGCGCATTGCATGATCAACAACTTTCTGGATCCAAGGCGCAAACACTTTGATGCAGAAGGGATATTGAGCAGAATCCTTCAGAATGCGTAGGAACATGTCTTCCATATCGAAAATGTATCGCTCAGAGATTGCATATATAGCATTGCGAAGAACATCTGAGATGGACTTGTCTGGATTCATACCAGCCAGAGGGCAAATGGTGTAGGAGAGCATGTGGAATAGCGTCTTATTGTCGAAGGTTAAATGCTCAGGACGAGGAGGACTAGTGTAGTCACGAATCTTTTCTCGATCCATTGTGCATCGAAAGATTTCATCTGATATAACATCAATGTTATGAACCCGAATTTCAGTGTTACCGTGCTCAAAGCGAGGGAAATGGAAGTGCGAGACAAAATCCGTTGAAGTGCATTTGATGCGTTTCCCTTCGGTCATCCATTCCATAATCCATTTGGAGCTATCAGATTCATCGCCAGAGATATATAGTGTAGCATAGAATTGAAGAATAATCTCTCTGTTCCAAGGGTGCTCGAACTCAAAGACTTTGGTGAGGCAGAAACCATCCAGATCCTGAAGCAATTGATTGAAACAGCCAATGTTGCGCATGGCAGGGATGTCCAGATATTCGTGAGGAAATATCTTTCGGCTCTCATAGAGGACCCGAGAGTAATAGATGGCCTGTTCCTTAGTCCAGAAACGAGGCGATTCTGAAGTGCGCGGCCCATCATACGGACTGGCTTGAAAGAATTTGGGATGCGCATTCCGATTGAAAAGAGGACCTTTTGCGCCTGCGCTTGATGAGAACAAAGGCAGTTCTTCACGAGGGTATGGATATTTGAGTTCTTCTTCAGGAGAGAGATATTCATCACCATAGACAACCGAGTCCATGCGGCGAGCAGAGACAGATTTCCGTTCGGAGGGACCAACATCTGGCATTCGGGTAGCAGTGTCGATGGATAACTTGAGTGGAGATGGAGCAGGTGTTGCAACTATGGCAGGTGCTGAGGTAGAAAGAAGCAGAGCAGGTTCAATCATTGTAGGCACTGAGGCGGAGTCATTCACTGTAGGTTGTTGCTCGACTGGAATCTGTTGTTGCTCGACCATAAGAGAAGCCGAGACTTTTGGAGCTTCATGAGCCGGAGAAGCGTGGGGCTCAGAGCGAGGGATTTCACCTTCCTTAGAGACGAATGGGTGCGAGGGAATATCAACTCGAGCAGGGGAGGCCATAGGCACTGATTCAGTTGGCCTTGGCGAGGGAGAAGCATCCGAGTCCTTGACTGGAGGGTTCGAAAGAATAGCTGGCTCAGGAGATTTATCTTGCGGAGCAGGAGACTGAGCAACTTGAGAAACAGGTGATGGTTCTTTCGGAGCAGGAGGTACATTTTTCGTTGCAATTCTTTTTCGTTGCTTTTTCTTTTGCTGAGCAACTTGATCAATATGGCCCTTGACCAGATCATTGTATCCAGTGACTTTGGCTTGATGTTCATCACAGATCTTCCGAACAATTTCATCTAGATCCGTGTGAAAGCGTAACCTGCGGTGGCAAAGGAGAGTCATGGCACGATTGATATCCTTGTAGGAGTCTTCGAGCGCTTTGATGACAAATTTTGAAGAGGCAGTTTTCATGCGTTCATCAATGTCCATTAGCTCGGCAAAGAGAGAATTGATCTCAACAGCATCTTCTCTCAGTTCTTGGACTACGGAAGTGGCTTGAGTAATAACTTCAGCAGGAATAGGTAGGGAGGCCACTTCTCCATCGAATGGATTGTCCACAAATTTATCGAGCTGTTCCATGATAAATATGTGATCATAGTAATGAAGAGCATCAGACTTGACAGAGGGAGCAGTCTGGACAGGAACTTGCTCGGAAGAAGGCTTTGAAGCCAAGGGCCGAGTCAAGGTGGGCGCAAATTTAGCAACCTTCTCCTTCGGAGCAGTAGCCGGCGGAGCAACTTTCTCGGTAGGCGCCTTGATTTTCTTCAAAGCAGGTTTGGGAATAATTTCGCCTGGCTTGGCAGAATTCACAGGAGCGTTAACTACCAAATCCTTCAAATTTATAGCATCTGGATGAGGAGTTGTGTTCACATGCTGCTTCATCGTAACAGTGGTAGCAGGGGTCTTTCTAGTAGAGACCTTCTTCGGTGGTGCTTCTGGAACCAAGTTAACCCGAAGATCAGGCAACACAGTTGAGGTGGTAATGTTTACGTCCTCGCTGAGAGTAGCAGCTACTTCTTCCTTGGTGAGTGGAGGATCATCATCATCAGCAGAAGAATCATTCATGCGAAAATCATCAGCAGGTTCAGCCTTTTTCCTCTTTGGTGCGGTTTTTCTCTTCGCAGCAGCGCTGGGATCATGCTTGCGCTTAGAACGACTTTCAGATTTTCCTTCGGCCTTTTTCTTTTCCACATCATCTTTGAGGAGACGAAGATTTTCCTATTCACGAGCCTTTTGCTTTTCGGCCCGCTGGGCTCGCTTGAGGGCATTACGCTGACGCTTAGCAAGCTCATCTGGATATGATGCAGGTGTGCGAAGGGATGACTCATGAGCATTTGACGGAGGAGGTGGCCTTTCTTGAGGACCATTTGCCTTGATGAGAGAAATTTCATGGCAGTCACCCCACGGTGGATGAAACGCAAAGTTCTAAGCAAACCGAGGATGAACGAATTCATAGTTGAACCACTTGCGCACCCAGTGGCGGCGAATCCATTATTGACAAGTATCTCTCTGATGTTTGGTTTCTCCTAGAACAATGTCATATCGATCATGAGATATGTATTCGGCGGTGTTGGTGTATGACTGTCTGCCACCCCTCTTCTTCTTCGGAGCAGTCTCTTCTTGCTCGTCGGCATTGTGATCGGTCTTTTTTCTCTTGCTGGTTGATGGGCCTACCGTTGGGCCCTTAGCATTCAGAGCTTTGGATTCATCAGCAGTGCCCAGAATAACATCCTCTCTGTCAGCCCGACTTACTGGTTTGACTGAATCCTCAACTGATTGCATTTTCTTGTGAACATACATAGATGCGAGGGAAAATGGGGACAGGGTTACCAATGCACACAACGAAGATTTTGAAACATAAATCGTTTTGATGATGAAATAGATGCAGACTTTGAGAAATGTTTCGGGCAACAGAAATGTGTAGGACGAACTAGTAGGTTCGAAGCAAATACTAGTAAACGTGCTAAGCATTCCGTTCGTACGAGACATAACACAAACCCTAGATCTGAAAGTTTTCGGATGCGAGGGACAACTACAAACCACATCCGCACAAGTTACCTATCAGTGAAGATCTGAGAAATGCAGTAACAAAATAGGCAATTTTTACCGTGGATGAACTCGAATAGGAAGAATGGAAGAACGAGTTCGCACTACACATACCCTAACTTGGTGATGTGCAGCGACTACGGCGGCGCGGAGAGGAAGATGATCCGCGGCGGCGAGGAATGACTCCGGCGACCACTTTCCGGCAGCGAAGCGGCGAAGAAGGTCGACGTCATCGAGCTCGAGGAGGAGCGGTGTCATAGGGCTTCGGAAGGTGGCGATGGGGAAGATGCGAAGTGAAACGAGGAGGGTGGCGGCACAACATTTATATGCGAGGAGGAAATAGCCGCACCCCGGTGAATCTGATCAGACGGTCAGAGTTAAGGGACTGTTGTGATTCAACAGATCTGATAAGCTGGCAGTTGATGAAGAGCACGTGGCAACCGTCACCAAAGAACGTGGTCCAGACTTGGGCGGGAAACCCCAAATTTTGGACGGCTTTCGCCAAAACTGATTAAATTCGGACCGAAACTTTAACGTGGTCAAGAACACCAGATAAAGTTTCGTTCCTAGATAAAATTTGTGCATTCATAACGGAACAACATAGACTGGAAGAGATAGAATAGAGGGAAAACAGGGTCCTAGGTATTTCACTCAGACGAAGAAACACAAACACCCGAACGAAAAGCTATGAGTGAAATACATTCGGACTAACACAAAAGCTTCAAATGCAACTCATCGAATAGTGATTGTGGTGGCGTTACCCACCGTATAAGAACTGTATGACCCCGAGCATCACACAATTATCGTGGCACCCGGTTAGTCTAGTTCTTCGTTAATGTATTCACTCTCAGAAAGAAAATTTCACTTTGTCAAAATTTTCAAACTCTTCGAGTGTTATGCACCCATTCCTTCTAAGATGTGGAAGTGATGGTACGGGTGCCGAGTCCAGCTTACAGCACGTTTGCGGAATCTAGGATATTTAGCTCACACCGTAACGCACAGAATCTTTTCTCATCGAGAGGCTTGGTGAAGATATTGGCGAGATTCTCTTCGGTATTGACGTGACTGATAACAATATCCTCTCGAGCAACATGATCGCGTAGGAAATGATGTCTGATCTCAATATGCTTGGTGCGAGAATGCTGCACAGGATTGTGTGCAATTTTGATCGCACTCTCATTGTCGCACAATAGAGGGATCTTCTTGACCTTGATGCCATAATCCTTCAGAGTCTGCTTCATCCATAATAACTGAGTACAGCAAGCGCCAGCAGCAATATATTCGGCCTCAGCCGTAGAGAGCGAGACACAATTCTGCTTCCTTGACGACCAACATACCAAAGATCTACCGAAGAAAAGGCATGTCCCCGAAGTAGATTTCCTGTCAACCCGATCACCTGCATAATCTGAGTCTGAATATCCAACGAGGTCAAACTGTGCTCCCTTAGGATACCATAAACCTAAGGTGGGGGTGTGAGCCAAATATCTCAGAATACGCTTGACCGCTTGGTGATGCGATTCTTTCGGTGCAGCTTGAAAACGAGCACACATACAAACACTCAACATAATGTCAGGTCTGGATTCACATAGGTAAAGCAACGAACCAATCATCGAATGATAAGCTTTCTGATCATAATCTATACCGTACACGTCTGCGTCCAGCTGATCATTTGTGGGCATGGGAGTTTTGTAACCCTTCTGTTTGCAATCTTGCATTTTGAACTTCTTAAGACAGTCTCTTAGATATTTCTCCTGAGATATGAAGATTCCATTGTCCTGTTGACGAATTTGTAGTCCGAGAAAGAACTTAAGTTCACCCATCATAGACATTTGATACTTCTCGGACATCATTCGCCCGAATTCCATGCTGCAAGCATTGTTAGTACAGCCGAAAATAATATCATCCACATAAATTTGACACACGAATAGATCGCCATCAATAGCACGAGTAAAAAGAGTGGAATCAGTGGATCCTGGCTTAAACCCTTTGTCGAGCAAAAACCTCTTCAGAGTGTCATACCAAGCTCGAGGGGCTTGCTTTAGCCCATACAACGCCTTTTTCAACCTGAAAACTTTGTTAGGAAACTGAGGGTTTTCAAAGCCAGGTGGCTGCCTAACATATACTTCCTCATCAATTTCACCATTGAGAAAAGCACTTTTCACATCCATTTGATAAAGTAGAATATCATTGTAATTTGCATAAGCGAGAAGAATACGAATTGCCTCAAGGCGAGCAATAGGAGCATATGAAATCAATACCTTCTACCTGTGTATACCCTTGAGCGACAAGACGTGCTTTGTTTCTCACAACAATGCCATTTTCATCTTGCTTGTTCCAGAAAATCCATTTTGTTCCGATGATATTGTGCTTCTTAGGGTTCGGTTTGTCAACCAATTCCCATACATCATTCAATTCGAATTGCACCAACTCTTCTTGCATGACATTCATCCAATCGGGATCATTCATAGCTTCTTCATACTTGGTAGGTTCTGTCAATGATACAAAAGAGAAACTGCCACAGTAGTTAGCCAATCGAGTGCGAGAGCGAGTTGTGGGTCTGTAACCTGGATTCTCGAGATCTTCGAGGATTAATGCAAGGTCAACTTGCCACTCGTGGGAGAGGATTTCCTTCTTGATGATCATTTTCATTTTCCTCAGTATCAGCATCAGGATTGGCATTAGTATCGTCATTTTCATCTTGATTGCCATTTTGATCGGCATTTGCATTTGCATTTGGGTTGCCATTTGTGTTCGGTGCGGCATTTTCTTCGGCAGTAGATTGGCGTGTGCGTCGAGCTATGGGAGCATCATCATTGGAAGAGTCAGGTGAATTTCCTTCGACTGGCCTGACGTCCCCAATAGCCATTTGCCGAATAGCATCCAAAATCGGAGGTTCATCTATCACATTGGGCAGGTGCTCCTTTTGGGAGCCGTTAGATTCATCACACCGCACATTTACCGTTTCCATAACTTTCCCGTGGTGAGAGTTATAGACACGATAAGTATGCGAGTTCGAGCCATAACCAAGAAGAAAACCTTCATGTGCCTTGGGTGCAAACTTGGAATTATGATTCATGTCACGAATATAGCAAGGTGCACCAAATACACGTAAATAAGAAACATTCGGTTTCTTGCCAGTGATAAGCTCATATGAAGTTTTCTTAAGGAATTTATGAAGATAAACACGATTCACAACATTGCAAGCAGTGTTAATAGCATCAGCCCAGAAACGAATGGGAGTTTTATACTCACTGAGCATTGTTCTCGCCATTTCAATGAGAGTTCTATTCTTTCGCTCAACAACTCCATTCTGTACACCCGGAGACATAGTCCTGCAGGGAAATTAGGCTTTCTTAACCACCCACATTATTGTAGGTGGCTTCGAAACATATGAGCGAGCAGGATATGATTTCTTTCGATAATTATACGAATTGTGACTTGAATGAGTACGAGCATAATCGAAAGAGTATGCAGTGAAATTCCTTCCAGACGAATGAGTATAGCGGTTGGGTGAGGCAAGTATGTACTCATTCCATCGAATCTTTTCAAGGATATATCGAGCATTTTCTTCCTGCATGGTTAGTAGTCTAGTAACATGTAATGCTTTGATAGTTTTCCTGGGCACCCAGATAGATTTCTTTGGGGGGCCATTCCTGCTGTTTGGTCCAACATAGCGAGCAACAGCCTCACCACGTTGGTTTTTGAACAACTTATAGTTGTCCAGAGAATCATCATATGAGTATTCAGGGATAGGAGAGTCATATCCCGAAAGTAAAGCTGGATCGAGCGTTTTGCTCTTAGCAGGTACCCACACAGTACGAGGATATTGATCAGGTTCCCAGTAGGAGCCATTCTCATTCAGTTTCCTTTCGAAACCGATACCTTCCTTTCTGGGATTTTTGTGAAGAATGGATTTCTTCAGAACATCACACAGGGTTTGATGCCCTTTGAGAGACTTGAATATTCCTGTCTGAAGAAGATCCTTCAACCTAGCATTTTCATCAGAAACAGAACCATTTTCCTCGATCGAGGGGTTAGCATTCATAGAAGATTCAACATTTGATTCAGCGTTACCGCGTTCAAGGCATTTTAAGCAAGGAGGTACAAACACTTCAGGTTTCTCTTTGAGTTGTTGGGTGAGAAGAGAATTTTCTCTGATCAGGTCATCATGAGCCTCTCTCAGCGACTCGAGTTCCTGTTTCCGTTTCAGGTAATCATAAGTCAATCTTCGTGGTCAGCTGAGAGAAAATCATGACGATCTCATAGTTCTTTCATTCGAGACTCGAGGGCGGAATGCTCTTCGGTCAACGACTGATTTTTCTCCATCTCCTCAACCAACAACCCTTCAGACTTCCTGAGGGTTTTCTCAATTTTCTCGAGAGAGTTTTGTTGTATATTAGCAATTTTGATCAGTTTAGCATGGTCATCCTCATCAGAAGAATATTGATCACTGGAGTGAACCTTGTGATGTTTGGAGGATACCTTTTCTTTCGAAGCTTTGGCCATGAAGCAGTACTCAGGAGACTCGTTGTTGCTCGAATGATTCTCGAAGAAGTTCGATGCAGGAGTAGAGGCACATGCTATGCCAGCCATGCCGGATCTCAGAATCCTCATCGGATTCATCAACTTCTTCGGAGCCAGATGACGCTTCTTCATCGGAATCCATCTCCTTGCCGATGTACGCCTTGGCCTTGCGAGAAGAGTTCTTACGGTTGGACGAGGACTTGGAGAGATTCCTTGAGGAAGATCTTGACGAGGACTTGGAGGAGCTATCCTTCTTCTTCAAGAACTTCTTCGTTTTCTTCTCATCATCGGAGTCGTAGATTTTGCTCTTGCCTTTGCCATGGTTGTGTACTGAATCAAATCTTCCACTAGCACGGATTTTAGCTTCCCAGAGATGGCAGTCCGAGATGAAATGTCCTGGCTTTTTGCACTTGAAGCAGGTGTAATCTCCAGTAGGTTTTGATGAAGATTTGGAGCCGCCAGAGTTGCTGGATCCTTTCTTCTGAAACTGATTTTTCTTATGAAGGCGTTGGAATCTTTTCGTGATCAATGCGAGGTCCTTGCTGATCCTTTCGGGGTCATCTGAATCTTCATCGGCATTTCCTTCTGAGGAAGAATCAGCCGCAGCCTTGAGAGCATGACTTTTTAGGTGACTTGAGCCATAGAAGATCTCTCTTTTCTTCTTCTTGTTCTTCGTGGGTGTTCAGCCTTTCCATGATATCAGCAGAGTCGAGAACTTTGAAATCGGCTTGTTCCCGAATCATCAGAACTAGAGTGTCGAACGAACTGTCAAGAGATCAGAGCAGTTTCTTCACAACTTCGTGATCAGTGATGTCTTTGGCACCGAGACCTTGTAGCTCGTTTGCGATGTCACTCAGACGATCGAAGGTTTGCTGGCAGCTTTCATTTCCAATTCGCTTGAACCGATTGAACTTGGCCCGAAGAGTATCAATGCGAGCTTCTTTTTGAGTTGAAATGCCCTCGTTTATCTTTTCGAGAATGTCCCACAATTCCTTTGCAGTTTCACACTGACGATAGCGAAGAAATTGAGCGCGAGAGAGATGGCCACCAATTTCATCTTTGGCTTGAGCATCCATCTGAATGAGTTTCTTCTCGTGGTCAGTGGGGACTTGGGGCACTTCAACTGTGAATCCATTCTGCACCACATTCCACATATCATCATCAATGGCTCGGAGACAAATCTTCATCTTCTCCTTCAGGAAGGGATAGTCCATCCCATCGAAGATGGGAATCTTGAGGTGCGACTTGTAGCTCACTGAAGACATACTTAAACTCCAAGGTGGTTAGACCAAAATGAGCAGAGTCAAGGAGTACCTTGCTCTGATACCAATTGTAGGAACGAAGTATGTCTACCAGAGGGGGGTGAATGGGAGTTTTAAATTTTCTTCGGAAATATCAAAACTCTCAGAACCCAGCAGCGGAATGAATGAAAATAGTGAACAGTGAGCGAACATAAACTACCGAATGGAAACTAAAACATGCATCGAGGTAAATCACATAATTGAAACATGTCACATGGCACAGTTCGAATGTAAAGAGGAGTAGCAGAGGTGACCAGTAATGCTCGATGGCGACAAGGTATTTGGTAGACCAGTTCGCCCTTCTGCAAAAGGACTACGTTTGGTTGGAGGGGTTGTGATTTAACACAGAAGATAAACTCTCTTCTCCCTATTCTCCTCAATAATTGGTTCGTTAACCAATGCCGATTACTCGTGGTAGATGCTTGAGGCGATCTCCGAACCTTTACATACTTCTTCTTCGAGAACCACAATTACTCTTGGTCTCTGAAGAAATTGACACCTAGCCGTCTAGAGTGTTCGCAGCTCTCAAGAGTAATAGGCGGAGCGTACTGGACTTAGATTCGAGTGATGCTGAACCACTATCTAATTTTTCGGATCTGGGGTTTTCTCTCGGTGGATTTTAAACTCAAATCTCTCGGAGAGTGGGTTGCTCATCAATCTTCTCAGAATCAAACGGAGCAGCCACCGGACAACGCCGATGCGGGGTGGCTATTTATAGCCGCAGCCTTCCCTGATGGGAAATGACCATTTTGGACACGCGGTCCAGCCAATGGCCAACCGACACATTCACAACGGTCGGATTTTGGGAGCAACGGTAACAGTACTTGGGGAGCAAGCAATGCTAACTCCTCGGTCAGAAACAAATCCCTCGCAGCGAAGAAGATCTCAGTCTCTTGCTGGCAAGTATTTGCTCGGAACACAAAGAGATTTCTCTCGCAACTTTCATAGGATTTGGGTTTAGCATCAACGAATCAAAGTTTTGAATGCTACACCCCTCTTAATAGTACGGTGGTCCTGTGACTCAAGAAAGAGAAAAGAAACGACGAATAGAATACTACGTCTTCACTTCGTCTTCAATCTCCTCGGCTGCAGCCACTTTCTTTGGACGGACACCGAACGAATTGCTTTGCATCAACAATTTTTGAGGGGTCACTCTTGTCATCATAATCTTCGGTGATAACCTTCACTGCCACACAGGGGTTATTCTTCGGAGTTCTAATCCAAACTCCTCTTGACTCCAGGGACCTGTTACTTTGTGTGCACTGGCAAACACATTAGTCCCTCACTATTTGTCAACAATCTCCAAAACATAAGGAGGCAAATTATTGCACCAACACATAGTGGTGTATTGATGTGGTGACTATGTGGACTCGTGTGCGCTCTCTCACCTCAAAGAAAATACTGGTAGTCGTAGTTCAGGATAGCCACTGAGTCAAAGCTGGCTTGCTGCAGTTAAACTCCACAACCCCTCTGTTGATACTGATGCATTTGTAGTTAGTTCTGATGTAAGTCTTGCTGAGTACCTTTGTACTCACGGTTGCTTAATTTATGTTTTTGCAGAGGAGACTTCAGTCTCGCTAGTGATTTCTGCAATGAGTTCGACGTTGACCGATTAGTTTGGGAATCCTAGACAGAGGTCTGGCTCCTATGGAGGGTCTTGTAGATAGATAGGCTTCCTAGCCTTCTTTCTTTTCAGCTGTCTGTACTCAGACAAGTTTATGCTTCCGTTGCTTGTATGACTTTGTATGTTGGGTCATGAGACTCATGTTTGTAATATCATGCTTTGTATGGCTCTTTGGAGCCTCTTAAATAAATACTTTGATTCATAGAGTTATGTTGTGATGCCATGTTGTATCTACACATATCGTGCATATTGTGTGTATGTTTGAAATGCATTGGTATGTGTGGGGTTTGACACCTAGTTGTGTGCCTTTGGTAGCCTTCCTTATAAGGAAATGCCTCCTAGTGCTTCCACTGAGCCTTGGTAGTTCTCTACTGCTCCGGAACACATGGATTGACCGACATGTATCCTTCTTTGCTACTGTGTCTGTCCCTACGGGGAAATGTCACGCGGTCTTACTGGAGTCCTGATAGCTTGCTACAGCCCGGTTACACACGTTGATGACCGACACGTGCATTGCTGGGTTACCTATGTATGTCCCTGTACATTTGTGCCACCTTAGTTTATGACTAGTCATGTCGACCCGGGTTCTCTGTCATGTGGATGCTAGCGACATAATCATATACGTGAGCCAAAAGACGCAAACAGTCCCGGGCAAGGTAAAGGCGGCAGCCGTGGGTTACCATGCGTGAGGCCGCAAAGTGATATGATGTGTTACATGCTAGATCTGTGTGACTTAGGATCGGGGTACCGACACGCATGACATTCTTTGGGACGTCTGATACGTCTCCAACGTATCTATAATTTATGAAGTATTCATGCCATATTTATAACAATTCTATATGGTTTTGCTATGATTTGATTAGAACTAACCCGGACTGACGCTGTTTTCAGCAGAACTACCGTGGTGTTGTTTTTTGTGCAGAAATGAAAGTTTTCCAAATGAGCTGAAACTTTTTGGAGATTTTTTATTGGACAAATAAAAAATATTGGCACCAAGACCCACTGGAGGGGGGCCACCCAGTGCCCATGAGGCACCAGGGCGCGCCACCCCCCCAGGCGCGCCCTGGTACCTCGTGGGGCCCACGTGGCTCCGTTTCGCGTGATTCCAACGCTGAAAAATCATATATATTCAGAAACCCCCGAAAGTTAACCTAGATGAGTTTTCACGCCGCCGCAAGCCTCTGTACCAGAGAGATCCCATCTACAGCCCTTTTCCAGCACCCTGTCGGAGGGGGGAAGGCATCACCGGAGGCCATCTTCATCATCCCGGCGGTCTCCATGACGAGGAGGGAGTAGTTCACCCTCGGGGATGAGGGTTTGTACCAGTAGCTATGTGTTTGATCTCTCTCTCTCGTGTTATTGAGATGGCACGATCTTGATGTATCGCTTGTTTTAATGTTTCCATAGCTTATATTATGAGATATAAATTGTGGAAATGATAGAATACAGTAGGCATTATAGGGGAACAATTGTGAATCTTTTTTTGGACAGTACCTAAGTGATGGTTTATTCTTTATCATGCTAACCGTTCTCATGAAGTTCCGTTAAGTTTTGTGTGATTGAAGTTTTCAAGTTTTGGGTGAGATATCGATATGAGGAGAATAAGGAGTGGCAAGACCCTAAGCTTGGGGATGCCCAAGGCACCCCAAGGTAATATTCAAGGAAGACTCAAGCAACTAAGCTTGGGGATGCCCCGGAAGGCATCCCCTTTTTCGTCTTCAACACTATCGGTAACCTCACTCGGAGCTATATTTTTATTCATCACATAATATGAGTTTTGCTTGGAGCATCATTTTATTCTGTTGATATTTGTTTGCTGCTATCAATAATCATGTTTTGTACCTTTTAGTTCAATAAAATTCCATTTATAGCCTTTACTATGCTCAGTTTGCAAGTTCATGTGTTGCTGTTTGAAAACAGAAAGTTTTCTGTTATGTCCAGAATATTTCTAAATAGTCAGAACATGATAAAAATCTGAATTTTTTACACAGTAAGCATGAATGAGTTCTCTGTCACGTGGTAATTTTTCAGAATTTTTGGAGTTAGGGAAGTATGGATTCTTATTCACCTTTTACAGACTGTTCTGTTTTGGCAGATTGCTGTTATAGTTGCATTGTTTGCATATGTTTGCGTGTTTAATGTTTCTATTTGAGGATAGGAGTATTAAATATGCAGAGGCATTTAGTATGCAATGTTTAATTATAATTTTAGTGATTTGGTACAGTAGAGAATGTTAAGGTTTTGAGTTGATTTATACTAACTTATCTCACAAGTTCTTGTCAAGTTTTTTGGAACTTAGGGATACTATTATATGAGAAGAATTAACGAGACACAAGAGTTCAAGCTTGGGGATGCCCAAGGCTCCCCAAGTTAATATTCCAAGATGTATCAAGCATCTAAGCTTGGGGATGCCCCGGTAGGCATCCCACCTTTCTTCATCAACATTATCGGTTAGTTTTGGTTGAGCTTAAGTTTTTGCTTCTTCACTTGATATGTGCGATTCTTGGAATGTCATTTTATTTTGTTTTTCTTGCTGTTTGAATAAAATATCAAGATCTGATTTTTTTTAAATGAGAGAGAGTCCTCACATAGCTACTTAATTGTTTCACTACTCATTGATCTTCGCTTATATATTTTGGAGTAGTTTGTCATTAATTCTCATGCTTCACTTATATCTTTTTGAGAGTTAATAATAGTAATGGTAATTTGCACAAGATATGAATTTGGTCCCAAAGTGATGAATATTCATGAGGGATATAATAAAAACTTTCATAAAGATCATTGGATATGATAGGTGTTATTCCTTGCAATGAAAATAATGAAAGAGATCATATGCTAATCTTATGGAAAGTAATGACATTACATAAAGAAATGTATAAGTGGTAAAATTTATTGGAGGTTAACAAGCATAGCATTAGTCAATGATGCAATTCTTGAAAAAGTTAATAAGGGAAGAGAAGATTCACATGCAAATATACCATCTTGGACATCTTTTATGATTGTGAGCCCCCATTAAGTATTTTATGTCAAAGTGTTGACGTTGGACAAGGAAGACAACATAATGAATTATGTTTGTTCATATTCACATAGAAGTTATATTGTTATAGATCCTCCAACATGTGGTGCTTGCCCAATATCTTTGCTAGCCAAAAATCCGCACCAAGTAGAGATACTACTTGTGCATCCAAAACCCTTAAACCCAGTTTCATGTCACAAGTGTCCACCATATCTACCTATGGATTGAATAAGATCCTTCAAGTAAGTTGTCATCGGTGCAAAAAGCAATAAAAATTGCCTCTAAATATGTATGATCTTTTATTGTAAGGGAAATAAGCGTTGTATGAACTTGTGATGGTAAAGAAATAAAAGCGACGGACTGCATAATAAAGGTTGCTATCACAAGGGGCAATATAACGTGACGTTCCTTTGCATTAAGGGCTTGTGCATCCAACAACAAAAAGCGCATGACAACCTCTGCTTCCCTTTGCGAAGGGCCTATCTTTTACTTTTATGTATTTATTTTTTATGCAAGAGTCAATAGTGTTCTCCTCTATTTCCTTTTTATTTTTCTCTTTTGCAAGCATCATGTGGTGGGGAAAGATCTAGGCACATATATCCAGTTGGATATGAGTGATCATGAGTTATTATTGTTGACATCACCCTTGAGGTGAATAAGTTGGGAGGCGAAATCACAAGCCCCTATCTTTCTATGTGTCTGGCTGAAACTGTTGCTCCATATATATGTCGTGAGTGTTAGCAATCATAGAAGACTAAATGATGGTTGAGTATGTGGACTTGCTAAAAAGCTCCTACATGAGACCCTTCCTGAAAATATGATGAATTGCAATTGCATTGTTGACTAGAATAGTTTGTTAGTTTCCAAGAAAGTTTATGCCTTATACTTCATTGTTGTGATGAATTGTTACTTGCTCATAAGAAGTTTTATGATAATAAATATTGCTGTTATAATAATGATCTTGCTTTGAATCATTCAAGTCCAATGTCCATGCTATAAAAGAAAAGATTATATGATGATTATGATAGGTAGCATTCCACATCAAAATTTCTGTTTTCAATTGCTACTTTATCATGATGACTTTTATGAGAGAAAGTTGATGTTATGATGCTAGAAAAGTGATTGAAATTATCATTGATCAAACTTATGCACTATGCTAGCATTCACACTTCATAAATTATTTCTTTTATCATTTACCTACTCGAGGACGAGTAGGAATTAAGCTTGGGGATGCTGATACGTCTCCAATGTATCTATAATTTATGAAGTATTCATGCCATATTTATAACAATTCTATATGGTTTTGCTATGATTTGATTAGAACTAACCCGGACTGACGCTGTTTTCAGCAGAACTACCGTGGTGTTGTTTTTTGTGCAGAAATGAAAGTTTTCCAAATGAGCTGAAACTTTTTGGAGATTTTTTATTGGACAAATAAAAAATATTGGCACCAAGACCCACTGGAGGGGGGCCACCCAGTGCCCACGAGGCACCAGGGCGCGCCACCCCCCCAGGCACGCCCTGGTACCTCGTGGGGCCCACGTGGCTCCGTTTCGCGTGATTCCAACGCTGAAAAATCATATATATTCAGAAACCCCCGAAAGTTAACCTAGATGAGTTTTTACGCCGCCGCAAGCCTCTGTACCAGAGAGATCCCATCTACAGCCCTTTTCCGGCACCCTGTCGGAGGGGGGAAGGCATCACCGGAGGCCATCTTCATCATCCCGGCGGTCTCCATGATGAGGAGGGAGTAGTTCACCCTCGGGGCTGAGGGTTTGTACCAGTAGCTATGTGTTTGATCTCTCTCTCTCGTGTTCTTGAGATGGCACGATCTTGATGTATCGCGAGCTTTGTTGATATAGATGAATCATATGGAGTTTTCCCCTCTCTATCTTCTTGTGATGAATTGAGTTTTCCCTTTGAAGTTTTCTTATCGGATTGAGTCTTTAAGGATTTGAGAACACTTGATGTATGTCTTGCATATGGATATCTGTGGTGACAATGGGATATTCACTTGAGTCACTTGATGTATGTTTGGTGATCAACTTGCGGGTTCCGTGACCTTGGGGATTTATGCATAAGGGTTGGCACATGTTTTCGTCTTGACTTTCCGGTAGAAACTTTGGGGCACTCTTTGAAGTTCTTTGTTTTGGTTTGAATAGATGAATCTGAGATTGTGTGATGCATATCGTATAATCAAACCCGCGGGTACTCGTGGTGACATTGGAGTGCCTAGGTGACATTAGGGTTTTGGTTGATGTGTATCTTAAGGTGTTATTCTAGTACGAACTCTAGGGCTGTTCGTGACAATTAATGGGGATGGCTCATAAGATTGATCGGGAAGGATAACTTTGAGGTGGTTTCATACCCTACAACAATTTCTTCGTTTGTTCTCTGCTATTTGTGACTTTGGAGTGAACTCTTTGTCGCACGTGAGGGATTTACATATGATTCAACTATGTCAACAATGTTGGGAGATCGCACTAGTGAAAGTATGAACCCTAGGCCTTGTTTCTAAGCATTGCAATACCGTTTTTATGCCCGTTTACTATTTGCTACCTTGCTGTTTTTATATTTTCAGATTACAAAAACCTATATCTACTATCCATACTACACTTTTATCATCATCTCTTCGCCGAACTAGTGCACCTATACAATTTACCATTGTATTGGGTGTGTTGGGGACACAAGAGATTTCTTGTATTTGGTTGCAGGGTTGTTTGAGAGATACCATCTTCAACCTACGCCTCCCGCGGATTGATAAACCTTAGGTCATCCACTTGAGGGAAAATTGCTACTGTCCTACAAAACTCTGCGCTTGGAGGCCCAACACGAGTCTACAAGAATAAGTTGTGTAGCAGACATCACCGTCCATGACGTAAAAAATCGTGGTAGAAGTGAGGGCGAGGAAATTTTCGGGGAGTTGCCGGTTATGGTGGGTGGTCGGGGCCGAGCGATGCAGTGTGGTTTGCGCGTTTCTCTCATACGCGCGCGCGTGTGCGAGGCGTTTGCTAACTAAACCCGAGCGAGGCATTCGCTTACTGAACCCGAGCGATCGATCGATCCCTCGCACTACTACACCCACTGAAGCCGAGCGATCGATCCCACTGCGTACTGAAGCTGAGCGATCCCTTCGCTGCTAACTGAACCCGAGCGATCCCTTCGCTGCTAACTAAACCCAAGTGATCCCTTCGCTGCTAACTGAACTCGATCGATCCTTCTCGCTGCTTTAATGAAGCCGATCGAGCCCCCGTGTGAGACGTAGCCAGCCGGTGTTGGGTTGCCTCTCGATGAACAGTGCCTATTGCTGCCGCGTGCGCGATACACGTAGACACGAGTCGAGACGCATCGATCGAGCCGGTTGGTTGGCTGTGGATGAACAGTTCCCGTTGCTGCCGCCCGCTCGTACGTATGCCCCACCCCAGCCGGTGGGTTGGCTGTGGATGAACAGTACCCTGGCCGTGTGAAGGTGGTTGGCCATCCTCCGACTTCAAGCCACAAGTCAACAGTGTTGGACGCCGCCCCAATACGAACTTCTATCGCAGCCAAGTCCATCACATCTCCGCTAAAGAAGCCCGCGAAGCACCAGATGTGGTCCTTGGTATGTTTTCTGTCAACAACATACCTGCAATAATTTTATTTGATTCTGGGGCTTCTCATTCGTTTATTTCGCGGAGTTTTGCCACCTTGCACAAATTCCCCCCTTCCCTTTTGGACAAAAACTCTTGTGGCCATTGAGTCCCCTGGACTGGATATAATACTGGGGATGGATTGGTTGGTACCACACCAGGTGTGTATCAACTGTGCCACCAAGATGGTGACATTGGTTAACCCGGCAGGCCAAACAGTGCAATTTACTGCTAGCAGGATGATGTCAAAGAAAGGAATGGCATTCAAAGCCATTGCTACAGATATAAATCTGAATCCGGTAGTCAGTGAATTTCCGGACGTATTTCCAGAAGAGATACCAGGAATTCCACCTGATCGGGAACTAGAGTTCACTATTGATGTTGTTCCCGGAACTGCTCCAATATACAAGAAGTAATACCGCATGCCTTCCCCAGAACTGGTGGAACTAAAGAAACAGTTGGATGAATTATTGTAAAAAGGGTACATTCGTCCAAGCACTTCACCATGGGGATCACCTGTGCTGTTTGTCAAGAAGAAGGATGGCAGCTTGCGAATGTGCGTGGACTATCGCCAGCTGAATGAGGTCACCATCAAAAATAAATATCCGCTCCCTCGCATCGATGACTTGTTCGACCAGTTGAACGGAGCCTGGGTATTTTCCAAGATTGACCTTCGAACGGGGTATCATCAGTTAAAAATCAGAAAAGAGGATATCCCCAAGACAGCCTTCACTACAAGATATGACCTGTATGAATTCACAGTCATGTCATTTGGGCTAACAAATGCTCCAGCATATTTCATGAGCAGGATGAACAAGGTCTTCATGGACTTCTTGGACAAATTTGTGGTAGTATTCATCGATGATATTCTCGTCTACTCAAAAGATGAAGAAGAGCATACGCAACATCTCCGTGCTGTCCTGGAAAGATTAAGGACCCATCGCTTGTATGCCAAATTCAGTAAATGCGAATTTTGGCTAAGAGAGGTGGGCTTTCTGGGACATGTTCTGTTAGAACAAGGTGTGGCTGTCGACCCCAGCAAAGTGACTATTGTATTAAACTGGAAGACACCAGCCACAGTAACCGAAGTCCGTAGTTTTCTGGGATTGGCAGGCTACTACCGTCGCTTCATTGAAGGCTTCTCAAAAATAGCCAAGCCACTAACAGAATTGCTGAAGAAGAACCACAAATTTGCCTGGACAGAAGAATGTGACAGCAGTTTCATGGAGCTAAAGACGAAGCTAGCTACAGCCCCTGTCCTAGTTCTTCCGGATATTCACAAAAGCTTGGATATATATTGCGATGCTTTCAGGCGTGGAATCGGCTGCGTTCTCATGCAAGAAGGAAAAGTGGTGGCATATGCCTCCAGACAGCTACGACCTCATGAAGAGAACTACCCCACTCATGATTTGGAATTGGCAGTCGTGATTCATGCATTAAAGATTTGGAGGCATTACCTCATTGGGCAGCAATGTGAGATATACACGGACCATAAGAGTCTCAAGTATATTTTCACCCAACCTGACCTGAATCTCAGGCAGAGAAGATGGCTTGAATTGGTCAAGGACTATGACATTGGAATTAATTATCATCCGGGAAAAGCCAATGTGGTCGCCGATGCCCTCAGCAGGAAACAAGGTACCTTAAATGCATTGATGGAGGGTATCCACCCAAGGCTTCGAGAAGAGCTTGCCAAGCTGAACATGGTGCTGTGTGGCCCAATCAACCCGGATACAATGGAAATTACTCCAACACTTATGGAAGAAATTAAGGTTGCTCAGAAATCAGACAAAGAAATACAAGAGATCAAGGAGCGCATTCCGCAAGGAAAGGCCAAGTCATTCCGAATTGATGACCAGGGCACTGTATGGTTTGAGAACCGAATATGTGTGCCTGATCAAGACAGCTTGAGATAGTAAATACTCAGAGAGGCACATGAATCTGCGTATTTTATCCATCCGGGAGGAACAAAAATGTACCAGGACTTGCGAGAAACCTTTTGGTGGCCAGGAATGAGAAGAGACATAGCATACTATGTCGCCTGTTGTGACATTTGCAACAGAGTCAAGGCTGAACACCAGAAAACCGTTGGGCTACTGCAACCGTTACCAGTTCCCCAGTGGAAATGGGATGACATATGCATGGACTTCATTGTTGGACTACCCAAGTCAACAAGAGGCCATGATGCTATCTGGGTCATCGTGGATATACTTACGAAGGTGGCTCACTTCCTTCCGGTAAAGACCACTTTCAACGCTTACCAACTGGCACAGCTTTACATGTCCCGGATAGTCAGCCTTCATGGAGTACCCAAGTCTATCACATCGAGGGGCTCCTTATTCACTTCAGCATTCTGGCTGCGACTACACCAAGCCCTGGGAACTGTGCTAAAGCATAGCACGGCATATCATCCACAGACAGATGGGCAGACAGAACATGTGAATCAGATATTGGAAGATATGCTGCGGTCCTGTGCTCTCACCTATGGATCCAAATGGGAGGATAGCCTACCCTATGCAGAATTTTCTTACAATAACAGTTATCAGTCAAGTCTCAAGATGTCACCATTCGAAGCCCTGTATGGACGGAAATGCCGCACTCCTTTAAATTGGTCTCAGACAGGAGATAGCCGTATCTTTGGCATGGATCTGATGCTCGAGGCTGAGAAACAAGTCAAGGATATTCAGGAACGTCTGCAAGCAGCCAAGTCCCGACAAAAGAGCTACTATGACCCGAAGCATCGGGAAGTAACTTTTGAGCCCGGAGAATATGCCTATCTCCGAGTTACCCCCAGGAAAGGCATAAAGAGGTTTCACACCCGAGGAAAGCTTGCACTGAGATATATCGGTCCCTTTCCAGTAATGGCTAGAAGAGGCAGAGTGGCATATCAGCTAGAATTACCACCAGAATTGTCAGAGGTTCACGATGTCTTCCACATATCACAGTTGAGAAAGTGCATTGCACCCCCGATCAAACATGCAGATATGAGTGAGCTGGAATTGACTAAGGATTTGACCTACGAGGAAAAACCTGTCAGAATATTGGATGAGATGGAAAGAACTACCAGGAGTAAGACAATTAAGTTTTACAAGGTATTGTGGGATCATCATACTGAGGAAGAGGCTACTTGGGAAAGAGAGGATTTTCTGAGATCAGCATATCCATACTTGTTCCCTGAGCAACCGAATCTCGAGGACGAGATTCATTCTAAGGGGGGTAGGTTTGTGACACCTTGGTTTTTGCAACTTTTTCTTTTCAAAATCTTTCTGGCTTTATTTGCAATTTGGTTGGATTTTGAACCTTTTCAGTTGACTTTGGACTTATGAATTTCTCTCATTAATCCAAAGCCCTTAGCATCTTGCCAAAATCTTGTCACTCACCTTCTGGATCAATTTCCAATTCTCCACCTTTCCCAAATATTCATTTTCTTCCTTTGGGAAAATCTGTCATCACTATGGGTTACAAAGCAACCTATAGTTCTGGTGATCAGAAAAATCCCAAATTAATACCACACTTTCTTGTCATCATCTACTCCCACAATCTTCAAAAACATTTCATTGTCCAGTACAAAGTTTAGTCCAGAAAACTCCATTTGCTCTCTGGACAGTACTGGCCATTTGTGAAGCAACTCATATTTTCCCAACTCAGAAAATTCCCAAATAATTCCCTGAGCTACTAGGGAACCTATCTTTCCACAATATCAAAAAATATCATCTTGTCCAGTACAAATTTTCACCAGCAATATTCTGCCAAGTTTTTGTTCAATTGGAACCCCTGAGAAGGAAGTACCAGCTAGAGGTATCCAATTGAGCTGAAATTTTTATGGCATCTTCTATCCACCAAATAACCCTGCCACACCAAAATTCAGCTCCAACAGATCACCCAGATGAGTGCTACAAGCTCATCTCTCTTCTAGTCCAGTAACAGCACTTGTACATGAACTATATTCAAATCCTGATGAAATCTTCTCAAACTTGGCCAGCTTGGAGTCCTTCCAAGATAGATCATCCCAGACATCTCCATTGGCTCCATCTCCAGCTCACCTCTCCTCTAGATCTCTCTCAAGTTTTCTATCAGAAACTGTAGCTGAAGCTACACTTCTCATCAGAGTGAACCTAGCCAAACCAGAGGCACAGGGAGACTAAATGACCAAGAGAGAACGTGCTGGACATGGTGCGCTGGACTGGCGAGGCCTCTAGACATCCATACCCGTGGTGAGCACGGTACTGGCATGCCAGTACGCGTGCTCTGCATCTCGCCGGCGTCGGTCGAGGTCGTTCCAGTGGCCTCGCGCTGCCATTCCGTGTCTGGAGGTGCCGACATCGCTGCTGCCGTCCACGTACCCCCTTCCCGAAGTCTCCCCTCGCCGGAATCACCCCCGACGACCGCCACGGCATTCGGGCACTGTGCCGCCCGGGTCCGCACTGTGGCCTGCTGCTCGTTGCCTTGCTCCGCTAGCTGCCACCAACGCCATAACTCCCCTCTGCTCTCTCCCATCTCGTCACCCGCTCCCGGCCAGCCAGCGCAGCGTCCTGGCGCCGGCGACATGACCCGAGCTCCGCCGTTCCAGAGAGCTCCTCTCCCCCCTATATAAAGGCCTCCCCGGCCTCCCTCCGCACCTCACCCCACTCCTCCACCTCCCAATCGCCTCCCCGAGCACCGAGCCAAGGCCGAGAGGCCCTCTGGCCTCGCATCTCGCCGGAGCACCGCCACCACCCGAGCTCTGCCTCCTCGCCGATTCGCTTCCTCCCATCCTCAACCGAGTGCACACACGAGCTCACCTCACTTCCCTGACCTCGCTCGAGCTCTTCCCCAACCGGAACCTCGCCGGAATCTCCGTCTCCGACGACACCCGAAACCCACCGCCGCCGGAGAGGAAGGGGACGACGCCGTCCGGCCATCTCTCGCCAAGCCACGGGTACGTGCACGTTCGTCTCGATGAGCTCTTTCGATTCCCATAGTCGCCGGACCTCGCCGCCGTCTGTGTCGCCGGCGACCATCGCCGGAGCCCCGCATCTCTCTGTTCCCTCTCTCCCCATTTAAATCTGACTGATGGGGCCCGCTCGTCAGTGGCTTGCCGAAGCGGTAAGTGGAGGCGCCATGGCGAAATACGCCTTCGACGTGGCCCTTCGCTGGATTTTCTATTTTTTGTTAATTTCCAGATTTTGACCAGAACTTTGACCATCCATAACTTTTTATCCATAAGTCCAAATCAATTGATTCTTTTTGCATCTGGTTTGTCTTGAGCTCCTCTATTTTCTGGCAAATTTTGGTATTTTTCTCATGTTCACAGAATTTCTGGTGAACAGAACAGTAGTATGTGACATTTTCAATTATATATATATTTTAAATATTTTCAGAAGGAAATACTTTTGGATTTGAAGCCCAGGAGTTTGTGGACAACCCAACAGAGCAAGGCAAGCCATGTCATCCATTGCATGAAGCATTTCAATAGTGTTGGCTATTTGATTGAATTTCATGCATTCTTTTAATATGTGATAATCCATAGTAAATTATTTGAATGCCTAGTTACTGCCATGTTAATTTATTCGTGATAAATACCTATGCTGGTTAAATGCTTGTCAACACTAAACCTAATTGGTTGATCTAGTGTCACCTGTCCGGACTTATCCGTGCAGCCACATTTGCCGGTATGGGACGGCCTTGACTTGGTTTGGCTTTGTGCTCTTTTATCGGTACCACCAAACTAGGGAGGGTTATGCGTGCGTGCTGCCCTGATCAGGTAGACGACAATAATCCTGTGAGCCCAGTTGAGTTATTTTGCCGGCGTCCCTGTTTGGGACAGTTAGTGGCCACGACGGTGGCAGGTGTCACGGGGTGACACAGGGGCCACCCAGGACATGACCCTGGGAGGGTATGATTGTCGGTGGTACGATAGGGGAGTCACGGGTCAGGCAGGTTTTGTTGGAGCAGCACTGGTCCACCCGAATGGGAGCAAGAGGCCAGGAGCTCCATAGTGTGGGTAAAGTGCGCAACCTCTGCAGAGTGTAAGAATCTATTCGAATAGCCGCGTCCACGGTATTGGACAGTCCATACTAGGCCACGGGATGATCAACTGTAATAATGATAATAATGATAGAAGAACTTATCTTATGTTCGGAAGTGCTCAGTGGATTGTGAGCATTCTGAGGGTTGTGGGACAACCCAGATGCGAGTAAGTTGGTGCCAGTGCGTAAGCAATTTAAGTACCTAATCTGTTATTTGCCATGCTATTGTTTGCTGCATTGTTTTGGTTGCCATGAGCTTGCGAGTACATTCCAAGTACTCACCTGGCGTATCATGCCAGATGCAGGAGAAGCCGAGGACGGAGGTCCCGATGGTTCGTGCTACGCTAACTAGGCCGTGTCCACAGCAGTGTCCCTGTGGATGGAGTTTTTCGCGCTATGTTCCGCTATGCCGTAGAATCACCTAGTAGTATTGAGGCCCTGCTATGTTCCATAAATAATGTAGATATTGTCTCAGCACGTGCAGTGCTTTTGGCCTCGCTATCGATGTAAATTATGAGCTTGTACTCGAGATATTTCAATAAAGTTCAGTTATGTTCGGTTCCAAGTTGTTGTGTGTTTCCAGTAGACATGATCTCTGGGTTGGAAACACTGGTAAACCGGTCCTCTGAGCCGGGGTGCCACATGGATGAACAGGACCCCATGGAGGCTGGATGAACAGTAGCCGGTGGAGGCTGGAGGAAGTCGACGGTGGATGAACAGTAGCTGGTGAAGGCTGTGGAGGGAGGTCGACCGTGGATGAACAGTAGCCCGTGGAGTCCCGTTTTGCGGTACGCCACACCCCTCCCGATGAACAGGACCCCCGTTTCGACTGTAGGCAGTTGGGGAGAAGTCCGTTTCCTCTGTTTTGCAGTACGCCGGAGCCCCCCCGATCAACAGGACCCCGTTTCGACCGTAGGCGCTCGAACAGAAGTCCGTTTCCTCCGTTTTGGGGTACGCCAGACCCCCAGCCTATGAACAGGACCCCGTTTCGACCGTAGGCGGTCGAACAGAAGGCCGTTTCCTCCGTTTTGCGGTATGCCAGACCCCGAGTCGATGAACATGACCCCATTTCGGCTGTTCCGTCCAAGCCGGTTGGCTCCCGATGAACAGGACGCGTTTCGACCCAGTCGCTTGGCTCCCGACGCTGTTTCCTCCGTTTCGACCTAGCCGGTTGGCTGCCGATGAACAGGAGGCCGTTGTTGTCGTCCGTTGCTTCTCTCTCCATGTACACAAACCCTGGCCATACGTATGCGCGAGTACGCGTTCGAGACCCCGCCCGTATGTACGTACGTGCCCGTATTTTTTGCCATGTAGCTGTACGTATGTGTAGACGATTTTGACGGGTTTGCCTGAACTGCTACGTCGGGGGCTCTACTACGACATGTGCCGCTCCTTACATGCCCATGGTTCATCGTTGCAGAGAGACCGATCGACCAGTATGTACGTACACGTTCACGACCAGATAGACAATGCTACATACGCTTCGACCGGGTGGGTCCCAGCTGTCAGGGAGGATAAGGAGGCACTTCCTCGCATGCGAAGATATAGCTGCTGGGTCCCAGCTGTCAGGGGGGAGGAATCTTTTTTTTGCGCGTAATAAGGAGGCACTTCCTTGCGTGCGAAGATGTAGCTGGTGGGTCCAGCTATCAGCCTCACCGCGTACATTCCTCTTCCGATGGTTGTCATTCATTGACCACGTTGACCACGCCGTGCCGAGAGCACCAGGGCGGTGGACGACGACGAGTCCTAGGAAGGGAACTACGCGAAGCCGGGAAAGACGCGGTAGTGGATGCCCACGCAGAGGGGAGTATGAGGGTTGACTGGTTCGGCTACGGTGTGAGGCTGCTGTCGCCGGAGAATAACAGGGGATGTGGGTGAGTAGAGGGAAGGCTTGGCCAGCAGTGGGAGTAGGGTGAGGCGGTGAGGCCTGTGCGGAAGCACAACCGGCCACGGGAGGCAAGATCAGGCGGTCCCGCCGGAGCTGGTTTGGGCGGCTGGAGCAACAAGATCAGAGATTGAAGAAGCAGCACGGCCGTTGGATTAACATCCAACGGTTGCTGCTGCTAGAATCATTTGTTGACTAAGTTGACAAAGCCCTGCGTACGCATCAACTTAGTAGGCCCACAAGTCAGCCTACAAATATGGTGGGTCCGCGATGTCATGGGGAGCAATCGTTTTTTTCGCGTAATAAGGAGGCACTTTCTTCCGTGCGAAGATATAGATGATGGCTCCCAGCTGTCAGGGAGAAGAATCATTTTTTTCGTGGAATAAGGAGGCACTTGCTTGCGTGCGAAGATTTAGCTAGTGGGTCCCGGATGTAAGTGGGACGAGTCATTTTTTTTGCGCGTAATAAGGAGGCACTTCCTTGCGTGTGAAGATGTAGCTGGTGGGCCCAAGCTGTTAGGGGGAGGAATCATTTTTCTTGCGCGTAATAAGGAGGCACTTCGTGGCATATGACCATGGACCTCATGGGTCCCAGCTGTTAGCCTCTCCATGTACAGTCCTCTTCCGATGGCTGTCGTTCGTTGACCGCGTTGACGACGCCGTCCGAGAGCACCAAGGTGGTGGACGACAGCTAGGCTAAGGGTGGGAATGACTCGGAGCCTGCGCGACAGCACAACCGGCCACCGGTGAGTATAGGTATGACCTGGCCACCGGTGGGAGTAGGGTGGGGCGGCGAGGCCTGCGCGGCAGCACAACCGGCCATGGGAGGCAGAAGCAGGCGCTCCCGCCTACGATGGTTTTGGGCTTTTGGCGGCTGGAGCAACAAGATCAGAGATTGAAGAAGCAGGATGGCCGTCGGATGTCAATCCAACGGCTATAGCTGTCAGAATAGTTTGTTGACTTTTCTTTTTGACCATTATAAATCGTTTTGTGGACTAAATGGACATGCCTTGCGCAGGCTTCGTCCTCGTGGGCCAACATTCTTTTTTTGATAACTCCTCGGCGTGGGCCAACAAAGTAAGCTTCGAAGGCTTTGGCGGACATGCAGCCCATTTATTTAGTTTTTACAGCCCATTTGACTTTGTTTTCCAATACATCTATTTCCTGGTCTGGGTGAAAAAAATACCTACTTACTATTTCTGAGAATTTACAGCCCATTTGATTAGTTATTCGAATACACCTATTTACTGGGCTGGGTAAAAAAATGCGGACATGCAACCCATTTATTATATCTGTTAGTTTACAACCCATTTGTTTTTAGTACAAATAGACCCTATTATTAAAAAAAAGTAGAAATATACCCATTTTCTGGGACGGGTGAAAAAACAATGTTGGTCTGAACAGAGCATTTCCTATAAAAAAATAATTCTGAGCTAGGAATTTTATTGAAAAACTTTAAGTTGGGCTTGGCATTCTTGTATAAAAATATAACTGAGTTGTGCATTTTTTTATAAAAATAACATAGGCTGGGCTGCACTTATTTTAGGTTAAAAGAAAACCTGGGCTGGCACGCGTCTTTCGGCCCAGTTGCATTGATGATGTTCAACGAACAAGGCCTGTGTAGTACAGTACAACTTTACGTAGGTACTCCCGCATTCAATGACGCCTGAAATGGCCCAAACAAGTCTTTTGGACATTTTTGTAAAATCACTGAACTCAAATTATAAGTTAAGAAAAAAGGTAGAGTCCAGTGAAACCTAATTAAAAGCTGTCACGAGCAAAGAAATAATGCAGCGGGTCCCACTTGTTAGCGGGAGAGAGAGAGAAACCGATCGGTCGATGCTTGTGCATACATTTTTAAGCCATATGCATTGCTGATGCTCGGTACAAACTTATATAGTTGATACAATGATATACAACATCATAGCACGTTGAGCTTGCATACAAAAATTTCACGCAGGTGGCACAATAGGGGTGGAGGCAGTGGATCGCTACGGGTAGGGCTATCTTGAAACCAACAAACTCGTACATCACCGTTCATCGTGTTGATCAATGACGTGGAAAAATCTTGAATGCAGTGCAAAGAAAACAGACAGACAAACACAATAAGTTCTGCTAGCGCATTAAGTTGATGTACACCCATTCCGAAAAAACCAGGTACAAAAAAAGAACATGTCATAATCAAATGTATTGGCACATCAGAGCTTGACACCTATAGCTCGGATATAAGTAGTACTCTATCTGAGAAGATTCAGTTGTTACCTCAAATTAGAGCACATCCAGGCAGCCAGCCCGGCCTCTTCTCCCAAAGAAGCAGTGGCCTCCGCCGCGAGATGGAGTAGGCCCTGTGCCATCCATCGTTCCGAGCAACACGGGGAAAGTCTGACGTTGACTCCTGTAATGGACGTCGTCGACGGAGCCCGCCACCAGCGGTGGCGGTAGGAGTTCGATTGAAGGATTGACCACTTCTTCGACATGCACGAAGACTCGATATAGGTACATACGTAACGTGGTCCACGGCGGCCTTGGTGGCGACGAATAGTACAACCCCGGTTCCTGCACTGGTATCTCAACAGCAATCACCTTCGGTATGGTGGACGGCTTCTTCATCCATGCCATAACTATCAGAGCCCAGCTGTCTGGAGGAACAAACATACTTAAGAGCTCACCTCCTAGGTCGTTGATAAGCTCATTCATGGACTCCCTATTCCAAGCCCGTCAAGGCATGCCGTGGAAGGTAAGCTTTGTTAAAAACTCAAGCTCAGAGGGCACCGAGCCCCATCCTGGGTGCCACCGATCGAAGCTCACCAGCGCGTCATCGCAGAACAAATGCCGGGAAGATTCGAACACACGACGGTAGTCAAAAGTTGTCCGAAACCTGACGAAAAAATCAGCCGGTGGCGGACAGACTTCGATGAGCAAGTCACTTATTTGTATGCCGTGCGCAATGCCAAGAGCTTTGACCAGGTCATCCGGCAAGACGGGAGGCCGGTCATCGTTGATGGTTGCCATCAGCACTTTGCCGGCAAACTAGTCGTCAAGTGTCGCCATGCCACTGTTGAGCGACAACACGCAGCGCCCGAAGGCAGGATGGACCTCAGGATCTCCGGCTGGGAATTCCGCGTTGGCCGGCGACATGATAGTGTGCTTGAGTATAGGGAGTAGAGGAAGCGGATTTGGGGGAACTCGGGTAGGAATCGAGATTCCAGAGGTGGGGGAGGGGCGGGGGATTCAGGATGAAAAGGTAGCATGAATTTCGAACGCGCGCCATGATACGTCTCCAACGTATCTATAATTTTTGATTGTTCCATGCTGTTATATTATCAATCTTGGATGTTTTTATATGCATTTACAACAATTATATATCATTTTTTGGGACTAACCCATTAACTTAGTGCCCAGTGCCAGTTGCTGTTTTCTGCCTGTTTTTGGTTTTACAGAATATCAATACCAAACGAAGTCCAAATGCCACGAAACTTTTTGGAGATTTTTGTCTAGACATAACAAACACAAGAAGCTTCGGGAGGAGGCCAGAAGACCCAGGAGGTGGCCATGAGCCACCAGGGCGCGCCTGGGGGGGGGGGCAGGCGCGCCCTGGTGCCTTGTGGGCCCACCTCTGACTATTTTGACCTAATTCAACCACTATAAATTCCCAAAAATCGGGAAACCAACAGAGGAGTCCACGAAATACTTTTTCCACCGCCGCAAGTTTCTGTTCTCGAGAGATCCCATCCGGGGGCCTTCTCCGGCACTCCGCCGGAGGGGGAATCCATCACGGAGGGGCTCTACATCAACCTTGCTGCCCTTCCGTTGACGCATGAGTAGTTTACCACAGACCTTCAGGTCCATAGGCAGTAGCTAGATGGCTTCTTCTCTCTTTTTGATCTTCAATACAATGTTCTCCTCGATGTTCTTGGAGTTCTATCCGATGTAATCACTTTTTGCGGTGTGTTTGTTGGGATCCAATGAATTGTGAGTTTATGATCAGATTATCCATGAATATTTTTTGAGTCTTCTCTGATCTCTTTTATGCATGATTATTATAGCTTTGTATTTCTTCTCCGATCTATTGATTTGGTTTGGCCAACTAGATTGATTTATCTTGCCATGGGAAGAGGTGCTTTGTAAAGGGTTCGATCTTGCGGTGCTCAATCCCAGTGACAGAAAGGGACATGACACGTATGTATCATTGCTATTAAGGGTAAAAATATGGGGTTTATTCATGCGTGAGTTTACTTTGTCTACATCATGTCATTTTGCTTAAGGTGTTACTCCGTTCTTTATGGACTTAATACACTAGATGCATGCTGGATAGCGGTCGCTGTGTGGAGTAATAGTAGTAGATGCAGGCAGGAGTCGGTCTACTTGTCTCGGACGTGATGCCTATATACATGATCATTGCCTTGGATATCGTCATGATTATTTGCTTTTCTATCAATTGCCCAACAGTAATTTGTCTACCCACCGTATGCTATTTTCTTGAGAGAAGCCTCTAGTGAAAACTATGGCCCCCGGGTCTATCTAAATCATATACTAAAACCCTAAAAATACTTGCTGCACTTTTTCTTTATTTATTTTATTTTGTATTTTTGTTTCAATCTATCTATCTATCATATACAATTTAATCTTGCAACTTACCGCCGAGGGATTGACAACCCCTCGTTTGCGTTGGGTGCAAGGATTTGTTGTTTGTGTGCAGGTACTCCTACGAGGTGTTGCGTGATTCTCCTACTGGATTGATAACCTTGGTTTCATAGCTGAGGGAAATACTTACCTCTACTATGCTGCATCATCCCTTCCTCTTCGGGGAAAATACCAACGCAAGCTACAAGTAGCACACCAGTACGCTCTTGCCGCGCAACTGCATGAAAACACCGGTGGCACCCACATGTCAGACTATTATTTCTTTTTTTAGCGCCCTCCATCAGAGTTCATAATTGGCCTATTTGGCATTGCGTTACTACTCAGCCCATATTCAATGACACCTCACATGGCCCAAACAAGTGTACATCACCGAAAAGTCACTGAGCTCAAATTATAACTTGAAAAAAGGATATATACACTGAACACTGGAGAATGGTGATGCCCCCATTTAGCACATCAACAATTTGAAACAAAAAATAGTTCAAAACAACGATATATACAACATGCAAACACTGACTAGCGTCTACTACTGACATAAACAGCAAGACATGAAAGTTAACAAGTCTTGCTAAACCACCAAAACGCACCCATCTGAAGCGCTCAGACTCTCGTGATCCACACACAAATCACAAAGTTCTAAACAGAGCAAACTAGTACATAGTAAGAGTGACATAGACAAGGATGATATAATTACAAGGAGTCTGCATAACAAAAGAGAACATCACCCATCCAGAACAAGCAGCTAATACAGCAAGTCATTCGAAGAGGGATGATCCAGCGCCATAATAATTTGCAGCTCCCCTTCAGCCACCAGTGATTCATAGACACCAGGACTCCACCCTTTCGACACAACTGCCCCATTACCTACCAAACTCAAGGCTTGTACCACATCACTGGCTTTCGGAGTTGAGACATCCAATGATCAAAGTTAATCCAGATGCCTTTCGCATTCTCACCTTCTTTTGGCTGCATGCTGTATCGTTGACAATCAGGGGCGACTGATCCCGTAGATTGGTTCACCGTGTACACACAGTTTTCCCTAACAAACAGAGCCTCCTGCCATCAGGATCCTTGAAGGTGATCTCCTGGTTAATCGGATAATTGAGTCTGAGAAATAGAGAGTGTGAACCAAGGATGTTTACCCGCCTCCAACTCAAAAATCCCGAAGGCCCCAACAAGCTGGTATCCTGCTCATAGACGTGGCATACATTCTCTGGATACTCACGTATTTCACGCTGCTTATACACAATGAGGTTTTTGCAATATAAACTTGCCGGCTGATGCGTGCGAATGATCATCAGTCTTTCGTCGTCGTCTGATCGAGTGAGGAACCAGTTGTGCTTCCCTGTTTTCGGCAAAGGTGGTGTGATTACAAAGGGCAGGAGCCGTATGGACACTGCAACATATCAGCAAGGAGACAAAAAGGACAGACATTGTTAATGTAAGATTAGCAATGTTTAGAGTATGAGAAGGATAATGTAAGAAACAACATTGATCTGTCCTTGTTGGAACTGAGAGGAAAATAGAGGGAAATGTATACTGGGGTCGAAAATATAGTAGTACCATGCATGGTTATGGTTATACTCATGTTATCTCGCAGTCGATTCTTCAGAGGAAACTAATATAGCCATGCATTTTATGTAGTCATGTTCTGTTATCATAAATAAATTCTTCAGAGGAAACTAACACACCATGCATTGTTATATACTCATGTTACGATAATTCTAGACGCACGGGCCAACTACGGAGGTTTTATGGGACCTGCTTTATAACTAATCTCACCCCCCTGATTTTCAGTTGGGGTGGGCCCTTCACCTGATTTCTACCCAATAAGAAAATCCCAGCTCAGCCTCTCCGTTGATTCCGTAAAAAGCAGCCCATGTATGTAGCATTTCTCCTCATGTTCTGTGTGCAAAATTTTTGTGAGGATAATATTCTAGCCATTGATTGCTGAAGGGCGAATATAGGCATGTAGACATGGTAAGCATGATATGATTTCACTACTTCCAAGTATAGAGTTTTCCATATGCACTTTTACTTCACTACTAATGTATGGTTAGATGAAACCAACAATGTTATGCATGTTTCTACATCATGAAAATGAGGAAACTAACATGGCTATTGATACACACTCATATTTAGTAGTATAAATATTACTATAAAGTTAGGAGAAAATCCATATCTTCCTAGCCGTTTAATTATTCAAGGGTACAAATTGGCTGTATAGACATGGTCACAATCACATGATTTAACTACTTCCAAATATAGAGATTACCATTTGGACTTCCAAATATCCCTATTTTATTTCCTGATTTACGGTGTCTCTAATACATTGCCATAGTTCTACTCAAATTCTACTGTAACAGGGATATGCCAATCATCACAAAAGTTCAAACAATGTAATGGCGTTATCATTAAAATCAGACGAAAACAACTTACACGAGGCGTCCCAGCAACATGTGGTGCCATCTGCATTGTCGATCGCGTAGATGATGCCATTGTGTTCAATAGCATCACAGAACTGTGGATCACCATCGATGCAGCTCTTCGAGGGGAGTAGTGTCCACCTACAGTCGGCACCGCCGCAAAGATAGGCGACTCCGCGGTCGAACAAGGCAATTAGCTTGAAGTCTGTGTAATTCCCATATGCCGTGGGCACTTGGCAGATTACAACCTTCAGCAAAACAAGGTCTGTCTAGCTGACTTGGTAATCTACAGGAAGTGGCCCATGACAGCAAATCCCTATATGATCCAAGGGAGGAAGGATAATCTCATGGGAGGTGTGGACGTTCACGAGCACCCACTTCTTCCGGTATTCTCCGACGGCAGCCATCCAGTGGGAGTTCATGCTGACGTAGTACATACTTGACAAGAAGTTTTGGGTGATGGTGGTCGGATCAAAGTCGAGGGGCATGATGTGCGCCACCGTATCATGGTGAGCACACCATCCCGCAACATCAGATAGCAGCAAGCAGGGTGTCTTGAAAATCTCAGGCTTCGCTTCGACGATGGCCGCGTGCAGGTCCCTCGAGCATGCAGCCAGCCGCACGGCGTTGGACATATCCATACGCGAACAATAGAGGTGGAGGATGTCCATGGGGAGATCGCTCCAGCCGTGGCTCATACGGATGCTGCGCGGTTCGGGTTCGGCAATGGTGGAGTTTGGAAGGTGGGGTTTTTTGAGGCTTGATTTACGGGGGAGAAGGCTCCCGGTGCTGGAACGGCTAGCGAGTAGAATAGTGGTACTGGGGGAGGCGAGCGAGGCGAGAGGGTACGCGGGGGGACTGTGAGATGAAGAAGAGTGACCTCAGGATCTCCGGCAAGATGGACATGGAGTGGTGCGAGGGGAGAGGGAGACGAGGTGAGGCATGCATGCTATACAGCAGTGGTGACAGTGACTGCACAGGGTGAGGCTATCTTTGGTAACCCGAACACGCTGCCTGGACTAGGGTCACCTCGGGCGCAGGGTCTTGTCACTTCACTGTGAGGACCAGATGAATAATATTTTGACCAACAAGTACTACACCTGTATTACTACTAGTACTAGTAACATAGGAGTAGTAGGAAAGAGGTTGTGCTAGCATGCCACTGGGTTCACTTCATCCTCCAGGTAGCATCCATATTGCGAGCAGACCAAAATTCTCATGCATGCGGACGCGCGAAGAAGGCCTTTTCTTTTTCTTTTTTGAGTATAGCCGCATATTCCTTAACCAGAAAAGGTTACACACATACATAGCACACATGCAAAATCTTCGAGAAACCACCAGAAGAAGGCTTGGGATCTCGAACTCTGTGCCATGTTCTCTGATAACGCACATGAACTGTCTATTGTCCCCCCAAAAAAATGTCTCGGGAATTAGAGCAAAGTGTAACGGGAAATGCCAAACCGATACGTGTACGTGGAGTAGAACAACAGTATGGGAAGAAAAAAACTGAAACAAAATGGTTAGCTCTGCGGGTATTCGAACGCAGAAGTTGTGTGTCACAGGCACGCGCCAATATCCATCCGAACCGGCACCTACTCGCATAGGCTTTTCGTTTTGCAGACCGGTCTACCTAGCCGTCTAATCAACTGCCTGCATGCCACTTCTCCATTAATTCTCCACTGGGAACTGATTTTCCTCGGCTTCTTCACCTCTCCTTCGTTTGCATTCAAACCCCACAGGATTCACACTGTTTTAACCTCTTCACATACCTCTGAAACCCCTTTAAATAATCATCTTCTTCCACTCTGTTTAACCACCATCTTCTTCCACTCTATTTAGCCACCTAATCCTAATACTCCAAACCATAGCCCTCAGGTCCGGCGGTTCCAAATGGAGAAAGAGATCCGTATGCAGGTTTTTAGCGTCAAACATGTGATCAATGAAGGCTCGTTGAGGATAGCCGCCACCGTCACCGACCACGCAAGGGTTGTTCGGGAGTGGATCAACAATGTATCCAACTCCCTCGAAAATGTGGAGATGAAGATCATTGGTCTCGACGCAGAGTACACCACGCGTGTCACTGAGGAGATTCAACTCGCCGCCATCCTTCAGCTGTGCCTCAGAGATGATGTTTCGGTGTATCACATCATGCATGCGCCCTCCATACCAGGTGAGCTCCATGATTTCTTGTCTTAGGAGGACATATTCTTCTGTGGAGCAACCATCAAAGGGGACAAAAAAAAGTTGGCGCCGTACAACCTTGATGTGAAAAAGACCGCCGACCTACAATCCAAAATTCCTGTAGAGGGTTGTGACAAACAAACACCATCCTTATTCGATGTGGCAAATTTTGTACTTGGGACAAAGCTTGACAAGGGCGACGAGACGCTGGAATTAAGGACGTCTGGATGGGAGATTTATTCGTTGACCTACGAGCGGATAAATTATGTAGCCCTTGATGCCCGTGTGAGTTTCGAGATAGCTGCAAGGTCGAAGGAGCTTGTAGCGAATCCGTCCCCCACAGAAAATGAGAACAACAACACCAAGAAGAAGAAGAAGAAGAAGAAGCAGGGCACTATAGATGGATGAACTATTTCCTCTCTTGTTCCTAAAAAAAATATTTCCTCTCTGTATATATGGATAGATGAACTATTTCGCTGGTGTGCATGTCTTTCGAACAAATGTAGTAGCATAGGTCCACTTGAATATAATGAATTATTTATCCGCCTAGTTTTCTCTCATACTCCTTGCAATGATCAGTATGCAATGCATGTGTCAGACGACATGACAGCTTGTCCATGGACGCTGAACTACGGCGACCATCATGTTCCCACCACTGCCACACGCTATTCCCACGACGCCGCTCGAACCCACGACACCACGTCCCCCGACGTGCGCCTCACCCCCTCACGGCTCCACCACCCCTCCGCCGCGTGCGCTGAGAGTTGCACCCCACCGTGCTCGTCTACCACACCTTTAAATGCTACCTTCATACAAGATTCTGAGCCATTGGATCATGGATCGAGTGGCCAGCATCGGTCAGTGCGAGTTTTGCATAAGACGCCCAAACATTTTCGAAATGGCGCTTTAGTCCACATCCTGAGATGTTGTCCGTTGCCTCACAGATCTAATGGCCCTGGTGTGTCCATATCACGGTAGCATATAAGGTGCGGTAGCACCAGATATTTTCCCACTCGTGCCAAACTCGAGATTTGTTTCTTATTTTTTTCTAACATTTTGTAACGTGGCACGGCATCCGGTGCACCTAAGCCTCTGAAAAAATATTGGAGTGCACTCTAAAGATCTTTATATGCTCAAGAGCAAGTGGATAGTATCTTCTATACCTAAATATCTATACAACGCAATATCTATTTTCTTTCCTAGCCATGTAACCATGCCACATAAGCTAGGCATGCATGCAATCCATAAATTGCAATATATTGCGTTACTCTCCAGCATGCAATGCTGCCACATCATCTATTCATGCCTGTTAGTCATAGGTTGCTTTTTTGCATTAGTCTTAATCCTTCACATTTTGTTAGAAATGACATTCTTTTTAAGTAGTCGTATGATTAATCCAAATATTCATGTTCCATACAACTAAACTTCAAAGGTTTGTCGGAGCCGAGGCAAAGGACGTAGGACGGGCGCGCTGGAGGAGTTGTCGTAGGAGGAGGAGAGCTCGAAGGATAATCTTGCACGTCGGCCGCCACCTGCATATCGGCGCTGGACTCCTCGAGCGCCCACTGGAGCTCACGCTCCTCCCTGGTGCGGTGGAGTCACGGGATTTTCCTGAACCACGATGGTCACCATGAAGTACTCCTCGTCACCGGGGGCATGGTGATCGCGTCCCGACTCCTGGGGTGCTGTCTGGAGCACGCGCTCATCCACCGCGCGAGCTGCGAGGATGCCATGCTCGCGGCCGTGATGTTGGAGAACACGCTCATGCGCCTGAGTGGCGAGGATGCGATGTTCACGGGCGTGGTGCCGGAGCACGCGCTCGTCCACATCGAGAGCGGCGAGGATGCGATGCTCGCGGGCATGCTGCTGGAGAAGGCGCTCGTCCACCTTGTGAGCGGCAAGGACGCGATGCACCTCCTCGTGATCGACCAGGGCGTGCTGCCGGAGCACGCGCCCCCCCTCGTGGCCGACGAGGGCGAGCCGCTGGATCACATTATCCTCCGCGTGGGCGCATTGCCAGTGAGGGCGCGCTACTCGCGGCCGTCGAGGGCGTGCTCCACCTCGGCGAGGTCGGAGACTCCATCGTCTTCCGAGGCCGCGACGCCGCCCACTTCAGTAACGACAGCGTTCTCCGATGGGTGTTGTGTCCGTATGGGAGCTTGGAGCTACAGTACCAATGGAGGCGGGGGTTGACCTTTTCGTGGTTACACTTACACATCGTCTGACCAAGAAAAATAGAATCTAAAGTAGCACAATATGTTGGAACGTGTCGAGGGCTAGCTAGTAGGAGTAGTACAATAAACATCACATGTACACAATATTTTGAGAAGGGTTTTGATGTAATTTGTGTGAGTTGGGCCAGCGTGGATGTACGAGTAGTACTACATCCATATCATTGACATGCATGCATGCAACAAACATTTGTGTGGAAGATTTCACCCTATGTTCATATATTATGTTTGAGAGTGGATTCACTTTTTGTAATTGGAGCTCAGTTTTCCAAGAGAGAATCAAGAGAAGTCTGGTCCTTTGCTTGATTCCAATTTAGACTATCCATGTATTATTGCAAGAGATAGCTAGATATAGAGAGAATATTTGTGTCACAAAGACCCGGGGGGTGGCAGCGAGACATAAAGAGAGAGGGGCATATGCGTGTTCGAAAGACCGTGTGTGTGTCGGAAAGAGAGGAGTGTCCGAAAGGGAGGAAGTGGGTGTGTGCGTGTGCGTGAGAGAAAGAGGTTGCATATGCGTGTTCGAAAGACTAATGTGTGTGTGTTTTTGCCGGAGAGAGAGGAGTGTCCCAGAGGGGGGAAGAGGGTGTGTGCGTGTGCGTGAGAGAAAGAGAGAGAGAGAGAGAGGGGCATATGCGTGTTCAAAAGACTATGTGTGTGTCACAGAGAGAGAGGAGTGTCCGAAAGGGAGGAAGTGGGTGCATGTGTGTGTGTGCATGAGCGAAAGAGAGAGATGGGGGCATATGCATGTTTGAAAGACTTTGTGTGTGTGTCGGAGAGAGAGGGGTGTCCGAAAGGGAGGAAGAGGGTGTGTGCGTGTGCGTGAGAGAAAGAGAGAGTGAGGGGGGTGCGTGTAACGTCAACCTATTACAGGATATAAACATAGAGGGGATCTACAAGGTTACAGGGGCGGGGATATTGGGCGAGCGATAGTGTGTGTGCAATGAAGGACACACAGACATCGTCTGTTTTCATGTGTGAGAGCTAGATAGAGGTCGTCAACATAGCTCACCGGGAGGGGGGAGGGGTAAGGTTATGTGTGGGAGAGAAAGAGAGTAGAGATAGAGAGCATTGCTTGTGTGTCACACGGAGACCTAACTACATAGATAGGAGCCGAGAGAAGGAGAGAATGGCGGTGTGCCTATTTTTTTGATGGGATAGGAGAGAGACCAATAGACATGGATCGTGTGGAGAGGTGTGTGTGTTCCGAGAGATAAAGAGAGAGAGAGAGAGAGAGAGAGAGGGAGGCGTGGACCTAGATACTGAGATGGGTGTTCATGTGTATGTTTCACAGAAGGAATTGTCTAGCTGGTAGCCATGTGATGGCGGCCCAATCATTCGATGAGAGTGGGCATAACTATTGATTTGGTGGATTTTGACGTTGAGGATCCAACTACATCGTACGCGATGATACGAATCGACAATCGCTAATTAAACCAATCTCCCATGGTCACTTATATTGTCGTATGCACGATCAACATGAATAACGAGATCGAGTTCCAGCAAGCAACCGAAGAACCGACAAGAACTAAGATAATGCAATCTAAATTTCTAATATGAATTAATCAAGGATAATGGTGGGGTTCCTAATAGACGATCTGGACAAGGCATTAGTCATACACATCTCGCAGATGCAAATTGTAGCGAAGCTAAACAATGTCTAAACGAAAACACAAGTTTTAATATAGAAAAAGGTAGCTATATATCTATATCTATAAACTATAGTACTAGATTTTTTTATTTCTATATCTATATCTATACTACTCCTTCCGTTTTTATTTACTCTGCATATAGCTTTGACTGTAGTCAAACTTTATAAACCTTGACCAAGTTTGTAGAAAACAATGTGAACATTTATAGTAACAAATTTACATGATGTGAAAATATATGCAACGATGAATCAAATGATATATATTTGGTTGTGTATATGTTAATATATTTTTCTACAAACTTGCTGAAAGTATACAAAGTTTGACTTTAGAGAAACCTAATATGCCATATAATGTATTATATATTATATATTGATTATTTTTATGTAGTCAATGCGTGCATTTGCACGTATACGATATAAACCGTTGATTGATGTTGATCCAATGGTCCAGGTGGCTGGGATTCGGATCTACTATAACCTAATTGTACCCAGACACATTCTTCTCGAACCAGCAGCACGACAGTGCGATCGATCCACACAAGAAGCTCGCAACAAGACCTCCAGATGTGCCACGTGGCTTCATGGGTGCCCCCCACATCATATTATTCGTAATCGTACATTGACTAAGAAAAGAGAGAAATCACCCGAAACAATATCTTGCCCCAATTTTTTTGTTCTTACGAAGTTGTGCCGTGCACGTACCGAAGTACTAGTACTCTAGTACTAGTATAACTTTGTACAGTAGTAGTTGTATAGTTGTACTAGTACAAATTAGTACAGAGTGCTCCTACTCTATCGACATGACTCCCATCTGACACCAAATTTCTTGGCATCCGTGTTACAGCGCTCTTCCCCTCCTCGTTTCTTTCTTCCAATTCAAACTCAGCCGATGCGCGACAGGAGGGGTGGGGGTTTGCCGATAATCGGGTTGCTCAACTGCGGTCCCACATGACAATGAAAATGCTAGGCAACACGCCTTCCCTAGCTATGCGGCGTGCCAGACCGACCGTGGAGTACTCCTGAGTCCCGACCGTGTGGGCGTGCGACTCGAACGCGGCAGGCTTTTCATTTTAAAACTATATAGTACTATGAAAATACATTTCACGGTGCATCTGATCATATTGATTTCACATTGTGAATGTTGATATTTTTTAATATAAAGTTAGTCAAACTTTACAAAGCTTGACTTTGACCAAACTTTATATGCAGACTAAAAAGAAACCGATGGTGTATAAATTGTAACACTATTTTTTTTTTTTGAAATATAAATTGTAACATTTGGTTCTCCTCCTTGGCGCGATCGATAGATTGAAATAATGATTGAAAACGCTAGGGTGGGGCTTTTCCCGCGCGGTAAGCAGGGGAGTTAGCCAGTTTGGCACATCGTCGGTTTCCTCACATGCGGTCCCACATGTTAGTGATACTATATGCCTAGCCAATGCGCGTTGACCGGTGGGCCAGGACGGAGGTACTACGATGCATATAATTGACGCCAAATGTGAGCAAAGGGATCACACATGTCTTTATCGACTGGAATGAGAATGTGATACAGTAAGAATTAAGGCCACGATGACGCGATCGCAGTGGTGGTTACAGGAGGCAAGAAGAAAGATGCATCCATCAACGACCTCCTCCTCCTCGACTCAGTGTGCCGGGCCACCGATCGGTGGCTGAGGAGCAGCGACTTTTGTGGTGAGGTTAAGGTGCTTCTGAACAAAGGCGTCCAAGGTTTCCAGCCGGTTGAGGAAGGCCAACGTCGTAGCGTCCTCACTGGCCTTGTAGAGGCCTATGTGCATGACTTGATCATACACGTGGATGTGTAGGTCGATGAATGCTTGCAGGGCGAGGCGCCTTGCGGCGAGTGCGACCTCGATATGGACATTCTTCGTCGTGTCGGCAGGCAATCGCAGGGCCACCAGTGCTTGAAAGAGGTTCTCACCATGGAGGCCGATTAGGGTTGCAGGGCCTGGGCACGCAAGCTGGAGGAGTACGGCGATGTCGTCCACGAGCTTCTTGACGACGGTGAACTTGTTGATGGTGTCGACGATCATCTTGTCCAACTAAGAGTCGTAGCTAGCGTCGAAGCGGGCTATTAACCAGCCGGTCCAAAGCACCAACGTGAGACGATCCACGGTGTCGTGCAGCAGGCCGGTGTCTCGAATCATCTGGCACAGTTGCAGGCCGCTCGCGCGCATCGCCGCCATGGGTCTGGCTTCTGGTCACTTGGTATGGGAATTGGAGTGAGCACTGTTGCGCTTAGTGTAGGTGCGTAGGTGCGTACGATCTGGCAGATGCATTGGAGTGGAGGGGCGCCTTTATATGAGTGCAAACTGCGTCGCATTCACATCGTGCTGCCTCCTTTCCGCTTCTCCCATTAATTACATCCCTTAGCATGCTAATTGAAGGAGGATGCATCATTGGCCGTTCAATGTTTAGGGAACCGCTACCCTCTCCCTCGTCTGCATTCAAACCGTATCGGGAACTGTCCTGGTTTACTAGATTACCCTCCGTTTCTCAAAAAAAAGTACTACTCCCGAGGGCGTCGCCCGCTGCATGCCCGGCTGAACGCGCCTCCTCGCTGCATTCACACGCCTCCATTAAACCTGCGTGGAAGCCTAGAAACCTACTCCAACCACACGAGCGGGCCGGCATTAATTGCAACGCCGGCCGAGCTCCTCCCGTCCGCCCTCTATTTTAACTGAGGCCAGATGATGGGCCAATCGCACCCCTCCGCCGCTCCCCCATCTCCTCCTTCACCATTTTCTCCACTCTTCCGATGGCTTCTAAGGAGAAGTTCTCCAACATACAAGCCATCTGGGTGGCCCGCCGAGCCCGCCGGATACGAGCGAGGTAGATCGCTGCTCCACCTCCCTCGCCTAGCCCGACGGAGCCAGTTGCCACCCCAAGCCAGCGCGTGGTTCAGCAACTCACCACTCCAGGCCAGCTCGATGAGGAGTGGCGAGTTGCTCCACGCCGGCACGGGCGTTGTCGCTCCCGTGTCTACGACCGCGCCTCCTATGCCTGTGGCCGCGCTTCCCATGCCTGCGGCCATGCCATACTGGCAGAGACAAAAGCCGGGTGCGCGGAGAGCGACGAGTTGGTGGCCAGTGCGTCCGCGTCCGCCGCCATCATCGAGGAGAAGTAGAACACGGGAGGCCGCCACCACTTGGGTCCCATGAAGGCCACCGCCGAGGCGACGACGGCGTTCACAGCCGATGTCTTGCCGGTTCTTCTACGGCGAGGACCTTCGTCGACCCCGCAAGTGTCTTGGTCGAGCTGCCGGACATGAGGAAGACAAAGGGATCCGTGGGCGACCATTTAGATTAGGTTTTAATTATACATCCAGAGCCGGACTAGCACTGCTTAGTTGATGTAAATGTAATGAAATCCATCATGTTTATATGAAAATCTGGCATTTTTATGTGAAATTTGTCATGTTTATATGAAATCCGGCCGTGTTTGCACAAATTTCGTCCGGTTGGTTCGAGTTGTTGTCAAAATGTATGCGGCTAGCGTTGGATGTCGTCGTGTTCGCGAACGGATGCGGGAGGAAATTTGCTGGTTGCCATTGGCGATGCCCTGATGCTGGAAATTATAGTCACATCCCTGTTAGTTAATTGCATGTATGATTCTGAAAACAAAAAGTTAATTGCATGTACAGTACATGAACTTGCACGGTTGGTACAGATTCGTACAAAAAGTTAAAAAATGAAACAAATCAATCCTTAAAAAATTAAACTTGTATTCTAAGTACTCTCTGTTAAATGTGCCTACGTTGCAAGGTGCCCGCTCTCGTTTTATCTGTGGGTTCCACTGTCAGTAAGGTAGAGAAAAGAAGTATATATAAAAACATATACTCCCTCCGTTTTTATTTACTCTGCATATTAGATTTGGCTGAAGTCAAACTTCATAAAGTTTGACCAAGTTTATAGAAAAAAATATGAACATTTACAATAACAAATCTATATGATGTGAAAGTATATTCAATAATGAATCTAATTGTATTGATTTGTTATTGTATATGTTAATATTTTTGTCTATAAACTTTTTCAAAGTTTACAAAGTTTGTCTTTGACCAAAGCTAATATGCGGAGTAAATAAAAATGGAGGGAGTAAGAAACTAAAGTTTCTGACAGGATTCGAACTCAGTTCAACGCGTTTCGAACATCGGGCGCTAACCACTCCACCTGATGTTCTTCCTCGAACAAGCAAGAGATATCTGCCTTTTTATATAGTTACTGTGATAATTGGTTTAAAGTGATATATTTTATGTCTGCCCCGAAGGATCTCGCATTCATTAATAACAAAGAAAAGAGTTGCCTGGTTAATTAATAGAAAACCAGGCGAAGACCATCACATGAGGCCCGTAAAAACAAGGCACAATGGGCGAGTTGGCTACACACACAAGAATGCACACATGTTGTCGAAGAGAAAAGCATCATCGAGGCTGCAGTTCGGCGTCATCGTCATTGCACCTCTGCACGCATGACTCCGGCCGCACCATCAATGACCACCGAGAAATCTATATATCTAAAGGGGCTATGGAGAGAAAGACGTATCGAGAGTGTTTGTGCGAGGCACAGAGACACAACTAGCAAGACTGTGTTTGTTTGAGAGAGAAGCCAATAGATAGATTAAGTTCAAGATCGAGGTGTCACCCTGCTCCTGTCTTTGTTGGGAGGGGCGGGGGTGGGAGAGAGCGAGAGAAAGGCGTATCGAGAGTGTGCGTGTGCTAGGCACAAAGACACAACTAGCAAGTGTGTGTGTGTGTGTGTCTGAGAGAGAAGCCAGTAGATAGATTAAGATCAAGATCGAGGTGTCACCCTGGTCCTACTAATGTTGGGAGGGGGGAGGGTGCCAGAGACACTTAGAGAGAGAGAGAGTTTGTGCGTTACATATCTATATTAGGGGATAGGTAGATAGCATGTGTGCGAGGCATGCCTAAAACATCAGGGAGATAAACTAGCATGTGTGCATGCAAATGCCTGAAATAAATGAAGAGAGAAACAGTGTGTGTGTGTGTGTGTGTGTGTGTGTGTGTGTGTGTGTGTGTGAGCGAACTCTTCTTGAAATCTCAAGACAAAAGGTGCTCAACTAGAATCCCATTGTATGGATTCATATGGTTCTGGGGACTCGAGTTAACCTTAATTAGGGATATGTGTGCGAGACGTAGGTATACTTTGAGACATGAGTGGCGGTGGGTGGGCGGAATTAAAGGGGTGGGGGTGTTCGATAGAGAGAGAGTGTGTGTTTTTGTGTGAGAGACTTGTAGGACGAGGTAGAAAGACGATTTCTAACCTTGACGGAGGGAGAGAAATAAATGGACCGCTCGTGTGTGATTGAGATGCCCACGGAGAAGGGAGATTTGTATGTGTGTGAGAGAGATTGCACAATTCATTCACGTATCACTATCTAACGGTCGAGGACATGCCTCGCTTGGACATAATCAATATCTACTTCGTATCGTGGCCGAAGATACAATATCGATTCAACGCTATAAAGATTGGACAATCACATATCGCATAACTTATACTCTTTTTTTTCAAATAGCCTTTTTCAATCGTGCATGCCAAAGTTATAGTGATATTTCTTCAAACAACCACTGTAGTTATCATGTACATGCACCATTGTTAGTGTTGCATTCAAATTCATTAGTTTTGGATGATTTAAGGTTCTATTATGAAGCAATATACATAATATTCATATATGAATTCAACGGGTACTGCAATTTATGAAATGGATGCCATGTAATCATATGAGGTAACACTTTTAAGTGGTGGACTATAATATCCATTTCTTTTGCGCATCTATATTATCCATTTGTTACTGTACAATATAATTGAAATTAACACGTCAATGCATTGTGTTTAAAATAAAAAATCAATGGCACAAAATTACATATTTACACGAGAAATACATAGGTTGAGCGTTTGCTCCCTTTTTTATGAACACGCCTCAGTTACACCCGTACGATCGGCCGCGCCCGTGTGATCGTAACAAGTTATCGGTGCATCATCCGGGTTATTGTCTTTTTTCTGGGGTCGATTTCATACGAGTTATTGCTGACGTGTGCGCCGTGTACACAGTCGCGCATCACCAGCTTCCCGCTAGCACTGTCCAAAATTAGTTGAAACTGGATACGAACGATCCCGCGGGCGGAAAAATCTCCCGCCTACTTCTAAAATTTCCGCAACCTAGTCTGGAGCATGCAAAATTCCCCTTTTGTCCTTGGTGCAAGGAGAACAACACGGCCCTCATTTACATAATAGGTCGGGGTTGCTTTGGTAACTTCCGCTCCCCCCCACCACACGGCACCTCCATTTCCTCTCCCCTCCCACAAAAACGACTACTCCACAGCACCAGAGCATCTTACAGCACGCCGTCCGTACTTCATCGGCGATTCTACCCCCTTCCCTCTCGAAACCCTAGACTGCTCATCCACCGGCGTACCAGAGCCTATTCACTGTCGGCGTCGTCCACCTCACCGGATCTGCTTCTGAGGCCGCATCTACCCCTCCCACCTCCCCTAGAAACCGTAGACTGCTCATCCACCACTGTACCACAGCCCATTCAGTGCCGGCCTTGTCCACCATGCTGGATCTGCTTCGCCGATGAACTCGTCAACCGCAGCACATCTGCAGCAGCTCCTTCCTACACCGCACCGGAGCCGCTTCGTCCACACCCCCGGAGCCGCCTCACCGATGCCCCTATCGACAGCCTCAGATCCGCTTCGTCGACACCATCCTCAACCCTACCAGAGCTGCTTCACCGACACCATCATCAACCCAACCGGAGCCGCTTCGCCGACGCCCAAATCCACGGCCTCAGATCCGCATCGTCCACACGATCGTCCACCCTACCGGAGCAGCTTCCCAACGCCCTCGTCTTCACCAATGCCCTTGTCCACGGCCGCAGATCCGCATCATCGACACCATCCTCAACCCTACCACCGGACCAGCTCCACCGACGCCCTCATCCATGGTCCTAGATCTCCTTACTGGACCCCGACAGCCACCGCAGTGTCATCACCCTTGATGTTTCTAACCTGGTTCCCACCGTCTGGCAAGATGCCAAGCAACCGCCGTGACCTAGGTACATGTCACCTTTAAACCCGTCTAGCATCACCTGCCAGATGTACTTCAAATATACTAACAGGTCGTTGTTACATGTTATGGAGCTGGCAAGAGCCACAAGGACGATATTTCTTCTGGATCTAACACCTTGGTCAACCAAACTCTTGGACTGAAGCATTGCTATGATCTTGTAAGTGCGTCTCTCTCTTGTATTGTTGTGTGCCTGCCAGCATGCTTTGCTAGGATTTTCTGCCAGTAATCCCTTTGTGTAGCCAATGATTACCACTACTGGCTGCTAAATTAGAGATATAGATGTCATACATTACACAATGTCATAGGTGGCATGAAGGAATGCCAGTGCACTAAATTAGGCTCCCTTAGAGTGCCTCCAAGTCTAGTACACACAGTCATGGGTAGTTTATGCGACGCATACAATTGTTAATTGGTGGTTTAATTATGTGCAAGGGATATGCAATGTATTATCATGTAGAGATGTCTCAAATTAGCTGTGTCAACTTGCAGATGGGGCGCAACAATGAAAAAGTACAAGATTTCTTAGCACAAAATGTATAGTGCATTTTCATGGAACATCGCAAAAAAAATGAGGGGCAGCGGTGAGCCTATATAGCATGGTATGGTAAGTCACTCCATTGCAATCATCGTGATGTTATTTGTTTGGCATTGCTGTTGGCCAGGGTTCTAAGGGCCAGTTATTTTGAGTTATCCTATGAAAATAAGCTCCTGTGAATGTAACATCGAGATAATAAGCCAACCAGTTCTTTTCATTGCCTGCTTTTTCAGCTTATCTGTTGTATGATCAGTGAAAAGTCTATTGCATTATATTTTGTCATTTTGCTGCCCATATGAAAATAAATTTGACTTGCAAACATCATGAATTGAACCCATTGCAGTAATTAATATGATAGGAAAACAGACCATCATTATTTGTTCAAAATGCAAATACAAAGATACATTCTACTTGGCACAATCTACTTTGGTCAATGTCTTCCAAACAGAGGATAATTGCCTGAATTTATATGATTAACCATTATCTATGAAAATTCCATGGTCCAAGTGGCTGGTTTTTATCATATAGCAGCACCACCTGAAAGCATCATATAGGAGCAGCAACAGCAGCAACTCATAGCAATTCATCATATAGCAGCAGCAGCAGCAGCTCATAGCAATTCATCATATAGCAGCAGCAACAACAACTCATAGCAGTTCATCATATAGCAACAGCTCATAGCAATTCATCATATAGCAGCAGCAGCTCATAGCAATTCATCATATAGCAGCAGCAGCAGCTCATAGCAATTCATCATATAGCAGCAGCAGCAGCTCACAGCAATTCATCATATAGCAGCAACAGCTCATAGCAATTCATCATATAGCAAATCAGAATGAAAATTTGGAAAAAAAATCAGAGGAGATCCTCACCTTGTTGGATGAGCTCATCCCGCAACAGCATCTCATGGCCATGACCTAGGAGGAGGGGAGGGGGACGAGGGGCCATCTGCCGGAGTGGGGCGTCGGCCGTAGTTGGGCGGCGGTTGCCGGAGTGGAGCGATGGACGGACCATAGCAGAGCATCTGCTGGGGACCAGCAGAGTGAGGGGCAGCGCCAGAGGGGGGAGCTGTCGGGGAGATGGAGCCCTACCCGCAGACCATCGAGCATCGCTGGAGAGAGCATCGTCGAGGAGCAGGGCAGATGGGACTGGTGGTGGCGGCTCGCGGGAGGAACTCTAGCGCTACAGGCAGGGGAAAGGGGAGAGGAGATGCAGGCGGGCAGGGGAACGAATGCTTGCGTGTTAATTTTTACTTGGGGGTCGGGTGTGATGTAGGCCTGAGCAGTGGCATTTTTAGTGTAATATGGGCAAACAACAGAGTCATTTAGCTATACCCATTGTTTTTAAGGCATCCCTAAGGCGTCGCCTAGGCGACGCTTAGGCGTCAGGGCGCCCTGCGAGCTTGAAACGTCCAACTTGCCTTATGTACCTGCTTAAGGCGTCCGCCTTAAGCTTTAGAGCGTCTGAGGCGTCTGCTTAGGCGTCCAGGTTGTTGCCTTAGTCCATTTTGGACGCCTTAGCTTGCCAGGCAGGCAGGGGGCTGTTTTAGGTTGGAAACAAAGTTTTGGCAGGAAACAGAAATGTTGTTGGCACCAACAGGTAAGAGGGGGGAGAGAGAGAGAGAGAGAAATGGCCCCAATCCACACACTCCTCCCCCTCCTCCCCCTCCTTCTCTCCAGTGGCTCCTCTCCAGCAGATCTGCTTCCTCCTCTGCAGCAGATCCCTTCTGGCAGCTCCTCCCCCTCCTCCTCTCCAACGGCTCCTCCTCTCCAGTAGCTCCTCATTCTCCTCCTGTCCAGCAGCTCCTCCTCCCAGAGAAAGTGCAAAGAGGATGGATGCTATATGGGCTCTACAACCATCAGCAACTACAAGGTGTGTATGCCAGTATGCCTAGTTGCCTACCAACCAAATTCTACTATATTCTGCTGCTTAGAACTCTCTAAGGCGTCCGCCTTGCCTTATGCCTTATCGCTTAGGCAGTGAGGCGCCCCCCAACGCCTTGCCTCGCCTTACTGCCTTAAAAACATTGGCTACCCCTTCAATTTTAAGTGAGCTTATACGGGCTCATTGTGAAGGAATGGGCGGTGGAAATAAGTTCAGGCCAAGCCCATAACTCAAAAACGAGTTGTTTAGACCTTTTATGGCTTATTTTGACAATAAGCTCTCAAAAGGTGGAAAAGAACTGGTCCTTCACCTGCAATTCAATTGTGCATGCAATGATGAATCACTCCTGCCTGCTATAGAGTAGATTTAGGCATCATACATGGCATAACCTAATGCATGTGCATCTCATTATAGAATCTGAAATATGCAATGTTTATTCTAGTTCGTACGTTGCACATGATGTTTAAATGCCTCCTAAATCTGGTCAGTCAAGTGATGGTCTTTAAGCCTCCTTCTATGCTTGTTTTCTTGATATGTAATTCAGTATTGTGCAAGATTTGCTCACACATGTGTTCAATTGCTTGTTTGTATCAGCCAGCCATACTAGAACTATTTGCTTTGATTACTTGCTGTTCATGACCTAACGGAGCTTGTCAATGATTTAAACACTAATGGCTGCTGTAGTGGGGGCTTGTATAACTCATAGGTGACATAAAGGTTTGCCTATACACTAAACTAGGCTCCCCAAGAGTACGTGGAGGTCCAGTTCATGAAGGTACGCCTAGTTTATACATAGCGCACACATAGTAAATGCTCATTTGAGTGTGTGCTAGAGATGTGGCATGTTTCATTTTGTGGTGTCATTTTGTTATATAAACTCATGCTTTGGTGTTGCCTAGAGACTGGAAAGTATGCATATTTATCTTCCATGTAAGGAGAACTGTAACTAGTTTGTGTCACCTTGCAGAGGGGGTGCAACGAAGCAAAGATTCAGGATTTCCAAGTACAAGATGTTAGGAAGGAGCCTTTCAAGAGAAGGAGGAGCAGCACTGAGCCTGTACAACCAGTTATGGTAAGTCATTGTATTACAATTACCAGGACATCTTATTTGTCTCACATTGTACTTGCGTAGGGTTCTTCACCTATAACCCAGTCATTGGGCCAATGATTAATACTCCCTCCGCTCACTATTATAAGATAAGATGTTCTAACTTTTTCCTAAATTAGATGTATGTAAACACATTTTAATGTGTCTGTTCACTCATTTCAGTACGGATGTAGTCTACATTTAAATATCTAAAACATCTTATATTAGTGAACAGAGTGAGAAACTCCTTCCTGCTATGGTAGAGTTCTCGATGTCATAAATGTCATAACCAAACGCATGTTCACATCATTAGCCTCCCTATCATTACTAGGATCTTGAGTACATACTAGTCGAGATACTTCATAGGGGCAAACTATGTTACATTACTTGTTCCATTATATAGAAGATACATCAGTTGATTCAAATGTAGCCAGGCCAAGGATGTTATTGAGGCGTGCATGTATGCATGCTGCCAACACAACAATTCAATTGCTTGTTTGCTTCAGGCAAAATTGCTCTTTTCAATTGCTTTATTTGTCCTCAGTTAATTTGATTTGTCCTCAGTTAATTAGATGCCCAAACAATGCTGCCTCATGTAGGGTACTTGTATAACTATTAGTTGACATAATTAAATGCCTTACCATTTCATTACTCTGGCGAAGTGTGCCTGAAGCTTTGAAGTCCATTAACCAACTATTACTGCATGAGGCTCACAATCTAGTTTATATGAGGCTAATGATTGCATAGTTTTGCTTGCTGTAGTAGGTTTGTATGAATCCCTATGCAGTTCATTATGCTCCCTAAGACTCTTTTGAAACATGGCACACAATGTTCCAGCTAGTTAATACAAGCTACACAATGGCTAACTGCTTGCTTACTTATACGCAAGATATATCTAATGTTCAGTAGCTGCGCGTGGTTTAAATTTGAGCCGGTCTGCGTTTTGGATTTGGCCCCAACATCATGCTCCTTTGGTGAGCTAAGAGAGATTTCTGTATGCGGACTGCACAGACTGCCATCTTTATACTTTTTAAAATATCACCTTCTTATGCTTCATGATGTGTGCATTATTGTTAGTCCTGTTTTGCCATGTACAAGATAGTCTGTCTTGCTCGCTTCACTGTTGTAACTATATTTTTGCTGTAGTCATGTGTACTTACAGAAATATTTTAGGATAAACTGAAATCAACACAAAGCTCTCAGAGTAGTGTGGCATTGCCGTTACCAAATGATTATGGATTGGAATTGGAATGTGCTGATGTTCTAGAGCGTCAACTAGAGGCGGCAAGACAGCGTGCATATGAGTCTCAAGATTTAATCAACATGTTGAGATTGGAGGTGTAGACAAAAGATGCAACAGTCAAAAAAATGAAACAAGAGATTGAGGAAACCACAAAGAAAGTGGAGATTTTGCAGACTGAAATTTGTGCTATCTGAATCTGGCTAATTCTATATTCTGAAGAGATTATAGTTCAAATGGTAAGTTGTGTTGATGCGTGTCCATGATGTATGAGCTGTATGTGCCCTATGTATGTAATTTGCTATTTTTTACGCTTTATTATCACTGTTGGCGAACTATGATGCCCAGTGGATGTAATCTGCTGTAATTTCTTTATTGTATAGTGTAGGATTATTCTTCGTTTCTATGCCTTAAATCTCTTTATTTTATAGTGTAGGTTTTTTTTTAGGGGATTGTAGAGTAGGATAGTTCTATGTTGTTATATATGCTATCGTAGAAATGACGTCCAACAGGCCCAGTCTACGTGGCCCCATAATTGCTCGGATGTTCCCATCTACGAGGCCCATTACAATCATGGGTCGTCGCATGGGAGAAATGGATTTGGAGCTCGAATGTGGGCCCATCGTAATGTGGTCTCTTACCAGGCCGTTAGTAGGCCGAACGCTAGATAGGCCCGCTATAATGGAAACGAGCCCACGGGCCACTAGCAGGCCAAAATGATCGTCTGTTGAGTCTTGGCCCATTTCCTTGACGGTCCGTTAACAGGCTGAAAGCCAATCGTGCCATCTCTTGGCCCATATACAGAACGGGCCTTTAACAAGCCGAAAGTCATGTCGGGCTGGAATTGGGCCATGGAGAACATGGGCCGCTAAGAGGCCGAAAGTCAGGTCGGAATGTAAATGGCCCAACTACGGTGTGGGCCGTTACCAGGCCGAAAGATACACCAGGCTGGAAGCTAGCCCAAATCGCTAATGGGCCGCTAAAAGGCCGAAATACGTACCGCCAGGAATTTGGCCCATGCCTATAATGGGCCTCTAACGGGCCGAAAGACGTACAGCCTAGAAATTGGCCCATCTCTACAATGGACCTCTAACAGGCCGAAAGAACCTCGGTCGGCAAATGAGCCCAAAGACATTGCGGGCTGTTAACGGGCTGGAATAGACGATGGGCCGCAACGGTGTCAAATCGTTAACGGGCATTAATGGGCCGAATTGGCAGATCTCGTTTGGGCCGTTTTTTTAAATGGGCCAGACGAAGTTAGGCCGTAAATGGGCCGGCCCGCTTATTTTGACTGGGCCAGCCTTTTTAACCTAAATGGGCTACTGTTGGGCTGTGCCACATGTCGATGTATCATAGGCGTCTCCCGTCCAATGAATGGATGACATCTGTCGCAACGCCGAGCTGACACGTGGATGCGTCGGCGAATGAGAAATTTACACGTGGAAAATCGCCATTGGTCAGGGCTGCTAACGGGTTATCGGATCCAAACCCGCACCCGATAGCTTAACGGTGACCCGTTACAGTGGATGCCACGAGTCGGTCACCCTTGACGAAAACACTTCCATGACGCGACATTTATCTTCATGGAAGTGGACACTTCCGTGATGATAATTTCAGTATTATCATGGAACACTTCTACGACAGCACATGTATGACTATCTTGATTCTGTCATAAAATTGTCACGGATGTACATGCATGACAGAAAACTTGACCTACTATGACAAAGACGTATCATCACGGAAGTGTTTTTTTGTAGTGATGATGACATAATGTAGACAGAATAAAACCAATCAATATGATCGAACCCCATTGTTTTACCCTTAGTAGCAACAATACAAATACATGCCTCGCTACCCCTTCTGTCACGAGGTGAGGATACCACAAGATTGAACCTACTACTATGCACCACTTCCACTGAAGATAAGTCAATCTAGTTGGCCAAACTAAACGGATAGATCAGAAAGCATTACATAGCTATAACAATCACACATAATAAAGTTCAGAAATAATTCAATTACTTTCAATGAACAATCTGATCATAAACCCACAATTCATCGGATCCCAACAAATGCACTGCAAAAGATTACATCGAATCGATCTCCGAAGAGAACAATGTATTGAAGATAAAAGAGAGAGAGAGAGAGAGAGCCATCTAGCTACTGCCATGGACCCTTAGGTCCTGTGGGGAACTACTCACACATCATCAGAGAGGCATCAAGTTGATGTAGAAGCCCTCCGTGATCGATTCCCCCTCCGGCAGATCACCAGAAAAGGCCTCCAGATGGGATCGCGGAAGAACAAAGGCTTGCGGCGACGGAATCAGGGAATTTATAGCACTGGAATTCGGTCAGACGGAGCCACGAGGGGCCCATAAGACATCAGGGCGCGCCTACCCCCCTGGGCGCGCCCTGTTGTCTTACTGTCTCCTTGTCTGGCTTCTGGTCCTCCCCCGAAGCTTCTAGGGTCCCTCCTTGTCCAGAAAAAAATTGTCAAACTGTTTCGTAGCGTTTGGACTCCGTTTGGTAGGGATTTTCTGTAAAACCAAAAACAAGCAGAAAACAACAACTGACGCTAGGCACTGGGTTAATAGGTCAGTCCCCAAAAATGATATAAAATTGCATATAAAGCATACAGGATTGATAATATAATAGCATGAAACAATAAAAAATTATAGATATGTCGGAGACGTATCAGGGCTAGGGTTCATAGCCACCACCGGTTCATTGATCCTCTGGATGCCGAGACGACTGGTTGGAGTTGGTTAAGTAGTGGAGTGGTGCTGGGCCTCACCGGACCCAGTTGGGCCCGGTCACCTTGGAGTTGGGCTTGCGTAGTCTCTGGGGTCGGGCGTGGCTCGACCCGGTGCCGCTGTCTTATGGGCTAGGCATGTCAGGGACCCTCACATCCCCCTCTCCTTGGAAGAAGGCTTGTCCACAAGCCTTTGCTACCGGGAACCTTGCTTGGAGTGCTTCGCGATCCTCCCAAGTTGTGCCAATGGAAGCTTCGTCTGACGAATGTACTTGGACTTGCTCGATCATGGCACCGGCTAACGGTATCTTATACCGGGGGTGACCCATCGAAGGGAGCCCGGCCCGAGGCTTAACTAGGGCTAACAAGGCCCAAAATAAGGGTAAAACCCTAAGGAGGATGCCGAAGGCCTTTCTTATCCATTAAGACAAGGGAGGCGGTAGGAAAGATTGCATCTGCCTCTTTGTAAGCCCTATACCTCCACTGTCTATATGAGGGGAGGTCAGGGACCTCCACCTTAACCGTCAAGTGAAGCCAGAGGTTGGATGAAGCGGAGTCCACCAAGCCATCCACCGCATGACTATCTTAGTAACTTTAAATTCATGTACTTTCATTACAGCATGAATTTCAAATAAGTAAGACTTCGTGGAATAATCATATTAGCTCGATCAAGTATTAAACAATCAATACAAGATTTTTGTCACACAAACACTTCTATTATAATGCAAACATATGATTGCCAAATGGAGTACACAAAGCATATAGTACTGACCCCCCCCCCCCCCAAGAAATGTTTGTGGATTGGTTCAAGCGACCTCCTTACTACGTGACTTGGGGGCTGCATCATATTTCGGACCTCCAGTAACCCTACAAATAAGGGATACATCCAGTAACCCTACAAATACAAGTACCGGGGGTTGCATTCGCAGTATGCCGACCACCATTATTGAAAAACACAAACGGATGGTCACAGGCTTATGGCCAACCTCGTCGCTCGAGTCATGACAGTCTTAATGAATGCAGAGGACCGACCCAGAGCCCGCAGCCACATCAGTGCGAAAACACACAGACAAGCATGCCTGACTCAAAAGGGGCCCTTGTTCCTAAAGGCCAACATTAGCACACGAATCAATTGGTCGAACAAGGGCGTTCTCCCAGCGTATATAAAGATGTCGCATGACACAACAATGACAGGTCCAATTAAAAACAATAAATAGCACTATAGCAGTACTACAGAACAGTATGTCATAGTCTTGCACAATAACTCGACTCTGTAGGACTATTGGGCTTGGGACGCCTCTTAATAATATTTTGCAGGGGACAGACTCCTGCAGCAAACTCGGCTTCCAGGAACTGCTGAGAATTGGGGCTCCCCGACGGAGGCCTCACCAGAGACCACAACTTCACGTTCAAGTGGTGCGCCCTAGCACTAGCGGAAACTTGTCGAGCACCTTCAAAGGCCACGGAATAAATCCAGTCCTCCAGCTGATCAGGAGACTTCCTGAGCAGGTCCAAGACAGTCTCAATGTCGGACTTCATCCGGAGGTCGTCGCGATATAAGGTGCCAACGGCAACCCCGAGGGCGGTCTTCATCTCCTCAGCCACCGCCACGACCTCCGCAAGCCAGGACTCCGCATCATCATTTTGGATCTCTGGCAACGGAGCTGCAAGAGACAAATAGGGAGCTCGGTTAAGAAGAAGCAGCTTAGTGCTACTTGTGAGCTGCGTTGGGATTTTCACCGAAGAGGAAGGGTGAAGCAATATAGTAGCGGATAAGTATTTCCCTGATGTCTACTACACAACTTTATTCTTGTAGACTCTGTTCGGCCTCCAAGAGTAGAGTTTTGTAGGACAACAGCAAATTTCCCTCAAGTGGATGACCTAAGGTTTATCAATCCGTGGGAGGTGTAGGATGAAGATGGTCTCTCTCAAACAACCCTGCAATCAAATACAAGAAATCTCTTGTGTCCCCAACACACCCAATACAATGGTAAATTGTATAGGTGCACTAGTTCGGCAAAGAGATGGTGATACAAGTGTAGCATGGATAGTAGATATTGGTTTTTGTAATCTGAAATAATAAAAACAGCACGGTAGAAAGTGATAAAAGTGAGCACAAACGGTATTGCAATGCTTAGAAACAAGGCCTAGGGTTCATACTTTCACTAGTGCAATCCCTCAACAGTGCTAACATAATTAAATCATATAACCATCCCTCAACGTGCGACAAAGAATCACTCCAAAGTTCCTATCAATAGCGGAGAACATAGCATGAAATTGTTGTAGGTAGCAAACCACCTCAAAGTTATCCTTTCCGGTCAATCTATTTATCCATACCTATAAGTGTCACAAACAGCCCTAGAGTTTGTACTAGAATAACACCATATGATATGCATGAATGACCTCTAATGTCACCTAGATACTGCAATGTCACCACAAGTATCCGTGAGTCAATTATTCGATATGCATCAAACAATTTCAGATTCATAATATTCAATCCAACACAAAGAACTTCAAAGAGTACCCCAAAGTTTCTATCGGAGAAAGTAGGATGAAAACGTGTATCAACCTATGTGCCTAGATTACCCCATTGTTACCACGGGAATCCGCAAGTTGATTACCAAAACATACATCAAGTGACTCAATAGAATACCCCATTGTCACCACGGGTATCCACATGCAAGACATACATCAAGTGATCTCAAATCCAATATTCAATCCGATAATAATGAAACCTCAAAGGGAAAGACTCAATTCATCACAACAAGATATGGAGGGAAGAACACCATATGATCCAACTATATTAACAAAGCCCGTGGTACATCAAGATCGTGCCAAATCAAGAACACGAGAGAGAGAGAGAGAGAGAGAGAGAGAAAGAGAGAGAGAGAGAGAGAGATCAAACACATAGCTACTGGTACATACCCTCAGCCCCAAGGGTGAACTACTCCCTCCTCATCATGGAGACTGCCAGGATGATGAAGATGGCCTCCGGTGATGATTTCCCCCTCCGGCAGGGTGCCGGAAAAGGCCTCCAGATGTGATAGCTTTGGAACAGAGGCTTGCGGCGGCGGCGTGGGAGTTCTAGGTTTCTTTCTGGGGTTTTCCCAATTTATAGGATTTTTCAGCGTTGGATTCACGTCAGTGGGGTGTCCGTGGGACCCATGAGCTCAGGTGGCGCGCCCTGGGGGGGCGCCACCCAGGCTCGTGACTCCCCTGGACACCTTCCGGCTCCCCCTCCCCCGAAGCTTCCTGGGTCTCTTATTTTCCATAAAAAATCACCGTAAAATTTCGTGGCATTTGGACTTCGTTTGGTATGGATTTTCTGGAAAACCAAAAACATGCAAAAAAACAGCAACTGGCACTGGGCACTAGGTTAATAGGTTAGTTCCATAAAAATCATATAAAAGTGCGCCAAAACCATATAAAATTGTTGTAAACATGGCATGAATACTTCATAAATTATAGATACATTGGAAACATATCAGCATCCCCAAGCTTAACTCATGCTCGTCCTCGAGTAGGTAAATGATAAAAGAAATAATTTATGAAGTGTGAATGCTAGCGTAGTGCATAAGTTTGATCAATGATACTTTCAATCACTTTTCCTAGCATCATAAACATCAACTCTTTCTCATAAAACTCATCATGATAAAGTAGCAATCAATTCACATGTTATGGTTCAAACAATGCATTCTCTTGAAACTTAACAACTTATGTTCTTAGTCACCAAACAATTTCAATTCATCTTATTTCCAACAAAGTCTAAGTAAGAGCTCCACATACTCAATTATCATGTAGTCTTCTATGATTGCTAGTACAAAGCATATTTTTAGAACAAATAGCATTCATCAAACATAGAGGAAGACATGGGCTTAATGTTTTGCCTCCCAACTTACTTATCATAGAGATAATTTGTCAACAATAATAACTCATGATCAAATATATTTGACTGGATATATGTGTCTGGATCTTTCCCACCACATGATGCTTGCCAAGTGGAGAATAATTGAGGTTGAAATAAGAAGCTGACTCAACAAAAATAAAATTGACAGAAAAAATAAAAGATATGCCCTTCGCAGAGGGAAACAGGGATTTGCTTATGTGCCAGAGCTCATTGCTTAAAGCAGGGATGAATACATTTTGAGTGGTGTGCTTTTCCTGTCAACATCACGACAAAGGATTTCAATATCATCCATGCTAAACACATTACTGGCGGTTCCCATGCAGAAAGGAAAAGATTTACTCCCCCACAGCCATACAAACACAAGCCATGGCTAGCCGAATTCACGGGTGCCCTCCAAACAATCAACTTTCCAGGGGGAGTTTGTTTTATTATATTTTTCTTTTTTTTATTTAACGGGACTGGGCATCCCAAATACCAGCCTCTCTCGTGTAAGACGAGTGAATAAACTCTTGTTGTGAGAATAACCAACTTAGCATGGAAGATATTGACCGCCCCGTCGCTCCATGAGTGGTACGGGCACACAAAACAGATGTCTATTTGAATGATTTAGAGATGGCACATGCAAATTTACTTGGAATGGCAGGGTAATACCGTATATAGGTAGATATGGTGGACACACATGGAAGAAACTTGGCTCAAGGATTTTGGATGCACAAGCAGTAATCCCGCTTAGTACAGAAATTTTGGCTAGCCAAGATTACAAACAAGCACCACATGTTGGAGGATCCATAACAATATAACTTCTATGTAAATATACCCAAACATAACTCATTACATTGTCTTCCTTGTCCGACTTCAACTTATTTGATCAAGTTTGAAAATAATTAATGGGTATTCACAATCATAAAAGATGTCCATGATAATATATTTTTATGTGAAATTTCTCTTCCTTATACTAATCTTTCATGAATTGCTTGAATGACCAATATTGTGGTTGTCAAATTTCAATAGATTTTAATTCTAAACCCAATGTGAAATTACTACTAAGTGTGTGGAACATATGTAATTTCAAATTTATGATATTCAATTCATTCAACAATTCACTCTTAGGATATAAGTGAAGCACAAGAGTGAATGGCAAACTACTCCAAAAGATATAAGTGAAGAACAAAGAGTAGTTAATCAATTAAGTAGCTATGTAAAGACTCTCTCTCCAAATCAAAAGTTCAGAACCAAGTATTTTATTCAAACATCAAACAAAATGAAAATAAAAGGACACTCCAAGAATAGCACATATCATGTGAACAAATAAGAACTTAGGCTCAACCAAGACTAACCGATAGTTGTTGATGAAGAAAGGTCGGATGCCTACCAGGGTAGGCATCCCCAAGCTTAGATGCTTGAGACTTCTTGGAATATCAGATTGGGATGCCTTGGGCATCCCCAAGCTTGAGCTCTTATGTCTCCTTAATTCCTCTCATATCAAAGATTCCCTGGGTCTTAAAAACTTGATCCACACAAAACTTAACAAGAACTTGTGAGATAAGTTAGTATAAATCAACTCAGAACCTTAACATTCTCTACTATAGAAAATTACAATTAAACATTGCATACTAAATTTATCTGCATATTTAATACTCCCATTACCTAATAGAAACATTAAACAAGCAAACATATGCAACTATAACCGCAACATGTCTAAACAGAATAGTCTGTAAAGGGGGAATAAAAATTCATACTTCCCTAACTCCACAAATTCTGAAAAATTACCACATGACAAATAACTTATGAATTCTTACTGTGTAAAAATATCAGATTTTTATCATGTCCTTACTATTCAGGAATATTCTGGACATAACAGAAAACTTTTTGTTTTCAAACGGCAACTGATAAACTTGCAAACTGAGCATGGTAAAGGCTATACTTGGAATTTTATTGAAATAAAAGATACAAACAAGATTCTAAATAATAGAAAGCAAATACAAATAAAAGAAGATGATGCTCGAAGCAAAACACATATTATGTGACAAATAAAAATATAGTTCCGGGTGAGGTATACCGATAGTGTTGAAGACGAAAGAGGGGATGCCTTCCGGTGTATCCCCAAGCTTAGGGTCTTGGGAATTGTTGAATATTACCTTGGGGTGCCTTGGGAATCCCCAAGCTTAGGGTCTTGCCGCTCCTTATTCTTCTCATATCGTTATCTCGCCCAAAACTTGAAAACTTCAATCACGTAAAACTTAACGGAACTTCGTGAGATAGGTTAGTATGAAAATAAATCATTCACTTAGGTACTATCAAGACAGGATTCATAATTGTTCTCACATTATGCCTACTGTATTCTATCATTTCCACAATTTATATCTCACAATATAAGCTATGAAAACACTAAAACAAGCAAACTATGCAATAAAAACAGAATCTATCAAAAACAGAACAACATGTAGTAAGCGAATTAAAAGGCATACTTCTGTACATCTAAAAATTCTTGATAATTATTACAGAATAAACAATTTGTATATAAGTACTGTGTAAAAATTTCAAAATTCTCTCACGCTCCAGTACAGAATAAAATCATGTACTGGACGCTAAACTTTCTGTTTTTGCACAAAACCAAATTAACAAGCATTTGTTATCCCAAAGGTCTTACTTGGCACATTATTAAAAGAAAACATATAAACCATGATTACTAAAGTATCTTAATCATGTGGACACACAAAAATAGTAAGGATAAATATTGGGTGGTCTCCCAACAAGGACTTTTCTTCAATGCCTTTTTAGCTAGGCATGATGATTTTAATGATGCTCGCATAAAAGTAAATAATTGAAACATAAAGGGAGCATCATGAATCATATGGCAAGCACATTTAATCCTAACCCACTTCCTATGCATAGGAATTTTATAAGCAAACAATTTGTGGTAGAAAGAATCAACTAGCATAGGAAGGAAAAACAAGCATGACTTCAAAACTTTCAACATAAAGAGAGGGAACTTGATGTTGTTGAAATATATATAAGCATATCTTCCTCTCTCATAATAATTTTCAGTAGCATCATGAATGAATTCAACAATATAACTATCACATAAAGCATTCTTTTCATGATCCACAAGGATAGAAATTTTATTACTCTCCACATAAGCAAATTTCTTCTCATCAATAATAGTGGGAGCAAACTCAACAAAATAACTATCATATGAAACTTGATTGACATAATTAATTTGAGCATTAAAATCATGATGACATGGCTATCACTATTCTTTATAGCATACATGTCATCACAATAATCATCATAGATAGCAACTTTTTTCTCATAATCAATTGAAACCTCTTCCAAAATAGTGGAATCATCATTAAATAAAGTCATGACCTCTCCAAATCCACTTTTATCATTGTAATCATCATAAATAGGAGGCGTGCTATCATCATAATAATTTTTCTCATCAAACTTGGGGGACTAAATATATCATCTTCATCAAATATAGCATCCCCAATCTTATGGCCTTGCATATCATTAGCATCATGGATATTCATAGAAAGCATACTAAAAACATTACAATCATTCTTATCATTCAAGGATTTTATGCCAAACATTTTATTGAATTCTTCTTCTAACACTTTGGCACAATTTTCCGATCCATCATTTTCAAGAAAGACTTCATAGAGATTAAGAATTTGATGCAACTTAACTTCCATTTTTTTGTAGTTTTCTTTTATAAACCAAACTAGTGAATAAAAAAGAAACTAAAAGATCCAATTACAAGATCTAAATATATACCTTCAAGCACTCACCTCTCCAGCAACGGCACCAGAAAAGAGCTTGATGTCTACTACACAACTTTATTGTTGTAGACTCTGTTGGGCCTCCAAGCGCAGAGTTTTGTAGGACAGCAACAAATTTCCCTCAAGTGGATGACCTAAGGTTTATCAATCCACGGGAAGTGTAGGATAAAGATGGTCTCTCTCAAACAACCATGCAATCAAATACAAGAAATCTCTTGTGTCCCCAACACACCCAATACAATGGTAAATTGTATAGGTGCACTAGTTCGGCGAAGAGATGGTGATAAAAGTGTAGTATGGATAGTAGATATTGGTTTTTGTAATCTGAAATGTAAAAATAGCAAGGTATCAAGTAATAAAAGTGAGCACAAATGGTATTGCAATGCTTAGAAACAAGGCCTAGGGTTCATACTTTCACTAGTGCAATCCCTCAACAGTGCTAACATAATTGAATCATATAACCATCCCTCAACGTGCGACAAAGAATCACCCCAAAGTCCCTATCAATAGCGGAGAACATAATATGAAATTTGTGTAGGTAGCAAACCACACCTCAAAGCTATCCTTTCTGATCAATCTATTGAGCCATCCCTATAAGTGTCACAAACAGCCCTAGACTTCGTACTAGAATAACACCATATGATACACATCAATGACCTCTAATGTCACCTAGATACTCCAATGTCACCACAAGTATCCGTGAGTCAATTATTCGATATGCATAAAAAAATCAGATTTATAATATTTAATCCAACACAAAGAACTTCAAAGAGTACCCCAAAGTTTCTATCGGAGAAAGTAGGATGAAAACGTGTATCAACCTATGTGCCTAGATTACCCCATTGTTACCACGGGAATCCGCAAGTTGATTACCAAAACATACATCAAGTGACTCAATAGCATACCCCATTGTCACCAGGGTATCCACATGCAAGACATACATCAAGTGATCTCAAATCCAATATTCAATCCGATAATAATGAAACCTCAAAGGGAAAGACTCAATTCATCACAACAAGATAGAGAGAGAAGAACACCATATGATCCAACTATATTAACAAAGCTCGTGGTACATCAAGATCGTGCCAAATCAAGAACACGAGAGAGAGAGAGAGAAATCAAACACATAGCTACTGGTACATACCCTCAGCCCCGAGGGTGAACTACTCCCTCCTCGTCATGGAGACCGCCAGGATGATGAAGATGGCCTCCGGTGATGATTTCCCCCTCCGGCAGGGTGCCGAAAAAGGCATCCAGATGTGATTTTTTTGGGACTAACCTATTAACTCAGTGCCAAGTGCCAGTTGTTGTTTTCTGCTTATTTTTGGTTTTACAGAAAATCTATACCAAACGGAGTCCAAACGCTTTGAAACTTTTTGACAATTTTTTTGGACATAAGAGACCCTAGAAGCTTTGGGGTGGGTGAGAAGACCTACGAGGAGACGTCAAGGCAACAGGGCGCGCCCTGATGTCTTGTGGGCCCCTCGTGGCTCCGTCTGACCTAATTCCAGTGCAATAAATTTTGAAATATTCCAAAACCCCCAAAGAACCACCCGAAACAATTTTTCCCCCGCCACAAGTCTCTGTTCTTCCGTGATCCCATCTGGAGGCCTTTTCCGGTACTCCGCCGGAGGGGGAATCGATCACGGAGGGCTTCTACATCAACCTAGTTGCACCTCCGATGATGTGTGAGTAGTCCACCACAGACCTACGGGTCCATAGTGATTAGCTAGATGGCTTTCTCTCTCTCTTTGATCTTCAATACAATGTTCTCTTCGAAGATCAACCCGATGTAATCTTCTTTTGCGGTGTGTTTGTTGGGATCCGATGAATTGTGGGTTTATGATCAGATTATTCATTGAAAGTAATTGAGCCTTTTCTGAACTTTATTATGTGTGATTGTTATAGCTATGTAATGCTTTCCGATCTATGGGTTTTCTTTGGCCAAGTTGATTCATTGATCTTCGGTGGAAGTGGTGCACAGTAGTAGGTTCAATCTTGCGGTGTCCTCGCCTCGTGACGGAAGGGGTAGCGAGGCACGTATTTGTATTGTTGCTACTAAGGGTAAAATGATGGGGTTTAATATCTACATTATGTCATCATGCTTCAAGCATTACTCTGTTTGTTATGAACTTAAGACCTTAAGATGCATGCTGGATAGCGGTCGAGGGGTGGAGTAATAGTAGTAGATGCAGGCAGGAGTCGGTCTACTTGTCACGGATGTAATGCCTATATACATGATCATGCCACGAATAACGTCATAACTATGTGCTTTTCTATCTATTGCCCAACAGTAATTTGTCTACCCATCATATGCTATTTTCTTGAGAGAGATGCCTCTAGTGAAAACTATGCCCCCCAGGTCTACTTTAATCATATTACAAAAACCAAAAATACCTTGCTGCAATTTAGTTACTTTTATTTTGCTTTGCAATTTATCTATCTACCACTACCAGATTTAATCCTTGCAATTAACGAGTACAAGGGGATTGACAACCCTCTTACCCGCGTTGGGTGCAAGTATTTGCTCTTGTGTGTGCAAGTACTGCTAAGGAGTGTTTGCATGGTTCTCCTATTGGTTCGATAACCTTGGTTCTCTACTGAGGTAAATACGTATCCGCTACTATATTGCTTCACCCTTCCTCTTCGAGGAAAATCCCAACGCAGCTCATAAGTAGCAGAAAGAATTTCTGACGCTGTTACCGTGGAGACATCATCAAGCACTTATAGGTTCCTACATTCACATTATCATTTACTTGCTCTACTTTTTATTTGCTTTTATTTGCCTTCTCTTTTTCATCTCCCTCCACTTCTCTAAAAAATCAAAAATACCACAAATATTTCGTGATATCTTTGCTTGTGCTTCCATGTGCCTTCTATTTGCTTGCATCTTCGCTTGCTAAAAATTATTGATATGCATCCTCATCCACTTGCTAATCTTTTCAAACAATCCAATTATGATGAACCAATTGCTAGTGAGTTGAGTGCACTTGATTATCTTCATGAAGTTTTGCTTGAAAATCGTGAATCTGAAAATTGTGATGAAGTGTTAAAAGGAGAAATTTATAAAGTGATTCATGATAGCTCCTCGAATGAAAAGCATGATTGCAAGGACGTTATTATAAATTCTATTAATGCCAGTTGTGCTAATGATATGCAAATCTACAAGCTTGGGATGATAATTTTGTTATGTCCACTACTTATTGCAATGATCATGATTGGGGTGATGGTGCTTCTTATGATCTTGAAAATTTGTTTAAGCCTCATGATGAATATGTTATTCATAATAATGTTTACAATAATATTGAAAGTGGGTTTGGAAGAGTGTCAACTTTAGGTAAAAATAATCCCACATGTTTGGAGAGTGTTCAATCTTATGATTTTTTTTTGATAAAAGTGGGTTTGGAGAGGTCATGACTTTAGTTAATATTAATCCCACTATCTTGGAAGATTATAAATTTTTTATGCATATGGATCAGAAAGAGAATATTGTTTATGATTGCTATATTGTTGAATTTGAGTATGATCCTACATGTAATTATTATGAGAGAGGCAAATATGGTTATAAGAATTTTCATGTTACTAAATTACCTCTCTTTGTGTTGAAATTGTTAATCCTTCATTCTTCCTATTTGCATATGCTAGATATTGCTTGTTTTGATAAAAAAATCCTATAAAATGCCTATGCATAGGAAGAGGGTTAGACTTAATTGTGTTTGTTACATGTTATATGATGCTCTCTTTGTGCTTCACTTCTTATCTTTCATGTGAGTATCAATAAATCACAAGCCTATCTTAATGGCTATAAAGAAAGAGCTTGTTGGGAGGCAACCCAATATTTATCTTTTTTGCAATTTTTATTTTTCTTGAGTCACACAATTATTGCTACTATAATGATTGTTTTTTTATCTTTTTAATTAGTGTTTTTTCCAAGTAATGCCTTTGGGATGATTTGAATGATAGTATAATTGATGTTGTTTGAAAATAGAAAGTTTTATGGCCAGTATTTGATTTTACATTTTTTACTGCAACGTCAGAAAAATCTGAAATTTTGACACAGTATTGGATACAAAAATTTTACGTTCTACTAATTTTCAGAATTTTTGGAGTTACAGAAGTATGGATAAATATTCTGTCATTATGTACTGTTCTGTTTTAGACAGATTCTGTTTTTATTGCATAGTGTGCTTGTTTTAATGATGCTATGGATTATATCGGGGGGTATAAGTCATGGAGAAGTTAGAATACAGTACATATTATACAAAAACAATTATGAATCAATTTATGACAATACCTAAAAGTGGATGATTGATTTATTATACTAACGGATCTCACGAAGTTTCTGTTGAGTTTTGTGTGCTGAAGTTTTCAAGTTTTGGGTGAGATCATGATGGATGGAGGAATAAGGAGCAGCAAGACCCTAAGCTTGGGGATGCCCAAGGCACCCCAAGGTAATATTCAAGGAAGACCCAAGCGTCTAAGCTTGGGGATACCCCGGATGGCATCCCCTCTTTCGTCCACAATTCATCGGTATGTTACTTGGAGCTATATTTTTATTCATCACATGATATGAGTTTTACTTGGAGCGTCTTGTGCCATAGTTTTATTTTGTTTTCTTGTTAGTTTTCCACACTCATTGTTTGCTGGACACACCTTTTGAGAGAGACACACATTTATTGTGATTTGTTACAATACTCTATGAGCTTCGCTTATATCTTTTGAGCTATGCAGTTGCTCTTGTGCTTCCATTATATTCTTAGAGCATGGCATTGGTTATATATTTTATAGAAATTATTGCACTCTCATGCTTCACTTAAATCTTTTTGAGAGTCCTAAATAGGAAGTGGTAATATGCACGGGTTATAAGACTAGTCTGAAAATGATAGGTATATAAGAGTGGTATAATAAAAACTTTCAGGTAGATCACTAAATATGAAATGTATGATTTAATTATATTGATGTCCTAATATGAAAGGGTATTAATTCATGATCATTTGTTAGTAGAAATATCAATATTAAAGCTTGTTATGAATTACTCATTTAAGTGTCCATCATGGCATAGCGGGGATGTTAGAGCATTCTTATTCCTATATGAAATCCTTTATGTTGTTTGAATCAGGGGCGCGCGATGGTTAACTCCTACCAACCTCCTCCCTAGGGGCATGCGAGTAGTACTTTGCTTCGAGGGCTAATAAAACTTTCACAATAAGTATATGAGTTCTTTATGACTAATGTGAGTTCATGGACTAATTCAACACTCCCACCTATCCACATATTGCTAGCCTCTTCGGTACCGTGCATTGCCCTTTCTCACCTCGAGAGTCGGTGCAAACTTCGCCGGTGCATCCAAACCCCATGATATGATACACTCTATCACACATAAGCCTCCTTATATCTTCCTCAAAACAGCCACCATACCTACCTATCATGGCATTTCCATAACCATTCCGAGATATATTGCCATGCAACTTCCTCCGTTCCGTCTTATGACATGTGTGTTCATCATCATATTGCTCTGCATGATCATATAGAGCTGACATGATATTTGTGGTAAAGCCACCGTTCATCATTGTAATACATGTTACGCTAGATCATTGCACATCCTGGTACACTGCCAGAGGCATTCATATAGTCATATTGTTTCAGTTTATCGAGTTGTAAGTAAATAAAAGTGTGATGATCATCATTATTAGAGCATTGTCACATTGAGGTAAATAATGATGGAGACTGATGAGTCCTCCAAAATGTGGGGATGAGTTTCATGATATTGTTCTAAAAAAGAGGCCAAAAGAGCCCAACAAAAAAATGACAGAAAAAGAGAGAAGGGGCACTGCTACTATCCTTTTACCACACTTGTGCTTCAAAGTAGCACCATGTTCTTCATATAGAGAGTTTCCTGAGTTGTCACTTTCATATACTAGTGGGAATTTTTCATTATAGAACTTGGCTTGTATATTCCGATGACGTGCTTCCTCAAATGCCCGAGATCTTCATGAGCAAGCAAGTTGGATGCACACCCACTTAGTTTCAGTATTGAGCTTTCATACCCTTATAGCTCTAGTGCATCCGTTGCATGGCAATCCCTACTCCTTGCATTGATATCGATTGATGGGCCTATCCATTGCCTATTAATCCGCCGAGTTGATGTGATACTTTCTTCCTTTTTGACTTCCCTTATAAATCTCTACCACCGCATTCTATTCCACCCGTAGTGCTATGTCCATGGCTCACGCTCATGTATTGAGTGGAGTTGAAAATGCTAAAGCGCACAAAAAAGTATGATCCAATTGCTTGATTTGACACCGGGGTGCTCATGATTTATATTTATGTGGTGAAGGCGGAGTCATGCCATGCTTACATAATTCAATAAGTAGGGGTAACATTCGTTGAGCATCGTATATTTTTAAAAAGTAATGATTATGTTCTTCTATTCATGGATATTATTATGTTGATATCAATTACTTCATTGTTTCTCAATATTTATACCGTAAGAAGATTACATGATAAACATGCTAGGTAGCTGTCGAGGTATGACCAAGACAATCTATGGGACCAGCAAACATCCCTTTGTGCTGTGGAGATCGATGAGCACAAAGAGCAGAATCAGCAGAACACACACACACAGGTTTTACCCAGGTTCAGGCCGCCGTGAGGCGTAAAACCCTACTCCTGCTTTGATTGTATTATGGTGGAAGCACAAGTACAAGGAGCGCAGCTTGCCGGCAAGGTGCGCGGGAAGTGCAGCTACACACGTAGTTTGTGCAAAGTGTCGACCCTTCTACCAGTAGCCATGGCCCTCCTTTTATAGGTTAAGGGGTCACCATAGTGGCAAAAAGGTAAATACATGATGAAATGACAGCTACAGCGCTATCGTACCTAACTCTGTCGGTTTAGGACAAACGCATTAAATGCGATGTTAGGTGTCATGCTGGGTGATAACCCACAAGTATAGGGGATCACAACAGTTTTCAAGGGTAGAGTATTCAACCCAAATTTATTGATTCGACACAAGGGGAGCCAAAAAATATTTGCAAGTATTAGCAGTTGAGTTGTCAATTCAACCACACATGGAGACTAAATATCTGCAGCAAGTGATCAGTAGCACAGTAGTATGGTAAATTGATAGCAGTAGCAATAATAGTAACAGTAATAGTAACGGTAGAAGCAATAGTAGTAGCAATTGTGACAGTAGTAGCAACAGTAGTAACTTAGAAAAGAACAATATGTGAAAAACTCATAGGCATTGGATCGGTGATTATGTTGGATAACATTCATAACCTAGGGCGACACAGAACTAGCTCCAATTCATCAATGTAATGTAGGCATGTATTCCATATATAGGCATACGTGCTTGCGATAAGAACTTGCATGCCATCTTTTGTCCTACCCTCCCGTGGCAGCGGGGTCCATAAGGAAACTAAGGGATATTAAGGCCTACTTTTAATAGAGAACCGGAATAAAGCATTAACACATAGTGAATACATGAACTCCTCAAACTACGGTAATCACCGAAAAGAATCCCAATTATTGTCACCTTGGGGTATGCGGATCATAACACGTAGCAGGTGCGTATAACTTGCAAGATCGGATCAAGAACACAAATATATTCATGAAAACATAAAGGGTCCAGATCTGAAATCATGGCACTCGGGCCCTAGTGACAAGCATTAAGCATAGCTGTGGCACCCCGGCTCAGAGGAACCGGAACACCCCGTATTCCAGCCCAGAGATCAAGTCTTCTGGAATACGGCACTGCTTGGCATAGAACAAATCAACTCTTTATTACAAATACTCGGGGTACAAGGGTTCTGAAGGCACAAAGGTTACAAAGGCACGGTGATACTACGCCTGCTCAGATAGCTCTATGCTAGCAGCGGAACAACTCGTAGTGACGGAATAACTTCTAGCAGCGGAACAGCGACAACGGTGATGAACTCCACTCCGCAGGGACTCTGGCTGGGACGCATCCTAGAGCATGACCTCAGGATCCTCGACAAGCAAGCAATCACGGCATCACCTGCAATCTGGCATGACACGCCAGGTGAGTACTTTGAATGTACTCGCAAGCTCACAGCAACCAAAGCAATCAAGACAAACAACAGCATGGCAATTACAGGTTAATTACCAATGATGAACAAGATACTACTAGAACAACATGAGCATGGCATGTACATATAATTCATGATATGAACATGATGATACTAGCACTAGCATGCAAAGGGGTCGACGTTTAAGGTCTCATGGACCAACTTACTCTGCTCGGAGGTTATCTCGTAACCACCATAGGTATCAATCTTTCTTACCGTCGTGATCATCACACGATCACCTCATGATCAACCATCATCAAGAATACCATCGTGATCATCTCGTGACCACATAAAGATCAACCAACTTCTTTCCTCATCGAACCGGGGTTGTTATTATTCAGATTAATATTACTGTTGACTCATAGTGTGACCTACTACGAACTGCGTCCATGACCGAGGACGCGGCAATCGATAGATTATACACTCTGCAGAGGTTAGTTCACTATACCCACACCACGGAACTCATGGTCTCGTGCTCCCATTCGGGTGGACCAATGACATTCCGACAAAACCAATCTATTGCATGACACTCTCCCGGCGACTCCGACAAACTCCCCTTTGGGCTATGTCATGGGTGACCCCGATGTCAACTTGTGACATCCGCCACCATCGTGGCTGCCACCGTCGTGGCCAAAACAAAACAAGTCGTCCCAAACGGGGACATCGGTATACCATACAACTCGGGCACACAAGGCTTATGGCCGCCTACCTGATCAGGGTAGCGCGCGCACATAACCTTCCCTAGTTGGAGGCACCGGCGAGAGGCATGACAATAGACCAAATTAGGGCCTCCCATAAGGCAAGTGTGGCTGCACTGGTCAGCTCGCTTCGGTGGCACCATGACTCAGCCAACAGATTTGTTCACGTTCGATTAATGCCAGGTTTAACTTGAATGGTGATGAGTTGAGTCATAATAGCATAGCATAATGAAATAACAATGCATATGAGCATGATATTAGTGTAACCATGGATGGGTAACATAACCATTTAACATCAACGATGAGAAATCATTTAGTCTACGGGATGCAAATGAGCATGGCATAATGACGACCATGAATATCACAAGTATTTTCATATCACACCATAACCATTCAAATGAGCATATCATTGTCACTGGCATTTGAAATGATTACAAGAATAAAACATGATAAGAATAACATTAGCAATTAATCATTTCCCTTACTAGATGAAAATGATCATAGCATAAGAAATGAGCATGGATTCACAAGCATATAAGTAACATTCAAAATAATTATATAAATAATTATTCGAACATTCAAGTTGAAAACATGGCTATTGTATTGCCATCATTCAAGTGGCTGTCGTGGCTTGCCTGGGAATGAAGGACTCATCGGGGAGAGGTGCGAGACACTCGCGGTTCCCTCTCGAAGGGGGCTGAATAAGGGCAGGATCAAAATGGTCATTTTCATAATGTTACAACATGGTGAAAATGATGCCAACAGAACGGGCTCGACGAATAGAGAACGTGGGCTTTGGAATCACCTGAATCGGAGTTACGGTCGCGGAGATACGGTCGTTCGTTCGTTAGGCAGAAAACAAATAAAAATCTGTTCACTTCTGCTGCTAACGGATGAACGTCTGCAAATTAACAGATTCGGCTGGAGAGGTAAACAGAAAGCGTACTTCGCGGGAATACGCTTTCAGAGAAGTGAAAGCACACTTTCGCCCGAAGAAGCGCCAGATTACGCTTTCCTTAGGCGAAAACGTATTCCGCTGAATACGTGTCCACTTAAGTGGCGGGCCCGGGCGCTGGGTCACTTACAACTGGGCCCCACCGCGCCTTCTCTCTCTCTCCTCCCTGCCTCCTTCTCCTACCTCGTGCGCGTCCGTGGACAGAGGCGGCCGCGCATTCCGGCGACGAGCCCCGGCGGCACTGGCCACCTCTGGCGAGGCTCTGGCCACCGGCGAGCTCAGGGGAATACCGCGCCTCCGTCTCGGTAGCACACGAACGCCGAGGAGTACCGGAGCGATGGCGGCTTGGAGGGCCGCGGTCGAGGTCGTCAGACGAGATTGAAACCGTGCCCACGGACACTCCGGGGAGAAAGAGAGGGTATGGGGAGGCTCGGCACGTCTAGGGGAGTCCATTGATGATGGTTAGTGGGAGAATGGGACCCCACATTGCTCGAATTTAGGCGGAGCAGAGCGGCGGCCATGGCAATAGTGCGGAGCGAGGAGGGGCTCCGGAGCTCGTTGGAGAGGTCGGGCAGGGATAAGGGAGAGTGGGGAGGAGGATGGAGTGCTCAGAGGGGCTCGGGCATGGCTTATATAGCCGCGGTGAAGATGCCGTGCCCGGATGCCGCCGCGGACGGGTAGGCACCGCTCTGACGCGACCGCGTACGTGTGCTCATGAGCGGAGGGGTTGATGGAGACGAGAGAGAGGTAGTGGAGCGCCAGAGGAGGGCAGACGCGGGAGGGGCAAAGTCCGGTCGGCCACCATGGCCGAATAGTGCCGCAGGCAGGGTCACCGTGGTGCGAGGAGGGCAAAGGAGAATGGGGCCAGGGCTGGGGAGCGAACGCGTGGCTACGGCGGAGCTCTAGGACATGCTGGGATGCGCGGAAGCGGCTGGGAGAGAGGTGCCTGAAGCTAAACGACGCGGAGCGCGCGGATAAGGCATGACCGCGTGGCATGGTGCTCTGAGGGCACGCGGGACTGGAAAAAGGTGTCTACCGCATAGTCCTTCCTAAGTGGGACCACCCTGAGGTGATGGTTCGAAGAAATCAGCTGTGTGCTGATGGGAGTGATCACCTAAAGTTTGTTGTAGCAAACTTGGTCATGAAGTTGTGGTCAAATGGGATGGGGTAAGGGCTAACCAGGATGTCACAGGGGTTTAGGGTAGGAAGGACTACAATCCTGTGAAATATGAAATGATTTGGACCAATATTTGTCATAGTTGCTTCACAACTGCAAAATCTGGTCTAGAAACTATATCATGAAGCTGCACTCACATGGAGTGTTGGATAGGTCTGAAATTTTGTGGAGGATGATGATTTGGTCATCTGAAGGCACTGCAAAAATTTCATACCATTTGGATGAATAAAAATGGTACTTCCTTCACAATGCTTTCTACTGGACAGATACTTGGGGGAATTTTGTAGAGAAAATGGCTTGGTAAAATAATGTAAATTTTTGCCTGCTCAAGGGATATAGGGACATTTAGGTCGTGGATTAATTTCAGATTTTATGAAGCAATATAAAATATAGTTGCTTCACAAACTGAAATTGTGACCAAAAACAAAGATTGGATGCTGTGCTCACATAGATACTTAGATGGAGATGAAATTTGGTGGAGAGTAATGATTTGATCATATAAATGATCTTCCAAGATTTCAACTCATTTGGATTAGCCTAGCTAGTACTTCCTTCACAAAGCTTCTCTCTGGACAAAAACTTTGTAAATTTGCTGAGGAATATTTACTAGGAAAATGAAGCTGAATTTTGGCATGTGGCAATGATTTGGATATGAAAGAGTGCTCAAAAAGTTTGAAGGCAATCAAGAAAAGATAAATAGCACTTCCTTCACAAAGTGCCATACTGGACAGAATAGGAAATGAATATTCCTGAATTATTCTTGAACTAGGCAAGGATGGGTTTTGACATATTTGTGGAATATATGATCCAAAGAATTTATGAGAATTTTTTGGGAATTTTGGGAATGACGGAAATATAGGTTGCTTCACAACCTAGAGCAAACAGGGTTATTCCTTTAATAGAAAAAGGAATATTCCCAAGAAATAAATATTGGGGTTCGGCTAATATGGAAATTACATGGCCTTGGGAAATATTAGAGAGTGACAAGCCACTTGGGAGAAGAAGAAAAGATGATCTTCCCAGGTTTCAAGACCACAGAGCTATCGAAAAGAAATTCCGAATAAAAAGCCAACTAAATCCAAAAGAAAAAGAAAGGGCCAAAAAATCGGGGTGTTACAATAGCAAAGTCATAGCAACATCAATCTCAGAAGATAGTGGATACTAGGGATCAAGCCCTAACAAAACTAACTTGATTACATGATAAATCTCATCCAACTCATCACCGTCCAGCAAGCCTACGAAAGAATTACTCACTCCCGACAGTGAGCATCATGAAATTGGTGATGGAGGATGATTGATGATGACGATGACGGAAGATCCCCCTCTCCGGAGCCCCGAACGGACTCCAGATCTGGCCTCCCGATGAAGAACAGGAGGTGGCGGCGGCTCCGTATCGTAGAACATGATGAAACTTCTTCTCTTATTTTTTTCTCTGGAATTGTGAATTTATAGGCCTGAGATTAGGGTCAGCGGAGCCATGTGGGCCCCACAAGCCACCAGGGCGCGACAGGGGGGTGGCGTGCCCTGGTACCTCGTGGGCAGCAGGTGGCCCCCCTCCAGTGGATCTTGGCTCCTGTATTTTTTATTTAATCCATAAAAAATCTCCAAAAAGTTTCGTCCAATTCCAAGAACTTTTATTTCTGCACAAAAAACAACACCATGGTAGTTCTGCTGAAAACAACGTCGGTTCGGGTTAGTTTCATTCAAATCATGCAAATTAGAGTCCAAAACAAGAGCAAAAGTGTTCGGAAAAGTAGATACGACGGAGACGTATCAACTCCCCCAAGCTTAAATCATTGCTTGTCCTCAAGCAATTCAGTTGACAAACTGAAAGTGATAAAGAAAAACTTTTACGAACTCTTTTGTTCTTGTATCTATATATATGCTTAAATAGTACACAAGTTTTCAGCAAAGATCATAACTAACCATGCAAATGATAACTCTTAGAAATTGTATTCACTCATATCAATGGCATAATCAACTAGCGAGCAATAATAAGATTTCTCAAATGCCAACACTTTGTCAAAACAATAATGATATAATATGACATCATGGTATCTCGCTAGCCCTTTCTGAGACCGCAAAACATAAATGCAGAGCACCTCCAAAGTTCAAGCAGCGACTAAACATTGTAATTCATGGTAGAAGAGATCCAGTCATGATGCACACAACATTAACTATACACAATGCATGAGAATGACAATAGCGCTCTCAGGACTGGTGCTTATTTGAGAAGGTGATGACTCAACAATAAAAGTAAAATAACATCAAAGTAAATAGATGGGCCCTTCGCAGAGGGAAGCAGGGATTTGCATATGTGCCAGAGCTCAAAGCTTAAATCAGAGATAAATATAATTTTGGGAGGTATGCCTTTCCTGTCAACGTCACGACTGAGAGTTTTCAATATCTTCCATACTAAACACATTAGCGGCGGTTCCCAAGCGGTAAAGTAAAGTTTACTCCCCCTCCACTAACAAACACAAGCCATGGCTAGCCGAATCCTCGGGTGCCCTCCATACCAACAACTTTCCGAGGGAGTTTGTTTTATTATTTTGCAATTTTAATTACGGGACTGGGCATCCCGATTACCAGCCCCTCTCGTGCAAGGACAAGTGAATAAACACTCATCATGAGAATAACCCGCTTAGCATGGAAGATACTGATCGCCCCCTGTCGCTCCATGAGCGGTACGGGCACACAAAAAAGATGTTCATTTGAATATTTAGAGGTGGCACATGCAATTACTTAGAACGGCAGGGTAATACCGCATATAGGTAGATATAGTGGAATCATCTGGAATAACTTTGGTTTAAGGGTTTTGATGCACAAGCAGTATTCCCACTTAGTACAGGCGAAGGCTAGCAAATAGGTTCAGAAGCGACCAGCTAGAGAGCGAAAACGGTCATAATCATGCATTATGAAAAATCAACATTGAATACTAGCATGAGTAGGATATAAACACCATGAACATAAATATCGTGGAGGCTATGTTGGTTTTGAATCAACTACATGCGTGAACATGTGCCAAGTCAAGCCACTCGAAACATTCAGAGGAGGATACCATATCATGATACTACATCATGAACATTTTAATGCATATTGACACCCAAGATAAATCATTAAACACTCCTAGCTACTTAAGCATGGCATGAGCAACTATAATCTCTAATTGTCATCATAAACATGTTTAATCATAATATGCTGAATCATGTACTGAGTTAAACATCTTTACAAAAAAAAACAAGTTAAGTTCATACCCGCTTTTCCCTACCACAGTCACTTCATCAAATCATCGTCATTATTGCCTTTCACTTGCACGACCGAATGATATGAAAATTATAATAGTGCAAGAGTGCCGTGGACTAAGCTGGAATCTGCAAACATTTTATTCAAAGGAGAAGACAAGGTAATATGGGCTCTTTGTTAGATCAACAATAATGCATACGAGAGCCACTCAACATTTTCATCGTGGTCTTCTCCTTACAACTACTCAACAAAAGAAAAGAATTTCAGAGAAACACACTGAAATATTTTTGGAGTTTTTAGTTTTTTCTTGAAGGAAGCAAATTAAAGAAGACAAAACAAAAACGAAAAAACTATTTACATGGGAAAGCTCCCAACAAGCAAAAGAAGAAATGGGAAATCTTTTTGGGTTTTCTTTTAATACTACAACTAATTAAGCTAGAAAGAAAAACCGAAAAGAAACGAGAAATATTTTTGGATTTTCTCAAAGTTTTTCAAACACACAAGAAGAAAGCGAGAAAATAAAGCTAACATGGATTATACAATGAAAAAGTATGAACACCGACAACTGGAATGAAAATGTGTGGACATGAATGAAATGTCGGTGAGAGATACGTACTCCCCCAAGCTTAGGCTCTTGGCCTAGTTTGGTTTACTGCCATGGTTGTCCTGGATAATAATCGAAGTGGTAGCTCGTAGAGGCATTCTGAGCCGCCTCCTCAGCTTGACGGACAGCTTCAACTGCCGCATTGTACTCGTGCACCTCGCTCTCTGATAGAAAATATCTTTGTTTGTTCTGAAAATCAAAGAGGGCAGGAGCAGGCAAAGCAACATACACAGAACGATATTTATCAAAAACTAAGTTATATTCATATCCATGTGCATCGTATTTTAAAAACTTATGTTCTCGCATTGCTTCGAAGTTCAAATATTTATAAGGTAAGAGGGGATCATTGAAATTGGGCGAGACCCCTAACCTTGCAGCTAAGCGGGAGGCATAAATTCCTCCATACAAATCACCATTACCCGCGTTACACTGCAGTCTACGTGCAACAATAGCCCCAAGATTATAATGCTTGCTACCAGTCAAAGCTGTATGAATGAGACTCAGATCAGGGGCGCAAAGTGCACTGTAGTCTTGCTTACCAACAATGCATTTACCATTAAAAAGTGCAAAATACCGAATAGCAGGAAAGTGAATGCTAATTATTTTGGCCTGCATAACTCCCCTATCCTCACCATTGCAAATGCCATTAAGAAACAACTCATAATCAAATTTTGGTGGTTCATCTAACGAACCCCAATATGGAATTTTGCATGCATCACAGAATTCTTCTAGAGACATACTATAGGATTTATTATAGAGATGAAACGAAACTCTAGAATTACGAGCATTATACGCAAAATGTTGAGTGAATGAATGAGTGAGGTTGTAGTGCTGTGGAGGCTTATCTGCGACGAAGGCGGAAAGCTCAGTGTTCTGAATGTATTGCTTGAATTCCTCCTTAATCCCTGTACCCAACATGAACACCTCGCAGGGCCATCGACAAGATTTTGCCTCGGCACCTCTCACCGAACTTGCTCTTGGTTCCTCATATGATTGGTGTGCTGATCTTTCACTTGATGACACTTCAAAGGACCTCCTCCTCGAAGAACTCCTCCAGAAGAAGTTCATTTTCCTAAGGAAAAATTTCTGAAATTTTTTGGGCCAAAAAAAGATGTTAACAAAACTTCACAAGATTGATAGCAACTACTCATATGGATGTCTAGAGACCATATCAAGCATTCAAACTACTTGGAACTCAAAGAATTCAACATGCAAGCTCATTTTCAGTAGCACCAAGAGCAGCTAATTATGCAAAATATAATCCACTAGAGCAAAAACTAATTGGAGCAATGGAGGAGTCACATACCAAGCAGCAATCTCCCAAAACAGTTTCAGAAACGAAGCTCCGAGCAAAGAGATCAAAAATCTCAGGTTTGGGAGCAAGAACACGAGAGAGAGAGCTACCAGGAATTTTTGCTAGAGGTAAGAGACGAAGTGGGCTGAAGGGATAAGTGAGGGGGTCCCTGTGGGGCCCACAAGCCACCAGGGCGCGCCCCAGGGGGGTGGCGCGCCCTGGTGCCTCGTGGGCACCTGGGGCATCCCCCTGGTATGTTTTTAATGCCAAAAATTCTTAAATATTCCATAAAAATTCATGTAAACATTTCAGATCATTCTGAGCACTTTCATTTTTGGGCACTTTTTTATTGCACGGATAATCCAGAAAACAGGGTAATCATGGCATTTTATTGCATTTAACTAAAAATAACAGAAAACAAAAGGTGGGTGCAGAAGGTTGTGCTTACTAAATTCATCGATCAGATGCCTCTCAAAAAGAATCCATTAATAAGGTTGATCAAGTCTTATTAACAAACCATTTCCGAGTAACATGAAACCGAAGAACCTTCGTAAAAACACTAGCTTACCTCAATGGGGATGTGTACCTCCCAAATAATAAGAGTTTCATATTTCTTTTTGACAGTAGGAAGAAGGAGTTGAAAACTTCCAATAGTAATTATCGGAGTCTTTTCAATAACATGAATATCATTTACTTGAAATTGTTTCTTCGGAAAGTGCACCGTATGTTCATTACCATTGATAAGAAAAGTAACCTTGCTTTTGTTGCAATCAATAACAGCCCCTGCAGTATTCAAAAAGGGCCTACCAAGGATAATCGACATGTTGTCGTCCTCGGGCATATCAAGTATAACAAAGTCTGTTAGGATAGTAACATTTGCAACTACAACGGGCACATCCTCACAAACACCGATAGGTATGGCAGTTGATTTGTCAGCCATTTGCAATGATATTTCAGTGGGAGTGAGTTTATTCAAATCAAGTCTTTTATATAAAGAGAAGGGCATAACACTAACACCGGCTCCTAAATCACACAAAGCAGTTTTGACATAATTTCTTTTAATGGAGCATGGTATAGTTGGTATTCCTGGATCTCCTAGTTTCTTAGGTACTCCGTCCTTAAAAGAATAATTTGCAAGCATGGTAGAAATTTCAGCTTCAGGTATCTTTCTTTTATTTGTGACAATGTCTTTCATATATTTAGCATAAGGGGCCATCCTTAAATATTGGTCAAACGAGTACGCAAAAAGACTGGCCTAAGCATTTTAGCAAAGCGTTCAAACTCTTCCTCATCCTTATTCTTAGATGGTTTAGGAGGAAAGGGAATGGGTTTTTGAACCCATGGTTCTCTTTCTTTACCATGTTTTTTAGCAACGAAGTCTCTTTTATCATAATGTTTATTTTTAGAAGGTGGGTTATCAAGATCAATAGCAGGTTCTATTTCAACATCATTATCAAGTTCTTTATCATTATCTAGTTGGGCATCCACATGAGCATCATCATTATTATTATCATCAAGTGATTGTTCATTACCAGATTGTGTCTCAGCATCGGAAACAAAAACATCATTATTATCCTCTAAGGGTTTTTCTACCTCAGGTTCACTAGAAGTATGCAAAGTCCTATCATTTTTCTTTTTATTTTTCTTTTTAGATGGACTCGGTGCATCGACATTAATTTTTTGAGAGTCTTGTTCAATTCTTTTAGGGTGACCTTCAGGATAAAGTGGCTCCTGAGTCATTCTACCCCCTCTAGTCATTACTCTAACAGCATGGTCATTCATATTGTTATTCATTTCATTGAGCAATTCACTTTGAGATTTAGCAACTTGTTCTAATTGGGTTTGAACCATAGATGCATGTTTACCTACACCCTTGACATCATTAGCAATTCTAAATAACAGGTCACTCAAGCGATCAATCATGTAGGCATTTTGTTTCAATTGTTTCATAACATTTGCATTGAAATGATCTTGCTTAATAATATAATTGTCAAATTCATACAAACATTGACTAGGAGGTTTGTTATAAGGAATATCACCTTCATCAAACTTTATAAGAGAATTTACCTCTACTACCTGTGGCGGTGTGTCAAGACCATGTATTTCTTCAATAGGTCGTAGATTCTTAACATCTTCAGCTTTAATACCTTTTTCCTTCATACATTTCTTTGCTTCTTGCATATCTTCAGGACTGAGAAATAAAATACCCCTCTTCTTCGGAGTGGGTTTAGGCGGTGGTTCAGGAAGTATCCAATCATTATCATTCTTCAATATATTATTCAATAATTCCTCAGCTTGTTCAATAGTTCGTTCCCTAAAAACACAACCATCACAACTATCTAGGTAGTCCCTAGAAGCATCGGTTAGTCCATTATAAAAGATATCAAGTATTTCATTCTTCATAAGAGGATGATCAGGCAAAGCATTAAGTAATTGGAGAAGCCTCCCCCAAGCTTGAGGGAGATTCTCTTCTTCAATTTGCACAAAGTTAAATATTTCCAGTAAAGCAGCTTGTTTCTTATGAGCAGGAAAATATTTTTCAGAGAAGTAATATATCATATCCTGGGGACTACGCACACAACCAGGAGCAAGAGTATTATACCATTCCTTAGCACCACCCTTTAATGAGAAAGGAAACAACTTAAGGATATAGTAATAGCGAAATTTTTCCTCATGAGCGAATAGGGTGGCTATATCATTTAATTTAGTAAGATGTGCCACAACGGTTTCAGTTTCATAGCCATGGAAAGGATCAGATTCATCCAAAGTAATTAACTCAGGATCGACAGTGAATTCATAATCCTTATCAGTAACAAATATGGGAGAGGTAGCAAACTTAGGATCATATTTCATTCTCTCCTTCATAGATTTTTCTTTCATTTCAGCAAGCAAGTTTATAACTTCATCTCTATCATTAGAAGCAAGAATGGCTCTAGCCGTCTCCCTATCAAAGACATGTTCATCAGGTGATTCAACTCTAGTAGGAGAGCTAGGCATAATATGTGAATCATAATTCTCAAGAGTTTCAACATTTTCAACATTCTCAATTTCTTTAGCTTTAGCAAGTTGTTCATCAAGAAATTCACCAAGTGTCGAGGTACGACCATCTATGGGGCCATGCAGCCCCTTTGTGGTTCGGCGGGGAGGATCGGCGTGCACAAAGAGCATGAACAATGGAGCGTGAGGGATTTTACCCAGGTTCGGGCCGCTGAGAAGCGTAAAACCCTACTCCTACTTTTGGTGTATTAGTGGTGTGGAAGCACAGTAAAAGGAGCGCTTCTCCCGGCAAGGTGCGGAGAGAGCAGCTACACGAGAGGTGCCTGTGTTTGAAAAGGAGTCCGAATCCGCTAAACTGTTGCCCTGGCCCTCCTTTTATAGCTCAAGGGGTTACCACAGTGGCAAAACAGTAATTACAGTGTGACTAGATAGTAAACAGTGTTATCATACCTAACTCTGCCAGTTTAGGACAAAGGCATTTAATGCGCCGTTAGGTGTCATGCGGAGAGGTAGTCCCGGCAAGGTTTCTGCACCGCTTGCTCAGCTACCTCGTATTACCTTGACACGCCTCCTGGACGGGTGTCATTAGAGGCAAATCTTGTCCCAGCGAGCTGACACGTGCCCGACAAGCCTCACCAACCAACCTGCGCGGTCGACACCTCACGCATCAGCGAACACCTATGCGGCGAGGTGGAGCGCTGGAGGGCTGGCATAAGCTTGCCGGCATGGAGCTTGCCGGGTCTTCTCCTTGCCGGTTTATGCTTGCCGGCGAGGAATTGTCTTCACCCTTGGTGTTAGTTGAGTGTCGAGCCTTGAGCTTCTCCTTGGTAGCTTCTTCGGCTGGTCTTGGAGTCTTGGTCTTGGTAGTTCCCGGCAAGGCCTCGTCCTGCAAGGAGGCTGCTACTGTCTGTGCATAAGTCAGGGTATAAAATACCCATGTTTTATACACCGACAGGAGCCCCCGGGCCTGGGCCATACGCGCGTCCGAGGCATCGTTGGGCTAGGCCCAAGTAATGCACAGACACGCGGCGGGAAACCGTAATTATAATTTTTGTCATGATGGTCTTCATTCTTTGAGATCTTCTTTGCTTCCTCACTAATCTGGACTTGGGTGTGTCCTCGGCCGTCTTCCGGCAACTCTTGCTGTCGGGCTAGTCACGGGCCGGCACGCGCCACGCGTGGCGAGGAGTAACTGCCATACCTGTCGTTACTCCTCCTTTTTTTGCGCCCTTCCATCACGAGCGTCTGCGTACATGCAAGGCAGCGGATTGGCGAAGAGGGGCGGTCGTTGGAGTGGTGCGCCTGGTAATGGGCGCAAAACGCAGGATTGGTGAACTTGGACGGCCGCCGGAGTAGTGCGCCTGCCTGCAAGGCGCAGGATTGGGGAGATTGGGCGGCCGCCCGAGGACGGTGAAGAGCCAGCCCCCGCATCCTCCCTATAAAGAGGGGGCTGCGGGATGCGATGCTCATCCACTTCCTTCGTCCCATCCTTCCAGCGGCTACTATCCTTGCCTCCTTCCTCTTCCTTCCTCCCGCTTCCGTGGCCACCATGGTGAGGGGGAAGGGCCGGGCTCGTTGGCCTGCCACCGCCACACGGGCTTCTCTTCGGGATCGTGCTGGCGCTTCTGCAGCAGCCGTGGAGGTCAGCCCCGGCGCTCGGGGTGGAGCCGCGGGTCGTGGAAGACGCGTCGCCCGGGGATGAGGTGGCCGTGGCGGCGCGCTCGCTACTCCGCCTCCAGCCAACCAGCCCTTGGCAGAAGGCCACATGGAGGATACGGCGCGCGAGTTCGTCGTGGAGCTGCGCGACCGGCCACGGAGTCGGCTGCGGCTTCCTCGACCTTTTTCCAGGGAGATGGAGGGCGTTGACTTGCGCGGCTTGTGGCTGCGTGTTGACGGCTGCTGCCATGGCTCAGTCTGGGTGGCCGTCGAAGCTTTCGCCGCCGGCATCTTGTACTTCACGCGAGGGTGGAAGTCCTTTGTCCGTGCTCGCTTCCTAGGGTAGGGGCATATCCTCCACTTCAGGCTGGACGGGGATGACACGCTCGTCGTGAAGTTCTTCGGGGCTTCAGGCGCTCGTCTGGAGTGCTGCGCGGAAAGCTCGAGCGACTCCGACACCGCTTCCTCCAGCAAGACTGAGGACGATGACGATGACAGCGATGACGACGGCGGCGCTCCAGGCGTGAAGGTCGAGGACGACGGCTCCGACTCCTTCGTCTCGTATTGATCGCCGGCAGCACCATCATCTGGCTCTCCGGGAGCGATCCGCCTAGGCGCCCCTTGTATTGCACCCGAGATAAACCCTGGCAAAGGGGCGATGAACATGTAATCGAGCACTTCCTTAATGAACATCTGGTGTTTTCCGGGTTTAAATAAATGCATGTCGTTTTCCCTTCTCTCATTTGTCTTTGCATGATCGTGTTCCCTATGCTTGTTTGGAAACTTGCCGGTGCGCACACTTGCCGCGAGCGCTTTTGAGGAACGGGTCCTTAGCAACCTGCTGGAAGTGCCGCTGCCGGCAAGGCAACTTGCCGGGACAGAATGCAGCTGCTAGGCTTGCCGAGCGGACTCGAGGCAAGCTAGAGCGCAGACCGTTTACGACAAGGTTCCTCTCGCGTGCAGGTTTCTCATACAAAGTGCAAAATCGTTCAAGGGAGAACGCGAATGTAACTAAGGATTTTTTTAAAAAATCTTCCAACTTAGCTTTTCTTTGTGTCGTTTTTCTTGTTGCATGAAATGATCACTTGAAAGTCTTTTGGAAGTGGTACCCGTCTCCACTCCCGCGGGAAATTTGCGCGTGAGGGATTCCCTTGTCCTTTTTTAAGAAAAAGAAAGAAGAGAAAAGAGAGTTTTGGGAACCTTGACGGTTCATTAGCCATCTCATACGAACTATAGTGTAAATCACAACATTACATGCATCGACATATAAATGAATATGTATGAGGAGTTGAGAAACACTTAGCTTTATTATGCACAGGATCTGCGCCTGGCTTTGTACAAAGGGTTACATGTCTGGCCGACAAGGCTCGTACAAAAGGGGTTGCCGGGAGATGTCCCGGCAACTGCGCCTTACGGGTAGAACTTGCGAAGATGCTCAATATTCCATGAGTTTTGCACTGGGGTGCCATCTTCGGTCTCCAGCCAGACTACGCTAGGCCTGGTGACTTGTACTACCCGGTAAGGGCCTTCCCACTTCGGCGTCAACTTGTTTGATCCCTTGGCGGACTGAACACACCGAAGAACAAGGTCGCCTTCCTCAAGGCTTCGGGCGTGCACTTTGCGGCTATGATAGCGGCGCAAGGCTTGCTTGTAGCGCGCAGCTCGCACAGCCGCCCGAAGACGATCTTCCTCAAGGAGCAACGCGTTGTCTTGCCGCAGCCGCTCTTGCTCGGCTTCATCGTAAGCAAGCACTCGAGGTGACCCGTATATGAGTTCCGTGGGGAGCACCGCCTCTGCACCATAGATTAGGGAGAAGGGTGTCTGGCCGGTAGCTCGATTTGGTGTCGTCCTGAGTGACCAAAGAACCGCCGGCAGCTCATCAATCCAGCGCTTTCCGCACTTGCGTAGCTTGTCGAAAGTTCTTGTCCTGAGGCCACGCAACACTTCAGCATTCATCCTTTCCGCTTGGCTGTTGCTTCTCGGGTGAGCGACAGACGCAAAACAGATCTTGCTGCCAAGGTCTTGAATGTACTGCATGAAGGTGCGGCTCGTGAATTGCGTGCCATTATCAGTGATGATCCTGTTAGGAACCCCGAAATGGCAAGCTGATCCTTTGAAGAACTTGATGGCTGATTACGCTGTCACCTTCCTCACTGGCTCCACTTCTGGCCACTTCGTGAACTTGTCGATGGAGACGTACAAGTACTCGAAGCCCCCGGCAGCGCGGGGGAAGGGGCCCAAGATATCGAGCCCCCAGACCGAAAAGGGCCAGGAGAGAGGGATCGTTTGGAGAGCCTGAGCTGGTTGATGTACATTCTTTGAATGGAACTGGCACGCTTCACACTTGGTTACTAGCTCAGTTGCAATCTGGAGGGTGGTGGGCCAATAGAAGCCTTGCCGGAAGGCCTTTCTGGCAAGTGCCCTTGATCCTATGTGAGAACCACATATGCCTCCATGTATCTCTGCCAATAGCTCTAGCCCGTCTTTCCGGCAGATACACTTCAATTTCACACCGTTCGGTCGTTTTCTGTACAGGATGCTATCCACAAACTGATACATACTTGACTGGCGGGCTACTTTCTCAGCTTCCTCTTGCTCATCGGGGAGTTCTCCTGTTTGAAGGAAACGGACTATCTGCTGTGCCCATGCCGGAGCCTGTGGCTCGGCGACAAGGACTAAAGGCTCCTCTTCGGCCGTGGGAGCGCTTGCTTCCGCGGCAAGAACCTGTGGTTCTGCGCTAAGCCGCTACTCACCGCCAACCGCGTCATTGTTCCCGGCAGCATCCTTGCTGGTGGCTCCTGGGAGCTCTGCTGGAAAGTACTTGCCGGAACTTAACTTTCTTCTCTTACTGGCCTGCGTCGATGGAATAACTGTGGGTTGATTCAAATGGAGCACAAAGGTTCCCGGTTCCACGGGAAGCTTTTGCGCGGCACACTTTGACAGGCTATCAGCAATGTTTTTTTCCGCACGAGGGACGTGTTCTGTTAGCAGTCCGTCAAAGTGTTCCTCCAATTTCCTCACTTCTTCCACATATGCTCTCATCAATGGGCTCTGGTAATCTTTGTTCACTTGCTTCACAACAAGATGCGAGTCACCGCGGATGATCGATTTCTTGATTCCAAGGTCCACTGCGATCCGAAGACCGGCAAGGAGCCCTTCGTACTCAGCAGTGTTGTTTGTAGCTTGCTCCCTGGGAAAGTGCATTTGGACAACGTATTTGAGGTGCTCCCCGGTGGGTGCGACAAGCAGCACTCCGGCACCGGCACCTTGCAGCAAAAAGGCACCATCGAAGTACATAACCCATTCTCTTGTTTCCTTGCCGGGGAGAGCCGTTTCTTGAATCTCTTCGTCTTGCGTTGGTGTCCATTCAGCAATGAACTCTGCCAGGGCTCTGCTCTGGATTGTTGAAGTGCTTTCAAACTTGAGTGCAAAGCTTGACAATTCCAACGCCCACTCCACTACCCTGCCGGTTGCCTCTGGATTTCTCAAGATGCGTTGCAGCGGGAAGCGAGTGACAACAGTGATCTCGTGCGCTTGGAAGTAGTGGCGCAGCTTCCTCGAGGCCATAAGGAGGCTGAAAAGCAACTTCTGCACTCCAGAGTATCTTGATCTAGCCCCCTGCAGAAGGGAACTAACGAAATACACCGGTCACTGCACCATTTTCTTCTTTGGCAGCACTTGCTGACCAGCTTCATTTGCTTGCGCTGTATCTGTCTTGTCGGCACCAGACCTTGCCGGTGAAGATTCCGGTTTGTCGCCGGATGGGCTTGCCGTGGTTGCTTCTTCGTCATTGATTTCCCTCTGTGCCACTAATGCAACATTGGCCACTTGGTTCGTTGCCGCTATGTATAGCAGCAACGGCTCTTGTGGTCTAGGCGCAATTAGCGTTGGCGTAGAGGAGAGGTATCTTTTCAAGTCTTGCAGCGCGGCCTCCGCTTCCGCAGTCCATTTCATTGGACCTGCCTTCTTCAAAATTTTGAAGAACGGCAGGGCGCGCTCGGCAGATCTCGAAATGAACCTACTCAAAGCAGCAACACAACCGGCAAGACGCCGCACATCCTTGACGCTTTTCGGTGCTTGAATCTGCTCAATTGCCTTGATCTTGTCGGGATTTGCCTCAATTCCCCGCTGAGATACAAAGAATCCGAGAAGCTTGCCGGACGGAACGCCAAATACACACTTCTCGGGGTTGAGCTTCAGATTGATCTTGCGCAGGTTTGCAAATGTCTCTTCCAAGTCCTGAATGAGGGTTGATTTGTCCTTGGTCTTGACCACTATATCATCCATGTAGGCTTCTACATTCCTATGCAGCTGGGGCTCAAAACCAATCTGGACTGCTCTCGCAAACGTGGAACCGGCACTCTTTAATCCGAAAGGCATACGCACGAAGCAGTACGTGCCACATGGAGTAATGAATGCGGTTTTCTCCTCGTCCTCCTTGGCCATGAATATCTTATGGTATCCAGAATATGCATCAAGGAAGGAGAGCAGATCGCAGCCAGAGGTGGAGTCCACAATTTGATCAATGCGCGGCAATGGGAAAGGATCTTTTGGACAAGCTTTGTTGATATCAGTGTAGTCTATACAAAGTCTCCACTTCCCGTTTGCCTTGCGCACCACCACTGGATTCGCCAACCACGTGGGATGTAACACTCCTCTGACCAGGCCTGCTGCTTCGAGTTTCTTGATTTCTTCGGCAATGAACTGTTGCCGCTCCAAAGCTTGCTTCCGAACTTTCTATTTGACGGGCCGAGCGTGGGGACAAACGGCAAGGTGGTGCTCAATTACCTCCCTGGGAACGCCGGGGATGTCAGACGATCACCACGCGAACACATCGACATTCGCCCGCAGGAAGGTAACGAGCGCGCTTTCCTATTTGTAGTCAAGGGTGGCGCTGATGGTGAAGGTACCGTCAGCGCCGTCCTCCTTCGCCAGCACCTTCTTGGTTGCCGGTGCAGGGGCCTTGGATTTCTTACTGGCAGAGCATTCCGACAAGTCCTCAACGGGTGCACAGCACTCCGAAGAGGTGCGCTTCCCGGAATCCTTGCTGGAAGTCTTGCCGGATTTATTCTTTTCCTTCTTCTTGGCGGGAGCTGGCGCCTTGGCCGCCTCTGCTGCAACCGCGTCCCTGTACATCTTGTCGACGCAAATGACTGCATCTTTCTTGTCGGAGTTGACGGAAATGACACCCATCTGCCCCGGCATCTTCAATGAGTTATAAGCGTAGTGAGATGCCGCCATGAATTTTGCCAAGGCTGGGCGGCCAAGAATTCCATTATACGGCAGGGGGGTCTTGACGACGTCAAAGACGATCTTTTCCGTCTTGTAATTCAGTTCCCCGCCAAACGTCACCGACAACGTGATCTTTCCCTTGGGTTGGCTTCTTCCCGGGTTCACTCCCTGAAACGTGCCTGTTTTCTCGAGTTCCTCATCGGGGATCTGCAGCCTCTTGATAACTTCCGGAGAGATCAGGTTCAGGCCGGCCCCACCGTCGACTAACATCTTTGTTACTTGGAGGTTGCGAATCGTTGGCGAGACCAACAACGGCAAGCACCCGACCGCGGTTATGCGATCAGGGTGGTCCTCAGCATCAAAGATGATAGGCGTGTGCGACCATTTGAGTGGTTTTTGAGAGCCCATCGCCGGTTCTGCCGCGTTAACTTCACAAGCCCACCGCTTAAGCTGGCGGTGGGATGAGTGCAAAGATGTGCCTCCGTCAACGCACATGGCGTCAGTCGCCTTCTGGAATTCTTGCTCGCTGGTCTCATCGTCATCTTCTTCTTCTTCACTTCCACCATCTCCCTCTTTCTTTTCACGGCCCCTAGCAGGCTTCTCCTTCTGCTATTTGGCCTTGCCGCGGCGGCCCCCTCGACCACCGCAGCCTTTCTTGCCGGACCCACCAGCACCATCTTGACCCTTTTCTTTGTCGCGCTTCTCGTATTCAACCTTCTATTTCTCGACAAGGTGCTCGACCTGCCGGTACTCTTGGAGATCATGGCCCTTCGTGCTGTGGATCTTGCAGTACGGCCCATCGGATTTGCCGGCCTTCTCATTTGCCGCCGCCTCCCTACAAGCAGCGCACGCAGCTGCCTCCTTGCCGGGGCTCTCTGTTTTGGCTTTCTTGGCGGGCTCAGAGTTGCCGGAACCTTCGACGGCCATCACAGTCTTGCCCTTGCGCTTCCTGTTGTGCTTTCAACCCTTCTTCCCTGGGGTGGTAGCATCATCGTCCTCAGAATCCACTTCGGCGCCAGCGTCCTCCCCGGGAAGCCTTCTTCCTTCCTCGGCGCGTGCACACTTGTCCGCCAGCGTGTAGAGTTCGTTGACGGTCTTGGGCAACTTGACGTTCATTTTCTCCCGCATCCTCCGGTTGCGCACATTCGTGTGAAAGGCGGCAATCACGGCTGCGGGGTGTATGTCTGGAATGTTGCGGTGTACACAGCTGAATCTCTGGATGTACTTGCGCAAGGTTTCACCGTCTCTTTGTGGGATCACCTGTAGATCACTGGGCTGTTCAGGAGTCTTGTGGCCCCCGGTAAAGGCACCAACGAACTCGTTGCAGAGGTCTGACCACGAAGAGATGGAGTTCTCCGGCAAGTTCATCAGCCAAGACCTCACGTTGGGTTTCAGTGCCAACGGAAAGTAGTTGGCGAGGATTTTCTCATCTCTTCCCCCGACAGCTTGTACGGCAATCGTATAGATGCCCAGAAACTCTGCCGGGTTTAGCTTGCCGTCGTATTTTTCCGGCACTTCTGGCTTGAATGCCCGAACAGACGGCCACCGGACTTGCCGCAGCTCACGAGTGAAGGCAGGACACCCGATCTCGTATGGTAGGTATCCGCCGACCCCCGGCGCAGGCTGATCAGCGATGGGGCCGTTACGTGTGTCAGAGACGCCGTGCCTCGTGGCGCCGTTCGATGGCGGTGCGGGCGTCTTCAGCTTGCCTTTCTTGCAGTACTTGTCGCCGATCTCGCCACGCTCGTGGATCCGAAGACGCGATCGACATCTCGTCGGGCCCAAAAGATTGCTGGGCTTGTCGCGGTTGTTGGCGTTGTTGCTGTTGAAGCTGTCGCCGCGGAGGAGACTGCACCGTTAGTGTGGTCCCGTCAGCGCGGCCACCAGATGGAGATGACGGCGCCGGTCACGGACGCCGTGAGGGTTCCGCTTGCTGTGATTTACTGGCTTCGGCAAATCCAATCAAGCTCTGGATGGTGGCTCTCCACTCATCCATCTTTTCTGCTGCTGGAGGGAAGTTCAGCAACATCTGAGCCCGCGCCATTGCTTCTGCCGCTGTGGCCGGCATGGCCGGGAGCGAAGAGCGCGACGTCGCTCTACTCCTGGCAGAGCCAGTAGGAGCGCCATCGCAGCTCTGCTGCCGCGGCCCATGATCAGCAGTGGGTCGCCATGGCGAAGGCGGTGGCTGGGGGTCTGGGGCTTGGTCCACGGGCGTCTTGCTGTGAGGTCGCCGCTGCCCGGAGCCGTTGGTGCCGCTCGGAGTCGTACCGCGCCCATCGTGTGAGGGGCGCGGCGTTCGTCCTGAAGCAGCATCCCTGGACGTCGCTGCAGCGGGGTCTCGGCTCGCGCCATCCCGGGCGTTGTCGCCCCGGCGGCTGCGTTCGTCGTCATGGCGAGGAGGAGGAGGGAGGGGCCCGCCCGCTCCGCCTGCGCCGTCGTGGCTCCGTTCGCCAGAGGACCGAGGAGGTCGACCGGCTCCGTCGTGCCCGTCCCTCGTGCCGGTCGCGGTGGGCGCAACGACCGCGCCGCCCACAGTGCCCATGCCGCCCGCATTGGCTGCGCCGCCCGTGCCGCCTGCGGACGCGTGCGAGGTGGCCGTCATCGTGATGCCCTTCTTCTTGGGCGCCATCGATGACGAGGAGGACAGTGATGAAGTTGATGATGAAGATGAAGAAGACGCGCGGTCCGCCGATCAAGGTTCGCACAAACGCCTCTCCGCCCCTACCTGGCGCGCCAAAGATGTCGGGGTACGACCATCTATGGGGCCATGCAGCCCCTTTGTGGTTCGACGGGGAGGATCGGCGTGCACAAAGAGCATGAACAATGGAGCGCGAGGGATTTTACCCAGGTTCGGGCCGCTGAGAAGCGTAAAACCCTACTCCTGCTTTTGGTGTATTAGTGGTGTGGAAGCACAGTACAAGGAGCGCTTCTCCCGGCAAGGTGCGGAGAGAGCAGCTACACGAGAGATGCCTGTGTTTGAAAAGGACTCCGAATCCGCTAAACTGTTGCCCTGGCCCTCCTTTTATAGCTCAAGGGGTTACCACAGTGGCAAAACAGTAATTACAGTGTGACTAGATAGTAAACAGTGTTATCATACCTAACTCTGCCAGTTTAGGACAAAGGCATTTAATGCGCCGTTAGGTGTCATGCGGAGAGGTAGTCCTGGCAAGGTTTCTGCACCGCTTGCTCAGCTACCTCGTATTACCTTGACACGCCTCCTGGACGGGTGTCATTAGAGGCAAATCTTGTCCCAGCGAGCTGACACGTGCCCGACAAGCCTCACCAACCAACCTGCGTGGTCGACACCTCACGGGTCAGCGAACACCTGTGCGGCGAGGTGGAGCGCTGGAGGGCTGGCATAAGCTTGCCGGCATGGAGCTTGCCGGGTCTTCTCCTTGCCGGTTTATGCTTGCCGGCGAGGAATTGTCTTCACCCTTGGTGTTAGTTGAGTGTCGAGCCTTGAGCTTCTCCTTGGTAGCTTCTTCGGCTGGTCTTGGAGTCTTGGTCTTGGCAGTTCCCGGCAAGGCCTCGTCCGGCAAGGAGGCTGCTACTGTCTGTGCATAAGTCAGGGTATAAAATACCCATGTTCTATACACCGACACCAAGTGGCACAGCATTATCAAGCATAGTACTAGCATCATCATAAGTATCATTCATAGCAGAAGCAGTATCATCAATAACTTGCGACATATCAGAATGCATAATAGGTGGTGGTGTCACAAGTCTACTCAAAACAGAAGGTGAATCAAGTGCGGAGCTAGATGGTAGTTCCTTACCTCCCCTCGTCTTAGAGGGAACGATCTTGGTCTTAGCGTCTTTCAGATTCTTCATAGTGATCAACAGATATAAATTACAAGTGACTCAGCAAATAGAGCTATGCTCCCCGGCAACGGCGCCAGAAAAAGGTCTTGATAACCCACAAGTATAGGGGATCGTAACAGTTTTCGAGGGTAGAGTATTCAACCCAAATTTATTGATTCGACACAAGGGGAGCCAAAAAATATTTGCAAGTATTAGCAGTTGAGTTGTCAATTCAACCACACCTGGAGACTAAATATCTACAGCAAGTGATCAGTAGCATAGTAGTATGGTAATTTGATAGCAGTAGCAATAATAGTAACAGTAATAGTAACGGTAGAAGCAATAGTAGTAGCAATTGTGACAGTAGTAGCAACAGTAGTAACTTAGCAAAGAACAATATGTGAAAAACTCGTAGGCATTGGATCGGTGATTATGTTGGATAACATTCATCATGTAATAGTCATAACCTAGGGCGACACAGAACTAGCTCCAATTCATCAATGTAATGTAGGCATGTATTCCGTATATAGTCATACGTGCTTGCGATAAGAACTTGCATGACATCTTTTGTCCTACCCTCCCGTGGCACCGGGGTCCATAAGGAAACTAAGGGATATTAAGGCCTCCTTTTAATAGAGAACCGGAACAAAGCATTAACACATAGTGAATACATGAACTCCTCAAACTACGGTAATCACCGGAAAGAATCCCAATTATTGTCACCTTGGGGTATGCGGATCATAACACGTAGCAGGTGCGTATAACTTGCAAGATCGGATCAAGAACACAAATATATTCATGAAAACATAAAGGGTTTAGATCTGAAATCATGGCACTTGGGCCCTAGTGACAAGCATTAAGCATAGCAAAGTCATAGCAACATCAATCTCAGAACATAGTGGATACTAGGGATCAAGCCCTAACAAAACTAACTCGATTACATGATAAATCTCATCCAACTCATCACCGTCCAGCAAGCCTACGAAGGAATTACTCACTCCTGGCGGTGAGCATCATGAAATTGGTGATGGAGGATGGTTGATGATGATGATGATGGAAGATCCCCCTCTCCGGAGCCCCAAACGGACTCCAGATCTGGCCTCCCGATGAAGAACAGGAGGTGGCGGCGGCTTCGTATCATAGAACGTGATGAAACTTCTTCTCTTATTTTTTTCTCTAGAATTGTGAATTTATAGGCCTGAGATTAGGGTCAGCGGAGCCACGTGGGCCCCACAAGCCACCAGGGCGCGCCAGGGGGGGTGGCGCGCCCTGGTGCCTCGTGGGCAGCAGGTGGCCCCCTCCAGTGGATCTTGGTTCCAGTATTTTTTATTTAATCCATAAAAAATCTCCAAAAAGTTTCATCCAATTCCAAGAACTTTTATTTCTGCACAAAAAACAACACCATGGTAGTTCTGCTGAAAACAGCGTCAGTCCGGGTTAGTTTCATTCAAATCATGCAAATTAGAGTCCAAAACAAGAGCAAAAGTGTTTGGAAAAGTAGATACGATGGAGACGTATCACTGGGAGCGTCCCCCGGCAAGGACTCTGTACCGCTCGTCCAGCTACCTTCTATTATGCTGACACGCCTCCTAGACGGGTGTCATTAAAGTGATCTTCAACCTAGCGTGCTGACACGTGCCCCGACAAGCCTCACCAAACCGCCTCCCCGCTCAACACCTCATCGACAAGTGACTAGCTGATCGATGAGGTGGAGCGGTGGCGAAGCAGAGAGGGCTTGCCGGCATGGAGCTTGCCGTGTCACCTTGCCGGTGGGTAGCTTGCCGGCAAGTGTACTCTTGATCTCCAGTACTGATTTAGTACTTCTTGATGACCTGCGTCGAGGTCTTCTTCATGGTTTTGCCAACCAAGTCTTGAGTCTTGATGAGAGTAATCTTCCGGCAATCCCTTGCCTTCAGGCCACTGTCTGTGCACAAGTCAAGGGGTATAAAAACACCCAAGTTTGTATACACCGACAGGAACCCCCGGGCCTGGGCCATACACGCGTGCGAAGCATTGTTGGGCTAGGCCCAAAATAGTGCACAGACACACGTGGTTAGAAATTACTGCTGTGATGATGGTTTTTAACTGCACGCCCACGACGCGCATTTAATGCGAGATGTGGGAGAGGTGGGCTGGAACGGTGGCTTGTGGTACTGCACCTGCTAAAGTGCTGACACGTTGGACAGTAAAGAGCCAGCCCCCCGGGCCTTCCCCATAAAAAGGCAATCGCGAAGGGGCGCTGCTCATTCACCCCCTTCTTCCCCAATCTAGCCGCCGCTCCATCGTCTTCTTCCTTGCGCAAGAACAGAGCTCGCCGCCGCCGCGCTACTACTTCATCCATCCACCAACTTCTCTCCTGAGCAACATGGCACCGAAGAGAGCCGCCAATCCAGCCGAGGCCGAGGCGAAGAAAGCCGCCAAGCCCGTCGACCCAGAGGCGGAAAAGAGGAAGGCGGCCGTAGCGGCGCGGCGAAGGGAGAACATGGTTTTCTGCCCACCAGCTCTGAACAAGACCGAGCTCATAGATAGGTACGCCTACATGTGGGGAAGGGGCACCAAGGACCACGTCGCCCCAATTGTCCTTCCCGCTGATCTAAAGCCATCCGCAGACAAATTTCCATTCTTTTGCGCGTACTTCTACTGCGGGCTTTGTCCTCCTTTTTCTGATTTCTTCTCCGAGTTGATGTACACATATGGGTTTTGGCTCTTGGATTTCACCCCAAATGTCGTGACCTGTATGTCAGTCTTTGCCCACATGTGCGAAAACTTTGTCGGAGTCGTCCCCAACATTGCCCTTTTCTGCCATTTCTTCATGCCCCGCATCAAAGGGGATGCCCTTTCTGGAAGCATCACCTGGATCCCCAGAGGTGGCGCCAAGGATATATATATCTCAAGGGCCAGCTGCATCTGAAGTGGGAGGAATGGCGAGCAGAATGGTGCTGGATCAAGGAGAACGATTTCCCTGACTTCTGTGCACCCCGGACAAAGAAGGTTGTACGCGGCAAGGACTGGAGCAGCTACAGCAAGTGTGACGACAAGCTTGCCCCGACACTGGACCGCATTCTTCGCCTCAGGGTTGCCGGCCTAACCATCGAGATGGTGGGGGCAGACTTCCTTCGATGACATATCGCCCCCTTGCAAATGAGGAAGCGGTACGCTTGGGATTATAAAAATGATGCTGACATCATCCGACTGCACACTGGCCTCTATAATAACTTGACGGTACTGCAGCATATCAGCCTTTGTCATCAGCTTTTCCGGATCACCGGCAAGTTTCACTTGCTGGGCTCGGTGATGCCCTTGTGTATCAATTCTGCCAAGGACTCGATCTTGGCGATGATGCCAGCATGCAATGCCCAAGGGGTTGAGAGTGACTGGCAGATGCCCTCCGCTAGTGATGCGGCAACGTGGCTTCCAATCTGGTGGAGAAGCCCACTCGAGAGGAGAAGGACCTCATCCGTGACACCACCAACGAGGAGCTGGCATACATTGCTAGCAGGGCAGAAGAAGCCAAGAGGTTTGCCGATGCCAGTGGCTCCCGGTCCGTGGCCGCCGAAGAAGAAGAAGAGCATGTTGATGAAGAACCTGCCAGAGAGCACCAGGAATAGCTTGCCGGAGAGCGCTAAGAGGAGCCTGCCGAAGAGCCTGAGGACCAGGTTGCCGGTGGGCCAGAGCCAGAGGAGCCCCCAGTTCCGAACAAGAGGACTCGTGTTCTCCGGAAAGCTGTCAGCCAGGAACCAGTACGCCCCTCCTCGTCAGGTGAAGGACCTGTCGCGAAGGAGGTGGCTCCCAAGACTAGCCGGCAACAGGGTGCTCGCCGACAATCTACTCAGCAGCCGCAGACCTGACGCACTTCTTCCTGGAAGGCAGTTGTCGGGGAAGCAGGGTCTTCACACTCTGCAGCCGCAACTCCTCCGGCAACTAAGCGAGCTAGGGCATCTCCTCCGCCAGTTACATGGGACCTCTCCGCCCTTAGTGACTGCGAAGATGAGGAGTAAGTACCCTTGCATATCTTCATCAACTTCTCGATTTCCTCATAATTATTGATCTGACTTGTTTTTTTTTGACCTTGCAGAGATAGAGAGCCGCTGGTGCACCGGGCGAAACGAGCCAAGGCTGTGGCAGAAGGCGAGCCCACGACAAGCGCTGGGCGGGGTGCGGCATCTACTGATGTTACCACTGTTAGCCCCCAGCCCAGCCCCCGGCGTGAGTCCACGACGCAGTACCCACTTGCGAGCTCTGGTGTTGACGCTCCTATCTCCGAACTTGACAAAGAGATGGGAGGAGACCACCAAGAGAAGGAGCGCCCGGAGGCAGATCCTGTAGTGGCATCTCCTTCGACCAACATCCCGGAGAGTAGCTCACCGGCAAGGGCCTCCACTGATGATCCTGTCTGCACTAAGGACATACCGGCAGGCGAAGCTGTCGGCAGCCAGGCGACGACAACCAAGGTTGCCAGAGAAGAGAACATCTCTTCTAAACAAGACCAAATAAGTAATCCACTTGCTTTTGAGAGCTTCTGATCTTTGATAATAATTTTCTTTCTTTTTTGTTTCTTGAACTTGAAATTGATTTTTTTTCTCCCTCCTTCTTCTTCTTCTCAAATCCACCTCAGGCTGAAGACATGGACGCTGATGTTGATGTCCAGGGGATCGCGAAGAGCGCGGCCGATGAAGTTGCCAAGGTTGCTGCCAAGGAAACCACAGACGCCGCCGCCGAAGAAGCTGCGAGGGTTGCCGGTGAAGAAGCCGACAAGGGATCTGTGGAGGAGGCCGCCAAGGTAGCTTACTAAGAAGTCGCCAAGGCCACTGGTGGCGAATCCGCCCCAGGAGCGCCAAGCGCTGGTGTAGATAATAACATGGGAGTAACCGACGACGCTGCGCCGGCAACTAACAACCAAGCGTCAACATCTGAAGCTCCTCCAACCAGAAATTTATTGATGTTCTTGGAGCCGCAATCAAATCCCGAGGCCCCAGCTTGTCAGGCGCAATGGAGCCCATATAGGAGGATGTAATTGACGATGAGCTTATCGTTCCTCCTTGCACTACCACTGAAGCAAGCGTGAGCGCAACCTTGAAGCCGAAGATTATTTCTTCCTTCGGGACATGAGCGAAGGCTTCAAGAAGTTCCAGAAGTGCTACAGCGACCGTGCCGAAAAGCTTGATCGTCGCGCTGCCAAGCTTGAGAAGGCGGAGCAAGATTTTCTGCTAAAGGTCGATGAAGCAAAAACTTGGTATGCTGTAAGTGTCCAAGACCTCAAGGACCGCCAAGATCAACTTGCTCTCGACAGGCAAAACTTCATAATTGAGAAGGCTGCAGCCGATGTGGCCAAGGAAGAGGCCGACAAGATTGCCGTGACAAGGGATGCAGAATCGACTGAATGCAAGGTTGCCCTCGACTCTCACGAGGAGGACATTGCCGCCAAAGAATCAGATCTTGCCGTCCAGGAAGCTACTCTTGCTGCCAAACTCAAGGCCAAGGATGATGCAATACAAGCCCTCCTTGTGCAACAGACGCAAGAGCTGGAAAAGGCCCACAAGGAGCTCATCAAGACCCAAGCTCAGGATCACGCTGGCAAGCTCAAGGAGGCTACTGACACTGTCTCTACTGCTAAGGCCACCAAAGTTGATTTGGAGGCCAAGGTGAAGAAGCTTGAGGAAGATCTTGTCGCCCACGGCAAAGAGATCGCTAATCTTCAGGAATCAGCGCAGAATGCAACCCACGCCTTGGTGGAACTACAAACGCAGCTCTCATCCAAGAATAAGGAGCTCAATTCTGCTGCGGACGCCAAAGCTGATCTCCAACTAAAGCTCTACACTATGGAGCAAAATCTTGAGGCCGCCAAGAACAGGGAAACGATCTTGATGAAGGAGCTCGAAGAAACACAGGGTGCCTTGACGGACGCTGAGGAAAAGTTTGAGTAGCTGAAGAACTCGCTTTCCCTCTGGACCGGAAAGCTCACTGATATTGCTGAACACCTGACTGCGCAACTGGCAATTATGGACATGAAGAGCTGGAGCTTCACCGTCAACGATAAAGAAGCCACAAGCATTAGGCTGACCAAGTTCTTCGAGGGCCTTATCAAAGCACTGAAGATGTATCATGAGGAACGAGCTGCTTGCTTCGCTGACGAGTCCCGCAAGCTTGCTCGTGATATACTCCACAAGGTGCTCATTAAGCTTGTGTATCGCAACCCTGGCATCGACCTCTCCGGAGCCTTCATGAGCTTGCCGAAGAATACTGATATCACTGCCATCGACAAGCTTGTCGCTCCAATAGCCGATAGGGTTAGTCGAGTCTCCCGGCAACAGGCCGGATTAACTAACTAGTCTTGTCACCATATCCTGCCGCAAGTGCAATCATGTAAAAGACAAATTTATCTTAGTTAGATCTGCACTGTGCTTTGATGTAATATGACTTATGCTTTGATGAATGCATGCTATTTTCCTCATATGATTCTGCCTTTGAATTCTTTGTGCTCTACGCTTGCTGGAAACTTGCCGATGCGCTCAGCCTACCATTAGCGCTTGAGGAACAAATCCTTAGCAGCTTGCCGGAGGTGCCGCTTTCCGGTAAGTTTACACTTTGGCTTTGACGCGGCTAGCTTATACTGTTGAGCGGACTCGAAACAGAAATAAGAGCGCGAGCAATTCCGATAAGTTCCTTCGTGTGCAGGTTTTTCATACAAAGACGTAAATCATTCAAGGAAAAAGCAGCACTACAACAAAGAAATATTGTTTCAAAGTTTTCCAACTTAGCTTTTCTTTGTTGTACTTCTTGTCGTGAATGATATCTTGAACGTTATTTGGTATCCATACCGTCACTCCCTCCGGGAAACTTGCACGCGAGGAACAATTCATTCCTTTGAGAAAAAGAAAGAAGAGAAAAGAGGAGGTTGGAACCTTGACGGTTCGTCAATCATTTTATAGAAGGCAAAAATGTAACACAACATTGCATGTAATACATAAATAAATATGTACTTTGACAAAAAGTTGTGAAACACTTAGCTTTATTTAACTATGTGCTACTTGTGAGCTGCGTTGGGATTTCCTTGAAGAGGAGAGGATGATGCAGTACAGTAGAGATAAGTATTTCCCTCAGTAAAGAACCAAGGTTATCAATCCAGTAGGAGAACCACATAGAACCTCGTTAGCAGCACCTACACACACAAAAGCAAATACTTGCACCCAATGTGAACAAGAAGGTTGTCAATCCCCTTGGCGGTTACTTGCAAGGATTAATTCTGATAGTGATAGATAGATAAAATAAAATGCAAAATGAAATAATGGAAATAAAATTGCAGCAAGGTATTTTTGGATTTTATATATGATGGATAAATGACCCGGGGGCCATAGTTTTCACTAGAGGCTTCTCTCTCGAACACATAGCATACGGTGGGTAAACAAATTACTGTTGGGCAATTGAAAGAAAAGCGCATAGTTATGACGGATTCATGGCAATGATCATGTATATAGGCATCATGTCCGAGACAAGTAGACCGACTCCTGCCTGTATCTACTACTATTACTCCACCCATCGACCGCTATCCAGCATGCATCTAGGGTATTAAGTTAATTAAAACAGAGTAACGCCTTAATGAAGATGACATGATGTAGACAAAGTAAACTCAAACAATATGAATAAACCCCATCGTTTTATCCTTAATGGCGACAATACAAATATGTTTCTTGTCCCCTAATTTGTCACTGGGATATAGAACACCGCAAGATTGAACCAATTACAAAGCACCTCTCCCATTGCAAGATAAATCAATCTAGTTGGCCAAACCAAACAGATAGATCGGAGAGAAATACAAAGCTATAACAATCATGCATACATAAGTTCAGAAAAGACTCAAATATTTCTCCTGAATAATCTGATCATAAACCCACAATTCATCGGATCCCAACAAACACATCGCAAAATAAGATTACATCAGATAGAACTCTAAAAAGATCGAGGAGAACATGGTATTGAAGATCAACGAGAGAGAAGAAGCCATCTAGCTACTAGCTATGGACCCGTAGGTCTGTGGTAAACTACTCACACATCATCGGAGGGGCAACAAGGTTGATGTAGAAGCCCTCCATGATCGATTCCCCCTTCGGCAGAGTGCCGGAAAAGGCCTCCAGATGGGATCACTGAAGAACAGAAGCTTGCGGCGGTGGAAAAGTTATTTCGTGGGGCTCTCTGTTGGTTTCCCAATATTTGAGAATTTATAGAGGTGGAATTAGGTCAAAAGGAGCCATGAGGGGCCCACAAGGCATCAGGGCGCGCCCCCTGGGGCCGCGTCCTGTTGCCTTGTGACCTCCTCGTGAGGCTTCTGGCCTCCTTCCGAAGCTTCTAGGGTCTCTTTTGTCCAGAAAAAAATCATCAAAAAGTTTCGTGGCATTGGGCACTAGGTTAATCGCTTAGTCCCAAAAAATGATATAAAATAGCATATTATTGCATATAAAACATCCAAGATTGATACTATAATAGCATGGAACAATCAAAAATTATAGATACGTTGGAGACGTATCGGCATCCCCAAGCTTAATTCATGCTCGTCCTCGAGTAGGTAAATGATTAAAACAGAATTTTTAATGTGGAATGCAACCTAACATGTTTATCATGTAATCACTTCTTTTACGGTATGAATATTAAGAAACGAGTGATTCAAAGAAATAGTCTATAATTTGATATAAAGACATCAATACTCAGGCATACCAACAAACAATCATGCCTTCCAAAATAAAAATGCTAAAGAACGCTATCCCTACAAAATCATATAGCCTGTCATGCTTAGTCTTCCTAACACAAAGTATTTATCATGCACTACCCCGATGACAAGTCGAGCAATTGGTTCAAACTTTTTAACGCGCTTCAGTTTTTTCAACCCTCACACAATACATGAGCGCGAGCCATGGACATATCACTATGGGTGGAATAGAATATGATAATAGAGATTAATAAGGGGAAGTCAAAAAGGAAGATAGTCTCGCATCGACGCGGCTAATCAACGTGCTATGGAGATGCCCATCAATTGATATCAATGCGAGGAGTAGGGATTGCCATGCAACGGATGCACTAAGAGCAATAAGTGTATGAAAGCTCAAACTGAAACTAAGTGGGTGTGCATCCAACTTGATTGCTCATGAAGACCTCGGGCATTTGAGGAAGCCCATCATCGGAATATACAAGCCAAGTTCTATAATAAAAAATTCCCACAAGTATATGAAAGTGACAACTCAGGAGACTCTCTATATGAGAAACATGCTGCTAATCTGAAGCACAAGTGTGGAAAACGATAGTAACATTGCCCCTTCTCTCTTTTTCTCTCATTTTTCTTTTGGTGGGCTCTTTTTGGCCTCTCTTTTTTCGTCCGGAGCCTCATCCCGACTTGTGGGGGAATCACAGTCTCCATCATCCTTTCCTCACTGGGACAATGCTCTAAAATGATGATCATCACACTTTTATTTACTTACAACTCGATACCAAAACAATATGACTCTATATGAATGCCTCTGGCAGTGTACCAGGATGTGCAATGATCTAGCGTAACATGTATAAAAATGATGAACGGTGGCTGAGCCACAAATACTATGTCAGCTATATGATCATGCAAAGCAATATGACAATGATGATGTGTGTCATATAAAAAGAACGGTGGAAGTTGCATGGCAATATATCTCGGAATGGCTATGGAAATGCCAGAATAGGTAGATATGGTGGCTGTTTTGAGGAAGATATAAAGAAGCTTATGTGTGATAGAGTGTATCATATCACGGGGTTTGGATGCACTGGAGAAGTTTGCACCGACTCTCGATGTGAGAAACGACAATGCACGGTACCGAAGAGGCTAGCAAATTGTGGAAAGGTGAGAGTGCGTATAATCCATGGACTCACATTAGTCATAAAGAACTCACATACTAATTGCAAAAGTCTGTTAGCCCTCGAAGCAAAGTACTACTACGCATGCCCCTAGGGGGATAGATTGGTAGGAAAATACCATCGCTCGTCTCCGACCGCCACTCATAAGGTAGCCAATCAATAATAAATCATGCTCCAACTTCATCACGCAACTAAGGACTATACGTGCATGCTTCGGGAATCACAAACCTTAACACCAATATTCTTACTAAACCACGATCATTCACTAGTACATCCACATATTACCATCTTAATATCGCAAAACTATTGCAAGGAATTAAACTTATCATATTCAGTGATCTACATGAAAGTTTTTAATATATCCCTCTTGAATACCTATCATATTAGGACCAAATTCATAACCCGTGCATATTACCATTGCTATTTATTAGACTCTCAAATAGATATAAGTGAAGCATGAGAGTGCAACTATTTATTTAAAATATAACCACTGCGTGCTCTAAAAGATATAAGTGAAGCACTAGAGCAACTGCCTAGCTCAAAAGATATAAGTGAAGCACATAGAGTATTCTAACAAATCACGATAAATGTGTGTCCCTCTCAAAAAGGTGTGTTCAGCAAAGATGATTGTGGCAAACTAAAAAGCAAACAAAGAAAAGAAAACTATGGCACAAGACGCTCCAAGTAAAACACATATCATGTGATGAATAAAAATATAGCTCCAAGTGATATACCGATAGATTGTAGACGAAAGAGGGGATGCCATCCGGGGCATCTCCAAGCTTAGACGCTTGGGTCTTCCTTGAATATTACCTTGGGGTGCCTTGGGCATCCCCAAGCTTAGGCTCTTGCCGCTCCTTATTCCTTCATCCATTGTGGTCTCACCCAAAACTTGAAACTTCAGCACACAAAACTCAACAGAAACCTCGTGAGATCCGTTAGTATAACAAACAAATCTTAAACTTTAGGTACTGTTATAAATTGATTCATATTTAATATTGGAATAATTCTACTGTACTCTAACTTCTCCATGACTTATACCCCCCCATACAATCCATAGATTCATCAAAATAAGCAAACTATGCAACAAAAACAGAATCTGTCTAAAACAGAACAGTCTATAAAGATCTGAATAATAATCATAATTCTGTAACTCCAAAATTTATGAAAAATTAGGAAAACGTAAAAAATTCATATACCAATACTGTGTAAGAATTCAGAATTTTATCATGCTCCTGTAAAAGCAGAGAAATTATGTACTGGACTCAAAAGTTTCTGTTTTCAAACAGCATCAATTATACTATCATCCAAATCATCCCAAAGGCATTACTTGGTACAAACACTAATTAAAAGATAAAAACACAATCATAACAGTAGCTATAATTGTGTAAACACACAAAACAGAAATAAAAAGCAAAAATTAAGATAACTTTTGGGTTGTCTCCCAACAAGCTCTTTCTTTATAGCCATTAAGATAGGCTTAGGATATTAATGATGATCACATAAAAGACAAGAATTGAAACGCAAAGAGAGCATCATAAAACATGTGACAAACACATTTAAGTCTAACATACTTCCTATGCATACTCATTTTATAGGAAAACAAATTATCAAGACAAGCAATATCTAGCATATACAAAAGGAAGAATGAAGCATTAAAAATTTCAACACAAAGAGAGGTAATTTAATAACATGCAGACTTCTATAACCATATTTTCCTCTCTCATAATAATTGCATGTAGGATCATAATCAAATTCAACAATACAGCTATCATATAAAATATTCTCTTCATGATCCACATGCATAAAAGTTTTATAATCTTCCAAGATAGTGGGATTAACATTAACTAAAGTCGTGACCTCTCCAAACCCACTTTGATCAAAAAATTCATAAGATTGAACACTCTCCAAACATGTGGGATTATTTTTACCTAAAGTTGACACTCTTCCAAACCCACTTTCAATATTATTGCAAACATTATTATCAATAACATATTCATCATGAGGCTTAAATAAATTTTCAAAATCATAAGAACCATCACCCCAATCATGATCATTACAATGAGTAGTGGACATAAAAAAATCATCATCCCTAAGCTTGTAGTTTTGCATATCATTAACACAATTGACATTAATAGAATTTATAATAAAATCATTGCAATCATGCTTTTCATTCAAGGAGCTATCATGAATCACTTTATAAATTTCTTCTTTTAACACTTCATCACAATTTTTAGATTCACGATTTTCAAGCAAAACTTCATAAAGATAATCTAGAGCACTCAACTCACTAGCAATTGGTTCATCATAATTGGACTTTTTTGAAAAGATTAGCAAGTGGATGATGATTCATATCAATAGTTTTTTAGCAAGCGAAGATGCAAGCAAATAGAAGGCACATGGCAACACAAGCAAAGATAGTAACTCAAATTTTTTTGGTATTTTTGATTTTTAGAGAAGTGGGGAGATGAAAACGAGAGACAAATGCAAATAAAAAGGTAAATAAAAATAAGAGCAAGTAGATGATAGTTTATGCGAAGGTACTTGATAGGTTTTGGTGATGTCTCCCCGGCAACGGCGCCAAAAATTCTTCCTTCTACTTGTGAGCTGCGTTGGGATTTCCTCGAAGAGGAGAGGATGATGCAGTACAGTAGAGATAAGTATTTCCCTCAGTTAAGAACCAAGGTTATCAATCCAGTAGGAGAACCACACAGAACCTCGTTAGTGGCACCTACACACACAAAAGCAAATACTTGCACCCAACGCGAATAAGAGGGTTGTCTATCCCCTTGGCGGTTACTTGCAAGGATTAATTCTGATAGTGATAGATAGATAAAATAAATTGCAAAATAAAATAATGGAAATAAAATTGCAGCAAGGTTATTTTGGATTTTATATATGATGGATAAATGACCCGGGGGCCATAGTTTTCACTAGAGGCTTCTCTCTCGAACACATAGCATACGGTGGGTAAACAAATTACTATTGGGCAATTGATAGAAAAGCGCATAGTTATGACGGATTCATGGCAATGATCATGTATATAGGCATCACGTCCGAGACAAGTAGACCGACTCCTACCTTCATCTACTACTATTACTCCACCCATCGACCGCTATCCAGCATGCATCTAGGGTATTAAGTTAATGAAAACAGAGTAAAGCCTTAAGCAAGATGACATGATGTAGACAAAGTAAACTCAAACAATATGAATAAACCCCATAGTTTTATCCTTAATGGCAACAATACAAATACGTGTCTTGTCCCCTACTTTGTCACTGGGATATAGAACACCGCAAGATTGAACCCATTACAAAGCACCTCTCCCATTGCAAGATAAATCAATCGAGTTGGCCAAACCAAACGGATAGATCGGAGAGAAATACAAAACTATAACAATCATGCATAAATAAGTTCAGAAAAGACTCAAATATTTCTCATGAATAATCTGATCATAAACCCACAATTCATCGGATCCCAACAAACACACCGCAAAAGAAGATTACATCGGATAGAAGTCCAAGAAGATCGAGAAGAACATGGTATTGAAGATCAAAGAGAGAGAAGAAGCCATCTAGCTACTAGCTATGGACCCGTAGGTCTATGGTAAACTACTCACACATCATCGGAGGGGCAGCAAGGTTGATGTAGAAGACCTCCGTGATCGATTCCCCCTCCGACAGAGTGTCGGAAAAGGCCTCCAGATGGGATCGTGGAAGAACAGAAGCTTGCGGCGGCGGAAAAGTTATTTCGTGAGGCTCTCTGTTGGTTTCCCAATATTTGAGAATTTATAGATGTGGAATTAGGTCAAAAGGAGCCATGAGGGGCCCACAAGGCATCAGGGCGCCCCCCTAGGGTCGCGCCCTGTTGCCTTGTGACCTCCTCGTGAGGCTTCTGGGCTCCTCCTAAAGCTTCTAGGGTCTCTTTTGTCCAGAAAAAAATCATCAAAAATTTTCGTGGCATTTGGACTTCGTTTGGTACTGATTTCCTAAAAACCAAAAACAAGCAGAAAACAGCAACTGACACTGGGCACTAGGTTTATAGGTTAGTCCCAAAAAAGATATAAAATAGCATATTATTGCATATAAAACATCCAAGATTGATACTATAATAGCATGGAACAATAGAAAATTATAGATACATTGGAGAGATATCACTATGCACGGGGTCTGCGCCTGGCTTTGTACAAAGGATTACATGCCTTGACGGCCAACTTGTACAAAAGGCATTGCCGGGAGGCCCGGCAACTGCGCCTTATGGGTAGAACCTGCGAAGATGCTTAATATTCCATGAGTTATGCAGGCGAATGCCATCTTCGGTCACCAGATGGACTGAGCCGAGTCTGGTAACTTGAATTACCCGATAAGGGCCTTCCCACTTCGGTGTCAACTTGTTTGAACCCTTGCCGGACTGGATCCGACGAAGGACAAGGTCACCTTCCTCAAGTTGCTGGGGGTGCACTTTGCGGCTATGGTAGTGGCGCAAAGCTTGCTGATATCGACCAGCACACACGGCAGCCCGAAAATGGTCCTCCTCAAGGAGCGTGGCGGCGTCATGCCTTGATTCTTCTTGATCAGCTTCGTCAAAAGTTTCGACTCGAGAAGATCCGTACTTGAGTTCTGTGGGGAGCACCGCTTCCGCACCATATACAAGGGAGAAGGGCATCTCGCCGGTAGCTCAATTTGGTGTCGTCCTAAGTGACCAAAGAACTGTCGGCAACTCATCTACCCAGCGTCTTCCACACTTGTGCAACCTATCAAAGGTTCTCGTCTTGAGCCCACGCAACACTTCAGCATTTGCTCTCTCCGCGTGTCCATTGCTTCTCGGGTGAGCAATGGAGGCGTAGCAGATCTTGCTTCCAAGTTCTTGGTAGTATGCTCTGAAGGTGCAGCTGGTAAACTGGGTACCGTTGTCGGTAATGATCTTGTTGGGCACACCAAAACGGCAAACCAGACCCTTGAAAAACTTGACGGCTGACTGTGTTGTAACTTTCCTTACTGCCTCCACTTCAGGCCACTTTGTGAACTTGTCGATTGCTATGTACAAGAACTCAAAGCCCCCCGTCGCACGGGGGAATGGGACGAGAATGTCCAGCCCCCAAATCACAAAGGGCCATGAGAGAGGAATCGTCTGAAGAGCTTGAGCTGGTTGATGTATATTCTTTGAATGGAACTGGCACGCTTCACACTTAGTTACTAGTGCATTTGCATCCTGGAGGGCAGTGGGCCAATAAAAACCCTGCGGAAAGCTTTTCCGACAAGGGCGCGTGACCCAATGTTGGAACCACACATGCCTCATGTATCTCCACCAGCAGCGCTTGTCCATCTTCCCGGGATATACACTTCAATTTCACACCATTTGGCCTCTTTCTGGGCAGAATGTTGTCAACAAACTGGTACATACTCGACTGCCGTGCTACTCTTTCAGCTTGTTCTTGTTCGTCGGGAAGTTCACCTGTTTGAAGGTAATCGACAATCAGTTGCGCCCATTCCGGAGCTTGTGGCTCGACGACAAGGAGAAATGGCTCTTCTCCCTCCCCAGGAGCGCATGTCTCAACGGCAAGAGCTTGGTTCTCCGGCAAGGGTGGTCTTGCTGGTGGCGTCAACCTTGTTGGCGGCTATTGGTAGCTCTGCCTAAAAGTAACCACCAGAATTTGATTTTCTTCTTTTTTCGGCCTCGTTGATGGCGTAACAGATGGCTGAGTCAGTTGTAGCACAAAAGTTCCTGGTTTCATAGGGATTCTTTCTGTGGCAAGCTTTGACAGGTGATTAGCAACTTGATTTTGGGCACGGGGAATGTGTTCAAGTTGTAGACCATCAAAGTGCTCTTCCAACTTTCTCACTTTATCAACGTATGCTTCCATCAATGGGCTCTAATAATCTTTGTTGATTTGCTTCACCACAAGCTGCGAGTCACCTCTGATAATCAATTTTCGAATACCAAGGTCGATTGCAATGCGTAGTCTGGCAAGCAACCCTTCATACTCTGCAGTGTTGTTGGTGGCCTACTCCCTGGGAAAGTGCATTCGAACCACATATTTGAGATGCTCTCCGGTGGGCGCAATAAGCAGCACGCCAGCACCAATGCCTTTCAGCGTAAAAGCACCGTCAAAATACATGATCCAATCGTCAACAGTTTCTTGCCGGGGAGAGAGGTCTCTTGCACTTCTTCGTCTTTCGTTGGTGTCCATTCAGCAAGAAATTCTGCCAAGGCTCTACTCTGAATTGTTAAAGTACTTTCAAACTTCAAATCAAAGCTTGACAGTTCCAACGCCCACTCCACTATCCTGCCTGTAGCTTCTGGATTTCTCAATATGCGTTGTAGCGGAAAGCGAGTGATGACGGTAACTTCATGTGCTTGGAAGTAGTGACGCAGCTTTCTTGAGGCCATGAGGAGACGAAAAAGCAATTTCTGCACACAAGAATATCTTGACCTTGCCCCCTGCAAGAGAGAGCTGACAAAAAGACTGGGTGCTGCACCACTTTCTTCTTCAACACAACTTGATGTTCTGTTTCATTTGCCTGCGCTTGATCTGCCTCATCGGCACCTGACCTTACTGGAGAAGATTCTGGCTTATCGGCTCTAGGCTCTGCGGCTGCTGTCTCCTCGTCATCAACTTCCCTCTGCGCCACTAGTGCAGCACTAACCACTTGACTGGTTGCCGCTAAGTAACGCAGCAACGACTCTTGTGGCTTGGGCGCAACTAGAACTGGCGGAGAATATAGGTATTTCTTCAAGTCTTGGAGTGCGGCCTCCGCTTCCGGGGTCCATTTCATAGGACCTGCCTTTTTCAAGATTTTGAAAAACGGCAAGGCGCACTCAGCTGACTTGGAAATGATCCTGCCCAGGGCAGCAACACAACCAGCAAGACGCCTCACGTCCTTGACGATCCTTGGTGCTTCTATTTGCTCAATGGCTTTGATCTTGTCGGGATTGGCTTGAATTCCATGTTGCGATACAAAGAACCAGAGAAGTTTGCCGGATGGGACGCCAAACACACACTTCTCGGGGTTGAGCTTCAAGTTGATCTTGCGCAGATTTGCAAATGTCTCTTCTAAGTCTTGAATCAGTGTTTCCGCATGCTTGGTTTTGACCACTATATCATCCATATAAGCTTCCACATTTCAGTGCAGCTGCGGGCCAAATCCAATTTGCACGGCTCTTGCAAATGTTGATCCGACACTCTTTAATCCGAAAGGCATACGCACAAAGCAGTATCTGCTACATGGAGTTATGAATGTCATTTTCTCCTCTTCTTCCTTGGCCATGAAGATTTGATGATAACCAGAGTAGGCATCAAGAAAAGAGAGCAAATCACAGCCGGTAGTGGAGTCCACAATCTGATTGATCTACGGCAAAGGAAAAGGATCTTTTGGACAACCTTTGTTGATATAAGTGAAATCAATACAAAGTCTCCATTTTCCATTTGACTTGCGGACTACAACGGGGTTGGCTGATACGTCCATTTTGCATCATTTTTTGCTACTATTATTTATAGTGTTTTTGATCAATATAACACTTTGTGGAGCAATTCTAATGCCTTTTCTCTCTTAATATGCAAGATTTACACAAGGAGGGAGATTGCCGGCAGCTGGAATTCTGGACCTGAAAAAGCTATGTCAGAGATATCAATTCTGCACATCTCCAACTGAGCTGAAATTTTGTGGAGATTTATTTTGGAATAAATAAAAAATACTGGAAGCACGAAGTACCAGAGGGGGCCACCCAGGTGCCCACGAGGCACCAGGGTGCGCCACCCCCCCCCCCCCAGGCGCGCCCTGGTACCTCGTGGGGCCCCTGGCCAGCCTTTGGCCCCCATTTTCTGGTATATAAGTCAATTTGCCCTAGAAAAAATATAGAGAAGACTTTCAGGACGGTGCGCCGCCGTCTTGAGGCGGAACTTGGGCAGGAGCACTTTTGCTCTCCGGCGGAGAGATTCTGCCGGGGATACTTCCCTCCGGGAGGGGGAAATCGTCGCCATCGACATCACCAACGATCCTCTCATCGTGGGAGGACTAATCTTCATCAACATCTTCACCAGCACCATCTCATCTCAAACCCTAGTTCATCTCTTGTATTCAATCTTTGCCTCAAAACCTCATATTGGTACCTGTGGGTTGCTAGTAGTGTTGATTACATCTTGTAGTTGATGCTAGTTGGTTTATTTGGTGGAAGATTATATGTTCAGATCTATTATGCTATTCAACACCTCTCTGATCTCGGACATGAATATGGTTTGTGAGTAGTTACTTTTGTTCTTGAGGACATGGGAGAAGTCTTGTCATAAGTAATCATGTGAATTTGGTATTCGTTCGATATTTTGATGATATGTATGTTGTTGATTCTCTTAGTGGTGTCATGTGAACGTCGACTACATGACACTTCACCATATTTGGGCCTAAGGGAATGCATTGTGGAATAGTAATTAGATGATGGGTTGCTAGAGTGACAGAAACTTAAACCCTAGTTTATGCGCTATTCCGTAAGGGGCTGATTTGGATCCATATGTTTAATGCTATGGTTAGAGTTATCTTAATTCTTCTTTCGTAGTTGCGGATGCTTGCGAGAGGGGGTAATCATAAGTGGGAGGCTTGTTCAAGTAAGAACAGCACCCAAGCACCGGTCCACCCACATATCAAATTATCAAAGTAGCGATCGCGAATTGAACAAACATGATGAAAGTGACTAGATGAAATTCCCATGTATCCTCGAGAATGCTTTACTTACTATAAGAGATCATTCCGGCTTGTCCTTTGCTACAAAAAGGATTGGGCCAACTTGCTGCACTCTTAGTTACTATTGCTGCATGTCACTTGTTACAAATTATCTTGCTATCAAACTATTCGTTAGGGATAATTTCAGTGCTTGCAGAAAGTACCTTGCTGAAAACCGCTTGTCATTTCCTTCTGCTCCTCGTTGGGTTCGACACTCTTACTTATCGAAAGGACTAAGATTGATCCCCTATACTTGTGGGTCATCAAGACTCTTTTTTGGCGCCGTTTCCGGGGAGTGAAGCACCTTTGGTGAGTGGAATTTGGTAAGGAAACATTTATATTACGTGCTTAAATTTACTGTCACTTGTCACTACGGAAAGTAATCCTTTGAGGGGTTTGTTCGGGGTATCTTCACCTCGACTGGAAACACAAATAGTTGCTCCTCAACCTACTGCACCTACTGAAAATATTTATTATGAAATTCCTCCGGATATGATAGAGAAACTGCTAGCTAATCCTTCTGCAGGAGATGAAACAGTACATCCTGATATGCACTTAATCTATGTGGATGAAATTTGTGGATTGTTTAAGCTTGCAGGTTTATTCGGAGATGGAGTTAAGAAGAAATTATTCCCTTTATCTTTGGAGGGAAAGGCATTGAGGTAGTATAGGCTATGTGATGATACTGATACATGGGACTGGAACCGATTGAAACTAGAATTCCATCAGAAATTTTATCCTATGCATTTGGTTCATCGTGATCGGAATTATATATATAATTTTTGGCCTCGTGAAGGAGAAAGCATCTCTCAAGCTTGGGGGAGGCTTAAGTACATGATGTACACATGCCCCAATCATGAGCTCCCAAGAAAAATTATCCTACAGAATTTTTATGCTCGGCTTTCTCATGATAATCAAACCATACTCGATTCTTCTTCGACTCGCTCCTTTATGAAGAAAACTATTGAATTCAGATGGGATCTTCTGGAAAGAATTAAACGCAACTCTAAAGATTGGGAACTCGACAAAGGTAATGAGTCAGGTATAATACTTGAGTTCGATTGTGTTAAATCTTTTATGGCCACCGATGCTTTTCATAAGTTTAGCACTAAATATGGACTTGACTCTGAGATAGTAGCTTCCTTTTGTGAATCATTTGCTACTCATGTTGATATCCCTAAGGAGAAGTGGTTTAAATATCATCCCCCTGTTAAAGAAAAGATTGAGGAGCCCGTTAGTGTTAAAGAAGAAACAATTATTTACCATGTTGATCCAGTCGTGCCTACTGCTTATATTGAGAAACCACCTTTTCCTGTTAGGATTAAGGAACATGCTAAAGTTTCAATTGTGGTTAACAAAAGTAATATTAAAGCACCTAGACCCTTTGAACAAATTAAAGTTGAACCTAATGTTGCTATGGTTAAAGATCTCTTGGTCGATAATATAGATGGGCATGTTATTTATTTCTGTAATGAAGCAGCTAGAATTGCTAAACTAGATCCTAAAGATAAAAACAGACCCGTAGTAGGCATGCATGTTGTCTCTGTTAAAATAGGAGATCATTGTTATCATGGCTTATGTGATTTGGGTGCTAGTGTTAGTGCTATTCCGTTTAACTTATATCAAGAAATTATGAATGATATTGCCCCTGTTGAAATAGAGGACATTGATGTTACTATTAAGCTTGCAAACAGAGATACCATTACACCACTTGGGATCGTTAGAGATGTTGAAGTCTTGTGTGGAAAGATAAAATACCCTACTGATTTTCTAGTCCTCGGTTCTCCACAAGATGATTTTTGTCCCATTATATTCGGTAGACCTTTCTTGAACACTGTTAATGCCAAGATTGATTGCGCTAAAGAAACTGTTAGTGTTAATTTTGGTGGTATGTCTCATGAGTTTAATTTCTCCAAGTTTCGTAGACAACCTCATGATAAAGAATTTCCTAGTAAATATGAAATTATTGGTCTTGCTTCTATTGCCGTACCTCCTATTGATCTGTTAGAACAATATTTGCTAGACCATGAAAACGATATGCATATGAATGAAAGAAATGAAATAGATAAGATGTTCTTTGATCAACCACCTATCCTTAAACATAATTTGCCTGTTGAAACTCTTGGAGGCCCTCCTACACCTAAAGGTGATCCTGTATTTGAATTGAAGCAATTGTCTGATACATTGAAATATGCTTATCTTGATGAAAAGAAGATATATCCTGTTATTATTAGTGCTAACCTTTCAGCGCATGAAGAAAAGAGATTACTAAAAACTCTGAGGAAGCACCGTGCTGCTATTGGATATAATCTGGATGATCTTAAGGGCATTAGTCCCACTCTATGTCAGCACAAAATTAATATGGAGCCTGATGCCAAACCGGTTGTCGACCACCAACGACGATTAAATCCTAAGATGAAAGAGGTGGTAAGAATAGAAATATTAAAGCTTCTGGAAGCAGGTATAATCTATCCCATAGCTGATAGTAGATGGGTAAGCCATGTTCATTGTGTCCCTAAGAAAGGAGGTATTACCGTTGTTCCTAATGATAAAAATGAACTCATTCCACAAAGAATTGTAACTGGTTATAGGATGGTAATTGATTGTAGAAAATTAAACAAAGCTACTAGAAAAGATCATTACCCCTTACCTTTTATTGATCAAATGTTAGAAAGATTGTCTAAGCATACACACTTTTGTTTCCTAGATGGTTATTCTGGTTTTTCTCAAATACCCGTATCACAACCCAATCAAGAGAAAACCACCTTTACTTGTCCTTTTGGAATTTATGCTTATAGACGTATGCCTTTTGGTTTATGCAATGCACCTGCTACCTTTCAAAGATGTATGACTGCTATATTCTCTGACTTTTGTGAAAAGATTGTTGAGGTGTTCATGGATGATTTCTCCGTTTACGGAACTTCTTTTGATGATTGCTTAAGCAACCTTGATCGAGTTTTGCAGAGATGTGAAGAAACTAATCTTGTCTTGAATTGGGAGAAGTGCCACTTTATGGTGAATGAAGGCATTGTCTTGGGGCATAAAATTTCTGAAAGAGGTATTGAAGTTGATAAAGCTAAGGTTGATGCTATTGAGAAAATGCCATGTCCTAAAGATATTAAAGGTATAAGAAGTTTTCTAGGTCATGCTGGTTTCTATAGGAGATTTATTAAAGACTTCTCTAAAATTTCTAGGCCTCTTACCAATCTTTTGCAAAAAGATGTTCCATTTGTTTTTGATGATGATTGTCTAGAAGCCTTTGAAACACTTAAGAAAGCCTTAACCACTGCACCTATTGTCCAACCACCTGATCGGAACTTGCCTTTTGAAATTATGTGTGATGCTAGTGACTATGTTGTTGGTGCTGTTCTAGGACAGAGAGCTGATAAAAAATTAAATGTTATCCATTATGCTAGTAAAACTCTAGACGGTGCCCAAAGAAATTATGCTACTACTGAGAAAGAATTTCTAGCAGTTGTGTTTGCATGTGACAAATTCAGATCTTACATAGTTGATTCTAAAGTAACTGTTCACACTGATCATGCTACTATTAAATATCTTATGGAAAAGAAAGATGCTAAACCTAGACTCATTAGGTGGGTTCTATTGCTACAAGAATTTGACTTGCATATTATTGATAGAAAGGGAGCTGAGAATACTGTAGCGGATAATTTTTCTAGAATGGAAAATGTTCTTGATGAACCACTACCTATTAATGATGATTTTCCTGATGAACAATTAGCTGTCATCAACGCTTCTCGTAATACTCCTTGGTATGCAGACTATGCTAATTACATTGTTGCTAAATACATACCACCTAGTTTCACATACCAACAAAATAAAAAGTTCTTCTATGATTTAAGACATTACTTTTGGGATGACCCACATCTACATAAAGAAGGAGTAGATGGTATTATTAGATGTTGTATACCTGAGCATGAACAGGAACAAATCCTACGAAAGTGTCATTCCGAGGCTTACGGAGGACACCATGCGGGAGACAGAACTGCACATAAGGTATTACAATCTGGTTTCTATTGGCCTACTCTTTTCAAGGATGCTCGTATGTTTGTATTATCTTGTGATGAATGTCAAAGAATTGGTAATGTTGGTAGACGTCAGGAAATGCCTATGAATTATTCACTTGCTATTGAACCATTTGATGTTTGGGGATTTGATTATATGGGACCTTTCCCTAAATCCAATGGGTACACTCATATTTTAGTTGCTGCTGATTACATTACTAAGTGGGTAGAAGCTATTCCAACTAGTAGTGCTGATCATAACACTTCTATTAAAATGCTTAAAGAAGTTATTTTCCCGAGGTTCGGAGTCCCTAGATATTTAATGACTGATGGTGGTTCACATTTTATTCATGGTGCATTCCGTAAATTGCTTGATAAATATGATGTTAACCATAGAATTGCATCTCCCTATCACCCTCAATCTAGTGGTCAAGTGGAATTAAGCAATAGAGAAATAAAATTAATTTTGCAAAAAACCATCAATAGATCTAGAAAGAATTGGTCTAAGAAACTTGATGATGCATTGTGGGCTTATAGAACTGCTTATAAAAATCATATGGGTATGTCTCCTTATAAAATGGTTTATGGAAAAGCATGTCATTTGCCTCTTGAGTTAGAACATAAAGCATATTGGGCAATTAAAGAACTCAATTATGATTTTAAACTTGCCGGTGATAAGAGGTTATTTGATATTAGCTCACTAGATGAATGGAGAACCCAAGCTTATGAAAATGCCAAATTGTTTAAAGAGAAAGTTAAAAGATGGCATGATAGAAGAATTCAAAAATGGGAATTCAAAGTGGGTGAACAAGTTCTATTGTACAATTCTCGTTTGAGATTCTTTGTAGGAAAACTTCTCTCTAAATGGGAAGGACCATATATTATCGAAGAAGTTTATCGCTCCAGAGCCATCAAAATAAACAACTCCGAAGGCACTAATCCGAGAGTGGTGAATGGGCAAAGAATTAAGCACTATATTTCAGGTACCCCCATTAATGTTGAAACTAATATTATTGAAACAATTACACCGGAGTAATACATAAGAGAGACCTTTCGGAACGCTCCAGAACCCTGAAAAGGAAGAGGAACGTGATACGGTAAGTAAACCGACTCCAAAAATTCCATAAAAATATTTTCTGACAGTTTTGGAATATTAGAAAAAATACAAAAATAAGAAACAGCCAAGGGGACCCACCTGGTGCCCACGAGGCACCAGGGCGTGCCACCCCCCCCCCCCCCAGGCGCGCCCTGGTGGCTCGTGGGCCCCTCGTGAGCCTTCTAGACTCCGTTTTTCTTCTGGATTACTTGTTTTGCAAGATAAAAATTCTTTATATATACTCCCGGACGTTTTGACCACCGTATCGCAGAAATCTCCTCTGTTCTTGTTTCGTGCTATTTTTCTGACAGATCTAGATCGCTATGGCTCCACTAAGCTCTTCCAAGGACAAGTTCTTTGAGAAGGTCATCAACCCCTACTTATCGAAGGTGATGAAACACCCTCAAGCCATCGAGATGCGTGAGGGGGTGCTTCACATCCGAGATGTTCAAGGACCCAAGAAGACCGGGAGCGTGGAGGCCGGGCTGGAAGCGGTGGAGCAGGAGATTTTTAAGTGCCAAGGGATGGTGGAACACGGACTCAGCGCCAACCACTCCATGATCACGGAATTCACCCGTGAACACGAGGTGGATGGCCAATCAATGGGGGACATCATCTTCAAGCTCAACGAACGAATTGACTATGTCCAAGGCCAAACCTATGATCTTCAAAACCAAAATTTTGAGTATGAGGCAAGATTCAAAGGTATGAGTTTAGCTGCAAGATTCAGGACTCCGGAGACCCGTTCATCCTTTTATGATGGGGAACCTATGCCATGGAAGCTGGAGGACAAGCTCGCCACTTCATCACCACCACCATCACCACGGAAGGAAACTTGAGTACATGGATATGGGCACTCCCCTTGGCTTGTGCCAAGCTTGGGGGAGGTGCCCCGGTATCGTATCACCATCACTTTTGCTATCTTTACCTATTTTTAGTTCGATCCTTATTTATTTCATGATTTAGTTGAATAAAAGTTTAGTATGATCTATTTTCGAGTGTTAGCTTCGTTATCTATCTATCTATGTAATCGAGTTGAGATTTATATAATAAAGAGTAGTTCGAGTTTTTGCTTCTTTACTTTCATGTTTCAATTATAGCAATGAAAATAATGAAAAAGATCATAGGCTAATCTTATGGAAAGTAATGATATTACATAAAGAAAAGTATAAGTGGTAAAATTTATTGGAAGTTAACAAACATAGCATTAGTCAATGATGCAATTCATGAAAGAATTAATAAGGGAAGAGAAGATTCACATGCAAATATACTATCTTGGACATCTTTTATGATTGTGAGCCCCCATTAAATATTTTATGTCAAATTGTTGACGTTGGACAAGGAAGACAATGTAATGAATTATGTTTGTTCATATTCACATAGAAGTTATATTGTTATAGATCCTCCAACATGTGGTGCTTGCCCAATATCTTTGCTAGCCAAAAATCCGCACTAAGTAGTGATACTACTTGTGCATCCAAAACTCTTAAACCCAGTTTCACATCATGAGAGTCCACTATATCTACCTATGGTTTGAATAAGATCCTTCAAGTAAGTTGTCATCGGTGCAAAAAGCAATAAAAATTGCCTCTAAATATGTCTGAACTTTTATTGTAAGGGAAATAAGCTTTGTACGAACTTGTGATGGTAAAGAAATAAAAGCGACAGACTGCATAATAAAGTTTGCTATCACAAGGGGCAATATAAAGTGATGTTCCTTTGCATTAAGAGCACCTGCATCCAACAACAAAAAGCGCATGACAACCTCTGCTTCCCTCTGCGAAGGGCCTATCCTTTACTTTTATGTATTTACTTTTTATGCAAGAGTCAATAGTGTTCTCCTCTATTTCCTTTTTATTTTTCTCTTTTGCAAGCATCATGTGGTGGGGAAAGATCTAGGCACATATATCCAGTTGGATATGAGTGATCATGAGTTATTATTGTTGACATCACCCTTGAGGTGAATAAGTTGGGAGGCGAATTCACAAGCCCCTATCTTTCTATGTGTCTGGCTGAAACTTTTTGCTCCATATATATGTCGTGAGTATTAGCAATCATAGAAGACTAAATGATGGTTGAGTATGTGGACTTGCTGAAAAGCTCCTACATGAGACCCTTCCTGAAAATATGATGAATTGCAATTGCATTGTTGACTGAGAACATAGTTTGTTAGTTTTCAAGAAAGTTTATGCCTTATACTCCATTGTTATGATGAATTGTTACTTACTCATGAGAAGTTTATGATAATAAATATTGCTGTTATAATAATGATCATGATGCTACTATGTTCGTATTTTGTTTTTATCGACACCTCTCTCTCTAAACATGTGGACATGATTATCGATGTCGGCTTTCGCTTGAGGACAAGCGAGGTCTAAGCTTGGGGGAGTTGATACGTCCATTTTTCATCATGTTTTTCTACTGTTATTTATAGTGTTTTTTATCAATATAACACTTTATGGAGCAATTCTAATGCTTTTTCTCTCTTAATATGCAAGATTTACACTAGGAGGGAGATTGCCGGCAGCTGGAATTCTGGACCTGAAAAAGCTATGTCGGAGATACCAATTCTGCACATCTCCAAATGAGCTAAAATTTTGTGGAGATTTATTTTGGAATAAATAAAAAATACTGGAAGCAAGAAGTACCAGAGGGGGCCACCCAGGTGCCCACGAGGCACTAGGGCGCGCCACCCCCCCCCCCCCCCCCAGGCACGCCCTAGTACCTCGTGGGGCCCCTGGCCAGCCTCTGGCCCCCATTTTCTGGTATATAAGTCAATTTGCCCTAGAAAAAATATAGAGAAGACTTTCGGGACGGTGCGCCGCCGTCTCGAGGCGGAACTTGGGCAGGAGCACTTTTGCTCTCCGGCGGAGAGATTCTGCCGGGGATACTTCCCTCCGGGAGGGGGAAATCGTCGCCATCGACATCACCAGCGATCCTCTCATCGTGGGAGGACTAATCTTCATCAACATCTTCACCAGCACTATCTCATCTCAAACCCTAGTTCATCTCTTGTATTAAATCTTTGCCTCAAAACCTCATATTGGTACCTATGGGTTGCTAGTTGTGTTGATTACATCTTGTAGTTGATGCTAGTTGGTTTATTTGGTGGAAGATTATATGTTCAAATCTATTATGCTATTTAACACCTCTCTGATCTTGGACATGAATATGGTTTGTGAGTAGTTACTTTTGTTCTTGAGGACATGGGAGAAGTCTTGTCATAAGTAATCATGTGAATTTGGTATTCGTTCGATATTTTGATGATATGTATGTTGTTGATTCTCTTAGTGGTGTCATGTGAACGTCGACTACATGACACCTCACCATCTTTGGGCCTAAGGGAATGCATTGTGGAATAGTAATTAGATGATGGGTTGCTAGAGTGACAAAAACTTAAACCCTAGTTTATGCGCTATTCCGTAAGGGGCTGATTTGGATCCATATGTTTAATGCTATGGTTAGAGTTATCTTAATTCTTCTTTCGTAGTTGCGGATGCTTGCGAGAGGGGGTAATCATAAGTGGGAGGCTTGTTCAAGTAAGAACAGCACCCAAGCACCGGTCCACCCACATATCAAATTATCAAAGTAGCGAACGCGAATTGAACAAACATGATGAAAGTGACTAGATGAAATTCCCATGTGTCCTCGAGAACGCCTTACTTACTATAAGAGATCGTTCCGGCTTGTCCTTTGCTACAAAAAGGATCAGGCCAACTTGATGCACTCTTAGTTACTATTGCTACTTGTCACTTGTTACAAATTATGTTGCTATCAAACTACTCGTTACCGATAATTTCAGTGCTTGCAGAAAGTACCTTGCTGAAAACCGCTTGTCATTTCCTTCTGCTCCTCGTTTGGTTCGACACTCTTACTTATCGAAAAGACTACGATTGATCCCCTATACTTGTGGGTCATCATTGGCTAACCAAGTTGGATGTAGAACTCCCCTAACTAAACCGGCAGCTTCAAGTTTTTGGATTTCTTGGGCTATGAACTCTTAGCGCTCCAAAGCTTGCTTTCTGACCTTATGCTTGACGGGTCTTGCATTGGGGTAGACGGCAAGGTGGTGCTCAATCACTTCCCAAGGTACGCCGGGAATGTCAGATGGTTGCCATGCAAACACATCGACATTCGACCGCAGGAAAGTGATGAGCGCGCTTTCCTATTTGTCATTAAGGGTGGCACTTATAGTGAAAGTGCCTCCCGTGCCATCCTCCTTTGCAGAGACTTGCTTTGTTGTAGGCGCAACAGCTTTGGCCTTCTTGTTCTTGCCAGCAGAGCTCTCTAGTTCGTCCATAACGGGCGTGCTGCACCCTGCGGTGCGCAGGGATGGCAATGGGTCGGGTTTGGGGCGGGTGGAGCTGGTCCAAATCCAACCCATGACCCATCTTCCTGCCCTCTGCCCATCCACCAAAGTATCCATGGGCACAACTTGTGCCCATGCCCAAACCCACTGGATACCCGGATACCCATGGAGCTCCATGGGCATAGAAAAATCAGCATGAAGCCTTCCCAAAGATCAAATTAACTCATCATTGTTCATTCACAAATGACAACATAAGCTACAATCATAAGTAGGCAGCAAGCACACTGTTCAGACATAGTAATGGTCAGTATATTGTTTCCAATGATAACAAAGATGCTGATAATAAAGCTAGTCTATGAAAAAAAATAAGAAAAGTAAATTGTACAAGAGTGTTGGTCAGTAAATTGTTTCCAATTCTAGAAGAAATACTGATAATAAAGCTAGTTCATGACAAAATTTAATAAGAAAGTAAATTTTATAAATGCAACAGAGCACAGTTTATGCTAGTTTAGATAAAATCTCGCATAGATCACAAGCAAGGAGAGCACTGAGTTGCAAAAACTATAGCAATAACCATTTTCGGTGACGATGGTGCTGCCATCGATACCATGTTGCTCGCCGGTGCACGACAACTTTTATACCGGTTGCCGACCACGCACACTTCTCCGCGGGATGCTAAGAGTCCCGCCCCTGCCCTTCTGATAGTTGCCACCATTGTTGCCCTTGCACACTACCATTGATGGTTGACTCCTGCTCAGGACGAAGACAACACGCAACTTGGTCAGGAGACCGGTCGCCGGGTGGGGAAGGGAGAGAGGGAATGGGACGGAGCTCACCGAGCTTGGAGTTGTCACTGCCTTATTGTCGTCGATGCCGGTCGTGCTGGTCGCCGGTTGTCGCCGCCAGCCGGTCGCCGATATGGGTGGACGGCCAGGGCGAGGCGGTGGGGCGGCGATTGGAGGGCGCAGAGAGCAGAGCGCTGCCGTGCAGGGGGGACGGGGAGAGCGCCGCCGCGCAGGGGAGGGGTCGGGAGTCGGAAGGATTGGGAGTCGGGAGGATCGGGACTCGGGAGAGCGCCGCCACGCAGGTGATTGAATCAGTACTCGGGAGGCAGCCAAATTAGATTAGATTTAATAATTAGATTAGTGGGGTTGTGGCCTTGTAGGGTATTAGGGAACTTGGGCTGGGCTTTGACCTTCTGTGACCGCGGGCGACTTGGGGTTTGGATGTTTGCTTTGCCTTGTGTTAGTGGCATATGGGCCCACTTGTCATATGGATATCCATTGGACATCCATGGAGCAGAAATTACAACCGTGTCCAACCCGGCTGTTCGCGGGTATCCAGATCCACGGATCCATGGCCAGAAATGCGCTCTATACCCTTGCCCAACCGGGTCGGGTATCCGTGGATATCCGGATCCATGGATAAAATTGCCATCCCTAGCGGTGCGCTTCCCGGAAGTCTTGCCAGAGGTCTTGCCATTCTTCTTCTTTCCTCCCCGGGAGCTCTGTCGGCATGAGCAGGTGCCTTGTCAGCGCATGCTGCCGCTGCCTCCCGGTAGAGCTGGTCAACACAGATGACTGCGTCTTTCTTGTCAGAGTGAATGGTGATGACGCTCATCGGCCCTGGCATCTTTAATGTGTTGTAGGCGTAATGAGACGCCGCCATGAACTTTGCCAGGGCTGGGCGACCAAGAATTCCATTATATGGTAATGGAATCTTGACGACGTCGAAGACAATTTTCTCTGTCCGGTAGTTCAGTTCGCTGCCAAATGTTACCGGCAAGGTGATTTGGCCCTTCGCCTTGGTCTTCCCTGGGTTGACACCTTGAAAAGTGGTTGTCTCCTTGAGATCCTCGTCGGGGATTTGCAACCTCTTGATCACTTCTGGTGAGATTAGGTTCAAGCCAACCCCATCGTCAACTAGAATTTTTATCACCTTGAGGTTGCGAATCTATTATATACTTAAACGATAGAAAAGGAACGATGGAGATTGACCAGTCTAAAGTTATGAGACTTGAACGGCTGAGATTAAAAAAATATAATGGTTTAGATTAAAAGTTCTAAAAGTAACGTAGGACAATATCGTGTACAATTTTTGGAATCCAACATGTAACTGGCACAAAAACAAAAAACATGTACTTTGCATAAAAAAATAACATGTACATCCTATCAACTATTATTATATACTTAAAACGATAGAAAAGGAATGATGGAGATTGACCAGTCTAAAGTTATGAGATTTGAACGGCTGAGATTAAAAATATATAATGGTTTAGATTAAAAGTTCTAAAAGTAACGTAGAACAATATCGTGTACAATTTTTGGAATCCAACACGTAACTGGCACAAAAACAAAAAAACATGTACTTTGCATAAAAAAATAACATGTACATCCTATCAACAACCAGGTCAATGCTCGGTTTGTAAAAAAGGAGCTGAAGATTTGAAGCATCTTATGTTCACTTGTGACAGAGCTAGAGCTGTTTGGCGGGCTATGGGAGTTCATGAGATAGTTGAAGTGGCAGCGGAACAAGACCGATCTGGCAGTATCATCCTCGAGAATATCCTTAGAGATAAACGACAACATCTTGTGCAACTAACTCAGAATGGCATCCATGAGTCCATATTGGTGGGGGCTTGGTATATATGGTGGCAATGGAGGCAGTTTGTGAAGGGTGAAGGGGTGGCGAGCCCATCGAAATCTGCCCTCTCCATATATGCAATAACGATGAACTTTGCTGGAGCGAAGAAGGCTGCTAAGGTTCCTCAAGTTAAGTGGGCAAAACCAGAACACAACAAGTATAAGGTGAATGTTGATGCATGTTTCATGGACAATGGAAGGGGAACAACTGCGGCTGTTCTTCGGGATCACCATGGACAAGCACTTGCAGGCTCAACGACACTCTTCAGTCAAGTGCGAGATGCCCCTACTGCCGAAGCAATGGCTATGTTGAACGGCTTGGCTTTGGCGGACCAGCTGGATGCTCAAATATCATGCTTGAATCGGATTGCTTGGAAGTCATATCAGCATGCAACGGAGAGATAGACATACTGAGCCCTTATTCTACTATTTTGAGTGACTTTTCATCCTTGCTCACAGGATTGGACTGGTATCTTATGCACATTGTCCTAGAGAGGCAAACACTGTGGCACATGAGCTAGCTAGAAAATCTTTTGATTCAAATTCTATAATTGCGTGGATAATGATCCTCCACACAGTATCCTATATGCCCTTGTTAGAGATGTAACCATAATTTGATTTGAATAAAGTGTGCCAGAAGTTCAAAAAAAAACAACCACTGGAAACTAGTAAAAAAACAATAGATCGGGATACTCCTAAAAAAGGCAATCGCAATTCACGCACAAAAATTCGAAAAAGGAACGAAGCTAATAGGAGTCCTCCCGTAAAAGAAAAGGCATGCAATCAGAATCCACGTGAAAAAAAATCCATATGAAAATATTTCATGTACGTCGTATCAACAGCCAATCGAAACCAGTCAAAAAAACAGCAAATCGAGATACTCCTAATAATGGCAATTGGAATTCACGCACAAAAATTCATGAAAGGAACGAAGCTAATAGGAGTCCTCCCGTAAAAGGAGGCATGCAATCAGAATCCACGAGAATGACATGTGTGTACGGTGAGGCTCAAACTCACTTGAGACATCACACTTGGACTGTTTTGAAAAAAATAAGCACTTTGAGCACACTCCCCTGGCTGTGCATAGGAGATTTTAACAAAGTGTTAAGGCCAACAAAACATGAGGGTGTTGCTGGTCGCAGCAACGCTCAGATGCAGGCATTCAGAGAGACTGTAAATGTTTGCATGTAGCAAGATATTGGCTATAGTTTCCGGTTTTGGACTTTTGAGATGAAGGTGGCGGGTGGCACATTCACGAGGTGTAGACTAGACAGAGCTCTCGCACACGCTCAATGGATGACCAGATTCCCGCATGCACGACTTGAACACCTCTCGGCAGCGACCATGGATCATGGACCGATTTTGCTTGATTTTGGTCGATCTCATACACCCATAGCCAAGCATACCTTTCGGTATGAAGCGATGTGGGAGACACATGGGAGTCTCCGGGATTTTATATCTGTGGAATGGGCAACTGCAGGACCATGTGGCAGCGTGGAAGAACTGAAAACTAAATTGCTTGCGATCTCAAAAGGGCTTACAAGGTGGAGTGCTAAATCTGTTGGTACTGTGCGCAAAGAAATCAAGAACCTAAAGAAAGAGTTGGACAAGTTACGCTGTGATCCACTAAGAACTGCACCGAACCATGTTGAGTTAAAAATCAATGAGAGGTTGATTGAGCTTTATCACCGAGAGGAAATTATGTGGAGGCAACGTGCAAGAATTGAGTGGTTGTCGTCAGGTGATAAGAACACAAAGTTTTTTCACCTTCGAGCAAGTATGATAAGGAAGAAGAATATGATACGGGCACTACAAAATTCTCTAGGGGTTATGATCGATGACCCAGGTGAGCTTAAGGTGCTGGCAAATGATTTTTATCAAAATCTGTATGCATCAGAGGGAGTCCAAGGCATGGAGGAAGTGATTGATAAGGTTCCATGTAAGGTGACCGCTGCCATGAACGCAGCCTTGTGTGCTCCCTACACTAGTGATGAGGTCAAGAGGGCGTTGTTTCAAATGTTCCCAACGAAGGCACCGGGTCCGGATGGATTTCCGGCGCTGTTTTATCAAAAACATTGGAATTTATGTGGGGAGGAGGTGTCCAATATAGTTCTCAGTGTTCAAGGAGAGGAAAGCCCGGAATGCATCAATGACACTATTCTGGTGGTGGCGAATAGACTGAAGCTTATATTGCCAGATATAATTTCAGAGGAGCAATCTGCTTTTGTCCCAGGGAGACTTATTACAGATAACATAATTTGTGCCTACGAATGTTTACATTTTATGAAGCGTACCAAGTCAAAGAATAACAATTTTTGTGCACTAAAGCTTCATATGATGAAGGCCTATGATAGACTGGAATGGCCTTACCTCAAGGCCATTATGTCTAAACTAGGCTTTGCCCAGACATGGATTGACACAGTTATGACCATGGTATCTTTAGTTTCTTTTTCAGTGCTTTTCAATGGAGAAAGACTTGAACAGTTTAAGCCTACCAGAGGCATTCGACAGGGAGATCCAATCTCCCCTTACCTTTTCTTGATAGCAGCAGAGGGCCTTTCGTGCCTCCTGAAATCCAATACTCGGTCGTCATTGTTAGCAGGTATTAAGGTGGCTCCGACAGCTCCATCCGTTAACCATCTTTTATTTGCAGATGACAGCCTGTTGCTTTTTAAGTCAAGTGTTGAGGGAGCAGAGGAGGTATCAAACCTATTGAATTCTTATTGTGGTGCTTCGGGCCAGAGAATAAATCATGAGAAGTTGTGGCACCCCGATAGAGGGCCGACGCACGCCAGTCCCAGGATAAGACCTGGCGCACGTCTGAGACATGATACAGCAATTCCAGGCACAAAAATGGCTTTATTATATGAAATGGAGTATTACAATACCGTTTCTTACAACAATATTACATGGCTCCAAGGCTAACTAAATGGCAGCGGAGGTCTTGGTTCAGCGGCAACGACGTCTCTGGCTGGGCTCCACAACTCACAGGATTGGCTGGGTCACGATCTAGCATGGCGGATCTTCTCCTGCAACTGGCCACATGCAAGGCTAGATGAGTACTTTGAATGTACTCGCAAGACAACCAAATACATATCATCCAAACAAGCAGATGACAAAGCAAGCCCTATGCTTATATAGGAATTTATTCTAAACATGGCATGGAATTAACAGGAAATCATGGATCAAGCATGGCATAACATGGATCAGGCATATCAACTACATATCATGGCATCGCATTGCTATTTCTATGAGACATGGTATCCAAAAACCAAACTGGAACCTACACTACACTTACCTCCCGTGAAGCATTAAAGTAATATGTTGTGACATCATTTAGTTTTACTGCCCCTCTGGGCTATCTCGTGACTTACCGAGATCTCACTCCGTGATCATGTCAGAATATATTGTAAACTCTTTGTTACAACAGGTTTGTCCTCCAGATCGACCAAGACCAAATAGTGTGACCTAGTATGAATTGTGTCCAATACCGTGGACTCGACTATTCAAATAGATTCATACACTCTGCAGAGGTTGCGCACTTTACCCACACCATGGACATTCGTCCAACGAAACTTGCCTAACCCGTGACCCTTCTATCGTACCACCGACAATCATTCCCCGTCCGGGTCATGCCCTGGGTGGCCCCTGTGTCACTCCTGACACCTGCCACCATCGTGGCCAAACTAAACTGTCCCAAACGGGGACCCCCGGGCTAAACAAACAACTGGGCTCACAAGGTTATCGCCGTCTACCTGATCAAGGTAGCACGCACGCATAACCCTCCCTCTTTGGTGGTACCGATAAGAGAGCACAAAGTTAGACCAAGTCAAGGCCGTCCCATTCTGGCAGATGTGGCTGCACGGGTAAGCTCGGTTCGGTGGCACTATGACTCGATCCCATTGATGAAGGAGGAGGTTTAGTTTACAAGATCAATTTAACATTTCCATCATCGCACCATCACATCAACATTTATAAGCAGGAACAATCACTTAACAACAACATAGCAAAATCATAACAGTATTGACAATCATGGCATGAGATCAAATCAAAGTACTAACATGATAATGGTATTGCTGCTAGCATGGGAAAATATGACATGAAAGCAATTCATGATGTTATATGATAAATAACATTAGCATCTGGTACAGATGAAATAATAGGACTATGCCAGTGCAAACTAACAGATGATTCGAAATATACTGCAATACACACACAGGGTGCAAGCAAAGTCATCACACAAGTTCGGAGCTCATGATAAGAGGTTGGCTTGCCTTGGGGTGGAGGAGTACACCGGGAAACAGTGCGGCGATTCTCCAGATACAATGCGTCGGAACCGGTACTCTCGGGAGAGGCCTATATTTGGGCAAGGGCAAAAGTGGTATTTTCAATGTGTGACAACATTATGAAAATGGCACCATCAGAACGGGCTCGACGAAATGAAAACGTGGGCGTTGGATTTACCTCAATCGGAGTTACGGTTGAAGAGAAACGGCCATTCGTTCGTTAAGCAGAGAAACAGACAGAAACTGTCCATTTCAGCTCCTAACGGGTGAACGTTCATTATATAACTGGTTCGGCTGGCGGGGCTGAGGCTGAAGGCGTATTTCAGCGTTTACACTTTCACTGTAGTGAAAACGTATTTCCTCCTTATGCTGCAGATGAGTACGCTTTGACCACGGGAAAGCGTATTTTAGCAAATGTACTTCCACTTAAACAGGTGGGCCTGGGCTGCGGTCGCTTACAAGTGCCCCCCCCCTTATCCCCTCTCCCTCCATGGTCGTCCTCTTCCTTCGACAGAATAGAGACAGGGGCGGCCCGGCCGTCGGCGCAGCCGTCGCCTCGCTACTCCCCTGGGCCGGCCGACGAGCGCAGGAGAACCGGCGGCCTGCGCCGCATACAGCGGTGGTCGCAGGACCGTCCGGGGCGGCCTACAGCTCCGTCGCCACGGTCCGAGGTGCGGCAGCGGCGTAGCTCCTGTGGACGTGCTCCGGCGAGGCTCCTCCGGCCAAAACGAGCGGCAGCGACTTCACTGGCTCTTGGGGCAGCCGCTGTTGCGGAAGAGGGAGGGAGGGGATGGCCAGGGCGCTGGAATTCCTCGCGGGCGCCGGCGGCAGAGCCTCGGCCATGGTTGCTATGGGGAGAGGGGAGGGGTCCCGGGGCTCGGGTGAGGGGTTGGGGAGGCTCGTCTACTCTATTTATAGGCGCGGGGAGGGACTCTGGACGCCGGTCGAAGCTCCGAGGAGCTCACCACCGTGGCGGTGATCCGGCGGGGAATCAGCGTCGGCACAGCCAGCCAGGAGCTATGGGACGAGGGGGAGAGGTTCCAGGCGGCGTACGTGTGCGGTGGGCAGCTCGCCGGCGCTCGCAGACGAGCCGGAGCCTGCTGGAGATGGCTCCCGATGGCTCTAATGCACAGGGCGCCCATTTTGGCGTTCTCTGCGCCTGGTCACCACGTGGCCACGGTGTTTCCATGCCGCACACGAAGCCAAACTGTGTCTAGGGTGTTCTCCATCCTTCACTGAGTTGACTTGTGCAGTTGAAATGCAATGGACAGCTCTGGTGTGACCACACACTGCTCAAACGTTTAATGGCAGCAAAATGTTGACATGTGTTGTGGCCACCACAGTGCTCCTCTTGGCATGATCTTGGGCAGAGGTTAATCATCTACCAAGGTGGTCATCTTGGCCAAAATTCAGCTCAAATGGACAACTCTAGATGACACCTCCTTTGTAAACTTGCAATCTAACTAGAAATGAAAATGAGGATGCTGGGGAAAAATGGCTAGATTGATTTGGCTGATTTTTGGTGTAGGGTTATGATATAGTCATGAGATCTAGCAGGAAAAATTTCAGCTCATTCTGATCATCTATGAAGGTACTTCCTTCACAGAGCTGCAATCTGGACAGAAACTTCATTAATTTCCTGAGGAAAATTAGCTAGATGAAATGGGCTGGTTTTTGGATTTCATAAGTGATTTGCCAATGCCAATTACCCTGAAAAATTTCAGCCCAAAAAGATCAAGGGTTCAAGCACTTCCTTTGCAAATTGGAAATCTGGACAGAATTTGCAAATTGATGTTGTGCTCAAAATTTGAATTGTGGAACTTGAGATTTTGATGGAAATGGTGAATATCTGCGTAGGATAAGCTCCACAAATTATTTGGGATTTTTCCTCACTGCCAAAATGGTAGTTCCTTTGGAAAGGCCTCAAATTGAAATATTGGCTTTAAATAGGAAAATGCAATTTTCCTTATTTAATTATGGCCAATATTTTTGTGGGATCTCAATATGATCACAATGAATATCTCCACAAGTTTTCATGAACTTTGGAGATGGGCAAATATTTTCCTGGATTTAATTCCTTCTTAGGGCAGAAAAAAGAATTAATTTTAAATGAAAAATATTGCAAAGGACTTGGCAATATCTTTGCATATCCAGGGTTTATGGATGAAGGAGGATCTTTGGAAATCTTTGGAGGATTAACAGAGCAAGGAAAATGATAGCTCCTTTGTAAGCACAAAGGCAGGATTTCCAGTTCCAAGATTTTGGAACTAGGGTTTGAATGAGGTTCGGGGTTTATTGATGGGAGCTTGGCTGGCACAAGAGCATGGGAAAGGTATGGAGAGACTAAGGATTGTCTGGATTCACCTGGTCACTCACCAGATTCCAGAGGAAAAAATTGGGAGAGGAAAGTTAGGAAGGAATAACAACACAAAAATCGATATCCAAATTTTTGGGGTGTTACAAACCTTCCCCCCTTAAGAGAATCTCGTCCTCGAGATTCCTAGGGTTAGCTCAAAACAACAACTACTCCTCCTGGAAAAACCTCTGGGTTGGGTCTTAACCCTGTGGTTGAAAACAACCGAGTTAAGAGTACCGAAAATTGGTACACCCAGATCGAGATACGGATATTGCGGGATCTACTCCACGGGTAGGGGTCACTGGGTTCCTCTCGTGACCCTGACGTTTTTAGGAAAAGTAAAAATTCCTTTTTTCCAAAAATGCTAGGGACACCCCAATGAACAGTGGCTTCTCTTGCTGACAGGTGGGCCCAGGGCCCACTGGCAGCCTCTTTCTTCTTTCTTCGGCCAACGGCTCTCTCTCGCTCCCATGCTGTTCCGCGTGCGGCTGGGCACTGCGCGCGCCTAGCTCCTAGGGCATAAAGCAACCTACGACGATAGTGTGCGGCGTGCACAAGGCCGACGCAGAGAGCACTCCCATCGCGGGCCAGCGCCGGTCGGCACTGCTCCTGGACGTCGGTGATCGAGCGACGCACGGTTCTCCTGGACCTCGCTCACCGTACACCGGGCTTGGGCTATAAAAGACAATGGCAACGCGGCTCTGTCCAACTCACACCATGCCTCTCTTCCATCTCTTCGGTTTGGATGAGCTCGAGCCGAGGTCCTTCGGTGATGCGGTGTTCCTGGTGGGGCTACGGTGGTTCCTCACTGCGCTGCCGGCTACTCTGATCGGTTCGTCGCTCTGCCTGCTGCAGCTCATCCTGCTAGAGCGGGCTCGCGATGACGCGGGTCCTGTCACGGCGGGTCAAGGCGAGGACGATGCTGGCAGAGTGGCTGGTGATCATCCACGCTGGTTCCTTCGTCGTCTTAGGCCGGCGGAATAAGCGTGTGATGCGGTGAGGCGAGGTGGCGGCCTGTTCAGCGTCACGCAAGACGGTGATAGAGGCGCCGCTGGGTCTGTGGCTAGTGCAGTGTGGTTAACGGAGCTCTACCAGTGCAGGGATCACGTTGCTGGTAGCTCCTCGTCGAACAACATCCACTAGGAGTGGGTGTTGGGGTAAAATCGGGGTTTAAATCTTGGACTAGAGGGGTTGTAACGGTTTATGCTGCAATAAAATTCCCAGCGTTTCTCCGGGACTGCAACTGGGTTCTGGGAAAAAGATTTTAGGGCCGGTGAACTATTGAGTGAAATTGGTTTTCCAGGATGCTGGGTTCGGGAAAACTGGCAAACAGAGTAAGCACGGATGGGTATGGGTATGCAGCTTTGCATTCTACCCAAGTACTGCTGCAACCGTACTCAGGAGAATGAACTTGGTGTGCAGACATTGCTCACACAATACACGCGCAATCTACTCAAACCAATATGCAAGCTAATGCAGAATGCATATAGAAGCAAAATACATGCAAGGGAAAAACACATCCAGCAGATTACACTAAGGTGTTTGAATGCTAGTGGGTGTATGTACTCCTGGTATACATACACCTACACCAGCTCGCATTTCATTAGGGATTCCGGGCGAGTCCGTTGTTATTAGGTGTAAATGTTCTACTGGTCGAAATCTTGTTAAGAAACCATTGCCGGCTCTGTTAAGCATCTCTGCTTAACGGAGAGGCAATGAACTAAATCCACAGAGCAAACAGGCATACATAACGTTACAACAGCACACAAGTTACAAGCAATATAAGCATACAACAACGCGTAACCTTACTAGACACCTAACAGCAACAACTCACTCCCGACTACAGGGTTCTATTCCTGGACGAGGGCGAAAAGACGGTCTTGGCAGCACACCTACTCGCAGCACCTGCTGGCTTCACTCACCGCCGGAGCCACAGATGGGCCTACTCTTGCTGGGGCTCTCCTGGGGGCGTAGGCTGAGCCAACTTCCATCTTCACCGTTGGGCACCTCTATAGGTTGGGGCTCAACTGCTTGAGCTGCGGCTGGAACTTGACGGAACACATCCCGACGACGAAGATGCCGAATAGCTCAGAAGAAGGAACTTGGGGAAATGATGCCTGGTCGATATGGGTTCATGGGCTGCGAGGGTGGCACTAGCTGCGAAGGTGGCACTGGGTTTGACATCAAGGAACAGGTGGCCTGGGATGCAGTTTGACGGGCCTCACGGTATGTTTCCGTAACAACCCGAATGGTGTCACGGTCAATGGCTTTAAACTCTCCAAGAATGCCGGAGAGCAGCAGTCCCTAGGCAGAAATGAACTGAACCAGGCGAACTATGGCCGGGTCGGCATCTTCGACTGTACTGGAGAACTCGCAGCCTACGCTGGACGCAGAGGGAAAGTAGCGGAACTCCCGCATCTCCGCTACTTGCGAAAACTGGAAACGAAGACGGGCGATGGCTTCCGCAGCAGCGGTCTGGACAACCAATGCGGGGGTGGGCATGGGTTTGCCCTAAAAAGTCAAGGGCTTCCCATCCTCTGCTGGACCTGGGCAGATATGCGCATTCGCATAGTATCGGCAAAGGTGAGGGACGTGTTCCGATTGGAACACCAGATACACCGGGCTAGTACTACAGCCAAGGGCTTGGGTGAGCATACTCGAAAGGATGGGCGGAAAGCCAGCATAACCAATAGCCAAAGTTCGGCTATGGAAAGTGGGTACTCTGGAAGAGCTAGCCATGGCTGCTGGCTTGAGGATTCCGACCTGGGTTCTCTTGCGGGGATCTGGCTTACTGAACGGAGAGGGCTGCGTCTCGCAGGTGGGAGGGGTTTTAAATAGGCAGCCAGGCTGGGACATACCAGCATGGCGTGGATCCTTCTCGTGCTGGGTAAAGGATACGCCGGCACGGCCGACAACTGGGTAGGGGTCGCGGTCCAATCCAGGGATGGCTGGGTGGGCGGACAGCTGGTTAGGAACACGTCAATTCCGACTGCGCCATCTATTGATTAACAGTGGCCGTGTCGGATGCCAGTGATGGCTCAAATCTATTGGGCGCACTACCGGTTGAAAATAGGGGTGGTTCGATGCTAGGGTAACCTACAGCCAGCCTGGCTCTGATACCACGTCCTGTGGCACCCCAATAGAGGGCCGATGCACGCCAGTCCCAGGATAAGACCTGGCGCACGTCTGAGACATGATACAGCAATTCCAGGCACAAAAATGGCTTTATTATATGAAATGGAGTATTACAATACCGTTGCTTACAACAATATTACATGGCTCCAAGGCTAACTAAATGGCAGCGGAGGTCTTGGTTCAGCGGCAACGACGTCTCTGGCTGGGCTCCACAACTCACAGGACTGGCTGGGTCATGATCTAGCATGACGGATCTTCTCCTTCAACTGGCCACGTGCAAAGCCAGGTGAGTACTTTGAATGTACTCGCAAGACAACAAAATACATAGCATCCAAACAAGCAGATGACAAAGCAAGCCCTATGCTTATATAGGAATTTATTCTAAACATGGCATGGAATTAACAGGAAATCATGGATCAAGCATGGCATAACATGGATCAGGCATATCAACTACATATCATGGCATCGCATTGCTATTTCTACGAGACATGGAATCCAAAAAACCAAACTGGAACCTACACTACACTTACCTCCCGTGAAGCATTAAAGTAATATGTTGTGACATCATTTAGTTTTACTGCCCCTCTGGGCTATCTCGTGACTTACCGAGATCTCACTCCGTGATCATGTCAGAATATATTGTAAACTCTTTGTTACAACAGGTTTGTCCTCCAGATCGACCAAGACCAAATAGTGTGACCTAGTACGAACTATGTCTAATCCGTGGACTCGGCTATTCGAATAGATTCGTACACTCTGCAGAGGTTGCGCACTTTACCCACACCATGGACATTCGTCCAACGAAACTTGCCTAACCCGTGACCCTTCTATCGTACCACCGACAATCATTCCCCATCCGGGTCATGCCCTGGGTGGCCCTTGTGTCACTCCTGGCACCTGCCACCGTCGTGGCCAAACTAAACTGTCCCAAACGGGGACCCTCGGGCTAAACAAACAACTGGGCTCACAAGGCTATCGCCGCCTACCTGATCAGGGTAGCACGCGCGCATAACCCTCCCTCTTTGGTGGTACCGATAAGAGAGCACAAAGTTAGACCAAGTCAAGGTCGTCCCATTCCGGCAGATGTGGCTGCACGGGTAAGCTTGGTTCGATGGCACTATGACTCGATCCCATCGATGACGGAGGAGGTTTAGTTTACAAGTTCAATTTAACATTTCCATCATCGCACCATCACATCAACATTTATAAGCAGGAACAATCACTTAACAACAGCATAGCAAAATCATAACAGTATTGACAATCATGGCATGAGATCAAATCATAGTACTAACATGATAATGGTATTGCTGCTAGCATGGGAAAATATGACATGAAAGTAATTCATGATATTATATGATAAATAACATTAGCATCTGGTACCGATGAAATAACAGGACTATGCCAGTGCAGACTAACAGATGATCCGAAATATATTGCAATACACACACAGGGTGCAAGCAAAGTCATCACACAAGTTCGAAGCTCATGATAAGAGGTTGGCTTGCCTTAGGGTGGAGGAGTACACCGGGAAACAGTGCGGCGATTCTCCGGATACAATGCGTCGAAACCGGCACTCTCGGGAGAGGCCTATATTAGGGCAAGGGCAAAAGTGGTATTTTCAATGTGTGACAACATTATGAAAATGGCACCATCGGAACGGGCTCGACGAACTAAAAACGTGGGCGTTGGATTTACCTCAATCGGAGTTACGGTTGAAGAGAAACGGTCGTCCGTTCGTTAAGCAGAGAAACAGACAGAAACTGTCCATTTCAGCTCCTAACGGGTGAACGTTCACTATATAACTGGTTCGGCTGGCGGGGCTGAGGCCGAAGGCGTATTTCAGCGTTTATGCTTTCACTGTAGTGAAAACGTATTTCCTCCTTATGCCGCAGATGAGTACGCTTTGACCACGGGAAAGCGTATTTTAGCAAATACGCTTCCTCTTAAACAGGTGGGCCTGGGCTGTGGTCGCTTACAAGTGGGGCCCCCTCCTTATCCTCTCTCCCTCCCTGGTCGTCCTCTTCCTTCGACAGAACAGAGACAGGGGCGGCTCGGCCGCCGGCGCAGCCGTCGCCTCGCTGCTCCCCTGGGCCGGCCGACGAGCGCAGGAGAACCGGCGGCCTGCGCCGCATCCAGCGGTGGTCGCAGGGCCGTCCGGGGCGGCCTACAGCTCCATCGCCATGGTCTGAGGCGCGGCAGCGGCGTAGCTCCTGTGGACGTGCTCCAGCGAGGCTCCTCCGGCCAAAACGAGCGGCAGCGACTTCACTGGCTCCTGGTGCAGCCGCGGTTGCGGAAGGGGGAGGGAGGGGATGGCCAGGGCGCTGGAATTCCTCGCGGGTGCCGGCGGCAGAGCCTTGGCCATGGTTGCTGTGGGGAGAGGGGAGGGGTCTCGGGGCTCGGGTGAGGGGTTGGGGAGGCTCGGCTACGCTATTTATAGGCGCGGGGAGGGGCTCTGGACGCCGGTCGAAGCTCCGAGGAGCTCACGACTGTGGCGGCGATCCGACGGGGAATCGGCGTCGGCACAGCCGGCCAGGAGCTACGGGACGAGGGGGAGGTTCCAGGCGGCGTACGTGTGCGGTGGGCAGCTCGCCGGCGCTCGCGGATGAGCCGGAGCCTGCTGGAGATGGCTCCCGAAGGCTCTAATGCATAGGGCGCCCATTTTGGCGTGCTCTGCGCGTGGTCACCACGTGGCCACGGCGTTTCCACGCCGCACACGAAGCCAAACCGTGTCTAGGTTGTTCTCCATCCTTCACTGAGTTGACTTGTGCGGTTGAAATGCAATGGACAGCTTTGGTGTGACCACACACTGCTCAAACGTTTAATGGCAGCAAAATGTTGACATGTGTTGTGGCCACCACAGTGCTCCTCTTGGCATGATCTTGGGCAGAGGTTAATCATCTACCAAGGTGGTCATCTTGGCCAAAATTCAGCTCAAATGGACAACTCTAGATGACACCTCCTTTGTAAACTTGCAATCTGACCAGAAATGAAAATGAGGATGCTGGGGAAAAATGGCTGGATTGATTTGGCTGATTTTTGGTGTAGAGTTATGATATAGTCATGAGAGCTAGCTGGAAAATTTTCATCTCATTCTGATCATCTATGAAGGTACTTCCTGCACAGAGCTGCAATCTGGACAGAAAGTTAATTAATTTCCTGAGGAAAATTGGCTAGATGAAATGGGCTGGTTTTTGGATTTCATAAGTGATTTGCCAATGCCAATCACCCTGAAAAATTTCAGCCCAAAAAGATCAAGGGTTCAAGCACTTCCTTTGCAAATTGGAAATCTGGACAGAATTTGCAAATTGATGTTGTGCTCAAAATTTGAATTGTGGAACTTGAGATTTTGATGGAAATGGTGAATATCTGGGTAGGATAAGCTCCACAAATTATTTGGGATTTTTTTCTCACTACCAAAATGGTAGTTCCTTTGGAAAGGCCCCAAATTGAAATATTGGCTTTAAATAGGAAAATGCAATTTTCCTTATTTAATTATGGCCAATATTTTTGTGGGAGCTCAATATGATTACAATGAATATCTCCACAAGTTTTCATGAACTTTGGAGATGGGAAAAATTTTCCTGGATTTAATTCCTTCTTATGGCAGAAAAAGGAATTAATTTTAAATGAAAAATATTGCAAAGGACTTGGCAATATCTTTGCATATCCAGGGTTTATGGATGAAGGAGGATCTCTGGAAATCTTTGGAGGATTAACAGAGCAAGGAAAATGATAGCTCCTTTGTAAGCACAAAGGCAGGATTTCCAGTTCCAAGATTTTGGAACTAGGGTTTGAATGAGGTTCGGGGTTTATTGACGGGAGCTTGGCTGGCACAAGAGCATGGGAAAGGTATGGAGAGACTGAGGATTGTCTGGATTCACCTGGTCACTCACCAGATTCCGGAGGAAAAATTTGGGAGAGGAAAGTTAGGAAGGAATAACAGCACAAAAATCGATAACCCGATTTTTGGGGTGTTACAAAGTCTTCCATCTTCTTTAGCAAGGGATGCCCTCAAACTCTCAGGGATAATGTGAAGGACCGGCTTCAAGTGCAGAATGAATCTTTGAGTGATCGTTACTTGGGCATGCCTACTGATGTTGGGCATTCAAAGAATGGCACTTTTAAATATCTCCGAGATAGGGTATGGGAGAAAGTACAGGGGTGGATGCAAAAACTACTCTCTGCGGCAGGAAAGGAGGTGCTCATTAAAGCGGTAGCGCAGGCTATCCCGGTATACTCCATGTCTTGCTTCAGATTACCTAGGGGGCTATGTGAGAACATAACGTCTACTATTCGCCAGTTCTGGTGGGGAAGTAAGAGCGGAAAGAGAAAACCGAGTTGGGTGTCTTGGGACATCATGACAAGGCCAAAGTATATGGACGGAATGGGTTTTCGAGACCTGGAAATTTTCAACTTGGCGCTTCTGTCTAGACAGGCATGGAGAATTATGAATGATGCTGGTTCTTTGAGTGCTAGAATTTTAAAATCTGTCTACTTCCCGAATTGTTCATTACTGGAAGCAGAACTAGGCTCACACCCATCACAGATTTGGAGGGTTGTACTTGATGGGAGGGATGTCCTGGCACAAGGTATCATACGCCACATTGGGGATGGAGAGACAACAAGTATTTGGGATCACAATTGGCTCCCGGGGGACAGTTTTAAACGCCCAATCACATCTTTGATACATGATCCTCCCCAGCGAGTGGCGGAACTCATTGAACAAGCAACGGCTAGCTGGCGCGAGGAGCTGGTTCACTCGGTCTTTACTCCTTTTGATGCCGAAGAAATACTCAAGATTCCTCTCTGTACAAGGAGGATCGGGGATTTTTGGGCCTGGTCAGAAGAACCTAGAGGGAATTTCAGTGTGAGTTCGGCATATCGCGTGCTTGTTCGAACAAAGATTGGCAGAGAAAACTGGCTGGAGGGAAGAGAGGGTTCATCTCTCACACACAAGCAGAGGAAAAGGAATGGAACTCTATTTAGAAAATCCAAGTTCCTTCAAAGCTTCGTGTGTTCACCTGGAGGCTAGCACGGCACTCCATACCTTCGGGAGAGGTATTGCACCGAAGAAACATGGCGACTACACCCGCTTGTACCTTGTGCGGAGCTCATGACAGTTGGAAACACGCCCTGCTGAACTGTCCTATGTCGCGCAACACTTGGGCCTTGTCGTCAGAAGATGTGATCGACCAACTGAGCACAGTACAGGAGGACAGTGCAAAGCGTTGGCTCTTCGCAATGCATGCAGCCCTTAAACCAGAGGAGTCTGTTAGACTTGTGGTGACCCTTTGGGCAATCTGGGGTGCCCGAAGAAAAGCTATACACGAAGGTATATTTCAGAGTCCGTTTTCAATTCATGGGTTCATTACCTCCTACCTATCAGATCTACACATGTTAAAACCTAGCGAAGTTACTCACCAGCCTAAAGCTACGAGCCGACCAAAGCGTTGGATTGCTCCACCATCGAACTGTTCCAAGTTCAATGTGGATGCAGCAGTGGGTCGCTCAGGCACGTATGGAGCAGTGGGAACTATTTGCAGAAATCATGAAGGGGTGTTTCTGGGAGCCTCGGCAATAGTTTACAGAAACATTGGAGATCCTACCACATTAGAAGCGTTAGCAGTCAGAGAGGCCCCAGCTCTCGCGGAGGACCTATATCAACAACACATACACATCGCGTCTGACTACAAAGTGGTGGTGGACGAGATAAAGGGAGCAGGTGCAGGCTGCTATGGTGCAATTATCCAAGAGATTAAACAACATTTAGCTGGTTTCAGTACTTGTAATATAGTGCATGAATTTAGGAGCTCCAATTTTGAAGCTCACAATTTAGCGAAGTTCGCTTTATCATTGGGGCCTGGCCGCCATGCTTGGTTAGGACAGCCCCATGGTCTTCTGTTCGTCCCTGTAACCATGGTGACGGTTGAATAAAAACTTCGCGAGATTGCCTCAAAAAAAAATGATTTCCACTTGCCACTACGATTCTTTGCTGAATTTTTTTCTTATTGTATTTTGTATCAACTCTAGTTCTTCCTCTGGAAAAAAAGACTTGCCGCTCTTCCAAATCTTGATGCAGCCTCATTACGTGGTGTCATGGTCACATCCCTTAACTCACTCGTCTCATCCGCACAACGATGCATCACATGGTTGTACGAGTCGTTAGCTCATTAAGGCCAGAGAAACAAACGTTCTGCCCAGACCTATCGCTAAATAAATATCTATTCAAAGAGAAGATTCATATGATAAAACACATTATTCATCAATACTACTAACAAATATGCAGTACTCGGCTTAAAAAAAAAAAGCAATGCACAGAGAAACAAGCTGTCAAAAATATGCAGTAAAAAGACATTTATGACATTCTGTAGTTACTTAGTAAACCATGCAATAGATGACGACATGGGTAAAACATGCAACATTAACATAATGAAACATATAGCAGACATATACCAGAAACACCAAATATAATATAAACCAGAGAGGAGCGTGAGCAGGCACGGTGGTGAATCATAGTTCCAGAAGAAGTCCGACCTTCCTCGACGAACAAGTCAAACTGGCGCACAAACACCAAATAGTATTCTAGTCAAAGTAAACAAATATAGGGCTGGAGAAAATGGGAATGAATGCAATGCACTAGAAGAGGATACGAGTGAACATCCAAACAAAATGGTCAAGGATAATCAGATGAAATGTATACAAGGCACATAGTGCTCTAACTTTTGCGCCAAATAAATTATCAGATGACGTACAAAGGCCTGGCCACTCTTCCATTTGCAACTAGAACTACTACTAAATGAACTTAGCATGCTCCAAAAATTGCCAAGTTATCGGATGAATTTATCACATTGCCGCAAAATTGTCCAAAGTCCAGACAAAAGTCATGTGAGTGGACCCCATTGCCGTTCTTGAATGCTGCAGTGGAAAGGCAACACTGAGCCATTGCTAGTAGCACACGTTACATTAGGACAAAGAGAAGGAAAGCAGCTTACATGGAACATTCGGAAGGTCAGAAGCATTCACTCAAAAAGAGCACCGTTCGGCATTTCGCTCAAAGAACCTATGATAACATAAAGGCTGAGGTTAGTGCGGGCCTGTAATCGGCTAACAATCAGAAAAGCAAGTGTATGCCGTACCATAAGATGTGAGCCAATCCTGAGTACAGACGGTCTCCTCAACCCAGTGTTTACTAGACTGACAAATTGTTCGTCTTGCAGTCCTTATTGCTACACTGCATTCAGTACTGGCTGGTATTGCCAATATATCACGTGCCATCCGAGCGATTGTGGGGCAGGTCAGACTATGCTCCTTCCACCATTGTAGAACGGTTTGCTCGCCAGTACAGGGACGTGGCCCTTGCAAGTACTGATCAAGTTCTGTCATTGGAAGCTTGCTAAATGGATAGGTAATATGATGGTAATATTGCATCAGCGTATCATCCCCCTTCACAACAATGTTCCTGCCAGTTTTAGGTCCAGATGTGCAGCTAGTGTCTCCCACCTGATCAGAATATTCATAGAAGAGGTTGATCAACATGTCATGCACTTCCTGAAAATATTCTTCTATATCCTTGTCCAATTCGTGCCTCAAACAATAATTGTACAACTTAGGACGAAGACAAGACTTGATGCATTCCAGACGCTTTGAAGGATCCATGATCACAGGTAGACAGATATTTAAGCAATAGAGATTCCAGCATTTGTAAATTTCTGTTGCATCTTCTTTAGCTCTTTCGAAACTGTTTTGTCTCCGTATAAACTATCTTCTGGATGCAGAACTCGTTTTGCACCCCATAAACGGTCAAGGAGGTCAGCTGGGCCATGACAAGTGTTCATCTCATCCATGTATATACGCAACCTTTGCAATATCTTACAGATACGTTGCGTGTTGCTCCAGTCTTGAGGTGAAGGTGCATATCCACAGTTCAGAAACCGTACTGCTGAAGGGATGTGGCCCTTTGTATACTTAGAACACTTTGTTGACTTCTCCATGATTTTGTGAAGTTCATCCATCCCCACATGTATGACCTGATTAACTAGATGAGTTGGACACCGTGTCACAAACAAGCTACGGGTTGCAGATATATATGAGGTATGGTTTGCAGACATAGATGAGGTATGGTTTGCAGACATAGACGAGCGAAGGTTCCATTCTTGGAGACTGGCTTTGAGGTCTGAAGCAACTGAATCATCCAGAAATGCATCATCCAGTGTAATGCTGAAAACCTTGTAACGAAGACCCCAATCTCCAATAGCAGACAGTATATCCTGACTCAATTGTTTTGCATTGCAGAAAGGATCCACAGAACGAAACCTGATGATATGTTTCTGCTTCTCCCATTCGTCATCAATGTAATGAACACTCAAGCATAGGTACGCTGAGATCAGATCATAGTGCCACACATAAGCACTCAAGCAAACCCGACTGCGCAAAGCTGCCAACTTCTCCTTCAGCTTGGTTTTTTCTTTGTCAAACAGTTCCCTAGAGTACCTGTACATGTCAACTTTGGCCGGCATCTTGACCATAGGATTCAAGCTAGCAACAAACTTACTGAATCTATCATGGATCTGTATCGATGGCGGGTACCCGTGCACAGAAAATATCCTGACAAGTTCCTCATGGGGCTCAATCTGACCAACCTCCTGATTCTTGTGATTCATGTTAGTGGGAATGTCCTGGTCATGCACTGTAAGTTCTTCATGCAACTGATTCTTCCGATCTTTCTCAGTGGGAGTGTCACATGAAGCAAGATTCTTCTGCTCATGTGTTGCAAGTTCCTCGTAAGACAAATTCTGATCAACCTTCTGACTTTCCTCATTCGTATCGGTGAGAATGTGAAGCAGGACAGGAGCCTTCTTCTGGGGCAATGCCTTTGCTGTGTCTGAGGATTTATTTTGGCCGGTCGACAAGAACGGGGGCTTGTGTTGCATTGGCCTCTTCTGGGCACTGGGGCTGCACTTGGCCTGGTGCTTTCGCAGGTTGCCGGTGCCGCTGCTGAAGACCTGGTGGCAGTGCATGCACTCGGCCCTCGCGACCTTCCCGTCGACGTAGATGGGTGTGAAGTCATCCCACACCTTGGACCGGAGCCTTTTCGGCTTTCGCCCCGAGAACACTGGGCCAGGGGCGCTGCCCGTGCTTTCCTCTTGTTCATCCATCGCATTGGAATTGTCAGGCTCATCTTCCATGCCTACGCATCAAGAAAAGCAGAACCTATGAGTAATGGAGTCACCTGAGTAAAACATGTTTCCACCTGAAACTTGTCCTAGCTTAATTGGACAGAAATGTTGCAAAGAGAATGTGACTGAACAGACAAGGCACATGTCTAGCGAAAGCATGGAACAAGAAATTAAAAAAAGAACATGGAACAAGGCAAGAAGGCACCAAATGCGGCACAAGATTATTTTTCCACGAGCAGTGGGACATTGATAAAATTGGTGCATATCGAGTGCAGGTGGCTTCAACACATCAGATTCATGAGGGAAGTAGACAGGTAACATCAGAACCGTATGGCGACACACACTAATTACAATCTTACAGAGCACAGTAGCTACCAACACCATTCAAGCAGACGGAAATAAACAGACATATTTGGAGAACACATGCACCAAGAACATGATATCTACTTGCGCTTCAACCCATATGCTCCCCTTCCTTGCCGGCGCGGCCTGGACCAGGACCATCACACCCCTGATCCATACCTGCACTGCACACCAAGCGAAATCAAACAGCTCATCGCAATTTCTCCAATCGCATCGCATTCGACAGGAACGATCAAACGGAGAAACCAGAAGTACGATTCGACGAAGGGGGGAAATCAGAAGTAGCGGCGCATTATCTATATACCAAGAAAAAGAAAACTAAGAACTCGAGAAGAGCGTACCGACGCTCGCAATCCCAGGGCACGGATGTGACGAGACGGTATCGCTCCGCCGCGGTTTGCTTCTCCTGGACCTCGGAGTCTTAAGCGAGACGACGAGGGGGAAAGGGGAATCGAGTTTTTTTTTGTTTTTGATCGATCGATTTCGGTGGGCGGTGGCGGAAGAAACGAGAGGGAAACTGAGGGAGTGGCGAAACATTCGCGACGCCGCTTTTCCTCCCGGTGAGTGAGCACTTTCTGGGCTCAAATTCCTCGTGAGCCCATACCTCATACCAAACCTTGAAGAAGAAGCCCAGTAGTTCGGTTCGGGCCGAACCGGTTGGGCCTTATCGTAACTGCACAAAACACAAAAAGAATACTTTTTCATTTTTTATTAACTCTCTGTTTTTCCCAAGTGTAGGAACAAATGCACGAGTTAGGTAGCGCAGTGCCGCACTGGGCAGTGGAGGAGTAGTACGTAGGGACTGCGATGCACTCTAGCCGGTCAAGATTACACACTACTACCTGGCGACACCACCTGTCGCGCTTTCCTGGGGCAGCTCACGCTGGCAGCTGCCATGCCATGCCATTGCCACATCCACAGATCCACTCGTAGCAGTCGGCAGCTACAGGCCGAGGCTACAGGCAGCACACGCATCTTGATCTCGTCGCAGCAACAAAGCAGATGCGGCACTGCGGTGTACTGCACGGGGATCTGAGTCAGTCTGTCTGTCCGATGCGCAAATTCCACCTCACATATCTCGTCCCATAGTGCGCGCGCGGCCAAGATTTTCCCCGCTTTCCTGCGTACGGGCCGGCCCATCGGCCAGCTGATTAATTAGCGTGCGCTGCATGCCATTATGATGGATGACCTGCATCACCGATCGGTCGACGGATTATCTTGGTGCCGTGCGGTGCCGGGCGGGGGATCCCCCACGGGAATCAGAGGGCGTCTCCCCCTTTAATCTCTCGTGGAGGCCAAAGGAGCGGAAAGGAAAGGAGAAAGGAGAAAGGAGAAACGAAAGCGGGGTGGCGTCGTGGTCGTGGGGTTCCGGGGCGGCGCTGCTGCCTCGCCGTGCGTCTCCGGCCCCGAGTGATGCCCTGATGATTGAGACGGAGACCCTTGCCTTTGTACACCATGTCGTGTGTAGTATCGTGTTGTGTATCTTTGCTCCACTCATCTTTCTAGGTGGTTTCCATGATTGGTTCTGATGGGGATACGGGGGCACGTACTGCTACGTATTGGGCCGCACGCGCGACGGTACCGGTGCTCGTGTCTCTACGCCAGGGTGCAAACATGACCGTTTCCTCCGAGCGTTTTGTAGTAGCCGTGGTGTGCTTAGGCCAACTCCGACAAAATGGACGTCCGTATCCAGTTTGGGGAGTCGGCCGGTCGGTGCACCCAACGCGCGGCCGCATCGCAAATCGACCGTATTGCACGAATAAAAAAAGAAGCCGGCCACACATTTTATAATACAAAGATAAAACTTAATTAAACAGTACTAAATTCTAAAAAGTCCACAAAAGTCCCGGACGCTTAATTAAACATTACATTTAAAAAAACAGCAAAGCCACCACCGCCCTCTGGCCGTCGTCGATGCCACCACCGTCTTCACGCGTCGTCGTCGTCCATGGTGAGGTCAACGTACGCCGGAGGCGTCCAGAGGTGGGCCGGGGGCGCCTGCGGTGGCTCCATGGTCGGAGGCGCCTGCACCACCTCCTCCCGCGGCGGGAACGGTGACCGTGGCGGCGTGGGCGCCCAAGGCTCGGCACCCACCCAGTCGGCCATCTCCGCCGCCGTGGACGACCAGGCCCACCTCTGGCCGACCATGTGCGGGTTCCAGACGCCGGCGGTGTAGGAGATATGCCCTAGAGGCAGTAATAACAGTTATTTTGTATCTCAAGTTTGTAATGAATGTTTATGATCCATGCTATAACTGCAATGATTCTCGAGTCTACAATATCCACGAGGCTCGGAGGGAAACTCATATGCACGTGTGGTATAATAAACGGTAAAATGTATTCCTAGTCTTGCCTCTAAGACTAGCTCAAGTATTGCATGATGATCCTGTTTTCCTAATCATGGGCATGACTATGCCGGTAATTTTGAGGGCACAATGTTAGTAGAACACTTGTGTTGAATCGACCCGATTTGATGTTATGCTATGAGATACATTCGTCACAAGTTAACGGTTAATAACACAGAGATAGTTAATGTTTGTATTATTCCTTAGACCATGAGAGTATCAAGTTCCTTCGTACTTGCTTCGTGAACTTTGGGGTTTGTTAAACGTCATCCGTAACTGGGTGGCTATTACGACGGTTTACGGGTTCACGGAAAAGTATGACAAGAAACGAGATAGCTCAAGATTGAGATTTGCTTCTCCGACGATGGAGAGATATTCTCGGGCCCTCTCAATGTTACGGTATCCATCATCGTCTGGCCAAACAAAGGGTGATTTGATCACAGGGATGCCGGAACACGGAAACGAGAAAAGAGAACAAAACCGGAACGAGGTAACTGGCATAGTGGACAAGTTGTTGATCCACGGGGATGCAGAAAATCTCACCTCGGGTGTTTGTAATATATCGTGAAGCAACAGGAATAGCACACGGCAACTGGAGGTTCACTCGAATATTCATTCCTGTGGGTATAGGGGTCAATATGGGTGTCCACGGCTCCGATGTTGATCATTGATCGGAAAGTGTTTCGGGTCATGTCTATACTTCACCGAACCTATAGGGTCACACACTTAAGGATCATCTATCTTCTGAATACTAGACAGGGAGTCTGAGAGAAAGTCACCGGAAAAGTTTCGGAGACAACGGAAATGTTCCGGAAAGAACACCGGAATAGTTTCGGTAAAACTGAAAAATTGTTTCGGGGTATACCATTAAGTCAAATTGGTTTTGGCACACGCCTGGAAATTCTTGGAGGGTGCCAGAATTATTCTGGAAACTTCTGGGATTTTTTCGGGATAAAAACCGGAAATGTTCCAGAGCTGCCGGAACCGGTTTGGTTGTTTTTCGCAGATGAAAATCACTAATCCGAAATTGTTTCGGAACACGTCCAAAATCATTTGTGTGGGTACTGAAATTATTCTAACACCCACAGAAATATTTTTGGATTTAACGGTCGCGGAAAATTGTTTCCGTGAATAGTGAAAATCACTTTATGGTTACTATTTTGGATAGCCACCTTTTGGGACTTTAGTCAAAGTTTCTAGAAGGAAGAGGCTGGCAAGGGAAGGAACCCCTTTTCGGGGGGCCCCCATGAAGTGGTCGGCCAAGGGTGGTGGTGCTCCTTGGAGCTCCACATGGCCTCCCATTATGCCCTAAATGCCCACCATTTGTGACCTAATGCATGGGTATTTTGGTATTTTTGGAGGCACCCCTACCCCTTGGCTTTCCTATAAATAGAGGTGGAGAGGAGCTATCCACACTCATCACTTGCTCTCATACACATGCCATGACATTTCTGGCTTCTCTCTCCCTCCCAGCGAAATAGTTTCGTAGAGCCGAAAGGCTGTCTGGGTTCCGACAGGAACTAGTTCTGGACGGCGAAGCCCTGCCGGATAGCTGACACCGTATGTGTGCAACCCTGTAGAGAGGTCGTAGTTTCGATCTTTTGCCCGAGGGGCTGTTCGAGGGTCCTCCCGAAGGACTGTCCGAGTTACCGTTCGAGCTTCGAGGGTCCTCCCGAAGGGCTGTCCGTGACATCGTCCGAGGGACTGTCCGACCGCCTCCCGAAGGGCTGTCCGACGAGGAGTACATCCTCGCGGTTGGGAGGTTGTAAATCCTAGCTGCGGGGATCTGCACCGACGATCTACATCGACTCTACTTCCGCTGCGCTACGAGTCGGTAATGATCAGATCAAACCCTATATGCAGTCTCCATAGTGGTCCTGGGCGTGCTCGTTGTACCGAAATTTTTTGTTTTCTGTCGCATTCCCCTACAGGCGACGGGCTCCTCCACGACCTCCTCCTTGACGGCCATCTCCAGCTCCGGGATGGCGACATCGCCGGCCGCGGAGAGGGCCATCATCTCCTCGAGCCCCTGCCATTGGCGCTCGTCATGGGTGTGGATGGAGTCTTCCATCACCTGCCGCATCAGCTCCTCCTCCTCCTCGTCGGTCATCGGAGTTGGTTGTGGTGGCGGGGACGGCGACGGCGAAGGGGTCGGTGTGAGGCCGCGAACCAGCCTACGACCGCGCGGCTGGGGCGGGCTGGGAGCGCACGCGTCTGGCTGGGAGCTCACCGGGACGGCCGGCAAAATAGGACTGCCGCCGCAGGTCGTGCTCGTCGTCGCGGAACCAGGTATCCCATAGAGGTGAATCTATGGCATACCTGCGGTCGTTGATGAGGTCTGGCGGTAGGTGGGCGCGGCGGCGGTAGATCTCCTCTCGGCGGGCTCGGCCGCTCACCGGGACCGGTGGAGTAGGCACCCGATCCGCGGAGAGGTGCCAGTTATTGGGGACGTGCACGTCCGTCCACGGGAACGGCGTGCCCGTCTCCCAATACCGCTTGCAGATCTCCACCTTCACGTATGGCCGCATGCGAGGAGCGGCCGCCGGCGGCGAGATGTGGAACGGTGGGGGTAGGGGTGGAGGAGGAGCGGCTGCGGCGGCCGGAGGAAGACCCGGCCTCGTGGTCGTGCTTCCTCTTGCGGCCGGGGATCCAATGCCAGCCCATTTCGCCGGCGACGAGGTGGAGTGTAGGAAGCGACCGGAGCTAGGGTTTGGCTTGTCGGGCTTCGAGGAGGCAGGAGGGCTCGGAAGTGGTAGCTGTGGACTGACTGGTCCACGGCTTCCACATTAAGAAGGATGACCGGAGCGCCTCGGTGGCTGACAGGCGGGCCCGCCCGCGCGTTTGCCGTAAATGCGGGCGTGGGAGGTAGGTGGGTGGCTGCCACGCGGGCCCGAGGCAGACGCAGAGCAAACGCGTGGGCGTCCGTTCGGTGTCCGTCTGGACGCAAACCAAGCACATGTTTGCGCCAGAAATGAGGCGGGCCGGACGCCAAACGGACAAAATATGCGGATGCTCTCGCGCGTTGGGCCGTGTCGTCTGTCCGTTTGGGCCAAAACGGACAGACCCGGACGATTTGGGGGTCTGCGTTGGAGTTGACCTTAGATGGCGATTAAAACCAACCATGCCAAAATTTTGGTGAAAGTCAGAATTTCGGGAGGTCCTAGTCGGCGCCTTAAGCGTCCCCGAAGCGAAACGGCGCTCACAGGAGAACCTAGTGGGCCGGCCCATCAACACGTAGCGCACCGAAATACTGTAGCGCGAAATCCCACCAAAAAAAGTACGCGTCGTGGGGAATCAAACTCACGCCACAACTATCGGGCAAGGGAATGACTACCACAGCACCATTCAGCTGCTAGCGATTAAAGGCAGCACGCACGCTTTAAGAACTATTGTAGCCACGCTATTTGAATTAAAACAATTTCACTAATTTGAGAAAAAAGTTCACCAATTGACCGGTCTGACCAGTTGATCGTAAACTGTTCAAAAAATATGTGTATGTTTTTTGAAAAATCAGGAATTAAAAAAATCGTTCACAAAAAAAAAGTTCACGGGTTAAAAAAAGGTTGACGAATTTAAAAGAAAAAACTTACAAAAATGGAAAAAGTTCATCGATCTTCATAAAAAGTTCATCGGTTTTAGAAAAAGTTCATTGATTTTGGAAAAAAGTTCATCGATTTTGGAAAGAGTTCATCGATTTTGCGAAAAAGTTCATCGATTTTCAAAAAAAGTTCATCGATTTTGAAAAAAGTTCATCAATTCTCAAAACAAGTTCATCGGTTTTGAAAAAAGTTCATAGACTTTGAAAAAGGTTTATCGATTTTCAAATTCAGTTCATCGATTTTGAAAAAAGTTCATCGATTCTCAAAACAAGTTTATCGGTTTTGAAAAAAGTTCATAGACTTTGAAAAGGTTCATAGACTTTGAAAAAGGTTCATCGATTTTCAAAACAAGTTCATCGATTTTGAAAGAAAGTTCATCGATTTGGAAAAAAATTGAACGATTTGAAGAAAACTCATAGATTTTTTAAAAAAAGTTCATCAAAATTGAAAAAAGTTCATGGATTTTGAAAATAGTTCATCGATTTTGTAAAAAAAAAGTTCATCGATTTGAAGAAAAAGTTCACGTATTTGCAAAACAAATCATCGGACCAGGAAAGAAGAAGAAAACAGAAAATGAAAAGGAAAAAAGAAAAAGGGAAAAAGAAAAAAAGTAAAAGGAAGAATAAAACAAGGAAAGAGTTGATATTTAGCACATGCCGCTGGGTGGCGGAGTGGTTGCACGAGCGTACTTCTATGTGGCAGGTCGCACGCCCAGAATTTTGCCTCTTTTGGATGGTTGTCGATATCTTCACGTCTATTTCCAAAACACAATCAATTGTTTATGGGCTGGATTTGAAGGCTGTTTGGATATCGCCCACGCTGGCCCCGCCAATGTATGGGCGGGCCAAAATATTGGCGCTGCTGTCTGCCGCCCATGCCCTCGCCGCTCGTTGGCGGGAAACTGAAATAGGAAGGCGTAGCTACTCTGGGCACACCAAATAATTGGCTTCGATCCAAACGGTGTCAAGGTACTTGGTCATCGCCAATATTTTGGCTTGGCAGCCTGCGGCGTCCATCCAAACAGTTGTCGTGATTCCGAGGGTGCGGCCATCAGATTAGGCCATCCCTTCCCCACCCCTTCCCCCATGGTTATGTTACAACACTAAATTCAAATTTCAGCTCACATTTGTTGTTGTTTGTTATGTTGTCACCATTTCATCTCAAATCATGCACACCTCCGATGTCATCGTCTCCACAACTAAGTCTAGGGTCGCCTCCAGCTCAGCCTAGCATTGTCAACATCATCGCTGATGAGCTCAAAAAAAAATCATCGCTGATGCGTTGTCCTCTCCGGTCTCCACGTCGTCACCATCTCCACCTTGCTGAACATGAATCACATAATTGGACTATGAATTTGCAAAAAAGAAAAATGCTTGTTTGACCCTTTTCTTCCCGAATAATGTTTGTTTGACCTCTAACCAATACATTATCTAGAAGACGGACATCAGATGTTGATATGGACTTACTATAATCCAAGCCTTAGCTAGAAAAATAGGGTAACTGATAAATGATTTTGAAAATATCATACGTTATAGCAAGCTAGTATTAATTATTTTAAGAATGCCAAATATGGTGAAATCCAAAATTTTAGAAATACGGTAAAGTTACTATTCAATTTTTTTTTTAAATTCCCACATTTGAAAAAAAAAACATATATAGTATTTCCTTTTAGTTCCCTGTTATCTCTATGTTTCCTTCGAAAAATTTATTCTTTGTTTTTTTCTGATTTTCTTCTGAATCTCCATCTAAAATAGTTTTTAATTACAATTTCAGTTCCATTGTATGTTTATTTTTATTCACAATATGTTTCTCCTCGCTCTCTCTTCAAATAGAGTTTCATTAAAAAAATATAAGTATGGTTTCTTTTCAAATTTTCCCAAGTGTTGTCAATCTTTTATGTTGACTATGTTGCCATGGGTCCAAACTTGCTGCCATGTCCATCACTGAAAACCGTTTTCAGCAGGCAAAGGACAAATTATGTGCAATTAACAATAGTCAAGGACAACTAAAAAAACAAGGATTACTTAGATAAATGCCACTCCAATTCTGGTGATTCAGAAAAATGCCACTGCAATTTACAAACTCCGAAAAATGCCACTCCCAAGTGTTTTACTTAGTGCATTGAAGTGGCATTTTTCGGAGTTTGTAAATTGCAGTGGCATTTTTCTGAATCACCAGAATTGGAGTGGAATTTATCTAATTAACCCATTAAACAATAGTCAAGGCACCGATAGTATTTCTTTTATAGAGACATACTCCATCATTCCGAAACATAATGTGTATAAATTTTGAGATGTCCCCCCGCATTTTTTTTTTGAGAAGTCAAACTTCTATGTTTGTCCAAGTTTCTATAACAAAATATTAACGTGTAGAATACCAAATCGGTATCATTAGATTCATCGTGGAATATCTTTTATATATTTATTTAGTATTTTTTTATTGATAGTTACGTTCTTTCCTTATTCAACGAATCATCTCCCCCTGAATTTCACGGGGTGGGCCTGGGTCTTTTTTTGCTTCCAACCAAATAAGGCCAAGTCAGCTTGTTCGTAAGTTACGTGGGAATTTTTACGTAGGTGTAGCAAAGCCCGGGCGTTCTGTAGTATCCGTGGTATGCTTAGATGGCGATTATTACCAACCACACCAAAAATTTGGTGCCAGACAAAATTTCACCTCTTGTTTGGATGGTTGTCCATATTTTGGTCTCGATTTCAAAAACACGCGATCTTGCACATTTACAAAACACACAATCAATTTTTTATGGGCCGTTGCTGGTTTTTTGTGTCCAACATTGTAGCAAGCTATATTAAGGAATTTAAGAATGCCGAATATGTTATAATCCAAAATATTATACAAACCCATTGGATTGGATTAAATGTTAGAAAAAACAAAACCCAGTAGAGTTATTATATTCTTTGAAAAATATCTATGGTATTTCATTTTTAGGTCCCTATTGTTTTTATGTTTTCTTCAATTTTCTTATTCTTTATATTTATGTTTTTCTTGTAAATCTCCATCTAAAAGGGTTCTTAATTACAATTTTAGTTCCATCGTATGTTTATTTTTATTCACAATATGTTTCTCCTTGCTCTTTTTTCAAATAGAGTTTCACTAAAAATATATATAAGTTTGGTTTTCTTTTCAAAGTTTCCCAAGTGTTGTCAATAGCTCATGCCGACTAGGTTGCCATGAGTGCAAAGTTGCTGCCATGTCCATCATTAAAACCGTTTTCAGCGGGTAAATGACAAATTATGTGCAATTAACAACCAAAAGCATTTTCCGTGCAAAAAAAACAACCAAAAGTATTTCTTTTCACAGATACATACTCCGGCGTTCCGAAATATAGTGTGTATAAATTTTGAGAAGTCAAACTTCTATGTTTGTCCAAGTTTCTATAACAAAATATCAACATGTACAGTACCAAATCAATATCATTAGATTCATCATGAAATATCTTTTATATATTTAGTATTATATATATTTATAGATTTTTCTATAATTTGCTCAAACTTTGCAAAGTTTGACATATAGAAAAAAGTATACACGTTATATTTTGAAATAGATGAAGGGCAAAGAAATGATAACTTATTGGTTAGTTATCCATTACAGCTCCTTAAACATTACCCTCTCCGTTCACAAATACTTCATCCGTCCGGAATTAGTTGTCCCTCAAACGGATGTATCTAGACGTATTTGAGTGCTAGATATACATCCATTTGAGCGACAACTATTCCGGACGGAGGACGTATAAGATGTTCTAACTTTTTTGTGTATCGGATATATATAGACACATTTTATTGTGTATGTTCGCTCATTTCAGTTCATATGTAGTCTATATTGAAATATCAAAGACATCTTATATTTGTGAGCGGAGGGAGTACATTTTTAATTGGCATGCGCAATAGACATTTGCAATTTACCACTACGTCGTACCCTACTTATGCGAGGTATGCTTAAAATAGAATCCAAGAGAAGTACATGGATATTGCAATGCGCAAGGACGGGGCATGGCAGCTGTCTCCCCACGCGAGCGCAAAAGAAACACATCCGCCCCTCTCCAAATATTCTCCTATCATGCCAGCTTTTGACCATTCGTCGGGACCAAGCACGCCATCGGTTCATCAGTTCATCACCAACCGCAGCAGCCCATAAGTATCCGATAATTCCATCTAGGCTTGAAAATTTGCAGTGACAGAATCCTACTAGAATTAGAATGTTAGAGCATCTACAGCCGGCCTCCTCAAATTCTCCTCAAAAGTCCGCGGACACGCTCTTACTGCGAAGCTCTAGCCAAATCCGGAGCCTCTCATTGCTCATCGATGGTTCTCCGGAAAAGAATAACGTTGCAAAAGGTACGTATGGGGTATCCATGCATGCAGCTGCGATTGCAATCTGTGCGCGCGTACCGGTCTTTCGTCCTCGTGACTTTCGGGCTCGTTCGTGCATGGGATTCCAAAGCTGCCTGAAAACCGTGGCTTTTTTGCCCGGGAGGAAGAGGAGGAGGAAAGTGCGACGTCGAATCAGCAAAGGAGTGTTGCGAAAGCTGGATCTGCTTGTTGCACCTGTACCATCACGTTAGATTCATCGGTTTCCTTGTAGAAAAAACAAGCATGAGATTCAGCTCTTTTCCTCCGGGGACATCGCCGCCGTCCGATCAGGAATCAAAGGCCATCCTTGACTGTCAAAAAGAAAAGAAAAAACTCCTCCCAAGTGGGTGTAACACATAGGTAAGACCATCTCAAAGCTGCTTTCCTCTCTTTTGGAAAGATGAATATTTTTCCCCTCTCAGCCTCCTAGAAAGACTTCCCAAGATCCAAACCCTTCAAAAGGCACCTGCAAAATTGCAACCATTTATACATGGTATGTACTCCACTCAGCTGTCTGGGATCAGGCTTTCTCCATTGCGTCATTTGGGAAAGAAAATTAAATGAAGAAGGACACGACCAAGATTGCAAAAATTTGAGATCTGTGGTGGGGTTCCATGGTTATGGCCTCATTTGTACATTAGGGCCAAAGGAGGGCGTGGCATGGCCTAGCCTGCCACAGATCAAGGATGGCATGCATGGCGCCATGCCATGGCCATATGACTTCCATGTGTGCCTTCCTTGTGTCATCATGGTCATGGTCATAGATATGACTTTGGAAATTACCCTTCCAGAAACGCTGAAAAGAGGGATTAAAAAGATGTGACCAACTGTCTCTGTGCACCTCCAATGATTCCTGAAAGCCACTACTGTTGACCATTGACCACTGTTATGAATGCTTGAGTGGCCATGATGTGAATTACTATATTATTCCTCCTATGTGGCATGGCAGGGATATATACATACATGGAGTGGGTACCCTGCACCACCACCACAGCATGGGGATGTATATTGTGTTCAGATTCGTTCCAATTGTAGTTTCATTACAATCAACTTGCAGTCCCGAGCAGATTAATGTACGTTAATACGTAGCTATCAGCAAGGTGGATTAGAGCATTATAATGTCAGAGTGATTATTGAGTGGATAATTCTTGTTGGGAAGAAAATGGTTGTAAAGTTAAGTACTGTATGTCACAACTACTTGCAATGCATGTCTACTTCCTACAGTGCTTTAAGCATGTAGGAGCAACCTAACCTACCAATATATAATAGGTTTTCAACAATCATGTGATGCTGTACAGTTACTTGTTTGACATGTTGGGATCATTAGCAAGACAATTCAAACTTTCAAAGGGTCAGTCCCTTGCTTTGTGGGGCACTTTCTGACTTTCAGTTTCAGAATTAGGCTGACAACATACACACCAACTGCATTGAGCTCTGTTTGAAAAATAAGAGGAGCAGAAACACATGGCTGGCCACAATACATATCCGCAAATGCAAAGCATAGAAATTCTCATATTCTTTCAAGATAATGTAGTAAATGGCAACATCTTTTATTGCTGATGATGGAAAAAAAAAGTACAAATAGCAAGGGCCCCCAAAAGCCTCATGCTTGGACACTGTTCAGCCTGGAGATGGACAAATATTTCACTCCAGAGCAGCACACTAGCTAGGGCATGCATGTGCCTCCCAGTACACCATGCCCCCTTTTCTCTTCATTAAAATCAACAAAAAACAAACAAACCACTCGGAAACAAACAAATTTCTCCCTCATGAATATGAACAGAGCTTGGCAGGGAGATGGCCCCTACTGCACCTTGGCTGTAGCTCTGACCACTCCTCCTTGACCACCACCATCATTTCATCCACATCTATCTATCTCCATGCAATGCCATGCAAACATGCTGTTCATTGCCATCATTTTTACTTTTCTTGTATCTGACATTGCTGAATGCTAGCCATGGCTTCTTCTTCCCTCACCATCTAATCAATGTATCCTCTGCATTTCTGCATCGGGGTGAAGACCCCACAGCCACAAGGTGCAAGCACAGAAAAACACAAATGTGTCCATGTTTCTCTCTCACTTTCTCTTTCTCTGATATTACCCACATCCTTCACAGACTGGCAGCGCAGAGGCCGCCATGATAGCTTGACCAAGCAAGGAAGAGCCCCCACCAAGGTGCAAAAAGAAAGAACCCCAAAAGAAGAGAACAAATGGGAAAAAGAATCACAACAACACAACAACAGGAAGAAATCAAGACCTGTTAATCTGACCCCCCCAAAAAAACCATGTAAATGATGGTTTATCTACTCGCCATTCCTTTATTTTCATGTGATGGCCGGTGGAGGTGACGACCTCTTCCTCCTCTTGGGTGGGGGAGGGGTGGTGCAGGAGGAGGAATTACAGGACAGAACCTCCTCTGAGCACAGGTTAACTGCCGCTGCTGCTGTGGCTGCCCTCTTGCCACCCACCAGCTGCTGCATTAGTTGGTAGCAGCTGCTGACCCCTTCCTATTATTAGGAAAAAAGATTGACATGTTACAAAACTTGATCACAATTCATAACTTGTCAATGTGCTGAAGGTGATCCTTGTGTTACCTCTGCTAGGCCAATGCACCAATTTACTGCAAGCCTAGGGTTGAGCAATGTGATGGACGGCGTCTCACCGGCGGCGCACAGCACCGCCGCAGCAGCCATCGACGATGGGCAGTGATCCAAGAACTCAATGTCTGTGGCATTGCATTTTGCAGCATTATTACATTAGTGCCATGTAGCAACAGCTATATGTAGTCAGCCAACAAACATTTGTAATGTGATATACCATGTATTGCAGCTAAAATCATTTGTGTGGCTCGGGCAATCAGGTATCTCATGTGCTTCCCTCTCGGATCAACTTTGCAAGCAAAGAAGTCGATGAATGTGAACGGCGTGACTGATCGGAGCCTCCAATTGAGCGCCGTGAGGACGAGAAGCTCCATTCGAAGGATCGTTCTCGGCTCGAAGATGTATCTTGTGCTCTCCATCTGCCAATGTACAATCCAGAATGCACATTATAACTCTGATGAACTCACAAAGTTGAGTATCAGAACAGAAGTATATCACGGTGGAATCAAGTGGGTGGGTGTAATTGCCTGAAGGTCTAGGAGGGAGGGCACTAGGGTCTCCTCCATCTTGGCAGCCAAGGAGAGGCAGGTCACGGCTAGCAGCTGCATTGCCCATCCATCCTCTTGCTGCAAGAACACAAACAAACACTGCAGTTAATATAGCTGAAACAAGGATCCACAAAGCAAGGACAGATAATGTACTACTATGTCTATATGTTCTTGTAGCACTCCACCGCCACCCTTATCTATTTCTTGTTCTTTTATGAGCAAACATGAATGAATAAACCATCTTCAAAATTCCTTAAATCAAGTGTATATGGAGCTGGCTGCCGTACATAAATAGTTTGCTGAAGGCAGAGTAGGTGCAATACCATATACGTACAGTGGGACCCTTGTAGTTATGCTGAGAGGACAATATTAACCACTGTTACCTACTGTGGGTAGCACTAGGAGAGTGATGTTATAAGCCTGCTTGCCATCTTAACATTGGCCCCAGGTAATAAGGTTGGTGAGATATGCAGTCACATCAGCACTTGGATAATTCAGCTACCACATCATCACCATGTAATAGTAGTATCACTTGGAACTACTAATCCTTAAAAGAAATCATGGAGTGACGCCAGCATGCCATGTTATCTATACTATAGCTTGCACACTGAAGTCTATCTAACATAAACAATCCAAGGGCCTGTGTTCTTTCCAGCAACACAACATCCACAAAGCAACAAGAAAGTCAGAAAAACAATGCTGCCCATTTCAACCAAGGCATGCAGGTGGCATATGACCTGATGCAGTGCAGGGACACATACTTTGCAGCAGTTTACAGCTAGCTCGCAGCTTGTTCTTTTCTTTTGGCCAGGTAAATAAACTACTACTGCTGGCTGTCACCACCCCAGTGCCCCCACCATGCATTGCAGAGTCACTTAGAACTGTGAGTAGATAGATAGATACCGGACGCTAGTGACTCCAAACACTATCCCAAACGGCCAAACGGCATAGGCCATATAGTTAGTTAACACGAGAATGTGGAGCACAAGGGCAGGCAGGCAAAGCACAATGATAAGGTCTGTTCCACAATAAAGCTTGGGCTTGCACTACTAAAGCACGCTGCAAAGCCAAAAGACCGCTCTGTCTTGAGCGCATAAACAAATCCCACACGCCCCTGATGATGCCCCATTCATTCCGCGCGAGGGCATAACGGTCATTGCCCGGTTTGTTGAGTTGATGGGCTAGCAGCAGTCTGCATACCAACTTCCAAAACTTTTCTTTTATACCTAAAGGAAAGAACGGCATAGGCACGGCCGAGCGCTACCCACCATAGCGAAAGATACAGAGAGCAAGCTGGTTATCTGATACGCGTGTGACATGGTGCTCGGCGTGTCTGACATGGTGAGATGTGTGTGTGTGCGGGGTTGGTGACGTGGCGGGGCGAGGACGGCGGCGAGCTTACCGGCAGCCGATGGAGGGAGAGGAACCGGTCCATGTAGTTCACGGCGAGGTAGGCCGTCAAGGGAAGGAATCCGTAGTACTCTTGCACCTGAAGAATAACAATATGGGATGAGCTAGATGAGATACAGACAGCAGAAAACTACACGCAGAAACATGCACCATCCATATTCCAATCCAAAGAAGCTCATCTATGTCACCTTGAGAATCCATGCAACGGAGTCGGCCCGGGCGGCGGGGTCGACGGACCGCGACCGGAGCCGGTCGGAGTAGTCGGACCGGGGCGAGTAGTCGGCCTCGCCGCCGATGAGCTCGGCGACGAAGGAGGCCGCCGACTCCTCCTCGGCGCCGGAGCACCAGCCATCGTCCTGCTCGGCGGTGGTGCAGGTGCTGGCGGCGGCGTCGACGAAGAAGAAGGCGTCCTCGGCGCAGAGGAGGAAGGACGCGTCGTCTTCCGGCATAGCCGGGCCGGTGGGGGCCGTCACTGAGCAGCAGCCATTGCCGTCGAGTGGGCGGCGTGGTGGTGGTGGTGGAGCAGAGGCGATGCGGTAGTGGAGCTGAGATGGTGGCTAGAGATGAGTAGCCCGCGCGCTAGTGTGAACGATGTGTGGGAGCGCAAGGAGATATATAATACAGGATGGCCAGCTACTGTGTGTGTGTCCAAGTGCAGAACAGAAGTGTTCACTCATGAGTGCGTGTACGTATGTAGAAACTTTTTATCCTTTCCGTATATGTTGTTGTAGTGCAAGAAAAGAGGAACATCATCCTTTCTAAAAATAAAATAAAAAAATAACTGATAAGTAGGGAATGATTAGTAAAAATAGTCCACGTGCCATGTTTGCTTAGCTGTGTCTGAAACGCAGTAAATCTATGAATTCCAGTGGAATGCACTGATGACAATCGAAGGCCTATATGTGAATTCCCAAAATGCATGAATAGGAATGTCATGATTCACTTAATCTTACCAAAAATCCAAACACAAGAATCTACTGACAGAAATCCATAGATCAATGGTCTTACCATCGGGCGAGCCGCGCTTTACAGAATTACTATACTTATGTTCGCTCCAACTGTCAGACGAGCAGGACATCTATCGATGGAACTTACATAAGAATGGGAAATTTTCAGTCAAATCCATGTATGATGCAATGGTCCATTGTGACGTTCCAGTTGATAACAGAAAATTGTGGAAGCTCAAGATTCCCTTGAGAGTGAAGATTTTCCTGTGGTTTTTAAACAGAGGAGTCATCCTAACTAGGGACAATCTGGCACGACGAAACTGGCATGGGTCCAAGTCATGTGTCTTTTGCCATCACGACGAGTCGATTAAACACTTATTTTTTGAGTGCAAGAACGCTCGGGCAGTTTGGGCCATAGTTCAAGTAGCTTCAAATTTATGCCCAACATGTTCGGCAACTGGTTGCGGGGTATTGATAAACAATTTTCTGCACATATTCTTGTGGGAGCGGCGGCCTTATGTTGGGCATTGTGGCTTATCAGGAATGATGTGATTTTTAATAACAAATGTGTTTCATCTCCAATGCAGGTTATCCATGTTTGTACACGATGGCTCCGTACTTGGTCTATACTGCAGAGGCCGGAAGACAGGGACCTTTTTATGATGGTGTCTACACGGCTGGAGCGTACGGCCAGGGAGGTTTTCTACCCCCATGGATGGCGGTGTGATCTACGGATAGAAGCATCCTCTCCTTAGGCTGGACATATTTTATTACCTCGGCATTGTGTCGACTTAATTTTATTTTTCGGATATGTTGGACCTATTGGCTGTGTGCATCTAGTTATGCAGAGGCCGGGCTTTCTATGGATGCGATTGTATCACCTCGATATATCTATTCAATGAAAAGTCCTTTATCGGAAAAAAAAACTGTTCGCTAGGTAGCTCGGTTTCTTCCGAGTTATGAAAGAATACTATGGTCTTTTTAGGAGCCACGGTTCTAAATACTTTCATATGTTTGGCATCAACGTAGCATATCTAATACCATGTTTTAAGAATGTTTTGAAAAGAGGTATAGACATCTTTTTTCTTATAAACCAGATTGAGAAAAAACACAGTTTTTGAAAACTAGAGTATTCACTGCCTAAGCATTGGAATACCGAGGTTTCAAATTATGGAGGTTTTAGGAAACTTTGCTCCCAAACTAGGCTTTACTTGTCATGTACAAACACCATAAACCTGGAATTTGTGCAAACTGTAACGAAAATTGTCTAGAATTTTTAATATAAAAATCTGGTCCTAAAAAAGTAAAACCAAATTTTGGAATTATATTATTTCGTTTTTTTTTTTAATTCTAACAAAAAAATTTATAAAGATGAAATTTGAAGATAAAAATATTTTCATAATCACCAAAAACACTTAAAGTTCAGGGAAAATGTTGATAGATTTATAAATCTCAATGCCACCCACAATTGATTTTTTGTTGGAGGTCAAAAGGTTCGTTGTGCCCAGGAACATAGGGGGGAATCAATTTACTATCTATTTTTTTATCCACATATTAGGGTTTCTTAATTCAAACTTTCTAAATGTTGACCAAATGTACCTTAAAAATATCAGTATTTACAATACCAACTAAATACAATATGAAAATACTCCCAAATATTCATATGTTATCCTATACAATACCAAATAAAAACAATAATTATATTGATTTGGTATTGTGAATATTGTTATATTTTTCTACGAACTTGATCAAACTTCAAAATATTTGACTCAAGATAAACCTAGTATGCGAAGTAAAAAAAAGGTGAAAGTATTAATTAAGTTAGGTAATACTCCATCTGTTCCCGTTTGTAAGAAATACGTAGTATATGAGTTATGAGAATGGTATAATTTGTATGTCACATAACTCGTATTTCGTAGGTACAATTGATTATTGAAATGCATGTGCGCCCTATAAATGGAACTGGTGAAGTAATGGCCAATGAGTTAAGTGCAAACACTATATGACAACAATAATTCTATAGTCTCCTCTATTTCATTTTACAAATGGAAATATTGTTTAGGCTTTATGTATTGGCTCGTGAAGCTGCTTGTCATAAAAGCTTCCGACTGCATTGGCTCATTACGTCTCAATTTTTTAATACGTTGTAATGTGAATAAACATAAAAACCTAGACAAGTTCTATAATGAAAATGAGGGGGTGTTATTTTATGAGGTGCCATGACACCCGGATCTGCCCAGGGAAAGTGCGCGCATGAAACATATAAAAAGTTAAGTGAGATAATGTGTTACAACCTTCATGTAAATTAGGACGTACGCACAAAATAAAAGCCAAGTAAATTGCGTATAGCTAATTTCATCAAGAAGCTCGTGTACGAAAATATTCGTATGGAATCAAATCCTTGTGTAAACCGAGACCGAGAGGTAGGAATGCAGTCCGCATGAGTCGTCGTTGTCTCGTTTCACACAAAATAATAATCTTGTGTAGAATAGTGGGCCTGTTTGCGCAAGGGTTTACCCTCTGACGTGTGGGGACACGGGGGAGAAGTGACCAGGGCAAGACCAGAGCCGCGACGCCATGATTGGTCCCCCGGGTGGTCAAGATCTACTCGAGCCAGCCCATCCGCTGGCCGGCCGTGGCCATAGCATTTGTCCATACACGCGCGCACGGCGCGGCACGGCACGGCGTACCGATCGATCGATCCCGGCCGTGCTTGCTCCGATGCCCATGGACTAGTCATGCTCATGGTCAGTCGGTGAGTCAGAGAGAGGAATGACGCGGCCCTCCACTGCTCACGGGTCATGTTCTGGCTGTCAGGCCGAGGCAGGCTGGGGATGGCCACGCACGCAGCCACGCAGGGCCTGCACGTCATCTCATCGCCGGCTTTGGTGCTTCCACAGTCCACACGGGGTGGGACGCGCCTCACGGATTTCGTGTGGATGATACTACTGTGCTGTGGCTGTCCCTCTGCGCGCGTACGGTACGGCCTGAATTCAGTGCTCTGTTGCGTACCTGCTTCGCCCCAAGGAAAACATACGATAGTGTTTGCACTACTGGTCGAACTGGACCAAACCAAATGCCCTTGATTTGCAAATGCTTAATAAGCCAGTGCCAGGCAACCGTAGGTTGGGCCAAAGGAGTGAGCATTTTCCGCTGTGAATATATATACGACTGACTCTCATTAGGAACTAAGAAGAAGAAAAATAATAGGAGATCGAGGGCCACGCCATTAATGGGGATGGATCCAAGCTGCCATTGAGGCGCTCACGGGCCGCGTCACACCCCGGTCCAGCGCCAGAGCAAGCTATGCATGAATCATGATAAACACTCGTAGATCGCACAAGCAGCGGAGCTAGCGTGCGTGCGTGCCAGTGCCATTGCCATTGCCAGCGGCGACGCACGAACAGAACTCACGTCGGCGATCCGTCAGAGGGAGGGCGGGCTCGGCGCCATTTCAGGAAGAAACCATGTACACCTCTTCTTCCTCCTGCTACGTCGCCCCCTGCGGCCTTGCCCTTCTTCAATGGCATGGCATGGCCCCCTTGCGACTGACTGCATACGGACATGGCATCGAACAAAAGGAGCTCCGCACTCCACGGTCACTGAATGAACTGTGGACAGCAGACGGCGCAGGCCGGCGTTGACCGGTCACCGGAGAGAGGGGCTTAAGTTCGCACCTGCGCAGCATGGCAGAGAAATGCCATGGATTTCTTGCCCGGTTGGGCTAGGATCTGACGACCTGCCGCGTGAGAAACTTACTGCTATACTACTGACTTACAGTGGTGAAGGCAAAGAAAGTACTGATGTCAAAAAAAAAAAGGCAAAGAAAGTATTCCTGCCAGATGTGGCAAAAACTAATTAGCCAAGACATGTTCAACATGATTCAGAGAAGAAGAAACGGATCAGGATCAGGCCGGCCTTCACCAAGTTCAGAGCATAAATTCACTTCATGCGTTTCACGGGCTCGAGATCGGATAACATGACTAGTCTAGAATCTAGCTAGATTCAAGTCTCTACTGAAACATCCAAACTACTACAGGTACAACAAACCGGCTGCTACAAGCCTACAACAGAGACAAAAGAGTGACAAAGGAAATCAGCGCTAATAATCTCCGGTCCACTCCTTCCAGTCCTTGTCGATGTTCTTCTCAGCCCACGCGATGGCGGCGCGTGCGGCCTGAGGCGCGCCGGGGAGGCCCCTCTCTTTGATCTCGCCCTTCATGTCCAAGAAGGGGTGAACCAGGAGCGTCCCGGGTCCGCAGTACTCATGTTGCAAGAACGTGCCTAAGACCTGGAAATCAGAATCACGTCTCAGAGATTTCGTCTATTGGACTGGCTGAAAGTGTAGTGCAGTGCTATCACATCTAACATCGAATTGTCGCCTACATAAGCAACTGCATCACTCTGGAAGGTCCTTCTAAACATAACATATGCTGAACTGAAAACTGGCAGAAATAATAGCATGTCAACATACAGTGAGGGAATTCGAGTTTGAGCTAATCGAGGTTGCGAGTTGTAACTAGCTGGTTGCAACTGACAAAACTAATGGACGACCACCATCCTCATGTTACTTGCATACTATTCCCTCTCTTGAACTAAAACCACTACACTTATTTTGAAACGGAGGAAGTACATTGCACGGTGTCCTGGACCTGCAGTTTCTATTCCCAACCAATTGTAATCTTACCTACAGTGTCTAAAGATGCTTCGTACCAACATACATGAACTTTGGCAATTTGAACTACTTTGCCGGTCTGTCTTTAACAACGAATGCAAGCGTCCATCTGAACCATCATGAAAAGGTTCAGCTTATTAATCAAAGAGACAATGATTTTCCAATGTTCATTCCCCAGCCCAGCTTCACTCATTGATTTCCAAACCACAGATGTTCTTATTATCAGTGTCAATTCTAGTCTACACTTTCTCAATTATCTTGAAAGCATAACCATTCCCTTCACCATCGTTGACGCAATACCAAATTCTTAACCTAAATCATGCTACAATCAAGAACCCTCAACAGAAAATCTGATAAAACGCATGCAGTTACAGTAAAAACCACATATACCTATCACCCGAGAACGCCAAAATGCTAGTAGTACAACGAGAGCAAGTTAACCGTGTAAGCTGGGCAACGTGCCTCGGTGCAGACGTCGACGATGTCCTCCACATGCTCCCCGAAGTACTCCTCCTTCTTCTGCTCCAGCCGCCACGTCATGTGCTCCCTGAACTTGCTCGTCTCCTGGGACAGAACAGAGAAGACAAGCCGCAGGAATCGGTCACACACAGCAGAACGAAGCGGAAGCGGGAGCTCCGTCCCGAGAAGAAGATGCAGGGGGGGGGGGGGGGGGGGGGGGGGGGGGAGGAGGCAGGGAGTCGCTGACCTGCTCGGCAAACTCGGGGATGGGGTCCGGGAACTTGTAGTCCTCGAAGGCGGCGTTCTTGGCGCGGCGGCACACGACCCTGGCCGGCCGCGGCGGGCGGCTGCGCAGGCGGAGGTGCCCGCTCGGCCGCGTTGAGGGGGCGGGCCTGCTCGGACGTGGGGAAGACGAGAGGGGCAGGAGAGTGGGGTTTAAGGCCGCCGCCGACGCCGCCCACACCCTCGTCGCCATCGCTGCTCGCCTCCGGGGTTTTACGGTCGTCTCCTCCTCTCCTTATCGGTTCGAGACTTCAACAGGGTGTTCCAAATTTCAGACTAGGCCCGCCTTTTCTTGTGTGGGATTTTCAGCTGGGGGCGCCGCGCAGCCGCCCGATCGAAGAGGGAGCGCTGGGATTTGGGAGGGGATGGAGTGACACACATAACGCAAACCTTTCACATAACAAATTTATAATCGCCTAAAAAAAAGTTATGATGTGATCCAAGCAGAAATTTTGCTTTCCCTACAAAACTCTCAGTTTACCATCCATCATCACAGTGAATCGAATTATAGCATGTAGAGCATTTTGTACTCTCATCGTACGCACAAACGAATAGACCCCAGAGCATCTCCAACAGGGGCTCTTCGCCTCGCCGCGGTATAATTCTTTTACAGCGTCAAAATAGTCTTTTTGCGCGCGGGAGCGACGAAGAGGTTTTCCAGATGCACAAAAACACGACGCCCAATCCGACGGCCCCACTTGCAGCAGCCCGCGCGCACAATCCATGCGCTAAAGTTTTTTGTGCGCGCTCTATTTTACAGCGTCTGCTGGAGCGCTGTTTTTTGTCTCCGGCGCACAAAAACGATGGTTTTTAGCGCATGAGGCATTTTTTTGGTGCCTGTTGGAGATGCTCTCAGATGGCGGGAAAGTATCAGGTGATACCAGCTCTAAAATGCTACCATGATACAAACTTCAAAAATTCAAACTTAAACATGTCAAAAAATTCTGAAAAAAAATCATGGATGTTCACACCACATATGTTGACACCCCCTAAAAAATTCAGATCAAAATTCGAAGGCATAAAACAGTGATCAGACATCAATGCACCATCAAAGAGTCCGAGGTCAACAATTTATTGAAACATCATGTCATCATCAATAGCAGATTGACTCCCCGGAGAAATGAAACCTTCCATTTGTGCAACAAGTAGGCATTGAAAATAGAAAGTGACTCCCAAATAAGGTCAGCCTAGTTTGTTTTTATTTTACATGATATAAGATCGACAGGAAGCTCAAAACGAGTGCTGATAAAATGCCAGTTTATCAGATGAATCACTTTCTGATAGATCTAAGGGGCACACACCAATTGCGCTTTCCTTCATTGGGTGCTTGTTGCCAGTGCAACGATCTCATAGCTGCAGGCTGCAGAGTAAAACAAAACAAACAGCGGTCAGCCCAATTGTGACGTGAATCGCCCATAAATCAGATGCAACAACAGGTGCTACCACAATCTACAAGGCCGATGAAATAAAGCATTCTGTGCTGCACAAGAGTTCTCTTCAGAAGTTGAGAAATTCAGTTCGAAACCTACTGCCTGCTGAAATGCAGAACATGCTTCTAAACTTTTAAGGATTATGTGCATTTTGCCAGTATGAAAAAGACAACTGTATTCAGACCTACCGCACACTTCAAGACAAAGCATGCCTTGAAAATTGGGATGAATAAGTAACTTTAGTTTTCAGACAGTCAGTTACTATGGCCATGCTGGGGCGACTAACAGCAATAGAGAGAACCAGAGATACAAGGAAAAGGTGTCTTTAAAAACACATGTCATCTTCGAAGTTACATAGTTGCAATTGTTAGTTACAAGAATTCATCGTGCAACTGAAACAAAGAGACTAAAAGTTATGAGTTATTTTCAAATGGCAACTCAGAACTCAAGAAATAATGCTGTATAATACACTCCATGGTCATTAGAAGTAATCCAGACAGAAAATAAGCTAGAGTGTCATAAATAACAGAGGGATGGGTTGCCAGAATTCATATGGAAAAATAGCTACCATATGGAGTTGCCAACTTTACTACACTAGAAGAAGATTAAACAGGTGGAACAGTGCAGACTATATCTGTGCTGCTAGAAACTAACCAGTGAAGCATACTACCATTTCCCCTACATTATCAAACCCAACTACAAACTTAGTTTAGAAAGTAGAGAGATACTACCCACGTCAACTAAATGCCTATATCATAAAGTGAAGACACAACATGACAACAGGCATATAACAGTATGCAAGTGGTCAACATCCAATTACAAACTGTATCATTAATTATTGCACAATGCAATCCTTAAAGAGAGAAGCCTAATACACAAGAATAAGAAGTGGTCTTAAAGATCCAAAAGTATGATAACATACCAGCAAAGACAACGAGAGTGAGAACATTCCCGATTTTCGAGACCCGTTTCACACTGTTCTTGTATGATTTGAACCTCTTCAAAGCAACATCTTCCTCTAAAAGCTGCAAGTGATGAAGAGTCAAAACCATGCCAACAAGAAACTAGCACAATGTAAAAGTAATAAACAAAACACCACTTTGCAAGTTGCTGTTGACTTGTAGTATCAAATCTAATAACAGTAACTGCATGGAGTCTTGCTTGTACAACTAGCCTTCACCTAAAGCGCAGTTTGCAACAAGGAAATAAGATGCTTATATGAAAATCTTAGCACCAACTGAATTGTCAAAAAAAAAACACGAAAGGTTTCTGCAAAGAGACAACCAAAGAATATAAAAATACTGTTTCTGCAAAGAGACTACCAATAATATAAAATAACTAAAAACTTCACAGATGCCGAAAGGTGATTATTCTGTTTAACGCAAAACAATGCAATCACCAAAATGCACTATCCTAAAATTCAAGATAGAAACCTTTAGTTACCTAAAATATCAGAAACACTAAACGACAGTGACACAAAATACCGTGGCAGTGATACAAAACACTGAAGATCAGCAAATAACGGCACGGCATTACGCTGATCGATTCTGAGGATATATGATGCACCTCTGTGCGAACAAGGATATGATAGGACAAGATGACTTCTGCACCATTCAACTAGACTTAAGGCACATATTTGCTTTCCTGTGCATTACAACACACAGTGCGCAGCTACTATGCATAAACGTCAGTTACATGATCTCTTATCAGGCTGATAATCTCATAAGCACCATCAGTAAGTACCACCACCGCAGTTCGCAAACCTAACTAGTAAAATTCAGTCCCCACACGGCACCTGACCTTGACGCCAATCACTCTGAATAAAGCCGAAACCTTATGCGAAACTCCCGTCTCGCCTATTTACTATCACCCATCACGTACAGTAAGGAAAATTCCCTAATCGGTAATCACAACATCTCGCTAGTTCCAAATCAGATCGAATCGACGTGTTTCGAGGTTGCGCGCAGATCAGAACGACAGGCGCGATCTGCGCCTCCGAGCAGAGGAACCGCGCCGAGGAAGAGTAACCTCATACAATCTAGCGATCGAATCGACGGAGCGAAAAGAGAACTGCAGGGGAGCAGAGGGCTGACCGCTTTCTCGCGTGCGCCGAGCTCGACGTGGTACCCGCGGTGGGGCTGGATGTGGGACGGCGGCGGCGGGGACCGGAGGTGGGAGCGGAGGGAGGAGAGGAAGCCGTGTTGGGCCATGGCGGAGGCGCAGGGGAGAGAGATGGAGGGCAGACGGCGGCTCGAGGAGAACGGCGAAGGTGGAGAGAGATTGGAGCAGGGGCAAAGGGCAGAGCTGTGCTATTTTCTCGATTTGCCCCCTGTGTACATGCGCGTTTTCGTGAAAGAGGTCAACATGGCAATGGGTACCCGCTACCCGCAAACCCGACGGGTAAAAACCCTATTAGTGTAAGGGTTTGGGAAAAATAAATACCCATGGGTTTATAAATGGAAAAAAAGTGTACCCATCGGGTAAGCCGGGTACAGGTACGGGAAGGCAATACCCATACCCGCGTACCCGCATACCCGCGTACGAGAATGCAACTGCTATCATCGACTCAAAATCCCCTTTCCTTACCCACGTGCATGATCTTGTTTAAATGCATTGATCCTATTTTGTGAAGTCATGATTTTGTCTCTATTTTTGTTGATCTTAATATATAGTCTTCTTCATTTGATCATTCCGAAGTACGGGCTGTAGAAGTAACTTCAATAAAAGAAAATTAGAGAAAATTGTATCCCTCTTGTTTGTCTTGTAATTGAAAAAAAGAAGAAAGAACATATATGAATGTTTCTCTAAGAAGTTTACTTACAGGCTACTCATCCATGAATATAATTGTACATTGTTTGGTGCCATCTAGTTCATGCGTATTGCCATCCACTTTTGAAAATTAATACCATTTTTTATTCCATCGCACAACAAATCGTGATATGTATGTGCTGAAATGCTAAAATGTGTTGAAATTTTGAAGTATACATGTTGAAATTTTATGCATGTATGCAAAAATGCTAAAAAAAATACATCGTGAAGTGTGAATTGGGTCAGGTGGCCGAGACGGGTATTCTTACCCGCGGGTATTACCCGCACCCGGCCGGGTATGGGTATGGGAACAATTTGAAACCCGAGGTGCGGGTACGGGTACGGGTTTGGATGAAAAATAATGAGACGGGTAAGGGTTTGGGTGACCATTACCCGCACCCGAACCCGGCGGGTGCCATGTTGAGAAAGAGGCTGGCTATCGCAGTTTTTTCCTCGCGAAAAAATAGAAGGGAAAAAATTAAACTTTTCTTTTGGTAAGAGCGAAGAAAATGAAACTAACAGGATAGGACCAAAATATATATTCTAGGGTAGCATTATCAATTTATCATACTTTGGGTAATTATTCCAGGTTGGTTTCACGGATTTTTTTTCTCCGAAAAGGCCTGGGTCATATATTAAGCATCACAAGTCCTTACAAACACACCCTTATAGAAAACGGAAACTACATCCAAATCCTTGGGGTGCTGAAGTTTTCTTCCTTCTGCAATCCCCGCCGATGCACCATGAGCAAAGCTCGTTGCCGCCTCTAGGCATCCGTCTCGGAGAATCAAACCTGTTTAAACCCAAGAGGTTGTAGAAGCAGCGGTGTGAAAGTCATACATGTAGGCCAGAAGACGCCAGCCACCGCAATCTGTAGCAAATCGCCGCCTCAGAGAAAAAATGTCAATGGAAACATGCAAATACTCCAAGTCAGCCATCACCGCGACGCTACGACCAAGACACACAAAGCGTCCGCCCAAATATGAAAGAATCCATACGACGCAGACACAAAATCCTAGATCCAACACCAATAACGAGAGTCGTCGCATGGGGGTAATATCTGAAGGAATCTTATTCGCCTCCGCCATCCCCACCGTCGGAGCCAAAGCCATGGACAAACAAAAACCTAAATTGGAAAAACATAGACTATTGAACGGACCCGAGACAAGATCCCGAGGTTTTGTAGGATCGAATAAATGTCTAGAGGGGTGAATAGACTACTAAGCAAAAATAAATTATTTTCCCAAATTTTAGTTTCCTCAGCATTTTATGATTTTCTAGTAATCTATGAAGCACCCTACACATGCAAATATACAAGAGTATAGACAACAGAAAGTAAAGATATGTGAGTATACATAACCAGGTATAGTTAGAGATATGGAAACACCGGTTAGCTCGGTGAAGATTTTTCCCGTGGTTCGGATAGTTGACTTGTTCCATTAAGGAACAAGTTCATGAAGGACAATCACCCACGAAAGGTGCAACCCCCTGCTACTTGTGATCTGCGTTGGTTTTTTCCCTGAAAAGGAAGGGATGATGCAGTACAGTAGAGATAAGTATTTTCCTCAATTATGAAACCAAGGTTATCAATCCAGTAGGAGAATCACGCAACTCCTCGTTAACAACACCTGCACACAAACAACAAATCCTTGCACCCAACGCTTACAAAGGGTTGTCAATCCCTTGGCGGTTAATTGCAAGATTAAATTGTATGGTGATAGATAAATAGATTGAACAAAAATACAAAATAAAATAAGTGAAGAAAAAGTGCAGCAAGGTATTTTTAGGATTTTTAATATATGATTTAGATAGACCCGGGGGGCATAGTTTTCACTAGAGGCTTCTCTCAAGAAACGGTGGGTGAACAAATTACTGTTGGGCAATTGATAGAAAAGCAAATAATCATGACGATATCCAAGGCAATGATCATGTATATAGGCATCACGTCCGAGACAAGTAGACCGACTCTTGCCTGCATCTACTACTATTACTCCACACATCGACCGCTATTCGGCATGCATCTAGTATATTAAGTTCATAAAGAACGGAGTAACGCCTTAAGCAAGATGACATGATGTAGACAAAGTAAACTCACGCATGAATAAACCCCATCTTTTTACCCTTAATAGCAACGATACATACGTGTCATGTCCCTTTCTGTCACTGGGATTGAGCACCGCAAGATCGAACCCATTACAAAGCACCTCTCCCATTGCAAGATAAATCAATCTGGTTGGCCAAACCAAATCAATAGATCGGAGAGAAATACGAAGCTATAATAATCATGCATAAAAGAGTTCAGAGAAAACTCAAATAATATTCATGGATAATCTGATCATAAACTCACAATTGATCGGATCCCAACAAACACACCGCAAAAAGTGATTACATCGGATAGAACTCCAAGAACATCGAGGAGAACATTGTATTGAAGATCAAAAAGAGAGAAGAAGCCATCTAGCTACTAACTATGGACCCAAAGGTCTGTGGTAAACTACTCACGCATCATCGGAAGGGCAGCAAGGTTGATGGAGAGCCCCTCCGTGATCGATTCCCCCTCCGGCGGAGCACCGGAAAAGGCCTCCAGATGGGATCTCTCAAGAACAGAAACTTGCGGCGGCGGAAAAAGTATTTCGTGGACTCCTCTGTTGGTTTCCCGATTTTAGAGAATTTATAGTGGAGGAATTAGGTCAAACGGAGCTGTGTGGGCCCCACAAGCCACCAGGGCGCCCCCCCCCCGGGGCGTGCCGTGGTGCCTCGTGGGCCACTGCTTCATCTTCTGACCCTCTCCCGAAGCTTCCAGTACTTATTATGTCTAGAAAAAAATCTCTAAAAAGTTTCGTGGCATTTGGACTTCGTTTGGTACTGATATTCTGGAAAACCAAAAACAGGCAAAAAAATAGCAACTGGCACTGGGCACTAAGTTAATAGGTTAGTCCCAAAAATGATATATAATTGTTGTAAATATATATAAAAACATCCAAGATTGATAATATAATAGCATGAAACAATCAAAAAAATTAGATACGTTGGAGACGTATCAGCATCCCCAAGCTTAATTTCTGCTCGTCCTCGAGTAGGTAAATGATAAAAACAGAATTTTTGATGTGGAATGCTACCTATCATATTCATCATATACTCTTTTCTTTTATAGCATGGACATTTGGACTTGAATGATTCAAAGCAATAGTCTATAGTTTGACATGAAGATATAAATACTCAAGCATACTAACAAGCAACCATGTCTTTCAAAATATCAACGCTAAAAAAAGTTATCCCTGGCCCATTATGCTCAATCATTGATCCATTCATGAAACACACTCCATATTAGCTACACACAATGCACAAGTATGACAATAGTGCTCTCTAGTTGGTGCTTTGTAAGAGAAGATGGAGACTCAAATAAAAATAAAAAAAATTGCATAAAAGTAAATAGATAGGCCCTTCACAGAGGGAAGCAGAGATTTGCAAATGTGCCAGAGCTCAAAGCTTAAATTAGAGAGATAAAATTATTTTGAGAGGCATGCTTTTCCTGTCAACGAAAACGACCGAGAATTCCCAATATTTTCCATGCTAGACACATCATAGGCGGTTCCCAAACAGAAAGTAAAGTTTATTTCCTTTCCACCATTCTTTCACAATCCATGGCTAGCCGTATCCACGGGATGCCCTCCATACCAACACTTTCCAAGGAATTTTGTTGTTATTAATTTTTGATTCATTGTGGGACTGGGCATCCCTATTACCAGCCACTCTCTCGTGCAATGACAAGTGAATAAACACTCATCGTGAGAATAACACACCTAGCATGGAAAATAATGGCCACCTCCTGCCGCTTCATGAGCGGCACGGGCACACAAAACGAAAAATTATTTTGAAAATTTTAGAGTTGGCACATGCAAATTTACTTGGAACGGCATTGAAATACCGCATATAGGTAGATATGCTGGACTCATTTGGCACAACTTGGGTTTAAGGAGTTTGGATGCACAAGCAGTATTCCCTCTTAGTACAAATGAAGGCTAGCAAATAGATTGAGAAGCAACCAACCAAAAAGCGAAAACGGTCATAAACATGCATTGAACATAACTAACACCGAATAATGCACCATAAGTAGGATATAATTTATTTGCATAACTATTGACTTTATGTGCATGCATAAGGAATCACAAACCTTAACACGAATATTCTTACTAAATCACAATTACTCACTAACATGACTCACATATCATCATCCCCATATCGCAAAACTATTGCAAGGAATCACACTTATCATATCCAATGATCTATATGAAAGTTTTTATTATATCCCTCTTGAATATTCATCACTTTGGGACCAAATTCATATCTTGTGCAAATTATCATTACTATTATCAACTCTCAAAAAGATATAAGTGAAGCATGAGAGTGCACATATTTCTTCAAAATTTGTCAACTCTCAAATTGATATAAGTGAAGCATGAGAGTTCAAATATTTCTTCAAAATTTCAATCTTATCAACTCTCAAAATAATATAAGTGAAGCATGAGAGTTTAAATATTTCTTCAAAATTTAGCCACCGCCGTGCGCAAAAAGATTTAAATGAAGCACTAGAGCAACTGCCTAGCTCAAAAAATTTAAGTGAAGCACATAGAGTATTCTAGCAAATCATGATGATCGTGTGGCTCTCTCAAATAGGTGTGTCTAGCAAAGATGATTGTGACAAACTAAAAAGCAAATAAAGCAAAGACTCATATAATACATGCATGACGCTCCAAGCAAAACACATATCATGTGACGAATAAAAATATAGATCCAAATAAAATTACCGATGGTTGGTAGAAGAAAGAGGGGATGCCTTCCGGGGCATCCCCAAGCTTAGACGCTTGAGTCTTCCTTGAATATTACCTTGGGGTGCCTTGGGCATCCCCAAGCTTAGGCTCTTGCCACTCCTTATTCCTTCATCCATCGTGATCTCACCCAAAACTTGAAAACTTCAATCACACAAAACTCAACAAAACCTTCGTGAGATCCGTTAGTATAACAAAATAAATCACTACTTTAAGTACTGTTGCAAACCCATTCATATTTTATTTTTGCATTATACCTACTGTATTCTAACTTCTCCATGGCTTATACCCCCCGATACAATCCATAGTTTCATCAAAACAAGCAAGTAGTGCATCAAAAACAGAACAGTCTGTAGAGATCTATTTAAAATACATACTTCTGTAACTCCAAAAATTCTGAAAAATTATGACAACGTGGGCAATTCATATACCAATACTGTGTAAAAATTTCAGATTTTTCTGACGCTCCAGTACAGAACCAAAATTAAAGCACTGGACTCAAAAATTTCTGTTTTCCAAACAGCATCAATCATACTATCTTCCAAATCATCCTAAAGGCTTTACTTGGCACTGATGTCTACTACACAACTTGTTCTTGTAGACTCGTGTTGGGCCTCCAAGCGTAGAGTTTTGTAGGACGGTAGCAAATTTCCCTCAAGTGGATGACCTAAGGTTTATCAATCCGTGGGAGGCGTAGGATGAAGATGGTATCTCTCAAATAACCCTGCAACCAAATACAAGAAATCTCTTGTGTCCCCAACACACCCAATACAATGGAAAATTGTATAGGTGCACTAGTTCGGCGAAGAGATGATGATACAAGTGTAGTATGGATAGTAGATATAGGTTTTTGTAATCTAAAAATAAAAAAACAGCAAGGTAGCAAACGATAAAAGTGAGCACAACCGGTATTGCAATGCTTAAAAACAAGGCCTAGGGTTCATACTTTCACTAGTGCAATCTCTCAACAATGCTAACATAATTGGATCATATAACAATCCCTCAACGTGCGACAAAGAATCACTCCAAAGTTCCTATTCGTGGAGAACATAAGATAGAAATTGTTGTAGGGTACGAAACCACCTCAAAGTTATTCTTTCCGATCAATCCATTGAGCTATTCCTATAAGTGTCACAAACAGCCCTAGAGTTCGTACTAAAATAACACCATATGATACACATCAACCAACTCTAATGTCACCTAGATACTCCACTGTCACCACAAGTATCCGTGAGTTGATTATACGATATGCATCAAATAACTTCAGATTCATAATATTCAATCCAACACAAAGAACTTCAAAGAGTGCCCCAAGATTTCTACCGGAGAAAGTAGGACGAAAATGTGCATCAACCCCTATGCATAGATTACCCCAATGTCACCTCGGGAATCCACGAGTTGAGTGCCAAAACATACATCAAGTGAATCAAGATAATACCCCATGGTCACCACGGGTATTCATATGCAAGACATACATCAAGTGTTCTCAAATCCATTAAAGTATTCAATCCGATAATAGTGAAACCTCAAAGGTAAAAACTCAATTCATCACAACAAGATAGAGAGGGAGAAACACCATATGATCCAACTATATTAACAAAGCTCGCGGTACATCAAGATCGTACCAAATCAAGAACACGATAGAGAGAGATCAAACACATAGCTACTAGTACATACCCTCAGCCCCGAGGGTGAACTACTCCCTCCTCGTCATGGAAACCGCCGGGATGATGAAGATGGCCTCTGGTGATGATTCCCCCCTCCGGCAGGGTGCCGGAAAAGGGCTCCAGATGGGATCTCCTTGGTACAGAGGATTGCGGCGGCGTAAAAACTCATCTAGGTTAACTTTCGGGGGTTTCTAAATATATATGATTTTTTAGCGTTGGAATCACGCAAAGAGGTGCCACAGGGGGCCCACGAGGCACCAGGGCGCGCCTGGGGAGGCAGGCGCACCCAGGTGGCTCGTGGGGCCCCTGTGGCTCTTCTGCTACTCCTCTGAAGCTTCCTGGGTCTGTTTCCTTCCAGAAAAAATCGTCAAAAAGTTTCGCTGCATTTGGACTTCGTTTGATATGGATTTTCTGGAAAACCAAAAACAAGCAGAAAACAACAACTGACACTGGGCACTAGGTCAATATGTTAGTCCATAAAAATCATATAAAAGCCATATAAAAGTGCACCAAAATCATACAAAACTATAATAAACATGGCATGAATACTTCATAAATTATAGATACGTTGGAGACGTATCAGCATCCCCAAGCTTAATTCCTGCTCGTCCTCGGGTAGGTAAATGATAAAAGAAATATTTTATGAAGTGTGAATGCTAGCATAGTGCATAAGTTTGATCAATGATAATTTCAATCACTTTTTCTAGCATCAATATATATCATAATCAGTAGCTCATCTCATAAAACTTCTCATGATCAAGTAGCAAGCTATTCACATGTTTAAAGTATAGGCCATAAACTTTCTTGAAAACTAACAAACTATGTTCTCAGTCATCAAACAATTGCAATTCATCTTATTTTCAGGAAGGGTCTATGTAAGAGCTTTGATCTAGCAAATTCCACATACTCAACCATCATTTAGTCTTCCATGATTGCTGACACTCAAAGCATATTTTTAGAACAAACTGTTTCAGTCAAACACATAGGAAGATAGGGGCTTAATGTTTCGCCTCCCAACTTATTTATCTCAGGGATAATGTCAACAATAATAACTCATGATCACCTATATTCAACTGGATATATGTGCCTGGATCTTTCCCAACCACATAATGCTTGCCAACTAAAGAATAAATAGAGCGGAATAGGGATGAACATTAATGACTTTTGCATAAAAGTAAATACAGAAAAGTAAAAGATAGGCCCTTCGCAGAGGGAAGCAGAGGTTGTCATGCGCTTTTTGTTGTTGGATGCACAAGCCCTTAATGCAAAGGAACGTCACGTTATATTGCCCCTTGTGATAGCAACCTTTATTATGCAGTTCGTCGCTTTTATTTCTTTACCATCACAAGTTCGTACAACGCTTATTTTCCCTTGCAATAAAAGATCATACATATTTTAGGAGCAATTTTTATTGCTTTTTGCACCGATGACAACTTACTTGAAGGATCTTATTCAATCCATAGGTAGATATAGTGGACTCTCATGGCAAGAAACTGGGTTTAAGGGTTTTTGGATGCACAAGTAGTATCTCTACTTAGTACAAATTTTTGGCTAGCAAAAGATCCTAAGCAAGCACCACATGTTAGAGGATCCATGACAATATAACTTCTATGTGAATATAAACAAACATAACTCATTACGTTGTCTTCCTTGTCCAACGTCAACTACTTGATCAAGCTTGAAAATAATTAATGGGGGCTCACAATCATAGAAGATGTCCAAGATAGTACATTTATATGTGAAATTTCTCTTCCTTCAAAATTCTTTCATGAATTGTTCAAGTGACCAATGCTATGTTTGTTAACTTTCAATAAATTTTACCACTTATACTTCTTGTATGTGAAGTCACTACTCCCCATGGGACAAGCATATGAAGCATATAAATTTCAACTTTATGATATTCAATTCATTTCAACAATTTACTCATAGGATATGAGTGAAGAACAAGAGTAAATGACAAACTACTCCAAAAAGATATAAGTGAAGACTGAATGAGTAGTTAAGTAAATAGGTAGCTATGTGAGGACTCTCTCTCATTTAAGAATTTCAGATCTTAAGTATTTTATTAAAACAGCAAAGAAAACAAAATAAAATGACATTCCAAGAATAGCACATCTCAAGTGAAGAAGCAAAAACTTAGGCTCAACCAAGACTAACCGATAATTGTTGATGAAGAAAGGTGGGATGCCTACCGGGGCATCCCCAAGCTTAGGTGCTTGAGACTTCTTGAAATATTATATTGGGATGCCTTGGGCATCCCCAAGCTTGAGATCTTGTGTCTCCTTAATTCCTCTCATATGGGCATCCCCAAGCTTGAGATCTTGTGTCTCCTTAATTCCTCTCATATCATGGCTTCTCCTAAATCTTTAAAAACTTCATCCACACAAAACTCAACAAGAACTCGTGAGATAAGTTAGTATAAATCAACTCAAAACCTTAACATTCTCTACTGTAGAAAATCACTAAAATTATAATTTAACATTGCATACTAAATGTATCTGCATATTTTAATACTCCTATCGTCAAATAGAATCATTAAACAAGCAAACATATGCAAACAATGCAACTATAACAGCAATCTACCAAAACAGAACAGTCTGCAAAAGGGGAATAAGAATCCATACTTCCCTAACTCCAAAAATTCTGAAAAATTACCAAGTGACAAAGAACTCATGTGTGCTTGCTGTGTAAAAATTTCAGATTTTTATCATGTTCTGACTATTCAGGAATATTCTGGACATAACAGAAAACTTTCTGTTTTCAAACAGCAACACATGAATTTGCAAACTGAGCATGGTAAAGGCTATAATTGGCATTTTATTAAATTAAAAGATACAAAACATGATTATTGATAACATCAAGCAAATATCAATAGAATAAAATGATGCTCCAAGCAAAACTCATATTATGTGACGAATAAAAATATAGCTCCGAGTGAGGTTACCGATAGTATTGAAGACGAAAGAGGGGATGCCTTCCGGGGCATCCCCAAGCTTAGACGCTTGAGTCTTCCTTGAATACTACCTTGGGGTGCCTTGGGCATCCCCAAGCTTAGGGTCTTGCCACTCCTTATTCTCCTCATATCGATATCTCACCCAAAACTTGAAAACTTCAATCACACAAAACTTAACGGAACTTGTGAGATAGGTTAGTATGATAAAAATAAATCATCCACTTAGGTACTGTCAAGACAAGATTCATAATTGTTCTCACATAATGCCTACTGTATTCTATCATTTCCACAATTTATATTACTCAATATAAGCTATGGAGACACTAAAACAAGCAAACTATGCACCGAAAACAGAATCTGTCAAAAACAGAACAGCGTGTAGTGAGAGATTTCAAACCATACTTATGTACCTCCAACAATTCTGAAAAAATAGGAAAACGTAAGAAATTTGTATCCCAATACTGTGTAAAAATTTCAGAATTTTCTCACGCTCCAGTACAGAATAGAAATTCCAGCACTGGACGTAAAAGTTTCTATTTTTGCACAGAATCAAATCAACTATCATCCACACTATCCCAAAGGTCTTACTTGGCACATTATTGAAAGAAAACATATAAAACATGATTACTACAGTAGCTTAATCATGTGGACACACTGTAGGAGATATGCCCTAGAGGCAGTAATAACAGTTATTTTGTAACTCCAAAAGTTTGTAATGAATGTTTATGCCCCATGCTATAACTGCAATGATTCTCGAGTCTGCAATATCCACGAGGCTCGGAGGGAAACTCATGTGCACGTGTGGTATAATAAATGATAAAAAGTATTCCTAGTCATGCCTCTAAGACTAGCTCAAGTATTGCGTGATGATCCTGTTTTCCTGATCATGGGCATGACTATGCCGACAATTTTGAGGGCACAATGTTAGTAGAACACTTGTGTTGAATCGACCCGAATTGATGTTATGCTATGAGATACATTTGTCACAAGTTAATGGTTAATAACATAGAGATAGTTAATGTTTGCATAATTCCTTAGACCATGAGAGTATCAAGTTCCTTCGTACTTGCTTCGTGAACTTTGGGGTTTGTTAAATGTCATCCGTAACTGGTGGCTAATACGGCGGCTTACGGGTTCACGGAAAAGTATGTCAAGAAACGAGATAGCTCGAGATTGGGATTTGCTCCTCCGACGATGGAGAGATATTCTCGGGCCCTCTCGGTGTTACGGTATCCATCATCGTCTGGCCAGACACATTGTGATTTGATCACTGGAATGCCGCAACGCGGAAACGAGAAAAGAGAACAAAACCGGTAACGAGGTAACTGGCATAGTGGACAAGTTGTTGATCCACGGGAATGCCGATAAATCTCACCTCGGGTGTTTGTAATATATCGTGAAGCAACAGGAATAGCACACGGCAACTGGAGGTTCACTCGAATATTCATTCATGTGGGTATAGGGATCAATATGGGTGTCCACGGTTCCGCTATTGATCATTGATCGGAAGGTGTTCCGGGTCATGTCTATACTTCACCGAACCTATAGGGTCACACGCTTAAGGGTCATCTATCTGCTGAATACTAGACAGGGAGTCTGAGAGAAAGTCACCGGAAAAGTTTCGGAGACAACGGAAACGATCCGGAGAGAACACCAGAATAGTTCCGGTAAAACTGCAAAGTTGTTTCAGAGTATACCATTAAGTCAAATTGGTTTCGGCACACACCTGGAAATTCTTGGAGGGTGCCAGAATTGTTCTGGAAACTTCTGGGATTTTTCCGGGATAAAAACCGGAAATGTTCCGGAGCTGCCGGAATCGCTTTGGTTGCTTTTCGCTGAAGAAAATCATCTGCCAGAAATGTTTCAGACTGTGTCCAGAATTGTTTTAGTGGGTACTGGAATTATTCTAAGACTCACAGAAATATTTTCGGATTTATCGGTCGTAGAAAAATGTCTTCGTGAATAGTAAAAGTGCTTTTTGGGTTGCTTTTTGGAAAGCCACTTTTTAGGACTTTAGTCAAATTTCTAGAAGGGATTGGCTTGCAAGGGAAGGAACTCCTTTTGGGGTGGGGCCCATGGGGTGGCCGGCCAAGGGTGGTGCTCCTCCTTGGAACTCCACATGGCCTCCCATTATGCCCTTAATGCCCATCATATGTGACCTAATGCATGGGTGTTTTGGTATTTTTTGGAGGCACCCTTCCCCTTGGCTTTCCTATAAATAGAGGTGGAGAGGAGCTCTCCACACTCATCCCTTGCTCTCATACACATGCCATGCATTCTCTGGCTTTATCTCTCCCTCTCACGAAATAGTTTCGTAGAGCCGAAAGGCTGTCTGGGTTCCGGCAGGAACTAGTTCTGGACGGCGAAGCCCTGCCGGATAGCTGACACCGTATGTGTGCAACCCCGTAGAGAGGTCGTAGTTTCGATCTTTTGCCCGAGGGGCTGTTCGAGGGTCCTCCCGAAGGGCTGTCCGAGTTACCGTTCGAGCTTCGAGGGTCCTCCCGAAGGGCTGTCCGTGACATCGTCCGAGGGACTGTCCGGCCGCCTCCCGAAGGGCTGTCCGACGAGGGAGTACATCCTCGCAGTTGGGAGGTTGTAAATCCTAGCTGCGGGGATCTGCACCGACGATCTACATCGACTCTACTTCCGCTGCACTACGAGTCGGTAATGATCAGATCAAACCCTGTATGAAATCTCCATAGTGGTCCTGGGCGTGCTCGCTGTACCGAATTTTTTTGTTTTCTGTCGCGTTCCCCTACAGTGGCATCAAGAGCCTTGCTATGAGTAGATGCAGGTTGCGATCTAGAATACATAGAGATGTATGGGTATTGCATAATATAATTTTGTAGTATATGAGATCTATTGCTGAAAATTATTTATGCGGGTGGCAGATGAAATCTGTTACCCGATGTTCTTGTTGCTTCCCTAGAATTTGCGTATTTCTGATCTTGAAACGACATGGTGGAATTTCACAAAGTTCTGGCAATCTGCGATCCTGATTGATCAACGAAGTGCTATCAGTTCTTTGGGTTCCACCATAGTTGAGAGAAAGATGAAATTTCGCAGACAAAAGGGCAATGCAGATATGATCTGCACGGGGGTCATGCGTATGACGAAGTTTAGTATGGGGATCGAGATTTTATTATCTCGTGTTTCATACACCCTGAAAAGTTAATCTAGCGACTTGAATAATCATACTTGATGATAAACGTTGGTAGCTGCGGTTTAAGTCAAAACCTTAGAAGCCACGTAAAATAAATTTTTGCATAAACTGATTAGAGGCGTCTAACTTGGTTTTGCAGGATGTGCATGTGATGTGGTATAGCAGCTCTCATATTAATTTGATTATGTATGAGATGACTATATGATGTAAATTTACTAACATGACCTGCGTGTCATGATTCGGCATGATGGCTGGAGCCATATGATTGTCACTTTAATGACCTGCGTGTCAACCTTAAGTAATGTACTTATTTTATTAGCTATAGAGATAGCAATATTATCTGGTGCATCGACAAGGTGATGGCAATCTTCGCGAAGGTGAACACCGACGCAAATGCCGAAGACGAAGAAATTAAAGGCTTCTCCGTCAGAAAGGGCTATACCATATCATGCTATTATGAATTGCCTGAGATGTTCATCCATTATGTTGCACCCTTTTGATTGCGCGGTAGTCGCTTTTTATTAGGGTGATCTCTCACTTAAAAATATCAAGTAGTTAGTGTTCTCCCAAGTGTAGCACCGTCACGGCACCTATCTTTTCGGAGTGCGTCATGTTTCCATGAGTACAAACGATTAGAGAAGTGTGAGGCAGGTGAGTTGAGACCTCGCAGCAAGATCACTTGGTTGTCTTGACGTTCAGGCAGGAAAGTCCTGAGCTCGGAACACGCCCATCGAAACATGAACAAGAATCACATTGAGATGTGATCGGCATGTTGGCCTACCGATTGAAGTTCTCGTCATCAGTGATGTTCCCATCAATGGCGTGGAATTTAAATGCGGATCTTGAATCGCTCGCAATCAATTATGAGAGATATTGATTTGAGTGGGAGCGCACTTTAGAATAAAATTGTTTATTCACTAGTGCAAATTAATTATGAACAAAGTCTAAGTGAAACTTGTTTTTACCGTTGTAGATCAAATGGCTCGCAACACCGCGTTCAACTTAGGCCCGATGTTAGAGAAAGAGAAGTTAGCTACAACTGGAAACAACTATGTGGATTGGGTCCGTAACCTGAGGATTGTCCTCAGGAGCGCTAAGAGGATATATGTGCTTGAAACTCCTCTTCTAGCTAAACCGGCGACAACTGTCCCGGAAGATGAACAAAATGTCTGGGCCACTAAGGATGATGATCACAACTTAGTGCAGTGCCTCATGCTAGCTTGCATGAGTCCAGAGCTTCAAAAAGGTTTTGAATTCCACAACCCCCATGATATGATCCGGGAATTGGATGCTCTGTACAAGGAAACCGCACGGTCTGAACCGTTTGATATCATGAAGGCCATGATGGATTGCAAGATGGCTGAGGGCAGTTCAGTTGGCGAACACGTGGTCAAAATGATTGGCTACGCTGAAAGGCTTAAAACCCTGGAATTTCCAATTCCACCAGCCCATATGATGGACATGTTACTTTCTTCACTCCCCCCGTCTTACGACGGTTTTGTCATGAACTACAACATGAGTGGGATGGAGAAGACACCAAATGAGGTGCTCGCCATGCTAAAAACTGCGGAAGGAGGACTGTGAAAAAATCACAAGCAAGTGTTGCTTGTGAATAAAACTGCCAGTTTCAAAAAGAAAGGCAAGTCCAAGAAAGGCAAGGGCGCCGGTAAGACCGGCTCCCAAAGCAACTCTAAGGGCGGAGCCAAGAATGAAACTGAGTGCTTCTACTGCAAGGGCACAGGACACTGGAAGAGAAACTGCAAGAAGTATCTGGAAGATAAGAAGTCTGAGAAAACTGGAAAAGGTATAATTGTTATACAAGTTAATGTCATTGACGTTTTGCTTGCTAGCGAAAATTCTAAGTCTTGGGTATTTGATACCGGATCAGTTGCTCACATTTGCAACTCGATACAGGGGCTTCAGAAGGTGCGCAAGCTAGCAAAGAACGAAGTCGTGATGCGCGTCGGGAACGGCACTGGGATCGCCGCTCAAGCCATCGGCATTATGCCTCTACGTCTCCCTTCAGGATTTACCTTAGAACTAAGTAACTGTTATTTTGTTCAGGCATTGTGTAGAAACATTATCTCTGGATCATGTTTAGTACACGATGGGTACTCTTACAAGTCTGAGAACAATCGTTGTTCACTTTATTGTAAGGATATGTTTTATGGATTTGCACCCATTGTTGGGGGCCTTTTCATACTAAATCTTGAATGTGGAAATGATGTCTTTAACGTGAATGCTAAACGCCTTAAGAAGGCTGATACCACCACCACTTACTTGTGACACTGTCGGCTTGGCCACATCGGAAAGAAACGCATGCAAAGACTCCATAAGGATGGAGTTTTACCGTCCTTTGATTTTGAATCATTTGACACATGTGAAGCTTGTCTGATGGGGAAAATGACCAAGACACCGTTCACGGGTCATCTTGAACGGGCGGGTGAATTATTGGAAATAATAGATAGTGATGTATGTGGTCCAATGAGCACAGCCGCACGGGGTGGGTATTTCTACTTCGTGACTTTTACTGATGATTTAAGACGGTATGGCTATATCTACTTAATGAAGCATAAGTCGGAAATCTTTGAAAAGTTCAAAGAATTTCAGAATGAGGTAGAAAATCATCATAACAAAAGGATTATGTTTCTGCGATCAGATCGCGGGGACGAATATCATAGTCATGAGTTTAGCCAACATCTGAGTGACCGTGGAATCGTTTCACATCTTACGCCTCCCGGAACTCCACAGAGAAACGAAGTATCGGAAAGACGCAACCGAACCCTGTTAGACATGGTAAGGTCGATGATGTCTCTTACAGATCTGCCGATATATTTTTGGGGTCACGCACTAGAAACTGCAGCTCACACATTAAACAGAGCACCGTCTAAGTCTATTGAGACGACACCATACGAGTTATGGCATGGGAAGAAACCCAGTTTGTCGCATCTTAAAATTTGGGGTTGTGAAGCTTATGTAAAACGTTTACAACCAAGCAAACTCGATCCTAGATCAGACAAATGTTACTTTGTAGGTTATCCCAAGGAAATAGTTGGGTATTCTTTCTACCACCCGTCCGATAACAAAGTGTTTGTTGCAAGGTATGGGGTTTTTCTTGAGAAAGAGTTTCTCACAAAAGAATTAAGTGGGAGGACAGTACAACTTAATGAGATTAGTGAATCTTCGGCAACCGTTGTTATGGCTAAGGAACCGGAAGAAATTCCGCAAATTATCCCTACAACCGAGCCGGAAGTTGTCGCATGTGATGCGGAAACTTCAGACAATGTTGTAACTGAACCGTGCAGATCAGGTAGGGCTATCCAGCCACCTGAGTGGTTTCATAACGAAATCTTCATTCTTGAAGACGATGAACCTGCGCACTACAAGGAAGCGATGGTGGGGCCCAGCTCAAGGGAATGGCACAAGGCCATGAAATCCGAAATGGAATCCATGTACGAAAATCAAGTTTGGAACTTGGTAGAACTTCTAGAAGGCGTAAAGCCCATTGGTTGTAAATGGATTTTCAAAAGAAAGACAGACGCGGATGGTAACATTACTATCCATAAAGCTAGACTTGTCGCGAAAGGGTTCACGCAAGTTCCAGGAGTGGACTACGACCAGACTTTCTCGCCCATAGCTATGCTTAAGTCCGTTCGGATATTACTAGCAATTGCTGCTTATTTTGATTATGAAATATGGTAGATGGACGTCAAAACGACTTTCCTAAATGGAAATCTCTAAAAAGATGTATACATGATACATCCTGAAGGTTTTGTCGTTCATGAGAATGCTGGAAAGGTATGCAAACTTCAGAAGGCCATTTATGGTCTGAAGCAAGCATGAAGGAGCTGGAACATTCGTTTTGATGAAGTAGTCAAAGAGTTTGGCTTCATCAGAAATGATGAAGAATCTTGTGTTTACAAGAAGTTTAGTGGGAGCGCAAAAGCATTCCTAATCTTGTACGTGGATGACATATTGTTGATTGGAAATGACATGAATTTTCTTAGCGAAATAAAAGACTCATTGAAGAAGAGTTTTCAATGAAAGACTTAGGCGAAGCGGCATATGTATTGGGCATCAGAATCTATAGAGATAGATCAAAACGCCTAATAGCGCTTAGCCAAAGCACGTACATTGACAAGGTGTTGAAAAGGTTCAACATGGAGAACTCCAAGAAAGGCCTACTCCCCTTGTCACCTGACACAGTGCTTTGCAAGAATCAGTGTCCTCGGACTCTCGATGAGCGAGTACAAATGAATGATGTTCCATATGCCTCGGCAGTTGGTTCTATTATGTATGCCATGCTATGTACAAGACCAGACATTTCCTATGCGCTAAGTGTTAGCAGCCGGTACCAAAGTGATCCAGGACCGGAACACTGGGCCACAGTCAAAAGTATTCTTAAGTACTTCAGAAGGACCAATGATTTACTCCTTGTGTACGGAGGTGATGAAGAGCTCATTGTAAGTGGTTACACTGATGCAGGCTTCATGACTGACTCAGATGACTTCAAATCTCAATCAGGCTATGTTTTCATATTGAACGGCGGCGCAGTTGATTGGAAAAGTTCCAAACAAAAGACTGTGGTGGATTCTACGACGGAGGCGGAATATGTTGCAGCTTCAGAAGCCTCCAAGGAGGCGGTCTGGATCAAGCAGTTTCTTGAAGACCTTGGTGTGGTTCCAAGTGCGCTGGACCTGGTGGAGATCTATTGTGATAATAGTGGTGCCGTGGCTCAGGCTAGGGAGCCATCTTCGCACCATAAGACAAGACATATTGAACGCAAATATAAACTCATTCGACATCATGTCGAAGCGGGTTTAGTGAAAGTACGCAAAGTTCACACGGATCTGAACGTGTCAGACTTGATGACAAAGCCTCTACCACGAGCAAAGCATGAGCAGCACCGAATAGCCATTGGTGTTAGGGAAGCCATGTAACTGGATTATGACTCTAGTGCAAGTGGGAGTCTGTAGGAGACATGCCCTAGAGGCAGTAATAACAGTTATTTTGTATCTCCAAAAGTTTGTAATGAATGTTTATGTCCCATGCTATAACTGCAATGATTCTCGAGTCTGCAATATCCACAAGGCTCGGAGGGAAACTCATGTGCACGTGTGGTATAATAAATGGTAAAAAGTATTCCTAGTCATGCCTCTAAGACTAGCTCAAGTATTGCATGATGATCCTGTTTTCCTGATCATGGGCATGACTATGCCAACAATTTTGAGGGCACAATGTTAGTAGAACACTTGTGTTGAATCGACCCGAATTGATGTTATGCTATGAGATACATTCGTCACAAGTTAATGGTTAATAACACAGAGATAGTTAATGTTTGCATAATTCCTTAGACCATGAGAGTATCAAGTTCCTTCGTACTTGCTTTGTGAACTTTGGGGTTTGTTAAACGTCATCCGTAACTGGGTGGCTATTACGGCGGCTTACGGGTTCACGGAAAAGTATGTCAAGAAACGAGATAGCTCGAGATTGGGATTTGCTCCTCCGACGATGGAGAGATATTCTCGGGCCCTCTAGGTGTTACGGTATCCATCATCGTCTGGCCAGACACATTGTGATTTGATCACTGGGATGCCGCAACGCGGAAACGAGAAAAGAGAACAAAACCGGTAACGAGGTAACTGGCATAGTGGACAAGTTGTTGATCCACGGGGATGCCGATAAATCTCACCTCGGGTGTTTGTAATATATCGTGAAGCAACATGAATAGCACACGGCAACTGGAGGTTCACTCGAATATTCATTCGTGTGGGTATAGGGATCAATATGGGTGTCCATGGTTCCGCTATTGATCATTGATCGGAAGGTGTTCCGGGTCATGTCTATACTTCACCGAACCTATAGGGTCACACGCTTAAGGGTCATCTATCTGCTGAATACTAGACAGGGAGTCTGAGAGAAAGTCACCGGAAAAGTTTCGGAGACAACGGAAACGATCCGGAGAGAACACCGGAATAGTTCCGGTAAAACTGAAAAGTTGTTTCAGAGTACACCATTAAGTCAAATTGGTTTTGGCACACGCCTGGAAATTCTTGGAGGGTGCCAGAATTGTTCTGGAAACTTCTGGGATTTTTCCGGGATAAAAACCGGAAATGTTTCGAAGCTGCCAGAACCGCTTTGGTTGCTTTTCGCTGAAGAAAATCATCTGCCAAAAATGTTTCGGACTGCGTCCAGAATTGTTTTAGTGGGTACTGGAATTATTCTAAGACTCACATAATTTTTTTTGGATTTATCGGTCGCAGAAAAATATCTTCGTGAATAGTAAAAGTGTTTTTTGGGTTGCTTTTTGGAAAGCCACTTTTTAGGACTTTAGTCAAAGTTCTAGAAGGGATTGGCTTGCAAGGGAAGGAACCCCTTTGGGGGGGGGGGCCCATGGGGTGGCCGGCCAAGGGTGGTGCTCCTCCTTGGAGCTCCACATGGCCTCCCATTATGCCCTTAATGCCCATCATATGTTACCTAATGCATGGGTGTTTTGGTATTTTTTGGAGGCACCCTTCTCCTTGGCTTTCCTATAAATAGAGGTGGAGAGGAGCTCTCCACACTCATCCCTTGCTCTCATACACATGTCATGCATTATCTGGCTTTCTCTCTCCCTCCCACGAAATAGTTTCGTAGAGCCGAAAGGCTGTCTGGGTTCCGGCAGGAACTAGTTCTGGACGGCGAAGCCCTGCCGGATAGCTGACACCGTATGTGTGCAACCCCGTAGAGAGGTCGTAGTTTTGATCTTTTGCCCGAGGGGCTGTTCGAGGGTCCTCCCGAAGGGCTGTCCGAGTTACCGTTCGAGCTTCGAGGGTCCTCCCGAAGGGCTATCCGTGACATCGTCCGAGGGACTGTCCGACCGCCTCCCGAAGGGCTATCCGACGAGGGAGTACATCCTCGCGGTTGGGAGGTTGTAAATCCTAGCTGCGGGGATCTGCACCGACGATCTACATCGACTCTACTTCCGCTGCGCTACGAGTCGGTAATGATCAGATCAAACCCTATATGAAATCTCCATAGTGGTCCTGGGCGTATTTTTTTTGTTTTCTGTCGCGTTCCCCTACAAACAGTAGGTACAAATATTGGGTTGTCTCCCAACAAGCGCTTTTCTTTAATACCTTTTAGCTAGGCATGACGATTTCAATGATGCTCACATAAAAGTAAAGAATTGAAACACAAAGAGAGCATCATGAAGAATATGACTAGCACATTTAAGTCTAACCCACTTCCTATGCATAGGGATTTTGTGAGCAAACAATTTATGGGAACAAGAATCAACTAGCATAGGAAGGCAAAACAAGCATGACTTCAAAACATTCAACACATAGAGACGGAACTTGATATTATTGCAATATGTAAATGCATATGTTCCTCTCTCAAAATAATTTTCAGTAGCATCATGAATGAATTCAACAATATAACTATCACATAAAGCATTCTTTTCATGATCTACAAGCATAGAAATTTTAGTACTCTCCACATAAGCAAATTTATTCTCAACAATAGTAGTGGGAGCAAACTCAACAAAATAACTATCATGAGATACTTGATTGACATAATCAAATTGAACATTAAAATCATGATGACAAGTTTCATAGTTATCATTATTGTTTATAGCATGTCATCACAATAATCATCATAGATAGCAACTTCGTTGTTATAACCAATTGAAACCTCTTCCAAAATAGTGGATTCATCATTAAATAAAGTCATGACCTCTCCAAATCCACTTTTATCAATATAATCATCATAAATAGGAGGCATGCTATCATCATAATAAATTTGCTCATCAAAACTTGGGGGACTAAAAATATCATCTTCATCAAACATAGCATCCCCAAGCTTATGGCTTTTCATATCACTAGCATCCTGGATATTCAAAGAATTCATACTAGCAACATTGCAATCATGCTCATTATTCAAAGATTTTATGCCAAACATTTTATTGAATTCTTCTTCTATCAATTGAGCACAATTTTCTGCTCCATCCTTTTCAAGGAAAACATTATAAAGACGAATAATATGAGGCAACCTCAATTCCATTTTTTTTGTAGTTTTCTTTTATAAACCAAACTAGTGATAAAACAAGAAACTAAAAGATTCGATTGCAAGATCTAAAGATATACCTTCAAGCACTCACCTCCCCGGCAACGGCGCCAGAAAAGAGCTTGATGTCTACTACACAACTTGTTCTTGTAGACTCGTGTTGGGCCTCCAAGCGCAGAGTTTTGTAGGACAGTAGCAAATTTCCCTCAAGTGGATGACCTAAGGTTTATCAATCCGTGGGAGGCGTAGGATGAAGATGGTATCTCTCAAACAACCCTGCAACCAAATACAAGAAATCTCTTGTGTCCCCAACACACCCAATACAATGGCAAATTGTATAGGTGCACTAGTTCGGCGATGAGATGGTGATACAAGTGTAGTATGGATAGTAGATATAGGTTTTTGTAACTGAAAATAAAAAACAGCAAGGTAGCAAACAATAAAAGTGAGCACAAGCGGTATTGCAATGCTTAAAAACAAGGCCTGGGGTTCATACTTTCACTAGTGCAATCTCTCAACATGCTAACATAATTGAGTCATATAACAATCCCTCAACGTGCGACAAAGAATCACTCCAAAGTTCCTATTCGCGGAGAACATAAGATAGAAATTGTTGTAGGGTACGAAACCACCTCAAAGTTATTCTTTCCGATCAATCCATTGAGCTATTCATATAAGTGTCACAAACAGCCCTAGAGTTCGTACTAAAATAACACCATATGATACACATCAACCAACTCTAATGTCAGCTAGATACTCCAATGTCACCACAAGTATCCGTGAGTTGATTATACGATATGCATCAAACAACTTCAGATTCATAATATTCAATCCAACACAAATAACTTCAAAGAGTGCCCCAAGATTTCTATCGGAGAAAGTAGGACGAAAACGTGCATCAACCCCTATGCATAGATTAGCCCAATGTCACCTCGGGAATCCCCGAGTTGAGTGCCAAAACATACATCAAGTGAATCAATATAATACCCCATTGTCACCACGGGTATTCATATGCAAGACATACATCAAGTGTTCTCAAATCCATAAAAGTATTCAATCCGATAATAGTGAAACCTCAAAGGTAAAAACTCAATTCATCACAACAAGATAGAGAGGGAGAAACACCATATGATCCAACTATATTAACAAAGCTCGCGGTACATCAAGATAGTGCCAAATCAAGAACACGAGAGAAAGATCAAACACATAGCTACTAGTACATACCCTCAGCCCCGAGGGTGAACTACTCCCTCCTCGTCATGGAGACCGCCGGGATGATGAAGATGGCCTCGGGTGATGATTCCCCCCTCCGGTAGGGTGCCGGAAAAGGACTCCAGATGGGATCTCCTTGGTACAGAGGCTTGCGGCGGCGTAAAAACTCATCTAGGTTAACTTTCGGGGGTTTCTGAATATATATGATTTTTCAGCGTTGGAATCACGCAAAGAGGTGCCACGGGGGGCCCATGAGGCACCAGGGCGCGCCTGGGGGGGCAGGCGCGCACATGTGGCTCGTGGGGCCCCTGTGGCTCTTCTGCTACTCCTCCGAAGCTTCCTGGGTCTGTTTCCTTCCAGAAAAAATCGTCAAAAAGTTTCGCTGCATTTGGACTTCGTTTGATATGGATTTTCTGGAAAACCAAAAACAAGCAAAAAACAGCAACTGGCACTGGGCACTAGGTCAATATGTTAGTCCATAAAAATCATATAAAAGCCATATAAAAGTGCACCAAAATCATACAAAACTATAATAAACATGGCATGAATAGTTCATAAATTATAGATACGTTGGAGACGTATCAGGCACAAACACTAATTAAAACATAAAAACTCAATCATAACAGTAGCATAAATGTGAAAACACACAAGAACAGAAACAAAAAGCAAAAAATTATTTTATTCATTGGGTTGCCTCCCAACAAGTGCTATTGTTTTATTCCCCTAGCTAGGCATAATGCTTAGTTTCAAGTATTGTCATCTTTGGTTTTAGTAATCTTTATAGGAGTTTTCTCAAACCCGGGAGGCTCTTTACGCTTCCCATTATTCTCAGGAAATGAGGCAATTTTAAGGTCTAGAATATCTAATCGCTTATTGCATAGAGTAATCAAAGTGTTCATGCGATTGAGGTTTCCACTAATATTTTTAAGAGGTTCGTTAGACTTTTGCAACTCAACCAAATTTTTCTGCATGTCGCCCAACTTGTCTAATATTTGAACCCCCTCTTGAGTAAAAGCAAAACCCTTTTGTGGTGGTGGAATCCCCAATATCCCCTCTATTATTTCGTAGGCAGTATTAGCCTCACTTTCAATAAAATCCCTTTTGCGGCGAAGTCCAAAAGTTGTCTATGGTGCATGGTTAAACCTATATAAAAATTGCGAAGCAAATTTTTTAAATCCCCTTTAATAGAGCAAATGCGGTAGGATTCCATTAACCTATACCAAGCATCCTTAATATTTTCTCCTTGTTTCTGTTTGAAGTAAAGCACTTCAAAATCCGGTGACAAAGGACGGATAGTTACGCTTGTCATGATGACAAGGCGAGCAAATCAAGCAAAAAGGCAAACGAAAAATATTTTTGTAAAAACTTTTTAGAAGTGGGGGAGATGAAAACGAGAGGCAAATAAAATAAATGCAAGGAGATGTAAGTTTATGCGTAGGTACTTGATAAATGTTGATGATGTCTCCCCGGCAATGGCGCCAGAAATTCTTCCTGCTACTTGTGATCTGCGTTGGTTTTTTTCCTGAAGAGGAAGGGATGATGCAGTACAGTAGAGATAAGTATATTCCCTCAGTTATGAAACCAAGGTTATCAATCCAGTAGGAGAATCACGCAACACCTCGTTAACAACACCTGCACACAAACAACAAATTCTTGCACCCAATGCTTACAAGGAGTTGTCAATCCCTTGGCGGTTAATTGTAAGATTAAGTTGTATGGTGATAGATAAATAGATTGAACAAAAATATAAAATAAAATAAGTGAAGAAAAAGTGCAGCAAGGTATTTTTAGGATTTTTAATATATGATTTAGATAGACCCGGGGGCCATAGTTTTCACTAGAGGCTTCTCTCAAGAAAATAGCATACGATGGGTGAACAAATTACTGTTGGGCAATTGATAGAAAAGCAAATAATCATGACGATATCCAAGGCAATGATCATGTATATAGGCATCACGTCCGAGACAAGTAGACCGACTCCTGCCTACATCTACTACTATTACTCCACACATCGACCGCTATCCAGCATGCATCTAGTGTATAAAGTCCATAAAGAATGGAGTAACGCCTTAAGCAAGATGACATGATGTAGACAAAGTAAACTCACGCATGAATAAACCCCATCTTTTTACCCTTAATAGCAACGATACATACGTGTTATGTCCCTTTCTGTCACTGGGATTGAGCACCGCAAGATCGAACCCATTACAAAGCACCTCTTGTAGGGTAACGCAGCAGAAAACAAAAATTTTCCGACCTACGTACCAGCCCAGGATCACTATGGAGACTGCATACAAGGTTTGATCTGTTTCGTTACCGACTCGTAGCGCAGCGGAAGTAGAGTCGATGACGATCGGCGGTGCAGATCCCCGCAGCTAGGATTTTACAACCTCCCAACCGCGAGGATGTACTCCCTCGTCAGCTCACCGGACGGATCTCCGGGCAGCCTTTCGAGAGGCCTCGGGACAGTCCCTCGGATAGTCCCACCGGACGGATCCTCGGACAGCCCTCTGGGAGGCCTCTGGACAGTCTTTCGGATAGTCCCACCGGACGGATCCTCGGACAGCCCTCCGGGAGGCCTCTGGACAGTCTTTCGGATAGTCCCACCGGACGGATCCTCGGACAGCCCTCCGGGAGGCCTCACGGACAGCCCTTCGGGAGGACCCCCGAAACTCGGACAAAAACTCGGACAGCCCTTCGGGAGGACCCTCGAACAGCCCCTCGGGCAAAAAGATCGAACCTACGACCTCTCTACGGGGTTGCACACATACGGTGTCATCTATCCGGCAGGGCTTCGCCGTCCAGAACTAGTTCCCACCGGAACCCAGACAGCCTTTCGGCTCTACGAAACTATTTCGCTGGGAGGGAGAGAGAAGCCAGAAATGTCATGGCACTTGTATGTGAGAAGGAGTGAGTGTGGAGGCAGCCCCTCCACCTCTATTTATAGGAAATCCATGGGGTAGGGTTTCTTGGCCCCCAAGCCTTCTAGAAACCTTTTGGGAAAATATCCCAAAAGGTGACTTTTCCATAAATATCCCAAAAAGCACTTTCACTATTCACGACGACATTTTTCAGCGTCTGATCGAACTGAAAATATTCATGTGGGCTTAGAACATTTCCAGTACCCACCAAAATAATTTTCAACGCGAGCCGGAACAATTCCGGTTTAGTGATTTTCATCTGCGAAAAGCATCTGAAGCGGTTCCGGCAGCTCCGGAACATTTCCGGTTTTCATCCCGGAAAATTCCAGAAAGTTTCCAGAACGATTCTGGCACCCTCCAAGAATTATCAGGGATGTGCCGAAACCATTTTGACTTTATCGTGTACTCCGAAACAACTTTTCGGTTTCACCGGAACTATTCCGATATCCTCTCCGGAACGTTTCCGTTTCGTCCGAAACTTTTTCGGTGATTTTCTCTCAGACTCCCCGTCTAGTATTCAGCAGATAGATGACCCTTAAGCGTGTGACCCTATAGGTTTGGTGAAGCATAGACATGACCCGGAACCCCTTCCGATCAATGATCAACATCGGAGCCGTGGACACCCATATTGACCCCTATACCCACACGAATGAATATTCGAGTGAACCTCCAGTTGCCGTGTGCTATTCCTGTTGCTTCGCGATATGTTACAAATACCCGAGGTGAGAAACATCGGCATCCTCGTGGATCAACACTTGTCCACAATGCCAGTTACCTCGTTGCCGGTTTTTGTTCTCTTTTCTCGTTTCTGTGTTCCGGTATCCCTGTGATCAAATCACACTTGTGTCTGGCCAGACGATAATGGATACCGTAACACCGAGAGGGCCCAGAGATATCTCTCCATCGTCGGAGGAGCAAATCCCAATCTTGAGCTATCAAGTTACTTAACATACTTTTCCATGAACCCGTAAGCCGCCGTAATAGCCACCCATTTACGGATGACGTTTAACAAACCCCAAAGTTCATGAAGCAAGCATGAAGAAACTCGACACTCTCATGGTCTAAGGAATTATGCAAACATTAACTTCTCTGTGTTATTAACCATTAACTTATGACGAATGAATCTCATAGCATAACATCAATCCGGGTCGATTCAACACAAATGTTCTTCTAACATTGTGCCCTCAAAATTGCCGGCATAGCCATGCCCATGACCAGGAAAACAGGATCATCATGCAATACTTGAGCCAGTCTTAGAGGCCAGACTAGGAATACATTTTACCGTTTATTATTCCACACGTGCATATGAGTCTTCCTCCGAGCCTCGTGGTTATTGCAGACTCGAGAACCATAGCAGTTATAGCATGGAACATAAACCTAATTATGAACAGGGAGATAATCAATAACATTTATTATTGCCTCTAGGGCATATCTCCTACAGACTCCCACTTGCACTAGAGTCAATAATCTAGTCAATGCTAATGCACTTTACACCTATGGCATACTGGTGTGAAATATGCTTCGCTTGTGGTATAGCCTGATGTCCAACGGATCTGACGACTTCAGCTCCGTGTGTAACTTTGCATATCCTCGCGTTTTCACGCTTTCACAAAATTCATATTTTGTGTGGACTTGGCTTTGCATATGTGTGAATCATTGGTCGAAACCTGATTCCTCAGACTGAGCTATGGAGCAACTATCTGCAATTGTGTCCCATAGACCAAAGCCATCTTGGAACCATACTAAGTTCATGAATGAACTATATGATTCAACAACTTCTTTGTCGCTTCTTAAGCATCAACATACTCAGCCTTTGTTATAGAATTCGCCACAGTATCTTGTTTGGAACAATTTCCAACTACCGTGCCACCATATTGTGTATTACACAAAAAAAAACCTTAACTTAAATCGAAAATCGCATGGAGCATTGATGAAGACTGTATCGATGTAATTACTTTACAACGAGCACTTCATAATCTCTGCTTGCGAGAAAACATGTCATCACTACTACTCTAGTACTCAATGACATCTTTCACTGTTGTCCTATGATCAGTACTTTGATCACTTTGGTATCTATACTCGCAACAACTTTGGAGTATTGGACATATCTGGTTGTTTTTACATACCATGGAATACATGATTAATCCAAACACAAGAGTGTGTGGAATCACCATCATGTATTTTGCTCATCAGTGTTTTGGGACACCGAGTCTTGCAAGAACTCTTTCCATGTGACTTCGGCAAGAATCACTCCTTGACGTTTTTCAATGCTAAAAGTTTTAGCATCTTGTCAATATGTATTCATAGCTTAGCCCCATTAGGTAAATCTATCTCCATAGATCATCATGCCTAATATTGAGGCTATTTAGCCTAAGCACTTCATCGAAAAACTATTTTCAAATGAAGTCCTAATTCGTGTCAAGAAATTTATTTCCAATTAACAATGTGTCAAGTACACAAGGTTTTTAGAAATATTATTATGCTCCCACTTACTTTCTTGAATCACAAGCATCTTCGATACCCATTTGATGAAGTCAAACCCCTTTGACCATTCCATCAAAAACGAAGATTCCAACTCCACTTTGCTCTCTTCTGTCCATCGCGGGAACTCTGAAGTTTGCATACTTACTAGCATCCTCTGGATCGACAAATTTCTTTGGACTGTATCATATACAAGTCCTAGGTTTCATTTCCATCAGATGGAAATCCTTTTGTCATCCATGTTTCATATCTCATGATTGAAATATGTATTAATTGCTAGTTCAACCCGAACCGACTTCAAGCATCGCTACGGTGAGACAATCTCATCGTAGTCAACTCCTTGAACTTGTTATTGCAACAAGTCGAGCTTTATGGATAAAACATTTTATCCGTATCAGTTTTTAGTTCCATAAATATTCGTTAGACTCTAAGTCTTCCGAAAGGTGTATCAAGATTTTAATCTCGAATCACTTATATGGAAACTATCTCGGATTGTATTGGCATTTAGCCAATTCCGGAGTCAGGGCCCATCAACGCTTCCTTGTGTATTGTAGGTATACTGTTGTCTAACAACAATATCTCGTTTGCGCACCTGATAGGTTTGCACGAGCTTTGCCTACGTGGTTCAGCTGCAAGTTCGACCGAAGTCCATACATTTTATTGTAGAGACTTCCGTATCAGTCGCAGTAGGAAACTCCGGAATCACTTCCAAGGTTTCTTTCCTTTGATCTGATGACGAAGATACTGATTATCTCGTCGAGTTGCACTGTCCTCCCACTCACCTTTTGAAAGAACTATTCTCTTTAAAAGCATACCATTTTGCGGCAAAACCCTTTGCCTCGGTATAGTGGTGGGGAAATACCCAATGACTTGGGATAACCTTACAAAGTAGCACTTGTCTGATTTGGAATAGGTTTGTAACCTTTTACACAAGCCCCATATTCCAAATGTTAAGAAAAGATATAACATGGTTGGGCGTACCACACCATGGCGTCATTTCAACAGACCTGATGGAGCTCTTTTCAGTGTAAAAGCCGCAGTCTCTAAAGCATCACTCTATAAAAGGGATAATGGCAAATTTATTTATGTCATCTTTGATCTTACCATGTCATAAATGGTTCGATTACATCTTCACGGACTTTCCATTTGCAGTGGTGTTCCGGGAGGTGCAAGTTATGAAACCCCTTTCACAACTCATCAGACATTCGCTAAACTTGTAACTCAAATATTCCTTTCTGCAATCGAATTGTAGAAACATAATTTTCTTGTTACAACAACTTCTACTTCATTTTTGAAAACCTTATGAATGAATTCAAAAGATCCAGACTTACGTCTCATCAAGTAAATATCAATATATCTACTTGAGTCATTTATGAAGATAGATAAATCCACTACTTGCAACAACATTTATTGAACTACACACATCAAAATGTATGATCACCAATAAGTTTGTTGCTCGTTCCTTATGGCCTGTGAACGGTATTTCAGTCACTTCACTTTTCGGAGGAAAGTTGCAAGTGTCAGATGATTCAAAATCAAATGACTTTAAAATCCATCATAATGGAATTTTCCATGCGGGTTTCTCCAATGTGACCAAATGCAGTGCCACACATATGTGGTATTCTTTTAGTCTTGCGACATTTAGCGTTAGTGTTATGGATGTATCATATTACCATCAATATTCATAACATACATCCCATCCTGGATGGAAGCATGGCCCTTCATGTTATTCATAACACCGAACATCAAAAGTTCTCTTATGAATAACCTCCTTGCAAGATACCTTATGCAAAGGGCTAGAGTGTATGAAACTCTAAATGAATTATGAAAGTAAATACAGAGGTAATGTATTATTATCAATATTCATAACATACTTCTCATTCATAATGAAAGTATGGCCCTTTTGTTATTCATAACTCCGAACATTAAAAGTTCTCTTATGAACAACCTTCTTGCAAGATACTTTATGCAATGGGCTAGAGTGTGTAAAACTCTAAAATGATTTATGAAAGTAAATACATAGGGAATACACCTATGGAAGGCATAGTAACATTTACTATGTTCCCTGCGTGTATCTAAACCTCATTCCTGGCTAGTCTTTCAGGCCATAGTAGTTCTTACATCGAGTTGCAACAGAATGCAATCGAGTGGGTATCTTTGTGATTAACTCACAATACCCAAGAATTAGTGATTAACATGTTTAACCATAATTCCCAAGAACTATATCTTTGACCAGCCTTCTATACATCAAAAACCTGTATGACATTCATACATGAGCTGGATATTCCAGTCTTCTTTCCTTTTGCCTTTATACTTCTAACAGTTTAACTTTCGGTATTTCTCCTACTCTCAGAAGAAGCACCCAACTTAAGAGTGGCGATAGCCCCGGACTTCCTAGGCGTGAAAGTTTCACTAACACCCTTCGGACACTTCCTTTCTCTTTAAGTTGTTTGTTTTATTCACCATCATCATATGACAGGCGTTCTTCTGGATCCCTCTCTTATCAGTCTAATGCATAGTAAACTCCTTTACTAATAGTTTGCAAACAAACATTGCTTTGGATATCTCATATCTTTTAGCCTTTGTCTGTCTCTGAAAATGATTTTCAGATTCCATGAATATCACATAACTATCCAAACTTTCGAAGTTCGGGTCTCATGGAAGCAAACATATTGCACTTGACTGAAACGGAATTCTAGCTTTTGGATCGATGGACGAGAGTCACATGATCCATAGCATTAGCGGGAGAATACCGAAAGCATGCGATAGGACAAGTCCTTCTCGGCACTCTGGAGGACAATCCTCTCATTACGTTACCAACCGTAAAGTTTTAACCAGATATTTAACAGCTATTCAATTTTTAATTGGGAAGGTGGAAACGCGAGCCATTATTCTACAACTATTATGCAAATAACACTTAGACAGTGTTCATAATTAATTGCACTGAGAATTAAAAGAATTAATTCTACAATGCGCTCCCACTCAAATCAATATCTCTCAAAATTGATTATGAGTGATACAAGAACCGATTTTTGATTGTTCGCCACGATGGTAGCATCACAGATGACGAAAAATCTCAACCGGTAGGCCAACTTGCCAATCACATCTCTATGTGACTCTTGTTCATCTTTCGATGCGTGTGTTCCGAGCTCATGACTTTCATGCCTGAACGTCAAGACAACCAAGTGATCTCGCTGCGAGGTCTCAACTCACCCGCCTCACACTTCTCTAATCGTTCGTGCCCATGTTAGCATGTGACACCCCGAAAAGTTAGGTGCCGTGACGGTGCTACACTTGGGAGAACACTAACTACTTGATATTTTTGTGAGAGATCACCCTAATAAAAGCGACTACCGCGCAATCAAGAAGGGTGCATCGTAAGGGATAAACATCTCAGGCAATTCATAATAGCATGATATGGTATAGCCCTTTCTGACGGAGAAGTCTTTCATTTCTACGTCTTCGGCATTCGCGTCGGTGTTCACCTTCGCGAAGATTGCCACCACCTTGTCGATGCACCAGATAATATTGCTATCTCTATAGCTAATAAAATAAGTGCATTACATAAGGTTGACACGCAGGTCATTAAAGTGCAATCATATGGCTCCAGCCATCATGCCGAATCATGACACGCAGGTCATGTTAATCAATTTACATCATATAGTCATCTCATACATAATCAAATTATTATGAACACTGCTATACCACATCATATGCACATGCAAACCATCCTGCAAAACCAAGTTAGACGCCTCTAATCGGTTCATGCAAAATTTTATTTTACGTGGCTTCTAAGGTTTCGAAACAAACCGAAGCTACCAACGTCCATCATCAAGCATGATAATCCAAGTCGCTAGATTAACATTGCGGGGTGTATGAAACACGAGATAATAAAATCTCGAGCCCCATACTGAACTTCGTCATACGCGTGACCCCCGTGCAGATCATATCTACATTGCCCTTTCGTCTACGAAATTTCATCTTTCTTTTTAACTATGGTGGAATTCAAAGAACTGTTAGCACTTCGTTGATCAATTAGGATCGCGGATTGCCAGAACTTTGAAACTCCACCATACTGTTATCAAGATCAGAAATATGCAAATTCCAGGGAAGCAACAAGAACATCGGGTAACAGATTTCATCTGCTACCCGCACAAATAATTTTCAGCAATAGAACTCATCTACTACCTAATTATATTGTGCAACACCCATACATCTCATGTATTCTAGATCGCAACCTGCATCTACGCATAGCACGGCTCATGATGCCACTGTAGGGTAACGCAGCAGAAAACAAAAATTTTCCGACCTACGTACCAGCCCAGGATCACTATGGAGACTGCATACAAGGTTTGATCTGTTTCGTTACCGACTCATAGCGCAGCGGAAGTAGAGTCGATGACGATCGGCGGTGCAGATCCCCGCAGCTAGGATTTTACAACCTCCCAACCGCGAGGATGTACTCCCTCGTCAGCTCACCGGACGGATCTCCGGGCAGCCCTTCGAGAGGCCTCGGGACAGTCCCTCGGATAGTCCCACCGGACGGATCCTCGGACAGCCCTCCGGGAGGCCTCTGGACAGTCTTTCGGATAGTCCCACCGGACGGATCCTCGGACAGCCCTCCGGGAGGCCTCTGGACAGTCTTTCAGATAGTCCCACCGGACGGATCCTCGGACAGCCCTCCGGGAGGCCTCACGGACAGCCCTTCGGGAGAACCCCCGAAACTCGGACAGAAACTCGGACAGCCCTTCGGGAGGACCCTCGAACAGCCCCTCGGGCAAAAAGATCGAACCTACGACCTCTCTACGGGGTTGCACACATACGGTGTCATCTATCCGGCAGGGCTTCGCCGTCCAGAACTAGTTCCCACCGGAACCCAGACAGCCTTTCGGCTCTACGAAACTATTTCGCTGGGAGGGAGAGAGAAGCCAGAAATGTCATGGCACTTGTATGTGAGAAGGAGTGAGTGTGGAGGCAGCCCCTCCACCTCTATTTATAGGAAATCCAAGGGGTAGGGTTTCTTGGCCCCCAAGCCTTCTAGAAACCTTTTGGGAAAATATCCCAAAAGGTGACTTTTCCATAAATATCCCAAAAAGCACTTTCACTATTCACGACGACATTTTTCAGCGTCTGATCGAACTGAAAATATTCATGTGGGCTTAGAACATTTCCAGTACCCACCAAAATAATTTTCAACGCGAGCCAGAACAATTCCGGTTTAGTGATTTTCATCTGCGAAAAGCATCTGAAGCGGTTCCGGCAGCTCCGGAACATTTCCGGTTTTCATCCCGGAAAATTCCAGAAAGTTTCCAGAACGATTCTGGCACCCTCCAAGAATTATCAGGCATGTGCCGAAACCATTTTGACTTTATCGTGTACTCCGAAACAACTTTTCGGTTTCACCGGAACTATTCCGATATCCTCTCCGGAACGTTTCCGTTTCGTCCGAAACTTTTTCGGTGATTTTCTCTCAGACTCCCCGTCTAGTATTCAGCAGATAGATGACCCTTAAGCGTGTGACCCTATAGGTTTGGTGAAGCATAGACATGACCCGGAACCCCTTCCGATCAATGATCAACATCGGAGCCGTGGACACCCATATTGACCCCTATACCCACACGAATGAATATTCGAGTGAACCTCCAGTTGCCGTGTGCTATTCCTGTTGCTTCGCGATATGTTACAAATACCCGAGGTGAGAAACATCGGCATCCTCGTGGATCAACACTTGTCCACAATGCCAGTTACCTCGTTGCCGGTTTTTGTTCTCTTTTCTCGTTTCTGTGTTCCGGTATCCCTGTGATCAAATCACACTTGTGTCTGGCCAGACGATGATGGATACCGTAACACCGAGAGGGCCCAGAGATATCTCTCCATCGTCGGAGGAGCAAATCCCAATCTTGAGCTATCAAGTTACTTAACATACTTTTCCATGAACCCGTAAGCCGCCGTAATAGCCACCCATTTACGGATGACGTTTAACAAACCCCAAAGTTCATGAAGCAAGCATGAAGAAACTCGACACTCTCATGGTCTAAGGAATTATGCAAACATTAACTTCTCTGTGTTATTAACCATTAACTTATGACGAATGAATCTCATAGCATAACATCAATCCGGGTCGATTCAACACAAATGTTCTTCTAACATTGTGCCCTCAAAATTGCCGGCATAGCCATGCCCATGATCAGGAAAACAGGATCATCATGCAATACTTGAGCCAGTCTTAGAGGCCAGACTAGGAATACATTTTACCGTTTATTATTCCACACGTGCATATGAGTCTTCCTCCGAGCCTCGTGGTTATTGCAGACTCGAGAACCATAGCAGTTATAGCATGGAACATAAACCTAATTATGAACAGGGAGATAATCAATAACATTTATTATTGCCTCTAGGGCATATCTCCTACACCTCTCCCATTGCAAGATAAATCAATCTAGTTGGCCAAACCTAATATTCATGGATAATCTGATCATAAACTCACAATTCATCGGATCCCAACAAACACACCGCAAAAAGTGATTACATCGGATAGAACTCCAAGAACATCGAGGAGAACATTGTATTGAAGATCAAAAAGAGAGAAGAATCCATCTAGCTACTAACTATGGACCCGAAGGTCTGTGGTAAACTACTCACGCATCATCGGAAGGGCAGCAAGGTTGATGGAGAGCCCCTCCGTGATCGATTCCCCCTCCGACGGAGCACCGGAAAAGGCCTCCATATGGGATCTCTCGAGAACAGAAACTTGCGGCGGCGAAAAAAGTATTTCGTGGACTCCTCTGTTGGTTTCCCGATTTTAGAGAATTTATAGTGGAGGAATTAGGTCAAACGGAGCTGTGTGGGCCCCACAAGGCACCAGGGCGCCCCCCCCCGGGGCGCGCCGTGGTGCCTCGTGGGCCACTGCTTCATCTTCTGGCCCTCCCCCGAAGCTTCAAGTACTTGTTATGTCCAGAAAAAAATCTCCAAAAAGTTTCGTGGCATTTGGACTTCGTTTGGTACTGATATTCTGGAAAACCAAAAACAGGCAAAAAACAGCAACTGGCACTGGGCACTAAGTTAATAGGTTAGTCCCAAAAAATGATATATAATTGTTGTAAATGTATATAAAAACATCCAAGATTGATAATATAATAGCATGGAACAATCAAAAATTATAGATACGTTGGAGACGTATCACCCCCTATGCCACTATGGTTTACGCCCACGAAGGACTAGTCTCAGTAAGGGTAGATCTCAACTTTACGGACCTTTTGGTTTCTTCACTAACTTGAAGGCTCCCAAACACCTAGCCGGTCTAGGAGCCGCACACCCTTCAAAAGTCATAACAAGAGGCTGCTTGGTGATGAATCTATTGCTCTTGTGCTTCAAAAGATAATCTTCTCAACACTCAAACTATCTCGATAGTTGGCTTTTGGCTTGGAGATGTAGGATTGAAAAGCAAAGAGGATTAAATCTCAAAGGATTCACTTGGATGGTTGGAATAGAAAACCCGTTGAAGTTAGCACAAGGAGACGAAGTTCTCTCTTAGAACATATAATAGGAGTGGAGTTTGCTTCGTGTGAACAGATGAGATATGTTCGGGTATAAATAGGGTAGACCAGAAATCTGACCGTTACACACTTTTTAACATAGTTTGGAATCTCCGGAGTGATCAGCTCAGAGGCTTCAACCTGTACAAAAGGTGGAAAGTTTCAGATAGCTCAGTCAGTTCAAACAGATAGCATTGAAGGCTCCAAGGGAACTACCTTGGAAGTGGCACATTCTTTGTAACCACTTCAGGAATTTGAGTGAGCGGTGTTTGGAAATTCCGAGAGGGCAACCGAAGGTTTGCATGCCAAGTACGTTGGTGGTTTTGAATGGAATGGTTGACAACTTTGACGTGCTAGGGTTTGCAACGGCCATATCTGAATGAACTACTCGGCGGTTCGACTGGAAGAGCTTGGCAGCTTCGAAAGGTATGAAATTTAGGTAGATATGGTGGAGGAAATTTGAAGGCTTTTGAGGGCATTTGGTTTGAGCTTTAAGCACATGGAGAAAGAAACTCATCATAACATCCTCATCCCTTTTTAATAGTATCAACATGTCTATGGAATCAATGTGATCTTGGACCACTAAAATGAAAATGAAGAATCCTTAGCTTTGCCATCACTTTTTTTCATGATAATTTGGGGGGGTCATCTTTCATTTCCATTGTTGCAATCAGAAGGAATTTTCCTAAGATAAGCTAGGTAAATCATTAGTTCCTTGAGATATGCTGAAATTAATTACCAAAATCCACCAAGGGAATTAGATGCACTTTAAGGTTCCCCTCCCTCCTGCCACCAATAGAGTAGTCGACGAAGGTGAGGGAACCCCGGTGATGTTGGTTGTCGGGTCACCTCTATTTTCTGTTTTCTCTAGATGGGGCTGTGGTGACAGGTATCTCACTTGGAAAACTTCGATACCGATGTTGGATTAGTGACGTTCTTACGGGAAGAGTTTCACCGCAACCGGCTCGACGTGAGCTTGATTTCACCACATATGTAATTGCAACTTGTGTAGTAGAGGATGGCGGTGATAACCTCGACAAGATTTTATGAAGATTTATCTTGTGTCTTTGCCACATTTTTTATTTTTCGAATTCCTGCAAAAATACATGATTTTGCTAATTCTCAGTAGATGTCGAGAACTGTCAAGATCCTGCAAGACACCATTTTTTTAATTTAACACTTAAGAAAAAATAAGTCACTTGAGAAATACTATTTTTCAACCAACCGAGGCAATACTATATGTTTTGCACCCAATGAAAAAAATTATCACAACTGTGAACAATTTTATATATGTAGGAACAAATTTGTAAAGCTGACTGAGAAAAGAGATTTTCCTCAATCCCAATTTCCCACAACAACTTTGCACCCAAAACTATGTGAAGAATCCCAGAGGGCATGCATATTTTGTGTATTGGTTTAGTGTGGGAATCGAGGTGGGCTGGGGGGCTAACATACGATGGTTTTGTGTTTTTGTTTAGTGTGGGATTCGAGGGGGTGCTAACGTACAGTGGGATTCTATGACCCTATTTGTTTCAGCTTCAGTTGGCTTCGAATCACCTGCGGGTTCTGGACGTGCTTCAGGTAATTGCACTGAAAATGGTTCGAATCCAGATTCAACTTCACTGGCAAAGCTGATTCTAAATAGTTGTTTCTTTCAGATTCTGGTTTTTCTTGCGAGAATCTGCCGCCTAAAGCCGAAACAAACAGGCAAGATCTAGACGTTACAGTAAAAGTATGTGCTATATATTAGTTGAGTTCTTTATATCATGTCTTGTAAATGCTCACATGAATATAAGCACCTCTCTTGTACAAGGACTTAGGGCCAGTTCTTTTGGACGGCTTAAGAAGCAAGTTGCCTTACCTCAACTTAAAAAATAAGCCGCCTCCTAAATTGGTTGAGACTTCTAAATTATGTATCCCATAACTAGTTAGAAGTCACAACGAGTAAGGGAGACAGCTTATGAAAAAAGTTGAGGAGGAGACGGCTTATTTTTTTTATGCTGACAAAAGAACTGGCCCTTAGATGATCTCAAGTTGTTAACCCATTTTTTGTACTCCCTCCCCTAAACAGGACTTTTGTATTGAAACTGTCACCTCCCTTCCTGTGTTTTCTCATCGTCCTCTTTCCTGCGATCCTGTCTACTCAATGAACACAGCAAAGAGAATATGCAGGCCCTGATGTCGCTTTGTACCTCGAGTGAGAAAGAAGCCAATCTTATCCTCGTGGCATGTTTTCAGTGAGAGTGAGAATCAAACCATCAATAACATACATAGTGGCATGTTTTCAGCATTACAGCTGCACAGAGTGTACAACTTCACCAATTGAAGCGCCTGAAGAAAATTAACAATCAACAAGCGAAATCTTCCATAATCTGCATTACTTGGCTTATTACACGCTTTTCATAAACAAGCTCCATACAAAACCAAGCCCCATGCCCCATGTTGCTCGCCAACCCAAAATCTATACAACAAACTTTGTTTTCAATATATAGGCCTCAAATATAAGCCATGCGACTCAAACAGAGCACGCATAGCACCGCAAAGAATGAAAAATGTCACAACCCTTGCAGGAAACTGTCAGCACAACGACCAGGTTAGTACGCCGTTCTTCGGGTAGCGTCGCCACTATGGTCATGGCCATGAGTCCAGAAGGCTGCCCTACCCCAGTCCTCTTTGAAGTTGGAAGATGATCTACTTGCACCAGGCTGATTTGGGCAGCCATCTGGATATGCAGTGTGTGGCGAACAATCAAGCCTTGCAGACTATACTGCTGTTGCCGCCAGTCACTAGCACTGTATAGCTATCTTCAGTCGCTGTGGAGAATAAATGAGCGAGTGTTGCTGTCTATTGATGGCGCTCTCGCTTCCCGATGCTGGGCTGTCTACTTGGAGACGGTGTCTTGCCACAGCCAGCTAACCTCATTACTGTTGGTGAAATGAAATCAACATTCAATAAACTATTTCATCAATCGAATTACTTAGGAGTAGGTTACAGAAGCTACACTTACCTCTTTCCCTCTCAAGCTCCTGGTCCAACTCCTCTTTCCACTTTCGTTGCCTCTCAGCAAAGCTGATGCTGTTAACAGAAATAGGCTCCCTATTAGATCTCATGTACCAGTTAGCAGTTCTAGCAGAGATGCAATGAACCTAAGTTTTTGCACACAGTTTCAGCCATCAAAGCAAGGTTAGGTATGTAAGCAAACCTTGGGCTATCTTGGACATCAATATGAACTTTATCCCCAAGCTCATTGAGCTGAGGGGAAGCTATTTCTCTCAAAATCCGGCTGCTATCTACACCGTCTCTTGAAAATTGCTTGCTGCAGCTTTCAGCCATCGTACTGCTATTCAACATGTTATCACAAGGCTTTGCCACCGCTGGACCTCCCCTCATCTTACCTGGAGGCGACTTTCCACGCGGGGGTAGTTTTGGACTATTTATGAATTTACCATTGGAAGTTTGATCAACTCCATGAGAGTTCCCAGAATTCACTTTATTGTAGAATTCTTCATATAAAGGTGTTTGTAGCTTCTTCAGATCAAGGGCCTGGCGAGAAAACCAGCAAGTAGCATTTAAGTACTAGCAGTAAGGTACTGTATTTGTGTATTCTCATAAATATAAAGTACCTTCTCATCAAGAAATGCTTCTATTTTTGACTCGGTAAGTACATCGTCATCTTCACAACTTCCCTCGCAAGGGAAGGTAAAATCATTTTCGGTCATGCTGCTTTCAGGATGCTTGGCTAATCCACCAAATTCCCTCGACTGATGAGAACTTTGCTCTGGGCTCATGTCATACTTGCTTTTCCAGTCATCAAATGGTTCAGACATAGGATTATAGCTCTGGAATTGACAGGCCCAAAAATTAAACATGAGGACATAACAACTTCCTTCATATTTCGAATTTTGAAATGCAGAGTAGAAGATCAAACGAAATTCTTAGAGAAGTTAACAGCTGAAGCAAAACTCTTACAGATCCAACTGCTGGATGATCGTCTTTGTCAGCAAACTCACAAATGTCATCATCATCACAGCCACCCTCCCATAGGGGTTTGATTTTAGATGATCTATTTGAATTAATAGTTGACCAGTTGCCAGAATGATTCAAACCCCTGGGAGCAATTAAATAAGTTACAGTGTCATAAAAAGAAAACAATGAGATTGTGTAGAATGGCACGAGCTCAGGAATCACAGGAGTTACTTACATCTCTGTTGGCGCATCCGCATCATGTGCGAAAAGCTCATTCACGGAAGCATCCTGTGTCATTGTTTAGAGAGGTTAGATTAGTACTAAGCCAAACAAGCTGAGCAAGCGACGTCATTATGCCAACAACCCAACCTTCTGTGCAGTACGATTGAGTAGCTGCCGGTCATCAAATTCTCCGGTCACAAACGGATGCTGCAAGAAGTTGTTTGAGATGTCACATTTACAAACAAATGAAAATAGCATCATCATACACTTAGAACCATAGACATGTTTAAGATGCAGGAAATCAAATCGAATGTACCTTCAATAAATCTGACGCGCTAGACCTCAGCTCTGGTTCCCTGGAAGAAGAAAATTACCCACAGCAACAGATAAGAAAGTCAGAAAACTTCAGTTGCAAGTAGTTTTGTAATGCTTTCAGACAAAATATTATGAGGTGAAAGATATGACAACAACAGGCATACTTCTGCAGGCATTTCAGCAGAAAATCTTTAGCCTCTGGTGAGATATGTTCAGGTATTGGTGGGTGCGACTTTGTGGTTCCAACATGAAATAGAAGCGCAACCTGAAAAAGATTTTGTTAGTGCAATGAATAACCAAAAATAAAACAACTTTTAGGACCTGGGAGGACAAAAATTTACCTCCTGATACTGCTGGCTCCATGGTGGTTTACCAGTAGCCATTTCAATGACTGTGCATCCCACACTCCAGATATCTGCAGAGCTGAGAGATTGGAAGGGTGAGGATCAGCTCATAAAATAAGAACAAATAGAGAATGAGATGAATGAAATAGTTTTTTGTACATTAGAATAATCTTATGCTCCCTTAGTTGTTAGTACAAATTAGACATCCATAAGAATCTTTTTTTAGGTAAACACCCATAAGAATCTATTGAAGACAACAACAGGTGTGTATATTAAAGCTACAAATTAAATATTAGCCGATTATCTCACAATAAGAAATACTGTTGCTGCTAGCTGCTCAGCTTCTTCTGTGCTTGGACAAAAGTAAGGCATAAATAAACTAATACATCAAAATGGAACTGTAAGGCCATATGGGTAACTCAGGAGGTAGACATATTGTTCTGACCAAGTAGTGCTTTCGTGCTTCCCCAAAATCTAGTAGTGGTCTAGTGGATAGTTCCAATCCAGGTCCATGATTTGGTATAAAATTTCCACTTTCCAAGTTATCAACTTATCATTGAAGCGGGGAAATTTTTAGCATTTTTTATTTCTTAAAAGTATTGGAAAAATAGAACTAAAATATGGTACTCTGGGATTAATTAGTGACATAGGCTTTGGGCCTGTCCAAATTCAAAAACAAAGGCAAGAAATAAAGTACTGGAAGAGTTTCACATACAAGGTATGCCCACTCCCCACAATGACTTCAGGTGCCATCCAGTGTGGCGTGCCTTTCATCGTTTTAGCTGCTGTCATAGTAGCCTGACACCAAAGCATTGAACATTGTCGTTAAGTGCATTGACATGGGAATAACTTGCACAAAGAAAACACACAGTGACAAATGAATCATCACATCTACTAATGACAGATAAAGTTGTAGCAGGCGGATAACTTATATACAATGATGTTGCAACACATGTGCGGACAGTTATCAATAATACGGTGCACAAGGGTCTTTCCATGAAATCAGTAATCATATTATCGTAAGTTAGGAGGACTGGCACTGCAACATAAGATCATGTTACCCTGCAAGAAAATAAGGGGGGGTTGGGGGGGGGGGGGGGGGGGGGGATAACAACATGTTATCCTTGGGACCATCCTATTTTGGAATTGCAAGTTTAACAAACCATGTATTAATCCTTGGATAAGCCTGCACGGAACCAAACTCACACTTTCATGTTTCATGCACACAGGTAGTCAAGAGTAATAAATAAGAATCCGTAATCTGATGGCATAATTAGACAGGAAAGGTTTAGCATTTGCTATTCTGTTGTAAATTATTGTTTTGATCACTTGACAAGCACATGAAGGCTTTATTTCTTCCAAGCTAGATTATACTCGACCTTAACAGCATATTCAACATCAATCTTACCAACTTGGCAACTTGCTTAGATGCCCCAAAATCAGCAAGCTTAATGCAGCCTTTGTTATCAACAAGAATGTTTGCACCCTGAGTTAAAAACAATCCCATGATCATCAAGATAATTAGCACAACCAAACAATCAATGATGCAAAGATTCTAGTATATGTTCAGGCTTCAGAGTTTTTACCTTAATGTCTCTATGTATTATTGCATTGCTATGCAGATATTCCAACCCTTGCAAAATCTGCCTAGTATACTTCCTAATGACCTGATCAAATACACAACGAATAAGTTTCTCTTCTGTGAGTCAAATCACAGAAAACCGCATGGATTGATGGTTACTTACTGCCTCCGGGAATGAACCGAGTTTTCCAAGAAGCGACTGGATAGACCCTCCAGGAACAAACTCCAGCAGGATATTCAGTGTGTCTTCCTCACGGACAGTCCCGAGGTACCTCTTCTCAAACCACAGGAAGTAGATCAAACAACTGAAGTCTAGCAGTCAAGTACAGAGTATCTAAAATGTAATCGATCTTTCATCTACTAACCACAATATTGGGATGCGAAAGGTTCTTGAGGAGCTTCACTTCTTCCTCAAGTTCTCTTATATGCGCCTAATCATAGAAACAAAAGCCACAAATCACATCACATAAAGGAAAACCTCAACAACTAAATTGGTAACCAAATCGGTTGGAGAAGTGCTACTCACTTGGGCTTTCTCCCGGGTCGCGTTGGTGCTCCCGATCAGAACCTGGAACCAAAAATCAAACAAGGGAGAGTAGTTAGTTTGACGAATGACTCCAGGTCTCCAGACAGTACAAACCAGATCACCAAATCGCAAAATCCCGGCACCTGCTTTACTGCGAGGAGCTCGCCGGTGTCCAGGTTCATCCCGAGGTAGACCTGCCCGAACGCGCCGGAGCCGATCATCTCGCCCTTCCGCCACCGGATCGGCGGGATCTCCCCTGCGCGTCCGTCCCCGTCGGCGGGCACGGGCGTCGGCGGCAGCAGGCGGCGCGGCGGCGAGGGGCTCTTGGAGATGAGCCCGAGCAGCCCCATCCCCCTCGACTTGCGGAGGCAGGAGCTGATCCGGACGCCTATCCCCCCGGCAGGGCCCCCGCCGAGGGGGCCCGCCGGGGGCTCCGGGGGCGCGGTGGCTCTGGTTCGGAAGTTGATGGATCGGCGCACGGAGTCGAACAGATCGTGGAACCCGGCGCCGGCGCCGGCGCCGCCAGGGGCGTCCCGTCGCATGGCCCGTGGTCTAGGCTCGGGCGCGCGCCTTCGGTGTCGTGTCGGCGGCGGCGTCGGGTGGTGGGGTGGGATCGAATCGGGGGGAAGTGGGGGGATGGAGGCGCCGCTCTCGGCTGCGGGATTTTGAAATTCTGGGGTTTCCGGGGACGGTGAATGGACCTAGATGCCCCTCGCGACCGTTAGGCGCGGCGAGGAATCGGCTTTGGGGATGGGAGTACGTGTGGCCGTGTTGATTAACCGGGGGAGCGCTGTGCGCCAGAAACGGGTGCCACGTCAGGTGAAGTGGACAGGGAAAAGATGGCGCTGCTGCCATGAAGCTCGGCCACTTCAAACCCTACCACTGCTAGTAGAATGCTCGTGCGTTGCTACGGGCTACAATGCATATAGATGAATTAGACAAATGGTTAAGGTTGTCTTTAAGGTCGAAGCTTATTTCTTCCTCATACGTCCGGACGTGTTCGAATATCGAACGGGCACATAACGGGCTTCCCAAAATTCAACCATCTGGACAATGCGGGTCCCCCAAATCCAGCTCATATATGAGGAAGAAATGTGATTGTCCGAACTATCCGCAATTGTTAGAACATGTGCTGCCCCCATGTTTGGTTTTGGTAATTGATGACAATCTCTATGGACTAATGGTTGCCTTGAGTTATATTTGAAGGGTTTGTCCATAGGCTTTGCTTGTAGACCATTTGTTGGTCTCAAGGTGATTTGAAGAAGAATATGTGTTGACCAAGGTTATTCATGGAGTTATCCAAAGATTGGTCATGTAAGAGATGAGCCTATTGCAAGCATGTCTTGAAGAAGGAGATTGTGTGAACATTCATGTTTACCTTCAAGACATCATCCTAATGAAGAGAGTTGGAAAGATTCAAGGTTGATCAAGACTAAATATGAAGAGTGATTCGAGTTGATCAACACACAAAGCGTAGAAGATGTACCGAGTGGGATCAAGTGATCTCACGGTATGGTAAGCATTGTCCATTACGCTTTGTGTACTAACCCATGTTCTATGCAAGAGTTCTTTGTGGGGTTAGGTTTGTTTCCATGGGCGTGCATCAAAAGGAAGATATCACACAACCCATGGAGGATGACATCAAGTGGTGATCGTCATCAAGATTGCGGTGTGCAAGTTCAAGTGGAGCATCACGAAGAGATCACATGCTTGAAGCTTGCTGTCCATTGTGGTGACAATGGACTTGTGAAGATGTGCCGAAGAGTGGCTCACCCATAGTGGAGTATGGGGGAGCAATCAGCTAGTCTTCATCGAGCCGGCGCAATCAAGAAAGGTGGTCCAACTTGAGGAGGTCAAGATCGTCATCATCTAGCTCAAGTGGACTTTGCGCAAGGCAAAGGTTTGCCCTTGATAGGTTTTCTATTTTACCGGTCTCATGGTAGTAGTTGGGAGACCGGGTTATAGGATCGATAGCCGTACTATCAAGGGGGGCTCTCAAGTGAGTAGCTTTATCATATCTTCGTAGAGAGCTCAAACCATTGCATCCTTGCATCATATTTCTTGGTTTGTGTTTGGTATTTCTCTTTGTGAGTCTTTGAGCTTTTGGTCATCTTCATGACAAGCTCGAGGTCATCGAAAACGGAGTTCATATATGCATCTTCTATGATGTTTTCGATGTTGGAGTTTATGCCGGTTCTTCATTCATAGAGGTTTCTCATCTCTATATCATTGGTATTTTCTCTACTGCCACTTCTTAATATAACCAGTCGTTGTTGGATAGTATTTGTCGTCCTCTATCCAACAAGCTTGAGTTTGCTCAATTCGGAGCTCATTTGCAGAAGTTATGGCAGTTCAGGGTTTATTGTTTGTCTGGGCAGTTTACCTGTCACCAAAGCGGTAGTACCGCTCGGGACCACGGTAGTACCGCTTGACACGGTACTACCGCCCCTACTACCGTTGCACTACCGTGATTTCTACTGGCATTCTTTTTCGTTTAGCGGTAGTAAAGCGGTAGTGGAGCGGTAGTACCGCTTGACACGGTACTACCGCCCCTACTACCGTTGCACTACCGTGATTTCTTCTGGTATCATTTTTTCGCTAAGCGGTAGTTGAGCGGTAGTAGAGCGGTAGTACCGCTTGGTGCGGCACTACCGCCCCCTACTACCGTGCCACTGCCGTGCTTTGTTCTGTTGCCCAGTTTTCCTAAGCGGTAGTACCGCTTGGTCGGAACGGTAGTACCGCTTAGTGCGGCACTACCGCTCCAGTTCCTTGTTGATTGCCTGCTGTTTTTGAATTACTACCGCACGAGCGGTAGTACCGCTCGCAAGAGCGGTAGTACCGCTTGTGCGCGTCCTGCACGGGTAACAGTTGGATTTGGGGTGGCCCTATAAAAGGGGTCTTCTTCCCCAACGGTTTTCTTATCCTTTGAGCTCATTTCTCCCCCCATTGTTGACCTTCTTGAGCTTGCCTAACTCTCAATCCCTCCAATGATTCTTGCTAGTTCTTGAGGGAATAGAGAGAGGAGATCTAGATCCACATTTCCACCAATCACTTTCTCCTCTAAGTGAGGGGAACCCCTTGGATCTAGATCTTGGAGTTCTTGGTGTTCTCCTTGTTCTTCCTCTCATATTCATCCATAGCTTTTGTTGCTTTGGTGGGATTTGGGAGTGAGGGACTTGTCCACTTCGTGTGTTCTTGCCATTGCATTAGTTGCATCGGTTTGAGTTCTCCACGGTGATACGTGGAAGTTGTGAAGTTGAGTAGCTTATTACTCTTGGGTGTTTGGGCACCCTAGAGCTTGTTCCTCTTGGGTGCCTTGGCACCCTAGACGGCTTGGTGTCTTGGTGGTGCTCGGAGCTCAATCATTGTGGTGTAACGCTCCGGGCAAGCGTCGGGGTCTCCAATTAGGTTGTGGAGATCGCCCCGAGCATTTTGACGGGTACCGGTGACCGCCCCCAAGGGTTGCCAAAGTGTACGGGTTCGGTGACCGCCCTCAAGGGTCCCATTTGTACGGGTTCGGTGACCGCCCTCAAGGGTCCCTTAGTGGAATCACGGCACCTTGCATTGTGCGAGGGCGTGAGGAGAATACGGTGGCCCTAGTGGCATTGTTGGGGAGCATTGTGCCTCCACACCGCTCCAAACGGAGATTAGCATCCGCAAGGGTGTGAACTTCGGGATACATCGTCGTCTCCGCGTGCCTCGGTTATCTCTTACCCGACCCCTTTACTTATGCACTTTACTTTGTGATAGCCATATTGTTTCTTGTTATATATCTTGCTATCACTTAGTTGTTTATCTTGCTTAGCATAAGTTGTTGGTGCACATAGGTGAGCCTAGTCGATTTAGGTTTTGTGCTTGTCAAATTAACCGCTAGGTTTATTCCGCATTTGTTCAAGCCTAAACCGTAATTATTTTAAAGCGCCTATTCACCCCCCCCCCCCTCTAGGCGACATCCACGATCTTTCAGCAATGTTATCTCCAACACACGGTCCCAACATAAAACCCCCAACCCACGACACAACCTTCCCTTTTCCGGCCGGACACTCCCCTTCCTACTCGGTTTTCCGCCGTAGCGGGACATTCCTAGCAAAAAGCCCGTGTGTTGCAACGGGGCATACATATTCAAATGGTTCAACATAATCTTATCTGAAATAGCTAATTGTCCATGTGTCGCAACAAGGGCATAAATAGCCTAGTGGGTGAACATTAACAACCCCCCCCCCCCCCCTCTCTTTCTCCATTAAAGTGGAGTATGCCATTGCCATGCTACATCAGTTCTTTAAACGTACACATCAATAGACCAGCACTCACACTAATTTCTTCTCATTCACACTAATTCATTAATCCAGTCCCTTGCACTTGAATGATGTATGTTCTCTCATTTTTCACTATGTGATACAAGCGCAGTTATAAAGGGATGCCAATTCATTCCTCTATGCTAAAATTCCATTACGATGCACATCCACAACCTTCTCACGTGAAAACATATTATATTAGTACAAATGCTTACACACCATAATTATAAGTTAATATAACCACATGTTAAAATTTTGAATATCCCTCATTGTACACATTTTCCTTATAGGAGATTAAATTCACATCCCCTATTTCAATTATTTTGAGAAATCACTCTTTAATCTTAAGCAGAAACAGCTTTGTTTCTACTCCCTCCGTTCCTAAATACAAGTCTTTTTAGAGATTCCAATAAGGGACTACATACGAAACAAAATGAGTGAATCTACACTCTAAAATATGTATATATACATCCTTATGTAGTTTGTATTGAAATCTCTAAAAAGACTTAAATTTAGGAACGGAGGTAGTAGCTTAGTGTGGGTGCCGTCCCATGGATTGGCCACCTGTACTCGGCAACAAAAACCGACATTTGCCAATCGAATCCGCTATGCTTCCGTTTCGCTGAATGATATAATTTCGTGGTATTAGTTTAATCTAACTCCTGGAAAGAACAATTCCTAATCATGTAGTTCGGCTTCTAGCTCACAGAACTTGGACGCCATTAATAAAAAACCTGGACTATTGTGTTTGTTCTTATGAAAAAAACATAGCACCATATGAATCCTTGACAAAAGCATTTCCTTCTTTCTTCATCTCACAAAATGAACACTCACAGGGAAGCATTGATGAAAAAGAAAAATCCTTTTACACACAATATGACCAGGCTTCAATCATCCGCTCACATCATAATTTCAAAACTAAAAGTACGTTAATATAAACAATCAATCTACTGACGTCTCCTTATTGCACCTTTCGCATCCCACTCATCATACCTACTATATTCCTCAATTTCAGTTCCTAAACGTTAATAGATGTTTGGATTACCAGTAACACCTAACAGGGGCCACTCATCCGGCACCAAATTCAGTATCTTGCGGATCAGCAGAGACGGAACAATCATTCGGTGAGCATCTGCAGACAAATGGATGATACTGCTATTTTCTGTAGCTTACAAGATAACTAACAAAAAAGAACTGCAAGTTTCTTATACCACTTTGAAGTTAAACCAACACAACTTGCTCCATTAATAGGAAAATTCCCAGTTGTCACTGAAGAAGTAGAAACAAAAATAAGTACTTACTTCCACGATATATTTTAACAGATCACTTATGTCATTAGCTATGTTTAGCTTTTAACTTCACGCATAAAGAATAGGATAAGCGGCCCTAAACTGTATAAGATCATAGGCTATACAATTAGGTAATAAAGTAACAAGTCATAAATTTATCCATCCATAAATGTTTCCAAATTTTACCCAAATTAGGAGCATTTTCTAAGGTTGGTACTACTCCTAAGGTAAACCAGAAGAGTGATGGCGAAATAACCAACACAGTAGGTGTACATCCAGAACAACAGTTCTTTGATCATTGGCAAAAGTAAATCAGAGATAAGAAAGATCAATGTTTAATTTTATTTATATGCATAGGCCTGATAATCTCTTGTGTCTCAACATCACTACCGTCCAGTAGGGACCAACAAAATAAAGAGTTAACCATCTATTTCATACAATCAGCAGCTGAATAGTGAGGAGAGGCCAACGAGCACCGGCTGCTCGAAGATTGAGGGAGGACATCTTACCATCCATAGAAAGTTCAGGTTTAGGTTCAGACATGACCTCCGCGACAGCAGATCCTACTCTGTGGCCTAGGCGATGGATTCGGCTCTGGGGCGACCATGACATGGACTTCGTGGGCGGCTTCGGCTCTGGAAGTGGCCACAATTGTTGCCTTCGGCGGAGGCCTGCTCCCTCCTGCGCAAAAGGAGGCTCTATGGCCCCATCTCGCCTCCATCCTTACCGGGTACATCCAGTTTCGCTCATGACCGCGTGATCATCCTTATATTTTGGCAGGCCTAAGAGTTGTGGTGTAGTTTTCAAGTTTCCTATGTCCATATGGAATAGAAGAAATTGAATCATAGAGCGATATAAAAATGTAGCTCTTTCACCATTGTACAGAAAAATATAGCTGTTTCACAAATACAAGCATATTGTCTTTTTATGTGCAAGGAAGTTAAGCAATTTACAATCAGTAAGCGAATCTAAGGAGCAAATGGATAAACAGTTAGGATCTTGAAAGAAAAAAACTACCTCAGTAAAACTTACACATACACAACTGCAGATCTTCTCCCACTATTCTCCTTATATACAACAATAATTCGTAACACATCAGACTCTCCAAAATTTCAGAGATCTCTTAAAGATAAACTGATGTTCTTCAGTGCCAACGCCGCTTCTGCTTAGCCTGGAATATAGTACAGTGACGTTCTAATAACCATAAAACCAAGTTGTGTGTTCACTTTACCTTTCCTACTGTACTGTAACTTGTTGAGGAAAGAAATAACCCCCATTGAGATGCATATCTGTAGCTCATATTACTTCCAGTGTCCATTGAAAGATATCAAGCATTGTGGTCCAGTGGCTGAATATGAGAACTCGGTGACCATTGTTTGCTGAAGAAGGTTCAAGCTCTGCTAGGGCCTGAACACAAAGCAGAAATTAAGGTAAAGCATAAATTGTTAACAGAATACATTTAAGTTCGAACATGCGTCGACAGTAGACATTTTAGTAAAATAAAAACAGTCTATGTGTTTTACTGCTATTCTTCTTGCTGATCCAAAGACATGCTCGAATCTCACAATATGTAATAAACAGCTGGAGGAGAAATTGAGATATGTAAGTGCGCCCCACTAAAAAGGACTAACAAGCTAATTTTGGACATAACATAATGGATGTGTTTCGACAACAGACCATGCTTTGTCTAGTACAACCATTAGCAAATAACAAGAAATGCACATTATGAATTTGCTGCCGCACTTATGTGTTTCAACAACAGATCAAACTTTGTCCAGTACAGCCATTAGCAAATAACAAGAAATGCACATTATGAGCAGCATGCAGAATGGCATGAAAAGCTAACAAGCAGGATAAGGAAAATCAGTCAACAAAGTTCAAGACTTGTTATAATTCAGTAGGCAAAGTCAATAGGAGGTGACGCGCCTGATTAGGACATAGGTAGAGAAAAATAACAATACTTGGTGGATAGTGAGATCATTGTAGTTTTTAGCTCTTGGATTGCTCCTGCAGATTATATCAAACTTGAGAGCAGTTTCATGAAAGAAAATATCCAACATCTGATAATTAAGGGCAACTGAAGAGAAATCGAGCTTAAGCAGTTAGAAGTGCCTAACTGAACTAACTTCCGACAGAAAAACATCAGAAATTCAGTGATGTAAGTATTCTTTTTTTTCAAACAAATCTGAGTATTTTTGCTTACCAAAGATTGGCGTGATATTGCTTCTTAGTTATAGTTATTTATTTATTTTGAGATCAAAATGTTTCTTAGTTGGCTTACCAAAGCCAGTCCAGTAATAGGTAAAATGCATGAAGGCTTAAAAACTGAGGAATGTTACACCATTTGGTTGTTGTTGATGGGAGCGACAGATTCAGAGTTTGTCACGAGGCTGTTGATGGGCTGGGCGTTCGACTCCTCATTGAGATTCTCCATCACTGAATCTGAGTAAAGTTAGATAGAAATCATTTTAGATGTGGTCAAAAACACACTTCACCACACATGTAGCAAGTCACTCATCTACATAGAAATCATTTTAGATGTGGTCGAAACTCAAAACTTGTATAAAGGTTTGCAAACCTGTCATTCAAGAAACCAAGAAACCATTCCAATTGGTATCCTAGAAACAAATATGTTCATCAAGAATGGACTGTAAGAGCAATTGTGTCTTGTGATAACTCATTTTTATTTCTAATTAAAGAAGCTTGCATGAGTAAACTGTAAATAAGGTAGAACGTTCAAATTGTCTTGTGATCATTGTACACAACACACGACATCAGAGTACCTGTACGGTTCTAGTTCTACCTCTACTTGAACTTCATATGCTGCTAGAATACGTCAGTTATTGAAGTATCGATTTATCCAAGAACAGACAGAGTAGTGACCATACTGCAGCTTTGGGAGAAATCAAATTAGTTATGAATGTCATATTACCAGTATTTATTTGGTAAAATGGTATATTTCAGTTCATTGATGTACGTAATTTAAGGCCCTAAAATTTTATATGACTCGCGAGAAACTTACCACAACCTGCACCTTGTACAGTTGCAGTTTCAACAAAAGCATGCTAAATGGCTGAACTTCCTTATAATAAGTTAACAAATGATCACCACGGGAACCAACAATACTCTTTGTTCCCCTTCAATTTCCATATAAGTGCACATCAAGCTTGCAAAAACTTAAGTCCAATTTCATCCAAATACATCATCTTGGGTAAAGTAATTAGTTACTACTTTGTTGTGTGCGATGAAAGAACATGAATTACATAACCAAAAGGAAGATTTTTAGGCCTGTAAACAAATATCTACCTAAATCCAAAGTAGGCCAGAAGCAAAACTTGAATATTTCAGCAATCCTAAAGTCTAAAAGAAATAATGCACAATAAACATGGATACCAGTATAGCTTTTGCAAAATAAAGATAGTATTGAATTCACACTCTATAGAATCAGTTAGAAGTTGTACCTCCGCATCACAGTAAAAAGTAGTGGTGCGTTCACAATGGCACATCGACAATAGCCTTCGCCTCTTCGCCTTGGCGGAAGTGAGGAAATCAGGAATGTGTGTCCAAATATGGCAATTGCCCGTAAGTAACATGATCAAGTAAAGAAAATTTAAACACAGTATCATGTAAGTTTAGGAACCATCTACCATTCATTAATAATCACATTGCATGTCATCATAGAACATTTTCTCTTTTCAGAAGCGGCTGCTCGGCACAAGGCCTATCACACCATTTCTACCTGCACTTGCTAGCTATATATTGGAAGTGCACTAAAAATTTCATACAAAGCTGCTTTCTCTCCTAGATGCTCCACGATTTTTATTTTTATTTTGTTTTGAGAAATCAAAAGTGTTATTTTTTCTTGGTAAATCGTAATCCTTTCACAGCAGCAAGAAGCTACTGGATGAACTAATGAAGTTGTCTCTTTCAGCATTCTAACAACCATCAGGTCTGTGCCGCATGATAACAGACCAACACGCAGTAATACAAAGAGGACCCATGGACGCACCTGTGCCCTGACATGTATGTTCCCTCATAGCATAGATCCCATTGGCTGCAAGTAACTGAAGTTACTGCAAGGAGATAGAAGACAATGGTGCCTGCGGTTATTGCCTCATACGATGGCCGAGATTTAGATAACATAACAGGGAATTGCCAAGATGTATATAAGGGCTACTCATCACAGGGAAGCGGCCGCAGCTACCTTGTACGGTTGGATGCATCAGGCCTCCGGCGAGAGCTGCTCTGCAGAATCCCTCAAAGCGCTCACCGTAGGACACCGATCCTGCTTCTTCCGCCGCCCCCACGCCCCCTCAGCCCACCTCCTTCGCGCTCCTCGACCAACCGGACATACTGACGAACTTTGCGGCGCCGTCCGCCGAGGTCGATGGCGTGGACGTGCACGATGTGGTCGGCGACCTTGGCGGTTGCATTGCCGGAGCATGCCCTGTGCAGGTGGCGGCTGGGAGATGGCGCAGAAGGGGCAGGCAAGCGCGGGCGTGAGGTTGAGGGAGGGGCGCAGGGTGCGTGCCGCGATCGCGATGTCGGCGCCGCCGCAACCCTAGGCTTGGGATCGAATAGAGAGAGCGATGAGAGGGAGAGGGGCAAGGAGGTCGTGGGGTGGTGACGGCGGCGGCGGGTGAAACCCTAGCCAGGGGGTCGAGAGGAGGATTTGGACGGGATGAGACGGGGGAGGGCGTGTGTTGGGCGGGCAGGAGGGGTTCGTTCATGGAAAAACCGGTGGGAAGGGGTCAGGGGGTGATGAGGCGAGGACGAAAATAAAACCGGACGAAAATAAACCGGAGTACCAGGCTACCAACTGCTCCATTAGGAGTAGAGATTCATACTAAATCGGCGACACTTATTTTGGGATGAAGAGAGTACGAAACTCCAAACTATTTTGATATCCTATTATTTTTACAGTAGACAAAATACTAGATATGTAAGTGCGCATGTGAAAAAGTAGACATGAATAATGCAGAAAATGACTCACATATATTGACGTGGGATATCCCACTGATGCATGAACACGAGTCGTGGCGTCAAATTTAGTAACTTATTCACATTTTAATTTCCCCATGGATTCGAAAATATCAACAAACAAAGATTCAAATGGTAATTTCACACGGCTACATATTTGCTTGGTATTCCATTGCAATACTAAAGAATTTAGGGTGGATCTAATTTCACGATCCTCATGGCCCGCTCCCCTCCTCTGATGGATCAAGTCTACCAAGCCTACCGTATGGGCTCGAGATGTAAATACGATCGGCAAGTATGGCCCACCATATTACTTGGGGACTCACTCATAAGAGCGGTACATGCCTTCATCATCGAGAAATCATCCTCAAGTATACAGTTTATCAAAGTGTATATTAGAAAAATATTTTTTGCATAAACAAACTTATGGTTTGTATAAAATGGTTAGGTGTGTACAGTTTTGAGTACTTCTAACATGTTGTTTATGGAACTTATGGGTCTATCTAGACAATTTAGACACTTCACAATATATCAAAAAGAGGGAGAGACCTTTAGTCCATATTTGGGATGAGGGGGAGACATTTAGTCCAATGCCAACAAAAATAACCAGGCGGAATTAGGAAGGGGGGAGGCTCTTTTTTTTACTATGTACTGCAGTGCAAAAGCCCCACTGTCATTTATTAATAAAGCACAAGGAAAAAGTACAATACAAGAGTATCTACACACCTACCTCTAGAAAACATGAAAGAAAGAAAACCAAAAGCACTTAGACTAAGGCAGAGAGGAATTCCATCTCAACAGGCCCTCTGTGTATTTACGTTTGATCCTGTGAGACAAAAGTGTTATGTCATGAAGGAAATTTCTTCTCCAAGCAACAAATCTTGGTGCTTCATTTCTGAATACCTTCCCATTCCTCACAATCCAGATGTTCTAGGCAGTAGTAAAAACTACTTCAGAGAAGAATGGCTTATCAAAAGCATCCCTGAACTCCTTGGCCATCTAAAACCAAGAACCATTGGGTTGCATAACCCAAAAAAATTGCGATAGTTCCATACTCTCTGACTGAAGTTACATTCAAAGAAGAGATGTGTTCTATCTTCATGAACCAGCGTAGGACATAGAACGCAGGTATCATCATCCACATGCCAATGTCTCCTCTAAAGCATATCCCTTGTATTTAGTATGTCCATTAAAAGTAGCCATCCAAACACCTTTATCTTGAGAGTGCATGAACATCTCCAGATCCATTTGAATATTTGATCCACCTGTATGTGCTCAAAATTCATCAGGTAAATGACTTAGCACTATACTAGCCTGATTTGGTGGACCATGTCCAAACATCTAACATACTTGCATTTAAAGAAACATTCTCCAATATTCCGGACAACTACTACAATTCCTGAAAAGCTTGTGCTGAAAGGGGTAAATTGAACAAACTGGGAAGATCCACTGTATCGACCACATCATAGACAAACACTTTGTCATCAATAACATAAGAAAACAACCTAGGGAATCTATCTCCGAGGGCTGGCACATTGCTTTATTTTAGCCAAGTGTCTGACCAGTACAACACTGAAATTCCATCATTTACCTGAATAGTGCCTCTTGATAGATACTTATCTGCTAGATTAATAATATCCCTCCACCAAAATGATCCACAAAGTATAGTTCCATGTGGGACTACATTAAAATAATAAGCATCCCAAACCAGAGATACCCAAAGTGTTGGAAATATGCCCTAGAGGCAATAATATTGTATTATTATATTTCCATATTCATACTTAAGAGTTTATATTTCATGCTATAACTGCTATGATCCTGGAATATGCGATTCAGTGGAAAACTCATATGCACGTATGGAATGATAAACGGTAAATAATAGGTTCCTAGTCTCGCCTCTAAGACTAGCTCAAGTGTTGTTGGTGATCATGTTTTCCGGATCTTAGAATATCGTTAAGTGTAACAATAGTCCTAAAACAACATTGAGGGTATGACGTTAGAAGAACGGTCATATTGAATCGACCCAAAACTTATCTGTTATACTTTGTGATTATATCGTCTAAAATCATTTGTTATAACACGGAGTGTTAACATGTATTTTAGTTCCTCAGACCATGAGAGTATCTTAGTCACTTCCTACCGGACGGTGGACTTTAGGGTTGCTCAAACGTCATCTGTAACACGGTGATCATAACGACAGCTTCCAGGCTCATCGGAAAATTTGACAAGTAACTGGATAACTCGAGAGTGGGATTTGCTCCTCCGACTATGGAGAGATATTCTTAGGGCCCTCTCGGTGTGACGACATCCGTCATCGTCTGGCCAGACACAGGTGACTACGTCACGGAGATGCCGGAACACTTCAACGAGAAAGAAGAACAAAACCGGTAACATGAGCAATGATGTCTACTACATAATTTTATTTCCTGTAGACATTGTTGGGCCTCCAAGTGCAGAGTTTTGTTGGACAACAGCAAATTTCCCTCAAGTGGATGACCTAAGGTTTATCAATCCGTGGGAGTTGTAGGATGAAGATGGTCTCTCTCAAACAACCTTGCAATCAAATACAAGCAATCTCTTGTGTCCCCAATACACCCAATACAATGGTTAATTGTATAGGTGCACTAGCTCGGTGAAGAGATGGTGATACAAGTGTAGTATGGATAGTAGATATAGGTTTTTGTAATCTGAAATAATAAAAACAGCAAGGTAGCAAGTGATAAAAGTGAGCACAAACGGCATTGCAATGCTTGGAAACAAGGCCTAGGGTTCATACTTTCACTAGTGCAATATCTTAACAATGCTAACATAATTGAATCATATAACAATCCCTCAACGTGCGACAAAGAATCACTCCAAAGTTCCTAGCAAACGGAGAACATAAGAAGAAATTGTTGTAGGTAGCAAAACCACCTCAAAGTTATCCTTTCCGATCAATCTATTGAGCCATCCCTATAAGTGTCACAAACAGCCATAGAGTTCGTACTAAAATAACATCATATGATACACATCAATCAACTGTAATGTCACCTAGATATTCCAATGTCACCACAAGTATCCGTGAGTCAATTATTCGATATGCATCAAGCAATTTTAGATTCATAATATTCAATCCAACACAAAGAACTTCAAAGAGTACCCCAAAGTTTCTACCAGAGAAAGTAGGACAAAAACGTGTATCAACCCCTATGCCTAGATTACCCCAATGTCACCATGGGAATCCGCAAGTTGATTACCAAAACATACATCAAGTGACTCAATAGAATACCCCATTGTCACCGCGGGTATCCACATGCAAGACATACATCAAGTGTTCTCAAATCCAAAATATTCAATCCGATAACAATGAAATCTCAAAGGGAAAGACTCAATTCATCACAACAAGATAGAGAGGGAAGAAAACCATATGATCCAACTATATTAACAAACCTCGTGGTACATCAAGATCAGGCCAAATCAAGAACACGAGAGAGAGAGAGAGATCAAACACATAGCTACTGGTACATACCCTCGGCCCCGAGGGTGAACTACTCCCTCCTCGTCATGGAGACCGCCGGGATGATGGAGATGGCCTCCGGTGATGATTTCCCCCTCCGATAGGGTGCCGGAACAGGACTCCGGATGAGATCGCTTCGGAACAGAGGCCGCGGCCGCGACGTTGGAGTGCTAGGTTAAGTTTCGGGGGTTTCCCAATATATAGTATTTTTCAGCGTTGGAATCACGCCAGGGGGGGCCCACGAGGAACCGACAAGCTAAGGGGCGCGCCCTGGGGGGGCGCCCCCAGGCTTGTCGTGCCCTCGTGGCTCTTCTGGTCCTTCCTCAAAGCTTCGGGGCTCTCTTTTTGTCCATAAAAAATCACCGTAATTTTTTATCCCAATCCGAGAACTTTTATTTCTGCACAAAAAACAACACCACGGTAGTTCTGCTGAAAACAACGTCAGTCCGGGTTAGTTCCATTCAAATCATATAAAAGTGCACCGAAACCATATAAAACTTAGGTAAATATTGCATGAATACTTCATAAATTATAGATACGTTGGAGACGTATCAGCATCCCCAAGCTTAATTCCTGCTCATCCTCGAGTAGATAAATGATAAAAGAAATAATTTATGAAGTGTGAATGCTAGCATAGTGCATAAGTTTGATCAATGATAATTTCAATCACTTTTCCTAGCATTATAAGCAACAACTCTTTCTCATAAAACTTCTCATGATCAAGTAGCAAGCTATTCATATGTTAAAGTATAGACCATAAACTTTCTTGAAAACCAACAAATTATGTTCTCAGTCATCAAACAATTACAATTCATCTTATTTTCAGGAAGGGTCTATGTAAGAGCTTTGATTTAGCAAACTCCACATACTCAACTATCATTTAGTCTTCCATGATTGCTGACACTCAAAGCATATTTTTAGAACAAGCTATTTCAATCAGACATAGAGGAAGATAGGGGCTTAATGTTTCGCCTCCCAGCTTATTTATCTCAGGGATAATGTCAACAATGATAACTCATGATTACCTATATTCAACTGGATATATGTGCCTGGATCATTCCCTACCACATGATGCTTGCCAAGTGGAGAATAATTGAGGTTGAAATGAGAATGAATATTATTGACTCTTGCATAAAAGTAAAAGCTGAAAAATTAAAAGATAGGCCCTTCGTAGAGGGAAGCAGAGGTTGTCATGCGCTTTTGATTTTTGGATGTGCAAGCCCTTAATGCAAAGGAACGTCACTTTATATTGCCCCTTGTGATAGCAACCTTTATTATGCAGTCCGTTGCTTTTATTTCTTTACCATCACAAGTTCGTACAAATCTTATTTTCCCTTCCAATAAAAGATCATACATATTTAGGAGCAATTTATATTACTTTTTGCACCGATGACAACTTACTTGAAGGATCTTATTCAATCCATAGGTAGATATGGTGGACTCTCATAACAAGAAACTGGGTTTAAGGGTTTTTGGATGCACAAGTAGTATTTTACTTAGTATGAAATTTTGGCTAGCAAAAGATTATGAGCAAGCACCACATGTTAGAGGATCCATAACAATATAACTTCTATGTGAATATAAACAAACATAACCCATTACGTTGTCTTCCTTGTCCAACATCAACTACTTGATCAAGGTTGAAAATAATTAATGGGGGCTTACAATCATAGAAAATGTCCAAGATAGTGTATTTATATGTGAAATCTATCTTCCTTCAATATTCTTTCATGAATTATTCAAGTGGCCAATGCTATGTTTGCTAACTTTCAATAAATTTTACCACTTATACTTCTTATACGTGAAGTTACTACTCCCCATGGGACAAGCATATGAAGCACATACAATTTCAAATTTATGAAATTCAATTCATTCAACAATTTACTCTTGGGATAAAAGTGAAGCACGAGAGTAAATGACAAACTACACCAAAAGATCACTACAAGAGATCGGGCCTACTATGACGAGCTAAAAAATGTCATCGAATAGCTAATAACGTCACAAATTCCCCCCCCCCCCCCCCCAGTGACATTTTATGGGCGTCACAAGCATCGTCATGGAATCCCCGTCACAGATTACTCCTAGTGACGGCGCACGCGCAAAAACGTCATCGAAATTGGGACCTTCGGTGACGTTATACAGAGCGTCATCGACTTGCTATTTCCATGACGGTCAATTAATGTCACATGCTAGGAGAAAATATGCCATATTGTGCCATATTCGGTGATGAGTCACTAACTTTATGCCACGTCAACACCCGAGCGGTTGTCCCACTACTAGTGCCACTACTTTTATTATGGATGAAGATGACATCATCAAAATATATTTACTTTCTTTCGAATCTAAATTACGATGAAAATAAGTATTTAATTCATATCACATCACATCAGGTTATATATAAAAGTTAAAGAGAAAAATCACATCATAAATTGATATGAAAGACAAATCATATTATATATGAAATCGTCTCAGCCAAATCATTCTGTAAACAAAAATGACGGTAAAAAATAACACTGACTCAAGTTTGACACAGACAATAGACAAGATGAAAACTAATATTAACTAAAGACCACATATGTTGTCCTAATGATTGCAATGTAAGGATGGCATTCATGAACCATTAGCTTTGGACTGGGACTACAAAGTTGCTTGCTGAGTTGCTTGAGCCCTCAAGAGAAAATCAAGCAGATTATCCGTCTCCTTTTGCTTCTGTGCCCAGGCTTCATTCTTCTCTTGCTGGCTCTTCTCTAGAGCTTCCAATTCTTCTTGCTGCTTCTTTTGTATCTTTTCAAATGCTCTCTCTTGTGCTTCAAGTCCTGCGGCTAACTCCTCCCGATGCCTATAAATGACAAAACACAACAACGTTGCATCGTAATGAGATGAAACAGACAAGATAACAAGGTACAAGGGTACCAATTTGAAATAGAGAAGTACATTATTAAATGTCAAGTCAAGCATGCCGATGGGCCAATGAAACAGTAAACCCAAGAATAACTTATAATGTTTTAAAATATGCAGAACCAACAGCTTGATTACAGGAAGCATCACCAAGAGGATATCAAGTCAACAACCCAGGTTAAAAGAAGCACTCCTTAGTTGAACTTTCGTTCACTGCAATGAGTGCACTGTGCACACAAAAGTAAGCAAAAAGAAACAACAAGAACAAAAAGGGAAATAAGATAATTACCTGTCATTTGCATCTCTTGCCTCTCTATCCTTCTGTTCAATTCTTTCTTCTAGAACTCGGATCTGGGCTGATGAAGTACACCTCCCAGACCTCCCGGATCTTGATGCATACCCCATGCTGGAAAGGAAGGTGCTACGGGCGCTTTCTTCCTTTAGAACTTCAGCCACAATCGCTGTATCGGATACTGGCTGCTCACCTTCTGATTGTGTTTCCCTTTTCTTTTCCATCGCATTCTATAGTATAAAGAAAAACATTGATGCTAAGGCAAAGTTCATATGCTATATTACACTTGATCAATATGAGAATCTATTTCAAGTCAGAAATATAGAGGAAGAAATCTTACATAAGCTAGAAGTGTCGGCTCGCTCATGCTACCAGTCTTGCTGTTTGTATGGGTGTCTTTGAAAAACTCAATGGGACTTGGGTCCTGATTATTTTACTTGTCTTTTTTCTACAAGATATATGAAATTGTAACATTACTACTACATATATATTTACTAGATGCAATAGACATAGGACTAAAAGTAAGATATTTGGAATTCTTACAAGTTTGCTGAAATAGGCAACATAAGGCATAGATCCAGTCTTTTGGTGATGCTTGACAGCTTCTCGGTTTTCCTTATTCATTTGACATATGTTCTATATAAAGAAAATGAATATAAGTATTTACATATGGTACAGTAGATGTGAATGCAAAAACTATTGTTGGTCGCATATCTTGTTACAAACCTTGTTTCTTTCATCAGACCATTTATTGACAAGGCTGGTCCAATTCTCATGAGTAATGTTCGGTGGCTTATTTGATAATGCTTCCTGAGCAGTATAATCATTGAAGTATTTCTTCTTTAGCCTGTAGCGTTGTTGTCGAACATCCTTCTGGATTACTTTTGTGCATACATCATTCCCAACCTTGTCATCCTTTTCCATCTCAAAGTTAATCTGAAATACCAATCATATATAGGATATATCACTAAATTGACTATGCAACATGTGAACGCGTGAATGAAAATGAAGGAAACTATCCCACCGCAATATCTTTAATAGCATGGGGAATAACATGTTTGAGTGGGCTTTTGGCATAGTCATTCCAGTGCGTAGCAACATGCATTTTGCTCCTGATGTGAATACCACACTCAGAAGAAAGCTTTGCTGCTTGGACTGGGTCTGTAGGTCTCACTTTCCCCGCTGTAAAATCAATACGCATCTTCCTCCCTCCATTTCTGTTTGCATACTCCTGAAGCCCATGCCCCATGGTTGGTCTACGTCGATGACCTCTCCTTGACGGTCGTGGATCAGTTGGACCAGTGGAGCATGCTAATGCATCTACATTACAAGCTGGCAGATAAATTAGAAGGTTACAATTTCAAGTGGAAAATAGATGGTGTGAAGCGATGATGTTGCATATACCTTGGCCTTGTAATGTAATCATGTTATCTAATTGTCCGGATGTGCCTATCATGTCTTGAGAACCTTGTATCCCTGAATCAGCGTCAGGCGAGTTGCTATCCTTAGAAGTTTGGTGAGGTGATGTGTTTGTTGGATTTGGTGCAGACTGTTCTTGATGGATTGTAGCTTCAACTGACTCGGTTGTTGTGGTAGTTCTAGATCTTGTTATTCTTGAGGTAGCAGCTGCACTATTTTTGGATCTGACACGCTTTATCGTTTTTGGCATGGTAGAACCTTCAGGTGCCTAGGTCAAACAAGTGAGTAAAACAAGGCAGTTAATCAACACTAACTTATGCAATGTCAGCACTGGTTCAAATAGGAAATGTGAATCAATCTTTGAGTCAATTATTTGTGATACTTATAGTGCACAGTGACATACACATGATACAAGCAAGGCGAAATTAAAGCCAGTGAATCCACATTGTACATATTATTTAAGATGTAGGTCTGCACAATATATTACCATTGCTTTGGACTTAGCAAGAGCGACCTCCTCTTCATCTCTCAAATCATCTTCCTCTGCATGGGCCTTCTCTTCAGCATCTGGTTCATACTCTGAGTCACTGCGATCATCAGCACCTCGTGCATTTTGTGTCGGTTGCGCATTAGAGGCACTAGGGTATACAAGGCTACGAGCTAAGCTTTGTATGTCTTTAAGAGACTCCCACTCCGCAGCCTTGCGTTCCGCAATCCTTGCATCCCTTTCCTTCAAACACGCCTCACCCTTGCGTTTCCGTTCCGCAAGATATTCCCTGCTATGCATATCACTCTCCAGAACTGGTGGCATGATTTTAGTAACTGAAGCTGGAAAAGATGACAAAGAGTGAACTTAATGAATTGTCGAAAGACCTACCAGCCTACATTATGAACACTAGATGACTGAAATCTGCTTAAACTTGTTTGGAGTACTTGTAACGTACATGATTACATTAACTTATCTCTTGAAACTTGGCTTTCATTGCTAGTATACAAAAAAAAGCTAGATTGTGTAAAACAGTTATAAACAAGCAGCTCTGCTAACAAGTAGTTCATGTGTTCCTTTATACTCAAACTTGGAATTGATGCTTGTCTAATTTGAGATGGCAAAGACATTACTGTATGATGCTTTTGAGGGTTGTAGAACAGATCGAAATAAATAACATGATTGGAAATATGGAGCATCCAGAATTCAGTTAAACAAGAACAAGTGAAGTCTCAGTCTTTATTCAGTCTGCGAACTAGGCGGTCGTTCCCGTCCCGGCCACCGTGGCAGCAGCAGCAGAACTAGCCAAAGTAGCCGAGGCGAGCTAGTTGTCCATGAGGCGGCACCTCCGCAGCAGAGAAGAAGTAGCCGAGGTGGGACAAGATCGTGCTCCAGCCCCACGCGTCTCTCCATACTCCAGTCGCAGTACGGCGCCGGCGGCAGCGTGCAGAGCGGCTGCAGGGCGAGGTCTTGGGTCTCCAGCGGGTGGCCAGATTGGCCAGATGCTCACACTAGGCTACAACTCCTTCATGGATGGGTTCATTGATAACCTCGTGGACGTGCTCTTCTACGACGACAAGCTGCAGGAGTGGTCTGATGATTTGGTTTCCATCCATGGATCGAAACCATTTGAGACCAGTCAATCTATGTCCAGACCAAACCAATCCAATCCAATAACAGGAAAACCCCAGACTAAACTAAATTAATTTAGGGGATTAGCCTATTTCATCCAATCCGAAAGCAGTCCAATAGGAAAACTGACTGAAACTATAGTTTGAGTCCAAACTGTTAGCAGGTTTAGCTTGCGGGATGAGGATGGCGGGATGAGATAATTACCGTGAGCCGTCGCCGGTGCTACAATCGGTGGAGAAAGAGAGGCGGGTGGGGCGGCCTCCTCCAATCCGCTGTCGCCGGTTGATGCAGTGGATCCGAGCTCGGCCGGTCGGGCGGCCTCCTCCAATCCGCCGTCACCCCATCGCTGCAATCAGGGGGGGGCGGGGGCGGGGGAATAGAGTGGAGTGCTCACGGGGATGGTTGATGTGGTGGATCCGAGCTCGGCCGGCGGGACGGCCACCCCAATCTGCCGGCCCTGATCGCCGCAGTAGTGGGATAACAGTCGATTGAATCTGACGAAAAAATGCCGGGGTGGGCGGTGGCTTTTAGCGGTGCCTCTTCGCGGGCGAAATAAAAAGATAAATTTTGGCTGGGTCTTTGCCGGGTGGGGACACAGGGTGGATGCGGGAAAAAAATAAAGAAGTGGAGGGAAAAGAGTACGTGGGTGGAGGGAAAAGAGTTTTTTTGGCGAGGAGATGGTTTCTTTTCAAGAATATAATTTCCACTTAATATTATAAAATTCATTTAATTCGAAATAAGTAGCAAATGATTATTAAAAAAGTAAATCTTACATGAACATTATGATTTGGTATTTGTCCATGTTGTTTTTTTGGGAGAATTGTAAATAAATATGTCGAAAGTTGTACAGAGGGGTCTTAAGTATGTGATCTGAAAAAAACAATGCAAATGTGTGATTATTTGAACTGCTTGTGTAAATAAAATTGGTAACTTTTTTGCGGGGAAATAAAATTGGTAACTTGGGATGATGGTTTTCAATGATGATTGTTTCATAGCCCGAATATACTCATGCGCATAGCCCCCAACCTCCAACGTAAGCGATCTAGGGTTCATCCTTTGTCATCACCCCTCCTACTCCTCCATCGACCGTGCGCCGCAATATTTGCTGCAACCGGCATCTCTGGTTGCTGGAACCAGCGATTCAGGATGTTGGAACTGGCATTTTGGGGTTCTAGAACGATTTTGGGTGCTGGAACGGCGATGCCGTTTTTGCTGGAACCGACGACTAGCGATGCTACAACCGTTCATGGTGGGAGTTGCGATGGTGATGGCGGTCGATGGTGACAAGAGCACTGGGCCGAGGACGAGCACTGTGGCGCGGGTGGCCTAGGGACGAGCACGGCATCACAGATGGCCGACGCCCGCCGACGGCATGACTTCTATGGGAGGTTTTTTCCGTTGACTTTGTTTCGGTCGAGGCGGGGAAGACGTAATCCAACAACACGGGTGATTTTGATTTGACGCTAGCGTGGCGACCGGCCTAAATTTTGGGCAGGTTGAGAGGCGCCTAACGTTGGCCTTCTTAGAACAACCACAACTCGCAAAATCCGCCCGCGGACGCGTCCACGAACAGTGACCGATTAGCACACAAAAAATCGTTTCCACAACCAAACACCTCATTTCAAAATCATTAAATACAAATGATTACATCCAACGTGAAACTAGTCTAAATTTGCAGCGACGACTGTCTTTATTGTTTCGGCCCTGTCAATGTCCGGCCGCCGGCTGAGCCCCTCAAAGTGGAGGTGCGGTCGGCGGCGAGGTAGAGTAGGACATGGGACCCGGGCCGGCGCACGAGACTCGTCGGAGCCTGTGGCATGCACGTCATCGGTGGATGTGAGGTCACGATGCATTCGTTGTGGTCAGAGCCCAACACGTCCACACGACGCGGTTGTGGCGTCAGGGGTTGCCGGTCACCCGTAGCGGTGCCAGAGAGTGTGACTACGCCTCGCCGGTGTCTTCCATGAGGGCTTGATACGGGGTTGCCGATCAGCCTGGACGTTTGGGCCCAATTTGCATTGTTCGGTTAGGTGGTAATTTTGTGTTCCTGTAGTGATCGAGCAGCCTGTCCGGACATTTGGGACCGATATGGGTCCGGTCGTAGATGCTCTTATCAAATACTCCCTCCGTCCCAAAATAAGTGTCTCAAGCTTAGTACTCCCTCCGTCCCAAAATAAGTGTCTTAAGCTTAGTACAACTAGTACAAAGTTGAGACAGTTATTTTGAGATGGAGGGAGTACAACTTTGTATTAAAGTTAGTACAAAGTTGAGACACTTATTTTTGGGACGGAGGGAGATATGCGCGTGCCATTGCGATGTATGCTTGAAAAAAAACGCTCACACTCAGCTCGCTCCTTCTGCTCTTGTGCTAGGCTGCTAGCTATCACCTCGTCTCCTTGTGCCGTTGACCACAAAAGGAATCCACAAATCAGCGCCAAACGACCCGCTGCCGCACCTTGCCGCCGGTGGCTCCTAAAGAGCGTCGTTTCGGCGGAGTGCCCTAGCCCCGCTGCTTCCTGCTCGAGCTGGACGGGCGCTTGCTTCGCCGGTGGTGGCTCCGCAGCAGCGTGTTGTCCGAAGCACAGCGGCGGCCCCTTCCCCCGCTGCTCTTGAGGATGCACGCGGCGGAAGGGAGGAGTCGGGATGGGTCGCGCGAGAGGAGAAGGATCGGGTCCCGGTGGTTCTGCAGGAGGCGCGTGCAAAGGGGAACCCGCGAGAATGCTTCAGGGTGAGTGCTTGATCGATCGACTCCTCGTCTTCTATATATTTCAGTAGGGTGGAACAGAGTAGATTTATTGGCCATGGAGTTGATTATTTGATCATGTGTGTACGATATAGTTTTCCATCACATGAACACATGACTGTAAAGAAATCTCTCAGCTAAGGTCAGGCATATGACATCTAACTGTACTGCAGTAGCATGTATTCAGGTTCAGGCCTTTGTACCATTGCAGGCTGTAGCAAATGCAAAACCATGTTCACTAGTGCAGTTTTGCACACACATATCAGTTGGATGTCAAGTAAAGTTATCTAGTCAGGCATGTATGTGTCAAATCCGAACCATGGTCTGTACTGTATTACATGAACATGAACATAAAAAGAACATAAAAGAGCTAAACTTTGGTAAGATACAAATATGCATTACACGATCTACTCATCATCACTTGAATGCTCGTTCTCACTCAATGCATCATCTTCCTGTCCATCATCGTCAGTACCACTATCTTCATCATAGTTGTTGTCATCCTTCAGAAGATCATGAACAATACTAGCATGAACAGGCGTGCCTTCTTCATCATCACGGCTATAAGTGTCCAACAACTGATCAATATCCTTCACGGTGGAAGTTGTCTAGGGCATTTCTTCCTGGTATGCATCTGCAGCATTGAGCTCACCTGTCTCTAGTTCAGGAACATCGTACAAATGTCTATGACTGAAAGTCTGCACCACATTCCAGTCCTTTCCATATTTTGTGTCCTCCATGTAAAACACTTGTTCTGCTTGAGAAGCCAAGATGAAAGGATCCTTCTTGTATCGAAGCGCCTTAACATTAAGACTTTTGAAGTAACCATCATCTTTCATGCCGGTTGTCTTGCCATGGAGATCAAACCAATCACCACAAAACAAAAAGACCGACCTTTCTCCATGCTTGTTTTTGGGGTACCGCAACTCAAGAACTTCTTTTAGAACACCATAGTACTTAGTCTCTACATGATTGACAATTGCTTTCACCATGATTCCTGAATTTTGAGTTTTTCTCTTCTTTTCACGATCCAAGGTGTGATACCGAACACCATTCATGTTGCAGGCAGAGTATACCACTAAACGCTTGTTTGGCCCACATGCTAGTGAGTACAAATCCTCCGAAACATGTTGTTCTCCTAAAGTATATATCTGTCACAAGATGCGCAGACAGTAGTTACATGGTCAGGTTATTAACATTAAAAAAAAATGCAAGATGGACATAACAAAAACATAAACAAACAACTTACATGCTTTTCGAACCATGTAGGGAATTCTTAAGTATCTGCTCAATGTTAATGACACCTTTCCTTTGTATTTCTTCCCGACAAACCCTACAACAATAAAGCAAAAAATATCATTATAATTCATTTTCGCTAAGAGCCAATCACATACTTTACTATTAATGATGATGACAACTGAACTTACTCCATGTACTCCTTTACTTCAGGACAGTTGGTGGGCACATACCAAACCATTTGGTCGTACTCAGTTGGATAACAATGGAGTTTGGAGGACCCAAAACCTTTTGCAGCAACTGAAAAAACTTCCAACTCATCAAGAGAAACACTTCGCTTCCCATCCCTATTCCTATCTTCCTTGTTAAACCTTGTCTCAATGTTAATCAAATATCTGGAGCAAAAGGTTAAGCACTCATCCATGACATAGCCCTCTACAATTGACCCTTCTGGCTTTGCTCTATTACGAACAGTTCCCTTTAGGTACCCAAGCCTTCTTTCTACTGGATACATCCAGCCATAATGCACGGGTCCCCTCAGAATTGCCTCTTCGGGTAGGTGAACAGTTAAATGGACCATTACATCAAAGAAGGCAGGTGGAAAAATCTTCTCAAGCTTGCATAGAATTATAGGAATATCTTCCTTCATCTGATGAAGCACATCAAGTCTAAGAGTTTTTTTAGCACAATTGCCTGAAAAAGTTACCCAATTCAGCAATTGCTTCATATATATCATTTCTCACAAGTCCTCTTAGCGCAGCTGGCATTACTTGTTGCAGAAGTATGTGGCAGTCATGGGTCTTCAACCCATGCACTTTACATGATTCAAGATCCACACATCTTGCTAAATTACTAGCATATCCATCTGGGAATTTCACATTAGCTAGATACTCGCATAATTTTTTCTTATTTTCCCGCTTAAGATTATACTCTGCTTTTGGCTTCGTAAATCCACCCTTCCCATCAGGTTTCATATGCAGGTCTGTCCTTATTCCAAGTTTTTGTAGATCCACTCTTGCACTTACTGTATCCTTATTCTTTCCATCACTCTCTAGTAGAACCCCAAGTATATTCTCACATATGTTCTTCTCAATGTGCATTACATCAAGGTTGTACGCTAATTTGAGTTTCGACCAGTATGGCAGATCATACAGGCTCACCTTTTGACTCCAGTTTGGTTCGCCTTTTTCAGGGTGCTTCCTCTTATATCCTGGATACTTGCCTGGTTTGAAAACATTTTTTTCTAACCTGTCCACCACTTCTTTATTTGTGAACTTCTGAGGTTTCCCTCTATTCTCGGTCTTTCCATTGAAAAGTTTGCTTCTTCTGTAAGGATGATTAGTAGGCAGAAATCTTCGATGCCCAACAAACCCAATTTTGTTTTTCAATGGCTCGGAGCAAGGGTCCACATCACAATGCACACATGCATGATAACCTCTTGTGCTACGCCCCGATAAAGTGGCCAGTCCGGGGTAATCATGAATCGACCACAAAAATGCCGCATGCAAATTAAATGGTTCCCCCGTCAATGCATCATATGTTTCCACACCAGTTCCCCAAAGCTTCATCATATATCTGCAATCAGGGGTTGCATAAATACATGGAACTCCTTTCCAGGTGCTTTTCTGCCAGGAATAAGCAAAGCCATCATGAAATTAGATTGGTCCATGCACATCTAGGGTGGGAAGTTATAGGGGATGATAAAAACAGGCCACATACTATATGAACTAGTCATGTTTCCAAAGGGGTTGAATCCATCTGTGGCAATACCAAGCTTCATGTTACGGGCATCCTTAGCAAACCAACTGAACTCACTATCAAAGTGCTTCCATGCTTCACCATCAGCAGGGTGTCTCATAATATTTGCCTCAGCAACCCTCTTCTCCTTATGCCACCTTGCATCTGCTGATTGTTCCTTTAACACAAAAAATCGTTGAAGCCTTGGGATGATAGGAAAGTACCTAAGTACCTTGTGAGGTATCTTTTTCCTCCCCTTCTCGTCTTTCCATCTTGACGTCCCGCATTCAGGACAATGGCTCTTGTTGGCATGTTGGCCCCAAAACAATGCACAATCAAACTTGCAAACATGAATTGTCTCGTAACCCAGCCCGACTTCACTAAGAACATTCTTAGCTCCAGTGTATGATTTAGGTATATCAGCATGTGGAAACGCCGCACTAAACAACTCAACAAACTGATTAAATGCTCTATTTGTAATGCGGTTGGATGATTTGATATGGAGGAGCTTAATAATGAACGACAGCCGTGTGAAATCACTACATCCTTCATAAAGATCTTTCTTCGCTTCATCCATTAGCTTGGAAAAGAGGTTAGGCTTACCCTTGCCTTGCCTTCCACACATGAACATATCATCTACCATATCCGCAACATCACCTCCATTGCCTACTGATACGTCTCCGTCGTATCTATAATTTTTGATTGTTTCACGCCATTATCCTACAATTTCCACATACTTTTGGTAACTTTTTATATGATTTCTTGGACTAACATATTGATCCAGTGCCCAGTGCCAGTTCCTGTTTGTTGCATGTTTTTTGTTTCGTAGAAAATCCATATCAAACGAAGTCCAAACGCGATAAAAATTTACGGAGATTTATTTTGGAATATATGTGATTTTTGGGAAAAAGAATCAACGTGAGACGATGCCCGAGGACACGGCAAGCCTGGAGGGCGCGAGCCCCCCTGGGCGCGCATAGGGGGCTTGTGGCTCCCCTGTAGGTCGGTTGAGGGTATCCTTTGGCCGCAAGGAAGCTAATATCCGGATAAAAATCCCCTCAAAATTTCAGCCCAATTGGAGTTACGGATCTCCGGGAATTTAAGAAACGGTGAAGGGCCAGAAAACAGGAACGTGAAACAGAAAAGAACAGAGAGAGAGATCCAATCTCGGAGGGGCTCATCCCTCCGGGAGCCATGGCGGCCATGGACCAGAGGGGAAACTCTCCTCCCATATAGGGAGGAGGCCAAGGAAGAAGAAGGAGGGGGGCTCTCTCCCCCTCTCTCCCGGTGGCGCCGGAACGCCGCCGGGGCAACCATCGTGACGGCGATCTACACCAACAACTTCGCCGACGTCAACACCAACTTTCTCCCCCTCTATGCAGCGGTGTAACACCTCTTCTCCCCGCTGTAATCTCTACTTAAATATGGTGCTTAATGTTACATATTATTATCCAATGATGTGTTGCCATCCTATGATGTTTGAGTAGATTCGTTTTGTCCTATGGATTGATTGATGATCGTGATTGGTTTGAGTTGTATGTTTTATTTTGGTGCTGTCCTATGGTGCCCTCCGTGTCGTGCAATCATGAGGGATTACCGTTGTAGGGTTTGCAATACGTTCATAATTCTCTTATAGTGGGCGGCTAGAGTGACAGAAGCTTACACCCGAGTAAGGGGGTTGTTGCGTATGGGAGTAAAGAGAACTTGTTACTTAATGCTATGGTTGGGTTTGACCTTAATGATCTTTGGTAGTTGCGGATGCTTGCTAGAGTTCCAATCATAAGTGCATATGATCCAAGTACGGAAAGTATGTTAGCTCATGCCTCTCCCTCATATAAAATTGCAATAATGATTACCGGTCTAATTATCGATTGCCTAGGGACAAATCATTTTCTTGTGTTACAAAAGTTTTCTACTAAACAACTAGCTTTTATTATCTTGCAAAATACTCGTAGTTTTATTCTCGCAAAGTACTCCTAGTTTTATTCTTGCAAAGTAGTTCTAGCATTACACCTACAAAGTACTTCTAGTTTCATACTTGTTCTAGGTAAAGCAAACGTTTAGTGTGCGTAGAGTTGTATCGGTGGTCGATAGAACTTGAAGGGAATATTAATTCTACCTTTAGCTCCTTGTTGGGTTCGACACTCTTATTTATCGAAAAAGCTACAATTGATCCCCTATACTTGTGGGTTATCAAGACCTTTTTTTGGCGCCGTTGCCGGGAAGCAATAGCGTGGGGTTGATATTCTCGTGTGCGCTTGTTTGCTTTATCACTAAGTAGTTTTTATTTTCTGTTCCACTAAGTAGTTTTTTTATTTTTCGTTCTAAGTTGTTCTCTATCTTTAGTTATGGATATGGGACACGAAATACCAAAAAAAAATAGTTGTACTTGCTACTCATGGAGATGGGGAACCTCCTAAAACCCTCGATGCTGGTTATGTGGAAAACATTAATTACTACTTTGATAATTCTGATAAATCTCTATTCAACTTGATAATGGGATATACTTTGGGTCAACGGGAATACTTTAGAGATTATCGCTTGTCTCAAAAAGGGAAACTCTTATGGGATCAAATTGATTATTTGCATTGGTATGCTCGAAATTTATGTTTAAGATATGATTATACTTGTTGCTCTAAGATGAAGGCTCCACACCTTCCCTTTTCATGTAAATTTAATGATGATGAAATCTTGGCTTCTTATGCTAATGGTGTATATGATTACTATGATGTGGAACAAATAGAAGAATTTGTTGCTTTTAAGGGTGCTTATGAAATTGAATCTTTGTTTGAAAAGTATGAAAACTATGATGATGCTGTTTACAGATCTGAAAATTTTGCTATACTTAAATATTGCTATGAGAATTATGAATACAATGCCTATATTGATGAATTTATTGAGGAAGTCTCCGCTGCCCAAGAAGAGACTAATATTTTGCAGGAACCTATGGAAGAAGAAATTGCTGAAACTGTGAGCTCGGTAGATGAAAAAGATGACAAGGAGAGTGAAGAAAAAAGGGAGGAAGAGCGGATTAGCTACCTGTTCCCACTTTCTAATGAGAGTAACTCTTCAACTCACACATTGTTTAATTTCCCTTCGTGCTTACTGAAGGATGAATGATATGATGATTGCTATGATCCCTTAGATTCGTTTGAAATATCCCTTTTTAATGAAATTGATGCTTGCTATGCTTGCGGCCATGATGTCAATTTGAATGATGCTTATGCAGATGAACTTGCTATAGTTTCTTATGTTAAACATGAAATTTTTGCTATTGTACCTACACATGATAGTCCTATTATCTTTTTGAATTCTTCCAACTACACTATATCGGAGAAGTTTGCGCTTATTAAGGATTACATTGATGGGTTGCGTTTTACTACTACACATGATGATTTTGATGAATATGATATGCATGTGCTTGCTGCTTCTACTTGCAATTATTATGAGAGAGGAACTACATCTCCACCTCTTTATGTTTCTAATACGATAGAATTGCAAGAAACTGTTTATGCTATGTATCGGCCTTTATTATGTGTGCATGAATTGTTCTTTTATGACATGCCGATGCATAGGAAGAGAGTTAGACTTCGTCATTGCATGATATATGTTGCTTTGTGCTCACTACTAAATTATAAATCATTGTTAATTAAAATTGACTTTGATATACCTTGGGATCCGGGTGGAACGATTACTTGAGCACTTTATGCCTAGATTAATGGTTTTAAAGAAAGCGCTGCCTGGGAGACAACCCGAAAGTTTTAGAGAGTCATTTTATTCGGTTGTGTGCATTTAAAAAGTTTAAAAATAAAAAAATATAGAGGGGACCTAAAAACTTTTTCAAAAAGAGAAGCGATTGGAAGGTTATGCATTGGAGAAGTGAGGGTCGACCTTGAACACTTGTGTTCATGCTCATGGAAACAATGTAGAATTTTTCATGGAAGTTTCTCGCAAAAATAATTATCCCCTTGTACAAATCCATTGTATTATAAAAATAATGTGCCAAGTTTTACCTTTAGAATGTTTAAATTGCTTGTTTGGTGTGAGCTGTGCAAAAATAGAAACTTTTGTTGTAGTGTTTGAATTTCTATATTTTAATGGAACGTGCAAAAATTCTGAAATTTTTACACAGTACTGCTATGCAATTTTTTTATTTTGTCCTAATTTTTCAGAATTTTTGGAGTTACAAAAGTATATGTTTCATCTGCATCTTTATAGACTGTCCTGTTTTCACAGATTGCTGTTATAGTTTCTTTATTTGCGTATGTTTGAAATCTTGTTGAGCCCCATTGACTTGGGAGCCATAGAATTGTGATAGCATACAGTGGGTAATGTTTGATTATAATTATACAATAATGTTACAGCAGGATATGATGGGATTTGATGTTATATGTACTAACCATTCTAATAAAAAGTTCGGTTAAGTTTTGTGTGGATGAAGTGTTCGAAGAACGAGGAGGTATCGATATGAGGAGAATAAGGAGAGGCAAGAGTTCAAGCTTGGGGATGTCCAAGGCACCCCAAGTAAATATTCAAGGAGACTCAAGCGTCTAAGCTTGGGGATGCCCCGGAAGGCATCCCATCTTTCTTCAACAATTATCGGTATGTCTCGGTTTTTGTTTTGTTCACATGATATGCGTAAATTCTTGGAGCATCGTGTGCTTTTTCTTATACTTTTAGTAATGCACCATGCTGGTATGAGATAGTCCTTGGTTGATTTGTAGAATGCTCTTTGCATTTCACTTATATCTTTTGAGTATGGCTTTATAGAATGCTTCATGTGCTTCACTTATATCATTTGAAATTGGATGCCTGTTTCTCTACATATAGAAAACCGTTATTTGTAGAATGCTCTTTTGCTTCACTTATATTTGTTAGAGTGTGGTCTTTTATAGAAAGAATTAAATCCTCATGCTTCACTTATATCTATTTAGAGAGTCAACAGAAATTGGTCATTCACAAGGTTAGTCATAAAATCCTACATAAAACTTGTAGATCACTGAATATGATAAGTTTGATTCCTTACAATAGTTTTGCGATATTAAGATGGTGATATGTGGGAGGTACTAGTGAATGATTGTGGTTTAGTAAGAATATTGGTGTTAAGGTTTGTGATTCCCGAAGCATGCACGTATAGTCTTTAGTTATGCTAAGAAGTTGGAGCATGATTTATTATTGAGTGTCTTCCTTTGTGTGGAGGTCGGGGGCGCGCGATGGTTAACTCCTACCAACCTCCCCCTAGGGGCATGCGTAGTAGTACTTTGCTTCGAGGGCTAATAGACTTTCGCAATAAGTATGTGAGTTCTTTATGACTAATGTGAGTCCATGGATTATACGCACTCTCACCTTTCCGCAATTTGCTAGCCTCTTCGGTACCGTGCATTACCCTTTCTCACCTCGAGAGTTGGTGCAAACTTCACCGGTGCATAACCCCGTGATATGATATGCTCTATCACACATAAGCCTCCTTATATCTCCCTCAAAACAGCCACCATACCTACCTATTATGGCATTTCCATAGCCATTCCGAGATATATTGCCATGCAACTTCCATCATCATCATATACATGACTTGAGCATTCATTGTCATATTGCTTTGCATGATCGTAAGATAGCTAGCATGATATTTTCATGGCTTGTCCGTTTTTTGATATCTTTGCTACGCTAGATCATTGCACATCCTGGTACACTGCCAGAGGCATTCATATAGAGTCATCTTGTATAGTTTTTTTTATCGAGTTGTAAATAAATAAAAGTGTGATGATCATCATTATTAGAGCATTGTCCCAGTGAAGAAAGAATGGTGGAGACTAATGAGTCCTCGAAAAAGTGGGGATGAGGTCCATGAGACTGTTCTAAAAAAAAGAGGAGGCCAAAAAGAGCCCACAGAAAAAAAGAGAAATAAAAAAACAAAAAAAAAACAAAAAAATGAAATGAGAGAAAAAGAGAGAAGGGGCAATGCTACTATCCTTTACCACACTTGTGCTTCACAGTAGCACCATGTTTTTCATATAGAGAGTCTCCTATGTTGTCACTTTCATATACTAGCGGGAATTTTTCATTATAGAACTTGGCTTGTATATTCCGATGATGGGCTTCCTCAAATGCCCGAGGTCTTCATGAGCAAGCAAGTTGGATGCACACCCACTTAGTTTTCAGTTTGAGCTTTCATACACTTATAGCTCCTAGTGCATCCGTTGCATGACAATCCCTACTCCTCGCATTGATATCGATTGATGGGCATCTCCATAGCCCATTGATCCACCTAGTTGATGCGAGACTTTCTCCCTTTTTGACTTCTCCCTATTGATCCCTACCACCGCATTCTATTCCACCTATAGTGCTATGTCCATGGCTCACGCTCATATATTGCGTGGGGGTTGAAAAGCTGAAGCGCGTTAAAAAGTATGAACCAATTGCTCGGCTGACATCGGGGTTAATAAGATGGAGCATGACAAGGCTATATGATTTTGTAGGGATAGCGTTCTTTAGCATTTTTATTTTGAAAGGCATGATTGTTTGTTGGTATGCCTGAGTATTGATGTCTTTATATCAAATTATAGACTATTGCTTTGAATCACTCGTGTCTCAATATTCATGCCATGATTAGATTACATGATCAAGATTATGCTAGGTAGCATTCCACATCAAATTTTTTTTTTTATCATTTACCTACTCGAGGATGAGCAGGAATTAAGCTTGGGGATGCTGATACGTCTCCGTCGTATCTATAATTTTTGATTGTTTCATGCCATTATCCTATAATTTCCACATACTTTTGGCAACTTTTTATATGATTTCTTGGACTAACATATTGATCCAGTGCCCAGTGTCAGTTCCTGTTTGTTGCATGTTTTTTGTTTCGCAGAAAATCCATATCAAACGAAGTCCAAATGCGATAAAAATTTATGGAGATTTATTTTGGAATATATGTGATTTTTGGGAAAAAGAATCAACGCGAGACGATGCCCGAGGACACGGCAAGCCTGGAGGGCGCGGGCCCCCCGAGCGCGCCTAGGGGGCTTGTGGCTCCCCTGTAGGTCGGTTGAGGGTATCCTTTGGCCGCAAGGAAGCTAATATCCGGATAAAAATCCCCTCAAAATTTCAGCCCAGTCGGAGTTACGGATCTCCGGGAATTTAAGAAACGGTGAAGGGCCAGAAAACAGGAACGCGAAACAGAAGAGAACAGAGAGAGAGATCCAATCTCGGAGGGGCTCCTCCCCTCCGGGAGCCATGGCGGCCATGGACCAGAGGGGAAACTCTCCTCCCATCTAAGGGGGAGGCCAAGGAAGAAGAAGAAGGAGGGGGGCTCTCTCCCCCTCTCTCCCGGTGGCGTCGGAACGCCGCCGGGGCAACCATCGTGACAACGATCTACACCAACAACTTCGCCGCCGTCAACACCAACTCTCTTCCCCTCTATGCAACGGTGTAACACCTCTTCTCCCCGCTATAATCTCTACTTAAACATGGTGCTTAATGCTACATATTATTATCCAATGATGTGTTGCCATCCTATGATGTTTGAGTAGATTTGTTTTATCCTATGGGTTGATTGATGATCGTGATTGGTTTGAGTTGTATGTTTTATTTTGGTGCTGTCCTATGGTGCCCTCCGTGTCGCGCAAGTGTGAGGGATTCTCGCTATAGGGTTTGCAATATGTTCATAATTCTCTTATAGTGGGCGGCTAGAGTGACAGAAGCTTACACCCGAGTAAGGGGGTTGTTGCGTATGGGAGTAAAGAGGACTTGTTACTTAATGCTATGGTTGGGTTTTACCTTAATGATCTTTGGTAGTTGCGGATGCTTGCTAGAGTTCCAATCATAAGTACATATGATCCATGTACGGAAAGTATGTTAGCTCATGCCTCTCCCTCATATAAAATTGCAATAATGATTACCGGTCTAGTTATCGATTGCCTAGGGACAAATCCTTTTCTTGTGTTTCAAAAGTTTTCTACTAAACAACTAGCTTTTATTATCTTGCAAATTACTCGTAGTTTTATTCTCGCAAAGTACTCCTAGTTTTATTCTTGCAAAGTAGTTCTAGCATTACACCTACAAAGTACTTCTAGTTTCATACTTGTTCTAGGTAAAGCAAACGTTTAGTGTGCGTAGAGTTGTATCGGTGGTCGATAGAACTTGAAGGGAATATTAATTCTACCTTTAGCTCCTCGTTGGGTTTGACACTCTTATTTATCGAAAAAGCTACAATTGATCCCCTATACTTGTGGGTTATCACCTACATCACAGTCATCATCATCATCTGATTGATATGCAGCACCCTCTGTATTATCACCTTCATCATCACTGACCGCTTCACCATGAAAGACCCACCTTGTATATGTAACGGACATACCATTGCATTGTATGTGCTCCTCTACTTCAGCCTGGCTGCAGTGTTGCACATTCAGACAGTCTTTGCATGGGCACAATATGTCCTGGTTTTCCCTGAAATTTTGGCGAACGAAACCCATAAACTCGTCAACACCTTTCAAGTATGGTGGTGTGAAACGCGTTCGTTGTATACCGTTAGCAAATTATGCTTACACCGCATCGAAGCAAAATCTACTACTTAACACAACTAGTGAACCCACTAGTAAACTGAAACAACAAAATGGGCACAAATTTAACCCTTTCAAGATTGATGAGAACATCTACTCAGGCAATGAATTTAGTAAAACAAAACCTCCTTCACATTGTCTTTCCTAAGTACAGCATATAGGCTTAGTTTGCAAAGGCCACGGGCTTGTGCATGTCCTATACACAAACATATATATGCTCACTGTCAATGCAAAACCATGCATCTATCTATGCTATATACTACATCATAGTAACATTGGTACACACATACAACAGCAGAAATAACAGTTCAACAGTTCACACAATTTACTTTGGCAGGGGTTGGCTGGATCGATGCTTTGGGAGTTGGGGCCAAGCAGGGAGCACTGCCAAGTCTAAACTGCAAACTCTGAGCACAGTTGGTGACAAGACGATGCCTAGTTGGGGACAGGTTGGGGATGAGATACGTCATCCGAGTCGTCGACGAGCTAATGCGATGCCTGTGGTGGAAGAGCGGAGGTAAGATAGAGAGGCGGAGGCGCGGTGTGGTAGCCGATGCGATGCGGCGGCGCTGATCCGCATTGTACAATAAGGTGGCCGAATGGATCCGCCTGAGGTGGGTACAGGGGAGTGGAGGTACTTACTTGGAATTGGCAACAGCCAGCCGGAACCGATTTGTGTCGTGCTTCGCCTATCACCGTCCTGCCTCTCCCCGCGGCGACGCGCCGCCAGCGAGAACCCAGAAAACGATCAGATCGAGTCACATATGCCTCGGGAAGAAATAACTAACCTACAGATAAAGAGTCAGACATGCCTAGGCCTAGGTGTATAGTCCAAGAATATAACAAAGATCCTTTAGCACAATATATATTTATATAGCATCCGAACTCTTTCCTAATGGCAACGCTGTTGGTGTAGATCATGGTCGTCGCCGGTTCAAACTCCTGTACCAAGCTTTTTTGCATCGAATCTCCTATTTTAATTTTATTTTTTTAGATAGAACTAAACAACATCACCTCACGAGCGCTCCATTCAAGTTTTTTTTTGCCCAGCAATTACCTCTTTATAGAGAACAAAAAAGATACGATTTCCCATCGACTCTCCTATTTCCATTTTAACTTTTGAGATAGAACGAACCAACATTAGCTATCATCGGCAAAAAAAAGGGGAACAACATTAGCCCACGAGCGCCCAATTGAAGTTTTCAGTATAGCCACTACCTATTTATTCTAGATATAAGAACAAAATAATCATGTTAAAAAATATTTTCTCCGATTACCAGTTCACTCTCTTATATCCATTTTTATTTTTTAGATAAACAACATCAGCTCACGAAGCCCGATTAAAGTTTTTTTGACGAGCGACTACCTATTTATATTAGAAAGAACAAAATAACCATCTCAAAAAAAGAAGAACAAAACAAGGTTTTCCATTTATAAATAATAATAATTATAAGTGTATTTCCATGGCCAATACCTAGTTATATTAGATAGAACAAAATAATTACAACGCCCAATAGCCTTTGAAAAAATATGGCGGGTCCCACTGCCAAAACCGACGCATGTGTCCTACCACTCAATAACCGTGAACTAGCTATGGTGGGTCCCACTGCTAGACGCTACATGACAAAAAATTGATCGTCGCACATTGTAGTATTCGGTGACTAGCAAGTTTGTCATGCAAAATACAAACCATCACAGAAATTGGTAGCCAGGTGTGCTCACAGGCTGAGGCATTTCAGTGACGTTTATCGTCACCGGTTTGCAGTAATTGGTGACACCACCTACGAGAACATCACACATTAGGCATTGTGGTGATGTTGTCCACCATTGTCATGAGGATTTTCGTCACAATATGTCAATTTTGTTGTAGTGGATATACGTGAAGAACAAAGAGTAGTCAAACAATTAAGTAGCTATGTGAAGACTCTCTCTCAATAAAAACTTTCAGATCTAATGAGCTTATTAAACAACAAACAAAATGAAAAGAAAAGGACACTCCAAGAATAGCACATATCATGTGAACAAGTAAAAACTTAGGCTAACTGATAGGTGTTGATGAAGAAAGGTGGGATGCCTTCCGGGGCATCCCCAAGCTTAGTTGCTTGAGACTTCTTGGAATGTTATCTTGGGGAGCCTTGGGCATCCCCAAGCTTGAGATCTTGTATCTCCTTAATTCATCTCATATCGCGGTTTCTCCTAAGTCTTAAAAACTTCATCCACACAAAACTCAATGAGAACTCGTGAGATAAGTAAGTACAAATCAATTCAAAACCTTAACATTCTCTACTGTAGCAAATCACTAAAATTAAAATTAAACATTGCATACTAAATGCCTCTGCATATTTAATACTCCTATCCACAAATAGAAACATTGAACAAGCAAACATATGCAAACAATGCAACTATAACCGAAATCTGTCTAAACAGAACAGTCTATAAACGGGGAATAAAAAATCATACTTCCCTAACTCCAAAATTTTTGAAAAAATATCATGTGACAGAGAACTCAAGCATGCTTACTGTGTAAAAAATTCAGATTTTTATCATGTTCTGACTATTTAGGAATATTTTGGACATAACAGAAAACTTTCTGTTTTCAAACAACAACTCATAAACTTGCAAACTGAGCATGGTAAAGGCTATACTTGGCATTTTATTTAGATAAAAAAGGTGTAAACATGATTATTAATAATAGCAAGCAAAGAAAACTAAAATAAAATGACGCTCCAAGCAAAACACATATTATGTGATGAATAAAAATATAGTTCCGAGTGAGGTATACCGGTAGTGTTGAAGACGAAAGAGGGGATGCCATCCGGGGCATCCCCAAGCTTAGACGCTTGAGTCTTCCTTGAATATTACCTTGGAGTGCCTTGGGCATCCCCAAGCTTAGGGTCTTTCCGCTCCTTATTCTCGTCATATCATTGTCTCACCCAAAACTTGAAAACTTCAATCACACAAAACTTAACGGAACTTGTGAGATAGGTTAGTATGGTAAAAATAAATCATCCGCTTAGGTACTGTCACGACAAAATTCATAATTGTTCTCACGTAATAACTACTATATTTTATCATTTCCACAATTTATATTACTCAATATAAGCTATGGAAACACTAAAACAAGCAAACTATGCAATAAAAATAGAATCTGTCAAAAACAGAACAACATGTAGTGAGCGAATTAAAATGCATACTTCTGTAACTTGAAAAATTCTGAAAAATTAGGACAATGTAAACAATTTGTAACCCAATACTGTGTAAAATTTCAGAATTTTCTCACGCAACAGTACAGAATAGAAATTCCAGCACTGGATGCAAAAGTTTTTGTTTTTGCACAGAATCAAATCAACAAGCATCCACACTATCCCAAAGGCTTTACTTGGCATTTTATTGAAAGAAAACATATAAAACATGATTACTACCGTAGCTTAATCATGTGGACACATGAAAATAGTAGGGATAAATATTGTGTTGCCTCCCAACAAGCGCTTTTCTTTAAAGTCTTTTTAGCTAGGCATGATGATTTTAATGATGCTCATAAAATTAAAGAATTGAAACACAAAGAGAGCATCATGAATCATATTGAAAACACATTTAGTCCTAAACCACTTCCTATGCATAGGGATTTTGTAAGCAAACAATTTATTGGAGCAAGAATCAACTAGCATAGGAAGGCAAAACAAGCATAACTTCAAAACTTTCAACACATAGAGGAAACTTGGTATTATTGAGAGACCTACAAGCATATGTTCCTCTCTCATAATAATTTTCAGTAGCATCATGAATGAATTCAACTATATAACTATCACATAAAGTATTCTTTTCATGATACACAAGCAAACAATTTTTATTACTCCCCACATAATCAAATTTAGTCTCATCAATAATAGTGGGAGCAAACTCAACAAAATAACTATCATGTGATACTTGATTGACATAACCAAATTGAACATTAAAATCACGATGACAAGTTCCATGGTTATCATCACTCTTTATATCATACATGTCATCACCATAATCATCATAGGTAGCAACTTCGTTATCATAGTCAATTGAAACCTCTTCCAAAGTAGTGGATTCATCACTAAATAAAGTCACGACCTCTCCAAATCCACTTTCATAATTATTACAATAAGATTCAACACCCTCCAAAATAGTGGGATTATTATTACATAAAGTTGACACTCTTCTAAACCCACTTTCAAAATTGTAATCATCATAAATAGGAGGCATGCTATCATCATAATAAATTTTCTCATCAAAACTTGGGAGACTAAAAATATCATCTTCATCAAACATAGCATCCCCAAGCTTGTAGCTTTGCATATCATTAGCATCATGGATATTTGATACGTCTCCAACGTATCTATAATTTTTGATTGCTCCATGCTGTTATATTATCAATCTTGGATGTTTTTATATACATTTACAGCAATTATATATCATTTTCTGGGACTAACCTATTAACTTAGTGCCCAGTGCCAGTTGCTGTTTTCTGCCTGTTTTTGGTTTTACAGAAATCAATACCAAACGAAGTCCAAATACCACAAAACTTTTTGGAGATTTTTTTCTGGACATAGCAAACACTAGAAGCTTCGGGAGGAGGCCAGAGGACCCAGGAGGTGGCCACGAGCCACCAGGGCGCGCCTGGGGGGTAGGCACGCCCTGGTGCCTCGTGGGCCCACCTCTATCCCTTTTGACCTAATTCCACCACTATAAATTCCCAAAATCGGGAAACCACCAGAGGAGTCCACGAAATACTTTTTCCGCCGCCGCAAGTTTCTGTTCTCGAGAGATCCCATCTGGGGGCCTTCTTCGGTACTCCGCCGGAGGGGGAATCGATCACGGAGGGGCTCTACATTAACCTTGCTGCCCTTTGCTACTTGTAGCTTGCGTTGGTATTTCCCCGAAGAGGAAGGGATGATGCAGCATAGTAGAGATAAGTATTTCCCTCAGTTATGAAACCAAGGTTATCGAACCAGTAGGAGAATCACGCAACACCTCGTTAGCAGCACCTTCACACAAAAAACAAATCCTTGCACCCAACGCAAACGAGAGGTTGTCAATCTCTCGGCGGTCAATTGCAAGATTAAATTGTATGTGATAGATAGATAGATTGAAACAAAAATACAAAATAAAATAAATAAAATAAAATGGCAGCAATATTTTTAGGGTTTTAGTAATATGATTTAGATAGACCCGGGGGCCATAGGTTTCACTAGAGGCTTCTCTCGAGAAAATAGCATACGGTGGGTAGACAAATTACTGTTGGGCAATTGATAGAAAAGCAAATAATCATGACGATATCCAAGGCAATGATCATGTATATAGGCATCACGTCTGAGACAAGTAGACCGACTCCTGCCAGCATCTACTACTATTACTCCACACATCGACCGCTATCCAGCATGCATCTAGTGTATTAAGTCCATAAAGAACGGAGTAACGCCTTAAGAACGATGACATGATGTAGACAAGATAAACTCACATATGAATAAACCCCATCTTTTTACCCTTAATAGCAATGATACATACGTGTCATGTCCCTTTCTGTCACTGGGATTGAGCACCGCAAGATCAAACCCATTACAAAGCACCTCTTCCCATGGCAAGATAAATCAATCTAGTTGGCCAAACCAAATCAATAGATCGGAGAAGAAATATGAAGCTATAATAATCATGCATAAAAGAGTGCACCAAATACTCAAATAATATTCATGGATAATCTGATCATAAACTCACAATTCATCGGATCCCAACAAACACACCGCAAAAAGTGATTACATCGGATAGAACTCCAAGAACATCGAGGAGAACATTGTATTGAAGATAAAAAAAAAGAAGCCATCTAGCTACTGCCTATGGACCCGAAGGTCTATGGTAAACTACTCACGCATCATCGGAAGGGCAGCAAGGTTGATGTAGAACCCCTCCGTGATCGATTCCCCCTCCGGCAAATTACCGGAGAAGGACCCCAGATGGGATCTCTCTGGAACAGAAACTTGCGGCGGTGGAAAAAGTATTTTGTGGGCTCCCCTGAGGGTTTCTGATTTTCCCTGAATTTATAGTGGTGGAATTAGGTCAAACGGAGCAAAGGGGGGCCCACGAGGCACCAGGGCGCGCCTCCCCCCCAGGCGCGCCCTGGTGGCTCATGGCCACCTCCTGGGTCTTCTGGCCCTCTCCCGAAGCTTCTAGTGTTTATCTTGGCCAATAAAAAATCTCCAAAAAATTTTGTGGCATTTGGACTTCGCTTGGTATTGATTTTCTGTAAAACAAAAATAGGGCAGAAAACAACAACTGGCACTGGGCACTAAGTTAATAGGTTAGTCTCCAAAAATGTTATATAATTGCTGTAAATGATTATAAAAACATCCAAGATTGATAATATAACAGCATGGAACAATCAAAAATTATAGATACGTTGGAGACGTATCAGCATCCCCAAGCTTAATTCCTGTTCGTCCTCGAGCAGGTAAATGATAAAAACATAATTTTTGATGTGGAATGCTGCCTAACATATTCATCACATATTAGTTTCTTTTGTAGCATGGACATTGGACTTGAATGATTCAAAGCAATAGTCTATAATTTGACATGAAAATATAAATACTCAAGCATGCTAGCAAGCAACCATGTCTTTCAAAATATCAAAGCTAAAGAAAGTTATCCCTAGCCCATTATGCTCAATCATTGATCCATTCATGAAACACACTCAAATATTAGCTACACACAATGCGCAAGTATGACAATAGTGCTCTCTAGTTGGTGCTTTATAAGAGAAGATGGAGACTCAAAGTAAAAATAAAAATTGCATAAAAGTAAATAGATAGGCCCTTCGCAGAGGGAAGCAGAGATTTGCTAATGTGCCAGAGCTCAAAGCTGAAATTAAAGAGATATTTTTTTTGAGAGGCATGCTTTTCCTGTCAACGAAAACGACCGAGAATTCCCAATATTTTCCATGCTAGACACATCATAGGTGGTTCCCAAACAGAAAGTAAAGTTCATTTCTTTTCCACCATTCTTTCACAATCCATGGCTAGCCGTATCCACGGGTGCCCTCCATACCAACACTTTCCAAGGAATTTTGTTGTTATTAATTTTGATTTCATTGCGGGACTGGGCATCCCTATTACCAACCATTCTCTCGTGCAATGATAAGCGAATAAACACTCATCGTGAGAATAACACACCTAGCATGGAAAATAATGCCCACCCCCTGCCGCTTCATGAGCGGTACGGGCACACAAAACGAAAACATTATTTTGAAAATTAGAATTGGCACACACAAATTTACTTGGAACGACATTGAAGTACCGCATATAGGTAGATATAGTGGACTCATTTGGCACAACTTGGGTTTAAGGATTTTGGATGCACAAGCAGTATTTCCGCTTAGTACAAATGAAGGCTAGTAAAAGATTGAGAAGCAACCAACCAAAAAACGAAAACGGTCATAAACATGCATTGAACATAACTAACACCGAATAATGCACCATAAGTAGGATATAATTTCATTGCATAACTATTGACTTAATGTGCATGCATAAGGAATCACAAACCTTAACACTAATATTCTTACTAAATCACAATTACTCACTAACATGACTCACATATTATCATTTCCATATCGCAAAACTATTGCAAGGAATCACACTCATCATATCCAATGATCTATATGAAAGTTTTTATTTATATCCCTCTTGAATATTCATCACTTTGGGACCAAATTCATATCTTGTGTAAATTACCATTACTATTATCAACTCTCAAAAAGATTTAAGTGAAGCATGAGAGTGCAAATATTTCTTCAAAATTTTAATCTTACCAATTCTCAAAATAATATAAGTGAAGCATGAGAATTCATTTCTTCAAAATTTTAATCTTATCAATTCTCAAAATAATATAAGTGAAGCATGAGAATTCATTTCTCCAAAATTTCAATCAACTCTCAAAATAATATAAGTGAAGCATGAGAGTTTATTTCTTCAAAATTTTAATCAACTCTCAAAATAATATAAGTGAAGCATGAGAGTTTATTTCTTCAAAATATAGCCACCGCCGTGCTCAAAAAGATTTAAGTGAAGCACTAGAGCAACTGCCTAGCTCAAAAAAAAATAAAGTTAAGTGAAGCACATAGAGTATTCTAACAAATGATGATAAACGTGTGGCTCTCTCAAGATAGGTGTGTTCAGCAAAGATGATTGTGACAAACTAAAAAGCAAACAAAGCAAAGACTCATATAATACAAGATGCTCCAAGCAAAACTCATATCATGTGACGAATAAAAATATAGCTCCAAGTAAAATTACCGATGGTTGGTAGAAGAAAGAGGGGATGCCTTCCGGGGCATCCCCAAGCTTAGACGCTTGAGTCTTCCTAGAATATTACCTTGGGGTGCATCGGGCATCCCCAAGCTTAGACTTTTGCTACTCCTTATTCCTTCATCCATCGTGATCTCACCCAAAACTTGAAAACTTCAATCACACAAAACTCAACAAAACCTTTGTGAGATCCGTTAGTATAACAAAATAAATCACTACTATAAGTACTGTTGCAAACCCATTCATATTTTATTTTTGCATTATACCTACTGTACTCTAACTTCACCATGGCTTATACCCCCCGATACAATCCATAGATTCATCAAAACAAGCAAGTAGTGCATCAAAAACAGAATCTGTCAAAAACAAAACAGTCTGTAGCAATCTATTTAAAAGCCATACTTCTGTAACTCCAAAAATTCTGAAAAATTAGGACAACGTGGGAAATTAATATACCAATACTGTGTAAACAATTCAGATTTTTCTGACTCTCCAGTATAGAAACAAAATTCGGGCACTGGACGCAAAACTTTCTATTTTCCAAACAACATCAATTATACTCCCTCCGTCCGAAAAAGCTTGTCCCAAGCTTGTCCCAAGCTTTTTCGGACGGAGGGAGTACTATCCTCCAAATCATCCCAAAGGATTTACTTGGCACAAACACTAATTAAAAACACAAAAACACATTCATACCAGTAGCATAAATGTGAAAACACACAATAACAGAAAAAATTTATTTTATTCATTGGGTTGCCTCCCAACGAGCGCTATTGTTTCATGCCCCTAGCTAGGCATAATGCATAATTTCAAGTATTGTCATCTTTAGTTTTAGTCCTCGCAACCCCCTTTTCACTTTCTTTGCCATTATCAATAATATGCACTAGATGATCAAGCTTAGTGCGAAGGATTTTCATTTCTCTCAAAACACCAAGAGAGACTTTGTGATCTAAAACATCAACCCTCCTATCTTGTGACACCACATTGCCATTTATTTTTGAGGCAAGATTGAATATTTCTCAAAAGTTAGAATCCACACTAGCCTTAATTTCTTTTATTTGCTCAGTTTGACAAAGGCATTCTAGAGTGATAGGTTCGATAGTTTCAACTTTTGGCTGTCCAAATATACTTTTCATTTTTTCGTAGGTTGCAAAGGCATCACCCCCAAGATTTTTTTTCAAATATAGAATCCAAGACACGCCTATGAGCAAGGGGTAGACCAACATAAAAACCTTTAAGGAATAATTTAAGGTGAAACTGATGCCTAGCATTTACTTGTATTTTTAATAATCTATCCCATGCTTCTTTTAAAGATTCGTCACCAAAATATTTAAAGTTTAAAATTCCTGGATCGTCTCCTAAGTACGGAGGGAAAGGCATAATGGGAATAGAGCTAGCCATAACGATAGGGCAATCAAGCAAACAAGCAAACAAGAAAAAGGCAAACGGAACATATTTTTGTATTTTTGTAAAAACGTTTTAGAAGTGGGGGAGATGAAAACGAGAGGCAAATGGCAAATAAAATAAATGCAAGGAGATGAGAGTTTATGCAAAGGTACTTGATAGATGTTGATGATGTCACCCCGGCAACGGCGCCAGAAATTCTTCCTGCTACTTGTAGCTTGTGTTGGTATTTCCCCGAAGAGGAAGGGATGATGCAACACAGTAGAGATAAGTATTTCCCTCAGTTATGAAACCAAGGTTATCGAACCAGTAGGAGAATCACGCAACACCTCGTTAGCAGCACCTGCACACAAACAACAAATCCTTGCACCCAACGCAAATGAGAGATTGTCAATCTCTCGGCGGTCAATTGCAAGATTAAATTGTATGTGATAGATAGATAGATTGAAACAAAAATACAAAATAAAATAAATAAAAGAAAATGGCAGCAATATTTTTAGAGTTTTAGTAATATGATTTAGATAGACCCGGGGGCCATAGGTTTCACTAGAGGCTTCTCTCGAGAAAATAGCATACGGTGGGTAGACAAATTACTGTTGGGCAATTGATAGAAAAGCAAATAATCATGACGATATCCAAGGCAATGATCATGTATATAGGCATCACGTGCGAGACAAGTAGACCGACTCCTGCCTGCATCTACTACTATTACTCCACACATCGACCGCTATCCAGCATGCATCTAGTGTATTAAGTCCATAAAGAACGGAGTAACGCCTTAAGAACGATGACATGATGTAGACAAGATAAACTCACGTATGAATAAACCCCATATTTTTACCCTTAATAGCAACGATACATACGTGTCATGTCCCTTTCTGTCACTGGGATTGAGCACCGCAAGATCGAACCCATTACAAAGCACCTCTTCCCATGGCAAGATAAATCAATCTAGTTGGCCAAACCAAATCAATAGATCGGAGAAGAAATACGAAGCTATAATAATCATGCATAAAAGAGTGCAGCAAAGAATCAAATAATATTCATGGATAATCTGATCATAAACTCACAATTCATCGGATCCCAACAAACACACCGCAAAAAGTGATTACATCGGATAGAACTCCAAGAACATCGAGGAGAACATTGTATTGAAGATCAAAAAAAAAGGGAAGAAGCCATCTAGCTACTGCCTATGGACCCGAAGGTCTGTGGTAAACTACTCACGCATCATCGGAAGGGCAGCAAGGTTGATGTAGAACCCCTCCGTGATCGATTCCCCCTCCGGCAGATTACCGGAGAAGGACCTCAGATGGGATCTCTCTGGAACAGAAACTTGCGGCGGCAGAAAAAGTATTTCATGGACTCCCCTGAGGGTTTCTGATTTTCCCTGAATTTATAGTGGTGGAATTAGGTCAAACGGAGCAAAGAGGGGCCCACGAGGCACCAGGGCGTGCCTGCCCCCCCAGGCGCGCCCTGGTGGCTCGTGGCCACCTCCTGGGTCTTCTGGCCCTCTCCCGAAGCTTCTAGTGTTTATCTTGGCCAAAAAAAAATCTCCAAAAAGTTTTGTGGCATTTGGACTTCGTTTGGTATTGATTTTTTGTAAAACAAAAACAGGGCAGAAAATAGCAACTGGCATTGGGCACTAAGTTAATAGGTTAGTCTCCAGAAATGATATATAATTGTGGTAAATGATTATAAAAACATCCAAGATTGATAATATAAGAGCATGGAACAATCAAAAATTATAGATACGTTGGAGACGTATCACCCTTCCGATGATGCGTGAGTAGTTTACCATAGACCTTTGGGTCCATAGTTAGTAGCTAGATGGCTTCTTCTCTCTTTTTGATCTTCAATACAATGTTCTCCTCAATGTTCTTGGAGTTCTATCCGATGTAATCACTTTTTGCAGTGTGTTTGTTGGGATCCGATGAATTGTGAGTTTATGATCAGATTATCGATGAATATTATTTGAGTCTTCTCTGATCTCTTTTATGCATGATTATTATAGCTTCGTATTTCTTCTCCGATCTATTAATTTGGTTTGGCCAACTAGATTGATTTATCTTGCGATGGGAAGAGGTGCTTTGTAATGGGTTCGATCTTGCGGTGCTCAATCCCAGTGACAGAAAGGGACATGACACGTATGTATCGTTGCTATTAAGGGTAAAAAGATGTGGTTTATTCATGCGTGAGTTTACTTTGTCTACATCATGTCATCTTGCTTAAGGCGTTACTCCGTTCTTTATGGACTTAATACACTAGATGCATGCTGGATAGCGGTCGATGTGTGGAGTAATAGTAGTAGATGCAGGCAGGAGTCGGTCTACTTGTCTCGGACGTGATGCCTATGTACATGATCATTGCCTTGGATATCGTCATGATTATTTGCTTTTCTATCAATTGCCCAACAGTAATTTGTCTACTCACCGTATGCTATTTTCTTGAGAGAAGCCTCTAGTGAAACCTATGGCCCCCGGGTCTATCTAAATCATATATTAAAACCCTAAAAATACTTGCTGCACTTTTTCTTTATTTATTTTATTTTGTATTTTTGTTTCAATCTATCTATCTATCACATACAATTTAATCTTGCAACTTACCGCCGAGGGATTGACAACCCCTCATTTGCGTTGGGTGCAAGGATTTGTTGTTTGTGTGCAGGTACTGCTAACGAGGTGTTGCATGATTCTCCTACTGGATTGATAACCTTGGTTTCATAACTGAGGGAAATACTTACCTCTACTGTGCTGCATCATCCCTTCCTCTTCGGGGAAAATACCAACGCAAGCTACAAGTAGCAATATTCAAAGAATTCATACTAGCAACATTGCAATCATGCTTATCATTCAAAGGACTCACATTAAATATTTTATCAAATTCTTCTTCTACAATCTTAGCACAATTTTTCGATCCATCATTTTCAAGAAAGACTTTATATAGATGAAGTATTTGAGGCAACCTCAATTCCATTTTTTATAGTTTTCTTTTATAAAACCAAACTAGTGAATAAATAAGAAACTAAAAGATTCAATTGCAAGATCTGAAGATATACCTTCAAGCACTCACCTCTCCGGCAACGGCGCCAGAAAAGAGCTTGATGTCTACAACACAACTTTATTTCTTGTAGACTTTGTTGGGCCTCGAAGTGCAGAGTTTTGTAGGACAGCAGCAAATTTCCCTCAAGTGGATGACCTAAGGTTTATCAATCTGTGGGAGGTGTAGGATGAAGATGGTCTCTTTCAAACAACCCTGCAATCAAATACAAGCAATCTCTTGTGTCCCCAACACACCCAATACAATGGTAAATTGTATAGGTGCACTAGTTCGGCGAAGAGATGGTGATACAAGTGTAGTATGGATAGTAGATATTGGTTTTTGTAATCTGAAATAATAAAAATAGCAAGGTAGAAAGTGATAAAAGTGAGCACAAACGGTATTGCAATGCTTGGAAACAAGGCCTAGGGTTCATACTTTCACTAGTGCAATCTCTCAACAATGCTAACATAATTGAATCATATAACAATCCCTCCACGTGCGATAAAGAATCACTCCAAAGATCCTAGCAAACGGAGAACATAAGAAGAAATTGTTGTAGGTAGCAAAACCACCTCAAAGTTATCCTTTCCGATCAATCTATTGAGCCATCCCTATAAGTGTCACAAACAACCCTAGAGTTCGTACTCAAATAACACCATATGATACACATCAATCAACTCAAATGTCACCTAGATACTCCAATGTCACCACAAGTATCTGTGAGTCAATTATTCGATATCTATCAAGCAATTTTAGATTCATAGTATTCAATCCAACACAAGAACTTCAATGAGTACCCCAAAGTTTGTACCAGAGAAAGTAGGACGAAAACGTGTATCAACCCCTATGCCTAGATTACGCCAATGTCACCTCGGGAATCCGCAAGTTGATTACCAAAACATACATCAAGTGACTCAATAGAATACCCCATTGTCACCGCGGGTATCCACATGCAAGACATACATCAAGTGTTCTAAAATCCAAAATATTCAACCCGATGATACGTCTCCAACGTATCTGTAATTTATGAAGTATTCATGCCATGTTTACAACAATTTTATATGGTTTTGGTGCACTTTTATATGATTTGAATGGAACTAACCCGGACTGACGCTGTTTTCAACAGAACTACCGTGGTGTTGTTTTTTTTGTGCAGAAATAAAAGTTCTCGGATTGGGCTGAAAATTTACGGTGATTTTTTATGGACAAAAAGAGACCCCCGAAGCTTCGAGGAAGGACCAGAAGACCCACGAGGACACGACAAGCTCACAGGGCGCGCCCTACCCTCCAGGGTGTGTGGGCTGAGCTTGTCGTTCCCTCGTGGGCCCCCCTGATGTGAAATCGACGCCAAAAATTTCTATAAATAACAAAAAACCTAGAACTCCCATGCCGCCGCCGCAAGCCTCTGTTCCGAAGTGATCTCATCCGGAGCCCTATTCCGGCACCCTGCCGGAAGGGGAAATCATCGCCGGAGGCCATCTTCATCATCCCGGAGGTCTCCATGATGGGGAGGGAGTAGTTCACCCTCGGGGTTGAGGGTATGTACCAGTAGCTATGTGTTTGATCTCTCTCTCTTGTGTTCTTGATTTGGCACGATCTTGATGTAGCGCGAGCTTTGTTAATATAGTTGGATCTTATGGTGTTCTTCCCTCTCTATCTTGTTATGATGAATTGAGTCTTTCCCTTTGAGGTTTCATGCATTGTTATCGGATTGAATATTTTGGATTTGAGAACACTTGATGTATGTCTTGCATGTGGATACCTTTGGTGACAATGGGGTATTCTATTGAGTCACTTGATGTATGTTTTGGTAATCAACTTGCGGATTCCCGTGGTGACATTGGGGTAATCTAGGCATAGGGGTTGATACACGTTTTCATCCTACTTTCTTCGGTAGAAACTTTGGGGTGCTCTTTGAAGTTCTTTGTGTTGGATTGAATATTATGAATCTGAAATTGTTTGATGCATATCAAATAATTGACTCACGGATACTTGTGGTGACATTGGAGTATCTAGGTGACATTAGAGTTGATTGATGTGTATCATATGGTGTTATTATAGTACGAACTCTAGGGCTGTTTGTGACACTTATAGGGATGGCTCAATAGATTGATCGGAAAGGATAACTTTGAGGTGGTTTTGCTACCTACAACAATTTCTTATTATGTTCTCCATTTGCTAGGAACTTTGGAGTGATTCTTTGTCGCACGTTGAGGGATGGTTATATGATTTAATTATGTTAGCACTGTTGAGAGATTGCACTAGTGAAAGTATGAACCCTAGGCCTTGTTTCCAAGCATTGCAATACCGTTTGTGCTCACTTTTGTTACTAGCTACCTTGTTGTTTTTATTATTTCAGATTACAAAAACATATATCTACTATCCATACTACACTTATCACCATCTCTTCGCCGAACTAGTGCACCTATACAATTAACCATTGTATTGGGTGTGTTGGGGACACAAGGGATTGCTTGTATTTGATTGCAGGGTTGTTTGAGAGAGACCTTCTTTATCCTACACCTCCCATGGATTGATAAACCTTAGGTCATCCACTTGAGGGAAATTTGCTGATATCCTACAAATCTCTGCACTTGGAGGCCCAACAAAGTCTACAAGAAATAAAGTTGTGTAGTAGACATCAAGCTCTTTTCTGGCGCCGTTGTCGGGGAGGTGAGTGCTTGAAGGTATATCTTTAGATCTTGCAATCGAATCTTTTAGTTTCTTGTTTTATCACTAGTTTGGTTTATAAAAGAAAACTATAAAAAAATTGAATTGAGGTTGCCTCAAATGCTTTTTCTTTATAATGTCTTTCTTGAAAATGATGGATCGGAAAATTGTGCCAAAGTGTTAGAAGAAGAATTCAATAAAATGTTTGGCATAAAATCCTTGAATGGTAAGCATGATTTCAATGTTGTTAGTATGCTTTCTATGAATACCCATGATGATAATGATATGCAAAGCGATAAGCTTGGAGATGCTATATATGTTTGATGAAGATGATATTTTTAGTCCCCCTACTTTTGATGAGCAAATTTATTATGATGATAGCATGCCTCCTATTTATGATGATTACAATGATGAAAGTGGGTCTGGAAGAGTGTCAACTCTAGGTGATCCCACTATTTTGGAGGGTGTTGAATCTTATGGCAATAATTATGAAAGTGGATTTGGAGAGGTCACAACTTTATTTAATGATGATTCCACTATTTTGGAAGAGGTTTCAGTTGATTATGACAAGAAAGTTGCTATCTATGATGATTATTGTGATGACATGTATGTTATAAAGAATAGTGATAGCCATGAACTTGTCATTATGATTTTAATGGTAAAATTGATTATGCTAATCAAGTATCACATGATAGTTATTTCATTGAATTTGCCCTGACTATTATTGATGAGAAGAAATTTCCTTATGTGGAGAGTAGTAAAAATTCTATGCTTGTGGATCATGAAATGAATGCTTTATGTGGTAGTTATAATGTTTAATTTATTCATGATGCTACTGAAAATTATTATGAGAGAGGAACATATGCTTGTAGGTATTGCAATAATATCAAGTTCCCTCTCTACGTGTTGAAAGTTTTGAAGTTATACTTGTTTTGCCTTCCTATGCTAGTTGATTCTTGCTCCCATAAATTTTTTGCTCACAAAATCCCTACGCATAGGAACTGGGTTAGGCTTAAATGTGCTTGCCATATGTTTCATTATGCTCTCCTATATGTTTCAATTCCTATTCTTATGTGAGCATCATTAAAATCATCATGCCTAGCTAAAAGGCTTTAAAGAAAAGCGCTTGTTGGGAGGCAACCCAATATTTATCCTTACTATTTTTGTGTGTCCACATGATTAAGCTACTGTAGTAATCATGTTTTATATGTTTTCTTTCAATAATGTGCCAAGTAAAGCCTTTGGGATAGTGTGGATGCTTGTTGATTTGATTCTGTGCAAAAACAGAAACTTTTGCGTCCAGTGCTGGAATTTCAATTCTATACTGGAGTGTGAGAAAATTTTGAAAAATTTACAAAGTACTGCTATGAAATTGTTTTACATTTTCCTAATTTTTCAGAATTTTTGGAGGTACATAAGTATGCGTTTTAATTCGTTCACTACATGCTGTTCTGTTTTTGACAGATTCTGTTTTCAATGCATAGTTTGCTTGTTTTATAGTTTCTATGGCTTATATTGGTCAATATAAATTGTAGGAATGATAGAGTACAGTAGGCATTATGTGACAACAATTATGAATCTTGTCTTGAGAGTACCTAAGTGGATGATTTATTTTCATACTAACCTATCTCACGGAGTTCTGTTAAGTTTTATGTGATTGAAGTTTTCAAGTTTTGGGTGAGATAACGATATGAGGAGAATAAGGAGTGGCAAGACCCTAAGCTTGGGGATTCCCAAGGCACCCCAAGGTAATATTCAAGGAATACTCAAGCGTCTAAGCTTGGGGATGCCCCGGATATCATCCCCTCTTTCGTCTTCAACATTATCGGTATACCTCACTTGGAGCTATATTTTAATTCGTCACATAATATGCGTTTTGCTTGGAGCGTCATTTTATTTTAGTTTGCTTTGCTTGATGTTATTAATAATCATGTTTGCACCTTTTTATCTCAATAAAATGCCAAGTATAGCCTTTACCATGCTTAGTTTGCAAGTTTATGAGTTGTTGTTTGAAAACAGAAAGTTTTCTGTTATGTCCAGAATATTCCTGGATAGTCATGACATGATAAAAATGTGAAATTTTTACACAGTAAGCATGCATGAGTTCTCTATCATGAGGTAATTTTTTAGAATTTTTTTAGTTAGAGAAGTATGAATTTTTATTCTCCCTTTAGAGACTATTCTGTTTAGACAGATTTTGGTTATAGTTGCATTGTTTGCATATGTTTGCTTGTTTAATGTTTCTATTTGTGGATAGGAGTATTAAATATGCAGAGGCATTTAGTATGAAATGTTTAATTATAATTTTAGTGATTTGCTACAGTAGAGAATGTTAAGGTTTTGAATTGATTTGTACTAACTTATCTCACGAGTTCTGGTTGAGTTTTGTGTGGATGAAGTTTTTATGACCCAGGAGAAGCCGTGATATGAGAGGAATTAAAGAGACACAACAAGCTTGGGGATGCCCAAGGCTCCCCAAGGTAATATTCCAAGAAGTCTCAAGCAAATAAGCTTGGGGATACCCCGGTAGGCATCCCACCTTTCTTCATCATCAACTATCGGTTAGTCTTGGTTGAGCCCAAGTTTTTATTTGTTCACATGATATGTGATATTATTAGAGTGTCCTTTTATTTTTGTTTTGTTTGCTATTTGAATAAAATACTTGAATCTAAAATCTTTACTTGGAAAGAGTCTTCACATAGCTACTTAATTGTTTAACTACTCATTGATCTTCACTTATATCTCCTGGAGTAGTTTGTCATTCACTCTTGTGCTTCACTTATATCCTATGAGTAAATTGTTGAATGAATTGAATATCATAAATCTGAAATTACATATGTCCACATGTTAGTAATATTTCACATTGGGTTCAGAAAGTGAAATCTATTGAAGTTTGACAATCACAATATTGGTCATACAAGCAATTCGTGAATGATTAGTATATGGAAGAGAAATTTCACATACAAATATATTATCTTGGACATATTTTATGATTGTGAATACCCATTAATTATTTTCAAACTTGATCAAATAAGCTGAAGTTGGACAAGGAAGACAACGTAATGAGTTATGTTTGGGTATATTTGCATAGAAGTTATATTGTTATGGATCCTCCACTGGTACAGCGAGCTGCTATACAAACGGTTTTTAACCCCTTTCCGCGATGGAGTTTTAAACCGTCGCCTTGCCTGTGTGTGCAATAGGGGGGTCCTTCCCACATGACCCAGAAACCGTCAGGGATAGGTCCTCCGGTCACACACGCTGGGCAAAATGAGCTCGTGTGCGATCGGGCGAGCCATCGCATACAATTATACAGGCCCAATCGTTTCCGTTCGTATGTACATCCCACACAGTGAATCCCAGACAAACGTTTCCGTTCATATGTACATCCTACATAGTGAATCCCAGCCAAATGTTTCCGTTCGTATGCACATCCCACACAGTGAATCCCAGACAAACTTTTCCGTTCGTATCTACATCACACACAGTTTTCTGTATAGCCTCGTCTGTGATAGGTGTAACGATCACACACGCTCTGCCTCTGTAAACCGTTTGCGTTATTCAAGTATATCACACACGCTTTTGCTGCTAGAACCATTTGTAAAGTTCCATGACCCATTTAGCAGGTTTATTAGTTTACTATTAATAATTCCAGTATTAAGCAAAATCACATTTCATATCAAACAGTTGTTTGCCATTTTCATATCAGACACATAAATATATTATAACATCACAGTACGGTAGGTACGTGAAAACAACACAGTACAACATATAGCTAGTTCACCTTCATAAGCACAATATTAGAACAATATATTCATTTCCCTAATCGACTGATGCATGATCAGCCAAATTAGCCTTCTCCACCTCTGCTTTCAGTTCAGTAAGAACCTGTTTTGCACTGACCAACTGGGAAAGTGCCTCCTCCTTCGCAAACACCATCTTAGCAAAGTCTAATTTAAAAAATTTGAGCTCATTCTCCATCTTCCTCTTTTTTTCCAGTACCTTGAATTATTCTTCAACATTGACAACATTTTCTCTAAGCCTATCTCTATTCTCTTCCTCAAACATGGTCCAGAGCTTTGCTAGGCACATCTTCAAAGACGGTGGCCACTCTTGATCAACCCACTACAGGTAAGAACACTTCCATTCATCCTATAATATTTAAAACTAAATCAGTTATAGTTGTAGGGAAAATGGGTTTCTAGCAACATAGAAAATCACCACATACATATTTTGAAAAGCTGCAGAAACACGTTTATTATGACATATCTTCTCAAAAAGTTCAATGTGCAAATGAATTAATTGCTACTGAGACAACAACCAAATTCAGGAACATCACAAGCTATAATTAAGTTCTTAGTCAGGTACTATAATAACAAATTAACCATTTTATGAGGAAGCTAAATATAACTACAACAGCACAACGACAGTGTTTCAATGCCATCAAATTAATACTAACAGGTGTGTACATGCACAAATTTAATAACATAGAACTAATACCAATAAAGGCCCTCCACTGTGTAGGCCAAAACCGGTGTCAAATCAACTGTTGCTACATTTGGCACCGGTATCCTGCACTGCCGAGTCGTTGCCAGAGGAAAAATTCAGGGAACCGGAGCACCTAGTTGCTCCGATGCCCAGTTCCTTCCTGCCATAAAGTATTGGTATTTTATTGCTAGGCTGCTCGGATGTGTGGAGCAAAGTTGGGTGCACAAACTGCTGAAGCGGTGCCAAATAATTTTCTCAAGGCATCGCTGATGAGATGGCAACATTTTTAGATACTAGGTAGAAACTTTGACAGTGTCTTAATCACATCCATGTTAACATAGCATAATGACAGTGTCTGAATCACATCTAACAAATGATTTGTAACAACGAAAGTGGGGCTAACCTTCTCTGCACATGCCAGAAACTTCCTCCCACTGTCCACAGATTCAAAAGCCACTAACTTCACGCATGGAGATTGATGGTGACAACGAGCAGGCATATCTTTAGCTACCCCACTCCATTCCTTGCAAGTGATGGTCCTAGGGATCTACAAGAGGAACAAATGGCTCAAATCGGTCTCCGGGTTAAAATCCTTTATTACAAATCAGAACCCTAAGCCTATGGGGGCGAGAGAGAGGAGAGAGGCATACCCGGCTGGTGACATACTCGTCCGAGGAGGAGGATCCGCTGGAGAGGTCAAACAAGACCATGGCGTCCACGGCGGTCGGATGCGAGACGGCGAGAGTGAGGAAAGCAAGCGAGGAAGCGGCTATGGCTTGGGAAGGAAGGAAGGAGTAAACAGGGGAAATGTGGCTCGTGGTCGGGGAGAAAAGGGGGTGGGAAGGGGGGGAAGAGTTAGATATTTCGGCGGTAGGCAAAAAATTTCGAAAGGTGGGGGGGGGGGAACTTGGCGCGCAGTATCATCGGACACCTTTCACTTTGAACATATGTGTGCATCGCAAACGTTTCTTCTGCTTTACGCGCATGCGATGAGTTTGAGCACTCGAATTTTAGTGGAAATTTGCCTGGGTACAATGCACATCCACGTCATTGCATATTTAACATCACTTGCTAATTTGGGGGGAGGGTACACAAAAGAGTCTACATCACACGAACCACACTTACTCAATCGAGCAATTTTAGTAATTAAACAGATCCAGTTGACTTAAACATTGCTCTAACAAAATACCAACATTATAAACAAAGGCTAAGTACGCATAATTTAAACAAAGCCGCCGACGCGCCGCCGCCCTATGCCTCGCCGGTGTAAGATGAGATGTCGATGACTTGTCCTGGCTACATGCCGCCGCTGGTGGACTCCGCGCCCCCCAGGCTGAAGTCGGCCGCGTCATCATCCTCGTCCTCGTCCTCGGCACTGCCCTCAAGGTTGTAGTACTCGTAGTAGTGGCGGTGCCAGAGCTCGCGTTGGTACTCCACCGCTGATTCCTCGACGGACAGGCGGCTCTCTACCTCCTCCTTAGCATGCGCAACTCCTCCTCCCGGCGCTCCTCGATCTCCGCCGCCTCCTGCATCTCCAGCTCCCGCTCGGCGATCTCATGAGGAAGCAGGGGCTCCATGGCCTCCGCCGCCGCATCGTCGACAAGCATATCCGCCGCCTTTTCGGACATGGGGGGCATGCTGGATTCCGAGGAGGCCTGGAATATCTTGGCGTGGGCGTCCTCGACCTGGGCGTGGATGGCCTCGACCCGGGCCAGGGCGACCTCGGCGGCATGGACGGCTGCTCGAGCACTCTCGGTGTTTGCAGCCGCCGTCGCAGCAGCAGCTGCAGCCGTCTCGGCTGCTGCAGCTGCCCTGTCGGCTGCCGCAGACGCCCTCTCGGCAGATGCGGCTGCGCTCTCGCGGAGGCGGAGCCGCTCGGGGAGGACTCGGCGACCGTACGAGCCCTCATGAAGCGTCTCCACGGCGTCGTTCTTTCCAAGAAGGGGATGGGGAATGGGTATCGGGGTCTCGAGGATTCGGGGGTGAACAGCGCTTGAGCAGACGAATCCGGCGAAGCTTAAGGAGGAAGACATAAAAAGACCCGCGAATTTTCATTGCAAACGGTTCTTATAAGCAACTGTGTGCGATGTAGTCCATTTTTAATTACCTGCGGCAGACTAATTTGGAGTACACTGGAAATGGATGGTGATGGGAATTGTTCAATTTTTTTGTACCGTTAACATGCACTGATACAACTGTCATGTTAAAATTTGGAATTTTTCAGGGTTCATCTGACACTTTTAAGACATTAAGTGAGTTCCTAGCCATATAATGGCCGTAATTCAAAGTTGAACTGCATGTACATGCAACGGCAAACCATCATGGGTTGGAAAATCATATTAGTGTCCTTGTGTGTGAGTCAATGCCCTGTGCAGTAAATTGGAAGGAATTTTCAAACATATTGGTGTCACGGCTTGCACAGAAACAGTGAGAACCATTGGTTTTAAATTCCAAAAAATTCAAAAATGATCAAAAATACATGAAACCTTGCTTGATGTCATGAAATGGTACCAAGATGCAGTGGTAAAAGAATTGGCCAATTTGACGAAAGTTTTGACACTAACCTCTCACAAATCGGAGCATCTCACGAGAAGACACGTGGTTCCGAGAGGGAACAATGCATGTTTGATGACGAACCGGCACTCGCTTCCTCGTATGACCCTGAATTTTTTTCTACCATTAACATGCACTAATGCAACGGTCATGTTAAATTTTTGAAATTTTCGGTGTTGATTTGACCTTTTTAAGACATTAAGTGAGTTCCTAACCATATAATGGCCGTAATTCAAATTTGAACTGCATGTACATGCAACGACAAACCATCATGGGTTAGAAAATTATATTTGTGTCCTTGTGTGCGAGTTAATGCCTTGTGCAGTAAATTGGAAGGAATTTTCAAACATATTGGTGTCACGGCTTGGACACAAACAGTGAGAACCATGGCTTTTAAATTCCAAAAAAATCAAAAATGATCAAAAATACATGAAACCTTGCTTGATGTCATGAAATGGTACCGAGATGCAGTGATAAAAGAATTGGCCAATTTGACGAAAGTTTTGGCACAGACTTCTCACAAATCGGAGCATCTCACGAGAAGACACGTGGTTCCGAGAGGGAACAATGCATGTTTGATGACGACCCGGCGCTCGCTTCCTCGTATGACCCTGAATTTTTTTCTACCATTAACATGCACTAATGCAACGGTCATGTTAAATTTTTGAAATTTTCGGTGTTGATTTGACCTTTTTAAGACATTAAGTGAGTTTCTAGCCATATAATGGCCGTAATTCAAATTTGAACTGCATGTACATGCAACGGCAAACCATCATGTGTTGGAAAATCATATTTATGTCCTTGTGTGCGAGTTAATGCCCTGTGCAGTAAATTGGAAGGAATTTTCAAACATATTGGTGTCACGGCTTGGACACAAACAGTGAGAACCATGGCTTTTAAATTCCAAAAAATTCAAAAATGATCAGAAATACATGAAACCTTGCTTGATGTCATGAAATGGTACCGAGATGCAGTGGTACAAGAATTGGCCAATTTGACAAAAGTTTTGGCATAGACCTCTCACAAATCGGAGCATCTCACGAGAAGACACGTGGTTCCGAGAGGAAACAATGCATGTTTGATGACGAACCGGTGCTCGCTTCCTCGTATGACCCTGAATTTTTTTTCTGCCGTTAACATGCACTAATGCAACGGTCATGTTAAATTTTTGAAATTTTTGGTGTTGATTTGACCTTTTTAAAACATTAAGTGAGTTTCTAGCCATATAATGGCCGTAATTCAAATTTGAACTGCATGTACATGCAACGGCAAACCATCATGTGTTGGAAAATCGTATTTGTGTCCTTGTGTGCGAGTTAATGCCCTGTGCAGTAAATTGGAAGGAATTTTCAAACATATTGGTGTCAAGGCTTGGACACAAACAGTGAGAACCATGGCTTTTAAATTCCAAAAAATTCAAAAATGATCAGAAATACATGAAACCTTGCTTGATGTCATGAAATGGTACCAAGATGCTGTTGTAAAATAATTGGCCACTTTGACGAAAGTTTTGGCACACACCTCTCACAAATCGGAGCATCTAACGAGAAGACTCGTGGTTCCGAGAGGGAAGAATATGCATGTTTGATGACGAACCGACATTGGATTCCTCTTATGGCTTGGCATTTTTTTTCTCCGTTAACATCCACAAATACAACTTTCATGTTAAAATTTGGAAAATTTCAGGGGTTATTTGACATTTTTAAGACATTAAGTGAGTTTCTAACCATTTAATGGCCGTAATTCAAATTTGAACTACATGTACATGCAACATAATATCATCATGGGTTGAACAAATCATTTATGTAATACATTTTCCAACAATATCATGGTAACACAAAATAAGCATTCATGCAAAACATTTGGTAAGAATATGTAAATATCTGGCAAGACAACTGGGCCCCCCATGATTGGCACTCTGTTTCGCGCCGCGAGGTTTGGAAGGTGAGTGGCGCGGGTTATTAATCAGACGAGGTTCAATCTTGGGAACCGTCAGCGATTTATTTCACACACAGATTTTAATGCGGGAATCGTGTGTAATTCAAGCTATAGTACTCGTAAATTCCGGCCACCGGCGCTTCTACTGCTCCCGTCGATCTAGATTCCGGCCGCCAATAAATACTACCCCGCCCACGTCGTCCCGCCTGCATTCACATCTACATTCTCTCCTCGCTCGCCCCCCTCTTTCTCACAAAACTCTGCCATGGCGCCGACGATCTGCCCACCCGTCAAGGAGGAGGCGCTGCCCCGTGAGGACCCATACGCGCCACCAGACGAGGTTGCACCGGAACCCCCAACTTTGGAGTGGTTTTGGGGCCAGTACAATCTTTGTCTGTGGAAAGCGCTGTTGCCGATTGAGAAAGCCAGGCGTGCCAGGGACCAGGCAGCCTGTGAAGCCCGTGTGGCCGCCTGGGAAAAGGAGAAGCTGGAGCTTTGGCGGCGGGCGCGTCGACGTGCGGACGAGGTGTACGAAGACGACCGGTACTTCACCAGGAAGGCCAAAGGCGCTAGGCGCCTCATCGCTGCGTGGAGGTGGGCTGATAAGCTCTAGCGTGCTACCGACGAGGATCTCCGGTGGGCGCCCAACGAAATGGCAAGATCGTTCGTGCGCGTCCGCCAGCAAGAGGCAGATCGGCACATCAAGCGCTGCGAGGCAGAGGAAGCGGAGAACTCCCTCCGTGCTGGGAAGCCGCCGCGCACCAGGGAGCTGCTAGTGAGGGGCTGCCAGAATACTAGCTGCATAAGGAGGGATTATTAGTTTTAGTATTGTTCGTTTTCAATTTTATGCATTATACTTAATAGTTAAGTATGGGATCCCAGTTAAGTATCATCACATATTGTTCGTTTTCGTACTAATTTCTATCTAGCTGTTTACCATCCACATGTACAAAATGGAAAACATACACATTGAAACAGAATAATATGTAAGAACGGAAAACAGAGTACACACATTGAAATAGAGCAATAAACAAAGCAATATTATGATTGTTGGGAATACATAGCGATCAACGTCGAAACGACTCAACAAAATAAAACGCGTCCATGACCACCACCCCTGCCTACAGTAGCTCTTGCCTCTGCCTAAACTCGTGCAGGCATTCGTCCAAGCGATTGACACGCTCGCGGTACATCTGGAGCGCGATCTCGAGCTCGAAGTTGGCTATTTCATCGGAGATCACCAGCTCGAGGATGCGACGGCCATGTTCCTCTACTGCGCCTATGTGGACACCTGGGCTAAGGAGGCGCTCGAGCCTAGCGACCAGCACGTTGGCATCGAGAGGGTCGCGGACAAGGCAAACGGCGCGACCCATGTGAACGGCGCGGCCGGCGTCCGGTGCAAGCACGGCGCTGCCAGCCTCTGGTGCTAGTACGGCGCAGACGGCCTCTGCCCACTCCTGGCGAGGAAGGGGCTACTAACGGGCCATGTAGCCAGCTGCAACGCCCTGTCGACAGCAGGCAAGCACCGATGGAATCGCTCTTGCTGTGCAGCGTGCCGCGCCTCTCGCTCTGCGGTGGTCCATCGGTCTCGCTGTGCGGCGAGCCGCAGCCTATCGGCGTGGAGGCGCCTGTCTTGCGCTGTGGGGCACCACCGATCATGTCGTGCGTTGAGCTGCAGCCTCTCGGCGCTGAGTTGCCTTTCTTGATCCGCGACGCTGAAGCGCCGTCCGCCAAGGGTTTGCTTGATACGTCTCCAATGTATCTATAATTTTTGATTGTTCCATGCTGTTATATTATCAATCTTGGATGTTTTTATAATCATTTACAGCAATTATATATCATTTTTGGAGACTAACCTATTAACTTAGTGCCCAGTGCGAGTTGCTGTTTTCTGCCCTGTTTTTGTTTTACAGAAAATAAATACCAAACGAAGTCCAAATGCCATGAAACTTTTTGGAGATTTTTTTTTGGACAAGATAAACACCAGAAGCTTCGGGAGAGGGCCAGAAGACCCAGGAGGTGGCCACGAGCCACCAGGGCGCGCCTGGGGGGGAGGCGCGCCCTGGTGCCTCATGGGCCCCCCTTTGCTCCGTTTGACCTAATTCCACCACTATAAATTCAGGAAAAATCAGAAACCCTTAGGGGAGTCCACGAAATACTTTTTCCGCCGCCGCAAGTTTCTGTTCCAGAGAGATCCCATCTAGAGGCCTTCTCCGGTACTCCGCCGGAGGGGGAATCGATCACGAAGGGGTTCTACATCAACCTTGCTGTCCTTTCGATGATGTGTGAGTAGTTTACCACAGACCTTCGGGTCCATAGGCAGTAGCTAGATGGCTTCTTCTCTCTTTTTGATCTTCAATACAATGTTCTCCTCGATGTTCTTGGAGTTCTATCCGATGTAATCACTTTTTGCGGTGTGTTTGTTGGGATCCGATGAATTGTGAGTTTATGATCAGATTATCCATGAAAATATTTGAGTCTTTTCTGATCTCTTTTATGCATGATTATTATAGCCTCGTATTTCTTCTCCGATCTATTGATTTGGTTTGGCCAACTAGATTGATTTATCTTGCCATGGGAAGAGGTGCTTTGTAATGGGTTCGATCTTGTGGTGCTCAATCCCAGTGATAGAAAGGGACATGACACGTATGTATCATTGCTATTAAGGGTAAAAAGATGGGGTTTATTCATACGTGAGTTTATCTTGTCTACATCATGTCATCGTTCTAAAGGCGTTACTCCGTTCTTTATGGACTTAATACACTAGATGCATGCTGGATAGCGGTCGATGTGCGGAGTAATAGTAGTAGATGCAGGCAGGAGTCGGTCTACTTGTATTGGACGTGATGCATATATACATGATCATTGCCTTGGATATCGTCATGATTATTTGTTTTTCTATCAATTGCCCAACAGTAACTTGTCTACCCACCGTATGCTATTTTCTTGAGAGAAGCCTCTAGTGAAACCTATGGCCCCCGGGTCTATCTAAATCATATTACTAAAACCCTAAAAATATTGCTGTCATTTTCTTTTATTTATTTTATTTTGTATTTTTGTTTCAATCTATCTATCTATCACATACAATTTAATCTTGCAATTGACCACCAAGAGATTGACAACCTCTCGTTTGCGTTGGGTGCAAGGATTTGTTGTTTGTGTGCAGGTGCTGCTAACGAGGTGTTGCATGATTCTCCTGCCGGTTCGATAACCTTGGTTTCATAACTGAGGGAAATACTTATCTCTACTGGGTTGCATCATCCCTTCCTCTTCGGGGAAATGCCAACGCAAGCTACAAGTAGCATTGCTCAACCCTGGCGATGACGCGCAGCTCGGCGTCATCCATCGCGTTGCCGGGGACGCCCTTGGCCTCGATGGGCCGTGGCTTCTGCTCGTTTACCTCATCGAGGAGGTTGATGGCAGAGGCGGCACTTCGGTGGGTTGGCATGCTTGCAAAACTTAGCTAGGGGGGCTATAGGTTGCGCTTGTGCCTCGGTGTGTCGCGCGCCGCCTAGGCTTATGCGCAATTGATACGTCTCCAACGTATCTATAATTTATGAAGTACTCATGCCATGTTTATTATAGTTTTGTATGATTTTGGTGCACTTTCATATGGCTTTTATATGATTTTTGTGGACTAACATATTGACCTAGTGCCCGGTGCCAGTTGCTGTTTTCTGCTTGTTTTTGGTTTTCCAGAAAATCCATATCAAATGAAGTCCAAATGTAGCGAAACTTTTTGACGATTTTTTCTGGAAGGAAACAGACCCAGGAAGCTTCGGAGGAGCAGCAGAAGAGCCACAGGGGCCCCACGAGCCACCTGGGCACGCCTGCCCCCCCCCCCAGGCGCTCCCTGGTGCCTCGTGGGCCCCCTGTGGCACCTCTTTGCATGATTCCAACGCCGAAAAATCATATATATTCAGAAGCCCCTGAAAGTTAACCTAGATGAGTTTTTACGCCACCGCAAGCCTCTGTACCAAGGAGATCCCATTTGGAGCCCTTTTCCGGCACCCTGCCGGAGGGGGGAATCATCACCGGAGGCCATCTTCATCATCCCGGCGGTCTCGATGACGAGGAGGGAGTAGTTCACCCTCGGGGCTGAGAGTATGTACTAGTAGCTATGTGTTTGATCTCTCTCTCTCTCTCGTGTTCTTGATACGGCACGATCTTGATGTATCGCGAGCTTTGTTAATATAGTTGGATCATATGGTGTTTCTCCCCTCTCTATCTTTGTTGTGATGACTCGAATCTTTGCCCTTTGAGGTTTTGTTATTGTCGGATTGAATATTCAGATTTGAGAACACTTGATGTATGTCTTGCATATGAATACCCGTGGTGACAATGGGGTATTATATTGATTCACTTGATTTATGTTTTGGCACTCAACTCGCGGATTCCCGTGGTGACATTGGGGTAATCTATGCATAGAGGTTGATGCACGTTTTCATTATCTTTTCTCCGGTAGAAACTTTGGGGTGCTCCTTGGAGTTCTTTGTGTGGATTGAATATTATGATTATGAAGTTGTTTGATGCATATCGTATAATCAACTCACGAATACTTGTGGTGACATTGGAGTATCTAGGTGACATTAGAGTTGGTTGATGTGTATCATATGGTGTTATTTTAGTACGAACTCTAGGGCTGTTTGTGACACTTATTGGAATAGCTCAATAGATCGATCGGAAAGGATAACTTTGAGGTGGTTTCATACCCTACAAACAATTTCTATCTTATGTTCTCCGCTAATAGGAACTTGGGAGTGATTCTTTATCGCACGTTGAGGGATGATTATATGATCCAATTATATTAGCATTGTTGAGAGATTGCACTAGTGAAAGTATGAACCCTAGGTCTTGTTTCTAAGCATTGCAATACCGTTTATGCTCACTTTTGTTACTTGCTACCTTGCTGTTTTTTATTGTTCGCACTACAAAAACCTATATCTACTATCCATACTACACTTGTATCACCATCTCTTCCCCGAACTAGTGCACCTATACAATTTACCATTGTATTGGGTGTGTTGGGGACACAAGAGACTCTTTGTTATTTGGTTGTAGGGTTGTTTGAGAGAGACCATCTTCATCCTACACCTCCCACGGATTGATAAACCTTAGGTCATCCACTTGAGGGAAAATTGCTACTGTCCTACAAAACTCTGCGCTTGGAGGCTAACACGAGTCTACAAGAATAAGCTGTGTAGTAGACATCAAGCTCTTTTTTTGGCGCCGTTGCCGGGGAGGTGAGTGCTTGAAGGTATATCTTTAGATCTTGCAATCGAATCTTTTAGTTTCTTGTTTTATCACTAGTTTGGTTTATAAAAGAAAACTACAAAAAATGGAATTGAGGTTGCCTCATATTATTCATCTTTATAATGTTTTTCTTGAAAATGATGGAGCGGAAAATTGTGCTCAATTGATCGAAGAAGAATTTAATAAAATGTTTGGCATAAAATCTTTGAATGATGAGCATGATTGCAATGTTGTTAGTATGAATTCTATGAATATCCATGATGCTAATGATATGCAAAGCCATAAGCTTGGGGATGCTATGTTTGATGAAGATGATATTTTTAGTCCCCCAAGTTTTGATGAGAAAATTTATTATGATGATAGCATGCTTCCTATTTATGATGATTATATTGATAAAAGTGGATTTGGAGAGGTCATAACTTTATTTAGTGATGAATCCACTATTTTGGAAGAGGTTTCAATTGACTATGATAAAAAAGTTGCTATCTATGATGATTATTGTGATGACATGTATGCTATAAAGAATAATGATAACTATGAAACTTTTCATCATGATTTTAATTTTCAATTGGATTATGCCAATCAAGTATATCATGATAGTTATTTTGTTGAGTTTGCTCCCACTATTATGAATGAGAAGGAAATTGCTTATGTGGAGAGTAGTAAAAATTCTATGCTTGTGGATCATGAAAAGAATGCTTTTTGTGATAGCTATATTGTTGAATTCATTCATGATGCTACTGAAAATTATTATGAGAGAGTATCATATGCTTTTAGGAGTTGCAATAATATCAAGTTTCCTCTCTATGTATTGAAAGTTTTGAAGTTGCACTTGTTTTGCCTTCCTATGCTAGTTGATTCTTGCTCCCATAAGTTGTTTGCTCACAAAATCCCTATGCATAGGAAGTGGGTTAGGCTTAAATGTGCTAGTCATATGCTTCATGATGCTCCCATTGTGTTTCAATTCTTCACTTTTTATGCGAGCATCATTAAAATCATCATTGCCTAGCTTAAATGGCATTAAAGAAAAGTGCTTGTTTGGAGACAACCCAATATTTATACCTACTGTTTTTGTGTGTCCACATGATTAAGCTACTGTAGTAATCATGTTTCATATGTTTTCTTTCAATAATGTGCCAAGTAAAGCCTTTGGGATAGTGTGGATGCTTGTTGATTTGATTCTGTGCAAAAACAGAAACTTTTGCGTCCAGTGCTGGAACTTCTATTATGTACTGGAGCATGAGAAAATTATAAAATTTTTACTTAGTATTGGGTTACAAATTGTTTACGTTGTCCTAATTTTTCAGAATTTTTTGAGGTACAGAAGTATGGTTTTTAAATCGCTCACTACATGCTGTTCTGTTTTGACACATTCTGTTTTTATTGCATAGTTTGCTTGTTTTAGTGTTTCCATGGCTTATATTGGTCAATATAAATTGTGGAAATGATGAAATACAGTAGGAATTATGTGAGAACAATTATGAATCTTTTCTTGACAGTACCTAAGTGGATGATTTATTTCTATCATACTAACCTATCTCACGAAGTTCCGTTAAGTTTTGTGTGATTGAAGTTTTCAAGTTTTGGGTGAGATATCGATATGAGGAGAATAAGGAGCAGCAAGACCCTAAGCTTGGGGATGCCCAAGGCACCCCAAGGTAACATTCAAGGAAGACCCAAGCAACTAAGCTTGGGGATGCCCCGGAAGGCATCCCCTCTTTCATCTTCAACACTATCGGTAACCTCACTTGGAGCTATATTTTTATTCGTCACATAATATGAGTTTTGCTTGGAGCATCATTTTCTTATGTTGATATTTGCTTGCTGTTATCAATGACCATGTTTTGTATCTTTTATTTCAATAAAATGCCAATTATAGCCTTTACCATGCCCGGTTTGCAAGTTTATGTGTTGCTGTTTGAAAACAGAAAGTTTTCTGTTATGTCCAGAATATTCCTGAATAGTCAGAACATGATAAAAATCTGAAATTTTTACACAGTAAGCATGCATGAGTTCTCTGTCACGTGGTATTTTTTCAGAATTTTTTGAGTTAGGGAAGTATGAATTCTTATTCACCCTTACAGACTATTCTGTTTTGGCAGATTTCGGTTATAGTTGCATTGTTTGCATATGTTGCTTGTTTAATGTTTCTATTTGTGTATAGGAGTATTAAATATGCAGAGGCATTTAGTATGCAATGTTAAATTATAATTTTAGTGATTTTCTACAGTAGAGAATGTTAAGGTTTTGAGTTGATTTATACTAACTTATCTCACGAGTTCTTGTTGAGTTTTGTGTGGATGAAGTTTTTAAAGATTTAGGAGAAGCCATGATATGAGAGGAATTAAGGAGACACGAGAGCTAAAGCTTGGGGATACCCAAGGCACCCCAATATAACATTCCAAGAAGTCTCAAGCAACTAAGGTTGGGGATGCCCCGGTTGGCATCCCACCTTTCTTCATCAACACTTATCGGTTAGCATAAGTTTTTACTTCTTCACATGATATGTGCTATTCTTGGAGTGTCCTTTTATTTTCATTTTGTTTGCTGTTTTAATAAAATTATCAAGATCTGAAATCTTTATTTGGAGAGACTCTTCACATAGCTACTTAATTGTTTAACTACTCATTGATCTTCACTTATATCTTTTGGAGTAGTTTGTCATTTACTCTTGTTCTTCACTTATATCCTATGAGTAAATTGTTGAAATGAATTGAATATCATAAAGTTGAAATTTATATGCTTCATATGCTTGTCCCATGGGGAGTAGTGACTTCACATACAATAAGTATAAGTGGTAAATTTATTGAAAGTTAACAAACATAGCATTGGTCACTTGAACAATTCATGAAAGAATTTTGAAGGAAGAGAAATTTCACATATAAATATACTATCTTGGACATCTTCTATGATTGTGAGCCCCCATTAATTATTTTCAAGCTTGATCAAGTAGTTGACGTTGGACTAGGAAGACAACGTAATGATTTATGTTTGTTTATATTCACATAGAAGTTATATTGTGATGGATCCTCTAACATGTGGTGCTTGCTTAGGATCTTTTGCTAGCCAAAAATTCGTACTAAGTAGAGATACTACTTGTGCATCCAAAAACTATTAAACCCAGTTTCTTGCCATGATTGTCCACCATACCTACCTATGGATTGAATAAGATCCTTCAAATAAGTTGTCATCGGTGCAAAAAGCAATAAAAATTGCTCCTAAAATATGTATGATCTTTTATTGTAAGGGAAAATAAGCGTTGTACAAACTTGTGATGGTTAAGAAATAAAAGCGACGGACTGCATAATAAAGGTTGCTATCACAAGGGGCAATATAACATGACGTTCCTTTGCATTAAGGGCTTGTGCATCCAAAAATAAAAAGCGCATGACAACCTCTGCTTCCCTCTGCGAAGGGCCTATCTTTTACTTTTATGCATTTACTTTTCTGTATTTACTTTTATGCAAGAGTCATTAATGTTCATCCCTATTCCGCTCTATTTATTCTTTAGTTGGCAAGCATCATGTGGTAGGGAAAGATCCAGGCACATATATCCAGTTGAATATAGGTGATCATGAGTTATTATTGTTGACATTATCCCTGAGATAAATAAGTTGGGAGGCAAAACATTAAGCCCCTATCTTCCTATGTGTTTGACTGAAATGGTTTGTTCTAAAAATATGCTTTGAGTGTCAGCAGTCATGGAAGACTAAATGATAGTTGAGTATGTGGAATTTGCTAAATTAAAGCTCTTACATAGACCCTTCCTGAAAATAAGATGAATTGCAATTGTTTGATGACTGAGAACATAGTTTGTTAGTTTTCAAGAAAGTTTATGGCCTAAACTTTAAACATGTGAATAGCTTGCTACTTGATCATGAGAAGTTTTATGAGATGAGCTACTGATTATGATATATATTGATGCTAGAAAAAGTGATTGAAATTATCATTGATCAAACTTATGCACTATGCTAGCATTCACACTTCATAAATTATTTCTTTTATCATTTACCTACTCGAGGACGAGCAGGAATTAAGCTTGCGGATGCTGATACGTCTCCAACGTATCTATAATTTATGAAGTATTCATGCCATGTTTATTATAGTTTTGTATGATTTTGGTGCACTTTTATATGGCTTTTATATGATTTTTATGGACTAACATATTGACCAAGTGCTCAGTGCCAGTTGCTATTTTCTGCTTGTTTTTGGTTTTCCAGAAAATCCATATCAAATGAAGTCCAAATGCAGCGAAACTTTTTGACGATTTTTTCTGGAAGGAAACAGACCCAGGAAGCTTCGGAAGAGCAGCAGAAGAGCCACAGGGGCCCCACAAGCCACCTGGGCCTGCCTGCCCCCCCAAGCACGCCCTGGTGCCTCGTGGGCCCCCTGTGGCACCTCTTTGCGTGATTCCAACGCTGAAAAATCATATATATTCAGAAACCCCCGAAATTTAACCTAGATGAGTTTTTACGCCGCTGCAAGCCTCTGTACCAAGGAGATCCCATCTGGAGCCCTTTTCCGGCACCCTTCCAGAGGGGGGAATCATCACCGGAGGCCATATTCATCATCCCGACGGTCTCCATGACGAGGAGGGAGTAGTTCACCCTCGAGGCTGAGGGTATGTACTAGTAGCTATGTGTTTGATCTCTCTCTCTCTCTCGTGTTCTTGATATGGCACTATCTTGATGTATCGCGAGCTTTGTAATATAGTTGGATCATATGGTGTTTCTCCCCTCTCTATCTTTGTTGTGATGAATCGAATCTTTTCCCTTTGAGGTTTCGTTATTGTCGGATTGAATATTAAGATTTGAGAACACTTGATGTATGTCTTGCATATGACTACCCGTGGTGACAATGGGGTATTATATTGATTCACTTGATGTATGTTTTGGCACTCAACTCGCGGATAACTATGGTGACATTGGGGTAATCTATGCATAGGGGTTGATGCATATTTTCATTATCTTTTCTCCGATAGAAACTTTGGGGTGCTCCTTGGAGTTCTTTGTGTGGATTGAATATTATGATTATGAAGTTGTTTGATGCATGTCGTATAATCAACTCACGGATACTTGTGGTGACATTGGAGTATCTAGGTGACATTAGAGTTGGTTGATGTGTATCATATGGTGTTATTTTAGTACGAACTCTAGGGCTGTTTGTGACACTTATAGGAATAGCTCAATAGATCGATCGGAAAGGATAACTTTGAGGTGGTTTCGTACCCTACAAACAATTTCTATCTTATGTTCTCCGCTAATAGGAACTTGGGAGTGATTCTTTATTGCACGTTGAGGGATGATTATATGATCCAATTATATTAGCATTGTTGAGAGATTGCACTAGTGAAAGTATGAACCCTAGGTCTTGTTTCTAAGCATTGCAATACCGTTTATGCTCACTTTTGTTACTTGCTACCTTGCTGTTTTTTATTGTTCGCACTACAAAAACCTATATCTACTATCCATACTACACTTGTATCACCATCTCTTCGCCGAACTAGTGCACCAATACAATTTACCATTGTATTGGGTGTGTTGGGGACACAAGAGACTCTTTGTTATTTGGTTGCAGGGTTGTTTGAGAGAGACCATCTTCATCCTACACCTCCCACGGATTGATAAACCTTAGGTCATCCACTTGAGGGAAAATTGCTACTGTCCTACAAAACTATGCGCTTGGAGGCCCAACACGAGTCTACAAGAATAAGTTGTGTAGTAGACATCAGCAATCGCTGGGTGGCGGCGGGAAACCGATGAGGAAATGGCGGGAAATGGTGGCGTGTTCATAAAACGCCATCAATTAATGGAAACTTAGCATAGAAGGAAGCACGAGCTAGCACGACGCGTGCGCGCACATTGCTTGCCCACGGGTGTGATCCATATATCTCGTGTGCCCAACAGAGCACACTATTCACACAAAATAATATTGTTCTGTACACAGAGAGCGTTGATGTTGTGCAGACTGAGCAAATCACATCGCACACGGATAAAACTACGGAACCCGTCGGTGATGATTTCATCAATCGCTGACAATTGTTTACCAGCAAGCGTTTGCCCACAACACACACGGGTTATTAGCAGGAATCGTCTGTGTTGTTATCGGTCTTCCCACACATTTCGGATTACTGACCTGTTTGCCGCGTATCACACACATCTTGTTAAGTTGAACCATTTCTATTGTGTTAGGTAATCGCAAACAGTTCATCCGAGTGAACCGCATGCCGTATATCACACACACCTTGATCTGCCTGAACGTTTCTGTTGTGTTGGGTAATCATAAACAGTTCATCCAAGTGAACTATATGCCGTGTATCACACACACCACGAACTGGCTGACCGTGTTTGTTGTTATGGCAATCGCAAACAGTTCGTATGGATCAACTGTATGCCACGTATCGCACACGCATCTCTAATCTGAATCATTTTTTATGTCTCCAGCATCGCAAACAGTTTGTCTTATTGGGGACGGTTTTTTTATGACACCGTTTGCGATTCATGCATCGCACACAGTTTGGTCGCGGGGTCTCTGATTCATGTGTCGCGTTAGCGGTCGCCTGCAGTAGTGCTCCAACATGTGGTGCTTGTTTATAATCTTTGCTAGCCAAAATTTCCGTACTAAGCAGGAATACTGCTTGTGCATCCAAAATCCTTGAGCCAAGTTTCTTCCATGAGTGTCCACCATATCTACCTATATGCGGTATTACCCTGCCGTTCCAAGTAAATTTGCATGTGCCATCTCTAAAATCTTCAAATAAACATCTGTTTTGTGTGACCGTACCACTCATGGAGCGACGGGGCAGTCAATATCTTCCATGTTAAGCAGGTTATTCTCATGATGGGTGTTTATTCACTTGTCCTTGCACGAGAGAGGCTGGTAATTGGGATGCCCAGTCCTGTTAAAACAAAAAATTAAAGAAAGATATAATAAAACAAACTCCCCCCTGGAAAGTTGATTGTTTGGAGGGCACCCGTGAATTCGGCTAGCCATGGCTTGTGCTTGTATGGTTGAGGGGGAGTAAACTTTTCACTTCCGCATGGGAACCACCAATAATGTGTTTAGCATGGAAGATGTTGAAATCCTTTGTCGTAACGTTGACAGGAAAGGCACACCACTCAAAATGTATTCATCTCTGTTTTAAGCAATGAGCTCTGGCACATAAGCAAATCCCTGCTTCCCTTTGCGAAAGGCATATCTTTTACTTTTTCTGTCAATTTTATTTTTGTTGAGTCAATTTCTTATTTCAACCTCAATTATTCTCCACTTGGCAAGCATCATGAGGTGGGGAAAGATCCAGACACATATATCCTATCAAATATATTTGATCATGAATTATTATTGTTGACAATTATCTCTATGATAAATGTGTTGGGAGGCGAAACATTAAGCCCCTATCTTCCTCTGTGTTCGATAGATACTATTTGTTCTAAAAATATGCTTTGAGTACTAGCAATCATAGAAGACTATATGATAATTGAGTATGTGGAGCTCTTACTTAGACTTTGTTGAAAATAAGATGCATTAAAATTGTCTGGTGACTAAGAACATAAGTTGTTAAGTTTCAAGAGAATGCATTGTTTGAACCATAACATGTGAATTGATTGCTACTTTATCATGATGAGTTTTATGAGAAAAAGTTGCCGTTTATGATGCTAGGAAAGTGATTGAAATTATCATTGATCAAACTTATACACTATGCTAGCATTCACACTTCATAAATTATTTCTTTTATCATTTACCTACTCGAGGACGAGCAGGAATTAAGCTTGGGGATGCTGATATGTCTCCAACGTATCTATAATTTATGAAGTATTCATGCCATGTTTACAACAATTTTATATGGTTTTGGTACACTTTTATATGATTTGAATGGAACTAACCGGGACTGACGTTGTTTTCAGCAGAACTATCGTGGTGTAGTTTTTTTTGCGCAGAAATAAAAGTTCTCAAATAGGGCTGAAAATTTTCGGTGATTTTTACGGACCAAAAGAGACCCTCGAAGCTTCGAGGAAGGACCAGAAGACCCACGAGGACACGACAAGCTCACAGGGCACACCCTACCCCCCAGGACGTGTGGGATGAGCTTGTCGTTCCCTCGTGGGCCTCCCTGACGTGAAACCGACGCCAAAAATTCCTATAAATACCAAAACCCCCAGAAAGAAACCTAGAACTCCCACGCCACTGCCGTAAGCCTCTGTTCCGAAGCAATCTCATCCGAAGCCCTATTCGGGCACCCTGCCGGAGGTGGAAATCATCACCGGAGGCCATCTTCATCATCCCGGCGGTCTCCATGACGAGGAGGGAGTAGTTCACCCTCGAAGCTGAGGGTATGTACCAGTAGCTATGTGTTTGATCTCTCTCTCTCTTGTGTTCTTGATTTGGCACGATCTTGATGTAACACGAGCTTTGTTAATATAGTTGGATCTTATGATGTTCTTCCCTCTCTATCTTGTTGTGATGAATTGAGTCTTTCCCTTTGAGGTTTCATTGTTATCGGATTGAATATTTTGGATTTGAGAACACTAGATGTATGTCTTGCATGTGGATACCCGTGGTGACAATGGGGTATTCTATTGAGTCACTTGATGTATGTTTTGGTAATCAACTTGCGATTCCCGTGGTGACATTGGGGTAATCTAGGCATAGGGGTTGATACACGTTTTCGTCCTACTTTCTCCGATAGAAACTTTGGGGTACTCTTTGAAGTTCTTTGTGTTGGATTGGATATTATGAATCTAAAATTGTTTGATGCATATCGAATAATTGACTCACGGATACTTGTGGTGACAATGGAGTATCTAGGTGACATTAGAGTTGATTGACGCGTATCATATGATGTTATTTTAGTACGAACTCTAGGGCTGTTTGTGACACTTATAGGGATGGCTCAATAGATTGATCGGAAAGGATAACTTTGAGGTGGTTTTGCTACCTACAACAATTTCTTCTTATGTTCTCCATTTGCTAGGAACTTTGGAGTGATTCTTTGTCACACGTTGAGGGATGGTTATATGATTCAATTATGTTAGCACTGTTGAGAGATTGCACTAGTGAAAGTATGAACCCTAGGCCTTGTTTCCAAGCATTGCAATACCGTTTGTGCTCACTTTTGTTACTAGCTACCTTGCTGTTTTTATTATTTTAGATTACAAAAACATATATCTACTATCCATACTACACTTGTATCACCATCTCTTCACCGAACTAGTGCACCTATACAATTTATCATTGTATTGGGTGTGTTGGGGACACAAGAGATTGCTTGTATTTGATTGTAGGGTTGTTTGAGAGAGACTGCTACTTGTAGACTGCGTTGGTATTTCCCCGAAGAGGAGAGGATGAGGCAGTATAGTAGAGATAAGCAGTTCCCTCAGTTAAGAACCAAGATTATCAATCTAGTAGAAGAACCAAGCAAAATCCCATTAAGCGCACCTGCACACACAAAAGCAAACACTTGCACCCAACGCAAATAAGAGGGTTGTCGATCCTCTTAGCGGTTATTTGCAAGGATTAATTCTGATAGTGTAGATAGATAAACTAAAATACTAAATAAAATAAAAGTACATAAATTGCAGCAAGATATTTTTGATTTTAATATATGATAAAAGTAGACCCGGGGGCCATAGTTTTCACTAGAGGCTTCTCTCTCGAACACATAGCATACGGTGGGTAAACAAAATACTATTGGGCAATTGATAGAAAAGCAAATAATTATGACGGATTCATGGCAATGATCATGTATATAGGCATCACGTCCGAGACAAGTAGACTGACTCCCGCCTGCATCTACTACTATTACTCCACCCATCGACCGCTATCCAGCATGCATCTAGGGTATTAAGTATGAAATAGAGTAACGCCTTAAGCAAGATGACATGATGTAGACAAAGTAAACTCAAGCAATATGATTAAACCCCATCTTTATATCCTTAATGGCAACAATACAAATACGTGTCATGTCCCTTTCTGTCACTGGGATTGAGCACCGCAAGATTGAACCCATCGCAAAGCACCTCTCCCATTGCAAGATAAACCAATCTTGTTGGCCAAACCAAATCGATAGATCGAAGAGAAATACAAAGCTATAATAATCATGCATAAAAGAGTTCAGAGAAGACTCAAATATTTCTCAGAAATAATCTAATCATAAACTCACAATTCATCGGATCGCAACAAACACACCGCAAAAGAAGATTACATCAGATAGAACTCCAAGAACATCGAGGAGAACATGGTATTGAAGATCAAAGAGAGAGAAGAAGCCATCTAGCTACTAGCTATGGACCCGTAGGTCTGTGGTAAGCTACTGACACATCATCGGAAGGGCAGCAAGGTTGATGAAGAAGCCCTCTGTGATCGATTCCCCCTCCGACAGCACTACAAGAAATATGGCAACTTGCGACCATCAATATTGGTCACTGAATGGTCATTGTTTTCCATTTCTGACCTTTTTGTGACCAAAAACTGTTGGTCAAAAGATGGCCGTCTTTAATGAAACTTAACGACCTTTCTTGTGAAATGGTCATAGGCGGTTACGACCAAAATTAAAGGTCGTAGATTCTACGACCAATTGTTTTGGTCACTGGCAGCCTGCCCAAACCATGTCAGATCCAACGTGGCAAGCTGACGTGGCAAAATTATGACCAAATGAATAGGTCGTTGATTAGAATCGGCCCGATCCAGTTCAGCCGTCTATATGGGCCAATCCCAATAATTCAGCCCATTTAATATATATTTTTCCTGTTAATTTTCGCTAGCTACATGGGCCTAGCCCAACAATTCGGCCTTTTATTTTCTAGGATGCAGCCTTTTACAGTCTACTGATTTTCTATTTTCAGCCATTTTATTTTGCAGCTGGTCCCACCAGTCAGATTGGTCCCACTTGTCATGCTTATCTCAAAATTGGTCCCACACATCAGAAATTTCGAAATTTGTCAAACAACCATTATAACTTGGACCCCCTTGTCAGGTTTCCATTTCACGGGTATTCAAATCACATACACAATCATTATTTCGAACAGACCAGAGAGAAAATGAAATTCGTCCAAAACAACACTACATTAGTCTATTACAATCATTACAGTATACTACAACCCAGATATGCCTACTACTGCCTACAATTACAACACATAATATGCTACTCTTTGCTGATATGCTTCACAGCTTCGGACTTGGATTCGCACTTCACCTGTGCAAAAAATAAGAATGAACATATAAGAATAAGAATGTGTACAGAACATCAAACAGTAGCCAATGAGGGGTCCAATAACTTATAAGCAAGAATTGACAGCAAATGCCATGTACATAAATAGTATGACTAACACTAACCAGTATGTGTTCATGGAGTGACTAAAATGTTCTCACTAGCTAGGATTTTTTTGGTATATAGTATACTGACATGTGCAACTCTAAGTAAATTGATCATAGAAATGAAAAGAACTGTAAGAACGAGTTCATTCAGAATCCAGGCATGTTAAATTTTAAGCACCAGCAGAACAGATCTAACAAACCAGACCATGATCATCATGCATTAGGATTTATGGTTCTAGCAAAACAGTAAAGAGACGGAGATACACGCATCAAGCATTCCAGCTACTACAATAAGAGGTCCAGATGCTCCAGGAACTGGAGGGAGTATGCACTCCGGCAGTCGTGCAGTAGCTAGGGATTGAGGACGATGAGCTTGCTCCCATTGTACCTGGATGGTAAACAAGAAAACAAGTTATGGCAGCAGAAGCATCATGCTGTATCCATTGTACCTGGGTCATATTTAGGTACACAATTAGCTAATATGTCGATATTTAGTTACCATGAACATAAAACAACGAACTTGGATAAGGATTAGCAGTGTAGTACAGAATGTATCACTATAACTTTGGGAAATAGTTAGCCTGGTGGATATCCAGTTTACTTGCATATGACCAACACTAACTAGTATGAGTTCGTTCAATAACTAAAAAGTACTCAGTAGCTGACAATGTATAGTTTACACGTATAAACCGAAGATTCAGCAAAGGCATGTTGATGAAACAGTGAAAACAATGGTATCTGGTATACCGCCATGCATGAGCACTTCTTAATATTTATATTCATCATTACAGCAACCTATAACCACCTATGCTCATTGTTACAAATCTATGCATAGTTCAAAAAAATAAACCTATCTATTTGAAACCAGAATAGATTTCTCACTCAAATCTGAATTCATACACATAACATATATAGTCAGGTTTTAGCTGATAACAATACCATACAGCAGCTAGATGATTTACTACCACAAAAACACAACACATGCAAACCTTCCACACTATGAGCTGCAACTTGAGCACAAGCTTGACTCGTATGACCAACAATTTATTGATGAAAATCATCAATCAGGAACTAAATATAACATTGCCACAATCAACAAATGTTTGGGAAAATGACAACTTAAGAAGAAAATAGGCACTCAAGCAGGAGTGCCCACACATCCAATCACCAATCATATAACCACTGATAGCAAGCTAGTTCAGTTTCAGAAATGTACCCCATTCATGAGACCAGCAGCAAAGGACGCAACCCAACCAAAAAAGCACTTGGGATAGCCTCGGTTCACCCCGGGCTGGAGAACTTGGCGGGCAAGACCAACAGCAAGTCTTCGCTCCATTCGTGCTTGCATAGGTACGCCTGGCCAAGGGAGTAGTCCAGCGCTCATTCCACAGGGACTGCCACCGCACTGCCGACTGGCATATACCTACCAACATCACGATAATATAAGATAATTATAATCAGGAAAAATCATATTGATTCAAGCATATTACTTGCTGGGGGTACCATACAACGTCATTATGTGGCAACAATTTTTTTGCTTTCTATATACCATTTTCATCAATCTCAGATTTAACAAAGCAAGAACTACAAATGCAACATAGCCTCAAATTTAACAAAGCAAGAATTGCAAATGCAACATAGCCATCCAAGTTACAGAATATAAATTTCAGCAATTTAGAAAGAAGGATGGAATGGGGCACAGAACCTTTAGTAGCAAGAGCTAGTTCATGTGGTACATGTAAACGTCCCCAGCAAATAGAAGGCAGTTTATTATAACACACCAAATGTGTTAAAATTCAAGGCTAATCTATGTGACATGAGTTAGTGCAGAGGGAGTGCTCTTGTACAATTAGAGAAAAAAACGTGATGTGTACATGATACAATACACAGAGAGAGTTTGCTCCAGCCAGATTCAATCATCCAAAACTGAACCATAAAGTGATGCACACATACACAACTTGCTCCATTTTGACTAATGACATCAAAGGAACCATGTACAAAATTGAAGCAGATTTTAAACAAAGCATAAGAACTGAATGTGAAGTTCAGATCTGGGCGAATAGATTTAATTACGCCAGAATTTGCTATCTAAACCAACCTAGTATACCATCCATGTGTCTCTGAAACCAACCATCTATGTATGTATGTATGTACGCACAAAGAGAGTAAACTGAAACCAACCAAAACCAGGTTGGTTGCTGCTGCTGGCCTTCACCGCCCATCACGCTGCTGCTGGTGGTCTTCACCACCCATGACGCTACTGCTGATGATGGAAGGAGATGGCAACACATCAGAGAGGAGGGGCTGGCTTCCTGTCCATGGCGTCCCGGCACTCGAGCGAGGATGGCATCCTCAATCTGGGAGGGAGAGAACACGAGCTGAGGAAGTGAGGGTGGGCTGTGAGGAGGAGGAGACGGAGTGGAGGGACGCACCTGAGTCGCCGGAGCCACGCCGGCCGAAACCCTAGCACCGGAGACGGTCACGGGTGGGGCTGGAGCACGCCTCCTCTGCTTGCTTGCCGCAGCTCGTTCTCCGCAGCGGCGGGAGAAGACGAGAGCGACGGGCCGTCGTCGTAGCCGCTCCTGGGAAGAAGGCGGGTGCCGAGGCTGGTCGCGGAAGAATCCGGGGACTGCGCCGCCCTGTTCGTGGATCCGGCAGCCTGTGGGCCTCGTCGACGGCACATCCGGTGCTGCACCTCCAGCCCGCGGATCCAGAGCTCGGTCGCCATGGCCGCACCGCGGGCTAGGGTTTCGGGCGTGAGGAGGGGAAACTGTGAAAGCTAGACCCGGTGGCTTGGGAAAGAAGGAGAAGGTGGGGGGCGCCGGCGGCGGTGGGGTAGAGGAGAGGGTGGGGGTATCCGGCGGTGGGGCTGGGGAGAGGAGGTCGCCGGCGGCTTGGTTGGGTGAGTCGGGGGAGGAAGAGAGTCTGACAGGAGGGAGGAGCGGAGTGAGGGGATCCCTGTCATGTGCTTGGCACCGTCGATTCAGCGAGGAGAGGAGGAGGATCGGGTGGCGGCGGCGAGGAGAGTCGTGCGGGAGAGAGATGGGGACGAGGGAGGAGGAGTGCGAGGCTGTGGGATGGGCTACGTGGGGTGAGAGGGTGGGGGTGAGGGGCTGCCGTTGGATCCGAGAGCATCGGACGGTTTTTGATGCACGATCCGCGTGAGCTGTGCATAGACCAATCAGAACGCAGTATATGCGTACGACATTATGACCATTTTAAATTGGTCGTGATCGACCAAAAATAAGTGCTAAATCATGTGACCTATTTTATGACCTGAGAAACTCACAAAAAAAATGGAAAATATTCTCATAGTTTGCTCATGATTTTTTCCAAAAAACATTTTTAGGTACAAAAGTATCTATTTAATCAGAGAAACACCAAAAGTTTTCCAAGATTCAACCACTAGCTAGGAACGGTCATGCCCGTCGTTTTGACCGCATTTTGAAAGGGACATGAAAAATTCAAAAAAAAATCAAAAAATTGTAAAACCTTCGCATTGTGTCATTATATGTGACCAAGTAACCAGGAAAAATAATAAACTTGTAATACGGCAATTATTTTTAAAAAGTGTTCTCAGAAATGAGCTATCATGGGTGAAGATTCATGGCTTTCAAGCCAAATGATCAATCTTATGGCCACATTCATGGCATAGTTTGTTCAAATGATCTCATATTGTGCACAAGGGTGCATCTTGGAATGGCAAACAATGTTGCCTAAGGATTTTTTTCATTTTCTTTGGACGAAAATTTCATTTTCCATTTTTTGAGTGCCCAAAATGAGTTTTTTTGTGAAGGACCTACCATATATTTGTTGCAAAATTGGACCAAATCAATTTTCTAAAATATTAGGCCATATTTAATGTACAATTGACCAAATGGTTGGGTGTCAAAAGCTTTGATCCACCTCTCGTGAAAAAGACAAATTTACGCCGATTCAGCAGGACGTGGGTCAAGTTTGAACTACAGCTGCCTCATAGTTTGCTCATGATTTTTTCCAAAAAACATTTTTAGGTACAAAAGTATCTATTTAATCAGAGAAACACCAAAAGTTTTCCAAGATTCAACCACTAGCTAGGAACGGTCATGCCCGTCGTTTTGACCGCATTTTGAAAGGGGCATGAAAAATTCAAAAAAAATCAAAAAAATTAGAAAACCTTCGCATTGTGTCATTATATGTGACCAAGTAACCAGGAAAAATAATAAACTTGTAATACGGCAATTATTTTAAAAAAGTGTTCTCAGAAATGAGCTATCATGTGTGAAGATTCATGGCTTTCAAGCCAAATGATCAATCTTATGGCCACATTCATGGCATAGTTTGTTCAAATGATCTCATATTGTGCAGAAGTTTGCATCTTGGAATGACAAACAATGTTGCCTAAGGAATATTTCATTTTCTTTGGACGAAAATTTCATTTTCTATTTTTTGAGTGCCCAAAATGGATTTTTTTGTGAAGAACCTAGCAAATATTTGTTGCAAAAGTGGACCAAATCAATTTTCTAAAATATTAGGTCATATTTAATGTACAATTGACCAAATGGTTGGGTGTCAAAAGCTTTTGATCCACCTCTCGTGAAAAAGACAAATTTCCGCCGATTTAGTAGGAAGCGGGTCAAATTTGAACTACAACTGCCTCATAGTTTGCTCTTTATTTTGTCCAAAAATCATTTCTAGGTACATAAGTATCTATTTAATAAGAGAAACTCCAAAAGCTTTGCAAGATTCAACCCCTAGCTACGAACGGTCATGCCCATCATTTTGACCGCATTTTGAAACGGGCATAAGAAATAAAAAAAAATCAAAAAAATTGAAAACCTTTGCATTGTGTCATTATATGTGATCTAGTTTCCAGGAAAAATAACAAACTTGGACTACAGCAAATGTCTTAAGAAAGTGTTCTCAGAAACTAGCTATCATGTATGAAGATCCATGGCTTCCAAGGCAAATGGCCAATGTTATGGCAGCATTCATGGCATAGTTTGTTCAAATGACATCATATTTTGCACAAGTTTGCATCTTGGAATGACAAACAATGTTGCCTAAGAAAGTTTTAACTTTCTTTGCACGAAAAATACATTTTCCATTTTTTGAGTGCCCAAAATGAGTTTTTTTGTGAAGGACCTACCAAATATTTGTTGCAAAATTGGACCAAATCAATTTTCTAAAATACTAGGCCATATTTAATGTATAATTGACCAAATGGTTTGGTGTCAAAAGCTTTTGATCCACCTCTCGTGAAAAAGACAAATTTCCGCCGATTTAGTAGGAAGCGGGTCAAATTTGAACTACAGCTGCCTCATAGTTTGCTCTTTATTTTTCCAAAAATAATTTCTAGGTACATAAGTATCTATTTAATCAGAGAAACTCCAAAAGTTTTGCAAGATTCAACCCCTAGCTACGAACGGTCATGCCCGTCGTTTTGACCGCATTTTGAAACGGGCATAAGAAATTCAAAAAAAAATCAAAAAAATCGAAAACCTTCGCATTGTGTCATTATATGTGACCTAGTTTCCAGAAAAAATAACAAACTTGGACTACAGCAAATGTCTTAAGAAAGTGTTCTCAGAAACTAGCTATCATGTATGAAGATCCATGGCTTCCAAGGCAAATGGCCAATGTTATGGCAGCATTCATGGCATAGTTTGTTCAAATGACATCATATTTTGCACAAGTTTGCATCTTGGAATGACAAACAATGTTGCCTAAGAAAGTTTTAACTTTCTTTGCACGAAAAATTCATTTTCCATTTTTTGAGTGCCCAAAATGAGTTTTTTTGTGAAGGACCTACCAAATATTTGTTGCAAAATTGGACCAAATCAATTTTCTAAAATACTAGGCCATATTTAATGTACAATTGACCAAATGGTTGGGTGTCAAAAGCTTTTGATCCACCTCTCGTGAAAAAGACAAATTTCCGCCGATTTAGCAGGAAGCGGGTCAAATTTGAACTACATCTGCCTCATAGTTTGCTCTTTATTTTTTCCAAAAATCATTTCTAGGTACATAAGTATCTATTTAATAAGAGAAACTCCAAAAGTTTTGCAAGATTCAACCCCTAGCTACGAACGGTCATGCCCGTCATTTTGACCGCATTTTGAAACGGGCATAAGAAATTCAAAAAAATATCAAAAAAATTGAAAACCTTCGCATTGTGTCATTATATGTGACCTAGTTTCCAGGAAAAATAACAAACTTGGACTACAGCAAATGTCTTAAGAAAGTGTTCTCAGAAACGAGCTATCATGTATGAAGATCCATGGCTTCCAAGGCAAATGTCCAATGTTATGGCAACATTCATGGCATAGTTTGTTCAAATGATCTCTTATTGTACACAAGGGTGCATATTGGAATGACAAACAATGTTGCCTAAGGAATTTTTCACTTTCTTTGCACGAAAAATTCAAAAAGTGTTCATTGAATTCAAAAAATCTTCCTCTTAGTTATTATTATTGGGGTAACAGAGTTTATAATTTCTAAAGTTAACAGAGTTTATAATTTTTTCTATTTTGCATAGTTATTATTATTGGGGTAATTATATTATTGTGGAATTAAGGAACATTTTTATTTAAAATTTTAAGTATTTTAAATATATTATTTTTTCTCACTTATTTAATTAGGTTTTTTTATTATTAAACGAATGGCCTGCCTTGCCCATCTGGCTATCTGCCTGGCCCAAGTGGCCCACTGGCTCGGCCGGCAGAGGAGATGGACCTCAACCCGAGCCGGCCCCCTCTCCTCACTCTCTTTCTCTCGAGCTGGCCTCTCTCTCTCTCTTTCTCGAGCTCTCTTTGTCTCTCTGCCCCGATCCCCTTATGGCCACGGCCGATTCCAGCCGTCGCCGGCCACCTCTGCGTCCATGCTAGCCACTCACGACTCCACCTTGTGACGCTGCGCCTCCTACACCGTGTCAATTTGCTTTATCCCGCCTCCAGTGGTCTCCCGCATCACTTCCTCTCGCTAGGGTTTCGGTGGTGGGATGGACCTCGGCGGCGGCGGCCTCCTGCTCATTGCTCCGGTCATCTCCATCCCCTGGTGTTGCTCCTCGACGTCCTCTGCACCACTACTTTGTGGCATCGCCTGGGATTCGCCTCCTCCTCACCGGCCTCGACCACCTCATCGCCTGCCGCCGTGCGACGACAGTGATTTGGCCACACCGCAACCGCGGCGGTGGCGATGCTCTGCTTCGGCTACAACACATCCAAGGTGAGCTCTTCTACTCCTCCTGCTCTACTATTGGTGCTAGTGATGGACATGGCCGTGGCGATTTCGATGAGGTGCTCGTCTGGTTGATGCTCTATGGTCATACTCATGCATCAGTTCCTACTAAAGCTCTGTAGTTGTTGGTCCCATGCTATCTAGGGTTCATAGGTTCCTGTTCATGTTTGGTTGCTATCCTGTGAGCTCCTGTGATGCTCTGGTTTACATATGGATGCTATAGTTCTATAGCTATGTTCCTGGGTTTGCTAAATTGATCAGTGGCAGTGCTGATCTCTCATTGCTTCCTGTGGGACTCTATTGTTCATATAACTGAAGAATTCTTCAGTTAGAAAGCTTCCTGTTCACTGCACTACTAGAGTAGTTCATGTAGGTGTGATATATCCTCTCTGGTTTGGTCTGGTTAATTCATGGTGTTCATTACTAAATGATTCAGTCCATCTGGTATTTTTGTGAGCTCTGTTCTATTGACAGACTGGCTGTTAGTTCAATTAAATTACTGAACTTGTTATAGTTCAGTTAATGCTACTTTGTGCTGCAGTTAAGTTATGAATTCATTTCGTTTCCATTGCCCTGTTTAACTTTGTTAATATATATACTGTATTTATGTACTTGTGTGGTGACACACACATATATACTATTGCTATTACTGCTGTTATATAGGTGCAGTACTTATATCTAGCCCAGGTGCTAGTGGGTGCATGTGTTCCTATTGCAGGAATTTACCAAGTGTAAGTGGTGCTTGGTGTTCTGCATATAGCAGATCTGTTTATGTGTGCTACAAAGGCCTAATTTTTTCTACTGGTTATATATATGGACATTATCTCATCTTGCCCAGTTCCTTCTCTCCTAATTCTGGTATTGAACAGATACTCTCTTGGTCTTAGTCTTTTCTCTTCCTTCTCTTCTTTCTCTCCTAGAATCTAATAAGAACATATGCTTTTCTTGATCTTTTGCCAAGCCAATGATGCTGGTCTGAGGCTACTCTCACTGGGATATTAACAGATGCTACACTCATGCCCCTATGATGTCATAGTCCTAGCACTTCTAGGCTATCTGAGGACAAATCCCGCAAAATCCTACCTTGGGGTCTTGTTGCGGCTTGGTCTTGAGGATTCTGGCAAAACCTCCTTCTTGGGGTGTGCCTCCTCCTCCTCGCTGCTACACACTAGTTTCTCTGGTTTGGGTTTGGTCCAACTCCTGTTTGGTACTGTTGTACCAGTGGCTATCAAACTCTCTGCATGACTGGGTTGCTCTATTTATAGTGCTCTGGATGAGTGACTCAACTGTGTGCTTGGGCACCTCCTGGAGGTCTGGTGCGTGTGCTGTCGACAGTAGCTGCTTGTGTGCTGTTAAGCTCTCCTTGATGTCTATCTTATAAGCTGATGGGTGGCTAATTGCTTTGGGACTTGGCCCTGGCCGGATGGGTTGGATCTTTATCTACTTATGGCTTTATTCCGAGGATGAACAGTGGCTTCAATCTATTATCATTTGACAATAGATAACCTATAGGACTAGTGGATTTCATCTGAAACTAGTTCCTAATTAGTGGCTTAAGACAATGGAGCTAGTGCTAGTATAGGCTAGACCTTGGATTTGATCCAATGGTTTACTACTTTGTTGTCTTTGTGTTTCTTCCTAAACATGGATTGATTCTTGGCTGCTACTATTCAATGGTCATTTGGTTTACTACTTACTCCTGGTTGGCTACTCTCAAAGTTCTGATCAGTCTATTATATAACAAATGGATTTTGGCTATCATTGCCACAACTTCAAAGTGCTAGCTCCTAAATCAATGCATTTCCAGAAATGGAAATGCTACATTTTAACAATAACTATTTCTTTTGTCTTTGGTGTCTATTTTGCAGGTTGAAGATTATCAAGAAGATAGAATTAGTTTAGGGAATAAATAGTTTAGTCTAGGTCTATTCCTTCTCAAGCTTATGTAACTCAAGAAATGTAATTGTAATTTCTAATAAAGATTTCTTTATTCTTTTGTGATATTACTTTGTATTATTTATTTCAATTATTAATAAAGTTTGAATTCCCATTATCAATTATTATTTATTTATAAATGCATTTCCAATTCATATTGAATTGTACTTTTAGCACTTAAGTCCTCCAACTTATTTCTTAATCGTAATTGAACCCAAAACTCTAAATAAGAGCAAAGGTCTTGTCCAATTTTGTATTTGAATGCAAATTTAACTTAGTGATTTGAATGCAAGTTTGAAATTAACCGCAAACTCATATGCATGAATGCAATGCAATCGAATTCCCCCCCTGCTCTCATGTAACTACGGGTCATTACAGTCCCACGCGTCAGTGATATGTCAAACTTAGTATTATCCAGACACGTAAGCGGAAATTGACACATGGACATGACACACAGGCGAAACTGCTGAGGTGGCTGATACATGGACATGACACGTAGTCGAATCTGCTGAGGTGGTCGTCCAAATATTTCAAGGCATTGCAAATTAGTAAATACGACCATTTAAATTGGTCATAACCGGGTAAAAATAGGGGAAGTAAACAGTGCTATGTGCTTACGACCATTTCGTATAAGGAAACTATGACCTTTCTGGCCAAAATGGTCGTTATGTTTTCGGGTTTGGACCCTCCCAAACAGCTTACGACCAATTGGTTCGAAATGGTCATAGATTTATGACTATTTCTTCCAGGGTCACTGACAGAAGGTCACAAGTTAGCATATTTCTTGTAGTGCAGAGTACCGGAAAGGGCCTCCAGATGGGATCACGGAAGAACAGAGGCTTGCGGCGGCGGAAAGGTTTTCTCTTCTGTCTCTCTGGTATATTGGAAATATTTGGGAATTTATAGCGTTGGAATTAGGCCAGGAGGGGCTACGAGGGGCCCACAAGCCTGGGAGGCGCGCCCTCCAGGCTTGTCGCCTCCTTGTGGCTCTTTTGGTCTTCTCCCGAAGCTTTGTGGGCCTCTTCTGCTCCAGAAAAAATTAATCCAAAGTTTTTTTTTTCTCGTTTGGACTCTTTTTGATAATGATTTTCTGGAAAAAGGCAAAAACAAGCAGAAAACAACAACTGGCATTGGGCACTGGGTTAATAGGTTAGTTCCAAAAAATGATATATAATGGCATATAATTGCATATAAAACATCCAAGATTGATACTATAATAGCATGAAACTATCAAAAATTACAGATACGTTGGAGACGTATCAAGCATCCCCAAGCTTAATTCCTGCTCGTCCTCGAGTAGGTAAATGATAAAAACAGATTTTTTGATGTGGAATGCTACCTAACATGTTTCATCATGTAATCTCTCTCTTACGGTATGAATAATAAGATCCGAATGATTCAAAGCAATAGTCTATAGTTTGATATAAAGACATCAATACCCAGGCATACTAATAAACAATCATGTCTTTCAAAATAAAAATGCTAAAGAACATTATCCCTACAAAGTCATATAATCCTTTCATGCTCCATCTTCTTAACACAAAATATTTATCATGCACTACCCCGATGACAAGCCGAGCAATTGGTTCATACTTTTTAACGCGCTTTAGCTTTTTCAACCCCCACGCAATACATGAGCGCAAGCCATGAATATAGCACTATGGGTGGAATAGAGTGTGGTGGTAGAGTTAAATAAGGGGAAGTCAAAAATAAGAAGATAGTCTCACATCAACGAGGCTAATCAACGGGCTATGGAGATGCCCATCGATTGATGTCAATGCGAGTAGTAGGGATTGCCATGCAATGGATGCACTAAGAGCTATAAGTGTATGAAAGCTCAACATGAAAACTAAGTGGGTGTGCCTCCAACTTGCTTGCTCATGAAGACCTCGGGCATTTGAGGAAGCCCATCATCGGAATATACAAGCCAAGTTCTATAATGAAAAATTCCCACTAGTATATGAAAGTGACAAAATAGGAGACTCTCTATATGAAAAACATGGTGCTACTCTGAAGCACAAGTGTGGAAAAAGGATAGTAACATTGCGAAAAGCTCCTTCAGTGCACGACGTCCACTGGTACGCTTATCCCGACCATGTACCTGCATATGGATCAACAATCTGCATTTATGTGGTTGTGTATAACAATATTGAGTCTCGTTTACTGCAGGTAGTATTGCACACCCGGCCTCCCGTATTATTGAAACGCTGGCCCTGGATTCCACTAGCAGCAGTCAAGTCGATGCCCCATCCAGACCCTTAATAGGCAGCAATCTGGTGCTTGTTGTATGCAGTACCAAAGTTGGCACAAGACACAGACCTGCCATGGTGGACCAACTCCCTCGACCATCCGAATTTTTATAATCTTTTTTTCAGTGTTTGACGCATGATCACGATTACCGTGTCTGAATATTAGGATCTCCCAGATTTCTAATTACGTTGCACCAAAATAATCTTAGTCGGTATTTTCGACATGTGAGAAACATCTTTGCCCATGCGCTAATCACTTCCGACAAATGCATCATTAACCAACGCTAATCATAATTAGATCAAATTGTTAAGAGAGGCGATCTGCTTCTCCATTAACAACTCGTCCCGGGCCACACGCATCAACTCCAGCACTCGCTTTTACCCCCCCCCCCAAACACGTCGCACTATACCAGATGTTTGCCTAATGTTTCACACCCCGGTTTTGACCAAATAATCTTGCAAGGCGCACCACCCCACCGCTCAAAACATTTAATGTTCTTCTTCCCCCTGCTAGACCCTCACCAACCAAGAAGCACCACACCCCACCACGCTGCAGAAATAATGGATGAGTAACCAGCCACCGCCTCGCAGGTCAGGCATACAGCGATCTGGGCGGCTGTAGTTTGAACCTTGTCGATTTGTCAACGAGCAGGATTTATTCGATTCCCTGCCCAGGTATGCAATTTTGTAGATCAACAGCTGAAACCCCTTAATTTTTCTCTTAGATCCCCAATTCATGTTGGTGCTTACGTTCTTAGCGGAATCAAACCACAAATAGCAATCATTGTTCAGATTGACTCGCATAGTCATGGCCGCACTAAAATCCTTGCACTACACCGTTTGTAGTTTTCTTAACTATATTGAATCTTGTCACCAAGATTTATATCCCCGTCGTCAGATCGTCGAGATAAAGCACGATGCCTAGCCGCCGTCACGCCATTGGACAGCCCAATCCTCAAGGTAGTCACACTCAAGGTGTCGATAATGTTGAAGATCCAGCCAGGCACACGCTAGCAGATGCAACACTTACATCTCAGATATCTATCCAGAAGTTTTGTTGCGTGGTGTCCCAGTTTAGCAATTTCAAGCGCAGTCTTGTTACCGAGACTGGATTCGGAGGGTTAATGCATTTAAAAATAACGCACAAGCTGAATCTGAAATTCAGTTCATCCCTGATGGTCAGAGTAGATTCAGAAGAATGCATTTTAGAACTCGATCAATCAAGGAAGATACCAATCATGAACCAACCACAAAAAAAGCAAAAAACAAACGAACCTTAGCTGCCCGTCCATGTTAACGAACTCCATTGTTCCTGCTGTTCGGAAATTGATGAATGCAGATACGAGCGCACCCCCCTTGCTGCTAGCGTTTTGGGTCGAGGCCCCAGCCTGGTCTTGTTAAGTTATATGAAGCACTGTTCACGTGAAACCAGTGGGGCCCAGCACACCCCCATGCAACTAGCACAGTTGTCTGGCCCAGGTTGGGCAACACTAGCATAACGCATGCAACTGGACCTGTGCTGATTTCGGCATCGGATCCCAGAGCACTGGCACAAGAGCGTGAGAATAGGAGGCGCTGAACTATCTATACAAGACCGTAACATGAGTACATAGCTCTTAAATACAGAAAGTATGGTGTCGGATATATCTGCTATATTACACGCTAGCACTGGTTCATTCCATCTCGATGCATGCAGTGCACGACGGGGATAAAGTGCGCCAATGCCGCCGTGCACTGAAAGTGCGCTTCGAGTAACATTGCCCCTTCTCTCTTTTTCTCTCATTTTTTTCGTGGGCTCTTTTTGTTGGGGAACGTTGCATGGGAAACAAAAAATTTCCTACGCACACACAAGATCTATCCATGGTGATGAGCATCTACGAGAGGGAGAGTGAATCTACATACCCTTGTAGATCGCTAAGCGGAAGCGTTAAGAGAAGCGGTTGATGTAGTCGAACGTCTCCGCGATCCAAATCGCAAGTCGTCCCTCGATCTGATCACGAACTAGTGCCGAACGGACGGCACCTCCGCGTTCAACACACGTACGGCTTGATGATGCCTTCACCTCCTCGATCCAGCGAGCGATGGTGAAGTAGTAGATGAGTTCCGGCAACATGACGGCGTGGTGATGGTGGTGAGGAACAATCTCTGCAGGGCTTCGCCAAGCACTACGGAGATTATGACGGGAGAACTAGAGGGTTAGGGTTGCCGACACACGGCTTGGGAAATCTTGATGTTTCACGTGTGCTAGCCCTGCCCCTCTATTTATATGTTGAGCCTTGGGGTCTAAACTTGGAGTAAAAGCCTCCTCCAGGTCGGTTTTGCCCGCACAAGGTCGGTTTGGCCCGCAGGGAAAGAGTCTAACTCGGATCACAAGCGGTAGTACCGCTCACGAGCGGTAGTACCGCTTGAGCGGTAGTACTGCCTTACCAGCGGTAGTACCGCTTAAGGCAGCAGCAAAACTTCCTTTTGCACTTTCCAATACCTCGTGGGCTTTACCCCTTTGGCCCATATAAAGTGTTGCTGCACCCGAACACTTCGGTAAACATCCGGAACTCCTTCCGGTGAATTCCGGAACCCTTCCAGAGATCAAAACACTATTATCACATATATCAATCTTTACCTCCGAACTCTTCCGGAGATCCTCCTCATGCCCGGGATCTTATCCGGGACTCCGAACAACCTTCGGTCACCAACAAAATAACTCAACTATACTAATCATCACCAAACGTTAAGTGTGTAGACCCTACGGGTTCGAGAACTATGTAGACATGACCGAGACACCTCTACGGCCAATAACCAATAGCGGGACCTGGATGCCCATATTGGCTCCTACATATTCTATGAAGATCTTTATCGGTCGAACCTCTATGTCAAGGATTCAGTTAATCCCGTATACTGTTCCCTTTGTTCTTCGGTATGTTACTTGCCCGAGATTCGATCGTCGGTATCTCTATACCTAGTTCAATCTCGTTACCGGCAAGTCTCTTTACTCGTTCCGTAATACAAGATCTCGTGGCTAACACTTTAGTCACATTGCTTGCAAGGCTCATTGTGATGTTGTATTACCGAGTGGGCCCTGAGATACCTCTCCGTCACACGGAGTAACAAATCCCAGTCTTGATCCATGCCAACCCAACAGACATCCTCGGAGATACCTGTAGAGCACCTTTATAGTCACCCAGTTATGTTGCGACGTTTGATACACACAAGGTACTCCTCCGATGTCAGGGAGTTGCATGATCTCATGGTCATAGGAACAGATACTTGACATGCAGAAAACAATAGCAATAAACTGACACGATCATATGCTACGTTCGTAGTTTGGGTCTTGTCCATCACATCATTCTCCTAATGATGTGATCCCGTTATCAAATGACATCTCATGTCTATGGCTAGGAAACCTTAACCATCTTTGATCAACGAGCTAGTTAACTAGAGGCTTACTAGGGACACAGTGTTGTCTATGTACCCACACATGTATTTGAGTTTCCAATCAATACAATTATAGCATGGATAATAAACGATTATCATGAACAAGGAAATATAATAATAACCAATTTATTATTGCCTCTAGGGCATATTTCCAACAGTCTCCCACTTGCACTAGAGTCAATAATCTAGTTCACATCACTATGTGATTTATATTGTAATGAATCGAACACCCATGCAGTTCTGGTGTTGTTCATGTTTAGCCCTTGGAAGAGGTTTAGTCATCGGATCTGCAACATTCAGATCCGTGTGTACTTTGCAAATATTTATGTCGTCCTCCTTGATGTAATCGCGGATGGAATTGAAACGTCGCTTTATGTGTCTGGTCCTCTTGTGAAATCTTGGTTCCTTGGCTAGAGCAATGGCACCAGTATTATCACAAAACAAAGTCATTGGGTTAAGCGCACTAGGCACTACTCCAAGATCTGTCATGAACTCCTTCATCCAGACACCTTCCTTCGCCGCCTCCGAGGCAGCGATGTACTCCGCTTTGCATGTAGAATCAGCTACCACGCTTTGCTTGGAACTGCACCAGCTAACCGCACCCCCATTAAGAATAAATACGTATCCGGTTTGCGACTTAGAGTCATCCGGATCAGTGTCAAAGCTTGCATCGACGTAACCCTTTACGACGAGCTCTTGATCACCTCCATAAACGAGAAACATGTCCTTAGTCCTTTTCAGGTACTTCAGGATATTCTTGACCGGCGTCCAGTGTTCCATTCCTGGATCACTTTGAAACCTTCCGACCATACTTATGGCAAGGCTGACATCGGGTCTTGTGCACAGCATTGCATACATGATAGAGCCTATGGCTGAAGCATAGGGGATGACACTCATCTTTTCTCTATCTTCTGCAGTCACTGGGCATTGAGTCTTACTCAACTTCACACCTTGCAATACAGGCAAGAACCCCTTCTTGGACTGATCCATTTTGAACTTCTTCAAAACTTTGTCAAGGTATGTGCTTTGTGAAAGTCCTATTAAGCGTCTCGATCTATCTCTATAGATCTTGATGCCTAATATGAAAGCAGCTTCTCCTAGGTCCTTCATTGAAAAACTCTTGTTCAAATATTCCTTCACGCCTTCCAACATTTCTATATTGTTTCCAATCAGCAATATGTCATCCACATATAATATTAGAAACGCTATAGAGCTCCCACTCACTTTCTTGTAAATACAAGCTTCTCCGTAAACTTGTATAAACTCGAACGCTTTGATCACCTCATCAAAGCGAAGATTCCAACTCCGAGATGCTTGCACCAGTCCATAAATGGATCGCTGGAGTTTGCAAACTTTGTCAGCATTCTCTGGATCGACAAAACCTTCTGGTTGCATCATATACAACTCTTCCTTAAGGAAACCGTTAAGGAACGCTGTTTTGACATCCATCTGCCAAATTTCATAATTGAAAAAGGCAACTATTGCTAACATGATTCTGACGGACTTAAGCATCGCTACGGGTGAGAAGGTCTCATCGTAGTCAACTCCTTGAACTTGTGAAAAACCCTTTGCCACAAGTCGAGCTTTATAGACGGTGACATTACTGTCCGCGTCCGTCTTCCTCTTAAAGATCCATTTGTTCTGAATGGCCTTACGCCCTTCAGGTAATACTTCCAAAGTCCACACTTTGTTTTCATACATGGATCCCATCTCGGATTTCATGGCCTCTAACCACTTCTCGGAATTTGGGCCCATCATTGCTTCTCCATAGCTCGTAGGTTCATCGTTGTCCAACAACATGACCTCTAAGACAGGGTTGCCGTACCACTCAGGAGCAGTACGCGTCCTTGTCGACCTACGAGGTTCGATAGTAACTTGATCCGAAGCTTCATGATCATCATCATTAACTTCCCCTTCAGCTGATGTAGGCTCTACAGAAACATCTTTCTGCGTTGCGCTACTTTCAGGTTGAAGTAAAGGTTCAACAACCTCATCAAGTTCTATCTTCCTCCCACTCAATTCTTTCGAGAGAAACTCTTTCTCAAGAAATGTTCCGTTTTAGCGACAAACACTTTGCCTTCGGATCTGAGGTAGAAGGTATACCCAACTGTCTCTTTTGGGTATCCTATGAAGACGCATTTCTCCGTTTTGGGTTCCAGCTTTTCAGGCTGAAGCTTTTTGACATAAGCATCACATCCCCAAACTTTAAGAAACGACAGCTTTGGCTTCTTGCGAAACCAAAGTTCATATGGCGTTGTCTCAACGGATTTCGATTGTGCCCTATTTAAAGTGAATGCAGCTGTCTCTAATGCATAACCCCAAAACGATAGTGGCAAATCGGCAAGAGACATCATAGATCGCACCATATCCAATAAGGTTCGATTACGACGTTCGGACACACCATTACGCTGTGGTGTTCCAGGCGGTGTTAGTTGTGAAACAATTCCACATTGTCTTAAGTGACTGCCAAACTCATAACTCAGATATTCTCCTCCTCGATCAGATCGTAGGAATTTAATCTTCTTGTTACGATGATTCTCAACTTCACTCTGAAATTGTTTGAACTTTTCAAATGTTTCAGACTTGTGTTTCATTAAGTAAATATACCCATATCTACTTAAGTCATCAGTGAAGGTGAGAAAGTAACGATAACCACCGCGCGCCTCAATACTCATCGGACCGCACACATCAGTATGTATGATTTCCAATAAGTCACTTGCCCGTTCCATTGTTCCAGAGAACGGCGTTTTAGTCATCTTGCCCATGAGGCATGGCTCACATGTGTCAAGTGATTCAAAATCAAGTGACTCCAAAAGTCCATCAGCATGGAGCTTCCTCATGCATTTTACGCCAATATGACCTAAACAGCAGTGCCACAAGAAAGTGGTATTATCATTATCAATTCTACATCTTTTGGCATCAATGTTATGAACATGTGTATCATTACTATCGAGATTCAATAAGAATAAACCCCTCACATCGGGTGCATGACCATAAAAGATATTACTCATATAAATAGAACAACCATTATTCTCTGATTTAAATGAGTAACTGTCTCGCAATAAACAAGATCCAGATATAATGTTCATGCTTAACGCAGGCACTAAATAACAATTATTCAGGTTCATCACTAATCCCGATGGTAATCGAAGAGCGAGCGTGCCGATGGCGATCACATCAACCTTGGAACCATTTCCCACGCGCATCGTCACTTCGTCCTTTGCCAGCCTCCGTCTATTCCGTAGTTCCTGTTTTGAGTTGCAAATATGAGCAACCGCACCGGTATCAAATACCCAGGCACTACAACGAGAGTTGGTAAGGTACACATCAATAACATGTATATCATATATACCTTGTTTGTTGTTGGCCGCCTTCTTGTCAGCCAAATACTTGGGGCAGTTCCGCTTCCAGTGTCCAGTTCCCTTGCAATGAAAACACACAGTTTCTGGTTTGGGTCCAGCCTTGGGTTTCTTCACGAGAGGAGCAACTGCTTTGCCACTCTTGGAGTTACCCTTCTTACCCTTGCCATTTTTCTTGAAACTAGTGGTTTTATTGACCATCAACACTTGATGCTCCTTCTGAATTTCAGACTCAGCGGCTTTCAGCATCGCAAACAGCTCGGCGACTGACTTGTTCATCCCGTGCATGTTATAGTTCAACACGAAGCTCTTGTAGCTAGGTGGCAATGATTGAAGAACTCTGTCAGTGATAGCCTCTGGCGGAAGGGGCATCCCCAATTCAGCCAGACGGGTGGAGTACCCAGACATTCTGAGTACGTGATCACTGATAGACCCGTTCTCCTCCATCTTGCAAGCATAGAACTTATCGGAGATCTCATATCTCTCGATCCAGGCATTCTTCTGAAAGATAAACTTCAACTCCTGGAACATCTCATATGCTCCATGACGTTCAAAACGTCTTTGAAGTCCCGGTTCTAAGCCATACAATATTGCACATTGAACTATTGAGTAATCTTCAGAACGAGCCTGCCAGGCGTTCACAACGTCTAGAGACTCAACTGGAGCGGGTGGATCACCAAGCGGTGCATCAAGGACATAAGCCTTCTGGGAAGCCGTAAGGATAATCCTTAGATTACGGGTCCAGTCCACAAAGTTACTTCCATCATCTTTCAACTTAGCTTTCTCTAGGAACGCATTAAAATTCAGGGGTGCTACTGCGCGAGCCATGATCTACAACATAAATATTGCAAAAACAACTTAGACTATTGTTCTAGATAATGAGTTTAGTTAATCATATTACTTAAAAACTCCCACTCAAATTGACATCCCTCCGGTCATTCGAGTGTAACATGATCCAAATCCACCAACTCAAGTCCGATCATCACGTGAGTTGAGGTGGTTTCAATGGTGAACATCTTCATGTTGATCATATCTACTATATGACTCATGTTCGACCTTTCGGTCTCTTGTGTTCCGAGGCCATGTCTGTACATGTTAGGCTCGTCAAGTTTAACTCGAGTGTTCCGCACGTGCAACATGGCTTACACCCGTTGTATGTGAACGTAGAGTCTATCACACCCGATCATCACGGCGTGTCTCGAAACGATGAACTTTCGCAACGGTGCACACTCGGGGAGAACACAATTTTATCTTGAAATTTAAGTGAGGGATCACCTTATAATGCTACCGTCGTCCTAAGCAAAATAAGATGCAAAAAAAGGATTAACATCACATGCAAATCATAAGTGACATGATATGGCCATGAACTTGTGCTTTTGATCTCCATCTTCAAAGCACCGGCATGATCTCCATCATCTTGATCTCCATCAACGTGTCGCCATGAAGTTGTCGCGCCGACTGTTGCTTCCACGACTATTGCTAACTTAAAGCGATAAAGTAAAGCAAAACGGCAAAAATAATTAAAGACAACTCTATGGCTCCTGCCAGTTGCCGTACTCATCGACATGCAAGTCGTGATATTCTATACAACACATGATCATCTCATACATCACATATATCTCATCATGTAATTGGCCATATCACATCACAACATACCCTGCAAAAACAAGTTAGACGTCCTCTAATTGTTGTTGCAAGTTTTACGTGGCTGCTACGGGTTTGCAAGAACCGTTCTTACCTACGCAAAACCACAACGTGGTGTAGTGATTGCTTTTTGATCTTCTAAAAGAACCCTCTTCATTGAAATTGATCCAACTAAAGTGAGAGAGACAGATACCCGCTAGCCATCTTTATGCAACGAAGTTACATGTCAGTTGAAGGAACCGGTCTCTCGTAAGCGTACGAGTAATGTTGGTCCGGGCCGCTTCATCTCACAATACCGCCGAATCAAGTATCAACTAGTAACGGCAAGCAATATGTATACACCCACGCCCACAACTCGTTTGTGTTCTACTCGAGATCTCATCTACGCATAGACCTAGCTCTGATACCACTGTTGGGGAACGTTGCATGGGAAACAAAATTTTTCCTACGCACACACAAGATCTATCCATGGTGATGAGCATCTACGAGAGGGAGAGTGAATCTACATACCTTTGTAGATCGCTAAGCGGAAGCGTTAAGAAACGCGGTTGATGTAGTCGAACGTCTCCGCGATCCAAATCGCAAGTCGTCCCTCGATGCGATCACGAACTAGTGCCGAACGGACGGCACCTCCGCGTTCAACACACGTACGGCTTGATGACGCCTTCACCTCCTCGATCCAGCGAGCGATGGTGAAGTAGTAGATGAGTTTCGGCAGCACGACGGCGTGGTGATGGTGGTGAGGAACAATCTCTGCAGGGCTTCGCCAAGCACTACGGAGATTATGACGGGAGAACTAGAGGGTTAGGGTTGCCGACACACGGCTTGGGAAATCTTGATGTTTCACGTGTGCTAGCCCTGCCCCTCTATTTATATGTTGAGCCTTGAGGTCTAAACTTGGAGTAAAAGCCTCCTCCAGGTCGGTTTTGCCCGCACAAGGTCGGTTTGGCCCGCAGGGAAAGAGTCTAACTCGGATCCCTGCAGTACCGCTCACGAGCGGTAGTACCGCTTGAGCGGTAGTACCGCTTCACAGCGGTAGTACCGCTTACGCGGTAGTACTGCCTTACCAGCGGTAGTACCGCTTAAGGCAGCAGCAAAACTTCCTTTTGCACTTTCCAATACCTCGTGGGCTTTACCCCTTTGGCCCATATAAAGTGTTGCTGCACCCGAACACTTCGGTAAACATCCGGAACTCCTTCCGGTGAATTCCGGAACCCTTCTAGAGATCAAAACACTATTATCACATATATCAATCTTTACCTCCGAACTCTTCCGGAGATCCTCGTCATGTCCGGGATCTTATCCGGGACTCCGAACAACCTTCGGTCACCAACAAAATAACTCAACTATACTAATCGTCACCAAACGTTAAGTGTGTAGACCCTGCGGGTTCGAGAACTATGTAGACATGACCGAGACACCTCTACGGCCAATAACCAATAGCGGGACCTGGATGCCCATATTGGCTCCTACATATTCTACGAAGATCTTTATCGGTCGAACCTCTATGTTAAGGATTCAGTTAATCCCGTATATTGTTCCCTTTGTTCTTCGGTATGTTACTTGCCCGAGATTCGATCGTCGGTATCTCTATACCTAGTTCAATCTCGTTACCGGCAAGTCTCTTTACTCGTTCCGTAATACAAGATCTCGTGGCTAACACTTTAGTCACATTGCTTGCAAGGCTCATTGTGATGTTGTATTACCGAGTGGGCCCTGAGATACCTCTCCGTCACACGGAGTAACAAATCCCAGTCTTGATTCATGCCAACCCAACAGACATCCTCGGAGATACCTGTAGAGCACCTTTATAGTCACCCAGTTACGTTGCGACGTTTGATACACACAAGGTACTCCTCCGATGTCAGGGAGTTGCATGATCTCATGGTCATAGGAACAGATACTTGACATGCAGAAAACAATAGCAATAAACTGACACGATCATATGCTACGTTCGTAGTTTGGGTCTTGTCCATCACATCATTCTCCTAATGATGTGATCCCGTTATCAAATGACATCTCATGTCTATGGCTAGGAAACCTTAACCATCTTTGATCAACGAGCTAGTTAACTAGAGGCTTACTAGGGACACAGTGTTGTCTATGTACCCACACATGTATTTGAGTTTCCAATCAATACAATTATAGCATGGATAATAAACGATTATCATGAACAAGGAAATATAATAATAACCAATTTATTATTGCCTCTAGGGCATATTTCCAACACTTTTTGGCCTATTTTTTTTCGTCCGGAGTCTCATCCCGACTTGTGGGGGAATCATGGTCTCCGTCATCGTTTCCTCACTGGGACAATGCTCTAATAATGATGATCATTACACTTTTATTTACTTACAACTCAAAATTACAACTCGATACTAGAACAAATATATGATTCTATGAATGCCTCTGGCAGTGTACCAGGATGTGCAATGATACTAGCGTAACATGTATAAAAATGATGAACGGTGGTTGAGCCACAAATACTATGTCAGCTATATGATCATGCAAAGCAATATGACAATGATGATGTGTGTCATAAAAAATGGAACGGTGGAAGTTGCATGGCAATATATCTCGGAATAACTATGGAAATGTCATGATAGGTAGGTATGGTGGCTGTTTTGAGGAAGATATACGGAGGCTTATGTGTGATAGAGCGTATCATATCACGGGGTTTGGATGCACCGGCGAAGTTTGCACCAACTCTCGATGTGAGAAAGGGCAATGCACGGTACCGAAGAGGCTAGCAAATTGCGGAAAGGTGAGAGTGCGTATAATCCATGAACTCATATTAGTCATAAAGAACTCACATACTTATTGCAAAAGTTTATTAGCCCTCGAAGCAAAGTACTACTACGCATGCCCCTAGGGGGATAGATTGGTAGGAAAAGACCATCGCTCGTCCCCGACCGCCACTCATAAGGTAGACAATCAAGAATAAATCATGCTCCAACTTCCTAGCATAACGACAGATCATACGTGCATGCTTCGGGAATCACAAACCTTAACACCAATATTCTTACTAAACCACAATTATCTACTAGCACATCCCACATATTACCATTTTAATATCGCAAAACTATTGCAAGGAATCAAACTTATCATATTCAGTGATCTACATGAAAGTTTTTATTATATCCCTCTTGAATACCTATCATATCAGGACCAAATTCATAACCCGCGCATATTACTATTGCTATTCACTAGACTCTCAAAAAGATATAAGTGAAGCATGAGAGTGCAACTATTTCTTTAAAATATAACCACCGCCATGCTCTAAAAGATATAAGTGAATCACTAGAGCAACTGCCTAGCTCAAAAGATATAAGTGAAGCACATAGAGTATTCTAACAAATCACGAATAATTTGTGTCTCTCTCAAAAAGGTGTGTTCAGCAAAGACGATTGTGGCAAACTAAAAAGCAAACAAACTATATCACAAGACGCTCCAAGTAAAACACATATCATGTGATGAATAAAAATATAGCTTCAAGTGAGTTACCGATAGATTGTAGACGAAAGAGGGGATGCCCCGGAAGGCATCCCCAAGCTTAGACGCTTGAGTCTTCCTTGAATATTACCTTGGGGTGCCTTGGGCATCCCCAAGCTTAGGCTCTTGCTGTTCCTTATTCCTTTATCCATCGTAGTCTCACCCAAAACTTGAAAACTTCAGCACACAAAACTCAAGAGAAATCTCGTGAGATCCGTTAGTATAACAAACAAATCTTAAACTTTAGGTACTGTTATAAATTGATTCATATTTAATATTGGCATAATGTTACTGTACTCCAACTTCTCCATGACTCATACCCCCCAATACGATCCATAGATTCATCAAAATAAGCAAATTATGCAACAAAAACAGAATCTGTTTAAAACAGAACAGTCTGTAAAGACCTGAATTAATGTCATGCTTTTGTAACTCCAAAAATTCTGAAAAATTAGAAAACGTGGGCAATTCATATATCAATATTGTGTAAAAAATTCAGAATTTTATCACGCTCCAGCAAAAAATCAAAATTCCAGTACTGGACGCAAAAGTTTCTATTTTCCAACAACATCAATCATACTATCTTTCAAATCATCCCAAAGACATTACTTGGCACAAACACTAATTAAAAGATAAAAACATAATCATAACAGAGGCTATAATTGTGTAAACACACAAAACAGAAATAAAAGCAAAATTTTAAGATAAATATTGGGTTGCCTCTAAAAAATTTAAGACGTATTAACAATTTTTTTAAGATGTACCAACTGGCTAGGTCAGCTCATGTCTCGCGCGGGGGCTCAATGCAATGCATCGATCGATCAGGCCAGCATACTAGAAAAATGTACAAGGGCTAAAATAAATGTGATAGTCATAAAACCAGATACAAGTATAAACTAAGAGTGGGTGCACTCCATATGATATAGAACACCAGACAAAAGTTTGGCAATAAACCAGATGAAATAGTAGCTAAGTTGCAACTAAAAAATTTAGAACTCTCACACTAAAATAAACTACATGGTTAGTTGAAGCTGACGACGTCTCTATAATAATGTTCTTGCTGCTTTTCCTGAATCATCTATCCGTTTGTTCGGTTTGGTCAAAATCCTTGTCGCCTGCCTCGACATGCCCCTTAACAATGCAACATACAACTGTCCACAAGATAACACATGCTTCAGAAGGTAAATAGCAACATTTGGAATGGTCTGACCCCGCACCTAATTAATGGTCATCACATACCTCAAGCGGATGGAGAAATGTTTTCTCTTAAGCCCGAAGGAAAGTGAGATATCCTCAGAGGGTGATAATGGACCCTAGTTATGAATGACAAAGGTACCTCTCACCTTCAGCTGGGTGAGCATACACAACTCTTCCAATTTGCCCACCAATTTCCTTACATTCCACTTCTTCTTCTTGTAGCCCACACAAATGTTATGGAAACCCTCTATACAACCATGTCTATGCTTTAGGGTTCTTCTTTTCACAAAACACATAAAATATTCTGAAAACCCTCAATACAACCCTATGTACTCAGTAAGCACACCCTTGAAAGAGGACAAAAGGCATAATAATATGCAACTCAGTTAGATTTACATATGCACGCCTCTTTTGTACATTATTCTTCTCCTATTAAGTTATCAATGATGAGATGCTTTCAGTTTTAAAAAGCGAACATGAACCCCTCAAAAAAATCAGAAGTTTCAAATTTACATATGTTTTTTTTTAACAATTTCGCACAATTGCAGAGAGTAGCATACATAGGGAGTTAGAAATAATGAGGTACACAATTTAAACAAAAAACATTTGTAGGTAAACACGTAAAAATTCGAATTCGTGAACTATGGTGAACCTCCTACATCGCTTAGCCAAAATGTCGAGTGAACTGTGAACCTCTCGAGTTATCTCAAGTCGCGAACGACACGATGGCGCTGAGCCACCTCCGCCATGCGCCGCTCGCGCTCCGCCTCGCGCTCCCGTCCATTGCCTGCTCCTCTCCCGCCACCCGCCGCCTCTTACTCTTTGCGCCGGCGCGCCCGTGGCGCCTCCTCTCCACCGCCTCGAAGCCGCGCTCGCTCGCCACCGCCGCTGCCGCCGAGGCCGACAACACCAGCGCGGGCACCGACGGCTTCTTCGCCGAGGACAGCACGTCCTGGAAGTCCCTTGGCATCTCCGACCGGCTCGCGTCCGCCTTGCACGGCACAGGGCTCGAGAGACCCTCGCTGGTCCAGGTAACTCTTGTTCCACCTCGCCGCTGCTGGTCTCTGCGCAGTGCGTGCTCGACGAAATGCCTGAGCCCGCGTTGCAATGTTTTCATATACCTTTTCAGCGTCAGCTTTTCATTTGGTAGATCGAACCTCCTATATGTGTTTTCATCTACAGTTGCCATATATACTATATCACTAAGCTCCCTAGGAATGGAGGCCTCTCATTCAATTGAGGTCACCAATTTGGAATTGGGTCACCGATTTTGACCGGGTCAACAATCTCTCACTCAATTCTTTTAATTCACTGTGCTCTCTAATTTTGGAGCTCTCTCATTGCATTGAGAAATTATATTGGATTTGGTTCATGATTTTGACTGGGTCAAGAATTTTTCAAATCAATCGGAAGCAGCCGGCCTATAAAAACATATCAACCCCGTGCACCCTCACCTGGAAAAAAGAAGCCTCAACATGTGATACTTTGGCATGAATATAGTACATGCATACACCACCGCAGAAAATTTTCCCACATAAGTATGAGTTGATTAGCAGACAATAAAAAATCACACCGCGAAAGACCCACCAAAACACCGTGTTATATGAATAAAAAAGAAAACACACTCCATCATCTTCCCCACTAACCAAACCAAATACTCACTTCGTACCAAAATATAAGGTGTATTAGTTTATTGATGAAAAGTCAAATTTCTTTAACTTTGACCAAGTTCAGAGCCAAAAATACCGACATCCACAGTATTAGATAAATAAAATATTAAAATTCATTTCATGATGAATCTAAAAACCAGATTTGATATTATGGATATTGATATATTTCTACACAAATGTGGTCAAACTTAAAGAGGTTTGACTTTTTAAAAAACTAATACACCTTATATTTTGAAATAGATGAAGTAAATAAATTATAAAAATCCAATAACATCAACGGCGCAGCAAAGCGCGTCCAACCCTTCTAGTAGGGATGATTTAGCCTGGTCTCCGTTCATGTTAAGTGATCGAGCAGTCTGAGCTTGTAATATTCTTCGAGTCCCAATGTTAAATAACCTATCAGTCCACTCCCTGTCTCTTGGAAACACGGAAGTCCTTTCTAGTGCAGAATTCATGTGCGCTGCTAGCTGTTGTGAAGATTTTAGCTTCCTGCATCGCATGCCTAAACTACATGTGGTGATTAGTTAGATAAGTAGATGTGGATGCCCCCTACCTATTCTTGCTCGTGGCGGATGTCCTCCAAAAGCAGATCAAGCAGGATGGAGTGATGATGCACCCTCTGGTTGATGGCGCCCCACCGCTTGCCCTTCAGTACGCCGATGATACCCTCATCATCATGCGAACTGAGTTGGGTGCGGTTAGGCGCCTAAAGGACATCTTGGATGACTTTGCGGTCGCGACGGGGCTGATCATCAATTTTCACAAGAGCATGGTGGTGCCCATGCATGTTCGTGACGACGACCTACGCGACATGGTTCAGGTGCTGGGCTGCGGCCTTGGGAGCTTTCCTCAAGTCTACCTCGGTCTGCCGCTCTCCAACCGCAAGCTCTCAATGGACGACTTCCTCCCGCTCATCGCCAAGGCCGAGCGCTACCTCTCCGGCTGGTGAGCGCAACTGCTCTCCTTCGGAGGGCGCCTGGTGCTGCTCAATGCTATGCTGGACGCGTTGCCCACCTACGCCATGGCGGCGATGGAGCTCCCTCCGTCGGTTCTCCGTGCAATCGACGCCCTGCGTCGCTCCTTCCTTTGGACCGCGTCGGACAAGGCGTCGGGGGCCCAATGCCTGGTGGCCTGGGATAGGGTGGTCCGCCCCAAGGAGGAAGGCGGGCTCGGGGTGCGTGCACTGCCGGTCCAAAACCGCTGCCTCCTGATGAAGCTGCTATATCGCCTACACTCGCGTCAGGACGCGCCCTGGGCCCGTTGGGTGTGGACCGAGCTCGGACGCTCGTTGCTAACCCCGTCCTCTCTCCCAGGCCCTCACTGGTCCTCCCTGGACCAGCTCATGCCTAGTGTACAGAGCGATCTCCCGCGTCTCCATCGGCGACGGGTGCACCACCGCGTTCTGACCGGACTCGTGGCTGCCCGGCGGTGCTCTGTCTGTGCAGATGAGCTCGCTCTTCTCCCACACCACCATGCCCGCGGTTTCCGTCGCCCACGTCGTCGCATTTGGCCTCGATGGCGTGCTTGTACCCCGTTTGAACCACGCCGGCGCCCGGGAGAGCGGTGCCCTGCTGCCCATCCTTCAGGAGGTGGGCATGTCGGCGGCCCCCGACGAGCGGACCCTTCGCCATGGCTGCGCGAAGGGCGCGTTGCTCTCCTCGGCCGGCGTCTACCAGCTCTGTCACTTTGGTGGCATGCAGGTGCCCTTCGTCGACTTCGTGTGGAAGAACTACGCCCCCAGCCGGGTCCGTTTCTTCGCCTGGTTCCTGGTTCAGGCTCAGATACACACGAGAGACGTGCTCCTGCGGAAGCACATCATTGCGTCGGCAGGCGCTGGCTGTCCCCTTTGCGCTTCGCCTCTCGAGACGGCTGATCATCTCATCTTCAGCTGCCCCTTTGCTCGTCGGTTCTGGGAATTTGTAGGTCTGAATCAACCGGATGTTGCCTCTGTCAGGTCGCTCCACCTGCTGTCTCCCCCATGCTCGGTGCCAACGCGAACGGGCCCCACCTTTCTGCTACTTTGCTGCTGGCAATTGTGGAACCGCCGCAATGCGGTTGTCTTCCAGGGTGTGCCGCCATCGATCCCCCGGCTGCTGAAACTCTGCAGGGAAGACGCCGTGCTGTGGAGGGTGCGGCTGCCTGTAGCTCTCAAGCCAGCAGCTGATGCCTGGTTAGCCCTGCTTTGCATGCTCTCTGCCTGCCTAGCTTAGGCCCGATCTTGCGTCCCCCACCTCTCTCTACCCCCCTCTCTGTTCCATGCTGCTCATCTGGGCGTTTGGCCCCCTATAATAATGATAAAACTCAGGTGGGGACCCCCCCCCCCCCCCCCCCCCCCCCCCCCCCGCGGGTGAAAATTCAAAAACAAAAAAGTAGCTGTGGATGAGAAAATTCAGGCCTTGTAGCTCCTTGTAGGCCTCTTTTAGGATTAAGACGCCGTAATCGAATCAATTGCTTGTCTTTGCAAATTACTGACATAGTCCTTCTACAAAATTACTGACAACAATTTAGCTAGATGAAATTGGATTCAGTGTTTTCTTATGCCCCTTCTCCAGTTTGCGTGTCTGGTGCTAATGTACTGTTCTTGCTGGAACTTATGTGCTAGTAGAGTTCCATATATTATTCTATATTGCTTTTGTTAGAGCATTGTGTTGCGACAAATGAATACTTTCCTAAAAATGTCAACTGCTGCAATGCAGGCAGCTTGTATACCACATGTTCTTACGGCGAACGATGTAATTGTTGCGGCAGAGACTGGCAGTGGCAAAACACATGGTTACCTGGTTCCACTGATTGAAAAACTGTGCACCAAATCTTCCTCCACAGAAGATGGTGATTCTGAAAACATTGCTGCGAGAACAGATAACATCATGTTGGTTTTCTGTCCTAATGTCATGCTGTGTGAGCAAGTTGTTTCAATGGCTAATTCATTACTTGATGTATCTGGTGAACCACTTAAGCGTGCTGCTGCAGTTTGTGGGCCAAAGGTATGGTCTGCCTTTCTGTCATATATGATACAGTACTTGATAGCATGGTAAACTCGTCACATCTTCTTGTTTTACGTATGGATAATATGAGACTACTTATGTCACATTCTACAACTGAATGTCTGTTTCAATACTTCATCATTTCTGTAGTGGTATATTCCCCAATTTACACTTTGGGTCTAAGGTCTTAACTAAACATGGGTCTTTAGTTATGTTCATTCATATTTCTAAAACACTATTACATTAATAAAACATATTCTGGCACAACATCTGCTTATTTTATGTTTTTTGATTTATATTGTATCTTCACAGGGTTGGCCAGCAGTTCGCCCAGATATTCTTGTAGCCACTCCAGCCGCTCTTTTGAATTATCTATTTGATTATGACCCAGAGAGGAGGCGGAGGGAGAAGTTCCTACGCAGTGTAAAATACATCGTAAGTACTCTAGCAGGACTTTTTTTTGTGTGTGTGCAGACATCTTTGGCATAGCCAGATTAGAAATCTTGTTGTTCCATCCTATCTTTTATTTAATCTTGAGTTGCTGGATATACTTGGCAAGGTTAGGCTAGAATTTTGTGCTTTCCTGCAACTTGGAGAAGAAAGTATTTTGAATGGTTTCAACTCTCAAGTTAAGCTGTAATTTTCTGTGTATTTTTTTTCTTGTTTCTTATCATTTTCTACATTTTCATTTCTGTTGGCCTTTGTCTTATAGCAAGTGTTTGAATTACAGTCTTTGACCTTGAGACAGGGAGTCCTAAAACTAGCTGATTTTGCACAGGTATTTGATGAGGCAGACATGCTACTTTGCGGAAGTTTTGAAAATCAGATCATTCGTCTCATCCACATGCTGCGGTTTGACGAGAAGTTACTTTCAAGGGCGGAAGATTCTGGAAAAGAAGTACCGCTCGAAGGCTCTGATGAATATCATGAGGATTCGGGTTCTGAGACTGCTGAAGTTAGTGATATTGATGATGAAAATGAAGATGGTCATATTCAAGATGGAGCAGTCAAGGTGGAGAATGCTCATGTAGGAGCACGCAGGGATTGGAGAAGGGTTAGAAAAGTTTATAGGCGCAGCAAGCAATATGTGTTTGTTGCTGCCACCCTCCCTCAGAGTGGAAAAAAGACTGCTGGTGGTGTGCTGAAACGTATGTTTCCTAGTGCTGTGTGGGTTAGTGGTGCTTATCTGCACCGTCACAACCCTAGGTATGCACTATGTCTTACAATAAGCTAGTATTCTTCCTCTTGGAGAGATTTCTCACTATTGCCGGGTTTGTTAGTCGCAGTTTTTTTCAAAAATCCCATATTTGTTTCTTATTGTCCTTTCCTATTCGCATCTTCAATACATTTGATACACAGTGTACCATATATGCAGACTGGAGAGAAGATGGATAGAGGTTACTACTGATACACAAGTCGATGCTCTTCTGGATGCAGTAAAGTATGGCCTGAAGAGTGAAGTTGACCCAGAACTTGGTCCAAATCGAACTATGGTGTTCACGAACACTGTCGACGCTGCTAATTCAGTCTCTGACATATTGCGGAGAGTTGGTATTCCATGCATCTTGTACCACCGTGAGAGCTCCCTGGAGGAAAGGACAGCCAATTTACAATTTTTCCGGGAGAAAGGTGGCGTGCTCGTCTGTACTGATGCTGCCGCTCGTGGGCTTGATGTGCCAAATGTTTCCCATGTTATTCAGGTACGGTTAGACCTCGCCTTTTGATATGTCTGTATGTCTGGCGCTGCACAGCTGTTGCTTGTCTGTCACAAGTAGCATTGAACTTTCTATATCGTATCTACTTGTGGTGTCAGCACAATACTTCAAAACCTTTACACATGATGGCGCAAAAAGTCATGCATTATGCACACCTGCCATATATGTGGAATACTAGTATTCTTACAAAAATGTTTATTAGTTATTACTACTATGAAGTCTAAACCCTCTGTTAACCCAACCATAGTTGATACTCATGCTCCTTTGCATCATCTCATCAGAAGTTCTTTTTAACGCTTCTACCTATACCTACAGGCGGAGTTTGCTGCTTGTGCTGTCGACTTTTTGCACAGAGTGGGTCGCACAGCTAGAGCTGGCCAATCTGGAATAGTGACTAGCCTATATACAGATGCAAACCGTGATCTCGTGAGGGCAGTTCGTCAAGCAGAGGAGCTGGTCCAGCCAGTGGTAAGACTATTCTCTGTTCTAATCATCATGTCATGCAGTGTTACATAGTGTTGTACAGAAATTCTTACAGAAAATAACCTTTTTTCTTGGTATAATCAGGAGAGGGCGTTCAGTAGAAAAAGAAGTTTCCGCAACAAGTTGAAGAAACAAGCTCGACTGCGTGAACCTGCAACGTTGCTGTCTTGATTTATGACTTTTGGCACCTTTGATGTGTAGAAACAGGGAGTTACTCACAGTCTTGTGTTTTTGTAGTGGGCCTAGTTCTGCCATTTCCTTTTGTACTGTTATAAGATTCAGAGACATGTTCAAAGAATGAAATCATGTATGTTTTTTCAGCTGCATTTGTTCAAGTGCAATTTTCTTTTCTCAATCTGACCACACATGACTAGAGTATGACGTAGATGAGAGATGGACAAAATTGTATCTAAAGAAGATTGGACTTTGTGTGTCACGCTAGATAAAGCGGTGACACGCGCTTTATACAGTCACGATGCCACGCTAGGCATGTAAAGCGACTATTGTGTCAGCTTCAAAGTTTTTTTTTTGAACTGGAACTCAAGATTCCATTAAGCTATGGGCTGAGCCAACTCGGCCGCCACATGCACACATACAACGTCTGGCACGTCCTCTGGCCACACTTAACACAGTTCATGCTCCTGAGCACCAAACGCAGCAAGTGCGTGTAGCCACTATTGTGTCAGCTTCAAAGTTTTTTTTTTTTTTTTTTTTTTTTTTTTTTTTGAGATGGAACCATATTTATTCCATTAACCAAAGAGCTCAGCAAGATCGCTGGCAATCAAGTTGTGCACGAAATCAGGAGCTCCATCCGGCCATACGGCTGGGGAAGGGAGTCCTAATCCTGCACCATGCATCGCAAGAGCGTCTGCAACTTTATTACAAACCCGTGGGCAAAAAGAAATGTGAAAGAAATTGAAATGCAAACGTGCAAAGCACTTAATCTCTCTGAAGAGAATCCCATTCACTCCCATATCATGATCAGTGGTGCTCAGAGCTTGCACCAGCTTTGATGCGTCAGTTTCCACATGGACCTCAGATAATCCCCACGCCTGGGCAGCCTGTAGGCTTTGAAAGCATGCCATCGCTTCCGCATTCAGAGGGTCTTGTACATACTGCATGAATCCCGCTCCTGCCCCTACTGCTTGACCTTGTGCATCTCTGATAATGAAGCCCCAACCACCAGTTCTCCGTTCTTCAGACATACTTCCATCAACATTAATTTTAAGGGCGTTCTCACCTGGCAATTTCCACCTAGTTTCTGACACGGTACGGACCTCCTTCTTCTCCCCGAACAGCTTGTAATCTTGCACCCAGGCTCTTACTCTCTTCATGATAGAATTGGTATTTCTCATTGGCTCTCTTGCGTTCTTCTTATTTCTTACATCCCACCACACCCACAACATAGTAATACATTCAAGTTTTTTCTCTTCAGGTAGAGCTAGTATTGTACTGACCAACTCCTTCGACCCCTTATTGTTCAGTAGCTCTACTCTAGTCTGCTCCAGTTGTAGTTCTCTCCACAGCGGCTTAACAAACTTACATTTCAAAAAAATGTGTGCCCCATCCTCGTCCTGCCGCGAACATACTGGGCAGCGTGTGTCCACCTCCATCCCCCGACGATCAATACTGAGCTTATGTGGGAGACTGTTGTGAGCAAGCCGCCATAGGAAATGCTTCAGTTTCGGCGGACATTTGCTTGCCCATATTTCACCCCATCTGAACTTCGTTGAGCCGCCACTCGCCTCTCCTTCCTGTCTGCGTGCTAGTTTCTGCTGAAAATCACGGAGCATGTGGTATGCAGTTTTAACCGAAAACTTTCCATGCGAATCAAAGTGCCATGCCCAGAAATCTTCGAAATCTTCATAGAGTGGCAATGCAAGGATTGCTCTAGCATCCTGGGGCTAGAAAATTTCATTTACTAGATGTTCATCCCAACCACCTGTCACTGGATTGATCAGTTCCGCAACCTTCTGAAGCACAACCTGTCCCCTCGGTGTAACTACCTTCCTGCAATCATCCCGAGGTAGCCAAGGGTCAGTCCAGATATTTGTACTTTCCCCATCACCAATCCTACGCACCAGACCTTCCTTTAGCACTTGCACCCCTCGCAGGATACTTCGCCATGCATACGAGATTCCCCGTTTTGGCACAGCATGTAACACATCAGAATCAGGGAAATATCGTGCTTTCATGACACGCGCACATAACGACTCTGGGTCCGAGAGTAGTCGCCATCCCTGCTTAGCCAACATGGACAAATTAAAAGCATGCAGCTCCTTATATCCAAGTCCTCCGTCTTCCTTTGATCTAGTTAGTGTTTCCCAACTCAGCCAATGAATTTTTGCAAGATTATCTTGTTGAGCCCACCAGAAACGCGAGATCATACCATTCAGCTCCTCACAAAAGCTCTTTGTAAGATCAAAACAAGTCATGGCAAAAATGGGGACTGCTTGTGCACACGCTTTAACCAGCACCTCTTTACCTACCTTGGACAACATCTTTTCCATCCATCCTTGGAGCTTCTGCCATATTCTCTCCTTTAGATAAGCAAAAGTGCGAGCCTTGGACTGTCCAACATACACCGGTAGCCCCAAATATCGATCACCTCTTCCTTCTCTAGTTACACCTAAAGTTGCCATCATGGCTCTCTTAGCTGGCTCTGCTGTGTTTCGACTGAAGGTGATAGAGGACTTGTCCACATTTATTGTTTGCCCCGAACAATCCTCATATAAATTTAGAATGTTTTGCAGATGATGTGGACTCTCTTGGGTTACTTTCAGCAGAATCAACGAATCATCGGCAAACAGTAGATGATTGAAGCTCGGGGCTTGGTTACATATCCGGACACCCTCCAACGTACCATTATTCTCAGCGTGGTTAAGCAAACTGGAGAAAGCCTCAGCACAGAACAAAAACAGGTAGGGAGACATCGGGTCTCCCTGCCGTAAACCTCTCTCCGGGATCACCTCTTCTGTTAGCTTCCCATTTATTCGGAACCTATAACGAACAGTTTTGCAGCAAGTCATAATCAGCTGGATCCATTGCTCTACAAAACCCATCCTCCTCATCATAGCCTCCAAGAAATGCCACTCAACGCGATCATAGGCTTTGCTCATGTCTAATTTCAGAGCAGCTAATCCCTCCTTCCCTCTTCTCTTCTTATGCATATAATCTGTCACTTCATAAGCCAAAAGGATATTATCTGTGATGAGTCTACCCGGAACAAAGGCACTCTGATTCGAAGAAATTATCTCTGGAAGGATGCTTTTAAGTCTATTAGCCAACACCTTTGATATTAACTTATACACCACATTGCACAAACTTATCGGCCTCAAATCTTTCATACTTTCCGGATTCTGTACTTTTGGAATCAGCACCACACAAGTTTCTTTCCAACTATCAGGCATTGGGGCACCATTAAGAACTTTAAGTATTTCTTGGGACACCTTGGGCCCCACTATAGCCCAATATTTTTTATAAAAAATGGCAGGCATGCCATCCGGACCAGGGGCCTTGAGATCCCCGATACTATCCAACGCCTCCTTCACTTCTGCCTCCGTATATGTTCGTAGGAGTTGGTCATTCATATCCGGTGTAACCCGAGGAACGACCCTCTCCAAAAGCTCATTCATGCGGTGACCTGCACAAGAAGCAAACAAATTATTGAAATACTGTGTCACCACCGCTGCCATCTCCTCCTCTCCATCCACCACTCTCCCCCCCTCCACTTTCAGCTTTTTAATTCTGTTTCTTCTCTTCCTTTCTAAAGCATAAGCATGGTAAAACTTGGTATTTCTATCTCCTTTCTGTAACCAGCCCACATGTGCTCTTTGGCGCCAATATGTGTCCCTCTGCTGCTCAAGCTTTTCCAATTTGTACCGCAGCATATGCTCCTTGTTTACTTGCTCCGTCGAGATAGGGGCTCGTCTCCATCTTTCCAACTCTTTCTTTGCTCTAGCAATTCGTTTTTCCAAATCACCCAACACATTTTTGCTCCAATCTATTAGATCCTTGGCCACTTCTCTAAGAGTCTCCGACACCTCTCGCCCATGTATGTCACTGCTGGTTTTCCATGCATTCTCCACAATCCCTTCACACGCTTCCTCCTCCAACCACTTAGCTTCGAATTTGAAGCCCATATCTCCCCCGCCTCCCCCACTACTTCTGTTACTCCCATGCTCGAGCTCAATGATTAAAGGCCTATGATCAGAATGCCTTGGATCCCCATGTATAACTCTATACGCCGGAAAATGGTCACACCAAGTTTGAGAAGCCACAGCCCGATCTAGCCTTTCTCTTATATAGTTTGCTTCATCTTGGCTGTGATTTCTCCAAGTGTACGGGTCAGGGTAGCAGATTGTGTTAAAAGGCGTTATGTCATCGCTTACCCCCCACAAAGGCGTCCACCCCCCTAAAAAAAAAACAAAGGCGTCCATGTATAGTCTAACAATCCGCATCCGGGGCCTATCAAACTTCATATTGGACTTGCAACTCGAGGAAAACCAGCGGGCCCGAGTCCGACGGGTAAACCAATATATAACGCAACCTATACAAATAGGGCGTTGCTACGCATCAACCGACTGATTTCTCTGGGAAATCAGTCGGGTTGCCAGCCATCCGATCCCCTTTCTCTCAACCCTTGGATAGGTCAACGCATGCATGACTTTCTCCTTCCCGTCACACCGATCAGCCCTCCTGCTTCGATCTCGTTGAGAGGTAGCAACGCAACAACTCGCCCGCTGTTGCGTAGCATCCCGGCCGTCGCCGCTGTACAGCATCACGGCCGCCGCTGGCAAAGCGCTCCATCGCAGCACCGAAAAGCCGCCGGCGAGCGCTGCAACGAAGCACCGGAGCGGCCGGCGAGTGCTCCATTGCAGCACCACGTGCTGCATCAAAACTCCAATAGACGCCGGCGAGCGCTCCATCGCAGCACTACGTGCTACATCACAACTCCGGTAGACGCCGGCGAGCTCTGCATCGCAGCACCGGAGCCCCCGACGAGCGTTGCATCGCAGCTCCGATAGACGCTGACGAGCGCTGCATCACAGCACCGGAGCCACTGGAGAGCGCTTCATCGCAGCACCGGAGCCGCCGCCGAGCGCAGAATCGCAGCTCCGATAGACGCCGGCGAGCGCTGCATTGCAGCACCGGAGCCACCGGCGACCGCTGCATGGTAGCACCGGGAGTCACTGGAACTGGTGCGCGAGCGCGACCCTGCTGCAGCCTCGATCGTCGGCGTCGTCGCAGCAACACCTTGTTGCATCACCTCCTGTGGCCGCCGTTGCCCGTGCAGGCGAGTGGAGGTCGTCCTTATGCTTTGCAGCAGCGGGCAGGAGCAGCAGCTGCTGAAAAAGGGTGGTTCCTCCTCACGGTGCACACAAATGAGAAGCAGAAGCTTGCAGCAGCGTGGGCGGCGTTGGTCTTGATCTAGAGGAAGAGGAAGGCAAAGGAGAGGAGAGATCTGCGGATTATAAAGCTTTCTTTTCCTTCATATATTATACTTTCTTTGGTTTGTCATGGATTAGCTGCAAAAACTTGTGAAATACAATTCACTGTTTGTCTTTATAGTTGGTATGTGATATATTTTCTCAAGTTCATGACTGCGATGGGCACAACTAACATATGATTCGCATATCGTTCCCTTTCGTCTTTACATTAGCAAAGTTTCTCCCTTAGTGGCTTTCGTTGAAGTTCTATTTTGGGCATCCATGCATTATCATCTTACCCTTTTTCTTGAAATAGATAAATATTGTACCTCATGAAGATGTCACCGCAGGAGTTCTCTTCTTTATTGTATTTATGTTTATTTTTGAAGAAATTTCGTTCAGTGGTTATGTTGTATCTTAATTATGCTATAATATTTCAAAGCACCAAATAGTATGATGCACTAGTAGAAAAAGGGCCATTTGTTCCGGTTCCAGAGGGCCATTTGTCCCGGTTCTGGAACCAGGACTAAAGTGACCCTTTAGTCCCGGTTTGCTTACGAACCGGGACCAAAGGCCCTTCACGTGGCGCTGCCTGGGGCGGGGGAGGGAGGACCTTTAGTCCCGGTTGGTAACACCAACCGGGACTAAAGGAATTTTTAGAAAAAAAAATTGAATTTTTTTGATTTGTTTTTAAGTTTTATTCCGATTTTCAAATCTTTGAATTATTTGACAATTTAATCTCTAATCATCCGTCCTCACTGCTCCAGCATGGAGCACTCGATTCAAATCGTCTAACTTCCCGGCCGGTCACCCATCCTCTCACTGCTCCAGCCCCAGCACGCTTAACTTCCTGGTTCTATCGACCCTAGTTTCCAAGTCTACACTTGTTGTTTTTCTGACAATAGTAAGCTATCAATCCTATTTAACCCTTAGGTCTTGATGTCACATGATTTAATTTTTTGAATTCTAAACAATTATTAAAATAAACAAAATAAGTACTAATAATATTGAATTTCAATGAAAATAAAATAAGTAATAATATTTATTTTATTCATTTTTTTGCCATTTATTCATTTAATATGACATAATTAATATCTTTAAATCTGTAAATCGAAATTCGACAAATAATATATCCATTATTATCAGAAAAATGTGAGGAATCCAAATATGACATCATTTATTTATTTTTAAATAAAATTAATTTTTAAAAATTTTAAAATTATTATTTTTGATTTGAAATAATTTTTTTTACTTTTGGAATTTTGAGAATCTGAGAAAACTTCACCGGGTAAACCCCGGTGAAATCGAGTCCCAATTTTTATCTAGTTTTTTTTGATATATTAAACTTTTTTTTTCGACGTCGTATGCAAAAGTTATGGCCGTTTTACATTTTTTTTTCGTTTTTTTTGCAAAAAAGGTCAAAATTCATATTTCAAAATTTCTATACCAACTAGACAATAAAACCTAACTACATCTCAAAGGATTTTATTTTTTGAAGATTTTATCATTTTTGTTTATTTTCTACAAAACTAAAAAAGGCGGTCCACGGGGGGGAGGGGGGGGTAGAGTTTGAAAATTTCAGAACCCCTTTAGTCCGGGTTGGTGTCCATCCAATCATACCGTCGACTACACATCTTCTAGCACCGTCCCAGCCAGAGTCACAACTAAGGTTAACCAAGCCAGAGTCAACCCTTTCTAACTTCATTTGCTATTTTTCATGCATTTAATGATTTTTTTGAGCTAAATGACCCTGAAATTGAAAAGCACTACAAATGAACTCTGAAAAGGTTGAAACTTGGCATGGTATCATCATTTCACCCACATAGCTTGTGCTAAAAAGTTAAGAGTGTTACGGCAAAAACTTGATGCACTTCGTGTACAAACTGGACCATCTCCTTCGAAGTATCAAGGTTTCGGACGAAAACCCATCTGTTACAAAGGCATTTCATTTTTTTTAACTTATTTCAACTCCAGACTTTTTGTGCATTCAATATGCACCATTCAAAGCCACATCCTCAAATTTCAACCCTTTCTAACTTCATTTGCTATTTTTCATGCATTTAATGATTTTTTTGAGCTAAATGACCCTGAAATTGAAAAGCCCTACAAATGAACTCTGAAAAGGTTGAAACTTGGCATGGTATCATCATTTCACCCACATAGCATGTGCTACAAAGTTGAGAGGGTTACGGCAAAAACTGGATGCACTTCGTGTACAAACTAGACCATCTCCTTCGAAGTATCAAGGTTTCGGACGAAAATCGTCTGTTACAAAGGCATTTCATTTTTTAAACTTATTTCAACTCCATACTTTTTGTGCATTCAATATGCACCATACTACAACATGTTAAAATCTACAGAAAGAACTAACTAAAAATAATAAAAAACAACAATTAAATGACTAAAACAACTATATAAGCAAAAGAGTATTGTTTTAATTAAAATCCTAATTTAAATTATTCTAAAAATTACCAAATAAATCTTACCGTGACAACAATCTAACACGTGACTAGGAGCAAAAAGAATTAAATTAAAAACTATTTGTAAACTCAAGTTATTCACAATCTAGGGTTTGAAGCAAATTTGAATAAATTCAAATTTAAACCATTCAAATTTAAAAACTAATGGCACAAACAGAAACTAGACAAAATTTTGAATCCAATGCAAAAAGAATCACTCAAAAACATCAAATATCCTAAAAGATATAAGCAATTTGAAACAGAAACTAAAAACAGAAAACAAATGTAAAAACAGAAAAAAGGGCTAGCTACAGTACAACCGGGACTAAAGTCTCAACCCCTTTAGTCCCAGTTGGTGTCTCCAACCGGGACTAAAGGTGAATCGGACCCTTTAGTCCCGGTTGGTGTCTCCAACCGGGACTAAAGGTCCCATTTGAACCGGGACTGATGCCCTAGCCGCTCGAACCGGGACTAATGCTCACATTAGTCCCGGTTCGTAATACAACCGGAACTAATGTGTAGATCGAGCTGTGACGAAAGCCCTGTTTTCTACTAGTGATGTAATCCTCTAAGCATGGTTGACATACCTGCTTTGCCATATTTACTATCATAAATTTCTTTCAATGGGATCTCTGGAAATACTGTTTTCTATGTGTTCCCATTGGTTCCTGAATAATTTGTCACTCTTTCTTTGGTATTCATAATTTGACACCTTCCTTTTTTTCTTTACCTTAGATGTGCATCTTTTTGGTTTCAGTCCATTGGTGGCGATTTTATATGCAATGTGGAGGTCAAGAAGAATTAGGTGGCCTTATTACACCGGAATTTTAGAACCATGGGTGTGCATTGGACAGTTTCATTTGTCTACTATCATTTGTCTACCAGTTGGCTCATACAAGTGAGTTGACTATGATTCTCCTCTAAACGATACCTGTTTATATTTGTAAATGCGTTATCTGTTGATATGATGATAGTTACAAGGTGAATAAACAATGTTAGGCATCTGCTAATGCTACTGGACTCGAGTTCTGGTATGCATTTTTTTTTGTTCTACATTTCACTTCTATAGGACTTTTGAGTGCTGCCATGTAAACTTTGTGCAAGGCTGTGATAGGACTTTAGTAAAAAAGGATGGAACATGTTTGCTGAACCAAATATTCTTTTATAGGAATCAATGATACAACTATTTGTAATTTGAATTTCGCGTAGTTTGTTACGTCAACTGGCATTTATTCTGAAGCGAGGCTTTAGTAGCATCATCTTTTTAGATGGTAGAGAAAGAAGGCGCAGTGATACTTTTTCTCATCTCGTTGTAACGCACGGGCATTTTTCCTATCTATACCTTATCTCTACCTAATAATAAAGCAAATAGTGCTTCTGGTCGTCCGTCCAATAAAATACCCCCGAAGTTGCTATAAATTACCCGCTATGCCACGCATAAGTGAAGAAAACGATTCGATTTTTCATTCCAAAGCCGCCCTGGTGTTCAGTTGTTTTATAGAGATGATAACCCAAATATAGCACGGACACACAAATGGCGCAGTGGCTAAAGCCTCTCTCTCCCACCCTGGTGACCACGGTTCGATCCCCACGTTCTACCGTTTTTTTGACTCCTTTTTTTCACGCATGTGACATGTCCTCCCCCCCCCCCCGGTATGTGTTCATGGGCCGGCCCACGGGGTGTGACGCCCCTGTTTGTTTTTCATTTCGTTTTTTTATCTTTTCTTTTCTCATTTCTGGTTTTGTTTTTTCCTTCTTTACATTAATTCGAGATTTTCAGATTTTTAAAAGTTGCGAGTTTTGAAAGAAATGTTCGAGAAATCATAAAATATTTATGGATTCAAAAAAATGTTTGGGAAATCATAAAATTTTTGCGGTTTTGAAAAATGTTGGTGATTTTAAAAAACTGTTCGTAAATTATAAAAAAAAATGCACAATTCAGAAAAAAATGTCAGGAAATAAAAATCATGTTCATGATTTTGAAAAATTGATCGTGTATTCAAAACATATTCGTGAATCTGAAAACAAATGTCCATGAAATTTTAGAAAATATTCAAAAAAATCAATTTTTTTTGCAAATTTAAAAATTTGTTCCCTAATTTTTTAAAAAATTCATCGATTCAAAAAATGATTGCCGAGTCAAAAAATGTTCATGAATTCAAAAACTATTCATGCATTTCAAAAAATGTTTGTCTAAATAAAACATATGTTCATGAATTTAAGAAATATGGCCAATTTTTTTTAAAAATTTGCCGAGTAAAAAATGTTCATGAATTCGAAAATTGTTCATGCATTTATAAAAAATGTTCATCTAGACAAAACAAAATGTTTGTGAATTTTTAAAAAATGGCCAAATTTTAAAAAACTTTTGTCGATTCGAAAAACTGTTCGCCGATTCAAAAGTCTTTTATGTCTAGGATTTGATTAGTTTTTGAAAAGTCTTTATATGTCTAGGCGTTGGGAGTAGCTCGTGGTCGATGAGATTTATTGTTAAAGTTTTAAACATTCCCTTACGCGACACAATGAAGTGTGTCGTCCAGTGGCAAGCTCATTGCCTTGGGATTTACCACGTCGAATGCATTGCGATCACGTGGACATCGCGTCCATCATCAGCGAGGGTGGGAAAAAAGATAAGTGGCAACATGGTGAGCCACTGTGTTGAAATAGATGATGCTCATATGTCGGGGTATTGACTCATACTCATTTGACTAGCGTGTAATTTTTTTGTCTCCCGTTGCAACGCACGGGCATGTTTGCTAGTCACTACTTACCAACACAACCGTGTGCACATTTTTATTTCCAAATCACTACTTACCAAAACAAATCACTACTTACCAAATCAAATCACTATGTCTACTCTTTCGTTACACCACAATCGATCGATAGAGAGATGGCCTGATCCCCTCCCACCGATTTTCTCTTATCAGATCACCTCCGCCGGTTTTGCTCTAACAAAAAAAAGAACGACCCAATCCTCCCTCACATATCACCGCTGCCAGCCTCCTCCCCCGTGCCTCTATAGTCTCTACCGCGCCGCCGCCAGCCTCCCGGCGCAGATTCTCTGCCTTTGCCTCCCTGCCTTTTCCCTGCCTTTGAGTCACTGGCGCATGGGGCCGACCAAATGCCGGACCCACCTGTCGGGGAGCCAAAGGCAGGTGACATACGTTAGAGAATCTGCACCGCCAGCCTCCCCCGCGCACCTCCCTGTCTCGCTCGCCTCCCTGCAGCCTGGCGCCACAGGACAACCACAACATACATCAGAGAATCTGCACCGCCAGCCCGGCGCAGATTCTCTGCCTTTGCCTCCCTGCCTTTTCCCTGCCTTTGAGTCACTGGCGCATGGGGCCGACCAAATGCCGGACCCACCTGTCGGGGAGCCAAAGGCAGGTGACATGCGTCAGAGAATCTGCACCGCCAGCCTCCCCCGCGCACCTCCCTGTCTCGCTCGCCTCCCTGCAGCCTGGCGCCACAGGACAACCACAACGCGCACCCACCGCCGCCAAGTGCCTCCATGACTACGACGCTCATCGGCAAGTTCACCCATGGCGACGCCTTCCACCTCACCATCCACGTGCTTGACCTCGTCGCCGCCTATGCTCTCGTTTCTCTTTGGCAACTCCGTGCCCAAGTCCGCGCTCGCGCGCATCACCGAGAACACCAAGTCTATCGATGGCGTCGTCGTCATCTCCATGGCCAACGCGCCCCCGGGTTTGGGGTCGCCGCCAGGGGCGCGCAGGACTGCAGGGGTCTGCCTGGATGCAGGAGTCCCTCTGGATGCCATCTCCAAGGAGTCTGTCGATCTGGTACTACCTCTGCTCTCTTCTCCTCCCTCTAGGTTTGTGTGCAAGGTCAGCCCAGGGGGCGGTGGTTCTCGGGAGAATTTAAAGCTACTCCTTTACAGAGTAGGTTTGATCTGATTGTCCATTGATCCATCAAGCTGATCTGAGGCTTTAGGAGTAGCAGCTTTAGATTGGTGTTCATGTACAGTTACATATTTGAGAATACTCCGTACTGGTCAAATCTCAAAACATCAAGATTGCTAAATATCGATCGTTTCTGCAAGTACCTGAAATATGCTTTAGTCGGTCAGCAGTGTCCAACATTCAAATGGGTATGTTTGTTCAGATTTTCCTCATTTTTATGTTCTCTGAAGTGTTGTTGGTAACTCAGCTAGCTCATGTATGTGTCATTGACAATTTTGCTTGTGATATAGCTTGCTCCTATATGTGTCATTGACAATTTTGCTTGTGGAGACTAATAAGAATTTAGCTAGCTCATGTATGTGTCATTAAAATGTTCTCTGAATAATCTGCAGTACATTGGTTTAGTGCCAATTGTGGAGCCAGTGATTCTTCCTGATGGTGACCATCAGATCGAGAGAACTCTTTTGGTGGCAGAGAAGTGCGGTATGAGCCTCTGAGGTACTCTTCGACCTAGCCGAAAATAATGTTCATTTTGAGGGTATCCTGGTCTTTGCTTTCTTTTTGATTTATATGCAGGTTGACGATTCTAAAGTTATTGGGTTTCTTCTTCAAACTGAAATAATTCCTTTATGTGTGAGTACTATGGAGATGGGAAGTGAACTTCCCAAAACAGTATGAACTCAACTCCTTCTCTGAATTTAATTCTTTTATGATTCTTTCCAAAGCCGATGATGACCACGCCGCGGACCCACATGACAGAGGAAAGGGATGCCGGACACGGAGACGATGATGGTGGTCGTGAGGTGCAGTCGCAGGACTGGACAACAGACAAGCCAAGAATTACCTGGTACTGGCTGTGATTCTGGAACGGGAGGCGGGTCGCTGCCCCTACCGCCCACGAAGCTGACGATGATCACGTGGCCGTCGTGTGGCAGCGAGGTGGTGGCTGTGGAGCGGAAGGGGGAGGCGGTGGGAGATGCGCGGGCAAGAGATTCTCCGCCTTCGAATGAGAGGCAAGCATGAAGAAGCTAACCAACTTTCGGTAAGTGCTGTAGCTGCTGTTACTGTGTGTTGACAGGAGTTCTTCTTTGTGGAAGAGCAAGAAGAACTACATGACCTCTTCACTGTTGTTTGTTCATTTTCAGAGAGAGTATCAGAGAGAAATGGAGGTTGTGCTTCAGGATCAAGGCACTTCTGTTGATGAGCCTATGCATGAGAAGGGAAGGAGCTCAATCAGGTTAGTCTATCTTATGCCAGAGTGCATTTGCATTACCTATTGTTAGTTAATGCTCTGATTTTCCAGTCTGTATGTTAAGGTGTGCTTCCTTCTGTATGTAACTCCTGCGGTGCGGTTGAAACAAATTCAGTCTCTTTGCTGGCCAAAGTGCTTTATTTATTTATTTTGGTTTTGCACATCTAAACCAGTGCCGACAATACTTGGCACTGAAGTGTAGCGAGCCCATGTATACGAGCCACCTGACATACCCTTAGTTTAGTCATTCTGAAATAGTATACGCCATATACTGAATCTAAAAACAGTTCATGCGCTGATGTATGCAGATATTGTTATATCTCATTGTTCTGTTACTATATATGCTCCTATAGTTTATCTGCCTGCTTACCTTACTATTACCTTTTATTCTAACTGCAGGCATACTATAAAGCATATTGCAGCTGAACACAGGAAATGAGAAGAAGATGCTGACATGCATGCTGCAAATATAATTATGCAGAACAAGCATTACGACATGTCTAGACTCGTAGACGATGAATATGATGATTTAGGTGATCTCCCACAAAGAAGAGTGGAGATGCAGGTGGGGAGAACAAGAGTACAAATAGACACTTAACCTAGAAAGAGTGCTGTCTGTATTGTTTCGAAAACCCGTCCAGGCCAAAGCATCTGGTTGTTGTTGTAGGAAACCTCACTTACTTGATGCTGCCACAGTTCAAGCCCGTTGTTCCAGGGCACTGTATCATTCTTTCATTGCAGGTATTAATTTCACACCGCGCTTCCATGAGAACCGAGTTACAAAGCTGATGATCTGAACTCTGATCATTTTTTTTTACCGTTTCTTTGATTTTTAGCATTTCGTTATACATATTTCAGCTTATATGTTCCCCCTTCTCCCCTCTTTTTGCATGAACGTGTTGTATCCATTATAATGTCTTGTTCTCATTTATTCACAAGATAATGAAAATGCTAATCGGAAGGCACAACCTTAGTTCAGCTTGAACTTGGTTCGTTGAGTATATTTGTAAATCTTTGCCACTCATTCTAGAAACGAATGGTTCCGCGCAGCTTCTGGACGCTCTCGGGTTTGGGGACATCTATGGTCATATTGGATGGCTATGAAGTTTCTGGCAAATGACAAGTCATGCCTGCTACTGCAGTTCATCCCAGCCTGACACTGAACTCATAAAGGTCGTCGAGCCGGAGGACAGGATGATGCCCATCGACAACAAGCCCATCAAGCTCCATATTTGGACATGGTATTTACTCTGGTCTGATCTACTATAGCAATTAGTACCAGCTGCATATACAACGATGTGGCGCTTGAAATTACTTCATGGAATGTGAATTTTGAGATGTACAAGGTTTGTCCTCCGATAAACCGTAGTGTCGCATTCGGTATTTCTTTTTTTCTGTGGAGAAGTTACATCATAAATGTAACCAAGTATAACAATAAGGAGAAAAATGGTGCTCTGCTGCCATGTCTTAGAAGTCAGTATCCACAATGGTGCTCTGCTGCCATGTCTTTCTGCATGAACGTGTTGTATCCATTATAATGTCCTGTTCTAATTTAATTAGTGTGTGCTGTCAAATGCGCACTACAAATAATTTGGTTGACTGTACTTATATGTTATGAACCAAGAATAGGATAGTCCTGGTATTTCATGGAGTTGTGGTCGTATATGGTCAGTCATATGTTTGATATGTTATGATAATAAAATATAGAACCTCATGCCTTCGTTCTGACTGCACGATACAAATGGTTCACCCGGATAGCATTTTCGTAAAATAACATTCCAGTTTTATTATAGCTATATAAATAAATTTGCAAGAGTTTGTGCCTGATTTTGACCATTGCACTGCTGATAATAATTATATTCTCCTTAACTGATCTAATTAGGAGATTAGGCATTGGTACTTTTTAGTTGCTGATAATAATTTTATTCTCATTGATGATAATTAATGTCTGACTGCACTTGATAATATGTATGATTGGTGCCATAAGCAATTCTTTTATTTCTAGTTAGTAAGCTTTGGCTGTATTTAGTTTTATTTGGAGTTGTAGAATCTTGGCTGGTGATTTCCTTAGACATCTTATTTGGTTCTTAGTGTACTTCCGACCAGACCGAGGTAAGCAAAGAACAACAACACATGTACTCGAAAGGCTATCTCCTCATCGTTCCGTTTGGAAACTACTTGGAGGTGCCAAATTTATCAAAATGAACAACAAGCACATGTATTGAAAGCTATCTACCATATTGTTCAATCTGGAGTTTACTTCGAGCTGTCAAATATGCCAATTATCAAATTGAACCACACTACTCATAGATTAATTTGTCCTGCAACATTTCTAAGATATTTGTATCAGTTCAAATGTAGCCCACGGGTGGACACTTTTAAAATGGATCACTAATCCGATATAGAAATAGAATTGATGTTTGTGCAACAAGAAGACGACACCATCTCAAAAGATAATTATTATGTTTTATCAACATCTTGATAATGTTCATATACTATGGATCATAGTAGAAGGAGTTTAGCTACACATATCTTATTTGCATGTCAATTTTTTATTTTGTACCTGTACCATGGTTATTTAGTTTGTTAATTGGATTTACCCTACTTGCTGACCCAAGCCCTAGACATTTTCCTCAGCCGCCGAACTCCTCATTCCACTAAATTGAGTACTCTTTCCATTCTTTGCTCTCCCTTCTCTCATCAACTGAGGGTTCTGGGGCGGCATAGGAGGAGACGGTTGGGCGATTCAGAGTGAGAGTTTGCTCCAATGTTTTTAAGGCGGTAAAGCGAGGCGAGGCGCGGGGGGGGGGGGGGGGGGGGGGGGGGGAGGGGGGGGAGGCCTCACCGCTTAGGCACTAAAGCGTAAGGCGAGGCGACGCCTTAGACACATAAATATATAAGATATGGCAGACAATTAGGAGATGTAATCTTCTGTACATGAGGGAACAATGCCCTTGAATTTCAGCCAGATGATGAGGAGCAGCAGCATAAGCAGATGTGGAGGAGAAAAAGGGCAGCCAGTCGTCCAGGCACACATAGAAACAGAGCATCGGGAGGGAGGGGATTGAAGCAAGGGAGGGCGGCGATTTCACCTTTGTTTCCCTCTTTTCCCCCCTCAGTTTCCCGTGTGAGCTCCATGTTCCCGCTCGAGAGCTATTTCCCGCTGCCCGCTCTGACTATGGCTTCTAATTTCGCCCAAGGAGGTGCCTTGCGCGCCTATGGCCTTGTACAATGCTAGGTGCTTAGGGAGGTGCTTAGAAAAATAAGCAGTTTTTTTTTGAAGCACCAGTGCCTATTCCAGAGGAGAGACGCATAATTAAGTGTCTACCCTTTACATAAGCACCGATGTTTAAAGAAACTTTGGTTTATTTCTCTAAGCACCCCCCTAAGCGTCTTGCATTGTAAAAGGCCTAAGTGACGCTCCAGACGCCTCAAACTCCAAAGCGGACGCCTTTTGTGGCTGTCAAAGGCGAGCCCGGCGCCTTGAGGTTGGAGGGTGCATGAAGAGAGAGATGAGTGCCACACGTAAGACGTTGCTTGCACTGATTTTAAGCATGAAATGTGACCCTCAAATAAGATTATAATTTGTCTGGTCGTATATCATGTATGTATATTTTTACGCATAGCAACGCATGGGTATTTAGCTAGTATTAATTAATATGATCGAGCGACTTATGGTAAAATGAATTAATTTAGATTTGTTCTGTAGAGATTAACCGTGATTGATTCTTTCACATAAAAACATTACTAAATAACTTGCACCCGCATAGAATGTTCTGATCCGTTTAGATTTTTTTCATTGTGTGAGAGGTGAGGCGAAAATAAACCAGTGGGAGGGGGTGGTGGGAGGTGGGACGAAGAAAAACCGGACGAAAATAAATCGTACCAGGCTACCAAGTGCCCCATTAGGAGTAGAGATGTATTTTTGGTGATGTATGGAAATATTAATTAATATGATTGAGCGACTCATGATAAGATGAATTAATTTAGATTTGTTCTGTAGAGATTAACCGTGATTGATTCTTTCACATAAAGATATTACTAAATAACTTGCACCCGCATGAAATGTTCTGATCCGTTTAGATTTTTTTTCATTGTGTGAGAGGTGAGGCGAAAATAAACCAGTGGGAGGGGTGGTGGGAGGTGGGACGAAGAAAAACCGGACAAAAATAAACCGTACCAGGATACCAAGTGCTCCATCTCTACTCCTAATGGAGGAGTTGGTAGTCTCCGTTCCACGGTTTATTTTCGTTGGTTTTTTTTGTTTGATTTTTTTCCGTCTCACCTCCCATCATCCCTTCACTGGTTTTATCTCTTTACAGATAATTACAAAAGGAAACAAATAACCCGTGCCGCCGCCACTCCTCCCTCGACCTCCCTCGATCTTTGCCAGGTCGTGCTTGTGGGGAGTCGCCGCACGCCGCCGCCGCCGCCGTGGATCCCCACGGACGACGTAGACGCCGCCGAGCAGGGCAGGGCGTGGTCGCCGGGGTTGGCCGTGCCCTGTTTGGATGAGACCACCCCCTCCGCTACCTCCCCTCCGCCACCCGCGCTGCATCCCGCAGCTTCCTCGTGCCGCTTCCCGAGCCCACTGCGGCGCCGCGTCTGGATGTAGATCGAGGGCGATGTGAGGAGGGACGAGGTAGAGAAAGGGGGTCAGGTTAGCGCCGCCGCAGGAGGTGAGCGAGGGGCCGCCGCCGAGGCGCGCGAGGCGATCGGAGCTGCGCCACGCGGATTCATCGGAGCACTCCGCTCCCTCTGCTTTTGGGTATTCTCACTAATGGGTATCTGATGGCCTGATGCTTAGATGGATTGATGCGTAAGTTTGAATCATTTTGTTTTTCACTTCCCTAATGGGTGGCTGATGGCCTGATGCTTTGATGGATCGATGCGTGCTAGAACTGGCTGATATGTGCGTGTGTGTGCACATTTTTTTCTTTTGATTTTTGTAGAGGTTCATGCTTCTCTGCTTATTCATTGGTTCTTTCTTCTGTCTGTGTTTGTCACTCTATTGCTGATTGATCTGGTGATTTGTTTTTCTTTGCGGGTTGATCTGATGAAATTTACTGCTAATTAGATTGTGCACTGACGCTGTCACCAGCAGATAGATCATAGATGCATGCGTTTGCTTTCGAACATGGTGCGCGATCTTTAGGTTTGCCGACTGTCACCTGCGGCAATTTCAGTTCAACATTTTCTGGTTTCTGCATTTTGAGTTCAGAGATGAACTGAACCTCTCATTTTTCATGTACTTTTGTGTGATTGTGTGAAGGTGAAGTGGAATCCTTCCGTCATTGGTTGCTGAATCATTAACGCCCTTACCGCTGTTGAGAACTGAACTCTCTTTTTTTAATTCCTTCGGATTTGTCGGGTCAGGAATCCTTCAGATTTGTTGGATCAGGAAGTAAGCGCAGCAGGACTTCAAGGACAATGTAGATTGTCGAAGGCAAAGTTGCAGAGTGCATGGGCAGCAGTACCAGTGCAAGAACCTCACGCATGGCGGAGCTGCTGCGGTAGAGAAGCAAAACTCAATGACTAACTCTACAAGCTCTGGTCACTGTCTTAAACATCACCAATGTAATCATATCTCACTCCATTATGCAATCTTATTTCTGATTCTTTGATTCTATTTCAGTACTTGTATAGCATGTGTTATTCTACAAGCTCTGGTAGTAAAGCATGCGTGATGCAGGGAACGAACTTGTAAAATTATTATCCATGCTAATTTATATATAATTGCAAGGTATTTCAAACACCGAGGGCTTTAAGTTTGATTTATATTTTATAGGCAGAGCATTGAGCTTTTTTTGAATTTAATCTGCAGTAGCTCAAAAGAGCATGTGCTTGCTTCATATTTGGTATTTCACTCATTGATTCACATGTATCTGATCTCTTCTCTGTATGGAAAGGTTTATTTTGTGACAGTAGTAGTGCCATACATGTAGAGGAAATTTGCCACCTCATGGAAAGAACAACTTAGAGAGATGCAGGCAGACGGCGTCTGCATGTCCACGAGCGTTCGCAAAAGTAAAAGTAGAATTAGCATGATTATTAAAATAACGAGCATTAGTATGTTTTCGACTTAGTGTTTCCGTCGCGGATGCGTCCACTTGCATCCTAGAACAGGTTGTAAAGGAAATTTGCATCTTGCTGCGGATATTGTTCTTGGATTTTGATCTCACGACTGTTGTGTTACATGGACATGCTGAAATAGTTATGCTGAACCATTGTGTCGTCATACGAACAGTGTAGATTTAAGAGCTAGGTAATGTATACTTCCTAGATGTTGAGTAATTGTTTGTAACTTGCTTATATCCTTCAGTAGTTTAGTTGTTTGTAACTTTGCTAATACATTTCAGTAGTTTAGTGTGAGAAATGAAAGGAGGTATCTAGAAAAGTATTGGGTTAGTGCTCCTGATGACATTTAAAGTAAGTAAATAATACACAAGGTTTGAATTTTAACTGACTGGTATGTGCTGATGTTTGAATCTGATTGTTATGTGGTGATCACCAAACTTAACCGTGACCAGGATCCATGCAGGAAACATGCAAGGTACATAGAAATCAGGTCAGCCACTTTGCCTTTTTATCCATTTAGAAACTGAATAGAGGGCGTAACAAACCAGCCCATGTTCTTGCAGTGCTTTCCCAGGCTGATAGGATTAGAAATGTTTGGATAGTTGTCCTTTGGCAGTGCTCACTTGGAAAATGTTGAGGAAGTCCTGTTTTTTAAATAAAAGGTAAAAGAAATAATACAACAAGAACTTCATAGTATGTATGGTAAAATCTTGGTTCTACCACATGTTTGTTCTTAAAATGTATTCACACGTATGACGCCACTGTACTATTGTACTGTTGTATCAACAAAAACATCCTTCATTTGGATGGAACAAATCTCTTACAAATACTGAGGAAACATGGTCAGTCAAGAGCATGCTATTATCCTTTAATGTTTCTCTCTTTTTGCCAAATGGAGGTGAGAAGATATATGTCCAAACTGAAATTTTTGTAAATTTTTAATATCTAGAAAATTGGGCGATCATTTTAGATCTAAGACATTAGTCATACATTATTTAAAGTACAAAAATGCTATACTATTTTTCTGCAAACAGAGGGGACAAGATATATGTTGATATTGCAATTTCTGCAATTTTTTAAAAGATGTGAATTGGGTGATCGATTATATCTAAGATATTCGTCATATGTATCTTCCATTCAGATCATTTTTTTACTTTGTCAAGGGATAAAAATATCAACTATGAAACCTTTACTCATGCGGTCAAACTAGATTTTGTCTGACCAATTTACTTCTGGAGAAACCTTAATTGTGGGGAAACCTTTCTCCAAACTATCTGTTGTTTGAAATATAAATATTTAAATCAATAAGAAATTAAATATTGGTATTCATATAATTAGTTAGTCTATGGATCAATGAACCAATAAGCTACCAAAAGGAGGAGGGGGGGGGGGGGGCGTAAAAGGGACCCGAAGCATTTTCATATGTCGACGGGCGTGAGAGCTCGATCCTTCTATGAACCCCACCCAACGCGGATGTGCAACGACACATATTCGCTTGTACACTCTCCTCTAGGTTGCCCCAAGCATATCCTGACGCACTAGCGCCATGGACGGTCAGACCTGAGTGACGAGCTTTACTGCCCCCTCCCGGCTTGATCACCGACAAGGAGGCCAAATCGATGCAGCGTGAGAGAGGGATCATAGGTGAGAAAGAGGAGCGGCGACGCGGAAAGAGGGGAGCATCTGGGTGCCTCTGAAGGGAAGGGAGCAGCAGGAGCCCCATAGGGAGGCGGAGCAGTGGCATGTGGATGGAGGTTGTGGAGCTCTGTGACTACGACGTGGCGCGAGGTTGTGGCGGCATGCATCAGCGCTGATTTTGTGACTTGCAACATAGAGTTTGGGGTGATGAGAGTTCGAGAGGATAAGAGAATATGGAAGGGAATGAATGATGGGTCTGTGACTGGTGTCGGCGATGGTTTGTATGTGAGTGGAATACTTTTTTCTATCGTAAATAGAGACCATTTGACAATTTTATTTTTAGTCAAACGTCATTGATATTTACAGAATTTTGTTTATTTCAAAGAAGTATGTTGCATATACAATTGTTTGTCAATACTTCGTAAGTACTGGTTCGGAGCTCCAAACCTTAGCTAATAAGATCTAATTTGAAACAACTAGAACACTTACTAAAGAATTAACATGTTACGGAGAATGGTTGGTTCAACAGTAAATGTTACATGTTGCGGATTCAACAAGTGTTTCGACCTCAGTCTACAAGTTTGTAAGTTAGGTTGGTTCCACTTCATTTATCTCTAAAGCCTCATGTTGTGGATTCTATTACAATACTGTTCGGTCGGCCACTCATTCGCATCATTGGTATAAAGATAATTAATGTGCAACCAATATCCCTCGATTCATATGGTATTGGATTAAGAGCATTTGGAGAAAAAAAGTAGTTTGAATCATGATGATTAATATGTTCACCCGGAATTTGAGTACCAGTCATCTTGATTTTGTTCTTTTTTTGCTGGGAATCTTGATTTTGCTCATTTTTTATGTATTTCAAATTGATCACAACACAACCATAAACCGCATGGGGTGTATACATTGGAAATTAAAATGATATTTTGATCGGTGTCTCTGTATCTATCCTAATACTATTGTCCCGTGGCAACACACGGGCATTTAGCTATTGATACTACAAGGCAACGGCTAACCGTTATTCCTGCCATTGAAGATGTGAGTTAGTTTTGCCACTCCTGTCAACATTATTTTGCCTCTCCATCTCTCAGCTCTATCGTCGCCATGATAAAGGTAAATGAAGTTGGTGTTCTTTTGTATAAACATTATCTGCTAAGAAAATTTTGTTAGTTTGTGCAATATTTTCAATTTTGTAGATTTTGTGGTTGGTGCTAACATATATGAAGATAACACAAACTTACTTTCTTTGTTTCGGAGCATGATGCTATGTTGTGGTGTTTGGTTTGCATTTGAACAGTGACGTTTGCATAGGTATTGTGTGCAGTTGCAACATCAAGTCATGTTGATTGAATCTACTTTCTTTTCTTCATGTTCAAATTATAGGATAGAATCAATGTGTAAGTTTTTATGTCAATCCACCAGATTTTCCAGACAGTTGGGGAACTGACTGCGGTAGCGAAGTTGCGGGAGTGGTGGACATGCAACGAGGGAAGGAGAAAGAAGGGAGGATGAGGAAGGAGGGACGGAGGTGTCGGAGCTGAGAGAAAGGAGGGAAATACCGAAGGGAGCTGGCATGGAAAGAAAGCGAAGTTGTGCCCCAAGGTTAGAGTGTTATTGTGTTGTAATTGTTCCCTTTTATCAATGCTCATGTTCATTATCGCAGGCTCCACACAATCGTTGTCAAGGAAGATGGCAAACTCATTGAGGACGATCATTGTGGTGATTTTTAAGCTCAATTTCTGGTGTAGTAGTCTCGTGACAAATTAAGAGGACAAGCCATGAGTAACTCATAAATTTGTAAAATCACCTTGTTTTTTCATGCATATTCATGTTACCTACGAACGTTAGATGTGATTGATTTGGTGAAGAAACAATGGAGGAGATGGTGGTTTTGCGATGTAAAGTATATGTCTGAATCAAGTATTGTTAACTTAATCATCTGTTTGATTTTTTCGAAATAATTATCTGTTTGATTTATTTACAAGCATTCGCCCGTAGCAACGCACGGGCATTTAACTAGTTAGCAGTAGAGATAAAGACATTACTAAATAACTTGCACCCGCATGGAATGTTCTGATCCGTTTAGATTTTTTTTTTCATTGTGTGAGGGGTGAGGCGAAAATAAACCAGTGGGAGGGGGTGGTGGGAGGTGGGACGAAGAAAAATTGGACGAAAATAAACCGTACCAGGCTACCAAGTGCTCCATTAGGAGTAGAGATAAAGATGGTTGTGTACAATAGAGGCCGGAGACTTAACCTCTTTTTTGAAAGAGAATAGGTTGTTCTAAAGACTTACCTCGCGTCAAGGGTCAAAGTCTGAATAGAATCTCGAATAGATGGTTGTGATGAATAGGCCTCAAATCAGTCCGCCGCGCAATGAAGACCAGCCTGACCAGTTCCTATGGCCGGCGGATGTGTCCGGGAGCTACACGGCGAAGTCGGTGTATCACAGGCTGTGCATGGGATTGCTGAGATTGCTTACGGCGGCGTGCATCCGGAGGAGCTGGGCACCTTTACCTTGCAAAATCTTTGCTTGGCTCATGGTGCAGTATCGGCTCTGGACCTCGGACAGGCGTGCAAGACATGGGATTCAGGATGAGCCATCTGCGTGTTTCACGTGCTTATAGGAAGAAGATAACGTCGACTACATTCTAGTTCAATGCGTCTACGCGAGAGAGGTTTGGCATCGCTGTTTCGACGCCCTGCAACTTACCATCCAGCCTCCTTCCCAGTCTAACACCTTCAGAGAATGGTGGCTCGAACAGAGGAGTTTCTCCGGTAGGACCTTGCGTGGTTTCGACTCTTTCGTGATCGGGACAGCTTGGTCACTTTGCAAGCTGAGGAATGCGAGGGTGTTCAACAGAACGCAAGAGCAGAGATCCCCATCTCAACTTGTCAAGCAAGTGTTATCGGAGATCAAGGACTGGAGAATGGCTGGGTTTGGTGTAGGTGGTTTAGATCCTTTTGTGAGAGAGTGAGCCAATCTATTGTTGTTGGTGTGGGTGTTGGGGTTGTTCAAATGGGATGTTCGCATCCTAGTTTGGTTTCTTGTAATTATACGTTCTGTTTTCTATAAAAATATGGTACGGCGTATTCTCGAAAAAAAATAGGCCTCAAATCGAAGCTGAAGACAATAAAAACTGAGGTACAAGAGAATCTCGAAGGCTGGGTCCAGGATTGTGCATAGTAGTTGTTCCTCGTTTCATATCATACACGTACAACGCCTTGTCATCAGACGTCAAAAAGTATATGCAGTCCCCTTTTCTTAGACCGAGCTGGCGTGCATGGAACGATGCTCCGTAACCGCGGCAATTATCGTAGAAAAACACCATGTCAGCGAGCGTGTCCACCTTCAGCCAAGTTCCTTTGGAGATGTTCAACTTGTGCACAACAAGTCGCGCGATATGCCGGACAGATATCCCATGCATGGTAACAAAAACTTAGCACAAACAGCTCTCCGCGGCACTCTAAGATGCGGCACTCAAACATGGTATACCCGACTGGGGAAGGATCTTCCAGCTTGCCGCGTGTGCTGAACTGTGGGTATGGTGAGAACTCTAGTGTGACAATCTGACGTTTACAGGGGTCGTATGCGTAGAACTTCCCACCAAGCCTCGTAAGACCTTTCTTGAAGCTTTTCCCATGCTCGTGCTCGTGCTTGAACCATTGGTTTCCTCCTGCATGGCAGTAGTAGATGAGGTCGTGTGCGAGGTCTGCTACGAGCACGACGCAATCTGGATCCGTCGGCTTGAGCGACAGAAGGCACCTGCCGCTTTGTACGGCTTGAAGAAGATTCTCTTGATCTAGAGGTAAGCTGATTCTCTCGAGAGTTGATGGATTCCAGAGGAAAGAGTTGCGCGATTCCAGATGCAGCATCAGTACCCATCCTTGGGGTGTTAGCCAGTAACGATGGCCTCTGAAGCCATCAGCCCTTCTGCCCAGCAACTGCCTCTTAGGGATACTATACAGGAATATGGTGTCATCGTCGCTTGCCTCGCCGTCATGTTGGTCGTCGAACAGCAGCAGCGGAGTGAGGCATGGATCCAGCGGAAACGGTGACACGCCGGTCAGCTCCTTCAAGTTCTCCGCCTCGCAGCGCGTATCCATCTCGTCGTCCGTCGTGTCTCTGCAAATTTTCTTTAATTTCCTGCGCCCATCTATGCGAGGTCCGTATCCTTCCCTTTTATTTCATGTGTGTTGCCGTTTGCCGTTGGCCACACGGACGCGCAGTTTAGGTTTCGGCCGGGTCGGACCGGGATTGTACGTCCGTGTCATCTGCTGCTTCCTACTCGGAATGGAATTCTTCTTAGGCTCCAAGAGAGAAATTTTAGCAAGATATATAGTAGCGTAAAGCTCGAGATATCCAGCCGCACGTACGCGTTATTATACCACGCCTGTTGTGCGGCTAGAGGAGAGGCCGCGATGTCGCACGAACGAGATTGGTCATCTCTCCCGGTGGACCTGCTAATCCTGATCCTGAAGCATCTGCGGTGGTCGAGCCACCCAAGTTTCGCCTTAGTGTGCCGACAATGGCGCTCCGCCGTGTCGCCCTTCTACCCGGCGTGGATCACCCCGCTTCTGCTCAACACCACCGACGTCGGAACCACTAATGTCCGGTACTACAGTCCCTACTTCCAGAAAAACTTCGAGATTAGCGACACGCTAGGGGCGCCTGGCGCCAAGATCTGTTGCGCCAACGGAAGGTCCGTGACACTATACATGCCAAAGCAAATCCTCAATGTTGACCTTTTGACCGACGACAACGACTATCTGCCACCGATTTCTCAGTTCTGGTTTGAGCATATCATCTACGACGGTATGTGCAAGATGGTTGGCATTGACACGGTTTGCACCCAAGAGATTGGTTGTTGCATGCAAAACCGCGACGGGGTATGGGGACGTTGGGCGTACTCTTAACCCCACAGGACAAAGTTCACGGCGTCACCAGGGTCCAACCCTGTGTTCCACCACGGCTTGATCTATCTACTATTAGAAGACGGAAGATTAGCCGTATGCGACAAGTGCAAACACGAAGAAGGATTTGAAATTCTTGAGAAGCCACAGAGTTTCGGGTTTGTATACGAAGACAGCTACTTGGTCGAGTCCGACCAGGGCGAGCTGATAGTCGTCCTCATCGGCCGACGCGGGTCGCCTGTCAACATCTTCAAGCTCAATGAACACACGATGGAGTGGGAGAAGATGGAGAGCCTAGATGGCAGGGCTTTGTTTACGGGTACGCTCACGACCATAATGAAGAAGACTGCCATTAAGTCCATGCGGAACAAGATCTTCCTCCCAAGACTCTATGATTGGCCTGACATCGTTTATGCTGACTTTGTTCTGTGCGGCGGTGAATTTGCCTTCGTGCCAGGGTCACCACGTGTTGATAACAAGGTGAAGGTTGGCAATGACGCATATAGCACAAACATGTGGTCTTATGAATTGGGACAACGCGAAAATCCAAGGGACTTTTGGGACACAGAGAGAATGGATTATAGTATTTGGGTCGATTTTAGCAATAGTTGACTTCTCTTATGATGGATAATACTCAACTTATTGAGATTATAGGCAAACTTTAAATAGTTCTCACTAAACATTCCGTGCCGTCTTCTGTATAATACTACTAGAGATGCTTAACGGAACATTGTTGCATAAAGGCAGATGAGAATTACTATTCTACACTACAAAGTACACTATGTATCTCTTGATAGAATTAGCAAAATACTTGAATAAGAAAGAGACAGCACTAGTGGCCAGTCATGCGGCGTGGAACTAAATTGGCGCACTTCTGTGCCGTCTGATCATCATGTCCATGCGAGCATTGTAACTTGCAACATTTTTTAACAGATGCAATATCATCGTAAAGTTTTTCCTCACGGTCAATCAAAAACATGTGAAGACTTGCAGCATTATAATGTTCAAACCCATCTATGGATGTACGCAACAAATCACCGTAATGCAACAAACCATTGGGAGGAACGAACATAAGCAACAACTTGAAAAAATCTTTGCAATGCAACATTTGTGGTAGACACCAAAAATCATTGCATATATCGTACATTTTTTTTCCAAGAACAAGCAACCGTAGTTTTCTATCATTTTCATTAAGAATTGGAAAAACAATACACCACACACAACACGGCATCTGATAACAACAAGCAGAAACACCTAGGTGTATAACTCCAGCAACCAACCTGCCTAGAACTTACTATAACCTGCCTTCCCGTGTGCAAGCTTCCAGAGCTTCATTGTGTCCTCTCCAGTGCAACAACCAAGAATGGTTGAGTGCTTGTTCTCAAACAAACGAGCATTTCGTTCCAACCACAACCTTCTAATCCTAGCAATGGTCCATGCCGCAATCTCTTTCCTATGATGTCCCTAAACACTGGATTGCATGGTACATTGTACGCACGAAAACACACACAATTTTCCAGCATGTTGAACTAACCTATGCAACATAAAAGAATCAATAATCTACTAATCTCACACCACCACGCACCATTCTTGCCGTTTTGAACTCACTGGCAGTGATTCTGACTCATCGAAGTAAGATAATTAAGACAACCACAAACCTGCTCCCAGCTCACCGACATCCTCCAAATCTCGATGACGTGAACTCAGACTCCACCATAAGGGTAACACGAGTTTCGGGAGGAGGATGAGGCATTGCAGGACGTGGAGATGCAAACTCGAGCTCACCCCGAGTGGCATCCATGGCGCCTGGAATTTGCAGGTTTTTGCCACTTGGGGATGATGAGTTGCAGGGTGTGGAGAGAGGGGGGGAGGAGGAGGAGCTCATAGAAGAGGAGCTCGGAGGAACAAGGCACAATAGACACTCAAGTCTGCAGGGGTGGATTTATCAATTGGTCGATTTGTATAGTATCAAATTACAAAATCAATATGCTTGGTTTTGGCAACTTGAAGAGGAACAATATTCACTGTTTGTAAGATTAAAGACTTCAAATTTTATTTTAGTATGACACTATTGAGATACAAATTAGTAAACGTCATTTTCCACTTTGTATGCACATGGGAGAAAAGTGGTTAATTCAAACAAAAATAACTAAGAAAAAAAAGAACGGCGAAAAGAAATTATTTGTAATGTTGAAAAATGTCAAAGGACCAAATAAAACTTGCATTTTGAAATCAACATGCCCCCACTAAAAACCAAAGAACATAAAATAAGAAATCGCAAAGACCATGATTCATATAAGTCGAGCCAAAGATCCATTCATGCAAAACGAGTTTTCTGAAACTGATTTTAAGATGTATTAGAGAGAGTTTTAACAGGGAAAATATTCCTCAAGAGGGATTGGGGGGGGGGGGGGGGGTGTACCTAGTATTAGAAACAATAAGTTTGATTTAATAGACCTTCAAAATGGTGACTAGTTTCTCAAAATTTTTATTGTATGAAAATGTAGCTGATTTCATATGGAATTTGATTGTGGTTTATGGGGCTCTACAAATAGCTAGGAATGAAGCTTTATTGGTTGCATTGTCCCACCTGTGTAAAGCCAGCATATACCTCCTCATATTTGGAGGTGTTCTTTATTGCGATTAGAAACAAGGAGCAAGAAAATAAAGCTAGAGAGTAACAATAGATGAAGTTTGTACTTAATGCAGTTATAGAACATGTTGGGTGAGGGAGATCTCTTTAACTGGAAGGCAATTTAAGTGGTCATCAACTGCCTAAATAAGACAAACTGGATATAATTTCATGAGGCCGGACTGGGAAAAGGAGTATCCCCTAGCAATATTTAGGGCTCTCAGGAGAGTACTTTATTATAATATTCTATTGTTGGATACCAAAAACTGGTATCCAACTAAAGAAGGACCATATATTTTTGTTTGAATCAAGTTGGTTTGAATATATTAGGTACATTATTTATGAAATTTGGATGAGACCATCTCCTACTTTATCAACTTTGGACTGAGAGAGGAAAACTGAGAACCTTAAAAAAATCGAACGGGTGGAATGGGTAGTATAAAAGAATAATATTGTTGGCCTAGACTGATGAACGGATAAGCTATACGAGGTTCAGAAATTGGAAGGTGATATAGGGAACCAAAGAAATATTTGGAGTGATGGTTAAAACTGATTTTGAAACATAGAGAATTGAAATGCAGCAAAGAGCCAAGCAAAAGGATTTCTTGGAGGGAGATGACAATAATAATTTCTTCCATGTGAAAACTAATGGTAGAAGGAAGAATGTCATCATTTTAAAGAACAAGAAGAACGTTTGATGGAGTGGATTAAGCTCCTATGAATTACATATAACAAACTTATATAAATTGGATCGTTGGACGTCCTGCACAAAACGATATAAGTTTAAATGTTGAAATGTCGATAGCACTACTGCAGGAATGCCTAGTAGTGGCGGGCGCAAAAAGGCCAACAGTGGCGGGCCAGGCTGCCAGGGGCACCCGCCACTGCTATAACCGCATCAGTGGCGGGCGGGCCCCCGCCACTGGTACGTAGCTTCCAGTAGCGTTCGTTAGTTCCTACACGCCAAAGCTCGCTATTGCTACCCGCCACAGATACCATGTTAGCAGTGGCGGTTCTACCATAGCGCCCGCCATTGGAGGGATGGGGTGGAGTATACCAATTGTTGGCATTGCGCGTTGACACACATTACTTCAAAAGGCGTAGTCATATGATTCTCAATATAACTGAACCAGACTGAATTCATTTTGGAAACAAACTACCGAATAATTAAGTAACACTTCAAATTTCTTCGACTCAAGAAACAAACATCAATGTATCACATCCATCTTAACATACTAATTAACTAACAGTTCATCGGCTAATATATTCATGACTTAGACTTTATTTCTAAACATGGTCAATGACAACCATCACCTGAAAGTCATTGCGGTTGCTCTTCCTTATAGTGATTATCACAAGGGTGTCCACTCTTAGTTCTCTCTTTCCCATCATGAACTCCCGCCAGCCGGACCCATAGAAGGATATGCGTCCGTCTGATTCCGTCTTGTACTGAACGCTGGTGACACGCCCTGTTGGTCGACGGCGTACTCCAACGGTGCCGACGGCGGGGATGTCCACTCCGAAAAACATCTTCATAGGTAGCTTATGAACTCCCCATCATTAATAGCAAATAGAGAGGACCCATTGTTAGACATCTCACCATACTTGGTTATGAACAAAAAAAGATGAAAGAATACAAAACATCTCACCATGACTTTTTTGACGACGTTGGTTTTAGTTAAACGGTGCACAAAGGGCTTCCTCAAGAAGGCCACACTCGATGGTAACATTGCGGTAACATTCATGGTCTCATCCCGAGTAAGCTTCCTCATTCTTTGAGAGAAAATTGCAGAACATAATGGACCATCGTCAACATCTTCCTCATCGTCATCATCTTGCCCATCCTCGTCATTCTGGCTGTCATCATCATCTTGGCTGTCATTATCTTAAGGCTGTCCTCGTCATCTTGACTATCTCCATCATCCTGGTGATCCTGGCTATCGTCATGATCCTGGTCATCGTCATCGCTGCAGAAATACATTGTCCTCAAACTGTTGACCGCTCCTTTCAAGGAAAAGGCTATGTACTCTCCTCCGATGAAATTATTTTGTGCAATGTACTGCTCCCATCCATCGCCATATATGATGGTTCTATCCTTTCATTTACTCACATCCAGTTCGAATGTGCGCCCCATATCGTCCTCAAAGTACATAACGTTACCGCATAAAATTTTGAAGTCAACCCTTATGTTGCATGGGATACACTATGCAACAGTTAATCATTAACAATAAAATCAGTACAATAATTATACAAATGGTTAGAATTGATTATTAATTGAAGTTAAAGACTGTTACCACTGATTTTTTAAATCCGTTCTTCAAGAAGAGTCCGAAATCTACGGCAGTATCCATACAGTCCATACATGGACATTTGCAGATATGGCAGATCTGACACCTCATGATCCCTAATAATCATTATGAAGCACTTATCAATTGTAAATTATTGGCATGAATACTAGCTTATGAAAGTAATTTTGAGAAGAGGAACTGGCTAAGAAGGGTTCGAGAAAATTTGGCATGACCTTTGCTGAATATTGAACATATTTTGAGTACCAGAAATTTGACGAAACGGAAGTTAGTCAACGTTTCATCAAAACGTTGGCACTCATTTTCAAATCCCTGTGAATAACATGTTAAACCCATGCACTTGTCAAATGTAAGCAAATTAAACAATATTGTCAAAGAAAATGAAATTCGGCATGAACTTTGCTTAAAAAGTTAACATATCGAGTGACAGAAATTTGGCGAAACGAAAATGAATCAACGTTTCGCAAAAACTTTGTCGCTCTTTTTCATATCCATGTGAATAACATGAAGCCCATGCAGTTCTCATATGTAAGAAAATTCAAACATCATTGCCACTTGTCATATTTAGCAATGTTCATGCTAAACCCATGCACTTGTCATATATAAGAAAATTAAACAATATTGTGATAGCAATTGAAATTCGGCATGAACTTTGCTTAAAAAGTTGACATATTGAGTGACTGAAATTTAGCGAAACGAAAATGAATCAACGTTTCGCAAAAACTTTGTCACTCTTTTTCAAATCCCTGCGAATAACATGAACCCCATGCACTTCTCATATGTAAGAAAATTCAAACATCATTGCCACTTGTCATATTTAGCAATGTTCCAAATATTCGGACACCTCCCAATACGAAAAAGAGCTATTCCAATTATGTAGTACTGCTCGTGCTGCTGTGTTGCTCTCTTATAAGATGTACAACTAGTCCTATTGTTGAAGTTGAAACCCTAAAATATAAGTTAATCTAGAAATTAGAAAGATGCAAATTCTAAACCCTAGAGCATAATTTAGTCATGGAGGTAGTATACCGTTGGCGGCTTTTCCGGACGCGGACGTGACGGCGGAGGAAAGTACAACTAGAAGACGGCAGCAGTCGAGGCGGATGACGGCGGCAGCGGTCGAAGCAGAGGACGGGGGCTGCGCACAGTCGAGGCAGAGAACGGCGCGGCGGCGGTCGAGGTGGACGACACGACGACGAGCAGATCCGGCGGCGGACGCGTGGAAGGAGCTGTGGGTGGGTCAAAGGGACGGCAGCGGCGGTCGAGGCGTAGGACGACGCGGAAGGGGAGAGGAATTGACAAAGAGAAATGAAACATTGGAAATGAAAAGGTTGTGGACGGTTGGGCGGTCGCGGAAGGGGAACTGTCCGTGCAGAGCAGGGGCGGGCGACAACAGACGCCCAGCACTGCAAACTTTTTCAAAATTTTGATTCATTTGGCGTGGCTTGCCAAAATGTAGTTGTCGTGGGCGCGTGGTTCGGCCCGCCACTGCTTTCCCATAAACTAGTGGCGAGCGCTAGCTTACTGCCCGCCACTACAATTTCCATCCCGCGGGCTTATTTGGAAGAGTCTACCTGTGACGGGTGCTTGGTAGCGCCCGCCACTAGATTGCCCCTAGCTATGACGGGTACGTCCAGATACCCACCACTGCTATTTTGGAAAAGTAGTAGTGGCGGGTGACCTGCCCTGCCCGCCATTATTTATAGTTCATCTATAGGGCTTTTCCCAGTAGTGTAGAGTTGGGGGAGGGGTTGTGATGATTGATTATTTTTCTATTCTCAATTGAATTGTTCTCCAAATGACGAGGAATAAATCCCTAGAGCTAGATGGATTCCATGTGGACTTTAATCAGAACAAAAAAAATTACTCGTATTATTTGGAAACTTTGCTAGATGAATGCTATAGTTGTGACTTGAGAATAGCTAGATTAAATTGTAGGATGATCACACTAATCCAGAAATGCAAGGATGCAACCTAATTAAAAAATTCATGTGCATCTGGCTTTTGAATGTCATTTTCAAGATAATAACTAAAGTTCTAATGAGTAGGTTGGCTTTGGTAGTCGGTCTTGTTTCTTCAACACAAACTACATTTGCGGAAAATATATATTTGTAATGGGAAAAAAATTGGCGTAGGATGAGGCACTTGCCACTGTTCATGACATTAAGAAATTTTACACACTCTTTTTAGATAGGAGGCACATTGCCCGACTTTAGCGAACTGAAGCCCTTACAAGTTCACAACGAGGTTCAAAGGAGTACTCAAGTACAGAAAGCTAAAGAAAGGTAAAGAAGGAAAAATAAGATAAGTTCGATACAGACCCATCGGGTCAATGGCACACGGCCGAGCACCAGACTCATGATCCTAACGACGACGCCGGAATGGAGCAGTACAGTACAGAGCGCAAAATGATAGTCAACCTCCCTGCTGATCATTGTGGGTCATGTGGCGCCGTAGCTTCCACGCAAGTGCTCTGAGCCTATCAAGTAGAACCTCAATGGTGGGTGCATCCTCCAACTTGCTCAATGGCTTCCATAGCTGCAAGAAAATTGTCATTTTATATACGACATCAGCAGGATGTTTAATGAATTTTCCTTCAATTAAAGCTTTATTCCTAACATGCCACAAGGCCCATGCCATAGCCGCAAAAACTAGCCAAGTAATCCTACGGGCGCGGCCGGATAATCGTGCAGCTAACGTATGGAACGCTCCAAACGATGTGGGTGCCCAACTACATTGTGTAACATCGTGTATGGAGCCCCACATGAGTTGTGCAAGACTGCATTTCAAGAAGATGTGGCTGGTGTCCTCGATCACGTCGCACAACGGACAGCGCCCGTCCCCTGGGCCATGTCACTTTTGTACTTGAACACCGGTAGGAAGTCTATTCCACACTAACTGCCATAGGAAAAATTTCACTTTGTTTGGTATGCGTGCCTTCCAAATATCCATTGCTTGGAACGGTGCAGCCCCGTCATGTAAGGCGCGATACAAGGACTCCGTCGTGAACTTGTCCGAAGGGTCTAACTTCCACCGAAAGGAGTCCAGCTCCGAGGTAGGTGAAGTAGTTTGTAACAGGGCCACCACCGGCCTCATTCTTCCACCTCGAGTAGACTGAGAGAATGGCGAAACTGGGGACTCCATTGCCCATTCCTCCAGATGTCGCTGACTAGTGCATTCGGGGCTGTTATGATAGCAAAAAGGCGAGGGAAAGCGGTGGCAAGCGGTTCCGGTCCCATCCACATGACTAACCAAAAGACAGTGGATTTACCGTTACCAATAGAGTGAATTGCGCCCAATCGTAACAAGTGTCTAATCTTTACTATTGCTTTCTAGAACTGGGATCCGTTTCTTCCGGATGCTGTTGATACCGGAGCATATTGTAGATATTTGTGCCTGATGATGTCTAACCAGAGGCCACCTTGGCCAGTTAACATTTTCCACGCCCACTTTGCCATCAAACACCAATTCATGTGTTTGGTATTCATAATGCCGAGGCTCCCAACCTCCTTTGGCGCACAGATGGTACTCCAGTGAACCATGTGGTACTTTTGTTTCCCGAGTTCTTTACCCCAAAAGAATCGGGATCGTACAACATCAAATTTCTCGTGTACTCCATCTTCGAGTAGGAAAAATCCCATGATAAACATAGGTAAACTAGATAGGCATGAGTTGATCATAGTTGTTTTACCACCTGTTGATTGGTATTTACCGATCCAAGGCTCCACACGCCTAGCCACTCTATCAGTAATGAAGAGGAAATCCTCGATGGTCAGGTGCTTGTTGGTTAGTGGCATACCCGGGTATTTGATTGGCAAGGTGCCTAGTCTACAGTTCATAATGTGTGCCGTTCTGAGGCGATGCTCCAGGTTACCTCTAGTAACAAAAGCCTCACTCTTATCATAGTTGATCTTCAGGCCAGACATGGACTCGAAGCACATGAGCAGAAATCTCAGGTTCACAAGGCTAACGGGGTCATTCTTAATTATTATCAGCGTGTCATCGGCGTACTGTAGGTGGGTGATTCCCCCTTCACTAAGGTTAGGAAAAACTCCTTGGATGTGGCCAGCCTTCCTAGCTCCCTCTAGGATGACTGCCAGAGCCTCAACCATGATGTTGAAGAGCAACGGGGAAATGGGCTCCCCTTGCCTGACCCCTCTTGTATTCCGGAAATATGGCCCCGTCTCTCCATTGATAGATGTTGATGGCCGTTTGACCACCGCGAACCATCTGCATAATCCAGCTCACCCAAAGCGGTGAGAACCCTTTCAGTCTCATAACATCTTCCAGGAATTCCTAGTTAACTCGATCATATGCCTTCTCAAAGTCTAACTTCATAATCAAGAAGTCTTCCAAGAATTTTACACACTCTTGAAGATGAATTTCAAGAAAGATTGTTATAAAATCAAATGGATTTTTCTATTTCAAATGCTTCAGGTAAAAGTGTTCTCGAAGAAAGTTGTGACTGGATTATGAGTGTGATGATGGGATGGCGTACACTGAAATAGGTGAAAGTGAATTTGGAAGCTCATCCGAGGAACCTCCCGACCACATTGTCGGCATAAACCATTTTTTAAATGGAGGCAAGCTTGCCCCATTTACTTAATAAAGAAGAAGACAATTGCTGGTTAATCATGGAAACCCCAATGGAAACCACTACAACCCATGAATGGGCACCACCAGCCAACCTGGTTATCAACACAAAATCCACACACGTCGTCAATGAAGGAGCACCGTCAAATTTGATTACAAGTAGCATCGTGATCCCTCCTCCACGAGCCAGCGACTCCGATGTACCAAAAATACCCACCTATAGAGCCCTCATTGCAACAACCTACACGAAGCCCTCGTCGACTGATGGAGTCCTGGACTAGGGGGTACTCACCACATCGTCTCCCGACCAGGTGGGTCGGACCGAGGACCCCCATGGCGGTGCACTAATGGGCCACTTTGGGCAGCCCATGACGTATATAAGGAGGTTTCTACAAGACCTGGCGCACAAGACGAGGACTCCTGTTATCCTAGGCCTCCGGTGCATTATATAAACCGATGCCAGGCTAGTCAATAGATCATTACATTACAACTTAGATGAACAATCTCGTGGTAGATAATTGTACTCTATACTATACACTATATCAATGCAATCAAAAGCATGACGTAGGGCATTATCTCTTCGAGAGAGCCCAGACCTGGGTAAAATCATGTGTCCATGTTATCATCGCTCCAAGACGCCTAGCTTAGGGCCCCTACCTCGACATATGCTGGATTTAGCACCGAAATTAGTGGCCCATACAGGTCTCTACTGGTAGTCGCCGCGGTGCGATGGTAATTCAGATTGGCTCCGACGTGATCTACACGTCAGAACCAAGCTTCATCATCGTCGTCGGCTCGACGGGTCATCTCGGCTAGGCCGAGGACTACACCCCCTATCGGATCATCAAGATCGGACAGGTGTCTTCATCAACATCAACTCTGATCTCAACTGAGATCATGGAAGAATCGTCCATGAAGCTCGGGAGCTCAACGTCAACAATTCCCCTCGGGCGACTGTGCAAATTTTTTCTGGACAGAGCATTCGTGTTCGCTGTCCTCGCTTCCTCGAGTGTCTCTCTGACGATTGCTTGGGTGGAATTGTGCGGAATTGAGTCTAGAACAACCCTATAAAATTTCATCGCATTCTGACGGACGAATCTCCGGCAATCACCGATATGACGGAGCCATGTCGAATCTGGATGGGAATCTGGATGAGTTTAGGGCAAGGAGTCTAGCAGTCTGCTGAGACATTCTTCAAAAAATCCAATCATTCATCGTCTGCGGAATTGCCATATCGACAACTCCTTAAAATTTCAGCTCGATCTGACCGTTCAAATGCCAGGAAACGTCCAAGGAGTGCATCAATTTTTGGATCTGCTTTCTACGCGAAAACGAATCCAACTTGAGTTCATCTTTTTCATGAGCGGATTATCGGGCGTCCTTTTTAGAGGAACTTTTTTCTAGGGCATTGTGTTTTGTGCCCAAACATGTGCCCACAAATTGTGAGCCTTTTCCGAAGCAGCCTTCATCGTCGCGCCGGTGTCAAACCAGTCCGACCACATTACTCCACGGATGCCGACCTGCGCGAGCATCGACTGTGACGTCGCTTCATCGAGCCGACGGCAACCACCTCAAATCATCACCTCGGCGACCGACCTAGAGTACATTATCGCTATTCGCTAAAGCCAAATAATCACCAAGACAACATCGTCGCCCCACGGATTGCATGGATCGGGCGCGCCGGCATCGCCGCACGGTCACTTCATGAAGCCGGCATTAACCGCGTCACAAATTCTGACCTACGTCGGCATCGCCATGCTGTCGCTTCTTCAAGCCGATGACCACCACGCCGACCTGCTTTGACACCTCGGCTGGCATGGGGGTTTCGACGTCACCTTACCGACCTGCTCCGTCACCTCGGCTAGACCGGGGGCTTCGCCATCGCTTCATCGACATGCTCCGGGGCTTCATCATCACCCCGCCGACCAGCTTCGTCACGACAACTGGACTGGGGACTTCGCCTCGCCACATCAACCGTGCTGCATCGCCACTTCGTCAAGCCGAGCTCCTCGCTCGGTCACCTCAGGAAGGGCTTGGGGGCTGGGATCTCGGCCAGGCTGAGGACTACGTCTTCATCCAGCCGCAAGCCTGGAACGCGTCATCAACATCGAAAGCATAAAACCAGCTAAGTCGCTTTCATGCTCAATTTTCTAATTTTTGTTTGGTTCAACCAAGCATTATATTTGTGTTTAATAAAAGTTGTTTGTTAAAAATGATGTTTATTAAAAACAACTTTCTTTTCAAGTTAACTGGGGGCTCTATTAATATGTGTTGTTTTTAAGTGTTTTCTTCTAAGTCGTTGCAAAGTCTTTTTCTACTACACATTTTGAGGATCCGAGTGTGCGGTCAAATAGCCGGATCACCTGGTTTCTCTCTAAAGACGCTCGAGCTTAGTTCGCTAAACTGGCCTAAGAAGCACTCCGCCTTCGGGAAAAGGAGGTTGAAGTCGAAGGCTAACCCACTTGAAGTCTGGAGATCGGATGTATCATGTTAAAGCATGACGGAAGCACAAATTAATTTTAAGACCAATTTCAGATTGGCACCAAGAAACTTGATTTAGTGTAGTGCTACTTGTGAGCTGCGTTGGGATTTTTCCCGAAGAGGAAGGGTGAAGCAATATAGTAGCGGATAAGTATTTCCCTCAGTAGAGAACAAGGTTATCGAAACAATAGGAGAACTACGCAAACGCCCGTCAACAGTACCTGCACACATAAGAGCAAATACTTGCATCCAACGCGGGCAAGAGGGTTGTCATCCCGTTGTACTTGTTAATTGCAAGGATCAAATCTGATAGTGGTAGATAGATAAATTGCAAAGTAAATAAAAAGTAAAGAAATTGCAGCAAGGTATTTTTGGTTTTTGTAATATGATTAAAGTATACATACCCCGGGGCCATAGTTTTCACTAGAGGCATCTCTCTCATAAAAATAGCATACGGTGGGTAGACAAATTACTGTTGGGCAATTGATAGAAAAGCGCATAGTTATGGCGTTATTCATGGCCTGATCATGTATATAGGCATTACGTCCATGACAAGTAGACCGAAACGATTCTGCATCTACTACTATTACTCCACCAATCGACCGACTCCTGCCTGCTTAGAATCGAAAGTATGTCTAGAGGGGGGGGGGGTGGGTGATTAGACTACTTGACCAAATAAAACTTATCCTTTTCCCAATTTTAGATGTAGGCAAGTTTTAGCAATTCTACCAAGTCAAGTAACACCCTACACATGCAAGTCTAAGAGTTGTGCAGCAGAAAATAACGACTTTGCATATGAACGTAAAGGAGGGATCGAAGAAATCAAATGCAATGAAGACACGGTGATTTTTGGCATGGTTCCGATAGGTGATGCTATCGTATGTCCACGTTGATGGAGACTTCAACCCACGAAGGGTAACGGTTGCACGAGTCCACGGAGGGCTCCACCCACGAAGGGTCCATGAAGAAGCAACCTTGCCTATTCCACCATGGCTTACGTCCACGAAGGACTAGCCTCACTCGGGGTAGATCTTCACAAAGTAGGCGATCTCCTTGCCCTTACAAACTTCTTAGTTCAACTCCACAAGATCTTGGAGGCTCCCAAGTGAGACCTAACCAATCTAGGAGACACCACTCTCTAAAAGATAATAGATGGTGTGTTGATGATGAACTCCTTGCTCTTGTGTTTCAAATGATAGTCTCCCCAACACTCAATCACTCTCTCACAGATTTGGCTTTGGTAGGAGAAGGATTTGAGTGGAAAGCAACTTGGGGAAGGCTAGAAATCAAGGTTCAAATGATTGGATTGGAATCTCTTGATCTCAACACATGAGTAGGTGGTTCTCTCTCAGAAAATGAATGGTGGAAGTGTAGGCACGTTCTGATGGCTCTCTTAGAGAGTAAGTGGGGTGGAGGGCTATATATAGGCTTCACCCAAAGATCCAACCGTTACACATCTTTGACCCAACTCGGTGACACCGGACCAAAATCTCGATGAGACCGACCAGTGTAAAAGATTCGAACGTTGGAAGTCTTGGTGAGACCGATCCGAACATCTAGGTGGGACCGAAGTGCAATGGCTAGGGCAAGGCCTCATGTCGGTAGTTCCGAAAATTTCATCTCGGAAATTCTGAAGTGAAGTAACATCGTTACAGAAACTTGGTCACGCCTCTCGGTGAGACCGAGAGCCATTTCGGTTACACCAAAAAGTTAGGGTTTGGCTTGTGGCAGTATGTGGGATCATCTCGGTGAGTCCAAAATGTGGATATTCGGTGGGGCCAAAATGATGTATTAGGGTTTTGGATAGAAGTGAAGTGGAGAAGTGTTTGAAGGTTTTGGAGCAATACCACTAAGCACTTGAGCAATTGAGTCATGATCAAAACCTCATCCCCTTTTAATAGTATTGGCTTTCCTATGGACTCAATGTGATCTTGGATCACTTAACCAAAAATGAAGAGTCTTGGAGCTTTGCCAATTCTTGTCCTTAGCATTTTGAGGGGTCCACATTCACTAGTACTTGCCATGCCAATCATTGATCTTTTTTGAAAGCTAATATCAATGAGCATTAGATCAATGACATATATGTTGTTATTAATTACCAAAACCACCCGGGGATTAGTTGCACTTTCAATCTCCCCCTTTTTGGTAATTGATGACAACATATAGATCAAAGCTTCAACAAAAGGTATAATCAATGAAATACATCGTTGCTTTGAGAAGTATGTGATAAGTAAGAGCTCCCCCTAAATTTGTGCATTATTGAAAATTTGCATTTGAATGCAAATGCACAATCGATTAGGATCTTGGGTCACTCTTCCGTGTCACATACATCTTGGTGGAGCGCTCAAAAGATATGATTCCAACAAAGTAAGCACTCATCACCAAACAAACAAGTGAATGATCATACAAGGAGCATATGGATAGATAATCAAGCATGCATATCAATGGAGTACGGTATGATCAATCACAAATTAGTAGCATAACCTCATACAGGCATCAAACAACAGTATCTCAAAGTAGCACGAAACTCATGAAGTAGCAAAACACAAAGAAATCAAACGAGCAAAGCAAAGCACTCTCTCTCTCTCTCTCGAAACCCTAATGATCTATACAAATTCTCCCCCTTTGGCAACAAGTACCAAAAAGTTTGAATGAGTAAAGAGCTAAACGTCGCTCGGGGCTTGAACTCCTGTTGCTCCTGGTGAAGAAGTCCTCTGCGTTGTTGGAGTAGAGAGAAGCACATCTGCAAATGCCTCTGAAGAAGTCTGCGGGGCTGGTGGTGTAGAGACAACTGGAGGAACTGATGGAGTGACTGTGGGAGTAGCAGCAGGAGCAGAAACTGTAGCTCTAGAAGTGACTGGCACAACTGCTGATATGGGCATCGTCTGGAACTGAGTGGTCGTGGGAAGACCTGTGCCCTGATGCTCCTCATCATCATCACTACTGGGTGCCATCCTAACTTCATCCACTTCCTTCCTGAGACTCTCAACAGTAGTCTTTATCTCAGTGACCTTGATATCCATATCATAGAATTTTGTTTCAATGATCCTCTCAAAGCTCTTCTGGTTCTCTGCGAGGTTGGCCAAACTTCGCTCGATCCTTTGAGTAGCTTGAAGAAGATAGGTCATCTGATCAGTCTTTGTCTTCAAGAGTGGGGCAGTAGGAGCACTTGACTCGGCAGTCCTCGTAGCCTCTGCTTCTGCTTGTGCTGCAGCTGAGGTGGGATGGGAAGGATCCATCATCACAGTGTTGTCCTCAAACTCAGGCTGTAGTGGCAGATGTTCTCGGTCCAGCAGAAATGACTTTTTTTGCACCTTTGGAATTAATGAGCATCTGAATATGTGGTGCAAAGCCACATGACCTATTCTGATCGGCAGCTGCTCTCTTCACATTCTCCACAATGAGATCCATCACTTTGAATTTTTAATGTTGATCAATAAGATGCAGCATATTGATGGAATGGCCTCTGATCATCTTCTCATCTCCTGACTTTGGCATCAAAGTGTGCCTCATGATAGTGTTGGAGGTAGCTAGGCCAGCAAGCAAATGGTAGACAGAACCAAGCTTGTGAGACTCCTTATACTTGTTGGGGATCTCAGTGCACATGTTGGCCATGGTGTTGTGATCCATCTTGGGCTTGGCATAGACATCTACATTATCCTCTTCAGCCTCTGGAGCACCTAGCAATGTGGCCCACTCAGTCACACTAGACTGATATCTCACACCTTCTATCATCCAGACAATCCTGCCATTGGGGTAGAACTGAGCTGTAGAATAAAATTGTATGATCATCTCATCGTTCCATGCAGTCAGCTTCTTCCCAATGAACTCATCAACACCAACAGATCTGAAGTCTTCATGTACATGGGGGAAGTGATCTTCATTCTCATCAATGTATTCCTAGTCCACCCATCTCATGTCACTAACCACTGGCTTCTTGTCAAGGAGCACTGTCTTATAGAAGTCTTGTTGCTCCTTGGTGTGAAAGCGATAGTCCACAGCAGTTCTCCTTCTCACAGAGTAAGGATCTGACTCTATCCATGTCCTCAGTCCTTTGTCTTTCCTCTCCTTCATGTTTTCTGCCAAAGGATGTGTGTCATCATGCTCAGGCAGTTTGGGTCATAACTTTCTTAGCACTTGGGCTTCTTCTTCATCATCATTTCTCTCAGGCACTGGGGCCTTGTTTTTCTCTGCAGCTGACACATTTCTGGTGGTTCTCTTGGGCTTAGGTGCTACTACTGCTGTCTTGCCTTTGGAGGAGGTGGCAGTCTTCATAGCATCACTCATAAGCTTTTGCTGCTTTGGAGGAGTTGGATTGGCTGCTTGCTCTTCCTCCTCATGTTCATCAGAAGCATCTTCTCTTCTCATTGAAGTGGTTTTGAACACCACTTGAGCTGATATCTTCCTCTCCCTCTTCTTGTCTGCCCTCTTGGGCATTGACTTGCCCGGCACTTGCTGAGATCCTCTTGGAATCTCTGAGGAAATGCCTCTCTTGGCAGCAGTGGATGCAGACACTTTTCTGGTCACACCTCTCTCCTTTTGAATATTTGCATACTCCTTTTGAACTAGAACCTTCTTCTTGGAGGTGACCTCTTCCACTTGGAAGTCTTCATCCTCATCATCAGAATTCTTCCTCTTTCTGGTTCTTGTGGCAGCTTTGGGCAGACTTGGAGAGCTCCTCTCTCTCTCATGATAACTCTCTTCTGGACTTGAACCTGCATCAAGGTCCACACTAGCATCTGCAGACCTGTTTTGGCTATCACTTGCATCAGACATGTTGACAACTGGCCCTGTGAATTAGAGTAGATAGAGTGGAGTAGATGAGCATCACAAAACACATCAGTTTTTGAAAATATTCGAATTCAAAGTTTAGTTTTAGGTTTTTACAGAGAGCATTTCGGAATGACCGATTTGAAATTCTTAGTAGCACCGAGGCAGCAACTGAAGCTAGAGTTTGCATTTCGGTCTAACTGAAGCAGTTCCTGGCTTCACCGAAGCGCACATGATGCTACAAAGGAACCAACTCGGTGACACCGACCCAGTACCGCTCGGTTTCACCGAAACGTACTGTGTGCAATGGCTAAGGCCAAATCGGTGACTTCGGGTTGCTTCAATTCGGTCGATCCGAGATGAAAACTGTAAAACCCTAAACCTAAAATTCTAATTCGAGCTATCGCTAGGAATTTCAGTGGATAAAGAAGTGCAATCCATGGCAAGATCTAGGCGAACCATCCATGCATAGAATCGGAATTTAGAGCACAGAGGGGGTCGAATCTCAACCTAACTTGGTGGAGATCCTCTATGGCGGCAACGACGGAGAAGAATGCTAATGGCGGCGACGCAATCTGGCGGCGAGAGCACGCTGGAGATGAAGGCGACAATCCAAAGACCAGGGGCGACGGCAGCAATGGGGTGCGTGACGTTTGAATAATTTTCAACGTACGGTCCGCGAACATATATATACCCGTGTGATGTCGGTAGTACCGATCGAATGAAATCGGTCTCACCGAGATGCATAACTGCCAGACACAGAGTACATCGGTGACACCAAAACTTTCATATCGGTCTTACCGAGATGGAAATGTGGATCAATCTAAATGCAATCGGTGGGACCGAATATGAGATAGTTGGTCTGTCTGAAATACATCTAGAAGGTTTTGGAAGTTAGCCCTAATCAGATCGGTGACTCTGAGTGCTCCTCACTTGGAGGGTCCGAAAGGAACTTGTTCACGTTTTGTGATATAGCAAGAATGAATATTGAGACAAGTTGAGATAGATAGCTAAAGAAGGTGCTTAGTCATTCTTGTACATCCAATTGGCCAAATAAAACCAAATCAATCAAAACAACAAGTGGATATCCTCGAATGAGAAATATGCATCGCAACATGCTCACACAATAAGATAGCAAATGAAATATGTGGCAAACATGCATAAACTATTCTAGCATCTATCACACAATGGGCAATGACATAGTCATCTATATATGAGTATATTGACTTAGGAGCCAAATGAGAACATTTGATCGTAGGTCATACTCATCGTTTAAGCACAAGTGGGGTTACCACTTTTACATAAAGTGTTAATGTGTTCACACAATTAGAGTTGCTTTAGCTCAAGTCTTAGAGTAAAGCTCCCCCTAGATGTGATACCCCCCAAGGAGGGATGAACTAACCTTGGGTTTTGTCGATGATGACTTCATGTATGTGTTGTAGATAAGAGTTGGGAGCAATCCTTTGAATGATGCACTTTCAATACCTACATGGGTTAGTCCCACAAGGAACAAACAAAGATATCCATAGACATAGAATGAAATGCACAACATCTGATGTCCATGAATGCATTGAATACCTTGTCCCTTGACTTACCAAAAAGAGGGTTTGTGACTCCATGAACTAGTGCAAGATGTTGAAGTTGGTTGCACAAGTCCTTGCCATTGAATGAATATGAGTGAAGTTTGTTGGCGGAGTCACCCTCAAGAACTCTCTAGTTCTTTTTCTTTGGGACCCACATCAACTTGATGGGAATCCTTGGAGTTGTAGTTGCACTTGATGAAGTCTTGGGAACCCACTTGACCATGGCTTGAGGTGCTTCTTCAAATGAGTCAACCTCTTCTTGAAGCTTGTCCTTGCCTTTTAGCTTGTGGTCTTGTGGTGGAAGATCATCTTGCGCTTGTGTTCCCTTGAAGGAAGTAGGATCATACTTCTCTTGTTAAGAAACAAACTTCGTCTTGGGGTATTGATCTTCTTCCCACTAAACTTCATTTCCATTGAAGTTTCGTTCAAAACTAACACCTTGGTTCTTCCGGTGCCTTCCTTGCTTGCGTACAATTTCCTCAAATTGCTTACTCCCGGCAAGGCTCTTGTAGACACCCTTTTCTATAATTCCTTTCAATAAATTGTTTTCTTTCTCAAGTGTAACTTGGCTAAGAGAATCATTAGTGGAATCAATAGAACTACTAGAAGCAAAAACATTGGATTTAGCATTGTTATTGTTACTACCAGAGATAGAACCCTTTTTACCCTTGTTACTAGTTTACTTAGATTTAACTTGTGGCATAAAGGTAGACAAGAGTAAATGTCTGGCAATGTAAGAGGAACTCTTCTTTCGAAGATCATCATTGATAGCTTTTAGAAACTCATGCTCTTGCTCTAAAGTTAGCTTCTCGAAGCGTAGCTTCTCATGAGTTCTTAGAAGCTCTCTATGATCCTCTTGAGTTGTTTCATGAGCTAACTTAAGAGTGTTTAATTCTTTAGTTAGATGCTCAATCTCCCTCATAGCATTGTCATTCGTTTCATCTTGACTATCGTGATTACTAGCAAGTTCATTATAGCTCACATCACTAGTTTTATCAACAAGCAAATCATCATCATCAACAACAACAAGCAGATCATCATCATCACTATTAAAGTCAAGGTATTCGGGGTGTGTTACCTTGGGGCCTTTTTGCCATGTAGCATCTTCCAATTCCCTCATTTGGTGAATCAAATAGGGCATAGGAGTTGGAGGATACGAGAGCAAGTCCGGCAACACCTTCATCTTGACTATAGTCGGAGTCGGAGTGATAGCTTCCTTCGGAATGATTGTCGGAGTCGGAGCCAGAAATCCATTCACCAACATGAGCTTGATGTCTTCTTCTAGTGTAGCTCTTGGATGATTTGTCCTTTCTTTCCATTTCCTTGCTTCTCTGAGAAGGTCTTCGTTCATAACGATCATCTCTACTCCTTCTCTCCTTGTGAGGTGATTCCTCTCTTCTATACTTTCCTCTTGGTGATTCGTCTCTTTTCTTGTGAGGTACCGTACACTCATTGGAGTAGTGTCCGGGTCTTCCACAATTATAACAATTTTGGTCATGGCTTGATGATCTTTTCTCATAATGCCTTAAGTTGGAGCTTCTCTCTTTTCCTTTGTTCTTGTAAAACTTGTTGAACCTCTTCACCATTAGGCTTATCTCTTCATTGGATACTAGCTTGTCACTTGAAGTTGTGGGAGCATTGGTTGAGGCTTTGTAAGCTCCACTTGACTTGTTGCGTAGCTCCTCTTTGTCCTTGAGTGACATCTCATGAGCAACAATCCTTCCAATGACTTCCGTGGGCTTGAGATCTTTGTAGTTGGGCGTCATTTGGATCAATGTGCACACGGTATCGTATTTTCCATCCAAGGCTCTAAGAATCTTCTTGACAATGAATTTGTCAGTCATCTCTTCACTTCCTAAGCCGGCAATCTCATTTGTGATGAGAGCAAGCCTAGAGTACATTTCGGCGGCTCCTTCACCATCCTTCATCTTGAACTTTTCAAGTTGACTTTGAAGCACATCCAACTTGAATTCCTTGACGGACTCGGTACCCTCGTGCATATCAACCAAAGTATCCCAAAATTCCTTGGCATTCTCGAGGCGACTAATTTTGTTGAACTCCTCGGGGCACAAACCGTTGAAGAGAATGTCACATGCTTGAGCATTGTATTGCAACATCTTCAATTCTTCCGTAGTTGCTTCACGATCCGGTTCCTTTCCATCCTCAAATAATTCACCTTGCAAGCCAACATGAACAACAACCCAAATGGCGGGGTTATGACCAAGAATATGCATTTTCATCTTATGCTTCCAACTAGCAAAGTTTGTACCACCAAAATATGGACCTCTACGGTGATAATTACCCTCACTAGATGCCATACTCTCCTAGGTTGTGAAACCAATGCAATGGAGACCAAAGCTCTGATACGACTTGTAGGATCGAAAGTATGTCTAGAGGGGCAGGTGATTAGACTACTTGACCAAATAAAACTTATCATTTTCCCAATTTTAGATGTAGGCAAGTTTTAGCAATTCTACCAAGTCAAGTAACACCCTACACATGCAAGTCTAAGAGTTGTGTAGCAGAAAATAACGACTTTGCATATGAACGTAAAGGAGGGATCGGAGAAATCAAACGCAATGAAGACACGGTGATTTTTGGCGTGGTTCCGATAGGTGTTGCTATCGTACGTCCACGTTGATGGAGACTTCAATCCATGAAGGGTAACGGTTGCGCGAGTCCACGGAGGGCTCCACCCACGAAGGGTCCACGAAGAAGCAACCTTGCCTATTCCACCATGGCTTACGTCCACAAAGGACTAGCCTCACTCGGGGTAGATCTTCACGAAGTAGGCGATCTCCTTGCCCTTACAAACTTCTTGGTTCAATTCCACAAGATCTTGGAGGCTCCCATGTGACACCTAACCAATCTAGGAGACACCACTCTCCAAAAGGTAATAGATGGTGTATTGATGATGAACTCCCTGCTCTTGTGTTTCAAATGATAGTCTCTCCAACACTCAATCACTCTCTCACAGATTTGGCTTTGGTAGGAGAAGGATTTGAGTGGAAAGCAACTTGGGGAAGGCTAGAAATCAAGGTTCAAATGATTGGATTGGAATCTCTTGATCTCAACACATGAGTAGGTGGTTCTCTCTCAGAAAATGAATGGTGGAAGTGTAAGCACATTTTGATGGCTCTCTTAGAGAGTAAGTGGGGTGGAGGGCTATATATAGGCTTCACGCAAAGATCCAACCGTTACACGTCTTTGACCCAACTCGGTGACACCGGACCAAAATCTCGGTGAGACCGACCAGTGTAAAAGATTCGAACGTTGGAAGTCTCGGTGAGACCGATCCGAACATCTCGGTGGGACCGAAGTGCAATGGCTAGGGCAAGGCCTCATTTCGGTAGTTCCGAAAATTTCATCTCAAAAATTCCGAAGTGAAGTAACATCGTTATAGAAACTTGGTCACGCCGTCTCGGTGAGACCGAGAGCCATTTCGGTTACACCAAAAAGTTAGGGTTTGGCTTGTGGCAGTATGTGGGATCATCTCGGTGAGTCGAAAATGTGGATATTCGGTGGGGCCGAAATGATGTATTAGGGTTTTGGATAGAAGTGAAGTGGAGAAGTGTTTGAAGGTTTTGGAGCAATACCACTAAGCACTTGAGCAATTGAGTCATGATCAAAACATCATCCCCTTTTAATAGTATTGGCTTTCCTATGGACTCAATGTGATCTTGGATCACTTAACCAAAAATGAAGAGTCTTGGAGCTTTGCCAATTCTTGTCCTTAGCATTTTGAGGGGTCCACATTCACTAGTCCATGCCATGCCAATCATTGATCTTTTCTGAAAGCTAATATCAATGAGCATTAGATCAATGACATATATGTTTTTTAATTACCAAAACCACCCGGGGATTAGTTGCACTTTCACCTCCATCTATGGTATTAATTTCATGATAAACAGAGTAAAACCCACTATTTTCTCCTTATTAGCAAAAATACAATATGTGCCTCGCTACTCCTCCTGTCATAGAGTGACGACACTACAAGATTTAACCTACTACTATGCACCACTTCCACTGAAGATAAATCAATCTAGTTGGCCAAACCAAATGGATAGATCGGAAAGCATTACATAGTTATAACAATCATACATAATAAAGTTCATAAAAGACTCAATTACTTTCAATGAATAATCTAATCCTAAACCCACAATTCATCGGATCCCAACAAACACACCGCAAAAAAGATTACATCGGATCGATCTCCGAAGAAAACATGGTATTGAAGATCAAAGAGAGAGAGAAAGCCATTTAGCTAATCACTATGGACCCGTAGGTCTGTGGTGGACTACTCACACATCATCGGAAGGGCAGCAAGTTGATGTAGAAGCCCTCCGTATTCGATTCCCCCTCTGGCAGAGTACCGGAAATGACCTCCAGATGGGATCGTGGAAGAACAGAAGCTTGCGGCGGCGGAAAAATTGTTTCGAGTGGCTCTCTGTTGTTTTTGGGATTTTTGGGAATTTTTAGAAGTGGAATTAGGTTAGGGGGGTCTACATGGGGCCCACAAGCTCACGTGGTGCGCTCCCCTTGGGGTCGCGCAGGGTGAGCTTGTGGCTCCTCGTAGGTCTTCTGGCCTCCTCCCGAAGCTTCCTGGGTGTCTTCTGGTCTAGAAAAAATCACCGTAAAATTTTATAGCGTTTGGACTTCGTTTGGTATAGTTTTTCCCTGAAACAATAAAACAAGCAAAAACAGGAACTGGCACTGGGCACTAGGTTAATAGTTTAGTTCCCAAAAATGATATAAAATTGCATATAAAGTATGTAGGATTGATATTATAATAATAGCATGAAACAATAAAAAATTATAGATACATCGGTGACGTATCATGTAGATGTAAAGATGCAAGTTTTTTGGTTTTTTGAGCTTATGACACCCTTAACCTATTTTATGTTTTCCTTTCAGGAGGAAGGACATCCTCTTGATCGAGGTGTTCCGCGTGATGGTTTTTCTCGGGAAATCTTTTCCGACCCGCAGTTCGGCATCTTCTCTGCCGAGTGATACGTCTCCAACGTATCTATAATTTTTGATTGTTCCATGCTATTATAGTATCAATCTTGGATGTTTATTATGCAATTATATGCCATTATATATCATTTTTTGGGACTAACCTATTAACCCAGTGCCCAGTGCCATTTGCTGTTTTTTGCTTGTTTTTGCCTTTTTAGAAAATAATTATCAAACGGAGTCCAAATGAAGAAAAACTTTGGATTAATTTTTTCTGGACCAGAAGGGACCCTCGAAGCTTCGAGAGAAGACCAGACGAGCCACGAGGGAGCGACAAGCTTGGGAGGCGCGCCCTGGGGGTAGGGCGCGCCCCCAGGCTTGTGGGCCCCTCGTGGCACATCTTGACCTAATTCCAACGCTATAAATTCCCAAATATTCCCAATATACCAGAGAGACAGAAGAGAAAGCCTTTCCGCCGCTGCAAGCCTCTGTTCTTCCATGATCCCATCTGGAGGCCTTTTTCGGTACTCTGCCGGAGGGGGAATCGACCACGGAGGGCTTTTTCATCAACCTTGCTGCCCTTCCGATGATGTGTGAGTAGTTTACCACAGACCTATGGGTCCATAGCTAGTAGTTAGATGGCTTCTTCTCTCTATTTAATCTTCAATACAATGTTCTCCTCGATGTTCTTGGAGTTCTATCCGATGTAATCACTTTTTGCGGTGTGTTTGTTGGGATCCGATGAATTGTGAGTTTATGATTAGATTATCCATGAATATTATTTGAGTTTTCTCTGAACTCTTTTATGCATGATTGTTATAGCTTCGTATTTCTCTCTGATCTATTGATTTGGTTTGGCCAACTAGATTGATTTATCTTGCAATGGGAGAGGTGCTTTGTAATGGGCTCGATCTTACGATGCTCAATCCCAGTGACAGAAAGGGACATGACACGTTTGTATCGTTGCTATTAAGGGTAAAAAGATGGGGTTTATTCATGCATGAGTTTACTTTGTCTACATCATGTCATCTTGCTTAAGGCGTTACTCCGTTCTTTATGAACTTAATACTCTAGATGCATGCTGGATAGCGGTCGATGTTCTTGGAGTTCTATCCAATGTAATCTTCGTTTGCGGTGTGTTTGTTGGGATCCGATGAATTGTGAGTTTATGATCAGATTATTCATGAGAAATATTTGAGTCTTCTCTGAACTCTTTTATGCATGATTGTTATAGCTTTGTATTTCTCTCCGATCTATCGATTTGGTTTGGCCAACTAGATTGGTTTATCTTGCAATGGGAGAGGTGCTTTGTGATGGGTTCAATCTTGTGGTGCTCAATCCCAGTGACAGAAAGGGACATGACACGTATTTGTACTGTTGCCATTAAGGATAAAAAGATGGGGTTTAATCATATTGCTTGAGTTTACTTTGTCTACATCATGTCATCTTGCTTAAGGCGTTACTCTGCTTTATACTTAATACCCTAGACGCATGCTGGATAGCGGTCGATGGGTGGAGTAATAGTAGTAGATGCAGGCAGGAGTTGGTCTACTTGTCTCGGACGTGATGCCTATATACGTGATCATTGCCATGAATCCGTCATAATTATTTGCTTTTCTATCAATTGCCCAACAATAATTTGTTTAACCAACGTATGCTATGTGTTCGAGAGAGAAGCCTCTAGTGAAAACTATGGCCCCCTGGTCTATCTTTATCATATATTAAAATCCAAAAATACCTTGCTGCAATTTATTTACTTTTATTTTATTTAGTATTTTACTTTATCTATCTATCACTATCAGAATTAATCCTTGCAAATAACCGCTAAGAGGATTGACAACCCTCTTATTTGCGTTGGGTGCAAGTTTTTGCTTTTGTGTGTGCAGGTGCTGCTAAAGGGATTTTGCGTGGTTCTCCTACTGGATTGATAACCTTGGTTCTTAACTGAGAGAAATACTTATCTCTACTATACTGCATCATCCTCTCCTCTTCGGGGAAATACCAACGCAGTCTACAAGTAGCAGGAAGAATTTCTGGCGCCGTTGCCGGGGAAACATCACCAAAACCTATCAAGTACCTTCGCATAAACTATCATCCACTTGCTCTTATTTTCATTTGCTTTTTATTTGCATTTGCCTCTCGTTTTCATCTCTCCCAGTTCTAAAACAATTTTACAAAAACACAAAAATATTTTTGTTTGCTTGCTTTTATTGCCTTCATGTCAACACACAAAAACAGAAAATGAAAGCAAAAATTTAAGATGACCATGGATCCACTTAAAGTTTTCTACTTGGATCATCTTCGATCCATTTGTGCTCGTGCTGAAACCCCAACTAGTTTAGTTGAGGGAAAATCATTAGATGAGCATGCTCATTTTGTGCGTCACCGTTTGTCTCAAAAAGGGAGACTCTTATGGAATCAAATAAACTGCTTGCTATGTTATGCTTGGAATCTATGTGAAATTTATGATTTTACTTGTTGCTCTAAGAACCCTAAAAAACACCATCCCTACCTATGTGAGTTTAATGATAATGAAATCTTATCTTCTTATGCCAAGGGTGTTTATAGTTACTATGATATCGAACAAATTGAATAATTTGTTGCTTTTAAGGGTGCTTATGAAGTTGCTTCTTTGATTGAAAAGTATGATGCTACTCTCTACAAGTACGAAAATTTTGACATACTTAAATATTGCTATAAAAACTATGCTCCTAATGCCTATGTTAATGAATTTATTGAGAGAATGTCTGCTACTTTGGAGGAAAATAATGATATGCATGAATCCATAGATAATTGTGATTCCGTTAATTAGATTGAAATATCCCCTCTTGATGAACGTGATGCTTGCTATTCTTATGGCCATGATGCCAATATTAATGATGCTTATAGAGATGAACTTGCTATAGTTCCTTATGTTAAAAATGAAATTATTGCTATTGCACCCACACTTGATAGCTCCTTGAATGAAAAGCATGATTGCAATGATGTTATTATAAATTATATTAATGTAAATTGTGCTAATTATATGCCAAGCTACAAGCTTGGGCATGAAAATTTTGTTATGTCCACTACTTATTGCAATGATCATGATTGGGGTGATAATGCTTCTTATGATCTTGAAAATTTATTTAAGCCTCATGATGAATATGTTATTGATAATAATGTTTGCAATACTATTAAAAGTGGGTTTGGAAGAGAGTCAACTTTAGGTAATAATGATCCCACTACTTTGGAGAATTATCAATCTTAAGAATTTTTGGATAAGAGTGGGTTTGGAGAGGTCATGACTTTAGTTGATATTAATCCCACTATCTTGGAAGATTATAAAATTTTTATGCATGCGAATCATGAAGAGAATATTTTATATGATATCTATATTGTTGAATTTGATTATGATCCTGCATGTAATTATTATGAGAGAGGAAAACATGGTTATAAAAATCTTCATATCACTAAATTACCTCTCTTTGTGTTGGAATTATTAATGTTTCATTCTCTTTATATGCATATGCTAGATATTGCTTGTCTTGATAATTTGTTTTCCTATAAAATGCCTATGCATAGGAAGTATGTTAGACTTAAAAGTGTTTTTCACATGTTCTATGATGCTCTCTTTGTGTTTCAATTCTTGTCTTTGATGTGAGCATCATTAAAATCTCAAACCCAATCTTAATGGCTATAAAGAAAGAGCTTGTTGGGAGACAACCCAATAGTTTTATTTTATGTTTTTGTGTATTTACACAATTATAGCCTCTGTTATGATTGTGTTTTTATATTTTAATTAGTGTTTGTGCCAAGTAATGCCTTTGGGATGATTTGGAAGATAGTATGATTGATGCTGTTTGAGAACAGAAACTTTTGCGTCCAGTGCTGGAATTTTGATTTTTTGCTGGAGCATGATAAAAATCTGATTTTTTTACACAGTTTTGATATATGAATTTCCCACGTTGTCCTCATTTTTCAGAATTTTTGAAGTTACAGAAGTACGATGTTAATTCAGATATTTACAGACTGTTCGGTTTTAGACTGATTCTGTTTTTGTTGCATAGTTTGCTTATTTTGATGAATCTATGGATCGTATCGGGGGGTATGAGTCATGGAGAAGTTGGATTACAGTAGCATTATGCCAATATTAAATATGAATCAATTTACAACAGCACCTAAAGTTTAAGATTTATTTGTTATACTAACGGATCTCATGAGGTTTCTGTTGAGTTTTGTGTGAGACTACGAAGGATAAAGGAATAAGGAGTGGCAAGAGCCTAAGTTTGTGGATGCCCAAGGCACCCCAAGGTAATATTCAAGGAAGACTCAAGCGTCTAAGCTTGGGGATGCCCCGGATGGCATCCCCTCTTTCGTCTACAATCTATCGGTATATCACTTGGAGCTATATTTTTATTCATCACATGATATGTGTTTTACTTGGAGCGTCTTGTGATATAGTTTGTTTGATTTTGTTTGCTTTTTAGTTTGTCACAATCATCTTTGCTGAACACATGTTTTTGAGAGGGACACACATTATTCGTGATTTGTTAGAATACTCTATGAGCTTCACTTATATCTTTTGAGCTAGGCAGTTGCTCTAGTGCTTCACTTATATCTTTTAGAGCACAGCGGTGGTTATATTTTAAAGAAATAGTTGCACTCTCATGCTTCACTTATATCTTTTTGAGAGTCTAATGAATAGCAATGGTAATATGCACGGGTTATGAATTTGGTCCTAATATGATAGGTATTCAAGAGGGATATAATAAAAACTTTCATGTAGATCACTGAATATGATAAGTATGATTCCTTGCAATAGTTTTGCGATATTAAGATGGTAATATGTGGGAGGTGCTACCAGATAATTGTAGTTTAGTAAGAATAATTGTGTTAAGGTTTGTGATTCCTGAAGCAGGCACGTATGGTCTATCGTTATGCTAAGAAGTTGGAGCATGATTTATTATTGATTGTCTACCTTATGAGTGGCGGTCGGGGACGAGCGATGGTCTTTTCCTACCAATCTATCCCCCTAGGGGCATGCGTAGTAGTACTTTGCTTCGAGGGCTAATAAAATTTCGCAATAAGTATGTGAGTTCTTTATGACTAATGTGAGTCCATGGATTATACGCACTCTCACCATTCTGCAATTTGCTAGCCTCTTCGGTACCGTGCATTGCCCTTTCTCACATCGAGAGTTGGTGCAAACTTCACCAGTGCATCCAAACCCCGTGATATGATACGCTCTATCACACATAAGCCTCCTTATATCTTCCTCAAAACAGCCACTATATCTACCTATTATGGCATTTCCATAGCCATTCCGAGATATATTGCCATGCAACTTCCACCGTTCCGTTTTTATGACACACATCATCATTGTCATATTGCTTTGCATGATCATATAGCTGACATAGTATTTCTGGCTCAGCCACCATTCATCATTTTTTATACATGTTACGCTAGAATCATTGCACATCCTGGTACACCGCTAGAGGCAATCATATAGAGTCATATTTTGTTCTAGTTTTGAGTTGTAATTTTCTTTTGAGTTGTAAGTAAATAGAAGTATGATGATCATCATTATTAGAGCATTGTCCCAGTGAGGAAATTAAAAAAAGAGGCCAAAAAGAGCCCACGAAAAAAAAGAAAAAAAAAGAAAAAAATTAGAGAAAAAGAGAGAAGGGGCAGTGTTACTATCCTTTTCCATACTTGTGCTTCAAAGTAGCACCATGTTTTTCATATAGAGAGTCTCCTATTTTGTCACTTTCATATACTAGTGGGAATTTTTCATTATAGAACTTGGCTTGTATATTTCGATGGTGGGCTTCCTCAAATGCCCGAGGTCTTCATAAGCAAGCAAGTTGGATGCACACCCACTTAGTTTTCATGTTGAGGTTTCATACACTTATAGCTCTTAGTGCATCCGTTGCATGGGAATACCTACTCCTCGCATTGACATCAATTGATGGGCATCTCCATAGCCCGTTGATTAGCCGCGTCGATGTGAGACTATCTTCTTATTTTTTGACTTCCCCTTATTAATCTCTACCACCACATTCTATTCCACCCATAGTGCTATATCCATGGCTTGCGCTCATGTATTGTGTGGGGGGTGAAAAAGCTGAAGCGCGTTAAAAAGTATGAACCAATTGCTCGGCTTATCATCATGGTAGTGCATGATAAATACTTCATGTTAAGAAGATGGAGCATGACAGGATTATATGATTTCGTAGGGATAACTTTCTTTAGCATTTTTATTTTGAAAGACATGATTGTTTATTAGTATGCCCGAGTATTGAAGTCTTTACATCAAATTATAGACTATTGCTTTGAATCATTCGGATCTTATTATTCATACCGTAAGAGAGATTACATGATGAAACATGTTAGGTAGCATTCCACATAAAAAAAATCTGTTTTTACCATTTACCTACTCGAGGACGAGCAGGAATTATGCTTGGGGATGCTTGATACATCTCCAACGTATCTATAATTTTTTATTGTTCCATGCTATTATAGTATCAATCTTGGATGTTTATTATGCCATTATATATCATTTTTTGGGACTAACCTATTAACCCAGTGCCCAGTGCCAGTTGCTGTTTTTTGGTTGTTTTTGCCTTTTCAGAAAATCATTATCAAACGAAGTCCAAACGAAGAAAAAACTTTGGATTAATTTTTTCTGGACCAGAAGGGACCCTCGAAGCTTCGGGAGAAGACCAGACGAGCCACGAGGGAGCGGCAAGCTCGGGAGGCATGCCCTTGGGGGTAGGGCGCGCCCCCCAGGCTTGTGGGCCCCTCGTGGCACATCTTGACCTAATTCCAACGCTATAAATTCCCAAATATTCCCAATATACCAGATAGACAGAAGAGAAAACCTTTCTGCCGCCGCAAGCCTCTGTTCTTCTGCGATCCGATCTGGAGGCCTTTTTCGGTACTCTACCGGAGAGGGAATCGATCACGGAGGGCTTCTTCATCAACCTTGCTGCCCTTCCGATGATGTGTGAGTAGTTTACCACAGACCTACGGGTCTATAACTAGTAGCTAGATGTCTTCTTCTCTCTCTTTGATCTTCAATACCATGTTCTCCTCGATGTTCTTGGAGTTCTATCCGATGTAATCTTCTTTTGCAGTGTGTTTGTTGGGATCCGATGTATTGTGAGTTTATTATCAGATTATTCATGAGAAATATTTGAGTCTTCTCTGAACTCTTTTATGCATGATTGTTATAGCTTTGTATTTCTCTCTGATCTATCGATTTTGTTTGGCCAACTAGATTGGTTTATCTTGCATTGGGAGAGGTGCTTTGTGATGGGTTCAATCTTGTGGTTCTCAATCCCAGTGATAGAGAGGGACATGACACGTATTTGTATTGTTGCCATTAAGGATAAAAAGATGGGGTTTAATCATATTGCTTGAGTTTACTTTGTCTACATCATGTCATCTTGCTTAAGGCGTTACTCTGTTTTATACTTAATACCCTAGATGCATGCTGGATAGCGGTCGATGGGTGGAGTAATAGTAGTAGATGCAGGCAGGAGTCGGTCTACTTGTCTCAGACGTGATGCCTATATACATGATCATTGCCATGAATCCGTCATAATTATTTGCTTTTCTATCAATTTCCCAACAGTAATTTGTTTACCACTGTATGCTATGTGTTCTAGAGAGAAGCCTCTAGTGAAAAGTATGGCCCCCGGGTCTATCTTTATCATATATTAAAATCCAAAAATACCTTGCTGCAATTTATTTACTTTTATTTTATTTAGTATTTTACTTTATCTATCTATCACTATCAAAATTAATCCTTGCAAATAATCGCTAAGAGGATTAACAACCCTCTTATTTGCGCTGGGTGCAACTGTTTGCTTTTGTGTGTGGAGGTGCTGCTAAAGGGATTTTGCGTGGTTCTCCTACTGGATTGATAACCTTGGTTCTTAACTGAGGGAAATACTTATCTCTATTATACTGCATCATCCTCTCCTCTTCGGGGAAATACCAACGCAGTCTACAAGTAGCACCGAGCTGCACCTCCGCGTTGGCAAAACACACACGACAGTTGAACTATTTCCCGAGGAGATACGATCCTAGGGTCAGCCATTTGGCCCAACCCATGTCTCGGGGGCTACTGCACGGATGACTCAATGTAGAAAATTCAATGTGCAAAAAAGTGTCTGAGGAGATTAAGACCCTCAGGTTGGTCAGCCGCACCCAACATGGGTCTCGGGAGCTATTGCGCACCACGCTTCCGTACTTGTTTTCCTCATCTTGGGTTCATGTGTATTTGTCCGAAAGATTAGATAGCCATCAACCTGCCCTGGATTTGTCTCTGGCTAGCTGGTAAAAACTATCGATGATATCTTTCTGTTTTACCATGAGTTCCTGGTTGGCCCTCTACAAAATCATTTTCGTTCAAAATACCTTCTGTGCATGCTTATGACCCTACCTCTCTTTTCCCTCGCATCTATTCTGCTCACAGGTTGGTCATGTCGCAGAGTTCTGTAGAGCATTCAGATTCTGAAGGATATTTGCCTCAGCTTCCACCAAGGTCCGAGCGAATGAGATTGACTGGAGGAGGTAAATCCTTGAAGCCACCCAAGGCTCCGAAGAAGAGACAAGAATCTGTGTCCGAAGGAGATTCTGAAGAAATTCCCTCTGCTCACAGTCAGCCCGAGGATGAATTGGTCACTAACGCTCTAACCATCTTCTCTGATGGAAATCCCAAAAAGGGCGGTCATGGCAAAGAAAAGAACACTACTGCAGAAATGTCTGATCCTGAAAGTTACAGAACTCCACCTGAAGGAGAATCGGCAACAGATCACAACAACAGGCTCCAGAGGATTCGCCGCCACTCGGCGAGCAAATGGTACCGATATGAAAATGTTCGTGAGAAGTACCAGATTTTGTTTGCCTTCACACCGCCGTGGAATGACTGCATTGCTGAGAACTGCATTGGCCCTGATGATGAAAAAGTCAGACCACCACCGCCTCCAAATGCTCACAAAGATTCCCTCAAAACTATCGCTGATTTCCCCGAGGAAGTAGCTAAGAGGGCGAAGGCTAAGGCCAAGCATGAAGCTAGGGAAGCTAAGAAAAACCAAGTTGAAGCGAAAAATGTCGCGCTGACTCAGCAAGACGTACAGAAGAAGAAGGAACGTGCATCAGGTTCAAAGGAAAGAAAATCTGAGAAATCTGTTTCCCCTCGTGTACCTCAAAAGAAAACCCTCACCAAAAGAACCAAGAAGGCAGTTCCTGACTCATCTGATGAGTCAAGAGAAGATACTCCTGATGAAATTCCACTCTATGATCGTCTCGCCATCCTCAACAAGCAATCCAAGACTCCCTCTCCTGTGAAAGCTTTTCCCTCTCCGAGGAAATCACCCAGGCTTGCACCCATTTCACTCACTGATAAACCTTCGGGTTCTGTGGCTCCGAGAACTTTGTCTAGCACGGTAGCGAAGAGAAAGCTGCAGTCCAAAGAACAAGCATATATGGCTGCTAAGAAAACCAAGCTCACTGTTCCTGCTCCCACAGAGGAACAGAAGTATGATTTCAACTTCATGATTGATGTGATTGACAATGCAGCTTATGATGCAAATGCTAATGAGGTGTGCGATTTGGGACTCCCCGATGATGTTACCAAATTGGTAACAAAGCATTTCATTGAGCTGAGAAAAATCTCCAAGAAGCTCAACAAAGCAGTCAAAGACAAACAAGCCGTCGAGAAACAGAGAAATGAGGTCAAATCTGAATCCGAATGGAAAAAGATGAACAAAGAAATTGTTGAACTCACCAAGGCCCTTAGTGCCTTGAGAAATGAGAAAATTAAGTGGCACTCTCGCTTGCACATGGATGTGTCTCAGCTGTGTGACAGAAGGAATGAGGAGATTGAACGCAAGGCAGATCTCGCTCGAAGAAGAATTCAGGAAGAAAAACCTCAGAAGGCCAGGGCGAGATCAAGCAAACCGAAAGTTAACAAAGAACGCCGTCTTCAGAATGTCACTGCTGATCCTGCTCCACTGGATTCCCATGTACCGTTGCAGCAAGTTCCTCCATCTCCACCTCACGAGGATGAACTTATGCAACAAGCTTGTGCTGAAGAGGTTATCATTCCTGCGCCAGTAGCTCCAGAGCAAAATGAAGTTGTTGATATATTCCTGGAAAGGACTGATGAGGTAAATGCACCTCCCAAGCAGAAATCACCAGTTGATGAAGTCGATGAAGAAATTGAGGTTGAGAAGGCAGAACCATCGCCTCCGAGAACATTGCAAGCAGAGCCCTCCGAACAAAATAAGGAGGAGAAAAACAAGATTGAGGAGGAGCTCAATGCTTCCCGAGAGAAAACACCCCCGGTCTCATCATCTGGTGCTCCTACCCAGATGGATGTTGATCCTGCTCCTCTTACCACTGCACCACAGTTGGTAGAGGAAGAAAAGAAATCTGCTGAGCCGATGGCTCGAGAAGAAACTGCCCCACCAGTTGTGACTCAAACACCCGAGAAAGAAGTTGTTGTGCCTCCCGCCGATGAAAGTGAAAGGAAAGAAAAGGCCCTTGAGCCCGAAAGTCAGAAAGATGCCGAAGGAGTTCCGACAAGCAAGAACAGCAATCAGTCAAGTTCCTCGAAGCAGTCTGCACGAGACAAATCAAGAAAGCATCATGCTCCTCTCCAGCCCATTGAGGAAGGCGTGCCTGCGCCTGATGATATTCGAATCCGGTCCATGGCTGATGAAGAACCACTGGGCAACCCGTTGGAAACTTTCCCATTGTTTCCTGTCAATGATGGCCCTAATGGTCCAGCTTTCAATGAGCAGTTTCATCGGTCGAAACTTGCATTCTTTGGGACCAGCCCATATGATGGTGAAAGAACATCCATGTCACCGAGATTCTGGCCAAAGGAACAAGCAGTGTATTATGCTCGCATTCTATATGGCAAGAACCGGATATTCAAGCACCAGATTCTGGATTTCGCTGAGCTCGAAAGTTTACCTTGCTTCCATCACACCATCGAGCAGATTGAACAGGTCTTCCTGAAGAGTTTTCTTCATTTTAATCATGGCTGGAACCGTGAAGTTGTCCTTCAGTTCTATGCCACTCTTTATATCTCAGGGGACCTCAACGACAGCAGCACTTGGATTCTCGAATGGATGACCGAGGAAGAAAAGATCAAATGCTCGGCTGACCAGTTTTTGGCTTTGTTGAATCTTCCTCGATGCGAATTTGATGCCTCACATGAACACAGACTGCACTTCTGGGATGTCTCCGAAGCTGAACTTCACATGTTGATGGACCCCGAAATTGTTGGAGATGAATGTACCGAGGCTATTCCCAAGCATCTGGCATATGAGAACAAAGTTTTGTTCTATATCTTGTGCAACTCTCTCACGCCAACAAACAGGCCCAAAAACATTCATGGCATTGTGGCAAATGCTCTTCAAGCTATAGCTCATGGCATTCGGTTTGATATTCCCGATCTTCTTATTCGCAACTTGGCCTATGCAGCTGATAACCCTCAAGTCTTGAAGCCATATGCACCCTGGGTCATGTTCGCCTTTGAGCAACTTCTCATGAAAAAGTTCTTTTGCCCATATGTCCCGAATTTTTTTATGCCACCAGTCCGAGATACTCTCCGAACTGTGAAGGACATCGGCAAAGGAAAGACACCTATTGACGCCACTGCTTCTGCCTCTGCTAGAGCTTCGAAGGTTAAGAAGTTCAAAGTTGATATCCCTCGTGAAGAAAATCCCTCACTATACGAGATTTGTCTTCACACTCAGCAATCCCTGGAGAGTCACATTAAGCTCGATCGCAAAGAGAAAGTGGAAATGATGACTGAGATCAATCTGCTTCACAATTATGCTCGTCAAGCTCTGCTATATGAGAAGGAACAGAAGAAGCGCTCGTGGATCCTTCTGCGCAAGCATTACTCTCGCAAACAACTGTCTGCAAAGGGAATCGAGAAAGATTATGATCATCTAGAGTTATTTGAAGTTCCTCGCATCCGAAGGCAAACCCCTGTGCTTCCTCAGCGTTCTGCCTCCACTGACCTGCTGGTTGTTGAACCCGATGATGAACTCGAAGACACAGCAGGCACCTTCATTTATAAGCCCGATGAACCTCACTCTGCTACTCCCGAAGCTGATCCCGAAGCCCGTGCTGCGTCTCCAACTCCTGCTTCTGCATCGACCATCGCTCGCTTTGTTTCGCCAAACAGTTCGAGCTCTGGGGATTCTTCGGACGAATAGTTCCTCGCATGCATTCTCTTTACTTTTTGACACTTGTTGACAAAAGGGGGAGAAGAACATCGAGAGATAGATAAGCGGGTTATTTGCAGGGTGTTTCCATTCGCCATTTGCTCTTCTTTCGAACAATCTGTTTTTGGTCGTTGAACTTTTGGTCGTGAAACTTAATCTCACCGTCTGTGGTGATGGCACAGTGCGTCGTCATGTACCATTAATAACCCCGTGCAATGCTATAGTTGCTATCATTTCGTTGTTTGGTTGCAGGTGGTTGCAGGTGCTATTGAATTCTTACTTCCTTAAAATGATTATCCTCGATATTTATCTTTCGTGCAAGGAAAAGTTATATCTCGTGTGGATTTAATCGGTGTTCTGAGAAAATCATCATGGCGTATCCTTTTGCCACAATGTTTTCATGCTATCTTTGCTATCTAACTAATCTATGTCAAAGGTTGTGTGTGGCAGGAAATATCTCAGACACCGTCGAGTGCATTGGATGAAACTACGAATGAAACCATCTTCTAATGTCACTCATACGAAGATTAATCTCGCCACCCTACATATTATCTCCTATGCTTACTCCAATTAGAATAATGCATATCTTTAGGGGGAGCGTATTTTATCTTCGTATTTATCTCTCGTCTATCACACTTCATTTCATTCTGTTTTCTATCTATTGATGTGTTCTGTTTTGTCAACAATCGTCCAAAAAGGGGGAGATTGTTGGTGCAATACTTGCCCTCGTATGTTTTGGAGATTGTTGACAGAAACAGGCATGGACTGATTTGTTTGCTAGTGCACATAGAGAGAAATAGTCCATGTAGTACCGAAGAGAATGCTGTCTCTGGTGTACAGTTCGAGGAACTTCACCAAAGAATATCTGCGATGCAGAGAAGTACGAGCTACATCCTGTGAAGACTTGTAGACGAGAAAAATGAAGTGAAGGAGTTGACCCCTCGAAAATTTCATTGCTGATGCGAAGCAATTGGTTCGGTGATCCTGTCCGAAGAGATTGACTGCAGCGATGAAAGATGAAGACAAAGTGAAGACGTAGCATTCTTTTCATTGTTCCTCTTTCATTCATTTGAGTCATAGGACCTCCGTACTATTAAGAGGGGTATAGGTTCTCGAAGCTTAGATCCGCTGTGATGCTTAGCCCAAACCTATGCGAGACTGAGAGAAATCTCTTTATGATTCGAATGATTACCTACCAGCAAGAGACGTTGTTCTTCTTCGCTGTAGGAGATATCTTTCGAATTGAGGAGTTAGCATTACTTGCTCCGCACGTAATGTTACCGTTGTGCTCAAATTCCGACCGTTGGACTCGTGTCGTTCGGCCATTGGCTGCTCCACATGTCCAAATTGGTCATTTCCCATCAGGGAAGGCTGCGGCTATAAATAGCCACCCCGCTCCAACGTTGCCCGTTGGCTGCTCCGCTTAAGATTTCTGAGAAGATTGATTGAGCAACCCCTCTCTGAGTGATTTGAGTTTAAGATCCACCGAGAGAAAAATCAAGAGCCGAAACTTAGACAGTGGTTGAGCATCACAGTAGTTCTGAGTTAGAGTTCTTGTACCTATTACTCTTGAGAGCTGCGCACTCTCTAGACGGATAGGTGTCGGCTCGAGTGTCGAAGAGTAATTGTCTACACCGAGCAAGATCTTCAGCAACCAAGAGTCATTGTGGTTCGCGAAGAAGTCTGTCGAAGGTTTGGAGATCGTCGACAAGTATCTACCACGAGTGAAATCGACTGGAGTTTGATTAGCTCCGAGTTGAAGGAGAATAGGGCGAGGAGAGTTTATCCTCTGTGTTAAATCACAACCCCTCCAACCAGACGTAGTCCTTTGGCAGAAGGGCGAACTGGTCTACCAAATTCTCCTGTCGCCATCGAGCACCACTAGTTCGCTTTATATTACTACATTTCATTTAGCAGTTTACCTTCGTGCTCAGTGTCGATAGTTGTATCTGATCAATTACAGTTTATCAATTGTCAATCTCATTCCCATTGTTCCTAGTTTCCATCATCTTAGGCTAGTTTAATTCTCCTCGTATATCTATAAGCCTGCGTAATTACTTTCTCTACCGAATCCTTATCCTGTCATCCATCTCTGTTCATTTCCTTCATTGTCATTACATTGTTTTTCCTCGTGCCGCTGGATCTGCTCGTATATTGCATTAACATCTGTTGAACTTGTGATCGAATGATAACTGATTTATACTTCGACATATTTATCATTCTATAGCGAGCTCTTTCAAGTGTTACTCTACCGAACCATATCATTCCGCTGCTGTGTTTGGGAATGGTTCAAAACCTTTGCAAGAATTTTTGAATCTCCCATTCACCCCCCTCTGGTCGATATACTCTCGGTCCTAACAACTCTGTACTATACCCCATATCAATACAATCAAAAGCAGGACGTAGGATATTATCTCTTCGAGAGAGCCCGAACCTGGGTAAAATCATGTGTCCATGTTACCATCGCACCAAGATGCCTATCTTAGGACCCCTACCTCGAGATATGCTAGATTTAGCACTGACATCGACTTTACCAACCAGTCTTCCATCGGGAAGAACGATCAAACATCTTTGACTTTGATTATGAACAAATGCATGATGGGGATCGCCGCATAGAAAACAAAAAAATTCCTACGAAACACCCAAGATCTAATCTAGGAGATGCTAGCAACGAGAGGGGAGTGTGTCTACATAACCTTGTAGACCGAAATCATTAACGATCTAAAGATTGTGGTTGGCATAGTCATACTCCCTTCATGATCCAATCCGATTCAGCACCGCACGAACGACACCTCCGAGATGTGCACACGTACGGCTCGGTTACGTCTCCGTCTTCTTGATCCAGCAAGCGAGGGTGGAGAGGTAGATGGGATCTAGGCCAGCACGACGGCGTGGTGGTGGTGGTGGCAGCAGAACTCCATCAGGGCTTTGCCAAGCACTACATGGAGAAGGAGGAGGAGGAGATGGGAGAGAGGGGCGGCGGCCAGGCTAATGTTTGCCGCCCCCTTGCGCACCCACCTTATATAGGGGTGTGGGGGTGCGTGCTACTTGTGAGATGCGTTGGAATTTTCCCAGAAGAGGAAGGGTGAAGCAGTACAGTAGAGATAAGTATTTCCCTCAGTGAGAACCAATGTTATCGAACCAATAGGAGAATCACACAAACCCTAGTGAACAGCACCTGCACACACAAAAGCAAATACTTACACCCAACGCGGGCAAGAGGGTTGTCAATCCCCTTGAACTCGCTACTTCCAAGGATCAAATCTTGTATAGGTAGATGGATAAATTGCAAATCAAAATAAAAAGGAAATAATTGCAGCAAGGAACTTTTGGTTTTAGTAATATATGTAAAGTAGACCCGGGGGCCATAGTTTTCACTAGAGGCTTCTCTCTCGAACACATAGCATACGGTGGGTAGACAAATTACTGTTGGGCAATTGATAGAAAAGCGCATAGTTATGATGTTATTCATGGCAGTGATCACATATATAGGCATCACGTCCGTGACAAGTAGACCGACTCCTACCTGCATCTACTACTATTACTCCACCAATCGACCGCTAACCAGCATGCATCTATGGTATTAAGTTCATAACAAACAGAGTAATGCCTTAAGCAAGATGACATGATGTTGACCAAGTAAACCCAATCAATATGAATAAACACAGTCATTTTATCCTTAGTAGCAACAATACAATACGTACCCTGTCCCCTTCTGTCACTGGGTGGAGACACCGCAAAATTGAACCTACTACAAAGCACCTCTCCCATTGAAGATAAATCAATCTAGCTGGCCAAACCAAACGGATAGATCGGAGAGAAATACAAAGCTATAACAATGATGCATAATAAAGATCAGAAAAGACTCAATTACTTTCAATGAATAATCTGATCATAAACCCTCAATTCATCGGATCCCAACAAACACACCGCAAAAGATGATTACATCGGATAGAACTCCAAGAAGACCGAGAAGAACATTGTATTGAATATCAAAGAGAGAGAAGAAGCCATCTAGCTACTAGCTATGGACCCGTACGTCTGTGGTGAACTACTCACACATCATCGGAAGGGCAGCAAGGTTGATGTAGAAGCCCTCCGTGATCGATTCCCCCTCCGATAGATTACCGGAAAAGGCCTCCAGATGGGATCGCGAAAGAACAGAAGCTTGCGGTGGCAGAAAAGTTATTTCAGGTGGCTCTCTGTTGGTTTGGGAATATTTGGGAATTTATAGAAGTGGAATTAGGTCAAACGGAGCTGCGTGGGGCCCACAAGCTCAGGGGGCGCGCCCTGTGAGCTTGTGGCTCTCTCGTATCTCTCTGGCTGAAGCTTCTAGGGTCCCTTCTGGTCCAGAAAAAATTAATTTAAAGATTTTATTCCGTTTGGGCTTCGTTTGATATTAATTTTTTGAAAAGCCAAAAACAAGCAAAAAAACAGGAACTGGCACTAGGCACTGGGTTAATAGGTTAGTCCCAAAAAATGATGTAAAATAGCATATAAATGCATATAAAGCATCCAAGATTGATAATATAACAGCATGAAACAATAAAAAATTATAGATACATTGGAGACGTATCAGTGCGCCAGCCCTAGACCCCCCCCCCAAGGCAAGGGGGTGGCTTGCCCCCCAAGGCTAGGGGGGCGCCCCCCTTCGGGTTTCCCCAAACCCTAGGCGCATGGGCCCTTGGGGGGCTGTTGCTCCTGGCCCATGTAGGCCAGGGTGCCCCCCTCAGCCCATGTAGGCCCCTGGGGCAGGTGGACCCCCGGAACCCTTTGGAACCTCCCGATACACTGCCGGTAAATCCCCGAACTTTTCCGATACCCCGAATAACACTTCCCATATATAAATCTTTACCTTCAGACCATTCTGAAGCTCCTCGTGAGGATCCCATCTGGGACTCCAAACTACCTTCAGCCTTACCACTATGAATATCCCAATACTACCCTAGCGTTACCGAACGTTAAGTGTGTGACCCTACGGGTTCGAGAACATGTAGACATGACCGAGACACCTCTCCGATCAATAATCAATAGCGGGGCCTGGATGCCCATATTGACTCCCACATATTCAATGAACATCTTTATCGATTTGAACTACGATGTTAAGGATTTAGTTAATCTCGTATACAATTCCCTTTGTCCGGCGATATGTTACTTGCCCGCGATTCGGTCATCGGTATCGCCATACCTAGTTCAATCTCGTTACCGGCAAGTCTCTTTACTCATTCCGTAATACAATATGCCCATGACTAAACACATTAGTCACATGCTTGTAAGCTACTTTGGATATCGTGTTATCGAGAGGGCCCAGAGATACCTCTCTATCACACAGAGTGACAAATCCCAGTCTCGATCCATGCAACCCAACAAACAGTTTCCGCGATACCTGTAGAGCACCTTTATGATCACCCAGTTACAAAGTGATGTTTGATTACCCACAAAATATTCTTATGGTATTAGGGAGTGGCACGATCTCATGGTCTAAGGAACAGATACTTGACATGAAGAAAGCTGTAACAATTAAACTAAGTGATACGATCAGATGTTAAGCTTACGGTTGGGTCTGTCCATCACTTCATTCTCCTAATGATGTGATCCCATTATTAAATGAAAACTCATGTCTATGGTTAGGAAACCTTAACCATCTTTAATGAATGAGCTAGTCTAGTAGAGGCACACTAGGGACACGGTATTTGTTTATGTATCCACACATGTATTTGAGTTTCCGATCAATACAATTCTAGCTTGGAGAATAAACACTTACCATGAACAAGCAAATATGATAATAACATCTTTATTATTACCTCTAGGTAATATTTCCAACAATGTAGAAGAAATATGAAAAGCTCAGGAACAGAGATGAGACATCTCTGACTCGACTTCGCCACCACCAGTTCCAGACACAAGGAAATCAACCCCCACTCTCTACCAAAAACCGAAGGAACTTGCAGCCCCCTAATGACCCACAAGTATAGGGGATAGATCGTAGTCCTTTCAATAAGTAAGAGTGTCGAACCCAACGAGGAGCAGAAGCAAGTGACAAGCGGTTTTCAGCAAGGTATTTTCTGCAAGTACTGAAAGTAGCGGAAGCAGATAGTATTGATAGCAAGATAATTCATAACAAGTAACAAGTAACAAGTATAATAAAGTGCAGCAAGGTGGCCCAATCCTTTTTATAGCAAAGGACAAGCAGGAATGAACTCTTATAATAAGCAAAGCGTTCTCTAGGACACATGGGAATTTCATCTAGTCACTTTCATCATGTTTGTTTGATTCGTGTTCGCTACTTTGATAATTTGATATTTGGGTGGACCGGTGCTTGGGTGCTATTCTTACTTGAACAAGCCTCCCACTTATGATTACCCCCTCTCGCAAGCATCCGCAACTATGAAAGAAGAATTAAGATAACTCTAACCATAGCATGAAACATATGGATCCAAATCAGCCCCTTACGGAATAGCGCACAAACTAGGGTTTAAGCTTCTGTCACTCTAGCAACCCATCATCTAATTACTACTCCACAATGCCTTCCCTTAGGCCCAAAGATGGTGAAGTGTCATATAGTCGATGTTCACACAACACCACTAAAGGAAGCAACAACATACATATCATCAAAATATCGAACGAATACCAAATTCACTTGATTACTTATGACAAGACTTCTCCCATGTCCTCAAGAACAAAAGTAACTACTCACAAATCATATTCATGTTCAATATCAGAGCAGTATTGAATAGCATTAAGGATCTGAACATATAATCTTCCACCAAATAAACCAACTAGCATCAACTACAAGATGTAATCAACACTACTAGCAACCCACAGGTACCAATCTGAGGTTTTGAGACAAAGATTGAATACAAGAGATGAACTAGGGTTTGAGATGAGATGGTGCTGGTGAAGATGTTGATGAAGATTGGTCCTCCCACGATGAAAGGATCGTTGGTGATGTCGATGGCTTCAATTTCCCCCTCCTGGAGGGAAGTATCCCCGGCGGAATCGCTCCGCCGGAGAGCAAAATAGCTCCTGCCCAGGTTCCGCCTCGAGACGGCGGCGCTTCGTCTTGAAAGTCTTCTTCTGATTTTTTTCTTGGGCAAATGGCTTCATATAGCAGAAGGAGGGGGCCAGAGGCCTGCCAGGGGCTCCACAAGCTTGGGGGGCGCGCCCCCCAGGCTTGTGGCTGCCTGGTGGGTCCCCTCCTATTGATTCTTTCGCCAGTATTTTTTATATATTACAAAATAATTCTCCGTAAATTTTCAGGTCATTTGGAGTTGTGCAGAATAGCTATCTCTGTTTCACCCCTTTCCGGTCTAGAATTCCAGCTGCCGGTATTCTCCCTCTTCATGTAAATCTTGCAAAATAAGAGAGAAAATGCGTAAGAATTGTACCATAAAGTGAAATAATGATCAAAAACATAATAATTATTAGTAGGAAATCATGATGCAAATTGGACGTATCAAGCTTAGACCTTGCTTGTTCTCAAGCGAAAGCCGAAATCAATAATCATGACCACATGTTTAGAGAGAGAGGCGTCGATAAAAATAAAATACGGACATGGAGCATCATGATCTTTATTATAACAACAATATATCATCATAAAACTTCTCATGAAAAAGTGACAATTCATCCACAAGTTAAAGTATCAACCATAAACCAAATTGAAAACTAACAAACTAAGATCTCAGTCACTGAAGCAATTGCAATTCATCATATTATCAGAAAGTGTCTATGTAAGAGCTTTATATAGCAAGTTCACATACTCAACTATCATTTAGTCTTCTATGATTGCTGACACTCACGGCATACTTATGGAGCAAAAGTTTCAGTCGGACACATAGAAAGATAGGGGCTTATAATTTCGCCTCCCAACGTATTTACCTCAAGGGTAATGTCAAAAATAATAACTCATGATCACCTACATCCAACTGGATATATATGCCTGGATCAATCCCCACCACATGATGCTTGCCAAGAGAGAAAATAAAAACAGAATAGAGGAGAATACTATTGACTCTTGCATGAAAGTAAATACATAAAGTAAAAGATAGGCCCTTTGCAGAGGGAAGCAGAGGTCGTCATGCACTTTTTGTTTTTGGATGTGAAAGCTCTTAATGTAAAGGAACGTCACTTTATATTGCCCCTTGTGATAGCGACCTTTATTATGCAGTCTGTCGCTTTTATTACTCCACCATCACAAGATCGTACAAAGCTTATTTTCCCTTACAATAAAAGTTCATACATGTTTAGGAGCAATTTTTATTGCTTTGCACCGATGACAACTTACTTGAAGGATCTTATTCAATCCATAGCTAGATATGGTGGACTCTCATGGCATGAAACTGGGTTTAAGGGTTTTTGGATGCACAAGTAGTATCTCTACTTAGTACAGAATTTTGGCTAGCATAAGATAGGGGGCAAGCACCACATGTTAGAGGATCCAAAACAATATAACTTCTATGTGAATATAAGCAAACATAACTCATTACGTTGTCTTCCTTGTCCAACCTCGACCAATTGACATAGAATATTTAATGGGGGGTCACAATCGTAAAAGATGTCCAAGATAGTGTATTTATATGTGAGACCTCTCTTCCTTTATTACTTTTTCATGAATTGCAACAATGACCAATGCTATGTTTGTCAACTTCCAACAAGTTTTATCAATTATACTTCTTTTATGTGAAGTCATCACTCTCCATGGGATTAGCATATGATCTTACTTTTTATTCTTTATTTATTTCTAAGATTGGATCAACAAAAGCAAAACACTCAACTCAACTACTCTTTATTATATAACTTTCACACACGATTACATAGATATATAGATCACAAAGCAAGCACTCGAAACTAAATCATACTAAAACTTTATTCTTCTAAATCACGAAATAACTAAGGATCGAACTAAGATAGATAATGATGATAAAAAGTGATGATGATACGATACCGGGGCACCTCCCCCAAGCTTGGCACAAGCCAAGGGTGGTGCCGATACCCATGTACTCAATTCTCCTTCTTCGGTGATGGTGGTGATGGAGTGGTAGGCTTGTCCTTCCACTTGAGGATACAAATTTCTTCTTTTAATTTGTCATTCTCTTTTTCGAGATCCCAAATTTTGCGACGTAGTTTATCCGAATCTTCCTGCACATGAAGAAAAGGAGTGAATTGAACTTTAGGAACCTTCGCCATATTGGGTAAGCTAGACCTCTTGAATTCAATGTGCATATCCCCTGGTTGAGGCCGGGGGAGATCCTCGTCCTCCTTGCTGAAATGACCTTGCTTTTCCCTCAAATCAGCATCTTCCTCTTCATCGGTTGTCCAACCATAGGGATCAGTGTCCCCATAGACTCTAGGGTTTGCAACAAGATGAGAAACATAGCTTTCCCCGTCTGAATTCTGAGATGACATGGCGCTTGATCTTGAGAATCTGACAGAAAATAACACGAAACAAGAACAGGGGAGAAACTTGCGATACGGTGGTCAAAACACCCGTGAGTATATATAATGAATTTTTCCCGTGCAGAACAAGTAATATGGAAGAAAAACAGAGTCGGGAAAGTCCACGAGGGAGCCACAAGCCTGGTAGGCGCGCCCCCCAGGTTTGTCGCCTCCTCGTGCACTTTTCGGACTGTTTATTATTTTCCTAATTTTTTATATATTCCAAACCAGACAGAAAGTACCTTTATGGAAGTTTTGGAGTCGGTTTACTTACCGTACCACATACCTACTCCTTTTCAGGATTCTGGAGCGTTCCAGAAGGTTTCCTCTATGTGCTATTCCAGTGTCATTGTTTGAATAATATTAGTTTCAACATTAATGGGTGTACCTGAGATATAATGTTTAATTCTTTGCCCATTAACAACTCTCGGATTATTGCCTTCGGAGTTGTTTATTTTGATGGCTCCGGAGCGATAAACTTCTTCGATGATATATGGACCTTCCCATTTAGAGAGAAGTTTTCCCGCAAAAAATCTTAAACGAGAATTGTATAGTAGAACATGATCACCTATTTTGAATTCCCGTTTTTGAATTCTCTTATCATGACATCTTTTAACTTTTTCTTTAAACAACTTGGCATTTTCATAAGCTTGGGTTCTCCATTCATCTAGAGAGCTAATATCAAATAACCTCTTTTCACCGGCAAGTTTAAAATCATAGTTAAGTTCTTTAATTGCCCAATATGCTTTATGTTATAACTCAAGAGGTAAATGACATGCTTTTCCATAGACCATTTTATATGGAGACATACCCATAGGATTTTTATAAGCAGTTCTGTAAGCCCATAATGCATCATCAAGTTTCTTAGACCAATTCTTTCTGGATCTATTAACAGTCTTTTGCAAAATTAATTTTATTTCTCTATTAGTTAATTCAACTTGACCACTAGACTGAGGATGATAAGAAGATGCAATTCTATGATTAACATCATATTTAGCAAGTAATTTACGGAAAGCACCATGAATAAAATGTGAACCACCATCAGTCATTAAATATCTAGGGACTCCAAACCTCGGAAATATAACTTCTTTAAGCATTTTAATAGAAGTGTTATGATCAGCACTACTAGTTGGAATAGCTTCTACCCACTTAGTAACGCAATCAACGGCAACTAGAATATGAGTATATCCATTGGATTTAGGAAAAGGTCCCATATAATCGAAATCCCAAACATCAAATGGTTCAATAACAAGTGAATAATTCATAGGCATTTCCTGACGTCTACCAACATTACCAATTCTTTGACATTCAACACAAGAGAGGAAAAACTTACGTGCATCTTTGAAAAGAGTAGGCCAATAAAAACCAGATTGTAGTACCTTGTGTGCAGTTCTGTCTCCCGCATGGTGTTCTCCATATGCCTCGGAGTGACACTTTCGTAGGATTTGTTCCTGTTCATGCTCAGGTACACAACGTCTAATAACACCATCTACTCCTTTATATAAATGTGGGTCATCCCAAAAGTAATGTCTTAAATCAAATAAGACCTTTTTCTTTTGTTGGTATGTGAAACTAGGTGGTATATATTTAGCAACAATGTAATTAGCATAGTCTGCATACCATGGAGTATTACGAGAAGCATTTATCACAGTTAATTGTTCATCAGGAAAATCATCATTAATAGGAAGTGGGTCATCAAGAACATTTTCCATTCTAGACAAATTATCAGCTACTGGATTCTCAGCTCCCTTTCTATCAACAATATGCAAATCAAATTCTTGTAGCAAAAGAACCCACCTAATAAGTCTAGGTTTAGCATCTTTCTTTTCCATAAGATATTTAATAGCAGCATGATCAGTATGAATAGTGAATTTGGAATCAACTATGTAAGATCTGAATTTATCACACGCAAACACAACTGCAAAAAATTCTTTCTCAGTAGTAGCATAATTTCTTTGAGCACTGTCTAGAGTTTTACTATTATAATGAATATCATTCAATTTCTTATCAACTCTTTGTCCTAGAACAGCACCAACAGCATAATCACTAGCATCACACATAATTTCAAAGGGCAGGTTCCAATCAGGTGGTTGAAAAATAGGTGCAGAAATTAAGGCTTTCTTAAGTATTTCAAAGGCTTCTACACAATCATCATCAAAAACAAATGGAACATCTTTTTGCAAGAGATTAGTAAGAGGCCTAGAAATTTTAGAGAAGTCTTTTATAAACCTTCTATAGAAACCAGCATGACTGAGGAAACTTCTTATACCTTTGATATCTTTAGGACATGGCATTTTCTCAATAGTATCAACTTTAGCTTTATCAACTTCAATACCTCTTTCAGAAATTTTATGCCCAAGGACTATACCTTCATTCACCATAAAGTGGCACTTATCCCAATTTAAGACAAGATTAGTTTCTTCACATCTCTGCAAAACTTGATCAAGGTTGCTCAAGCAATCATCAAAAGAAGTTCCGTAAACGGAGAAATCATCCATGAAAACCTCAACAATCTTTTCACAAAAGTCAGAGAATATAGTAGTCATACATCTTTGAAAGGTAGTAGGTGCATTACATAAACCAAAAGGCATACGACGATAAGCATAAGTTCCAAAAGGACAAGTAAAGGTGGTTTTCTCTTGATCTTTAGGTGAAACTGGTATTTGAGAAAAACCAGAATAACCATCTAGGAAGCAAAAGTGTGTATGCTTAGACAATCTTTCTAACATTTGATCAATAAAAGGCAAGGGGTAATGATCTTTCCTAGTAGCTTTATTTAATTTCCTGAAATCAATTACCATCCTATAACCAGTTACAATTCTTTATGGTACAAGTTCATTTTTATCATTAGGAACAACGGTAATACCTCCTTTCTTAGGAACACAATGAACAGGTCTTACCCATCTACTATCAGCTATGGGATAAGTTATACCTGCCTCAAGAAGCTTTAATATATCAGTTCTTACTGTAGGAATGAAGTATGTCTACCAGAAGGGGGGGGGGTGAATGGGAGTTTTAAATTTTCTTACGGAAATATCAAAACTCTTGGAACCCAACAACGGAACGAATGAAAACAATATATAATGAGCGAATATAAACTACCGAATGGAAACTAAGAGCATGCATCGAGGCAAATCACATGATTGAAATATGTCGTACTGCATAGTTCGATTGTAAAGGGGAGCAGCAGAGGTGACCAGTGATGCTCAATGACGACAAGGTATTTGGTAGACCAGTTCGCCCTTCTGAAAAAGGACTACGTCTGGTTGGAGGGGTTGTGATTTAACACAGAAGATAAACTCTCTTCGCCCTATTCTCCTTGACAATTGGTTCGTCAACCAATGCCAATTACTCATGGTAGATGCTTGAGGCGATCTCCGAACCTTTACAGACTTCTTCTTCGAGAACCACAATTACTCTTGGTCTCTGAAGAAATTGACACCTAACCATCTAGAGAGTTCGCAGCTCTCAAGAGTAATAGGCGGAGCGTACTGGACTTAGATTCGAGTGATGCTGAACCACTATCTAATTTTTCGGCTCTAGGGTTTTCTCTCGGTGGATTTTAAACTCAAATCTCTTGGAGAGGGGGTTGCTCAACAATCTTATCAGAATCAAACGGAGCAGCCACCGGACAACGCCGGTGCGGGGTGGCTATTTATAGCCGCAGCCTTCCCTGATGGGAAATGACCATTTTGGACACGCGGTCCAGCCAATGGCCAACCGACACATTCACAACGGTCGGATTTTAAGAGCAACGGTAACATTACTTGAGGAGCAAGTAATGCTAACTCCTCGGTCAGAGACGAATCTCTCGCAGCGAAGAAGATCACAGTCTTTTGCTGGCAAGTATTTGCTCGGAACACAAAGAGATTTCTCTCGCAACTTTCATAGGATTTGGGTTTAGCATCAGCGAATCAAATCTTAGAACGCTACACCCCTCTTAATAGTTCGGTGGTCCTATGACTCAATAAAGAGAAAAGAAACAACGAAATGAATGCTACGTCTTCGCTTCGTCTTCACTCTTCTCGGCAGCAGTCATATTCTTCGGACGAGCACTGAATCAATTGCTTCGCATCAGCAAATTTTGAGGGGTCACTCTTGTCGTCATAATCTTCGGTGATAACCTTCACTGCTACGCATGGAATATTCTTCGGAGTTTGAATCCAAACTCCTCTTGACTCCAGGGACCTGTTACTCTGTGTGCACTAGCAAACACATTAGTCCCTCACTGTTTGTCAACAATCTCCAAAACATAAGGAGGCAAATTATTGCACCAACAATCTCCCCCTTTTTGGACGATTGATGACAAAACAGATAATCATCGAAGTGAAGATAGATAAGTGAACATCAATTCCAACAAGAGTGAGTGAGTGTTACTTTGCTCGAAGATGAAATAGACTCCCCCTAAACGTATGCAGGGAAGAAAGATATGAGATAAATTCTCCTGCAAGTACTGAATAATATGGAGGAAATTTCAACCATTCGAGACATTTGATTCGCACTGATGAGATATAATCCATCGAGATCGTAGTGCAATCATTTATAACTTCTGATAATAATTCCACCCGCAAGACAAATGCTTCGAGAGAAATGGTGCAGCAGCAGGGGTTATAAATATTACAGCACATAAGTTATCGAGTTTTACAACATAGCACAGATAAACTTAAACCAGAAGTTGCAAACTCGCATGAAACCAAAACCAATTGAAACATAGAAAGCAAATCTATCGATACTCAATGTAATTCTCCCCCTTTTTGTCAACAAGTGTCAAAAAGGTGACGAATAACATGAGTGCAAAGACGCAGAACACGGTTCAATCAGTGGCATCTCCCGAAGAACTGTCCGAGGTGAGTTCTTCTTCGGAAGTGACGGGATGGTCTTCGTCTTCAGCAGCATCAGATTTACCTTCAGAGACAATAACTTGGGGCTGAGCAGACGAGGGTATAGCTGGAGGAGCCACATGAGGAACACGGGATTGCACACTGCCTTCGATAGGTTTCTCGGTCGGTGACGTGGCTTCAGACTCGTCAAGCAATTTGCGAAGCTTGAGATGAAGAAGATCAGTTGTTGGCTCACGAATAGGCAGAGGAGGGGTACTCCGATCTTGAAAATCTTCCACAGTGAAGCCTTTGTCAATGTAGTCATAGAGCTCTTGGAGATTGACATTCAGGAGTTGTTTCTCGGTGAAGAACTTGCGAAGCAATTTCCAGAGCCGCTTCTTGTTTTCATCAGCTATCAGATGCATTATCCTCATGCGATTGTTAAGGGCATTCAGCTTGGAGGCGAGATGTTCTTTTTCGCAACGATCTTCAGCAATATGCTGTAGCAGCAGTTGTTGTGTACGCAAACTAACTTCGAGTTGCGATGGAGGTTGAGGTGAAATCTTTCGGTCGTGCTGAGGCAGGCATGGCCCGTCAAATTTCCTGTGATAGTCTTGGGGGCTTGATGCAGGCGATTTGCCCGATGTAATATCTTCCATGACTTGCAAGGTATCGCGAACAGGAGGAAGGAAGGAATTGTGGTTTTCCTTCGGAAGATACACTGTGCGCATTGCATGATCAATGACTTTCTGGATCCAGGGCGTGAACACTTTGATGCAGAAGGGATATTGAGCAGAATCCTTCAGAATGCGCAGGAACATGTCTTCCACGTCGAAGATGTATCACTCAGAGATTGCATAGATAGCATTTCGAAGAACATCTGAGATAGATTTGTCGGGATTCATACCCGCCAGAGGGCAAATTGTGTATGAGAGCATGTGGAACAGCGTCTGATTTTCGAACGTTAAGTGCTCGGGACGAGGAGGACCAGTGTAGTCACGAATCTTTTCTTGATCCATAGTGCACCGAAAATTTTCATCTGATATGACATCAATGTTATGGACCCGAATTTCAGTGTTACCATGCTCAAAGCGAGGGAAATGGAAGTGCGAGACAAAATCCGTTGAAGTGCATTTAATGCATTTTCCTTCGGTGATCCACTCCATAATCCATTTTTAGCTATCAGATTCATCGCCAGAGATGTACAATGTAGCATAGAACTGAAGAATAATCTCTCTTTTCCAAGGATGCTCGAATTCAAATACCTTGGTGAGACAGAAATCATCCAGATCCTGAAGCAATTGATTAAAACAGCCAATATTGCACATAGCAGGAATATCAAGATATTCATGAGGAAATATCTTTCTGCTCTCATAGAGGACCCGAGAGTAATAGATGGCCTGTTCCTTAGTCCAGAAGCGAGGCGATTCTGAAGTGCGCAGCCCATCATACGGACTAGCTTGAAAGAATTTGGGATGCGCATTCCGATTGAAAAGAGGTCCTTTGGCGCCTGCTCCTGACGAGAACAAGGGCAGATCTTCATGAGGGTACGGGTATTTGAGTTCTTCTTCAGGAGAGAGATATTCATCACCATATACAACCGAGTCAGTACGACGAGCAAAGACAGATTTTCGTTCGAAAGGACCAACATCTGGTATTCGAGTCGCTGTGTCGATGGATAACTTGAGTTGAGACGGAGCATGAGGCATAACAGAGGGTGCTGCAGAGATAGTGGGCAGTAGGACAGGTTCATCCACTTTAGGCACTAAGACCGAATCATGCACTGGAGGTGGTTGCGGTTGTGCCACTGGAATCTGTTGTTGCTCGACAATAGGAGGTGCTGAGACTTTTGGAGCTTCGTGAGCCGAAGAAGCTTGGGGCTCGGATCGAGGGATTTCACCTTCCTCAGAAACAGATTGTTGCGAGGGAATATCAGCCCGAGCAGGGGATGCCACGGGCACTGATTCAGTTGGCCTTGGTGAGGGAGGAGCATCCGAGTCTTTGACTGGTGGGTTCGAAGGAATAGCTGGCTCAGGAGATTTTTCTTGCGGAGCAAGAGGAGACTGAGCAACTTGGGGAACAAGTGACGGTTCCTTTGGAGCAGGAGGTACATTTTTCTTTGCCATTCGCTTTCGTTGCTTTTTCTTTTGCTGAGCAACTTGATCAATGTGACCCTTGACCAAATCATTGCACCCAGTGACTTTGGCTTGATGTTCATCACAGATCTTGCGAACAATTACATCTAGATCTGTGTGAAAGCGTATCCTTCGGTGATGAAGGAGAGTCATGGCACGATTGATGTCCTTGTAGGAATCTTCGAGTGCTTTAATGACAAATTTTGAAGAGGCAGTTTTCATTCGATCATCAAGGTCCATTAGCTCGGTAGAGAGAGAGTTGATCTCAACTACATCTTCCCTCAGTTCTTGAACTACGGAAGTTGCCTATGTAATAACTTCGGCAGGAATTGGTAGAGATGCCACTTCTCCATCGAATGGATTGTCCACAAATTTATCGAGCTGTTCCATGATAAATATGTGATCATAGTAATGAGGAGCACCAGACTTGACATTAGGAGCAGTCTGGATAGGAACTTGCTCGGAAGGAGGCTGAGTCAAGGTAGGCGCAAACTTAGCAGCCTTCTCCTTCGGAGCAACAGCTTGTGGAGCATCTTTCTCGGTAGGTGCATTAATTTTCTTCAAGTCAGGCTTGGGAATTCTTTCGCCTGGCTTTACAGAACTCACAGAAGTGTCAACTACCAAATCCTTCAAATTGATAGCATCTGGATGAGGAGTTGTATTCACATGCTGTTTCAAAGTGACGGTGGTAGCAGGGGTTTTTCTAGCTGGGATCTTCTTCGGTTGTGCTTCTAGAACCAAATTAACCCGAAGATCAGGCAGCACAGTTGAAGTGGTAATATTGACTTCCTCGCTGAGAGTAGCAGCAACTTCTTCCATGGTGAGCGGAGGGTCATCATCATCAGCCGAAGAATCATTCATTTGAAACTCATCTGCTGGTTCAGCATTTTTCTTCTTTGGTGCATACTTTCTCTTCGCAACAGCGCTGTGATCATGCTTGCATTTAGAACGACCTTCTGATTTTACTTCGGCCTTTTTCTTCTCCACATCATCTTTGAGAAGGCGAAGGTTTTCCTCTTCACGAGCCTTTTGCTTTTCAGCCCTCTGAGCTCGCTTGATGGCATTGCGCTGACGCTTAGCAAGCTCATCAGGATAAGATTCGGGTGTTCGAAGGGAGGACTCATGAGCATTTGGTGGTGGAGGTGGTCTCTCTTGAGGACCATTTGGCTTTATGAGAGAAATTTCCCGGCAGTCACCCCATGGAGGATGAAATGCAAAGTTTTGAGCAAACCGAGGATGAACAAATTCATAGTTGAACCATTTGCGCACCCAGTGATGGCGAATCTATTGTTGACGTGTATCTCTCTGGTGTTTGGTTTCTCCTGGAATAGTATCATACCAGTCATGAGAGATGTACTCAACCGTGTTTGTGTATGCCTGTCTGCCACCTCTCTTCTTCTTCGGAGCATTCTCTTCTTGCACATCGGCATTTTGCTCGGTTCTTTTTCGCTTGCTGGTTGATGGGCCTACCGTTGGGCCCTTAGCATTCAGAGCTTTGGATTCATCAGCAATACCCAGAACAACATCATCTCTGTCAGCCAGGCTCACTGGTTGAGCCAAATCCTCAACTGACTGCATTTTCCTGTGAACAGAGATAGATGCGAGGGAAAATGGGGACAGGGTTACGAATGAACACTGCGAAGATTTGGAAAAAGAAATCGTTTTGATGAAGAAGTAGATGCAGACTTTGAGAAATGTTTCGGCCGAAAGAAATGTGTAGAACGAACTAGTAGGTTCGAAGAATATACTAGTAAACGTGCTAGGCATTCCGTTCGTACGAGACATAACACAAACCCTAGATCTGAATTTTTTTTTTCGGATGCGAGGGACAACTACAAACCACATCCTCACAAGTTACCTAGTAGTAAAGATCTGGGAAATGCAGTAAAATAGGCAATTTCTACCGCGGACAAACTCGAACAGGATGAATGGAAGAACGAGTTCGCACTACACATACCCTAACTCGGTGATGTGCAGCGACTACGACGGTGCGGAGATGAAGATGATCCGCGGCGGCGAGGAATGACTCCGGCGACCTCTTTCCGGCAGCGAAGCAGCGAAGATGGTCGACGTGGGTGACGACACAGTATTTATATGCGAGGAGGAAATAACCGCACCCGGTGAATCTGATCGGACGGCCATGGTCAGAGGACTATTGCGATTCAACGGACCAGATAAACTGGCAGTTGATGAAGAGCACGTGGCAACCATCACCAAAGAACGTGATCCAGACTTGGGTGGGAAACCCCAAATTTTGGACAGCTTTCGCCAAAATAGATTAACTTCGGACCGAAACTTTAACGTGGTCAAGGACACCAGATAAATTTTCGTTCCCAGAAGAATTTTGTTCATTCATAACGGAACAGCATAGACTGGAAGAGATAGAATAGAGGGAAAAACAGGGTCCTAGGTATTTCACTCAGACGAAAAAACACAAACACCCGAGAGAAAAACTATGAGTGAAATACATTCGGACTAACACAAAAGCTTCAAATGCAACTCAACGAGGAGAAATTGTGGTGGCGTTACCCACCGTATAAGAACTGTATTACACTGAGAATCGCACAATTATCGTGGCACCCGGTTAGTCTAGTTCTTCGTTAATGTATTCACTCTCAGAAAGAAAATTTCACTTTGTCGAAATTTTCAAACTCTTCGAGTGTTATGCACCCATTCCTTCTATGATGGGGAAGTGATGGTACGGGTGTCGAGTCCAGCTTACTGCACGTTTGCGGAATCTAGGATATTTAGCTCACACCGTAACGCACAGAATCTTTTCTCATCGAGAGGCTTGGTGAAGATATCGGCGAGATTCTCTTCGGTATTGACGTGACTGATGACAATATCCTCTCGAGCAATATGATCGCATAGGAAATGATGTCTTATCTCAATATGCTTGGTGCGAGAGTGCTGCACTAGATTGTGTGCAATTTTGATCGCACTCTCATTGTCGCACAATACAGGAATCTTCTTGACCTTAATGCCATAATCCTTCAGAGTCTGCTTCATCCATAATAACTGAGTGCAACAAGCGCCAACAGCAATATATTCGGCCTCAGCCGTAGAGAGCGAGACACAATTCTGCTTCCTTGACGACCAACATACCAATGATCTACCGAGGAAGTGACATGTCCCCGAAATAGATTTCCTGTCAACCCGGTCACCTGCATAATCTGAGTCTGAATATCCAACGAGGTCAAACTGTGCTCCCTTAGGATACCATAAACCTAAGGTGGGGGTGTGAGCCAAATATCTCAGAATATGCTTGACCACTTGGTGATGCGATTCTTTTGGTGCAGCTTGAAAACGAGCACACATACAAACACTCAACATGATGTCAGGTTTGGATGCACATAAGTAGAACAAAGAACCAATCATTGAATGATAAGCTTTCTGATCGTAATCTTTACCATACACATCTGCGTCCAGCTGGCCATTCATGGGCATGGGAGTTTTTAGCCCTTCTGTTTGCAGTCTTGCATTTTGAACTTCTTAAGACAGTCTCTCAGATATTTCTCCTGAGATATGAAAATTCCATTGTCCTGTTGACGAATTTGTAGTCCGAGAAAGAACTTGAGTTCACCCATCATAGACATTTGATATTTCTCGGACATCATTCGCCCGAATTCCATACTGCAAGCATTGTTAGTACAGCCGAAAATAATATCATCCACATAAATTTGACATACGAATAGATCGCTATCAATAGCACGAGTGAAAAGAGTGGAATCAGTGGATCCTGGCTTGAACCCTTTGTCGAGCAGAAACCTCTTCAGAGTGTCATACCAAGCTCGAGGGGCTTGCTTCAGCCCATACAAAGCCTTTTTCAACCTGAAAACTTTGTTAGGAAACTGAGGGTTTTCAAAGCCAGGTGGCTGCCTAACATATACTTCCTCATCAATTTCACCATTTAGGAAAGCACTTTTCACATCCATTTGATAAAGCAGAATATCATTGTAATTTGCATAAGCGAGAAGAATATGAATTGCCTCAAGGCGAGCAACAGGAGCATATGTTTCACCGAAATCAATACCTTCTACCTGTGTATACCCTTGAGCGACAAGACGTGGTTTGTTTCTCACAACAATGCCATTTTCATCTTGCTTGTTTCAGAAAATCCATTTTGTGCCGATGATATTGTGCTTCTTAGGATTCGGTTTGTCAACCAATTCCCACACATCATTCAATTCGAATTGCACCAACTCTTCTTGCATAGCATTCATCCAATCGCGATCATTCATAGCTTCTTCATACTTGGTAGGTTCTGTCAATGAGACAAAGGAGAAACTGCCACAGTAGTTAGCGAAACGGGTGCGAGAGCGAGTTGTGGGTCGGTAACCTGGATTCTCGAGATCCTCGAGGATTAATGCAGGTTCAACTCGATTTGCCACTCGTGGGAGAGGATTTCCTTCTTGATGATTATTTTCATTTTCCTCAGTATCAGCATCAGGATTGGCATTAGTATCGCCATTTTCATCTTGATTGCCATTTTGATCGGCATTTGCATTTGCATTTGGGTTGCCATTTTCTTCGGCAGTAGATTGGCGTGTTCGTCGAGCCATTTTGTTCAGTGCGGCATTTTCTTCGGCAGTAGATTGGCGTGTTCGTCGAGCTATGGGGGCATCATCATCGGAAGAGTCAGGTGAATTTCCTTCGACTGGCCTGACGTCCCCAATGGCCATTTGCCGAATAGCATCCGAAATCGGAGGTTCATCTATCACATTAGGCAGGTGCTCCTTTTGAGAGCCTTTAGATTCATCAACCCGCACATTTACCGTTATCATAACTTTCCCGTGGTGAGAGTTATAGACACGATAAGTATGCGAGTTCGAGCCATAACCAAGAAGAAAAACCTTCATGTGCCTTGGGTGCAAACTTGGAATTATGATTCATGTCACGAATATAGCAAGGTGCACCAAAAACACGTAAATAAGAAACATTCGGTTTCTTGCCAGTGATAAGCTCGTATGAAGTTTTCTTAAGGAATTTGTGAAGATAAACATGATTCACAACATGGCAAGCAGTGTTAATAGCATCAGCCCAGAAAAGAATGGGAGTTTTATACTCACTGAGCATTGTTCTCGCCATTTCAATGAGAGTTATATTCTTTCGCTCAACAACTCCATTCTGTTGGGGAGTGTATGCGGCAGAGAATTCATGAGTGATACCATTTTCATCGAGAAAGTCTTCGATATGAGTATTTTTGAACTCAGTACCATTGTCGCTTCTGACATGCTTAATTTGCACATCGTATTCATTTTGAGCCTTCTTGGCGAATCTTTTGAAGATGTCTTGGGTGCAGGTTTTGTCTTCGAGAAAGAATACCCAAGTGTATCGAGAGAAATCATCAACAATAACCAGACCATAATGACTGCCTCCGAAACTTGCATAGTTTTGAGGCCCGAATAAATCCATATGAAGAATTTCCAGTGGTCTTGTTGTGGTCATGACAGTTTTTGACGAATGATGCTTCTTGGCCAATTTACCGGCTTCACACGCAGCACAGATCCTTGTCGAATTTCACATCAGGAATACCACGCAGATGATTTTTCTTCACGAGAGTCTGCAAATTTCGCATACCTGCATGACCAAGTCTTCGGTGCCACAGCCATCCTTCGGTTGCTTTTGCAAGCAAACAAGTTTGGACTGAGGGACCCTTAGAGAAATCCACAATGTATAAATCACCTTTTCTATTTCCCTCGAAGATGAAGGAATTGTCAGAGGCCATAAAGACGATGCATTTGGAAGATGAAAATAGAACTAGCATGCCTAGATCACAAAGCTTGCCTACTGACATGAGATTGAATCCAAGAGACTGAACAAGTAAAACGTCATCAATGTTCTTGTCCTTGGATATAGCAATTTTACCTAACCCAATTACCTTTCCTTTGTTGTTGTCGCCGAAAGTAATATACTTCTGAGATGAAGTAGTTAAGTTGGGGTCGACAAACAACGACTTGTCTCCAGTCATATGACTAGTGCATCCACTATCCATTATCCATTCGGTACATCCAGAGACATAGTCCTGCAAAGAAATCAGGCGTTCTTAACCACCCACATCTTTGTAGGTGGCTTCGAAACATATGAGCGAGCAGGATATGATTTCTTTCGATAGTCATGCAAATTGTAACTTGAGTGAGTATGAGCATAATCGGAAGAGTAAGCATTGAAATTCTTCCCAGATGAATGAATGTAGTGGTTGGGTGAGGTATGCATATACTCATTCTGTCGAACTTTTTCCAGGAAGTATCGAGCATTTTCAGCCTGCATGGTTAGTAACGTAGTAATAGGCAATGCTTCGATAGTTTTCCTAGGCACGCAGATAGCTTTCTTTGGGGGGCCATTCCTGCTGTTCGGTCCAACATAGCGAGCAACAGCCTCACCACGTTGGTTTTTGAACAACTTATAGTTGTCTAGAGAATCATCATATGAGTATTCAGAGATAGGAGAGTCATATCCCGAAAGTAAAGCTGGATCGAGCGTTTTGCTCTTGGCCGGTACCCACATAGTGCGAGGATATTGATCAGGTTCCCAGTAGGAGCCATTTTCATTCAGTTTCCTTTCGAAACCGATCCCTTCTTTCCTGGGATTTTTGTGAAGAATGGATTTCTCCAGAACATCACACAGGGTTTCATGCCCTTTGAGAGACTTGAACATTCCTGTCAGAAGAAGATCCTTCAACCTAGCATTTTCATCAGAAACAGAACCATTTTCCTCGATAGAGGGGTTAGCATTCACAGAAGATTCAGCATTTGATTCAGCGTTACTGCGTTCAAGGCATTTTAAGCAAGGAGGTACAAACACCTCAGGTTTTTCTTTGAGTTGTTGGGTGAGCAGAGAATTTTCTCTGATCAAGTCATCATGAGCCTCTCTCAGCGACTCGAGTTCCTATTTCCGTTTCAGGTAATCATAAGTCAATATTTCGTGGTCAGCTGAGAGAAAATCATGACGATCTGATAGTTCTTTCATTCGAGACTCGAGAGCGGAATGCTCTTCTATCAACGACTAATTTTTCTGCATCTCCTCAACCAACAACCCTTCAGACTTCCTGAGGGTTTTCTCAATTTTCTCGAGAGAGTTTTGTTGCATATTAGCAATTTTGATCAGTTTAGCATGGTCATCCTCATCCGAAGAGTATTGATCACTGGAGTAAACCTTGTGATGTTTGGAGGATACCTTTTCTTTCGAAGCTTTGGCCATGAAGCAGTACGCATGAGACTCATTGTCACTCGAATGATTCTTGAAGAAGTTCGATGCAGGAGTAGAGGCACATGCTATGCCAGCCATGCCGGAATCAGAATCCACATCGGATTCATCAACTTCTTCGGAGTCAGATGATGCTTCTTCATCAGAATCCATCCTTGCCGATGTATGCCTTGGCCTTGCAAGAAGTGTTTTTGTGGTTGGATGAGGACTTAGAGGGATTCCTTGAGGACGATCTTGACGAGGACTTGGAGGAGCTATTTTTCTTCTTGAAGAACTTCTTCGTTTTCTTCTCATCATCGGAGTCATAGCTTTTGCTCTTGCCTTTGCCATGGTGGTGACCTGAGTCAAATTTTCCACTGGCACGGATTTCAGCTTCCCAGAGAGGGCAGTCCGAGATGAAATGTCCTGGCTTTTTGCACTTGAAGCATGTGTAATCTCCAGTAGGTTTTGATGAAGATTTGGAGCCGCCAGAGTTGCTGGAACCTTTCTTCTGAAACTGATTTTTCCTTTGAAGGCGCTGGAATCTTTTCGTGATTAATGCGAGATCCTTGCTGATCCTTTCGGGGTCATCAGAATCTTCATCGGCGTTTCCTTCTGAGGAAGAATCAGCCGCAGCCTTGAGAGCATGACTCTTCCGGTGACTTGAGCCATAGAGATCTCTCTTTTCTTCTTCTTGTTCTTCGTGGGTGTTTAGCCTTTCCATGATATCAGCAGAGTCGAGAACTTTGAAATCAGATCATTCCCGAATCATCAGAACTAGAGTGTCGAACGAACTGTCAAGAGATCGGAGCAGTTTTTTCCCAACTTCGTGATCAGTGATGTCTTTGGCGCCGAGACCTTGTAGCTCATTTGCAATGTCACTCAGACGATCGAAGGTTTGCTGGCAGCTTTCATTTCCAATTCGCTTGAACCGATTGAACTTGGCCCGAAGAGTATCAATGTGAGCTTCTTTCTGAGGCGAAACACCCTCATTTATCTTTTCGAGAATGTCTCACAATTCCTTTGCAGTTTCACACTGACGATAGCGAAGAAATTGAGCACGAGAGAGATGGCCACCAATTTCATCTTTGGCTTGAGCATCCATCTGAATGAGTTTCTTCTCGTGGTCAGTGGGGACCTGAGGTACTTCGACCACGAATCCATTCTGCACCACGTTCCACATATCATCATCAATAGCTCGGAGATGGATCTTCATCTTCTCCTTCCAGAAGGGATAGTCCGTCCCATCGAAGATGGGAATCTTGAGGTGCGACTTGTAGCTCACTGAAGACATACTTAAACTCCAAGGTGGTTAGACCAAAATGAGAAGAGTCAAGGAGTACCTTGCTCTGATAACAATTGTAGGAACGAGGTATGTCTACCAGAGGGGGGGGTGAATGGGAGTTTTAAATTTTTTACGAAAATATTAAAACTCTCGGAACCCAGCAGCGGAACAAATGAAAACAGTATACAGTGAGGGAATATAAACTACCGAATGGAAACTAAGAGCATGCATCGAGGCAAATCACATGATTCAAATATGTCGTACTACATAGTTTGAATGTAAAGGGGAGCAGCAGAGGTGACCAGTGACTACATCTGGTTGGAGGGGTTGTGAACCAATTATGGTTGGAGGGATTCTGAGAGATCGTGGCTTCTCTCTCGAACACATAGCATATGGTGGGTAGACAAATTACTGTTGGGCAATTTATAGAAAAGCGCATAGTTATGATGTTATTCATGGCAATGATCACATATATAGGCATCACGTCCGTGACAAGTAGACCGACTCCTGCCTGCATCTACTACTATTACTCCACCAATCGACCGCTAACCAGCATGCATCTATGGTATTAAGTTCATAACAAACAGAGTAACGCCTTAAGCAAGATGACATGATGTTGACCAAGTAAACCCAATCAATATGAATAAACCCAGTCATTTTATCCTTAGTAGCAACAATACAATATGTACCCCATCCCCTTCTATCACTGGGTGGAGACACCGCAAAATTGAACCTACTACAAAGCACCTCTCCCACTGAAGATAAATCAATCTAGCTGGCCAAACCAAACGGATAGATCGGAGAGAAATACAAAGCTATAATAATCATGCATAATAAATATCAGAAAAGACTCAATTACTTTCAATGAATAATCTGATCATAAACCCACAATTTATCGGATCCCAACAAACACACCGCAAAAGAAGATTACATCAGATAGAACTCCAAGAAGATCGAGGAGAACATTGTATTGAATATCAAAGAGACAGAAGAAGCCATCTAGCTACAAGCTATGGACTCGTAGGTCTGTGGTGAACTACTCACACATCATCGGAAGGGCAGCAAGGTTGATGTAGAAGCCCTCCGTGATCGATTCCCCCTCCGGCAGATTACCGGAAAAGGCCTCCATATGGGATCGCGAAAGAATAGAAGCTTGCGGTGGCAGAAATGTTATTCCGGGTGGCTCTCTGTTGGTTTGGGAATATTTGGGAATTTATAGAAGTGGAATTAGGTCAAACGGAGCTGCATGGGGCCCACAAGCTCAGGGGGCGCGCCTACCCCCCTGGGCGCTCCCTGTGAGCTTGTGGCTCTCTCGTATCTCTCTGGCCGAAGCTTCTAGGATCCCTTCTGGTCCAGACAAAATTAATTTAAAGATTTTATTCCGTTTGGACTTCGTTTGATATTAATTTTTTGAATAGCCAAAAACAAGCAAAAAAACACGAACTGGCACTGGGTACTGGGTTAATAGGTTAGTCCCAAAAAATGATATAAAATAGCATATAAATGCATATAAAGCATCCAAGATTGATAATATAACAGCATGAAACAATAAAAAATTATAGATACATTGGAGACGTATCAGTGCGCCAGCCCTAGACCCCCCCCCCCCCCAAGGCAAGGGGGTGGCTTCCCCCCCCCCCCCAAGGCTAGGGGGGGCGCCCCCTTAGGGTTTCCCCCAAACCCTAGGCGCATGGGCCCTTGGGGGGCTGGTGCTTCTGCCCATGTAGGCCAGGGCGCCCCCCCTCAGCCCATGTAGGCCCCTGGGGCAGGTGGACCCCCGGAACCCTTCGGGACCTCCCGATACACTGCCGGTAAATCTCCGAACTTTTCCGGTACCACAAATAACACTTCCCATATATAAATCTTTACCTTCAGACCATTTTGAAGCTCCTCGTGATGTCCTGGATCCCATCTGGGACTCCAAACTACCTGTGGACTTACCACTACGAATATCCCAATACTACCCTAGTGTTACCAAACGTTAAGTGTGTGACCGAACGGGTTCGAGAACATGTAGACATGACCGAGACACCTCTCCGATCAATAATCAATAGCGGGGCATGGATGCCCATATTAACTCCCACATATTCAATGAACATCTTTATCGATTTGAACTACGATGTTAAGGATTAAGTTAATCTCGTATACAATTCCCTTTGTCCGGCGATATGTTACTTGCCCGCGATTCGGTCGTCGGTATTGCCATACCTAGTTCAATCTCGTTACCGGCAAGTCTCTTTACTCGTTCCGTAATACAATATGCCCGTGACTAAACACAGTAGTCACATGCTTGTAAGCTACTTTGGATATCGTTTTACCGAGAGGGCCTAGAGATATCTCTCTGTCACACGGAGTGACAAATCCCAGTCTCGATCCATGCAACCCAACAAACAGTTTCCGCGATACCTGTAGAGCACCTTTATGATCGCCCAGTTACAAAGTGACGTTTTATGACCCACAAAGTATTCTTATGGTATTAGGGAGTGGCACGATCTCATGGTCTAAGGAACAGATACTTGACATGAAGAAAGCTGTAACAATTAAACTAAGTGATACGATCAGATGTTAAGCTTACGGTTGGGTCTGTCCATCACATCATTCTCCTAATGCTGTGATCCTATTATTAAATGACAACTCATGTCTATGGTTAGGAAACCTTAACCATCTTTAATGAACGAGCTAGTCAAGTAGAGGCACACTAGGGACACGGTATTTGTTTATGTATCCACACATGTATTTGAGTTTTCGGTCAATAAATTCTAGCATGGAGAATAAACACTTACCATAACAAGGAAATATGATAATAACATCTTTATTATTACCTCTAGGGCATATTTCCAACAATGTAGAAGAAATATGAAAAGCTCAGGAACAGAGATGAGACATCTCTGACTCGACTTCGCCACCACCAGTTCCGCACACAAGGAAATCAACCCCCACTCTTTGCCAAAAACCGAAGGAACTTGCAGCCTGCTAATGACCCACAAGTATAGGGGATCAATCGTAGTCCTTTCGATAAGTAAGAGTGTCGAACCCAACGAGGAGCAGAAGGAAATGACAACCGGTTTTCAGCAAGGTATTCTCTGCAAGTACTGAAAGTAGCTGTAACAGAAAGTTTTGATAGCAAGATAATTCGTAACAAGTAACAAGTATAATAAAGTGCAGCAAGGTGACCCAATCCTTTTTATATCAAAGGACAAGCTGGAACAAACTCTTATAATAAGCAAAGCATTCTCGAGGACACATGGGAATTTCATCTAGTCACTTTCATCATGTTTGTTTGATTCGCGTTCGCTACTTTGATAATTTGATATGTGGTGGACCGGTGCTTGGGTGATGTTCTTACTTGAACAAGTTTCCCACTTATGATTACCCCCTCTCGCAAGCATCCACAACTACGAAAGAAGAATTAAGATAACTCTAACCATAGCATGAAACATATTGATCCAAATCAACCCCTTACGGAATAGCGCATAAACTATGGTTTAAGCTTCTGTCACTCTAGCAAACCATCATCTAATTACTACTCCACAATGCCTTCCCTTGGGCCCAAAGACGTTGAAGTGTCATGTAGTCAACGTTCACACGACACCACTAAAGGAAGCAACAACATACATATCATCAAAATATCGAACGAATACCAAATTCACATGATTACTTATGACAAGACTTCTCCCATGTCCTCAAGAACAAAAGTAACTACTGACAAATCATATTCATGTTCAAGATCAGAGGGGTATTGAATAGCATTAAGGATTTGAACATATAATCTTCCACCAAATAAACCAACTAGCATCAACTACAAGATGTAATCAACACTACTAGCAACCCACAGGAACCAATCTGAGGTTTTGAGACAAAGATTGAATACAAGAGATGAACTAGGGTTTGAGATGAGATGGTGTTGGTGAAGATGTTGATGAAGATTGGTCCTCCCACGATGAGAGGATCATTGGTGATGTCGATGGCTTCGATTTCCCCCTCCCGGAGGGAAGTATCCCCGGCGGAATCGCTCCGCCGGAGAGCAAAATAGCTCCAGCCCAGGTTCTGCCTCGAGACGGCGGCGCTTCGTCCCAAAAGTCTTCTTCAGATTTTTTCTAGGGAAAATGGCTTCATATAGCAGAAGGAGGGGGCCGGAGGCCTGCCAGGGGCCCCACAAGCTTGGGGGCGCCCAGGGGGTAGGGCGCTCCCCCCAGGCTTGTGGCTGCCTGGTGGGTCCCCTCCTGTTGATTGTTTCGTCTGTATTTTTTATATATTCCGAAATAATTCTCCGTAAATTTTTAGGTCATTTGGAGTTGTGAAGAATAGCTATCTCTGTTTCACCCCTTTCTGGTCCAGAATTCCAGCTGCCGGCATTCTCCCTCTTCATCTAAATCTTGCAAAATAAGAGAGAATAGGCATAAGAGTTGTACCATAAAGTGAAATAATGATCAAAAACATAATAATTATTAGTATGAAATCATGATGCAAATTGGACGTATCACCCGCCATCTGCTTGCAATCACCATGCTAGGCGTGAGGATAGGAGCTTACCGCCGCCACACGGCAGGCACCACCGGCCAGCCAATATGACCATGCCCGACTAGATCCGATGGCCGCCAGCCCACACACCGACCAGCATTGTTGCACCGATTCCCCTCTGTCAGTGATCCTAGTGGTGTCAATGCCTTAGCCAAGGAGTAACTAGCACGGAGATCTTGAGCCCATCGCATCCCCATACCGAGCGTTGCCATCGGGGGGAACAGAGTGTCATCACGTCACCCCGTAGCCTCATAAACCGCCACCCACACGGTAGTGGGCCCAGAAAGCCCCGCTGCCGCCAACCACTGTGTGGGCTTTGCACAAGAGCATCATTTGGTGGCGGCAAGGAAACTGAAGTAGACGGGGTGGTCGGTGGAGGTGGCAGGAGTGGGCTCCGCCCGAGCTGCCTGGGAGGCGATGCGGGGAACCGAAACCATTTATGTGAAGCTTAGGCCACCTACAACACAGGCCCTAACCACTGGCGTCGGGATCAATTTACTGGTTCTTTTACCCGCTTCCCGGCCTAAACCGATGATCCGGCTTTCTCTCTCCACATGCGCTAATTCCTTTGGTCGTAAGTAGAATCCTGTATGAGGCTATTTTTCAACAAACTTGATGATATTTCTTGTTTTTCCTATTCTGCAGGGGCTAAGCGTTGGGGAGATGAGCGCTAGCATAGCCTGCCAATTTTTTATTATTATTCAGGAAGAGCTTGTGCATCACGGTTAGTGTTGGAGAGAATGAACTTAGAGGCTAAGCTATCATCAACCCTTCGTCTCTCGTCTTCATCTCTCATCTCAAGTGAACAAGCGACTAGGGTGTATACCTTCTGTCGACGGCATCGCCGATGTGCCTCGTCCGCTTTGGCCATGGGGCATGGTGGATCCCTGCTCTTGCCAATGGGAGGGCTTTGTTTTTAAATGTTTCTTTAGGGCATCTCCAATGCTGACCCTCAAACGGCCTGCAAGTGTCCAGGCTGCGCGATCCGGATGTGTTGTGCCATCCAACGTGGGCCTGTATCGGTCCACTCGATGGTCCGGGCGCACTTTCTTCCGCAAACTGGAGACAAACGTGGGGGGCTTGCGGGCGTCCGACAACAGCCATTCTCGCTTCTGACCACCCCGGCCCACCCAAAACTCTCCTCCCTCGCCCGCGTTCGCTCCTGCCCGGCGCCAGCTGCCCGCGTTGATGCCGATGTAGAGCGGCCGCTCCACATTGAAGCTAGCCCAGAGCGAACACGACCTCTCACTGGCTCCACCATTGAAGCAGCGCACCGACTGAGGGCGCCGCCCGCTGCAGGCCCGGCTGAACACGCCTCCTCGCCGCATTCAAACGTCTTCATTAAACCCGCGCGTGTGCCGAGAAACCTACTCTGGCCACACGTCCATTCACGAGTGGGTCGGCATCAAACACAACGTCGGGCAAGCTCCTCCTGTCAGGTGGCTATCTAAAGGAGGCCAAACGCCAGACAAGAATCGCACCACTCCTCCGCTCCCCATCTCCTCCTTCCACCAATTTCTCCACCCTTTCGATGGCATCCGAAGAGCAGGAAGAGCAGTTCTCCGGCATAAAAGCCGGCTGGGTGGCCGGCCAAGCCCGCCGGATACGAGCCAGGTAACTCGCTGCTCCACCTCCCTCGCCTAGCCGGACGGAACAAGTTACCACTCCAAACATGCGCGTGGTTCAGTCGCCGCTCCAAGCCTGCTCGCTTATGAGTGATATTTTTACACTCATTTACCTTTTGTTTAAACCGAGATATTTCATTAAAACTGAGGTATTCGCTCCAATATTGCTACTAATGACTAATGAATGCAAAAGATTCCACAAATCCTCTCTTTGATGTGTTTCCACAGGAATTAGGCTAAATATGGACGAAATCAAGTGTGAACATGGAAAGAAGTGAAGGAGGAGATAGAAGCAATATCGAAGGTAACCCCGTGTGACGGATAGGGCCATCGGTTGGACAACTGATTCTTGATGCAGAACTCGTGCCGGTCAAGATGTTATTTGGACACATCCCCCACTCCGCTTCGTAACAAGAACATCTCGATGGGTGACTTCCAGCGCACAAATTAAGATCATATCTGGTCCCAACACAAATGCATGGTTGTAAGCATTAAGACCTCATACCCATACCTCTTTTTATTATAAGTGTTTTAGTCTAGATTGCTGGATTTGATCCAGTCAAATGCTGGAATTGTTTCTTTAACAAAAGCTTGCCAGAGACCATCGCTTCAATGGGACCTTCCTCTCATGGGTTCGATAACCTAGGGTTACTTCTGGGGAAGTAGGTGTGGGATACTTTTTGTTCCATTTCTGGATCACTAAAAGGAAGTATCACTCGTGGAGGAGTGACGAGTTTCTCTAGGCAGGCACACGGGGGAGCACGGCGGAACGGGCAATGTGGCTATCATGGACGAGGCCAGACGCCGTGCCATCCGCCGTCAACGTTGGCGAAACTGCGCCCGGTCAGTGGACTAAGATGCGGAGATCGACGAGTCGGTGGCCAGCGCGCTCGCGCCCGCCACCAACATCGGGGAAAAGTAGCACATGGGAGGCCGCCACCGCTTGGGTCCCAGGAAGGCCACCGCCGGCCCGTCGCCGGTATGCACAGCCGGCGACTTGCCCGGTTAAGCTCAAACCATCGTCGACCCTCGCCTCAGCTTCACGGAAGCAGAGTAGGCACCCTTCCCCTCCGACTGAAGCACCCCCTTTGCCACTCTGATGAGTGGCACAGCCGGACATAGGGAAGATACAGGGGAAGATATACCTTTGGGGCTCCCAACAGTCCGATGAGCGGGCTGCTGGACATGGGGAAGCCAAAGCGATCTGCCGCGGCCGGCCGTAGACTAGTATAGTGTATCCATTGTCGTGGGAATGGAGCTCTGCGCGACCGTACATGCACATAGTTTTACCTATTTAGTTAAAATATGTCCAAAACGTAAATGTTTTCATCCGGTTTGTATGAAATCCGCCATGTTTTCATGAATTTCGTCTGGTTGGTTCAAAAGGTTGTTGAAATGTATGAGATTCGGGAGGAAATTTGCGGGCCGGCGTTGGAGATGCCCATAGTTTCAGTAGGGTTTATGTCCTACTCAGGAAGGCGAGATTATAGCGGCTCCGTCAAGATGTGTAAGTGCATCTAGTGCCACCCCTTGTTGGTTTTGGAGTATTGAAGACAAACTTTGTTGAAGGGACTAATGTGTTTGTGAGATTCACAGGAGAACACAGGTAGAAGTCCCTATTGATTCAGTTTACCCATCAGAGATGACCCCTAAAAATGTATGAAGACATTGAAGACAATGGTGGTTCACGAAGACATTCGTGTTGAAGCTAATGGCTCACGAAGATATTCACTTGAAGCCAATGGAACGCGAAGACTTAGTATTTTGGTAGTTTCATTTTCTTCTTTCTTGAGTCATAGTGTCGGTGTAAAAACCAGCAGACCTCGGGGTAGGGGGTGATGTCTACTACACAACTTGTTCTTGTAGACTCGTGTTGGGCCTCCAAGCGCAGAGGTTTGTAGGACAGTAGCAATTTTCCCTCAAGTGGATGACCTAAGGTTTATCAATCCATGGGAGGTGTAGGATGAAGATGGTCTCTCTCAAACAACCCTGCAACCAAATAACAAAGAGTCTCTTGTGTCCCCAACACACCCAATACAATGGTAAATTGTATAGGTGCACTAGTTCGGCGAAGAGATGGTGATACAAGTGTAGTATGGATAGTAGATATAGGTTTATGTAGCGCGAACAATAAAAAACAGCAAGGTAGCAAGTAACAAAAGTGAGCATAAACGGTATTGAAATGCTTAGAAACAAGGCCTAGGGTTCATACTTTCGCTAGTGCAATCTCTCAACAATGCTAACATAATTGGATCATATAACCATCCCTCAACGTGTGATAAAGAATCACTCCCAAGTTCCTATTAGCGGAGAACATAAGATAGAAATTGTTTGTAGGGTACGAAACCACCTCAAAGTTATCCTTTCCAATCGATCTATTGAGCTATTCCTATAAGTGTCACAAACAGCCCTAGAGTTCGTACTAAAATAACACCATATGATACACATCAACAAACTCTAATGTCACCTAGATACTCCAATGTCACCACAAGTATCCATGAGTTGATTATACGATATGCATCAAACAACTTCATAATCATAATATTCAATCCACACAAAGAACTCCAAGGAGCACCCCAAAGTTTCTATCGAAGAAAAGATAATGAAAACGTGCATCAACCCCTATGCATAGATTACCCCAAAGTCACCTCAGGAATCCGCGAGTTGAGTGCCAAAACATACATCAAGTGAATCAATATAATACCCCATTGTCACCACGGGTATTCATATGCAAGACATACATCAAGTGTTCTCAAATCTAAATATTCAATCCGACAATAACGAAACCTCAAAGGGAAAAGATTCGATTCATCACAACAAAGATAAAGAGGGAAGAAACACCATATGATCCAACTATGTTAACAAAGCTCGCGATATATCAAGATCGTGCCAAATCAAGAACACGAGAGAGAGAGAGAGATAAAACACATAGCTACTGGTACAAACCCTCAGCCCCGAGGGTGAACTACTCCCTCCTCGTCATGGAGACCGCCGGGATGATCAAGATAGCCTCCGGCGATGATTCCCCCCTCCGGCAGCGTGCCGGAAAAGGGCTGTAGATTAGATCATGGAGGTACAGAGGCTTGCGGCGGCGTAAAAACTCATCTAGGTTAACTTTCGGGGGTTTCTGAATATATAGGATTTTTCAGCATTGGAATCACGCAAAGAGGTGCCACAGGGGGCCCATGAGGCACCAGGGCGCGCCTGGGGGGGCAGGTGTGGCCAGGTGGCTCGTGGGGCCCCTATGGCTCTTCTGCTGCTTCTCCAAAGCTTCCTGGGTCTGTTTCCTTCCAGAAGAAAATTTCAAAAAGTTTTGCTGCATTTGGACTTCATTTGATATGGATTTTCTGGAAAACCAAAAACAAGCAGAAAACATCAACTGGCACTGGGCACTAGGTCAATATGTTAGTCCATGAAAATCATAAAAAACCCACATAAAAGTGCACCAAAATCATACAAAACTATAATAAACATGGCATGAATACTTCATAAATTATAGATACGTTGGAGATGTATCAGGGGGTCCCAAGCTGTGGATCTCGGATCGGTGGTAGCAAGGACAAGGGAGACGATGTTTACCCAGGTTCGGGCCGTCTTGATGGAGGTAAAACCCTACGTCCTGCTTCTGTTTATATTAATGGAGATGTATCGAATACAGAGTTGATCTACCTCGAGATCGTAATGTGTGTCTAACTTCTAGGACTAGGTGAGCGATATTGCGTTCTTGCCCCCTACGGGCTAAACCCTATGGCTTATATACACGCCAGGGAGGGTATCTAGCGTTACAAAGTCTGTGTCTAGGAGAGAGGCGATAGGAGGGATCTTGGAGTATACGTCAAGTCTTCGGTAGAGATTGTCTTGATCACGCTTCCTATGTACGGCCTCCGGAGTCCATCTCGTTCATGTACGAGGGCCCCTCGGCCCATCCGAGGAGACGGGCCGGCTGGGCTGGCACCCCCAGATCCAGGACACCGTCAGTAGCCCCCGAACTGGTCTTCTATGCCGAGGACGACCTTCTCAATAGACACCACCTCGGATCCGCAGTCTTTGGCTTGACACAGAAGTTCCCCTTCATATTTCATCTTTTCTTTAACAGAGCGCTGACACCCGAGGTCCAGCCAAGCTTGCTCCCTGCCCGAAGAGGGTAGACATCTCAGCCTCGAAGGCTCGTTGTTCAGGTATGAATGGTCCAATCCGGCCTAACAACTTTATCGAAGAGGCTCGCCCCACGACATGTCGAGCAGTTACTGCCTCCCCCCCCCTAAATCGCGGTTCGAGGCAGCCTTTTACTAGCACGTCCCCTCGAGGCAGAGATCGTGCCCGTTTTATTAGGGGTATCATCAAGATTTTATTTCCCCCCATATGCTCAACGGCATTTTTGATGGGAATAGCGAGTTTATCGGCGCAGCAAGGGGGACTCTTGGCCTTTCACAAGATTATAAGAGCAAAAAGGTGGGCAACGCAATTGACCACTCCCCCCTTCTCCCCCTCTACTGCTTCGTCTAGCTCCAGCGCCCAGATCCATCCTGCCCGCCTTTCCTTTTAGCGAGCCCAACCTCCACCACCAGCAATGGCCGACACCCTCAAGGGGCACTGGGGCGGCTCCGTAGTGACGGCCGTGACCATCTCGGAGCTGCGCAGCGCGGGTACCTGAGCCCCGCCACCGTCGCCCGCGCTCCGGCGGCTGGCCAGCTGGTGCGTGCTCCCAACGCCGGGGAGCGGGTGCTCTTCGTCCCCCACCTCATCCGAGGCCTGGGGTTCCCGCTGCACCCTTTCGTGCGCAGGGTAATGTACTACTATAGGCTGGATTTCCACCACATGGCCCCCAACTCTATTCTTCACCTCGCCGCCTTCATCACAGTCTGCGAGGCCTTCCTCCGCTGCGAGCCACACTTCGGCTTGTGGCTGAAGCTCTTCAGGATTAAACCGAAGTCCAGTGGCTCGGATCTCGCAGAGTGCGGGGGAGCCATGATCAGCAAGAACCAGGGGGCCACCTGGTTCAAGGGCACCTTCATCGAAACGGTGAAGGAGTGGCAAAGAGAGTGGTTCTACATCACTGAACCACTCGCCCCTGGCCAGACCGAGGTCCCGGATTTCTCAGCCGGGCCCCCCAAGAAGCTCAAATCCTGGAAGGAGAAGGGCGTTGCCTGGGGGAACCCAGAAGAGGTGGAGACCTTGATCGATAGGATCTTGTGGTGGTCTAGCTTGCCGACGTCATCAATGTCATGCTCAACCGTTGCATTCTCCCTCTCCAACTTCGGGCCACCCCAATGTGGGCGCAAAAGCCCGAGGACATGGACGCCATCACCACCTTCTTCCGCTCCACCTTGGCCGCCATGTGGACGAAGCTCATGAAGCTGGCAAAGGACAAGATCCCCAAGGAAGGGGAGGACCGCGGCCTCGAACATGGCTACGACGCCCCCCCGGTGAGTGGTCCTATCCCTCAATCGTTAGTCTTTTGCACATCGTTCCGAGGAGTAAAGTCATGCTTGAATCATTTTGTTTACTATTTTGCAGAAGTGGTTGGACTGGGTGCAAGGAGTGCAATGCCCAGCCCCACTGCCGGAGGAGCCTCAGACTCCCCTGCTCTCAGCGCTCCTGACCGAGGAGCCGCACGTGGTAGCCCCCAAAGGGACGAAGTCCCAGAGGGGGAGGTCAAGTGCTTGGACTCGGGGGACTTCGGTCACCCGGTCCGAAGAGACCCACACCTCTGCTGCCCAAGACGGCGATGCAGAGGAGGGTGAGGAGGAGGAGGTCCCCTCCCCCCCCGAAGGGGCAGAGGTCGGCGTTAGAAGACGCCGACGTGGGCATGCCGCCGAAGGGCCCAAAGAGGCCGAGGCGAACCTCGTCCGGGGCTGCCAACAAGTTTTCGGAGAGAGCCGAACTCTCCGGTGACTCAGAAGAAGACCTCCTCGCTGTGGGGAGGAAGAAGCCGGCGCCCCGAGGGTAAGCCTTTGTCCTTGTCTCCTGTCTTTTAATCTGACAAGTTATTATTTTAGCAAGGGAAATCTTACAGAAGCAACTTTTCTCATGCAGTCCGCCGAGGGTAATCCCCAGCGGTTCCTCAAGCGGGTTGCCATCCACCAGCGGGACTCCAGAGCCCGCCGCTCCTTCCCCGATGCATGACGGACTGGGGAAGGCAACATCCACCCTGGTCCCCGACGTCAACACGACGGGGACCGACAAGGTGGCCATCATGGCCGAGGTCGATACCTCGGCCCAACATGACCCGGGGGAGGAGCGCCCCGCGGTCATCGAAGAAGGGCTGGGCCAGTCATCGGCCCGGCCGACATCTACCTCGGCTCCGCCACCCCAAGTGGAGGCTGCTCGGGTAGATGTATCCGAGGTCATGCCTCCACCCCCGCCAACTGCCCAGGGACGGGCTGGCGCGGGGTGGACCGAGGAGATGGAGGATGCTCTGAAGGGCTCCTCTATCAAGGAGGAGCACCGCGCATTGATAGGCATGGCTCTACAGGGCTACCGGACCGCAGGGGCTGACCGGCACGCTTTCTATCTGCGCATCCAGTCTAATTTGTTTATTTGAGCTGTTTGTTTTATGAGTTTGTCCGAGGACATACAGCCTGCTAAATGGCTTAGTGAGTGAGTAGACCCTGAGCCCGAAGTCGGTTTCAAGAAACCGGCATTGGGGTCGTTTGTTTAAGTAGGAACTTGTTAAGTAGCCCCCCGGGCGCTGCTTGAGGCAGCCATCCCAGAACCTTGTAGTGATTTTAACTGTTCCCTTTGTAATAAGGATATATTTTGTGCCAGGTTTCGACCTCGGTTCTGGACTCCGTCTCCGAGGAGATGGCGGAGATGAACCGGAAACTCGAGCAGTCTCAAGGTAAGCAAGTTTAAACTTGCCCTGTATTTTGGACGAAAGAGGTATGATGTGTTTCGTTAAGGAAAACAACTAAGGCCGAACTGTTTTGACAACAACAGTGTTAGCGGAGCTGGAGACGCTCAAGGCCGAGCTCGAAAGGGCTTGGCAGGGGGTGCGGCAGCAGGAGGCTGCTGCCGCTATGGCCGAGAAGGCCCGGGCTGCCGAGAAGGCGGTCGGGGAGAAGCACCAAGCGCGGGTGCTGGAGGTTGAGGAGACCCTGAAGGGCGTGTTTGAAGCATGCAACAAGCTTCAGGAGGAGGGGCTACAGACGAAGGAGGAGCTCGAGAAGCTTCAACTTGCCCATGCCAAGCTCAAGACCTCGGCCCGAGCTGACCGCGAGGTGCTCCAGCAAGTGGAGCAAATCGCCTCGGGTAAGCTATTTTTGCTGCAGTGTTCGTTTGGCAGCAAAGGGTGTGTCGAGCTCACCCAGTTTTGGTGTTCCGCAGAGGTCTTTGCGGATCTCCCGCAAAGCACGGCGGATGCGGTGGCATACTTCGACCAGCTAGCGGGCCACGAGGCGGAGAAGGCCTTCTGGGGGCAGTTCCCGGGGTGGCCGTCTGCCCAGCTGCTGAATCATCGAGTGAAGCAGCTGGTGGAGTTGTTTCGCATGACGAGACCGGCGCTCCAGGACCTCTGCATCGCGCTGTGGCCTGCCGAAGCCATGCCGAAGAGCCTCTTCAGCCTTACGGCCCGTCTCCAAGATGACGTGCCTTGCATGAACCGTTGGAAGAGGTCTGCGTGCTTCGAAGGAGCGCGGAGGGCGTACGCCTGCGTGAAGATGCACTTCCGAAAGGTTGATGCGGTTACATGTGCCGCGGTCCCTCCTGCCGACAAGCCGCGCACCGCCGAACAGTTCTTCGCCGAGGTGGAGGCGGGAGCTCGTACCACAGAAGCCATGTGTCCGAAGGACACTATGTATGTCTAGATAATACTTCAGAATGCCGAAGTGTATGATGTATAAAACTTTATCTTTGGCTTGAATGAAAATGGCTTTAAATTCCATGCGCGTTGTTTTATAATTAATTTTTCCTCCGATATGACTGTTTTAAAATGAGAGTGGCCAGTCGTCGGCTTCAGCCCCAGTGCAGGTCATACAAAGGGTGTTCCTTAAGGCACACGTGACCCTTAGCCGACGTCTCTCTACCCGGAGGTGGTCGGTGCTTTATAGGAACCAGGCAATCAGACTATAGTGGCTTTATACCTTTCACTTAGTCATAGGAGTTTGACTGTGGGGGCTGATGACCAGCCCCCAGTGTGAGAAGTACTCGGCCAGGTCGGCCGAGGTGTAAGCCATGACACACTTCGGCTAGGAATGAAAGCCCTTCATTTAACACGAGTGATCTCTATCATCACATCGCTTGACGCGGTCTACGGATGGCGGACCAGTTTACGCATACCTAGATAGTCAGTTTTCGGCTTTCTCCACTGAGGCGCTATGCCAATTGACCTGGCAGCGCAATCGCAGTGGTTCTCCCGTTACGCCCTTAGCCGAATTCATAGGAAATGTAAGGGGTACACATAGGAGCCGGGCAACCCAACTATTGACCAAAATCTAGGTTCGAAACTGATGCATATAAGGCCAAAATCTGAGACACCGAATACTTCGGACTTGTTATACGATTGTATCTTTTTTAGAGAACTTCTTCGTCCCACAGGGGCCATGCTAATAAAGAAATATGATAGAGACCTTAAAGGGGCACAATTTCTTTATTTTGAGTGTGTACATGCCCTCACTGCGGCGAGAGGAATTGAAAGAATACAATGTAAAAAGTAAAGGGAAAAAAACGGGGTGGATATTTGTTAACGGATTTTGAATAATCCGGGCCGCTACCTGCCGCACGTCTGTGTTTCTGAGCTGTTGACCTGATGCTCTCCATTGATGGTGAGGAATTTGATGCCTTTTTCGGTCCTTTATACGCTTCAAGCGTTTGATTGATCGAGCCCCTTTAGGGGAGATGTTGCCGAGGTCCGTTCCGTGGTTGAAACCACATGGACGTTGGTCTTGTTTGGCTGTTTTTTTTACAGAGACTTGCCTGTGCAGGGGCTCGAAGCCACGTCTTTGCTAGGTTGAACCGTGCCGACGTTTGAGTACATTTTTGGCTCCTCGACGGCCCAGAGAATCTTCAGTGCGAAATTATGCACCCTGGGGACGTGGTGCCCACTCCAAAGAGGGCACAAGAGGAGCCCGTATCCCTAGTTCGGGTGCGGGGATACCTGGCCGAGGTCGATCTGTGCAGCCCGGGTGTGCTTCAAAGAGCGGGCGGCACGTTTATCACTGTGAGCTGCCTCCTCGGACGCCTGTGCCTCGGCTGCAAAAGCTGCGGTCTGTTCCTCTGTCTGATGTGAACGTTCGGTGTTACCATTGACTGTGATAACACCGTTAGGTCCCAGCATTTTAAGCTTGAGGTAGGCATAATGCGGGACTGCGTTGAAGTGTGCGAACACCGTGCGCCCTAGGAGCGCATGGTATCCACTTCAGAATGGGACAATATCGAAGATTAACTCCTCGCTTCTGAAGTTCTCGGGCGAGCCGAAGACTAGCTCTAGGGTGACTGTTCCGGTACAGCAGGCTTCAATGCCTGGAATGACACCTTTGAAGGTGGTAGAGCTCAACTTGATCCGAGATGAGTCGATGCCCATCTTCTGAACTGTGTCCTTGTAGATGAGGTTAAGGCTGCTTCCTCCGTCCATCAGGACGCGTGTTAGAAGATAACCATCAACAATAGGGTCCAGGACGAGTGCCACCAATCCGCCGTGCCTGATGCTGGTCGGATGATCGTGCTTATCAAATGTGATCGGGTAAGCCGACCATGGGTTATACTTCGGGGCGACTGGCTCCAACGCGTATACGTCCCGAAGCGCACGCTTCCTCTCCCTTTTAGGGATGTGGGTGACATAGATCATATTGACCTCTGTTACCTCGTCAGGAAATTTCTTTTGGCCTCCATTATTGGGCCGCCGAGGTTCATCCTCGTCTTCGCTGCGGTGTTGGGTTTTACTCTGACCCTCTACCGCTATCTTACCGGCTTGTTTAAAGACCCAGCAATTCCTGTTAGTGTGGGTTGCTGGTTTTGCCTGAGTGCCGTGAATTCCACATGGGCGGTCCAGGAGCCTATTAAGCTGGCTAGGTCCATCCTTGTTCCCTTTATAGGGTATTCTTTTTTGCCCGGATTTAGGTCCGGTGAACCCTGCGTTGACCGCGGCATCCTCAGTATCGCTTCCGCCATTTTTATACCTGCGCTTATTTTTATTGCGCTTGGGTTTTCCATTGGCGTCGCGGGTTTCCGAGGTGCCTGCCTCGCCATTATGAGTACTTCGGGCGAGCCAGCTGTCCTCTCCCACACAAAAGCGAGTCATCAGTGAGGTCAGGGCTGCCATAGTCCTCGGCTTATCTTGGCTGAGTTGGCGAGCCAACCATTCATCTCGGATATTGTTTTTAAATGCGGCGATGGCCTCAGCTTCGGAGCAGTCTATGATCTGGTTCTTCTTGGTGAGGAACCTGTTCCAAAATTTCCGGGCTGATTCGCCTGGCTGCTGGGTAACACGGCTGAGGTCATCAGCGTCCGGAGGTCGGACATATGTGTGTGACACCCTGGTTTTTGCCAACTTTTCTTTCAAAACCCATTTGAAATTTTTGATTGGAATCTGGTTGGGATTTGGTCTTGAATGGCTCTATGGACTTAAAACTTGGGAATATTCTTGATTTTCTTTCCCAAGTATACCAAACCCTCCAAAAACTTTTCCCAAGTCATGTCACTTCTATTCTTGCCACATCTCAATTTCTCTCCCAATTAAATATTCCTTTTTCATTAAAGGAATAACCCCTTTGAACCCTAGGTTGTGAAGCAACCTATATTTCTGTTCTTCCAAAAATTCCAGGAAAATTCTCATAAATTCTTTGGGCCATATAAGCCCTGGATATGTGAGAATATTCAAAACTTACTCCTCATGGTGAGCCCAGCATCCAATCTTGGTTTCTGGACATAATTTCAGTTTGTGAGGCAACTATATTTTATATTGCTTCAAAAATTCTGAAATTAAGCCAGGACATTCTCCTAACCATATGACCAGTCTCCACCAATTTGCAGTCCATTTCATTTATCCATTTTCTCTGAAAAATTCTTCCAAGTTTCTGTCCAGTGGGAAGTGTTGTGAAGGAAGTACCATTTACACTTACCCAAATGGGCTGAAAGTTTTATGACATCTTGGCACCACCAAATAACCTACTTATACTAAATTTCAGCTCCAGAGACCCATCCAAGTGAGTACATCATCATCAACATTGTTTCTGGACCAGAGGGGCAGTTGTAAAGCAACTACCTCCAAAACCTGTCCATTTGGTCTGGGTTTTCTCCAGCATGGGCAACTTCCTACTGCAGATCTGTGTGACAAATCCTCTCTCTCAAAATCCTAGCCTTTTCTCCCCTACTTGCTGCCCAAGTTTCTATCCAGAAGCTTGTCTGGAAGCTAGCCAGCTGCTCAGACCTTATCTTGTCAAACCAAGGGCACAGGGAGGCCTCATGTTGAAGGGACTACCGCGTAGACATGACCAGACCGGCCAGAGTGCACCGCGTGCGCCAGTGCACGTGGTGACCACGTGTCTGGCCGAGCCAAAGCCGTGCTCTGCACGTCGCCCGCGTCGGGCGTGACCACTCCGGCCATCCCGTACCGCCCCTCCTTGTCCCAGCATGCCGACTGCGTCACCATCGTCCACCTGTCTCGTCTGGAACCCTCTCCCAACTCCGGCGAAGCTCGCTGCCGCACACGGTCAAGCGCACGCACGGGCCGAACAGTGCGCCACGGTCGCCGCCGTTGTCCTCATGTTCTTAATGGCTCCGCTCGCGTCCCGTCGCTCCTGCGCGCTCAAGTCCACTCCAGCCATGCCGCGACGGCCAGCGCAGCAGCCAGCTCGCCGTCCTCGCCGTGCCAGCGCATCCATGGTGGCATTCGGCCACGGCGGCTCCGCTCAGCTATAAAAGATGCCCCCGACCCCGTCTCTCCTCACCACTCGAGCCCTCCCACTCCCAATCGCCGCCTCGCAGCATCGGGGCAAGCTGAAGAGCTCCCCTGCTCCATCTCCGGCGAGGTGCTCCACCGCACTGCCCCAGCTCCGTTCGCTCATCTCCGCCCACCCCAGCACCCACTGAGACCACCGTTGAGCTCGTGGGGATCTACTGATCCATCCCAGCCTCTCCCCTGCCCAAGAACTCGCCGGAGTCGCCGGATCCGTCGACCACCACAGCCCTCCGCCGCATGAGAGGAAGGGGCAGACACTGTCTGGCCATCTCCCGGTGAGCTGCGGGTATGGGAATGATCGTCGTCGTCAGCCCGATCGATCCCCGCTGTCACCCAGGCTCGCCGCCGTCGCCATCGCCGGCAAACCTCGCCGGTGAGCCGCCCTCCTTCTGTTCCCTCTCTTTCCCCTTCAAATATGACAAGCGGGCCCCACATGTCAGCGACTCCCTTCGCGCCCGAAGCGGTACGCAAGTGGAGGCGTAATCCCGCTTTACGCCTTCGACGTGGCCGCCTCTGGTATTTTCTGGGATTCTGTTTAAATTTAAATAATCTAGAATTTTGACTAAACTTTGACCATCCATAACTTTTAAACCATAAGTCCAAATGAGTTCATTCTTTTTGCAGTATTTTTCTTATGTGCTCCTCTATCTGCTGTACAATTTTGGTATTTTTCTCTACTGTTCAGAATTTCTGGACAGAAGAAAATGCTTTATGTGTTATTTGAAAATGCTGTCAAAAATGCTTTTCAGATTGATTTGAGTTCTTGGTGAAGACTTGGAGTACTCCCACACTTCCTTGGTACAAGGCAAGCCACAACTTTCATTTGCATAATTGCATTGCAATATCATGGTTTAAATAAATATTTTAATAATATGAATTATTTGCAAATAGGATAATTCATGCAATGATTTGGAGATCTTGAGTATGCTACTGTCATGTTGGTGATGAGATTATAGTCAGTAGTAGATTGTGAGTTTGATAGTGATATGACACAGGATTGGATTAAGAGATTACCGTCTATGATTATTTTGTGATTCCGTCAGGTACCTTATATATGGGATCAGTTGTGGTATTTGATCATATTGCTCATTGGATTTCTAGTTAGTTATTGTTGTAGCATGGATTCTGGTGATACCGGAGTGTCAGTTATGATTATAGTTACTTGGGGATAAATTCCTTCATTGTTGATCAAGTGCCACTGAATCGAACTTTCTAGTGCAGCCACACCTGCCGGAATGGGACGGCCTTGGCTTGGTCTAACCACGTGCTCTTTTATCGGTACCACCAAAGAGGGGAGGTTATGCGTGCGTGCTGCCCTGATCAGGTAGACGACGATAACCTTGTGAGCCCGGTTTGGTTTTTATGCTCAGGTCCCCGTTTGGGACAGTTTGTTTGGCCACGATGGTGGCAGGTGTCAGAAGTGACACAAGGGCCACCCAGGGCATGACTCGGACGGGGAATGATTGTCGGTGGTACGGTGGAGGAGTCACAGGTTAGGCAAGTTTCGTTGGAGCAGCACTGGTCCACCCGAAAGGGAAGTGTACCGAGGTACGGGACCAGGAGCTCCATAGTGTGGGTAAAGTGCGCAACCTCTGCAGAGTGTAAGAATCTATTCGAATAGACGCGTCCACGGTATTGGACACAGTCCGTACTAAGTCACACTGTATGATCAACACCTATGACGGAATGACTTGTTAATGATGGAAGAGCTCGTCCCAGTAGGGGAAGGTATACAATTGGAGAAAGACCGCGGGTGATGTTGTAAGCGATCTCGAAATTGATCGTCTGAAGTTTCTGAGGTGACCCAGAGTGGTCACAGAAGTAAGGGTTTCACCCGAGTAGCTCAGAGTGCATGGTTTCTGAAATTTAAGCAGAGATAACTTTCGGTGGATAGTTAGCAGTAGTATGTTAATATTATTTTCTTCCACCCTTTTTATAACATCTGGATATAATCATGATTTTCTATGGCATTGACATGCCTTGATGCTTGTGTTTGTTGTGAGCTTGCGAGTACATTCAAAGTACTCACCTGGCGTGTCATGCCAGTTTGCAGGTGTTGCTCTGTTTGCATAGCGGAGGTGTTCGCGTTGCGAGCTAGGACGTGTCCCAGCCAGAGTCCCTGCGGAGTGGAGTCCATTACCGGCGTCGTGGTTCCGCTGCTAGTAGTTGTGCCACCGCTAGCATAGAGCTACCTTGACAGTAGTGGTATCATTGTAACCTTTTGTAACTCCTTGTAACCCTTGTACCCCAACTTTTAGTAATAAAGAGCTGATTTGTTCTATGCCAAGCAGTGCCGTATTCCAGAAGACTTGATCTCTGGGCTGAAATACGGGGTGCTCCGGTGACTCTGAGCCGGGGTGCCACAATGTGCCCTAGAAGTTTGCTCGAAAAGCGTCTTCTAGGGCCTCCCAACTGTCGATAGAGTAAGGACGGAGGCTGTTAAGCCAATGCCTCGCCAACCCCTTTAGCTTAAGCAGCAGGTACTTAATGGCATGGAGATCATCTCCGTTGGCCATGTGTATGTGTAGGAGGAAATCCTCGATCCAAACTGCTGGGTCCGTGGTGCCATCGTAGGATTCTATGTTGATGGGTTTAAACCCTTCCGGGAATTGATGTTCCATCACCCTGTATGTGAAGCAGATTGGGTGAGCCGGACCTCGGGACCGAGGAGCATCTCGTCGGAGGTCGGGGGAGAGCCGTGAGTAGGCTTGATCTCGGGCACGGCCGTTCCTGTCCACCCAGGCATCGTAGCCGTCGAGCCCGGCGGGCGCACGTCCCCTTGATCCATAGATGGATCGAGGGGGAGCCCTATTTTCCTCAATGTGACGTCTAGCATCATGAGGATCTAGGTAATCCACGGGGTCTTTCCATAACGGCGTGGAGGTGGCCGTTCACTGAGGTCTTCTTGTCTTGGCCTGTCCAGGCCTTTGGGGGGTCGATCGAGGTCGTCAGTAAGCTCCTCGTCGAATTCCGGCAAGAGACGCCTACGTGGGTATGATTTCGGCGCACTATGGCGCCGATTCTCCATGTCTTGCTCAGCTGAGAGCACTTCGATCCACTTTTCATTTAGTGCATTGGTATTGGCCTGCAGCTGTTGCTGCTTGGGTTTCATGCTCCGTGCGGTCGCAACGAGGCACCGCCGGAAGCGCTCTTGTTCAAAAGGGTCTTCGGGGACGATGTAGTCCTCGGTACCGAGGCTCTCGTCCTCCTCGGATTCCGGCATGTAGTTTTCGTTGGCCCCTTCGAAGTGGTCATCGGGATCTGAGTCCCTGAGAAGTCGGTCCGGTGTGTCGTTCCTTACGGGGGAGGCTTGAACGTCCTCTTCACGGTTACCGGCATCGCCGTCCTCCGCGTCGTCGTTATTGGCTGTCGCGTCATTACCACTGGGTTCCCCGTTAGGGCCCCTTCGGCGTCTTCGCCGATGTCTTGGAGGGGATTTGGGGGTGTCCACCATGTAAACATCGTAGGTGGACGTGGCGGTCCACCTGCCCGCGTTTACCGGGGGCAGGGTGTTCTCGATGGGGCCATCAGCGTCCTCCTCCATGTCTGAGGCCTTGCCATAGTCCAGCATGTCGGTTAAATCGTCGATCGTGGTGACTAGGTGGGTGGTGGGTGGGATGTAAATTTCCCTATCTTCGGCTTTAAGTCCGATCTGATTATAAACCGAAGTCTTGCCGTTCGAGATGGACATGCTTCGGATGCGGTCAAGCATCTCATCGAGATGAGATAACTCTTCGGGATTCATTGATGTGCCGAAGGCAGGGCTGACTCGGAGTACGCCCGGCGTGTAACCGGACGCATTTTCGGTGCGAAGGGATTCCGAATTCTGCGCCGAGGTCAGTTCTAACACTGACGTAGTTTCAGGAGTGGGAGCCGGATCTATCTCCGGACTGGCCGGAGTGATGGCATCGGGGGTCTCAAGAGGCACCGCGACGGAGTTTGGTTCCGGAGTCGATCCTCCAGTGCCGATCGAGCTCTCAATCCGGCCGGGAGTCCATCCCGATAGGACGAGTTCACAACGGGAATCCGCAGTGTATTCGAGGCCACCAAAGGTCACGATCCGACCCGGGGCGTAGTTCTCGACAGAGGTCAGATGACCCGTCGAGTCGGCGCAAAATACCAAGCTGCCGAAGACAAAGAGCTGGCCAGGGGCATAAACTTCCATGTGGCTATTGGCGTAGTTGATCTGCAGGTGAGCCATCGATCCTTCTGGTAATCGCGCAGCGGAACTCTCAATGAAAGCACCAGTGTCGGTGTAAAAACCGGCAGACCTCGGGGTAGGTGGTCCCGAGCTATGGATCTCGGATCAGTGGTAACAAGGACAAGGGAGACGATGTTTACCCAGGTTCGGGCCCTGAGGTAAAACCCTATGTCCTGCTTCTGTTTATATTAATGGAGATGTATCGAATACAGAGTTGATCTACCTCGAGATCGTAATGTGTGTCTAACTTCTAGGGCTAGGTGAGCGATATTGCGTTCTTGCCCCCTACGGACTAAACCCTATGGCTTATATACACGCCAGGGAGGGTATCTAGGGTTACAAAGTCGGTGTCTAGGAGAGAGGCGGTAGGAGAGATCTTGGAGTATACGTCAAGTCTTCGGTAGAGACAGTCTTGATCACGCTTCCTGTGTACAACCTCCAGAGTCCATCTCGATCACGTACGAGGGCCCCTCGGCCCATCCGAGGAGCTGGGCCGGCTGGGCTGGGACCACTAGATCCAGGACACCGTCACATAGGAACCACCGTACTGTTAAGTGGGGTCGAGGTAAACAAAGTTCAGAAACTGACGTGATGCTCAACCTAATCCTATGTCTTCGAGCGAAGACAAATGAGAGAAAACCTCTTCCAGAGTTGGTTGAGTCAGCTTTGCTTGGAGCCCAAGTAAAGTTGCCGCGTGTGTTGGGATCCGACTGTTGGACACGTGTCAGCTTCCCTATGACCCAAGGTCATTTCGGACATATCATGTCAGGTTGCCTCCTGTAAATAGCCACCCCCTACCACCATAAATTGGTGGCTGCTCCGAGTTAGTGCACGGCTTTTGTCGTTTGAGAGCAACCTACCTCAAAGCCTTTGAGAGAGAATCCTTAAGAGGACAAAACCCAAAACACCCAGAGCCCAAAGTGATTGAGTATCACTGAAGACATTCTGTTCCGAGTGAACCGAAGACTTATTACACTTGAAGACTGTGATCTTCCAGCCGGTTAGGCATCTCGTTCTGAGCATCCAAGAGTCATCGTGGATTGTCAGTGAACGAAGTCTGTGAAGGTTTGGAAGTCTACCTTGAAGACTTACCAGAGTGATTGGGCGAGATCTGCGGGTCTTAGCTCAAGGGGAATAAGGTGAAGACGTGGTCTTCTGAGTTCAATCTTAGCCTCCCTAACCAGACGTACAACTGTCACAGCAGTTGGAAGTGGTCAAACAAATCTCTGTCTTCCCCGAGCTCCTGGTTCTATCCTTTCTCTTCCTTACTTACTGTTTTGAACTATGAAGCCTTTGCATGCTTGTCTGGGTTTGAAGATATTCCTTGAAGCCATTCATCTATTTACTCATTTATCTTCATGCTTCTTGTGTCTATGTTCAACGCATGCTTGTATGTATGACGTCTATGCTTGTCATATCTATTCATCTTATTGATAGGCATTGCTAGTTCTCATCTTGCTTCCGCCTTCTTCGAAGACATTGCCGGTTTTCGAAGTCTTTCATAAAAATCGCATATTCACCCCCCTCTAGTCGATAACTAGCACTTTCAATTGGTATCAGAGCAAGGTGCTCCCTTTTTATGTGTGATTCGGTTTAACCACCTGGAGTTTTAGCTATGTCGACTGCAGGGATAATCAAGGTTTCCGCTGCGTGCCCCGTCTTCGATGGCACTGACTATCCCTACTGGAAGAATAAGATACGTATGCATCTTGAAGCCATTGACAACGACCTCTGGTATGTCGTCAAGACTGGTGTCCCCAAGGTCGGTGAAGGTATCACCGCTGCTGATGTGAAGAGGTTTGCGCAACTGGACTCGACCGCCAAGAACATCATCTGTGGTCATCTGACCAAAGGACAGTATGGTCGTGTGAGTGCACTGGAGTTTACAAAGCTAGTCTGGGACTGGCTCTAAGGTCAATGAGGGCGTCTCATCTCAATGAGACTCCCAAATCGATGTACTTCGCAATCTCTTAAACCACTTCAAGAGACTCGAGAATGAAAATGTTCAGCTCACCTTCGATCGTCTCATTGATATCACCAATGAGCTTCATGCTCTCGGCGCCACTGACATCACCAAGCATGAAGTTGTGAAGAAGCTATTGAGATCTCTTGACAGTACGTTTGACACCTTATCACTAATGATTCAAGAGCGCCCTGATTTCAAGCAATTGGATCCTGCTGATATACTTGAGAGGCTCAATACACATGAATTCCAGCTATCTGATAAGAGAGATATCCATGGTCCTAGCGATGGTCGTTCTCGCACTTTGAAAGCAAAGGCTGTATCTTCATCTGAAGACTCTGACTGGTGTTTTGATGGTGTTGAAGACATTGGCAGAGAGCTTGCAATGCTTGTGAAGAAGTTCCAGAAGTTCACCAAGAAAAACCGCTTTGGAAAGTCTTCAAAGTATGATTCCAAGAAGGCTGAAGCTTCCACTCGCGACTACAAGAAGAGAACTTGTCACAAATGCAAGAAGCCAGGCCACTACATGGCAGAATGTCCTCAATGGGAAAAGGAATCAAAGAAGAAGAAAAAGAGCAAGGACTACGACTCTGATGAGAAGAAGAAGAAGCACTCAAAGTCCTCCTCAAAGTCTTCATCGCACAAAAGAAGTTCCTCCAGCAAAGCTCGTGCATTCATCGGCAAGGAAATGGATTCAGAGGAGGAGTCTGCTTCATAGGAGGTGGTGGAGGAGTCAGAGGAGGAGTCAGACTTAGGCGTGGCAAGCCTGGCTTTGGCTTCAACATTCGTCGCCAAGTCCATCTTCAGTACTGAAGACAATGGCCACGTCACCAACACTAAGGACAACGACGACGACTATGCTCCTGCCTACTGCTTCATGGCAAGAGGCGCTAAGGTAACCTCACGTGCTGCCTACTTTGAAACCTCAAGTGAAGATGAATCTGAATGTGAATCCAAACCTAGCTATAAGACACTTGCTAAAATTGCAACTGAACAACAAACTACTATGGAAAAGATTCAAAAACTGCTAGACAAAAGCGATGATCTGTTGGACGAAGAAATGAATCGGAGTCAATCCTTAATTGAAGACATTAAAAATCTTCAAGTTAAGTATGACGAGCTTCTTAGTCATCATGATACCCCTCTCATCTGATCACGAGAAGCTCTCCTATGAATATCTTCAAAGGAAGCAATCGCTTGAGAAGCTGAGAGCATCTCATGATGATCTTCGAACTTAAAACGATTCACTACTCGCTCAACAGATCAGTACCACTCAGGATGATTTTGTGCCACCTTGTTTGAAATGCCTTGAGCGTGATAACGCTAATTCTTCTGCAGAATGTTCCACTGTTTCTGAATCTACAATATCTTCAACTGTTGATCTGGCCACTAACCCCACATCTGAGGAAGCCACTGCTCTTACTGATGAGAATGCCAGGTTGAAGACATTACTTGAGACTAGCATGTATAAGAGTCTCAAAGGGCATCAGCCTCTTTGTGATGTCCTCAAGAAACAGATCCTGAACAGGAAACCTAGGAAAGAGGGCATTGGCTTCGAGAGAAACATAAATGTTGATGGTACATATTGGAAGCCTGAGCAGTACCCCAAAACCACTTGGGTTGCTGCAACAGGCCCCCCAGTAGATCCATCCACATTATCCGGCTATACCTGTGCTAACCCCATCATCATTGATGAGTCCTTCGACTCAAACAACAAACTGTTCAAAAACTAGAATGGTGAAGTGTTTGCCAGGTTTATTGGAACTAACTGCAGGAATGGTTCCCCTATGAAGAAGATATGGGTTCCCAAAAGTCTTCTGGAAAGGCTTCCCGTGAATGTCATCATCACACCACCAGGGAAGAAGACAAACCCCAGAGCAAAAGCTCCATATGGACCAAAGTCTTCATACAGACGAAGGTCTTTGTATGATTGTGCTAACACTTATGTTTCGCAGGGTTACAATGATCAGACTCATGAATATGAGAGATGTTCCTCAAACCATTATGTTCACAAATCAAAGAATTTCTTTGCTTATTCATTCGAGTACTCTAACCCCCTCTGAAGCTATTTGCTAGGGCTTCAAAGCCAAAGTTCTCAGATGCTGCACTTAGACTTATTGCTTCACAGCCACCCCTTCAGATGTGGGTGGTTAAGAGGAAGTGATCTCTCTTTTGCAGGAACGGGTCTCCAGACGAAAAGCGTTGGATTGTGAAGAAAATGCTGGAGACCTGATGAAACTTGTGGGGCGCAAGATAAAATGCCCCAATGGACTTACCATGTTTTTCTTCCCATACTCCACTCATGATAAATACATCATGAATCCATACCCTGTTGATGTTTGGAAGTCTATGACAGTACTTCACATTTGCTATGGACCAAAAAGCTAATCTCTTGTGCAGGGATGTGTCTCCAGCCAAAATGCATTTGATTCTGAAGACAATGCTGGGGACCTGAGACATCTTGTCGGACACAAGATAAAATGTCCAAATGGTCTTACCATTTATTTCGTCCATGGATTTCTTGATAATCATCCTACTATATCCTCCAAGAAACTTACATTCTCTGAAAGTCTTCATTGTCAAATGTTTGCACTTCACAATTGTCTTGGTGAAGCCTATCCTACTAACTGTACTGTAGGGTACACTTCCGAAAGCTACTGAATGGATCCTGGACAGTGGCTGCACCAACCATATGACTGGTGACCGAAGCTTACTCATGGACTCTACACTTCATCCATCTACTCAAAAGCACATTACTTTTGCAGACACTGGGAAAAGCAAGGTATTGGGTCTAGGTAGGGTTGCAATCTCAAAGGATCGGCACATGGATAAAGTGATGCTTGTCGAATCCCTTGGATTCAACCTCATGTCCGTCTCAATGCTTTGTGATCTTGATATGATTGTCATCTTTGGCAAATTTCGCTATCTTGTGCTTATGGCTTCTGACAAAACTCAAGTCTTTGAAGGTTATCGAAGCGGTGACTTATACATGGCAGATTTCTCCACAGGACCACAGCTTGCCACATGTCTTCTAGCAAAAGCTTCAGAATGCTGGCTTTGGCATCGACGGCTAGGGCATGCTGGCATGAGGAACTTGCACACCCTTGTGAAGATGAAGCACATCATTGGGATCGAGGGCGTCAAGTTCAAGAAGGATAATTTATGTGGAGCCTGTGAAGCTGGGAAGATGACTAGGGCAAAACACCCCTCGAAGACAATCATGACGACCACTCGTCCCTTCGAGCTGCTACACATGGACTTATTTGGCCCTACTCATTACTCCACTCTTACTACTTCTGCACATCTATATGGCTTCATGATTGTTGATGACTACTCTCGATATATCTGGGTGCACATAATCCTGTATAAGAATGAAGTACAGGATGTCTTCAGGCAGTTCGCCAACCGGGCCATGACCAACTATGGCGTCAAGATCAAGCACATCAGGAGTGACAATGGCACCGAGTTCAAGAACACTGGGCTCGACACCTATCTTGACGTTCTTGGCATCACTCATGAGTTATCAGCTCCATACACTCCACAGCAGAATGGCGTCGTGGAGCGCAAGAACAGAACTCTCATTGAGATGGCTCGCACTATGCTCGACGAATACAAGACAACACACAAGTGGTGGACTGAAGCCATTGATACTGCATGCCACATCATCAATAGAGTATATCTTCACAAGTTCTTCAAGAAGACATCTTATGAACTAATCACTGGTAAGAAGCCAAATGTAAGTTATTTCAAAGTATTTGGTGCTAGGTGCTGGATACGAGATCCACATCACACTTCCAAATTTGCACCGAAAGCACATGAGGGTTTTATGCTTGGCTATGGAAAGGATTCTCACACCTACAGGGTCTTCAACCTCTTTCACCACAAAGTGGTTGAAACTGTAGATGTACGGTTCGATGAGACTAATGGCTCGCAAAGAGAGCACCTGCCACATGTGATAGATGAACTCCCTCCAAGTGAATCCATCAAGCTAATGGGTAGTGCAGACATAATACCCACTGAGGAACCCGGAGATGAAGAAGTTTTGATACCTGCTCCTGTCCAGCATGAAGACAATGATCAGCCTGAAGATAATGCTGAGCCTGAAGACAATGCTCAGCAACAGCAAAGTCTTCGCCCTGTACATCCTCGTGTGGCTAATGAAGTTCAGATCGAGAAGATACTTGACAACATCAATGCACCTGGTCCTCTCACTCGCTCAAGAGACACTCAGCTAGCAAACTTTTGTGGACACTTTGCTTTCGTCTCCATCACAGAACCAACCAAAGTCTCTAAAGCTTTCATGGAACCAGAATGGATCCAAGCTATGCAAGAAGAGCTTCAGCAATTTGAGCTCAATAATGTGTGGGAACTCGTCAAGCATCCTGACCCTCGCAAGCACAACATTATTGGAACCAAATAAATCTACCGCAATAAGCAAGATGAACATGGTTAAGTTGTCAGAAACAAAGCTCGTCTAGTTGCGCAAGGATACACACAAGTGGAAGGAATTGACTTTGATGAAACCTTTGCTCATGTGGCTAGACTTGAAGCCATCCGCATACTTCTTGCTGATGCCAATCATCATGATATCCTCTTATATCAAATGGATGTGAAGAGTGCCTTTCTCAAAGGAAAAATTGAAGAAGAAGTCCTTGTTGCTCAACCACCTGGGTTTGAAGATCCAAAACACCCTGACAAGGTCTATAGGCTAAACAAGGCACTGTATGGCCTCAAACAAGCTCCACGAGCCTGGTATGACACACTCAAGGAATTTCTGAAAAGCAAAGGCTTCAAACCTGGTTCACTTGATCCCACTCTCTTCACCAAATCATATGATGGTGAACTGTTTGTGTGCCAAATCTATGTGGATGACATTATCTTCGGCTGCACTGACAAATGATATAGTGATGAGTTCAGTCATATGATGCAAGAGCAATATCAAATGTCCATGATGGGAGAGCTGAAATTCTTTCTTGGTCTTCAAATTCGTCAACAACGCAACGGCATCTTCATATCACAAGAGAAGTATCTCAAGGACTGCTTGAAGAAGTTTGGTATGCAAGATTGCAAGGGCTACAAGACACCAATGCCAACCACTGGTCATCTGAGTTCTGACGACGATGGTAAAGAGTTCGATCAAAAGGTATACCGCTCCATGATTAGTTCTTTATTGTACTTATGTGCATCTAGGCCAGATATAATGCTTAGCATTTGCATGTGTGCCCGATTCCAAGTGGCACCAAAGGAATCACATCACCTCATGGTGAAGCAAATACTTTGATATTTGGCTCACACCCCAACGCTAGGATTATGGTATCCAAAGGGTTCAGAGTTTGATTTGGTTGGATTCTCTGATTATGATTATGCTGGAGATAGGGTGGATCGCAAGTCCACATCAGGCACTTGTCACTTTCTTGGGCGTTCACTTGTATGTTGGTCTTCAAGGAAGCAGAACTGTGTATCACTCTCCACTGCTAAAGCCGAATACATTGCTGCTGGATCCTGCTGTACTCAGCTTCTCTGGATGAAGCAAACCCTGAAGGACTATGGCATCAACATGAAGAAAGTACCCCTATTCTGTGACAACGAGAGCGCTATCAAGATTTCTCACAATCCAGTCCAGCACTCCAAGACTAAGCATATTGAGATCAGGCACCATTTCCTTCGTGATCATGTGCTCAAAGAAGACATTGACTGTAGGAGATATGCCCTAGAGGGAATAATAAATGTTATTATTTATCCCCATGTTCCTAATTAAGTTTATGTTCCATGCTATAACTGCTATAGTTCCCGAGCCCGTATATCCATAAAGGCTCTGAGGAAAACCCATGTGCACGTGTGGAATAATAAATGGTAAAAAGTATTCATAGCCAAGCCTCTAAGACTGGCTCAAGTGTTGCATGATGATCACGTTTTCCTGATCATGGGCATGTCTATGCCGGCAACTTTGAGGGCACAATGTTAGGAGAACACTTGTGTTGAATCGACCCGATTGATGTTATGCTATGAGATACATTCGTCACAAGTTAATGGTTAATAACACAGAGAAAGTTAACGGTTGCATAATTCCTTAGACCATGAGAGTATCGAGTTTCTTCATGCTTGCTTCATGAACTTTGGGGTTTGTTAAACGTCATCCGTAAATGGGTGGCTATTACGGCGGCTTACGGGTTCATGGAAAAGTATGTCAAGGGACTTGATAGCTCAAGATTGGGATTTGCTCCTCCGACGATGGAGAGATATTCTTTGGGCCCTCTCGGTGTTACGGTATCCATCATCGTCTGGCCAGACACATTGTGATTTGATCACTGGGATACCGGAACACGGGAACGAGAAAAGAGAACAAAACCGGTAACGAGGTAACTGGCATAGTGGACAAGTTGTTGATTCACGGGGATGCCTATAAATCTCACCTCAGGTATTTGTAACATATCACGAAGCCACAGGAAAAGCACACGGCAACTGGAGGTTCACTCGAATATTTATTCGTGTGGGTATAGGGGTCAATATGGGTGTCCACGGCTCCGATGTTGATCATTGATCGGAAAGTGTTCCGGTCATGTCTATACTTCACCGAACCTATAGGGTCACACACTTAAGGGTCATCTATCTACTGAATGCTAGACAGGGAGTCTCAGAGAAAGTCACTGGAAAAGTTTCGGAGACAACGGAAGAGTTCCGGAGAGAGAACACCGGAAGAGTTTCGGTAAAACTAAAAAGTTGTTTCGGGGTATACCATTAAGTCAAATTGGTTTTTGCACATGCCAGGAAATTCTTGGAGGGTGCCAGAATTGTTCTGGGAACTCCTGGGATTTTTCCGGAGAAAAAACCTGGAAATGTTCCGGAGCTGCCGGAACCGTTTTGGTTGCTTTCCGCACATGAAAATCACTAATCCGGAATTGTTTCGGAACGTGTCCAAAATTATTTTAGTGGGTACTGGAAATGTTCTAAGACCTACAGAAATATTTTCGGATTTAACGGTCGCGGGAAAATGTTTCTGTGAATAGTGAAAATCACTTTATGGTTACTTTATGGAAAGCCACCTTTTTGGGCTTTGTCCCAAAATATCTTAGGGATGACATGGATGGATGAGAGCCACTCTACCCCTTGGGTTTTCCTATAAATAGAGGTGGAGAGGCACTCACCACACTCACTCTTTCTCACATACAAATGCCATGCATGATCTAGCCTTCTCTCTCCCTCCCCGCGAAAATAGTTTCGTAGAGCCGAAAGGCTGTCTGGGTTCCGGTGGGAACTAGTTCTGGACGGCGAATCCCTGCCGGATAGATGACACCGTATGTGTGCAACCCCATAGAGAGGTCGTAGGTTCGATCTTTTTTGCCCGAGGGGCTGTTCGAGAGTGCCTCCCGAAGGGCTGTCCGAGTGACCGTCCAAGTTTCTATGAGTGCCTCCTGAAGGGTTGTCCGTGACACCGTCCGGGGGGCTGTGCGACCACCTCCTGAAGGGTTGTCCGAGGGACTGACGAGGGAGTACATCCTCGCGGTTGGGAGGTTGTAAATCCTAGCTGCGGGGATCTGCACCGATGATTTACATCGACTCTACTTCCGCTGCGCTACGAGTCGGTAATGATCAGATCAAACCTTGTATGCATCTCCATAGTGATCCTGGGTGTGCTCGCTGTACCGAATTTTTTTGTTTTCTGTCGCATTCCCCTTCAGTGGCATCATGAGCCATGCTATGCGTAGATGCAGGTTACGATCTAGAATACATAGAGAGGTATGGGTATTGCATAATATAATTTTGTAGTAGATGAGATCTATTGCTGAAAATTATTATGCGGATAGCAGACGAGATCTGTTACCCGATGTTCTTGTTGCTTCCCTGAAACTTGCGTATTTCTGATCTTGATAACGGCATGGTGGAGTTTCAAAGTTCTGGCAATCCGCGATCCTGATTGATCAACGAAGTGCTAACAGTTCGTTGAATTCCACCATAGTTAAAAGAAATATGAAATTTCGCAGACAAAAGGGCAATGCAGATATGATCTGCACGGGGATCATGCGTATGACGAAGTTCAGTATGGGGCTCGAGATTTTATTATCTCGTGTTTCATACACCCCGCAAAGTTAATCTAGCGACTTGAATAATAATACTTGATGATGAACGTTGGTAGCTTCGGTTTGTTTCGAAACCTTAGAAGCCACGTAAAATAAAATTTTGCATAAACCGATTAGAGGCGTCTAACTTGGTTTTGCAGGATGTGCATATGATGTGGTATAGCAGTGCTCATATTTAATTTGATTATGTATGAGATGACTATATAATGTAAATTAACATGACCTGCGTGTCATGATTCGGCATGATGCCTGGAGCCATATGATTATCACTTTAATGACCTGCCTGTCAACCTTAAGTAATGCACTTATTTTATTAGCTATAGAGATAGCAATATTATCTGGTGCATCGACAAGGTGGTGGCAAACTTCGCGAAGGTGAACACCGACGCGAATGCCGAAGATGAAGAAAATAAAGACTTCTCCGTCAGAAAGGGCTATACCATATCATGCTATTATGAATTGCCTGAGATGTTTATCCCTTATGATGCACCCTTCTTGATTGCTCAGTAGTCACTTTTTATTAGGGTGATCTCTCACTTAAAAATATCAAGTAGTTAGTGTTCTCCCAAGTGTAGCACCGTCACGGCACCTATCTCTTCGGGGTATCACATGGATGCATGGGTACGAACGATTAGAGAAGTGTGAGGCGGGTGAGTTGAGACCTCACAGCAAGATCACTTGGTTGTCTTGACGTTCCGGAGGATCGTCCTGAGCTCAGAACACGCCCATCGAAAGATGTACAAGAGTCACATAGAGATGTGATTCGCATGTTGGCCTACCAAATGAAATTCTCGTCACTTGAGATGGATGCATCCTTGGCGTTGAATTGAAATTTGGATCTCGAATCACTCACAATCAATTATGAGAGATATTGATTTGAGTGGGAGCGCACTTTAGAATAAAATTGTTTATTCACTAGTGCAAATTAATTACGAACATTGTCTAAGTGAAATTTGCATAATAGTTATAGAATAATGGCTCGTGTTTCCACCTTCCCTATTAAAATTGAATAGTTGTTAAATATCTGGTTAAACTTTACGATTGGTAACGTAATGTGAGGATTGTCCTCAAGAGTGCTAAGAAGGACTTTGTCCTATCGCATGCTTTCGGTATTCTCCCGCTAATGCTATGGATAATGTGACTCTCGTCCTTCAATCCAAAAGCTAGAATTCCGTTACGGTCAAAGTGCAATATGTTTGCTTCCATGACACCCGAACTTCAAAGGTTTGGGATAGTTATGTGATATTCATGGAACTGAAAATTATTTTCAGATACAAACAAAGGCTAAAAGATATGAAATATCAAAAGCAATATTTGTTTGCAAACTATTAGTAAAAGTGTTTACTATGCATTAGACTAATACAAGAGGGATCCAGAAGAACGCCTGTCATGAAATGAAGGTGAATAAAACAACAACTTAAAGAGAAAGGAAGTGTCCGAAGGGTGTTAGTGAAACTTACATGCCTAGGAAGTCTGAGGCTGACGCCACTCTCAAAGTTGGGTGCTTCTTCTGAGAGTAGGAGAAATATTGAAAGTAAAACTGTTAGAAGTATAAAGGCAAAAAGAGAGAAGACTGGAATATCCAGCTCATGTATGAAAGTAATACAATCTATTGATGTATAGAAGGCTGGTCAAAGAAATAGTTCTTGGGAATTATGATTAAACATGTTAATCACTGATTCTTGGGTATTGTGAGTTGACCACAGAGATACCCGCTCGATTGCATTCTGTTGTGACTCGATGCAAGAACTACTATGGCCTAAAAGACTTGCCGGGAATGAGGTTTAGATACGCGCTGGGAACATAGTAAATGTTACTATACCTTCCATCGGTGTATTACCTATGTATTTATTTTTAAAATTCATTTTTGGAGTTTCATACACTCTAGCCCATTGCATAAGGTATCTTGCAAGAAGGTTGTTCATAAGAGAACTTTTGATGTTCGGTGTTATGAATAACATAAGGGCTATACTTTCATTATGAATGAGATGTATGTTATGAATATTGATAATAATACATTACCTCTGTATTTACTTTCATAATTCATTTTAGTGTTTTATACACTCTAGCCCATTTGCATAAAGTTTGTTGCAAGAGTGTTGTTCATAAAAGAACAATTGTTGTTCAGTATTATGAATAACATAAGGGCCATACATCCATCATGGATGGGATGTATGTTATGAATATTGATGGTAATATGATACATCTATAACACTAACGCTAAATGTCGCAAGACTAAAAGAATACCACACATGTGTGGCACTGCATTTGGTCACATTGGAGAAACCCGCATGGAGAAATTCCATAATGATGGATTTTGAAGTCGTTTGATTATGAATCATCTGACACTTGCAACTTTCCTCCGAAAAGTGAAGTGACTAAAATACCATTCACAGGCCATAAGGAACAAGCAAAGAACTTATTGGTGATCATACATCATGATGTGTGTAGTCCGATAAATGTTGTTGCTGGCAGTGGATTTGTCTATCTTCTGAAATGACTCAAGTAGATATATGGATATTTACTTGATGAGACGTAAGTCTGGATCTTTTGAAATCATTCAAAATGTTTTCAAAATGAAGAAGAAACTATTGTAACAAGAAAATTATGTTTCTGCAATTGGATTGCGGAAAGAAATTTTGAGTTACAAGTTTAGCGAATGTCTAATGAGTTGTGAAAAGAGTTTCATAACTTACACCTCCCGGAGCACCACTGTAAGTGGAATGTCTGTGAAGATGTAATCAAACCATTTATGACATGGTAAGATCAAAGATGACATAAATCAATTTGCCATTATCCCTTTTAAAGTAATGCTTTAGAGACTGTGGCTTTTACACTGAAAAGAGCGCCATCAAATCTGTTGAAATGACGCCATGGTATGGTACACCCAACCATGTTATGTCTTTTCTTAACATTTGGAATATGGGGCTTGTGTAAAATATTTACAAACCTATTCCAAATCAGACAAGTGATACTTTGTAGGTTATCCTAATTTATTGGGTATTCCTCCATCACTATACCGAGGCAAAAATGTTTGCCACAAAGAGCGGTATGATTTTGAAGAAAATGGTTCTTGCAAAAAGGTGAGTGGGAGGACAGTGCAACTCGACGAGATAACAGTATCTTCATCATCAGGTCAAGGGAAAGAAACCTTGGAAGTGATTCCAGAGTTTCCTACTGCAACTGATACGGAAGCCTCTACATGAGATGTATGGACTTCGGTCAAACTTGCAGCTGAACCACGTAGGCAAAACTCGTGCAAACCTCTCAGGTGCGCAGGCGAGATATTGTTGCTAGACAACAGTATACCTACGATACACAAGGAAGCATTGATGGGCCCTGACTCCGGAATTGGCTAAATGCCAATATAATCCGAGATAGTTTCCATATAAATGATTCAAGATATGATCTTGATAAACCCTTCAGAAGACTTGAAGTCTAACGAATATTAATGGAACTATAAACTGATACGGATAAAAATGTTTTATCCATAAAGCTCGACTTGTTGCTTATAACAAATTCAAGGAATTAACTGCGATGAGATTGTCTCACCGTAGCGATGCTTAAAGTCGGTTCGGGTTAAACTAGCAATTAATACATATTTCAATGATGAGATATGATACTTGGATGCCAAAAGGATTTCCATGTGATGGAAATGCTACCTAGGACTTGCATGTGGTATAGTCCAAGATATTTTGTCTATCCAGAGGATGCTAGTGAGTATGCAAACTTCAGAGTTCCAGCAATGGACAGAAGAGAGCAAAATGGAGTTGGAATCTTCGTTTTTGATGAAATAGTCAAAAGAGTTTGATTTCATCAATGAATAACGAAGATGCTTGTGGTTACAAGAAAGTAAGTGGGAGCATAATAATATTTCTAAAAACCTTGTGTGCTTGACACATTGTTGATTGGAAATAATATAAATTTCTTGACACAAATTAGGACTTCATTGAAAATTAGTTTTTCGATGAAGTACTTGGGCTGAGTAGCCTTGATATTAGGCATATTTATCTACGGAGATAGAATTGCCTAATAGGGCAAAGCAAAAATACATATTGACAATATGTTGAAATAGTTTAGCATTAAAAACGCCAAGGAGTGATTCTTGCCGAAGTCACATGGAAAGAGCTTTTGCAAGACTCGGTGTCCTAAAAACACTGATTAGCAAAATACATGATGGAATTTCCACACAATTTTTTGTTTGGATTAATCATGTATTCCATGGTATGTAAAACAACCAGATATGTCCGGTACTCCCAAGGAGTTGCGAGTAAAGATACCAAAGTGATCAAAATACTGATCATAGGACAACAGTGAAAAAGGTGGTTGAGTGCTGAAGTAGCACTGATAACATGTTTTCTCGCAAACAGAGATTATGAAGTACTCGTTGTAATGCAATACATCGATACAGTCTTCATCAATGCTCCAAGCGATTTTTGATTTAAGTTAAGGGTTTTGTGTAATACACGATATGGTGGCACGGTAGTTGGAAATTGTTCCAAACAGATTACTGTGGCGAATTCTATAACAAAGGCTAAGTATGTTGACGCTTTGGAAGCGACAAAGAAGATGTTGAATCATATAGTTCATTCATGAACTTAGTATGGTTCCAAGATGGCTTTGGTCAATGGGACACTATTGCAGGTAGTTGCTCCATAGCTCAGTCTGAGGAATCAAGGTTTGACCCATGACTCACATATATACAAAGCCAAGTCCACAAAATATGTATTTTGTGAAAGCGTGAAAATGCGAGGATATGCAAAGATACACACGGAACTGAAGATGTCAAGTCCGTTAGACGTAGACTATACCACATGGCGAAGCATATTTTACACCGGTATGCCATAGGTGTAAAGTGCATTAGCATTGACTAGATTATTGACTCTAGTGCAAGTGGGAGTCTGTAGGAGATATGCCCTAGAGGCAATAATAAATGTTATTATTTATCCCCATGTTTCTAATTAAGTTTATGTTCCATGCTATAACTGCTATGGTTCCCGAGCCCGTATATCCATAAAGGCTCTGAGGAAAACCCATGTGCACGTGTGGAATAATAAACGGTAAAAAGTATTCCTAGTCAAGCCTCTAAGACTGGCTCAAGTGTTGCGTGATGATCACGTTTTCCTAATCGTGGGCATGTCTATGCCGGCAACTTTGAGGGCACAATGTTAGGAGAACACTTGTGTTGAATCGACCCGGTTGATGTTATGCTATGAGATACATTCGTCACAAGTTAATGGTTAATAACACATAGAAATTTAACGTTTGCATAATTCCTTAGACCATGAGAGTATCGAGTTTCTTCATGCTTGCTTCATGAACTTTGGGGTTTGTTAAACGTCATCCGTAAATGGGTGGCTATTACGGCGGCTTACGGGTTCATGGAAAAGTATGTCAAGGGACTTGATAGCTCAAGATTGGGATTTGCTCCTCCGACGATGGAGAGATATTCTTTGGGCCCTCTCGGTGTTACGGTATCCATCATCGTCTGGCCAGACACATTGTGATTTGATCACTGGGATACCGGAACACGGGAACGAGAAAAGAGAACAAAACCGGTAATGAGGTAACTGGCATAGTGGACAAGTTGTTGATTCATGGGGATGCCGATAAATCTCACCTCAGGTATTTGTAACATATCGCGAAGCAACAGGAATAGCACACGACAACTGGAGGTTCACTCGAATATTTATTCGTGTGGGTATAGGGGTCAATATGGGTGTCCACGGCTCCGATGTTGATCATTGATCGGAAAGTGTTCCGGTCATGTCTATACTTCACCGAACCTATAGGGTCACACACTTAAGGGTCATCTATCTACTGAATGCTAGACAGGGAGTCTGAGAGAAAGTCACCGGAAAAGTTTCGGAGACAACGGAAGAGTTCCGGAGAGAGAACACCGGAAGAGTTTCGGTAAAACTGAAAAGTTGTTTCGGGGTATACCATTAAGTCAAATTGGTTTTGGCACACGACTGGAAATTCTTGGAGGGTGCCAGAATTGTTCTGGGAACTTCTGGGAATTTTCCGGAGAAAAAACCTGGAAATGTTCCGGAGCTGCCGGAACCGTTTTGGTTGCTTTTCGCAGATGAAAATCACTAATCCGGAATTGTTTCGGAACGCGTCCAAAATTATTTTAGTGGGTACTGGAAATGTTCTAAGACCTACAGAAATATTTTTCGGATTTAACGGTCGCGGAAAAATGTGTCTATGAATAGTGAAAATCACTTTATGGTTACTTTATGGAAAGCCACCTTTTTGGGCTTTGTCCCAAAATATCTTAGGGATGACATGGATGGATGAGAGCCACCCTACCCCTTGGGTTTTCCTATAAATAGAGGTGGAGAGGCACTCTCCACACTCACTCTTTCTGACATACAAATGCCAGGCATGATCTGGCCTTCTCTCTCCCTCCCCGCGAAATAGTTTCGTAGAGCCGAAAGGCTGTCTGGGTTCCGGTGGGAACTAGTTCTGGAAGGCGAAACCCTGCCGTATAGATGACACCGTATGTGTGCAACCCCGTAGAGAGGTCGTAGGTTCGATCTTTTTTGCCCGAGGGGTTGTTCGAGAGTGCCTCTCGAAGGGCTGTCCGAGTGACCGTCCGAGTTTCTGTGAGTGCCTCCCGAAGGGCTGTCCGTGACACCGTCTGGGGGACTGTCCGACCGCCTCCCGAAGGGCTGTCCGAGGGACTGATGAGGGAGTACATCCTTGCGGTTGGGAGGTTGTAAATCCTAGCTGCGGGGATCTGCACCAATGATCTACATCGACTCTACTTCCGCTGCGCTACGAGTCGGTAATGATCAGATCAAACCATTTATGCATCTCCATAGTGATCCTGGGCGTGCTCGCTGTACCGAATTTTTTTGTTTTCTGTCGCGTTCCCCTTCATTGACATCATTCACGTCAACACTGAAGATCAGCTAGCAGATATCTTCACGAAGCCTTTGGATGAGAAGAGGTTTTGCAAGTTACGGTGTGAGCTAAATATCTTAGAATCCTTGAATGTCCAGCGATAGGACATGCATCGAAACGCTTATGTATTTTGATGACTTAGGTGCACAACACACGAAGTAATGTATGTCTTCAACTCATGAAGATATACACTCTAAGTGTGAAGATATTAACGTGGAATTTGACTTCAGAGCGCCATGATAATTGTGCGCCACGTCTGGGTCTAATACTTCCTATACGGTGGGTAACGCCACCACCAAACTTTTCTTGAGGATTTTCAATTGGCGTCACATCTTTTGCATTATCTTCTTGATTTGGTTTGACTTCAAAAATGGTTTTAATCTTAACACTTCAATTGATCTCATTGCCTATAATATATATATATATATATATATATATATATATATATATATATATGAGTTTGTCCTCAACAGCATTCACTTATAGCTATGTCTTCAAACTGTGTTTTCTGAACTAAGTGAATGTGATCGGACCCTTATCCCCTCTATGCTTATCTCTTCCAATCTCTCTAAATCTTCATAAGCATTCTATTTGACACGTGTTGATTGTCTTCACTGTGTCCTTGTCATTCGAAGATTTTGAGACCAAAATTTAAAACGTTTTCATATCCTTATCCATTTTACTGGCCGCCGCAGAAGCCGGAACGACCTCCCACGAAAACTGCTAAGTAGTGGGGTCTGTGCGTGGCTGTCCAAACAGCACATCCGTGCCACGCGTCGAGCAAATGCATATCGCCAGGGGGAAAACAGTCGTTCCACCTGGGCCGACTCTTCCCTTATAAATACTCCGCCCCCGCATCCATTAATGCTCTTCAAATTTGTCGCCATCGCCTCCATACAACCCTAGCGCCGTCGCTAGCTTCCATCGACGCCAGAGAAGAAGCGCTTCGCTGCCGCGACCTCTTCGATGTCATACTCACGCCGGCCACGGATATCTTCTCGCCGCCGCCGCCGTAGCCGTCTTCCACCGCAAAGTTAGGGCGTGGGAGATCGAACTGCTCAGCTTCCTTCGCGTCTCGTTGAGCTGTTCATCATGCGGTAAATAAAGACTACTTTCTTACCGTTTATTTGATCTGAAATTTCTCCATATATCTTCAGAAGTTGTTCTTTCACCTTCAAATATATATCTTCAGCCACACATCTCATATCTTGCAAAGTTCCTTCACTTATACTACGTTTCGTATGATTCCTCACTTGTACCGATTTTTGAATTTGTACAAATCTGGAACCAACACACTGTAAGTGAATGTCTTCGCACTATGAGGTCATTGTCTTCAAACTGATTTATCTTCAAAATCCTCTGAGAATGCATATGACCTCTCCTCCTTCCCTCGCATCTCTAATTCTTTCACAGGTACATGTCCGTGGGGGAGTCTCTTGGTTCTCATAGTCTGAATTCATTTGCAGACTTCTTACAACATCACCTTGACTCTCCTGAAGCCAGTTCCTGACATATAAGCAGAGCGAAGCCAATCAGCCCTTTGAAGCCAATGGCTGGTGGCAAATCTTCCAAGAAGGGAGGAAGACAAAGACGCGCAAACACTACTCTTGACCTCCCTCCAGATCTGTATGAGCAGTACAAGTCAGATCCAAAGGAAATTTACGAGGAACGCAAGTCACGTGTGCAGTGGATCAGAAGATATTGGGCTGAGCAATGGTTCTACTATCATTTTGTTACACCTGAATATGCTGACAAGAATGCAGTCAGGCCACCATGGGCAGATATTGTGTACCGGAAGATTATTCCGAAGACAAAGGCTGATGCCATTGCTCCACACTTCTATCCATGCATGGTCAGAGGTGTGAAGCCACAAGATGCTGACCCATCCAGTATTAGATGGTGTCGTGAAGATGACCTCTTTGAAGCCAATTACCAGTTTGCAAAGGGTTTTGCTGAGCAGAACAAGAAGGATTATGGTGTTGACTTCAACCCTGGTCCGGCAGAACCAAGGCCCGATGGCTCCCGTCAAGTAGATCCAAATCTGACTGGGCCATGGGATAGTCTTCAAGCATATATTGAGCATATTAACGCTCTGCATGCTGCCGCAGCTGCTGCTCGTGGTGAAGCCCCTACTGAAGACACTGCTCCTTCCTCCCCCAAGACTCAGCGAAAGTCAAAAGCTTCCAAAGCTAAGGAAGGGCAATCTTCCAAGACTGCTGCTGCACCAAAAGCTTCAAGAGTGAAGCCAATGACAACTGCACCTCCTAAATCAAGTGTGCCATCTGAAGGTGTGTCTCGAAACTCTCCGAAGACAAAGAAAACTGCTGGGCAAGGCCCCAAACCGACAAGCACATTGAGAGATGATGATGCTATAATAAACTTATCTGATGATGAATTCGATGATGATGCCCTTGAGCTTCTCATCAAGAACAAGCAGGAAGAGGCTGATATCTTCAAGGACCTGCCTCTGTTCGATCATGACATTCTGAACAACTTCATTGACGAATGGTTTCGCGACCCATCTCTGTCGATTGACGATCTGCAGCTTCCCATTGATATCAGTGTCACCTTCCAAGGCTTCATCGACAAGGAACTTGCAGTCGTCCAAAAGGTGCTTGAGCAAAAGAACAAGATTGAATATGAGAAGCAGCTCTTGAAGAAGCATCTGGCCAAGTTTAGCGTCATAGAAATTCAAGGCTACAAGAAGTTGATGGCCAAGCTAAAAGATGAATTTCAAAAGCGCCGTGATGATGCCAAAGGTGCCAGAGAACGCCTCAAACATTATGCTGAGAAGACTGTGCAAGCACACAATGAGGGCTTGAATAGAAAAGCTCTTGGCCACCCTGCCATTGATCCAAAACTGATCAAGAAGAAGAAGTTGAAGCCAGTCACACCTTCTGCTGGGGCTTCAAGGCAAGAAGAGCCCAAGATTGTCTTCCCACTATCTATGCTCAGTTCGAAGCCACCTGCCCCATCAATCGCTTTTGAGAGGGAGAAGACACAGCAAGCTGAAGCCGAAGCTCGCAAGCGCAAGCCATCAGATGCCTCTGCTGCTCCACTTTCTCAGAAATGCCAGAAGACCAAGTCTTCAAAGGTGTCGCGCAGGGCACAAGCAGAAACTGCTCCATCAGCTCCTCAAGAGCCACTACTTGTGACGCCAATATCAGTTGCTCCCCTTGCCTCAGTAAACACCGAGAGAAGAGTCATTGTGCATGAACCTGCTTCCACAGAGGTTCCTGTCACTGAAGATATTCCTGCTGTTGACCCCACCGCAGCTGAAGACATTGGTACGGATGCCATTGTGAGAAATGAAGATGATGAAGTCCTTCCTCAAATCACCCAAGATGTGGTATCATCGCCTGTTCAAGAGAACAGTGAACCCATCAGCATTGGCCGGCCTCTGACGCCAATGGTCACTGATGAGTGCTGGGATGAGCAGCCTCAACATTCTCCGCTGCATGAAGTGATTCCCACCACTCCACCTCCTCAAGCTGAAACCACTGATACACCTCACCTACAAGGAACACCTGAAGTCATGGAAGAAGACAATTCATCTCCAAAGGCATCGCCCTCATTTCGAAGGCTTTGCCATGGCCCAAAAGCCTCCATGTCCAGCATTCCAGAGGAGCAAGTCCGTCAAGACGCCTCTATTTCTCAAGAGGGTGTACAAGAAGATGTCCCACCAAGCACCACCTCTCCAACCAAAGACATGCATGTTGACACAGTTCAGACTGCATCAGTTGAAGCTCAACCTGAGCAAGAGGCTCAACAGTATGAAGCTATACCAGCTGCAACAGCTGAAGTTTGTGAGAAGACTGTCACTGACACTGCTACTCCTGCTGCCATTGTGGCCTTTGTGCCGGAAATTTCTGCTACTGAAGTCCATCTGGCTCCAACTCATGAAGCTCCTATCCCTGAAACCAGTGCTGCACTTGAAGCTAATACTGCTATGGCCTACAATCACGTTGGTGAGCTTGTTCCTGTTCTGTGGCCAACCCTCACTCCTCCTGTGCAGCATGGCCCTCTCTATGAGTTCCACGTTGACAACAGGCCACTGGTTCAGAAGCCAATGCCCAGACTGCCAAGGCTTCGCGGGGCTGCTTCCATAGAGTGCACATTCAGTGTTGCCTGCTTCAGAAAGGATAATACCTTCTTTGACCACTCCAAGAACCCCTACACCAAGCCAAGGATATCTTCCGATCGGTTCTGGAGCTACCAACAACGCAGCTATTATATGACTGTGCTTTATAATCAAGACTGGGTTCATCCTCACAAACGCATCAACTTTGAAGCCATAAATGATCTGCCGTGTCTGGATGAAGCCATTGATTGTCTTGGTGATGTTGGTCTGCTTCCCTTTGTGACTGACAAAGAGCACTAGAATGAAGAGCTTCTACTCCAATTCTATGCCACCCTCCACATCTCTGGTTACAATAGAGATCCAAACACCTGGGTTCTTGAGTGGATGACAGGTGACACACACCACACTGCTCATACAAGAGAACTTCTTGAGCTAGTCCACCAGCCCACTCCTGGTGATGATTATGAACTAGGCTATGAAGCCCATGCTAGAGCGGTGGAGAGCATATTTCACAAGCCAGAACCCAACATGACTCAGATGCTAACAATGATGAAGCCATTGCATGCTGAAGCTGATTGCCCCAAGGAGTTTCTGGTCAATGATCTCGAGTATTTGCCTTGTACCATCTATCATATTCTTCGGCATACTCTGTGGCCAATTAAAGGGCACTCCCCTTCCAGCAAGGTTGAAGGAGCTATGAAGACAATGCTCTACAACATCATCAATGGCATTAGATTCAACACCCATGATTTCTTTATCAGACAGCTTGCTGCCTCTGGGATGGATCTGTTTGGCCTCAAGATTTATGCTCCCTGTATTATGCGCCTTATCAAGATTCGTTCTTCAGTGAAATATCAACCCTCAGGCCAAAACCATCACATTTTTCTGCCTGAGATTGCTCCTATTGAAGACATATATCCAGTTGCAAATAAGACTCCATTGGTGGAAGTTCCTGGCTGTAACACCCCATGTAATTAGCCACAGTGATCACCTTTTGATAATGCCAAGTCAGCATGATTAACTAGTCTTGATCATCATTTGCATCATATCTCATTCAAATTCCAAATCAAATTGCAATTCAAAGTTAAAGTGAATAAAATAAAAGTTGTCCAAATTTGAAATCAAAATGTTCATTAAATAGCAAATAATCCATAACTAAATATGTTCAGGAAAACAACATCACCTAAATTCATTAAGTGACTCTATCATCTTAAAACAGTAGCTAGCAGCAACATTTAAAAACATTTTATTTAATAAAAATTGCAAATGAAATCATAATTTCACCAAACCAATTTTTAGTGGTAGGTAATATTGCATTGTAATATTGGAGCCAAGTCACATATTTTACAAAATTGGAAGGATGCCCAAACATTTTACAAAACAGTAGAAAAGACAGAAGAAAGAAAAAGAAAAAGGAAAGAGGAACCAGTGCACTGTGCCAGTGGGCCTCGAGTGCACAGTGTCTGGCGGCCCAGCCCAACCGCATCGTCGTCCTCCTCGGCAGTTGTCGCTTGGCGCGCGCGCCCGAGCGCGGATGGCCTCGCTATCGGCCATCCCGCGGCTCCCCGGCGCCGCTAAAGCCTCCCCCGAGTTGCTCTCCCCTCCCCCGAAACCCTAGCGCCCCAGTTCCCCCCCCCCTCGCTCACTCCATCGCTCCCATTCGAGCTCGCCTGAAAACGCCCGCCGATGCCGCCGTCGATCCCGCGCCCTCTGTCACCGCATTGCCTCGCCGTCGTGCCGGATCGAACCGCCGTCGTCGACTACGTCCTCTGCCCCGTCCAGCGTGAGCCGGGAGCCTCCACAACGCCCGCTCCACCGTCTTCTTCAACCTTCAGACACGCCGGAGTTCACCGTCGATTCGCCGCACCCCTGCGCTCCCGTGCACTCGCCGGGCCTCCTTGTGCCCCCTAGGTGAGCCGCGCATGTTCTTCCCCTCTCCCCCGTGCGAATCCGTAGCCGTAGTCGCCGTTGTCGTCGAACCCGAGCTCGCCGCCGTCTCGCTGCTCGCCAGAGCTACTCCGGCGACCATTTGGTCATCCGCGCGTGTCCGACATGCTCGCCACGCCGCGTTGTGCCTCCCTAGCTAGTCAGTTCGCTCCCTCGCGCGCCGTTTCGCTGTTTTCAGTTCGAGCCCGAAACCACCGCCGCCTAACCTCGTCGCCGGCGATGATTCCGGCCACCCCGCGGCCAACCGCCGCCACCATCCGACGCGCGGCTGAGTGGCCGTTCCAGCAAGCCAAACCGCGCGTCGAGCCGTCCACCACAGCCGTTTTCCAGGCTCGCCGGAGTTCGGCCGCCGCGGGAGCGCTCGCCGGCGCGTCTCCGGTGGCCGGCATCCGACGTGGCGCCTGGGGCCCACCCCCAGCGTCACTGCCCATGGGCCCTGCGGGTCCTACTGTCAGGGTTGACTGGGTCAACCCCGCTGACTGGGCTGGCCCAGCCACTGACATGTGGGTCCCTCTAAATTAAAACGTTTTTAAAATAAATGGAACGTTAATTAATTAGTTAATTAGTCACTGACAGTGCGGACACACCCGTTAATTAGGTTAATTAGTTAAATTAAACCATGTTTAGTCACATGAGTCACTAACCAGTGGGACCCACTGGTCAGGTTTGACTCTGGTCAGCGGACTGTTGACTGCTGACGTCAGCAATATGTCATGCTGACGTCACTTAACACTATTCTGGATAATTCGGATTTAATTAATTAAAATAATTCCAGAAATGTTTAAAACTTTGAAAAATCATATAAAATAAACCGTAACTCGGATGAAAATAATTTATATATGTAAAATGATCAGAAAAATGTGAAGAATCTGAATATGTAATTAAAATGCTTGTCCAACACTCCTATCTAGGTGAACATGGAACTTTTTGACTGATTTCGATAAATGAATAGTGCTCAACTTTAATAAAATAAATCCAAATAAATTCCTAAATTAACTAAATCATTTAGTTAGGCAGTAAAACACCTCTGCATATCATTTTAGGCATGTCATGCATTGTTGTTGCAAATTTGCCGTGAATTTATTGTTTCTTCCCCCTCCTTCTCTCCCGATAGACGCCGAGACCGACGCCGACGCAGCAGAGTACAACCACACCCCCGACGAGCAGCCTACTGACGATCAGCCCCTCTCAGCAGAGCTTCCAGGCAAGCAACCCCCCTTGACACATGCCTATATCACCTATTCCTTCTCCCTCCTGCTTGCATTAGAATTTGCTGCTGCTATTGTTTTATCCTATTCTGATGCATAGCATGTCCTTGTAACTGCTATTGATACCTGCCTACTATCCGAGATGCTTAGTATAGGTTGGATGGTAAACCATCTGTGGCCCCTCTTCCTTGTTGTAGTTGCCCCGCCTTAGTACCTGTGCCCCGATCGATGTGATCGAGCGGGTGGAGAACAACACATCACCACACATTCCCCCTTAAGTTGCTCGACTCTACAAAGCTACCATCGAGTGCCGAGGGTGATACCTCTTATCTCACTTCCGGTGATGCCTCTGTAGAATAGCTATCTGGTTGTGGGAAACCGAGGGTGATTCCTCTTTCATCACCTCCAATAAAGCTCCTGTCGTGCAACTCCTCGAGTGGGAATCCTTCGAGGGTGATTCCTCGGATTCCTTCTCGATACTTGGACACACGGTTACTTTGAACTTTGTCACAGGCGGGTCGACCCCGAGGGGTACCCGCGGGGTAACGTTAAGTCGGGCTGGCCCCAAGGATGCCCGCGAGAGAACAATGTTAAAGACGGGTAAGTACCATTAGTACCTGCGAGTGATATCAAGTCGGAGCGACAGAAACTCTGATCGTCTCTGCAAGTTATTAAATACGCCTAACGGATTTGGGTATTTGATCTGAGTTGGCCACTGGCCTATACGCACTACCACCATGTGGGATAATGGTTTAATGGGGCCCTCTACGTCGTATGTATCAGCCGAAAGCTCTTCAGACGTCACAGCTCAGAGATGCGGGCTGATTGTTGGGGTTGGGTTGGTTACGTCACTGGTGTATTCAGTGTCGCGCCTGCTCCCCGGCCAGTCACGCAACATGCAGGAGTGCAGAGGGCAATGGCCCCAGACCCCTTTGTGCTTAGGATTTAGACCGGCGTGTTGACCTCTCTGCTGAGCCTAGGTAGGACTGCGTCGTGTCGATTACCCGAGGCCGGGAATTACCCAGCAAGTGTGTCCGGCCAGATGTAATCGAGCGTGCTGGGTAACAGTGGTGCACCCCTGCAGGGAAGTGATCTATTCGAATAGCCGTGTCCACGGTAACAGGACGGTCGGAGTTGTATCCTGATCCATGATAACTACAAATTGATGATGAATCTTGTTAAACTGTTAATACTGCTCTCGGGATCGCTTTCTCACAGGGAGTCGAGAAAGGATCTCAGGGCATTGCTATTATATAACCACTTGTATGCTATTATATCTACTCTCTTCTGATGCTGCAAGAGTGCTTCAAGATGCTAGTCTTCGATAGGCTAGGCTTCCCCCTCTATACTAGCATTCTGCAGTTCAGTCCAAAGATACAGTCCCATCCCTTGATACCAATGCATAATTAGTATAGTTCGGATGTCAGTCTTGCGAGTACTTTGGATGAGTACTCACGGTTGCTCTGCTGTTCTTTTTCCCCATACGCAATTGATGATACATCAGACGATGGAGCCCAGGAGCCAGATGCCACCACAGGAGCTTACTACCAGGTGGGTCCCGACGGCACTTACTACTGGATTCAGCCAGCCGACCAGGAGTAGTTCGGAGGCTCCTAGGCAGGAGGCCATCGCCTTTCGATCTAGAGTCATTGTTTGTGCTAGCCTTCTTAAGGAAAACTTGGCTAACTATGTCTGTACTCAGATATCATTTGTGTGTATGACTTATGTTTTCGGGTCCTCGTGACCCCTGGCTTGTAATATGTGGATTTATGTTTTAATTTGTGTTTAGAGTTGTGTTGTGATATCTCCCCGTGAGTCCCTGTGCTTGATCGTGCACATTTGCGTGTATGATTAGTGCACGATTAAGTCGGGGGCGCCACACTGGCTCTCATCACAGCGGTACTATCCCCGTTGAAGCCATCCATATTCCAAGTACTGCTTCAGCTGGTCATCTCACTGGACAGTTTCGTCAACCGCTTGATGCTAATACTGAAGCCACCACCAGTACTGTGCCTCCAAGACCCCAAAAGCGAGCGCGTGTCTTATCTGACCGAGAGCTTCTTGTTTCTCTTCATCAGAAGCAAGACAAGCATCATAACTGGCTCAAGAGGCAAATGCAGAGCATCATATCTGATCTCAACAGAGTGCGCAACCTCTCTACTAAGAATGCATTTGTTGCACATGAAGCCAATCGCCGTGCTTGGAAGAGCCTTACAATGCTATGTTCTGAAGATGATCTTGTTACCGATGGCTTCAAGGAAAGCTTCAAGTTTGGCTCCAAGCCTCCATCTACTGAGAAGTGGCGTGCTATGCCATCACTTGAAGACTCAGACTACTCTTCTTCAGCGCCCACTGTTCTTGCTCGCGTTGTTGATGAGGAGGATGATGCCACTTCTCCAGCTATGGTTTCACTGCATCAAGATGCTGCATCAGGCCCGTCTGCTCCACCGAACTCCAACATCGACCTGGCTGCCCCAACATCTTCGTCACCTTCTCGGGACGTGTAGACACCCTATGTCTTCACACCTTTTTGGTCACTTGTTGACAAAAGGGGGAGAAGCATATGGGTTGATAGTCTTCTAACGGGCATTTTGGGTCGGGCTTGCTATATTTTGTTAAGTTTGCAACTCTAGTTTTGAAACTCTTGGTTATTTGGGTTGTAAACTTAAGTCCTGATGGGTTATTTGGGTCTTGCTACATTTGCTACTTGTCATTTCTGCGTGACTGCTATATCTGATTTTATGCGCTTGAAGTCATTCTGCAGACGCCCATTTTGCATTGTGCATTCCATTATCTTCATATTATATGTATGCACATGTTGTGACTTCATGAATAGTGGGAGATCTCCACAAAGCAAAACTTGCCATGTGCATTTGCATTCAAAAGCAAATTACTTATGTGCACATCTTCAGGGGGATCTCTTCAAATTTCATGAAGCCAAACACCTTGTTCCTTAAACTTTCACATATTTTATCCCCGTTGAAACTTCAACCAGTTTGTCATCAATCACCAAGAAGGGGGAGATTGTAAGTGCATCTAGTGCCACCCCTTGTTGGTTTTAGAGTATTGAAGACAAACTTGGTTGAAGGGACTAATGTGTTTGTGAGATTCACAGGAGAACACAGGTAGAAGTCCCTATTGATTCGGTTTACCCATCAAAGATGACCCCTAAAAATGTATGAAGACATTGAAGACAATGGTGGTTCACGAAGACATTCGTGTTGAAGCTAATGGCTCACGAAGATATTCACTTGAAGCCAATGGAACGCGAAGACTTAGTATTTTGGTAGTTTCATTTTCTTCTTTCTTGAGTCATAGGAACCACCTTACTGTTAAGTGGGGTCGAGGTAAACAAAGTTCAGAAACTGACGTGATACTCAACCCAATCCTATGTCTTCGAGCGAAGACAAATGAGAGAAAACCTCTTCCAGAGTTGGTTGAGTCAGCTTTGCTTGGAGCCCAAGTAAAGTTGCCGCGTGTGTTGGGATCCGACCGTTGGACACGTGTCAGCTTCCCTATGACCCAAGGTCATTTCGGACATATCATGTCGGGTTGCCTCCTGGCTATAAATAGCCACCCCCTACCACCATAAATTGGTGGCTGCTCCGAGTTAGTGCACGGTTTTTGTCGTTTGAGAGCAACCCACCTCGAAGCCTTTGAGAGAGAATCCTTGCGAGGACAAAACCCAAAACACCTAGAGCCCAAAGTGATTGAGCATCACTGAAGACATTCTGTTCCGAGTGAACTGAAGACTTATTACACTTGAAGACCGTGATCTTCCAGCCGGTTAGGCGTCTCGTTCTGAGCATCCAAGAGTCATTGTGTATTGCCAGTGAACGAAGTCTGTGAAGATTTGGAAGTCTACCTTGAAGACTTACCAGAGTGATTGGGCGAGATCTGCGGGTTTTAGCTCAAGGGGAATAAGGTGAAGACGTGGTCCTCTGAGTTCAATCTCAGCCTCCCTAACTAGACGTACAACTGTCACAGCAGTTGGAACTGGTCAAACAAATCTCTGTCTTCCCTGAGCTCCTGGTTCTATCATTTCTCTTCCTTACTTACTGTTTTGAACTGTGAAGCCTTTGCATGCTTGTCTGTGTTTGAAGATATTTCTTGAAGCCATTCATCTGTTTACTCATTTATCTTCATGCTTCTTGTGTTTATGTTCAACGCATGCTTGTATGTATGATGTCTATGCTTGTCATATATGTTCATCTTATTGATAGGCGTTGCTGGTTCTCATCTTGCTTCCGCCTTCTTCGAAGACATTGCCTGTTTTCGAAGCCTTTCATGAAAATCGCCTATTCACCCCCCCCCCCTCTAGTCGATAACTAGCACTTTCAAGATGGAATAAGGTTTCCCCGTCTAGCCCCTTTACGGTGATGCGTCTAGCATCGCTGGACGACGGGTGGAGGTGTGTCTTCGACGAATCTTGCGGGATTAGGTCGGTGGTTGTCTTTGATGGATCTACTTGAATCCGGTTTTCGTTCGTCTGTGTTCATATGTGTACAGATTGGATTCTTCTGATCACGCTTTTCTTCATCGGCGGCGGTTACTGTTTTGGTGTGTTGGTCCTGTTGGGCGGTCTACGAATCTGGATATAATTTTTGTCATTTCTACTCTTCAGCTTGCTTCGGTGCTGGTAGCCGTCACTAATGAATCTGGATGTATTTTTTGTCTTTATTTATGTTTGTTGTACTGCCATGGTTGATAATGAACAGATCGAAAGTTTTTCCGTCAGAAGCTAAGCTAATTGTTTGATTTGATTCTTTTTTCTAGCGTCGAAACAAGCGCTAGAGCATTGGTGATGGCCCTATAAGCGGATTTGACCAAGGGCCAAAGGAAAAGCCAGTAAAACCTTTTAGCATTGAGGATTTGACACGTTGTAGATGAGTTCAATTCGATTTCGAACCAACCGCAGCATAAAAAAATTGAACTTGATTTTTCATGTAACAACAAATGTGCACAAACCTGTGGTTGGATGGTCAGAGAGACAGTGGTATCCTCAACCCAGCATTATTCCTAAATTTATTTCAGCATTTCCGGAGGAGACGTTCCCGTCGACGACGAGGCTCCTACGATGACTTCGTAAATCTCAAGATGATATGTCGCCTCAGTTTCTCGAAGGTGCTCATAGGATGCGTTCATAGGGGTGAGTGTATGTGCGTATGTATGAGCGTTGCGCCTGTACTGTGTTAAAAAAAAACAAATATGCACAAATTGAAAATTTGACACTCGAGAAAACAAACGTTCCATTGAATTGCTTATAAATCCCAGCCACAATTTCAGCTCCAGGGTAATCAGAACATCTTGAAATTCCGAATCAACGGCGGCAGCGCCCACCCGCCGCCGTCCTTGGTCTTCTGCGCGTCGCGGCCGCAGTCGCCGGCCCTCCTCGCGGCGGCGGCGGCCCCCGCCGGCGACACGCGCGAGCACTCGTGGTCCGTGGGGAACCGGTGCTTGAGGCACAGCTTCTGCCCGCATCCCTTGCACTGGCTCGTGTTGGAGAAGGTGAGCGTCTCCTTGCACCGCCGCGCGGGGCAGCGCGGCTTGCGCTTCCTGGCCGGGTCGCAGCCCCGGCGCGACCGCGCGTGCGCCTCGAGGATCTCCGCGTCCGTCTTGTCCGTCCCGGCGCGCTCGATGGAGTCGCCGCACGCCTCGCAGACGACGACGGTGCGGCCCTGGTCGGCGGCCCGCGCGCAGCCGTGGTCCGCGTACGTGCGGTGCTCGGCGCAGAACACCTTGCCGCAGCCGTCGCAGTCGAAGGGCAGGAAGTCGAGCTGGTTGCAGTCCTCCCTGTCGCAGTGCGCGCCCAGGTCCGGGAACGCCTCCGTGCCCCGCCGCGCCATGGCCTCGCCGATGTTCCTCTCGATCCCTCGCTCCTGCTTTTCCCCACGCCGCGTGTGCTCTCTCTCTTTCTTGCGTTCGGATGCGAAGGAAGGCTTGCGTTGCGTGTGGTGTGATCACGACAAGACGACGCGGTACTTTTATAGCTTCGGGTCGGGTGGGTTTGGCCGTCGCCGTTGCGGACGCGGTTTGCCTCGCCTTTCTTATTGTGCAAGAAGAACGTGATGGTGATGGCTGGCCACGCTTTGTTTGGCCTTCTGGATTGATCGAGGCGCCTTTCCTTAGGCGAGGCGGTTTCGGTTCCGAGCTGGTTTGCTCTGTGCACCAAGCGTCCGCGTCGGCCGTGACGTGGTGTTTGTTTGGTAGTTTGGGTCGGCTCGGAGTGGACCAGGTCTACTGGGCCGCCCTGGCGATGTAACAAAGGTTCAACAATCCGAGCCCGGTTCTATCTTGCCAGACTTAACACCCGGCCCAGTTATGCATTTTCGGTTTGACAATCACGGCCCAGTTATGCTAATATTTTAACATTTCACGTGATGATAAATGAATATGTCTTGTGTCTTTGAAGAATTTTTTTTTTGTGGTTGCGATGCATGAATTTTGAGCAGGGTTGCACCCAAACTATTAGGAGCAAGATATTACGCTATACGAAAATTAGAGAAAAAAATATGGTCTCGAATAGTTCCCACTCCTCTCCCTACAATAAGGTATTTTCGTAAGAAAATACTAGCAAAAATGCCCGTTACGAAAATACTAGCAAAAATGCCCGTGCGTTGCAACGGGGAAAAAAAGACCTTCTACTAAAATAACATAGCGCTCAAGGCACGAGAATAAAGCTCTCCTTTCTTAGTGAGACACTCATTTATTACATCTAATGTGTATTTCGGGGCGAACAAAATATTAAAGAACAATGGTGAACAAAATGAGATCGCGAGAATCTAACTTAGTTCGTACATAGGATGCGTTATTATATATATACTCATTAAAATTAGAACATAATTGTTTCTACCAATTCTTGTCCAACATAAGCACAAATTACAAAAAGAATATTTCCTTTCACACCGCATACAACTATCCGTGGTCAGTGTATGTATATCACTGTGCGCTTCACATAATTTGCAATTATGAATTACTAACATTAAGCATAAAAGCAGTTCACACAAGCTTAAATGCTAACACTTATTATTACCTCACCATGAATAAAGTCCCCAATTTTAGTGAATCTTTCTTCGGCACTCGGGAAACGGTAAGTGCAAGGTGTGCCTTTATCTACTCCTATTGTACTTTTGCATCTGCCCACTTCCCCTTGTATACAGGAGAACTCGCCATTTTCTCAAGTTCCTGCAGTATCAATAACACTTGTTGCTCAATGAATATTACAGCTAATTTAGGCGTTGAGTTTACTCAAAACAAAACTCTCAAAATGTTCGTCGGGATTAAAACGACACGCTAGTGGTCATGGTAGGATAAGTCAGGTTCAACTCTTCATTACAGGCACAAAGTATCAACCATTCTACTCAAAACAACCAAAATAATATTTTGCAGAGATTTACTCGGTTCCCATATTAATTTGAGACGATAAAACCAGTGTATGTTACATACGAAGTATATGTGTTACTAGAATCACTTAACACATGTTTCACTGATCAGGCAAAGTGCAAGTCAACAAAGACACCTATGGGAAATCCCTACAATGTTTGCTATTGTGCCCATCTTTTAATTCCATCCACTTATTTCTAGACTAATAATTGCCTACCACAAATCTTGTTTTGTATGGAATTCCGCTTCATTGACGGGAATTGAACAAACATCATACCATTGGAAAGCTATCAATAGTTGAACATCCTCTACAACTTCTGTTTTACTGTCATCTCAAAGTTCTCAACTGTTGGAAGTTGAAACCAAGTATTAATTTTAAACCTTGGACCACAACCTAAATCTAGACCACTGGCCAAACTGTCTTTGTTGAGAATGATTTGATAATTACTTAGATGTCCAATCAAGGATGCATGTACGTCTTACAATACGAACGTAGCAACTACTACTGAACTACCAGTGTGCATGCATGAAGAAAACCGCAATCATCTAAAATCTGAAGTCAAGTCATCACACCGTGATATATCTGAGTTGCAACTTTCGGTATTTGATCTTATCATCATAGTTGTCAGCTCATCTTGCTGCAACACTTCTAAGTATACAACAAAGACTGATTCAGGACTACCACGACAATAGAAACAATTGCTCGACAGAAAAAGAAAAATGGCATAACCAGCATGCACACCTCAAATTACCCAGCATTAATTAAATGGAACTATACGTGGGTCATGTTGTCATGATCACTTGCCATTGACCCGTGCAGAAGCATGTTGGGTACATCACCTAGAAAGCAAGAACATGCATAAATTACGATAGTCTGGGTACTGGGCATAGGTATAACCTGCACGATGTTCTAATGTACAGTGACTCCAAACTCGAAGTATGGTAGACCATTTGTTTTTTAATCTAATATTCCAAAAGGCATTAAACTGAGTATTGTGAAATCAAAATGAGATTAGACAACACCCTTTCCAGCTTCTAAACAATTGGAACACCATTCAGTTGTAGAAAGCGAAAAGTGTTTGGTGCTCAACAACAATTTGCTAGCAGAATAACTGACACATGAATGGCAGGTATCCTATAGTACAGGAGCAAGTTCAGATACGCAAAAGAAGTGCAAACACAGGGGATTTCAAGGTTATCCCTTTTTTTCTTTTCTTTTTTATCCTAAGACGGTTGAAAATACTGGTTTGAATTTAAACATAGGTATTTTCCAATGCACCAAACAATCTATTAGGACTACATATAAAGGTTACCTTTGATGCATGGATGATTAATATGATGAAGCTTGCCGAGAATGCAGCAGCAGCCAATGTTTCTCTTTCCCACTTTTTGTTTCCTCTCTCCTTTTACTTCTTCCCTGGTTCATGCGATGCAATAGCACAATGGCTGCAGGCATCAGCCTATGTCCTGACGTCCCTTGATTTATTCTCTGCTTATCTCTTTTCTATACACAAGCTATTTTTGTAGCAAGACAGAATGGAGCTGCAAAACAGGTTAAGCTGCAACTCCACATCCAAACTTAACATGGTACTACATCTTTCTCGTTTAGAAGTAATTGAAAGATATCTAAACATTGGCTTATACAGAGGCATACACAATGGGAGTCATATAACATTAGTCATCAACATCACAAGGAAATTATTCGCAAAAAAGAAGAACTCGTAAGGAAACTGTACGGTATAACAGTCTACTAACCTGAAATCCTGCTATTCGTCTCTATGAACAGAAAAAGTTAAATGAACCAAACACCGGTAGGCCCCAAAATAAAATACAGAATTGTACTGAGATGAGGTCCAAAAATATGTAAACATCATACAACATAATTATGCAGCATTGACAATATCCCCTTTAGCATGTTCCTTGCCTCATCTCATAAATCAGAAAAAGAGAAAACCAAAATCCATGGCTCACTGGCCTATATTCATTGGCTACTCCAAAAATTTCAATATGGTTGTCATTCATTGTCGCCAAGCTCTTCTACTGCCATCCTTATCTGCACAAAACATAATGTTGGAACTAAGGATTGAACTTATGAAATCTTGAACTGCAGTATTGTCATGGTGACATACACACCCGTGCCCGTGCTATTCAGTCAAATACCTAGGGCCCCCAAACATTCTGGAGGTAGTCCTCACTATCTAATAGTGTCCATAGTTCTTAGATACAGTTCTTGCAAACATTTCTTTCATAAAGCTGAGCTGGCCAATTAGAAGGAATTTGTATCGTTTTACTTTATGAAGACCATAAACCATATTTTTCATCAAAAGGATGAAGAAAAACAAAAAGAAGACATTGTCTGTTGATATTCTTGTGATAAATCAGATTCACAAGAGAGTGCCTTGATTCACGCCACCATCTCAGCTTTACGAAATCTCTTTTTGCACTACGATCGATTATATTTTGTTAACATTATGATTATCATGACCCCCGTTCCAGTAGTTCCATACTTTTGAGTATTACAATGCTCTAGCTATGTTACACGCTGGTGGTCTCTTTTAACGTAGGCATATACACTGTTCCCCAGAAATTTTGGGTGCCAAATGATTAACATAATTACTAACACAACTATAAAATAAAGAAAAATATCAAAATATATGAACTGGTCTTGCTTCAGTGAGTATTTTGCAGCCTACCTTGATGAATAATTAACTGAATCTTGTGTGGCGTCGAGCTATTGGGGAAGCGGCGGTGTCTAGCTGGTGTCCTACGCACGAGGAGTGGGTTGGCGGTGCCAAGGCCTACACATCCACATCCCGTCGGAGAGCTTGGCATTACAGCTGAGAAAATTACACATTCACTTCATGAGTCTGGCCAAAAGAAAAATAGCATATGAAACATACACTTCACGGCCATCAATATTTGAAGTGGCATATACAGCTGCAAACAAATGGCTTGTTCGGCAACTACAAATTAGGTAATCTGCGACTCTGTGTTGGTGATGAACCGCTTGTGCGCACGGATGTGGCTGAGCTTGTTGTGATGTGGTCTATGGAATCTGAAGTTTCATCTAAAAAATGCATCTCAAGGGCCCTTTCGCTTGTACTGACTCGTTGGTTTTCTTTGATACTGGCATGCGTCAATAGTACCCACAGGTACGTGATGAGTTCGGCGCCGGTTTCCAGCAATATCCCCACCGCATCTTGGGACCTGATACGTCCAATTTGCATCATGATTTCCTACTGTTATTTATAATGTATTTGATCATTATTTCACTTTATGATGCAACTCTTATGCCTTTTCTCTCTTAATTTGCAAGATTTATATGAAGAGGGAGAATACCGGCAGCTGGAATTCTGGACCTGAAATAGCTACATCAGAGATACCTATCCTACAGAGCTCCAATTGACTTGAAATTTCACGGAGATTTTTTATTGAATATATAAAAAATACTGAAGAAAAGAGATACTGGAGGGGACCCACCAGTTGCCCACAAGGCAACAGGGCGCGGCCCCCCTGGGCGCGCCCTGATGCCTTGTGGGGCCCCTGGCTGGCCTATGGCCCCCACCTTCTGCTATATAAGGTCTTTTTCCCTAAAAAATTATAGAGAAGACTTTCGGGACGAAGCGCCTCCGTCTCGAGGCGGAACCTGGGCAGGAGCTATTTTGCTCTCCGGGGATACTTCCCTCCGGGAGGGGGAAATCGAAGTCATCGACATCACCAACGATCCTCTCATCGTGGGAGAACCAATCTTCATCAACATCTTCACCAGCACCATCTCACCTCAAACCCTAGTTCATCTCTTGTATTCAATCTTTGTCTCAAAACCTCAGATTGGTACCTGTGGGTTGCTAGTAGTGTTGATTACATCTTGTAGTTGATGCTAGTTGGTTTATTTGGTGGAAGATTATATGTTCAGATCCTTAATGCTATTCAATACCCCTCTGATCTTGAACATGAATATGATTTGTGAGTAGTTACTTTTGTTCTTGAGGACATGGGAGAAATCTTGTCATAAGTAATCATGTGAATTTGGTATTCATTCGATATTTTGATGATATGTATGTTGTTGCTTCCTTTAGTGGTGTCGTGTGAACGTCGACTACATGACACTTCACCATCTTTGGGCCTAAGGGAAGGCATTGTGGAGTAGTAATTAGATGATGGGTTGCTAGAGTGACAGAAGCTTAAACCCTAGTTTATGCGCTATTCTGTAAGGGGCTGATTTGGATCCATATGTTTCATGCTACGGTTAGAGTTATCTTAATTCTTCTTTCGTAGTTGCGGATGCTTTCGAGAGGGGGTAATCATAAGTGGGAGGCTTGTTCAAGTAAGAACAGCACCCAAGCACCGGTCCACCCACATATCAAATTATCAAAGTAGCGAACGCGAATCAAACAAACATGATGAAAGTGACTAGATGAAATTCCCATGTGTCCTCGAGAATGCTTTGCTTATTATACGAGTTCGTTCCGGCTTGTCCTTTGCTATAAAAAGGATTGGGCCACCTTGCTGCACCTTTGTTACTGTTATTACTTGTTACTTGTTAGGAATTGCCTTACTATCAAACTATTTGTTACCGATAATTTTAGTGCTTGCAGAGAATACCTGGCTGAAAATCGCTTGTCATTTCCTTCTGCTCCTCGTTGGGTTCGACACTCTTACTTATCGAAAGGACTACTATTGATCCCCTATACTTGTGGGTCATCAAGACTCTTTTCTGGCACCGTTGCCGGGGAGTGAAGCGCCTTTGGTGAGTGGAATTTGGTAAGGAAACATTTATATTATGTGCTGAAATTTACTGTTACTTGTCACTATGGAAAGTAATCTTTTGAGGGGCTTGTTCGGGGTATCTTCACCTCGACCGGAAGCATTGAGAGGTCCTCCTCAACCTACTGAACCTACTGAAAATATTTATTATGAAATTCCTTCGGGTATGATAGAGAAACTGCTAGCTAATCCTTATGCAGGAGATAGAACGGTGCATCCTGACATGCACTTGATATATATGGATGAAATTTGTGGATTGTTTAAGCTTGCAGGTTTATCCGGAGATGGAGTTAAGAAGAAAGTATTCCCTTTATCTTTGGAGGGAAAGGCATTGACATGGTATAGGCTATGTGATGATACTGAAACATGGGATTGGAACCGGTTGATGCTGGAATTTCACCAGAAATTTTATCCTATGCATTTGGTTCATCGTGATCGGAATTATATATATAATTTTTGGCCTCGTGAAGGAGAAAGTATCGTTCAAGCTTGGGGGAGGCTTATGTATATGTTGCATACATGCCCCAATCATGAGCTCTCAAGAGAAATAATTATTCAGAACTTTTATGCTCGGCTTTCTCATAATGATCAATCCATGCTCGATACTTCTTCTGCTAGTTCCTTTATGAAAAGAACTATTGAATTCAGATGGGATCTTTTGGAAAGAATTAAACGTAACTTTGAAGATTGGGAAATCGACAAAGGTAAAGTGTCAGGTATAAATCTTGAGTTTGATTGTGTTAAATCTTTTATGGAAACTGATGCTTTTCATAAGTTTAGTACTAAATATGGACTTGACTCTGAGATAGTAGCTACCTTTTGTGAATCTTTAGCTGCTCATGTTGATCTCCCTAAAGAGAAATGGTTTAAATATCATCCACCTATCGAATTAAATGAAGAACCCGCTATTGTTAAAGAAAAAATAATTGTTTACAATGTTGATCCAGTTGTGCCCACTGCTTATATTGAGAAACCTCCTTCCCCTGTTAGGATTAAGGAACATGCTAAAGCTTCAACTGTGGTTAACAAAAGTAATGTAAGAACACCTAGACCCTCTGAACAAATTAAAGCTGAATCTAATATTGCAATGGTTAAAGATCTTTTGGTTGATGATGTTGATGGGCATGTTATTTACTTTTGTGATGAGGCTGCTAGAATTGCCAAACCTGTTAGAAATGAACAAGATATGCTAGATAAGAACAAGCCTGTAGTTGGCATGCCTGTTGTTTCTATTAAGATTGGAGATCATTGCTATTATGGTTTGTGTGATATGGGTGCTAGTGTTAGTGCTATTCCGTTTTCTTTATACCTAGAAGTAATGCATGATATTGTACCTTTTGAGATTGAAGATATTGATGTTGAAGTCTTATCTGGTAAAATCAAATACCCTACTGATTTCCTTGTACTTGGTTCACAACAAGATAATTTTTGTCCCATTATATTTGGTAGACCTTTCTTGAATACCGTTAATGCTGATATTGATTGTGTTAAAGAGAAAGTTAGAGTTAAGTTTGGTGATATATCTCATGAATTTAATTTCTCTAAATTTAGTAGACAACTTCATGATAAAGAATTACCCAATAAAGATGAAATTATAGGTCTTGGTTCTATTGTTGTGCCTCCTACTGATCCTCTAGAACAATATTTGCTAGACCATAAAAATGATATGCATATGAATGAAAGAAATAAAATAGATGAGTTGTTCTTTAAGCAAGCACCTATCCTTAAACATAATTTGCCTGTTGAAACTTTGGAAGATCCTCTTCCACCGAAGAGTGATCATGTGTTTGAATTAAAGCAATTACCTGAAACACTTAAGTATGCTTACCTTGATGAAAAGAAGATATATCTTGTTATTATTAGTGCTAACCTTTCAGAGCATGAAGAAAAGAGATTTCTTAAAACTCTGAAGAAGCACCGTGCCGCTATTGGATATACTCTCGATGATCTTAAGGGCATTAGTCCCACCTTATGTCAGCATAAATTCATATGGAGCCAGATGCTAAACCCGTTGTTGATCATCAAAGAAGGTTGAATCCTAAAATGAAGGATGTGGTAAGAACTGAAATATTAAAGCTTCTTGAGGCAGGTATAATTTATCCAATAGCTGATAGTAGATGGGTAAGTCTTGTTCATTGTGTTCCTAAGAAAGGAGGTATTACCATTGTTCCTAATGATAAAAATGAACTTATTCCACAAAGAATTGTAACTGGTTATAGGATGGTAATTGATTTTAAAAAATTAAACAAAGCTACTAGGAAAGATCATTACCCCTTAACTTTTATTGATCAAATTTTAGAAAGATTTTCTAAGCATACACACTTTTGCTTCCTAGATGGTTATTCTGGTTTTTCTCAAATACCTGTTTCACCTGAAGATCAAGAGAAAACCACCTTTACTTGTCCTTTTGGAACCTATGCTTATCGTCGTATGCCTTTTGGTTTATGTAATGCACCTGCTACCTTTCAAAGATGTATGACTGCTATATTCTCTGACTTTTGTGAAAAGATTGTTGAGGTTTTCATGGATGATTTCTCTGTTTACGGAACTTCTTTTGATGATTGCTTGAGCAACCTTGATCGAGTTTTGCAGAGATGTGAAGAAACTAATCTTGTCTTGAACTGGGAGAAGTTCCACTTTATGGTGAATGAAGGTATAGTCCTTGGACATAAAATTTCTGAAAGAGTTATTGAAGTTGATAAAGCTAAAGTTGATGCTATTGAGAAAATGCCATGTCCTAAAGATATCTAAGGTATAAGAAGTTTCCTCGGTCATGCTGATTTCTATAGAAGGTTTATAAAAGACTTCTCTAAAATTTCTAGGCCTCTTACTAATCTTTTGTAAAAAGATGTTCCATTCGTTTTTGATGATGATTGTGTATAAGCCTTTGAAATACTTAAGAAAGCCTTAACTTCTGCACCTATTGTTCAACAACCTGATTGGAACCTACCCTTTGAAATTATGTGTGATGCTAGCGATTATGCTGTTGGTGCTGTTCTAAGACAAAGAGTTGATAATAAATTGAATGTTATTCATTATGCCAGTAAAACTCTAAACAGTGCTCAAAGGAATTATGCTACTACTGAGAAAGAATTTTTAGCAGTTGTGTTTGCATGTGATAAATTTAGATCTTATATTGTTGATTCCAAAGTTACTATTCACACTGATCATGCTGCTATTAAATATCTTATGGAAAAGAAAGATGCTAAACCTAGACTTATTAGGTGGGTCCTTTTGCTACAAGAATTTGATTTGCATATTATTGATAGAAAGGGAGCTGAGAATCCCGTAGCAGATAATTTGTCTAGAATGGAAAATGTTCTCGATGACCCACTTCCTATTAATAATGATTTCCCTGATGAACAATTAGCTGTGATAAATGCTTCTCGTAACACTCCTTGGTATGCAGACTATGCTAATTACATTGTTGCTAAATATATACCACCTAGCTTCACATACCAACAAAAGAAAAAGTTCTTCTTTCATTTAAGGCATTACTTTTGGGATGACCCACATTTATATAAGGAAGGAGTAGATGGTATTATTAGACGTTGTGTACCTGAGCATGAACAGGAACAAATCCTACGGAAGTGTCACTCTGAGGCATATGGAGGACACTATGCGGGAGATAGAACTGCACACAAGGTATTACAATCTGGTTTTTATTGGCCTACTCTCTTCAAAGATGCACGTAAGTTTGTCCTTTCTTGTGATGAATGTCAAAGAATTGATAATGTTGGTAGACGTCAGGAAATGCCTATGAATTATTCACTTGTTATTGAACCATTTGATGTTTGGGGTTTTGATTATATGGGACATTTTCCTAAATCCAACGGGTATACTCATATTTTAGTTGTTGTTGATTACGTTACGAAGTGGGTAGAAGCTATTCCAACTAGTAGTGCTGATCATAACACTTCTATTAAAATGCTTAAAGAAGTTATATTTCCGAAGTTTGGAGTCCCAGATACTTGATGACTGATGGTGGCTCACATTTTATTAATGGTGCTTTCCGTAAATTGCTTGCTAAATATGATGTTAATCATAGAATTACATCTCCTTATCATCCTTAGTCTAGTGGTCAAGTTGAATTGATTAATAGAGAAATAAAATTAATTTTGCAAAAGACCGTTAATAGATCCAGGAAAAATTGGTCTAAGAAACTTGATGATGCATTATGGGCTTACAGAACTGCTTATAAAAACCCTATGGGTATGTCTCCCTATAAAATGGTCTATGGAAAAGCGTGTCATTTACCTCTTGAGTTAGAACATAAAGCATATTGGGCATTTAAAGAACTTAACTATGATTTTAAACTTGCCGGTGAAAAGAGGTTATTTGATATTAGCTCTCTAGATGAATGGAGAACACAAGCTTATGAAAATGCTAAGTTATTTAAAGAAAAGGTCAAAAGATGGCATGATAAAAGAATCCAAAAATGGGAATTTAAAGTGGGTGAGCAAGTTCTATTGTACAACTCTCGTTTCAGATTTTTTGCAGGAAAATCCCTCTCCAAATGGGAAGGACCATATATCATCGAAGAAGTTTACTACTCCGGAGCCATCAAAATAAACAACTCCAAAGGCAATAATCTGAGAGTGGTGAATGGACAAAGAATTAAGCATTATATCTCAGGTACTCCCATTAATGTTGAAACTAATATTATTCAGACAAGGACACTGGAGGAACACATCAAAGAGTCCTTCCGGAACGCTCCAGAACCCTGAAAAGGGGTAGGTATGTGATACGGTAAGTAAACCGACTCCAAAAATTTCATAAAAAATATTTCTGTCCATTTTGAAATATTAGAAAAATTACAAAAATAAGAAAAAGCCGAGGGGACCCACGAGCCGCCCACAAGGCAATAGGGCGCGACCCCCCCGGGGCGCGCCGTGATGCCTTGTGGGCCCCTCGTGTGCCCTCCCAACTCCGTTTTCCTCTCGTATGTTTGTTTTGCAAGATAAAAATTCTTTATATATACTCACGGGTGTTTTGACCACCGCATCGCAAGTTTCTCTTCTGTTCTTGTTTTGGACTGTTTTCTGTCAGATTTTAAAGCCAGGCATCATGTATTCCTCCTCCTCCAACAACGTGGGAGACAATGCTTGGCTGCTGCAGATGGAACTCGGGAGAGAAGGAGAGGAAGAGGTTACCATGGAAAAAGATGATGGAGATTCGCTGGAGGTGCAGCCCCCTGCTTCAGAGAGGGGTACCCTTGCCGACATCTCCACAATGCCAAATCCTCATCAAGCTATGAGAAGCACTACCAGCCATGGGAATCCAGAGGTACAAGATGGGCTTCCTCCAAGGAGGCCCTTACACAGGTTACATCGGAACAACTTTCATAATTTGGTCCACAATTATGAGGTCGAGAACACTCCTCGTATGCACATACCTTCCAATTGGGATATCTCCCATCCAAGTGAGAATGATGCAGGAAAGGGCTCATGGTGGCCGGAAAATAAACATATTATGGTTGAAGTGCAAAAGAATGCCACCGCGATTCAACAGTTGCTTCGGGAGGTCCAGAGCTTGAAGGATATCTTACTAAATATTTTGAAGGACAAGCCCATCACTTCATCACCACCATCATCGAAGAAGGAGACTTGAGTACATGGGTATGGGCACCACCCTTGGCTTGTGCCAAGCTTTGGGGAGGTGCCCGGTATCGTATCACCATCACTTTTATCATTATTATCTATCTTAGTTCGATCCTTAGTTATTTCATGATTTAGAAGAATAAAATTTTAGTATGATCTAGTTTCGAGTGCTTGCTTTGTGGTCTATCTGTCTATGTAATCGTGTGGGGAAGTTATATAATAAAGAGTAGTTTGAGTTGAGTGTTTTGCTTTCTTTGATCCAATATTGGAAATAAAATAAAGAGAATAAAAAGTAAGATCATATGGTAATCCCATGGGGAGTGATGACTTCACATAAAAGAAGTATAATTGATAAAACTTGTTGGAATTTGACAAACATAGTATTGGTCATTGTTGCAATTCATGAAAAAATAATAAAGGAAGAGGGGTCTCACATATAAATACACTATCTTGGACATCTTTTATGATTGTGAGTCCCCATTAAATATTCTATGTCAATTAGTCGACGTTGGACAAGGAAGACAACGTAATAAGTTATGTTTGCTTATATTCACATAGAAGTTATATTGTTTTGGATCCTCTAACATATGGGGCTTGCCCCCTATCTTTTGCTAGCCAAAAATTCCGTACTAAGTAGAGATACTACTTGTGCATCCAAAAACCCTTAAACCCAGTTTCATGTCATGAGAGTCCACTATATCTACCTATGGGTTGAATAAGATCCTTCAAGTAAGTTGTCATCGGTGCAAAGCAATAAAAATTGCTCCTAAATATGTATGATCTTTTATTGTAAGGGAAAATAAGCTTTGTACGATCTTGTGATGGTGAAGAAATAAAAGCGATAGACTGCATAATAAAGGTCGCTATCAAGTGACGTTCCTTTACATTAAGAGCTTGCACATCCAAAAATAAAAAGCGCATGAAAACCTCTGCTTCCCTCTGCGAAGGGCCTATCTTTTACTTTATGTATTTACTTGTAGGAGATATGCCCTAGAGGCAATAATAAATGTTATTATTTATCCCCATGTTGGTAATTAAGTTTATATTCCATGCTATAACTGCTATGGTTCTCGAGTCTACAATAACCACGAGGCTCGGAGGAAGACTCATATGCACGTGTGGAATAATAAACGGTAAAATGTATTCCTAGTCTGGCCTCTAAGACTAGCTCAAGTGTTGCATGATGGTTCTGTTTTCCTGATCATGGGCATGACTATGCCGGCAACTTTGAGGGCACAATGTTAGTAGAACCTTGTGGTTGAATCGACCCGAATTGATGTTATACTATGAGATACATTTGTCACAAGTTAATGGTCAATAACAGAGAGAAAGTTTACGTTTGCATAATTCCTTAGACCATGAGAGTATCGAGTTTCTTCATGCTTGATTCATGAACTTTGGGGTTTGTTAAACGTCATTCGTAACTGGGTGGCTATTACGGCGGCTTACGAGTTCATGGGAAAGTATGTCAAGTAACTTGATAGCTCAAGATTGGGATTTGCTCCTCCGACAATGGAGAGATACCTCTGGGCCCTCTCGGTGTTACGATATCCACCATCGTCTGGCCAGACACAATGTGATTTGATCACAGGGATGCCGGAACACGGGAACGAGAAAAGAGAACAAAACCGGTAACGAGGTAACTGGCATAGTGGACAAGTTGTTGATCCACGGGGATGCCAATAAATCCCACCTCGGGTATTTGTAACATATCGCGAAGCAATAGGAATAGCACACGACAACGGGAGGTTCACTCGAATATTTATTCGTGTGGGTATAGGGGTCAATATGGGTGTCCACGGCTCCGATGTTGATCATTGATCGGAAAGAGTTCCAGTCAAGTCTATGCTTCACCGAACCTATAGGGTCACACGCTTAAGGGTCATCTATCTGCTGAATTCCAGACAGGGAGTCTGCGAGAAAGTCACCGAAAAAGTTTCAGAGACAACGGAAAAGTTTCGGAGAGAGAGCACCGGAATAGTTTCGGTAAAACTGAAAAATTGTTTCAGGGTATACCATTGAGTCAAATTGGTTTCGGCACACGTCTGGAAATTCTTGGAGGGTGCCAGAATTGTTCTGGAAACTTCTGGGATTTTTTCGGGATAAAAACCGGAAATGTTCCGGAGCTGCCGGAACCGGTTTGGTTGCTTTTCGCAGATGAAAATCACTAATCCGGAATTGTTTCGGAACACGTCCAAAATCATTTTAGTGGGTACTGGAATTATTCTAAGACCCACAGAAATATTTTCGGATTTAACGGTCGCGGAAAAATGTTTCCGTGAATAGTGAAAGTGCTTTTTGGGTGGCTTCTTGGAGAAGCCACCTTGAGGGCCTTTTGGTATTTTTCCCCTTGGCTTCTTGGAGAAGCCACCCTTGGGCTTGGCCTATAAATAGGGGTGGAGGGGGCTGCCTAAAGACTCACTCTTTCTCACATACACATGCCATTGCAATGATCTGGCTTCTTCTCTCCCTCCCCACGAAATAGTTTCGTAGAGCCGAAAGGCTGTCTGGGTTCCGGTGGGAACTAGTTCTGGACGGCGAAGCCCTGCCGGATAGATGACACCATATGTGTGCAACCCCGTAGAGAGGTCATAGGTTCGATCTTTTTGCCTGAGGGGCTGTTCGAGAGTGCCTCCCGAAGGGCTGTCCGAGTGACCGTCCGAGTTTCGAGTGTCCTCCTGAAGGGCTGTCCGAGTGACCGTCCGAGTTTCGAGCGTCCTCCCGAAGGGCTGTCCGTGACATCGTCTGAGGGACTGTCCGACTGCCTCCCGGAGGGCTGTCCGAGGGGCAGACGGCGGAGAACATCCTCGTGGTTGGGAGGTTGGAAAATCCTAGTTGTGGGGATCTGCACCGCCGATCATCATCGACTCTACTTTCGCTGCGGTACGAGTCGGTAACGAAAAGATCAAACCTTGTATGCAGTCTCCATAGTGGTCCTGGGCTGGTGCGTAGGTCGGAAAATTTTTGTTTTCTGCTGCGTTCCCTTACAGTGGCATCATGAGCCGTGCTATGCGTAGATGCAGGTTACGATCTAGAATACATAGAGATGTATGGGTGTTGCACAATATAATTTGTAGTAGATGATTTCTACTGCTGATAATTATTTGTGCGGGTAGCAGATGAAATCTGTTACCCGATTTTCTTGTTGCTTCCCTGGAATTTGGATATTTCTGATCTTGATAACAGCATGGTGGAGTTTCAAAGTTCTGGCAATCCGCGATCCTGATTGATCAACGAAGTGCTAACAGTTCGTTGAATTCCACCATAGTTAGAGAGAAAGATGAAATTTCGCAGACAAAAGGGCAATGCAGATATGATCTGCACGGGGGTCATGCATATGACGAAGTTCAGTATGGGGCTCAAGATTTTATTATCTCGTGTTTCATACACCCCGCATTGAATAATCATACTTGATGATGGACGTTGGTAGCTTCGGTTTGCTTCGAAACCTTAGAAGCCACGTAAAACAAATTTTGCATAAACCAATTAGAGGCGTCTAACTTGGGTTTGCAGGATGACATAAGATGTGCATGTGATGTGGTATAGCGGTTCTCATATTAATTTGATTATGTATGAGATGACTATATGATGTAAAATTAACATGACCTGCGTGTCATGATTCGGCATGATGGCTGGAGCCATATGATTGTCACTTTAATGACCTGCGTGTCAACCTTTTGTAATGCACTTATTTAATTAGCTATAGAGATAGCAATATTATCTGGTGCATCGACAAGGTGGTGGCAATCTTCGCAAAGGTGAACACCGACACGAATGCCGAAGACGAAGAAATTAACTACTTCTCCGTCAGAAAGGGCTATACCATATCATGCTATTATGAATTGCCTGAGATGTTCATCCCTTTGATGCACCCTTCTTGATTGCGCGGTAGTCGCTTTTTATTAGGGTGATCTCTCACTTAAAATATCAAGTAGTTAGTGTTCTCCTAAGTGTAGCACCGTCACAGCATCTTTCCTTTCGGGGTGCGCCATGATCTATATGGGTACGAACGATTGTACGGGTGTAAGGCGGGTGAGGTCAGACCTCGCAGCGAGATCACTTGGTTATCTTGACGTTCATGGCAGGATCATCCTGGGCTCGGAACACACGCATCGAAAGATGAACAGGAGTCACATAGAGATGTGATCGGCAAGTTTGCCTACCGATTGAAGTTGGCGCCATCAGTGTTCATCTCGAACAATGGCGTTGAATGGAAATGCGGATCTTGCATCACTCACAATCAATTATGAGAGATATTGATTTGAGTGGGAGCGCACTATAGAATTAACTTGTTTAATTCTCAGTGCGATTAATTATGAACATTGTCTAAGTGTGATTTGCATAATAGTTGTAGAATAAAGGCTCGCGTTTCCACCTTCCCTATTAAAATTGAATAGCTGTTATATATCTGGTTAAAACTTTACGATTGGTAACGTAATATGAGGATTGTCCTCAAGAGTGCCGAGAAGGACTTTGTCCTATCGCATGCTTTTGGTATTCTCCCGCTAATGCTATGGATAATGTGACTCTCGTCCTTCGATCCAAAAGCTAGAATTCCGTTACGGTCAAGTGCAAAATGTTTGCTTCCATGAGACCCGAACTTCAAAAGTTTGGGATAGCTATGTGATATTCATGGAACTGAAAATTAGTTTCAGATACAAACAAAGGCTAGAAGATATGGGATATCCAAAGCAATGTTTGTTTTGCAAATTATTAGTAAAGTGTTTACTATGCATTTGACTGATAAGAGAGGGATCCAGAAGAACGCCTGTCATATGATGAAAGGTGAATAAAACAAACAACTTAAAGAGAAAGGAAATGTCCAAAGGGTGTTAGTGTGACTTACACACCTAGGAAGTCCGAGGCTAACGCCACTCTTAAGTTAGGTGCTTCTTCTGAGAGTAGGAGAAATACTAAAAGTTAAATTGTTAGAAGTATAAAGGCACAAAGAGAGAAGACTGAAATATCCAGCTCATGTATGAATGTCATACAAGTTATTGATCTATAAAAGGATGGTCAAAGATATAATTCTTGGGAATTATGATTAGACATGTTAATCACTAATTCTTGGGTATTGTGAGTTGATCACAGAGATACCCGCTCGATTGCATTCTGTTGCGACTCGATGCAAGAACTACTACGGCCTAAAGGACTTGCCGGGAATGAGGTTTAGATACGCGCTGGGAACATAGTAAATGTTACTATACCTTCCATCGGTGTATTACCGTCTGTATTTATTTTCATAATTCATTTGGAGTTTCATACACTCTATCCCATTGCATAAAGTATCTTGCAAGAAGGTTGTTTATAAGAGAACTTTTGATGTTCGGTGTTATGAATAACATAAGGGACATACTTTCATTATGAATGAGATGTATGTTATGAATATAGATAATAATATATTACCTCTGTGTTTACTTTCATAATTCATTTTAGAGTTTTATACACTCTAGCCCATTGCATAATGGTTGTTGCAAGAGGGTTGTTCATAAAAGAACAATTGTTGTTCGGTATTATGAATAACAGGGCCATGCTTCCATCAAGGATGAGATGTATGTTATGAATATTGATGGTAATATGATACATCCATAACACTGACGCTCAATGTCGCAAGACTAAAATAATACCACATAAGTGTGGCACTGCATTTGGTCACATTAGAGAAATCCGCATGGAGAAATTCCATTATGATGGATTTTTGAAGTCATTTGATTATGAATCATCTGACACTTGCAACTTTCCTCAGAAAAGTGAAGTGACTGAAATACCGTTCACAGGCCATAAGGAACGAGCAACGAACTTGTTGGTGATCATACATTTTCATGTATGTAGTCCGATAAAGGTTATTGCTAGCAGTGGATTTGTCTATCTTGAAAAATGACTCAAGTAGATATATGGATATTTGCTTGATGAGACATAAGTCTGGATCTTTTGAAATCATTCGAAAGGTTTTCAATATGAAGTAGAAATTATTGTAACAAGAAAATTATGTTTCTGTAATTTGATTGCGGAAAGGAATATTTGAGTTACAAGTTTAGCGAATGTCTGATGAGTTGTGAAAAGAGTTTCATAACTTAGAGCTCACGGGGCACCACTGTGAGTGGAATATCCGTGAAGATGTAATCAAACCATTTATGACATGGTAAGATCAAAGATGACATAAATCAATTTGCCATTATCCCTTTTAAAAGTAATGCTTTAGAGACTGCAGCTTTTACACTGAAAAGAGCACCATCAGATCTGTTGAAATGACGCCATGGTATGGTAACCCCAACCATGTTATGTCTTTTCTTAACATTTGGAATATGGGGCTTGTGTAAAATATTTACAAACCTATTCCAAATCAGACAAGTGCTACTTTGTAGGTTGTCCCAAATTCTTGGGTATTCCTCCCTCACTATACCGAGGCAAAAAGGTTTGCCACAAAGAACGGTATGATTTTGTAGAAAATGGTTCTTACAAAAAGGTGAGTGGGAGGACAGTGCAACTCGACGAAATAATAGTATCTTCGTCATCAGTTCAAAGAAAAGAAACCTTGGAAGTAATTCCAGAGTTTCCTACTGCGACTGATACGGAAGCCTCTACATGAGATGTATGGACTTCGGTCGAACTTGCAACTGAACCACGTAGGCAAAACTCGTGCAAACCTCTCAGAAGCTGAAAATATGGGTGTCCACGGCTCCGATGTTGATCATTGATCGGAAAGAGTTCCGGTCATGTCTATGCTTCACCGAACCTATAGGGTCACATGCTTAAGGGTCATCTATCTGCTGAATACTAGACAGGGAGTCTGAGAGAAAGTCACCGGAAAAGTTTCGGAGACTGCGGAAAAGTTCCGGAGAGAGAGCACCGGAATAGTTTCGGTAAAACTGAAAAGTTGTTTTAGGGTATACCATTAAGTCAAATTGGTTTCGGCACAGGCTTGGAAATTCTTGGAGGGTGCCAGAATTGTTCTGGGAATTTCCGGGATTTTTCGGAGAAAAAACCCGGAAATGTTCCGGAGCTGCCGGAACCGCTTTGGTTGCTTTTCGCAGATGAAAATCACTAATCCGGAATTGTTTCGGAACGCGTCCAAAATCATTTTAGTGGGTGCTGGAATTATTCTAAGACCCACAAAAATATTTTCAGATTTAACGGTCGCGGAAAAATGTTTCCGTGAATAGTGAAAGTGCTTTTTGGGTGGCTTCTTGGAGAAGCCACCTTGAGGGCCTTTTGGTATTTTCCCCCTTGGCTTCTTGGAGAAGCCACCCTTGGGCTTGGCCTATAAATAGGGGTGGAGGGGGCTGTCTAAAGACACACTCTTTCTCAAGATACACAAGCCATGCATGATCTGGCCTTCTTCTCTCCCTCCCCGTGAAATAGTTTCGCAGAGCCGAAAGGTTGTCTGGGTTCCGGTGGGAACTAGTTCTGGACGGCGAAGCCCTGCCGGATAGATGACACCGTATGTGTGCAACCCCGTAGAGAGGTCGTAGGTTCGATCTTTTTGCCCGAGGGGCTGTTCGAGGGTCCTCCCGAAGGGCTGTCCGAGTTACTGTCCGAGTGACCCGCCCGAAGGGCTGTCCGTGAGGCCTCCCGGAGGGCTGTCCGAGGATCCGTCCGGTGGGACTATCCGAAGGACTGTCCAGAGGCCTCCCGGAGGGCTGTCCGAGGATCCGTCCGGTGGGACTATCCGAAGGACTATCCAGAGGCCTCCCGGAGGGCTGTCCGAGGATCCGTCCGGTGGGACTATCCGAGGGACTGTCCAGAGGCCTCCCGAAGGGCTGTCCGAGGATCCGTCCGGTGGGACTATCCGAGGGACTGTCCCGAGGCCTCCCGAAGGGCTGCACGAAGGACCGTCCGGTGAGCTGACGAGGGAGTACATCCTCGCGGTTGGGAGGTTGTAAAATCCTAGCTGCGGGGATCTGCACCGCGGATCGTCATCGACTCTACATCCGCTGCGCTACGAGTCGGTAACGAAAAAGATCAAACCTTGTATGCAGTCTCCATAGTGGTCCTAGGCTGGTGCGTAGGTCAGAAAATTTTTGTTTTCTGCTGCGTTCCCCTACACCAGAGCAGTCCCCGACCGACGCCTTCAGGAAGGAACACGACACCAAGGTGCCATCGTCGCCCAAACAGAGGAACAGAGGCTTTCGCCTGCGCTCATGGCAGAGGTGGGAGGAGCAGGATCCACACCGAAGCCTCCAGGAAGGGAATCGGTGCCGAGGGGCGTCGACTTTGGTGCGGGCGCCACGTCGGCCTGGAGTTTCCCCCGGATCCATGCCCACCCGCCAGATCCGTCCAGGCAGCACCGATAAACGTCGACCGCACTCGCCAAGTACAGTAGCCAGCACGAACCGGAGCAGATCGAGTCGGAGACGACGCTTCCCATGGAACTCCGGCCGTCCATCGAGGAGCCGCCGCAGCGCCGCCGCCTCCACGCCGCCCACGCAGTCGTGGAAGGCCACCCATCTGCACCCACCGGTGCCGCCCGCTAGGCAAACCGGACCGCGCGCCACCGATCAAGGCCACCGCCCCGAGATCCAATCTGCCAGCCGCCACCGCGCCATGAGAGCCAGAGCCCACCATGCCTGCGTCCGCGCACCGCACGCGCTCTCGCTCGCCGCGCAGCCCCGGCGCAAGCTCGCCACGGCGACCACGCGCTCCCACGGCAGACGCCCCGCAATGCCTGAGCTCTGCGAGAGGGAGAACCGGAGTGCCCTGCCGCCGCCGATGCTGCGCGGGCTTTGCCCGGCGGCGGTGAGGGGAGGGAGATCTGGCGAGGAGGGAGTTCGCCCGGCGGCTAGGGTTCCGCCCGGGTCGCCCGCGGGGTGTGCGACACGGGAGCTGCGGGGTGTTTCTCCTTGTGCCTCCCGGGAAGGACATCATGACTAGCTTTATTAAATTACGGAATGATGTTTGCATCATCCACCAAATTGGTTAGTATGACATTGGGGGGATCACCATCTTGAATACAAGAATTCTTATCATGAAAACTAAATTGAGGTAAGGCGCTAGAACAGACTGGCCCGCAGGCTTCCAACCTAACACCGCTTTGCTACTTTTCGAAAGAGGAGGTCATGAGCCACATTATTTGCTTTGTCTTCTACAATGCATAAATCCACCTTCCCAATTTATGAAGCCAAATCAACACATTATGCATAGATAGCCGCTGCCATGTCCCACCATTGAGTTTGTCCGGTGCAAAAATTGGTAATCCCCATAGAGTCTGACTAGCAGGGGAAAGGCGCGGCGGCACGCCGCGCCCGTGATAGTGCCAATGCGAATGTCTGTTGTTGTATAAGTAGTATCTTATTTTGTTCGTGTTTGTGTTTTGTTTTTGGTAGTTCGCTGCGTTGATAATGACCAGTTCACGGCATTTGGTAACACAATCTCTTTGTTTCTTTTTTCTTGGAAAACAATCGTTTCATCACTTCGGAGTTGCTACATAGAAGTAGCAAATGTGGAGTTGCTACACAGAGGAGCAAATGTGTGCACCAAGTACTGTCAGAAAGAAGGCTGCTTCTATCCAATGCCTTTCTCACCAACAATATTTATGTAGGACTCCACAAGAACAGTCAAGACCCAGTGTAAACAGACAAATTTGTTCATTGAATTGGATTCCTTCAGAACAGCATAAAAATGCAGTTAGGAGTTCATATCAGGTTGATATGGTAGAAAAGTACGACTATCTAGCAAAGCCTTTGAAAATCCAATCAGCGTCTATATTAAACTCAACTCCTCAGTAATTCTAAAAGCTCCCTTGTTCTTACCTATGGTCAGAGAAGGTTTCGTCTTGACGGAAACAGTATAGTTTGGAGAGTGAGCATGGATGTGACACCATTAGTACTGATAGATATGTTGAGTAAGAGACATCTGAGATAGATTGCATAGATATTTTGTTTACCATTGTCAAGGATAAATTATTCCATCAGTAACCGTTTTGGAAAATCTTCATCTACAAATGAAAATAATTGAAGGTTAAGCGAAAAATCAATATGCATTGTTCGATCAACAAAATTGGTAATTTGTGCTGATAAATGTATTCAAAGAGAACTTATTCAAAACTACGTACCAATTGGTTATGCATACAGCCGAGTCCTAGCACAAAATTTTGAAGAATACATGATTATCCATCTCTAGATAATAAGCAAATGCCCAAGATATGTGTGAAATTGCTTATAAGGCCGTAAATTAAATAGTATGTGCACACAACTCCAGCATAATAAAAAATAAGCTACTCTAGAACAGAACTTTGAGCCAGTAAAAGTTTATAAGCTTTCACACTCCATGATAAGCAAATTTTAACTAAAACTTATGGGTGTTCCCAAGTACAACCATTGTGCAGAAAAAATATCATTTATTTTCTCACAAAATCTTTAATGCCCTTTTATTTATAACTTCAAAAATAACAATATGGCAAAATTGGATCTTCCTTAAATCACAGAAAAGTTGTGTTTGATGACCTTGTAAGTGAGAACCTATGGATCTCATATCAAAAACAATATGCATTTAAGCTACTTTTAACTTGATTTTCCAAGAGAGCATATAAATCCTAGACTAAACAATTTTTGCTACAATCATATTTAAAAGTGAAATTGCAACTGAAGACACAATGTGAGTGCACCAAAAAACAGGTCAACAAACTTGAGAAAAAAAAGGAACTGTAGGAAGTAATTCTTCCCCAGTATCATTTTTTTAAAAGAAATCATAGAAAGGGATATAAATAGAGAAGGGCATGTAGAACAAAATCCGCAGATTTCCACCGCCATGTGTCATGTGCCTTCATGTATTGTAGTTTGTGTTTGGCATTAGTAGTAGTTTATTGTGTCTTGTTAGATGGCGTGAGAACAATATGATAGATAACGTGGAAAAAAATCAACCTGTAATGGGGAAAAACAATGCATATTTGTGCAAGACAATGAAAACTCACATGTAGTATGAAACATTTGAAAACGTCAAGAGCCTAAAACAACACCAGTCGTAAAATGTAGCACAGAAATGTTTCAATATCATCTGTAGTTTAGAGCACAACCCTTTTTGTCCTGTCTAAGACCTACATTTGTTCATATAATTGTATTAACACAAGGTAGGTACATGGAACAGTTCGCTGGAGTATTTACATTGGCTATAAAAAATCATAGATATGCATAATGTAATTCTTTGTTCAGCTTCGTTTGATCCACAAAATGGAGCTTCATAAACTATTCAAGGAGAGCATGACGATCACAATATACCGAATCTTTATCAGTAAGATGATCTTATCTGAGATATATCGGACTGATGGGGAAAAATCATGTACTTAAAAAGTTTAGTAGGCCAACTCTGAACTGTTTCTCGGAAGTGTACAACACCGAAAAGAGGAAGTCCAAACATATGGAGCCAATTAACCCAAATGAAAATGAATCCTTGAATCAAAGCATGCAGGTTCAGATCCAAATGATCGAGTTTATTTAGAATAAAAATAAAAGTAAAGCAGAAAATAGGATAACCCGAGACACATACAGATTATAACAACTGATTTGTTTCTCATCTAGAACAATTGAAAGAGCAGATTGTTGTTTGAAATGGCTTCTAGATAGGTGGAATTTTAATCGATTTAGCTCAAGTTTACAACAAAGAACAATGTAAGCTGCATAAATATTCAGTGGTATAGACTGTGAAAATAATTATCTATTCCTTTTAAGGAAGAGTGCAATAAGACTGCATGCTAATAAAATTAGCTTATTGAGAATGACAGCATGCTTTCTTAATTGATGTAAAAAATGGAGAAATTAAATCACACTTGCAGTACATTTATGCAAAATAGGGTCTGAATCAGAGTTACCTAGTGTATAACTAACAATTGTAGGGGATAAAGCGGAGGGATTTCCTTTCACTCTACCAGAGCATACCTCTATGATACTGCTTCTTAGAATAACAACATGTGAGTACATGCATGGAAATAGAAGAGGCAACCTGGACTAACAAAACTCAGCTGCTACTATTTTTTGTATGAAACTGGTTGTGTTGCACTTCCGCGGTTATTCAGAGAAAAGACATCAAGAAAGAAACCTATTTAAATATCATGTATAGTGTAACACGCCTCCAACACCACACCACTTCATTGTAATGTATATACAGAACGCAAGCACTCTAAATCAAGCAACCAACAATTTTTAATTGTTTTCTTGTAAAGAAGGCTGGAGTAACTAAATTGGGGAAGTTTGCTTTATGACCATAACTAAACTCAATATGATAGGCTAGACCCTGCAAACATATGGATGTAATATGAGTGTGAGAAAGTGGCACTTTGAGATAAGTTAGGAAACAAAATATAAACTATCCGGAGACACACAAAATACATATATGTATACTATAATTAGTATGAGTAAAAGAAGAACAAATAATGCCTGGGATGGAAATTATGTACCGCTGTTTGACGATCTAGTCAACAAGTGTTCCGTGCAACGATGCTGCAACCAGGGCTGAACCGGCGGCTGTGCAGAGGGCACAAAGTGCACGGGGAAATTAACCCTAGGAGTCACCGGCCCCATCGCCGTCGCGCCTCCTTGGACATCCGTTGGCAAAACCCACCACGCTTGAACTTCTGCTGCGTCGTCGATGATCCGCAGAAGGCCGCCGAGACCCGCCTCGCCAGGAACAGAATGTGTAAATTTCCGATGTTGTAAACAACATGGGGATCAACCTTTTCTTCATAGAAATAAACAACAAATCAACAGATACTTGTACCAAATCGGATGATACTTCCGATAGCAGCAGGACCTCCACGCATGATACAGACCTCGCCGGCCATTGTACGCGCAACATAGCAGCAGGGTAAGGCGATGGCGAGGCTCATCACAAGAGACAGCGGCGAGGTCCACTTCGGACAGCTCCCCACGCCGCCGCCATGCCGGCGCTTCCTTCAGCCACTGCACCATGGCCGCTCTTCCCCCCATCCCACTCGCACCTCGTCACGCCTCCTTGATCCACAGGCGCAGCAACGGGAAGCTAGGGTGCCTCTTCGTGTCGGCATCCGAGGGTAACGCTGTTGAAGGCGAATGACAACACGGCAAGAACGGAGTGCAGCAAGGCCACCAATTCCAGATCGGGATGCAGGACCGGCGGGCCGCCGACTCCCATAGCCGGCGACGGAGAGATAGGGGGAGAGGCGTGCTGCTGAAAGAGGCGGAAGGAAAGGAAGCGAGAGAGGCCACAGATGCTGCGCCGCCGCTGCTCCTACTGCCCGCAGCTGCTGCGCTGCCGTGTTGGCTTTGCTTTTTTTTTTTTTTTTGAACAAGACAAAGGCGCTCAAGGCGCAACATTCATTCATTTATCTGCAGTTTACATGGGTAATGACATATCCCTGATTAGTAATGTCTGCAATGATTTGAATCAGGGGACAATGCCATTTTTTATGCTGAATATTACAACAGCTAATCCTAGAACTCTGTTCAGGAAATAAATTCTGAGACTGAGCTAACTTGGCTGCTACATGAGCCTCACAATTATGAGTCCTAGGAATATGAAACACCTGAACCTGTTTTGATGCAGTGTTATTACAGAAGTTCGTCAGAATGCTCCTTATTTGCCAGTGTCCATGTTGAGAATTAGGAGATCTTGTTGCTGCTGCTTTTGCAAGAGTAAGATTGTCCGTCAAAATGGCTGCTTGTTGAATATTTAGCTTGTTGATAAGGATTGCCGCTAGATTGATTCCATGTGCCTCTGCCTGAATTGCTGATTGTGAGTGTGCAATAGTCGTTGAGATTGTAGTTTCCATCTTTTGGTCTCTCTGATGTACCTGCAAAAAAATACCAATTCCTGTTCTTACACTTTCAATAGTGTCAGAATTTCTTAGTTCATGCCAGGCCGCATCTGTGTAAATTTTGACTGAAGCTGGAAGCATGGTGCTATCAATAGTAGTTCCCTGTCTCTGGTTTTCTTTCTCCTGAGAATTTATCCTGTGTTTTTCAGTGGTTAACCTTCCCTGTTCCGATGTCCCTACTTCCAAAGATAAGCTATTTGTGATAGCATGTGCTGCAAAAAAAATCTGGAAAGGAGACATGTCTTTTCTCTGGAAGAGCTTATCATTCCTGGCTTTCCATAAGCACCACATGAATGTAAAAATATTGCTCAAAGTAGCATAAGGGTGATCTGAACTAGCAAAACTCATAATAATGGAAGCTAGAGAATCTGAATTTTGAATTAGTAAATCAGATCTTATGTACCAAGGTTTGGCAAACCAGACTGCTCTAGCAAACGGACAAGTAAACAATATGTGCATATCATCTTCTTCCAACCCACATCTAGCACAATGGGTACTGATATGTTTAGAATGTTTACCTGCTCTTTTCCCCGTTGGCAGAGCTTTTCTAATTAGCCTCCAGGCAAAAGTTTGGATTCTTGGAGCAATATCTTTTGCTTTCCAAATTTGCTTAAGAAGTTCCTTAGTATTGTTTGCTAGAGCTCTAGGTTGTGGCTCCCCCTCTTCCCTCATCACCTGCAGACAAAGTTTGTATGCACTTTTTGTGTTGAATTTCCCTGTTGGAGTTAGTTTCCAGCACAAAGTATCATCATCTTCAGCTTGAATAATTGGAACCTGCTTCATAATGGCAGCTGTGTCTTGGTCAAATAGCATATCAATAAGATTGTGATTCCACATTTTGTGATTAGGAAGCCAAAGATCTTTAACTAGTGCCGGGTATTTAAAATCATTATTTTGGATAACAAGATGATCATAAATATTTTCCCATGAGTTGAACCAAGGAGAGCTCCAAAGAGAAATATTGCCTGTTGTAATCTGGAAAAAAGAATTGTTGATGAGCATAGGCCTAACTTTGATGATAGAAGTCCAAAAGGCAGATTTGGGTATGTTTGGGTTAGCTCTCCAAAGGGAAGAATCCGGGAAATATTTAGACTGCAAAACTTTTGAGATATGGCTATTAGGGTTTTCTGCTATCCTACAGGCAGCTGCAAGGATTAGGCTTTTGTTGGTGGCTTGCAAGTTTTTTATGCCTAAACCTCCTTCATTCTTAGGGGAGCAAATGTCTTTCCATGCCCTGAGGCATAGAGATCTCTCATTAGTTTCCTCTCTAACTCCTGCCCACCAGAAGTTTCTAATGATTGAAGTGAGTTTGGCTATGAACTTCTTGGGAAAAAGAATGTTGGACATGTAATATATAGGGATGGAAGCAAACACAGAATTTATAAGAGTGAGCCTACCGGCATGAGAAAGTTTGGTGGCCTTATAAGTAGGGAGTTTGGCTTTGAATTTATCAACGATAAAATTATAGGCGGAGGATCTATCTTTTGCTGACAGAATGAGAGGATGCCCTAGATGAATGAAGTTGTTATCAATGGAAACAACAGGGAAGATGTTTTTTATAGCTTGCTGAATGTTGCTGTCTACACCTTTGCTAAATAGAATTCCAGATTTATTCCAATTTGGGATCTGACCAGAACTAGCGCAAAAAGATTGAATGAGTTGACTCATAATTGTGGCTTCTTGAAGTGTAGCTTGGCCACAAACAAGAAGATCATCCGCAAACATGAGAGAGTGGATAGGGGGGCAGTTTGGTCCAAGGGAAATACCTGAAAGATGGTTATGTCTCATAGCTTCCTGCAAGGAGACAGATAATTCATTAATTGCAAGGACAAAGAGATATGGAGATAGTGGACAGCCTTGTCTTATGCCTCTGCTACTTTTGAATCTGGCATATTCTTGGCCATTAATGATAACGGAAAACACCGGAGTAGAAATGCAGGCATAAATGAGATTGATGAAATGGCCGTGTAGCCCTTTACGTGCCAAAGCATCGATAATAAATTTCCATTCTAGGCGATCAAAAGCTTTGGCAAGATCAATTTTAAGCATGAAAGCAGGAGTTTTCCAAGACTTGAGTGCAAAGGAGTGAGTGATTTCTTGAGCTATGATTGTATTGTTACTAATTCTCCTACCTTCAATAAATGCTTGTTGAGAGGGATGAATATAGTCAGAGAGATGTGGTTTCAGCCTGTTTGCAAGGGATTTAGCAATAATTTTGTAGACAACGTTACATAGACTTATAGGCCTATAATCTGCAGGAATATTGCAAACATGTTTTTTGGGAATCAAAGCAATGTTGGTATTATTGATGTGGCTGGGCATAACACCAGAATCATAAAACGGCCTTACCAGATTAGTGATGTCATCTCCTATCCAATCCCAAGCTGCTAGATAAAAGGCCACATTCAGTCCATCTGGGCCTGGAGATGCACTCACCCTCATTTCTTTTAGAATACTCCAAATTTCCTGCTTGTCTGGAATGCTATAAGTGTAATCTCCTTCATCAGTAGTTGTAGCCGTTTCTAAGTATGGCCTCCCTTGATCTGTTTTGTTAGTCCCAAAAATATCTTTGAAATAATCAACAAAGGTGTGAGCAATTTTTTCAGGGTTAAAATGAGTAATATTATTCTTGTCCTTGATTGAGACTATTTGATTTTTCCTCCTCCTTTTAAGAACAGCATGATGGAAAAACTTGGTATTCCTGTCCCCCATTATAGCCCAATACTTTTTTGCTCTCTGACTATAGTATTGAGTGAGTTTTGTCAAGTTTTCCTCATACCTGCAAACAAGGGAAGCCTCCAAATTGTGATCTTGCTCATGTACTGGCTTCAATTGGATATCTCTTATTTGCTCTTCCAATGAATTCAGCTCCTGGTTCAGTGGCTTTTTCTTCTTACACCATTTTTTCAGTGAGCCTGCAAGATGGTTAGTTCTAGCATAAAAAGGTCTATGAGCAGTACTACTACAGGCTACTTTAGCATGATCATGAAAGTCTTTTTCCATAAGCCACCAATTTTCAAATTTGAAACTTTGCAAAGGCTTCTTAAATTTACCTTCTGTGGATATGAGAATGGGAGCATGATCACTAATTGTAATAGGCAAATTGTAAACATTAGTGATAGGGTATAAAGCACACCATTCTGCATTTACCAAACATCTGTCAAGACGCTCAAAAGTTGGCATGGAAGTATAACGCTTGTTAGTCCAAGTATATGCTGGGCCGCTCTAACCCAAGTCAAAGAATCCACAGTTTTTGACGATGTTGCGAAAGGCACGCATACGACTAGTATTCACAGAGTGGGAGCTCTTGTCCATATCATACAGAAGGTCATTCATGTCTCCCATACAAACTATTGGCTTATTGGCATTATCATACACAAAAGATGCCACAAGGTCCCATATTTGGCTAGTTTGTCTATGGTACGGATCACCATAAATACAAACCAGTGCAAACTCCTCCTTACAAGCTACATTAACAATAGAGGCTAAGATAACATGGAAACTAGAGATATGTACATGAACTTGAAGGTCTTCACTCCACATCAGCCAAAGTCCTCCGGATCGACGATTGGAAGGAACTACAACACTGTTATCCATGTTAAAACGTTGATTCAGATCAGAAGATCTATATTTAGATGATTTAATTTCAGATATGAAAATAACTTGTGCTTTTGTCGCATGTATCAACCTAGCCAGGTAGCACATCTTGTTACTGTCGAGACCCTGACCCATACCTCGGCAGTTCCAGGCAATCATCCTCATGGCGCTCGTGGCGCCTTAAGGGCTGGCGCCATAGCCCCATCAATGTTTACATCACCTTCAAGATGAGTTTCTAGAACAGGAAGTGCATCACCATTGTCATCATTGTTAACTTGAACTTGTCTTTGGACCTGGGCTTCATTTCTAATGCCACTACAGCAAACATGAGCATCCATATCCATGTATTTGTCGGTAATTGTTGTAGGAGAGGAAAAAGCACCATATATAGACTCGCAAGGAGTAGCGCTAGAGGTTGGTGTAGGCGCTCTAATGGGTCATGGATCATAATCATCTCCTCTTAATGAATTCATCCTTGCTGGTGATCTATTGTTGCTAGTAGGATAGGGGTTACCATTTTTCCTCATATCTGATCTCCTGCCTGCGTACATATGAATCCTACTGCCCATTTTCTTGGAGGAATTATGGCAGTGCCTAATCGGGCCTCCAGACCCATTGAGAGGAAGCCATGAATCACTTGAGTTAAGATCTGCAGGTTCGCCAGGCTGGTGAATATCTGATCCTGATGTTCTACATCTAGGCTCCCCTCCCTGATTGCATCCAACAATTCGATCTCCAGATTCGGCAGGCTGTGGATTTTCAACATGACGGCCGAGTTGGATCGAGTCGCATTCCTCTGCTACTTGACCTCCAGCTCCATCTTGTGCACACCTTTTAGTAGCTGGAGTCTCTTGTAGTAGATATTGTGAAGGAGCTCTCTTTCCTGCCAGAGATAGTGCACTGATTAAATGGGAATGGATTTGCTCTGTGTTTGGATTTAACCTCTGAGCAGACTCATTAGTGCGATTGCTCTGAGCTACTATGTTGTCAATCTGTAGAAGTGGAGGATAGTGCTCATGCTGACTAGTATTATCTAAGGTTGAGGACGAATTGTTAAGCGGATCCCTTTGGACTAGAGCCGTCATATTCAGGTTGTTGTGTACTTGCTGCAATCCCATGCTTGTTCCATATATGTTTTTTCCTGCAGGGTTTGTGTCGCTCTGCATTCCTCTGAGGTTGTATATGGCAGTGTGTCCATTTTTTCCCCATGCAGGCCTCCAGTTTGGTTGTTTTCCGGTCTCTCTTCTGGATTATTCATACTCATTCTACTAGCTTCAATATGTTGTGCTATCACATTAATGCTATGCACTCCGGATCCTTGGCTTATGTTTCTTTGTCGCTGCAATCTCTCCGAAACCTGAAGATTTACTGCTTGTTGTGTTTGCGCCTGTTTCTCCTTCGCTGACTGATAATTTGCTGGCAAATAAAGAACTGATGTATTACTAGTTTTTCCTTGGATCGAGCTTTTCCCTTGAGCTTCATCACTGAACATTTTCTGAAACCTGCTTAGAACTGATGTACCTTCCTTTCTTGGCCTCATAGTTTGCTGAGGAATCAGACTGGGATCTAATAGCCATTCTCCAAATCTAACAAAAGGTATATCATTAACCGGCATGTTGTACTTGGTTCTTTCCATGATTAGTTCATTTCTGATAGGACAATGCTGGACATTATGAAACATGATACCACAGAACAAGCAAATTTTTCCTATCTTCTCATAATGCAAATAGACCATGGTTGTGGATTTGTCAGGCAGAGTAAGACTAATTTTATCTATCACCTTTTGCATAACCTTTAATTTTGCCATGCCCCAAATGTATTCTGTCCTGGAGAAGATCATATTGGTCTGAAGTGGATGGAACTCTAATGGTTCACCTACAGTTTGAAGAATGTCCTTTAAAAGCTTCAATGATCTAGCTTCCTTTGGTACTCCATAGGCTCTTACAGTGACATAGATATGATCAAATTTGTAATCCTCTCTTGTTTTGTCCTCATCATTAGGATCTACCCACTCTAGAAGTAAATTATCTGAACCCATCATCCACGGCTGGCGGGTAAAAACAAACATCATGTCCTCTTGAGTACTGAAATATGCCATGAATAGATTAGTAGATACCTGAGATATTGCATAAAAGTGTTGCCTCCAAGCTCTTGCCATTGCCTGACTGACAGTGTGTTCCGAAATCACCCTTGGGGATCCTGCTGTACATGCCACTTTCATCAGTAGCATGTAGGTCTCCTGAATCTCCTGATTTTGCTCTGCTTGACCAGCTTCCAGATTGCAAACTGCTGGTGCTGATAAACTCAATGCTTGCATATTGAGCTCCAGATCTGGTATTATCCTGGCTTGCTGGCTATGCTTCTGAAGAGATACATCACCAGGCGGATCTTCCTCTTCTTGAATACCCGGAACACAGTTAAGATCCATTCTCAGCGGAGCAGAACTGTCCTCCATAATCGAAACTCAACTCTCAAGGTTTCAATCGAGGAGCTGTCTGGACTCTGGAGTAATGGATTGAGAGATGATGGATCAGGAAGAGGCGAATGGATTTTAGGGATTGAGTTAATGGGATTGGATCCAAGCGGTGGGATTGAATCGAGACAGTGTTCTGGTTAGGACGCGAAAAGTGTAGAAACGGCAAGAAGCCACTCTCCACGTGGGAAAAGTCTAGTCTCACCCGTGTTGGTTTTGCTATTGTCGTGGTTGGAGGAAAGAGATAGGAGATGAGAGACAGATTTATTTATTGAGTTAATTACACTTATGGTACATAAAATTGTACTCGACGTACAGATTCATACATAAACTTAAAAAATAACACAAATTGGTCATACAACTTGTGTTTCAAGTACGATTTTGGTACATTTCCGTTAAAACAATGCACGCCAGCTGGCCCACGCTGCATACCTATGTGTGGGTCTCACATGTCGGTAGCATAGAAAAAAATAGACACATAATAAAAAAAACAATGCGTCCCAGCAAGATTCAAACTCATGACGTCTGTCTTTCACGCTTCAAGTGCTAGCCACTGCCCACTGGACCACCTGGTAATTAGTGTTTGTGTAACAGATAGACTTTATTTATACTCCTTAGAAATATAATTGATTTGAAGCCAACAACACGCTGCACGGGGGTTTTGAACAAGGTTTTTTTTTGTCTTGAGTTCGTTCTTTTTTCAGGAGAGAACGAAAAAACCGGTTTTCGGGAATATCGTAATTTTCAAGTGAATTTTGAATTCAAAAACTTTAGTGTAAGAATAAAATTCATTTAATCCCTATCTGACAAATTGTGTCTCTTGTTCTAGTGGTCAGCTTGCCATGTTTTTATAAAGGTGCGGATTCGAGAGATCGCTAACGCACCTCGTCCATTATTATTTTTAAAAGCATTATTCAATGCTAAAAAATTCCAGTTTTTGCAAACGGAGGACTCGAACTTGGGACGTCGAGGTGATGGTTCGCATCTTATCACTTGAACAAAAGTTGTTATGTGAAAACATGTGCATATGAGCTCTATTTGATAATATCTGGCCTTTTGTATCCCAAAAATGTATTTTGTTAACGATATCAAAACGGGCTCATGGAAATTTCCCATAACCGGTCGACCAGGAAAAATGGTGATGAGAGAAGCACACACACAGTAAACCCTATGCAACGCAAATGAAAGAACATGTGGTGCCCCCATGTTTGGTTTTGGTAATTGATGACAATCTCTATGGACTAATGGTTGCCATGAGTTAAATTGAAGGGTTTGTCCATAGGCATTTCTTGAAGTCCATTTGTTGGTTTCAAGGAGATTTTGTGTTGACCAAGGTGGTATTCAAGGATTTATCCAAAGATTGGTCATGTGAGAGTTGAGCTTATTGCAAGCATGTCTTGAAGAAGAAGAAGATTGTGTGAACATTCATGTTTACCTTCAAGACATCATCTTTATGATGAGAAGACATGATACAAGGTTGATCAGGACCAAGTCAAAGAGTGAATCAAGTTGATCAACACACAAAGCGTAGAAGATGTACCGAGAGGGATCAAGTGATCCCATGGTATGGTAAGCATTGTCCATTATGCTTTGTGTACTAACCCATTGCCTACGTGAGAGTTCTATGTGGGGTTAGGTATGTTTCCATGGGCTTGCGTCAAGAGGAAGATCCCATTCAACCTATGGAGGATGACATCAAGTGGTGATCGTCATCAAGTTTGCGGTGTGCAAGTTCAAGCGGAGCATCACAAAGAGATCACATGCTTGAAGCTTGCCGTCCATTGTGGTGACAATGGACTTGTGAAGATGTGCCGAAGAGTGGCTCGCCCATAGAGGAGTATGGGGGAGAAATCAACTAGTCTTCATCGAGCCGGCGCAATCAAGAAAGGTGGTCCAACTTGAGGAGGTCAAGATCGTCATCATCTAGCTCAAGTGGACTATGCGCAAGGCAAAGGTTTGCCCTTGATAGGTTTTCTATTTTACCGGTCTCATGGTGGTAGTTGGGAGACCGGGTTATAGGATCGATAGCCGTACTATCAGGGGGGGCTCTCGGATGAGTTGCTTAATCGTATCTTTCGTAGAGAGCTCAAACCATTGCATTCTTGCATCATCTTTCATGGTTCTTGTTTGGCCTTTTTGCTTTGGGAGTCTTTGAGCTTTTGGTCACCTTCATGACAAGCTCAAGTTCATCGAGAACAGATTTCATTTGCTTCTTCTATGATGTTTTCGTTGTTGGAGTTTATGCCGATTCTTCTCTCATAGAGGTTTCTCATCTCTATTTCATAAAGGATACTACTCGTCATCCTCTATCCAACAAGCTTGAGCTTCTCAATTCGGAGCTCATTTGCAGAAGTTATGGCAGTTCTGGTTTTCTTATATCCTCTGTTTTCTGTGCAGTGTTCCTGAAGGCCCCAAGCGGTAGTACCGCTCTCCCGAGCGGTAGTACCGCTTGTAAGCGGCAGTACCGCGGCCTAGTGCCGCACGTAGTACCGCTGCTTCTGGGAACTCGACTTTCGTGTCGGGTTTGCGCGGAAGTGCAACGGTAGTGCGAAGCGGTAGTACCGCCTATAAGCAGTAGTACCGCCCGCTACTACCGCTCCCTCCAGGTCTCGATGCACTCTCAGCAGAAGTGAAGCGGCAGTGGAGAGCAGCACTACTGCCTATAAGCGGTAGTACCGCTCAGGTGGGCGGTAGTACCGCTGTAGCAGTTCTACTGCTTCTCCCCTGTTCCTGCTCTGCTTCTGAGCAACCCCGAGCTGCAACCCCAGCGGTAGTACCGCTGGGGTGAGCGGTAGTACCGCTCCGGCTGCACTACCGCCTCATGGCTTTGTGCCATTGCACTGCTTTTGGGTTACTACCGCCCGAGCGGTAGTACCGCTCTGTGCGGGCTGAGAGCAAGGTAACGGTTGGATTTTTCCCCTCCTATAAAAGGGGGGTCTTCTTCCCCATTGAACCTTATCCTTCTAGCTCGTGTTCTTCCCCCATTGTTGACCTTCTTCGAGCTTGCTATCTCTCAATCCCTCCAATGATTCTTGCTAGTTCTTGAGGGAAAATAGAGAGGAGATCTAGATCTACGTTTCCACCAATCACTTTCTCCTCTATGTGAGGGGAACCCCTTGGATCTAGATCTTGGAGTTCTTGGTGTTCTCCTTCTTGTTCTTCCTCTCATATTCCTCCATAGCTTTCGTTGCTTTGGTGGGATTTGAGAGTGAGGGACTTGGGAATTCCGTGTGCCCTTGCCATTGCATTTGGTGCATCGGTTTTGAGTTCTCCACGGTGATACGTGGAAGTGAAGTTTGAGAAGCTTTTTACTCTTGGGTGCTTGGTACCCTAGAGCTTGTTCCTCTTGGGTGCTTGGGCGCCCTAGACGGTTGGTGGTGCCTCGGAGCTCAATCATTGTGGTGTAAAGCTCCGGGCAAGCGTCGGGGTCTCCAATTAGGTTGTGGAGACCGCCCCGAGCAATTTGACGGGTACCAGTGACCGCCCCCAAGGGTTGCCAAAGTGTACGGGTTCGGTGACCGCCCCCAAGGGTTGCCATTTGTACGGGTTTGGTGACCGCCCTCAAGGGTCCCTTAGTGGAATCACGGCATCTTGCATTGTGCGAGGGCGTGAGGAGATTACGGTGGCCCTAGTGGCTTCTTGGGGAGCATTGTGCCTCCACACCGCTCCAAACGGAGATTAGCATCCGCAAGGGTGTGAACTTCGGGATACATCGTCGTCTCCGCGTGCCTCGGTTATCTCTTACCCGAGCCCTTTTCATATGCACTTTACTTTGTGATAGCCTTAGTGTTTCATGTTATATATCTTGCTATCACTTGGTTGTTTATCTTGCTTAGCATAAGTTGTTGGCGCACTTAGATGAGCCTAGTTGTTGTAGGTTTTGTGCTTGACAAATTAACCGCTAGGTTTATTCCGCATTTGTTCAAGCCTAAACCGTAATTATTTTAAAGCGCCTATTCACCCCCCCCCCCTCTAGGCGACATCCACGATCTTTCAGCAAATTTTAGATTCAAATAAATTTTCCTGATAAAATATATAAATAACAGTATATCTCTAACTTTTCAAAAAATATAGTATATCTCTAACATTAACCAGAAAAAGCAGTTGCTAGTGCCTGACACGTGCGAGGCAACGTCTTGAGTTCCAATCCAAAAGTTATCATCAGTTAAATTTTTGAATTCAAAATTTATTTGAAAATTTTGAACGAAAAAATACTAAAAAAATTGAGATTCTCGGAAACCGTTTTTTCTGTTCTTCCTAGAAAAAATCCATCAAGCCAAAAATATTTGTTCAAATCCCCCTGTAGCACGTATTTTGGCTTCAAATCAATTATTCTTCTGAACAGTACAAATAATATCTATCTCCAGCATTGACACTAATTACCAGGTGGTGCAGTGGCTAGTGCTTTAGGCGTGACAGGCGACGACCTTAGTTTGAATCCTGCTGCGTGTATAGATTTTTATTATGTGTCTATTTTTTTTCTTTACTACTGACAGGTGGGATCCACACTTGGGTGGGCCGGCTGGCGTGCATTGTTTTAACGGAGAGTTAACGGCAATGACGGAAATGTAGTAAAACGTACTCGAAACACAAATTGTAGGGCCAATTTGTGTCATTTTTCAAGTTTATGCATGAATCTGTACGTCGAGTGCAAGTTTATGTACCAAAAGTGTAATTAACTCTTATTTATTTATGGGCTGAAAGAGGTGGCGAGAAGAAAGTTGTCGGCCCAGCTTCGTGAAACGTCTTGGTAAGCGGCAGAAAAATCAGGACACACCAAAGTAACAGCCAGCCGGTCAAACCGGTCCAGTAGCAAAAGACCAGGACTAACCAACAGTGAAAACCAATTACAGGTGTCAATTACCGGAGAGACATCGCATTACACTGCGGAGGCACAGGAGGAGCGCTAGCTTAGCCAATTTAATTCTCTTTTATATTCTTCCTCGACCTGATGAAAGCCCATGGTATTTGCCAAGAATAGAACATCTCTCATCGCTAAAGCTTCAACAATGGTTGTATCAGCAGCATGCGGTAGAAAAGCCCAATAGTCTGCTAGAAACTGCCCCTTGTGACCTATAATCACTGCAGCTGTTGCACCGGCACCCTCATCATCGAGCTTCATTAGTAGCAGCAGATGGTGCCCTGAACTTCATCATATGGGCTGCAAAAATAGCTTCTCCAATAGCTCCAAATTTTCATTACTACTACAACAATTGGGCCGGAAGACGATGGCTGGCGTGAAAATCTGCAACAACCCAGGTGGCATCTCCCTGCAGCGTGTGAGGCGCCCGGCTGTCCGTCCAGAAGCTGTCCCGGTGGCGAAGTTGGCCGAAAGGCTGGTGTGCCGGAGCCTGGGTATCACCAGAGATGGGGAAGACGTCACTGAAGCCACTCTTGACGCTTTCTCTCTGAAGTTCAAAGAGCAATTGACCCCTGAAATAATCGTGGCCATGAGAGAGTTCTTCCAACTGGACAATGGCGCCGTCAACGCGGTGGAGGAGGCCCTCATAGGGCATGGAGGAGAGGCGACGATGGAGCCAACCGATGCTGGCTCGGGAGAGTAGCAGCTGACAGGTTGATCAATGGCTTGCTTTGCCATCTGTAGGGTCTTCCTAGTTTCCCATGTTAGTGCAATCATGTCGAGTAATCTCCTGTAAGGGGCCCCTGCCTTGGGCTTGTTGGGGCTTGCTAGATGCTAGCATTTGTGGCCGTGTGCCTTGTCTTACTTGTATCAGTGTCAACCGTTGTACTGCTGTCAGTTTGTATCCAGGGATTTGCTTTGTTACCCATGCATGAACAACCCATCAACACTCTGAGTTGGAACGTGAGAGGGCTAAATTGCCCAGACCGCAGAGCAATAGTTAAGGCAACAATCGAGGGATCCTCCTGTCACCTCATTTGCCTTCAAGAAACGAAGCTTAGCTCCGTCGACATGTTCATTGCGGCTTCCATTGGTGGGAATAGACTCCGCGGTTTTGCGCAACGACCGGCAGTGGGGACCCGGGGTGGTATCCTTCTGCTTTGGGATGAAGGCCTCCTCGATGTCTCTGACATTGCCACGTCCACCTTCTGTCTGTCGGCCATGGTGCGCATCCGGGATACTGGCGTTACCTTCAAAACCACATCGGTGTACAGTCCAACCGAATCGACGAGCAAAGATGCCTTTTTGCGGAGCTTGTAAGCCACAAGCCGCTGCCGGGAGTCGCCTGGTTGGCCTCAGGTGACTTCAATCAAATCTACCGTGCAAGGGACAAAAATAGGCGAAACGTGAGCACGAGTAGGATCAACCGTTTCCGTGCGGCGTTGCAGTTCTGTGAGCTTAAAGAAATCCATCTTCAGAATAGGCGCTTCACCTGGAGTAACGAGCGATCAAACCCAACCCTCTGCAAGCTCGACTCCTTCTTCTGCAATGCAGAGTGGGACACTGCATTCAATACTCACGTTCTCCACGCGCTTTCGTCCTTCTTGTCGGACCACTGTCCGCTCCTTCTAGCCGATGACAAAGGACCTAGACGACCTCGCTCCTTCAAATTTGAAAACATATGGATATCCTTGCCTGGGTTCTTTGAGGTGGTCCAAAAGGCCTGGAGCGAGCACGTGCCCCACTCGGAGCCCTACCAGGTCCTTCATCACAAGCTCAAAAAAACCGCTCTTCGCCTCTCGGAATGGAGTAGAAAAATGTTTTCTAAGGCCAACGTCCAGCTGCACGCGGCCCTTTTGATCATCCTTCGTTTAGACATTGCTCAAGAGGCGCGACATCTCTCCCCCGCTGAGTCCGACCTCCGGGCTAGACTTAAGCGGCGAGTCATTAGCCTGGCGGTGCTACAGAGAGCAAGGAAGAGCCCGTGTGTGAGGTTGGCCAACCTAAAAGAAGGGGATGTGGACACAAAATTCTTCCATCGCCGTGTCAACACTAGAAGAAGGAAAAACCATATCCACAGAATCAAACATGCACAAGGCTGGGTGACTGAGCATGGGCAGAAGGAGAAGATCATCCATGACCACTTCTCCGAGGTCATGGGACGGGTAGGCACGAACAACAACTTCGACTTTAATTGGGATGAGCTCGACATTCAGCCTCACAACCTACATGCTCTTGGTGCTGTCATAACTGAAGAGGAGGTCTGGGCGGCTATCAAAGAAATGCCTAGTGACAAAGCACCTAGCCCGGACGGCTTCACCGGCATTTTTTTAAGAGATGCTGGGATCTCATCAAGATTGACATCATGAGGGTCATACACTGTTTCGACTCCCTGCGCACGGCCAACCTGCAATGGTTAAACTCTGCCAATGTGGTCTTATTGCCCAAGAAGGAGGGCGCCGAGGGGATCTCCGACTATAGGCCAATTAGTCTCATCCACGCCATCGCCAAAATCATTGCCAAGATTTTGTCCATACGCCTTGCACCGCACATGGACACCCTGGTTTCCAATGCACAGGGTGCATTCATAAAGAAAAGGTGCATTCATGATAATTTAATGTACGTTCGCAACTTTGCTCGCCGGCTACACAAGTGCAAGACACCAGCCCTGTTATTCAAGCATGACATCAAAAAGGCATTTAACTCTGTCAGATGGGAGTATGTTTTGGACCTAATGCAACGCATGGGGTTTCCGGATAAATTCCGGAATTGGATTGCTGCGCTGCTATCATCTTCATCCTCGCGCTTCCTCCTCAACGGCCTGCCTGGCCCCCCCATCAGGCATGTACGCGGGTTTCGCCAAGGGGATCCTATATCGCCGCTGCTATTTGTCCTCGCAATTGACCCGTTGCACAAGATCCTCGACCTGGCAACGCGCAAGGGCATTATCCATAAGATTCGAGGACGAGGTGCAATGGTCAGAACCTCCCTCTACGCTGATGACGCGACAGTTTTTATGGCACCAATTAAGAGAGATATCGACAACCTTGCAATCATCTTAAAGGGTTTTGGTAACGTCACGGGGCTTTGCACCAACTTCCATAAAAGCTCTGTCGTGCCCATTCGATGCGCCAACCTTGATCTTGTGAGTATCCTGAGCAGCATACCGGCAGCCAGGGCGTCATTCCCTATCAAATATTTGGGCCTTCCGCTCTCTGTGTGGAGGCTGAGGAAAGTTGACTTCCAATACCTTGAGGATAAGGCGGCCGGAAAACTGGTCACCTGGGATGGGAAGAACATCACCACCATTGGGCGCATGGCCCTTGTTCGCTCTGTCATCACCTCCCAGGCTGTGTACTCCATCACACCCTCATTGTCCCCCAGGGCTCCCTTGACAACCTCAACAAGATTGAGCGGGCTTTTCTCTGGTCCGCCTCAGACAAGACTACCGGTGCAAAATGCAAAGTCAACTGGGACATGGTTTGCCGTCCCACTAGCTATGGAGGACTGGGTGTACTTAACACCGACAAGTTTGCTCGTGCATTGCGGCTGAGATGGCTTTGGTATGAATGGAAAGAGAACTCCAAGCTCTGGGTGGGTCTGGGCAACCCATGCACTGAGGAGGACCATGACTTCTTCTACGCCTCCACTACTATCATCATGGGCAATGGAGCCAAAACGCCTTTTTGGGACTCCCCTTGGTTGCTTGGCCGCAAACCAAAGGACATTGCGCCACTCATTTTCGAAGCCTCGAGGAGAAAGAACTGGAAGGTGCGGGAGGCTATCAAGGAGAATGCTTGGATGCTCATGATCAGACGAGACACCGTCATCACTGGCCACCACGTACGAGAATTTTTTACCCTCTGGATGCTCATCCATGACCTACACCTCGACGTGCACTCCGAGGATGACATTATTTGGAAGCACTCTACGGATGGTTCATATTCGGCGTCGACTGCGTACAAGGCGCAATTTCTTGGGTTGACACTATCCCCCATGGATTCCATGGTCTGGAAAATGTGGGCGCCCCCGAAGGTCAAATTCTTCTCTTGGTTGGCCTTGCAGGATCGGATTTGGACCGCCGACAGACTCGAACGGCGTGGTTGGGATAACTGCGGCCTCTGCCCCCTCTGCAAGCAAGTGCAGGAGACGGGCATCCACCTCTTCGTCAAATGCCGCTTCACTACTAGGCTTTGGCGGATGCTCATTGACAAGTATGGCCTAGCGCACATGAACCCTGCTAGCTGGCACCTTGAGGAATCCCTGCTTGCGTGGTGGGACAAGCGCACTAATTCGAGCATCCCGGATCGACGAGCCATGGCCTCTCTTACCATGCTTGTGTCCTGGACAATATGGAACGAGAGCAACGCTAGGGTCTTCCGCCACAAGGATACGCCGCTGCCAATCATCCTAAAGCTTATTGTAGATGAGGCCAACCTTTGGGTTACTGCGGGGGCAAAGCAGTTAGGGAAAATTGTATCGCGCGAGTAGTTGTCATGCCGTCCATCGGCCTTGTGTAACACTGCAAAACTCTATTCTCACATAATTTAATTCGATGAGGCAAATCTTTTGCCTCCGTTTCGAAAAAAAAACAATTGGAACGGAACCCGGGAGATTTTTCCATTTTCCGGTCGAAATAGAGCCGTAGCCCTTCTCTCTGACACTGCTCGAGCGCTGGACTGACCAGTCGTTGTCCTCTCCACCCCTCGACGATACCCAGTCCGAGCATCTCAGGATTCCACGCACGCGCCCTGTATGTATCAGGTCAGAACGTGGCGTCGTGAACAGTGAAACCCGGGCAGGAGTTCTAGAGTACCCACAGCAGAGCGACGATCGGTTGGTACGAAGCGACGAATCATTCCATGGATTCTCGTACGAATCTCCCAGCTCCCGGGCGCCATGCGTGTGCCTCGGCGCCGGTAGCTCGGAGCAAGTGGCCCGGAACAGGCTCGGGGCCAGCTCGCGACGTGCAAACGGCGACCAGGACCGATGGGTCACGCATCTGCCGACCCATTCGATCGTTTGTTGAGCTACAACGAGTCAACCACATGGGAGTAGGGCCACTGGACTGAACCACAGCTCACTGTTTGTGACCTCGTTGTCTCATCGACCAAGTCGACTAGCGACTAGTCAAGGCGTAACTCGATCCACTCACTGTCAGTATGACTGTTTGACGGTGCACCATATGCCACGACGTCAGGTGTTACACAGAGTATAATCTTCGGAACAAATCAGCCACGTCGCTCGCAAGGCAGCACCAAAATAATACGATGTGTTACTTTATTCTTCATATTATATACCAACAACCCTCACGGCCTGATGGCCCTATCACGAGCGCTTACTTGCCAACACATCAAAGGCAACAAGATTATCCAGTCGAAATTCATCGTACTACGCCCGTAGAATGAGCCAGCATCTCGTTGCTTGCATCCCAAACAAAGCATTCCGGGCGACGGACCTATCCACCAAAGCTACACTTTCCGGAACCCAAATTAAGTACTCCATCCATTCCACAATGTATTGCCTATAGATTTTTCTAAAAGTCAAACTTTGTCAATTTTGACCAAGTTTATAAAAAAAACTGTATACATCTACAATACCAAACATGTACATTCCGAAAATATAACTCATGATGTATCCAATGATGTGCATTTGGTATTCTAGATGTACCTATTTTTCTCTATAAATATGATCAAACTTTGTAATGTTTGATTTTTGAGAAAATCTATAGACACTACGTTATGGAACGGAGGGAGTACGAGTGTCCGTAGCTTAATCCAAGTTTGGTCAGCATCTTCTTTTCCAGGAACAAACAACACGTCGCCGTTCAGCCTGCCTACTCTGACCTCCTCACATGGCACGGGCCCGTCGAGTGCCGCGCGTTGACAATGAAGGGCCTGGCCGGGCAGACACGCATAGTCTTAAATAATGTCTACCTTTTTCATTGTTTGGTGACGGTCTGACAGACTTGATTGGACTCCACCTACATGCCTCGGTCATGAACTGAGGTTCAATCAACCTCTCTGTCTTGGTGCAAAACATGTCCATGTTATCATCAGCAATATAGAAAATTCGACGAGGATGATACACTATTTCTTTCCCTGGTCTCTTCGAGAGAGGGCGAAAGGGAGGCGACTAGGGACTTCCACCGTTCGGGCCCGGCCCGATCCCATACCTCTGCCGCCGGCGGCGCCAGCCGGGGAGGAGATGGGAGAGGTGCTCGGCGCTCTGCTGTAAATAGTAGGGGTAGCTATGGTGTTTCCTTAAGGGAGTTTGGCGCGATGCCGGCGACTAGCGATATGCCGATGGGGAGCGTGCCGCCGGCGCTTGCAAGCAGCGTGTGGTGGCTAGCAGCAGCGGTCTTGCTGGTGATGGTGGCGAGGTGCCAGTGCTCGCCGGAAGGATTGTTGATGCCGCACCCCTTAATAAGCTTGCAGTTGTTCCGGATTGGGGAGGGAGTCAGCTGCTCTGCTCTTCTCAAGCAAGTCGCCATGGTGGTGGATCTTAAGCAAGAGAGTAGTGGTCGGCTGGAGCCCAAGGATCGGGTTAGAGCTCACCAGCGGAGGGCTTCCCGGCGGAGCTACGGCACCTGCAGCAGCAGTAGAAGGCCGGCCGTCGCCGCTTTGCTTCCGCTTCTTCTGGCCGAATGGCGGCCGTCACTTTTCCTCCTGGCCTCAGAGCCATTGAGGAGGCAGTTCATCTTCTGGTTGGAGGCCACGGATTGCTCCGGTGGTAGCGACGTCGTCCCAAGTGGCTTGTTCCCCGGCGACGGCGACGTGCGATCCGATTGGAAGATGTGGACTCGATCGCTTTTCTGTATTTCGGTCGAGGGTCCTTCCTGCAAAGTCCAGGGACTTGCTTGTAATTTTCATGTTTTTCTGGGTACTGCTTGTAATGTGTCCAGTTCTCTGGTTGAATAAAGTTCGGGATCCTTCGGGATCCCACTGCTGTTTAAAAAAAAAAAGATGAGGATGATACAGATTAGAGATAACCAAATGGTTGGTTGATTAAGATCGAGAATAATCCGGAGCAATGCGTGGTTGAATTAAGAAAGCTTTGTCTCCATACCCTCCAACCTCCATCCATCTCAAAAAGAAGAGGCAGGGGCAACAACATCTGGGAGGAATCACGCAATGCAAAAGGGCAAGTTCCCACGGGAGGTCCTACAAGGAAAGGAAAGCTAGACAGCAGTACCGCACGCATTATCTTTGGCAAGCAGGCGACAGGCATGGCCTCCGTCAGTCAGTCGCAACTCTCAACATTTAGATTCATGTTCAGATCGGTCAGCCAACAGCAAAATGGGAGAAATCTATGTTCAGATCCGTCGATGAACAGCACAGATCGAAATCACTACCCAATGGCAAGCCATGTAGAGAACACGAATTGATTGGTCCTACTGTAGGCGAGCAAGAATTTACAATGGCCGGAGTGCGACACGTACAACGCAATGCATGGTGTGGCCTACACCAGCATACATCGGCCAACGAAGCAGCCATCCAGCAGAGAAATGGATCGAGAGCAGAAAGAAAAGATGGTTTTATTTACAGGTGGAAACAACACACATGAGGACATGAGGTCGGTCCTCCCCAAACAATAATATACTCCTTGTTTGTCATGCTCTGGGAGGGAGTGTGTCTGCAACTGCAAGTACGGAGAGAACAAAGGATTGCTCTGGCTTGCAAGCAACGTCCGACCAACCAACCAGCTCCTCATTTGTCCGGCGCACGAGCCGACGAGCGAGCCAGCAACTCCTCGCAACGGCAATCGACACTCCAGCACGAGCTCGGAGCGTTCGAGGACGACAACATTTGAACGACTTCATTGCACTTTCATCGACAATCACAGTTCCAAAACGAAGGAGGGAATTGATCCTCTCGTGGCGCCAACGTCTAACGCTAATTAAGCAAGCGGTTTTTTTACATACAAATGGCGGCGATGGATCGGCTCAGAACTCGGCGGTGTTGCCGCACGACGAGGCCCCGACCTCGCGCTGCCGCCGCCGGAACGACATGAGCCCGTCCGACACGATGCTCCCGCCGCAGTCGTCGCCGTCGCCGCACTCGAGGCTGCTGCCGGTCAGGTCCGCCTCCTCGTCCAGGTCGCCCCGCATGGCGCGCAGCGTCTTCCTCGCCATCTCGCGCCGGACGACCCCCGGGGTCCCCTCCTCGGCCACGCGGCGGAGCGCCTTGTCCGCGCCGGCCGCACGCGCCAGGCCGCGGAACCGGAGGCTGCCGCGGCTCAGCGCGTAGATCGCCGCCACGCACCACTCCTCCAGCTCCGCGACGCGGCTGGCGTCGTCGTGGGAGGAGAGCAGGATGCCGGACACGGCCGCGACGGCGCCCGCGTCCATCAGCGAGGCACGGCCCTCTGAGCAGGCGCCCACGTTGCAGATCACCATGAGCGCCAGCCTGCGGATGGGCGTTGGCTCGGCGGCGCTGGACGCGACGTTGAGGAGGGCCTTGGAGGCCCCCGGGAAGCGGGCGACCTTGGACTGGTTGACGGCGGCGAGCGAGAGGTGGTAGATCGCCATTCCGGCGTCGCGGCGCGCGCGCGGGTGGTGGGCGGGGGAGGTGAGGAGGTCGAGGAGGGGAGGCACCGCGCCCAGCACGCCGATGGCTGCGCGGTTCTCCTCGTTGAGCGCGAGGCCGAAGAGCGCGCCGGCCGCGTGCTCGCGCGCCTCCGGCGCCGAGCCGCCCGAGCGGAGCACCTCGACGAGCGCCGGCACGGCGCCCGCGCGGACGATGCGTACCTTGTTCGCCGGCTCGAGCGAGAGGTTGACCAGCGCCGCCGTCGCGTCGACCCGCGCGGAGGCGTGCCGCGGGATTAGCAGCACACGCCGGAGCGCCGCGAGCAGTCGCGGCGTGCAGAGCGCGAGCCGACGCTCAGCGCTCTCCCGGGTGGCGTCCCGGAGGACGGCCAACGCCGCCGCCACCTCTCCATCTTCGTCCGCATCCATCACCGTCGCGACCACCTCATCCTCCAACGGGTCGACCGGCAACTCCACTTCCTTGGCCGCCTCCTTCCCGGGCTTCACGGCCACATCCTCCTCCGCGGGTGTGATCTCCGAGGACGACGTGTACGTGGACGTTGACGCGGCGGACGCCGGGGAGGAGTAGGACGAATTGGACGAGCTCGCCATCGCCGCCCTCCTGGTCCTAACAGACTTGGCGTCGGCTGCAGCCGCAGCCGGAGGCATCGCCCGGAGCACGGCCTCCCGAACGGCTTCCTTGGACGGCGGCCTTGGCGCCGCGCGGCCGGAGCGGGCGCACCAGGTGCCGATGGCCGCCTTGAGGGCCGAGTTTGGTATCATGGCATCAGAACCCGAGCCCGCGCCGGGGGGCAAGAAGGAGAGCTCCGCGCAGGCCTGGAGACAGGCGCGCTCGTACGTCTGGCCGGACGGCAGGATGACCGGGTCGGCCATGAGCGCGCCCGAGAGCGGGCACACGAACTCCGCAGGCGCAGCCTCCTCCTCCTCCTGTCCCCACCTCCTCTCCGGCTCCGCGGCCGCCGCGGAGCGCGCGGGCGAGTAGGGGGGCGGCGGCAGGGACTTGGAGGAGGGGGAGGAGGGCGCGCTGCGTTGGAAGGGGAACCTCCAGCGCCGTGGACGCGCGGCACCCATGAAACGGGCGGAGCGGCACTATTTAGCGGCGGCGGCGGGGGCGGGGCGGCAGGGGGGAGCTGCTTTTGTAGCGGGGGCGGGCATTTACTGGGTTTGTTTAGAGAGAATGGTTGCTTTTGGGGTTTGGGTGCTTTGTGGCTTGGCCGGGTGTGAGTATGGTGTGGTCGTGGTTTTATGCGCCGGGAGAGAGAGAGACGAGACAGGAACCTTAGCTTAGCCTGGAAGGGATCCGAGCGAGCTTGTTCGACCGAGCCGAGCGATATGGGTGCGCGCGCGAGGGCGCTGGTTTAATAATTGGGGCGGCTTCCTCGTGTGATCGACGGGGAATGGCTGCCGTGGAGCTCAGAAATCTGACGAGTCCACTTGTCGAGGGTGTCGTCTTGACGTCTTTCTGACTGGTCGATCGAAGTCAAATACTGTACTGCCCAAAATTTAGATCATTTTCTTACAATACCTTTTCTACTCTCAAGGTAGAGTGAAGTCTGATTTAAACCTTAAGCTTGTAGAGCTCATCGAAAATAAACACTTACCTTTGAATTCCTTAAGTCTATACCCTATCCTTTGTATTCCCGGTTGTTTTTAACCTTGAGGCTGTTTTAGGAGTGGATTTGATGACGTAGCAGAAGAAAGCGGGTTTGCTGCCTAAGCTTCACAAAGAGGCCCAGGTCGGATGGGACGCATGCCGATGCCGGCGGCCGGAGTGAGTGGTACACGCCATCTACCCCGTACCCGGCAGCCACCGCGTGATCAATGCCGCTCTCTTCCTCCAACTGGCACTGCACCGCTGCACGCTGCCTTGCCGTCAGAACACACGCCGTGTAGAGCATTCTATCCGAACATCGCATGTACACGGCCGCCACGCACTCGTCACGCCTACGGAACAGCGAGGAAGAGCGAGGTCTTCGTTTGGCTCTTGAGGAGTCACACAACGTTGACCTTACTCAACTAAAGAAAGATCTTGAACATGCTCAAGTTCTTACTCGTGTGCTCAAATCCGACAAGGTTGACCTTGGAGTTGGCCATGCTAGACTCAAGGAGGAGTTTGAGCTACTTGACAAAGCCCACAAGGTTTTGAAGAGTGCTCATGGCTCTCTCAAAGAGTCTCATGATCAACTCCAAGTGAAGCTAACAACGGAAATAGCCACTTGTCCTCCGTTCGTTTTAATTGATAATGGCATTGCTACTAACCCTTGTTGTGAGCATGAGCATCTTATGAAGGAGAATGCCAAGTTGAAAGAGCAACTCAAGAAAGGTCTCGTGACTTGCATACAAGGTGAGAAGAACCTCAACGAACTTTTGAGCAATCAAAAGGAAGTTGTGGCAAAGGAGGGACTTGGGTTTGTGCCCAAGTCAAAGAAGAAGAAGAACAACAAGACCAAAAAACCACTCCCTCTCAAAAAGGTATTTGTCAAGAAGGGAGAGGGTGCTCATAAGGAGAAGAAGAACTTGGTGGTGGGTGGAAATGTCAAGGAGGGCAAACACACTCCATCGAACAAAGCCGGCGACTTTAACCCTTCTTATGTCTTATGCCGTACTAGTGATGGGCATGTTTATACCAAATTTGTTGGTTCTTATTATGAGTACATTGAATGGTCTATTTGGGTTCCTAAGACCCTTGTTACTAACAGCAAAGGACCCATTCAAAAATGGGTACCTAAAACCAAGCATTGATCTCTTGTAGGAATTTGCTTCCGATGGAGGATCATGGTTGCTCGATAGTAGAGCAACAAATCATATGACCGGGAGCAAGCATTTGGTGGTTGACGTGCAACCAAGCTCATCTATGCCCACCCATGTTCAATTCGGTGATGCCTCAACATCTAAGGTATTGGGTCTTGGCAAGATTGTGATTTCTCATGATTTATCAATTGAGAAAGTCATGCTTGTTGAGACCCTTGCATACAATTTATTTTCCGTTCGTCAACTTGCATTTATGGGCTTTGCCACATTCTTTGACCTTGATACCGTGGCCCTTTTATGGAGCAAGACTCTTAAAGTAGCTTTTGTTGGGCATGTCGAGAACGGTCTCTATGTGGTTAACTTCTCGGAGCGACCCACTAAGACCGTGACTTGCCTAATGGCTAAAGTTGATGTGGGGTGGCTTTGGCATCGCCGACTAGCCCATGTCAATATGAGATCTTTGCAAAGTCTCCTCAAAGGGGATCACGTTCGTGGACTAACAAATGTGAGTTTTGCCAAAGATCGTACTTGCAGTGCTTGTATCGAAGGAAAGCTACATGAGACGGCTCACCGACCCACGACTATCATCTACTCGAAGAGGCCCTTGGAGCTCCTTCACATGGATCTCTTTGGACTTCCATCCTTTGATAGTCTTGGGGGAAGAAAGTATTGCTTGGTGATTGTGGATGACTATTCAAGATACACTTGGGTATATTTCTTCAAGAGGAAGAGTGAGACCCAACAAACCGTCATTGAGTTTGCCAATGAAGCTCAACGTCAACATGAGGCAAAGATATTGATGATTAGAAGTGACAACGGTACCGAGTTCAAGAACTACACCTTGGATGAGTTTCTTAGTGATGAGGGGATCAAGCATCAATACTTCGCACCATATACCCCTCAACAAAATGGTGTAGCGGAGAGGAAGAACCAGACGTTGATGGACGCGGCAAGGACCATGATGACGGAATTCAAGTCTCCGTACAACTTTTGGGCCGAAGCCATCAACACCGCATGTCATGCATCCAATCGGCTCTACCTCCACAAAGGCTTGAACAAGACTCCATATGAGATACTTACCGGTAACAAGCCCAACCTCAAGTATTTCCGGGTGTTCGGGTCTAAGTGTTTCATTCTCAAGAAAGGTACTCGTTTGTCTAAATTCGAATCTAGAGCTCAAGAGGGCATTTTTGTTGGTTATGCTACAAACTCTCATGCTTACCGTGTCCTCAACAAGTCCAACGGACTCATTGAGGAGACGTGTAACGTAGAGTTTGATGAAAATAATGGCTCCCAAGTGGAGCAAAGTGGTCTTTATGATGTAGGTGATGAAATTCCTCCTCAAGCCATAAGAAGAATGTGGATTGGTCAAATACTCCCCATTGAGGAACCCCTTGTGGCCGAAGGAGAAGGACAATGCTCTACGCAAGTGGAGCCATCACCAATCATTGACCCACACGCTTTCGAAGAACAAATCGGAGGCCCTCAACCAAGTGATCAAGATCAAGGGCAAGATCAACCTCAAGATGATGGTGATGCACCAAATGATGCCCAAGATCAAGATCACAACACCGAGCTAGCTCAAGATCAAGGGCAAGCTCAAGATCAAGAGCAAGCTCAAGATGACGCTCAAGGTGCTCAAGATGATCCTCCTCAAGTGACCTCGGAGGAACTATTGGAGTGTCGTGCCGCCAAGATTGCTTCCAAGCTCAAGCATCAACAACATGTCTTGGAGAATGTCTATGGAAGCTTAAAGAATGGGGTAACCACTCGTAGACAATTAACAAACTTTTGTGAGCATCACGCGTTTGTTTCTTGTGTTGAACCCCAAAAGGTACATGAGGCGCTCGAGGACACGGATTGGCTTGAAGCCATGCATGATGAACTCAACAACTTTGAGCGCAACAAGGTGTGGACATTGGTGCCAAGGCCAATGGAGAACCATAATGTCATTGGAACCAAATGGATCTTTAAGAACAAGCAAGATACAAACGGTGTTGTCACTCGAAACAAGGCAAGATTGGTGGCACAAGGCTACTCCCAAGTCGAGGGTATCGACTACGGTGAAACCTTTGCTCCCGTTGCTCGTCTTGAATCTATTCATATGTTGCTTGCATATGCATCTCATCATGATTTTAAGTTGCAACAGATGGATGTGAAGAGTGCATTTCTTAATGGTCCTCTTAATGAGTTGGTATATGTCAAACAACCCCCGGGGTTCGAGGATCCCAAGTTCCCCAATCATGTATACAAGCTCGATAAGGCACTCTATGGCCTTAAACAAGCCCCACATGCGTGGTATGAGCACCTTACCGAGTTGTTGCAAGACCGTGGGTTTGAAATTGGGATAATCGATCCCACTCTTTTTACTAAGAGGGTTAACGGGGATTTGTTCATATGCCAACTATATGTTGATGATATTATTTTTGGTTCTCCTAACAAAGCTTTCAATGATGAGTTCGCCGCACTCATGACCGAGAAGTTTGAGATGTCTATGATGGGAGAGTTGAAGTTTTTTCTTGGGTTCGAAGTCAAACAAAGAAGAGAAGGAACCTTCATCAACCAAGACAAATATACCCAAGACATGCTCAAGAGATTTAAGTTAGAAGATGTCAAACCGGCCAAGACTCCAATGCCTACCAAGTGCCAACTCGACATTGATCCCAATGGTAAAGCGGTGGATCAAAAGGTATATTGTTCTATGATTGGATCCTTACTTTACCTTTGTGCATCTAGGCCAGATATCATGTTGAGTGTGGAAATGTGTGCACGGTTTCAAGCCGCGCCTAAGGAAAGTCACTTTGTGACGGTCAAGCGAATCTTTCGATATTTGGCTCATACCCCAAACTTTGGCTTATGGTACCCCAAAGGAGCAAGCTTTGATCTCATGGGATATTCGGACTCGGATTGGGCGGGAGACCGTGTGGATAGGAAGTCAATCTCCGGAGGATGCCAATTCCTTGGTCGCTCTTTGGTGAGTTGGTCTTCGAAGAAGCAAAATTGTGTGTCTCTCTCCACCACCGAGGCCGAGTATGTAGCCGCCGCAAGTTGTTGTGCACAATTGCTATGGATGAGGCAAACTTTAAAGGATTACGGTGTCACTTGTGACAAAGTGTCTCTTTTCTGTGACAATGAAAGTGCAATCAAGATCTCCTACAATCCGGTGCAACATAGCAAGACGAAGCACATTGAGATTCATCATCATTTCATTCGGGATCACGTCAAGCGTGGAGAGATTGATATTATTCATGTTGGAACTCAAGAGCAACTAGCGGATATTTTCACGAAGCCATTGGATGAAGCAAGATTTCACGAGTTAAGGCATGAGCTAAATATCATTGATTCGAGCAACGTATCTTGAATATCGTCACACCCCACTGCATTCATCATGATTATCTTGTTCTAGATGTAGGCATGGATTTAGGGGGAGTGTTGTTCTCTCAATGAACCCTCCCTCCCCCTATTATGCATAAATAGACCTAATCTTTCACATTAGCCATTTTTGATGGTACTAGTGCTGCAAAGATGAGTTTTGGTCATGGGCCCAAGGTTAAAATCTTCGCGGTGCCATACCAATTGACTCAAACATAGGTGGCTTCGGCCACCGCCCCTCCTCTCGTTGTGGAGGTTTGGTTCTCCTTTTTGGATCTTATTTGCCTTGCTAGTTTTCTTTTTAGGTCCTAGGTGTTTGTATCCTCCAAGTGTTGGCCTTTATCGTTTGCTTCTTGCACTCTTGGAGTTTACTTCACCATATTTCAGTGCCAAGTTTCCATCCCAAGCCTCCTCTACCCATAAAACATTCTGCTCCAAATGTACACAAGTTGATATCTTGGCCTGGGTGGCAGTAACCAGGCGGTACAACCGGTGGTCAGGGCGGTTCTACCGCTCTGCCATTTGGCTGTAGCGTCCCGGCGGTTCTACCGGTCAAGTTTGGCGGTTCTACCGCTTGGATCTTGACCTGGGCTTCCGGCCGGTACTACCGGGCGGTTACGAGCAGTACTACCGCTGCCTGTCAGGCGACGGAAGTACCGCCCCTAACCACTGGGTAGTACCAGGGGGCGGTACAACCGCTCTTAGGAGCGGTACAACCGCTCCGCGGTCTGCGCAGGTATTTAAGGGCGCGGGCCGAATGGGTTTCTCCTTTTCCCCTTCGTGCCCGTCCTCTTCTCCTGTTCCTGCCGCCGGTTGCTGTCCCCATTGCCCCGGAGTGCCCTCCGGTGCTCTGGATCTGCCGGTTCTTCATCGGATCCGCTCCGTGGAGGCCGTCTCCTCCCCGATCTCTTCCCATGGATGCTGGTAATGCCCCATTTTCTCTTGCTTTTGGTTTCAATCTTTGAATCCATCTATCTAGGGCATTACGTGTACTCTCGTGTTTTTGGCTAAACCTTTGGGTGGAAGAGATCATATTGTATTCCTCTATTGCTTGTAGATAGTTAGAAATCGAAATATTGCATCTAGATTCAGTTTGGATTTGTGCTTGTTCTCCTGTGTGTGTGTGGAACCGCTGTCAGCGGTACAACCGCTTCTAATTGGCGGTACAACCGCCCAAGCGGTACTACCGCTAGGATAACCGGTACAACCGGCTTTACTGAACCTCTGTGCACTGTTTCTTCTTCTCTCTACTTACATGTAATATATTCCTCTGATCTTGTGTACATTCCTCTCACCTGTGCTGGGTATCTTGTGTGCTTCCCGTGTGTGTGTGCAGGTGGCTCTGGTTCTCGCTTTGCTCCTCGCCAGAAGACCCGGAAGAGAGTCCGTAGATGCAAGCGTCCTGATGACTCTGAGGAAGAGCAAGAGGTGGTGATTCCCACCAAGCCCACTCGCCGTGAGAAGTCTGCCGCTTCCAAGCAACGTGTGGCCATTCCAATGCACAGGTGGAAGCAACAGGACTGGGAGAAGTTCCGTCTACATAATCCATATGAGGTTCCAGTTCATCCTCGTTGGCCCTCACCTCAGTTCAGGAATGAGATGCAAGTGAGGATTGTGCATGAGCTTTTTGATATTAACAAGAACAGGTTCACCAAGCAGTGGACAATTGACCTTGATCACTGGAGGAACAACATGGAGTACTTTGGAGAGGACTTAGCTTTGTGTGAGGAGTTTGACTTGGTCAAGCTCATGTCTATCAACTGTGACTTTGATGTGCAGCTTATCCATCAGTTCTATGCCACTGTTCACTTCGGCACCGATGATGCTCGTACTCTGTCCTTCATGTGCCGTGATGAGCTCTTTCAGGTGCCTTGGAGAGCCTTCTGCAATGCTCTAGGCTATGATGATACCGGTCTGACCGGGAATGGTGGCATCCGTCCTCACGACCGTGCCACATCCATGAGCAAGGAGAAGCTTGCACCCTTGTACATCCGAGGACGTGGAGTCATTGGTGAGTCCAAGGATCTTCAGAAGGTATATGACATTATGCATCGTGTGTTCCGCAATGTGCTTCTGCCCAAGGTTGGGAATCAGGATGAGATCTATGGCTATCTGGTGGATCTGTTGGTGGCTATGAAGACCAAGGTGGGGTCTGGTGCAACTTTTGATGTTTCCAAGTGGCTATGGGAGGAGATGTACAGCATGGTCATGCACCGTAAGGTACCTATTTATGCTCCGTTTGTCATGTGCTTCTTGAACTCTGTATGAGGTCAAGCAGTTGAGAAAGAAGAAACATGCTGAGCCTTGCTTTCCTGCTGATGATCCCGAGGATGTTTATGCCACCTCTAGTGATGAGGACTTTGAGCTGGAGGCTGGGGCCAAGCCCTCCTGGGTTGCTAAGCTCTCAGCCAAGGTGAAGAAGACTTTTTGCTTGCAGACCCACATCCAGAAAAAGCTCTATGATGCTCATGTGAATGAGAAGAAGGCCAGACGCAGACAGATTGAGATGATGAGGCACCTCAACATGCAAGTGGACGGTGGATCTGAGAAGAGCATCACTCCAGAGGACAAGTGGATCTTCGAGAACAGCACGTGGTCTGACGATGAGGCCCCTGGCCGTCCTGCTACCAGAGGCCGTCCTGCTGCCTCTACCTCTGCCGCCACCGAGGATGATAACATGGAGGAGGACGATCCAGAGGCATCTGATGGAGATGATCCAGAGGCATCTGATGGTGATGATCCAGAGGAGACCGAGGAGTCAGAGGAGGACTACTGAGCTCTGGGGCGTTAGCATCGCTCTTTTCCTTTTTGGTGTCTTGATGCCAAAGGGGGAGAGAGTTCTATTAGGTCTCGGGATTTGCATGGGTTTTTTATTTGCATTTGCTTTGGGTGTCAGTTGAACCTATTTGCTTCGAGTTGGTCTGGTTTGTGAACTTGTCATGCGTGGAGACTTTGTGCATGGTGTGAGACATGCGATCCTGATCTATCTATATTATGCTTTTATATCTTGTCTCGTATGATCGTAGAGCGTGCTTTTTATTGTTGCCCTTATCTATTGCTCTACTTCTTGTTCCTGCAAATGCATGCTTGTTGTCTATTCAGTTCATTTGCTGTCACTGGTTGGTCTATAAAATCTAGGGGGAGCATTGATCCTAATGTGAGCATTTTGCATTCCAAAAGCAAAATCAAAATAGTGCTCACATATAGGGGGAGCCCCGTCTATATTTTCTAGATCTCCGGTGCAAATCGTGTAGTTGTCATCATCCACCAAAAAGGGGGACATTGTTAGGGCATTTCCCGCCTTAGGGTTTTGGTGATGATGACAATGCACCCTTGGTCTAATCGTGCGCCCTAGTTTACTCAGGTACACCTTGTTTGGCGCAAGACGGTCAGGCATTCCCTCAGGACGGAAAAGATCGAAGACGGAGTTTCCGACGCGTTTATTTCTTTGATCGTAGGGAATCCGTACTATTAAGAGGGAATCCGCATCGGAAGGTACTGGGTGAATCAATGCACGTACACATTCTATTGCACCCACTATATATCCTTCCGTTCGAGGAGAGAGGTCCTCAAAGACTTTCTGTGGCAGTGGTTTTAGTGCCCAGCGGTTGTACCGCTTGTCGAAGCGGTTGTACCGCTCGACCGGTTGTTCCGGCCCAGCACTGCTCCACTACCGGAAACCCTTCTGTAATGGAGCTGTTGTTGGGCGGTGGTGGCCCGGTAGTTCCCGGACGGCTTCGGCGAACCGGTACTACCGGTGCCTGGAGCGGTTGTACCGCTCCAGACTTAGTCACCACAGGAACACTGGTCTGGCGGTTGTACCGGCACAACCACCGCCCCAACTACCGCTATGGGGTGACTACCTTCTGTTTTGAGGCGGTTTTTGGGCGGTGGTGGAGCGGTAGTTCTGGTTGGCTCCGGCCGACCGGTACTACCGGTGGCTCCACCGGTTGTACCGCCTGGGCATTTTCTGCAGTGGGAACCCGTGAATACCGGTTGTACCGGGGCTAGAAGCGGTTGTACCGCTGCAGTGTAAAAACTGCTGTAACGGTTGGATTTGGGGGCACTATATAAGTAGGTGGCTCCTCCACCTACCTTTTTCACCTCTTGCCTCTCTCTCTCCTCCATTGTTGCCCTCCAAGCTTTCTTGCCCGATCTCTCTCTCTAGCCACTCAAACTTGTTGATTTGCTAGGGATTGAAGGAGGAGACCTAGATCTACACTTCCACCAAAGGAAACTTGATTCCCCCATACTTTCTTGTGTGGATTTTGTTACTCTTGGGTGTTTGGGCACCCTAGACGGAAGAGGTCACCTCGGAGCCACATTCCATTGTGGTGAAGCTCCGTGGTGGTGTTGGGAGCCTCCAATTCAGTTGTGGAGAGAGCCCCAACCTTGTTTGTAAAGGTCCGGTTGCCGCCTTCAAGGGCACCACTAGTGGAATCACGGCACCTTGCGTTGTGCGAGGGCGTGAGGAGAATACGGTGGCCTTAGTGGCTTCTTGGGGAGCATTGTGCCTCCACACCGCTCCAACGGAGACGTACTTCTCCCTAAAGGGAAGGAACTTCGGTAACACATCCTCGTCTTCACCGGCTCCACTTGTGGTTATTTCTTACCTTTACTTTGTGCAAGCTATCGTTGTGTTGTATCCTTTGCTTGCTTGTGTTGTCATTGTTGTTAGCATCATATAGGTTGCTCACCTAGTTGCACATCTAGACAACCTATTTTGTTGCTAACTCTAATTTGTTAATAAAAGCTAAAAATTGGTAGTTGCCTATTCACCCCCCCTCTAGTCAACCATATCGATCCTTTCACCTACCATGGCTGGGAAACCAAGGTATTTGTCTGACAAAGCCTCCGTATCGATGTGTAACTCTTGGCAGATTTCAGCCATGGAAATGGCGGTTGTATTAGGACTGAAGAAAACACTTGATTTTGCTAGACTCACTAGTTGACCTGAACTTTGACAGTAAGTATCCAGAACGTGCTGTAAGGAAGCTGCATTTAACACATTTGCATTCATAAGAATCAAAGAATCATCAGCAAATAAAAGGTGTGATACTGACGGTGCATTTCTGCACACTTTGATTCCCTCTATGCCACCAGCTTCTTCATACTGCAATAAACTAGATAGACCTTCTGCACAAAGGAGGAATAGGTAAGGGGATAGTGGGTCCCCTTGTCTGATACCACGAGTAGGAATAAACGAGTCCGTCTCCTGAGAATTAAACCTCACATTATATTTAACTGAGCTCACACATGTCATTATCATTTCCACCCAGTGTTCATGGAATCCTAAAGTGATCATCATATCACGGAGGAAGGACCATTCCACTCTATCATATGCCTTGTGCATATCCAATTTGACGACACATAATCCCGTATGGCCTGCCCGTTTGTTCTTGATCTTATGTACACATTCATATGCAATCAAGATATTATCAGTGATCATTCTACCAGGCACAAACGCACTCTGAGTAGGGGAAATTATCTCAGGGAGAATGTTTTTAAGACGTTGGGCTAACATCTTAGAAATGATTTTATAAAGAACATTGCAAAGACTGATGGGGCGATATTGAGTTACCACTTCAGGTGATTCCGTCTTCGGGATCATAACAATGGTGGTATCATTCCAATTGTCTGGAATATTTCTGGAATTAATTGCGAACAGAACCTCCTGTGTAATATCCTCCCCAATGATATGCCAGAATTTTTTAAAGAATACCGCATGAAGGCCATCCGGCCCGGGCGCCTTTAGATCACCAATATTGTGTACAACATTTTTAACATCATCGCTAGTGAAAGGAGCCATCAAGAAGTCGTTCATCTGATCAGATACTTTGCGCTGTACCTTCTGCAGAATTTCTGGGTTTGTGTGCTGAACCTCGGATGTAAATAAATGTGAAAAATAATTCTGTACATGGGTATTTAATTCTTGCATACCTTCTAGCCAGTTCCCCCCCTCATCCTTTAATTTCTTCACAAAGTTTTTCTTACTCCATGCGGACGCAAACGCTTGGAAGAATCCCGTGTTTCGATCCCCATATTTTAGCCAGTTTACTCTTGATCTCTGCATGACTTGAATTTCCTCTAATTCCAGAAGATATTCAATCAGTTCAGAAAGTTCTTTTCTTTTCTCCTCATTGTCATCATTCATTGGTCCATTCATAACTCGCTCGAGTTCCTTCTGTGCATTGCGGAGCCATTTTTTTGGCTTCTTCAGAACACGCTGGTCCCAGTCATGGAACTGGGAATGATCTTATTCAACCGCTCACTTATATTATTTACCTCCGGGTCGGCCCCCTTATCAATCCATGCTTTTTCTACTATAGCACCAAAGTCAGCCTCTCGGAACCACCTGGATTCAAATCTTTTCGGCTGTGTACTAGGTGCGTTCCCCAAACCCACATAGAACTCAGTATCCACTAGAATCGGTCGGTGATCAGAATGGTTATACTCTAGATTTTGAAGAACTGCTTGCGGGAAGAGGGACGACCAGGCATCATTGACTAAACCCCGTTCCAACCTTTCCCTAATCCTTCCTCTGTACCATGTGAATTTGTCTCCAACAAAGCCAAGATCATGAAGAGCACAATCCTCGATTGCACCTTGGAAAGCGTTCATGTACTGAATTGGTCTCGGGTTCCCTCCTTCCTTCTCGTGTAGGAATTGGATCTCATTCAGATCACCCACTAAAAGCCAGGGCATATTGTGATTCTGGTGAAGCTGTCTCATGCGGCTCCACGTCAAGTGTTTATTAGCCCACTTGAATTCACCATACATTCCTGTCAAGCGCCATACTATCTTATTTTTATCCTCAATTCTTACATCAATGAACATAGCATCAAGGGCTAAAGTATGCACTTTTACATTATTGTTCCAGAATAAAATAAGACCTCCTTTTCTACTATCTCGAGGACATACAATTTTTTGATCCATCTTAGCTCTTCTGCGCAAACACTCAGCCGGAAAAGTTTCGAGGTGAGTCTCCGACAAAAACATCACATCGGGGCAACAACTTCGCTAGACATCCAGCAAAGCCCGAATTGCCGGGGCGTCCCCAAGCCCCTGGCAATTCCATGCTAGTATTTTCATTGCGTCCGGTCGTCCCCCTCTCGTGAGGACGCCGATATCTCAAGAATCTGGTTTGTGGATGAACTCGCAACAGCATCTCCGTCTTTTCCTTTCAGTTTCTTTTTATTGGCATTTTTTTGGGGGGTACTACTTTCTTCCAATATAGGTGGCGGGGAAGAATCACCCTCAATCCTCTCAACCAGATTAGCCACTACTGACGATTTCCTAGATCCCGTTGGTATAATTGCAAGAGCATTTCCAGGAGTCGGTGGAGCAGTTTGGGTATTCGCCGTGCGCTTGCCCAGAACATTAGAATTTCTCACATCTTGACTGTCAGCCGCGTTCTTATTACCTCCAGCTTCTGTCTCCATATCTACAGCATTATCAGGGTTGTACAGGGCATTGTGCCTCCAGCTTTGCATCATCCCTCTTCTCCTGGTACTAATGGATGATCACCTCTTCCACGCCCAGGGCCAAATACAGGGCCATTGTCAGGTACCCCACGTCCCCTTCCAGCAGATCGCCCGGAACCCCGACCTCTCCCTCGGCCACGGCCACCATCAGCAAGCAGAAAGTCACCCCACTCTAGCTTAGTCACATCATGCTCACCAGTTCCACATTCTTGGTACCAATGCCCCATCATACCACACTGACCGCAGAAAATAGGAAGCTTTTCATACTGCACCTGGTAGTATTCAGTGACCTCGTTTTTAGTTATCCCCACAAACCGTATTAGCCTCTTGGCGACACCTTGGCCTCCCCCTCCCTCGCCGCCGCCAGGGGACGGCGCCGGGCAAAGCCCGTGCGTGCGTCGGCGGCGGCGGGGTCCTTCCCTCCCCACGAGGCGCGGGCGGCGCGGGACGTCCGGCTTCCGTGGTGGCGCGCGTGGCCAGGAATGGCGTGCAGTCGAGTGGATCTGGCGTGGGGGCGGCCAGGAGAGGGCGGATCTGGCGCCGGCGAGGGCGTGGCGCGCGGCGCGTCCAGGGCGGGCGGCCTGCCGCGGAGGCGGCCAAGCTAGCGGATCTGGCGCCGGTGAGGGCGCGCGTCCAGGGGCGAGCGGGCGTGGTGCGCGGCCTGGCCCGGTGGCGGCCAGGCGAGGGCACGTGCGGACGCGGCCCGGGGTGGGCGCGACCTGGCGCGGTGGCGGCCAGGCGAGGGGGCGTGGAGGTCCGCGGTCCAGGCGTGGGTCGCTCGTCGCGGGGGGCTAGGGAGCGCGCGGGGCCGGCGTGGCTTGCCCCTCCGGGTGAGTGGCGGCCGGGCCTGGCCAGATCCGAGGGCGGCGTGCTGGTCGTTGCCTCGGATTCGGCGCGGGCTGGCGGGGCGGCGCCCCTCCGGCGTGTGGCGGCCGGATCTGGACGAACCTGGCCAGATCCGTGGTGTGTTGGACGCGCGCCGGCCCTGCGCGTTGGTCCTGTGATGCTGGAGCAGGTGGCTCCGGCCGTGATAGATGCGAGATGCAGGGACTGATCTGGTCACTGTAGGCTCGCCGTGGGCGGGGTGGACCACGACTCCATGGCTTCTACGACTAGGTTCTGCGGCGGTGGCGGTGCGAGACTGCATGGACGAGCTTCTGTGGGCACGAGCGAAGGTGTGCGGCGATACGGACGAAAGTCCTGCACGACCAGAGGCCGGTGGCGATGGCGCCTGTGGGTGTCATTTTCCTCCTTGGAGGCGTCACCTGAGGTGTGTCGGCATCTTCCTCGTGCTCGGATGGTGGTTTGTCTCCGGGCGAAATCCTAGGTCCGGTGTTGGATCGGCGTGATGGCGGCGTGTTTGACGTCGTTCCTCTGTTGGGAGCATCACGTTTGGAGACATTTCCTGGAAGCTCTTTGCGGCGCTCCTCCGGTGCTCGCCGCTGTTCAAGGTGAAGCTCCAGGCGCAATGTACGAAATCATCGATGAGTCCAAGACGAAGCTCTTCTTGGGATCGACCAAGTCCCGCCATCTACCCCCTGCTTCCAGGGTGGATGGTGCGTTGGCGAGGGAAGTTTTTAGTTGGAGCTGCTGTCTTCGGAGGTGATCGGCGTTGTTCGAGACGCGGTGGTGATGCTTAGCTTAGAACAGGTGCTTCGGTTGTGTAGTCGTGTTGTATGTGGTGGGTGTAGCTCTCTGCAGCTAATAGGGCCGCAGTTTTTCCTTTCTCTTTTGATCTTCGGATCTTCACCATGTTGTTCTGCCGCTGCTTTCTGCTAAATCTGAATCAAGCCGGCAATTTGCTGGATCTTTCAAAAAAAAAAAAACATTGAGCTCAACTCTGACCCTGACGAATTCGCCTGCATATCCTGCCGGGAGAGTAGTTTGCACCTCGAGGATCTTGCCCATCTTGCGACTTCGCGCTGCCGACGTGTGAAACGGAGAGCTGAGTCAAAGCCGCGGCTAGCGACTTGGCGCATAGCGTCAGCGAATCTCGCGCATCAGTAACTACTGAGGTCAGTGAGCTGTCGCCCAACCTGTTTTCTCAGACCTGTCTGCTGCTGCTGGACGCGCAGTGCGCAGTGCTCTGTTAGTACTAGCGATTTGTTTGCATCTGTAATGTGGCTGGACGGGACCGGATAATTTTTGTTTCTTTGCTTCATTCCGTCGATAAACAACAGTCCCACTCTGGTTCAGTGTGATTTCTGTGTCTACAACGGGGCAGCTTCAATTTAGAAGGGAAAGAAAAAATCAGAAAAGTACTGTACTCATCAAAATCCACCACCTCTTTTTTTTGAACCATTGACCGTAAAACAATCGTTCCACGATATATTTTATAAATAATAAGTGAAATAAATATTTACAAGAGTGACAAAACTCACCAAAAGGTATCAAAAGAGAAAAAAACCTTTTGCTAAATCTCAAATGGCTGTTTTTTTATTGCGTCAGTCACTTTCTGCTTTGCATGAGGCCGAAGGCAAGGACGACGTGAGGAGCGCCGGCCAGGGCGAGGCCGAGCCGTGTACGGGCGGGAGCCGATAATAGCCAGCGAGAGCGAGTCCGAAACTTAATCGGGGTGGGGGGGGGGGGTGTAGGGGGTGCGGGGTGGTCGCTGGAGTTGTCCATCGGGGCGGGGCTTAGAGGGATGGCCGGGGCGGCGACCAACATGATGGTGGGGAGAGCCTGAGGAAAGGGCGGGGCGGCGAGGTGGCGATAGCCGCCGGCCGCGGGAGGTAGGGCAGACGGTTAGGCCGGGGGAGGATGAGGGCGTCGCAGGGAGGAAAAGGAAGAAGATGCGGGAGGAAGAAGATGAGCAGATGGTGACGCACTCCTAACCATCGGTTACTGATCCGATGGCCAAAAACATAAGTGACTGGCGCTAGGAATGCCTACGAAAAAAATCAACGAACTCAAGTTTTTGAAAATCTTAGAATATTCATGAGGAGTTAATTAAGATGCTGATCAATCCAACCGGTAAGAACCACATCCTTTTTACCGACCTAGTACTAACTACTCCAGATTTGCTAATTTTCATCTAGATGAGAATTAATAAAGACACATCTAACACCTACACTGTTTGATTAAAAAATAAAAATAAAATCCCACGAATCTTCGCATAAAATCCAGAGATGTAGGAGTTAGACGAGATATATTATTTCCCATATAGATTTTTTTTGACAAGGAAAATATATTAATATTGCGGAGATACCAATTACACCTAGTTTCTGCCACAACGCAATACCCTAATGGCACTACGGATGCACACAGCCAAAAAAAAAAGAAGCTAAAAAAGAAAAGTCCCGTTACAGTGATCTAGTTCTTGAAGCAACAATACAAACACCCCAAGACAACATCTGAAGTCAAAATTCTCCAAAAGCGACGCCTCCAAGAAGGAAACAGTGCACAACCGCCGTCGTCTCCCGATCATAGATCATAGGTTTTCACCCTGAAGAAAGTCCACGCTCTCAAAACAATATCTTCAAAAAGGCCATTGCCATGCACAGCCAATTTAGGCCAGACCTTAGATTTTCACCCTGAAAGGTAAGACCTTGAACTTCTCCTGTGCTATCGCCCCCACTTGCATGCCGTTGCTACGAGTCCCGAAACACCAAGCAAATTTCTCATCACTGCAAGGACTCGAACCACCATTACTAGTCCTCAGATCACAGCTTCCATGACATTCTCTGCCTCTGACTTCACCATGGAACGAAAAAGACATGTCCCATGATGGCAACAAATAGCAGAGCTTCTCGCCGCTCCCTCCAGAAACCAAACGGTCGGAAAAAATATGGGTGCGCACGACTGAATCCCATCCGATCCAGCAATCTCTAGGTATGAGGCGCCCAAGGGAGTTCGCCGGCGGAGCCTTCCGGAACTTGACACTCTGGCCAGATCAAGAAGGACAAGCATCAAGCAGATCTTCGTCTTGGCGCGAGAGAAACCCTAGGACCGCCGCCTTTATTAGGCAGAACGACGGCCCCACGCCGTCGCCCGCCTGCTCCCAACAGCAGGCCGGAGATCTGAGCGGACACCACCGTCACCGCTCGCACCACACGGAGATGGGGGGCTTAGCCATGCCGAGTACCCCGAACCAGGCGCCGTGCCGCCCTCGCGGCCACAGCGGTCGCCAAGGTCGCCGAAGAAGACCGAGGCCACCGCCCCAGCGTTCGTCTCCGCCGCGTGCACCTCGACGTCCAGGGCCGCCGATCTGCAGCAGCGGGAGATCCCACCGCGTGAGGATGAAAGGCCCACGCCGGCACCCGCAGCGCGAGGAGATGAAGGCCCGCCGCCGCTATCAGCCGCGCTGGCTTAGCCTGGTGACTTTCTCCGGCGGCAGCGGGGGACGGAGCTGGAGGGGGTGGGGGCGGCGGCGGTTGAGATCTGGATCGCCCGAGCCGCCCTCTGGAGCGACACGAGAGGCACTTTGTTAGTACTGGTACTTATCAAGTAGACCATCATTGCAAATGTAGGTAAGGTATCGGTCCATATTATTTTTCAGGCTATTTCTCTTTTCTCTTGTTGTTTTTTTTGAAAAGGAGGATGTACCCCGGCCTCTGCATCTGGGCGATGCATGCAGCCATTTTATTAATTATTCACAAAGCCCTTACAAGGTAATACATCAGTAAGTCTGAAGCCACCATCTTGGCAACACTTGTCGCTACTCCTATCCCCATGATGAAGGGGTGCCGAATGTCCGAGCCTAATACCAAACAGACATCGCACCAATACCTAACATCTAATGCCGGATGCCCCATCCAAGCCACAATACTTGGACTGGGTTACATACCGGTCCGGCGCACTTTTAGTGGGCACCACATGCGCACGCTGCAAGGGCCGTCACCTCCTTCATCCATCGATCCATCCTCAGATCAGATACTAACGCATCGACCTTGCCAGGCCTCTCTGCCATCGACGCCACCACGACGCCAGACAGCGTCGTCCTCCTGCGCGAGTCCATCGCCACCCATCGGACGCCGAGTCTCCACTGCGCCACGCCGCCGAGATCCGCCGCCATCGATGTGTAGGATGAAGCACCGCTCCACCACCTACCGACGCCCAACCACCAAGCCGTCCACATGTCCGTCCAGCCGATGAATGTCTCCAAAGATGATGCCCCCACGGGGGTGACGACAAAGACGTCGCCATCATCCGATCCAGGAGGCCCCTCAACGCCTCCAACGAGGGCTACGACGCCCACGGGCGCCGCCGTCAATGGTAGCCTCCTCCAGATCTGAGGTTTCCCCCGGAAACAATGGAGCGAGGGACACCCCACCATCGCCTCCAACGAGGAAAACGACACCCACGGGCGCCGCCGACGATGGTGGCATCCTCACCCACTTCAACAGCTAGGCCACCATCTCCTCCTCCAGTTGATCCGCCGCCGGGAAGCCACCGCGAGGCAACACCCACCGACCAGGTCCCTTTGGACCGACGATGAAGACAGCCAAAGGTAGAGGAGGTCACATCGCTGCGTGACCGGCGCCATCGCCACACACACGTCGTCCCGAGGCGCCCGCTCAAGATCCACCGTCACAGCCATGCCTTCAAGCCGCGACGGAGGGATGCCCTGCCGCCGCCATCATCCCCCCGCACGGGCTTTGCCCAGCCAGGATCCGGCGGCGGCGGGAGGGGAGGCAGAGGGGAGGGGAGGCGTACGTGAGGCGGAGGAGATCGGGAGGGGCGGAGGGGATCGGGGGAGGCGGACGGGAGGATCTGTTTGTCTCAACTACTCATTCGGGCCACAAATGTTTGCCTAAAAAAAATTGGGGAAGAATTTCACTTCCCCGGCCTCCGCACCAACTAGGGATGCATACAGCCTTTTAAGTATGAGTACTAGGATTTTTAATCTCGGTTACGCACCAAGCCTAGTCCTCAATGATAAATGCGTGAGTACCAGGAAAGTCTGGTCCTCAAGAATAAATAGGAACCTAAATTCACCTCCGGGAGGATCTGTTTGTCTCTTGTTGTGAACATCATTGTATATCATCTTAGTGGCACCATTCGCGTCATATGTATCGTGGGCATAACAAATATGTGAGCAGCACATTACTGATCTCTTGCTACTTTTGGGGGGTGTGGCCGGGGAGATGGTTTATTGCTTAGCCCAGGGCACATGTTCCCTTTGCAATGAAAGCCTCCAGGCTCGAACCAGTTGTACTCCCCTTTCGGTGAAATATCACCCAATGCCAACATGCTCTGCTTGATACTCTGCCCAAACAAATTCCTAAGGCGAATCGCCGAGAGTTTGATTCTCTGGTCACCCTTGTTTGTTGGAGCTTATGAAAGCAAGGCAATGCGAAAGACTTTGATAACCGCAACTCTAGGTATATGAAATGGAGTTGGTCTCGCTCATTTTTAATGATCTGAAACTCTAGGCTCTCGCATGGCATGAGGGAGAGGTGTAGCTAAGATGTGTGAGTAGTTGATTTAGTGTACGTTTGGAGTAGGGCTTGCTGCTCACAGCATCTCCACCCGCCCCCCCAACAGGCCCCCCAAGGCACCTTTTTTATTGCCGGCGCAAAAAAAAAAGCGCCCAGTCGCGCCCCCAGGAGCCCAAATTTCGTCGGTTTGGGCCGAAATTGGCGCCGGCGGACACAGGCCGAACCCAGCGCGCTGGGGGCGACCGGGGGCGCCGGGTGAAAGAAAAATGACGCGAAAACAACCCGCGCCAGATTCCCACCCTGTGGGCCCGCCAAGTCAGCGACTAGGCTTCGTCGTCCTCATCACCTCGCCTCGGCTCCCGCGCGAATCAATGCTGTCGCCGGTCAGCCTTCCATTGATGAAAGGACGGCGCAGTGATGGCGAGCCACTGCCGCGCGTCCCCGCCCTTTCCCGCCGCGCGTCCCGCCCTTTCCCGCCACGCGTCCACACCGCTCCTCCGGGTCGGCGCCGGCGGCACTCGTCCCCGTCAAGCCCGAGCCGCAGGAGACGCCGCTCCGTCGGCGCAGCCGCGGCGGCAACCTCGTCATAAACGAGGGCGGCCGCGTCCCTTCCCCTCCCCGCAGCCATATCTGCCTGGTCAAGCCGAAGAAGGAGCCGGTGGCGACCGTGGTGAAGCAGGAGCACGAGGCCATGGCCGCCGACCTCGAGAGCGGCCTCGCCTGGTCGCGCGTAGACTACGTGGCGCAGGAGATGGAGCGCCAGCGCCGTGCTCTGGAAGAAATCGCCGAGCGGCGCCGCGGCCGCGACGAGGGCGGCGTCATCGTGTTCTCCGACAGCGACGACGAGGTCACTGCGCCGAGCCAGCCGGTCCGCAGCAGCGATCCAGGGCAGGACTGCAGCTAGGCCGCCCCTAAGGACGGGCCGCCGAGCGACGGCGACGACGACGACGACGGTGGCGACGACTACACCGTCTTCTACAACCTCCTCGGCACGAACTAGGAGTAGTTTTACGTTTTTATCTATGTAAATTCGCCTAAATATCAATGAAATCGCCTATATTTCGTCCAAATTAACTGAATTTCGTCGACTTTGGGCTTTTTAAATTTTTTTTGGCCGATGCCCTTGCGGTCGCGGCTGGGAATCGGTTCCCCCCCACGCCAAAATTATCGCCGGCAAGCCCCCAAGAGGCGCTATTTTTCGCCTAAAAGCGCCCTTGGGGGGCCGAACGGCTGGAGATGCTCTCACCGGTTTGTGGTGAGAGCTGTTGTGTTTTTCTCTGTAAATTTACAATTCTTCTTCTAAAGTTATGCTATGCAATTTGGGTACTCTCGAAAAAAAATTACCCAAAGAACCCATTACGGTAAGAGGTTATTATTCAATGTTTAGTGCGTGTTGTAATCTCTTCTAAAATAAATGTAATGTGTGCACCACATGAACATCTAATTTATAGTTGTACACGAGGTACAAAAGTCCACATTTGTCTACCATCCTGGGATCGAACATGACAATGATATCATTACCTTATTGCACTTTAGGATTCATTTCTTTTTCTTCTTTTTGCGGGATTCAGATGATTTTTCCAATTTCGTAAGCACGTTCTTCTAACGTAGATGTCAAATTCCTTATGTGTCCTTTTACTGCTCTACATAATAGATTTCCCCGTGATTTTGATTTGTACAAGCGCAGGGGCGGAGTCAGTATTTAGACATAGGGGGGCCAAGATGTGATGAAGCCAATTTTTTTTTTTGTGTGCCACACAAACTTCCGAATAGTTTCATATCTAAGCGTGGCCAAGACAGTAGACACACACACTATTTTCTTGAAACTGGAGCATGTCTAGCTATAGCTAATATTCGTCAATAATTTCACATATGTGCCAAGTAGACAAAGTTGATAATCAAAAGACTCTGGAATATGATACGAATTAAATGCCTTGCTACAAAACATTATCATATAAAAATTTAAGTCATACGAACAATAACAATCGTTATATAAACAAATGGTTGGCTTAGTGGCTTTTAGGTTGTATCTATACAAGTTTGAATGACAATTCATCACTGATAGACCATTCCAAAAAATCATCATATACAAAGTTCTGTAGTTATATTAGGAAAAAAATCATCGATGTTGCTAGAATACAAACCTAGAGAATCAAATCCAGCCACTGCTCGTGCCCTCTGCCGGTACGTCAAAGTAGATAGGTTGGTCATCGTTGGCACGCGCCTAGGAGACTTAGCGGACACCAATCGCCCAATCTGGCCTTGCTATGGACTTGAAAACAACTCACTAGTGGGCTTTCACATGTGCCTTTTTAGTTTTTGCAGAATTCACGTTAAGAGATAAGGGGGTACGGGGGAGGTACTTCTGTAATGCAATCGCATCGCTAATTAATGAGTAGTACATACGTAATGTTCGATCGATCGTTAGGGGGGCCAGGCCCCTGCTCGCCCCCCTTGTCCCCGCCACTGTACAAGCGCCAATTTAACTTTGAGCATGTAAAATTATGACCTCACTTCGGAGAGGGGAGCTCGAGGTCCTTAATGTAGGCACTTGACAGACACAAAGACAAATTCACATATTTGTGTGCCCAAAAAGTTTTGACCCCGCGCTGACATGGATTTTATACTCCTTCTGTTACATTGCTTATTAGTTATTGTAGGATAAAATTGATGTCACTAGATTCATACTCTAAAGTGATCCACTTATTTACCGTTATGTAATTATAGTTAAAGACTTATCTTAATGAAACATAATTCACATTTTATTTTGGAAATGAAGAGACTACATCATGGCTATTTCCATAGCCATATACATGTTCCTTTTTTCATCCAAAAAGAGGATAAAGACCCATGCCCCTACATTGGTTTGCACCCAGCCTTCTATTATTGCAAACTATTAAGATTCAAACATCTCACACACAGATACAAAATGGCCACAAAACGCTAAAAATGGCTAGATCAACCAGCACAGAACAAGATTATATGACGCCTCATGCCTTACTAACCAATGGTCCGCCATCCAAATTGGTTGAATATAGCCAGATCTACCGCCTCCCACATGTTGCACCTCGAGTCCATGGACGCCCAAGCCTCCTCTCGCCGATGATAGGCCACATATGGATCCAACTGGTGGGCATTAAAAATAACCTACAAACTACTGGAAGTTTTGTCTTATTAAAAACGTAATCCTAACAATTCCATATAGCCTAAATTAAAATGCATACTGCTACTTGTGATATTGTTGGGTTTGCCTGAACAGGAAGGGTGATGTAGCTAGTACAGTAGCAGGAAGTATTTCTCTCAGTTAAGAACCAAGATTTATCGAACCAGAAGGAGACGGCACGCAGACAACTTTAGCAGTACCTGCACACACAAAAACAAATGCTTGCACCCCAACAAGGCAAGGGGGCGTCACTCCCCTTGTTCTTGCCCAGTTGCAAGTATCAAATCTGGTAGTGGTAAATATAATAAATAAAAGTAAAGGAAAACAACTAGAAATTGTAAGATTTGTTTTATAATAGAGGTGAATGGACCTAGGGGCCATAGCTTTCACTAGAGGCATCTCTCTCATAAATAGCATCGGTGGGTAAACAAATTATTGTTGGGCAACTGACAGAATTGCGCATAGTTATGATGATCATCCAAGGCATGATTCTTATATAGGCATTATGTCCGTGACAAGTAGACCGTTAAACTTACTGACGCCTACTACTATTACTCCACCCCGAGACTGCTATCCAACATGCATCTTAAAGTATTAAGTTCATGACAAACAGACTAACGCTTTGAGCAAGATGACATAGTATTGACAAAGTAAGACCAAGCAATATGTTCGAACCCCGTCGTTTTATCATTAGTAGCAACAATACAATATGTGCCTTGCAACTCCTCTCACAGTGCAAGGAAACCGCAAGATTGAACCCACTACTATGCATCACTTCCTCTGAAGATCTACTCATCTAATTGGCCAAAGAAGACTTATAGATCAGAAAGCATAGATAACTATAAAATCACACATAGATTAAATCTCAAAACGACTCAAATAATATCAATGAATAATCTGATCATAAACTCACAATTCATCGGATCCCAACAAACGCACCACAAAAGTTACATCGGATTGATCTCAGATGTGATCGTTGAAGATCAAGAGAGAGAGAGAGAGAGAGAGAGAGAGAGACATCTAGCTACTGCTATGGACCCGTAGGTCATGTGGGAACTACTCACACATCATCATGGAGGCAACAAGATTGATGAAGATAGCCTCCCCAATGGTTTCCCCCTCCGGTAGAGTACCGGAAAAGGCCTCCAGATGGGATCGCGGAAGAATAGAGACTTGCGGCGGCGGAAGCATTATTTCGGGGCTCCTCCCGGAGGTTTATGAATATATGGGAATTTATGGGCAAAAAAATAGGGCAATCGGAGCCACAGGGGGCCCACAAGGCACCAGGGCGCGCCCTACCTATTGGTGTCCTGGATTAGGGGGTACTTGCCACGTCGGCCCGCCGGTAATGAGCCGGGTCGAGGACCCACTGAACATTGATGACATGGCCATACTGGCCCTGGCCCTCGGCGCGATCAAGATGAAGATCACCTGAAGACTTGGCGTACACTTCAAGCGTATTTCAACCGGCATGCTTATCTCTAAGATTGTAACCATCCATTTGTAAACCCTAGATACCCCCAGTGCCCATATAAGCCATGTGGTTTAGTCTGTAGAGGCTTAGACACATTCACAAGGTTTAAAGCTTAGACATACTCATACGATCTCGAGGTAGATCAATCTGTACTTGGTACCCCATCACAATCAATATATAAGAAGCAGGACGTAGGGTTTTACCTCATAGAGAGGGCCCGAACCTGGGTAAAACATCATGTCCCTACTCTTCCTGTTACCATCTAGCTCAAATCACCAAGCTTGGGACCCCCTACCCGAGATCTACCGGTTTTAGCACCGACATTGGTGGCCCATGCAGGTCCCGCCGGGTGATCGCATGAGCTCAATGGCGGATCTTCGGATCGACAATGACACCGGTTGCAGGGACATCTTCGTCCCCGGGCAGCTTTTTGTCTTTGGCAGCATCATATTGCGTGCCGACCCAACTAGCCATCTTGGCCAGGTAGAGGATCTTCCTCTACACCGAGCCGCTCTACTCGGCAATCCGGAAAACGCCGCGGATTCACGTGGCGAGCTCACCTCTTCGGGCCAGATGTCAGATCGGCCCAAAAATACCATCGCCCGCACGCCGGACTCGATCTCGGTGCGGGCCCCTGATATGATCTGTCTTCCGTATCCGGCCTCGAGCTCGGAACCGAGCATTTCCCCATCAGCTCAGACGTCGAGCCTATCCTGCAGAAACCCCAAGGTGACATCTTGCAACACCCTGCCTACTGTCAAAGGATGGCTGAAACCGACCTTCTTGCTTTCAACAAGATGCTGGACCAAACCCAAAATCTCAGGATCTTGGATGCGCCGACCTTGGCCCGTGATCAGATCGGATCTAGATCCGGAGGTGTGAATTTTTTTACCCCACCCACCACCCACCTAGTTGTCACGATCGAGGACTTAACCGATGTGCTGGACTATGCCTCAGAGGAGGCCATTGACATGGAAGAGGATGTTGACGATATGTCATATACAGCTTCACCTCTGACATCCGGTTACACTATGAATTGGGCGGCTACTTCTACCCACGACGTCTACATGGTAGACACTCCTAAGGATGATAAAGAAGATGAGAAAGGTGAGGAGCCACCCAAACACCGACGCGGAAGATGCCGTAATAAAGGTGCAGGCCACGGCGATGCTAGCCATGAAGCTATTGATAATGGCGACACTCCAGACGGCGCCGATGACCAGGACACAAGCTATAATGCTGGCAACGGTCCCATTGATGGCACCATGCCTAACGGGGACGATGAAGACCCCGAGGACGAGGACTACTACCCATAGTCCGAGGAAGATTTAAGCCTCGGACCTGATGAATTTGGTATACCCGAGGAACCGCTAGATGACCCTAGGTTACAGGCCTTCCGCCGGCGGCTACTCAACACCGCCAGAAGCATGAAGCTAAAGTCCCAAAAGCTTCAAGCTGAGCAGGACAGGTTGACGGATAAGTGGACCAAGGTCCTCAATGCCGAGCAAGAGATCAAAGGACGGTTCACAGGAAATAAGCAGTACTATCCGCGGAAGAGCCTGCTTCCTGAGATTGACGAGGAGGTCCTTGGAACCCCTCGGTCAAAACACGACTGGGCCCAAGAACGCCCCCCTCGAGGCCGAGACAAACCAGCTGGAGGATATCCCAATCTCCCCGAGGTACCTCGCCGTCATGGCAAAGGTCAAATTCCACCTCAGAACTCATACGACCTGCGAAAGAAGTCAGCGCCGGTCGCCCCATCTCGATCCATTTACGGATCAAGGGAGCGCCCACCTGCGGAGCAGGTCGGACGACAGGCTTGGTCAAACAAGTATGGTTGTACGCGTCACAATACATATGATCGGACATTGATGATGCCTAACGCCCGACACGTCACAGAGCGGGTCCGAGGAGCAAGTCACCCTATGTGCTTTACCGATGAGGTGATGCGACACCAGTTTCCCGAGGGGTTTAAACCCATAAACATCAAACAGTACGATGGAACTACGGACCACGCGGTATGGATAGAGGACTTCCTCATGCACATCCACATGGCCCGAGGTGATGACCTCCACGCCATCAAATATTTACCCCTGAAGCTCAAAGGGTCAGCTCGACATTGGCTCAAAAGTCTGCCTGAGAACTAGATCAGCAACTGTAAAGATCTAGAGCATGATTTTTGAGCAAACTTCCAAGGAACCTATGTCCGACCTCCAGATGCCGATGACCTCGGCCATATTGTACAGGAGCAAGGAGAGTCGGCCAGAAAATTCTGGAACCGACTCCAGACAAAGAAGAACCAAATTATGGACTGCCCGGATGCCGAGGCCATAGTAGCTTTTAAGCACTGCATCCGCGACGAGTAGCTCGCTGGAGAGCTCGGGCAGAAAAAACCCCGAACAATGGCCGCCCTCACACAACTAATGACTCGCTTTTGCGCAGGTGAGAATAGTTGGCTCGCCCGCCATTATAACCAAAATGGTGACCTGAGTACCTCCGAGGTGCACGACGGAAATGGCAAGCCCAGGCGTCACAAAATAACAAGCGCTATAATAGAGGACAAAGCAGCGACGCCGAAGGGGGAGCAGTAAATGTCGGATTCAGCAGCCAACGCGGCGGTAACAAACGGAAGCCTTTTCAAGGAAATAAGGACGGCCCATCGATGCTGGATAAAATATTGTATAAACCATGTGCCATTCATGGCACCCCAGACAAGCCCGCTACACACTCAAAACGGAATTGCTGGGTTATCAAGCAAGCCGGGAAGATAGCGGCCGAGAATGAGGACACGGACCATAATGAGGATGGTAGCCAGCCCAGGCCAAGTAATGGAGGCTAGAAAAAGTTCCCTTCTGAGGTCATGGACGTGAACATGATCTATGCCACGCACGTCACAAGAAAGGAAAGGAAACGCGCGCTTTGAGATGTTTACGCTGTAGAGCCAGTAGCGCCAACTTACAGCCCATGGGAGAAAATCCCGATCACCTTTGACCGAAGTGATCACCCAACAAGCATCCGTCATGGAGGCACCGCAGCCCTGGTACTCGACCCCATAGTGGACGGCTTTCACCTGACACGAGTCCTTATGGATGGGGGTAGCAGTCTCAACTTGATATACACCGACACCATCAAGAAAATGCATATGGACCCGGCCAGAATTAAGCTCAGTACTACCTAATGGGGTCACCTACCACTGGTAGGGTCACAGACCTGACATCTAAGGCCCACCTGGGGTCCCACACCATCATTAATAGGTCCCTGGACCAGTCACACATTCGGATGCGTATAACAAGGAATCCACTCGGATACACCGAAGACACTCGGACGTCCTCCCTCCAGTCGACCAGATCACTCCACTCAGGCAGTGAAGACGTAAGGGCGACGTGGGAGCTGCAACGGTCCGAAGGTGTTAAGTCAAGTTTCAAGTGCAGTCAAGACCGCCGTTACCAGTAACTGCTGTAGTCATGGCTGTTATAACCTGTAACTCCCATAGTTATGATCATTAATGCCCCTCGCAACATGGGAGGGAAGAGGCCCAGGCGCACTCTATATAAGCCACCCTCTTCCTCTTGAGTAGGGGTTCAGCACTCTTGGTAATCATCCCCCCCAGAGAAAACACAAGCCTCCGGGAAACGAGACGTAGGGCTGTTACCTCCTCTGAGAGGGGCCTGAACTCGTAAAATCCGAGTGTTACACCTGCGCTGTAGCTAGGCTCTGCCTCTCCTTCATATCCCCTAGTACTCATTGTCAGGCACATAACCCCGACAGTTGGCGCGCACCGTGGGGCTGCGCGTCTAGCGATTTCACAACACAGGTGGAATTTCATCATCATCATGCAGTTCGGCAGCGAGATTCGATTTGGAGCGCTCAACTTCATCACCGACGACTCGGCGTGGCTCCAGGAAGCCCCGCTTGACGTGGAGTCGCTGCCCATCCATGGCACGGCGCACTTCTGCGCGTCTTCGTACGGAGTTCTTCTCCGGCAGCCATCGGTCCCTTACCGAGTGGTTCCTCTTCTTCCTGCTGGTCACCGTCGCAAGCGCTCCGGGCGCTCATGGCTCTAGCGTTAGATCAAGCATGTTGTTGCCGTCCAGGCCGCAGCCGGGCATGTGGCGGCACTCGAGCCTGACGAGCCCGCCCTTGACCTTTCTGACGGATTCCACGACGACTCCGCCGAGGGCTCCGAGTGCGAGAGCGTCGAGTCCACGGCCGAAGTCCCCATGGCCGGCCCAGCACTGCGCGGCCTGCCGGGGTACTCGGACCCCCGTGATGGACACGTGGGCACTTCGCGCGATAACGACAACCAGGGAGATGAGCACTCTCCTTGTCACGAACCTTACGTTCCCCAAGCTCTCACTCGGGAGCAAAGTGACGAGCTTCGTAGGAAGAATGAGCAGGCTCTGCGCACTCCCATCACAGGGACGACTCCCGAGGCCCTGGCCATGGAGTTGGTGCATTTGGCCACTTTGGCCGAACGAGACCGCTTGGATCGATTGTAGATGGAGCTGGATGATCGTGCTCGCCAGCAGCCTTGTTCTAGTCGGCACAAGCACCGGTTGTTCCCGAATGACCAGCCCAGGAAGTACCAGGTTCTCAACACTCCGCTGCAAAACTTGGCGGCGACGACTAGGATCGCTGATTCCATTCAGCCCTACGGCTCCGCTGCTGGAGAGAGGATTCGCCAGATCCAGGTCCTACTGAAGACAGCCTTGTCACCGAATGCGGCGGTGTCACAGTCCCGCGATCGCATCCATAGCGCATGAGTGCGCGCCGAAACCGTTCAGTCGGCCCATAGTCCACTCGGCTCGGGGAGGCGCCGTGCGGCATCCTCCTCGAGAGATCAACACGGAGAACGGAGGCATGATCGGATCGTTTCCCCCTAGCGACATGATGATTACGATCGGACCCGGATTCCCCCTCCGCGGAACATCTCATACGAGCGCCAGCCCTATGATGACAGGCGTCCTCCCAGGGACGATCGTTGGCCGAGCCCCTCATACTGTCCAGGTGGCCTCCAAGACCCCCAGTTCAATGCGAGATCCGTCCTCGCTCAGAACGTGGTCGACAGAGGGCGAGCTCTGAGGGAAGGCCTTGACGTTGACGTTCCGAGTGGTTCCGCACCCTCCGGACCCGAGTGTTTTAGTCGGTACATTTGGGCTGCAGATATCTTGAGCAATTTCAGATTGGCGACAGGCATCAGCAAGTTCACTGGCGAGTCGAAGCCAGAAATTTGGTCAGAGGACTACCGAGTGGCCGTCCAGATTGGCGGCGGCAATGACAATGTGGCTATGAAACATCTGCCACTGATGCTCGAGGGGTCAGCCAGGGCATGGCTCAACCAGTTGACACCCGGCAGTATATACTACTAGGATGACCTGGCTCGGATCTTCATCAAGACTTTCGAGGGCACGTACAAGCGGCCGAGTGGATTGTCAGAGCTGCAACATTGTGTTCAGAAGCAGAATGAGACTCTCCGAGAGTACATCTAGCGGTGGACCATGATGACCCACAAGTATAGGGGATCAATCGTAGTCCTTTCGGTAAGTAAGAGTGTCGAACCCAACGAGGAGTAGAAGGAAATGACAAGCGGTTTACAGCAAGGTATTTTCTGCAAGCACTGAAATTATCGGTAACGAGTAGTTTGATAACAAGATAATTTATAACAAATGACAAGTAGCAATAGTAACTAAGGTGTAGCAAGGTAGCCCAATCCTTTTTGTTGCAAAGGACAGGCCGGAACGGTCTCTTATAATAAGCTAAACGTTCTCGAGGACACATGGGAATTTCATCTAGTCACTTTGATCATATTTGTTGGATTCGCGTTCGCTACTTTGATAATTTGATATGTGGGTGGACCGGTGGTTGGGTGCTATTCTTACTTGAACAAGCCTCCCACTTATGATTAACCCCTCTCGCAAGCATCCACAACTACGAAAGAAGAATTAAGATAAATCTAACCATAGCATTAAACATATGGATCCAAATCAGCCCCTTACGGAATAGCGCATAAACTAGGGTTTACGCTTCTGTCACTCTAGCAACCCATCATCTAATTACTACTCCACAATGCATTCCCTTAGGCCCAAAGATGGTGAAGTTTCATGTAGTCGATGTTCACATGACACCACTAAGAGAATCAACAACATACATATCATCAAAATATCGAACGAATACCAAATTCACATGATTACTTATGACAAGACTTCTCCCATGTCCTCAAGAACAAAAGTAACTACTCATAAATCATATTCATGTTCAAGATCAGAGGGGTATTGAATAGCATAATGGATCTGAACATATAATCTTCCACCAAGTAAACCAACTAGCATCAACTACGAGATGTAATCAACACTACTAGCAACCCACAGGTACCAATCTGAGGTTTTGAGACAAATATTGAATACAAGAGATGAACTAGGGTTTGAGATGAGATGGTGCTGATGAAGATGTTGATGAAGATTGGTCCTCCCATGATGAGAGGATCGTTGGTGATGACGATGGCTCCGATTTCCCCCTCCCGGAGAGAAGTATCCTCGGCGGAATCGCTCCGCCGGAGAGCAAAAGTGCTCCTGCCCAAGTCCGCCTCGAGACGGCGGCGCTCTGTCCCAAAAGTCTTCTCATTATTTTTTCTAGGGCAAATGGGCTTATATACCAGAAAAGGGGCACCGGAGGCTGGCCAGGGCCCCCACAAGCCACCAGGGAGCGCCTGGGGGGGGGGGGGGGTGGCGCGCCCTGGTGCCTCGCGGGCACCTGGGTGGCCCCCTCTGGTACTTCTTTTCTCTAGTATTTTTTATTTATTCCAAAATAAATCTCCGTGAAATTTCAGCTCATTTGGAGAGGTGCAGAATAGGTATCTCTGACATAGCTTTTTCAGGTCCAGAATTCCAGCTGTCGGCAATCTCCCTCCTTATGTAAATCTTGCATATTAAGAGAGCAAAGACATTAGAATTGCTCCACAAAGTGTTATATTGATTAAAAACACTATAAATAACAGTAGGAAAACATGATGCAAAATGGACGTATCAGACCACCCTGCACAACACGGTGGAGAATGTCACCGAGCACCAGGCGATCTGCGCCTTCAAAGCTGGCATCAGGTATCGTGAGTTAGCCCTGAAGTTCAGCCGTAATGAGATCCCAACTCTCAGTCGGGCGATGGAGATTGCCAATCGGTACGCCAATGGCGAAGAGGAAGACCGGCTGAGGAGCGGCAAGTGCCGAGCCGGAGATGCAAATCAGTCGGACAACAACAAAAATAAGAAGCAGAAGCGCAAAGCCGAGGCAGCCAACAATGCAGAGGCCGCGGCCCTGGCCAGCCAAAGCAAAGGCAAAGGCCAGCCAAAGCAGAAGAAGGAGTGGGCCGGCATGTTGGAAATATGCCCTAGAGGCAATAATAAAATGGTTATTATTATATTTCCTTGTTCATGATGATCGTTAATTATCCATGCTATAATTGTATTGGTTGGAAACACAAATACATGTGTGGATACGTAGACAACAATATGTCCCTAGTGAGCCTCTACCGGACTAGCTCGTTGATCAAAGATGGCCATGGTTTCCTGGTCATAGACATGAGTTGTCATTTGATAACGGGATCACATCATTAGGAGAATGATGTGATGGACAAGACCCAAACTATGAACGTAGCATATGATCGTGTCAAGTTTATTGCTATCGTTTTCACATGTCAAGTATCTGTTCCTATGACCATGAGATCATGCAACTCACTGACACCGGAGGAGTACCTTGTGTGTATCAAACGTCGCAACGTAATTGGGTGACTATAAAGATGCTCTACAGGTATCTCTGAGGGTGTCTGTTGAGTTGGCATGGATCAATACTGGGAATTTGTCAGTCCGTATGACGGAAAGGTATCTCAGGGCCCACTCGGTAATACAACATCACAATAAGCTTGCAAGCAATGTGACTAAAGAGTTAGCCACGGCATCTTGTATTACGGAACGAGTAAAGAGACTTGCCGGTAACGAGATTGAACTAGGTATGGAGATACCGACGATCGAATCTCGGGCAAGTAACATACCGATGGACAAAGGGAACTACATACGGGATTGACTGAATCCTTGACATCGAGGTTCGACCGATAAAGATCTTCGTAGAATATGTAGGAACCAATATGGGCATCCAGGTCCCGCTATTGGTTATTGACCGTGGAGGTGTCTCGGTCATGTCTGCATAGTTCTCGAACCCGCAGGGTCTACACACTTAACGTTTGGTGACGATATAAGTATAGTCGAGTTATTATGTTGGTGACCGAAGGTTGTTCAGAGTCCCGGATGAGATCCCGGACATGACGAGGAACTCCGGAATGGTCCGGAGGTGAGGATCGATATATAGGATGAAGGGAATCGGAGTCCGGAAGTGTTCCGGGGGTACCGGGTTATGACCAGGAGAACTTAAAGGGGTTTCGGGGGGGGGGGGGCGGCAAGTGTTGGGGGGGCTCATGGGCCAAGGGGAGGAAGCACACCAGCCCACTAAGGGGCTGTGCGCCCCCCTCACCCCATCCCACGATTACCAGAGGGGGTGGGGCGCCTCCCATAGGGCTGCCTCCACCTGGCTTGGGGGGCAAGTCACCCTAGGGTTTCCCTAGGGGCGCCCCCATCTGTTGTGGCCGCCGGCCCCCCTAGGGGAAACCCTAGGGCGCCTCCTCCTCCTCCCTTTCCCCTATATATAGAGGGGTAGAGAGATGGCAGCCACACCCCATCTATTCCACGGCGCTGCCCTCCCTCTCCCTCGTAGTTCCTCTCTCTCTCCGCGTAGCTTAGCGAAGCTCTGCTGAGATTGCTCCACCACCACTGTCCCTACGCCGTCGTGCTGCCGGAGGACTCGAGCTACTACTTCACCATCGCTCGCTGGATGGAGGAGGTGAAGGCGTCATCAAGCCGTACATGTGTTGAACGCAGAGGTGCCGTCCGTTCGGCACTTGATCGGGAGTTCGCAGGACGGATCGTGATTGGATCGGGAAGACGTTCGACTACATCAACCGCGTTTCTTAACGCTTCCTCTTAGCGATCTACAAGGGTATGTAGATGCAATCTCTCCTCTCGTAGATGTTCATCTCCTAGATCGATCTTGGTGAGCGTAGGAAATTTTTTGTTTCCCATGCAACGTTCCCCAACAGTGGCATTAGAGCTAGGTCTTTGCGTAGATGACATCACGAGTAGAACACAAAGGAGTTTGTGGGCGTTGATATTCAGATTGCTTCCTTCCTTGGTCTTTTCTTGATTCAGCGGTATTGTGGGATGAAGCGGCCCGGACCAACTTTACATGTCCACGTACATGAGACCGGTTCCATCCACTGACATGCGACTTTGTTGCATAAGATGGCTAGCGGCTGTCTATCTCTCCCACCTTAGTTGAATCGGATTCGACGAAGGAGGTCCTTGTAGAAGGTTAAATAGCAACTTGCATATCACCGTTGTGGTTTTGCGTAGGTAAGAATCGTTCTTGCTAGATACCCATAGCAGCCACGTAAAACATGCAACAACAAATTAGAGGACGTCTAACTTGTTTTTGCAGGGTATGTCGTGATATGATATGGCCAAAGACATGATGAAATATATTTGATGTATGAGATGATCATATTTTGTAATAGTTTATCTCGGCTTGCATGTCGATGAATACGGCAACCGGTAGGAGCCATAGGGTTGTCTTTAATTATTGTATGACCTGCGTGTCAATCATTAAGCGCTATGTAATGCTTTACTTTATCGCTAAACGGTAGCAATAGTAGTAGAAGCATGGTTGGCGTGACAACCCCGATGGCGACGCGATGATGGAGATCATGGTGTCATGCCGGTGACGATGAAGATCATGCCGGTGCTTTGGAGATGGAGATCAAAAGCACAAGTTCATGCCATATCATGTCACTTATGATTTGCATGTGATGTTAATCTTTTTATGCATCTTATTTTGCTTAGGACGATGGTAGCATTATAAGGTGACCCCTCTCTAAAATTTCAAGATAAATTGTGTTCTCCCCAAGTGTGCACCGTTGCAAAAGTTCGTCGTTTCGAAGCACCACGTGATGATCGGGTGTGATAGACTCTACGTTCACATACAACGGGTGCAACCCAGTTTTGCACATGCGGAACGCTTGGGTTAAACTTGACGAGCCTAGCATGTACAGACATGGCCTCGGAACACAAGAGACCGAAAGGTCGAACATGAGTCATATAGTAGATATGATCAACATGGAGATGTTCACCATTGAAACCACCTCATCTCACGTGATGATCGGACTTGGGTTGGTGAATTTGGATCATGTTTCACTCGGACGACCGGAGGGATGTCGATTTGAGTGGGAGTTTTTAAGTAAACTAAACTCATTATCTTGAACAATAGTCTAAGTTGTCTTTGCAAATTTATGTTGTAGATCAATGGCTCGCGCAGTAGCTTCCCTGAATTTCAATGCGTTCCTAGAGAAAGCCAAGCTGAAAGATGATGGAAGTAACTTTGTAGACTGGGCCCGTAATCTGAGGATTATCCTCACGGTTGCCCAAAAGGCTTATGTCCTTGATGCACCGCTTGGTGGGCAGCCCCCTCCAGCGTCTGTGGACGTTATGAACGCCTGGCAGGCGCGTGTTGATGACTACTCAATAGTTAAGTGCGCCATGTTGTATGGCTTAGAACCGGGACTTCAAAGGCGTTTTGAACGTCATGGAGCATATGAGATGTTCCAGGAGTTGAAGTTTATTTTTGAGAAGAATGCCCGGATCGAGAGGTATGAGACCTCCGATAAGTTCTATGCTTGCAAGACGGAGGAGAACGGGTTTGTCAGTGAACACATAGTCAAAATGTCTGGGTATTACAACCGTCTGGCTGAGTTGGGAGTTGTGCTCCCGCTAGAGGCGATCACTGACAGAGTTCTTCAATCGCTACCACCTAGCTACAAGAGCTTTGTGTTAAACTATAACATGCAAGGGATGAACAAGTCAGTCGCCGAGCTATTTGCGATGCTGAAAGTCGCTGAGTCAGACATCCAGAAGGAGCATCAAGTGTTGATGGTCAATAAAACCACTAGTTTCAAGAAGAATGGCAAGGCCAAGAAGGGAAACTCCAAGAAGAGTGGCAAAGTAGTTGCCCCTCCCGTGAAGAAACCCAAGGCTGGGCCCAAGCCGAAAACTGAGTGCTTCTATTGCAAGGGAACTGGCCACTAGAAGCGGAATTGCCCCAAGTATCTGGCCGACAAGAAGGGGGCCAACGCCAAACAAGGTATATATGATATACATGTTATTGATGTGTACCTTACCAACTCTCGTTGTAGTGCCTGGGTATTTGATACCGGTGCGGTTGCTCACATTTGCAACTCAAAGCAGGAACTGCGGAATAGACGGAGGCTGGCGAAGGACGAAGTGACGATGCACGTGGGAAATGGTTCCAAGGTTGATGTGATCGCCGTCGGCACGCTCGCTCTTCGATTACCATCGGGATTAGTGATGAACCTGAATAATTGTTATTTAGTGCCTGCGTTGAGCATGAACATTATATCTGGATCTTGTTTAATGCGAGACGGTTACTCATTTAAACCAGAGAATAATGGTTGTTCTATTTATATGGGTAATATCTTTTATGGTCATGCACCCATTGTGAGGGGTTTATTCTTATTGAATCTTGATAGTGATGATACACATGTTCATAACATTGATGCCAAAAGATGTAGAGTTGATAATGATAGTACCACTTTCTTGTGGCACTGCCGCTTAGGTCATATTGGTGTAAAACGCATGAAGAAGCTCCATGCTGATGGACTTTTGGAGTCACTTGATTTTGAATCACTTGACACATGCGAACCATGCCTCATGGGCAAGATGACTAAGACCCCGTTCTCCGGGACAATGGAACGAGCAAGTGACTTGTTGGAAATCATACATACTGATGTGTGCGGTCCGATGAGCATTGAGGCGCACGGTGGATATCATTATTTTCTCACCTTCACCGACGATTTGAGTAGATATGGGTATATTTACTTAATGAAACACAAGTCTGAAACGTTTGAAAAGTTCAAGCAATTTCAGAGTGAAGTTGAGAATCATCGTAACAAGAAAATCAAATTCCTATGATTTGATCGAGGGGGAGAATATCTGAGTTATGAGTTTGGCAGTCACTTAAGACAATGTGGAATTGTTTCACAGTTGACGCCACCTGGAACACCACAGCGTAATGGTGTGTCCGAACGTCGTAATCGAACCTTATTGGATATGGTGTGTTCTATGATGTCTCTTGCCGATCTGCCACTATCATTTTGGGGTTATGCGTTAGAGACAGCCGCATTCATTTTAAATAGGGCACCATCTAAGTCCGTTGAGACGACACCGTATGAACTATGGTTTGGCAAGAAACCAAAGTTGTCGTTTCTTAAAGTTTGGGGATGCGATGCTTATGTCAAAAGGCTTCAGCCAGAAAAGCTTGAACCCAAAGCGGACAAATGCGTCTTCATAGGATACCCAAAAGAGACGGTTGGGTATACTTTCTATCTCAGATCCGAAGGCAAAGTGTTTATCGCTAAGAACGGGTCCTTTCTCGAGAAAGAGTTTCTCTCGAAAGAATTGAGTGGGAGGAAGATAGAACTTGATGAGTTTGTTGAACCTTTACTTCAACCAGAGAGTAGCACTGCGTAGAAAGATGTTTCTGTGGAACCTACGTCAGTTGAAGAGGAAGCTGATGATGGTGATCATGAAGCTTCGGATCAAGTTACTATCGAACCTCGTAGGTCGACAAGGATACGTACTGCTCCTGAGTGGTACGGTAACCCTGTCTTAAAGGTCATGTTGTTGGACAACAATGAACCTACGAGCTATGGAGAAGCGATGGTGGGCCCGGATTCCGACAAATGGTTAGAGGCCATGAAATCCGAGATGGGATCCATGTATGAAAACAAAGTATGGACTTTGGAAGTATTACCTGAAGGGCGAAAGGCCATTCAGAATAAATGGATCTTCAAGAAGAAGACGGACGCAGACGGTAATGTCACCGTCTATAAAGCTCGACTTGTGGCAAAGGGTTTTTCACAAGTTCAAGGAGTTGACTACGATGGGACTTTCTCACCCGTAGCGATGCTTAAGTCCGTCAGAATCATGTTAGCAATAGCTGCATTTTTCGATTATGAAATTTGGCAGATGGATGTCAAAACAGCGTTCCTTAACGGCTTTCTTAAGGAAGAGTTGTATATGATGCAACCAGAAGGTTTTGTCGATCCAGAGAATGCTGACAAAGTTTGCAAACTCCAGCGTTCCATTTACGGACTGGTGCAAGCGTCTCGGAGTTGGAATCTTCGCTTTGATGAAGTGATCAAAGCGTTTGGGTTTATACAAGTTTACGGAGAAGCTTGTATTTACAAGAAAGTGAGTGGGAGCTCTATAGCATTTCTAATATTATATGTGGATGACATATTGCTGATTGGAAACAATATATAACTTTTGGGAAGCGTGAAGGAGTATTTGAACAAGAGTTTTTCAATGAAGGACCTAGGAGAAGCTGCTTTCATATTAGGCGTCAAGATCTATAGAGATAGATCGAGACGCTTAATAGGACTTTCACAGAGCACATACCTTGATAAAGTTTTGAAGAAGTTCAAAATGGATCATCCCAAGAAGGGGTTCTTGCCTGTTTTGCAAGGTGTGAAGTTGAGTAAGACTCAATGCCCAACGACTACAGAGGATAGAGAAAAGATGAGTGTCATCCCCTATGCTTCTGCCATAGGCTCTATCATGTATGCGATGTTGTGCACAAGACCAGATGTCAGCCTTGCCATAAGTATGGCCGGAAGGTTTCAAAGTGATCCAGGAGTGGAACACTGGACAACGGTCAAGAATATCCTTAAGTACCTGAAAAGGACTAAGGAAATGTTTCTCGTTTATGGAGGTGATCAAGAGCTCGTCGTAAAGGGTTACGTTGATTCAAGCTTTGACACTGATCCGGATGACTCTAAGTCTCAAACCAGATATGTATATATTCTAAATGGGGGAGCGGTAAGCTGGTGCAGTTCCAAGCAGAGCGTGGTAGCTGATTCTACATGCGAAGCGGAGTACATAGCTGCCTCGCAGGCGGCGAAGGAAGGTGTCTGGATGAAGCAGTTCATGACAGATCTTGGAGTTGTGCCCAGTGCACTAGACCCGATGACTCTGTTCTGTGACAACGCTGGTGCCATTGCTCTAGCCAAGGAACCAAGGTTTCACAAGAGGACCAGACACATAAAGCGACGCTTCAATTCCTCCGCGATGCGATCAAGGAGGAGGACATAAACATTTGCAAAGTGCACACGGATCTGAATGTTGCAGATCCGTTGACTAAACCTCTTCCACGGGCAAAACATGATCAACACCAGAACTCTATTGGTGTTAGATTCATAACCATGTAATGCTAGATTATTGACTCTAGTGCAAGTGGGAGACTGTTGGAAATATGCCCTAGAGGCAGTAATAAAATGGTTATTATTATATTTCCTTGTTCATGATGATCATTTATTATCCATGCTATAATTGTATTAGTTGGAAACACAAATACATGTGTAGATACGTAGACAACAACATGTCCCTAGTGAGCCTCTACCGGACTAGCTCGTTGATCAAATATGGCCATGGTTTCCTGGTCATAGACATGAGTTGTCATTTGATAACGGGATCACATCATTAGGAGAATGATGTGATGGACAAGACCCAAACTATGAACGTAGCATATGATCGTGTCAAGTTTATTGCTATCGTTTTCACATGTCAAGTATCTGTTCCTATGACCATGAGATCATGCAACTCACTGACACAGGAGGAGTACCTTGTGTGTATCAAACGTCGCAACGTAACTGGGTGACTATAAAGATGCTCTACAGGTATCTCCGAGGGTGTCTGTTGAGTTGGCATGGATCAAGACTGGGAATTTGTCAGTCCGTATGACGGAAAGGTATCTCAGGGCCCACTCGGTAATACAGCATCACAATAAGCTTGCAAGCAATGTGACTAAAGAGTTAGCCACGGGATCTTGTATTACGGAATGAGTAAAGAGACTTGCCGGTAACGAGATTGAACTAGGTATGGAGATACCGATGATCGAATCTCGGGCAAGTAACATACCGATGGACAAAGAGAACTGCATACGGGATTGACTGAATCCTTGACATCGAGGTTCGACCGATAAAGATCTTCGTAGAATATGTAGGAACCAATATGGGCATCCAGGTCCTGCTATTGGTTATTGACCGTGGAGGTGTCTCGATCATGTCTGCATAGTTCTCGAACCCCCAGGGTCTACACACTTAACGTTTGGTGACGATATAAGTATAGTCGAGTTATTATGTTGGTGACCGAAGGTTGTTCGGAGTCCCGGATGAGATCCCGGACATGACGAGGAACTCTGGAATGGTCCGGAGGTGAAGATCGATATATAGGACGAAGGGAATCGGAGTCCGGAAGTGTTCCGGGGGTACCGGGTTTTGACCAGGAGAACCGAAAGGGGTTTCAGGGGGGCCCCGGCAAGTGTTGGGGGGCCTCATGGGCCAAGGGGAGGAAGCACACCAGCCCACTAAGGGGTTGTGCGCCCCCCTCACCCCATCCCACGATTACCAGAGGGGGTGGGGCGCCTCCCCTAGGGCTGCCTCCACCTGGCTTGGGGGGCAAGTCACCCTAGGGTTTCCCTAGGGGCGCCCCCATCTGTTGTGGCCACCGACCCCCCTAGGGGAAACCCTAGGGCGCCTCCTCCTCCTCCCTTTCCCATATATATAGAGGGGTAGAGAGAGGGCAGCTGCACCCCATCTATGCCACGGCGCTGCCCTCCCTCTCCCTCGTAGTTCCTTTCTCTCTCCGCGTAGCTTAGCGAAGCTCTGCTGAGATTGCTCCACCACCACCGCCGCCACGCCGTCGTGCTACCGGAGGACTCGAGCTACTACTTCACCATCGCTCGCTGGATCGAGGAGGTGAAGGCGTCATTAATCCGTACGTGTGTTGAACGCGGAGGTGCCGTCCGTTCGGCACTTGATCGGGAGTTCGCGGGACCGATCGTGATTGGATCGCGAAGACGTTCGACTACATCAACCGCGTTTCTTAACGCTTCCGCTTAGCGATCTACAAGGATATGTAGATGCAATCTCTCCTCTCGTAGATGTTCATCTCCTAGATCGATCTTGGTGAGCGTAGGAAATTTTTTGTTTCCCATGCAACGTTCCCCAACATGGCAAGAATAAAGCTGCCCTGGAAAAATGATATCCTTGATCAGCCCTGCCAGATTCATACGAAGAGGGATGAAGAGGGCTGATACGTCTCCAACGTATCTATAATTTATGAAGTATTCATGCCATGTTTATTATAGTTTTGTATGATTTTGGTGCACTTTTATATGGATTTTATATGATTTTCATGGACTAACATATTGACCTAGTGCCCAGTGCCAGTTGCTGTTTTCTGCTTGTTTTTGGTTTTCCAGAAAATCCAAATCAAACGAAGTCCAAATGCAGCGAAACTTTTTGACGATTTTTTCTGGAAGGAAAGGGACCCAGGAAGCTTCGGGAGAGTACCAGAAGACCCACAGGGGCCCCACAAGCCACCAAGGCGCGCCCGGGGGGGGGGTGATCACGCCCTGGTGCCTCGTGGGCCCACTGTGGCCCCTCTTTGCATGATTCCAACGCCAAAGATTCCTATATATTCAGAAACCTCCAGAAATAACCCTAGAACTTCGACTCCGCCGCCGCAAGCCTCTGTACCTCCACGATCTCATCTAAAGACCTTTTCTGGCACCCTGCCGGAGGGGGAAATCATCACCGGAGGCCATCTTCATCATCCCGGTGGTCTCCATGATGAGGAGGGAGTAGTTCACCCTCGGGGCTGAGGGTATGTACTAGTAGCTATATGTTTGATCTCTCTCTCGTCTTCTTGATTTGGCACGATCTTGATGTACCGCGAGCTTTGTTAATATAGTTGGATCATATGATGTTTCTCCCTCTCTATCTTGTTGTGATGAATTGAGTTTTTACCTTTGAGGTTTCACTATTATCGGATTGAATACTTTTATGGATTTGAGAACACTTGATGTATGTATTGCATATGAATACCCGTGGTGACAATGGGGTATTATATTGATTCACTTGATGTATGTTTTGGCACTCAACTCGTGGATTCCCGAGGTGACATTGGGGTAATCTATGCATAGTGGTTGATGCACGTCTTCGTCCTACTTTCTCCGGTAGAAATCTTGGGCCACTCTTTGAAGTTCTTTGTGTTGGATTGAATATTATGAATCTGAAGTTGTTTGATGCATATCGAATAATCAACTCACGGATACTTGTGGTGACATTGGAGTATCTAGGTGACATTAGAGTTGGTTGATGCGTATCATATGGTGTTATTTTAGTACGAACTCTAGGGCTGTTTGTGACAGTTATAGGGATGGCTCAATAGATTGATCGGAAAAGATAAATTTGAGGTGGTTTCGTACCCTACAACAATTTCATCTTATGTTCTCCGCTAGATAAGAACTTTGGAGTGATTCTTTGTCGCACGTTGAGGGATTGTTATATGATTCAATTATGTTAGCACTATTGAGAGATTGCACTAGTCAAAGTATGAACCCCAGGCCTTGTTTCTAAGCATTGCAATACCGTTTGTGCTCCGTTTTATCACTTGCTACCTTGCTGTTTTTTTACTTTCAGATTACAAAAACCTATATCTACTATCCATACTACACTTGTATCACCATCTCTTCGCCGAACTAGTGCACCTATACAATTTACCATTGTATTGGGAGTGTTGGGGACACAAGAGATTTCTTGTATTTGGTTGCAGGGTTGTTTGAGAGAGACCATCTTCGTCCTACGCCTCCCACGGATTGATAAACCTTAGGTCATCCACTTGAGGGAAAATTGCTACTGTCCTACAAAACTCTGCGCTTGGACGCCCATCATGAGTCTACAAGAATAAGTTGTGTAGTAGACATCAAGGGCAACCTGATTCTACCAAAGCATACCACTCGGGAGTGCCGACTGCTCAAGCAAGAGATGCGGCAAGACCCCTCAGAGCGAAAATATGAGGACGAGGTTGACGATGGGGGCAAAGATGCCTCTGGGTACCCCCACGTCGAGATGGTCCTGATGATCTTTGCTGAGGTTGAAAGCAAGAGTCGCCTCAAAGTGATAAACCGAGAGGTTAATATGGCAGTTTTGACTGTCACTAAACTCCTAGACTGGGCCAAGACCCCCGTCACCTTCGATCAGTCGGATCACCCAGCGCACGTACCGACCCTCGGGCAACAAGCACTGGTGGTCGATCCTGCTGTTGGAGGAGTCCTACTGTGCAAAGTCCTCATGGACGGTGGCAGCGGACTGAACATCATCTACGCTGACACTCTGGAGGTGATGGACATTCCGATGTCCCGACTGAGTAAAAGCAACATGCAATTCCACGGGGTCATGCCTGGGAAAAAGGTGAAATCACTTGGGCAAATTGCCCTCGACGTCGTATTCGGTGACGAGAAGAACTTCAGGAAGGAAAGGTTAACCTTCGAGGTGGTGGACTTCTGGAGTGCTTATCACACCATCCTGGGTAGGCCCGCCTACGCACGATTCATGTCCAGACCATGCTACGTGTATCTTAAACTCAAGATGCCAGGCCCGAGAGGCGTGATCACCATCACAGGAAACCGCGAGATAGCTGAAGAATGCCTGCAGAAAGGCTCCCAGATTGCTGACAAGCAGATGGCAGTGGCAGAGTTGGACGAGTACAAAAAAGCGGTCGATTCGAGTGATCTGCTCAAGTCCAAGAAGCCGACTGTGGAATCCGCTTTCCAGTTGGACGGCGAGTCGAAGCAGGTTCACGTCCATTCGACGGACCCGAATGCCGCTCCGATCAACATCTCCACGACGCTTGACGACAAATAGGAAGGCGAGCTCATCCAGTTCCTCCGTGAGAACTGGGACATCTTCGCATGGAAGCCTGCTGACATGCCGGGTGTTCCCAGGGAACTGGCTGAGCACCGACTCCGTGTCGACCCGAAGATGAAGCCAATCAAAGAACACCTTCGACGCTCTACGACTGAGAAGCGCAATGCGATTGGCGAGGAGATCGCGCAGCTCTTAGCCGCCGAGTTCGTCTGCGAGATATACCACTCCGAGTGGCTCGCCAATGTCGTTTTGGTCCCCAAGAAGGATAAATCCCTCCGAATGTGCATTGACTTCAAGCACATCAATCGGGCCTGCCCGAAGGATCATTTCCCGCTCCCTCGCATAGACCAGATAATAGACTCTACTGCGGGGTGCGAGCGTCTATCGTTTCTGGATGCGTACTCCGGGTACTACTAGATTCGTATGTACGGTCCGGATGAAATAAAAACTGCGTTCATCACCCCATTCGGGTGTTTTTGTTATGTCACGATGCCATTCGGACTACAAAATGTAGGCGCGACTTTCATGCGCATGCTGCAGAAGTGCTTGCAGAAGCAGATGAGTCAGAATGTGGAGGCCTACATGGATGACATCATGGTCAAATCCACGAAAGGTTCCGACCTCCTGGTAGACCTCGCCGAGACCTTTGCGAACATGCGCCATTATAAGATCAAGCTCAATCCAACCAAGTGTACTTTTGGGGTGCCCGCAGGCAAGTTGCTCGGCTTCCTTGTTTCCGAACGAGGGATCGATGCTAACCCCGAAAAGATCGGCACCATAGTCCGAATGAAGCAACCTCCACATCTACATGATGTACAGAAACTCATGGGCTGTCTGGCAGCTCTGAGTAGATTCATTTCACGACTCGGTGAGAAGGCCCTACCACTCTACCGACTCATGAAGAAGTCAGAAAAGTTTGAGTGGACGACAGAAGCACAGGCCGCGTTCCAAGAACTCAAAGCCCTGCTCTCCACCCAGTCGGTGCTTGCTGCTCCGGGCAGCCAAGAGCCCTTGCTCTTGTACATCGCGGCCACGAGCCAAGTTGTTAGCACTGTGCTCACTATGGAGCGTGAGGAACAAGGCAAAGCCTTCAAGATCCAGCGGCCAGTTTATTACATTTCTAAAGTTCTGACACCCTTCAAGCAAAGATATCCACACCACCAGAAGCTGGTTTATGGGATCTATCTGACCGCGAAGAAGGTGGCCCATTACTTTCAAGAGCACTTGGTCACGGTGATAATTGATGCTCCCCTGTCAGAGATTCTCAATAACAGAGACGCCACAGGTCACGTGGCCAAGTTGGCCATCGTACTCCTCCCATTGGACATCAGGTTTGAAGCCAAGAAAGCTATCAAGTCACAAGCCCTAGTCGATTTCCTAGCCGAGCGGATTGAGCAGGAACAGCCGGCCCCGAGTGTCCCTGAGCATTGGACTGTGTTCTTTGATGGCTCCAAGATGCTCAATGGCTTAGGTGACGGAGTGGTTTTAGTGTCCCCCAGGTGCGATCATCTCAGCTATGTACTTCAGATTCACTTCGAGTCCTCAAACAATGAGGCAGAGTATGAAGTTCTTCTGCATGGACTGCGTATGGCAATCTCCCTGGGGATCCGCCGACTGATGGTTTATGGTGACTCGGATTTGGTTGTGAATCAAGTGATGAAAGAATGGGACATTCGAAACCCAGCTATGACAGGCTACTGCAATGCCGTTAGAAAGCTGGAGAAGAAATTTGAAGGACTGGAGCTCCATCACATCCCTCGACTCAAAAATCAAGCAGCTGCTGACCTGGCCAAGATCGGCTCCACTCGGAAGGCAGTCCCGAAGAATGTGTTCCTAGAGCACTTACACTCGCCCACAATAAAGGAAGACCCTTTTGTGGAGGAGCCCCCATAGCCAGTCGGACCTTCCAATCTGGCTGAAGTTGACATTCCAGCAGTCGTCGATTTGGTTCAGGAGGTGCTGGTTGACAACCCACAAGTATAGGGGGTCAATTGTAGCTTTTTCGATAAATAAGAGTGTCGAACCCAACAAGGAGCTAAAGGTAGAATTAACATTCCCTTCAAGTTCTATCGACCACCGATACAACTCTACGCACACTTAACGTTCGCTTTACCTAGAACAAGTATAAAACTATTTTGTAGGTGATAGGATAGGTTTGCAAGAATAAAACTAGAAGTACTTTGCGAGAATAAAACTATGAGTAATTTGCAAGATAATAAAAGTTAGTTGTTTAGTAGAAAGCTTTTGTAACACAAGAGAATGATTTGCCCCTAGGCAATCGATAACTAGACCGGTAATCATTGTTGCAATTTTATATGAGGGAGAGGCATGAGCTAACATATTTTCCGTACTTGGATCATATGCACTTATGATTGGAACTCTAGCAAGCATCTGCAACTACCAAAGATCATTAAGGTAAAACCCAACCATAGCATTAAGTATCAAGTCCTCTTTACTCCCATACGCAACAACTCCCTTACTCTGATATAAGCTTCTGTCAGTCTAGCCGCCCACCATAAGCGAATCATGAACGTATTGCAACACCCTACAGCGGGAATCCCTCACGCTTGTGCGACACGGAGGGCACCACAGGACATCACCAAAATAAAACATACAACTCAAACTAATCACGATCATCAATCAACCCATAGGACAAAACGAATCTACTCAAACATCATAGGATGGCCACAAATCACTGGATAATAATATGTAGCATTAAGCACCATGTTTAAGTAGAGATTACAGCAGGGAGAAGAGGTGTTATACCGCTGCATAGAGGGGGAGAGAGTTGGTGTTGACGGCGGCGAAGTTGTTGGAGTAGATCGATGTCACGATGATTGCCCCGGCGGCGTTCCGACGCCACCGGGAGAGAGGGGGAGAGAGCCCCCTCCTTCTTATTCTTCCTTGGCCTCCCCCCTAGATGGGAGGAGAGTTTCCCCTCTGGTCCATGGCCGCCATGGCGACGGAGGGGCAGGAGCCCCTCCTAGATTGGATCTCTCTCTCTGTTCTCTTCTGTTTCGCGTTCCTGTTTTCTGGCCTTTCACCATTTCTTAAATTCCCGGAGATCCGTAACTCCGGTTGTGCTGAAATTTTAACACGATTTTTTTCCAGATATTAGCTTCCTTGCGCCTGAAGAATAGCACCAACCGACCTACGAGGGCCTCACGAGGCACCACGGCGTGCCTGGCCCCCCTGGCGCGCCCTGGTGCCTCGTGGGGCCCACGAGCACCGTCTAGCATTGATTCTACCTCCCAAAAATCACATATATTCCAAAATAATTCTCCGTAAAATTTTATTGCATTTGGACTTCATTTGATATGGATTTTCTATGAAACAAAAAACAAGCAGAAAACAGGAACTGGCACTGGGCACTGGATCAATATGTTAGTCCCAAAAATAATATAAAATGTTGCCAAAAATATGTGAAAGTGGTAGAATATTGGCATGAAACAATATAAAATTATAGATACGACGGAGACGTATCAGCATCAACAAGTTTAATTCCTGCTCGTCCTCGAGTAGGTAAATGATAAAAAAGATAATTTTTGATGTGGAATGCCACCTAGCATAATCTTGATCACATAGTTTAATCATGGCATGAATATTAAGACACGAGTGATTCAAAGCAATAGTCTATAATTTGATATAAAGACATCAATACTCAAGCATACTAACAAATAACCATGTCTTTCAAAATATCAACGCTAAAGAAAGTTATCCCTAGCCCATTATGCTCAGTCATTGATCCATTCATGAAACACACTCAACATTAACTACACCCAATGCACAAGTATGACAATAGTGCTCTCCAGTTGGTGCTTTATAAGAGAAGATGGAGACTCAATAAAAAATAAAAATGCATAAAAGTAGATAGGCCCTTCGCAGAGGGAAGCAGAGATTTGCAGAGGTGCCAGAGCTCAAAGCTTAAATTAGAGAGATAAAATTATTTTGAGAGGAATGCTTTTCCTGTCAACGAAAATGACCGAGAATTCCCAATATCTTCCATGCTAGACACATTATAGGCGGTTCCCAAACAGAAAATAAAGTTCATTTCCTTTCCACCATTCTTTCACAATCCATGGCTAGTCGTATCCACGGGTGCCCTCCATACCAACACTTTCAAAGGAATTTTGTTGTTATTAATTTTTGATTTCATTGTGGGACTGGGCATCCCTATTACCAGCCACTCTCTCGTGCAATGACAAGTGAATAAACACTCATCGTGAGAATAACACACCTAGCATGGAAAATATTGGCCACCCCCTACCGCTTCATGAGCGGTACGGGCACACAAAACGGAAAATTATTTTGAAAATTAGAGTTGGCACATGCAAATTTACTTGGAACGGCATGGAAATATCGCATATAGGTAGATATGGTGGACTCATTTGGCACAACTTGGGTTTAAGGAGTTTGGATGCACAAGCAATATTCCCGCTTAGTACAAATGAAGGCTAGCAAATAGATTGAGAAGCAACCAACCGGAAAATGAAAACGGTCATAAGCATGCTTTGAGAATAACTAGCACTGAATAATGCACCATAAGTAGGATATAACTTCGTTGCATAACTATTGACTTTACGTGCATGGATAGGGAATCACAAACCTTAACACCGATATTCTTACTAAATCACAATTACTCACAAGCATAACTCACATATTATCATCTCCATATCGCAAAACTATTGCAAGGAATCAAACATATCATATTCAGTGATCTACAAGTTTTATGTAGGATTTTCTGACTAACCATGTGAATGACCAATTCCTGTTGACTCTCTAAATAGATATAAGTGAAGCAAGAGAGTTTAATTCTTTCTACAAAAGACCATGCCCACGCTCTAACAAATATAAGTGAAGCAAAAGAGCATTCTACAAATAACGGTTTTCTATATGAAGAGAAACAGGCATCCAAACTTCAAATGATATAAGTGAAGCACATGAAGCATTCTATAAAGCCATACTCAAAAGATATAAGTGAAGTGCAAAGAGCATTCTATAAATCAACCAAGGACTATCTCATACCAGCATGGTGCATTTATTAAAATAAAAAATAAAAAGAACACGACGCTCCAAGAATTTACGCATATCATGTGAACAAAACAAAAACCGAGACATACCGATAATTGTTGAATAAAGATGGGATGCCTTCCGGGGCATCCCCAAGCTTAGACGCTTGAGTCTCCTTGAATATTTACTTGGGGTGCCTTGGGCATCCCCAAGCTTGAGCTCTCGCCTCTCCTCATTCTTCTCATATCAATACCTCCTTGATCTTTGAACACTTCATCCACACAAAACTTAACAAAACCTTCGTGAGATCCGTTAGTATAATAAAGCAAATCACTACTTTAAGTACTATTGCAAACCCATTCATATTTTATTTTTGCATTATACCTACTGTACTCTAACTTCTCCATGGCTTATACCTTCTGATACAATCCATAGTTTCATCAAAACAAGCAAAACAATTGAAAGCACATTTGCTCCCTTGGTGGTTTTGGTAATTCATGACAACATACATGTTGTTGGACTAATGCTTTGATCTAGTGAATTTCAGACAAGTTCAACAATGGCGTGGCATGGACAAGAGGATGTGGAACCCCCTCAAAATGCTAAGGACAAGGATTGGCAAAAGCTCAAGACTCTACATTTTTGGTTTAGTGATCCAAGATCACATTGAGTCCATAGGAAAGCTAATACTATTAAAAGGGGATGAGGTGTTGCTTAATGGTATTTTTGCTCAAGTGCTTAGTGACAGTACTCCTAAACCCTCAACCACTCTATCTACCCAAATATGTCCAAAACCCACATTCCAACTCGGCCCCACCGAAATTCTCTATCCGGCCCCACCGAGTTCATCCAAGACTTAGCCACTGCCAAAACCCTAACAAATTGGATCCACCGAAATGGATCTTGGTCCCACCGAGATGGCCTTGCCAACTCTCTGTAATCGTTTGCACTTACTTCGGTCTCACCGAGTTTTGCAAATCGGTCTCACCGAGATGGCTTGCCAACTCTCTGTTGCCTTATTGCTTCACTTCGGTCCTACCGAGTTGATGCAATTGGTGCCACCGAGATGAGATCTGCCCTAGCCATTGCACTTCGGTCCATCCGAGTTGTTCGTATCGGTCCCACCAAGATTCCTAAAGTTCATATCTTTTACACAGTTCGGTGCTACCGAGATGATCGTTTCGGTGCCACCGAGTTGAGTCAAAATTGTGTAACGGTTGGATTTTGTGTGGAGGCTATATATACCCCTCCACCACCTCCTTCTCTGAAAGGAGAGCCATCAGAACGTGCCTACACTTCCACCATACATTTTCTGAGAGAAAACCACCTACTCATGTGTTGAGATCAAGCTATTCCATTCCTACCATTTGAACCTTGATCTCTAGCCTTTCCCAAGTTGCTTTCCACTCAAATCCTTCTTCCACCATAGCCAAATCTGTGAGGAGTTGTTTGAGTGCTGGGAAGACTATCATTTGAAGCACAAGAGCAAGGAGTTCATCAAAAACACACCGTCTATTACCTTTTGGAGAGTGGTGTCTCCTAGATTGGTTAGGTGTCACTTGGGAGCCTCCAACATGATGTGGAGTTGAACCAAGCAGTTTGTAAGGGCAAGGAGATCGCCTACTTCGTGAAGATCTACCCCGAGTGAGGCTAGTCCTTCGTGGACGTAAGCCATGGTGGAATAGACAAGGTTGCTTCTTCGTGGACCCTTCATGGGTGGAGCCGTCCGTGGACTCGCGCAGCCGTTACCCTTCGTGGGTTCAAGTCTCCATCAACGTGGACGTACGATAGCACCACCTATCGGAACCATGCCAAAAACCACCGTGTCTTCATTGCGTTTGATCTTCCATACTCTACCCCTTTACTTTCCGTACTCTTGCATGCTTTATCATTTCCGCTGCTCAATCTCTAGATATGCATGTGTAGAAAGTATTGGAGTGATCTTAACTTGTGCCAAAATCTGCCTAAGTTCCAAGAGAAATTAAAAACTGCTAACTTTGGTTGGTTAGGAGTCTATTCACCCCCCCCTCTAGACCTATCTCCTTGATCCCACAATTGGTATCAGAGCTTTGGTCTCCATTGATTTGGTTTCATCACCATTGGAGGGAGATGGATGTGTCTACATTGGGGAGTCTTAGACGTAGAGTGCCTATTCTCGATGGGGAGTATTACAACTTTTGGAAGGATGAAATGCTTAATATCTTTGATGAATTTAACTTGAGCAAGTATATTCATAATCCTTATGTGCCCCCTATTGATCCCTTGCATCCTACTCATGAAGAGGAAATTGACATGCTTCGTAATCTTAGAACCGTCAATCTTATCATTAGAGGATTACCTAAGGTTGTACTTGGTTGTATGCAAAACTTTGCATGTGCTTATACTCTATGGCATGATTTAGAAAAGCGATATCCTGATTACTCCTTAAAGAGTCTCGATAAGATTCTTCATAAGGCTGTTGCTTTTCACAAGATGAGTCCTAGTGATCCTAAGTTTGATGATTGCTTGTTTGAGCTTCGTGATCTTATGCGTGCCAAAGGAGATGTTAGAACTATTAGCAACATTATCATGGAAACCATTAGAAGTCATAAACTTGAACATTGTCATGATCATGAAACTAATGAGTATATTAACCCAGGAAATGATCACACGCATGATGATGAAAATGTTGAGCATGGCTACTATGATGAGGATGAAGAATTTGATATTGAATTCGAGAAAACCATGAGGAATCTCAGTCTTATGGCAAATCTTCGAGATTACATGGCCGGAGGAAAAGAATGGATTCTTGATAGTGGATGTACCGATCACATGACCGGAGATAGAGACATGTTCCGTGAGCTTGCTAAAAATGATGGTCCACGCAAGTATGTGACTTTTGGAGACAACTCCAAGGGTAAGGTACTTGGCCTTGGTAAGGTGGCCATATCCAATGATAGCTCCATACAAAATTTTATGCTTGTTGAATCTCTTGGTTATAATCTTCTTTCCGTATCTAGACTAGCCGATTTTGGTTTTAATGTTCTATTTACCAAAGTAGATTAACAAGTGTTTCGCCAAGATAATCATAATATGGTCTTTACCGGCATTCGTAGAGGTGATCTATACATTGTTGATTTCACTAAGAGAGCCCAACCTCATACATGCTTAATTGCTAAATCTTCTAAAGGTTGGTTATGGCATAGAAGACTTGGACATGTTGGTATGCGTAACCTTGATAAACTTGTTAAAGGAGATCACATTCTTGGAGTGAAAGATGTTATATTTGACAAAGATCGACTTTGTAGTTCTTGCCAAGCAGGAAAACAAGTTTGAGGAAGCCATCCCGTGAAGAACATTATGACCACAAGGAGACCACTCGAGCTACTTCGTATGGATCTTTTTGGTCCCAACTCCTATAAGAGTCTTGGTGGTAACTCTTTCGGTTTGGTCATTGTTGATGATTTTTCCAGATTTACGTGGGTGTTCTTTCTTGATGACAAATCGCAGGTACAAAAGATCTTCAAGAACTTCGCAAGAAAGGCTCAAAATCAATTTGAAGTGAAGATCAAGAAGGTTCGGAGTGACAACGGAACGGAGTTCAAGAACGCCAATGTGGACACCTTTCTTGATGAGGAGGGTATTTCACATGAGTTCTCGGCTACGTACACACCTCAACAAAATGGAGTTGTTGAGGGGAAGAACCGGACACTTATTGAGATGGCAAGAACAATGCTTGATGAATACAAGACACCAAGACATTTTTGGGCGGAAGCGGTTGAAACAGCTTGTCATGCAACCAATCGACTTTACCTTCACAAGCTTCTTGGTAAAACGGCATATGAATTACTCACCGGTAACAAACCACAAGTTGGATACTTTCGAGTATTTGGCTCAAAATGTTACATTCTTGATAAGCATCGTCGTTCAAAATTTGCTCCTAAATCTCATGAAGGTTTCCTACTCGGTTATGGATCGAACTCTCACACTTACCGTGTCTACAACAACTTCACTCGAAAAGTTGAAGAGACGGTAGATGTGAAGTTTGATGAGACTAACGGCTCGCAAGTCGAGCAATTTCCACTTGATCTAGGAGATCAAAAACCATCGGAAGCAATCCAAGACTTGCCCATTGGCAAGATTCGCCCCGTGGAAGTAAAGGAGAGTACCTCGTCTATTCAAGTGGAAGCCCCAACTTCACATCAAGGTGAACGACAAGTTGATATGGAGGCATCCACAAGTGGAACACGTCAAGAAGAAGGGAATGAGGAAGTGCAACAAGATGATCTACCTCAACCTCCTTCTCCACCTCCACAAGCGAACAACGACAACATCAACGAAGAAGAAGAAGATGACGATGATGAGGAAGCCTCACCACAACCCAAGAAAAAGCTACCTCGAGTTAGAGCAAGAATCGACAAGGATCATCCCGTCGAACAAATACTTGGAGATATCCAATCCGGGAGAATCACTCGCTCTAAATCTCGTTTAGCTAACTTTTGTGAGCATTACTCATTCATCTCTAGTGTTGAAACTTTGAAGGTGGAAGATGCTCTCAAGGACCACGATTGGGTGAATGCAATGCATGAGGAACTTCACAACTTTGAGAGGAACCAAGTCTGGACATTGGTTGAGAAGCCTAAGGAAGAGCAAAACATCATTGGAACCAAATGGGTGTTTCGGAATAAGCAAGATGAAGATGGACAAGTTGTACGCAACAAAGCTCGTCTCGTAGCACAAGGTTACACACAAGTCGAAGGTATGGACTATGGTGAGACCTATGCCCCCGTTGCAAGACTTGAGTCCATTCGCATTTTACTTGCTTATGCCAATCACCATGATATCCCTCTTTACCAAATGGATATTAAAAGTGCTTTCTTAAATGGAGAAATTGAGGAGGAAGTGTATGTTAAACAACCTCCCGGCTTTGAGATTCCCAAGAAACCTAATCATGTATACAAATTTCATAAAGCTCTTTATGGTCTTAAACAAGCCCCTAGAGCTTGGTACAAATGCTTGACAAAGTTTCTTCTTGAAAAAGGTTTTGAAATTGGGAAGATTGATTCAACTTCGTTCACTAAGAGGGTTAATGGAGAATTATTTGTATGCCAAATTTATGTTGATGATATTATCTTTGGATCTACTAACCCCTCTTTTAGTTAAAAGTTTGGAAGGTTGATGTCGGAAAAGTTCGAGATGTCTATGATGTGTGAACGCAAATTCTTTCTTGGTTTGCAAATCAAGCAAACTAGGGAGGGTACCTTTGTTTATCAAACAAAGTATACCAAGGACTTATTCAAAAGTTCAACATGCAAGAGAGTAGAGGTATGAAAACCCCCATGCCCACGAGTGGACATCTTGACTTGGCCAAGGATGGCAAACCGGTTGATCAAAAGGTTTATCGATCTATGATTGGTTCATTGCTATATCTATGTGCCTCCCGTCCCGACATTATGCTAAGTGTGTGCATGTGTGCACGATGCCAAGCGGCACCAAAAGAGTGTCACCTTAAGGCGGTGAAAAGAATTGTGAGATACTTGATACATACACCAAACTTTGGCATATGGTATCCCAAAGGATCTTCTTTCAATCTTGTTGGCTACTCCGATTCGGACTATGCTGGAGACAAGGTTGACAGAAAATCCACTTCGGGTACATGTCAATTTCTTGGTAGATCTCTTGTGTCTTGGTCATCCAAGAAACAAAATTCCGTATCTCTATCTACTGCCGAAGCGGAATACATTGCCGCGGGATCATGTTGTGCTCAATTACTATGGATGACACAAACTCTTAAAGACTATGGTGTGCATGTGAAACATGTACCATTACTATGTGACAATGAGAGTGCTATTAAGATTGCACACAATCCCGTGCAACATTCTCGAACTAAGCATATTGAGGTTCGTCACCATTTTATTCGAGATCATGTTGAGAAAGGTGATATTGACCTTAAACATGTTTGTACCGACAAACAATTGGCGGACATCTTTACCAAACCCCCCCCCTCTAGACCTATCTCCTCGATCCCACAATTAACCCCTCGATGAGAAAGTGTTTTGTCACTTGAGAAGTGAATTGAACATCATTGATGCTTCAAACGTGAACTAGAGGTTCATGTGGATGCATACAAGGGCATGAGCATTCTTGACTAATCCATGATACCTTTCATGATCATCAAATATCTTGGACATTTTGCTCCCTTGTATTGTATCTAACCTTTTGTAGGTACTTGGACAAGCTTCATGACACAAGATTGCATCTCACTCTTATCTTGAGCAATCTGGCATAACCCAAGTATCAACAATTGATGGTGGAACAAGGAACAAAACAACCTAAACATATCCTTTGACAAATTCTTGAGATATGCTTCATACTTGTCATATTGGATATAGATGTTGTTCCTTGCAAAACTAACCCATGTAGTAAGATGAACTACAAATGTTAGGATAGCTCCAAACTTCAACTCATGAGCATCCACTTCAAGTTCAACTACATGACGGACATCACCAAAATCCAAATGTAAGTTATCACATCTTAGAGAAGCTTCACTCCAAGACATGAGCTAAAGCAACTCAACAAGATGTGAATACATTGAAATGCTTAAAGGAAAAATGGCAACCCCATTTCGAGCTTAAACGATGAGTATGACCTATGATCAAGTGCTCTCACTTGACTCCTAAGTCAATATACTCAAACATAGGTGACCTAGTCGCCGACCCATCTAGATGAAGTTCTCTAGTGTTTCTTCTGGTTGTTCTCTTCTTGCTAGAGTGTTCTTTAAAAAAAACTTCATCTAGACGTTTCTTTTTTTTGTCTTTTCTTTTAGTTAGATTCGCAGCAAATTCATTGCAAATCATTGTGAGAATTCCTTTGCCTAGTGAGCTGAGTTGACAAAATGTTCCATTGCATCAAACTCGGTTCCACCGAATTGCCTCAACTCGGTGCCACCGATTTTGGCTGCTCTAAGGAATTTTCTGTCAAATTTTGTCCTGAGTTTTTCTGCTCCAGCTCCACTCTATGATTCTTATCCTCTACTTGCATCTAGAGCCACTCCATAGCTGGATGTGTTTCTCAAGGACCAAACCCACTTGATCAATAACCTAGAAGTCCCTTCTTGGAAATTGATGTCAAAGGGGGAGAGAGGAATACATCAAAGCTCCTTACCATTATAAGAGATGCACCTTACAAGAGGAGAGAATGTTACATGTTTCTAAGAGGGAAGAAACATGATCAGTTTGTTTCTATGTTGCTCTAGTTTTCTCACCCTACCTACTCCCAATATCCAATGTCAGATTCAGGGGGAGAGGAAGTTCTTTAAGGGGAGACAACTATTTCTTTTGGGGACATGTCTGCTTCAAAGAAGTATTCACCTAGTGATACTCTATTCTACATGTCATCCCAATCTTGGTTTCTTGTTGATCTTGTGTCTTTTCTTGAAGAAATTATCTTGTGTTATCTAACCTTGTTTTCTCAAGTGTATTTCTTCAGGAACTTGATCAAGAACTTCAAGGTAAGTATATGCATCACACTCATGAACATGACTGACCTCTTGCTAGTATATATTGTTTGCAAGAAGACAATCATGGACATATGGATATCTAAATGTCATATATATTGCTCTGATGCATATAGCCAAGGTACATGTTGCATGTATATTTCCCATGAAATATCATCATGTTATGCACATCCTCAGGGGGAGTTCCAGGGAGTTCATACATGTTACATGTTTTCTTCAAAGCTTTCATACATACCTCAGCTATATCCGTATTCGAAGCTTTGATGTATGTTGTCATCAATTACCAAAAAGGGGGAGATTGAAAGCACATTTGCTCCCTTGGTGGTTTTGGTAATTCATGACAACATACATGTTGTTGGACTAATGCTTTGATCTAGTGAATTTCAGACAAGTTCAACAATGGCGTGGCATGGACAAGAGGACGTGGAACCCCCTCAAAATGCTAAGGACAAGGATTGGCAAAAGCTCAAGACTCTACATTTTTGGTTTAGTGATCCAAGATCACATTGAGTCCATAGGAAAGCCAATACTATTAAAAGGGGATGAGGTGTTCCTTAATGGTCTTTTTGCTCAAGTGCTTAGTGACAGTACTCCTAAACCCTCAACCACTCTCTCTACCCAAATATGTCCAAAACCCACATTCCAACTCGGCCCCACCGAAATTCTCTATCCGGCCCCACCGAGTTCATCCAAGACTTAGCCACTGCCAAAACCCTAACAAATTGGATCCACCGAAATGGATCTTGGTCCCACCGAGATGGCCTTGCCAACTCTCTGTAATCGTTTGCACTTACTTCGGTCTCACCGAGTTTTGCAAATCGGTCTCACCGAGATGGCTTGCCAACTCTCTGTTGCCTTATTGCTTCACTTCGGTCCTACCGAGTTGATGCAATTGGTGCCACCGAGATGAGGTCTGCCATAGCCATTGCACTTCGGTCCATCCGAGTTGTTCGTATCGGTCCCACCAAGATTCCTAAAGTTCATATCTTTTACACAGTTCGGTGCTACCGAGATGATCGTTTCGGTGCCACCGAGTTGAGTCAAAATTGTGTAACGGTTGGATTTTGTGTGGAGGCTATATATACCCCTCCACCACCTCCTTCTCTGAAAGGAGAGCCATCAGAACGTGCCTACACTTCCACCATACATTTTCTGAGAGAGAACCACCTACTCATGTGTTGAGATCAAGCTATTCCATTCCTACCATTTGAACCTTGATCTCTAGCCTTTCCCAAGTTGCTTTCCACTCAAATCCTTCTTCCACCATAGCCAAATCTGTGAGGAGTTGTTTGAGTGCTGGGAAGACTATCATTTGAAGCACAAGAGCAAGGAGTTCATCAACAACACACCGTCTATTACCTTTTGGAGAGTGGTGTCTCCTAGATTGGTTAGGTGTCACTTGGGAGCCTCCAACATGATGTGGAGTTGAACCAAGCAGTTTGTAAGGGCAAGGAGATCGCCTACTTCGTGAAGATCTACCCCGAGTGAGGCTAGTCCTTCGTGGACGTAAGCCATGGTGGAATAGACAAGGTTGCTTCTTCGTGGACCCTTCGTGGGTGGAGCCCTCCGTGGACTCGCGCAGCCGTTACCCTTCGTGGGTTCAAGTCTCCATCAACGTGGACGTACGATAGCACCACCTATCGGAACCACGCCAAAAACCACCGTGTCTTCATTGCGTTTGATCTTCCATACTCTACCCCTTTACTTTCCGTACTCTTGCATGCTTTATCATTTCCGCTGCTCAATCTCTAGATATGCATGTGTAGAAAGTATTGGAGTGATCTTAACTTGTGCCAAAATCTGCCTAAGTTCCAAGAGAAATTAAAAACTGCTAACTTTGGTTGGTTTGGAGTCTATTCACCACCCCTCTAGACCTATCTCCTCGATCCCACAACAATGCATCAAAAACAGAATCTGTCAAAAACAGAACAGTCTGTAGTAATCTGAATATTGACCATACTTCTGTCACTCCAAAAATTCTGAAAAATTAGGAAAAAATAAAAAAAAATTGCATAGCAGTACTGTGTAAAAATTTCAGAATTTGTTCACGTTCCAGTAAAAAATATAAATTCACGCACTACAGCAAAAGTTTCTGTTTTTGCACCGCACATACCAAACAAGCAATTTAAACATCCTAACGGTAAATCTTGGCACATTATTTTTATAATACAATGGATTTGTACAAGTGGATAATTATTTTTGTTGAAAAGTTTCTGTAATTCAAGATTTGCAAAGTTTCCATGGGCATGAAAAAAGTTCAAGGAGCTCCCCCACTTCAACGGTGCTTGTCTTTCTTACTTTCGCTTTCCTTTTTGAAAAGTTTTAGGTTCCCCTCTATATTTTTTTGTTTTTAAACTTTTTAAAAGCACACAACAAAAATAAATGACTCTCTAAAACTTCCGTGTTGTCTCCCTGGCAGCGCTTTCTTTAAAGCCATTAAGCTTGGCATAAAGTGCTCAAGTAATTGATCCACCCGGATCCCAATGTATATCAAAGCCAATTTTAATTAACAATGATTTGTATTTTAGTAGTGAGCACAAAGCAACATATATCATGCAATGACGAAGTATAACTCTCTTCCTATGCATCGGTATATCATAAAAGAACAATTCATGCACATCAAGTAAAGGCCAATGCATAGTATAAACAGTTTCTTGCAATTTTATCGTATTGGAAACATAGAGAGGTGGAGATGCAGTTCCTCTCTCATAATAATTGCAAGTAGGAGCAGCAAGCACATGCATATTATACTCATCAAAATCATCATGTGCAATAGTAATAGGCAACCCATCAATGTAATCCTTAATAAGAGCAAACTTCTCCAATATAGTGTAGTTGGGAGAATTCAAAAAGATAATAGGACTATCATGTGTGGATGCAATAGCAACAATTTCATGTTTAACATAAGGAACTATAGCAAGTTCATCTCCATAAGCATAATTCAAATTGGCATCATGGCCACAAGCATAGCAAGCATCAATTTCATCAAAAAGGGATATTTCAAACGAATCCAAGGGATCATAGCAATTATCATAGCTTTCATCCTTCGGTAAACACGAAGGGAAATTAAACAATGTATGGGATAAAGAGTTACTCTCATCAGAAGGTGGGCATGGGTGATCAATCCACTCTTCCTCCTTTTGTTCTTCGCTCTCCTCCTCAATTTTTTCATCTAATGAGCTCACAGTGTCATCAATTTCTTCTTCCATAGATTCCTGCAAAATATTTGTCTCTTCTTGGACAGCGGAAGTGTCCTCAATATATTCTTTCACATAAGCATTAGAAGCATCGTTTTCATAACAATATTTAAGTATGGAAATTTTTTTAGATTTGTAAAGAGTAGCATCACACTTTTCAATGAAAGAAGCAATTTCATAAGCATCCTTAAAAGCAACAAATTCTTCAATTTGTTCAATATCATAGTAATTATAAACACCCTTGGCATAAGAAGATACGATTCCGTTATCCTTAAACTCACATCGGAAAGAAAGGTGTTTTTTAGGATCTTTAGAACAACAAGTAAAATCATGTATTTCGCATAAATTCCAAGCATAGCAATTCAAATTATTAATATGATGCCGTAAAAGTTTCCCTTTTTGAGATAAGCGATGTCGCACAAAATAAGCATGCTCATTTAATGATTTTCCCTCAACTAAGCTAGTTGGGTTTTCAGCACGAGCACATAGGGATCGAAGATGATCCAAGTAGAAAGCTTCAGCAGTATAATAGATTTTGGGTGGTTCTTCAACCATTGGTTTAGCAGGTACAACTAATTTTTTTGGTATCTTACGTTTCCTACCCATAACTAAAGATAGAAAACAAGAGCACAAAATAAAATTACTTAGTGATAAAGCAAACAAGCACACACGAGAATATCAACCCCACGCTATTGCTCCCCGGCAACGGCGCCAGAAAAAGGTCTTGATAACCCACAAGTATAGGGGATCAATTGTAGCTTTTTCGATAAATAAGAGTGTTGAACCCAACGAGGAGCTAAAGGTAGAATTAATATTCCCTTCAAGTTCTATCGACCACTGATACAAATCTACGCACACTTAACGTTCGCTTTACCTAGAACAAGTATAAAACTATTTTGTAGGTGATAGGATAGGTTTGCAAGAATAAAACTAGAAGTACTTTGCGAGAATAAAACTACGAGTAATTTGCAAGATAATAAAAGTTAGTTGTTTAGTAGAAATCTTTTGTAACACAAGAGAATGATTTGTCCCTAGGCAATCGATAACTAGACCGGCAATCATTGTTGCAATTTTATATGAGGGAGAGGCATGAGCTAACATATTTTCCGTACTTGGATCATATGCACTTATGATTGGAACTCTAGCAAGCATCCGCAACTACCAAAGATCATTAAGGTAAAACCCAACCATAGCATTAAGTATCAAGTCCTCTTTACTCCCATACGCAACAACTCCCTTACTCGGGTGTAAGCTTCTGTCACTCTAGCCGCCCACCATAAGCGAATCATGAACGTATTGCAACACCCTACAGCGGGAATCCCACATGCTTGCGCGACACAGAGGGCACCATAGGACAGCACCAAAATAAAACATACAACTCAGACCAATCACGATCATCAATCAACCCATAAGACAAAACGAATCTACTCAAACATCATAGGATGACCACAAATCAATGGATAATAATATGTAGCATTAAGCACCATGTTTAAGTAGAGATTACAGCAGGGAGAAGAGGTGTTACACCGCTGCATAGAGGGGGAGAGAGTTGGTGTTGACGGCGGCGAAGTTGTTGGAGTAGATCGCCATCACGATGATTGCCCCGGCGGCGTTCCGGCGCCACCGGGAGAGAGGGGGTGAGAGCCCCCCTCCTCCTTCTTCTTCCTTGGCCTCCCCCCTAGATGGTAGGAGAGTTTCCCCTCTGGTCCATGGCCGCCATGGCGGCAGAGGGGCAGGAGCCCCTCCTAGATTGGATCTCTCTCTGTGTTATCTTCTATTTCGCGTTCCTGTTTTCTGGCCTTTCACCGTTTCTTAAATTCCCGAAGATCCGTAACTCCGATTGCTCTGAAATTTTAACATGATTTTTTTTCCGGATATTAGCTTCCTTGCGCCCGAAGAATAGCACCAACCGACCTACGAGGGCCTCACGAGGCACCACGGCGCGCCTGGCCCCCCTAGCGCGCCCTGGTGCCTCGTGGGGCCCATGAGCACCGTCTTGCGTTGATTCCACCTCCCAAAAATCACATATATTTCAAAATAATTCTCCGTAATTTTTTTTTGCATTTGGACGTCATTTGATATGGATTTTCTGTGAAACAAAAAACAAGCAGAAAACAGGAACTGGCACTAGGCACTGGATCAATATGTTAGTCCCAAAAATAATATAAAATGTTGCCAAAAATATGTGAAAGTGGTAGAATATTGGCATGAAACAATCAAAAATTATAGATATGATGGAGACGTATCACTGGTTATCACTCCCGAGTGGGCCGAGCCATACATTGCATATCTGCTCAGGCAGGAACTCCCTGAAGATGAGGTAGAGGCTCGCCAGATCGTCCGTTGATTGAAGGCCTTCACTGTCATGGGAGATCAGCTCTACAAGAAGAGTACCTCTGGAGTCACTCAGCATTGCATTTCGCCAGAAGAAGGGTAGCAGATCTTACAAGAGATTCACTCGGGAACCTGTGGGCATCATGCTTCCTCTCGCACGTTGGTCGCTAAGGCATTCCAGGCAGGTTTTATTGGCCCAGAGCCAATGAGGCTGCCCACGACATCGTCGATCAGTGTGTCGAGTGCCAGTTCTACGCGAACCAGTTGCACAAACCAGCATCGGCTCTGAAGACGACTCCGCTCACATGGACATTCGCCGTCTGGGGACTTGACATGGTCAGTCCACTCCGGACCAGAGCGAGCGGATTCACCCATCTGTTGGTAGCGGTTGACAAGTTTACCAAGTGGATCGAAGCAAAGCCAATAAAGAAGTTGGACTCATCGACTGCAATCAGATTCGTCAAGGAGATAATTTTCAGGTTTGGAGTCCCTCACAGCATCATCACGGACAATGGGTCAAACTTTGACTCAGACGAGTTCCGTGAGTTTTGCTACTCCCAAGGCACTCGGGTCAACTACGCCTCTGTAGCTCACCCGCAGTCGAATGGGCAAGCAGAGCGGGCGAATGGGATGTTACTCCAAGGGCTAAAGCCACGCCTCATGCGCGACCTGAGGCATGCCGCAGGAGCCTGGGTTATTGAGTTGCCGTCACTCCTTTGGGGCCTACGGACGGCCCCGAATCAGTCCATGAAGCGCACTCCTTTCTTCATGGTGTACGGCTCAGAAGCTGTCCTGCCGAGTGACTTACTACATAACTCCCCTCGAGTGGATTTGTACTCGGAGGCAGAGCTAAAGAAGCACGTTAGGATGGCCTCGACCTCCTTGAGAAAGAGCGTGAGGTGGCGCTCATCAGGTCGACTGCGTATCAGCAAGATCTGCGCGGTTATCACGACCGACATGTCAGAGGGCGCACTTTCCAGGAAGGAGATCTGGTCCTCCGACTGGACCAGCAGAAGCCTCACAAGCTGGCACCCCCATGGGAAGGACCCTTCGCGATATCGAAGGTCCTGAACAACGGAGCCTATCGGCTCTACAACTTCACCAAAGCTACAGAAGAGACCCGAGCTTGGAATGCGGATCTGCTCCGCAAGTTCTTCACCTAGAATAAAATTTTCTTCATTGTAATAGTCTTCCGAATGAAATTGGATGAATAAAAGTCTTACTTTTCCTGTAATTTCGTCTAATGTGGGCCAGTACCATGTTTTCGCTCCGGTGACTAACAGCGTTCGAAAACTAGATTACCCCCAGTGGGTAAACTGGCTTAGCTGCGAACCCGATTCGCCTAAGTTAAAAAATCATCTCTGAGTGTGGACATGCTTCACACTCGGGGGCTTAGCCGCGAACCAGTTTTCGCCTAAGTTAAAAAGTCATCTCCGAGTGAGAGCTTCCTCTGCACTCGGGGGCTTAGCCGCGAACCAGCTTTTGCCTAAGTTAAAAATCATCTCCGAGTGAGAGCTTCCTCTACACTTGGGGGCTTAGCCGCGAACCAGCTTTTGCCTAAGTTAAAAGTCATCTCCGAGTGAGAGCTTCCTCTGCACTCGGGGGCTTAGCCGCGAACCATCTTTCGCCTAAGTTAAAAGTCATCTCCGAGCGAGAGCGTCCTCTGCACTCGGGGGCTTAGCCGCGAACTAGCTTTCGCCTAAGTTAAAAGTCATCTTGGAGTGAGAGCTTCCTCAGCACTCAGGGGCTTAGCCGTGAGCCAGCTTTCGCCTAAGTTAAAAGTCATCTCCGAGTGAGAGCTTCCTCTACACTCGGGGGCTTAGCCGCGAACAAGCTTTCGCCTAAGTTAAAAGTCTTCTCCGAGTGCGGACATGCTTCACACTCGGGGGCTTAGCCGCGAACCAGCTTTCGCCTAAGTTAAAAGTCATCCCCGAGTGTGGACATGCTTCACACTCGGGGGCTTAGCTGCGAACCAGCTTTCGCCTAAGTTAAAAAACATCTCCGAGTGAGAGCTTCCTCTTCACTCGGAGGGCTTAGTTGTGAACCAGCCTTTGCCTAAGTTAAAAAAGAACAGAAAAGACTGCATCGGCAAATGGAGCAAAGATGCGAATATTAGAGTAAACTCCGATCCATTTGAGTACTCCTAGCTAAAACAAAGTATGCAAGCCTGAGGCCCATTAAAGTATTATGGTTACATCAACCACTCGGCATTCCGAGGCAAATCAAGTCTTAAGTGTTTTCTGACCACTCCTCCGCAGGAGGACCGGCCGGGTCGACGAAGGTGTCAAGGTCAATGCCGTCAGCGATTCGAGTGGCGGCCTCAATGAATGTCTCCATGAAGTCCTCAAACTTGAGCTTCTTCTTGTTGGCGACCTTCAGTGACTTCAGCTTCTCCTCGTCCACGTCCTTTCAGTGGACACGGACGAGTGCGAGCACCACGTCGGCTCTGCAGCGGGCAGCAGACTTCTTCCAAGCTTGCACTAGAGTCGGGATCTCCTTCAGTCGGGTCATCATAGACTCCACGTCGTTCTGAAGCTCTTCACCCGGGAGAAGTTCTTGATCGATATTGGACAAGGCTGATCTCAGTCGGATGATGTACCCCACGGCGCTTTCGAGGCGCTCCTCCAGACGGAGGATGGCCATGGCGGCGCTGTCCCTGAGAAGCTGCCTTGAGGGGTCCAGGTCCTTCTCGACTCGGTCCGTCTCCAGCTCGAAGTTATAGCAGAATCTACCAAGATAAGCAATTCGAGATCAGCACTTACAGAAGATTCGGAAACAAAGAAAGTTCACTTGGCAGCTTGGCCTACCTTCAAGTTTCTTGCCCACTTCCTCGCCGAAGTCCTGGATGTACTGCTCAAGTTCCACCTTCTTCTCGAGGAGTTTCGTGATCTGAGAATCCAGTGTCTTCTTCTCCTCTTCAAAGGCACTCGCCTGAGCATTGTACTTGTTCTCCCACTCGGCATACTGCTGCTTCAGCTCAGCGATTTCGCCATTCGCCGCCTCAGCAGTGATTTTCAGAATCTTGTTCTCTTCTTCGAGTTTGCTGACCGAAGCCAGCTTCTCCTCGATAGCCTTGGTCTTGCTCTTAGCCTCCTTCTGCGCCAGCGCCAACTGCTTGTCCTTGTCTTCAAGAGCCTGCTTCATGGTTTCTAAAGAAATAGAAGTCCTGAGCCTCTTTACAAGTGATGCATTCTCGCTATGAACATCTGCTAAAGCGGATTGACCCGGATCAAAGAAAACATAAGGTTCAGCGAATAGTCGAGAGTGGAAATTTACCTCCAAAGATGTTCTTCTCCATCTCGAGGCGGTCGCTCTTATGCTTCTCAGCTTCCAAATCTACTCGGAGATGCAACACCTCCTTTTCCATGGCAGCATAGTGGGAGCCGAACTCGCAGGCCCTCTGTTACAAGGCAATGAAACAGTCAATCGGCCAAGAAACAAAACACTTCTTAAGGGAGGAACAAGTTCGATCAGTACCAGATCCTGAAATACACTCTTACAACTGAGTCGGCAATGAAGAAGATTGAAGACAACAACATTCTAGTCTGCATCATTGACCTCAAGGCAGACAAGCTTTATCAGTTCAAAGCTTCCTAGTCTACCAAGCCTCCCACTCGGCCAGCCGAGTGAGAGGTCGCACTCCGAGTGTTATCGAATAAAGAACTCTAAGACTCCCGCCGACTGCTTCCAGTCGACGGCAATCTCGGGGACTACACCCAGTGGGTGCACTCAGCGTGCCCCCACTGGAGAATGACTCGTGTTGATGAGCTAAAAAAATGTGGGTGCATGTTCTATCAGACTCCCACCGATTGCCTGCAATCGATGACAGTCTCGGGGACTACACCCAGTGGGTATCGTGGTATTCTCACGGCAGGTGCCATAGGATGGCTAAAAGTATGGGGTGGCAAGGCTACGGTGGAGATCCGGGACGGGATTGGGCAACAACACATGGTGGTTTACCCAGGTTCGGGGCCCTCGCGTGGAGGTAACACCCCTACTCCTGCATGTCTGGTGTATATGTGGTGTAAATGGTAGTACAGAGTTGCTCCTAGAGCTGTATTAGAGGAGGAAGTAGGAGCTGTGAGCCTGTCCCTTTGCCTCATGTGCATGTGTGCACGAGAGAGTGAGAGTGTGTGGGCGTGAGTGAGCCCGGGTGAGCATGAGTGAGTGTGAGCTCCCTGGGTCACCTTATAAAGGGGTGCCCAGGGGACAAGAGGCGGCACACACGGCCTAACTACACTATTTGAGGTGTCATATGACGCAGGCTACAGTGCGCCATTATTGGTCAACATTGTTGGACTATTGGGGTGCAGTGAAGTGACGCATGACGCCTGCTATAGTTTCTTCCCATCATGTCCGATGGGACGCTGCAGTTGACCTCGCGCAGCGTGCCGACTGGAGCAGCCGGACGGGCAGCCGGCTGGAGAGCTGGGCGGACCGAGGGGCGTTGGCCGCCCTGATGTTTTGAAATGTCGTATTGTCTCCTTGAGCCTACCCGGGGTTCATCCCCCCGACAGTGGGTGCACTCAGCGTGCCCCCACGGGAACAGAGACATTCGGCAAAGACCCTGGTCAACCCGAGTGGAAACGACAAAAATGCAGAGTTCTAAGACTCCCGTCGACTGCTTCCAGTCGACGACAGTCTCGGAGACTACACCCAGTGGGTGCGCTCAGCATGCCCCCATTGGAACAAACAAACAACACCTAGTGGGTGTGCCCCGCGCAAACCCACTAAAAGTAAGTCAATCGCTATTTGGAGAATAGACAAAAATTTAAAAGACGCCAAAAGTACTTACTACGGCACTTACTGGGACGTTGGCCTTCCAGGCCTCGCTGGCATTGTATGCCTCCTTCAGCCGGTCGTACACCACCTCGACCTGCATCAAGGCTTCCTTGATAGCTCCCACCTGGTCCCAGGGACCCTCTACAATGAGAACAGGGTGACTGGAGCAGGGTCCGAGGTCGGCGCCAGTGGAGGCATGGAAGTCGCATTTGCAACACCCTTTGCTGGCGAAGCAGTCCTGGAGAAGACCTTTGCGGGCGAGATCTTTTCCACTCGGCCTCCGACAGCCTCCTGCACGATGTCGCCACTCGGCGAGGCCTTCTCACCAGCTCCTGAGCTCGGCGGGTCACCCTTTTCATCATCGTCAAGGTGGATGACTTCACTCAGAGCTCCAATCATCTGAAGATCGGCATGCTAAATGAACAAGCATTCGGGTACAGACTCAAACAGACTAGACAATACCTCTGGAAGTCGCAGCATCCGCGGCCTGGGCTTCAGGTTGCGCCTTCTCAGGAGCATCCGGGTCCGGCGACGTGGTAGACGTCTCATTTCTGCACTCACGAAGCCACTCAGTTATTGGTCAGCAAAAACTCACTCGTCAAAAGAGATCGATACCCATCACTTACATCGAAGCCACGGGTACCGTATCTTGATCTTGGGAAGAGCAGCCTTCTGGGGCTTGGTGGTGGTATGCTTGGGCTGTTTGAGCTGCTTCTCAGGCAACTCCATCGACCCAGCTCGTCCGCGCTTCGCCCCACGAGTTACGGGGGCCGCGGCGGTCGGCCTGGAACCACTCGGTGCCTGGGCCCCACCCGCTCGAGCACTCGGATCATGCTGCGCCTTGGTGCGGGGCTCCTTAGGACCTCCCCCAGATGGAGAGGATTCCGCCTCCTCGCCTTCCTCGGTCTCGGTGTCCTCGTCGTTGTCCTCCTCCTCTCCGTCGTCGTCATCTTCATGGTACTGCCATTCGGTGTCGCTTGTCACATCCTCCGGTCGTGGTCAACACTCAGAATCTGCGAGATCATCTTCTGAAAGCTCTACTGAAAGAAAAGCGCATATTGAAACCAGAGTCAGTTATACAGAAGAATCACTACCGAAACCACTCGGATGAAGTGCAAACTTACATCTGCAGGCGGGTGCTTCAAACCGTACGGAGGCACTTCTCTGGCTCCGCACGGATTGTCGCGCGCAGAGGTGATCGCCTTGATCTTCTCTTTGACGGCGTTCTCAGTCAGGTCGTGAGGGTGCACTTGGGTGGGGTCACTCGACCCTTCGTACTTCCACATCGGGTTCTTTCTGTCTTGCAGCGGCTGGATGCACTGACTGAGGAACACATCCAGCGGGACCATCCAGTCGACTCCGGTCCGCACCACTCCTACCAGGGCGTCCACTAGGATCCCAACATCCACCTTTTCCTCCTTGGCCATGGTGAGGGATGGCGGAGCGGCAACCCTCGCTGCCGAGTACAGCGGGAGCCCAGTCTGATTCCCTTCACTCGGAACGTCCCTACAGTAGAACCAGCTGTCCTGCCAGCCTTTGACGGAGTCGGGGAAGCTCATCTTGGGGAAGGCGGAGTGCCCCCTGAGCTGGATACCCAACCCCCCGCACTGCTGGGTCACATTGGTCTTCTCCCCTCTCGGCGAATCTTTCTTCACCATCATTGATCGACAAGTGAAGATGTGCTTGAACAGCCCCCAATGGGGGTAGCAGCCGATGAAGTTCTCGCACAGCGAGACGAACGCCACCAAGTAAACCACCACATTCGGCGGGAGGTGGTGAAGCTGCGCCCCGAAGAAATCCAAGAACGCACGGAAGAAAGGGTGTGGGGGCATCAAAAAACCTCGCTCAATGTGGGTGATGAGGAGGACTCGCTCGTCGGCGTGCGGCGTGGGCTCCGTCTCATCCGCTTCGGGCACTCTCCAACCTCCCGCGGGGATCAGCCCTTCGGTCTCCAGCTCCTTCACCCGACCCTTTGTCACCCGCGACGGAATCCAGTCCCCCTGGACGCGACCCGCCGCCGGACCGGCACTCGAAGATGCACCTTTCCCCGCCTTCTTCGCCCTCTCCAACCTGGCCGTCGTCTCCTTCACCATGGTGTCGTTCGCCTGAGTGCTCGGAGTGGAGGAGTGGGTGGGAGAGGAGAGCGGAGAGCGCGAGGAGAAAAGGGCATCTGGGAATTACCCTACCCCGCACGAATTTTATACCGCGGGTAAAATCTCTCTGTGAGATCTCGGCCGCAGATTCCCAGATCTGACGACCCCTGCTGCAGCCTGATATGTCTCCAACGAATTTATAATTTTTGATTGTTCCATGCTATTATATTATCAATCTTGGATGTTTATATATATATATATATATATATATATATATATATATATATATATATACATTTACATCAAGTATATATCATTTTTTGGGACTAACCTATTAACTTAGTGCCCAGTGCCAGTTGTTGTTTTCTGCATGTTTTTGGTTTTACAGAATATCAATACCAAACGAAGTCCAAATGCCACGAAACTTTTTTGGAGATTTTTTTCTGGACATAACCAACACTAGAAGCTTCGGGAGAGGGCCAGAAGACCCAGGCTGATGCCTCGTGGGCCCACCTCTACCCCTTTTGACCTAATTCCACCACTATAAATTCCCAAAAATCGGGAAACCAACAGGGGAGTCCACGAAATACTTTTTCCGCCGCCGCAAGCTTCTGTTCTCGAGAGATCCCATCTGGAGGCCTTTTTCGGTACTCCGCCGGAGGGGGAATCGATCATGGAGGGGCTCTCCATCAACCTTGCTGCCCTTCCGATGATGCGTGAGTAGTTTACCACAGACCTTCGGGTCCATAGTTAGTAGCTAGATGGCTTCTTCTCTCTTTTTGGTCTTCAATACAATGTTCTCCTCGATGTTCTTGGAGTTCTATCTGATGTAATCACTTTTTGCGGTGTGTTTGTTGGGATCCGATGAATTGTGAGTTTATGATCAGATTATCCATGAATATTATTTGAGTCTTCTCTGAACTCTTTTATGCATGATTATTATAGCTTCGTATTTCTTTTCCGATCTATTGATTTGGTTTGGCCAACTAAATTGATTTATCTTGCCATGGGAAGAGGTGCTTTGTAATGGGTTCGATCTTGCGGTGCTCAATCCAAGTGACAGAAAATGACATGACACGTATGTATCATTGCTATTAAGGGTAAAAAGATGGGGTTTATTCATGCGCGAGTTTACTTTGTCTACATCATGTCATCTTGTTTAAGGCGTTACTCCGTTCTTTATGGACTTAATACACTAGATGCATGCTCGATAGCGGTCGATGTGTGGAGTAATAGTAGTAGATGCAGGCAAGAGTCGGTCTACTTGTCTCGGATGTGATACCTATATACATGATTATTGCCTTGGAAATCGTCATGATTATTTGCTTTTCTATCAATTGCCCAACAATAATTTGTCTACCCACCGTATGCTATTTTTATGAGAGAAGCCTCTAGTGAAAACTATGGCCCCCGGGTCTATCTAAATCATATATTAAAAACCCTAAAAATACCTTGCTGCACTTTTTGTTTATTTATTTTATTTTTTATTTTTGTTTCAATCTATCTATCTATCACATACAATTTAATCTTGCAATTAACCGCCGAGGGACTGACAACCCCTTGTTTGCGTTGGGTGCAAAGATTTGTTGTTTTGTGTGCAGGTGCTGCTAACGAGGTGTTGCGTGATTCTCCTACTGGATTGATAACCTTGGTTTCATAACTTAGGGAAATACTTATCTCTACTGTACTGCATCTCCCTTCCTCTTCAGGGAATTACCAACGCAGCTCACAAGTAGCACAGCCGCGCACACAGAAGTAACGGGGCAAATGGCGGTTATTAGGGTGAAAATCGAGGCGCCACGCCCCACTAACCGCGACGTGACCACTTCTGCGCGCGCACGCGGGATTTCAAACCCCGCAATTTCCACCAAGAGTCAATCCGATTGATTTCTTTTGTCCCTTTCCTAAAGGGCACCTCTCGGTCCAGCCGACCACCCTCCGCGGGTTGCCGTGCACTCAAACACGTAAAACATCCGACTGGAGTCACCTTCAGGATTGCGATGGGATGAGCTCAGCGCCCCTCCACGGGTTAACTTGGCCCTTTCACTAGGCTCCAAGGCGTGTACCTCGTAAATTTGAACTCGAAGCTGACCCGCGCTGGTGTTCCCCTGGAATAAAGAGTGGCATCTCTCTGGAGAATCAGACCACGCACCGGTGTCGTCACTCGAGTTTCATGGCATGCCCTCACTCAAGCCTCAAGTCCATCTCTCCCGAGAGACACGCGAATGCCACTGATTTTTGCCCGGCGATCAACAATGTCCGATCACTCGGAAAACGTTTAGTCCTGAATCCGCCACGGCTTCACTTAAGGGTAGCTGTTTGGGAATGGACATCGAATGCCTCCGAAGCACTCGGACCGATCCGAAAACCCAACTCACTCATCCTGCGAAGCCTCGACTGATTCGGGGTCTAATGATGGGGTCACCTACCACTGGTAGGGTCACAGACCTGACATCTAAGGCCCACCTGGGGTCCCACACCATCATTAATAGGTCCCTGGACCAGTCACACATTCGAATGCGTATAACATGGAATCCACTCGGATACACCGAAGACACTCGGACGTCCTCCCTCCAGTCGGGCAGATCGCACCACTCGGACAGTGAAGACGTAGGGGCGACGTGGGAGCTGCAATAATCCGAAGGTGTTATGTCAAGTTTCAAGTGCAGTCAAGACCACTGTTACCAGTAACTACTATAGTCATGGTTGTTATAACCTGTAACTCCCGTAGTTATGATCATTAATGCCCCTCGCAATGTGGGAGGCAAGAGGCCTAGGCGCACTCTAAATAAGCCGCCCTCTTCCTCCTGAGCAGGGGTTCAGCACTCTTGGTAATCACCCCCCTAGAGAAAACACAAGCCTCCGGGCAACGAGACGTAGGGCTGTTACCTCCTCCGAGAGGGGCCTGAACTCGTAAAATCCAAGTGTTACACCTGCGTTGTAGCTAGGCTGTGCCCCTCCTTCGTACCCCCTAGTACTCATTGTCAGGCACATAACCCCGACACTACCACCTTTAAAGGAACCATACCAGGAGTTGAGACGCAATGCTCGGGCAGCGTCACCTTGGATGTGCTCTTCGGCACTCTGGATAACTTCCGCAGCAAAGAGTTAATCGTCGACATCGTACCCTTTCGTAGTGGTTGCCATGCGTTCCTCAGACGAACTGCCTTCGCCCCATTCCATGTTATCCCCCACTATGCTTATGTAAAGCTTAAGATGCCGGGGCCGAACGACATCATCACAGAAAATGGAAACACGGAACGCTCCCTCAAGACCGAGGAGCTGACGGCGGCTTTCGCAGCCGAAGTACATGCGACCGAGGAGGCATCAAGAGCATGACCGGCGTCACGCGGCCCAAGCCACACGAAGCGTTCAAGAAGCATAAACTTCCCCTCGGATCGCACAAACGGTAACCCTAAATAGGGATACGTGCTCCAATGCCCCATTCCCATGACCGAGGTTTTCGTTACTCGGGTGCATAACTTTGCACTAAAAATTCCATGGGTGGTGGTGGAGCGGATCATAAAGAAGCACGGTTCAGATAAACTGATAAGTGCATACATACGCCCGGATCCTGTGCTTACCTCTTACGTTCCCGCTTTGTTCGGCTAGGAGGTAAATGGAGAACTACTGTGATTGCTACTTCTGGTTTAACCAGTTAAGTACCTCAGTTGGAGAAAGCCGAAAGCTGACTGTCACAACAAGCGTAAACTGGTCGGCGAACCGACGACAGTGTTAAAATACCTATGGCCAATAGAGGTTCTCCGTGTAAAATGAAGGGCTTTTTTCTTTTAAGAAGGCCAGCGCGTGGGTGGTTTGACCTCAGACATTCCGAGGACTCGACATATACCGGGGGCTATTAAATTGCCCCCACCCAAAAGCTCCTGTAACTAAGTGTATGTTTCAGCCTTACGTTCTGATTGCCTTGTTTCTCCGAGCACAACTGCCCATGGGCGCTGAGACGTCGGTTCAAAGTTGAAGTCAGGAATGAAACACCCTAAGTATATTCTACGAAGGGGCGGAAGCCGACGACTGGCCAACTACATCTTCAAAGAGTCGCAATCGAGTCAAAATAAAAGCATAGAAAGCTATGAACGGAATGAAATTTCCATTTCAAAATCATACTTCGGTATATCCACGGAATACAAATACTAAAGATCTTCTAAAATCAATTGTTTGTTACATTTCCCTTCGGTTATCCTAGCTGCTGGCATGGCCCGCTCATAGTAGTCGACAAATTCTCGTGTCTTTCCTTCCATACAGCGTCGTGAGATTGGTTCCATGTCCATCCTCGGCCACCAAGTCTGCACAGCCGCAAATGCCTCCCGGGCGCCCTCCATACACGATGACTGCTTCCACAGCTCGGTTTGAGCCATGGCATGTCGAAGGCGTTGTACAAGCCCGAAAAAGCTGGTCGGCAAGGGAGCGTTCGGCCACAGTGCGATGCATACACCCTCCAGTGCAGACTTGGCTGCTTGCTGAAGCTCGGACAGTTGCCTCATCCGATCACCAAGAAGTGGAGAGCCCGATGCCTCCTGGACCTGCACCCAAAACGCCTTCCCGTCGGAAGATTCTTCGCGATCGATGAAGTGCTAGCATGCATCCCTCACGCTGTATGACAGATCCGGGAACACGCCTTACAAAATGCCAATTCCGCGTTAGCTTGGGAGGGGCATCAGGGCCAAAGACACAGAACATTATGTACGGCTTACCAGCAAAAAAATCTGTCGACTGGCGAAGCTCCACCTTCGCGGCGCCGGCCAGGGCAATGGCTTCCCATCTTTTTATGGCAAGCTACTCCAGCTCAAAGGAGTTCTTCCCCTTCGAGGATTCAAGTGCATTGCATTCAATAATCACGCCCTTCAACAACTTCTTAACCTCGGCACTCCGAGATTGAGCTACTTGCCAAGCTTCTATGGCCTTGTCGAGGTCTCGGGCACCTTGTAACGTCATCACCCTTTGCCGTTCCAATTCGGATCGTAGCTCGGCACGTAGCATGGCTAACGCCTCGCTGGCTACTATTCAAACATGGATGCACGTTCACATTACTAAATTGTGCTGCTCGACAGTTAAATATATAGTACATCCATCTGTTGTTTACCTTGCGGCGCCCCCCGTAGTTTCCTCTATCACGCTCATGTCTTCCTCGGACCGTGTCAGCTGGCGATTTTGATCCTCTAATTCTTGTAAATTGGAGGCTAAGGAGGACACAGGCTCATGCATGTTAAAGCATAATAAAAGGGGTAGGTTAGAAACCGAGGAACAAATTGATCCACTGGATGGTTTTCTAAGAATCCAGAGTCTTGGGGGCTACTGCGCAGCTTATTTGTAAAAATATTTGACCCTCAAGCTAGTTTTCTCAAAACTATCTTAAGGCTCGAGGGCTACTGCATTCCCTTAGAGGGTAAAACATTCTTACAAGCTATTTTGAAAGCATATAAAAGTCATTTTCTGTACAGGAATTACACTTAGTGCATTGCGCCAAGCCATGAAGGCAGGATCCAAAAAGGCAAGTAAAAGCCTGCACTAATCATACCTTAAAACCTTTTTGCAACATCAATGAAGACATCCGGCATCCCAGCTTTAGCAGACTGGAATTGAGTGAAGGATTTTCTCAGCATGGCCCTATGTTCGGGAGGGACGAAGGAGCTAATTAATGCCACTTCTACCTTCCGTTCCCACCTTGGTAGCAAGACCGTTTCGGGCCCGAACACTGGCCGAGTCTGAACTTCGGCCGTAGGGACTTTGTCATCGGGATCACTCTCGGTAGGTCGACCACTATAGGTAAAATAGGGAAAGGGTGAATATTAGGTTGTCGAGTATCGCTTTAAGCAAGAAAGGGGCCATGGCACCCGCGGTATAGAAGGATTTACCTTTTAATATTTGGATGGCTCAGATGTGGGAAAGAGCACTCGACGAATCCGAATTAACCGCCTCCTCTCATATCAACGCTCGGCTGATTGGTACATCATGAGCCTTCCTTAAGTGCCTATATTTCCGAGGAGGATCGATCTCCTCGACCTCCTCGGATGCCAGTTTTTCCCAGACTTCTGAGGAAGTGGGCTCGTTTTCTCCACATCCGCCCTCCCGTTCGACGACAGCCGAAGAGCTTTGATGACTCTCTGATGTAGTATCCGAAATGTCTCCTCGGAAGGACAAGTTCTTCATCCTATTCTTCCTCTCCTGTCGGAGGGTGGAGTTCGTCAGAGAGGAAGAACTCTGATAAGTTGTGGAGGTGTCTCCCAGGAATGACTGGCTCTTTGTCCTGTTCTTTCTTTCCTTGATCTGGCCGGCAGCTTGGCATCCAGCCAGTACTGGGCTCGAGGCGCGACCTCGGAAGATAGGACACCTCGTCCTATTCTTCCTTTCCTTGATCTGCGCCACGCCTGAAAGGTCCTCTCAGAGGAACGTACTCTTTTTCCTCTTCTTCATCTCCTTCCCTCTTACCGAACCTCGGTTAAGAGCCTTTCAAGCTCGGGAGTTCTGGGGTCCCCCGGGAGCAGAGCTAGAGAGGACACCTACATCAAATAGAGGTGTAGTTAGCCGCCGTATAGTGAAAAGAGGACGGCTGTAAAAAAACTCAATTAAGATTAAGAAGAATCCTCGGCGACAGGAAGGGCTCGGTAGAAGCCAATATCCTCGGCTCTTATTGGGTTCGAGCAAGAGCTTCCACATCCCACCAAGGTCCTCTCCACAAAAGAAATCCTTCACCACCGCATCGTCCTCGGGCTTGAATTCCTACAATGGGAGTACTCGGACTTGAAGCGGGAGGATCCGCCGATGGAGCATCATGTGGACTACGTCCAGTAGACTAATGCCCTAGCCAACCACAACCTCGAGCTTGTGTTGAAGCGCTTTAACCTCCTTCGGGTCCCCCCAGTCGAGGTCTCGGTCGTCCAGAAGGCTAGCCTCCTCGGCGGGTTCGCCGAGAAGAAGGGGGACCCTTTGTGGCCGCCGTTAGAGGGATCCGCCACGTAAAACCACTGTTTTTGCCACTCCTCCGTCGTTTCGGCGAAGGAGCCCTCGAGCCAAATCACGTTTGTGACGTGGCTAATCGTAGCCCCTCCACACTCCGCAAGTTCATGACTAGCACGGTACGGCTTGACGCAGAACACCTTCAACACAGCCGAAGTGGCAAGCCTTTGTGGCTAACCTGGAGCCTTACCTCGGCCCTGCCAAATTAATAAAGTGCGCCGACGAGGATGTCTCGTCATGAGATATTCACCCTTATTTTATAAATCCCTGGGGTTTAACGTTGCAGTCGGGAAGGCCAAGAAGTCCTCGGAACCAAGCGTGACCACGGAACCGTAAGCCAACATGGAGGATAGAACTCGCCTACGAAGCCGAAGACCCAAGCTTGAGAGGACGCCCCGAAGATACCCGATGTCCTCGGCTTGAAGTCCAGTCCAGGGGCTATTGTTGGTGTCCTGGATTAGTGGGTACTTGCCACATTGGCCCGCCGATAATGGGCCGGGCCAAGGACCCACTGAAGATTGATGACATGGCCATACTGGCCCTCGGCGCGATCAAGATGAAGATCACCGGAAGACTTGGCGTACACTTATTTCAACCAGCATGCTTATCTCTAAGATTGTAACCATCCATTTGTAAACCATTGATACCCCCGGTGCCTATATAAGCTGTGGGGTTTAGTCTATAGAGGCTTAGACACATTCACAAGGTTTAGAGCTTAGACATACTCATACGATCTCAAGGTAGATCAATTTGTACTTTGTACCCCATCACAATCAATATATAAGAAGAAGGACGTCGGGTTTTACCTCATCGAGAGGGCCCGAACTTGGGTAAAACATCATGTCCCTACTCTTCCTGTTACCATCTAGTTCAGATCACCAAGCTTGGGACCCCGACCCGAGATCTGCCGGTTTAGCACCAACACTACCCCCAGGGTGCGCCCCCCTACCTTGTGGCCATATCGCGTGTCTTCTGGACTCGTCCCAAAGCTTCCAAGGTCTCTTTTGGCCCAGAAAAAACTGTCAAAAAGTTTCGTCGTGTTTGGACTTTGTTTGGTATGTGTCAGTGTAAAAACCGGCTGACCTCGGGGTAGGGGTCCCGAGCTGTGGATCTCAGATCGATGGTAACAGGAACAAAGGAGACAATGTTTACCCAGGTTTGGGCCCTCTATATGGAGGTAAAACCCTACGTCCTGCTCTTGTTTATATTGATGATGAAGTATCGAGTACAAGCTGGATCTACCTCGAGATCGTCAGGAGAAGCCTAACCCTAGAGCTAGGTGGAAGATAATTATGATTCCGTGTCCTCTACAGGCTAAACCCTCCATCTTATATACACGCCAGGTAGGGGCATCTAGGGTTACATAGGCGGTATCTAGGGACACGTATGGAGGCGGCAGGAGATGTCTCGGGGTACACTCCAAGTCTTCGTCAGAGACCATCTTGATCACGTCACAGCTCCCGGAGTCCATCTGGATGGGAACAGGGCCTTCCGGCCCAGACCGAGGACTATGGGCCGTCTAGGTTGGTACCCCCTGGTCCAGGACACCGTCAGTAGCCCCTGAACTGGTCTTCGATGCCGAGGACGACACCTTTGCCTTCAGAAACTTCGGATCCGGAGTCTTTGGCTCGATAGACAAGTTCCTACTTGTTATTTTCAGCTCGGCATTGAAGTCTTCGGTATGTTTGACGGTTGTTATTCCGTCCCCACCACACGTGGCCTCCAATCCCTGACCTCGATCACCGTGCCTCCAGGGGAATCGAGCCGCTTTATAGCGAGACGTCGAAGCGTCAGCCTCTTTTATACATACCAGGTTTACGCCAAGGCGCATCTTGACCCCTCCCCGCAGCCCATACGAATCCTTCTCTCCATTTCTAGGTCCAACCCCGAGAGCTTCGAGCGATGGCCAATGATGTGGGATCTTCACGGCGCCCTCACGGTCCCATCAGGGGCGATTGGGGGAGCTGCTCCATCACGCGACTCCACCTAGGGCGCCTAGTCACCTAGGGATATCTGCCAGATTCAAATCTGACCTCCGCTCGCTCGGGGCTAATCGTCACGGATGGGCAAGCGCGCGCTGAGAGCCACCCTAGCCCTCGTGGGGACGAGCGGGTATGCTTTGTTTCCTTTCTCCTTCGCGGCCTTGGATTTCCCATTCATCCCTTCCTCCGGGGCTTGCTCGAATTTTATGGGCTTCAACTCCACCATCTCACCCCCAACTCAATCTTACATATCGCGGGGTTCGTTGCCCTCTGCGAAATGTACCTCGGATGCGAAGCACACTTCGGGCTCTGGCGGAGGTATTTTTGCATAGTGCCCTGCTCTCCAACCGGAGTGTTATTTGAAGTGGGCGTCGCCGAGGTCTGCCAAATTGATGTCACCAACTACCCGTCGGGTACCCCTCAGGAGGATTCCGACATCTGGCCGACAGAGTGGTTTTACATAGATGATGTTCCACTGTTTGATCCAGTTCGGCCTGGGCTCCCGGCATATTCCTCAGAGCCCCCGAAGAAACGCTACAGGTGGAGACCCAGAAGCGTTGCCCAGGAGGACGATGCCAACATAGTCCGCCTGGCAGCTCAAGTGAAGCAGCTATCCGACACTGGCCTCACTATCATAGATGTGATGGCGATGGTGATCAAACGAAGAGTCCAGCCAATTCAGCAACGCCAACATCTGTTGTGCATGTATAATGGAACCGATGACGCCTCCCGGTCGATAAAGGAGGATCTCGACGACCAGGCGGCACTGGGGGCCGTATTGGCTGGTATCTATTGAGGCTGAGCGGAGGATTTCGCAAGGTGGCAGTTCCGCGACGGGCTGGCAAGTTATAACCCAGCCGAAGTTGTAAGTTTTCACGAATTTCCATATTTATCTGAAATGTTTCATGGTTAATCTTCCCTAATCGACCCTTTACTTGATCTGGACAGAGGTGGAGACAGTGGGTCGAGGCGTTGAGCAGCCCTGCACCCGAACCCAAGGCACATCGTCGGGCGGAAGACCCCCTCTTCCATGAAGATGAAGAACTGTTCCTCATATACGAGGAGGGAAAGTTCTATATGGAGAGCATTGATGGCTCAAGGGTGTCCGTCGCCCCCGACGTGCCAGGGACTCGGTCGGCCTCATCGGTAAAGCCCCTTACTTTGACTCGAAAGAGAGCTACTTGACCTGAGGCCACGAGTCCTCTGACTTCTTCTCAAAAGGGACGACGCTCAAAATGCTCACGCGGAGAAGCAGCCCCTCAAAGGACCCCTCCGCCGGAATTACGCGGGGCCCGGGCTCCAACGGCGACCGCGGAGGCAAACCGAGCTACTTCCGCCATCCCTAGGTAATAATCTAGCCGTTTTATATTTCAGAGAACGGAGTTCCGGGTTTCAATTCTTCTGATCCATTCGCAGGCAGTCAGCTCCTCCCCCGTCAACGGAGGATGCAAGAGACGAGGGGACCTCGGCACTAGGGGGTGGTTCAGGGCGTCTTCCTACTTCAGGAGTTACCCCCGAGGTATCCCAGCCAGAAGATTCGGGGACCTGCTTGGTCACCCCGTCCGAGGTCGAGAGCGCCATGAACCACCGAAGACGAAAGGCGTCCCTACGGAATTCTGCCTTTACGAGTCAGGAGTTCAATGCCCTGGGTTTGGTGGACGCCTACCTCGGAGCGACCCGCACCGTCTTTGAGAAGGCGGTGGGCATTTTATCTCATGGTTTGCAGGTACGACCCCGCTCCAGCTTCGTTTGCAAATTTATTGTGCCCACCGTACTTTGTTTGCTTAAAGGCAAACTGAACTGCTGGTCCTGGCAGTAGCCCCTAAGGCTTGACATGGGTGCTAGCAACCGTGGCAAGGCTTGTTAACGCAAAATACTTTGTCCTTTGACAGGGTGCTCAGGAGAAGAATGAGCATCTCGCTGAAGTGCTTTCTCGGACTGAAGGGAAGTTGAGCACTGCTCTAGCCGAGGTAGAGCAAGTGAAAACTTTCACCAGAGAGGTGAACGGTAAGTGCTCCCGTTGTATATGTTACTTTCCTGGTGGGGATCCTTGGGCTGTATAACACCTTGATGTATTGTAGCAGCGGATGCCCTTGGTCATCTAGAAAGGGATCTGAAATGAGCCCTCGAGGAGCTGCTTTACACAGAGTCACAACGGCAGGCCAGCTAGCATGTTTTATCCCAAAGGAGGGAGAGCTCTAACGCACTAAGGGCGGAGAATGCTCGGCAGGCTCGGGAGATTGAGGCCCTGAAAGCTCGTCTGGCCGCCGCCGAGGCGAAGAACCAGCAGACGAGCGAGGCGATATTTGGTAGGGACAATTCCATTTCTCCCCCTAACTTGAGCCACCACCTGGGATTTGCCCCTAATTTTCAGGTATGCTCTAAAATACCCCTCTCCCGTCTGTGGCCCTTACAGAAATCCCCCTCCGGGCCGATTCCGTCGGGTCAATGGTCTTTGACTGGTAACTGGGCGTCTGTTGGACATTTTAGCCCCTGGTTCTTACATGTGGGCACGCATCAAAACGTTATCCACTTGCTCACTCTGCTTCTTCTACCTCGCGATCACGCACGGACTGGAGCGAGGTGATTCACCGGCGGCGCACGAACGACAGCGTTCTGGAGCTCGGGCAGTGAGGCCGCGTGGATGTGCATCTCACGCATGTCGTCCGCAAGCTCTTGTGTCGCCGTCGAGGTAAGTTTTTCTTCTCTGATTTGTGTGCGCGCGCGGATTTCTCATTAGAGTTTGAGCTAAAATTGGGGATTTGCTCTCTCCTAGGTCGATGGGGTCAGCATAGTGCAGTTCTCGTCCGAGTTCTACATGCCGGATCCGAGTTATTGCGGCCTTGAGAAGCTTTCCAAGCATCAGTGCCCGGGGCACAGGCTCGTTCCCGCTCGCCGTGTCGCCTGGGGAGGAGCAAGAACGTGGAGACATTTTCCTGGATGCACACTTGATGTAATTTGGTAGATTGTATCTGTTTTGCAACAAATTGGTGCAAAGATCACATTTTGACGATATTTTTTATGTTGCAGCTTCCTGATGAATGTGAATGGGCTGTTTGGGTTGACCCTCCTCCTCCAGATCTTGTTGGGCGTGCATTTGAGACACTACATGATGGGCTAGAAGCAAGTTGGCTCAAAGCTCATCGTTTAGAGAAGAGGGTGACACATCTAAGAGAGAAAAAGAAGAAGTTAAAGTTAGAGTTACAGAAGATGCATGATTAGATGGAAACATGGGCTTTTTTGATGATAATTGTTGGCATATGCATTCTATCCTATTTGTTTGGTTCAAAGAATGCATATTAGTCAGTGAGATTGTAATGAATAAGCTAGTTTGGCACTGAGTAGAAATTAGCTTGATGTTGTGACCTTTTTAATGATGTGAGTTGTTCCTGGTTGTGTAACTTTGATGCTATGCATCTTTTGCAAAGACAAAGTAATTGAAAAGCATCAGTTGGATCTTGTGATCTCTATGTCTTATTCTTTTTGTTTGTGATTTTTGTACACCTCTCCGATCCATATTACTTGTCGATCAAACGGTTGTTTGTAGATGTACTATGGGTCATGGTCATTAAAATGGTTCCAACGAAACATGGTCGACATCCATTTGAACGACAAGTAATACGTGCCGGAGGAAGTGATCGACAACATCAATGATCAATGATAATGCATCATTGTGGTCACTCAAGATACCAACTATGTATAACAGGATCAACATCAATGATGAACAACAGCAAGTTATGACCAGGATCAATTCCAAATAATACCAACAGCAAGGTATGACCATCAGCAACATCACTTAAGATACTTGTACATAGGTTCAACAGTAACATCAGAAATATGATCCATTACATAGTTCACACAGCAACATCAACTAAATAGTTCAAACAAACAAAGGGAAAGATGGTTCAAAGCTTCTGCTACATAGTTCAAACATGATTCAAATGACATGATCACACAGTGTTCACAGCAAGTTTCCCCTCTTGCTCCTAGTGTTGCATGCAGGATTAGAAGAGAGCCTGGACTTGCTCCTAGTGCTCCTAGCATCAGCTACCACCTTCTTAGGAGAGGAAGACCTTCTAAGCTGGTTGCTTCCAGTTACAGAACCACCAGTCGAGAGTGTATCGCCTTTCGCCTTCTTTGGTGAATGAGGGTTGTCACCTCTATCTGCTGGCCTTTTGTAATTTTTCCTCGGGCAGAAAAGTAACAACACAAGCTTTATTAGTTAATAATGAAGTAATTTGACAGATAAATCAATTAGTTGTAGTTCAAATAGCAGTTTACCTCACAGTAGTTGCTGCAGCATTTGCTACAGTTGGTGCATCACTTACAGGAGCTACATCAGCTGTTTGTGGTGCATGAATTGGTGCATCATATTCAAGATCTGCACTTGCTTCTGTTTCTTCTGCTTCATCATCCTCATTTGTTGCTGCAGGTTCATCTGTTTCAGCTGCAGGTGCATTTGTTTCAGCTAGTACATCATTGTTTTCAGGTGCATTGTCAGCACCCCAGTGCTCATCCTCTTCTCCAAAAGCTGGGTCAATTGACTCTTTGCACTTATTGCCATGGTGACCAAGTCTGCCACATCTAGGGCATTTCTTTCTCCTGCCCCAAGTCCTTTCCTTCTGACTTTTCCCTAATCCTGGTCTTTCTAGGTCTACCAGGGGGCCTGTTTTGAACTGGAGCACTCAGTTTGAACCCAGGATGAACTACATCCCACTGTTGCTTCCCCTCCATTGCAGGCAAGTTGTCAGCATATGTTGCATTGAACATTTGTACTGAGTAATATGGATGCACATACTGGTCAATCTCACTGGCTGGACCTCTCATTGATGTAATGAAGTATAGTGCATGTATGCAAGGTTGGCCTGTAATTTGCCACTTTCTGCAGCTACAAGTCCTAGCTTTCAAGTCTACAGGATATCTCCACTCCCTCCCTTCTTTGTCAACTGCAGTGACCTCAGCCTCATGTGTATTTCTTTTCACTACAGTTATGTCCAACCCCTTTGATTTTGCAAGCAACATTTTCATAACTTTTGGAATTATTACATGACCAACATATGTTGCTGCAGCAATGCTTTGCCTAATGTCAAATTTCTCCATTATGTATTGTCTTATTTTGTCAAGGAGATCAACAATGTGTAGCCCTTTCCACTTTCTAATCTTTGAATTAAAAGACTCCGCAAGATTATTGTTAACATAATCTAGCTTGCAAGTTTCATTAAAAAGAGCCCTTGCCCATAATTTAGTGTGGTGCTCCTCTATGTACTCTTGCACACCTGGCTTGCTGTACAACTGAGTGAGATGGTACTTGTGCTTTTTCAAGCTGTAGGTCAAAGAACAGGGCCACAAGTTGTCATCAAAGAATTTTCCTCTAAACTTTTTACTAAAATTAGCTGCAAGATGCCTCATGCATTCCCTGTGCTCTACACCTGGGAACACAGCTTCTACAGCTGACTCAAGTCCCTTACAGGCATCAGTATGAATAACCAATCCCTCTAGGTGGCCTATTAGGTCTTTCAAGTTCTGGAAAAACCAAGTCCAACTCTCAATGTTCTCTGTCTCTAGCACTCCATATGCAACTGGAAAGATCCAGTTGCATGCATCTACAGCACAAGCACTAACAAGTTGTCCACTAAACTTTCCATTTAATGCTATTGCATCTACTGCTAGATATGGCCTACAGCCAGCCAGAAAACCTTGCCAAGAGGCCTTAAATGATACAAAAACTCTCCTAAAGCACTCTTTGTACCTTTTTTGTCCATTGAGTTTAAACTCTACTGTGTGTCTATCAATATTAACTACACTACCAGGAGATGCCTTTTCTACTTCAGCTTTGAAAGTATACAAGAGTTGGAATGAATCAGTCCATTTACCATAGATGTTATCCAGAGCCATTTGCTTCCATAAAATACTCTCATGTAAGGCAGATGCACCCCATACTTTTTTTTCAAATCTGTCTGCAGAGTTGGCACTGAAATATTGGAATTCTCCCTCACCCAGTTCTTCACAGCATCTGCCACCCACCTACTCTTTGCAGACCTAAGCCTTTGCCTCCTGGTAACACTTGGGCATGTGTGAGTTGTCTTGTTCACTTTGACCTGCAGCAAATAAGAGTCAACAATAGTTCAGACAATTATGAATGCACAGTTATTATTTACACTAACTATATTAGTCCTACAGTGTATTACCTGAAAAAGTGTGCTATTTCTCATTCTGGAGGCATGCATCCTCCACTTACACCTTTTATAAGCACAGTGAATAGTTAGTTTACTAGGCTCACTCTTGTCAATTATAAATCCACTCTGGGTCTTGATTGAAAAGGTGGCAAGTGCATTCCTACAATCTATGACATCAGGCCTACCCTCATATCTGTTATACTGCACATCAGGCCTACCCTCATCCTCTGTCTCAGAATATCCCATGTCCATGTCCTCCTCTCTCTCATCAGAGTCTGTCTTCTCAAATTGTGGGGGTGGAATGTAATCTTCACCATCATCTTCATTGGGTGGTTTCCTAACAACAAACTCTGGGTGCATTCTTTCATCCTCATCGTCTGTGGGCATTTCATCAGGAAGTTCCTCTTCTATGATTGGATCTGTTGTTGCTTTGCTATACTCTGTACATGGTTGACTAGGTAAGTTGGCACTTGGGGTTCCTGGTTGCTGTACTATGCTATGAATTCCTTTTCCTCTTCTAGCTTGACTGCTATCAGGCTCTGAAGTTGCAGCTGCTGATTTCCTTCCTCTAGATTCACAGCTTTGAGTCTGTGAACTACTAGCTGCTGCTTTCCTTCTACTGGTTTGACTGCTTTCCTTCTCGGCTCTCTGTTTCTCCTCTTTTCCTTTGTATGACATTAATTTCCAGCTGCACTGAATTGCTCTCAGCATTTGTGGCAAACATAACTCCTAACTCATCATCATTTTGAATTGGCACCCAGACAGTATTCTGCATGTCCCAATATCTAAATTCTACAGCATCAAGAATACCCCATGGATATTTATCACTTATAGCACCTCTAAATTGGACAAATGTTGATTTTTGTCCACCACAAAGGGAAATGTGAAGCCTGTACCGGCTCCTTTTCTGCCACCATTGCCTATGATAGTGGTCTCCATTCTACAGTTGAGACCAAAATCTCTCTCTGGTTTCATCCTACGATAATTGCAATAGAAATGCCATTACAAGCACGTAGTAACCACTAAGAGCGCATTCAATCGGGGTAAATCTACCTACAGTAACAGAACAAAGATCTAGGTCAACATTCAAAGAAACTTACCCTGCTGGAATCTGCATTCCTGGTGTCTGCGTCGTGTGCCAGGATGCTTCTTTGCCACCACTGCAATCACCGGCGGCCGCCGTCTCTTGTCGACACCGCCTCCTCTAGTGCCGTAGCAGAGGGAAATAGACGGTGGATAATCACCTCCACTCCCACCGCATCCCGACGCCCGCACTCCTACAGATCCGCCGCAGTTACTGGACCGCTGGAAGGGGATTTAGGCCGAGCTAGGTTTAGGGTTTCGGTCACCAAGAGGGGAACAAGAGAAGAGATGCGTCGCGAGGGAGAAGAGTGTGAGCAAGTGGATAACGTTTTGATGCGGGCCCACATGTAAGAACCAGGGGCTAAAATGTCCAATAGATGCCCAATTATCGGTGAAATACCATTGACCCGACGGAAATGGCCCGGAGGGGGATTTTTGTAAGGGCCACAGACGGGAGAGGGGTATTTTTGACCATACCTGAAAATTATGGGCAAATCCCAGGTGGTGGCTCAAGTTAAGGGGAAAGTGTGATTGTCCCTATTTGGTAATTTTTGCGTTTCCACTTGAATATGGTTTCTTGATCGCAGGATTGCTGGAGTTAGTCAGTAGACTAATATTTAATTCCTGGCAGCTTCATTAACAGGTCAGCCCTTGGAAGCCCCTGGCGTGCTGCCCGAAGACGCCGCAACTCGTCTAGCCGAGGTGCATGAAAGTGCACGGACGTCAATGAAGGTGGTGTTCAATGCCTTATGGCCTGAGGAGGAACATGTGCCCGAAGACATGGACGTACTGGATGAGCGTCTGAAAAGAGCTCGGCACCAGATTTAAGCCTGGAAGGTATCGGCGTGCCGCGAGGGAGCCAGGGAGGCCTGGGCATGGTGAAGACATGGTACACCAAAGTGGATACATCACACTTGGCCGAGGTAGGGCCCATAGGACCTGACGGGGAAGAAATTCCCACCAACCTGGCATATGGAGACGTCATGCAGGCGGCTCGCTACTCTCAAAAGGATTGTACCCTAGATACCTTAATAGATGGGCTAGACCGAGCGTAGTTAAGCTTTGTATGACTCTATGTATCAAAGTACTTTACGTCATGAATCAATCTGCACATCCAAACCCTATTTAACCAGCCATTGGCTTCGACCTCCTCGTCCATTGGCCGAGGAGTGTCCCTTACTACTGACCGAACTAGTCAGACCAGATACTTCGGGCGACCAGGCAATCCGGCTATGTGGTTCGAAGGACATGGGTGGGGCAAAAAGTTATGTTATATTACTTTTTAACGTAAGAAACATCTTCCAAGAAAAATAGTTCTACCAACAATTCCTTTTCTTGGGTGATTGTGTCGAGCACTTGTGTCCGAGGACGAACGACTTCGGGGATAAAGCCCCTGGTCTGGGTGTAAAGACCCATTCCACTATTTTCCGAGGCCGTGGCCGACCAATTTGTACGTTTAAGACCGCTAGCTTTCGGTTTTGTCCGTCTGAGGTACTGCTCCGGGTAACCCGGGAGTAACAATCACAGAGGTGCTCCCTTTGCCCTTTAGCCGAACAATCGGGAATGTAAAGGGCAAACACAGGAGCCAGGTAACCCAGTTTGGCCAAATCTTAAGTCAAATTTGGTGCATACGTTGGCTTTATTGGCAATAGGATAAAGGGAGTGGAAACGACGCATGTTGTAAAGAGTGTGCAGCATGTTAGCATGTTCCGTAGGGAATGATATGTAAAAAATGTCACCGAGGTGAGCAAAGGATAAAATAATGCTTGAATGCGGGAAAAGAAAAGGGTATGTACATGGGAAGAAGATGCTTGGGCGTTTATCCGTAGAAACGCCGAAGTAGCGCGGCATTCCAGGGGTTGGGCTCTAGACGTCCGTCCGTTGGATCTCGGATCTGATATGCGCCTCCACTTAGGACCTGGTCGATGATGAATGGGCCATCCCATTTAGGCGAAAGTTTATGTTTCTGCTTTTCCGGGTGGCGCCTCATGACCAGATCCCCGACGTTGAAATCCTTTCCGCGAACCTCTCTATTGTGATAGCATCTTGCTTGCTGCTAATATATTGCAGAGCGCGCCCTGGCTACGTTATGTTCTTCTTCCAAGGCGTCCAATGCGTCCTGCCGATCTAACTCGCCTCCCGTTCCTCATACATGCGTACCCAAGGTGCATCATGTATTATGTCGCAGGGGAGTACCGCCTCGGCACCTTATACCATGAAAAATGGGGTGTACCCCGTGGATCAGTTTGGTGTGGTGCGCAGACCCCATAGGACGGCATCGAGTTCCTCCACCCATTTGCAGTCTGCCTCTTTAAGGGAGCATACTAGCCTTGGCTTGATGCCGCTGAGAATTAATCCGTTGGCGCGTTCTACCTGTCCGTTTGACTGCGGGTGGTAGACTAACGCGTAGTCGAGCTTTATGCCCATCTTTGCGCACCATTCCTTCACCTCCTTGGTAGTGAAATTTGTCCCGTTGTCCATTATGATGCTGTGGAGGATACCGTAATGGTGCACCAGTCCAGAAACGAACTCGATTACCGGGACCGCCCCTGCCGAGGTGACTGGTTTTGCTTCGATCCACTTTGTGAACTTGTCTACCATGACTAGCAGATATTTGTTTTTGCGTGACCCTCCCTTAAGTGGTCCAACCATGTCTAGCCCCCAGACCGCAAAAGGCCAAGTGATCAGAATAGTCCTGAGGGCTGTAGGGGGCATGTGGCTTTGCTGGGTGAACACTTGACAATCGGGGCAGCGTTGTACCAGAAGTTTGGCATCAGCCCCTGCTGTTGGCCAGTAGAAACCAGCTCGGAACGCCTTGCTTACCAAGGTCCGAGCAATGGCGTGATGTCCGCTCATGCCGGAGTGTATCTCGCTAAGTAGCGATCTTCCTTCCTCTTCGGATATGCACCGTTGGAGGACGCCCGTGGTACTTTGCTTATAGAGCTCATCCTCATGGACTTTATAGGCTTTATACTACCTTACGATCCGACGTGCATCGGTTTGGTTCTCAGGGAGTTCTCTCCGGAGTAGGTAAGCGAGGATGGGTTCGGTCCAGGGTGCAATGACTGCCATGACCTCGGGTGCCATGACCTTCTTCCTCCGTTTCGTCCTTGGGTGGGGCAAATTGCCTCGCATCGTTTGACACCGACGTCTCTGTGCCGTCCTGCCAGGTTACGGATGGCTTGAAGAGCCGTTCGAGGAAGGTGTTTTTTGGTACCTTATCCTGTTTAGCGCCCATTCGGGCTAGGATATCGGCGGCCTGGTTGCTGTCACGAGGGATATGAAGAAATTCAAGCCCCTCGAACCTGGCCGAAATCTTTAGAACTGCGTTCCGGTAGGCTGTCATTTTTGGGTCCTTTGCATCAAATTCGCCATTTACTTGGGAGATGGCGAGGTTGGAATCTCCTCAGACCTCGAGGCGTTTAACGCCCATTGAGACTGCTATCCGGAGCCCTTGTAGAAGAGCTTCGTATTCAGCCGCGTTATTGGAATCTATGTACATGATCTGTTGCATGTAGCGAATATTGTCGCCTGTTGGCGATGTGAGTACTACTCCAGCCCCTAGCCCAGCAAGCATTTTTGAACCATCGAAATACATGGTCCAGTGTGAATATGTGATGTACTCTTTAGGGAGCTCGGCCTCTGTCCATTCGGCCACGAAGTCTGCCAGCACCTGAGATTTAATGGCTCAGTGTGGCTGGTATGTTATTTCGAAGGGTAAGAGCTCTATGGCCCACTTGGCTATGCGCCCTATAGCATCCCTATTGTTAATTATGTCGCTTAAAGGGACTTCGGATGCCACAGTGATCGAGCACTCTTGAAAGTAGTGCCGAAGTTTTCGCGATGCCATAAATACGGCATAGGCTATCTTCTGATAGTGCGGGTAGCGTGTTTTACACGGGGTTAAGATCTCAGAAACATAATAGACTGGTTTATGCACCTGGAACTTATGGCCCTCCAAGTCTCGTTCAACCACGAGGACTGCACTGACCACCTGGTTGGTGGCCGAGATGTACAGTATCATCGGCTCACCTATGCCTGGAGCGTCTAAGATGGGGTTTGTGGCGAGGAGGGATTTGATGTCTTCCAGGGCGGCTGCTGCCTCACCAGTCCATTTGAAATTCTTGGTCTGCTTTAGTAGCCTCTACAGGGGTAAAGCTTTTTCCCCGAGTCTTGAGATAAAGCGGCTTAAGGCGGCCACACAACCCGCTAACTTCTGGACATGCTTGAGGTCGGTAGGCACCTCTAGTCGGGCCAGGGCTCTTATTTTTGTGGGATTGGCTTCGATACCTCGGCTAGACATGATAAAGCCGAGGAGTTTGCCCGCGGGTAAGCCGAAAACGCACTTCTCCGGGTTGAGTTTGATCCGGTACTCCCGCAGAGTGTTGAATGTGTCACGGAGGTTGTCTACCAACTGTCTGACATGCTTAGTCTTGACCACCACATCGTCGACATAAGCTTCGACGGTTTTTCCGATGTATTTTTCAGGCATGTTTGAATCATGCGTTGGTATGTTGCCCCGCCGTTTTTCAGCCCGAAAGGCATGGTATTGAAGCAAAACGGCCCGAAGGGCGTAATAAAGGCGGTCGCGGCTTGATCGGAGTCTTTCATCTTTATCTGATGATACCCTGAGTAGGCGTCTAGGAAACACAATGAATCGTGCCCGGCGGTGGCGTCCACAATCTGGTCAATGCGGGGTAGTGGAAAGGGGTCTTTAGGGCAAGCCTTGTTTAGGTCTTTAACATCGACACACAGGCGCCAAGACTTGTCCTTCTTACGCACCATGACTAGATTGGCGAGCCACTAGGGGTGCTTTATGTCCCTTAAGAATCCGGCCTCGAGAAGTTAAGCCAATTCTTCGCCCATCGCTTGACGCTTGGGTTCAGAGAAGCGCCGAAGTGCTTGTTTGACAGGCTTGTAGCCCTTTAAGATATTCGGGCTATGTTCGGCGAGCCTGCGGGGTATCCCTGGCATATCCGAGGGATGCCAGGCAAATATTGTAGGAGATATGCCCTAGAGGCAATAATAAATGTTATTATTTATCCCCATGTTCGTAATTAAGTTTATATTCCGTGCTATAACTGCTATGGTTCTCGAGTCAGCAATAACCACGAGGCTCGGAGGAAAACTCATATGCACGTGTGGAATAATAAACGATAAATTGTATTCCTAGTCATGCCTCTAAGACTAGCTCAAGTGTTGCATGATGATCCTGTTTTCCTGATCATGAGCATGACTATGCCAGCAAACTTTGAGGGCACAATGTTAGAAGAACATTTGTGTTGAATCGACCCGAATTGATGTTATGCTATGAGATACATTCGTCACAAGTTAATGGTAAATAACACAGAGAAAGTTAACATTTGCATGATTCCTTAGACCATGAGAGTATCGAGTTTCTTCATGCTTGCTTCATGAACTTTGGGGTTTGTTAAACGTCATCCGTAAATGGGTGGCTATTACGGCAGCTTACAGGTTCATGGAAAAGTATGACAAGGGACTTGATAGCTCAAGATTGGGATTTGCTCCTCCGACGATGGAGAGATATTCTTTGGGCCCTCTCGGTGTTATGGTGTCCATCATCGTCTGGCCAGACACATTGTGATTTGATCACAGGGATGCCGAAACACGGGAACGAGAAAAAAGAACAAAACCGGTAACGAGGTAACTGGCATAGTGGACAAGTGTTGATCCACGGGGATGCCGATAAATCTCACCTCGGGTATTTGTAACATATCGCGAAGCAACAGGAATAGCACACGACAACAGGAGGTTCACTCAAATATTTATTCGTGTGGGTATAGGGGTCAATATGGGCGTCCACGGCTCCAATGTTAACATTGATCGGAAAGTGTTCCGGTCATGTCTATACTTCACCGAACCTATAGGGTCACACGCTTAAGGGTCATCTATCTGCTGAATGCTAGACAGGGAGTCTGAGAGAAAGTCACCGGAAAAGTTTCGAAGACAACGGAAGAGTTCCGGAGAGAGAACACCGGAATAGTTTTGGTAAGACTGAAAAGTTGTTTCAGGGTATACCATTAAGTCAAATTGGTTTCGGCACACGCCTGCAAATTCTTGGAGGGTGCCAGAATTGTTCTGGGAACTTCTGGGATTTTTCCGGGGAAAAAAGGGAAATGTTCCAGAGCTGCCGGAACCGCTTTGGTTGCTTTTCGCTGATGAAAATGATTGATCCGGAAATGTTTTGGAACGCGTCCAGAATTGTGTTAGTGGGTACTGGAAATGTTCTGGACCTACAGAAATATTTTCGGATTTAACGGTCGTGGAAAAATATTTTCATGAATAGTGGAAAGACTATTTTGTAGCTTCTTTGGGAAGCCACTTTTGAGGGCATTTTGGTATTTCCAAGTGTCCTCTACCCCTTGGGCTTGGCCTATAAATAGGGGTGGAAGAGGCTGCCCAAACTCACTCTTTCTCTCATACATTATGCCATGCAATGATCTGGCTTCTTCTCTCCCTCACATGAAATAGTTTCGTAGAGCCGAAAGGCTGTCTGGGTTCCGGTGGGAACTAGTTCTGGACGGCGAAGCCCTGCCGGATAGCTGACACCGTATGTGTGCAACCCCGTAGAGAGGTCGTAGGTTCGATCTTTTTACCCGAGGGATTGTTCGAGAGTGCCTCCCGAAGGGCTGTCCGAGTGACCGTCCGAGTTTCTGTGAGTGCCTCCCGAAGGGCTGTCCGTGACACCGTCCGGGGGATTGTCCGACCGCCTCCCGAAGGGCTGTCCGAGGGATTGTCCGAGGAGCAGACGAGGGAGTACATCCTCGCGGTTGGGAGGTTGTAAATCCTAGTTGCGGGGATCTGCACCAACGATCTTCATCGACTCTACTTCCGCTGCGCTACGAGTCGGTAACGATTAGATCCAAACCTTGTATGCATCTCCATAGTGATCCTCGGCGTGCTCGCTGTACAGATTTTTTTTGCTTTATGTCGCGTTCCCCTACAAATATATCCCTGTTTTCTTTAAGGAAGTTGCGTAAGGCCTCATCAATCTCTGGCTCAAGATTCGCCCCGATCGATGCCGTTTTGGTCAGGTCAGTGGGGTGCACTTGAAACTTGATTATGTCATCGGCCGGCTTGAATGAGGTCGACTTCGGCCGTTTGCTGAGGATGACATCATCTCGGTCAACTTCGGCTCGCAGTGTAGTCAGTTCCTCGACTGCGAGAGCCTCGGATAGGGACTCTAAGGCAAGCGACGCCGTTTTGTTTTCGGCCCTTAGCGCCTTGTCGGGGTTGCTCGAGATCGTAATGATCCCGTTGGGACCTGGCATTTTGAGTTTCATGTAGCCGTAGTGTGGAATCGCTTGAAATATTGAGAAGGCGTCCCGTCCCAAGAGGGCGTGGTAGCCGCTTTTAAAGGGAACGATATGGAACGTTATTTCTTCGAATCGGTAGTTGTCAGGCATTCCGAAGACCACGTCCAAGGTGATTTTCCTGCTACAATGTGCTTCACGTCCGGGTATTATACCTTTAAAGGTGGTGTGGCTTTGTTCGATGCGTGATTTATCAACCTGCATCTTGTCTAGGGTATCTTCATATATTAAATTTAAGCTGCTACCCCCGTCCATGAGCACCTTCCGGTGACGGCAGCTTCCCACGATTGGGTCAAGAACCAACGCCGCGGGGCACCTGCTCGGGGCGGACTTCGGTTGATCTTTATGATCAAGAGGTGATCGACGTGTCTACCCACGCGCCCCGGGCGGCTACTTCCCAGATGGAATTAAATTCTCGGAGGGCTCGCTTGCTTTGGTTATTGGACGTGAAGGTTTCGTAGATCATTAGCACTTCGGCGTCGCCTGACGGCTCCTCCGAACGCCGAGGTGCGGCTGTGAGGTGGTTTAGGCCTCCTTTGGCCACTTGCCTCGTCACCCAGCAGTCACGAAGGATGTGAGTGGGGCTGGTGTTCAATAGGACAGACTGGATCGGGCATGGCTTATCCAGGAGGCCATCGAGGGCGGTCCTAGATCGGTCCACGGTTTTCTTGTTTTTCTGAAGTCGCGCGACCATCGTGTGTTGATCATGGGGCTCGTGATGAGGCGTGGTCCTGTCGTGTTTCAAGTGGTTGCTACAGATTGAGTCTGTTTGCTTTTCCTGGGCCAGCCAAGCGTCTTCAATGGCGCAAAATCTTGACACCAGACTGGACAGTTCCGGTAGTGTTCGGATACATCGGCGAGTGAGAGCATTCGAAACGCCCTGGTCCCTACAGCCGCGCTGAAAGGCTGCTATTATTTTTGAGTCCTGGTAATCTGGTATGTCGTCTTTGACAGACGAAAACCTGGCCCAGAAGCGCCTGATCGACTCATCAGGCAGCTGTCGTATGTAGGCTAGATCCCAAACATCGGGTGGGCCCGATCGGTCGGGACAATATTCGATGTGGGATGTCTTCAGGAAGGGAACCTCGACCTCCATAGGCCGAGGGCTCGAAGCTTCAACGCTTTTGTCCTGCGAGGGACATGCAACCGCCGGGGAGACCGAACTAATTGGGAGATCCGACTTGCCGGTCGTTTCTAGCTGGCCGCTATCGGAATCACTTTCCAGAAAGTACCTCAGCCCCTCGCTCTTTATGGAGACTTCGGCCGGGGCGTCAGAGGTGTCCAGGATCGTTCCTTGCTCTAAAGGAGAGGGAGCGATCCGGCAATGAGGGTTTCGAGCATAGAAATAGTGCCCTGGGGGTTGGAGTCGTTAATCGACGATCCCATTGATCTGTTGTTGATCTCATAGCGGAACTCTCATTGAAAGCACCAGCGTTGGTGTAAAAACCGGCTAACCTCGGGGTAGGGGGTCCCGAGCTGTGGATCTCGGATCGATGGTAACAGGAACAAAGGAGACGATGTTTACCCAGGTTCGGGCCCTCTCTATGGAGGTAAAACCCTACGTCCTGCTCTTGTTTATATTGATGATGAAGTATCGAGTACAAGCTTGATCTACCTCGAGATCGTCAGGAGAAGCCTAACCCTAGAGCTAGGTGGATGATAATTATGATTCCGTGTCCTCTATAGTCTAAACCCTCTGGCTTATATACACGCCAGGTAGGGGCATCTAGGGTTACATAGGCGGTATCTAAGGACATGTATGGAGGCGGCAGGAGATGTCTTGGGATACACTCCAAGTCTTCGACAGAGACCGTCTTGATCACGTCACAGCTCCCGGAGTCCATCTGGATGGGAACAGGGCCTTCCGGCCCAGACCGAGGACTATGGGCCGTCTAGGTTGGTACCCCCTGGTCCAAGACACCGTCAGTGTGGATTTCCTGGAAAACAAAAATAACGCAGAGAGCAGAAACTGGTAGTGAGCACTGGTTTAATAGGTTAGTCCATAAAAACACTATAAAATTGCATATAAAGCATACAAAAGTGATAATATAATAGCGTGAAACCATAAAAAATTATAGATACATTGGAGGCGTCTCACATACCCCACATGGATTTGAGCCTTTAGCTTAGGGTGTATTATTGATTTCAAGGTCCTCCACTCCGAGACCCCCTTGGTCCTTCGGCCTACAAATTATATCACACTTAGTCAGCTGATATTTTCATTTATGTTCATCACATTGCCAGAAGATTCTTGATCTATAATAATCAAACTTCTTCCTTACCACTTTGGTATCTTGAAGAGGGATACATAAACATCTTTAGTTTGGTAAGGATAACGTTGATGAGAACAAATCAAGGCTCATAGGATAGTAACTTGCCCTTTCAACAATTTAACTACTGAGTTTTTCTCTCGAAGCGGTCCTCAATGCCATTCCGTTCCTTATTCAAGAGTATGTGGTCCTGTGGTAGTGCATTGGGATGCCAAGGTACCAAAATGGAAGTCAGCCAGACTCATGAGAGAACAAAATTGTACCGGTTCTCATCTCTTTTGGCCTTTCCAAATCAGTTGTCTGAATAAACAAAGAATTAGGTTCATGTTAGTTCCCTCTTCCATGTCTTGTTCCATAAAAATGGTGGTGTCATCCGTGTACTGCAATATGGATACACCAACATTCGCCAAATGTGGAATAAGACTAGCGACCTGACCATCCTATTTGGTTCTCGCGAGAAGCACTGCTAGCATATGTGCAACGATGTTGAAAAAGATGTGCTACAACGGATTACCCTATCACAACCATTTTCGTATTGGAAATAGTGGTCGATGTCATTATTAACGTTAACACCAATAATGTTGTTCTGAACAAAGGTTTGTCCCATTGACACCATTTGAGCGTAAAGCCTTCCATGTGTGTGGTATCCTACAAGAAGGGTCACTTGAGTTTGTCATAGGCTTTCTCAAAAATCTAACTTGAAGACAACTTCATTGAGTTTCTTGGAATGCAACTCATGGCTGGTCTCATGCAAGACTACTAAACTTCTAGGATGTGTCGTCCAGGCATGAAAGTCACCAAAGTTGGTCTCACCACTTTCTGCGCAGTTACCGTAATGCAATTAGTGACAAACTTTGTGAAGATTTAAAAGATCAGCTTTTATAGGCAAATATGCCGAAAAATACTGGATGTGGATTGCGTCATTTTAGGAAGTAGAGTAATGACACCAAAATTCAACTTAAACAAGGGCAAAGTCCTCATTGTACAGTTCATCGAACATTGACATCAAATGCTCTTTAATACTTTCCAAAAACCTAGGATAAAACTTAGTTGGGAACCCTTTTGGTCCCGGGGCTTTATTACGTTCCATCTAAGAAATGGCTTCCCATGCTTCCTTCTTCTAAAGAGGGTCGTCAAAATGGCATTCTCTTCCGGAGATAGCCAATGGATATCATGTGTGACTTCCTCTTTCAGCACCACAAAGTTGGTCCCGGAAAAACTGAACAATTGTTTACAGATATTTGTGATGTCGTATGTTTTAAGTTGGCCCTTGCCAACAATCATGTCATCACCTTTTTTCACCTGGAAGATTTTCTTCTTTGGATGTTTGTCATTTGCAATCGAGTAAAAATATTTAGTATTGTTATTCCCCTCTTGAATGTACTTAACCTTTGAAAGTTGGGACCGTTTTATTTCCTCTATTTTTTTAGAACTACATCCCTCTTTATTCAAGGTTAATAGAAGGTGGGATACAAACGCCTTCAGGCGGAATCATCAGCCAAACGTGCAGACCTACACTGCTATGAAGAGCTTAGCGAGCTTGACTATGAGCCTCCTTATTTGAATTCCTACTCTCATGACAGAATGAGATTGACCATTTTATTTCCGGCAACTTATATATAAAATTTATACCCCCTCTGTCTCAAAATAAGTGTCGCTGATTTAGTACTAATTTAGCAGTAAAGCAGCGACACTTATTTTAGGACGGAGGGAGTAGTATTATACATTGTGGAGGCCTCGGTTTTATTTTATTTTTCCCAAATGATAAGTGTCACACGTGTGGCACGAAGCAACATGGTCCAAACGCCTCTATTACCATCCATTTTGCCACATCAAACAGATGACATCAACGAAATCTCTTTGGTTTTCGGACTTAAAAATGTTTTATCTCTTAAATAAAAAATCCGATTAAAAATCTGTTTTCATCATTAAATCCGTCTTGACGAGATCTTCAAAACTAGATCCCATATTGATATGTTTCGACGAATTTTTTTTTTGGCCAAAAGTTGCCATGATGTTACACTGAAGTTGCCATAGTGTTTACACTAAAGTTGCTGTGATATGTTTCATCTATTTTTTTCTTCAAGATTTAAAACTACCATTGTATTTCAACTACTTTTGACGGCAAATTTTATTAATTCATCATGGCAATTTTTAGTAATTAACCACGGCAAATTTAATTCATGGATCATGGCAATTTATAGTAATTCATGATGGCAATTTTAGTTTATAGATCATGGCAATTTTAGTATTTTGACCATGGAAATTATTTTTTGTATGAAACATGGCAAATTTTTGTGCATGTATCATGGCAAATTTATGTAATTCACCATGGCAATTTTAGTTTCTGATTCATGGCAAATTTAAGTCATTGATCATGCATTTTTAAAGTAACTGACGACGGATTTCTTTTTAATTACGAACCATGTCAAAATTATTTCATTGATCATGGCAAATTTTAGTAATTCATCATGGCAAGTTTAGTTTCTTAATTACTTTTTTTTATAATATGTCAAAATTTACTTTAAACGTAGAAGAAAAAGTAGTTGAAACATATCATGACAAATTCAGTGTAAACACCATGGCAATTTATATGCAATAGACATGGCAACTTTTGACCGCCAAAAACTATCGTCGAAACATATCGATATGGGATCTAGTTTTGAAGTTCTCGTCGCGACGGATTTAATGGTGAAAACGGATTTCAATCGGATTTGTCATTTAAGAGATAAAACATTTTGAAGTTTGAAAAACCCAAAAGATTTCCGTTGACATCATTAGTTTTTCTACATGTTTGCATGTATGTGTGAAAAAAACAAAAAGTCTGGCATGTCATAATGGGTGGCTAGAAGGGCGCGTGGCCCGACCTCTTTCAGCCCACACATGTGGCACTTATCAGGGTCAGGAGGTGTGACGCCCCCGACTTAATCGTGCGCTAATCATACACGCAAACGCACACGATCAAGCCTAGGGACTCACTTGAAGATATCACAACACAACTCTAAACACAAAATAAAATAATACAAGCTTTATATTACAAGCCAGGGGCCTCGAGGGCTCGAATACATAAGCTCGATGGCAAACAAGCATCAGCGAAAGCGTTAGATATCTGAGTACAGATATAAAAGAAAACAGATATGACTTAAACAGGCGGGGCAAAGCAATGACAACGATCGAAAAGGCGCATGCCTCCTGCCTGGGAGCCTCCTAACTACTCCTGGTCGTCGGCGGTCTCCACGTAGTAGTAAGCTCCTCCAGAGGGGTAGCAGTAGTCGTCGGCTGGGGCAGCTGGCTCCGGGGCTCCATCATCTGGTCGCAACAATGGGCATGGGGAAAAAGGGGAGCAAAGCAACCGTGAGTACTCATCCAAAGTACTCGCAAGACTGACATCAGAACTAGTCTAGATATGCAACATTTTCAAGGAAGGCTGTATATGTGGACTTGACTGCAGAAAGCCAGAATAGAGGGAGAGGCCTAGCCTATCGAAGACTAGCATCTTCAGGGTCTTGCAGCATTAGAAGAGTGCAGATTAGTAACATAATTAAAGTAGCAAGCATGTTGTAACAAAGCCTAGAGATCCTTTCTCGACTCCCTGCGAGAAAGCGATCCCGGAGCTTCCAATTAATTAAAGTATCCAGTTCAAGTAGTAGTAGATCGGGATACAACACTGAGCGTCCTGTTACCGTGGACACGGCTATTCGAATAGATAATCTTCCCTGCAGGGGTGCACTACTGTTACCCAACACGCTCGATTAACTCTGGCCGGACACACTTTTCTGGGTCATGCCCGGCCTCGGCTGATCGACACACCGCAGCCCTACCTAGAGCTCAGCAGAGAGGTCTACATCCTAAGAGCTCAGGGGTCTTGGGCCATCGCCCTGTGCCCTCCGGGTCGTTGTGCGCAAGGTGGATCCAGGCACCACCTCTGGGGCGCCGATCCGACCCGGCCACAATGCTGAATTGGACGTCTGACAAAGCTTTCGGCTGATACATACGATGCCGAGGGTCCCATATACCATTATCCCGCGTGGTGGTAGTGCGTATAGGCCAGTGGCCAACTCAGATCAATACCCAAATCCGTTAAGCGTGTTATTAGGAGCTCGCGGTGACGATCAGTACTCCGGTCGCCCCGTCTCGAGGAAGTGCAACAAGGGCCAGGCCCATCCCTCTCTAGGGCGGTCTCTGCCTGCCCGGCCGTGCCTCGTAATTATCTCGCGGGTACCCTCCAGGTCAACCCGTCTTCCCAGGAGACTGTCGGGAACTCAGGTCCACCTCTACCGGGGTGGTACCGCCTGTCCCTTCAGTCCCGCAATAACCGTACAAGGGGGCAACAGTTAAGGGTAACCGTGTGTCCGTAACATCAAGGGGGGTAATCCGAGGAATCACCCTCGATGGATTCCCACTCGATGTATCCGTCAAGGTGAACCCGGAGGAATCACCCTCGATGGATTCACACTTGAGGGGTTGCACGACAGAAGCATCATCGGAGATGGTGAAAGAGGAATCACCCTCGTAACCCACAACCGACTAGCTGTACCATAGAGGCATATCAGGAGTGAGATAAGAGGTATCACCCTCGGCACTCGAGGATAACTCTGTGGAGTCGAACAACTTAGGGGGTGTGCAGTGATGTGCTGGTCTCAGCCCGTCGATCACATCGACCGGGGCACAGGTAACTAAGCGGGGCAACTAGAACGAGAAGAGGGGCCACAGATGGTTTATCAACCAACCTATACTAAGCAGTTCGGATAGCAGGCAGGTATCAATAATAGTTACATAAACAGGCTATGCATCAGAATAGGATAAAACAAAGCAGTAGCGATTTCTAATGCAAGCAGGAGGGAGAAAGAATAGGTGATATAGGCATGCGTCAAGGGGGGTTGCTTGCCTGGTTGCTCTGCGGCAAAAGAGGGGTCGTCGGGGATGTAGTCGGTCTCCGGAGCTGCGTCGGTCTCGGAGGCTATCGGAAAAGAGGAGGGGGAAGAAACAATAAATAAAAGCAGACAAATGCAACACAGATGCAAGGCATGACGATATGCAGTGTTAGTGGTGACCTAATGCATTTGCTATATGTCGCAGACGAAGCGGGAAAATATCTCGGATATTTTCCCGGCGTTTAGGCTGATTTCGGAGTACTAAACCGGAGGGAAAGGTTCCATGTTCAGATAGTTAGGAGCGATGGTCAAGCATTTTGAACACATATTCAGATTCTTCATATTTTTCTGATCATTTTTCATATATAAATTATTTTCATCCGAGTTACGGTTTATTTTCTATGATTTTTCAAAGTTTTAATCATTTTCTGGAATTTCTGGAATTCTTTTAATTACTTAAATTTGAATTATCCAGAATAGTGCCTGATGACGTAAGCATGACGTCAGGATGACGTCATCCAGTCAACTGAGCTGACCAGGGTCAAACCTGACCAGTGGGTCCCACTGGTCAGTGACTCTGGGCTAATTAGGATTTAGTTTAAACTAAACAGGGTTATTTAGTGAGGTGGGGCCCTACTGTCAGTGTCTATTTAGTCTAACTAATTAACTTTAATTAGAAAAATAATTAAATTAACGCGGGACCCACACGTCAGCGACTGTAGCCGCCACGTCAGCATGTTGACTTAGTCAGTGCGGTCAACTGGGCCCGCGGGGCCCAGCTGCCAGCGACCCAGACGCGTCCACGTGGGCGCCACGTCGGAGTCGCCGGAATCTCACCGGAACAGCTCCGGTGAGCCTCAAATGCGGCGGCGATTGCCGGAGATGCTCGGAATCGCACTACAAGGCACCATTCCACGCGTGGTTTGCGGCTATGAGTTGCTGTGGCTCGCGCGCATCCGATGGAGCAAGCGAGAGGAGCTGGGGTGGCCCGGAACAACGTCCGCGACGAGGCACGGCGGTGGCCGGAATACGGTGATGTGCCGGAACGGCGTTGCAGCACGAAACGGAGCGAGCTGGGGGTACGGGTTGTTTTCCTAGCAATGCCAGGAGCTCGCCCATGTACTCGGACATGAGCTTTGGGTGCCCTGGCCACGGCAGCGCCATGGCCGGCGGCGAGGCATCTCGGCCATGACGACGGGCACGGCTACGGGGTTGGAAACGAATGGGGAAAAGAGGGGGAAAAACGCTGCGGCTCACCGTGGTTTGAATGGAGCAGACGGCGAGCTCGGGGACGGACGAAGGCCGACGAATTCGACGGAGGCGGGCGTCGGTGCCGAAGGTCGACGATGACGACGGAGGCGGCGATGCAGCACCTCACGGCTTGAACTCTTCAGCGTGGAGTCGTAGCCGACGCTCGCGGAGCGTTTGAGCACGACGGGGTGGCGAACGGTGGTCGTTTGCCACGGCTATGGCGGCATTGCGGTGATAACAGCTCGGCTGCGAGCTCGGGCACGGGGGAGAGAGCGTGGGGGAGGGAGTGAGTGGGCAGGGAGTGCCAGGGGGAGTGGTTGAGTCGATCTCATCCTCCACCGTCGCCCTGTGGCTGCACGCGTCGGGAAAATGGCCGGCGAGGGAGGCTCGGCCTCAGCCATGGCGACACGACCGGAGAAGGACGAAGGAGCAGGTGGGGATGGGCTGGGCCGGACACTGTAGCTCTTGGGCCCTTAGCACAGTAGGATTTTCTCTTTTATTTTCTGCTTTCAATTTCCAGTAGCCTTTTGCATTTTCTCTTGCACTAATTTACTTTTGCAAAAATGTGCCACTGGTGGAATCAAGTACTAGGGGCTGTGGTGCACTGCCACGATAAGTTTGGGAATTATTTGGATCCATTTTGAATTTTCATAAATGAAATGGCCTATTAAATTGCTGGAATTGCACTGTTTCAAATGCTAAAGTCCATTTTAGCCACATGGTGATGTTGTTTTTCTTAACAATAATTTGTTTTGGAATATTTGCTAAATGATGAATATTTTTCCAGCAACTTTTGTGCAACCTCAAATTTCAATTGCATTTGAATTTGAATTCAGTGGCAGAATTTGAAATGAGATATTAGACCACTGTGATCAAGCATTGCAAATGATGATGACTTGGCAAGACTAACTAGCACAGCTACTGTTTAGTAATCTGGGGATGTTACAGGAGGAGTACTTAACCGACTAGGCCATCATAGCAAAACGTCGGTACGGTATTCGTCCGGATTGTTCACCTGGCCAGCTCTTGTCTCTTGCCGCGAACAACATTGTATATCACTCATCGTAGTGGCGCCATCCATCTCGACGGTGTTTTGGGCTTAAAAATGCATGTCACCAGGATATTGCTGCTCCAGCTTTGTCGACCCCTTGCTACTTTTGAGCGGTGTGGGAGAGGAGATGGTTTATTGCTTAACCCATGGCACATGTTCCCTTCGTAAAGAAAAAGCCTCCGGGTTCCACTTGTGTGCTTCCTTTCTTTTGTGTTCTTTCTGCTGAAATACGCATTACACAATACCAACATGTATGCTCGGCCTGATTAAGAAACACGCACTGCTTGATACTCTGCCTGAGGAGCCCATTACAGACCTTCAGACTATTATTATTCTGTGTCTGCGTGCACCAGGCGAACATCAGTTACACCAATTTATAGCTGTACATCTTGTAAAAAGAACCACATTCGCGCCCCATTCCTGACCATGTAGATCGAACACGACGACAATATCTTGCCTTCCTTGCACACTAGGATATGGATTGAGCTTTGTAAGGATCAGGACCCTTGGTAGAAGTAGCGAGAGCGAGGTCATACATGCGTAGAATCAAGATCAGAATCGGAATCGGAATAATTCGCTAAGGTGGTGCAACCGTAAGGCCCTGCATTGCCATGCCGATCACGATACCGACGACCTTGCCCGAAACGCAGAAGAGTTTCCACATCGCCCCACCGCAGGGGGACGTCGTCGGTCGTCCGTCGCCTGATGCGCGCCCGTCGCCCGACGTTCTTCGCGCCGACGCAAAGCGTGCATGCACGCACGCACGCACGCATGCGTAGACGTACACATCGACACCGAACAGCACGGCATGGCGGGCAGAGAGAGATTCCCCGCGAGGCCATGCCGCCATGATGGTTTCTTCTCGTACGCAATGCAGGCAGCGCGTGCCTACGTTTAGGTGAAGGGGATCCGTCAATCAGGCTCGAGGCGGCATGTTGCCATGCTGTTGCTTCGGTCCGGGCTTGGAGCCACTACCGATGCCGACCAGCCGGCAGCCAGCGGCACTGCGGCAGCAGCAGCAGGAATCAAGAATCGTTCCGCCGGGAGTGGCGTCATTATGCATGGGTTGAACTCGACTCGACCCGATCCCAGATGCGGAAAAAGAAGGAGCGGCCGAGAAAGCGGAGCCAAAAGCCGGGCGCGCGGGGGCTTTACGGGCCAGGTGCACGCTGAATGATATGCCTGGAAAGCGTCAGCTGTTCCTACCAACATTTGCTGCCAGTATGTTGGATGGATATCCTTTTCGTTTCCTATGTCCATCACGCCCCGTTTCGCTGGTGCGCACGCACCGCAACCATAACTAGGTAGGGTGTTGGTTTACCGGCAAATTAAGCTCGTGATGTAATGCTCTAACGAATGCGTTTCATGAAGTGTCCGCCAAATGTTGGTTGAGTTTAGTTCTGATGCTTCAGCTCCTAATGGCAGACGTAGTTGTTCCATGTCCTTTGCAAAAAGTGGTAGGAGTATGAATTATGACATGGCAGTGGTTTCAGGTAGTCGTAGAACAAAAGACAATGAAAAAAGCTTTTAGGGGTACGGCGTGCCAGTTGACTACGAGGTGCCTGTGACGACTTTGTCAATTCTAGAATTAAAAAAAAAATCAAATAATTAGAAAGTTGTTGTTTTTCTAAAAAAAGGAAATGTGAGAAAACCCACAAATAATTTGGAACATTCACAAATATTTAGGAATATGTTGTTTTTTCATGGATGTTCATATGTTATTATTTTAATCTAGTTCTCTTAGTAGTGTTTCTATTTTTTACGTGTTGCCTGTATTTCTTCATTTTTTTCCCCTATAAATCATGGGCTTGTCTAGATTATGTTTGATTCTACACCAAAAATCCTTCAAATGTCTTATTTTATTTATTTATTTTCCACTTCGATTTTTCTTCTTGAGTTTTTCTGATAGTTTTGCTAACTAGGCTGCCATGTGTGTGAAACTAGAGCTATATCATCGATCATATATCTCTTTTACCAAAGTTATTAACCATATTTTGATGTACTGAAAGTTGAGGGTCAAACTTACTTGCTATTTGAGTTTATGCTTACTAAGAGCATCTCCAGCCGTTCGCCCCCCCCCCCCCCCCCCCCCAGCCCCTGAAATAGCGCCTCTTGGGGGTCATCCGGCGATATTTTCGCCGTGGGGGCACTCGGCTTCCCAACCGCCGCCCCAAGACGCCGTTTTTCAAATGCAAAATTGGCTCAAATTCGACGAAAATGACTCGATTTTGGACGAAATTTAGGCGGTTTCATCCATATTTGTACAAATTTAAAAGACAAACATAAAACTAAAAAAACTACGCCGCCACCGCCGCCCCGAGCCTAGTTCATGCCGAGGAGCTTGTAGAAGGCGGTGTAGTCGTCGTCGCCGTCGTCCTGCATGCCGCCGTCCTTGCTGCAGCCCTGCCCTGGATCGCCGCTGCGGACGGGGTTGGTCGGAGCCGGCGACTCTTCCTCATCGCTGTCGAGGATGATGACGCCGCCCTTCTCGCGGCCGCGGCGTCGCTCGGCGATCTCCTCCAGAGCGCGTCGTTGGCGCTCCATCTCCTCCCGCACGTAGTCGTCGCGCGCCCACTTCAGGCCGGTTTCGAGGTCGGCGGCCATCTCCACGTGCTCCTGGTTGACGACCACGGGCGGCGTCGCCGGCTCCTTCTTCGGCCTGACCAGGCGAAGATGACCGCGGGGAGGAGAAGGTTGGCGGCGGCCCTCGCTTATGACGAGGTTGCCGCCGCGGCCGTGACGGCGCTCCGGCGTTTCCTGGGGCTCCGGCTTGACGGGGGCGAGCGGCGACGGCGTGCCGGAGGAGCGGGAGCCGGAGGACGAGGAACTCGTGGCCACCCTAATGCAACGAGCCGCCGTTGGAGTACCCGGCGCCGACATCCTCGCGCCGGAGCGCCGTTGGTGGAGGCGAGCTGGTCGGTGTGGCGGCGCTAGAAGTACGCCGTCCACAGAGGTGCGTTGTCGGGGGAGTACTTCGGCTGCTGCCGCGCTTCCTCCGGCAAGGACGCCCGTATCCGCGCTATCTCGCCACGGCGTTCCGCGTCGGATGGCGGCGGGGGCACGGGGACGCCTCCTGCGCTGAGCCTCCACAAGCCCGGCACGCGCATGTCGAGCGGCGCCGGGTAGTTGGCCTCGTGGAGAAGACGCGCCTCCCACTCATGCAGATGGCGGCGGCCGAAGCCGTTGGCCGCCGCTCCGTCGCCGGGGAACCTCTCCGCCATCGGTCGGGCTTGGGAGAGGAGAGAGGAAGGAGAGAGGGCGAGAACAAGGGCAGCGAAGGAAAGAAGGTGTTCGGCGGCGAGAGAGATGGTTGTGGCGAGGCGAGCGTGCGGCCAGCGGCGACGAAGGCGGCTTTTATAGCAGCTAGGGGACGGCAGCAGTGCGGACGCGTGGCGGGAAGGGGCGGGACGCGCGGCGGCTCACCTTCACTGCACCGCCCATGATCAATGGAAGGCTAACCGGCGGCAGCCTCGGCATTGATTCGCACGGGAACCGAGGCAATGAGATGAGGACGACGATGCAGTCAGTCGCTGACTCGGCGGGTCCACGGGGTGGGAATCTGGCACGGGAAGTTTTGTCGTGTTTTTCCTTTCCCCCGACGCCCCCGGTCGGCCCCCAGCGCGCTGGGTTCGGCCTGGGTCCGCCGGCGCCAATTTCGGCCCTAACCGGCAAAATTTGGGCTCCTGAGGACGCGACTGGGCCGTTTTTTTCGAGTCGGCGATAAAAAAGGTGCCTGGGGGGGCCTGTTGGGGGGGGGGGGGGGGCGAGTGGAGATGCTCTAAACTGAGACAATGGCCAAGAGATAACAATAGACCTCCACACCCCTCCCCCACCCCACACCCACAATACAATCCATGTTGAACACTCCAAACAGTGGCACCTTATGGAACAATATAACTCCATACAATTTTCGCTAAATTAAGCATTTAGTTTTGTTTGTTGGCTCGTGTGAAATGTAACTCGTGTACCCTGCTCAAATTCGAGCTTATTTTGCTAAGGGTTGATAAGACAGTCTTATCTTGAGCTTGCCATGCAATCTTGAGATGACAATAAAAAAATAATGTACAATGAATATATTTAGTTACTCGATATACTTAAATATGCAACGAGAGGTATTGTTGTTAAGGGACCATCTCTATTTAAGAGAAGGCAAGACTTTTCTTCTGGTTTCTCTCTCCTCCACTTCAACATGTATCCTATGTGGCACTCGTAAGCCGTGGCGAAACCAGGTAAAAGATTCAGAGGGCCAAAGGCAAATCGTAAAAATCTCAGGGGCCAACAACTATTTTTCTCTCAATCCAAGCCTTCTCAAAAGAAACAAGACCCAGTGGTCTACATCACACAAACTCTGGAAGTCAATCACTCGCAAAATTATATATCAATTACCCAGAAAGTAGGGACCATAAAAATCTATATTAACTTGTTTGTTGTTCCTACCTTTTATTAGCATGGGTTACATATAGTGCAAATAACAAATGGAGGGCCAGGCAGGAGCCTCTGAATCAACATAGAACAGGAGATCAAATGAATTTAGAGATCAAATGAATTTAGTGATACAAGATAACCCGAAATATGCCTACTGTAAATCAAAGGTCATGTAAAAGACCAAATCACATCAGAGAGGAACATTGCTAAATAATTTGCTAAATGGAGTACAAAATACTGAAGCCATAGCAATGAAGGAGCAGCAGGTGTTATAAACAACTATTCTAGTTTGTCATGGAGGAGCCCTGAATGGTCATATATAAGAGTTTATACATTATGAACAAAAACTCTAGTTTATCATGGAGGAACTCTGAACGTTCATATAAAAGAATATAAACATTTTGGTGTCTATTCCCACAGCAAACCGAGTCTCTTTTTTTCATGCCATCCATTTTCCCTTTAGGATATGTTTTGAAAACATGCTGTCAAATTGATGTGCGTAATCACGGCCAACCGGTCACTAAACATGCTGTCAAATTGATTTCAAATGAGACACAGAAACAGGAAAACAAAATCAACTAAATGAGTAGCTTGACCCAAATTCTTTTCAAAAGGATTGCAAAGCAGTGTCAATCAGTTATCGTATTGTTCTTTTGAAACTGTAAATATTTGTTTAGTGACCGGTTGGCCGTGACTACACACATCAATCTGACAGCATGTTTTCAAAACATATACTAAAGGGAAAATGGATGGCATGAAAAAAAAAGACTCGGTTCTCCACGGATAGCACGATTGCAAAGTGTGCTAAATCAAAGAAATGCCCTGCAACAAAAAACTTAATTTAGTTCTTTACCATGAAAGCAAACCTACAAATTATAAGTATTAACACAAAAGAGAAGATTCCAAACAGATTATATAGTCAAATAGAGTAGAAAAGAGGAGCTCCACTTTCCATCAATACATTCACATTTTAACTCAATCACCAGGATCACTGCATTATTTTTTGAGCTAACCCAAACTGAAATAAAATAGTATTGCAAATCAAAAGGTTACCATGTACTGACATAATGCGGATTTGGAGGTGGCGGAACTGGGAAAGGGAGGAATGGACACGCGAGATTAGGACATAATATCTGCAATTCACAAGCCAATCATGTTGAACCACAATATGGAATCTAGTCACAAAGCCAATCAAGCCCCCAACTGTAGTGGTCTCTCCCTCCTGGTGAATGTACCCACTAAATATTGAAGCCTCCCTAGTTCCCCGTTCCATTCTGCAAAGAACGCAAACAAGGAAGCATCAGTCCGAAAAGGCAATGATTAATACATCCTATAACTCATTCTGGGACAACTAATGTATGCTAAAACAACATCAAAAAATTATCATGAGACGACATCGACATCAGACCACTTTGCCGCTAGGGGACCTTTGACGTCGGCTTCGCCGCAACCGTCGGTGGGGAGAGGAGGAAGACGAGGCCACCGGCGAGAAGGAGGATAGCGGCAGCAAGGGGTCGTGGATGAGAAGGAGATCGTCGTCGCGGACGAGGGCCGTCCAGAGGCAGCAGCACGTCGAGGAGGCACAGTAGAACATGGATGCGGAGGAGGTGGACCTCGCCGACGACGGAGAGGTGAGACCTGCTGCCTGCAGCGCGAGGGAGATCGATAGCAGCGGAGCAGGAAGAGGAGGGGCGCAAGCGCGAGATGGTGGCGGCTAGGGTTTTCACCGAGTGGGGAAAAGATTAACCTGGCTGTGAATGTGGCTATATAGACTGGCTGAAAAAGACAGAAATGCCCCTCCGACGGGACGAAATTACACATGCTGCCACCGCTTCGATCCTGGCCGTGCAGCGAAGCGATCCGATGGTCACCATTACAATCGACCTGGGAGCCCCCTTATTACGGCATGAATCAAGAATTGAGGACCCTAATGCAAAATCCATCCTATAGATTTCTGAGAGTTCCTGCGGAATTAATGAATAAATTAAACATGTGTGTATATGGCTGGCTCCCTTGACATTTGAAAGATCATGATAGTAATCACCATATATAACAATTCACCCAAATCTCTAGAACATTGCCAAATTAAAAAAAAACAAGATCTTACAAGTACCAACCCAAACATGTAACCATATTTCCTCTTTGGATTCATAATCTTTAGTGTGGTATTTCTTGAAAGACCCCTATTTTTTTATGAGAGGAGTGCATTTTACAACCCCGAACTAATGACCGAGTTTAGGTTACAATTTCATACTCCAGAATTAGTTATGACAAAACACGCACATTAGCAAAAAAAAACAGCTCACTTTGAGAAAAAAAAAACAGTGTTGACAGATAGTTGGAGGTTGCCTCCTAACAGGCTATAGAGTTAAGGGGTTGTAAATTAAACTTGGCCATTCATTTAGGGTGTAAAGTGCACTTCTCTTTCTCTCTCTTTTCTTATTCTCAGGAAGAACGCCACTAGTTAAAGTGTGGTATTAGTATTATTACTAGTCCGTCACCCTAGTAGCACCCGTAGGCGACAGGGAGGGCTCCCTCGTCGCACCCGCCGGTCCCCCTCTCCCCCGCCCTCCCCCCTCGCCGCCGCAAGAGGGCGCGGCCGGGCAACGCCTGGCCGGCGTCGGCGGCGGCGGGGCTCATCTCCTCCTCGCTATGGGGTGCTGCGGCGGGGCGGCGTCCTTGCGCCAGGACGGCACGCCGACGTGGGGCGGGTCGAGACAACGGCGACGCTCTGTTTCCCTGCGGTGGCGGGGCGCGGGTGGGCGACGGTCTGGAGAAATCCGCGATGGAGGGGCGTGCTGCACCGCTGCCCGATCTGGATCGGATCTAGCCCGATCTGGGTCATGGTGGTTGTAGACGACGAGGGCTGCGCTCGGCATGGGCCAGAGGCCTCTGCTGCGTCTTGCGGTGGCGGCTGAAGGCAGCTGGTGGATCTGGTAGCCTCCTTCCCCATGTTCGGTGTGCTTCCTTCCGTACGGACCTGGGTCGCCTCGTGTGGCTTGCTGGTCCTCGATGCGGATGGAGCTGGGGGTGGGATTCAGATCGGGAGAAATCTTTCGCCGGCCCTAGTCGGCGACGGCGGCGGCGACGCCCGAGTGCGCCGTTTCTTCTCCATGGAGACGTTCGTCGGATCTGCCTATACCTCCACCACGCCCTTTTGTCTCCCGGGTGAAAGCCCTAACTGCGGTGGGCGGCGACGGCGTCTTTGGCGCCGTTCCCTTCTTGAAGGCGCCGCCTTGGGAGCTATGTGGCTGGTGGACACCGTTCGATTGGCATTGGAGGCGATCTGGATCAGGAGGTGGTGCGACGTGGCATCTACGCGACGATGATGGCGGGACCCGGCGGCATGGTGCAGTAGTGTCTCGGCGTCGGATGCATGACGATGGACGTGCGTAGGGAGGTGGCACTGTCTGGCGTCGTGGTGGCGTCGACGGCAGGCCTGACATGGTCGATGCATCAGTGCCTGCTCTGAAGATGGATCGGTGGAAGACGGTGGCGGCGGACTATGAGAGTGTGCCGGACCGGTATGTGCCTCAGACCCGGCAGGCGGCTTGGGTGGGGCCTCCGGCTTTAGATGTTAGGCTTTGCTGCGAGGTCTGTTTGGTATTTGGCCCGGACTATCGGCATCCTTTCATCAACTAGATAGGAATAGCGACAAATGTTGCCAAGATGGTGGCTTCAGGCTTACTGATGTATTACTTTGTAAGGTCTTTGTGAATAATTAATAAAATGGCTGCATGCATCGTTCAGATGCAGAGGCCGGGGGTCATCCTCCTTTTCTAAAAAAAACACTAGTAGCAAAAGGAATAATGTAACGAGATGCACATAGCTCGCTAGTGATTTCTACAGAATCGACAGCGGTGCATTTATCCACGACTTTGGCTGCAAAGTGAAGATCGTGACATCTGCTTTATACTACTCCTATTAGATAAAAGACGTAATCTTGTGGGTATGGACACAATGGGTTTTCTAGCACCACAAATACACAATCCCAAGTATACATATCCGTGCACACAAAGAAATGCCTTTCTCGGTTTACTTATACGGTTGGGCATGAAAAAGCTCAGCACACTTTCAATCATGCACCACATAGTGCGTTCACATTGGTTGATCTTTCAATCTTTAACGGTTCCAAAAGAAAAGAGAAAAGGTGATGGTGCATATACATATACACGAGGGGAATGCACGAGTTGCATCATCCAGTGTGCCTGCCGATTTGAGCACGAAATCATCCAGTGTGCTTGCTAAAATAAAGCAAAGTTACGAAGATTCAGAAATGGAAGACAGCGTGTTTAATATGCTGCGGCTCTGTCATCGATCTCTGTTTCAATCCTAAATCAAACTTTTATGTTTCAATCCTAATTTACCCATAGCCACTGTTGGACATGGGTACCATTGTAGACACGTGCAAGTGTTTGACGAGAAACCATATCAAAGATGGGAAAATAGACGAAAGCTTTTTTATCACTTAATTTTACAGCTTTTTTCGCAAAAAAAAAGCAACCATTTACAGTGAGCACTAGATCTAGGAATATTAAACATTGTTGTTGCTAGACTTAGAGCTTTTGCCGCGAACATTTCCCTTGTTCCTCCTGAATTTAGAACACTTGTCGCAGTTCAGTCTTTGACTTTGCATGAGACAATTTAATAAATTTCTGAGGCAAAAATGAAGGAAAGACACGGAGCAGAAAGCATATCAAGGAGCCGTGTGGTGTGATTGTGAAGGCAAGCACTCGAGGAGTTCAATCGGGGCTGAGTAGCCAAGCTGTCCATGATGGAGCAAGCAGCAAGCCGCACTCTCCTGCCTTTGCGCCGCCCGCTTTGCGTTTGGATCTTGGAGGCGACCGTACTGGACAAGTGAAGTGAGGGAAGTGGAATGGCTGGCTCGTTGAACAAGCGACACAAACCCTGGGGCCAAGCTACCTTTCCCGTTGGGTTTATCTAATCATTCGCCAGTGGCTCGATCGCTTCGCTTTATCCAAGGAGTTCTTTCTATCCTGTGCTGGCCACGGAGATTCAGATTGGACCTCAGACTTTAGAGCTGCGCGGAAATTTCAGCTTGGACTCACTCAACGTGCTGCTTCCTGCGTAAAATACCAGTGAAATTGCTCCGTTGTCCGTTCCACTACATGATTTTGGTCCCGTTATACTTCGCATGCGAGCGAAAGCACGCAGCCAGTTTCCCTGAACTATATAATACTCACACCACACCAAGCTGGCTGCTCGGCTCGGCGTGATTGTACGGCAGCACTGGCGGTGCTAGCATCAAAAAGTTGTGGGTTTGAATGCACTAGTTTTTTTTAAATGTTTTAATTTTTTGCACAAATATAGATAGAGCTAAACGTGCAATTGAAAAAAGTTGTGGGGTTAGCTGACTCCATAGGCCGTAGCTTACACGTAGAACCACCGCTGAATCAATGTTCGTAGAGGGACCAAGAAGTTCATAGAGGGAACTGAGAGTCTAGGTGTCTAGTCGGCGGTGGTGAGGTGATAAACTGATAGCGTCATCGACGGCATGGAATAAGTTCCCCCGGCATGTCCTCGTTACGGTGATGATGATTAACGTCGATGCAGGTTGTATGGAGCTTCGGTCAGGGCCAGATCTTTGGTCCCTTTTTTTTACATTTCGTCTAGCTGGTCTTGGAAGGTGTTCATCTCCGTACGGTGATGCACGGGCAACTTCGGCTTCGTCGGGAAACTAGTGAGGTAAGGCCTGCCTGATTCTGTCTGGTGGGATCTGGAATGGTTGTCCGACCCCTTCGCTTTCTTCTCAGGAACAACCATCTCATTTTCAGTTCGGTGTTGCCGGCTTCTTCTGGCTCCGACGCTTGACTTCTCAGCTGCTACGTCAATATGTTTCCGGCTCCGAGGGTGTTCCGTAGATACAACGATGACATCGAGCTTTGCTGACGCCGCGCCACCAACGAGTGCTGAAGAAAGACGACGTCGATATACCCAAGGACCTGAATTTTATTTTGCGGGAGTTTTCAAAATGTGGTGGGGAACCAAGGAACGAACATTCCGTTAGTACCCTTGGCCGAGCGAGCGAGCGAACGAATGAAGCCACCTTCCCTGAACTGTAAGTCTGTAATACATCTCTACCAAGCTGTTCCGCTTGGAAGATTGTACCCTGCTGCAGTGGTGGCCGCCAGTGTGCTACAACGTACTACATGTGGTACTTCGTTATTGATCCAGGACTATAGTCTATAGATGGGATCTGGCCTGGCAAGCATTGGCGGCTGCTACTAATTCCTCATCACGCAATCTTAAATAGTACACGGCTCGCATCCGCCCGTACGCCGTGCTCGGTACATATTTTCTCGTGTGGTCCAGACCTCCGTAGCAAGCCACGAAGGAAGGCAAGCGACCCAGGGCCCTTTTGTGCGTCGCATGCATCCGAGGCCACGGTTACGTATACGCCGTCGACTCCATCCAAGTTCCAAGATACAGGCGTGATGCACCACCCCGACACCAGGATCCGTGGCGAATTGATCGTCGCCGGTACAGACTGCCTTTTGGATCGACACATATGGACTGACGGTGGGCTGAGGTACCCGCTACGGTTGGTGATGAACTGATGATGGACTGACGCGCATTGCATTGCATGTGAAGTACTACCAGTTGTGCTCTTCTAAGTGATCCTGAGGTGACGTTCTCGTCGATGGCGAGGCACGTAGGGCAACCTTGTCAATCACGAATCGATTTATGCATTATGTGAGTGTGTGTGTGGTTATGGTGATGGTATGCATATTTATGTTATACTCCCTCCGTCCCAAAATTCTTGTCTTAGCTTTGTCTAGAGATGGATGTATCTAAATACTAAAATGTGACTAGATACATTCATATCTACACAAATCTAAGACACGAATTTTGGGACGGAGGGAGTATATACTTGGCGTTTCTAAAAAAGGACATGTCACATATATATATATTACAATATGAATTGGCTAGGTTTCAACACTTCTGCTTTGGGATGACTCTGGTCTCCATGTCCAATATTACGACCACGGAATTTTGCCTCCCGGGAACGATGCATATCAAAGAGAATGATGATAGTTTCAAGCTCACCATGGTGTGTGGACCTACTGCTTCGGCTAGGAAGAATGATTTCTTTGTTGAGCTCATCGCGCAAATACCTCCGGATGGTGTCATGTGGGTGGGAGACTTTAACCAAATTTATCGTGCATGTGACAAGAACAGGTGAAATGTTAATAGAAGCCGGATCAACAGATTCTGTGCGGCCTTGCAGTCTTATGACTTGCAAGAGATCCACCTCCAAAACCGCCGATTCATGTGGAGCAATGAGCGCGTCAACCCCACTTTATCCAGGCTTGATTCGGTCTTCTGCAATGCGGATTGGGACATCCACTTCAACTCTCATCTGCTCCACGCGCTATCCTCTTCTCTCTCAGGCCATTGTCCCCTTATGCTGGGCCTTGGATGCCTCGTACCTTTAAATTTAAGGACTTCTGGGCCTCCATTCCGGGTTTTTATGATGTGATGCACAAGGCCTGGAATGAACACATCTCACACACGGAGCCATATCATGTGTTGTTCCACAAGCTCATGAAAACCGGATTGAGACTCTCGGAATGGAGTAGGGGTCTCTTCGCCAAATCCAAACTCCACCTCCATGTTGCAGTTCTCGTCATCCTGCAGCTTGATGTGGCCTAAGAGACCCGCGCGCTATCCACAGACGAATGTGACCTACGGACCCGACTCAAGAGGAGGGTGGTTAGTTTGTCCGCCATCGCGCGTGCACGGAAGAAGCAATGTGTGCGCATTGCCAACTTGAAGGAATTGGACGCCAACATCAACCGACACCCTAATGCAAGGAGAAGAAAGAGTCATATCCACCGGATTGCCCACAACAATGGTTGGGTCAACACTCACCAACCATAAGCAAAAGGAGAATATTATTCATGATCACTTCCATAATGTCATGGGTCGCAGGGCGGCAATGCCTAAGGATCTCAATTGGGATGAGCTTCCCTTGGATTCGCATGACTTGCATGGGTTGGATACCCCTTTCACCGAGGAAGAAGTTATGGAGGCTATCAACCAAATGCCAAGTGACAAAGCCCCTGGCCCAGACGGGTTCACGAGAGCGCCTTCTTTAAGAAATGTTGTGACGTCATATGGAGGGACTTAATGTGTGTTATCCAATGCTTTGATCATCTCCATGCGGCAAACCTACAGTGGCTCAATTCAGCAAATGTGGTTCTACTTCCTAAAAAGGAGGGAGCGGAGACCATCGCCGATTATCAGCCCATTAGTCTCATTCACGCGGTGGCAAAAACTATCCCAAAGATCCTCGCCATCGCCTTGCCCCTAATATGAATGAGATTGTCTCCAATGCCCAAAGTGCGTTCATCAAAAGACGAAGCATGGACGAAAACTTCATGTACGTGAGGAATCTTGCACGCCGCTGGCACAAATCAAAAACCACGTCCCTTCTCTTCAAGCTTGACATTCGAAAGGCTTCTGACTCGTTGAAATGGGAGTACTTGCTTGATCTTCTCCAACGTCGCAGCTTCCCGGCTAAAATTTATGGATTGGGTTGCCGCCTTGCTCCCCACGTCCTCATCGTAGATTCTACTCAAGGAGTGGTTGGACCCCCTATCACGCATGGTAGGGGCCTCTGGAAAGGGGACCCCCTCTCGCTGCTCTTATTCCTCATTGCAACTGACCCCTTCCAACAAAATCCTTGAGTTGGCCACTCGATGATACGTCCAATTTGCACCATGATTTCCTACTGTTAATTATTATGTTTTTAATCATTATTTCACTTTATGGTACAATTCTTATACCTTTTCTCTCTTAATTTGCAAGATTTACATGAAGAGGGAGAATGCCGGCAGCTGGAATTCTAGACCTGAAATAGCCACATCAGAGTTACCTATTCTACAGAGCTCCAATTGACCTGAAATTTTAAGGAGATTTTTTATTGAATATATAAAAAAATACTGGAGAAAAGAAATACCAGAGGGGACCCACCAGTTGCCCACAAGGCAACAGGGCGCGCCCCCCCTGGGCGCGCCCTATTGCCTTGTGGGGCCCACAGCTGGCGTCTGGCCCCCTCCTTCTGCTATATAAGGTCATTTGCCCTAGAAAAAATATAGAGAAGACTTTCGGGATGAAGCGCCGCCGTCTCGAGGCGGAACCAGGGCAGGAGCTATTTTGCTCTCTGACGGAGCGATTCCACCGGGGATACTTCCCTCCGGGAGGGGGAAATCGAAGCCATCAACATCACCAACGATCCTCTCATCGTGGGAGGACCAATCTTCATCAACATCTTCACCAGCACCATCTCATCTCAAACCCTAATTTATCTCTTGTATTCAATCTTTGTCTCAAAACCTCAGATTGGTACCTGTGGGTTGCTAGTAGTGTTGATTACATCTTGTAGTTGATGCTAGTTGGTTTATTTGGTGGAAGATTATATGTTCAGATCCTTAATGCTATTCAATACCCCTCTGATCTTGAACATGAATATGATTTGTGAGTAGTTACTTTTGTTCTTGAGGACATGGGAGAAGTCTTGTCATAAGTAATCATGTGAATTTGGTATTCGTTTGATATTTTGATGATATGTATGTTGTTGCTTCCTTTAGTGGTATCGTGTGAACGTCGACTACATGACACTTCACCATCTTTGGGTCTAAGGGAAGGCATTGTGGAGTATTAATTAGATGATGGGTTGCTAGAGTGACAAAAGCTTAAACCCTAGTTTATGCGCTATTCCGTAAGGGGCTTATTTGGATCCATATGTTTCATGCTATGGTTAGAGTTATCTTAATTCTTTTTTCGTAGTTGCGGATGCTTGCGAGAGGGGGTAATCATAAGTGGAAGGCTTGTTCAAGTAAGAACAACACCCAAGCACCGGTCCACCCACATATCAAATTATCAAAGTAGCGAACGTGAATCAAACAAACATGATGAAAGTGACTAGATGAAATCCCCATGTGTCCTCGAGAACGCTTTGCTTATTATACGAGTTCGTTCCGGCTTGTCCTTTGCTACAAAAAGGATTGGGCCACCTTGCTGCACTATTTGTTACTTGTTGCGAATTATCCTGCTATCAAAATTATCTGTTACCGCTAATTTCAGTACTTGCACAGAATACCTTGCTGAAAACCGCTTGTCATTTCCTTCTGCTCCTTGTTGGGCTCGACACTCTTATTTATCGAAAGGACTACGATTTATCCCCTATACTTGTGGGTCATCAAGACTCTTTTCTGGCGCCATTGCCGGGGAGTGAAGCTCCTTTGGTGAGTGGAATTTGGTAAGGAAACATTTATATTACATGCTGAAATTTATTGTCACTTGTCACTATGGAAAGTAATAATTTGAGGGGCTTGTTCGGGGTATCTTCACCTCGACCGGAAGCACTAAGAGTTGCTCCTCAACCTATTGAACCTACTGAAAATATTTATTATGAAATTCCTTCGGGTATGATAGAGAAACTGCTAGCTAATCCTTATGCAGGAGATGGAACGGTACATCCCGATATGCACTTGATCTATGTGGATGAAATTTGTAGATTGTTTAAGCTTGCAGGTCTATCCGGAGATGGAGTTAAGAAGAAAGTATTCCCTTTATCTTTGGAGGGAAAGGCATTGATGTGGTATAGGCTATATGATGATACTAAAACATGGGACTGGAACCGGTTGAAGCTGGAATTCTACCAGAAATTTTATCCTATGCATTTGGTTCATCGTGATCGGAATTATATATATAATTTTTGGCCTCGTGAAGGAGAAAGTATCGCTCAAGCTTGGGGGAGGCTTAAGTATATGTTGCACACATGCCCCAATCATGAGCTCTCAAGAGAAATAATTCTTCAAAACTTTTATGCTCGGCTTTCTTATAATGATCAATCCATTCTCGATACTTCTTCTGCCGGATCCTTTCTGAAGAGAATTATTGAATCCAGATGGGATCTTCTAGAAAGAATTAAACGAAACTCTGAAGATTGGGAAATCGACAAAGGTAATGAGTCAGGTATAAATCTTGAGTTTGATTGTGTTAATCTTTTATGGAAACTGATGCTTTTCGTAAGTTTAGCACTAAATATGGACTTTACTCTGAGATAGTAGCTACCTTTTGTGAATGTTTTGCTGCTCATGTTGATCTTCCTAAGGAGAAATGGTTTAAATATCACCCACCTATTGAATTGAATGAAGAACCTGTTAGTGTTAAAGAAGAAACAATTGTTTGCCATGTTGATCCAGTTGTGATTAAGGAACATGCTAAAGCTCCTTTCCCTGTTAGGATTAAGGAACATGCTAAAGCTTCAACTGTGGTTAATAAGAGTAATATTAGAGCACCTAGACCCTCTGAATAAATTAAACTTGAACCTAGTGTTGCAATGGTTAAAGATCTTTTGGTTGATAATATTGATGGTCATGTCATATATTTTTGTGATGAAGCGACTAGAATTGCTAAGCCAGACCCTAAAGATAAAAACAAACCTGAAGTTGGCATGCCTGTTATTTCTGTTAAAATTGGAGATCATTGCTATCATGGTTTATGTGATATTGGTGCTAGTGTGAGTGCGATTCCGTTAACTCTCTATCAAGAAGTTATGAATGATATTGCACCTGTTGAGATTGAAGATCTTGATGTTACTATTAAGCTTGCAAACAGAGATACTATTTCACCACTTGGGATTGTTAGAGATGTTGAAGTCTTGTGTGGTAAGATCAAATACCCTACTGACTTTCTTGTTCTTGGATCACCACAAGATGATTTTTGTCCCATTATATTTGGTAGACCCTTCTTGAATACTGTTAATGCTAAGATTGATTGCACTAAAGAAATTGTTAGTGTTAATTTTGGTGAGATATCTCATGAGTTTAATTTCTCTAAGTTTCGTAGACAACCTCATGATAAAGAATTACCCAATAAAGATGAAATTATTGGTCTTGCTTCTATTGATGTGCCTCCTACTGATCCATTATAACAATATTTGCTTGAGCATGAGAATGACATGAATATGAATGAAAGAATGAAATAGATGAATTATTCTTTAAACAAGCACCTATCCTGAAACATAATTTGCCTGTTGAAACCTTGGGAGGTCCACCTCCACCCAAGGGTGATCCTGTATTTGATTTGAAGCAATTACCTGATACTCTTAAATATGCTTATCTTGATGAAAAGAAGATATATCCTGTTATTATTAGTGCTAACCTTTCAGAGCATGAAGAAAAAAGATTACTTAAAACTCTGAAGAAGCACCGTGCCGCTATTGGATATACTCTCGATGATCTTAAGGGCATCAGCCCCACTTTATGTCAGCATAAAATTCATATGGAGCCAGATGCTAAACCCGTTGTTGACCATCAAAGAAGGTTGAATCCTAGAATGAAGGATGTGGAAAGAACTGAAATATTAAAGCTTCTGGAAGAAGGTATAATTTATCCCATAGCTGATAGTAGATGGGTAAGTCCTATTCATTGTGTTCCTAAGAAAGGAGGTATTACCGTTGTTCCCAATGATAAAAATGAACTTATCCCATAAAGAATTGTAACTGGTTATAGGATGGTAATTGATTTTAGAAAATTAAATAAAGCTACTAGAAAAAATCATTACCCCTTGCCTTTTATTGATCAAATGTTAGAAAGATTGGCTAAGCATACACACTTTTGTTTCCTGGATGGTTATTCTGGTTTCTCTCAAATACCTGTGTCACATGAAGATCAAGAGAAAACCACCATTACTTGTCCTTTTGGAACTTATGCTTATCGTCGTATGCCTTTTGGTTTATGTAATGCGCCTGCTACCTTTCAAAGATGTATGACTGCTATATTCTCTGATTTTTGTGAAAAGATTGTTGAGGTTTTCATGGATGATTTCTTCGTTTATGGAACTTCTTTTGATGATTGCTTGAGCAACCTTGATCGAGTTTTGCAGAGATGTGAAGAAACTAATCTTGTCTTGAATTGTGAGAAGTGCCACTTTATGGTGAATGAAGGTATAGTCCTTGGGCATAAAATTTCTGAAAGAGGTATTGAAGTTGATAAAGCTAAAGTTGACGCTATTGAGAAAATGCCATGTCCTAAAGATATCAAAGGTATAAGAAGTTTCCTTGGTCATGCTGGTTTCTATAGAAGGTCTGTAAAAGACTTCTCTAAAATTTCTAGACCTCTTACCAATCTCTTGCAAAAAGATGTTCCATTCGTTTTTGATGATGATTGTGTAGAAGCCTTTGAAATACTTAAGAAAGCCTTAATTTCTGCACCTATTGTTCAACCACCTGATTGGAACCTACCCTTTGAAATTATGTGTGATGCTAGTGATTATGTTGTTGGTGCTGTTCTAGGACAAAGAGTTGATAAGAAATTAAATGTTATCCATTATGCTAGTAAAACTCTAGACAGTGCTCAAAGAAATTATGCTACTACTGAGAAAGAATTTTTAGCAGTTGTGTTTGCATGTGATAAATTCAAATCCTATATTGTTGATTCCAAAGTTACTATTCACATTGATCATGTTGCTATTAAATATCTTATGGAAAAGAAAGATGCTAAACCTAGACTTATTAGGTGGGTTCTTTTGCTACAAGAATTTGATTTGCATATTATTGATAGAAAGGGAGCTGAGAATCCCGTGGCTGATAATTTGTCTAGAATGGAAAATGTTCTTGATGACCCACTTCCTATTAATGATGATTTTCCTGATGAACAATTAGCTGTGATAAATGCTTCTCATAATACTCCTTGGTATGCAGACTATGCTAATTACATTGTTGCTAAATACATACCACCTAGCTTTACATACCAACAAAAGAAAAAGTTTTTCTTTGATTTAAGACATTACTTTTGGGATGACCCACATCTATATAAAGAAGGGATAGATGGTATTATTAGACGTTGTGTACCTGAGCATGAACAGGAACAGATCCTACGTAAGTGCTACTCCGAGGCATATGGAGGACACCATGCGGGAGACCGAACTTCACACAAGGTATTACAATCCGTCTTTTATTGGCCTACTCTTTTCAAGGATGCACGTAAGTTTGTCCTTTCTTGTGATGAATGTCAAAGAATTGGTAATGTTGGTAGATGTCAGGAAATGCCTACGAATTATTCACTTGTTATTGAACCATTTGATGTTTGGGGTTTCGATTATAAGGGACCTTTTGCTAAATCCAACGGGTATACTCATATTTTAGTTGCTGTTGATTACGTTACTAAGTGGGTAGAAGCTATTCCAACTAGTAGTGTTGATCATAACACATCTATTAAAATGCTTAAAGAAGTTATTTTCCCGAGGTTTGGAGTCCCTAGATATTTAATGACTGATGGTGGTTCACATTTTATTCATGGTGCTTTCCGTAAGTTGCTTGCTAAATACGATGTTAACCATAGAATTGCATCTCCTTATCATCCTCAGTCTAGTGGCCAAGTTGAATTAACTAATAGAGAAATAAATTTGATATTGCAAAAGACCGTTAATAGATCCAGAAAGAATTGGTCTAAGAAACTTGATGATGCATTATGGGCTTACAGAACTGTGATGTCTACTACACAACTTATTCTTGTAGACTCGTGTTGGGACTCCAAGCACAGAGTTTTGTAGGACAGTAGCAATATTACCTCAAGTGGATGACCTAAGGTTTATCAATCTGTGGGAGGCGTAGGATGAAGATGGTCTCTCTCAAACAACCCTGCAACCAAATACAAGAAATCTCTTGTGTCCCCAACACACCCAATACAATGGTAAATTATATAGGTACACTAGTTCGGCGAAGAGATGGTGATACAAGTGTAGTATGGATAGTAGATATAGGTTTTTGTAATCTAAAAATATAAAAACAGCAAGGTAGCATGTGATAAACGGAGCACAAACGGTATTGCAATGCTTAGACACAAGGCCTAGGGTTCATACTTTCACTAATGCAATCTCTCAACAATGCTAACATAATTGGATCATATAACAATCCCTCAACGTGCGATAAAGAATCACTCCAAAGTTCCTATTAGCGGAGAACATAAGATAGAAATTGTTGTAGGGTACGAAACCACCTCAAAGTTATTCTTTCCGATCAATCTATTGAGCTATTCCTATAAGTGTCACAAACAGCCCTAGAGTTCGTACTAAAATAACACCACATGATACACATCAACCAACTCTAATGTCACCTAGATACTCCAATGTCACCACAAATATCCGTGAGTTGATTATACGATATGCATCAAACAACTTCATAAACATAATATTCAATCCACACAAAGAACTTCAAGGAGCACCCCAAAGTTTCTATCGGAGAAAAGATAATGAAAACGTGCATCAACCCATATGCATAGATTACCCCAATGTCACCGCGGGAATCCGCGAGTTGAGTGCCAAAACATATATCAAGTGAATCAATATAATACCCCATTGTCACCACAGGTATTCATATGCAAGACATACATCAAGTGTTCTCAAATCCATAAAAATATTCAATCCGATAATAGTAAAACCTCAAAGGTAAAAACTCAATTCATCACAACAAGATAGAGAGGGAGAAACACCATATGATCCAACTATATCAACAAAGCTCGCGGTACATCAAGATCGTGCCAAATCAAGAACACGAGAGAGAGATCAAACACATAGCTACTAGTACATACCCCCAGCCCCGAGGGTGAACTACTCCCTCCTCGTCATGGTGACCGCCGGGATGATGAAGATGGCCTCTGGTGATGATTTCCCCCCTCCGGCAGGGTGCCGGAAAAGGGATGTAGATGATATCGTGGAGGTACAGAGGCTTGCGGCGGCGTAAAAACTCATCTAGGTTAACTTTCGGGGGTTTCTGAATATATATATGATTTTTCAGCGTTGGAATCACGCAAAGAGGTGCCACAGGGGGCCCGCGAGGCACCCGGGCACGCTTAGGGGGTCGCGCCCTGGTGGCTTGTGGGGCCCCTGTGGGTTTTCTGCTCCTCCCACGAAGCTTCCTGGGTTTGTTTCCTTCCAGAAAAAATCGTCAAAAAGTTCGCTGCATTTGGACTTCATTTGATATGGATTTTCTGGAAAACCAAAAACAAGCAGAAAACAACAACTGGCACTGGGCACTAGGTCAATATGTTAGTCCATAAAAATCATATAAAAGCCATATAAAGTGCACCAAAATCATACAAAACTATAATAAACATGGCATGAATACTTCATAAATTATAGATACGTTGGAGACGTATCAGCATCCCCAAGCTTAATTCCTGTTCGTCCTCGACTAGGTAAATGATAAAAGAAATAATTTATGAAGTGTGAATGCTAGCACAGTGCATAAGTTTGATCAATGATAATTTCAATCACTTTTCCTAGCATCATAACATCAACTTTTCCTCATAAAACTCATCTTGATAAAGTAGCAATCAATTCACATGTTTTGGTTCAAACAATGCATTCTCTTGAAACTTAACAAACTATGTTTTTAGTCACCAAATAATTGCAATTCAACTTAATTTCAACAAAGTCTAAGTAAGAGCTCCACATACTCAATTATCATATAGTCTTGTATGATTGCTAGTACTCAAAGCATATTTTTAGAACAAATGGCATCCATCGAACACAGAGAAAGATAGGAGCTTAATGTTTCGCCTCCCAACTTATTTATCATAGAGATAATTGTCAACAATAATAATTCATATTCAAATATATTTGACTGGCCATATGTGCCTGGATCTTTCCCCGCCACATGATGCTTGCCAACTAGAGAATAATTAAGGTTGAAATGAGAAGTAATACTATTGACTCTTAAATAAAAGTAAATACATAAAGTAAAAGATAGGCCCTTCGCAGAGGGAAGCAGAGGTTGCCATGCGCTTTTTATATTTGGATGTGCAGGCCCTTAATGCAAAGAAACGTCACGTTATATTGCCCCTTGTGATAGCAACCTTTATTATGCAGTCCGTCGCTTTTATTTCTTTACCATCACAAGTTCATACAACACTTAGTTTCCCTTGCAATAGAAGATCATACATATTTTAGGAGCAATTTTTATTGCTTTTTACACCGATGACAACTTACTTGAAGGATCTTATTCTATCCATAGGTAGATATGGTGGACACTCATGGGAAGAAACTGGGTTTAAGGGTTTTTGGATGCACAAGTAGTATCTCTACTTAGTACGAATTTTTAGCTAGCAAAAGATCCTAAGCAAGCACCACATGTTAGAGGATCCATAACAATATAACTTCTATGCAAATATACCCAAACATAACTCATTACTGTCTTCCTTGTCCACCTTCAACTAATTTGCTCAAGTTTGAAAATAATTAATGGGTATTCACAATCATAAAAGATGTCCAAGATAATATATTTATATGTGAAAGTTCTCTTCCCTTATACTAATCATTCATGAATTGCTTGTATGACCAATATTGTGATTGTCAAGCTTCAATAGATTTCACTTTCTAAACCCAATGTGAAGCTACTACTAGGCATGATACAAGCATATGAAGCTCATATTATTTCAACTTTATTATATTCAATTCTTTCACAATTTACTCATAGGATATAAGTGAAACACAAGAGTAAATGACAAACTACTCCAAAAAGATATAAGCGAAGATCAAATGAGTAGTTAAGTAAATAGGTAGCTATGTGAGGACTCTCTCCAATTCAAGATTTCAGATCCAAGGATTTTATTCAAACAGCAAGCAAAATGAAAATAAAAGGACACACCAAGAATAGCACAACTCAAGTGAAGAAGCAAAAACTTAGGTTCAACCGAAACTAACCGATAATTGTTGATGAAGAAAGGTGGGATGCCTACCGGGGCATCCCCAAGCTTAGATACTTGAGACTTCTTGAAATATTAATTTGGGATGCCTTGGGCATCCCCAAGCTTGAGCTCTTGTGTCTCCTTAATTCCTCTCATATCATGGCTTCTCCTAAATCTTAAAAACTTCATCCACACAAGACTCAACAAGAACTCGTGAGATAAGTTAGTATAAATCAAATCAAAACCTTAACATTCTCTACTGTAGCATATCACAAAAATTATAATTAAACATTGCATACTAAATGCCTCTGCATATTTAATACTCCTATCCACAAATAGAAACATTAAACAAGCAACATATGCAAACAATGCAACTATAACCGAAATCTGCCAAAACAGAACAGTCTGTAAAGGGTGAATAAGAATTCATACTTCCCTAACTCCAAAAATTCTCAAAAATTACCAAGTGACAGAGAACTCATGCATGCTTACCGTGTAAAAATTTCAGATTTTTATCATGTTATGACTATTCAGGAATATTCTGGGCATAACAGAAAACTTTATGTTTTCAAACAGCAACACATAAACTTGCAAACTGAGCATATTAAAGGCTATAATTGGCATTTTAATGAAATAAAAGATACAAAATATGATTATTGATAATAGCAATCAAGTCTCAACAAAATAAAATGATGCTCCAAGAAAAACTCATATTATGTGACGAATAAAAATATAGCTCTGAGTGAGGTTACCGATAGTGTTGAAGACGAAAGAGGGGATGCCTTCCAGGGCATCCCCAAGCTTGGAAGCTTGAGTCTTCCTTGAATATTAACTTGGGGTGCCTTGAGCATCCCCAAGCTTAGGGTCTTGATGCTCCTTATTCTCCTCATATCGATATCTCACCCAAAACTTGAAAACTTCAACCACACAAAACTTAACGGAACTTGGTGAGATAGGTTAGTATGATAAAAATAAATCATCCACTTAGGTACTGTCAAGAAAAGATTCATAATTGGTATCACATAATTACTACTGTATTCTATCATTTACACAATTTATATTACACAATATAAGCTATGGAAACACTAAAACAAGCAAACTATGCACCGAAAACTGAATCTGTCAAAAACAGAACAGCCTGTAGTGGGAGATTTAATAACCATAATTCTGTACACCCAAAAATTCTGAACAATTAGGAAAACGTAGAAAATTTGTAACCCAATACTCTGTAAAAATTTCAGAATTTTCTCACTCACTAGTACAGAATATAAATTCCAGCACTGGACGCAAAAGTTTCTGTTTTTGCACAGAATCAAATCAACAAGCATCCACACTATCCCAAAGGCTTTACTTGGCACATTATTGAAATAAAACATATAAAACATGATTACCACAGTATCTTAGTCATGTGAACACAAAAAAAAGTATGGGTAAATGTTGCGTTGTCTCCCAACGAGCGCTTTTCTTTAATGCCTTTTTAGCTAGGCATGATGATTTCAATGATGCTCGCATAAAAGTAAAGAATTGAAACACAAAGAGAGCATCATGAATCATATGAGAAGCACATTTAAGCCTAACCCACTTCCTATGCATAGGGATTTTGTGAGCAAACAATTTATGGGAGCAAGAATCAACTAGCATAGGAAGGCAAAACAAGCATAACTTCAAAACTTTCAACACATAGAGAGGAAACTTGATATTATTGCAACACCTACAAGCATATGATCCTCTCTCATAATAATTTTCAGTAGCATCATGAATGAATTCAACAATATATCCATCACACAAAACATTCTTTTCATGATCCACAAGCATAGAAATTTTATTACTCTCCACATAAGCAATTTTCTTCTCATTCATAATAATGGGAGTATCGTATGAAACTCGAATGCTATAAATTGTTTCCACATTAAAAGAGTGATGTTCAGTAAAAGGATTTTCATAATTATAACAAGTATTATAATAATAATCATCATTATTTTTCATAACATAAGTATCATCACAATAATCATCATAGATAGGAGGCATGTCATCATCATAATAAATTTGCTCATCAAAAGTAGGGGGAATAAAAAGATCATTTTCATTAAGCATAGCATCCCCAAGCTTCTGACTTTGCATATCATTAGCATCATGGATATTCATAGAAAGCATACTAACAACATTGCAATCATGCTCATCATTCAAAGTACTCACATTAAACATTTTATTAAATTCTTCCTCCAACAATTGAGCACAATTATCGGAATCCTTATTTTCAAGAAAAACATTATAAAGACGAATAATATGAGGCAACCTCAATTCCATTTTTTTGTAGTTTTCTTTTATAAACCAAACTAGTGATAAAACAAGAAACTAAAAGATTCAATTGCAAGATCTAAAGATATACCTTCAAGCACTCACCTTCCCGGCAACGGCGCCAGAAAAGAGCTTGATGTCTACTACACAACTTATTCTTGTAGACTCGTGTTGGGCCTCCAAGCACAGAGTTTTGTAGGACAGTAGCAATTTTCCCTCAAGTGGATGACCTAAGGTTTATCAATCCGTGGGAGGCGTAGGATGAAGATGGTCTCTCTCAAACAACCCTGCAACCAAATACAAGAAATCTCTTGTGTCCCCAACACACCCAATACAATGGTAAATTGTATAGGTGCACTAGTTCGGCGAAGAGATGGTGATACAAGTGTAGTATGGATAGTAGATATAGGTTTTTGTAATCTGAAAATAAAAAAACAGCAAGGTAGCAAGTGATAAAACGGAGCACAAACGGCATTGCAATGCTTAGAAACAAGGCCTAGGGTTCATACTTTCACTAGTGCAACTCTCAACAATGCTAACATAATTGGATCATATAACAATCCCTCAACGTGCGATAAAGAATCACTCCAAAGTTCCTATTAGCGGAGAACATAAGATAGAAATTGTTGTAGGGTATGAAACCACCTCAAAGTTATTCTTTCCGATCAATCTATTGAGCTATTCCTATAAGTGTCACAAACAGCCCTAGAGTTCGTACTAAAATAACACCACATGATACACATCAACCAACTCTAATGTCACCTAGATACTCCAATGTCACCACAAATATCCGTGAGTTGATTATACGATATGCATCAAACAACTTCATAATCATAATATTCAATCCACACAAAGAACTTCAAGGAGCACCCCAAAGTTTCTATCGGAGAAAAGATAATGAAAACGTGCATCAACCCATATGCATAGATTACCCCAATGTCACCGCGGGAATCCGCGAGTTGAGTGCCAAAACATATATCAAGTGAATCAATATAATACCCCATTGTCACCACGGGTATTCATATGCAAGACATACATCAAGTGTTCTCAAATCCATAAAAATATTCAATCCCATAATAGTGAAACCTGAAAGGTAAAAACTCAATTCATCACAACAAGATAGAGAGGGAGAAACACCATATGATCCAACTATATTAACAAAGCTCATGGTACATCAAGATCGTGCCAAATCAAGAACACGAGAGAGAGAGATCAAACACATAGCTACTAGTACATACCCTCAGCCCCGAGGGTGAACTACTCCCTCCTCGTCATGGAGACCGCCGGGATGATGAAGATGGCCTCCGGTGATGATTCCCCCCCTCCGGCAGGGTTCCGAAAAAGGCCTATAAATGAGATCGTGGAGGTACAGAGGCTTGCGGCGGCGTAAAAACTCATCTAGGTTAACTTTCGGGGGTTTCTGAATATATATGATTTTTCTGCGTTGGAATCACGCAAAGAGGTGCCACAGGGGGCCCACGAGGCACCAGGGCGCGCCTGGGGGGGTGGCGCGCCCTGGTGGCTCGTGGGGCCCTTGTGGCTCTTCTGCTCCTCCTCCGAAGCTTCCTGGGTCCATTTCCTTCTAGAAAAAATAGTCAAAAAGTTTCGCTGCATTTGGACTTCGTTTGATATGGATTTTCTAGAAAACCAAAAACAAGCAGAAAACAGCAACTGGCATTGGGCACTAGGTCAATATGTTAGTCCATAAAAATCCTATAAAAGCCATATAAAAGTGCACCAAAATCATACAAAACTATAATAAACATGGCATGAATACTTCATAAATTATAGATACGTTGGAGACATATCAGCATCCCCAAGCTTAATTCCTGCTCGTCGTCGAGTAGGTAAATGATAAAAGAAATAATTTATGAAGTGTGAATGCTAGCATAGTGCATAAGTTTGATCAATGATAGTTTCAATCACTTTTCCTAGCATCATAACAGCAACTTTTCCTCATAAAACTCATCATGATAAAGTAGCAATCAATTCACATGTTATGGTTCAAACAATGCAATCTATTGAAACTTAACAACCTATGTTCTTAGTCACCAAACAATTGCAATTCAACTTAATTTCAACAAAGTCTAAGTAAGAGCTCCACATACTCAATTATCATATAGTCTTCTATGATTGCTAGTTCTCAAAGCATATTTTTAGAACAAATGGCATCCATCGAACACAGAGAAAGATAGGGGCTTAATGTTTCGCCTCCCAACTTATTTATCATAGAGATAATTGTCAACAATAATAATTCATGATCAAATATATTTGACTGGCCATATGTGCCTAGATCTTTCCCCACCACATGATGCTTGCCAACTAGAGAATAATTAAGGTTGAAATGAGAATGAATACTTATTGACTCTTGCATAAAGGTAAATTCATAAAAGTAAATACATAAAAGTAAAAGATAGGCCCTTCGCAGAGGGAAGCAGAGGTTGCCGTGCGCTTTTTATTTTTGGATGCACAAGCCCTTAATGCAAAGGAACGTCACGTTATATTGCCCCTTGTGATAGAAACCTTTATTATGCAGTCCGTCACTTTTATTTCTTTACCATCACAAGTTCGTACAACGCTTATTTTTCCTTGCAATAAAAGATCATACATATTTTAGGAGCAATTTTTATTGCTTTTTTTGCACCGATGACAACTTACTTGAAGGATCTTATTCAATCCATAGGTAGGTATGGTGGAAACTCATGGCAAGAAACTGGGTTTAAGGGTTTTTGGATGCACAAGTAGTATCTCTACCTAGTACGAATTTTTGGCTAGCAAAAGATCCTAAGCAAGCACCACATGTTGGAGGATCCATAACAATATAACTTCTATGCAAATATACCCAAACATAACTCATTACGTTGTCTTCCTTGTCCACCTTCAATTAATGGGTATTCACAATCATAAAAGATGTCCAAGATAATATATTTATATGTGAAAGTTCTCTTCCTTATACTAATCATTCATGAATTGCTTGTATGACCAATATTGTGATTGTCAAGCTTCAATAGATTTCACTTTCTAAACCCAATGTGAAACTACTACTAGGTATGATACAAGCATATGAAGCACATATAATATAAGTTTTATGATATTTAATTTATTCAACAATTTACTCATAGGATATAAGTGAAGAACAAGAGTAAATGACAAACTACTCCAAAAAGATATAAGTGAAGACCAAATGAGTAGTTAAGTAAATAGGTAGCTATGTGAGGACTCTCTCTCATTTAAAAATTTCAGATCTTAAGTATTTTATTCAAACAGCAAAGAAAACAAAATAAAATGACATTCCAAGAATAGCACAACTCATGTGAAGAAGCAAAAACTTAGGCTCAAGAAAGACTAACCGATAATGTTGATGAAGAAAGGTGGGATGCCTATTGGGACATCCCCAAGCTTAGATGCTTGAGACTTCTTGAAATATTATATTAGGATGCCTTGGGAATCCCCAAGCTTGAGTTTTTATGTCTCCTTAATTCCTCTCATATCACGGTTTCCCTAAATCTTAAATACTTCATCCACACAAAACTCAACAAGAACTCGTGAGATAAGTTAGTATAAATCAACTCAAAACCTCAACATTCTCTACTGTAGCAAATCACAAAAATTATAATTAAACATTGCATACTAAATGCCTCTTCATATTTAATACTCCTATCCAAAAATAGAAACATTAAACAAGCAACATATGCAATCAAAGCAACTATAACCGAAATCTGCCAAAACAGAACAGTCTGTAAAAGGGGAATAAGAATCCATACTTCCCTAACTCCAAAAATTCTGAAAACTTACCACGTGACAGAGAACTCATGCATGCTTACTGTGTAAAAATTTCAGATTTTTATAATGTTCTGACTATTCAGGAATATTCTGGACATAACAGAAAACTTTCTGTTTTCAAACAGCAACACATGAACTTGCAAACTGAGCATGTTAAAGGCTATAATTGGCATTTTATTGAACTAAAAGATACAAAACATGATTATTTATAATTCCAAGCAAATATCAACAGAAGAAAATGACGCTCCAAGCAAAACTCATATTATGTGACGAATAAAAATATAGCTCCAAGTAAGGTTACCGATAATGTTGAAGACGAAAGAGGGGATGCCTTCCGGGGAATCCCCAAGCTTAGGCGCTTGAGTCTTCCTTGACTATTACCTTGGGGTGCCTTGGGAATCCTCAAGCTTAGGGTCTTGACATTCCTTATTCTCCTCATATCGATATCTCACCCAAAACTTGAAAACTTCAAACACACAAAACTTAACGGAACTTGTGAGATAGGTTAGTATGATAAAAATAAAGCATCCACTTAGGTACTGTCAAGACAAGATTCTTAATTGTTCTCACATAATTTCTACTGTATTATATCATTTCCACAATTTATATTACTCAATATAAGCTATCGAAACACTAAAACAAGCAAACTATGCACTAAAAACAGAATCTGTCAAAAACAGAACAGCATGTAGTGAGCGATTTAAAAACCATACTTATGTACCTCCAAAAATTCTTAAAAATTAGGAAAACGTAAAAAATATGTAACCCAATACTGTGTAAAAATTTCAGAATTTTCTAATGCTTAAGTACAGAAAATAAATTCCAGCACTGGACGCAAAAGTGTCTGTTTTTGCACAGAATCAAATCAACAAGTATCCACACTATCCCAAAGGCTTTACTTGGCACATTATTGAAAGAAAACATATAAAACAAGATTACTACAGTAGCTTAATCATGTGCACACGCAAAAACAGTAGGTATAAATATTGGGTTGTCTCCCAACAAGCGCTTTTCTTTAATGCCTTTTAGCTAGGCATGATGATTTCAATGATGCTCACATAAAAGTAAAGAATTGAAGCACAAAAAGAGCATCATGAATCATATGACAAGCACATTTAAGTCTAACCCACTTCCTATGCATAGGGATTTTGTGAGCAAACAATTTATGGGAGCAAGAATCAACTAGCATAGGAAGGCAAAACAAGCATAACTTCAAAAATTTCAACACATAGAGAGGAAACTTGATATTATTGCAACACCTACAAGCATATGATCCTCTCTCATAATAATTGTCAGTAGCATCATGAAGAAATTCAACAATATATCCATCACACAAATCATTCTTTTCATGATCTACAAGCATAGAAATTTTATTACTCTCCACATAATCAAATTTGTTCTCATCAAAACTTGGGGGACTAAAAATTTCATCTTCATCAAACATAGCATCCCCAAGCTTATGGCTTTGCATATCACTAGCATCATGGATATTCATAGAATTCATACTAGCAACATTGCAATCATGCTCATCATTCAAAGATTTTATGCCAAACATTTTATTAAATTCTTCTTCTATCAATTGAGCACAATTTTCCGATCCATCATTTTCAAGAAAGACATTATAAAGACGAATAATATGAGGCAACCTCAATTCCATTTTTTTGTGTAGTTTTCTTTTATAAACCAAACTAGTGATAAAACAAGAAACTAAAAGATTCGATTGCAAGATCCAAAGATATACCTTCATGCACTCACCTCCCCGGCAACGGCGCCAGAAAAGAGCTTGATGTCTACTACACAACTTATTCTTGTAGACTTGTGTTGGGCCTCCAAGCGCAGAGTTTTGTAGGACAGTAGCAATTTTCCCTCAAGTGGATGACCTAAGGTTTATCAATCCGTGGGAGGCGTAGGATGAAGGTGGTCTCTCTCAAACAACCTTGCAACCAAATAACAAAGAGTCTCTTGTGTCCCCAACACACCCAATACAATGGTAAATTGTATAGGTGCACTAGTTCGGCGAAGAGATGGTGATACAAGTGTAGTATGGATAGTAGATATAGGTTTTTGTAGTGCGAATAATAAAAAACAGGAAGGTAGCAAGTAACAAAAGTGAGCATAAACGGTATTGCAATGCTTAGAAACAAGGCCTAGGGTTCATACTTTCGCTAGTGCAATCTCTCAACAATGCTAATATAATCGGATCATATAACCATCCCTCAACGTGCGATAAAGAATCACTCCCAAATTCCTATTAGCGGAAAATATAAGATAGAAATTGTTTGTAGGGTACGAAACCACCTCAAAGTTATCTTTTCCGATCAATCTATTGAGCCATCCCTATAAGTGTCACTAACAATTTCACCATATGATACACATCAACCAACTCTAATGTCACCTAGATACTCCAATGTCACCACAAGTATCCGTGAGTTGATTATACGATATGCATCAAACAACTTCATAATCATAATATTCAATCCACACAAAGAACTCCAAGGAGCACCCCAAAGTTTCTATCGGAGAAAAGATAATGAAAACGTGCATCAACCCCTATGCATAGATTACCCCAATGTCACCTCGGGAATCCGCGAGTTGAGTGCCAAAACATATATCAAGTGAATCAATATAATACCCCATTGTCACCATGGGTATTCATATGCAAGACATACATCAAGTGTTCTCAAATCTGAATATTCAATCCGACAATAACGAAACCTCAAAGGGAAAAGATTTGATTCATCACAACAAGGATAGAGAGGGAAGAAACACCATATGATCCAACTATATTAACAAAGCTCGTGATACATCAAGATCGTGCCAAATCAAGAACACGAGAGAGAGAGAGAGAGATCAAACACATAGCTACTGGTACAAACCCTCAGCCCCGAGGGTGAACTACTCCCTCTCGTCACGGAGACTGCCAGGATGATGAAGATGGCCTCCGGTGATGCTTTCCCCCCTCCGGCAGGGTGCCAAAAAAGGGCTGTAGATGAGATCGTGGAGGTACAGAGGCTTGCAGTGGCGTAAAAACTCATCTAGGTTAACTTTCGGGGGTTTCTGAATATATATGATTTTTCGGCGTTGGAATCACGCAAAGAGGTGCCACAGGGGGCCCACGAGGCTCCAGGGCACGCCTGGGGGGGCAGGCGCGCCCAGGTGGCTCGTGGGGCCCCTGTGGCTCTTCTGCTGCTCCTCCGAAGCTTCCTGGGTCCAAAATCATACAGCCCTAGAGTTTGTACTAAAATAGCGGAGAAGAATCACTCCCAAGTTCCTATTAGCGGAGAACATAAGATAGAAATTGTTTGTATGGTACGAAACCACCTCAAAGTTATCCTTTCCGATCGATCTATTGAGCCATTCCTATAAGTGTCACAAACAGCCCTAGAGTTTGTACTAAAATAACACCATATGATACACATCAACCAACTCTAATGTCACCTAGATACTCCAATGTCACCACAAGTATCCGTGAGTTGATTATACGATATGCATCAAACAACTTCATAATCATAATATTCAATCCACACAAAGAACTTCAAGGAGCACCCCAAAGTTTCTATCGGAGAAAAGATAATGAAAACGTGCATCAACCCATATGCATAGATTACCCCAATGTCACCGCGGGAATCCGCGAGTTGAGTGCCAAAACATATATCAAGTGAATCAATATAATACCCCATTGTCACCACGGTTATTCATATGCAAGACATACATCAAGTGTTCTCAAATCTGAAATATTCAATCCGAAAATGACGAAACCTGAAAGGGAAAAGATTCGATTCATCACAACAAGGATACAGAAGGAAGAAACACCATATGATCCAAATATATTAACAAAGCTCGCGATATATCAAGATCGTGTCAAATCAAGAACACGAGAGAGAGAGAGAGAGAGAGAGAGAGAGAGAGAGAGAGAGATCAAACACATAGCTACTAGTACATACCCTCAGCCCCGAGGGTGAACTACTCCCTCCTCGTCATGGAGACCGCCGGGATGATGAAGATGGCCTCCGGTGATGATTCCCCCCCCCCCCGGCAGGGTGCCAGAAAAGGGCTCCAGATGGGATCTCCTTCGTACAGAGGCTTGCGACGGCGTAAAAACTCATCTAGGTTAACTTTCGGGGGTTTCTGAATATATATGATTTTTCAGCGTTGGAATCACGCAAAGAGGTGCCACAGGGGCCCACGAGGCACCAGGGCGCGCCTGGGGGGGTGGCGCACCCTGGTGGCTTGTGGGGCCCCTGTGGGTCTTCTGCTGCTCCCTCGAAGCTTCCTGGGTCTGTTTCCTTCCAGAAAAAATCATCAAAAAGTTTCGCTGCATTTGGACTTCATTTGATATGGATTTTTTGGAAAACCAAAAACAAGCAAAAAACAGCAACTGGCACTGGGCACTAGATCAATATGTTAGTCCATAAAAATCATATAAAAGCCATATAAAAGTGCACCAAAATCATACAAAACTATAATAAACATGGCATGAATACTTCATAAATTATAGATACGTTGGAGACGTATCAATGCGCTATTCCGTAAGGGGCTGATTTGGATCCATATGTTTCATGCTATGGTTAGAGTTATCTTAATTCTTCTTTCGTAGTTGCGGATGCTTGCGGGAGGGGGTAATGATAAGTGGGAGGCTTGTTCAAGTAAGAATAGCACCCAAGCACCAGTCCACCCACATATCAAATTATCAAAGTAGCGAACGCGAATCAAACAAACATGATGAAAGTGACTAGATGAAATTCCCATGTGTCCTCGAGAACGCTTTGCTTATTATACGAGTTCGTTCCGGCTTGTCCTTTGCTACAACAAGGATTGGGCCACCTTGCTGCACTATTTGTTACCGTTACTATTTGTTACTTGTTGTGAATTATCTTGCTATCAAAATTATATGTTACCGCTAATTTCAGTACGTAATGGGGTTGGCCACAAATTTTCAGAAAAGTGTGCTTGCTCCAATCCGGTGTGGCCATCTAAACCTTGAAACAATTCTTCCTGGCTTGTCGCGACTAGAGCGGCCTTCCCAATCAAGTACTTGGGGCTAACACTTTCGGTTTGGCAACTCAAAAGGGTGGACTTTCAATATCTTGAAGACAACATTGCCTCCAAGCTCATCATTTGGGACAGAAGAAATATAACCACAATTGTCCAGGCGGACCTAGTCAAGTCTGTCCTCACTTTGCAAGTGATCTACCACATTACCCCCCCCCATTGTGCTAGCGGGAATGCTACACAATGCAAACATGCTTGAGTGGGCCTTCCTTTGGTATGGGACAGACAAGAGATGGGCACTGAGTGAAAAGTTAACTGGAACTAGGTGTGTCGTCCTAAGGACCTCAGGGGCCTTGGTGAGCTCAACCTCAAAAAAATTGCTTGGGCTCTCAGATTGTGGTTGTTATGGTTTGAGTGGAAGGAGCCTCCCAAGCTTTGGATGGGCTTGGGCAACCCATGCGACGACAAAGACAAGGATTTCTTCTATGCCTCCACCACCATTATCGTGGGCAATGGTGCTCGCAGCACTTTTTGGCACTCGCTGTGGTTGAATGGAAAGAAGCCCAAGGAGATTGCTCCTATCATCTATGAATGCTCAACTATAAAGAATTGGAAGGTCAAGGATGTAATGAAGGACAATGCTTGGATTCTAAAGATTAAAATTCCCAACACCGTTTCCATTGATCACATCCACGAGTTCATCTCCCTTCGGTTGGAGCTCCGTGACATCCATCTCCTTGAGGACACCGATGATGGCATCTCTTGGAAGCACACAACAGGTGGGCACTATTCGGCGGCCTAGGCATACAAAGCGCAATTCTTGGGGACAATCTGCACCACTATGAACAACACGGTTTCGAAACCTCCCCCTCCCCCGCGTGAAGGCCGAATTCTTTGTATGGTTGGTCATCCAAGGGAGGATTTGGACGGCGAATAGGCTATCCAAGCGTGGTTGGCCAAATTGTGGCCTTCGCCCTTTATACAAAAGAGAGCCGGAAACCTCCTCCCACTTGCTATACAAATGCTGCTACACCTTGAGGCTTTGGGATATATATGGTTCGAGATTGGCTCCAACTTGTGCACCTCAACACCACCGTTCGGGCTATGAAGAGGTCCACAAAAGATTGGTGGATTAGTATGTCTGAAAGCAACATTCCCAATAGGAGTGCAATGGAATCTATCACCATGCTCATGTGTTGGACTATTTGGAATGAGAGGAATGCAAGGTTCTTTCGACACAAATCCGCCCCTACGACAATTCTCATGAAGGTGATTAAGAAAGAAGCAAGACTTTGGGTCATCTCTGGTGCAAAGCGTTTGGGTCAACTCATTTTGGGAGATTAGTGACCTTTTTTGCATTCATTACTGATGCTTTTGCGTCGTATTGTAACCTCAACTCCCCCCACCCCTTAATTAATGGATGAGGCAAAGCTTATGCCTCCATTTTGAAAAAAATGCATGCTGGTAAAGGACTTGCATTCATATGATTTACAGTACATGCAAAAATATAACATCTGGAAAAATGATAATATGCTAGAAACTAAACAAACAGGCATCAAACACTACCAAGATATATTTTCGCTAAACAGAGCACGGCCGATAAATCATTATAATTATACTTAAACTTTTTGAGTACAATAGCAGATGCCGATATACACGCACATACACTCACCCCTATGAACGCATGCACGCACCTCCTACCCCTATGAGCACCTCCGAGATACTGAGCTGACATCACATCTTGGGATTGACAAAGTCACCACTGGCGCCTCGTAGTCGATGAGAATGTCTTCTCCCACTGAACGAATATCGTCAAAAAGCCTGAAATAATTCAGGAAAATGCAAGCACTAGTACCAAGTTTAGGACTTGAACCCTATTGGGCTGGTTCCACCATAAGGAACCTAACTATCTGAGCTATGCCTAGTTCGCTAATTATACTTAAACTGATGAGGTGACTTTCTACAAAGCGTGTAGCACATTCCTAACTTTTAATACTAATATATATAAATATTACTCCATCTGTTTCCAGAATATAAGGTGTATCGATTTTCGTGCAAGTCAACCATTTGAATGTTTGACCAATATTATAGAATAAAATATCAATATCCGCAATACCTAATAGATAAAATATGAAACTAGTTTTCACGATGGATCAAATGATATAAATTTGGTATTGTGGATATTGATATATTTTTCTAAAAACTTGGTCAAACATGCACACGTTTGACTTTTGAAAAAACAAATACACCTTATATAAAGGAACAGATGGAGTATATTGCTAAGGTAAAAGTTGTAGCATTAATATATTTTCACAATGTGTTTTTTTTTTGAATTTCTACTAAATATGCCTACTAAAATTAGAAGTCAAAGTTAATTAAAACACAATTTAATTATGAACAAAGGAATACAAAGGATCTCCCCGCAAAAAATAATACAAAGGAGCAGGTTACAAACAATTTCCTCCCACTAGAATTTCCGAGCTCGATAGAGTGTATGAGAAACCATACATGCGTAGGAAGCATGGAGTGTAGATTTGGTAAATTTTCCTAGTTGATAATTTAAGACCTATATTTTGTATTAGCTTTCTAAAATCTTAACTACACACATATGTATGTGTTTTGAGTTAATGTAAATCTAATATCATGTAGTCCTTAATTTATTCTACAAAAACTAATACACCAGTAAAGACGTTACCTGTGCATGCCACAGATCACCTAACTTTAGTTACAGATAATAAAGAAACAACCTAGGTAAATAGAGTCAAAGAAACAATGTTTGTTTAATTCGTCCCCTAGATCATAATATTACTTTTGTAAAGGCGTAAACATTGAAAATGAAATTTAATTAGCAAATAAGGTTTTAATATGTATATGTGAATATATGACACAAATGATAATTACAAGATACATGTACTCCAACATAATTTGAAGAAAATATAGTGTGATGATGTGGGGAGGGGGTGGGGGGGGGGGGGGAGTCCTATGCCCTAACATAAGGTGGGGGGTGGGTGTCAAGGCCCCCTAGTCCTAACTTAACTAGTCCTTCGTGATTTTTTGGGATGCTTAAAGACAGTGGGAGAGGCTCCCACTAACTAGTCCTTCATGGTTGCTATTGTTAGATATCCATCAACAAAGTGTCATGATAGGACTCGTAATATTCTAGCGTCCTTGCTTGTGTGGTCGTGCATAATTATGTGCTTAGTTACAATCAAGGTTTGTGAGGGGCTTTGGCGGAAATGTCAAGGTATACAGTTTATAGAAGACTTATTTCATCGCAATCCGACCATTGTGTAGTTCTTTGCTAAAAATTGTAATGTTGCATATGAACAAGCAAGCACAGTTGATGTTGTTGCTCTTTTGTTTTTATGCGGTATCATTTCATGGGAGAGCTGCCTTTGTACACAATGGGACAACATAGGTTGTGCAAGTATTCTAGGTGAGAAGCAAAAAAGCTGGGCCTTTTAATCTTTGCCACTTATTTGGGGCTTCTCTCATTGCCACTTATGTTTTTCTTTACTATTTTGCCGTGGAAGACTGGCACGGACAGTTGATGTGCCTAACGGGTGGTGTGTATGCTTCCATTATTGGTTCAATAGTGTTAAATATTATGTATATTTATGTAAAAAGAATTGGTTAGGGGAGGGAGGGCATGGCCCCCTTTGGCCCTCACTAAGCTCCACCACTGATCGTAGTTGCAATTGTTCATATATAGGCCAAGTTGTCCCAAGTACCTTCGAGAGTTTAGACCCCCTTGTCTACATTATAGTTCTTCATTTGTCACCTCGTTCATGTACGTCGAGCATGGCTCTACCCTTACCGCCGCAGAAGTATTAATTTTTGTTATTGTTTAGCAAACTTGTTATGGCATATTCCATATCCTCGTATGGTTTCGATTTACTAGCACAAATGAATTTGCATATGAAAGAAAATTGTCGGCCTACGCAAGACTCTCTGATGATGGCAACTGTTATATTGTTGCTATTGGATCTATCAACAGAGTTTACTCTTGAAGGAGAGTACTCCTATATATGGTTACAGATGTCCTTTTAGAGGGTAAGATCTATCAATTTGAGCGATTTGGAATATTGTGTAGTCGTTTTTGTAGAGCAAGCAATTCTTGCAACTTTCATTTATTTATTGTAACAAATTCTGCAGATTTAGTTTATCCAGAATACAGTACTGTACCTAACTGAAGGCGATGAAAACCACCATTTATATGGAAGCTAACAACCATAAATGTTTACGAACATTGCAGCTAGAATACAAATGTTGTTACAATCAGAGTCACTGTAATTTTACATAAACCTGCATGTTCAGTACATCAAAGATAAGAGAAACATTCATTAGGTGTACAGGTTCTGACGTATCACTACAAACTAAACAGGCTTCCAGTTCAACTTTGGGAAGGGGTCTTGTTTGCTGAGGACAAGAACTTTGCTTTTGTGGGCAAAGTATCCTTTTATGAGATTCTTGTATATTAGGCATGCCATGATGCATTCCACCTGATAGCAAGGGAGGAAATTAGGTTACATTATTTATCATAGCAAATCAAGATACTGTTGGTTAGAAGAAAGAAACAATATGTTGGGACTCTCTAAGCACCTCATCCACATCCATGGTGATTCCAAGCCATTGCAGAGTCATTACCAAGACCTCTAGCTTGATTTGATGCGCCTTAGATGGTTCCTTCTCCCTCTGGATGATATGGCTGCAGAAGAAAGCAAAGCGAAAAAGGATTGGTTCATTCTGTAAAAGTGTGACAAGGACACCTTCAAGATCACACTCACATTTTCTTCACTAATTTTCGGTAGACCTGGAGTTCAAGTTTCTCCAACACAAGGTAGACGCCACATTTTAGTAGCCTTGCAACACAAATAAGCAATCAGTGTCCCCGCAAAGCAATCAGTGTCCCCAGACAAAAAAGAAGGAAGCAATCAATGTCCCCATACAAAAAAGAAGGAAGCAATCAGTGATGGCGGAGGGTCGAAACTTTTTCAGCACACAAATATGTGAAAAACTTACTGGTCTTCATGTCTATCAAGGGCTTGCTTAAGGAGCCTGAGATCCCCTCTCCTAAGTGAGGTCACAATATCTGCATACTGAAAGGTTAAATTACCACTTGTAGAAATCAAAATGGTTACGGGGAAATCTCCAAGTAGTAAAGTCACAGCACAATTAAGGTATATGACCTCGGCAATAAAAGGGGATCTTTATGAAACCGAATATACAAATTCTAGGCAACAGCATATTTCACAAAAGTAAAACAATATGAATCCATCACTTACACAAGATAAGAGCATACAAACTACAACAAGAAATTTAAGTTATACATATGGAAAATAGGAGTATATATCTAAGACAAGCAATCACCATGCAACATCAGCCTATGGTAATATCATGCGGCGATAAAAGCAAAGCTGGCCTCTTAATACTTTGGCTTGTTTTTCTCAGAGGTTGATCATCATTTAAAAACTCAACTCACGATTATGACAGCAATTCGTGTGACAGACAGTGTCTTATCATTGATAAATGATCACTAGGCTAAGAATATTTATCATAACATGTCACCAATCATTGTTCTCAGGAGACAAGGACCTGAGGAATGCCAATTAGATTATTTAGCGTAAATGTTGATAAGGTTCTGATAAAGTTAATCATGGTTCTCAAAAGGTTCACAAATCTTATGTGTACTGTTGATTTCCCAACCTTTTGTCATATCTAAATCCCATATAGACCCCAGGGTAAGAGATAATACTAAAAAGTTGACACGTCCAGATTAACTTGTTAATCATCAAGTTAAACATAGAACGCACATATACTCACGAGACTTCATGTTAATGAAATGTACTTGTACGGTACCAGTAGAGTATCCAAATGCACTCAAATTGCTGCTACATTATTCCTCTCTGTTCTATATAATTTTTCAGTCCACCCAAATGTTAGTAGATCTTGCTTCTTGAAAGTTGAAGGTCAAGGCATTGACGTGGCATCAGAATCAGAGCCTATGGCCTAGTGTTCTACCCTAATTGTTCACATATGGAGTACTAAGTGTAAGTAAAATCATAACAAAACAAACAAATTATGTTCATGGGAATATTTGTGAACAACCAAGATAAATGTTTTTGCAATTGGAAAAGGTGGTACTGAATACAACTACATATATTGCATTTCACAATCTCCTTCATATTAGTAAACAAGAGTACAAGGATATATACCTCAAGCAGATTGTACTTCTCCAGGAGGGTCCTCCTTGGCAAAACACCAATTGACAGCTTTACAGGGATTAGAAACTTCAAAATTTTCCTAGAAAAAAACTGACCATTAGTAGTTCCAACAAATGTGCACCCCACAAATCACAAGCTACAAAACACCCCATAATACAAATACCTCAAATTTGATTCGCTTTGAGGATTACAATGCATCAAAGCATAAGTTAGTTTCTGATCAGCCTGATTCAAACCAGAACAAAAAATGGTATTAGCAGCCTCATCGTTTCATAGGTCAAAATAACTTGACATAGCAGAATATACAAAGAAATGTTCACACACAAGGAGAGAGAGTGAGAGAGAGCTTACAACAAGAAAATTCTCATTAAACACCTCCAAGCGACCAGTATAATACATATAAGTGACCTGTGCCGTCATGAATAATGAAGATTATTATTGGATCAACATACATGTTAATATAATGCCTTGTATTGATAGAGGAGAGACACCACGACTTTTACTATCTTACCTTATCTTTCACTGGAAAATCTTCAAAATCAAAATTCCTAGCTGTTTCGATACTCCTTATGACACTACGGCAAAGGTTAACAGTACCAAGCTGCATAATTTGAGCATCAAGTGTTAGCCCGTTGTATCTTGAATCGTGTATATTGGGGTTCCAGTGCATACTACACTTTAGCTACATTTGGCATGCTATCTAGACACTGTCTGTGCTTTATTAATACGAGTACTGAAGTTACAGATTAGACGAAAACATAGCAGTGAATAACCTACCCTGAAATAAATTTTAAACAGCTGGCAGGTAACATACAGTGCCCCAACGCGCTTAGGTCCTTTAACCTGCAAGGTTGGAGATTCACCAATAACCAAGAGTCAGAATCTTTAGAATATAACCATTTTAAAAAAGGAAAGCAACAAGCATGCATCAAAGAAGTATAATTGCTGCATGTTTGGTTGGAAGAGTCGCATCACCTGTCCAACAATTCTAGCACATACACGAAAAATAGCTATCAGAAGAGAATTCATTGTATGCATAAATTTGACAGATGATAAGCGGCGGAGGCAGGAATTAGAGGCCATGGCAGGAGTGAGGCAATAATGCACCAATATTGACAAGAGCGACCAAAGTGTGCAAACAGTAACATTATGTAACTTCAGAGAAGTTTCTATGCAAAAACACCACCCTCTAGGTTGATGTAAATGCATCAGCTTCTCCTCTTCTGGCAAGATAGACCGTTTCCAACCAAGAGGGCATGTGCAGTACAGAATGTTTCAACATGTCACGCTTGAAGCCTTAGGCAGAACCACAACATTAAACACCAAGTAAGCTATGACTACTCCAATGCAATTTCCTCTATGTAGGTGCTTAGATGATCGTATTATTTACCGACAAGAGCCAATTATATTCTTAAGCACATGGTAAGCACTGGTGCCTAATAAAACATAGGTGCTACAATGTAAGAACCTTGTCTGCCCTTTGTGACAAGAAAAAAATGATCACTTTTGCTAAGCACCTCTCTGAGGCACCTGCATTGCACAAGCTCATCACAAGCAATTTCCTTCAATTCGAATCAGACTCTTGCTAGTTCTTATTACCATCCAAGAATGCACATCAAACAAAGCTTTCAGAATTCCATACCGCAAGTGCCCCAAAAACCTTCATCAGGAAGGACCCAGCAGCCTGCAGCTTGTCTGGGTTCTTCCCGCTCATCACAAGCTCCCTGTCTGCCTACACCAAGACAATAAGCAAGCAGCCATGAGCCCCAAAACCTCAGGTTTACAAACCCAAACCAACCGACCACCCAGCTCACCTTCTCAGCTAGCAGCCTGATCTCAAGCGCCACCATGTGCATCGCCTCCATCGCCCAAGGAGTCTCCCAGTTCCGGAACTCCTGCAGGAACGCGCTGCAACCAACACCACATCAAACCTCTAAAAATCGAATACGTTTATCCAATTTGTTCGGAAGGAGTGCAGAGAGGAAAGCAGCACGCACCTAGCAGCCTTCTCGAAGGAGGAGTAAGCGTCCCCGAAGCGGCGGAGGGAGTGGGAGTGGATGGCGCGGAGGAGCGGGGGGAGAAAGTCGGAGAGGTGGGGGAAGCGGTCCGCGGCGAGGCGGGCGAAATCCGGAAAAGCGGCGAGCGAGTCGGAGAGCGGGGTGGAGGCGGGCGCCGAGGAGATGGCGAGGAGAGAGGCGAGGTCGGCGCCGTCGGACTGAGAGATAGCGTCGTCCAAGCGGGAGAGGTAGTCGGCGATGCGGCGGTGCGCCTCGCCCATGCTCAGGTACGCCGCCATCTCCGGTGCGGCGGCGGCGGGAGCCGCGCGGGTGTTGGGGTTTGGGCTTGGAGGTCACCGACGGTGGAAGAAACCAGTATTGAGTTCGATCTGATGGGGGTAGTTCTGGTTTATGCAAGGTGGTGACGATCGCCAATCCTCGCCGTCGAGTGAGAGAAATCGATGGTTGAGATTAACTGATAAAAATCAGAGTAAGGTTTGGCTTGGTTTGCTCGTTGCTGCCATCTCCGCCCCTCTCTGGCGAGGTAAAACAATTTGGAGGGTGAGTTTATTTTTCTTTTTACTAGCAAACATGGCCGTGCGTTGTGGAATTATTTCAGGATTTCCGGCGACGTGCATTCAGTGGGAGGAGACGTTCCAGTCGATGACGAGGTGCCTACGGTGACTTCGTAAATTTCAAGATGATATGCCGGCTCAGTCTCTCGGAGGTGCTCATAGGGATAGGGTGTGCGTGTGTGCGTTCATAGGGGTGAGTGTATGCGCGTGTATATGAGCGCTTGCGTCTGTACTGTGTTCAAAAAAAAACATCTCTAGCAGATCCGGTACAGCCGCGTCCCGCAAAATACGTTTACGGGCCGTTTGTAAAAAAAATTGCGGTACCGCGAGGCCTCCGGCGGAACAGATCCGGTAAACTCGTCCTTTTCGTAGCTTTGTAAATTCTATATTTTCAATAGTATGAACCGAATAGAATCATAATGTAAATTAAACATATGAATATAAATGGTCCGAAAGGCAATTCACAATACAACAATCGTCTTCATTACAACAAATGTTCAAATTCGAATAATTATTGCAACATCAAATTGTTCAAATCACACACAAATACATATGAATAAAAATGGGAATCTATCTCCCATAGAGTTGCATTGATGCTCAATAAGATTTTCTTGGAGCTGGTAGTGTGAAGCACTGTTCTCAATCTTTCGATAGGTGTCAAGAAATGCAGTGATCTCATCTGCGTCCCTGGCAGGCTTCACACGGCTACCAACATTGTCATAATAAAACTCTAAGTCCAAATCTCTATCATGCTCAATGATCATGTTGTGTAAAATTACACAAGCAGTCATAATGTTTCTGAGGGATTTCTTATCCCAGAAGCGAGCGGGACCTCGAACAATGGCAAACCGAGCTTGCAACACACCAAATGCCCTCTCAATATCCTTTCGGTAAGCTTCTTATGCTTCGGCAAAAAAATTGTGTTTCTTAGTTTTGGGGTCATCAATGGTCTTCACAAATGTTGACCATGGAGGATAAATACCGCCAGCAAGATAGTACCCCATGTATAGTCATGGCCATTGACGGTATAGTTGCAAGCCGGAGTGTAGGATCGAAAGTATGTCTAGAGGGGGGTGATTAGACTACTTGACCAAATAAAACCTAACATTTTCCCAGATTTTAATTGTGGGCATAATTTAGCAATAGTACATGTCAAGCATCACCCTACACATGCAATTCTAAGAGTATAGCAGTGGAAAGTAGATAATTGCATATGTAAGTAAAGGAGGGGATCGGAGATTTCAAACGCAATGAAGACACGGTGGTTTTTGGCGTGGTTCCGATAGGTGGTGCTATCGTACGTCCACGTTGATGGAGACTTCAACCCACGAAGGGTAACGGCTGCGCGAGTCCACGGAGGGCTCCACCCACGAAGGGTCCACGAAGAAGCAACCTTGTCTATTCCACCATGGCTTACGTCCACGAAGGACTAGCCTCACTCGGGGTAGATCTTCACGAAGTAGGCGATCTCCTTGCCCTTACAAACTCTTGGTTCAACTCCACATCATGTTGGAGGATCCCAAGTGACACCTAACCAATCTAGGAGACACCACTCTCCAAAAGGTAATAGACGGTGTGTTGTTGATGAACTCCTTGCTCTTGTGCTTCAAATGATAGTCTTCCCAGCACTCAAACAACTCCTCACAGATTTGGCTATGGTGGAAGAAGGATTTGAGTGGAAAGCAACTTGGGATAGGCTAGAGATCAAGGTTCAAATGGTAGGAATGGAATATCTTGATATCAACACATGAGTAGGTGGTTCTCTCTCAGAAAATGTATGGTGGAAGTGTAGGCACGTTCTGATGGCTCTCCTTGCAGAGAAGGAGGTGATGGAGGGGTATATATAGCCTCCACACAAAATCCAACCGTTACACACTTTTGACTCAACTCGGTGGCACCGAAACGATCATCTCGGTAGCACCGAACTGTGTAAAAGATATGAACTTTAGGAATCTCGGTGGGACCGATACGAACAACTCGGATGGACCGAAGTGCAATGGCTAGGGCAATCCTCATCTCGATGGCACCGATTGCATCAACTCGGTAGGACCGAAGTGAAACAATAAGGCAAGAGAGAGTTGGCAAGCCATCTCGGTGAGACCGATTTGCAAAACTCGGTGAGACCGAAGTAAGTGCAAACGATTACAGAGAGTTGGCAAGGCCATCTCGGTGAGACCGATATCCATTTCGGTGGATCCAATTTGTTAGGGTTTTGGCAGTGGCTAAGTCTTGGATGAACTCGGTGGGGCCGGATAGAGAATTTCGGTGGGGCTGAGTTGGAATGTAGGTTTTGGACATATATGGGTAAAGAGAGTGGTTGAGGGTTTAGGAGTACTGTCACTAAGCACTTGAGCAAAAAGATCATTAAGCAACACCTCATCCCCTTTTAATAGTATTGGCTTTCCTATGGACTCAATGTGATCTTGGATCACTAAACCAAAAATGTAGAGTCTTGAACTTTTGCCAATCCTTGTCCTTAGCATTTTGAGGGGTCCACATCTCTAGTCCATGCCATGCCAATCATTGAACATCCTGAAATCTTTAACTTGAATGGACATTAGTTCAATGAGATATATGTTGTTATGAATTACCAAAACCACCAAGGGAGCAAATGTGCTTTCAATCTCCCCCTTTTTGGTAATTGATGACAACATATAGATCAAAGCTTCGACAAATGATTAAATGAATGAAATACATCGTCGCTTTGAGAAGTATGTGATAAGCAAGAGCTCCCCCTAAATTTGTGCATTATTTAAAAATTTTCGTTTGAATGCAAATGCACAATCGATTAGGCTCATGGGTCACTCTTCCATGTCACATACATCTTGGTGGAGCACGCAAAATGATATGATTGAAATAGTAAGCACGCATCACCAACACAAATGAATGATCATACAAGATAATGATAAGGATAAGCATTGATCATCATAATAAGCATAGACGATAGAGTATCTCACAGACACTGTAGCAAGCACACACATAACAGAGTAGCATCAAACAAGCAGTAGCAAAAGAACTCGAGCAAATCAAAACAGAACACTCTCTCTCGAAGCCTATGATCTATACAAATTCTCCCCCTTTGGCAACAAGTACCAAAAAGATCGAATTATATAGGACTAGTCGGCACTCTAAGCACGATCTTCCGAAGCTCCTGAAGGTGATCTTCTGGTGGCTGCTCCGGTGTGCGTAGACGGCGTTGAGATGACAGCATCCACATCACTCTGCAGCTGCTCTACTGTAGTCTGAATCTCTGTCACCTTGGCATCTAGATCATGAAATTTAATCTCAATTATCCACTCAAAACTAGCCTGGGTCTGGGTGAGGTTGGCCAAACTTCGCTCAATCCTTAGAGTGGCTTCAAGCAGATATGTCATTTGATCCTTGGGTGTCTTGAGATTGGCAATTTGAGCATTTGGAGCAGATGCCTCCTGAGCTGCCTTTGCTTCTTTGACTTTGCGGATCTTCTCTTGGGCTTGTGCTGAAGTGGGATGCGAAGGATCCATCACGATCACATTGTCTTCAAACTCTGGACGGAGTGGCAAGTGCTCTCGATCAAGAAGGTATGTGCTGGGTCCAACTTTGGAATTGATCAATAGCTGAATGTGTGGAGCATATCCGAACGATCTCTTCTGATCAGCTGCAGTCCTCTTGATAGTTTCCACTATCAGGCTCATCACCTTGAATTTCTGAGGTGTATCAAACAAATGCAGCAAATTGATGGAGTGGCCACGAATCATTTTGTCATCTCCTGACTTGGGTAGTAGAGTGTACCGCAATATGGTGTTCGTGGTGGCCAGTCCTGGGAGCAGATGCTTCACTGATCCTAGTTTGTGAGTTTCAAGGTCTTCCTGGGGAATAGTTGTGTACATGTTCTTCATGGAGTTGTGATCCATCTTGAGCTTGGCATAAACATCATAATCATCATCCTCTTCCTTGGGTGCACCAAGAAGACTTGCCCACTCAGAGATGGTTGACTGATACCTGATACCTTCAGTCATCCACACTATTCTGCCATCTGGATAGAAGTGAGCAGTAGAGTAGAATTGCATGACCATCTCATCATTCCACTTGGTCAACTTCTTTCCAACAAACTCGTCAACTCCTGCAATTCTGAAGCTTTCATGGACATGGGGAAAATAGTCCTCGTTCTCATCAATGTATTCCCAATCCACCCATCTCATGTCACTGACTATGGGCTTCTTATCAAGCAAAACTGTCTCATAATTCCTGTTGTTCACGAGTGTGAAAGCGATAATCACATGATGTCTTCCTCCTTATAGCATAAGGATATGATGTCCTCCATTGACGCAGTCCTTTATCCTTCCTCAGCATCATGTTCTCCGCAACTGGGTGTGCATTGTCATGGTCTGGTATCTTAGGCTTCAATTTTCTGAGCACTAGAGGCTCTTCATCAACATTTGACTCAGGCACTGGGGCCTTGTTCTTCTCAGCAGCTGATATGTTCCTGGTTGATCTCTTGGGTGCAGGTGCCTTTGGTTTGGACTTGGGGGGTGCAGCAGTCTTGATTGCATCAGACATGAGCTTCTGAGCTTTTGCTGGGGGTGCAGTGGCTGCTGGTTCCTCCTCTTCTTCTTCCTCATCAATCATCATGGAGGGTCTGCCAATCACACGGGCAGTAGTTTTCCTTACTCGCTTCTTCTTGCCACTTGCAGCTGGTTCAGAATTACTAGGCTCTTCAAGAGTGAATTGCATAGTCTGCTTTGGCACTTTCCTCACAGCAGTCCTCTCTTTGGCAGTTGATGGTTTGGTGATGTACTCCTTAGCAAGCACTATCCTCTTTTTCTTGGTTGCAGCTTCACTTACAACAAAATCTTCATCCTCACTGTCTGAGGTTTTCTTCTTCCTTGTTCTGGTTGCGGCTTTAGGAAGATCTGGAGAGCTCCTCTCTCCCTCATAGAAACTTTTTGCAGGGCTTGACCCTTCACTCATTTCTGCATGTTGTTCAGATCTATTCTGACTGTCACTGATGTCTGACATCTTGCTAAGCTGACCCTGTGAATAGATAGGTATGGGTAGAGTAGATGAGTCATCACAAAAAGCAGAGATTTTTCATAAAATTTGAGTTCAACTCTTAGTTTCAAGTTTTCACAGGATGCATATCGGATGGACCGAGTTGATCATTTCGGTGATACCGAAGCACACTACAGAAACCTTACACGCCATTTCGGTCAGACCGAGATGGGGTTCGGTGGCTCCGAGATGCTAGGGTTTCACTGAGATTTTACTTTCGGTCTCACCGATACGTACAACTCGGTGGCACCGAGACGTACTAGTGCTATGGTCAGAGACCAAATCGGCGGTACTGAAAATTTTGAATCAGTCGGTCCGAGATGCATTCGGCGGAAACTTAAACCTAAAATTTTTACTTGCATCTAATCTACGGAATTTGTAGTGTAACAGGAGTTCTCAATCCGTGGCATGAATTCAGGCAGTCCAATCGTGCATTGAATCGGAAAAAGGAAGCATGAGAGGGATCGAATCTCACCCTAACTTGGTGGAGATCCTCTACAGCGGCAACGGCGGAGGAGATTCCCGTTGACGGCGACGGAATCCGGCAGCGAGAGCGCACTGGAGACGACGGCGATGTCCGGAGACGAGGGCGACGGCAGCGACGGGGAGCGGGAGCGAGTGGGGTCGAGAAATTTCAACCGTTCGGTCCGCACGATATATATACCCGTACGCTGTCGGTGGCGCCGAGTTGAACAACTCGGTGGCACCGATATGTGTAACTGCTCACAGTTTAGCACATCGGTGGCTCTGAAATGGTTGAACTCGGTAGCACCAAGATGGAAAACCTAGATCAATCTAAGTGATTTCGGTTGGACTGAGTTTGAGTGAATTGGTTCGGCCGAAATCATTTAGAAGGTTTTGGAGGTTCAGCCCTTTCAGATCGGTGGCTCCGAGTACTCCTCACCCGGAGGGTCCGAAAATGACTTGTTCAATTTTTGTGATGCAGCAAGAATAGAATTTGAGACAAGAAAGCATAGATAGCTAGAGAAGGTACTTAGGCATTCTTGTACATCCACTTGGCCAGAAAAAACAAGACAATCAAAACAACAAATGGATGTCCTCGAATGATGAAAACATGCAAACCAACATGCTCACACAATAAGATAGCAAATGAAATATGTGTCAAACATGCACAACCAATTCTAGCATCTATCAAGCAATGGCGATGACTAGGTCATCTATATATGAGTATATTGACTTAGGAGCCAAATGAGAACATTTGATCATAGGTCATACTCATCGTTTAAGCACAAGTGGGGTTACCACTTTTACATAAAGCATTGATGTGTTCACACCATTAGAGTTGCTTTAGCTCAATTGTTTAGAGCAAAGCTCCCCCTAGATGTGATATCCCCCCTAAGAGGGATGAACTAACCTTGGGTTTTGTCGATGATGACTTCATGTAGATATTGAAGATGTGGATGCTCAATGTTGATGTAGACCATCAAGAGTTGGGAGCAATCCTTTAGAGTTTTGTGCTTTCAATACCTACATGGGTTAGTCCCACACAAGGAACATACAAGGATGTCCATAGACATAGAGTGAAATACACATATGATGATGTCCATGAATGCATTGAATACCTTGTCCCTTGCCTTACCAACAAGAGGGTTTGTGACTCCATGAACTAGTGCAAAATGTGGAAGTTGGTTGCACAAGTTCTTGCCATAAAGAATATGAGTGAAGTTTGTTGGCGGAGTCACCCTCAAGAACTCTCTAGTTCTTCTTCTTTTGGACCCACATCAACTTGATGGGAATCCTTGGAGTTGTAGTAGCACTTGACGAAGTAGAACTTGATGAAGTCTTGGGAACCCACTTGACCATGGCTTGAGGAGCTTCTTCAAATGAATCAATCTCTTCTTGAAGCTTGTCCTTGTCTTTTAGCTTGTGGTCTTGTGGTGGAAGATCTTCTTGAGCTTTTGTTCCCTTGAAGGAAGTAGGATCGTACTTCACTTGTTGAGGAACAAACTTCGTCTTGGGGTATTGATCTTCTTCCCACTCAACTCCATTGGCATTGATCTTTCGTTCAAAACCAACACCTTGGTTCTTCCGGTGCCTTCCTTGCTTGCGTACAATCTCCTCAAATTGCTTACTCCCGGCAAGACTCTTGTAGACACCTTTCTCTATAATTCCTTTCAATAGCATATTTTCTTGCTCAAGTGTAACTTGGCTAAGAGAATCATTAGTGAAATCAATAGAACTACTAGAAGCAACAACATTGGATTTAGCATTGTTATTGTTACTACTAGAGGTAGAACCATTTTTACCATTGTTGCTAGTTTGCTTAGGTTTAACTTGTGGCATAAAGGTAGACAAGATTAAACGTTTGGCAAGATATGAAGAACTCTTCTTTCGAAGATCGTCATTGATAGCTTTAAGAAACTCATGCTCTTGCTCTAAATTTAGCTTCTCGAAGCGTAGCTTCTCATGAGTTCTTAGAAGTTCTGTATGATCCTCTTGAGTTGTTTCATGAGCTAACTTAAGAGCATTTAGTTCTTTAGTTAGACGCTCAATCTCCTTCATAGCATTGTCACTCGTTTCCTCTTGACTATCATGATTACTAGCATTTTCATTATAGCTCACATCACTAGCCCTATCAACAAGTAAATCATCATCACCAAGCAAATCATCTTCATCACTATTGAAATCAAGATACTCAGGGTGTGATACCTTGGGGCCTTTTGCCATGAAGCATCTTCCAATTCCTTCATTGGGTGAGTCAAATAAATCATAGGAGTTGGATGACACAAGAGCAAGTCCGGCAACACCTTCATCTTGACTATAGTCGGAGTTGGAGTGATAACTTCTCTCGGAGTGGTTGTCAGAGTCGGAGCCGGAAACCCATTCACCAACATGAGCTTGATGTCTTCTTCTTGTGTAGCTCTTGGATGACTTGTCCTTACTCTCCGAATCCTTGCTTCTTCGAGAGTGTCTTCGTTCATAACGATCATCTCTACTCCTTCTCTCCTTATGAGGTGATTCATCTCTTCTATGTCTTCCTATTGGTGATTCGTCTCTTTTCTTGTAGGGAGCCGTACACTCATTGGAGTAGTGTCCGGGCTTCCCACAATTGTAGCAATTGCGGTCACGACTTGATGATCTTCTCTCATAGTGTCTTGAGCTAGAGCTTGTTTCTTTCCCTTTGTTCTTGTAGAACTTGTTGAATCTTTTCACCATTAGGCTTATCTCTTCATTTGATACTAGCTTGTCACTTGAAGTTGTTGGAGCATCGGTTGAGGCTTTGTAAGCACCACTTGATTTGTTATGTAGCTCCTCTTTGTCCTTGAGTGACATTTCATGAGCAACAATCCTTCCAATGACTTCCGTGGGCTTGAGATCTTTGTAATTTGGCATCATTTGGATCAATGTGCAGACGGTATAATATTTTCCATCCAAAGCTCTAAGTATCTTCTTGATGATGAATTTGTCGGTCATCTCTTCACTTCCTAAGCCGGCAATCTCATTTGTGATGAGAGCAAGCCTAGAGTACATCTTAGAGACTACTTCACCATCCTTCATCTTGAACTTGTCAAGTTGACTTTGAAGCACATCCAACTTAGATTCCTTGACGGACTCGGTACCCTCATGCATATCAACCAAAGTATCCCAAATTTCCTTTGCATTCTCGAGGCGGCTGATTTTGTTGAATTCTTCGGGACATAGACCGTTGAATAGAATATCACAAGCTTGAGCATTGTATTGCAACATCTTCAATTCTTCCGGGGTTGCTTCACGATCCGGTTCCTTGCCATCCTCAAAGAAGTCACCTTGCAAGCCAACACGAACAACAGCCCAAACGGCAGGGTTATGACCAAGAATATGCATTTTCATCTTATGTTTCCAACTAGCAAAGTTTGTACCATCAAAATATGGACCTCTACGGTGATAGTAACCCTCACTAGACGCCATACTCTCCTAGGTTGTGAAACCAAGGCTATGATCACCAAAGCAATAGAAATCAAGGCTTAAGGAGACCAACGCTCTGATACCACTTGTAGGATCGAAAGTATGCCTAGAGGGGGGGTGATTAGACTACTTGACCAAATAAAACCTAACCTTTTCCCAGATTTTAATTGTGGGCAGATTTTAGCAATAGTACATGTCAAGCATCACCCTACACATGCAATTCTAAGAGTATAGCAGCGGAAAGTAGATAATTGCATATGTAAGTAAAGGAGGGGATCGGAGATTTCAAACGCAATGAAGACACGGTGGTTTTTGGCGTGGTTCCGATAGGTGGTGCTATCGTACATCCACGTTTATGGAGACTTCAACCCACGAAGGGTAACGGCTGCGCGAGTCCACGGAGGGCTCCACCCACGAAGGGTCCACGAAGAAGCAACTTTGTCTATTCCACCATGGCTTACGTCCACGAAGGACTAGCCTCACTCGGGGTAGATCTTCACGAAGTAGGCGATCTCCTTGCCCTTACAAACTCTTGGTTCAACTCCACATCATGTTGGAGGCTCCCAAGTGACACCTAACCAATCTAGGAGACACCACTCTCCAAAAGGTAATAGACGATGTGTTGTTGATGAACTCCTTGCTCTTGTGCTTCAAATGATAGTCTTCCCAGCACTCAAACAACTCCTCACAGATTTGGCTATGGTGGAAGAAGGATTTGAGTGGAAAGCAACTTGGGATAGGCTAGAGATCAAGGTTCAAATGGTAGGAATGGAATATCTTGATCTCAACACATGAGTAGGTGGTTCTCTCTCAGAAAATGTATGGTGGAAGTGTAGGCACGTTCTGATGGCTCTCCTTGCAGAGAATGAGGTGGTGGAGGGGTATATATAGCCTCCACACAAAATCCAACCGTTACACACTTTTGACCCAACTCGGTGGCACCAAAACGATCATCTCGGTAGCACCGAACTGTGTAAAAGATATGAACTTTAGGAATCTCGGTGGGACCGATACGAACAACTCGGATGGACCGAAGTGCAATGGCTAGGGCAATACTCATCTCGGTGGCACCGATTGCATCAACTCGGTAGGATCAAAGTGAAGCAATAAGGCAACAGAGAGTTGGCAAGCCATCTCGGTGAGACCGAAGTAAGTGCAAACGATTACAGAGAGTTGGCAAGGCCATCTCGGTGAGACCGAGATCCATTTCGGTGGATCCGATTTGTTAGGGTTTTGGCAGTGGCTAAGTCTTGGATGAACTCGGTGGGGCCGGATAGAGAATTTCGGTGGGGCCGAGTTGGAATGTAGGTTTTGGACATATATGGGTAAAGAGAGTGGTTGAGGGTTTAGGAGTACTGTCACTAAGCACTTGAGCAAAAAGATCATTAAGCAACACCTCATCCCCTTTTAATAGTATTGGCTTTCCTATGGACTCAATGTGATCTTGGATCACTAAACCAAAAATGTAGAGTCTTGAGCTTTTGCCAATCCTTGTCCTTAGCATTTTGAGGGGTCCACATCTCTAGTCCATGCCATGCCAATCATTGAACATTCTGAAATCTTTAACTTGAATGGACATTAGTTCAATGAGATATATGTTGTTATGAATTACCAAAACCACAAAGGGAGCAAATGTGCTTTCACGGAGCTTTGCCACTAGCTAGCTGAGCAAATAGATGAGATCGCTGCAAGACATTGACATCATTGAGAGACCCCGGCAAACCAAAGAAACAATGCCAAATCCATAAATCACATGAAGCCACGGCTTCAAGCACAATGGCGGGTTTATGTTTGTGGCCGGTGTATTACGCGGCCCAAGCCACCGGGCAGTTCTTCCACCTCCAATGCATGCAATCAATACTACCTAGCATGCCCGACCATCCCCTTTCTTCGTTCATCACCATGAGCTTCTTTGCGTCTTCCTCGTTTGGAGCTCGAAGATACCCGGGCAAAAAACCCGGATCATTGTCTTCGCAAAGACCCGCACGCATTTTATGGTTGTATTTCTCCAATGCGAAGATATGCATCGGCGTAGTCGGTCGGAACACCATATGCAATCACTCGCATCGTCGCCAATATTTTTTAATATGCACTAAACCCAAGCAAACCGGCGGCATTCCTACGCCGAGTGAAAAAATGGCAATTTTGCTCGCAAGCTTCAACGATGCGCACGAAAAGAGGCCTATGCATTCGCTATAGCCTACGAAATAGTTGAGCCGGATATGTCGACACCTCAGCAAAGCAGTCCTTCATGAGCATCTTGTCGCCAAGAGCTCGATTGCGGGGAATGCATAGCCGGCCAACCGTGGATCCACGGCGTTTTTCTTCGGGCCCTTCTCAAATTTGTCCACGAGATGCAACAACACTAGGTTGTCGACGTTGTCGTCTAGGATCATCTCTTCTATGTCCGAATCATCCGACGAAGATGAAGACGACGACGACGAACTCCAATCCATCTAAAAAATGCACGCCCGTGAATTTCTCCCGAATCTCACCGGTCGAAATTGAATCAAAATAATCGGCGGGCATTGAACATACCTTCCCCTGAAGCAAAGCCGGCTAACCCTTTCTTCTCCCTCACCGGCCGAAGCAAAATCGGCCGCCCCTTTCTTCTCCCGCCACGGGCAAAGCAAAGCCCGCCAAAATCCCTTCCTCCGGCGCGCGCGGGCGACCCCTGGCCGATTCCGAGGCTCACCGGCGCTAGAACCAACCAGATCCGCCGGCTATAAAGCTGCGCACCAAGCTCCGGGACGGATCCATGGTGCCGACGGCGACCGCGTGCCCATGGAGACAAATGGGCATCCCCCTCCCCTCCCCCCCGCCCCCAAATTTGGTGGAATAGATGGAGCGTGGGGCGGCGGGGCTAATGGACGGTGTGGGGCAGCCGGGGGCAGCAAGAAACGGCGGTGAGGTGCGGCGGCGGCGGCAGGGAGTGGCGTGGGAACGGAAGCGGGCGGAAATGGAGTTCGCGCCAAGGAAAGGGTATCCGGCAAAAAGAGGTTCGGCTCCCATAGATATGGCGAAAACTACCCGGACTATGCAGGATCTCGCAAAAATATTTATGGGGCGGGCGATTTTGCGGGATCTGTTCGGCGCTACAAAATCGCTCACATCCCATAAACCGGCGGTTATTATTCAGGATGGTCTGTTTTACGGGATCTGCTAGAGATGCTCTAATCCGTACTATTAAAGGGGAGTTTGTACATTCGCTTTCTCACCTCCAGGTTAGCCTCCCTCGCACGATCTCCTTCCCACCTCCTTCGTTTCCGATTTTTTCCTCCCCGCGGTTTATTTTGTTTTGTGCACCTCCTTCTCCCTGCACGAAGCGTTTTCCTCATTCTACCCCCTCTCACGAGTGAGAGACACATCTAGGAACTAGGGTTTGCCCGCCACCACCCCCTCACCTTCGACTGCCCCCCATGTTCCCTCACCTTGCAAACTACAGGCCCCATCTCCCCCCTACGAGTCTCCGTCGAGCCCTCCTTCCTCACCATCTTCCATCGCTGGCTCGTTCGCATGCTGAGCAGAGCTTTGATCTCTCGGAGGAACATCAGCTCTGTACTCTCGCCTTGCATGACTGGCCTATTCTCTTCCCCAAAGACAGGAGAGTCGCCAATCCAAGGTGGGTGCAACATTGAGACATGGAACGGCGGCGGTCCCTAACCCCTCCCCTAGGTGCAGCGTCTATTGGAAATATGCCCTAGAGGCAATAATATTATATTATTATATTTCCATGTTCATAATTAAGAGTTTATATTCTATGCTATAACTGCTATGATCCTGGAATATGCGATTCAGTGGAAAACTCATATAAACGTGTGGAATGATGAACGGCAAAATAAGATTCCTAGTCTCGCCTCTAAGACTAGCTCAAGTGTTGTTGGTGATCATGTTTTCCGGATCTTAGGATATCATTAAGTGTAACGATAGTCCTAAAACAACTTTGAGAGTATGACATTAGAAGAATGATCATATTGAATCGACCCAAACTTGTTTGTTATACTTTGAGATAATATCGTATGAAATCAATTGTTATAACACGGAGTGTTAACGTGTGTTTTAGTTCCTTAGACCATGAGAGTATCGTAGTCACTTCCTACCGTACGATGAACTTTGGGGTTGCTCAAACGTCATCTGTAACTAGGTGATCATAACAACAACTTACAGGTTCATCAGAAAGTTTGACAAGGGACTAGATAGCTCGAGAGTGGAATTTGCTCCTCCGACGATGGAGAGATATTCTTAGGGCCCTCTTGTTGGGGATATTTCCCGACGCGTAGACCCGGTATAAAGATGACCCGGCCATAGAGCAGAACGGCTCTGCGGGGCATCTCACTGCTGGGCCTTGGAGATATCAGGCGGGCCAGCTTAACAGGAGGCCCGGTGAGAAGAGGCGGCTCGGTGTACGGGCCGGCTTAAGAAGAAAGATAAGACAAGGAAGATTATCTTGGAGAATAAGTAGAATAATAGTAGGATATGGGTTAAGCCTACAACCCGGACTCTCATGTAAACCTAGGGCTCAACCTATATATAAAGGGGGGCGCCTACGGTAGGAAGACTATGTTGCAATCCCTCGAAAGCTAGGTTAGCAAGTTTGCACCCTTGTAATCGAGATCCAAAGCAATACAATCAAGCAGGATGTAGGCTTTTACTTCCATCGTGAGGGGCCGAACCTGGGTAATCTCGTGTCTTCTCGTTCCCGATCAACCCTGCTAAGCTTCCACCTTTGTGCAATGGCTTCATCCCTAAGTCCTTTCACAAGGGCATCTGCCGTGTCAAAACCACGACAGTTGGCGCCCACCGTGGGGCCTATGCACGGTGGAGTTTAGTTCTTAGCGGGAGCTCTCCCAAGGTTCGGGAAGTACGCGGTTGGCTTGATGACGAAGAGCTGCCGCAGGAAGCTCTACATCGACGATTCGTACTGGGGCCCCGACGCCGACTCAATCGAGTACGGATACCGGGTCCTCTTTGGCAAGATCCACACCTTCATCGGTGTTGTTAGAGAGTTGGCTGCCGGCTTGGAGGCTGTCACCGGCGTTGAGTCAGCTCGCCGCGCTGGTCCAAGCCATGCAAGACCCGGCCCGCTACAAGCCGGCCGAAAGTATGTCTTCGTAGGGTTCACCCAAGGGGTGGCCTTGTCGAAGAACTCCCTGTCTAGAGACGATACGCTTGTTCAATCTGATGGCGAATCCTCGATGGGAGAAACCGAGTCGATCTGTCCCCTGTACGATGGAAGGCTGGGGTATACTGATGAAGTCTTTCCAGAGGCCCTTGAGCCGTCTCGCTTTGCAGCGGTCTACATGGCGGGTAGACAAGATCCTGCCCTCGATCCGGTCGATCCAGCGACTGGGCAGAACCTCACCCTAGCCGGCTCAGGGGGAGCCGGTGCGGCTACTGCCGGCTCTCAGAAAATCGGGGCACAGGTGCTTACGGACTTGATGAATACTCTGACATCCCTTTTGGCCGATCCGGTTACTGTGGAGAACGCAGCTGCGCGCAACACGGACATCACGAAGTGTCGCGAGCAGATGGCCAAGATCCAAGAGGATATCAATGCCGAAAACACCCGCATGGCAGAGGCGCAAGCCCGGCTTGCCGAGGAGAGACAGCGTCTGGATGAAGAGGCTCATTATCTAAGCCGCCGGCAGGCCGAGTCAGAGCTCGTCCACCGAAGGCGTCATCAAAGTCGGCTTCCGGCTAATATTGAGCCAACTCAACTGTTTACCATGCCGGCCGATCCGCCGGCTCCGGCAAACCTGGGGGCTGGAGTTGTGCCCCCGGGAGGACCGCTTTTGCAGCAGCCAGCTCAGCGGAGGGAGCCGGCACAACATCATACACCAGATCAGCAACAGCAGCTACCGTCTCGTTGGTTCCAGACCCCAATTGGACACTATTCCAACCCGGTCGACAACGTGCTGGCGGCAACTCACAATTTGGCGGCAATCCCAATTGAGGGAGACGGTCCGGCTTAGGTCGAGGCCAGGAACGCCATCGCGATGCTTAAAACGGCAATGGTGTAGCAAGCCAACTATTCTCATATCCAGCACCGGCTCCACTCAACCCCTCACCAGAGCCGCACCAGGAGCCAACGCCCTGAGTCGCCAGCAGTTTCCAGCAGCGCGCACCGCAAAAGGGTCGTGCAGCCACTGGCAAATCAGCACCAACCCAGGATTCCGAATGCGCAGGATATTGTGGACACCGCTCAGGCTCTACGAGCGTTGGAAGAGGAGAACACGCGTGCGGTGTATAACTAGCCTGCAGCACACGACCCGTCCACCGCAACCCAGACAGCCGGCCGGCCTGGGGGCCTATCAAGCCGCATGATCGGGACTCCTTGTCTAGTCCCGGCACTGCGAGATGCACGCATACCCCCAGATTTCAAAGGTCCTCGCAAGGTTCCTAATTATACAGCGAATCTGGAGCCGACCGAGTGGATCGAGAGTTACGAGCTGGCAATGGACCTGTTGGGAGCAAGTGAGTCAGTGTGTGCACATTATCTGCCTCTCATGTTGGAAGGTCCCGCACGCACTTGGTTGAAAAACCTGCCGGTGAATTCTATCAACACATGGCAGGAACTGAAGGAGCGCTTCATCAAGAATTTCCAGGGAACCTGCAAAAGGCCAACCACAATTGTTGATCTCGAACATTGTGTTCGGCGTGAGGATGAGTCGGCGCATCATTGGGCTTGCTGGGTTGCAGAAGTTATACACAGTTCAGATAGCATCTCGGCTGCACAGGCAGTGCTCGTTCTGGAATGAACATGCAAGTTTCAGCCCCTGGTCCAGAAATTAGGGCGACTCAAGAGAAAGGCCCAAGACATGGGCGATCTCATGGATGTTTTAAGCCGGTATGCTGAATCCGATAATACAAATGATCCCCCATCTGATGAGGAAAAATCTGGTAAGGGCAAGAAAAACGGTGGCAAGGGTCACCAGCAGAACAATGGCAATGGACAGAACAACAACGGCGGTAAACGCAAAGGTTATGAGGGTGGCTCCGACCTGGTGGCAAATACAAAGACGGGTAGCAAAAATCAGCGTCAGAACAATGGTTCTAGGAGGCAGTCTTCTGGTAATCGCCCTCTCAGCTTTGAGGAGGCTCTCAAAGGTCCATGTCCAAAGCACAGTTTCAATGGAAAGCCGTCTAGCCACTCCTGGGAAAACTGCTACATCATGCAAGAGTTCTCCAAATGGATCTTTGAGAATCACCACAATGGCGGTGGCAACGGCGGACAACCCGGCAATCAGGGACCCGGCTTCCAGGGAGCCGGCTCACACGAGCCCTTTGCAGGCCCCGGGTTCCAAGGGAACAACGGGTAGAATGCCGGGTTTCAGGGGGCTGGCAATACTGGAGGCAGCAATCAGCGGAACAACCAAGGAAATCAGCATCAAGCCGGCCAGTCAGGATTTCAGAGTAACCTGAAGCAGTTGAATAGTGGGCAGTATCATGTTTTCACCACTAGTACCTGCAAACATGATAGGAAGGGGCAGCGGCGAGCCGCCAACTTGGTTGAGCCGGCAGCCCCGTACTATCTCAACTGGTTAGAGCAACCGGTCACTTGGAGCCAAGCGGATCATCCAGTACTCCTTGATCACCCCGGTCATTTAGCTCTGGTGGTGGCACCTGATAACCCACAAGTATAGGGGATCAATTGTAGCTTTTTCGATAAATAAGAGTGTCGAACCCAACGAGGAGCTAAAGGTAGAATTAATATTCCCTTCAAGTTCTATCGACCACCGATACAACTCTACGCACACTTAACGCTTGCTTTACCTAGAACAAGTATGAAACTAGAAGTACTTTGTAGGTGTAATGCTAGAACTACTTTGCAAGAATAAAACTAGGAGTACTAAGCGGTAATAAAACTAGGAATAATTTGCAAGATAATAAAATTTAGTTGTTTAGTAGAAAGCTTTTGTAGAACAAGAAAAGGATTTGTCCCTAGGCAATTGATAACTAGACCGGTAATCATTATTGCAATTTTATATGAGGGAGAGGCATGAGCTAACATACTTTCCGTACTTGGATCATATCCACTTATGATTGGAACTCTAGCAAGCATCCGCAACTACCAAAGATCATTAAGGTAAAACCCAACCATAGCATTAAGTAACAAGTCCTCTTTACTCCCATACGCAACAACCCCCTTACTCGGGTGTAAGCTTCTGTCACTCTAGCCGCCCACTATAAGAGAATTATGAACATATTGCAAACCCTACAGCAGTAATCCCACACGCTTGCGCGACACGGAGGGCACCATATGACAGCACCAAAATAAAACATACAACTCAAACCAATCACGATCATCAATCAACCCATAGGACAAAAAGAATCTACTCAAACATCATAGGATTGCCACATATCATTGGATAATAATATATAGCGTTAAGCACCATGTTCAAGTAGAGAATTACAGTGGGAATAGATAGGTTACACCGCTGCATAGAGGTGGGGAGAGTTGGTGTTGACGGCGGCGAAGTTGTTGGTGTAGATCGCCGTCACGATGGTTGCCCCAACGGCGTTCCGGTGCCACCGGGAGAGAGGGGAAGAGAGCCTCCCCTCCTTCTTCTTCTTGCTTGGTCTCCCCCATAGATGGGAGGAGAGTTCCCCCTCTAGTCCATGTCCGCCATGGCTCCCGGAGGGGAGGAGCCCCTCCGAGATTGGATCTCTCTCTCTGTTTCTCTTCTGTTTCGCGTCCCCCTTTTCTGGCCTTTCACCGTTTCTTAAATATCCGGAGATCCGTAACTCCGATTGCGCTGAAATTTTAACACGATTTTTTTATCAATATAAGCTTCCTTGCGGCCGAAGAAGAGCCCCAACCGACTTACGGTGTGCCCATGAGGCACCACCACGCGGCCAGGGGGCCGCGCCAAGGTGGCTTGTGGAGGCTGTGGGCCTCCGTTTGCGTTGATTCCACCTCCCAAAAATCACATATATTCCAAAATAATTCTTCGTAAAATTTTATTGCATTTGGACTTCGTTTGATGTGGATTTTCTGTGAAACAAAAAACAAGCAGAAACCAGGAACTGGCACTAGGCACTGGATCAATATGTTAGTCCCAAAAATAATATAAAATGTTGCCAAAAATATGTGAAAGTTGTAGAATATTGGCATGAAACAATCAAAAATTATAGATACGATGGAGACGTATCAGCATCCCCAAGCTTAATTCCTACTCGTCCTCGAGTAGGTAAATGATAAAAAGATAATTTTTGATGTGGAATGCTACCTAGCATAATCTTGATCATATAATTTAATCATGGCATGAATATTAAGACACGAGTGATTTTAAGCAATAGTCTATAATTTGATATAAAGACATCAATACTCAGGCATCCTAACAAACAATCATGTCTTTCAAAATATCAATGCTAAAGAATGTTATCCCTACAAAATCATATAGCCTTGTCATGCTCCATCTTCTTAACACAAAATATAAATCATGTACAACCCCGATGTCAGCCGAGCAATTGGTTCATACTTTTTAATGCGCTTCAGCTTTTTCAACTCCCACGCAATACATGAGCGCAAGCCATGGATATAGCACTATGGGTGGAATAGAATACGGTGGTAGAGATTAATATGGAGAAGACAAAAAGGAAGAAAGTCTCACATCGACGTGGCTCATCAACAGGCTATGGAGATGCCCATCAATTGATATCAATGCGAGGAGTAGGGATTGCCATGCAACGGATGCACTAAGAGCTATAAGTGTATGAAAGCTCAACATGAAACTAAGTGGGTGTGCATCCAACTTTATTGCTCGAAGACCTCGGGCATTTGAGGAAACCCATCATCGGAATATACAAGCCAAGTTCTATAATGAAAAATTCCCACTAGTATATGAAAGTGACAACATAGGAGACTCTCTATATGAAAAAACATGGTGCTACTTTGAAGCACAAGTGTGGAAAGGATAGTAACATTGCTCCTTCTCTCTTTTTCTCTCATTTTCATTTTTTTTCTTTTTTCTTTTTCTTCTTCTTTTTTTCTGTTTTTTTGTTGGGCTCTTTTTGGCCTCTTTTTTATTTTGTCCGGAGTCTCATCCCGACTTGTGGGGGAATCATAGTCTCCATCATCCTTTCCTCACTGGGACAATGCTCTAATAATGATGATCATCACACTTTTATTTACTTACAACTCAATATTACAACTCGATAAAAACTATACAAGATGACTCTATATGAATGCCTCTGGCAGTGTACCAGGATGTGCAATGATCTAGCGTAGCAAAGATATAAAAAAACGGACAAGCCATGAAAATATCATGCTAGCTATCTTACGATCATGCAAAGCAATATGACAATGAATGCTCAAGTCATGTATATGATGATGATGGAAGTTGCATGGCAATATATCTCAGAGTGGCTATGGAAATGCCATGATAGGTAGGTATGGTGGCTGTTTTGAGGAAGATATAAGGAGGCTTATGTGTGATAAAGCGTATCATATCATGGGGTTTGGATGCACCGGCAAAGTTTGCACCAACTCTCGAGGTGAGAAAGTGCAATGCACGGTACCGAAGAGGCTAGCAAATTGCGGAAGGGTGAGAGTGCATATAATCCATGGACTCACATTAGTCATAAAGAACTCACATATTTATTGCGAAATTTTATTAGCCCTTGAAGCAAAGTACTACTACGCATGCCCCTAGGGGGGAGGTTGGTAGGAGTTAACCATCGCGTGCCCCCGACCTCCACGCAAAGGAAGACACTCAATAATAAATCATGCTCCAACTACTTAGCATAACTAAAGACTATACGTGCATGCTTCGGGAATCACAAACCTTAACACCAATATTCTTACTAAACCACAATTATTCACTAGTACCTCCCACATATTACCATCTTAATATCGCAAAACTATTGCAAGGAATCAAACTTATCATATTCAGTGATCTACAAGTTTTATGTAGGATTTTATGACTAACCATGTGAATGACCATCCCTGTTGACTCTCTAAATAGATATAAGTGAAGCACGAGAGTTTAATTCCTTCTACAAAATACCACACTCTAATAAATATAAGTGAAGCAAAAGAGCATTCTACAAATAACGGTTTTCCAAGTGTAGAGAAACAGGCATCCAAACTTCAAATGATATAAGTGAAGCACATGAAGCATTCTATAAAGCCATACTCAAAAGATATAAGTGAAGTGCATGAAGCATTCTATAAATCAACCAAGGACTATATCATACCAGCATGGTGCATTATTAAAATAAAAATAAAAAGCACATGACGCTCCAAGAATTTACGCATATCATGTGAACAAAACAAAAACCGAAACATACCGATACTTGTTGAAGAAAGATGGGATGCCTTCCGGGGCATCCCCAAGCTTAGACTCTTGAGTCTCCTTGAATATTTACTTGGGGTGTCTTGGGTATCCCCAAGCTTGAACTCTTGCCTCTCCTTATTCTCCTCATATCGATACCACCTCGATCTTCGAACACTTCATCAACACAAAACTTAACCGAACTTCTTATTAGCGGGGTTAGTACATATAACATCAAATCCCATCATGTCCTGCCGTAACATTATTGTATAATTATAATCAAACATTACCCACTGTATGCTATCACAATTCTATGGCTCCCAAGTCAACGGGGCTCAACAAGATTTCAAACATACGCAAATAACGAAACTATAACAGCAATATGTGAAAACAGGACAGTCTATAAAGATGCAGATGGTACATATACTTATGTAACTCAAAAAATTCTGAAAAATTAGGAAACATAAACAATTTGTATAGCAGTACTGTGTAAAATTTTCAGAATTTTTGCACGTTCCAGTAAAAAATATAAATTCACGTACTACAGCAAAAGTTTCTGTTTTTGCACCGCACATACCAAACAAACAATTTAAACATCCTAAAGGTAAATCTTGGCACATTATTTTTATAATACAATGGGTTTGTACAAGGGGATAATTATTTTTGTTGAAAAGTTTCTGTAATTCAAGATTCACAAAGTTTCCATGGGCATGAACAAAGTTCAAGGCATGCTCCCGCTTCCACGGTGCTTGTCTTTCTCACTTTCACTTTTCTTTTTGTAAAGTTTTAAGTTCCCCTCTATATTTTTTTGTTTTTAAACTTTTTAAAAGCACACAACAGAAATAAAATGACTCTCTAAAACTTTCGGGTTGTCTCCCAGGCAGCGCTTTCCTTAAAGCCATTAAGCTAGGCATAAAGTGCTCAACTAATCGATCCACCAGGATCCCAAGGTATATCAAAGCCAATTTTAATTAACAATGATTTGTAATTTAGTAGTGAGCACAAAGCAACATATATCATGCAATGACGAAGTCTAACTCTCTTCCTATGCATCGGCATGTCATAAAAGAACAATTCATGCACACATAATAAAGGCCGATACATAGCATAAACAGTTTCTTGCAATTTTATCGTACCGGAAACATAGAGAGGCAGAGATGTAGTTCCTCTCTCATAATAATTGCAAGTAGGAGCAGCAAGCACATGCATATTATATCCATCAAAATCATCATGTGCAACGGTAAAACGCAACCCATCAACATAATCCTTAATAAGTGCAAACTTCTCCGATATAGTGTAGTTGGGAGAATTCAAAAAGATAATAGGACTATCATGTGTGGGTGCAATAGCAACAATTTCATGTTTAACATAAGGAACTATAGCAAGTTCATCTCCAAAAGCATCATTCAAATTGGCATCAAGGCCACAAGCATAGCAAGCATCAATTTCATCAAAAAGGGATATTTCAAACGAATCAAAGGGATCATAGCAATTATCATAGCGTTCATCCTTCGGTAAGCACGAAGGGAAGTTAAACAATGTATGAGTTAAAGAGTTACTCTCATTAGAAGGTGGGCACGGGTAGCTAATCCGCTCTTCCTCCTTTTGTTCTTTGCTCTCCTCGTCATCTTTTTCATCTAATGAGCTCACAGTGTCATCAATTTCTTCTTCCATAGGAGCCTGCAAAATATTAGTCTCTTCTTGGACAGCGGAGACTTTCTCAATAAATTCATCAATATAGGCATTATTTTCATAATTCTCATAGCAATATTTAAGTATAGCAAAATTTTCAGATCGGTAAACAGCATCATCATAATTTTCATACTTTTCAAACAAAGATTCAATTTCATAAGCACCCTTAAAAGCAACAAATTCTTCTATTTGTTCCACATCATAGTAATCATATACACCATTAGCATAAGAAGCCAAGGTTTCATTATCATTAAATTTACATGAAAAGGGAAGGTGTGGAGCCTTCATCTTAGAGCAACAAGTATAATCATATCTTAAGCATAAATTCTGAGCATACCAATGCAAATAATCAATTTGATCCCATAAGAGTTTCCCTTTTTGAGACAAGCGATAATCCCTAAAGTATTCCCGTTGATCCAAAGTATATCCCATTATCAAGTTGAATTGAGATTTATCAGGATTATCAAAGTAGTATTTAATGTTTTTCACATAACCAACATCGAGGGTTTTAGGAGGTTCCCCATCTCCATGAGTAGCAAGTACAACTGATTTTTTTGGTGTTTCGTGTTCCATATCCATAACTAAAGATATAAAACAACTTAGAACAGAAAATAAAATCTACTTAGTGATAAATCAAACAAGCACACACGAGAATATCAACCCCACGCTATTGCTCCCCGGCAACGACGCCAAAAAAAGGTCTTGATAACCCACAAGTATAGGGGATCAATTATAGCTTTTTTCAATAAATAAGAGTGTCGAACCCAACGAGGAGCTAAAGGTAGAATTAATATTCCCTTCAAGTTCTATCGACCACCGATACAACTCTACGCACACTTAACGCTTGCTTTACCTAGAACAAGTATGAAACTAGAAGTACTTTGTAGGTGTAATGCTAGAACTACTTTGCAAGAATAAAACTAGGAGTACTAAGCGGTAATAAAACTAGGAATAATTTCCAAGATAATAAAATTTAGTTGTGTAGTAGAAAGCTTTCGTAGAACAAGAAAAGGATTTGTCCCTAGGCAATTGATAACTAGACCGGTAATCATTATTGCAATTTTATATGAGGGAGAGGCATGAGCTAACATACTTTCCGTACTTGGATCATATGCACTTATGATTGGAACTCTAGCAAGCATCCGCAACTACCAAAGATCATTAAGGTAAAACCCAACCATAGCATTAAGTAACAAGTCCTCTTTACTCCCATACGCAACAACCCCCTTACTCGGGTGTAAGCTTCTGTCACTCTAGCCGCCCACTATAAGAGAATTATGAACGTATTGCAAACCCTACAGCGGTAATCCCACATGCTTACGCGACACGAAGGGCACCATAGGACAGCACCAAAATAAAACATACAACTCAAACCAATCACGATCATCAATCAACCCATAGGACAAACAGAATCTATTCAAACATCACAGGATTGCCACATATCATTGGATAATAATATATAGCGTTAAGCACCATGTTCAAGTAGAGAATTACAGCGGGAATAGAGAGGTTACACCGCTGAATAGAGGTGGGGAGAGTTGGTATTGACGGCGGTGAAGTTGTTGGTGTAGATCGCCGTCACGATGGTTGCCCCGGCGGCGTTCTGGCGCCACCGGGAGAGAGGGGGAGAGAGCCCCCCTTCCTTCTTCTTCTTGCTTGGTCTCCCCCATAGATGGGAGGAGACTTCCCCCTCTGGTCCATGGCCGCCATGGCTCCCGGAGGGGAGGAGCCCCTCCGAGATTGGATCTCTCTCTCTCTCTCTCTCTCTGTTTCTCTTCTGTTTCGCGTCCCCCTTTTCTGGCCTTTCACCGTTTCTTAAATATCCGGAGATCTGTAACTCCGATTGCGCTGAAATTTTTACACGATTTTTTTCTCGATATAAGCTTCCTTGCGGCCAAAGAAGATCCCCAACCGACTTACGATGTGCCCACAAGGCACCACCACGCAGCCAGGGGGGCCACGCCAAGGTGGCTTGTGGAGGCTGTGGGCCTCTGTTTGCGTTGATTCCACCTCCCAAAAATCACATATATTCCAAAATAATTCTCCATAAAATTTTATTGCATTTGGACTTCGTTTGATATGGATTTTCTGTGAAACAAAAAACAAGCAGAAAACAGGAACTGGCACTGGGTACTGGATCAATATGTTAGTCCCAAAAATAATATAAAATGTTGCCAAACATATGTGAAAGTTATAGAATATTGGCATGAAACAATCGAAAATTATAGATACGACGGAGACGTATAGCACCCCAAGTCAGGGGTTATACATTGACCAAGGTGCTCATGGATGGAGGCAGCAGCATCAACATACTGTATTATGATACTTTTAGGCGGATGAATCTGTCTGATAAGTAGTTGACTCCATCTTCTACAGTTTTTCATGGCATAGTCCCCGGCAAATCAGCTTATCCCGTGGGATGAATATCCCTAGAAGTGGCCTTTGACTCAGAAGATAATTATCGTTCTGAATTCCTGTCTTTTGAGGTGGTCAAACTCAAAAGTCCATACCACGCTCTGTTCGGTACGCTGGCTTTTGCGCGGTTCATGGCGCGGCCGTGCTACGTTTATTTGAAGTTAAAAATGCCAGGGCCGAAGGGAACCATCACAGTTGAAGGCAATTGGAAGCTTGCGCTCGAGTGTGAGGAAGGAGATGCAGATGCTGAGTCGGCGTGCGCGGCAGAAGAACTAAAGTATTACACGGACAATGTTGACCCGGCTGACAGGACTTCTCTGAAGAAGCCAACGACAGAGTCTGATCCTCTGCTTAAATTCAATTCGGCCAGAGACACCAAGCAAGTTGACTTCACCCGAGCAGTTCACCGTTAGGGCAAATATGGATCCTAAATAGGAAAGCGCGCTCATCGAGTTCATCCGTGAGAACCGGAACATTTTTGCATGGAAACCTTCTGACATGCCAGGTGTATCGAGAGAACTCGCTGAGCACTCCCTTAATGTGGATCCCAAGTTTAAGCCAGTTCGCCAGTATCTTCGTCGTTTTAATGAAGAGAGGCGGAAAGCTATTGGTGAAGAAGTAGCCCGGCTCTTAGCGGCCGGGTTCATTGTTTAAGTCTTCCATCCCGAGTGGCTAGCCAACCCGGTGCTTGTTTTGAAGAAAAACGGGACTTGGCGGATGTGTGTTGATTACACAGACCTAAATAAGGCTTGTCCTAGTGACCCCTTTGCCTTGCCCCGTATTGACCAGATCATTGATGCTACGGCGGGTTGTGAGCGTTTATGCTTTCTGGATGCTTACTCTGGTTATCATCAGATCAAGATGAAGCAGGAGGACCAGGAAAAGACGGCTTTCATCACGCCCTTTGGAGCTTTCTGTTATACGACCATGCCGTTTGGTCTGAAGTGTGCACAGGCCACTTATCAGCATTGTGTCCAAAGTTGTTTTCACAAGCAGATTGGGTGGAACGTCCACGCATATGTTGATGACATTGTGGTTAAATCACACAAGAAAGAAACCTTATTGGAGGATCTCAAAGAAACATTTGACAATCTCCGCGTCTACCAGATGAAACTTAACCCGGAGAAGTGTGTCTTTGGTGTCCCTGCAGGAAAGCTACTGGGTTTTCTCGTTTCTGAGCGCGGCATCGAAGCCAACCCGAAAAAGATCAAGGCAATCACGACCCTGGCTAAACCGGCAAATCTTAATGCTATGCAGAAGCTGGCTGGGCGGGTTGAGGCGTTGAGCCGGTTCATAAGCTGCTTGGGGAGAAGGCAATCCCGTTGTATCAATTGCTCAGGAAACCAGATGATTTTGTTTGGAGTGATGCTGCAAATCAGGCTTTTGAGGCCCTCAAAAGTAGTTGTCTGAGCCACCCATCCTTGCTGCTCCTCATGAGAAGGAACCTATGCTGTTATATATTGCTGCTAACAACAAGGCTGTAAGCATTGCAGTTGTTGTGGAGCGCAAGGAGGGAGGCAAGGAATACCCAGTTCAGCGCCCTGTATATTATATCAGCGAAGTATTAACAGAATCCAAGCAGCGGTATCCGCATTGGCAGAAGCTGGTATATGGAGTGTTCATGGCGAGTCGTAAGCTAAAGCATTACTTCCACGAGCATCCAATCACTGTGGTCAGTTTAGCACCTCTTGGGGACATAATCCAGAACCGGGAAGCCACGGGCCGGGTTGCTAAGTGGGCCATCGAGCTTGGTCCACATCATCTCAAATATGTGCCTCGCATAGCAATCAAATCTTAGGCTTTGGTGGATTTCATCAATGATTGGACAGAGTTACAGGCTCCCGAAGAGAAGCCAGACACGACGTATTGGTCCATACATTTCAACGGCTCAAGGCAGCTCGAAGGCTCGGGGGCTAGAGTTGTGATCACTTCCCCGCGAGGAGATAAGTTCTGTTATGTTTTAACACTTATGTTCCCATGTACTAACAATGCAGCAGAATATGAGGCATTTCTTCATGGACTCCGAATGGCCAAGGAGATGAACTTGAGCCGGGTCAGGTGTTTGGGCGATTCAGATTTGGTGGCCCAATAGGTTTCTGGCACATGGGACTCCAAGGATCCCCTTATGGCGGCTTATCGGCACGCAGTCACTAATATTGCTGGACACTTCAAGGGTTATCAAGTTGATCACATCGATCGCCGGCAGAACGAGGCAGTAGATGCACTGTCTCGCTTGGGTTCTCAGCGGAAGCCGATGCCGCCCAATGTTTTTCGGGATGTCTTGTATAAACCGTCTGTCAAGTTGCCAACGGAGGAAGACTTGGCTATTCCTGACCCAGAGGTGGCTCTAGTGGCTGCTGTTCATGCTATACCTGATTGGACAATTCCTTACTTGGCTTATCTAAGCCGGGGAGAACTTCCAGCAGAAGAAATCGTTGCTCGACAGATCGTTAGACGATCCAAGTCTATGACTATCATCAATGGCGAGTTGCATCGACGAAGTGTCACTGGTGTTTTTCAGCATTGTGTTTCACCTGAGGAGGGCCATGCAATTCTCAATGAGATTCATTCTGGCGATTGTGGTCATCATGCCGGCTCAAGATCCCTTGTCGCGAAAGCCTTCCGGCACGGGTTTTACTGGCTCACAGCTCACACAGATGCAGAAAATATTGTGCGCAAGTGTGATGGCTGCCAGAAATTTGCTCGCCAGGCCCATGTGCCGGCTCAAGAATTGAGGATGATTCCAATAACTTGGCCTTTTGTAGTCTGGGGGCTTGACATGGTTGGACCCTTTAAACGCTCTAAGAACAAACATACTCACTTGTTGGTAGCTATGGACAAATTCACCAAGTGGGTGGAAGCAGAACCGGTCAGTCGTTGTGACGCTGCTACAGCCGTCAAGTTTTTGAAAAAGTTGATATATCGCTTCGGCTATCCACACAGTATCATCACAGACAATGGAACCAATCTTTCCAAAGGAGTCATGAAACAGTTCTGTCAACAGGAGCACATCCGGCTCGATTTAGCATCGGTTGCGCATCCTCAGTCTAACGGGCAGGCAGAAAGAGCTAATCGAGAATTGCTGCGCAGAATCAAACCCCGGATCATGGTGCCTTTACAACGCACGCCGGGTTGCTGGGAAGAAGAGTTACTGATACGTCTCCAACGTATCTATAATTTTTGATGTTCCATGCTATTATAGTATCAATCTTGGATGTTTTTATATGCAATTATATATCATTTTTTGGGACTAACCTATTAACCCAGTGCCCAGTGCCAGTTGCTGTTTTCTGCTTGTTTTTGGCTTTTTAGAGAAACAGTACCAAATGAAGTCCAAATGCCACGAAACTTTTTGGAGATTTTTTTCTGGACAAAAGAAACCTTGGAAGCTTCGGGAGGAGGCCAGAAGCGTCACGGAGGCTTCACAAGGCAACAGGGCGCGCCCCAGGAGGGGCGCGCCGTGTTTCCTTGTGGGGCCCACCTGACTCCGTTTGACCTAATTCCACTTCTATAAATTCAAAAATATTGGGAAACCCCCAGAGAGCCAGAAGAAATAACCTTTCCGCCGCCGCAAGCCTCTGTTCTTCCGCGATCCCATCTGGAGTCCTTTTTCGGAACTCTGCCGGAGGGGGAATCGATCACGGAGGGCTTCTACATCAACCTTGCTGCCCTTCCGATGATGTGTGAGTAGTTTACCACAGACCTACGGGTCCATAGCTAGTAGCTAGATGGCTTCTTCTCTCTCTTTGATCTTCAATACAATGTTCTCCTTGATGTTCTTGGAGTTCTATCCGATGTAATCTTCTTTTGCGGTGTGTTTGTTGGTATCCAATGAATTGTGAGTTTATGATCAGATTATTCATGAGAAATATTTGAGTCTTCTCTGAACTCTTTTATGCATGATTGTTATAGCTTTGTATTTCTCTCCGATCTATCGGTTTAGTTTGGCCTACTAGATTGATTTATCTTGCAATGGGAGAGGTGCTTTGTGATGGGTTCAATCTTGCGGTGCTCAATCCCAGTGACAGAAGGGGACATGACACGTATTTGTATTGTTGCCATTAAGGTTAAAAAGATGGGGTTTATTCATATTGCTTGAATTTTCTTCTCTACATCATGTCATCTTGCTTAAGATGTTACTCTGTTTCATACTTAATACCCTAGATGCATGCTGGATAGCGGTCGATGGGTGGAGTAATAGTAGTAGATGCAGGCAGGAGTCGGTCTACTTGTCTTGGACGTGATGCCTATATACATGATCATTGCCATGAATCCGTCATAATTATTTGCTATTCTGTCAATTGCCCAATAGTAATTTGTTTACCCACCGTATGTTTCTGCGCTCGAGAGAGAAGCCTCTAGTGAAAACTATGGCCCCGGGTCTATCTTTATCATATTAAAAACCTAAAAATATCTTGCTGTAATTTATTTACTTTTATTTTAATTAGTATTTTATTTTAGCTATTTATCTCTATAAGATTTAATCCTTGCAAGTAACCGCTAAGAGGATTGACAACCCTCTTATTTGCGTTGGGTGCAAGTGTTTGCTCTTGTGTGTGCAGGTGCGCTTAACGGAATTTTGCTTGGTTCTCCTACTGGATTGATAACCTTGGTTCTTAACATAGGGAAATACTTATCTCTACTGTACTACATCATCCTCTCCTCTTCGGGGAAATACCAACGCAGACTACAAGTGATAACCCACAAGTATAGGGGATCGCAACAGTTTTCGAGGGTAGAGTATTCAACCCAAATTTATTGATTCGACACAGGGGGAGCAAAAGAATATTTGCAAGTATTAGCAGTTGAGTTGTCAATTCAACCACACCTGGAGACTAAATATCTGCAACAGAGTGATCGGTAGCACAGTAGTATGATAGTTTGATAGCAGTAGCAATAAGAGTAACAGTAGCAGTAACGGTAGCAACAATAGTAGTAGCAATTGTAACAGCAGTAGCAACAGTAGTAATTTGCAAGCATGGTGGAAATTTCAGCTTCAGGTATCTTTCTTTTATTTGTGACAATGTCTTTCATATATTTAGCATAAGGGGCCATCTTTAAAATATCAGTCAAACGAGTACGCAAAAAGACTGGCCTAAGCATTTCAGCAAAGCATTCAAATTCTTCCTCATCCTTTTTCTTAGATGGTTTAGGGGGAAAGGGCATGGGTTTTTGAACCCATGGTTCTCTTTCTTTACCATGTTTTCTAGCAACGAAGTCTCTTTTATCATAACGTTTATTTTTAGGAGGTGGGTTATCAAGATCAACAGCAGGTTCTATTTCAACATCATTATCCGGTACTTTATCATTACCTGGTTGGGTATCCACATGAGCATCATCATTATTATTATCATCAGGTGATTGTTCATTACCAGATTGTGTTTCAACATCGGAAATAGAAACATCATTACTACCCTCTAAGGGTTTTTCTACCTCAGGTTCACTAGAAGTATGCAAAGTCCTATCATTTTTCTTTTTCTTTTTCTTTTTAGATGGACTAGGTGCATCAACATTAATTTTTTGAGAGTCTTGTTCAATTCTTTTTGGGTGACCTTCAGGATAAAGTGGCTCCTGAGTCATTCTACCTCCTCTAGTCATTACTCTAACAGCATGATCATTCATATTATTATTCATTTCATTAAGAAATTCACTCTGAGATTTAGCAACTTGTTCTAATTGAATTTGAACCATAGATGCATGTTTACTCACACATTTAACATCATTAGCAATTCTAAATAACAAGTCACTCAAGAGATCAATCATGTAGGCATTTCATTTCAATTGTTTCATAACATTTGCATTGAAGTGATCTTGCTTAATAATATAATTGTCAAATTCATACAAGCATTGACTAGGAGGTTTGTTATAAGGAATATCACTTGCATCAAATTTTATAAGAGAATTTACCTCTACTACCTGTGGCGGTGTGTCAAGACCTTGTATTTCTTCAATAGGTGGTAAATTCTTAACATCTTCAGCTTTAATACCTTTTTCCTTCATTCATTTCTTTGCTTCTTGCATATCTTCAGGACTGAGATATAAAATACCCCTCTTCTTCGGAGTGGGTTTAGGCGGTGGTTCAGGAAGTGTCCAATCATTATCATTCTTCAATATATTATTCAATAGTTCCTCAGCTTGTTCAATAGTCCGTTCCCTGAAAACACAACTCGCACAACTATCTAGGTAGTCCCTAGAAGCATCGGTTAGTCCATTATAGAAGATATCAAGTATTTCATTCTTCTTAAGAGGATGCTCAGGCAAAGCATTAAGTAATTGGAGAAGCCTCCCCCAAGATTGAGGGAGATTCTCTTCTTTAATTTGCACAAAGTTAAATATTTCCTGTAAGGCAGCTTGTTTCTTATGAGCAGGAAAATATTTTTCAGAGAAGTAATAAATCATATCCTGGGGACTACGCACACAACCAGGAGCAAGAGTATTATACCATTCCTTAGCATCACCCTTTAATGAGAAAGGAAATAACTTAAGAATATAGTAATAGCATTTTTTTTCCTCATGAGCAAATAGGGTGGCTATATCATTTAATTTAGTAAAATGTGCCACAACTGTTTCAGTTTCATAGCCATGGAAAGGATCAGATTCAACCAAAGTAATTAAATCAGGATCAACAGAGAATTCATAATCCTTATCAGTAACAAATATGGGAGAGGTAGCAAACTTAGGATCATATTTCATTCTCTCGCTCATAGATTTTTCTTTCATTTCAGCAAGCAATTTTATAACTTCATCTCTATCATTACAAGCAAGGATGGCTCTAGCCGTCTCCCTATCAAAGCAATGTTCATTAGGTGTTTCAAGTCTAGTAGGAGAGCTAGGCATAATAGGTGAATCATAATTATCAAGAGTTTCAACATTTTCAATTTCTTTAGCTTTAGCAAGTTGTTCATTAAGAAATTCACCAAGTGGCACAGCATTATCAAGCATAGTACTAGCATCATCATAAGTATCATTCATAGCAGAAGTGGTATCATCAATAACTTGCGACATATCAGAATTAATAGCATGTAGTGGTGTTGCAAGTTTACTCAAAACAGAAGGTGAATCAAGTGCAGAGCTAGATAGCAGTTCCTTACCTCCCCTCGTCTTAGAGGGAACGATCTTGGTCTTAGCGTCTTTCAGGTTCTTCATAGTGATCAACAGATATAAATCCCAAGTGACTCGACAAATAGAGCTATGCTCCCCGGCAACGGCGCCAGAAAAAGGTCTTGATAACCCACAAATATAGGGGATCGCAACAGTTTTCGAGGGTAGAGTATTCAACCCAAATTTATTGATTCGACACAAGGGGAGCCGAAGAATATTTGCAAGTATTAGAAGTTGAGTTGTTAATTCAACCACACCTGGAGACTAAATATCTGCAGCAGAGTGATCAGTAGCACAGTAGTATGATAGTTTGATAGCAGTAGCAATAAGAGTAACAGTAGCAGTAACGGCAGCATCAATAGTAGTAGCAATTGTAACAGCAGTAGCAACAGTAGTAACTTAGCAAGAACAATATGTGAAAAGCTCGTAGGCGTTGGATTATTGATTATGTTGGATAACATTCATCATGTAACAGTCATAACCTAGGGCGACACAGAACTAGCTCCAATTCATCAATGTAATGTAGGCATGTATTCCGTATATAGTCATACGTGCTTGCGATAAGAACTTGCATGACATCTTTTGTCCTACCCTCCCGTGGCAGAGGGGTCCATAAGGAAACTAAGGGATATTAAGGCCTCCTTTTAATAGAGAACCGGAACAAAGCATTAACACATAGTGAATACATGAACTCCTCAAACTACGGCAATCACCGGAAAGAATCCCAATTATTGTCACCTTGGGGTATGCGGATCATAACACGTAGCAGGTGCATACAACTTGCAAGATCGGATCAAGAACACATATATATTCATGAAAACATAAAGGGTTCAGATCTAGAATCATGGCACTCAGGCCCTAGTGACAAGCATTAAGCATAGCAAAGTCATAGCAACATCAATCCCAGAACATAGTGGATACTAGGGATCAAGCCCTAACAAAACTAACTCGATTACTTGATAAATCTCATCCAACTCATCACCGTCCAGCAAGCCTACGAAGGAATTACTCACTCCCGGCGGTGAGCATCATGAAATTGGCGATGAAGGATGGTTGATGATGACGATGCCGGAAGACCCCCCTCTCCGGAGCCCCAAACGGACTCCAGATCAGGCCCCCCGAAGAAGAACAGGAGGTGGAGGCGGCTCCGTATCATGAAACGCAATAAAACTTCCTCGCTTATTTTTTTTCTCTGGAATTGTGAATTTACAGACCAGATATTAGGGTCAGCGGAGCCACGTGGGCCCCACGAGCCACCAGGGCGCGCCTGGGGGGGGGGGGGGTGGCGCGCCCTGGTGCCTCGTGGGCACTGGGTGGCCCCCCTCCAGTGGGTATTGGTTCCAGTATTTTTTATTTATTCCATAAAAATCTCCAAAAAGTTTCATCCAATTCCAAGAACTTTTATTTCTGCACAAAAAAAACACCATGGTATTTCTGCTGAAAACAGCGTCAGTCCGGGTTAGTTCCATTCAAATCATGCAAATTACGGGCCAAAACAAGAGCAAAAGTGTTTGGAAAAGTAGATACGATGGAGACGTATCAACTCCCCCAAGCTTAACTCATTGCTTGTCCTCAAGCAATTCAGTTGACAAACTGAAAGTGATAAAGAAAAACTTTTACAAACTCTTTTGTTCTTGTATCTATATATATGCTTAAATAGTACCCAAGTTTTCAGCAATGATTATAACTAACCATGCAAATGATAACTCTTAGAAATTATATTCACTCATATCAGTGGCATAATCAACTAGCGAGCAATAATAAGACATCTCAAATGCCAACACTTTGTCAAAACGATCATGATATAATATGACAACATGGTATCTCGCTAGCCCTTTCTGAGACCGCAAAACATAAATGCAGAGCACCTCCAAAGTTCAAGCAGTGACTAAACATTGTAATTCATGGTAGGAGAGATCCAGTCATGATGCACACAACATTAACTATTCACAATGCATGAGAATGACAATAGTGCTCTCAGGACTGGTGCTTATTTGAGAAGATGATGACTCAACAATAAAAGTAAAATAACATAAAAGTAAATAGATAGGCCCTTCGCAGAGGGAAGCATGGATTTGCAGAGGTGCCAGAGCTCGAAGCTTAAATCAGAGATAAATAAAATTTGGGAGGTATGCCTTTCCTGTCAACGTCACGACCGAGAGTTTTCAATATCTTCCATGCTAAACACATTAACGGCGGTTCGCAAGCGGTAAAGTTTTTATTTATTCCATAAAAAATCTCCAAAAAGTTTCATCCAATTCCAAAAACTTTTATTTTTGCACAAAAAACAACACCATGGTAGTTCTGCTGAAAACAGCGTCAGTCCGGGTTAGTTCCATTCAAATCATGCAAATTAGGGGCCAAAACAAGAGCAAAAGTGTTAGGAAAAGTAGATACGACAAAGACGTATCAACAAGTAGCAGGAAAAATTTCTGGCGCCGTTGCCGGGGAGACATCATCAAAATTACCAAGTACCTTCGCACAAATTATCATTCACTTGCATTTACTTTATTTGCCTTTTATTTGCTTTTGCCTCTTGTTTTCATTTCCCCCACTTCTAATTTTTTTTTACAAAAACACAAAAAAAATTTATTTGCTTGTTTGCTTGCTTTGTCGCGATGTCTCAAGAAAATACAAAATTGTGTGACTTTCCAATACTAATAATAATGATTTTATTAGTACTCCTGTTGCTCCTCCCGCCACTAGTGCGGAGTCATGTGATATTAATGCTGCCTTGCTTAATCTTGTTATGAAAGAACAATTTTCTGGTAGTCCTAATGAAGATGCTGCATCCCATCTAAATACTTTCATTGAACTTTGTGATATGCAAAAGAAAAAAGATGTGGATAATGATATTGTCAGATTAATTTTTTTTCCGTTCTCACTACGAGACCATGCTAAAACTTGGTTTTCATCCTTGCCTAGAAATAGTATTGATTCATGGGATAAGTGTAAGGTTGCTTTTATTACCAAGTATTTTCCTCCCGCTAAAATTGTTTCTTTAAGAAATCAAATTATGAATTTTAAGCAACTGGGGCATGAACATGTTGCACAATCTTGGGAGAGAATGAAATTAATGATAAGAAATTGCCCAATTCATGGTTTGAATTTATGGATGATCATACAAAAAATTTATGCGGGATTAAACTTTGTCTCTAGAAATTTGCTAGACTCTGCCGCAGGTGGTACTTTTATGGAAATTACATTGGGAGAAGCTACAAAACTTCTGGATAATATTATGGCAAATTATTCTCAATGTCACACTGAACGAACTCCAACTGGTAAGAAGGTAAATTCTGTTGAAGAAATTAATACTTTGAGTGATAAGATGGATGCTTTACTGAAATTGGTTGCTAGTAAAAATGCTCATATTGATCCTAATGATGTGCCATTGTCTACTTTGATTGAGCAAAATAATGATGCTATTGATGTGAACTTTGTCTCTAGAAATAATTTCAACAACAATGCTTATAGGGGTAATTTCAATGCTAGACCGTTTCCTGGAAATTCCTCTAATAATTATGGCAATCCTTATGGTAATTCTTATAATAATAATAATAATAGGATGCCCTCTGATCTTGAAAGTAATATTAAAGAATTTATTAGTTCACAAAAGAATTTTAATACTATGATAGAAGAAAAATTGAATAGAGTTGATGAATTGGCTAGGAACATGGATAGAATTGCTCGTGATGTGGAAAATCTCAAAACTAAAATTTTGCCATCTGATACGTCCATTTTGCATCATGTTTTGCAACTGTTATTTATAGTGTTTTTAATCAATATAACACTTTTTGAAGCAATTCTAATGCCTTTTCTCGCTTAATATGCAAGATCTACACAAGGAGGGAGAATGCCGGCAGCTGGAATTTTGGACCTGAAAAAGCTATGTCAGAGATACCTATTCTGCACATCTCCAAATGAGCTGAAATTTCACGGAGAATTATTTTGGAATAAATAAAAAATACTGGAAGCAAAAAGTACCAGAGGGGGCCATCCAGGTGCCCACGAGGCACCAGGGCGCGCCACCCCCCCAGGCGCGCCCTGGTACCTCGTGGGGCTCCTGGCCGTCCTCTGGCCCCCATTTTCTGGTATATAAGTCATTTTGCCCTAGAAAAAAATATAGAGAAGACTTTCGGGATGGTGCGCCACCGTCTCGAGGCAGAACTTGGGCAGGAGCACTTTTGCTCTCCGGCGGAGAGATTCTGCCGGGGATACTTCCCTCCGGGAGGGGGAAATGGTCGCCATCGACATCACCAGCGATCCTCTCATCGTGGGAGGACTAATCTTCATCAACATCTTCACCAGCACCATCTCATCTCAAACCCTAGTTCATCTCTTGCATTCAATCTTTGTCTCAAAACCTCAGATTGGTACCTATGGGTTGCTAGTAGTGTTGACATTGGACAAGGAAGACAACGTAATGAATTATGTTTGTTCATATTCACGTAGAAGTTATATTGTTATAGATCCTCCAACATGTGGTGCTTGCCCGATATCTTTGCTAGCCAAAAATCCGCACCAAGTAGAGATACTACTTGTGCATCCAAAACCCTTAAACCCAGTTTCATGTCATGAGAGTCCACTATATCTACCTAGGGATTGAATAAGATCCTTCAAGTAAGTTGTCATCGGTGCAAAAAGCAATGAAAATTGCCTCTAAATATGTATGAACTTTTATTGTAAGGGAAATAAGCTTTGTACGAACTTGTGATGGTAAAGAAATAAAAGCGATAGACTGCATAATAAAGGTTGCTATCACAAGGGGCAATATAAAGTGACGTTCCTTTGCATTAAGAGCTCTCGCATCCAACAACAAAAAGCGCATGACAACCTCTGCTTCCCTCTGCGAAGGGCCTATCCTTTACTTTTATGTATTTACTTTTTATGCAAGAGTCAATAGTGTTCTCCTCTACTTCCTTTTTATTTTTCTCTTTTGTAAGCATCATGTGGTGGGGAAAGATCTAAGCATATATATCCAGTTGGATATGAGTGATCATGAGTTATTATTGTTGACATCACCCTTGAGGTGAATAAGTTGGGAGGCGAACTCACAAGCCCCTATCTTTCTATGTGTCAGGCTGAAACTTTTTGCTCCATATATATGTCATGAGTGTTAGCAATCATAGAAGACTAAATGATGGTTGAGTATGTGGACTTGCTAAATAGCTCTTACATGAGACCCTTCCTGAAAATATAATGAATTGCAATTGCATTGTTGACTGAGAATATAGTTTGTCAATTTTCAAGAAAGTTTATGCCTTATACTCCATTGTTGTGATGAATAGTTGCTTGCTCATGAGAAGTTTACGATAATAAATATTGTTGTTATAATAATGATCATGATGCTACTATGTCCGTATTTTGTTTTTATCGACACCTCTCTCTCTAAACATGTGGACATGATTATCGATATCAGCTTTCGCTTGAGGACAAGCGAGGTCTAAGCTTGGGGGAGTTGATACGTCCATTTTGCATCATGTTTTGCTACTGTTATTTATAGTGTTTTTAATCAATAAAACACTTTTTGAAGCAATTCTAATGCCTTTTCTCTCTTAATACGCAAGATCTACACAAGGAGGGAGAATGCCGGCATCTGGAATTCTGGACCTGAAAAAGCTATGTCAGAGATACCTATTCTGCACATCTCCAAAGGAGATGAAATTTCACGGAGAATTATTTTGGAATAAATACAAAATACTGGAAGCAAAAAGTACCAGAGGGGGCCACCCAGGTGCCCACGAGGCACCACGGCGCGCCACCCCCCCAGGCGCGCCCTGGTACCTCGTGGGGCCCCTGGCCGTCCTCTGGCCCCCATTTTCTGGTATATAAGTCATTTTGCCCTAGAAAAAATATAGAGAAGACTTTCGGGACGGTGCGCCGCCGTCTCGTGGCGGAACTTGGGTAGGAGCACTTTTGCTCTCCGCCGGAGAGATTCTGCCGGGGATACTTCCCTCCGGGAGGGGGAAATCGTCGCCATCGACATCACCAGCGATCCTCTCATCGTGGGAGGTCTAATCTTCATCAACATCTTCACCAGCACCATCTCATCTCAAACCCTAGTTCATCTCTTGTATTCAATCTTTGTCTCAAAATCTCAGATTGGTACATGTGGGTTGCTAGTAGTGTTGATTACATTTTGTAGTTGATGCTAGTTGGTTTATTTGGTGGAAGTTTATATGTTTAGATCTATTATGCTATTAAATACCCCTCTGATCTTGGACATGAATATGATTTGTGAGTAGTTACTTTTGTTCTTGAGGACATGGGCGAAGTCTTGTCATAAGTAATCATGTGAATTTGGTATTTGTTCGATATTTTGATGATATGTATGTTGTTGATTCTCTTAGTGGTGTCATGTGAACGTCGACTACATGACACTTCACCATCTTTGGGCCTAAGGGAATGCATTGTGGAGTAGTAATTAGATGGTGGGTTGCTAGAGTGACAGAAGCTTAAACCCTAGTTTATGCGCTATTCCGTAAGGGGCCGATTTGGATCCATATGTTTAATGCTATGGTTAGAGTTATCTTAATTCTTCTTTCGTAGTTGCGGATGCTTGCGAGAGGGGGTAGTCATAAGTGGGAGACTTGTTCAAGTAACAACAGCACCCAAGCACCGGTCCACCCACATATCAAATTATCAAAGTAGCGAACGTGAATCAAACAAACATGATGAAAGTGACTAGATGAAATTCCCATGTGTCCTCGAGAACGCTTTACTTACTATAAGAGATCGTTCTGGCTTGTCCTTTGCTACAAAAAGGATTGGGCCAACTTGCTGCACTCTTTTTTACTATTGCTACTTGTCACTTGTTACAAATTATCTTGCTATCAAACTACTCGTTACCGATAATTTCAGTGCTTGCAGAAAATACCTTGCTGAAAACCGCTTGTCATTTCCTTCTGCTCCTCGTTGGGTTCAACACTCTTACTTATTGAAAGGACTATGATTGATCCCCTATACTTGTGGGTCATCACCATCCACACATGATATAAATGAGTCTATTAAAGCTATATATGTCTCCATTAATGAAAGTAAAGAAAGGACCGCTAGGTTGAGAGCTAAGTGAGAATTTCTAGAAAAAGCGATTCCCCCGGTTTCTATCGTAGTAATGATGAAGATATTAAAATGATTGGTGTCACTCCGATTGAATCATTATTTAGTAACATAAAACTTGGTGAAAAAGGGACTGGAGAAGAGTCAACTTTAGATAGAAGGAGTCCCACTTGCTTGGAGGGTGATAATCTTGATCGTAAAAATGAAAAAAGTGGGTTTGGAGAGGTCAAAACTTTAAATAGTAATGCACCCACTACTTTGGATTACAAGGACTTTAATTATGGTAGTTGTTCTTTAATTGAATGTATTTCCTTGTTGCAATCCATGATTAATTCAACAAATGCATATGAACAAAATAAAGCTTTCACTAAACATATTGTAGAAGCCATGATGAAAGCACATGAAGAAAAACTTGAGTTGGAAGTATCAATTCCTAGAAAATTACAAGATGAATGGGAACCTACTATTAAAGTAAAAATTAAAGATTATGAATGTAATGCTCTTTGTGATCTTGGTGCTAGCATTTCCACCATACCTAAGTCTTTGTGTGATGTGCTAGGTCTCACCGACATGGATCCTTGTTCCCTTAATTTGCATCTTGCGGATTCCACTATTAAAAAGCCATTGGATAGAATAAATGATGTTCTTATTCTTGCAAATAGAAATTATGTGCCCGTAGACATTATTGTTCTTGACATTGAATGCAATCCTTTTGCCCCATAATACTTGGTAGGCCTTTTCTTCGAACTATTGGTGCTATTATTGATATGAAAGAAGGTAATATAGGATTTGAATTTCCACTAAAGAAAGGGATGGAACACTTTCCTAGAAAAAGAATTAAAGCACCTTATGAATCCATTATGAGGGCAACTTATGGAATTAACTTGAAGGATGACAACACTTGAAACTATGCATTATGCCTAGCTAGGGGCATAAAACAATAGCGCTTGTTGGGAGGCAACCCAATGAATAAAATATTTTTTTGCTTTTACCTACAGTTTTTGTGTGTTTGCATGATTATAGCCTCTGTTATGATTGTGTTTTTATGTTTTAATTAGTGTTTGTGCCAAGTAATGCCTTTGGGATGATGTTGATGATAGTATAATTGATGCTGTTTGGAAAACAGAAAGTTTTGCGTCCAGTGCTAGAATTTTAGTTCTGCACTGGAGCATGAGAAAAATCTGAAATTTTTACACAGTATTGGTATATGAATTTTTTACGTTGTCCTAAATTTTCAGAATTTTTTAATTTATAGAAGTATGAATTTTAAATAGATCTTTACAGACTGTTCTGTTTTAGACATATTCTGTTTTTGTTGCATAGTTTGCTTATTTTGATGAATCTATGGATCATATCGGGGGGTATGAGTCATGGAGAAGTTGGAGTACAGTAGCATTATGCAAATATTAAATATGAATCAATTTACTACAGTACCTAAAGTTTAAGATTTGTTTGTTATACTAACGGATCTCACGAGGTTTCTGTTGAGTTTTGTGTGCTGAAGTTTTCAAGTTTTGGGTGAGACTACGATGGATAAAGGAATAAGGAGCGGCAAGAGCCTAAGCTTGGGGATGCCCAAGGCACCCCAAGGTAATATTCAATGAAGACTCAAGTGTCTAAGCTTGGGGATGCCCCGGAAGGCATCCCCTCTTTCGTCTACAATCTATCGGTAACTCACTTGGAGCTATATTTTTATTCATCACATGGTATGTGTTTTACTTGGAGCGTCTTGTGAAATAGTTTGCTTGCTTTTATTTGCTTTTTAGTTTGTCACAATCATCTTTGCTGAACACACCTTTTTGAGAGGGACACACATTATTTGTGATTTGTTAGAATACTCTATGAGCTTCACTTATATCTTTTGAGCTAGGCAGTTGCTCTAGTGCTTCACTTATATCTTTTAGAGCACGGCGGTGGTGATATTTTAAATAAATAGTTGCACTCTCATGCTTCACTTATATCTTTTTGAAAGTCTCATTATAGCAATGGTAATATGCACGGGTTATGAATTTGGTCCTGATATGATAGGTATTCAAGAGGGATATAATAAAAACTTTCATGTAGATCACTGAATATGATAAATTTGATTCCATGCAATAGTTTTGTGATATTAAGATGGTAATATGTGGGAGGTATTAGTAGATAATTGTGGTTTAGTAAGAATAATTGTGTTAAGGTTTGTGATTCCCGAAGCATGCACGTATGATCTGTCGTTATGCTAAGAAGTTGGAGCATGAATTATTATTGATTGTCTTCCTTTGTGTGGCGGTCGGGGGCGCGCGATGGTTAACTCCTACCAACCTCCCCCCTAGGAGCATGCGTAGTATTACTTTGCTTCGAGGGCTAATAAACTCTCGCAATAAGTATGTGAGTTCTTTATGACTAATGTGAGTCCATGGATTATACGCACTCTCACCCTTCCGCAATTTGCTAGCCTCTTCGTGTAACACCCCCAGTGGTTAACTACAGTGACCTCGCACTAATGATGCCAAGTCATCATCATTATATACTAAGAAATGCAATTAAGAAATAATTCAACTCAAATTCAAAATTGCAAATGCAAGCCAAATATTTTCATCTTCAAACAAATCTAGAAAATAGTTCATAATTTTGGAAATATTCCATAACTAATTATGTTCAGGAAAACAACATCACCTAAAGTATCAAAATGCCCCTAGGAATTAAAACAGTGGACCAGCAGCATTATATTAAGCCATTTCAATTTAATTAAATAGTTAAACTACCCACCATAAATTGAGACTTCTGGTGCTAGCTCAAAATGTTGCCTAATGTTTGTGTGTCAAATTTCATAGCCAACTAAATTCATTTAGTATTAAAAAGAAATGCAAAACAGAGGCTAGAAAACAAAACAGAAAAGGAAAAAGGGAAAAAGAAGAAAACCACTATGCTGCTGGGCTTAAGCAGCACAGTGTGCGGCCCAGCCTAGCCAGCGTCTCCTTCAACCTCCTAACACCCCTCTCTCCTCGCTGTCGTCGCTCCAGCGCTTGCGCGCGCGCCTGCACCCAGGCCCCCCTCGCTCCGCTCGACAGCACGTCGCCGCGGCCGCTCTGGTCAGATAAGAGCCCCCTAGCCCTCTCCTGGCCTCACTCTCTCCCTCTCTGCTACTCCTCCCCGAACGCGCCCGTCGCCGCACCAACGTCGCCGTCGCGGCCACAGGCCTCCCCGGTGCCCGGGAGGACGTCCAAGAGTCGCGCCGTCCTCGACTACGTCGATTGCGCGCACCCGTTCGACTGGAGCCGCCCCCGAACGTCGTCCCCGACCCCTTCTTCTTCCTCGGTCGTCGGAGATCGCCGTCGCCACACCGTCTACTCCAGGCCTCCCCCGAGCCCACTCCGCTCACCTACAGGCTCGCGGTGAGCCTCTACCTCCTTCCCCTCTCTCTCCCTGCCCTCGTGTGCTCCCTAGCTAGCCGTCCCGCCTCCGTGCTCCGGTCACCGCCATGACCGCAGTACGCAAGCCGCGCAAGCTCTCCAGCTCTAGCGTGTGCGATAGGCGCGCTCCAGAGCGCCCCTGGAGTCGAACGCCACCCCTAGCTCGCCCCCCTGGCCCGCTCCCGCCTCGTTCTCAAATGGAGCCCGACCGCTGCCGCCGCCACGGCTTGTCGCCGACGTCCATTCCGGTCTTCCCAGCACCCACGGCCACCACCATTGGATGCGCGCAAGCGCCAGCAGCCCGTAGCACCTCTCTGCGCGTCGATCCGTGGCCCGTAGCCTTTTTCCGGCGACGACCCGAGCCCGCCGCCGCGTTCCTGGCTCGCCGGGGCAACTCCGGCGACGCCGCTGACGTGGCTGACCTGGGGCCCACCCCTGGGTCGCTGCCAGCGGGCCCCACTGGCCCCGTTGACTGGGTTGACCCAGTCAACATGCTGACTGGGCAGCTACTGTCACTGACAGGCGGGCCCCACGCACTAATTAAACCGTTTTTAAATTTAAATTAAACTAATAACTAATTAGTCACTATCATGTGGGTCCCGTTAGCTAATTAACTTAGTTAGTTAAGCTAAACCTTTGATTAAATAAATCAGTCTATGACAGGTGGGACCCACTGGTCCAGTTGACCAGTCAACGGTCACAGTTGACTGCTGACTGGGTAGTCAATTGGGACCCACCTGTCAGCCTAATAAGCACTTTGCTGGGTACACTTCTGTGTACCCGTAGCAATTTAGCTATTTAATTTTTGAATTTAAATTAATTCTAGAAAATCCAGAAAATACTTAAAACTTTGAAAAATCATATAAAATAAACCGTAACTCTGATGAAAATAATTTATTTATGAAAAATGATCAGAAAAATATGACAAATCCGAATATGTGATCAAAATGCTTGACCATCACTCCTAACTAGGTGAACATGGAACCTTCCCCTCCGGGACGCCTGTCCGATAATTGCCCAGAGCCGGGAAAATATTCTCAGATATTTTCCTGCTACCTCTAAATTACTTAGTGATGCAGTAGAGCACGTAATCAACCCCTACTGCCATGCCATGCATATGTATTGCATTTGTTTGCCATGTATTTATTGTTTCTTCTCCCTCTTCTCTCTGGTAGACCCTGAGACCGACGTTGCCCCCGAGGACTGCTACTCCACCAAAGACCCCTCTTTTACCGCAGAGCTTCTAGGCAAGCAAAACCCCCTTGATCATTCCTATATCGCCCATTCCTTCTCTCCCATGCTTGCATTAGATTTTGCTACTGTAATAGATTGCTCCTATTCTGTTGCATAGCCTGATTTTGTAACCTACTGTTGATACTTTACCTGTTGTCCTAAATGCTTAGTATAGGTTGGTTAGTGATCCATCATTGGCCCCACACCCTTGTCCTTGTTGCCATGCTTTACCACCGGTGACTCGATCAGTGTGATCGATGTACAGAGACCGAACACAACACCGCACACTCTCTTAGTTGTACGACTCTACAAGGCTACCATCGAGTACCGAGGGTGATACCTCCTACCTCACTCCTGATGATATCTCTGTAGCGTAGCTAGTCGGTTGTGGGTTACCGAGGGTGATTCCTCTTCCACCACCTCCGATGAAGCCTCTGTCGTGCAACCCCTCAAGTGTGAACCCATCGAGGGTGATTCCTCCGAGTTCACCTTGACGGATACATCGAGTGGGAATCCATCGAGGGTGATTCCTCGGAATTCCCCCTTGATGTTTCGGACACACGGTTATCCTAATTTTACTTCAGTCCCCTGTTGAAGTCGGGTCGACCCCGAGGGGTACCCGCGAGAGATGTGAAGTTGGGTTGACCGTGAGGGTACCCGCGAGATAATTACGTGGCACGGCCGGGCAGGTAGACCGCCCCAGGAGAGGGTTGGGCCTGGTCCTTGCTGTAAGTCCACGAGACGGGGCGATGGGGTCACATGATCATGGATCTCTGCTCGTTTCCGCGAGCTCCCAATACACTAAAGGATTTGGGTATTTGATCTGGGTTGGCCACTGGCCTATACGCACTACCATCACGTGGGATAATGGTTTAATGGGGCCCTCGGCACCGTATGTATTAGCCGAAAGCTCTGTCAGACGTCCAGTTCAGCATTGCGGCACGGCCGGGTCGGCACCCCAGAGGTGGTGCCTGGATCGCCCTGCTCGCAACGACCCAGAGTGCAAAGGGCGATGGGCCCAAGACCCCTGAGCGCTTAGGATGTAGACCGGCGGGGACCTCTCTACGGAGCCTAGGTAGGACTATGTCGTGTCGATCAGCCAAGGCCGGGCATGACCCAGAAAAGTGTGTCCGGCCAGAGTTAATCGAGCGTGTTGGGTAACAGTAGTGCACCCCCGCAGGGAAGATTATCTATTCGAATAGCCGTGTCCACGCTAACAGGACGCTCAGTGTAGTATCCCGATCTACTACAACTTGAACTGGATACATGTTACATTAATTAATATGTTAGCTCCGGGATCGCTTTCTCGCAGGGAGTCGAGGAAGGGTCTCTGGGCTATGCTACTACATGCTTGTTGCTTTATTATATGCTACTAATCTGCACTCTTCTAATGCTGCAAGACGCTGTAAGATGCTAGTCTTCGATAGGCTAGGCCTTCCCCTCTGTTCTGGCATTTCTGCAGTATAGTCCACTGATACAGCCCCTTCCCTTTGATACCGATGCATACTTAGCATAGTTCTGTTGTAAGTCTTGCGAGTACTTTGGATGAGTACTCACGGTTGCTTTGCTACCCCTTTTTTCCCCTACCCGTTTGCTGCGATCAGATGACAGAGCCCCGGAGCCAGCTGATCCCGCCGTCTACTACTACCCCACCGGTGGAGCTTACTACTACGTGGAGACCGATGACCGGGAGTAGTTTGGAGGGTCCCAGGCAGGAGGCCTGCGCCTTTTTGATCTAGAGTCGTTGTTTGGCTCTGCCTTCTTAAGGCAGATTTGTTTAACTTTATGTCTGTACTTAGATATTATTGTTGCTTCCGCTAACGCTTGTATGCGGGCTTAGGTATTCGAGCCCTAGAGGCCCCTGGCTTGTAATATAAAGCTTGTATGACTTTTATTTGTGTTTAGAGTTGTGTTGTGATATCTTCCCGTGAGTCCTTAGGCTTGATCGTGTGCATTTGCGTGTATGATTAGTGCACGATTGAGTCGGGGGCGTCACACTTCGGTACCGTGCATTACCCTTTCTGACATCGAGAGTTGGTGCAAACTTCGCCGGTGCATCCAAACCCCGTGATATGATACTCTCTATCACACATAAGCCTCCTTATATCTTCCTCAAAACAGCCACCATACCTACCTATCATGGCATTTCCATAGCCATTTCGAGATATATTGCCATGCAAGTTCCATCGTTCCGTTTTTATGACATACATCATCATTGTCATATTGCTTTGCATGATCATATAGCTGACATAGTATTTGTGGCTTAGCCACCATTCATCATTTTTATACATGTTACGCTTGCATCATTGCACATCCTGGTACACTGCCAGAGGCATTCATATAGAATCATATTTTTGTTCTAGTATCGAGTTGTAATGTTGAGTTGTAAGTAAATAGAGGTGTGATGATCATCATTATTAGAGCATTGTCCCAATGAGGTAAGAATGATGGAGACTAATGAGTCCTCGAAAAAGTGGGGATGAGGTCCATGAGATCATTCTAAAATAAAAAAAAAGAGAAAAGAAAAAAAAGGAAAAAAGAGAAAAAAAAGAAAGAAAGAAAAAAGAGAAAAAAAGAAAGAAAAAATAAATGAGAAAAAAGAGAGAAGGGGCAATGTTACTATTCTTTTCCACACTTGTGCTTCAGAGGAGCACCATGTTTTTCATATAGAGAGTCTCCTATTTTGTCACTTTCATATACTAGTGGGAATTTTTCATTATAGAACTTGGCTTGTATATTCCGATGATGGGCTTCCTCAAATGCCCGCGGTCTTCATGAGCAAGCAAGTTGGATGCACACCCACTTAGTTTTCATGTTGAGCTTTCATACACTTATAGCTCTTAGTGCATCCGTTGCATGTTAATCCCTACTCCTCGCATTGACATCAATTGATGGGCATCTCCATAGCCCGTTGATTAGCCTCATTGATGTGAGACTTTCTCCATTTTTGACTTCTCTTATTTATCCCTATCACCATATTCTATTCCACCCATAGTGCTATATCCATGGCTTGCGCTCATGTATTGAGTGGGAGTTGAAAAAGCTGAAGCGCATTAAAAAGTATGAACCAATTGCTTGGCTAAAACCGGGGTAGTGCATGATAAATACTTTATATGAAGAAGATGGAGCATGACAGGATTGTATGATTTTGTAGGTATAACATTATTTAGCATTTTTATTTTGAAAGACATGATTGTTTATTAGTATGCCTGAGTATTGATGTCTTTATATCAAATTATAGACTATTGCTTTGAATCACTTGGATCTTATTATTCATACCGTAAGAGAGAGATTACATGATGAAACATGATAGGTAGCATTCCACATCAAAAATTCTATTTTTATCATTTACCTACTCGAGGACGAGCAGGAATTAAGCTTGGGGATGCTTGATACGTCTCCAACGTATCTATAATTTTTGATTGTTCCATGCTATTATAGTATCAATCTTGGATGTTTTTATATGCAATTATATGCAATTACATATCATTTTTTAGGGACTAACATATTAACCCAGTGCACAGTGCCAGTTGCTGTTTTTTGCTTGTTTTGGGCTTTTCAGAGAAACAATACCAAATGAAGTCCAAATGCCACGAAACTTTTTGGAGATTTTTTTCTGGACAAAAGAAACCTTGGAAGCTTCGGGAGGAGGCCAGAAGCCTCACGGAGGCTTCACAAGGAAACAGGGCGCGCCCCAGGGGGGGCGCGCCGTGTTGCCTTGTGGGGCCCACATGACTCCGTTTGACCTAATTCCACTTCTATAAATTCACAAATATTGGGAAACCCCCAGAGAGCCAGAAGAAATAACCTTTCCAGCGCTGCAAGCCTCTGTTATTCCGCGATCCCATCTGGAGGCCTTTTTCGGTACTCTGCCGGAGGGGGAATCGATCATGGAGGGCTTCTACATCAACCTTGCTGCCCTTCCGATGATGTGTGAGTAGTTTACCACAGACCTACGGGTCCATAGCTAGTAGCTAGATGGCTTCTTCTCACTCTTTGATCTTCAATACAATGTTCTCCTTGATGTTCTTGGAGTTCTATCCGATGTAATCTTCTTTTGCGGTGTGTTTCTTGGGATCCAATGAATTGTGAGTTTATGATCAGATTATTCATGAGAAAAATTTGAGTCTTCTCTGAACTCTTTTATGCATGATTGTTATAGCTTTGTATTTCTCTCCGATCTATCGGTTTAGTTTGGCCTACTAGATTGATTTATCTTGCAATGGGAGAGGTGCTTTGTGATGGGTTCAATCTTGCAGTGCTCAATCCCAGTGATAGAAGGGGACATGACACGTATTTGTATTGTTTCCATTAAGGGTCAAAAGATGGGGTTTATTCATATTGCTTGAATTTGCTTCTCTACATCATGTCATCTTGCTTAAGGAGTTACTCTGTTTCATACTTAATACCCTAGATGCATGCTGGATAGCGGTCGATGGGTGGAGTAATAGTAGTAGATGCAGGCAGGAGTCGGTCTACTTGTCTCGGACGTGATGCCTATATACATGATCATTTCCATGAATCCGTCATATTTATTTGCTATTCTGTCAATTGCCCAACAGTAATTTGTTTACCCACCGTATGTTTCTGTGCTCGAGAGAGAAGCCTCTAGTGAAAACTATGGCCCCGGGTCTATCTTTATCATATTAAAAACCTAAAAATACCTTGCTACAATTTATTTTAATTAGTATTTTAGTTTAGCTATTTATCTCTATAAGATTTTATCCTTGCAAGTAACCGCAAAGAGGATTGACAACCCTCTTGTTTGCGTTGGGTGCAAGTGTTTGCTCTTGTGTGTGCAGGTGCGCTTAATGGAATTTTGCTTGGTTCTCCTACTGGATTGATAACCTTGGTTCGTAACTAAGGGAAATACTTATCTCTACTATACTACATCCTCTCCTCTTCGGGGAAATACCAACGCAGACTACAAGTAGCAGTTACCTGCAGTGCTTTGGAGCATACGGACTACGCCCAACAGGTCAACAGGGTATACGCCGTTTTTCTTGGTGTATGGTGCAAAAGCTGTACTTCCAAGCGATATTCGTCATGACTCCCCTCGAGTGGCGGCTTATGTGGAATTAGATAATGAGCAAGCTCGCCAGGACTCTCTTGATGCTCTGGAGGAAGAACGCGAACTTGCCGCGTCCAGATCAGCAATTTATCAATAAGACCTACATCGCTATCACAGCCGTCGAGTACGCAGCCGTACTTTCAGGAAGGTGACTTAGTGCTCCGTCTAATACAAGACCAGACAGGCATGCATAAACTTTCACCTCCTTGGGAAGGGCCCTTTGTGGTCAGCAAGAATCTCAACAACGGGTCATACTACCTAGTTGATATACGTGAGGCAGATAAATCACGTACCTCTGAAGAGGAGGGAAGCCGGCCCTGGAACATTGCCCATCTCCGACCATACCACACCTAAGTCATAGACTGGGCCATACCTTCTGTACATACCTTCTATCATGTATATACGTATTTTGGTCAATGCAATAAAGACCGGCAGCTCTGTATAAGAGAGTTTGTCGTTTCGCCTCAAAATTGTGTGTTGAGTCTTTATCAGTTGATCATTGGTTACTTGGGGGCTTCCAACTCATCGAGTTTAGCTTACAAAACCCTTTAACCTGGCAAAACACCACAACTTGGTTAAACCTGCCTGTCAGCAAGATGCTACTCCAAAAAGGTGACCCGGCGTACGCCTGATGAGTCAATCACAAAGGTGACCTTGAATTCATCAGAGTTAAAACATTTGTCGGTCACGTGAGTGCCAGCTTTCAGAGAGCTAGGATAAACCAAAAGGCCAACGCGCCTGCTTCATGAAAGCAAATCAGACTTGTGCCTAAAAAGGCCGGTCTTCACGTCGTGCTGCATAAGCCGGCAATTTCAAATCAATGTTTTGCATTGTTGTTACTCCTTGCATGCATGCATAATCTTTGTTTTCATACATTTTGCATTAGTCATTTTTTTCTTTATCTGGTAGCAAGACTTGTCGGGTCATTTTTTACAACAGCACTGTGTGAGCTCGTAATTAACGCAGCTGGTTCTATACTCGTATTCTGAGCAGCAAAAGCCTTGTCATTGCAAGCAGTTAAACAAGTTTATACAAGCAACAAAAGGACCACAAGTGCACGATGGCATTTGGGCCAGGAATAGTTTATGGCGGCTAAGCTATTACAAGCCGCCACAGGGCTATGAACACGACAGATGTTCCAAGTACAATTGCAGTAAATTATGACCCGGTGCTCTATGTTGCCGGGTTGAGATTGGCGCCAGAAGTTGAAGGAGCGCCATCTGCCGGCTCTTCATGATCATCGTCATCTGCCGCTTCTTCCTGACTTGTTGACTCGCCGGTCGACCACTGGATTGAGCGCAACGCTTCAAACATTGCATCGGCTGTAATCACAGAGGAAGGGTCGACGTCAGGGGCAAAAGATGGCTTACGCGTACGAGTCAGGGCAACCGGCTGAGGGTTAGGCGGCTCCATCCGTTCATTGCCTTCAGACTATCCAGCTTGATACTTGGACAGATCCATCTCTTCTGCAATCGCTGTGGCGGCAACCCGGGTGTCCTTTATGCATCGCTGGAAATCCTTCTTGGTAAAAGGTGAGTCATCCACATTAAACTCTGGATATCCGCCGATGACTTGAGCCGGATCCAATTCCGACACGTATGCTTTAGCGCGCGCAAACACTGTCAGGGTCCCAGCATGGCAAGCCGCCTTCTTCCACTCTTCAAACTATTTGGGAACCACTGACAGTTCCCTTAGCATATCTGCGAGCAGGTGGGGCGGTGCCTTGGTGTTTTTGATGGCCATGATGTAGCGTGCGCCGCCTATATATAATTGTTTGGCAAGTGTATAGGCGGCGTTCAGCTTTACCAAGGGCTGCTCCGCTTGGTTGTGAGTTTTTCGGCCTGCAAGAAGACAGAAAGTTAGTCCGGTTAGCATGGTATTTTACAACACGGCACGTTTGGCGGCTTATGAATTTACTGCATACCAAAGATGGCGTTGCACATGCTGGTGATATGATTTTTCAATGTGGCCAGTTCTTGGGCTGCCGGCTTTAGTTTTGCTTCTGCCTCTTCTGCACGATTGACCAGGGCAGCTCTTTCTGCCTCAGATTTCTTCAGTGTGCTTCTCACAAGGCGCAAATACTTGTTGGTTTCAGAAGATGATTCTTCAGCCCTTTCATGAAGTTTTTTCTCTCTCGTTGCTTCCTTTTGGAAGAAGGATGCTTGTGTTTCCACTTGATTCAGCATATCCTGCAGGGTAGTCTCATGGTTACAAGTTATATAATAAAGTCCCAAGCCGCCATTCTGGTCGACCCGGCCCTTGGGGGCTACATTTATCAGCGTTTTCTCAAATGCAATGAAGTCCCATGAGGATGTGGGCATTCCACATGGCACTTTGGGGCTAATGCATAGGTTGTTCTATGTCAATACATGCAGAAGACCTGGCACATCATATCATGTTGAGTCGGCCCTTGGGGGCTACAGGTTGATCGCAACATACAAGTCTCAGATCATCATGGTATAATGACCCGGCCCTTGGGGACTACATGCAGTATGGGCATATTAAGTGAGGAGACGGAAGGTTACCTCACACTTCCATTTAAGGGAAGTCACCATGGCAATTTTTGTATCCCGGCTCTTAGATAGCTGGGTTATCATAGACTGATGCAGCATGTTGATGTCTTGATCTTCAAAGGATTGGATATTGAGATCCGCCTTCCCTTTATTTTTAATGGGCGACTCAGCCCTGGCAGGGATCTTTGCTAAGACTAAAGAGGTTTCCGGTGGAGCATTCTGCTGTTTACCGGTCACCATTACTTCGTCTTGGGCCTTCTCAACAGGCTGTTCTTCAGTTAAATCTTCCTTCTCCTGAATGACAGGAGGAGAGGCATGAGTTGGGCTCGCGGTAATATCTTTGGGCGGCGGGTCGTTCTGGAAAGCCGGCTCATCCAGAATATCCGGGTTGGCCGCTGCGTCTTCTTGAGCACCTGTTTGAATGACAGGGTCAGACAACCCGGCGACGGTCTTCTTCTTAATGGCCTTTGCACTATACAAGGAACAAAGTCATTCAGTTAAAGATAAGAGCTAGAATCCTTCATGTAAAGCATAAGTAATCGGATTGTTTACCCAAGATTGATATTAAAGGCTAGTCCCTGAGTGGCGCTTGACTCGTCAGAAGAGGGAGATGTTAGATATGCTGAGTCATTCAAATGCAAGGGCTCTTTGAAACGACCGGCGTGGGGAAGAGAGGGAGTTGGGCTGAGCGGTGCCTCTGTCCGTGCTCAGCTCTCCTTCACTGCTTCAGGTCTTCCGTTTAGAAGTCCCTGTGTGCTGTGCTTTCTTCAAAGAAAATTGTGGGTCTAAGTGATCATCTCGATGTGAAAATGGGACTTTTTGGACTACAACCCGGAATTTCTTTTGAACGGGTATTGGTGAGTTAGAATCTGAAGAGATCAGTGTTACCTCTGGCTCGCCGGCGTGATTGGTTTCAGCCTGTTCCTCTGAAGAGGTGGCGTCAGCAAGCTGGTTAAACAGACGGCCAAGGGAGTCAAGTTCTACCTCTTGGTCTTCATTGTCTTCTGGGTTTTCCTCGCTATCTTCTTGAGGAGGAGTAGGGTCTTGAAGTTCGACCCTCCACCAGTCAGCATTTTCCTGTGCCATGACGGGTTGATGAAATTAAGACAAAGGTAAAACAATATGGACAAGATGAGGAGCAATAAAAGACGGTTACCTCGGGTGCCGGGTTATTCATGTAGAAGGGAGCAAGTCCCACAAGCTTAATGTCCTCTCTCGTTTCACCAAGCAGCTTCTTGGCAAATTTTATGACCTCCTTCTCTTGGAGGTAGACCCGGCTAAATCAGAGTGAATCTTCCGGCTCGCCAGAATAAGTGTGCATAAGCCGGGTCCTCAGGCTCAGTGGTTGGACACGCCATTCTACCCAAGTCCGGGCCAGATCAATGCCAGTAGGGCCATGGGCAGTCAAGGCATTTATCTTGGAGTATAAGGGCTCCAGTGTCTTCCTTTCCTCCTTGGGGGCGAAGCCCAGGAAAACTATGTTGGCGTCGAGCCGGCTTGCTCTATAACCCGGGAGTGGGTGTTGCCCTTCTGGAGAAGTGTCCTTGTAGTAAAACCAGGTTTTATACCATCCTTTGGGACGGCTTGCCGGCTTGGCCTCGGGGAAAGTAGTGTTTTTCTTCCATTGAATGGTGACTCCACCAAGTTCTAGACTTGGTCCATCCTTGTGCTCTGTCTGGTGGTTCAAGTAGAAAAACTCCCGGAACAAGCTGATGGACGGCTCAAGCTGTAGATAAATTTCACAGAAAACTTGGAATTGACATAGATTGAAAATGGAGTTGGGGGCCAGATCTTGAGGCCTGATGTTGAAGAAATGAAGCACATCTCTGAAGAACTTCGAGCCGGGGGGACGGAAGCCTCTCTCTAGATGTTCAGCAAATACAATGATCTCATTTTGATCTGATTGAGGGTGAATTTCCTCCTAAGGGGCCCGCCATCCAATTGCTTCTTTAGTTGGCAGTAACCCGGTGTCCTCCAGAGCTCGCAATCTGAGCTCTGTCATGGTGGATTTTTCCCAGTTGACATACCTAACTTTGGGAGCCATGGATTTAGCTGCAAGAGAAGTACAAAATATCATAAGCCGGCAGTTCAAGGATTTTCCGGGTTAATGTAAGCAAAAATACGAGCCGACCGTCAGAAAGTTTGTCCGGTCACATGAAAGAAGGCAAGTATATCCCGGGTCAACACTTCATGCATAAAATAAGCAGGGAATTTCATAGCGTGGATTTTTTACAAGTGTTGAGCATAGTCTGGATTACGAGTCAGTAAACAAGATTCACATGGATTAAGAAGTTCTGTGGATCTAAAAAATGGAATAAAATATGAGATAAACCTAGTTTGTTCTTCGTGGTAAGAGATGAGTTACAATGGAGATTTGTTCAGGGCAGAATAGCAGATCCGTGATGCGCAGAAAATATGGCGGAATGATTCTACAAAATGCAAGAAGAAACCTGCAGGTGTTCTTGGATCTGAAGACTGCTAAAGTGATGAACTAGGAAGAACAGCCAAAGGACAAGCGGGAATGACGAAGAAATTACTTACAGATTCAAATGGGGAAACTTGTGGCCTTCGAGTATGGCGGAGGCGGCCGCGCGAGCGGGACCGGATGAACTCCGGCGACGGGGGGAAGGCTCGGTCGACGAAGCTTGTGGTGGCGCTGGTGAGCTCGAAGGGGCGCGGCGACGTCGGAGGAGTAGAGGAAGAAGATGAGCAGAGTGTAGTAAAAGAGAAGGGGGAAGGGCGTCGGCCTATTTATAGGCACGACGGACCCGAAACAGCATGCACAAGGCCCGAGGCGGCGTAGTAAACAGTGGCTAAAAAGGCTCCTCGATTTTCACGCCTGACAAGACAATACGAGACCACTAAAAGATTCGTTGTGATGTCATCCCGGATTTAGCAGAAATTGGATGTGACATCATGAGCAAAGTCACTGAGAAAACGCAAAGTCTGAGGATAAAGAATGACCTGGCGAGTTGCTTAAGCCGGAAAATTATGACTGGAAGCGAAAGATGTTCCAAAGGTCGGCTTGAGAAACAGATTCAGGGGTACCTTTTTCCTATTGATATTACATTTGTTTTTTTTCAGGATGGAGTTTAACATGAATGAATTCAAGTCAAACCGAGGGCTAATGTTGGGGATATTTCCCGACGTGTAGACCCAGCAGAAAGATGACCCGACCATAGAGCTGAAGGGCTCTGCGGGGCATCTCACTGCTGGGCCTTCGAGATATCAGGCGGGCCGGCTTAACAGGAGGCCCAGTGAGAAGAGGCGGCTCGGTGTACGGGCCGGTTTAAGAAGAAAGATAAGACAAGGAAGATTATCTTGGAGAATAAGTAGAATAATAGTAGGATACGGGTTAAGCCTACAACCCGGACTCTCATGTAAACCTAGGGCTCAACCTATATATAAAGGGGTGCGCCTACGGTAGGAAGACTAAGTTGCAATCCCTCGAAAGCTAGGTTAGCAAGTTTGCACCCTTGTAATCGAGATCCAAAGCAATACAATCAAGCAGGACGTAGGCTTTTACCTCCATCATGAGGGGCTGAACCTGGGTAATCTCGTGTCTTCTCATTCCCGATCAACCCTGCTAAGCTTCCACCATTGTGCGATGGCTTCATCCCTAAGTCCTTTCACAAGGGCATCTGCCGTGTCAAAACCATGACACCTCTCATTGTGACGGCATTCATCATCGTCTGGCCAGACACAGGTGACTTCGTCACGGGGATGCCGGAACACTTCAACGAGAAAGAAGAACAAAACCAGTAACGAGGATGATGGTATACTGAGCATGTGTATGACTCAAGAGGATACCCATGCATCTTGGGTTTTGTAAAGTATCGAGAAGCAAAGAAAAAATCACATGATAACCAAAGGTTCACTCGAATATCATTCGTGTAATCATAGGGATCGATATGGACGTCCACGGTTCCGCTATCGGTCATTGAACGAAGGAGTTTCGTTCATGTCTATGTTTTACCGAACCTATGGGGTCACAAGCTTAAGGTAATCATGATCTGCTGAGTGTTAGTAGGATGAGAGTATCGAGGATTTATTTGTGGAATTGTATCATTAATATTCAGAATAGTTTCGAGAGGAACCGAAAGCGTTTCGGGGTCATTGAAAGGGTTTCGGAGTTTATCGGGTAATACTGGGTATTATCGATAAATAATATATAAGTGGAAAATGTTTCTGGAGATGTTAAATTAATAATAAAAGTCTCTAGTAATTGTTATGAGGCTTTTATAATTAATTAAGGGATTTCTATTTCTGTGCCCCTCATCACTTAGTTCACCTCAGTTTTGCCCATGCTCTTTGACAATCCTCACTTTTCCCCTCCACGGCGCGGCCCACCCTCGCAAATGCCCAAACGGGGGTTTGCCGTCTTGTCAAAGTCTTTGACCGTTACTGGGCGTGGCTACTGACGCGTGGGACATCCCTGTCAGCGTCTTCCCACTCAGGACACCTCTGTCAGCGGCTGCGCGGTCGTAGAAGGTGGGCGCCTGTACTGACTTGTGGGACACCTCTGTCAGCGGCTGCGCATTCGTAGAAGGTGGGTGCCTATACTGACTTGTGGGACACCTCTGTCAGCGGCTGCGCGGTCGTAGAAGGTGGGCGCCTGTACTGACTTGCGGGACACCTCTGTCAGCGACTGCGCGGTCGTAGAAGGTGGGCGCCTGTACTGACTTGCGGGACACCTCTGTCAGCGGCTGCGCGCTTGTAGATGGTGGGCGCATATTCTGACTTGTGGGACACCTCTGTCAGTGGCTGCGTGATACGTCTCCAATGTATCTATAATTTTTGATTGTTCCATGCTATTATAGTATCAATCTTGGATGTTTTTATATGCAATTGTATGCAATTATATATCATTTTTTGGGACTAACCTATTAACCCAGTGCCCAGTGCCAGTTGCTGTTTTCTGCTTGTTTTTGGCTTTTCAGATAAACGGTACCAAATGAAGTCCAAATGGCACGAAACTTTTTGGAGATTTTTTTCTGGACAAAAGAACCCTTGGAAGCTTCGGGAGGAGGCCAGAAGCCTCACGAGGGCTTCACAAGGCAACAAGGCGTGCCCCAGGGGGGGCGCCGTGTTGCCTTGTGGGGCCCACATTGAGGGTGTCCCGGACTAGGGGTACTCGGGCTGCCGGCCTATCTCTCGTAGGCCGGGCTGGTGGGCCGCTCTCTACTCGTCGATGGAAGGCCGGATTGTGGGCGACCCCGTGTATCAGAAGGAAACCTCCGAAGACTTGGCATCTCCTCCAAGGAATAATTGGCGTGGCCGGCATGTTTATCCCCTGATGGTAACCGACCATATGTAACCCTAGGACCCTCTGGTGTCTATATAAACGAGAAGGTTTAGTCTGTAGAGGATCATCATATCCATTGCCTAGGGTTTAGCCCATCCGATCTCGAGGTAGATCAACTTTGTAACCTTCATACAATCATATCAATACAATCTAGCAGGATGTAGGGTATTACCTCTTCGAGAGGGCCCGAACCTGGGTAAATCACCGTCTCTACATTCTCTGTTACCTATTGATTCCTAGACCCATAGTTCGGATCCCCTACCCGAGATCTGCCGGTTTTGGTACCAACACACGTGACTCCGTTTGACCTAATTCCACTTCTATAAATTCACAAATATTGGGAAACCCCCAGAGAGCCAGAAGAAATAACCTTTCTGCCACCGCATGCCTCTGTTCTTCCGTGATCCCATCTGGAGGCCTTTTCTGGTACTCTGCCGGATGGGGAATCGATCATGGAGGGCTTCTACATCAACCTTGCTGCCCTTCTGATGATGTGTGAGTAGTTTACCACAGGCCTACGGGTCCATGGCTAGTAGCTAGATGGCTTCTTCTCTCTCTTTGATCTTCAATACAATGTTCTCCTTGATGTTCTTGGAGTTCTATCCGATGTAATCTTCTTTTGCGGTGTGTTTGTTGGGATCCAATGAATTGTGAGTTTATGATCAGATTATTCATGAGAAATATTTGAGTCTTCTCTGAACTCTTTTATGTATGATCGTTATAGCTTTGTATTTCTCTCTGATCTATTGGTTTAGTTTGGCCTACTAGATTGATTTATCTTGCAATGGGAGAGGTGCTTTGTGATGGGTTCAATCTTGCGGTGCTCAATCCCAGTGACAGAAGGGGACATGACATGTATTTGTATTGTTGCCATTAAGGGTAAAAAGATGGGGTTTATTCATATTGCTTGAATTTGCTTCTCTACATCATGTCATCTTGCTTAAGGCGTTACTCTGTTTCATCCTTAATACCCTAGATGCATGCTGGATAACGGTCGATGGGTGGAGTAATAGTAGTAGATGCAGGCAGGAGTCGGTCTACTTGTCTCGGACATGATGCCTATATACATGATCATTGCCATGAATCCGTCATAATTATTTGCTATTTTGTCAATTGCCTGTAACACCCCTGTGTAGTTGTCGGAAGTCGGGCTCCGGGGACCCAAAGGTTTGAACACTGGGGTGAGCTTGTTCCTACCTCTTCGTCCCCTACCACGGCTAAGCTATGGCGAAGCTACGGCAGGAGCGCGCTAGCGAGGAGCGGACCGTGGACTCAGCGGTTTACCCAGGTTCGGGCCACCTTGCGGTGTAAAACCCTACTCCTGCTTGGTTTTGATTGTCGTGAGCACGAGAGTGTTCTCGCGTACAAGGTAGGAGAAGAGGGCGTCGACCGAATCGGATCCCTCTACCACGATGGCAGCACTGTCCCTTTATACCTGCCTTGGTCCTCTTCCCCCTCAAAACTTAGGCGGGAAGGGTTGCCACACTTGGCGGGTTTTGAAAGGGGACAGGCGCTCAGGCTATCCTGACTAAAGGCGGTCTTCGCTTGCAAATGCATGATCCATGACGCGCCAGTGGGCTTGGTGATGACCTCCGCCCCGCGCGCCCGCCGTCTTGGTCTTCTTTCGCCAATCGGGCAACCCTTGGGGTTGCTTTGGGAAGCGTATTGCTGGCCTTGCTCCCTTAACACAAAAGGGGAAACCCTCTTCATCCGCGCCTGCTGGCACGGCCTCTGTCGCCGCTCGTCGCTGCGTGTGTCACCCACGTGATGGGCACGGGACCGCGCGTCCGAGCCGAACAGCCCTTGTCTCGAGCGCCTTCGGGAGGGTGCCTTGGGAGGCCGCCTCGCGAGAGCGCCTCGCGAGAGAGCCTCATAAGGCTGCTGGTGAAGATGCTGTCTTGTTCGCCGCTCCCTGAGGAGGGGTCCTCAGGGAGCCAAGGCCTCATGAGGGGTCTTGGTGAGGTGCTTGATGATGACGGCCTGCTGGGCCCACGCCAGGCGTTGCGCCCTGGGCCAAAGGCAGACGGGCCTGGATACCCTGGGTTCCATGGGCCCGATAGTAGCCCCGGGCCCGTGGCGCGCACGTTCCCGCCTACTAGGGGGCAAAACGGCGCGGGCCCTAACCGCCTACGGGCCAGGCGTGACACGTGGCGCACGATGTGACGGGGGACGCCCCCACTTCTTCCACGATGCCTCGGTAACCGCCCGCGCTGACATAAAGCCTACCGCGGGCAACGCGAGACCATCATTGCCTTCCTTCGCGCATTGCTGCAGCTTCGATTCCCGACGCCGAAGAAGGTGGAGCGACGAGAAGAGCCCCGCGCTGACATAAAGAGGGGAAGAGAGGAGTCGAAGTCCTCCACCCATCTTCTTCTTCCTCCGACCTTTCCTTCCTTGTCTTGCCAGAGCCGCCGCAGTGATGGCGAGGGGAAGAGGGCGTGCCCGCGCTTCTGCTGCCGCGTCCAAGGTTCCGCCCCGGGGGCGCGGGCGGTCCCCAGCGGCTGCTGGCGCCGTTCCCAGCGGCCGTTGGAGGGGCACCGCCCGCGGGCGCAGAGAGCGCGGCGCGCGCGGCCAAGGTGGCCATGGTGGGGAGCCATTCGGCGGAGGCGGCTCACGAGTTCATAGTGAACATGCATCGCTGGCCCTGCACCTGGCTCCGGCTCCCGGACTCCTTCGCGGAGGCGATGACGGACCGCGCGCCCTTGGGCCTGTGGGTGCAGGCCGACGGCTGCTGCAACGGCCCCTCCTGGGTGGCGACAGAGTTCACCCCCTTGGGCTTTATGTTCTTGAAGCAGGGGTGGAAGTCGTTCGCCCTCGCCCGCGGCCTGAAGCGGGGGCACGTCCTCCAATTCAAGTACGACGGGGCCGCCACGCTCTTCGTGAAGATCTTCGGGATCTCCGGCAGCCGTCTGGAGTGCTGCGCGGAGAGCGAGGATGGCAGCTACAGTGGCTCCTCCAGCGAGGACGACAGCGATAGCGGTGCCGCCCCCTCCGGCGGAAGCGGAAGCGATGACAGCTCCCCCCGCGTCAAGGGCGAGGATGAGGACTCCGACTAGGCGCGCGCGGCATCCATGTTAGAGTCTTGGGGGTGACGGCGCCCCGCCTAGGCCTTTTTCTTCTATTTATTCTCCTGCACTGAATCGATGTAGCTCCGCGGGGGCATGAAAATGATATCTTTTATGTTTTAATTTCATGCTTTTGCGATTTGGAATGTACGCATTCCCTCCCGAAGTCCTCTCATGAGGTCAGTATTTTCTTTCTTGTTTGCCTTGGCCCTCTACGCCGTCGGGACCTAGCCCCCGAGCGGGCCTCAGCCGTCGCTGGTATGTCCGGTCGCGATGCCGGGACAAGGCCAAGAGGTGAGGGGCACCGGGAGCTAGTGAGGGCTCCTGAGGCGCGATGCTCAGGGAGCCCCCCTTTGGCATGCAAGCGGCTCACGCGAAAGAAAAAATGCCAGCACTCAGCGAGATCATGAAGGGAGAGGGCTTGAGTGACGGTGAGGGCGTCTCACGAGGAGGAGACTTAGCTCTGTGCAGGATAGTGTCTGGTGGGCCGTCATTTGTAGGGTACGCCTCGTGAGGGTTTCGCTCGCGAGAGCTCCTGCTGAGACGGCCGTCATGGGTTAGCTCCCGAGGCAGGGCCTGCGGGGCTTCCTGAGGCCCTGAGGGGGCACCTCGCAAGGCATCCTCGTGAGGCCTTTCAGGGGACCCGCTCTTGAGATAACTGCATGCAGAATACTTAACAACAAGGGGGCAGTGCACGCTCGCCGATTCGCTCATGGGCGTTACGCGAGGAGACAAGACACCAAGAACCTTGGTGGGGTGGCATGCACGAGAGCAGGCCCGCGAGCCAAAGCCCAGATGCTTGGGTTTTTCAGCGCTGCTGGGACTGACCCAAGCACATACACCGTGTCCAGCCCCCACTCGCGTGAGGCTCATGAGGGACGTCGTGAGCGCACGAGGCTCGTGAGGCAAAGACAAAATGAAACACCATGTAAAGAAACCGAAGCTTTACTGAAGTAAGATAGCAACCCATTAGATAACCAAAACAAGATGCGGCTGCCATGTCTGGCACGGGTCAGCTTGAGGTTGGTGCAACCCGTGGGGCGCCCTCAGTTACACATCAAAACGAGAAAAAGGGTGCTACCGTGTCCGGCACGGGTCAGCTTGAGGTTGGTGCAGCCCGTGGGGCGCCCTCAGTTGATTGTTCCGCCAGCGTGGAGCATGGGGCTTCCACAGGGGTGTGGGTATGATCGCGGGTTGATCGTTTTGCCAGCACGGAGCATGGGGCTTCCACTTGGGCGTGGGCGGGAGCTCTCACGGGCCCATTAGGCGAACGCAATGAGAGGCTCCGGGGCGTGTACAGCCCCATTTCGTTCGTACACGTGAGGATCACGGGTAGAACTTGCGGAGGTGTTGGATGTTCCAGGCGTTAGGCACAGGAACTCCGTCCTCCGTCAACAGCCGGGCTGTGCCGGGCCTGCAGACATGAGTAACCCTGAAAGGGCCTTCCCACATAGGTGAGAGTTTGTGAAGTCCCTCTCTGGAGAGGATCCTGCGCAGGACGAGGTCGCCGACCTCGAGAGTGCGAGGGCGGATGTTGCGGCTGTGGTAGCGACGCAAGGCCTGCTGGTACCTCGCGGCGCGAAGAGCGGCCTGATGGCGGCCCTCCTCGAGGAGTAGCAGATCGGTCTCCCGCGAGCCATCCTGATGCACCTCGTCGAAGGCAAGGACTCGCGGGGAGCCATGCTTAAGCTGCAATGGAAGGACCGCCTCAGCTCCGTAGACGAGGAAGAAGGGGGTCTCGCCGCTAGGCTTGCTTGCCGTCGTGCGGATGGAGCACAGCGCGGACTGCAGCTCATCGAGCCAGCCCTTGCCGCAGGCCTCGAGCTTCTTCTTGAAGCTCCTTGTTTTGAGGCCCTTGAGGACCTCGGCGTTGGCACACTCGGCCTGGCCATTGCTTCGCGGGTGTGCCACCGAGGCATAGCAGATCTGCGTGCTGAGGCTGGCGCAGTAGGACCTGAAGAGGCCGCTTGTGAACTGGGAGCCATTGTCGGTGATGATGCTGTTGGGAACTCCAAAGCGGCTCACGAGGCCCTTAATGAACTTGACGGCGGAGCCTGCCGGGATGGTGCGTACAGGCTCGACCTCTGCCCACTTGGTGAACTTATCGATGGCGACATAGAGGTAGCGGTAACCGCCAGCCGCGTGAAGGAAGGGCCCCAGGATATCCAGCCCCCAGACCGTGAAGGGCCATGAGAGGGGAATCGTTTGGAGGCCCTGCACTGGCTGGTGGATCTTCTTGGCGTGGAACTGGCAGGCCTCGCAGGATTGGACCAGCGTGGTAGCGTCACGCAGCGCAGTGGGCTAGTAGAAGCCGCTGCGGAACACCTTGCCGACGAGGGTGCGTGACGAGGAGTGGTGGCCACAGTCTCCTCCATGGATATCGGCGAGCAACTCGCGCCCTTGTTCTTCAGAGATGCACCGCAGCGAGACGCCATTGGGGTGCCTGCGGTACAGCTCGCCATCTTGTAAGCAGTAAGCAGTGGCCTGCCGGGCCACGCCATCTACTTCTGAGCCTCCTCCGGGAGGGTGCCATGAAGCAAGTAAGCCTTGAACTCCGTGGCCCAGCTATCCGCTTGAGGCTCCAGCGCCAGCAGCAGGTGGGCTCCTGAGGCTGGGCCGCAGTTTGGCGCGCCCGTGGGCGGTGCGGGCGGGAGTTGCTCATGAAGGAGCACGGTGCTCGCGGCAGGGGGTGCAGCTGATGGCTTGAGGAGCCTTTCCTCGAAGACTCCGGGGCTCTGAGGCTCACGGCGAGATGCTCATTTGGCGATGTTGTCAGCTTCTTTGTTGCCGCTGCGGGGGACATGCTGCAGCTCCAGGCCAAGAAAACGCTTCTCAAGTTTATGTACCTCGTCTAGGTAGGCGACCATGTGCTCGTCCTTGGGCTTGTAGCTTTTGTTGTAGAAGTTGACGAGAAGTTGCGAATCGCCCTTGATGGTCAGACGCTTGATGCCCTGAGCAAACACGGCCTTGAGGCCGGCGATAAGGCCCTCATACTCTGCGATGTTGTTGGAAACCTTGTCGGTGTGCCTGAAGCAGAGTTGCACGGCGTAGTGGAGCCTGTCCCCTGTCGGCGAGGTGAGCATGACTCCAGCCCCCGCGCCCTGTCGGGAGAAGGCGCCATCGAAGTGCATGGTCCAGCCACCAGGCGCCTCATCCCCTGGCAGAAGGGATTTGGCCTCGCGAGGCTCCTCCTCATACGTGTCCGTCCACTCTGCCACGAAGTCGGCCAGAGCCGTGCCTTTGATGACTCTGGTGGTGGAGAATTCTAGCTGGAAGGCTTGCAGCTCGATGTTCCATTTGGCGACACAGCCTGCAGCGTTGGGGCTGCGCAGAACTTGCTCCAAGGGGTAGGAAGAAACGACCTTGATGGGATAACCCTGGAAGTAGTGGCGTAGCTTCCTGGAGGCAACGAGGAGCGCGAGGAGGAGCTTTTGCTACATGGGGTAGCGCTCGCGCGCATCCCTTAGCACGGTGCTGATGAAATACACGGGGTGTTCGACAAGGCGCGTAGTTGTGGTGGCAGCTTGCTCTCCAGGCGCCTCACGAGGCTCGATGGGCCCGGGGAGCTCACGAGGCTCAGGAGGCTCGCGAGGCTTGGGAGGCTCGCGAGGCTCGGGGGGCTCACGAGGCTCGGGAGGTGCGGAAGGCTTTTCCTTCGCACATACGCGCTCCTCTCGCACCGCCACAAGCACCGCGCTGGCCGTCTGAGGGGTGGCCACCAAGTACAGGACCAGGGGCTCGCGAGAGCGCGGCGCGACCATGATGGGCGGGCTCGTGAGGTACCTCATGAGGTCTTCAAAAGTGGCGTCTGCCTCAGGAGTCCACTTGAAAGAGCCGAACCTCTTCAGGACCTTGAAGAAAGGCAGGGCTCGCTCGCCAAACTTGGAGATGAAGCATCCCAGGGAGGCCATACATCCTGCCAAGCGCTGCATTTCCTTGAGGGTCCGGGGAGGACGCATTTTCTCGATGGCCTTGATCTTCTCAGGGTTGGCCTCGATGCCACGGTGCGAGACCAGGAAGCCGAGGAGTTTGCTGGAGGGAACTCCGAAGACGCACTTCTCGGGGTTGAGCTTGAGGTTGACCTTGCGCAGGTTGGCGAATGTTTCCTCGAGGTCCACGATGAGGGATCCAGCCTCGCGAGACTTGACCACGATGTCGTCGACGTAGGCCTCCGCGTTCCTCCCATCTGAGGCCCCAGCGTGATCCGCATTAGCCGTTGGAAAGTGGCGCCCGCGCTCCTCAAGCCGAAGGGCATGCAGACATAGCAGTATATGCCGCAGGGGGTGATGAAGGCCGTACTCTCCACGTCTTCAGCCGCCATCTTGATCTGGTGGTAGCCTGAGAAGGCATCTAGGAAGCATAGCAAATCGCACCCGGTGGTAGAGTCCACGATCTGGTCGATGCGGAGCAGCGGAAATGGATCTTGAGGGCAGAACTTGTTGAGGCTGGTGAAGTCAACGCACATACGCTCCTTGCCGCCTTTCTTGGGGACGATGACTGGGTTGGCGAGCCATTCGGGATGGCGCACCTCTCGGATGACCCCAGCTTCTTGGAGCTTCTAAACTTCCTTGACAATGAAATCTTGCTTCTCTGGCGCCTAGCACCGTGCTTTCTTGCTTGATGGGGCGTGCATTGGGGCACACCGCTAAGTGGTGCTCGATCACCTCCCTCGGCACACCGGACAAGTCAGATGCTTTCCAGGTGAAAACATCCGAGTTTGCCTGAAGGAAGGTGACGAGCGCGCTTTCCTATGCAGGAGGAAGGCCAGCGCCGATGGGGACGGCAGGGCCGGAGCCGCTGCCGTCCACCGACACCTTCTTCGTCTCTGCGCGGTCCTGAGAGAACAACTGCTTCTTCTTCACAGGCATGGCCTCAGGAGGCTCGACCGCGTCCTCATCAGTCGGATGCGCGACAACGGCAGCTTTGTAGGCGCGCTCGAGGGAGCAGACCGCGTCCTTCTCATCACAGGCGATAGTGATGATGCCCCTGCAGCCAGGCATCTTGAGGACGTTGTAGGCGTGGTGGGTCGCCGCCATGAACTTGGCGAGAGCAGGGTAGACAAAGATGGTGTTGTAAGGCAGGCCGATGTGCGCCATGTCGAAGTCAATGAGCTCGGTATGGTAGTTCTTGCGGGTGCCGAAGGTGACGGAAAGGCGCACTTGCCCCAGAGGGATGGTGGAGCTATCGGTCACTCCAAAGAAGGGCCTGGTCGGCATCAGCTGGTCATAGGGCACTTGGAGCGTCTTGAAGGTTTCGATGGAGATCACGTTGAGGCCGGCGCCTCCGTCGATGAGGGTCTTGGTGACTGCGACGTTGCTGATGGTGGGAGTGCACAACATGGGGAGTGCGCCTGCGGAGGCCGTGGACTTGGGGTGGTCTGTGGAGTCGAAGGTGATGGCGTACTGCGACCACTTGAGGGGCCACGCGGCCTCTGGCTTCGGGAGGGCGGCATTCACCTCGCGAGAGAGCAGCTTGAAGTGGCGGTTGGACACGGGGGCATGAGCCCTGCCAAGGATGCAGGCGACCGCGCGAGGCTCCTGGTAGCCCCCAGTGCCCTCATCAGGCTAGTTGATGTCGTTCCTCCGGGGTGGCGGCGGCAGCGGCGGAAGAGCGGCATTAGCCTGAGGGTTCGCCTCACGAGGCTGGTCGCGCCAGGCGGCCTCACAAGGCTGGTCGCGCCAGCCCTGGTGGAAGTTGCTGCTGCCGTTGCGGCTGTCCCAGCGGTTGCCGCCGCGGCCCCCTCCGTGCCTGGCGCCGCGGCCGTGGCGGTCGTCTCGGCGGCCCTGGCACTCGTCGCGGAGCAGCTTGAGCTCCTGGCAGTCTTCAGTGCTGTGGGAGCGCACGTTGTGGTAGGCGCAGAGCGACCGGCCGTCCTTCCTGTGCTCGTCACGGTCATGGCCGCGCTTCTGCTCGGGCTCCGCCGCAAGCACGGCAGGGCCCTTATGCTTGACGTCCTTGTTCTTGGTCTTGGCGGCCTCGAGCGCCGCGTCGGGGTCGTTGTGGACGAAGATGCGGCCTTCTTCAGCCTTGGCGCACTTGTCGGCGAGGTCGAATAGCTCAAGCACCGAGTCTAGCTCGTCGTTGATGGCGAGCTTCTCGCGCATCTTGACTTCCGTGACGCCGGTGGAGAACGCAGAGATGACGGCCACGTCGGAGGCGCGCGGTATCTTGTTGCGCACTTGGCTGAAGCGCTGGATGTACTTGTGGAGGGTCTCATCTGGGCGCTGCCGCACGTGCCGCAGGTCGTTGATGGTGAGGGAGCGGTCTTGCGTGCCCTTTTAGTTGGCGACGAACTGGCTGCAGAACTCGGCCCATGATGAGATGGATGCCTCGGGGAGGTTCATGAGCCAGGAGCGCGGGCCGTCCTTGAGGGCCATGGGGAACCAGTTCACCATGACCTTGTCATCGCCGTTCGCCGCCTCGACACTCAGTGCGTAGAGCTGAAGGAACTCTGTAGGGTTGGGGGTGCCATCGTAGCGTGGAGGCAGCTCAGGCTTGAACTTCGTGGGCCACACCACCCGATGTAGCTCGCGGGTGAAGGCGCTGCAGCCCACACCGCTCGAGGGGACGCCACCGGCGAGGGCGGCGCGGTTCTGGCATGCTGCCGCCGAAACCTCCTGGACGGCCTGGTCCTGGCGCTGCCTCTCGAGGAGCACTCGTGCATCGAGGGGCACGCGTCGAATGATCTGGCAGCTGGCCTCGTCACGGACTGGCGGGGACGCGCCACGGGACGGCTCGCGCACCCGTGCATTGCACTGGGGCCCGCCGATATCGTCGCGCAGAGGAGGCGGCGGGGGAGCGCCGTGCGCCAGGTCCCCAGCGCGAGACGGCGGAGGGCGGAGTGAGTGGGAAGGCGCCGGAGCATCCCCGATGGCGTTGACGAGCTCGGTGATGCGACCAAGCCAGGCGTCGTAGCCGGCGTCAGCTGGACGGTAGCGGAGCAGCTCGCGCGCCATCAGTAGCGCGGCCTGCGCGTTCGGCGGCCCACGGTGGGCGAGGGAGGAAGAGGCCATGGCGGTGTGGGCATTCGCCTGCACGGAGGGGTACAGGGAGGAGTCCTGCTGCTCGCGGGCAGCGGGGTCGGTGGCGGCAAGAGCCTCGATAGGGCGCCGACGGTTGCCGCGGGCCACCGGCTCCGTCTGAGCCACGCGGCCAGCCCTGCGCTCAGCGCGCTCGCGGCGTGCATCGGCCATGAAGCTGGTCGAACCGAGGGGAAGAACAGTAGCGCACCCCCTACCTGGCGCGCCAAATGTCAAAAGTCGGGCTCCGGGGACCCAAAGGTTCGAACACTGGGGTGAGCTTGTTCCTACCTCATCGTCCCCTACCACGGCTAAGCTACGGCGAAGCTACCGCGGGAGTGCGCTAGCGAGGAGCGGACCGTGGAGTCAGCGGTTTACCCAGGTTCGGGCCACCTTGCGGTGTAAAACCCTACTCCTGCTTGGTTTTGATTGTAGTGAGCCCGAGAGTGTTCTCGCGTACAAGGTAGGAGAAGAGGGCGTCGACCGAATCGGATCCCTCTACCACGATGGCAGCACTGTCCCTTTATACCTGCCTTGGTCCTCTTCCCCCTCAAAACTTAGGCGGGAAGGGTTGCCACACTTGGCGGGTTTTGAAAGGGGACAGGCGCTCAGGCTATCTTGACTAAAGGCGCTCTTCGCCTGCAAAAGCATGATCCATGACGCGCCGGTGGGCTCGGTGATGACCTCCGCCCCGCGCGCCCACCGTCTTGGTCTTCTTTCGCCGATCGGGCAACCCTTGGGGTTGCTTTGGGAAGCGGACTGCTGGCCTTGCTCCCTTAACACAAAAGGGGAAACCCTCTTCATCCACGCCTGCTCGCACGGCCTCTATCGCCGCTCGTCGCCGCGCGCGTCACCCACGTGATGGGCACGGGACCGCGCGGCCGAGCCGAACAGCCCCTGTCTCGAGCGCCTTCGGGAGGGTGCCTCGGGAGGCCGCCTCGCGAGGCTGCTGGTGAAGATGATGTCTTGTTCGCCACTCCCTGAGGAGGGGTCCTCAGGAGGCCAAGGCCTCATGAGCGGTCTTGGTGAGGTGCTTGATGATGACGGCCTGCTGGGCCCATGCCAGGCGTTGCGCCCTCGGCCAAAGGCAGACGGGCCTGGATACCCTGGGTTCCACAACATAATTCTCGGGACAAGAATTTCTTTTAGAGGAGGAGAATTGTAACACCCCTGTGTAATGAGCTACAGTGATCCATAATGATTATGCTAAGTCACCTTGATTTGCAATGCTTGATCACATTGGATTAATATCTCATTTCAAATTCCACCACTGAATTCAATTCAAATTGCAAGTGAAATTTGAAGTTGCACAAAAGTTGCTGCAAAATAGTTCATCATCTAGCAAATATTCCATAACAATTATTTGTTCAGGAAAACAACATCACCTATTTGCTAAAATGGGCTATAGCAATTAAAACAATACCAAAACAGTATTTTTAAATGCCCTTCCATTTATGAAAAATTCAAACAAATTCAAATGTCCCCCAAACTTTTTGTGGCAGTACCGAATATTGCTATGTATTTATGTGGCCAAGTCCCATATTTTACAAAAGTCATTTGGTGGCTAAACAAAATGCAAAACAGAAAGAATAAAAGAAAACAGAAAGAAACAGAAAAATAAAAGGAAAAGGGCTACTGTGCACTGGGCCTTAGTGCACAGTAGCAGGCCTAGCTGGCCCAGCCTGCTCCCCACGTCGTCTCCCTCCTCTCTCCTGTGCGTGTCGCCGCGCCCGTGGCCGCGCGCGCACTGGCCGGCCGGAGAGCGACACGGCGATGCTACAGGCTCCGCGAGGGGATAAGAACGGCGCCCTTCGGCCTCGTCATCGTCCCCGTCCACTTCTCCCCCTCTCTCCTTCGCTCTCTCCCTCGTCTCCCTCGAAGCCAAGCGCCGTCGTCACCATGGCCGCCCCGTAGCCGTGGCCACCGTCATCCCCGCGCCTCGCCAGCACGCCCACGAGCTCCGCCGAGCTCCGCTACTTCCTCTCCGACCCCGAGCTCGAGCTCTACGCCACCACAGCCTCGGGATCAAGCTCGTCTTCATCCACGGTCGCCGATGCCTCACCGACGAATGCCGCCGTTCTGCTGCTCCTAAGCCCTCGCCGAGCCTTTCTTGAGCTCCACGGTGAGTAGCCGCGCGAAACCCCTCTCTTCTCCCCTCCTTTCCGCACCCGTAGCCCCCTCGCTGCCATGGCCGTACCCACCGCCGCGGTTGAGCTCGCTGCCGTGGCCATTGTCGCCGCAGCTCGCGTCCGAGCTCACCGTCGTGCTCCTGGGGTTCCCAGGAGTCCATCGCGCGCACGCACGCTCTTCCCCGTGCTCCCTAGCTTCGAGCTCGAGCTCGCCTGAACGCCACCGCCGCCTGCCGTTGTTGCTCCGGCCAACTCCAGCCACCCCAGCCTCTGCCACCGCCATCGTTTGACGCGGCGTCGAACGCACATTCGAACGCGACCGGCCGCGCTCGAAATGGCCCCCTGTGGGCGATTTCCGGCGAGCTCCCGTGCACGCCGCCGCGTTTTGACGTCGTCGGCGGCGAGACGCCGGCGCCGCTGACGTGGCTGGCCCTGGGGCCCACCCTGGGTCACTGCCAGTGGGTCCCAGGGGCCCAGTTGACCGCGTTGACCTAGTCAGCGTGCTGACTGGGCAACCCCAGTCACTGACAGGCGGGCCCCATGTGCTAATTAACTATTTTTCTAACTAAACTTAATCTGTTAATTAATTAAGTCACTGACAGATGGGGCCCACCTGCTAATTAACCCATTTTAGTTAATTTAAACACTGATTAACCTACTGTGTATGACATGTGGGCCCAGTCCACTGTTCCAGTGGATAAGGTTGACCAGTCAGCCTACTGACTGGGCAACTGGCCCACCAGTCAACCTCTGCTGACTGGGCAGTTGACCCAGTCATGTAGGCCCACTGGTCAGCCTCTCTGCTGGTCAGCTGGGTACAATTCTGGGTACCCCTAGCATTTTACTATTTGGATAATTCGAATTAAAATAATTCCAGAAAATGTTTAAAACTGTGAAAAATCATATAAAATAATCCGTAACTCGGATGAAAATAATTTATATATGAAAAATGATCAGAAAAATAAGACGAATCCGATTATGCCATCCACATACCTGTCACATGCCTCTAACACTGCAAACATGGAACCTTCCCCTCCGGTTCATCTGTTTGACAGATGCCTAAAACCGGGAAAATATTCCTAGATATTTTCCCGCTCCGTCTGTAACATGTAGCACTGCGTTAGGTCACCCCCAGCACATCATATAGCCATGACATGCATCTGTGTTGCATTTGTTTGCCTTGTATTTATTGTTTCTTCCCCCTCTTCTCTCCGGTAGACCCCGAGACCGACGCTGCCCCCGAGTATGACTACGTCGTCGACGACCCCTCTTTCACCGCAGAGCTTCCAGGCAAGCAAACACCCTTGATCATTTCAATATCGCCCATTTCTTTCTCTCCCCTGCTTGCATTATAATTTGCTACTGTTGTCCGATATCTCCTATTCTGATGCATAGCCTGTTTTTGTAACTGTTGTTGATACCTTACCTGCTATCCTAAATACTTAGTATAGGTTGGTTAGTGATCCATCAGTGGCCCCGCACCCTTGTCCGTGTTGCCATGCTTTGCTACCGGATGTTCGATCAGTGTGATCGACGTGCAGAGACCGACACATCATCGCACACCCCCTTAGTTGTATGACTCTGCAGAGCTAGTATCGAGTGCCGAGGGTGATACCTCCTACCTCACTCCTGATGATATCTCTGTAGCGTAGCTAGTCAGTTGTGGGTTACTGAGGGTGATTCCTCTTTCACCACCTCCGATGATGCCTCTGTCGTGCAACCCCTCAAGTGTGAACCCATCGAGGGTGATTCCTCCAAGCTCACCTTGACGGATACATCGAGTGGGAGTCCATCGAGGGTGATTCCTCGGACTTCCCCCTTGATGATAAAAACACACTGTTACCTTTAACTGTTGCCCCTTTTATGTCTTACTGCGGGACTGAAGGGACAGGCGGTACCTCCCTGGTAGAGGTGGACCTGAGTTCCCGACAGTCTCTTGTGGAGTCGGGTTGTCCTGGAGGGTACCCACGAGATAATTACGCGACACGGCCGGGCAGGCAGAGACCACCCCAGGAGAGGGATGGGCCTGGCCCTTGCCGTAGGTCCGCGAGACGGGGCGACAGGATCACTGATCGTCACCACGAGCTCCCAATACATTAATGGGTTTGGATATGTGATCTGAGTAGGCCTCTGGCCTTTTCGCACTAAGCACCATGCGGGAATAGTATGGGCACTCGGTGTCGTATGTTTCAGCCGAAGTTCTTCAGACGTCAGCAACCGAGCGACGTGCGCCCGGGTGGACCACGACAGCCTCCGTGTGTATATAGGGGCTAGGTCTGGTCCCGGCCGCCCACGCAACGTGCAGGAGTGCAAAGGGCGATGGGCCCAAGACCCCTAAGCGCTTAGGATTTAGACCGGCGTGCTGGCCTCTCTGTTGAGCCTAGGTAGGGCTACGGCGTGTCGATCAGCCGAGGCCGGGCATGACCCGAGTAAGTGTGTCCGGCCAGAGTTAATCGAGCGTGTTGGGTAAGTTGGTGCACCCCAGCAGGGAAGTATATCTATTTGAATAGTCGTGTCCACGGTAACGGACGCTCAGAGAGTATCCTGATCTACTACAACTAGAACTGGATACTTGTGGTGTTTAATAATATGTTGGCTCCGGGATCGCTTTCTCGCAGGGAGTCGAGGAAGTGTCTCTGGCCGTTGCTACTACTTACTTACTACTTTATAATATGCTAATTTGCACTCTTCTAATGCTGCAAGATGCTAGTATTTGATAGGCTAGGCCTTTCCCCGCTATTCTGGCATTTCTGCAGTATAGTCCACAGATACAGACCCTTCATTTGATACCAAGGCATAAATATAATAGTTCTGATGTAAGTCTTGCGAGTACTTTGGATGAGTACTCATGGTTGCTTTGCTACCTTTTTCGCCATACCTGATTGCTGCGATCAGATGATGGAGCCCCGGAGGCAGCTGACCCCATCGACGACTACTACTACCACGACAGAGCCTACTACTACGTGGAGACCACTGACCAGGAGTAGTTCGGAGGCTCCCAGGCAGGAGGCCTGCGCCTTTTCGATCTAGTTATCGTTGTTTTGCTCAGGCTTCTTAAGGCAGACTTGTTTAATTATGTCTGTACTCAGATATTGTTGCTTCCGCTGACTCTTGTGCATTCGAGCTTATGTATTCGAGCCCTCGAGGCCCCTGGCTTGTAATATAAAGCTTGTATTATTTTAATTTGTGTCTAGAGTTGTGTTGTGATATCTTCCCGTGAGTCTCTGATCTTGATCTTGCGCATTTGCGTGTATGATTAGTGCACGATCGAGTCGGGGGCGCCACAAGTTGGTATCAGAGCCGACTGCCTGTAGGAAGCCCCTTTCCAACTCTTTGGCCGAAGTTGAGTCTAGTCTTTGAAAAATTGTTTTACTAACATGGCTGTGTGGCTTACGGGCCCACATTGCCAATGGATGGGATTAGGATCTTTTATTCCTCTTCTTTACTCTCGGACTTTGATCTCTTTTCTATTCGGGTTAAATTTTTTGCTAACTCTAACATTAGGTTCTCGTGATCACATCAACCCGGAGAGCTGGATTATCTGCTGCTATTCCTTTGAATTTATGATGTATGATTCACACAATGTCATTTGACATCATTGAACTCCTTGTTTCAGATGCGTCCTGCAACGCAACTTGTACGCCAGATTATGGCTGTTGATGCGACTGGATTCCCCGCTATTCTGGTCGACCTCTTGGCCAGGCTGGGATATCGCTGGTACCTCGAGTACACTGTTTACGAGGACTACCGCGAGTTCAACCAGGAGCAGTACCGCGCTGTGGTTCGAATCTTCGATCGGCAGGGTAACTCCATCATTGAGCTGCATACCTTTCATGGTATTGGAGTGACTGTTGACATGGCAGTCCATGATGCTGCCTATGCTGCTATTGCCCGTCTCCGTGGAGAGCATCCTCCCTTGGATGAGACTGGATTCCGCTACATTCCGTATGCCCCTGCTGGGGATGAGAGTGGATACTACACTGCTGTCTGTACCCCTTACGTGCGACGTCGTTATGACCCGTAGGTTTTGGTCCAATACACTGAGGCTCTGGATCGCACTGCCCGAGCTCTTGCTGTTGAGTTGTTCGCTACTCGTGCTCGTCTTTATGACGCTCTGACATAGTTGCTACCAGCAGTCAGTGCAGGGATGCATCCTGAGTACATCCTTTACCCGCGCAGGACAGATATGCCACCAGGTCTTGAGTGGCCTGCTGTTGGAGGTCATACTCCTCCACGTGGTCCTCTTCTTCCCGTTCGGGACCAGGTTCTGCACCAGAGTGTTCATGGAGCGCAGGATCCTCGAGTCGAGGGCACCCTGCATTGTCACTTGCAGTTGCCTGGTTTCAGTGGTTTTCTCCGACGTTGATGTAGCTATTGCTATGTCCCATTGTTGTATCCCTCCACCGCATGCATGCGTGCTGCCTAGTATGTCTAGCTTTCCTTTCTGAACTTGTACCGCTAGTTTGTAACCGAATCTATGTATGGATCTGTATGTCATGTTTGACTATGATGATGTATCTATTGCACTTCCTTTGTTGTGCATGTTACTTCATGAATGATTCCATACATCTGCAAATACACGTTGCTAAAGTACCCCCTGTTAATTTTTAGCAGGATGGTTAGACCCGCAGGTCATGGCTGTGGTGCCAACAATCCACCACCGCCCGACTATATGGCTGGAATGATGCAACAGTTTGAGCTGAACCATCAATTCATGCAAGGGATAATGGATCAGTTTCCTCATCCAAATGCTAACCAGCAGCCAGCCCCAATAACCTTGCAAGACTTTGTGCGCCTCAACCCAACTATCTTCCGCAACTCAGTTCAGCCACTTGACGCTGATGACTGGCTCCGCGACATCACTTATGAGATGGAGTCTGCTAATGTTGCCCCTGCCAGCTATGTCACTTTCGTGTCCTACTTTCTGAAGGGTCCCGCAGCTCAATGGTGGGACAATCACAGGCGTACCCTAGCTGTAGGAACAATCATCACCTGGCCGGAGTTCCAGGCTGCTTTCCGTGCCCGCTACATTCCCCAAGGAGTCATGGACCAGAAGAAACGTGAGTTCCGCAACCTCACTCAGGGCAGCAAGACTGTGGAAGTCTACCAGCGGGAGTTTCTTGAATTATCCCACTATGCTAAAGAAGATATCGCTACTGATGCCCGCAGGCAGGAGAAGTTCCGTGAAGGGCTCAGCCCTGATATCAAGCTAGCACTTTTTGTCCAAGACTTCGCTGACTTCACCACCCTGGTGAATAAGGCCATTCCGGTCGAGACTGGTCTGAAGGATCACAAGGACGCGCTCAAGCACACCCGTGACGTGGGCTCCTCTTCGGGCTCATCTTTGCAGAAGCACTGTATTTGGATTCCTCACATCATGTACCGTCCGACTGCTCCTGCACCAAGGCCGTCCTATGCTGCGCCTCGTCTGCCTCCTCCACCACCGAGGCAGCCAAGACTTCAAGCTGCACCACCCCGAGCTCCTGCACCCCGTCCCAATGACAGTCTGTGCTTCACGTGTGGACGTCCAGGTTATCGCGCCAAAGACTGCCGTCAGAATCAGAATCAGTTGGCACTTCCATCTATTGGCCGTGGTAACAATCAGCCCCGTAACAACAATACCAGGCCTTCTTATGGTCGTGGTCAGGCTTATCATGTTAATATGGCCGAAGCTGAAGACCAACCAGCTACTGTGATGGGTACTCTTCTTGTTAATTCAGTACCAGCTTCTGTTTTATTTGACTCAGGAGCATTGCATTCTTTCATATCAAAAACTTTTGCATGCATGCATGACATTAAGTGTGAGGAGCTGCACCATTCGTTAGTGGTTAACACTCCCGCGGGCCAATGTCGAACCTCCATGTTCAGCCCCAATGTTACCATTGAAATTGAAGGGTTAGAGTTCCATGCTTTTCCCATTATTTTGAAGTCTTCCAACATTGACCTCATTCTGGGAATGGATTGGTTGAAGGCTCATACCGCCTCAATCAATTGTGCCACTAAAGTTGTCCATCTCCTGCACCCCTCAGATGAGATAGTAAACTACCATGCTCATCTCATTCAAAATGTCAAAGCCCAGATTTATGCTTTGAATGCATTGAACGCTTCACCTTTTGAGGGAATCGAAAACGTTCCAGTAGTTCGCGACTTTCAAGATGTCTTCCCAGAAGAACTTCCAGGAGTACCCCCTGTTAGAGCTATCGAATTTGTTATCGACTTGAAATAAGACACTACTCCTATTGCGATCGTCCTTATAAGATGCCGCCGCATGAACTCCTTGAGCTTAAGGAGGAAATCGACAAATCACTTTGCAAGGGTTTCATTCGTCCAAGTTCCTCTGCTTGGGGAGCACCTTCTCTCTTTTTCAAGAAGAAAGATGGTACGAACCGGTTGGTCCAAGATTACCAACCTATCAACCAGGCAACAATTCAGAACAAGTATCCGCTTCCTTGGATCAATGATCAGTATGATCAACTTGCTGGATCCTCGGTATTCTCTAAACTGGACTTGAGGTTGGGTTACCATCAGATCCGAGTTCATGAAGAGGATATTCTGAGGACCGCTTTCGTTACTCGTTATGGTTCATACGAGTACACCGTCATGTCTTTCGGCTTAGCCAATGCCCCAGCAACGTTCTCCCGATTGATGAATTATATCTTCATGGATTACCTTGACAAGTTCGTGGTGGTTTATCTGGATGATATCCTTGTATATTCCAAGAATAAGGAAGAACATGCTGAACATCTTCGTCTTGTTCTGGAAAAGCTTCGAGAGCATCAGCTTTGTGCGAAATATTCCAAGTGTGAATTCTGGTTATCCGAAGTAACCTACCTTGGTCATGTGATTTCCAAGGATGGTATTGCTGTCAACCCAGAGCGAGTTCAGGCTATTCTTGACTGGACTCCCCCGAAGAATGTCAAGCAAGTGAGAAGTTTTCTCGGACTCGCAAGCTATTGCCGCCGTTTTGTCGAGAACTTTTCCAAGATTGCCAAGCCTCTGACTAATCTGCTTCACAAAGGCGTTAAGTTTGAGTGGACAGACAAATGTCAAGAAAGTTTTTAGACTCTCAAGGACAAGCCGACTTCTGCCCCAGTGCTTGCTCCTCCAGATTCCCGCAAGGACTTCGTGATTTATTGTGACGCATCTTGTCTAGGATTAGGTTGTATCCTAATGCAAGAGCGCAAGGTGATTGCTTATGCCTCGCGACAGCTGTGTCCTCATGAAGAGAACTACCCAGTTCATGATCTCGAACTTGCTGCAGTTATTTATGCACTGAAGTTGTGGCGACATTACCTCCTCGGTAATCGTTGCGAGATCTACACTGATCATCAAAGTCTGAAATATCTATTTACTCAGCCAGACTTGAATCTTCGTCAGCAAAGATGGATGGAAACAATCACAGACTATGACTACGGTATTACATATACCCCTGGTAAGGCTAATGTAATGGCCGATGCTTTGAGTCGCAAGTCTTATTGCAACAATCTCATGATTCAATGAGCTCAACCCCTTCTTTATGAAGAACTTCGCAAGTTGAACCTCCACATTGTTCCACAGGGTTTTCTCAATACCCTTGTTTTAGAACCTACTCTCGAGAAAGCTATTAAGTCTGCGCAAGCAAAAGACGCTAAAGTTGATCAGATGAAAAGGGATCTTGCCTTTGAAAAGGCTAGGGATTTCTCGCTTGCTGAAGATGGAACCTTGTACTTCAGAGATCGCCTTGTGGTACCTCGGTTCGAACTTATGATAGACAAAGTTATGAAGAAGGCACATGATACACCATTGTCTATTCATCCGGGTAGTACCAAGATGTATCACGACATCCGTCAAAGGTACTGGTGGTCTAAAATGAAGCAAGACATTGCTCGCTATGTTGCTGAATGTGACGTTTGTAATCGCGTCAAAGCCGAACATCAAAAGCCTACTGGACTTCTGCAACCGCTTCCTATCCCTATGTGGAAATGGGACAAGGTTCAAATGGATCTCATCACTGGCCTACCCAAATCAAAGAAAGGTCACAATGCTATTCTTATCGTCATTGACCAATTCTCCAAAGTTGCACATTTTCTGCCAGTGAAAGAGATGATCACTGCTAGTCAGTTAGCAGACTTGTATATCTCTAGAATTGTGACACTCCACGGTATTCCGAAGGAGATCAGTTCAGACCGTGGCAGCCTCTTCACTTCAAAGTTCTAGGAAAGTTTCCAAGAAGCTATGGGAACTCATATAACCTGGAGCTCAGCTTATCACCCCCAGTCCCAAGGCCAAGTAGAACGAGTTAATCAAGTGCTTGAATATAAGCTGCGTGCTTGTGTTATCTCATTTGGCAAGAAGTGGGCAGAATCTCTCCCATATGCTGAATTCTCGTACAACAACAGCTATCAAGCTAGCATGAAGATGGCACCCTTCGAGGTATTATATGGACGTAAGTGTCGAACCCCTCTGAATTGGTCAGAAACTGGGGAACGACCGCTCATTGGTCTGGATATTATCCAACAAGCTGAAGAGCAAGTCCGTATTGTCCGGGAAAATCTCAAGGCGGCCCAGTCCCGCCAGAAGAGCAATTATGATCGTAAACATTGGGGATCGACCTATCAACCTAGTGAGCAAGCTTATTTGCGTGTCACTCCTTTGAAGGGCACTCATCGTTTTGGAATCAAGGGCAAGTTAGCTCCTCGCTACATTGGTCCCTTCCGCATCCTCGCCAGACGTGGATGGGTGGCTTATAAATTGGAGTTGCCACCGCAGTTCTCTCACATCCACGATGTCTTCCATGTGTCACAACTTTGCCGTTGCTTCAAGGATCCACACCGTGCAGTGGATCATGAAATGATTGAATTGCAAGATGATCTCTCTTATAAGGAGCATCCGATCCGCATTTTGGATCAAGCTAAACGTCGGACCGGTCAGAAGACAACCAAGTTCCTTAAAGTGCAGTGGTCGAATCATACTGAAGATGAAGCCACTTGGGAACGCGAGGATCGTCTTCGTGAAGAATACCCCGATCTTTTCCCTTCTACCTCTTAATTCTCGGGACGAGAATTTCTTTTAGAGGAGGAGAATTGTAACACCCCTGTGTAATGAGCTACAGTGATCGATAATTATGCTAAGTCACCTTGATTTGCAATGCTTGATCACATTGGATTAATATCTCATTTCAAATTCCACCACTGAACTCAATTCAAATTGCAAGTGAAATTTGAAGTTGCACAAAAGTTGCTGCAAAATAGTTCATCATCTAGCAAATATTCCATAACAATTATTTGTTCAGGAAAACAACATCACCTATTTGCTAAAATGGGCTATAGCAATTAAAACAGTACCAAAACAGCATTTTTAAATGCCCTTCCATTTATGAAAAATTCAAACAAATTCAAATGTCCCCCAAACTTTTTGTGGCAGTACCAAATATTGCTATGTATTTATGTGGCCAAGTCCCATATTTTACAAAAGTCATTTGGTGGCTAAACAAAATGCAAAATAGAAAGAATAAAAGAAAATAGAAAGAAACAGAAAATAAAAGGAAAAGGGCAACTGTGCATTGGGCCTTAGTGCACAGTAGCAGGCCCAGCTGGCCCAGCCCGCTCCCCGCGTCGTCTCCCTCCTCTCTCCTGTGCGTGTCACCGCGCCCGTGGCCGCGCGCGTGCTCGCCGGCTGGACGGCGACACGGCGACGCTACAGGCGCCACAAGGGGATAAGAACGGCGCCCTTCGGCCTCGTCATCGTCCCCGTCCACTTCTCCCCCTCTCTCCTTCGCTCTTTCCCTCGTCTCCCTCGAAGCCGAGCGCCGTCGTCGCCATGGCCGCCCTGTAGCCGTGGCCACCGTCATCCCCGCGCCTCGCTAGCATGCCCACGAGCTCCGCTACTTCCTCTCCGACCTCGAGCTCGAGCTCTACGCCACCACAACCTTGGGATCAAGCTCGTCTTCATCCACGGTCGCCGGTGCCTCTCCGATGAATGCCGCCGTTCTGCTGCTCCTAAGCCCTCGCCGAGCCTTTCTTGAGCTCCACGATGAGTAGCCGCGCGAAACCCCTCTCTTCTCCCCTCCTTTCTGCGCCCGTAGCCCCCTCGCTGCCATGGCCATACCCGCCGCCGCGGTTGAGCTCGCTGCCGTGGCCACTGTCACCGCAGCTCGCGTCCGAGCTCACCATCGTGCTCCTGGGGTTCCCAGGAGTCCAATGCGCACACGCACGCTCTCCCCTGTGCTCCCTAGCGTCGAGCTCGAGCTCGCCCGAACGCCAGTGCCGCCTGCCGTTGTTGCTCCGGCCAACTCTGGCCAACCCAGCCTTTGCCACCGCCATCGTTCGATGCGGCGTCAAACGCACGTTCGAACGCGACCGGCCGCACTCGAAATGGCCCCCTGTGGGCGATTTCCGGCGAGCTCCCGTGCACGCCGCCGCGTTTTGTCATCGCCGGCGGCGAGACGCCGGCGCCGCTGACGTGGCTGGCCCTGGGGCCCACCCTGGGTCACTGCCAGTGGGTCCTAGTGGCCCAGTTGACCGCATTGACCCAGTCAGCGTGCTGACGGGCCCCATGCGCTAATTAACTATTTTTCTAAATAAACTTAATCTGTTAATTAATTAAGTCACTGACAGATGGGGCCCACCTGCTAATTAACCCATTTTAGTTAATTTAAACACTGATTAACCTACTGTGTATGACATGTGGGCCCAGTCCACTGTTCCAGTGGATAAGGTTGACCAGACCAGTCAGCCTGCTGACTGGGCAACTGGCCCACCAGTCAGCCTCTCCTGACTGGGTAGTTGACCTAGTTAACTGGGCCCACTGGTCAGCCTCTCTGCTGGTTAGCTGGGTACAATTCTGGGTACCCCTAGCATTTTACTATTTGGATAATTCGAATTAAAATAATTCCAGAAAATGTTTAAAACTTTGAAAAATCATATAAAATCATCCGTAACTCGGATGAAAATAATTTATATATGAAAAATGATCAGAAAAATAAGACGAATCCGATTATGCCATCCACAGACCTGTCACGTGCCTCTAGCACTACAAACATGGAACCTTCCCCTCCGGTTCATCTGTCTGACAGATGCCTAAAACCGGGAAAATATTCCCAGATATTTTCCCGCTCCGTCTGTAACGTGTAGCACTGCGTTAGGTCACCCCCAGCATAGCATATAGCCATGACATGCATCTGTTTTGCATTTGTTTACCTTGTATTTATCGTTTCGTCCCTCTCTTCTCTTCAGTAGACCCCGAGACCGACGCTGCCCCCGAGTACGACTACGTCGTCGACGACCCCTCTTTCACCACAGAGCTTCCAGGCAAGCAAACCCCCTTGATCATTTCAATATCGCCCATTTCTTTCTCTCCCCTGCTTGCATTATAATTTGCTACTGTTGTCCAATATCTCCTATTCTGATGCATAGCCTGTTTTTGTAACTGTTGTTGATACCTTACCTGCTATCCTAAATACTTAGTATAGGTTGGTTAGTGATCCATCAGTGGCCCCGCACCCTTGTCCGTGTTGCCATGCTTTGCTACCGAATGTTCGATCAGTGTGATCGACGTGCAGAGACCGACACATCATCGCACACCCCCTTAGTTGTTCGACTCTGCAGAGCTAGTATCGAGTGCCAAGGGTGATACCTCCTACCTCACTCCTGATGATATCTCTGTAGTGTAGTTAGTCGGTTGTGGGTTACCGAGGGTGATTCCTCTTTCACCACCTCCGATGATGCCTCTGTCGTGCAACCCCTCAAGTGTGAACCCATCGAGGGTGATTCCTCCAAGCTCACCTTGACGGATACATCGAGTGGGAGTCCATCGAGGGTGATTCCTCGGACTTCCCCCTTGATGATAAAAACACACTATTACCTTTAACTATTGCCCCTTTTAACTGTTACTGCGGGACTGAAGGGACAGACGGTACCACCCCGGTAGAGGTGGACCTGTGTTCCCGACAGTCTCTTGTGGAGTCGGGTTGACCTGGAGGGTACCTGCGAGATAATTACGCGGCACGGCGGGGCAGGCAGAGACCGCCCCAGGAGAGGGATGGGCCTGGCCCTTGTCGTAAGTCCGCGAGACGGGGCAACAGTATCACTGACCATCACCGCGAGCTCCCAATACACTAACGGGTTTGGATATGTGATCTGAGTAGGCCTCTGGCCTTTTCGCACTAACCACCACGCGGGAATAGTATGGGTACTCGGCGTCGTATGTTTCAGTCGAAGTTCTTCAACTGAGCGGCGCGCGCCCAGGTGGACCGCGATAGCCTGCGTGTGTATACAGGGGCTAGGTCTGGTCCTGGCCGCCCACGCAACGTACATGAGTGCAAAGGGCAATGGGCCCAAGACCCCTGAGCGCTTAGGATTTAGACCGGCGTGCTGGCCTCTGTGCTGAGCCTAGGTAGGGCTACGGCGTGTCGATCAGCCGAGGCCAGGCATGACCCGAGTAAGTGTGTCCGGCCAGAGTTAATCGAGCGTGTTGGGTAAGTTGGTGCACCCCTGCAGGGAAGTATATCTATTCGAATAACCGTGTCCACGGTAACGGACGCTCAGAGAGTATCCCGATCTACTACAACTAGAACTGGATACTTGTGGTGTTTAATAATATGTTGGCTTCGGGATCGCTTTCTCGCAAGAGTCGAGGAAGGGTCTCTGGGCGTTGCTACTACTTACTTACTACTTTATAATATGCTAATCTGCACTCTTCTAATGCTGCAAGATGCTAGTATTTGATAGGCTAGGCCTTTCCCCTCTATTCTGGCATTTCTGCAGTATAGTCCACAGATACAGACCCTTCATTTGATACCGAGGCATAAATTGAATAGTTCTGATGTAAGTCTTGCGAGTACTTTGGATGAGTACTCACGGTTGCTTTGCTACCTTTTTCCCCCATACCCGATTGCTGCGATCAGATGACGGAGCCCCGGAGGCAGCTGACCCCGTCGATGACTACTACTACTACGTGGAGACCGCCGACCAGGAGTAGTTCGGAGGCTCCCAGGCAGGAGGCCTATGCCTTTTCGATCTAGTTATCATTGTTTTGCTCAGCCTTCTTAAGGCAGACTTGTTTAATTATGTCTGTACTCAGATATTGTTGCTTCCGCTGACTCTTGTGCATTCGAGCCCTCGAGGCCCCTGGCTTGTAATATAAAGCTTGTATTATTTTAATTTGTGTCTAGAGTTGTGTCGTGATATCTTCCCGTGAGTCTCTGATCTTGATCGTGCGCATTTGCGAGTATGATTAGTGCACGATCGAGTCGGGGGCGCCACATTACCCAACAGTAATTTGTTTACCCACCGTATGTTTCTGTGCTCGAGAGAGAAGGCTCTAGTGAAAACTATGGCCCCGGGGTCTATCTTTATCATATTAAAAACCTAAAAATACCTTGCTGCAATTTATTTACTTTTATTTTAATTAGTATTTGAGTTTAGCTATTTATCTCTATAAGATTTAATCCTTGCAAGTAACCGCTAAGAGGATTGACAACCCTCTTATTTGCGTTGGGTGCAAGTGTTTGCTCTTGTGTGTGCAGGTGCGCTTAACGGAATTTTGCTTGGTTCTCCTTCTGGATTGATAACCTTGGTTCTTAACTAAGGGAAATACTTATCTCTACTGTACTGCATCATCCTCTCCTCTTCGGGGAAATACCAATGCAGACTACAAGTAGCAGGAAGAATTTCTGGCGCCGTTGCCGGGGAGACATCATGAAAATTACCAAGTACCTTCACACAAATTATCATTCACTTTCATTTACTTTATTTGCCTTTTATTTGCATTTGCCTCTCGTTTCATCTCCCCCACTTCTAATTTTTTTTTACCAAAAACACAAAAATATTTTATTTGCTAGTTTGCTTGCTTTGCCACTATGTCTGAATTTGAGAAAGTTGTGGTTGAAAGTGCTAGTGAGGATAGTGGTAGTGAATCTCTTGGAGATAAAACACACACTTTTGATCTTAATCATGACCCTCCGGAGACTATCTCCCCCACTAATTTTAAAACTACGGTCTATCATGTGTGAAGTGGTAATATCATTGGGAAAAATATTATTCAGGAGTTCTTTAATTGCGTGGGAGTTATACCAATAATTAATGAATCCATTCTTGATAAAAAAATTTGTTATGTGGATGCTATTGCAATGCTTGTGGTTAAACTAGAAAGATTTTTTTTGGCATATCCACCCTGCCTTACAAAAGATATTTTATGAACTTCCCAACATCCATGATCCTAGGGCTAAGAAAATTGCCACTATAATCCTTATGCATGAATTTGATTATATAATCCAGGAAGCTAGGGATATTTTATCCTTTTACAAAATAAATTTTGAGCATCCTCCAATAGAGGAGATTTTTCATGATAAAGATACTATTCGTAGGTTGGAATCTAAAGATTATTTTGCTTATGGTAAAAGTATTAGAAGGAGAGTTCCATACACCGAAGTAATTAAAACTATGTACCACCATGCTCGTGATAAATTTGAATGGGTTACTAAAGGAATTGATGAGGGATTTAGTGAAGAATGGTTCGAGAGTACGGCTAGAGATCCTATTGATGATGAGATACATGTTTTATGTGAGGACGTTTATGGTGATGATCCTGAGTTTGAAGTTATGAATGTTAAGGTTACCAATCAAAGCCCCTTCAATTACCTAAGCTCACCCACTAGAAAAGAAGAGCATGAGAGTAGAGAATTAATGAGAAAAGTATTCGAAGATTTAATCGAAAAGGACTTGGGGATGAAGGATGACAACACTTGAAATTATGCATTATGCCTAGCTAGGGGCATAAAACAATAGCGCTTGATGGGAGGCAACCCAATGAATAAAATAAATTTTTGCTTTTACCTACTGTTTTTGTGTGTTTGCATGATTATAGACTCTGTTATGATTGTGTTTTTATGTTTTAATTAGTGTTTGTTCCAAGTAATGCCTTTGGGATGATGTTGATGATAGTATAATTGATGCTTTTTGGAAAACAGAAAGTTTTGCGTCCAGTACTGGAATTTTAGTTCTGTGCTGGAGCGTCAGAAAAATCTGAAATTTTTACACAGTATTGGTATATTAATTTTTTATGTTGTCCTCAGTTTTCAGAATTTTTGGAGTTACAGAAGTATGGATTTTAAATAGATCTTTATAGACTGTTCTGTTTTAGACAGATTCTGTTTTTGTTGCATAGTTTGCTTATTTTGATGAATCTATGGATCGTATCGGGGGGTATGAGTCATGGAGAAGTTGGAGTATAGTAGAATCATGCAAATATTAAATATGAATCAATTTACTACAGTACCTAAAGTTTAAGATTTGTTTGTTATACTAACGGATCTCATGAGGTTTCTGTTGAGTTTTGTGTGCTGAAGTTTTCAAGTTTTGGGTGAGACTACGATGGATAAAGGAATAAGGAGCGGCAAAAGCCTAAGCTTGGGGATGCCCAAGGCACCCCAAGGTAATATTCAAGTAAGACTCAAGCGTCTAAGCTTGGGGATGCCCCAGAAGGCAACCCCTCTTTCGTCTACAATCTATCGGTAACTCACTTGGAGCTATATTTTTATTCATCACATGATATGTGTTTTACTTGATGCGTCTTGTGAAATAGTTTGCTTGCTTTTGTTTGCTTTTTAGTTTGTCACAATCATCTTTGCTGAACACACCTTTTTGAGAGGGACACACATTATTCGTGATTTGTTAGAATACTCTATGTGCTTCACTTATATCTTTTGAGCTAGGCAGTTGCTCTAGTGCTTCACTTATATATTTTAGAGCACGGCGGTGGTTATATTTTAAAGAAATAGTTGCACTCTCATGCTTCACTTATATCTTTTTGAGAGTCTCATGATAGCAATGGTAATATGCATGGGTTATGAATTTGGTCCTGATATGATAGGTATTCAAGAGGGATATAATAAAAACTTTCATGTAGATCACTGAATATGATAAATTTGATTCCTTGCAATAGTTTTGCGATATTAAGATGGTAATATGTGGGAGGTATTAGTAGATAATTGTGGTTTAGTAAGAATAATTGTGTTAAGGTTTGTGATTCCCGAAGCATGCACGTATGATCTGTCGTTATGCTAAGAAGTTGGAGCATGAATTATTATTGATTGCCTTCCTTTGTGTGGCGGTAGGGGGCGCGCGATGGTTAACTCCTACCAACCTCCCCCTAGGAGCTTGCGTAGTAGTACTTTGCGTCGAGGGCTAATAAACTTTCGCAATAAGTATGTGAGTTCTTTATGACTAATGTGAGTCCATGGATTGTACGCACTCTCACCCTTCCGCAATTTGCTAGCCTCTTCGGTACCGTGCATTGCCCTTTCTCACATCGAGAGTTGGTGCAAACTTCGCCGGTGCATCCAAACCCCGTGATATGATACGCTCTATCACACATAAGCCTCCTTATATCTTCCTAAAAACAGCCACCATACCTACCTATCATGGCATTTCCATAGCCATTCCGAGATATATTGCCATGCAACTTCCACCGTTCCGTTTTTATGACATACATCATCATTGTCATATTGCTTTGCATGATCATATAGCTGACATAGTATTTTTGGCTCAGCCACCGTTCATCATTTTTATACATGTTACGCTAGCATCATTGCACATCCTGGTACACTGCCAGAGGCATTCATATAGAGTCATGTTTTTGTTCTAGTATCGAGTTGTAATGTTGAGTTGTAAGTAAATAGAGGTGTGATGATCATCATTATTAGAGCATTGTCCCAGTGAGGTAAGATGATGGAGACTAATGAGTCCTCAAAAAAGTGGGGATGAGGTCCATGAGATCGTTCTAAAATAAAATAAAAAGAAAAAAAAGGAAAAAAAAGAGAGAAAAAAAAGAAAGAAAGAAAGAAAGAAAAAAGAGAAAAAAAGAAAGAAAAAATAAATGAGAGAAAAAGAGAGAAGGGGCAATGTTACTATCCTTTTCCACACTTATGCTTCAGAGTAGCACCATGTTTTTCATATAGAGAGTCTCCTATTTTGTCACTTTCATATACTAGTGGGAATTTTTCATTATAGAACTTGGCTTGTATATTCCGATGATGGGCTTCCTCAAATGCCCGAGGTCTTCATGAGCAAGCAAGTTGGATGCACACCCACTTATATTTCATGTTGAGCTTTCATACACTTATAGCTCTTAGTGCATCCGTTGCATGGTGAAAGGATCGATATGGTTGACTAGAGGGGGGGGGTGAATAGGCAACTACCAATTTTTAGCTTTTCTTAATAAATTAGGGTTAGCAACAAAATAGGTTGTCTAGATGTGCAACTAGGTGAGCAACCTATATGATGCTAACAACAACAACAACAACAACAACACAAGCTAGCAAAGGATACAACACAACAATGGCTTGCACAAAGTAAAGGTAAGAAGTAACCACAAGTGGAGCCGGTGAAGACGAGGATGTGTTACCGAAGTTCCTTCCCTTTAGGGGGAAGTACATCTCCGTTGGAGCGGTGTGGAGGCACAATGCTCCCCAAGAATCCACTAGGGCCACCGTATTCTCCTCACGCCCTCGCACAATGCAAGATGCCGTGATTCCACTAGTGGTGCCCTTGAAGGTGGGAACCGGACCTTTACAAACAAGGTTGAGGCTCTCTCTACAACTGAATTGGAGGCTCCCAACACCACCACGGAGGTTCACCACAATGGAATGTGGCTCCGAGGTGACCTCTTCCATCTAGGGTGCCCAAACACCCAAGAGTAACAAAATCCACACAAGAAAGAATGGGGGAATCAAATTTCCTTTGGTGGAAGTGTAGATCTAGGTCTCCTCCTTCAATCCCTAGCAAATCAACAAGTTTGAGTGGCTAGAGAGAGAGATCGGGCAAGAAAGCTTGAAGGGCATCAATGGAGGAGAGAGAGAGGCAAGAGGTGAAAAGGTAGGTGGAAGAACCACCTACTTATATAGTGTCCCCCAAATCCAACCGTTACTGCCGTTTTTACACTGCAGCGGTACAACCGCTTGAACCATCGGTACAACCGGTATTCACGGGTTCACACTGCAGAAGTGCCCCAGTGGTACAACCGGTGGAGCCACCGGTAATACCGGTCGGCCGGAGCCAACCAGGAACTACCGCTCCACCACCACCCAACAACCGCCTCACATACAGAAGGGGGTCACCCCATAGCGGTGGTTGGGGCGGTGGTTGTGCCGGTGCAACCGCCAGACCAGCGATCATGTGGTGGCTAAGTCCGGAGCCGTACAACCACTCCAGACACCGGTAGTACTGGTTCGCCGTAGCCGTCCGGGAAGTACCGGGCCACCACCGCCCAACCACAGCTCCACTACAGAAGGGAATCTGGTAGTGGAGCGGTGCTGGGCCGGAACAACCGGTCAAGCGGTACAACCGCTTTTACAAGCGGTACAACTGCTCGGCACAAAAAACACTGCCATAGATAGGACTTTGAGGACCTCTCTCCTAGAACGGAAGGATGTATAGTGGGTGCAACAGAATGTGTACGTGCTACTTGTAGCTTGCGTTGGTATTATCCCCGAAGAGGAAGGGATGATGCAACACAGTAGAGATAAGTATTTCCCTGAGTTATGAAACCAAGGTTATCGAACCAGTAGGAGAATCACGCAACACCTCGTTAGCAACACCTACACACAAACATCAAATCCTTGCACCCAACGCAAACGAGGGGTTGTCAATCCCTCGGCGGTCAATTGCAAGATTAAATTGTATATGATAGATAGATAGATTGAAACAAAAATACAAAATAAAATAAATAAAAGAAAATGGCAGCAATATTTTTAGGGTTTTAGTAATATGATTGAGATAGACCCGGGGGCCATAGTTTTCACTAGAGGCTTCTCTCGAGAAAATAGCATACGGTGGGTAGACAAATTACTGTTGGGCAATTGATAGAAAAGCAAATAATCATGGCGATATCCAAGGCAATGATCATGTATATAGGCATCACGTCCGAGACAAGTAGACCGACTCCTACCTGCATCTACTACTATTACTCCACTCATCGACCGCTATCCATCATGCATCTAGTGTATTAAGTCCATGAAGAACGGAGTAACGCCTTAAGAATGATGACATGATGTAGACAAGATAAACTCACGTATGAATAAACCCCATCTTTTTACCCTTAATAGCAACGATACATATGTGTCATGTCCCTTTCTGTCACTGGGATTGAGCACCGCAAGATCGAACCCATTACAAAGCACCTCTTCCCATGGCAAGATAAATCAATCTAGTTGGCCAAACCAAATCAATAGATTGGAGAAGAAATACAAAGCTATAATAATCATGCGTAAAAGAGATCAGAGAAGACTCAAATAATATTCATGGATAATCTGATCATAAACTCACAATTCATCGGATCCCAACAAACACACCGCAAAAAGTGATTACATCGGATAGAACTCCAAGAACATCGAGGAGAACTTTGTATTGAAGATCAAAAAGAGAGAAGAAGCCATCTAGCTACTAACTATGGACCCGAAGGTCTGTGGTAAACTACTCACGCATCATCGAAAGGGCAGCAAGGTTGATGTAGAGCCCCTCCGTGATTGATTCCCCCTCCGGCGGAGTACCGGAGATGGCCTCCAGATGGGATCTCTCGAGAACAGAAACTTGCGGTGACGGAAAAAGTATTTCGTGGACTCCCCTGAGGGTTTCTGATTTTTTGGAATTTATAGAGGAGGAATTAGGTCAAACGGAGCTCTGTGGGCCCCACGAGGTACCAGGGCGCGCCTGCCCCCCCAGGCGCACCCTGGTGCCTCGTGGGCACCCCCTGGGGCTTCTGGCCTCCTCCCGAAGCTTCTAGTGTTTATCTTGTCCAGAAAAAAATCTCCAAAAAGTTTCGTGGCATTTGGACTTTGTTTGGTATTGATTTTCTGTAAAAAAAAAACAGGGCAGAAAATAGCAACTGGCACTGGGCACTAAGTTAATAGGTTAGTCTCCAAAAATGATATATAATTGCTGTAAATGCATATAAAAACATCCAAGATTGATAATATAACAGCATGGAACAATCAAAAATTATAGATACGTTGGAGACGTATCAGCATCCCCAAGCTTAATTCCTGCTCGTCCTCGAGTAGGTAAATGATAAAAACAGAATTTTTGATGTGGAATGCTGCCTATCATATTCATCACATATTTTTTCTTTTGTAGCATGAACATTCGACTTGAATGATTCAAAGCAATAGTCTATAATTTGACATGAAGATATAAATACTCAAGCATGCTAACAAGCAACCATGTCTTTCAAAATATCAACGCTAAAGAAAGTTATCCCTAGCCCATTATGCTCAATCATTGATCCATTCCTGAAACACACTCGAATATTAGCTACACACAATGCACAAGTATGACAATAGTGCTCTCTAGTTGGTGCTTTTGTAAGAGAAGATGGAGACTCAAATAAAATTAAAATTTCTTAAAAGTAAGTAGATAGGCCCTTCGCAGAGGGAAGCAGAGATTTGTCAAATGTGCCAGAGCTCAAAGCTGAAATTAAAGATATAAAAATATTTTGAGAGGCATGCTTTTCCTGTCAATGAAGACGACCGAGAATTCCCATTATTTTCCATGCTAGACACATCATAGGCGATTCCCAAACAGAAAATAAAGTTTATTTCCTTTCCACCATTCTTTCACAATCCATGGCTAGCCGTATCCACGGGTGCCCTCCATACCAACACTTTCCAAGGAATTTTGTTGTTATTAATTTTTGATTCATTGTGGGACTGGGCATCCCTAATACCAGCCACTCTCTCGTGCAATGACAAGTGAGTAAACACTCATCGTGAGAATAACACACCTAGCATGGAAAATAATGGCCACCCCCTGCCGCTTCATGAGCGGTACGGGCACACAAAACGGAAAAATTATTTTGAAAATTAGAGTTGGCACACGCAAATTTACTTGGAACGGCATTGAAATACCGCATATAGGTAGGTATAGTGGACTCATTTGGCACAACTTGGGTTTAAGGATTTTGGATGCACAAGCAGTATTTCCGCTTAGTACAAATGAAGGCTAGCAAATAGATTGAGAAGCAACCAACCAAAAAACGAAAACGGTCATAAACATGCATTGAACATAACTAACACCGAATAATGCACCATAAGTAGGATATAATTTCGTTGCATAACTATTGACTTAATGTGCATGCATAGGGAATCACAAACCTTAACACTAATACTCTTACTAAATCACAATTACTCACTAACATGACTCACATATTATCATTTCCATATCGCAAAACTGTTGCAAGGAATTACACTTATCATATCCAATGATTTATATGAAAGTTTTTATTATATCCCTATTGAATATCCATCACTTTGGGACCAAATCCATATCTTGTGCAAATTACCGTTACTATCATCAACTCTCAAAAAGATTTAAGTGAAGCATGAGAGTGCAAATATTTCTTCAAAATTTCAATCTTATCAATTCTCAAAATAATATAAGTGAAGCATGAGAATTTATTTATTCAAAAATTTCAATCAACTCTCAAAATAATATAAGTGAAGCATGAGAGTTCATTTCTTCAAAATTTAGCCGCCACCGTGCTCAAAAAAATTTAAGTGAAGCACTAGAGCAACTGCCTAGCTCAAAAAATTTAAGTGAAGCACATAGAGTATTCTAACAAATGATGATAAACGTGTGGCTCTCTCAAGATAGGTGTGTTCAGCAAGGATGATTGTGACAAACTAAAAAGCAAAAAAAAGCAAAGACTCATATAATACAAGGCGCTCCAAGCAAAACTCATATCATGTGACGAATAAAAATATAGCTCCAAGTAAAATTACCGATGGTTGGTAGAAGAAAGAGGGGATGCCTTCCGGGGCATCCCCAAGCTTAGACGCTTGAGTCTTCCTAGAATATTACCTTGGGGTGCCTCGGGCATCCCCAAGCTTAGGCTCTTACTACTCCTTATTCCTTCATCCATCGTGATCTCACCCAAAACTTGAAAACTTCAATCACACAAAACTCAAGAAAACCTTCGTGAGATCCGTTAGCATAACAAAATAAATCACTACTCTAAGTACTGTTGCAAACCCATTCATATTTTATTTTTGCATTATACCTACTATACTCTAACTTCACCATGGCTTATACCCCCCGATACAATCCATAGATTCATCAAAACAAGCAAGTAGTGCATCATAAACAGAATCTGTCAAAAACAGAACAGTCTGTAGCAATCTATTTAAAAGCCATACTTCTGTAACTCCAAAAATTCTGAAAAATTAGGACAACGTGGTAAATTCATATACCAATACTGTGTACAAATTTCTGACGCTCCAGCACAGAAACAAAATTCGGGCACTGGACGCAAAACTTTCTGTTTTCCAAACAACATCAATTATATTATCTTCCAAATCATCCTAAAGGTATTACTTGGCACAAACACTAATTAAAAACACAAAAACACAATCATACCAGTAGCATAATTGTGAAAACACACAAGAACTTATTTTATTCATTGGGTTGTCTCCCAACAAGCTCGTTCTTTATAGCCATTAAGATAGGCTTGAGATTTCAATGATGCCCACATGAAAGATAATAATTGAAACACAAAGAGAGCATCATGTAGCATGTGAAAAACATATTTAAGTCTAACATACTTCCTATGCATAGGCATTTTATGAGCAAACAAATTATCAAGGCAAGAAATTTCTAGCATATGGAAAGGAGAAGAATAAAACATTGATGATTTCAACATAACGAGAGGTAATTTAGTAATATGAAAATTTCTACAACCATATTTTACTCTCTCATAATAATTACATGTAGGATCATACTCAAATTCAACAATATAGTTGTCATAAACAATACTCTCTTTATGATCCACATGCATAATTTTTTTATAATCTTCCAAAATAGTGGGATTATCATTAACGAAAGTCATGACCTCTCCAAACCCACTTTCAATATTATTGCAAGAATTATTATCAATATCATATTCATCATGATGCTTAAATAAATTTTCAAGATCATAAAAAGCATTATCACCCCAATCATGATCATTGCAATAAGTAGTGGACATGACAAAATTATCATCACCAAGCTTGTGGTTTTGCATATCATTAGCACAATTGACACTAATAGAATTTATAGTAACATCATTGCAATCATGCTTTTCATTCAAGGAGCTATCAAGTATGGGTGTTATAGCAATAATTTCATTTTTAACATAAGGAACTATATCAAGTTCATCTCTATAAGCATCTTTAATATTGGCATCGTGGCCATAAGAATAGCAAGCATCACATTCATCAAGAGGGGATATTTCAATCGAATCGACGGAATCACAATCATCTATAGATTTATGCATATCATTATTCTCTTCCAAAGCAGTAGACATTCTCTCAATAAATTTTTTAACATAGGCATTAGGAGCATAGTTTTCATAGCAATATTTAAGTATATCAAAATTTTCAGATTTGTAGAGAGTAACATCACACTTTTCAATAAAAGAAGCAACTTCATAAGCACCCTTAAAAGTAACAAATTCTTCAATTTGTTCGATATCGTAGTAATTATAAACACCCTTGGCATAAGATTTTCCCTCAACTAAACTAGTCGGGGTTTCAGCACGAGCACAAGTGGATCGAAGATGATCCAAGTAGTAAACTTTAAGTAGATCCATAGTATCTTATATTTTTACTTTTAGTTTCTGTTCTTGCGTGTTCGACATGAAGGCAATAAAAGTAAGCAAGCAAGTAAAGAAGCAAACAAGAAAAAGGCAAACGGAAAATATTTTTGTATTTTTGTAAAAACTTTTAGAAGTGGGGGAGATGAAAATGAGAGGCAAATAAAATAAATGCAAGGAGAAGACAGTTTATGCGAAGGTACCTGATAGATGTTGATGATGTCTCCCCGGCAACGGCGCCAGAAATTCTTCCTGCTACTTGTAGCTTGCGTTGGTATTATCCCCGAAGAGGAAGGGATGATGCAGCACAGTAGAGATAAGTATTTCCCTCAGTTATGAAACCAAGGTTATCGAACCAGTAGGAGAATCACGCAACACCTCGTTAGCAGCACCTGCTACAAACATCAAATCCTCGCACCCAACGCAAACGAGGGGTTGTCATTCCCTCGGCGGTCAATTGCAAGATTAAATTGTATATGATAGATAGATAGATTGAAACAAAAATACAAAATAAAATAAATAAAAGAAAATGGCAGCAATATTTTTAGGGTTTTAGTAATATGATTGAGATAGACCCGGGGGCCATAGTTTTCACTAGAGGCTTCTCTCGAGAGAATAGCATACGGTGGGTGAACAAACTACTGTTGGGCAATTGATAGAAAAGCAAATAATCATGACGATATCCAAGGCAATGATCATGTATATAGGCATCACGTCGGAGACAAGTAGACCGACTCCTGCCTGCATCTACTACTATTACTCCACACATCGACCGCTATCCAGCATGCATCTAGTGTATTAAGTCCATGAAGAACGGAGTAACGCCTTAAGAATGATGACATGATGTAGACAAGATAAACTCACGTATGAATAAACCCCATCTTTTTACCCTTAATAGCAACGATACATACGTGTCATGTCCCTTTCTGTCACTGGGATTGAGCACCGCAAGATTGAACCCATTACAAAGCACCTCTTCCCATGACAAGATAAATCAATCTAGTTGGCCAAACCAAATCAATAGATTGGAGAAGAAATACAAAGCTATAATAATCATGCATAAAAGAGATCAGAGAAGACTCAAATAATATTCATGGATAATCTGATCATAAACTCACAATTCATCGGATCCCAACAAACACACCGCAAAAAGTGATTACATCGGATAGAACTCCAAGAACATCGAGGACAACTTTGTATTGAAGATCAAAAAGAGAGAAGAAGCCATCTAGCTACTAACTATCGACCCAAAGGTCTGTGGTAAACTACTCACGCATCATCGGAAGGGCAGCAAGGTTGATGTAGAGCCCCTCCGTGATCGATTCCCCCTTCGGCGGAGTACCGGAGAAGGCCTCCAGATGGGATCTCTCGAGAACAGAAACTTGCGGTGGCAGAAAAAGTATTTCGTGGACTCCCCTGAGGGTTTCTGATTTTTTGGCAATTTATAGAGGAGGAATTAGGTCAAACAGAGCTCTGTGGGCCCCACGAGGTACCAGGGCACGCCTGCCCCCCCCCCCCAGGCGCGCCCTGGTGCCTCGTGGGCACCCCATGGGGCTTCTGGCCTCCTCCCGATGCTTCTAGTGTTTATCTGGTCCAGAAAAAAATCTCCAAAAAGTTTCGTGGCATTTGGACTTTGTTTGGTATTGATTTTCTGTAAAACAAAAACAGGGCAGAAAACAGCAACTAGCACTGGGCACTAAGTTAATAGGTTAGTCTCCAAAAATGATATATAATTGCTGTAAATGCATATAAAAACATCCAAGATTGATAATATAACAGCATGGAACAATAAAAAATTATAGATACGTTGGAGACGTATCAGTACGTGCATTGATTCACCCAGTACCTTCCGATGCGGATTCCCTCTTAATAGTACGGATTTCCTATGACCAAAGAAATAAACGCGCCGGAAACTCCGTCTTTGATCTTTTCCGTCTTGAGGGAATGCCTAACCGTCTTGCGCCAAACAAGGTGTACCTGAGTAAACTTGGGCGCACGATTAGTCCAAAGGTGCATTGTCATCATCACCAAAACCCTAAGGCGGGAAATGCCCTAACAATCTCTCCCTTTTTTGTGGATGATGACAACCACACGATTTGCACCAGAGATCTAGAAAATATAGACGGGGCTCACCCTATATGTGAGCACTATTTTGATTTTGCTTTTGGAATGCAAAGTGCTCACATTAGGATCAATGCTCCCCCTAGATTTTATAGACCAACCAATGACTGCAAATGAACTGTATAGACAAAAAGCATGCATTAGCAAGAACATGAAGTAGAGCAATAGATAAGGGCCACAATAATAAGCATGCTCTACAAACATACGAGACACGAAATAAAAGCTTAAGATGGATAGATCAGGATCGCATGTCTCACACCATGCACAAAGTCTCCACGCATGACAAGTTCACAAACCAACTGGAAGCAAAAAGGTTCAACTGACAACCAAAGCAAATGCAAATAACCACCCATGCAAATCCCGAGACCTAATAGAACTCTCTCCCCCTTTGGCATCAAGACACCAAAAAGGAAAAGATCGATGCTAACGCCCCAGAGCTCAGTCGTCCTCCTCTGACTCCTCGGACTCCACTGGATCAACATCGTCAGTCTCCTCGCTCTCATCCATGGCATCATCCGCGGCAGCATCAGAGGTGGAGGTAGCAGGACGGCCAGAGGCCTCATCGTCAGACCAGGTGTTGTGCTCAAAGATCCACTAGTCCTCAGGAGTGATGCTCTTCTCGGATCCACTAGACACTGGGATGTTGAGGTGCTTCCTCATCTGAATCTGTCGGCGCCTGGCTTTCTTCTCATTGACATGTGCCTCATATAGCTTCTTCTGCACATGAGCCTATAAGCAAAATGTCTTCTTCACCTTGTCAGTGAGCTTTGTCACCCAGGAGGGCTTGGCCCCGGGCTCAAGCTCAAACTCCTCATCACTAGAGGTAGCATAGACATCCTCGGGATCATCAGCAGGATAGCGAGGCTCAGCATGTTTCTTCTTCCTTAACTGCTTGGCCTCATGCACAGTGAGGTTGTCTGGAGATGAAAGAGGCTCTCCTGGCCTGCGGACAGCCCATACAGAGTTCAGAAAACACATGACAAATGGAGCATATATGGGTACCTTTCGGTGAATGACCATGATGTACATCTCCTCCCACAACCATTTGGAAACATCAAAGGTGGCACCAGACCCTACCTTGGTCCTCATATCCACCAACAGATCCACCAGATAGCCATAAATCTCATCCTGATTCCCAACCTTGGGCAGAAGCACATTGCGGAACACACGATGCATAATGTCATATACCTTCTCAAGATCCTTGGACTCACCAATGACCCCACACCCTCGGATGTACAGGGGGCAAGCTTCTCCTTGTTCATGGATGTGGCACGGTCGTGAGGACGGATGCCACCATTCCCGGTGAGACCGGTATCATCATAGCCTAGAGCATTGCAGAAGGCTCTCCAAGGCACCTGAAAGAACTCATCACGGCACATGAAAGACAGAGTACGAGCATCATCGGTGCCAAAGTGAACAGTGGCATAGAACTGATGGACAAGCTGCACATCAAAGTCACAGTTGATAGACATGAGCTTGACCAAGTCAAACTCCTCACACAGAGCTAAGGCCTCTCCAAAGTACTCCATGTTGTTCCTCTAGTGATCAAGATCAATTGTGCACTGCTTGGTGAACCTGTTCTTGTTATGCTCAAAAAGCTCAAACACAATCCTCATTTGCATCTCGTTTCTGAACTGAGGTGTGGTCCAACGAAGATGAACTAGAACCTCATAGGGATTCTGCAAGCGGAACCTCTCCCAATCCTGTTGTTTCCACTTGTGCAATGGTACGGCCACACGTTGCTTGGCAGCAGCAGACTTCTCACGGCAGGTGGGATTGGTGGGAATCACCACTTCCTGTTCTTCCTCAGAGTCATCAGGACGCTTGCTCCTATGGACTCTCTTCCTGGTCTTCTGGCGAGGAGCAGAGCGAGAACCAGAGCCACCTGCACACACACACGGGAAGCACATAAGATACCCAGCAAACATGAGAGGAATGTACACCAGATCAGAGGAATATATTACATGTAAGTAGAGAGAAGAAGAAACAGTACACAAAGGTTCAGTAAATCCGGTTGTACCGGTCATCCCAGCGGTAGTACCGCTCAGGCGGTTGTACCTCCCAAATGGAGCGGTTGTACCGCTGACAGCGGTTCCACACACAGGAGAACATGCACAAATCAAACACTGAATCTAGATGCAATATTTCAAGTTCTAACTATCTAGTTGCACTCGAAGTTGTTGAGTTCATCATGCATGGCTTCAAGCCAATCCGTGTCCTCGAGCGCTTCATGTACCTTTTGGGGTTCAACACAAGAAACAAACGCGTGATGCTCACAAAAGTTTGTTAATTGTCTACGAGTGGTTACCCTCTTTTTAAGCTTCCATAAACATTCTCCATGACATGTTGTTGATGCTTGAGTTTGGAAGCAATCTTGGTGGCACGGCGCTCCAATAGTTCCTCCGAAGTCACTTGAGGAGGATCATCTTGAGCATCTTGAGCTTGCTCTTGATCTTGAGCTTGCACTTGATCTTGTGCTTGCTCGGAGTCGTGATCTTGATCTTGGGCATCATTTGGTGCATCACCATCATCTTGAGGTTGATCTTGCCCTTGATCTTGATCACTTGGTTGAGGCATTCAGTTTGTTCTTCGGAAGCGTGTGGGTCAATGGTTGGTGATGGCTCCACTTGCGTAGAGCATTGTCCTTCTCCTTCGGCCACAAGGGGTCCCTCAATGGGGAGTATTTGACCAATCCCCATTCTTCTTATGGCTTGGGGAGGAATTTCATCACCTACATCACAAAGACCACTTTGCTCCACTTGGGAGCCATTATTTTCATCAAACTCTACGTTACACGTCTCCTCAATGAGTCCGTTGGACTTGTTGAGGACACGGTAAGCATGAGAGTTTGTAGCATAACCAAAGAATATGCCCTCTTGAGCTCTAGGTTCGAATTTAGACAAACGTGCACCTTTCTTGAGAATGAAACACTTACACCCAAACACCCGGAAGTACTTGAGTTGGGCTTGTTACCGGTAAGTATCTCATATGGGGTCTTATTCAAGCCTTTGCGGAGGTAGAGCCGATTGGATGCATGACATGCAGTGTTGATGGCTTCGGCCCAAAAGTTGTACGGAGACTTGAATTCCGCCATCATGGTCCTTGCCGCGTCCATCAACGTCCAGTTCTTCCTCTCCGCAACACCATTTTGTTGAGGGGTATATGGTGCGGAGTATTGATGCTTGATCCCCTCATCACTAAGGAACTCATCCAAGGTGTAGTTCTTGAACTCGGTGCCGTTGTCACTTCTAATCATCAAAATCTTTGCCTCATGTTGACATTGAGCTTCATGGGCAAAGTTGATGATGTTTTGTTGGGTCTCGCTCTTCCTCTTGAAGAAATATACCCAAGTGTATTTGGAATAGTCATCCACAATCACCAAGCAATACTTTCTCCCCCAAGACTATCAAAGGATGGAGGTCCAAAGAGATCCATGTGAAGGAGCTCCAAGGGCCTCTTCGAGTAGATGATAGTCGTGGGTCGGTGAGCCGTCTCATGTAGCTTTCCTTCGATACAAGCACTGCAAGCATGATCTTTGGCAAAGCTCACATTTGTTAGTCCATGAACGTGATCCCCCTTGAGGAGACTTTGCAAAGATCGCATATTGACATGGGCAAGTCGGCGATGCCAAAGCCACCCCACGTCAACTTTAGCCATTAAGCAAGTCGCGATCTTAGTGGGTCGCTCCGAGAAGTTAACCACATAGAGACCGTTCTCGACATGCCCAACAAAAGCTACTTTAAGAGTCTTGCTCCACAAAAGGGCCACGGTATCAAGATCAAAGAATGTGGCAAAGCCCATAAGTGCAAGTTGATGAACGGAAAGTAAATTGTATGCAAGGGTCTCAACAAGCATGACTTTCTCAATTGATAAATCATGAGAAATCACAACCTTGCCAAGACCCAATACCTTAGATGTTGAGGCATCACCGAATTGACCATGGGTGGGCATAGATGGGCTTGGTTGCACATCCACCACCAAATGCTTGCTCCCGGTCATATGATTTGTTGCTCCACTATCGAGCAACCATGATCCTCCACCGGAAGCAAACTCCTACAAGAGATCAATGCTTGGTTTTAGGTACCCATTCTTGAATGGGTCCTTTGATGTTAGTAACAAGGGTCTTAGGAACCCAAATAGACCATTCAATGTACTCATAATAAGAACCAACAAATTTGGCATAAACATGCCTATCACTAGCACGGCATAAAACAAAAGAAGGGTTAAAGTCGCCAACTTTGTTCGATGGAGTGGGATTGCCCTTCTTGACATTTCCACCCACCACCTTGTCCTTATTCTCCTTATGAGCACCCTCTCCCTTCTTGACAAATACCTTGTTGAGAGGGAGAGGTTTCTTGGTCTTGTTGTTCTTCTTCTTCTTTGACTTGGGCACAAACCCAAGTCCCTCCTTTGCCACAACTTCCTTTTGATTGCTCAAAAGTTCGTTGAGGTTCTTCTCGCCTTGTATGCAAGTCACAAGGCCTTTCTCGATTTGTTCCTTCAACTTGACATTCTCCTCCACAAGATGAATATGCTCACAACAAGGGTTAGTATCATGAGCATTATCAATTAGCGCAAAAGGAGGGCATGTGGCTATTTCCTTAGTGAGCTTTGCTTGGAGTTGATCATGAGACTCCTTGAGAGTAGCATGTGCACTTTTCAAGGCCTTGTGAGCCTTGTCAAGTAGCTCAAACTCCTCTTTGAGTCTAGCATGGCCAACCCCAAGCTCAACATTCTCGGATTTAAGCACACGAGCAAGAACTTGAGCATGATCATGATCTTTCTTTAGTTGATCAAGGTCAACGTTTTGCGACTCCTCAAGAGCCGAACGAATACCTCACTCTTCCTCAAGAGCGATGGAAAGATCCGCAATCTCATCGGCATAGTCACGACTATGGCCTTCCAAGTTAGTGATGTTCTCCTCGTGAGACTCAATGATATCATTGGCCTCACCAAGTTGTTCCAAGAGAGCAACAAAGTGCTTCTTGGTCTCACCTTTGAGCTTACCCAAGAACTTGTCAAACTCATTCTCATCCACCTTCACCTCTTCTTGATCATCCACACAATCCAACAATGAAGGAGTAGGAGAGATGGAAGTTTTGATGTTGGAGGTTACCTTGTTGATGCCTCTTGCCATGAGGCACTTGGGGATGATGTTCTCGTTGGTGGCATCAAAGAGGGACACCGAGGTTGGAAAAGAGGTGGCAATGGCCATGGTGGCCGTTGCTAACACTTCACCACTTGTATCATCATCATCATCATCATCGGAGTTGTACTCTTCTTGCGCCACCAAGCCCTTTGGAGGCACCTTCTTGTTGAAATTGTTCTTGTTGGGGAAGGACTTGGCCTTGTCTTTGCGGATGAACTTGCCACCATTGTCCTCCCTCTTCTCATACGGACAATCCACCACAAAGTGACTCACATTGCCACAATTGTAGCAAGTCCTTACTCATTGCTTTCCCTTTGAGTTGTTCTTGGAGAAGTTGGGCCTTGAGTTTCTCTTGTTGCCCCAAAATTGCCTTGAAGCAAGAGCCAAGTGCTCGTGGTAAGCATATTTGGTGTCTTCGGGGCAACTTTCTTCTTCTTCCTCTTCTTCTTCTTCCGGAATACCCTTGGCCTTCAAAGCAAGGTTGGGTGAGGCTTTATTTGACCATTGGACACGAGCTAGAGCATTGTCGGCGGTCTTGTTCATGATGTTCATGGCAATAAACTCATCCAACACTTCACTTGAAGACAAGGCGTGGAAGTCCGGTCTTTGACGGATCACGGAGGACATGGCCTTGTTGAATGGCATGATGGCCTTGAGAAACTTGCGCTTGATCCAATTATCATCCGTATCCTTGCTCCCATGATCTTGAAGAGCGACCACAAGAGTTGTCAATCTTCGGTAGAGATCACGAGGATCATCATCTTCATTCATCACAAACTCATCTGCCTCATCAAGCACCACCTCAAAGTTGGACCGTTGAATGCTTGATCTCCCCTTGTACAAAGATATAATGTGTTCCCAACAATCCTTTGCACGGGAGAGGGGACGCAAGTGAGATAGATCTTCGGGAGGCACTGTGGATTGGAGGATGAACAATGCGGAGTGATTGTATTGATTGTCCGTGTCTTTTCTTGGAGTGAGGTTGTTTGGATCATGTGGGTAGAAACCTTGCTCGATTATTCTCCAATGATTTGTTGAGTTGTGATTCAAATGAGACTTGATACGAAAAACCCAATTAGCGAAATCACCCTTCACAAGCTTAGGAGGAGGACCAAGATTATTAATATGCGGTGTAGGGACCGGTCCTCCATAGACCGGGGGAGGGGGAACCGAGGCGAAGGTTCCCATCCCATTCTTACCATGAGGGGAAGAGGTCTAAGTACCTTTAGCTGCTTCCTTGCCGGAATTGGCCTCTGACACCGATGCGGTGGGATTAACCACAAGCAAAGGATCGGGAGTAGACTTCAACCCCTCAAGAAGTTCTTTAAGCATGGACTTGACCTCGGCCATCATAGACGTCTTAAGTGAAGCCATAGCTTCATTTAATTCGTCTCGGGTGACCGAGTTCAACTCCACGGCCTCGGGCACTTCCTCATCCCGATCCCCATCGTCAACCATACTCTTCGGGTGGTGAAACCCTTAATAAAGAGACGAGGCTCTGATACCAATTGAAAGGATCGATATGGTTGACTAGAGGGGGGGGGGTGAATAGGCAACTACCAATTTTTAGCTTTTCTTAATAAATTAGGGTTAGCAACAAAATAGGTTGTCTAGATGTGCAACTAGGTGAGCAACCTATATGATGCTAACAATAACAACACAAGCAAGCAAGCAAAGGATTCAACACAACAATAGCTTGCACAAAGTAAAGGTAAGAAGTAACCACAAGTGGAGCCGGTGAAGACGAGGATGTGTTACCGAAGTTCCTTCCCTTTAGGGGGAAGTACGTCTCCATTGGAGCGGTGTGGAGGCACAATGCTCCCCAAGAAGCCACTAGGGCCACCGTATTCTCTTCACGCCCTCGCACAATGCAAGATGCCGTGATTCCACTAGTGGTGCCCTTGAAGGCGGCAACCGGACCTTTACAAACAAGGTTGAGGCTCTCTCCACAACTGAATTGGAGGCTCCCAACACCACCACGGAGCTTCACCACAATGGAATGTGGCTCCAAGGTGACCTCTTCCGTCTAGGGTGCCCAAACACCCAAGAGTAACAAAATCCACACAAGAAAGTATGGGGGAATCAAATTTCCTTTGGTGGAAGTGTAGATCTAGGTCTCCTCCTTCAATCCCTAGCAAATCAACAAGTTTGAGTGGCTAGAGAGAGAGATCGGGCAAGAAAGCTTGAAGGGCATCAATGGAGGAGAGAGAGAGGCAAGAGGTGAAAACGTAGGTGGAAGAACCACCTACTTATATAGTGTCTCCCAAATCCAACCATTACAGCCATTTTTACACTGCAGCAGTACAACCGCTTGAACCACCGGTACAACCGGTATTCACGGGTTCACACTGCAGAAGTGCCCCAGCGGTACAACCGGTGGAGCCACCGGTAGTACCGGTCGGCCGAAGCCAACTAGGAACTACTGCTGCACCACCGCCCAACAACCGCCTCACATACAGAAGGGGGTCACCCCATAGTGGTGGTTGGGGCGGTGGTTGTGCCGGTGCAACCGCCAGACCAGCGATCATGTGGTGGCTAAGTCCGGAGCGGTACAACCGCTCCAGACACCGGTAGTACCGGTTCGCCGTAGCCGTCCGGGAACTACCGGGCCACCACCGCCCAACCACAGCTCCACTACAGAAGGGAGTCCGGTAGTGGAGCGGTGCTCGGCCGGAACAACTGGTCAAGCGGTACAACTGCTTTTACAAGCGGTACAACCGCTTGGCACAAAAAACACTGCCACGGATAGGACTTTGATGACCTCTCTCCTCGAACGGAAGGATGTATTGTGGGTGCAACAGAATGTGTACGTGCATTGATTCACCCTGTACCTTCCGATGCGGATTCCCTCTTAATAGTACGGATTTCCTATGACCAAAGAAATAAATGCGTCGAAAACTCCGTCTTCGATCTTTTCCGTCCTAAGGGAATGCCTAACCGTCTTGCGCCAAAAAAGGTGTACCTGAGTAAACTTGGGTGCACGATTAGTCCAAAGGTGCATTGTTAACCCTAAGGCGGGAAATGCCCTAACACATGGCAATCCCTACTCCTCGCATTGACATCAATTGATGGGCATCTCCATAGCCCGTTGATGAGCCTCGTTGATGTGAGACTTTCTCCATTTTTGCCTTCTCTTATTCATCTCTACCACCATACTCTATTCCACCCATAATGCTATATCCATGGCTTGCACTCAAGTATTGAGTGGGAGTTGAAAAAGCTGAAGCACGTTAAAAAGTATGAACCAATTGCTTGGCTAAAACCGGGGTAGTGCATGATAAATACTTTATGTGAAGAAGATGGAGCATGACAGGATTGTATGATTTTGTAGGGATAACTTTCTTTAGCATTTTTATTTTGAAAGACATGATTGTTTATTAGTATGCCTGAGTATTGATGTCTTTATATCAAATTATAGACCATTGCTTTGAATCACTTGGATCTTATTATTCATACCGTAAGAGAGAGATTACATGATGAAACATGATAGGTAGCATTCCACATCAAAAATTCGGTTTTTATCATTTACCTACTCGAGGATGAGCAGGAATTAAGCTTGGGGATGCTTGATACGTCTCCAACGTATCTATAATTTTTTATTGTTTCATGCTATTATAGTATCAATCTTGGATGCTTTTATATGCAATTGTATGCAATTATATATCATTTTTGGGACTAACCTATTAACCCAGTGCCCAGTGTCAGTTGCTGTTTTCTGCTTGTTTTTGGCTTTTCAGAGAAATAGTACCAAATGAAGTCCAAATGCCACGAAACTTTTTGGATATTTTTTTTAGACAAAAGAACCCTTGGAAGCTTCGGGAGGAGGCCAGAAGCCTCACGAGGGCTTCACAAGGCAACAGGGCGTGCCCCAGGGGGGTGCGCCGTGTTGCCTTGTGGGGCCCACGTGACTCTGTTTGACGTAATTCCACTTCTATAAATTCACAAATATTGGGAAACCCCCAGAGAGCCAGAAGAAATAACCTTTCTGCCACCATAAGCCTCTGTTCTTCCGCGATCCCATCTGGAGGCCTTTTCCGATACTCTGCCGGAGGGGGAATCGATCACGGAGGGCTTCTACATCAACCTTGCTACCCTTCCGATGATGTGTGAGTAGTTTACCATATACCTAAGGGTCCATAGCTAGTAGCTAGATGGCTTCTTCTCTCTCTTTGATCTTCAATACAATGTTCTCCTTGATGTTCTTGGAGTTCTATCCGATGTAATCTTCTTTTGCGGTGTGTTTGTTGGGATCCGATGAATTGTGAGTTTATGATCAGATTATTCATGAGAAATATTTGAGTCTTCTCTGAACTCTTTTATGCATGATTGTTATAGCTTTGTATTTCTCTCCGATCTATCGGTTTAGTTTGGCCTACTAGATTGATTTATCTTGCAATGGGAGAGGTGCTTTGTGATGGGTTCAATCTTGCGGTGCTCAATCCCAGTGACAGAAGGGGACATGACACGTATTTGTATTGTTGCCATTAAGGGTAAAAATATGGGGTTTATTCATATTGCTTGAATTTGCTTCTCTACATCATGTCATCTTGCTTAAGGCGTTACTCTGTTTCATACTTAATACCCTAGATGCATGCTGGATAGCAGTCGATCGGTGGAGTAATAGTAGTATATGCAGGCAGGAGTCGGTCTACTTGTCTCAGACGTGATGCCTATATACATGATCATTGCCATGAATCCGTCATAATTATTTGCTATTCTGTCAATTGCTCAACAGTAATTTGTTTACCCACCGTATGTTTCTGTGCTCGAGAGAGAAGCCTCTAGTGAAAACTATGGCCCCCGGGTCTATCTTTATCATATTAAAAACCTAAAAATACCTTGCTGCAATTTATTTACTTTTATTTTAATTAGTATTTTAGTTTAGCTATTTATCTCTATAAGATTTAATCCTTGCAAGTAACCGCTAAAAGGATTGTCAACCCTCTTATTTGCGCTGGGTGCAAGTGTTTGCTCTTGTGTGTGCAGGTGCGCTTAACGGAATTTTGCTTGGTTCTCCTACTGGATTGATAACCTTGGTTCTTAACCGAGGGAAATACTTATCTCTACTGTACTGCATCATCATCTCCTCTTCGGGGAAATACCAACGCAGACTACAAGTAGCACTGCGCGGTCGTAGGTGTGGTAGTAGTTACTGGCGCGTGGGACACCTTTGTCATTGGCTGCGCGGTCGTAGGTGGTGGGCGTAGTTACTGACTTGTGGGACACCTTTGTCAGTGGCTTCGTGGTCGTAGGTGGTGCGCGCAGTTACTGGCGCGTGGGACACCAAAGTGGGTCCATTTGTCAACTGGTCCACGGTGGTTTGTGGGCAGAATGCCTAAAAAAGAGGTGGCTTATTAAACCATTTGGTGTGGCGGATGCACTTGAGTCAACCAAATTAGTTTAGTATTGAATTGAATATTGGTATATTCCATACATGTAGTTGAGTTTCAGTGAATTATCAGGAGAGGCCCAAATTTGTAGTACAAGTGTGACGTAGTTTGGTTTTGAAAAAAAACTCAGAAAATGAAAAAAGGCTCAAAATCCATGATAACATGCCCAAATTTGGCACAACTAGTGGTGTTACCATTGTGGACAATGTTGCATAGGAATTTGCAATTATTTAGTAATAAAAAAAATATTTTCCATTTTCCAAGCCCCAGAAATGACTTTTTTTTGTGAAGGAAGTGCCTCAAATAATTTTGAAATTTGTTCCATTTCATTTTTCATCAAAAGCAGGCCACTGACCAAGTTTCAGCAATTTCAGAGTGATATTGCTATATTCCATACATTTAGTTGAGTTTCAGTGAATTATCAGAAAATGCCCAAATTTGCACTACAAGTGTGACATAGTTTGGTCCTGAAAATTGCCAAAAATCATTTTATGCTCCAATATTGGTGATGGATAAACTTGGGACAAGGAAATTAGGAATTCCAAACCATTTTGTATGAATGGTCAACACTCCAAGTTTGACCCCAATTTGAAAAAAAAACAAAGAAAATAAAAAAAGAATCAAAAATTCAAATGCCTTTGCATTGAGCCATCTTATGTGCACTAGTTTGTGGGAAAAAATATTAAACTTGCAATACAACAAGTTTGGAAAAAAAACCTACTTGTGTGGATTTCAAGGCATATGCACATGGAAATGGCCACATACATGGCAAAATCCATGATAACATGCCCAAATTTGGCACAACTAGTGGTGTTACCATTGTGGACAATGTTGCATAGGAATTTGCAATTATTTTGTAATAAAAAATATTTTCCATTTTCCAAGCCCCAGAAATGACTTTTTTGTGAAGGAAGTGCCTCAAATAATTTTGAAATTTGTTCCATGATACGTCCAATTTGCATCATGATTTCCTACTGATAATTATTATGTTTTTTTAGCATTATTTCACTTTATGGTACAATTCTTATGCCTTTTCTCTCTTATTTTGCAAGATTCACATAAAGAGAGAGAATGCCGGCAGCTGGAATTCTGGACCTGAAAGGGGTGAAACAGAGATAGCTATTCTGCACAACTCCAAATGACCTAGAAATTTATGGAGAATTATTTTGGAATATATAAAAATACTAGCGGAAGAATCAACAGAAGGGGGCCCACCAGGAAGCCACAAGCCCGGGGGGCGCGCCCTACAACCCTAGGCGCACCCCCCGAGCTTATGGGGCCCCTGGCAGGCCTCCGGCCCCCTCCTTCTGCTATATGAAGCCATTTGCCCTAGAAAACAAAATCAGGAGAAGACTTTTGGGATGAAGCGCCGCTGTCTCAAGGCGGAACCTGGGTAGGAGCTATTTTGCTCTCTGGCGGAGCGATTCCGCCGGGGAAACTTCCCTCCGGGAGGGGGAAATCGAAGCCATCGACATCACCAACAATCCTCTCATCGTGGGAGGACCAATCTTCATCTACATCTTCAGCAGCACCATCTCTTCTCAAACCCTAGTTCATCTCTTGTATTCAATCTTTGTCTCAAAACCTCAGATTGGTACCTGTGGGTTGTTAGTAGTGTTGATTACATCTTGTAGTTGATGCTAGTTAGTTTATTTGGTGGAAGATTATATGTTCAGATCCTTAATGCTATTCAATACCCCTCTGATCTTGAACATGAATATGATTTGTGAGTAGTTACTTTTGTTCTTGAGGACATGGGAGAAGTCTTGTCATAAGTAATCATGTGAATTTTATATTCGTTCGATATTTTGATGCTATGTATGTTGTTGCTTCCTTTAGTGGTGTCGTGTGAACGTCGACTACATGACACTTCACCATCTTTGGGCCTAAGGGAAGGCATTGTGGAGTAGTAATTAGATGATGGGTTGCTAGAGTGACAGAAGCTTAAACCCTAGTTGATGCGCTATTCCATAAGGGGCTGATTTGGATCCATATGTTTCATGCTATGGTTAGAGTTATCTTAATTCTTCTTTCGTAGTTGTGGATGCTTGCGAGAGGCGGTAATCATAAGTGGGAGGCTTGTTCAAGTAAGAACAGAAACCAAGCACCGGTCCACCCACATATCAAATTATCAAAGTAGCGAACGGGAATCAAACAAACATGCTGAACATGACTAGATTAAATTCCCATGTGTCCTCGAGAACGCTTTGCTTATTATACGAGTTCATTCCGGCTTGTCCTTTGCTACAAAAAGGATTGGGCCACCCTTGCTGCACTTTATTATACTTGTTACTAGTTACTTGTTACGAATTATCTTGCTACCGAAACTATTTGTTACCGCTACTTTCAGTACTTGCAGAGAATACCTTGCTGAAAACCGCTTGTCATTTTCTTCTGCTCCTCGTTGGGTTCGACACTCTTACTTATCGAAAGGACTACGATTGATCCCCTATACTTGTGGGTCATCAAGACTCTTTTCTGGCGCCGTTGCCGGGGAGTGAAGCGCCTTTGGTGAGTGGAATTTGGTAAGGAAACATTTATATTACGTGCTGAAATTACTGTCACTTGTCACTATGGAAAGTAATCCTTTGAGGGGTTTGTTCGGGGTATCTTCACCTCGACCGGAAGTATTGATAGTTTCCCCTCAGAGTACTAAACCTACTGAAAATATTTATTATGAAATTCCTTCGGGTATGGTAGAGAAACTACTAGCTAATCCTTATGCAGGAGATGGAACGGTGCATCGTGATATGCACTTGATATATGTGGATGAAATTTGTGGATTGTTTAAGCTTGCAGGGCTATCCGGAGATGTAGTTAAGAAGAAAGTATTCCCTTTATCTTTGGAGGGAAAGGCATTGACATGGTATAGGCTATGTGATGATACTGAAACATGGGATTGGAACCGGTTGAAGCTGGAATTTCACCAGAAATTTTATCCTATGCTTTTGGTTCATCGTGATCAGAATTATATATATAATTTTTGGCCTCGTGAAGGAGAAAGTATCACTCAAGCTTGGGGGAGGCTTAAGTATATGTTGCACACATGCCGCAATCATGAGCTTCCAAGAGAAATAATTATTCAAAACTTTTATGCTCGGCTTTCTCATAATGATCAATCCATGCTTGATACTTCTTCTGCTGGTTCCTTTATGAAGAGAACTATTGAATTCAGATGGGATCTTCTAGAAAGAATTAAATGTAACTCTGAAGATTGGGAAATCGACAAAGGTAAAGAGTCAGGTATAAATCTTGAGTTTGATTGTGTTAAATCTTTTATGGAAATTGATGTTTTTCATAAGTTTAGTACTAAATATGGACTTGACTCTGAGATAGTAGGTACCTTTTGTGAATCTTTTGCTGCTCATGTTGATCTCCCTAAGGAGAAATGGTTTAAATATCATCCACCTATTGAATTAAATGAAGAACCTGTTAGTGTTAAAGAAGAAACAATTGTTTACAATGTATATCCAGTTGTGCCTACTGCTTATATTGAGAAACCTCCTTTCCCTGTTAGGATTAAGGAACATGCTAAAGCGTCAACTGTGATTAATAAAAGTAATATAAGAACACCTAGACCATCTGAACAAATTAAGGTTGAACCTAATATTGCAATGGTTAAAGATCTTTTGGTTGATGATATTGATGGGCATGTTATTTACTTCTGCGATGAGGCTGCTAGAATTGCTAAACCTGTTAGAAATGAACGAGATATGCTAGATAAGAATAAACCTGTAGTTGGCATGCCTGTTGTTTCTGTTAAGATTGGAGATCATTGCTATCATGGCTTATGTGATATGGGTGCTAGTGTGAGTCCTATTCCGTTTTCTTTATATCAAGAAGTAATGCATGATATTGCACCTGTTGAGATTGAAGATATTGATGTTACTATTAAGCTTGCAAACAGAGATACTATTACACCACTTGGGATTGTTAGAGATGTTGAAGTCTTGTGTGGTAAAATCAAATACCCTACTGATTTCCTTGTGCTTGGTTCACAACAAGATAATTTTTGTCCCATTATATTTGGTAGACCTTTCTTGAATACTGTTAATGCTGAAATTGATTGTGTTAAAGAGAAGGTTAGAGTTAAGTTTGGTGATATATCTCATGAATTTAATTTTTCTAAGTTTAGTAGACAACCTCATGATACAGAATTACCCAATAAAGATGAAATTATTGGTCTTACTTCTATTGTTGTGCCTCCTACTGATCCTTTAGAACAATATTTGCTAGACCATGAAAATGATATGCACATGAATGAAAGAAATGAAATAGATGAGCTGTTCTTTAAACAAGCACCCATTCTTAAACATAATCTGCCTGTTGAAACCTTGGGAAATCCTCTACCACCCAAGGGTGATCCTGTGTTTGATTTAAAGCAATTACCCGATACACTTAAATATGCTTATCTGGATGAAAAGAAGATATATCCTGTTATTATTAGTGCTAACCTTTCAGAGCATGAAGAAAAGAGATTACTTAAAACTCTGAAGAAGCACCGTGCTCCTATTGGATATACTCTTGATGATCTGAAGGGCATCAGTCCCACTTTATGTCAGCATAAAATTCATATGGAGCCAGACGCTAAACCCGTTGTTGATCATCAAAGAAGGCTGAATCCTAAAATGAAGGATGTGGTAAGAACTGAAATATTAAAGCTTCTTGAAGCAGGTATAATTTATCCCATAGCTGATAGTAGATGGGTAAGTCCTGTTCATTGTGTTCCTAAGAAAGGAGGTATTACCGTTGTTCCTAATGATAAGAATGAACTTATTCCACAAAGAATTGTAACCGGTTATAGGATGGTAATTGATTTCAGGAAATTAAATAAAGCTACTAGGAAAGATCATTACCCCTTGCCTTTTATTGATCAAATGTTAGAAATATTATCTAAGCATACACACTTTTGCTTCCTAGATGGTTATTCTGGTTTCTCTCAAATACATGTTTCACTTGAAGATCAAGAGAAAACCACCTTTACTTGTCCTTTTGGAATGTATGCTTATCGTTGTATGCCTTTTGGTTTATGTAATGCACCTGCTACATTTCAAAGATGTATGACTGCTATATTCTCTGACTTTTGTGAAAATATTGTTGAGGTTTTCATGGATGATTTCTCCGTTTACGGAACTTCTTTTGATGATTGCTTGAGCAACCTTGATCGAGTTTTGCAGAGATGTGAAGAAACTAATCTTGTCTTGAATTGGGAGAAGTGCCACTTTATGGTGAATGAAGGTATAGTCCTTGGGCATAAAATTTCTGAAAGAGGTATTGAAGTTGATAAAGCTAAAGTTGATGCTATTGAGAAAATGCCATGTCCTAAAGATATCAAAGGTATAAGAAGTTTCTTTGGTCATGTTGGTTTCTATAGAAGGTTTATAAAAAACTTCTCTAAAATTTGTAGGCCTCTTACTAATCTCTTGCAAAAAGATGTTCCATTTGTTTTTGATGATGATTGTGTAGAAGCCTTTGAAATACTAAAGAAAGCCTTAATTTCTGCACCTATTGTTCAACCACCTGATTGGAACATACCCTTTGAAATTATGTGTGATGCTAGTGATTATGCTGTTGGTGCTGTTCTAGGACAAAGAGTTGATAAGAAATTGAATGTTATTCATTATGCTAGTAAAACTCTAGACAGTGCTCAAAGAAATTATGCTACTAGTGACAAAGAATTTTTAGTAGTTGTGTTTGCATGTGATAAATTCAGATCTTACATTATTGATTCCAAAGTTATTATTCACACTGATCATGCTGCTATTAAACATCTTATGGAAAGAAAGATGCTAAACCTAGACTTATTAGGTGGGTTATTTTGCTACAAGAATTTGACTTGCATATTGTTGATAGAAAGGGAGATGAGAATCTCGTAGCTGATAATTTGTCTAGAATGGAAAACGTTCTTAATGACCCACTTCCTATTAATGATGATTTCCCTGATGAACAATTAGCTATCATAAATGCTTCTCGTAACACACCTTGGTATGCACACTATGCTAATTACATTGTTGCTAAATTTATACCACCTAGTTTCACAAACCAACAAAACAAAAAGTTCTTCTTTGATTTAAGACATTACTTTTGGGATGACCCACACTTATATAAAGAAGGAGTAGATGGTATTATTAGACGTTGTGTACCTGAGCATGAACAGGAACAAATCCTATGAAAGTGTCACTCCGAGGCATATGGAGGACACCATGCGGGAGACAGAACTGCACACAAGGTATTACAATCTGGTTTTTATTGGCCTACTCTTTTCAAGGATGCACGTAAGTTTGTCCTTTCTTGTGATGAATGTCAAGGAATTGGTAATGTTGGTAGACGTCAGGAAATTCCTATGAATTATTTACTTGTTACTGAACCATTTGATGTTTGGGGTTTTGATTATATGGGACCGTTTCCTAAATCCAACGGATATACTCATATTTTAGTTGCTGTTGATTACGTTACTAAGTGGGTAGAAGCTATTCCAACTAGTAGTGCTGATCATAACACTTCTTTTAAAATGCTTAAAGAAGTTATATTCCCGAGGTTTGGAGTCCCTAGATATTTAATGACTGATGGTGGTTCACATTTTATTCATGGTGCTTTCCGTAAATTGCTTGCTAAATATGATGTTAATCATATAATTGCATCTCCATATCATCCTCAGTCTAGTGGTCAAGTTGAATTAACTAATAGAGAAATAAAATTAATTTTGCAAAAGACCGTTAATAGATCTAGAAAGAATTGGTCTAAGAAACTTGATGATGCACTATGGGCTTATAGAACTTCTTATAAAAATCCTATGGGTATGTCTCCATATAAAATGGTTTATGGAAAAGCATGTCATCTACCTCTTGAGTTAGAACACAAAGCATATTGGGGAATTAAAGAACTTAACTATGATTTTAAACTTGCCGGTGAAAAGAGGTTATTTGATATTAGTTCTCTAGATGAATGGAGAACCCAAGCTTATGAAAATGCCAAGTTGTTTAAAGAAAAACTTAAAAGATGGCATGATAAAAGAATTCAAAAACAAGAATTCAAAGTAGGTGATCATGTTCTATTATACAATTCTCATTTAATATTCTTTGTAGGAAAACTTCTCTCTAAATGGGAAGGAGCGTATATCATCGAAGAAGTTTATCGCTCCGGAGCCATCAAAATAAACAACTCCGAAGGCAATAATCCGAGGGTAGTTAATGGGCAAAGAATTAAACATTATATCTCAGGTACGCCTATTAATGTTCAAACTAATATTATTCAAACAATGACACCGGAGGAACACATAAAAGAAACCTTCCGGAACGCTCCAGAATCCTGAAAAGGAGTAGGTATGTGGTACAGTAAGTAAACCGACTCCAAAACTTCCATAAAAGTACTTTCTGTCTGTTTTGGAATATATAAAAAATTAGGAAAATAATAAACAATCCGAAAAGTGCACGAGGAGGCGACAAGCCTGGGGGCGCGCCTACCAGGCTTGTGGCTCCCTCGTGGACTTTCCCGACTCTGTTTTCCTTCCATATTACTTGTCCTGCACAGGAAAAAATCATTATATATACTCACGAGTGTTTTGACCACCGCATCGCAAGTTTTTCCTCTGTTCTTGTTTCGGGCTGTTTTTCTGACAGATCTAGATCGCCATGGCTCCCCGAAAGCTCTGCACCAAGCACCGGATTGTTCAACCTTTGCCCGGCAAACGCCCTTTCAGCGAAGTATATTATGAGTGGTCGTCCGGAGAAGAGGATACTGCTATGGAGGAGGAACCAGGGAAGGTCGCGGAAGACAGGATTCAAGAAGAAGGAGATCCAGCCATGTTCAAGAAGGAAGCACCAGAAAAGGGAGATTCATGAATCGTGCTCTTCGGAGAATCAATGGAAATTTGGAGTACTTACTGAAGCTAAAGGACAAGCATATCACTTCATCACCACCATCACCGAAGAAGGAGATTTGAGTACACGGGTATGGGCACCAACCTTGGCTTGTGCCAAGCTTGGGGGAGGTGCCCCGGTATCGTATCACCATCACTTTTTACCATCATTATCTATCTTTGTTCGATCCTTAGTTATTTCGTGATTTAGAAGAATAAAGTTTAGTATTATTTAGTTTCGAGTGCTTGCCTTGTGATATCTATCTATGTAATCGTGTGTGAAAGTTATATAATAAAGAGTAGTTGAGTTGAGTGTTTTGCTTTTGTTGATCCAATCTTAGAAATGAATAAAGGAAAAAAATAAGATCATATGCTAATCCCATGGGGAGTGATGACTTCACATAAAAGAAGTATAATTGATAAAACTTGTTGGAAGTTGACAAACATAGCATTGGTCATTGTTGCAATTCATGAAAAAGTAATAAAGGAAGAGAGGTCTCAAATATAAATACACTATCTTGGACATTTTTATGATTGTGAGCCCCCATTAAATATTCTATGTCAATTAGTTGACGTTAGACAAGGAAGACAACGTAATGAGTTATGTTTGCTTATATTCACATAGAAGTTATATTGTTTTGGATCCTCTAACATGTGGTGCTTTCCCCCTATCTTGTGCTAGCCAAAATTCCACACTAAGTAGAGATACTACTTGTGCATCCAAAAACCCTTAAACCCAGTTTCATGCCATGAGAGTCCACTATATCTACCGATGGATTGAATAAGATCCTTCAACTAAGTTGTCATCGGTGCAAAGCAATAAAAATTGCTCCTAAATATGTATGATCTTTTATTGTAAGGGAAAATAAGCTTTGTACGATCTTGTGATGGTGAAGAAATAAAAGCGACAGACTGCATAATAAAGGTCGCTATCACAAGGGGCAATATAAAGTGACATTCCTTTACATTAAGAGCTTGCACATTCAAAAACAAAAAGCGCATGACAACCTCTGCTTCCCTCTGTGAAGGGCCTATCTTTTACTTTATGTATTTACTTTCATGCAAGAGTCAATAGTATTCTCCTCTATTCCATTTGTATTTTCTCTCTTGGCAAGCATCATGTGGTGGGGATTGATCCAGGCATATATATCCAGTTGGATGTAGGTGATCATGAGTTATTATTTTTAACATTACCGTTGAGGTAAATACGTTGGGAGGTGAAATCATAAGCTCCTATATTTCTATGTGTCTGACTGAAACTTTTGCTCCATAAGTATGCCGTGAGTGTCAGCAATCATAGAAGACTAAATGATAGTTGAGTATGTGAACTTGCTAAACAAAGCTCTTACATAGACTCTTTCTGATAATATGATGAATTGCAATTGCTTCAGTGACTGAGATCATAGTTTGTTAGTTTTCAATTTGGTTTATGGTTCATACTTTAACTTGTGGAGGAATTATCAGTTTTTCATGAGAAGTTTTATGATGATATATTGCTGTCATAATAAAGATCATGATGCTCCATGTCCGTATTTTTTTTATCGACACCTCTCTCTCTAAACATGTGGTCATGATTATCGATTTCGGCTTTCGCTTGAGGACAAGCGAGGTCTAAGCTTGGGGGAGTTGATACGTCCAACTTGCATCATGATTTCCTACTGATAATTATTATGTTTTTGATCATTATTTCACTTTATGGTACAATTCTTATGCCTTTTCTCTCTTATTTTGCAAGATTCACATAAAGAGGGAGAATGCCGGCAGCTGGAATTCTGGACGTGAAAGGGGTGAAACAGAGATAGCTATTCTTCACAACTCCAAATGACCTGAAAATTTACGGAGAATTATTTTGGAATATATAAAAAATACTGGCGAAAGAATCAACAGAAGGGGGCCACTAGGAAGCCACAAGCCTAGGGGCACGCCCTACCCCCCTGGGCGCTCCCCCCGAGCTTGTCGGGCCCCTAGCAGGCATCTGGCCCCCTCCTTCTGCTATATGAAGCCATTTGCCCTAGAAAAAAAGCAGGGGAAGACTTTCGGGACGAAGCACCCCCGTCTCGAGGCGGAACCTGGGCAGGAGTTATTTTGCTCTCCGGCGGAGCGATTCCGCCGGGGAAACTTCCCTTCGGGAGGGGGAAATAGAAGCCATCGACATCACCAACGATCCTCTCATCGTGGGAGGACCAATCTTCATCAACATCTTCACCAGCACCATCTCATCTCAATCCCTAGTTCATCTCTTGTATTCAATCTTTGTCTCAAAACCTCAGATTGGTACCTATGGGTTGCTAGTAGTGTTGATTACATCTTGTAGTTGACGCTAGTTGGTTTATTTGGTGGAAGATTATATGTTCAGATCCTTAATGCTATTCAATACCCCTCTGATCTTGAACATGAATATCATTTGTGAGTAGTTACTTTTGTTCTTGAGGACATGGGAGAAGTCTTGTCATAAGTAATCATGTGAATTTGGTATTCGTTCGATATTTTGATGCTATGTATGTTGTTGCTTCCTTTAGAGGTGTCGTGTGAACGTCGACTACATGACACTTCACCATCTTTGGGTGTAAGGGAAGGCATTGTGGAGTAGTAATTAGATGATGGGTTGCTAGAGTGACAGAAACTTAAACCCTAGTTTATGCGCTATTCCATAAGGGGCTGATTTGGATCCATATGTTTCATGCTATGGTTAGAGTTATCTTAATTCTTCTTTCATAGTTGCGGATGCTTGCGAGAGGGGCTAATCATAAGTTGGAGGCTTGTTCAAGTAAGAACAGCACCCAAGCACCGGTCCACCCACATATCCAATTATCAAAGTAGCGAACGCGAATCAAACAAACATGATGAACATGACTAGATGAAATTCCCATGTGTCCTCGAGAACGCTTTGCTTATTATACGAGTTCGTTCCGGCTTGTCCTTTGCTACAAAAAGGATTGGGCCACCTTGCTGCACTTTATTATACTTGTTACTAGTTACTTGTTACGAATTATCTTGCTACCGAAACTATTTGTTACTGCTACTTTCAGTACTTGCAGAGAATACCTTGCTGAAAACCGCTTGTCATTTCCTTCTGCTCCTCGTTGGGTTCAACACTCTTACTTGTCGAAAGGACTACGATTGATCCCCTATACTTGTGTGTCATCATTCCATTTAATTTTTCATCAAAAGCAGGCCACATTGGATGGCCACTGACCAAGTTTCAGCAATTTTTAGAGTGATATTGCTATATTCCATACATTTAGTTGAGTTTCAGTGAATTATCAGAAAATGCCTAAATTTGCACTACAAGTGTGACATGGTTTGGTGCTGAAAATTGCAAGAAATCATTTTATGCTCCAATATTGGTGATGGATGAACTTGGGACAAGGAAAGTAGGAATTCCAAACCATTTTTTATGAATGGTCAACACTCCAAGTTTGACCCCAATTTGAAAAAAAACAAAGAAAATGAAAAAAGGCTAAAAAATTCAAATGCCTTTGCATTGAGCCATATTATGTGCACTAGTTTGTGGGAAAATATTAAACTTGCAATACAACAAGTTTGAAAAAAAAACCTTCACAAATTTGACACTGTTTGATTGAAAACACCCAATTATTTTAGCATCTTATTGAAATTTGGGTCACCACTTGTCACACACAAGCAAACAAGGCAGAAATTGGACACTCAAACATGCATAGTTACTAACATTCAAATTGGACATTCAAACAACACAAATTTCATTTAAAGTTTATAATTTGTACATACATGAACCCTAAACAAAGCTACTGATCGTCGTCGTCCACGTCGGAGCCACTGCCGTCGCCGAAGAAGTCCTCGTCGTCCTCCTCCTTTTTCTCATCCTTGTTGTTGACGAGGTCGATGGTGACGTCAGCCCCCGAGGCGACGACCACCTGTCGCAGCCCCGGCGAGTCCACTGGGTCATCGGGGTGGCGCTGCGGCCCCTTCGTCGATTCGCGCAACGCCTGGAGGAGCCCCGGCAGGTCTGCAGGGTCGCTGGGCTTGCTCGCCACCGCCCCCTGTACTCCGCCAGCAGCGGCGGCTCGGGCTCCGGCTTGGGGTCGAGCAGGGGGCCGGCATAGCCCGTCCCAGGCTCGGGCTTGGGCACAAGCATGGGGGTGCACGAGCTTGTCCCGGGCTCGGGATTGGGCATGACCAGGCGGGCGCGCGAGCTCGTCCCCGGCTCCGGCTTTGGGATGCGTAGGAACGGTTCGGTGGAGCTCGTCCCCGGCGTCGCTGGCTCCGGCTTGGGCAGGCGAATGCCACGGCTGCTGCTGGCACCGGCACCTCCTCCTAGGGATGTGGGCGTGGGTCGAGCCGTGGCTTGCAGCAGCGAGACCCGGTCACCCTCGTCTAGGCCGAGCTGGATGTGGCACGCGGCCATGACATCGGGGAAGGTACGCCCTTCCCAGAAGGCGTACCTCTCGTCGATGTTGCACCGCGACGGCGGTGGATAGCGGCCGTCGTAGCGCTAGATGCGGGCGGCGTTCTCCGCTGCTAGGATCTCCGGCCACCGCGAGCTGCTGGGCGCGTAGCGCTGCTTTGACCACTCCTCCGGTGGCAGGCTTTTCTGAAAGTCGCGTATTGCGCGTGACATGGCCGGCGTACCGACGGCGGGGACAGGCTCCACCGGTAGCCCCCCGGCGCTCAGGTGCAATCTGGCCGGCAGGCGCGTGTCCGGTGGCACCATGATGCCGCAGCGGGCGAGGAGCGATGCCTCGTCGACGCGCAGGGTGCGTGGCAGGCCGGGAATGACAAACACGCGGCGTCGTTCCCGGCTGCTGCTTCCCGCCCCACCATCGTGGCTGGCCATTGTTGCGGCTGCGGAAGGGGAGGCGGCTAGGGTTTGGTGGAGGCGCACGGCAGAGAAGGCTCTGGGGCGGTGACGGGAGGGGAGGGGAGGGGATTGGGACAGGAGTGCGTGCACGCCGGTGCGCCCCGTGCGGCTATAAAATGCATTAATAGACGCCTGCTGGGCATACTGGCGACGCGACTCCTCACATGGGAAACCGCGCGGTGCTTACCCCCCGTGTGTGAAAGCACCGACGTGACCGCGATGTAACTACTCATGCATGCGGTCACACACACCGCCGATTGTGAGAGCGCCACCTGTAGGGTAACGCAGCAGAAAACAATTTTTTTCGGAACTGTGAGCACGCCCAGGATCACTAGGGAGATGCATACAGGGTTTGATCTGATCGTTACCGACTCGTAGCGCAGCGGAAGTAGAGTTGATGTAGATCGTTGGTGCAGATCCCCGCAGCTAGGATTTACAACCTCCCAACCGCGAGGATGTACTCCCTCGTCAGCCCCTCGAACAGCCCTCCGGAAGGCAGTCGGACAGTCCCCCGGACGGTGTCACGGACAGCCCTTCGGGAGGACCTCACAGAAACTCGGACGGTCACTCAGACAGCCCTTCGGGAGGCACTCTAGAACAGCCCCTCGGGCAAAAAGATCGAACCTATGACCTCTCTACGGGGTTGCACACATACGGTGTCATCTATCCGGCAGGGCTTCGCCGTCCAGAACTAGTTCCCACCGGAACCCAGACAGCCTTTCGGCTCTACGAAACTATTTCGCGGGGAGGGGGAGAAGAAGCCAGATCATTGCATGGCATTGTGTATGTGAGAAAGAGTGAGTGTGGAGAGTGCTTCTCCACCTCTATTTATAGGAAAACCCAAGGGGTAGGGTGGCTCCCAAAATACCAAAAAACCAATCATATGGATTTTCCACAAGGGTAAAATGGGAAGGCTAGAGGAGCACCAAGGATGGGCTCCTCCTTGGCCGGCCACCATGTGTGCCCCCTCCCCAAAGGGGGTTCCTTGGTCCCCAATACCTTCTAGAAGCCTTTTGGTAAAAGCCCTAAAAGGTGGCTTTCCATAAAGTAACCCAAAAAGCACTTTTACTATTCATGGAAACATTTTTCCGCCACCGTTAAATCCAAAAATATTTCTGTGGGTCTTAGAATAATTCCAGTAACCACTAAAATGATTTTGGACGCGTTCCGAAACAATTCCGGATTAGTGATTTTCATCAGCGAAAAGCAACCAAACCGGTTCCGGCAGCTCCGGAACATTTCCGATTTTTATCCTGGAAAAATCCCAGAAGTTTCCAGAACAATTCTAGCACCCTCCAAGAATTTCCAGGCGTGTGCCGAAACCAATTTGACTTAATGGTATACTCCGAAACAACTTTTCGGTTTTACCGAAACTATTCCGGTGTTCTCTCTCCGGAACTCTTCCGTTGTCTCCGAAACTTTTCCGGTGACTTTCTCTCAGACTCCCTGTCTAGTATTCAGTAGATAGATGACCCTTAAGCGTGTGACCCTATAGGTTCGATGAAGTATAGACATGACCAGAACTCTTTCTGATCAATGATCAACATCGGAGCCGTGGATACCCATATTGACCCCTATACCCACACGAATAAATATTCGAGTGAACCTCCAGTTGCCGTGTGCTATTCCTGTTGCTTCGCGATATGTTACAAATACCCGAGGTGATATTTATCGGCATCCCCGTGGATCAACACTTGTCCACTATGCCAGTTACCTCGTTACCGGTTTTGTTCTCTTTTCTCGTTCCCGCGTTCCGGCATCCCTGTGATCAAATCACATTGTGTCTGGCCAGACGATGATGGATACCATAACACCGAGAGGGCCCAGAGATATCTCTCCATCGTCGGAGGAGCAATTTCCAATCTTGAGCTATCAAATCCCTTGACATACTTTCCCATGAACCCGTAAGCTGCCGTAATAGCCACCGAGTTACGGATGACGTTTAACAAACCCCAAAGTTCATGAATCAAGCATGAAGAAACTCGATACTCTCATGGTCTGAGGAATTATGCAAACGTAAACTTTCTCTGTGTTATTAACCATTAACTTGTGACGAATATATCTCATAGCATAACATCAATTCGGGTCGATTCAACACAAGTGTTCTTCTAACAATGTGCCCTCAAAGTTGCCAGCATAGTCATGCCCATGATCAGGAAAACAGAACCATCATGTAACACTTGAGCTAGTCTTAGAGGCCAGACTAGGAATACATTTTACCGTTTGTTATTCCACACGTGCATATGAGTTTTCCTCCGAGCCTCGTGGTTATTGTAGACTCGAGAACCATAGCAGTTATAGCACGGAATATAAACTTAATTAAGAACATGGCGATAAATAATAACATATATTATTGCCTCTAGGGCATATCTCCTACACCACCTGGCCTGGTGTGCCCCACGCGTCAGTAACAGCGCCGGCTAACAGTCAACTCCCTTGACTAACGGCAAACCCCCGTTTGGGCATTGGTGAGGGTGGGTGGCGCAGTGGAGGGGAAAAGTGAGCAAAATAAGTGTGCTTGGGCAAAACTGAGGAGGACTAAGGAATGAGGGGCACAGAAATAGAAATCCCATTAATTAAACATCAACGATCCTTAAAAGGCCAAGAGGTGGGAGACAACTTGGGCCACAAGGGCCCAACAAGGGTGGCGCCCCCTTCTCCCCATGGAAAGGGGAGAGGGAGGCCGAATTGGAGAGGGAATCCCTCTCCACTTGGTTGGCCAAGGGAGAGGGACTTTTCCACCCCTTGTCGCGCACCTCCTCCTCCTCTCTCTCTCTCTCTCTATATATATATATATATAAATAACTATTCTCCTAATATTAGGAGAATAGACATATATATATATATATATATATATATATATATATATATATATATATATATATGTCTATTCTCCTAATATTAGGAGAATAGTTATTCTGCTAACACTTCCGAACTGCACGCTCAACGCAAGTGCACGTCATTGTTGAAGCAAGAGCACTGCAGTAGTGCACATAGTTTTTTCGGTACTGTTTTCGCTCCTGTTTTTAAACCGTTTGTCAGAATGAGGCGTGTAATATACCGTTGAAAAGCTATGGATTAGGTGCAACTTCGCCATGTTAAATTTTTTTCAAGATTCGTCACGGTTTAAGAGCAGTTTCGAAAACGGTGCGGCGCCCGATTAGTGGCAGCGAGCATATTTTCGCGTTTTTTTCTAAACCGCTTGTCAGAATAAAGCAAATGATACGCCGTTGGAAAGATATCGTCGAGGCACAACTTTTTCATATATATTATTTTCTCTAATTCGTTACGGTTTAAGAGCAGTTTCAAATTTACTAAATCGCGGAATTCTGTTTTTCAATTTTTTGCAATTTTTTGGTACTGTTTTTGCTCTAGTTTTTTAACCGTTTATCGAAACGAGGCGTGTGATACACCGCTGGAAAGCTATGGATGGGGCGCAACTTTCATATGTAGAAATGTTTTTGAGATTCCTTACGATTTTAAATTAATTTTGAAAACGGTGCGGCGGACGACGAGTGGCAGCGGCCGTTTTTTCGCTAATTTTTACAAACCGCTGGTCGGAATGATTCAAATGATACGCTGTTGGAAATATATTGATGAGATGCAACTTTTTCATGTAGAACACTCGCTCTAATTCCTTACAGTTTAAGAGCAGTTTTGATTTTACAGAAATGCGGATACTCTGTTTTTCGTGACACCAAAATCGTCGTGTGTACTGTATCAAACAGATGAACGCACTGCTTCAGACTGAAAACCACACTGCATCAGACAGTCAAGTGAACTTCATGGTTTCTTTCGTCATTTTTCTAACTTTTTTTTGAAACACGAAACACCTTGTGGGATGAGTGCAGTGCACATCAAAGGTAAAGTGAACCACAACACAAATCAAAGTGGGCTGCGTGGCTTTTTGTCGTTTTCAAACTACTTTTTTATAAATACGTTTGAACTGAATTACCATAGGCACCATCAAAAAGTGAACCGCATTACTTTTTGTTGTTTCCGTAAACTTTTTTCTGCACTGGGCGAGTGGACCGCATGGACTGGGCGAGTGAACTACATCTAATAAGAAGCGAGCTTCTTGCAGATGTTTTTGTTTCTGTTTATCAAGTGAACCACGGGAGAGTTTTATAAGTGAACCACGGAGGAGTTTTATACGAACTGCGTGAGAGAACAAAGTGAGCTTCAAAGCATACACATTTTTATCCGATTGTTTTACACAGTGACACACATACAAAATCTGCACTCCTCCACCAGCCTACATGAACTGAATAACTGTCCCTAGGAATTTGCAAATTAACCCTGGAACAGAAAATTGAAAACACAATCGGGTGCCTTTTTGGGCAACAGAACACAGAACAGTTTATTTTGGATCGTGCGCGAGGAACCGAAAGACGAACTGCACTATGTGATGAACCGTGCTGCAGCAAACAAATCTTTTGTAACAAAAACAAGTCAACTACAACGCCCTTGCAGCCTAACTGAATTTTACGCACACCGCATTGCACGCCTTCGAATTTTGGACTGCATGAACTCATGCCGCACTGCACCTCGGGGGGCACTGCCCTGCACAGCCACATGACGCGCTGCTCTCGCGAGGAGGGGAGGTGGAAGACGGGGCAGAGGTCCGGGACGGGACACCACAGCCCCACCCAACTGAACTACACGCCACGGCCACTGAACTGCAAGCCACGGCCACGAACTGCAGCTGCACATATTCCATTGCCACCAAAAATGTAGATCTAGGCCGCACTGCACTGCACCTCGAGGGAGGCGGGGATGGACATGGCTGCGCTGTAGGCCAGCCCCCCCCCCCCCCCCCCGGTGGTGATGCCTGCTTTTGCAGAGTAAGAAGGTGAGGAGGGCGAGGCAAGATGGCGGAAATCCAGGCTCCCGAGGAGAAGAAAACCTCCAGGCGCACTGCAGCATCGGGGCAACCGAACCCCGACGAGAAGCGGGTCGAACTGCACCCGCGTGGGCCGCCGTCGAGAGGGTTCCCACCGCCGAGCCAGAGCGACGTAGAGTACCTCCGCCTCTGGCCGTCGACGGAAGTGGAGGGGAAGGTGCTGCTCCCGCGATGGTGGCCGCCATGGATGGGGAGGAGGCGGGATGGGGAAGCTGGTCCGGCCACGGCTGCGCGTGGGACGACGGCGTTGGAGGCGGATCCCACCGGATCCGGCACCGGGAGAGGTCGCAGTGGTGTCCACCTAGGTGAGGAAGGGCGGCGGTCCAGGGTGGCCATGGCCCTAGTTGGAACGGTGGTCCGGGGGGCGGCGGTGACGCCGGAGCTAGAGCTGGATCTGGCGGATCCCGGGATAGCCGGATCAGGGCAGGTGGGAAGGGTGGTGCTCGGGGCAGGGCGGCGCTCGGGTAGGGGGCTCGGGTGGGTTACGGGCGCGGTTGCCGGTGGCGGTGTGGCTCCGGCGCGGCAGAAGGTGGTTGCAGGGGGTGGCGCGCGGTGGGTGGGTGGTGGGGGAGGGAGAAGGCACGACCAGGGGGAGGTTTGACGTGGGTGGGTAGGGGTGCTCCTTTTTCTGCTTGCGTTGCGGCTCGGTTGACTCGATTGGGGTGTTACTATATATATATATATATATATATATATATATATATATAGGGTTTGGTGCTTTTGGATACACAACTTTTGGAACCTCCTCTAGTTCTAGTTCTAGTTGATCCTAGTCGATCAATTAGAGCTTGACCTAGATCCTCTAATCCTCATAATTAGAAGCCCAGTGTGGTTCTAATATCCTTCCTTTAATTCTCCAGCGACGATTAGCTCTGGATGGCGAAGCGCTGCCGGATCGTGAAGACCGTACGCTTGCAACCAAGTAGAGAGGTCGTGCTTTCGGTCTTCCGTTCGACGGATGTTCATGGGCGGTTCACGGGATTGTTCATCGACAGTTCGAGGGACTCCAAGTACGACCTACACCGACTCGTCTACTTTCACTGCACTCCAGAGTCGGTAACGATCATGATCCAAACTATTTATGCATCTTCATATTGTTCCTGGGTGATCGTATGGCGATTTTTTTGTTTTCTACTACGTTTCCCAACAGTGGAATCAGAGCGGTTCTATGAGTAGATGCAGGTTATCTAGATCACATGTGGATGTGAGGGTTTGATGTTCTTGCTATGCTTCCCTCGAGTGTTGCTTCGGTTTAGTTCATTGACGGCATGATGTAGCTTTGTACAAAGTTATGACAATTGATCGGCTCTGGTTGTCGACCATCTGCTAACAGTTCTTTGGGCTTCATCATAGTCAAGAATAGTGAACCATTGCGTACAAAACAGGGCAATGAAGATGAACGATCTTCTAGGGGGTAATGCATATTTGACGAAGTTTAGTGTGGGGCTAGAGATTTTTAATTAATTCTCTTCCCTCACACACCCCGAAAGTTAATCTAGCAACAAGAATTGTCGCCTTGATTGTGTACGTAGGTAGCTAGTGTTATCCGAAAACCCTAGAAGCCATGTAATTAAAATTTACCAAACCGATTAGAGGACATCTAACTTGGTTTTGCAGGTCTGCATATGATGTGGTATAGCCTTCGCCGTGATAATGAGTTTATGTATGAGATGGTTATATGTTGTAACGTTAAGTGGCCTACGCGTCATGGCATGATGACTGGAGCCACGAGATTGCCATTTTAATGTAAAAGATGTAGAGATAGCCTACATGTTACATGTGATGGTGGCAAGTGTACACGGAGGGCCCTGATACATCTCCGACGTATCTATAATTTTTTATTGTTTCATGCTATTATTATATCAATTCTACGTACTTTATATGCAATTTTATATCATTTTTGGGAACTAACCTATTAACCCAGTGCCCAGTGCCAGTTTCTGTTTTTGCTTGTTTTCTTGTTTCAGGGAAAACTATATCAAACAAAGTCCAAATACAATAAAATTTTATGGTGATTTTTTCTGGACCAGAAGACACCCAGGAAGCTTTGGGAGCAGTCCAGAAGACCTACGGGTGAGCCACAAGCTCACACGGCGCGCCCCTAGGGGGGGCGCGCCACCTGAGCTTGTGGGCCCCCCATAGACCCCCTGACCTAATTCCAGCGCTATAAATTCCCTAAAATCCCAAAACCAACAGAGAGCCACCCGAAATAATTTTTCCGCTGCCGCAAGCTTTTGTTCTTCTGCGATCCCATCTAGAGGACTTTTCTTGTAATCTGACGGAGGGGGAATCGATCACGGAGGGCTTCTACATTAACCTTGCTGCACCTTCGATGATGTGTGAGTAGTTTCCCATGGACCTACGGGTCCATAGTGATTAGCTAGGTGGATCTCTCTCTCTCTCTCTCTCTCTCTCTCTCTCTCTCTCTCTTTGATCTTCAATACAATGTTCTCTTCGGAGATCGATCCGATGTAAGCCTTTTGTGCGGTGTGTTTGTTGGGATCCGATGAATTGTGGGTTTATGATCAGATTATTCATTGAAAGTAATTGATTCCTTGTTGTACTTTATTATGTATGATTTTTATAGCTATGTAATGCTTTCTGATCTATGGGTTTTCTTTGGCCAAGTTGATCTATCAATCTTCAGTGGAAGTGGTGCATAGTAGTAGGTTCAATCTTGCGATGTCCTCACATAGTGACAACAGGGGTAGCGAGGCACGTATTTGTATTGTTGCTACTAAGGGTAAAACAACAGGGTTTAATCATATTGATTGGTTTTATTCTATCTACATTATGTCATCTTGCTTAAAGCATTGCTCTATTCGTCATGAACTTAATACCATAGATGCAGACAGGAGTCGGTCGATTGGTGGAGTAATAGTAGTAGATGCAAAATCATTTCGGTCTACTTTCACGGACGTGATGCCTATATACATGATCATTGCCATGAATAACATCATAACTATGTGCTTTTCTATCAATTGCCCAACAGTAATTTGTTTACCCACCATATGATATGTTTCGAGAGAGAATCCTCTAGTGAAAACTATGGCCCCCGGGTCTACTTTAATCATATTACTAAAACCAAAAGTACCTTGCTGCAATTTATTTAATTTTTATTTACTTTGCAATTTATCTATCTACCATTACCAGATTTGATCCTTGCAATTAACGAGTACAAGGGGATTGACAACCCTCTTGCCCGCGTTGGGTGCAAGTATTTGCTCTTGTGTGTGCAGGTACTGCTAAGGAGTGTTTGCGTGGTTCTCCTATTGGTTCGATAACCTTGGTTCTCTACTGAGGGAAATACTTATCCGCTACTATATTGCTTCACCCTTCCTCTTCGTGTAAAATCCCAACACAACTCACAAGTAGCAGAAAGAATTTCTGGCGCCGTTGCCGGGGAGACATCATCAAACACTTACAGGTCCCTACATTCACATTATCATTACTTGTTCTACTTTTTATTACCTTTACTTGCTTTATTAATCTCGTTAAAAAATCAAAAACACAAAAATATTTATTTTGCTTGTTTGCTTGCTTGCTTGATTTGCCACTATGTCTCAAGAAAATACTAAGTTGTGTGACTTCTCGAATACTAATAATAATGATTTTATTAGTACTCCAATTGCTCCTCCCGCCATTAGTGCGGAGTCATATGTTATTAATGCTGCATTGCTAAATCTTATTATGAATGATCAATTTGCTGGAAATCCTAATGAAGATGATGCGTCCCATCTTAATACCTTCGTTGAATTATGTGACATGCAAAAGAAAAAATATGTGGATAATGATATTGTTAAGTTGAAATTCTTTCCTTTCTCACTAAGAGATCATGCTAAAACTTGGTTTTCATCCTTACCTCGCAATAGTATTTATTCACGGGATAAATGTAAGGATGTTTTTATTGCTAAGTATTTTTCCTCCAGCTAAGATTATATCTCTTAGAAATCAAATCATGAACTTTAAGCAACTTGAGCAAGAACATGTTGCACAATCTTGGGAGAGGATGAAATTAATGATTAAAAATTGTCCCACTCATGGATTAATCTTATGGATGATAATACAAAATTCTATGCGGAACTAAACTTTGTGTCGAGAAATCTTCTAGACTCTGCTGCAGGTGCTACCTTTATGGGAATTACATTAGGAGAGGCAACAAAGCTTCTCGATAATATGATGACAAATTATTCCCAATGGCATATTGAACGAGCTCCAACTGGTAAGAAGGTAAACTCTGTTGAAGAAGTTTCTACTTTGAGTGATAAGATGGATGCTCTTATGAATATGCTTGCTAGTAAAAATGCTCATGTTGATCCAAATGATATTCCACTATCTACTTTGATTGAGCAAAATAATGATGCTATTGATGTGAATTTTATCGCTAGAAATAATTTCAACAACAATGCTTATAGAGGGAATTTCAATCCTAGACCGTATCCCAGTAATCCCTCTAATAATTATGGTAATTCATATAATAATCATAGGATACCTACTGAACTTGAGAACAACATTAAATAATTTATTAGTTCTCAAAAGATTTGTTGAATGTGTGGCCCATGTAGCTGGCCCAAGTGGCCCAGGCCCAGTGGGGCTGACCTAGAAGAGGTGCCCCAGTCCTCCCAAGACAACAGAGCCGCTAGACACACAAGGTACACATCACGACACAACATGGTATCAGAGCTAGGCGGCGACGACGGGGCCTGACGGGAGTGCTGCGGCGGTGGCGGACCTAGGAGGCGGAGGGCGCTCACCTCGGCGCGAGTTCCTCCCTCTTCCCCTTATTACCTTCTTGTTCCCCCTCGCGGTTGTGCGGTGGCTGGCCTCTCGCAGCTGCAGGGGAGCTGCGCCAATAGCTGTGTGCGAGCGAGGAAGACAAGGAGCCACGAGCTGCTGCTATAGAGGAGCAAGGAGGTGGCAGGGTGCTGCGCTGCTGGAGTTGAGTTGCTGGTGTTGTTGTGTGCGCGGCAGAGGAAGAAGACGGAGGCGGCCACTGTTGCTGTAGGGGAGAGAACAAGTGCTGCTGCTGCATGCACTTGAGGGTGATTTGCTGGCTGCTGGATCTGCTAAGCTACTACTGGGTCTGCTGGTAGAAGAAGATGAGGAAGAAGAAGGGGGGTGTTGTTCTGGTGCTTGCTGTTGCTACTGCTGCTGACTCTGCTACTTCTGCTCTCGGTTGCTGATTGATGCAGATTGGTAGAGGAAGGAGGAAGAGGCTGTTGTTGCTGCTTGCACTTGAGTGCTGATGTGTGCTGGTGCTCTGCTGATTGGAGAGCAAGAGGAGGAAGAAGAAGTGGTGCTTGCTGCTATTGCTGGTGGTGGCCTGCACTACTGATCTGCTAGTGCTGCTGTGGTTGTTTGTAGATGAGAGGAAGGCTGCGGAGGCTGCTTGTTGCTGCTACTGTTTGTAGAGTTGTAGGAGGAAGATGACAGGTGGTGAGGAGTCCAGGGTCATGGATTCGGTGCGGTCGGATGATGGATGTTCATGTGGTGCAGAGGAAGTAGGAGGAAGACACATAGGAGATGAAGTGCTGAGAGGAGGCGGAGATGTAGCTGGGTGTGCCTCGGCAAGCAGAGACTTGGAGGATGCCCTGCTCACTACCATCTAGGAGGAAGCTATGCTACGTGCACATCTGGCCTTCGCCGAAGCGTCTTTAGATGCTACGCGGGCAAGGGTGGCTCGTATGATGTACATGACAGCGGTCATCGAGGAGGAGAGGACAAGTTCGGCCCTCTTTATCCGTACCAATGGAGATGGCACTGAAAAGGCCACAATTGCTGCTCATAGGACTGATCCAGAGTGGATTCTAGACTCTGGTGCTTCTAAACATGTTGCAGGTAACTTCAGGGAGTTTGAGTCATATGATGAGCTCACTCCCTCTCAAAGTAACACAAAGTGTACTGCTGATGGGACATCACAGCCTATTAAGGGCATTGGGACAGTTCAATGTACACCTGATATTAAGTTATCTTCAGTCCTACATGTGCCATCTTTTCCGGTCAATCTGTTGTCTTTTAGCGCTCTAATTGACCAGGTGGACTGTAGGATAACAGTTGATAGAATAATGTGCTTGATTGTGGACGGGCCGACTGGAAGGAGGATTGGGACTGGAATAAGGCGTAGGAGGCTGTGGTACATGGACCTTGAGGGGCTTGGTCAGATGGGCAGCCCAGTATTTGCGGCAATTGTGGAAGAAAGAGAGTCTGTGGTGATGAAACATCACTGCAGAATGGGGCATGTATCCTTCGATAAAATGTTCAAGTTGTTTCCTGATGTAATGCATGGTGTCGATAAGAACAAGCTGAAATGTGATGCGTGTGAGTTTGCAAAACACACGAGGTGTCGGCGTACGACACCTATGGGATCGTGTGGATCCCTTTTACGGTTCGGCTGGGGAAAAGATGTACACAAAGAGCGGATCCAACGATCAACACGGGGATTTTTTTACCCAGGTTCGGGCCGCTGAGTAGCGTAAAACCCTACTCCTGCTTTGGTTTATTGTGGGTGTTTAGGCTCAGGTACACGGAGCGCTTCTTGGTGAACAGTACGCAAGAAGGGCGGCTACGCATGCAACTGGGCCAGAAAGCTCTCCCCCTCTGTAGCTTCGCCTTGGGCCTCCTTTTATATGTCCAAGGGGTCACCAACAGTGGCGAACAGCACGTACAAGAGGTGTAAAGTTGCTACAGTGTTTACATGCTTATCACTGATGACTTAGGACAAACGCATTAAATGCTCCACTTAGGTGTCCCTTACTTTCTTGGGGACGGAAAAAGAGCCCGTCCCATCAGCGCCGCTTAACCCCATCCGCCGCTAGTGCCATGACACGCATCCAGGAGGACAAACCCTAAACGACAGGCTGGTCGCTGCGCTCGAGCGGTGGCAGGGCGGTGGGATCTTGCCGGGTGCGAGGCCTTGCCGGGCCTTCGCGAGCCTTCCCGGCAAGTATCTTGCCGGGAATCCAGCCTTCGGTCTTCTGTCTTCTGATCATTAGCTTGAATGCCTTCTTGATAATCTTGTATTTGTTTCCAGCTGTTCTCCGGCAGGCCTTGCCGCTGGTATGGGTACAACCGTCCGTGCACAAGTATGGGGTACTAAAAAGACCCAAACTTTAGTACACCGACAGGAGCCCCCGGGCCTAGGCCATACACGGGTGCGAGGCGTTGTTGGGCTAGGCCCAAACAGTGCACAGGCACACGTGGCAGGAGTTAACTGTTGTAATCATCTTATTTACCACGCTCCCCCACGACGCGCATTAAATGCGGGACGTGGGATACGTGCGCGGAACGGCCGCAGTAGTAGTGCGCTCGTAAAAATGCATACATCACCAGGCTTGTAGGAGAAGAACGGCAACAAGGAGAGTCATTGGAGGCCGTCCCTGACGTGCCGCCTCCGTCGACCACGCCGCCCAGAGATGAACCTTCGGCAAGGGCTTCCACTGGCGAGTCCATTCGCTTTGAAGAGGAGCCGGCAAGCACGGGCACTGGCAATCCTACAGCGGTAACCAATGTTGCCGGGAAAGGAGAAACCACCTCTCAACAGCTCGACACAGGTAAACCGTTCGCCTTGGTGCACTCATCATTCTTTCTTTATTTTTGTCTTCTTGAACTTCAACTTCGGTCTCATCTTGTTTCCTTTCTTGGCCTTCAGATCTCCCTTCGATGGAACAAATGGATGTTGATATTGTCATCGAAGAGACCGCCAAGGACGCTGCCGTCGAGGCCGACAGAGTCGCAGCTGATGAGGCCGCCAAGGCCGCACAGGAAGAAACCACCAAGGGGTCTGCTGAGGGGGCCGGCAAGGAGACCGGCGACCATACTGACGGCATTCCTGCCGCAGGAGCGCCTGGCGCTACACCAGTCGCGGAGCCCCCAGTCGCCGGCGAGGCGGTTGTCGAGGATCAACTGTCAACATCCGACGCCCCCGCGTCAAGTAGATACCTTAAGGTTGGCGACAACCTGTTCGTCAGCATACCAGGGACGGCAAGCACTGGGGTGCCAACCGAAGGAGAAATTTTTGATGAAGACGTCATCACCGCCGCTGGACTCAAGATCGTTGATGAGCCACGCACTAGCAGTAGTGGGTCCAGGGAAGAACAACTCCTCCAAGCCATGAGCGACGACTTCCAAAAGCTTCAGCGCTTCACCGCACCCGAAAGGAGAGGTTGGACTCCAGGGCGGCAGTTGTCGAGGCGGCGGAGGCAGATTTCCAGAAGCACGTCGAAGAGACACAAGTCTGGTACGCCGAGGCTTTCCAGGAGCTGATGGCTGGCCGGGAGCAACTGAATCAGAGTTGGAACGAGTTCCTCTTAAAGCAGTCCGACGCCGAGAAGGCATAGGAGGAGGCTGCGCAGTAGGCTGCTGCAGAGGAAGCTCGCTTAATGGAACGCCGCGTCGGGCTCGATGCTTATGAAGAAGACCTTGCCGCTCGCGAGGAGGCACTTGTCGCCAAGCTCCGCAGCAAGGACAAAGAGATCAAGAAACTTGTCGCGCGGCGAACCCAGGAGCTGGAGTAGAGACACAAGGAAACACTCGAAGCTCTGGCCATAGACCATGCTGGCAAGTTAAAGGGAGCCGTCGATGCCTCCGAAGCTGCAAAGGCCGCCAAGAACGAGCTGGACGATAAAGTGAAGAGGCTGGAAGCGGATCTCGAGGGCCATGGCAAGGAGATCTCGATGCTCAAAGCCGACAGAGAGAAGACTCTCTACAGCCTGGCAGAGATGCAAACCGCCATGTCCGACAAGACCAAAGAGCTCATCTCAGCCAATGAATCCATCGCTGATCTGAAACTGAAGCTGACAACGCTGGAGGAGTCCCTTGAGAACGGCAAGGCTCGCGAGAGGGCTTTGATCAAAGACCTCCAGAATGAGAAGAGCCTGCTCAACAACGCCGCCGCCACTTATAATGACTTTGAGAAAGGTGTGAAGATCTGGACAGAGCGCCTTGTCGACGTCGCGGAAAGGCTTGCTGCAGAATTGTCCACCATGGACCTGCAAAACTTCAACTACTCTTCTAACGATAGGGTGTCTTCGAGCGCTAGGTTGACCATGTTCTTCGAGAGCATCGTTGACGCCCTCAAGCTGCTCCAGTCTAATCGAGAAACCCATCTGGCTAACGAATCTTGCAAACTCTGCCAGGCCGTCCTCCTCAAGGTGCTCGTCAAAGTGGTGCATAAGAACCCTGGCATCAACCTTACCAACGTTCTTGCTAGCTTGCCGGAGGATGTAGACCTCAAGGCACTCGAAAAGCTTGTCGCGCCCATCGTTGATAGAGTGAGCCAAGTCAAGAGGGTCGAAGGCTAGCGCAGGGACTAGCTGCTTTGCTTCATTTTGTCGCCACCATTCCATGCCAAAGACGGTTTTATCTAAAGTTAGAATCGCGGCGACCATCAATGTAATGTAACTTGCTATGTGTTGGATGAATGCATGCTATTTCCCTTGTCTGATTTATTTCTGTATGGTCCATGCCCTACGCTTATTGGGAACTTGCCGGTGCGCGCACCCTTGCCGTGAGCGCTTTGAGGAACGGATCCTTAGCACCCTGCTGGAGGTGTCGCTGCCGACAAGATACCTTCACGTTTTCAGTGCAGCCACTTAAGCTGTTGAGCGGACTCGAAACAAGGTAAGGGCGCAATCAATCATGACAAGGTTCCTTCGCGTGCAGGTTTTCCATACAAAAGCCGAAATCGTTCAAGGAAAATAAGTCTACAATAAAAATTTGCTTAAAAGTTTTGCAACTTAGCTTTTCGTTGCTGTACTCCTTATCACAATATGTCGACTTGAACGTCGCCTGTTGGTGTTCATACCATCATTCCCCCCCGGGAAACTTGCACGCGAGGAAACCTTCTATCCTTTGAGAAAAAGAAAGAAGAGAAAATAAAGATATGAAACCCTGGCGGTTCATTAATGCTTACCAGAAGCAGGTGTAATACAATATCTCAGACAAGCATGCATATAGATTGACATGAAAATCGACAAGAATTGTAAAACGCTTAAGTTTATTCAACTATGCACAGGGTCTGCGCCTGGCTTTGTACAAAGGATCATATGCCTTGCCGGCAAAACTTGTACAAAAGGTGGTTGCCGGGTGACCCGGCAACCGCGCCTTATGGGTAGAACTTACGAAGGTGTTCGATATTCCAGGAATTGCTCACTGGAATGCCATCTTCGGTCTCCAGGCAGACTGCGCCGGGCCTGGTGACTCGTACTACCCGATAAGGGCCTTCCCACTTCGGCGTCAACTTGTTAGAATTCTTGGCCGACTGAACGCGCCGAAGAACAAGGTCGCCTTCCTCAAGGCTTCGGGCATGAACCTTGCGGCTATGATAGCGGCGCAAGGCTTGCTGGTAGCGTGTAGCTCGCACAACAGCCCGAAGACGATCTTCCTCAAGGAGCGTGGCGTCATCTTGGCGCGGCTGCTCTTGCTCAAGCTCATCATAAGCAAGTACTCGAGGTGACCCATATATGAGTTCTGTGGGGAGAACTGCTTCTGCCCCGTAGACTAGGGAGAAGGGTGTCTGGCCAGTAGCGCGATTTGGTGTTGTTCTGATTGACCAAAGAACCGCCGGCAGCTCATCAATCCAACGTCTTCCGCACTTGCGCAGCTTGTCGAAGTCCTTGTTCTGAGACCTCGCAACACTTCAGCATTTGCCCTCTCCGCTTGGCCGTTGCTCCTCGGGTGAGCAATAGAAGCAAACAGATTTTGCCGCCAAGGTATTGGACGTACTGCATGAAGGTGCGGCTCGTGAACTGCGTGCCATTGTCAGTGATGATCCTATTTGGCACACCAAAACGGCACACTAGTCCCTTGAAGAATTTGACGGCTAATTGTGCTGTCACCTTTCTCACTGCTTCCACTTCCGGCCACTTCGTGAACTTGTCGATAGCAACGTACAAGTATTCGAAGCCCCCAGCAGCGCGGGGAAAAGGGCCCAATATGTCGAGCCCCCAGACCGAAAATGGCCAGGAAAGAGGGATTGTCTAAAGAGCTTGAGCTGGCTGATGCAATTGCTTTGAATGGAACTGGCACGCTTCACACTTGGTTACTAGTGCAGTTGCATCTTGGAGAGCACTGGGCTAGAAGAAACCTTGCCGGAATGCCTTGCCGACAAGAGCTCTTGAGCCTATGTGGGAGCCACATATGCCTCCATGTATCTCTGCCAACAGCTCCAGTCCATCCTCCCGAGGAATACACTTCAATTTCACACCGTTCGGTCTCTTTCTGTACAGGACATTGTCCACGAACTGGTACATACTAGACCGACGGGCTACTTTCTCCGCTTCTTCCTGTTCTTCAGGGAGTTCTCCTGTTTGAAGGAACTGGACGATGTGTTGTGCCCATGTTGGAGCCTGTGGCTCGACAACAAGGACCAAAGGCATATCTTCAGCCGTGGGAGCGTTTGTCTCTACGGCAAGGGCTTGAGGCCCTGCCGGAGCCTGTGGCTCCCAGGCAAGCTTGGCGTCGTTCCCGACAACTTCCTTACCGGCGGCTTCTGGAAGCTCTGCAGAAAAGTACTGGCCAGAACTCAACTTCCTTCTTTTGTCTTGCCTCGTCGATGGTGTTACGGATGGCTGAGTTAAGCGGAGCACAAAAGTTCCTGGTCCCACAGGTAACTTGAGGGCAGCACGTTTTGACAGGTCGTCGGCAATATTGTTCTCCGCACGAGGAACATGCTCTGTTTGCAACCCGTCAAAACGCTCCTCCAACTTTCTCACTTCATCTACATATGCTTCCATCAACGGGCTCTGATAGTCTTTGATAACTTGCCTAACGACAAGCTGTGAGTCACCTCTGACGATGAGCTTCTTAATTCCAAGGTCCGCCGCGATCCTGAGACCGGCAAGCAGCCCTTCATATTTTGCAGTGTTGTTTGTTGATCTCTCCCGGGGAAAGTGCATCTGAATTACATACTTGAGGTGCTATCCGGTGGCTGCAACAAGCAGCACGCCAGCACCGGCGCCTTGCAGCGAGAAAGCCCCATCAAAGTACATAATCCATTCTCGATTTGTTTCCTTGCCGGGGATAGTTGTCTCTTGAATTTCTTCGTCTGGCGTCGGTGTCCATTCTGCAATGAACTCCGCCAAGGCTCTGCTCTGAATAGTCGAAGTGCTTTCAAATTTGAGATCAAAGCTTGACAGTTCCAACGCCCACTCCACAATTCTGCCGGTCGCATCTGGATTTCGTAAAATCTGCTGCAACGGTAAGTGAGTGATGACGGTGATTTCATGTGCCTGGAAATAATAACACATCTTCCTTGAGACCATAAGGAGGCCGAAGAGCAACTTCTGCACGCCAGAATATCTTGACCTAGCCCCCTGCAACAGGGAGCAGACAAAATAGACTGGGCGCTGCACCATCTTCTTCTTCTGTGTTGCTTCATTCGATTGCGCAGATCCTGCCTTATTGGCACCAGACTCTACCGGGGAGAATCCTAGCTTGTCGCTTGACGGGCTTGCTGCTGCCGGTGCTTCTCCGTCGACTTCTCTCTGCGCCACTAAGGCAGCACTAACCACTTGATTCGTTGCCGCTAGATATAGCAGCAACGGCTCTTGTGGTTTAGGCGCGACTAGCGTTGGCAGAGAGGAGAGGTACTTCTTCAAGTCCTGCAGCGCTGCCTCCGCTTCCGGAGTCCATTTCATTGGACCGGCCTTCTTAAAGATTTTGAAAAAAGGCAGGGCGCGCTCAGCGGATTTGGAGATGAACCTGCTCAGAGCAGCAATGCAGCCGGCAAGTCGATGCACATGTTTGACACGTCTTGGTGCTTCAATCTGCTCAATTGCCTTGATCTTGTCGGGATTTGCTTCGATTCCACGTTGAGACACAAAGAACCCGAGAAGCTTGCCGGATGGAACGCCAAACACACACTTCTCAGGATTGAGCTTCAGATTGATCCTGCGCAGATTTGCAAATGTCTCTTCTAAATCTTGTATGAGCGTTGCCTTATCCTTGGTTTTAACCACTATGTCATCCATATAAGCTTCCATATTTCTATGTAGCTGGGGCTCAAAACCGATCTGGACCGCTCTTGCAAACGTTGAACCAGCACTTTTCAACCCGAAAGGCATGCGTATGAAGCAATACGTGCCACATGGGGTGATAAATGCGGTTTTCTCTTCGTCTTCCTTTGACATGAAAATCTGATGATACCCTGAATAAGCGTCAAGAAACGACAGAAAATCGCAGCCAGCAGTGGAGTCCACAATCTGGTCAATGTGCGGCAAGGGAAAATGATTTTTTGGACAGGCTTTATTGATATCTGTATAGTCGATACACAACCTCCATTTTCCATTCGCCTTGCGCACTACAACTGGATTGGCCAACCATGTTGGATGGAGCACTCCTCTAACTAAACCTGCCGCTTCCAGCTTCCTGATTTCCTCGGCAATAAATTCTTGCCGCTCCAAAGCTTGCTTACTAACTTTCTGCTTGACGGGCCGCGCATGAGGACAGACAGCAAGGTGGTGCTCGATTACCTCCCTGGGAACACCGGGGATATCAGATGGTTGCCATGCAAACACATCGACATTCGCTCGTAGGAAGGCAATGAGCACGCTTTCCTATTTGTCATCGAGGGTAGAACTCACGGTGAAAGTTCCTCCCGTACCATCCTCCTTGACGGGCACCTTCTTAGTTGCTGGTGGAGCTGCTTTGGATTTCTTGCTCTTGCCGGTGGAGCTCTCCGGCACATCCTCAACGGGAGCGCAGCACTCCGAGGAGGTGCGCTTGCCGGAGTGTGTGCTAGAGGTCTTGCCGGTCTTCTTCCCCCCGGGAGCTTCAGCGGCAGGAGCAAGTGCCTTGGCGGCAGGTGCTGCGACTGCCTCCCGGTAGAGTTGGTCGGTGCAGATAAGCGCATCCATCTTGTCAGAATTGATAGTGATGACGCTCATCGGCCCGGGCATCTTTAATGTATTATAGGCATAGTGTGATGCCGCCATGAACTTGGCCAGCACCGGTCGACCAAGAATCCCATTATATGGCAATGGAATCTTGGTGACGTCGAAGACGATCTTTTCTGTTCTGTAGTTCAGCTCACTACCAAATGTTACTGGCAGTGTGATCTTGCCCTTCGGCTGGCTCCTTCCTGGGTTGATCCCTTGAAACATGCCCGTTTCCTCGAGATCTTCGTCAGGAATTTGCAACTTCTTGATCACATCAGGTGAGATCAAGTTCAAACCGGACCCACCATCAACTAACATCTTTGTCACCTTGAGGTTGCGGATCGTTGGTGAAACCAACAATGGCAAACACCCGACCGCAGTTGTGCGATCAGGGTGATCCTCGGCGTCAAAAATGATAGGCGTGTTGGACCATTTCAATGGTTTCCGGGCATCGACCTACGGCTCTGTCACATTAACCTCGCGCTCCCACTGTTTGAGTCGGTGGTGAGAGGAATGCAACAAGGTGCCTTCGTCAATGCACATGGCTTCTGTAGCTTTCTGGAACTCGTGCTCGCTGGACTCGTCGCCCTCTTCGTCATCATCGTCACCCCCCTGTTCCTTGTCGCGGCCTCGAGAGGGCTTCTCCTTTTGTTGATTGGCCTTGCCGCGGCGACCTCCTCGACCACCGCGTTTCTTGCCAGACCCCTCAGCACCATCCTGGGCCTTCTCCTTGTCTCGCCTCTCATATTCAGCTTTCTGCTTCTCGACAAGCTGCTCAACTTGCCGGCAGTTTAGGAGATCGTGACCCTTGGTGCGATGGATCTTGCAGTACTGCTTGTCGGAGCCCTCCGGCTTGTCGGCAGCTGCCAAGGCCTGACATGAGGCACACCCGGCAACCTCCTTGCCGGGGCCATCAGTCTTGATCTTCTTGGCGGTGCTGGTGTTGCCAGATCCCTCGACGGCAAGCACGGCCTTGCCCTTGCGCTTCTTGTTACGCCGTCGGCCTTTGTTCGTCGAGGTGGTGGCGTCTTCGCCTTCAGAGTCGATTTCTGCGCCAGCATCCTCGCCGGGGAATCTCCTCCCCTCCTCGGCCCGAGCACATTTGTCGGCCAGAGCATAGAGCTCGGCGACATCCCTGACCTTGTTCATTGCCAGCTCTTCCCGCATCTTGCGGTTGCGCACATTCTGATGAAACACGCTGATAACTGCGGCAGGATGAACGTCTGGGATGTTGTGCTATATACGACTGAATCTCTGTATGTACTTGCGCAAGGTTTCGCCCTCTTTCTGGGGGATGAGATGTAAATCGCTTTCCTGGCCAGGAGCCTGGTGGCCTCCAGTAAAGGCACCGACAAACTCATGACACAAATCTTCCCAGGAGGAAATGGAATTCTCCGGCAAATGCATCAACCACAACCTGACGTTGGGCTTAAGCACCAACGGGAAGTAGTTGGCGAGTATCTTGTCGTCTCGAGCCCTGGCAGCCTGCACCGCAATGGTGTAGATGCTCAGGAACTCTGACGGGTGAGTCTTGCCGTCGAATTTCTCCGGCACCTCCGGCTTGAAAGTTCGGGAATTGGGCCACTGGACCCGCTGCAGCTCACAAGTAAACGCTAGACAACCCACCTCGTAAGGCAAGTTACCAGAATACCCCGGCGCAGGCTCGTCCACAGTGGGTCCTGCGCGCCTGTCGGATTGACGGCGCGCTTCCCGCCGCCGCTCGATGGTAGTTCAGGCGTCTTCTTTGTTCCGTTCCCGAAGAACTTGACGTTGATCGCGGCGAACCTGCGGATCAGACGACGCCGTGGAATCGTCATCATAGGCGTCAATCCACCGAGTTAGCGACCGCTGTTGTCATAGCGGAGTGGAGCGCATCGTAGTCGTATCGCCTCTGGTCTTTTCGCCATCAGCACGCACCGGCTCAGTGGACTGCCGCCGTGAAGGCCCCGCCTGCTGCGGCCTGTCATCATTAGCCAAGCCGATGAGGCTCTGAATAGCAGATCTCCATTCTTCTAGCTTCTCCGCAGCGGGAGGGAAATCTAGGAGCAACTGAGCTCGTGCCAACGCTTCTGCCGGTGTACGCGGTGGTGAAAGGTGCGAAGAACGTGAGGTGCTCTGACTCCTAACTGTGTTAGAAGGAGCTCCATCACGGTCTTGCGATCGCGTCCTGCTTCCACCGACGTGTTGGCGTGCATACTGGCCCCGTGCATCTTGGGAGTGATGCGCAGGGGTTTTTCCATGGGGGCGCCTGGAACCACCAACGTCGCGGCGCTGCCCGTCGCGCACGACCTGAGAAGGCCGCGGCGCATGCGCCGGCGTGGGTGTCTTGGAAAGCGCCGTCCCATCCTTGGAGTTCGCTACGCCACCCGTAGGTAGCACGGCTCCGTCCTTAGACCTGGCAGTATGCGAGTTGTTGTCGCTGGTGCGAACGACACCGCTCGCCTGGCTCTGATCGCCAGAATGTCATGGAGGCTCAAGACCTCCACCTCCTCCACCAGCGCCCATGCTGTCGCCCGTCTATGTGGGTACGGGCGGGCCGGACGCGGATGGATCAACCGCCGTAGCGCCCTTCTTCTTGGGAGCCATGGCGACGAAAGTGATCAAAAACTGGCGCGCTGATCGCTAGATCGGGTTCGCACAATCTCTCCCCCTACCTGGCGCGCCAAAGATGTCGGCGTACGACACCTATGGGATCATGTGGATCCCTTTTACGGTTCGGCTGGGGAAAAGATGTACACAAAGAGCGGATCCAACGATCAACACGGGGATTTTTTTACCCAGGTTCGGGCCGCTGAGTAGCGTAAAACCCTACTCCTACTTTGGTTTATTGTGGGTGTTTAGGCTCAGGTACACGGAGCGCTTCTTGGTGAACAGTACGCAAGAAGGGCGGCTACGCATGCAACTGGGCCAGAAAGCTCTCCCCCTCTGTAGCTTCGCCTTGGGCCTCCTTTTATATGTCCAAGGGGTCACCAACAGTGGCGAACAACACGTACAAGAGGTGTAAAGTTGCTACAGTGTTTACATGCTTATCACTGATGACTTAGGACAAACACATTAAATGCTCCACTTAGGTGTCCCTTACTTTCTTGGGGACGGAAAAAGAGCCCGTCCCATCAGCGCCGCTTAACCCCATCCGCCGCTAGTGCCATGACACGCATCCAGGAGGACAAACCCTAAACGACAGGTTGGTCGCTGCGCTGGAGCGGTGGCAGGGCGGTGGGATCTTGCCGGGTGCGAGGCCTTGCCAGGCCTTCGCGAGCCTTCCCGGCAAGTATCTTGCCAGGAATCCAGCCTTCGGTCTTCTGTCTTCTGATCATTAGCTTGAATGCCTTCTTGATAATCTTATATTTGTTTCCAGCTGTTCTCCGGCAGGCCTTGCTGCTGGTATGGCTACAACCGTCCGTGCACAAGTATGGGGTACTAAAAAGACCCAAACTTTAGTACACCGACACGAGGACGTCTTATGTGAGTAAGGGACTTAGAAGTATATCCCCATTCATGCTTGTTCACTCGGATGTGTGGACAAGTCCGGTGGTGTCGGTTAGTGGTGGAAAGTATTTTGTGACCTTTATTGACTGCCACTCACATATGACATGGATCTATTTGATGCGTCACAAGGATGAAACTTTCCAATGCTTCAAGACTTTCTATGCCTATGTGAAAAATCACTTCAATGTTCAGGTACAAGTGATAAGAAGTGATAATGGCACGGAGTATGTGAACAAAGTGTTTGGGACCTTCTTATCAGAGCACGGGATTTTGCATCAAACCTCATGTCCGGACACTCCTCCTCAGAATGGGGTGGCAGAAAGGAAGAATCGCCATATTTTGGAGGTTGCTCGATCATTGATGTTTACTATGAATGTGCCGCAATTCTTGTGGAGTGAAGCTGTGATGGCTATGACACACCTGATCAATCGCACATCATCAAGAGTATTGGGTATGAAGTCACCTTCTGAGTTACTTCTGGGAAAGAATGATTTTATGGTTCCTCCCAAGCTATTCGGTTGTGTCTGCTTTGTCAGGGATCATGGGCCATCTGTGGGCAAATTGGATCCACGGGCCGTCAAGTGTATCTTCACTGGGTACTCTTCTGGGCAACGCGGCTACAAGTGTTGGAGTCCTTCTGAACGGAGGACCTTTGTGAGCATGGATGTCACCTTCAGGAAATCTGAACCATTTTATGGTGAGAAAACTGATCTTAGTGGATTATTTGAAAGTCTTGACCATACCCAATCTACTGTGATAGGTCAAGAGGGGGAGAGTGGTGGTGGTGCCGATTCTGGTGCCGATTCAGTGCTGCAGCAACCAATTGAGGGTGATATTCCGGTACAGCGAAGCGAGCAGCAGCCCCAGAAAATGACAACACCACAAAGTGAAGGACCGATTGTGACTAATGAGGTGCTGAGTCAGGCAGGCGGTGCTCCCACCCAGATCGGTTGCGTACCGAGGTGGACGGCAGAGCAAGAGGAGCAGCTAAAGGTGTACTCACGGAAGCAAGGTGATGCTTCTCATAGGTGGCAAAAGGTGAATGAGGAGCGTAATCCTCAAGTATATTCAAGATGACAACATCATGTTTAGGGGGAGCAGCCAGCACAGATGCAGGGGGAGCAGCAAGGCAGCAATGCAAGCTCAGTTGACACAGAGGACTTGCCAATTGCTTTGAGAAAAGGTATTCAAGAAAAAGCAGGGATACCCGAGCCAACGTATGGGTTTGATGCCAATGATATTGGAACTTATGTTTCGTATGAAGCATTATCTCCAGCCCACAAAACAGTTGTTGCTTCTCTTCAGCTGGTGTCTCTTCCAACTGATTGGAAGGCAACAAAAGTGGATCCAAAGTGGCGAGCAGCTATGATAGAGGAGCTGGAGGCATTAAGTAAGAACAAGATACGGGTACTAACACCTCTTCCAAGAGGAAAGAAGGCGGTCAGCTGCAAGTGGGTATACACTGTGAAGCAGAATGCAGAAGGGAAGATTGAAAGGTACAAAGCAAGGCTTGTGGCAAGGGGGTACAGCCAGACCTACGGCATTGACTATGATGAGACCTTTGCTCCAGTAGCAAAGATGAACACTGTGAGGATCCTGATCTCCTGTGCAGCGAATTTCGGGTGGTCCTTACATCAACTTGATGTGAAGAATGCTTTCTTGCATGGGGACCTGAAGGAGGAAGTCTACATGGAGATCCCACCGGGGTTTTCTACGTCTGAGACTGTTGGCAAGGTATGCAAGTTAAAGAAATCTCTTTATGGTATGAAACAGTCTCTGAGAGCATGGTTTGACAAGTTCAGACGTGTTGTATGTAGTATGGGGTATGGGTAGTGCAACGGTGATCATACACTGTTCTACAGACATAAAGAAGGGGAAATCACTATACTTGCCGTATATGTGGATGATATTATTATCACAGGGGATGACAAAGAAGAAATAATGAAACTGAAAGAGTGTTTGGGTAAGGCCTTTGAAGTTAAAGATCTGGGCCGACTCAAATACTTCCTGGGCATAGAAGTGGCGAGGTCTGCCAAGGGGATTGCGCTATCTCAGAGGAAGTATACTTTAGATCTCCTAAGTGATGTACGAATGCTAGGATGTCGGGCAGCATCAACTCCAATTGATCAAAACCACAAATTGACAGCTCAGTCAGGAGAGCCAGTGAATAAGGAGAGATATCAAAGATTAGTTGGGAGGTTGTTGTACTTGTGTCATACACGACCAGACATTGCATTTGCTATAAGTGTTGTGAGCAAATAGATGCATGAGCCTAGAAGTGGACATCTTGAGGCTGTACATAGAGTCTTGAGATACTTGAAAGGTACCCCTGGAAAAGGATTGTTGTTCAAGAGTTATGGACACCTTGTTGTAGATGGTTATTGTGATGCTGATTGGGCTAGTTGCTTGGATGACAGGAGATCAACTTCAGGCTATTGTGTCTTTGTAGGAGGAAATCTAGTGTCTTGGAGAAGCAAGAAACAACCCGTTGTTTCCAAATCAACTGCAGAGGCTGAATACAGAGCCATGTCTTAGGGATTGAGTGAGTTATTATGGACAAGAAATCTATTAGGAGAGCTGAAGATATTGAAGACCAGTTGTATGAATGTATGGTGCGACAACAAGTCGGCAATTAACATAGCAAACAACCCAGTTCAACATGATAGAACCAAGCATGTGGAGATTGACAGATTCTTTATCAAAGAAAAACTGGACGTTGGGATCATCAAGATAGAGTATGTGAGTTCAGGACAACAAATTGCAGATTGCTTGACTAAAGGACTAGGAACTAGAGAATGCAGTTCAGCGTGTGACAAGATGGGAATGATAGATATCTATCACCCCTCTTGAGGGGGAGTGTTGAATGTGTGGCCCATGTAGCTGGCCCAAGTGGCCCTGCCCCAGTGGGGCTGACCTAGAAGAGGTGTCCCAGTCCTCCCAAGACAACAGAGCCGCTAGACACACAAGGTACACATCACGACACAACAAGATTTTTAATGCCATGGTAGAAGAAAAACTACATAAAGTTGATGATATGCTAGAAACATGAATAGAATTACTCATGACGTGGATACTCTTAAAATTCAAATTATGCCACATAAAAATGATGCTACTGAATCTCTAAAGTCAATTCAACTCACCATGGATGAAAGTAGAAAAGCAATTGAGAGGTTAAGAGGTAAGCATGAATTCCTAGAAAAAACTCTTGTACCCGATTTTTATCATAATAATGATGAGGATATTAAAATGATTGGTGTGACACCCATTGAATCTTTGTTTAGTAATATAAAACTTGATGAAAAAGGGACTGGAGATGAGTCAGCTTTAGCTAGAAGGCGTCCCAATTGTTTGAAGGGTGAAAATCTTAATGATGAAAACAATAAAAGTGGATTTGAAGAGGTCAAGACTTTAGATAGTGATGTACCCACTACTTTGGATTACATGGACTTTAATTATGATAATTGTTCTTTAATTGAATGTGTTTCCTTGTTGCAATCCATGATGAACTCACCCAATGCTTACGAACAAAATAAAGCTTTTACTAAACATATTGTAGAAGCAATGATTAAAGCTCATGAAGAAAAGCTAGAGTTAGAAGTTTCAATTCCAAGGAAGTTACATGATTAATGGGAACCTACTATTAAAGTTAAGATCAAAGATTATGAATGTAAAGCTTTGTGTGATCTAGGTGCTAGCGTCTCCACTATACCAAAATCTTTATGTGACGTTCTAGGTCTCACCGATATGGATGAATGTTCCCTTAATTTGCATTTTGCGGATTCAACTATTAAGAAACCATTTGGTAGAATTAATTATGTTCTTATAATTTCAAATAGAAATTATGTACCCGTGGATTTTATTGTACTTGATATTGAATGCAATCCGTCTTCTCCTATAATAATTGGTAGGCCTTTCCTATGAACCATAGGTGCCATTATTGATATTGAAGAAGGAAATATTAGTTCCAATTTCCACTAAATAAAGGGATGGAACACTTCCCAAGGAATATAATTAAACCACCATATGAATCTATTATGAGAGCTCCCTATGGAGTTACTTTGAAAGATGACAATACTTGAAATAATGCATTATGCCTAGCTAGGGGCATAAAACAATAACGCTTGTTGGGAGGCAACCCAATATTTATCTTTATTGCAATTTTTACTTTTCTTCAGTCACATGATTATTGCTACTGTAATTATTGTTTTTTTATCTTTTAATTAGTGGTTGTGCCAAGTAATGCCTTTGGGATGATTTAAATGATAGTATAATTGATGCTGTTTGAAAACAGAAAGTTATGCGCCCAATATCTGATTTTACATTTCTTACCGGAACGTCATACAACTCTGAAATTTTTACACAATATTGGGATACAAATTTTTTATGTTTTCCTATTTTTTCAAAAAAATTGGAGTTACAGAAGTATGTATAAATATTCTGTCATTACATACTGTTCTATTTTAGACAGATTCTGTTTTTGTTGCATAGTGTGCTTGTTTTAATGATACTATGGATTATATCGGGGGGTATAAGTCATGGAGAAGTTAGAATACAGTAGGTATTATGCAAGAACAATTATGAATGTGTTTATAATAGTACCTAAAGTGGATGATTGATTTATTATACTAACAGATCTCACGAAGTTTCTGGTGAGTTTTGTGAGCTGAAGTTTTCAAGTTTTGAGTGAGATCACGATGAGTAAAGGAATAAGGAGCAAAAAGACCTTAAGCCTGGGGATGCCCAAGGCACCCCAAGGTAATATTCAAGGAAGACCCAAGCATCTAAGCTTGGGGATGCCCCGGATGGCATCCCCTCTTTCGTCCACAATTCATCGGTATGTTACTTGGAGCTTTATTTTTATTCATCACATGATATGAGTTGTACTTGGAGAGTCTTGTGCCATAGTTTTGTTTGCTTTGTTTGCCACAATCATTGTTTTCTGGACACACCTTTTTGAGAGAGACACACGATCATCATAATTTTTTAGAATACTCTATGAGCTTCACTTATATCTTTTGAGCTATGCAGTTGCTCTCGTGCTTCACTTATATTCTTTGAGAACGGCGGTGGTTATATTTGATAGAAATTATTGCACTCTCATGCTTCACTTAAATCTTTTTGAGAGTCCCAGATAGAAAGTGGTAATATGCACGGGTTATAAGACTAGTCTAAAAATGATAGGTATTAAGAGTGGTATAATAAAAACTTTCATGTAGATCACTAAATATGAAACGTATGAGTTAATTATATTGATGTAGTAATATGAAAGGGTATTGGTTCATGATCATTGGTTAGTAGAAATATCGATATTAAAGCTTGCTATGTACTACTCATTTAAGTGTCCATCATGGCATGGAGGGAAATTTGAGCATTTTTATGTCTGATTGAAATCTCTAGGTGTTGTTTAAATTGGGGGCGCACGATGGTTAACTCCTACCAACCTCCTCCCTAGGGGCATGCGAGTAGTACTTTGCTTCGAGGGCTAATAAAACTTTCACAATAAGTTTATGAGTTCTTTATGACTAATGTGAGTTCATGGACTAATATAGCACTCCCACCTATCCACATATTGCTAGCCTCTTCGGTACCATGCATTGCCATTTCTCACCTCGAGAGTCGATGCAAACTTCGCCAGTGCATCCAAACCTCGTGATATGATACGCTCTATCACACATGAGCCTCCTTATATCTTCCTCAAAACAGCCACCATACCTACCTATCATGGCATTTCCATAGCCATTCTGAGATATATTGCCATGCAACTTCCACCGTTCCGTCTTATGACATGTGCGTTCATCATCATATTGCTTTGCATGATCATATAGAGATGACATGATATTTGTGGCAAAGCCACCGTTCATCATCGTAATACATGTTACGCTAGATCATTGCACATCCTGGTACACTGCCAGAGGCATTCATATAGAGTCATATTGTTTTGGTTTCATCGAGTTGTAAGTAAGTAAAAGTGTGATGATCATCATTATTAGAGCATTGTCCTAGTGAGGAAAAGAATGACGGAGACTGATGAGTCCTCCAAAATGAGGGGATGAGGTCCATGAGATTGTTCTAAAAAAAGAGGCAAAACAGCCCAACAAAAAAATGAGAGAAAAATAGAGAAGGGACAATGCTACTATCCTTTTACCACACTTGTGCTTTAGAGTAGCACCATGTTCTTCATATAGAGAGTCTCCTGAGTCATCACTATCATATACTAGTGGGAATTTTTCATTATAGAACTTGGCTTGCATATTCCAATGATGGGCTTCCTCAAATGCCCGAGGTCTTCATGAGCAAGCAAGTTGGATGCACACCCACTTAGTTTCAGTTGAGCTATTATACACTTATAGCTCTTAGTGCATCCGTTGCATGGCAATCCCTACTCCTCGCATTGATATCGATCAATAGGCCTCTCCATTGCCTATTGATCCACCGAGTTGATGCGAGACTTTCTTCCTTTTTGACTCCCTTATTAATCTCTACCACCGCATTCTATTCCACCTATAGTGCTAAGTCCATGACCCACGCTCATGTATTGAGTGGAGTTGAAAATGCTGAAGCGCGTGAAAAAGTATGATACAATTGCCTGGTTTAAACCTGGGGTTCTCATGATTTATATTTATGTGGTGAGAGCACAGTCATGCCATGCTTACATAATTCAATGAGTAGGGATAACATTTGTTGAGCATCGTATATTTTGAAAAGTAATGATTATGTTCTTATATTCATGGATATTATTACGTTGATATCAATTACTTCATCGTTTCTCAATATTTATACCACAAGAGGATTACATGATAAACATGCTAGGTAGCATTCAATCTAAAAAATTATCTTTGTTTTATCATTTACCTACTCGAGGACGAGCGGGAATTAAGCTTGGGGATGCTGATACGTCTTCGACGTATCTATAATTTTTAATTGTTTCATGCTATTATTATATCAATTCTACATACATCATTTGCAATTTTATATCATTTTTGGGAACTAACCTATTAACCCAGTGCCCAGTGCCAGTTTCTGTTTTTGCTTGTTTTCTTGTTTCAGGGAAAAACTATATCAAACGAAGTCCAAATACAATAAATTTTTACGGTGATTTTTCTGGACCAGAAGACACCCTGGAAGCTTTGGGAGGAGGCCAGAAGACCTACGGGTGAGCCACAAGCTCACACGGCCTAATTCCAGCGCTATAAATTACCTAAAATCCCAAAACCAACAGAGAGCCACCCGAAATAATTTTTCCGCTGCCGCAAGCTTCTGTAATTCCGCGATCCCATCTAGAGGCCTTTTCCGGTAATCTGCCAGAGGGGGAATCGATCACGGAGGGCTTCTACATCAACCTTGCTACACCTCCGATGACGTGTGAGTAGTTTCCCACGGACCTACGGGTCCAAAGTGATTAGCTAGATAGTTTTCTCTCTCTCTCTCTCGCTCTTTGATCTTCAATAAAATGTTCTCTTCAGAGATCGATCCGATGTAATCCTTTTGTGCGGTGTGTTTGTTGGGATCTGATGAATTGTGGGTTTATGATCAGATTATTCATTGAAAGTAATTGAGTCCTTGCTGTACTTTATTATGTATGATTGTTATAGCTATGTAATGCTTTCCGATCTATGTGTTTTCTTTGGCCAAGTTGATCTATCGATTTTCAGCTGAAGTAGTGCATATTAGTGTTGGAAATATGCCCTAGAGGCAATAATAAATTGGTTATTATCATATTTCCTTGTTCATGATAAATATTTATTATTCATGCTAGAAATGTATTGATCGAAAACTTAAATACATGTGTGAATACATAAACAACACTGTGTCCCTAGTAAGCCTCTACTAGACTAGCTCATTGGTCAAAGATGGTTAAGGTTTCCTAACCATAGACATGAGTTGTCATTTGATAATGGGATCACATCATTAGGAGAATGATGTGATGGACAGACCCAACAGTAAGCTTAGCATCAGATCATTTAGTTGTTTGCTACAACTTTCTTCATGTCAAGTGTCAGTTCCTTAGACCATGGCATCATGCCACTCCCGGATGCCGGAGGAATACTTTGTGTGCTATCAAATGTCACTTCATAACTGGGTGATCATAAAGGTGCTCTACAGGTATCTCCAAAGGTGTTTGTTGGGTTGCATGGATCGAGACTGCGATTTGTCACTCCGTATGACGGAGAGATATCTCTGGGCCCTCTCGGTAATACAATATCGTAAAGAGCTTGCAAGCAACGTGGCTAATGAGTTAGTCACGGGATCTTGTATTATGGAATGAGTAAAGACACTTGCCGGTAACGAGATTGAACTAGGTATGGAGATACCGACGATCGAATCTCGGGCAAGTAACATATCGCCGGACAAAGGGAATTGTATACGGGATTAATTGAATCCTCGACATCGTGGTTCAACCGATAAACATCTTCGTTGGACATGTGGGAATCAATATGGGTATCCAGATCCCACTATTGATTATTGATCGGAGAAGTGTCTCGGTCATGTCTGCATGTTCCCGAACCCGTAGGGTCGCACGCTTAACGTTCGGTAGCACTAGGGTAGTATTGAGATATTAATAGCGGAAAGTACAAAGGTTGTTCAGAGTCCCGGATGGGATCCAGGATATCATGTGGAGCTCCGGAATAGTCCGGAGGTAAAGATTTATATATGGAAAGTTGTTTTCGGGGTTACGGAAAAGTTTGGTTTTTTTGGTATTGTACCAGGAAGTCACCGGAAGGTTCCAGAAGGTTCCGGAGGAGCCTGGGAGTCCACGAAAGGTTTCCACCAGCCCCTAGGGCGTGCATGGGCTGTGGGAGGCGCCCTGGCCTTATTGGGCCAAGGGGACCAGCCCCCCCATAGGCTCATGCGCCTGGGGGGGCAAACCCTAGGAGGTGGGGGCGCCGTCACTTGACTTGGGAGCCAAGTTTCCCCCCTTGGCTGCCGCCCCCTCCCTTGGAGGAGGGGCTAGGGCTGGCGTCCCCTCCCCCTTGCCCCTATATATTGTGGGGGAGAGGGAGGGCAGCCGCACCCTTTCTCCTGGCGCCTCCCTCTCTCTCGTATACTCCTCCACGTTCCGTCAGCGCTTGGCGAAGCCCTGCCGGAGTTCCGTTGCTGCCACCACCACCATACCGCCGTGCTGGTTCCGATCTCATCTACCTCCTCCCCCTCGCTTGCTGGATCAAGAAGGAGAGGACGCCATCGAGCTGAACGTGTGCTAATCTCGGAGGTGTCGTCCGTTCGGCACTAGATCGGATTGGATCATGAAGAGTACGACTACATCAACCGTGTTACGACGCTAACGCTTTCGGTCTACAAGGGTATGTATACACACTCCCCTCTCATTGTTTTGCATCTCCTATATTAGACCTTTGGTGTTACATAGGAATTTTTTTGATTTTCATGCAACGTTCCCCATCAGTGGCATCATGAGCTAGGTCTATGCGTAGATGTATTTGCACGAGTAGAACACAAAGAAGTTGTGGGAGTTGATGTTCAAATTGCTTACTTCCTTTGTCTTATTTGGATTCGGCGGTATTGTGGGATGAAGCGGCTTGGACCAACCTTACTTGTTCTCGCACAAGAGACCGGTTCCACTGGCTGACATGCAACTTGTATTGCATAAAAGTGGCTTTGCGGGTGTCTGTCTCTCCCACTTTAGTTGAATCAGATTTGACAAGGGCGGTCCTTGTAGAAGGTTAAAAGGCAACTTGTATATCACCATTGTGGCTTTGCGTAGGTAAGAACGGTTCTTGCTAGTTGCCCATAGCAGCCACGTAAAATTTGCAACAACAAAGTAGAGGACGTCTAACTTGTTTTTGCAGGGCATGTTGTGATGTGGTATGGCCAAAACATGATGTGATATATGTTGATGTATGAGATGATCTTGTTTTGTAATAGGTTCACGACTTGCATGTCAATGAGTACGGCAACCGACAGGAGCCATAGGGTTGTCTTTAATTTATTGTATGATTTGCGTGTCAATCATTAAATGCCATGTAATTGCTTTACTTTATCGCTATGCGTTAGCAATAGTTGTAGAAGCAATAGTTGGCGGAGACAACTACATGACGGCACGATGATGGAGATCATGGTGTCATGCCTGTGACGATGGAGATCATGCCGGTGCTTTGGAGATGGAGATCAAAGGCACGAGATGATAATGGCCATATCATGTCACATATTGATTGCATCTGATGTTTATCTTTTTATGCATCTTATTTTGCTTAGGACGAAGGTAGCATTATAAGATGATCCCTTCACTTAATTTCAAGATAAAAGTGTTCTCCCTAAGTATGCACCGTTGCGAAAGTTTGTCGTTTTGAAGCACCTCGTGATGATCAGGTGTGATAGACTCTACGTTCGAATACAACGGGTGTAAGCCAGTTTTACACATGCAGAATACTTGGGTTAAACTTGACGAGCCTAGCATGTACAGACATGGCCTTGGAACACGGAGGACCGAAAGGTCAAACATGAGTCATATAGTAGATATGATCAACATGGAGATGTTCACCATTGATGACTGCCCCATCTCACGTGATGATCGGACATGGGTCAGTTGATGTGGGTCATGTAACACTTAGACAACTTGAGGGATGTTGATATAAGTGGGAGTTCTTTAGTAATTTGATTAGAAGAACCAATTATCATGAACTTAGTCTAATTGTCTTTGCAAATTAATGTTGTAGATCAATGGCTCGCGCTGTAGCTCCCCTGAATTTTAATGTGTTCCTAGAGAAAGCTAGGTTGAAAGATGATGGAAGCAACTATGCAGAATGGGTATGTAATTTGAGGATTATCCTCACTGCTGCACAGAAAGTATATGTCCTTGATGCACCGCTTGGTGATGCACCCCCTCAAGATTCGCCTGCAGATGTTATGAACGTCTGGCAGGCACGTTCTAATGACTACTCGATAGTGCACTGCGCCATGCTTTACGGCTTAGAACCAGGGCTCCAAAGACGTTTTGAGCACCACAGAGCATATGAGATGTTCCAGGAGCTGAAATTGGTATTTCAAGCTCACGCCCGGGTCGAGAGGTATGAAACTTCCGGCAAGTTCTTTAGCTGCAAGATGGAGGAGAACGGCTCCATTAGTGAGCACGTACTCAAAATGTCTGGGTACTTCAACCGCTTGAACCAGTTGGGAGTTAATCTTCCGGATGAAGTAGCGATTGACAGAGTTCTCTAGTCACTGCCACCAAGCTACAAGAGCTTTGTGATGAACTGTAACATGCAAGGGATGGAAAATACGATCCCTGAGCTCTTCGCGATGCTTAAGGCCATGGAGGTAGAAATCAAGAAAGAACATCAAGTGTTGATGGTCAACAAGACCACCAGTTTCAAGAAGAAAGGAAAGGGAAAGAAAGGGAACTTCAAGAAGAATGGCAAGCCAGTTGCTGCTCCCATGAAGAAACCCAAGGCTGGACCCAAACCTGAGACTGAGTGTTTCTATTGCAAGGGGAATGGTCACTGGAAGCGGAACTGCCCGAAGTACTTGGCAGATAAGAAGGCTGGCAATGTCAACAAAGGTATATTCTTACTAGTGCTCGTAATAGCGCCTGGGTATTTGATACTGGTTTGGTTGCTAATATTTGTAACTCAAAACAGGAGCTGCGGAATAAACAGAGACTAGCTAAGGACGAGGTGACGATGCGTGTTGGAAATGGTTCCAAGGTTGATGTGATCGCCGTCGGCACGCTCCCTCTACGTTTACCTTCGGGATTAGTTTTGAACCTGAATAATTGTTATTTGGTGCCTGCATTAAGCATGAACATTATATCTGGATCTTGTTTCTTGCGAGACGGTTATTCATTTAAGTCAGAGAATAATGGTTGTTCTATTTATATGGATAATATCTTTTATGGTCATGCACCCCTTGTGAATGGTTTATTTCTGTTGAATCTCGATCGTAGTGATACACATATTCATAATATCGATGCCAAAAGATGCAAAGTTAATGATGATAGTACCACATACTTGTGGCACTGCCGCTTAGGTCATATTGGTGTAAAGCGCATGAAGAAACTCCATGCTGATGGACTTTTGGAATCTCTTGATTATGAATCATTTGAGATGTGTGAACCATGCCTCATGGACAAGATGACTAAAACCCCGTTTTCTGGAACAATGGAACGGGCAAGTGACTTGTTGGAAATAATACATACCGATGTATGCGGTCCAATGAGTATTGAAGCACGCGGTGGATATCGTTATTTTCTTACCTTCATGGATGATTTGAGTAGATATGGGTATATTTACTTAATGAAACACAAGTCTGAAACATTTGAAAAGTTCAAGGAGTTTCAGAGTGAAGTGGAGAATCATCGTAATAAGAAAATTAAATTTCTATGATCTAACCGTGGAGGTGAATATTTGAGTTATGAGTTTGGTATGCATTTAAGATAATGTGGAATTCTTTCACAGCTCACGCCACCTGGAACACCACAGTGTAATGGTGTGTCTGAATGTCGTAATCGTACTCTATTGGATATGGTGCGTTCTATGATGTCTCTTACCGATTTGCCACTATCATTTTGGGGTTATGCATTAGAGACAGCCGCATTCACTTTAAACAGGGCACCGTCTATATCCGTTGAGACGACACCGTATGAATTATGGTTTGGCAAGAAACCTAAGCTGTCGTTTCTTAAAGTTTGGGGATGCGACGCTTATGTCAAGAGGCTTCAGCCTGATAAGCTCGAACCCAAAGCAGAGAAGTGCATCTTCATAGGATACCCTAAAGAGACCATTGGGTATACCTTCTATCACAGATCCGAGGGCAAAATCTTTGTTGCTAATAATGGGTCCTTTCTAGAGAAGGAGTTTCTCTCGAAAGAAGTGTGTGGGAGGAAAGTAGAACTTGATGAGGTAGTTGTACCTTCTCCCGAATTGGAAGGTAGCACATCACAAAAAGAAGTTCCCATGATGCCTACACCATCCGGAGAGGAAGCTAATGATGATGATCATGAAACTTCGGATCAAGTTACTACTGAACTTCGTAGGTCGACCAGGATACGTTCCGCACCAGAGTGGTATGGTTATCCCGTCCTGGAAGTCATGTTGTTAGACAACGGCGAACCTACGAACTATGAAGAAGCAATGATGAGCCCGGATTCTGACAAATGGCTTGAGGCCATGAAATCCGAGATAGGATCCATGTATGAGAACAAAGTATGGACTTTGGTGGACTTGCCCGATGACCGGTAGACCATTGAGAATAAATGGATCTTTAAGAAGAAGACAGACGCTGATGGTAATGTCACCATCTATAAAGCTTGACTTGTCGCAAAGGGTTTCCGACAAATTCAAGGGGTTGACTACGATGAGACTTTCTCACTCGTAGCGATGCTTAAGTCTGTTAGAATTATGTTAGCAATTGCCGCATTTTATGATTATGAAATCTGGCAGATGGACGTCAAAACATTGTTCCTTAACGGGTTTCTTAAGGAAGAGTTGTATATGATGCAACCGGAAGGTTTTGTCGATCCTAAGGATGCTAACAAAGTATGCAAGCTCCAGCGATCCATCTATGGACTGGTGCAAGCATCTCGGAGTTGGAATATACGCTTTGATGAGGTGCTCAAATCTTTTGGTTTTATACAAACTTACGAAGAAGCTTGTATTTACAAGAAAGTGAGTGGGAGCTCTATAGCATTTCTAATATTATATGTGGATGACATATTATTGATTGGAAATGATATAGAATTTCTGGAAAGCATAAAAGGTTATTTGAACAAGAGTTTTTCAATGAAAGACCTGGGTGAAGCTTCTTACATATTGGGCATTAAAATCTATAGAGATAGATCAAGACGCCTAATAGGACTTTCACAAAGCACATACCTTGACAAGATTTTGAAGAAGTTCAAAATGGACCGGTCGAAGAAAGGGTTCTTGCCTGTGTTGCAAGGTGTGAAGTTGAGTAAGACTCAAAGCCCGACCACGGCAGAAGAAAGAGAAAGAATGAAAGTCATCCCCTATGCCTCGGCAATAGACTCTATAATGTATGCCATGCTGTGTACCAGACCTGATGTGTGCCTTGCCATAAGTCTGGCATGGAGGTACCAAAGTGATCCAGGAGTAGCTCACTGGACAGCGGTCAAGAATATCCTTAAGTACCTGAAGAGGACTAAGGACATGTTTCTCGTTTATGGAGGTGACGAAGAGCTCGTCGTAAAGGGTTACGTCGATGCTAGCTTCGACACAGATTCAGATGACTCTAAGTCTCAAACGAGATACGTATTTATATTGAATGGTGGAGCAGTCAGTTGGTGCAGTTCCAAGCAAAGCGTCGTAGCGGGATCAACATGTGAAGCGGAATACATAGCTGCTTCGGAAGCAGCGCAAGAAGGAGTCTGGATGAAGGAGTTCATATCCGATCTGGGAGTTATACCTAGTGCATCAGATCCAATGACTATCTTTTGTGACAACACTGGAGCTATTGCCATTGCCAAGGAGCCTAGGTTTCACAAGAAGACCAAGCACATCAAACGCCGCTTCAACTCCATCTGTGATTACATCAAGGAGGGAGACATAGAACTTTGCAAAGTACATACGGATCTGAATGTGGCAGACCCGTTGACTAAACCTCTTCCGCGAGCAAAACATGATCAGCACCAGGACTCCATGGGTGTTAGATTCATTACGATGTAAACTAGATTATTGACTGTAGTGCAAGTGGGAGACTGTTGGAAATATGCCCTAGAGGCAATAATAAATTGGTTATTATCATATTTCCATGTTCATGATAAATGTTTATTATTCATGCTAGAATTGTATTGATCGGAAACTTAAATACATGTGTGAATACATAGACAACACCGTGTCCCTAGTAAGCCTCTACTAGACTAGCTTGTTGGTCAAAGATGGTTAAGGTTTCCTAACCATGGACATGAGTTGTCATTTGATAATGGGATCACATCATTAGGAGAATGATGTGATGGACAGACCCAACCGTAAGCTTAGCATCAGATCGTTTAGTTGTTTGCTACAGCTTTCTTCATGTCAAGTGTCTGTTCCTTAGACCATAAGATCATGCCACTCCCGAATGCCGGAGGAATACTTTGTGTGCTATCAAACGTCACTTCATAACTGGGTGATCATAGAGGTGCTCTACAGGTATCTCCGAAGGTGTTTTTTGGGTTGCATGGATCGAGACTGGGATTTGTCACTCCGTATGACGGAGAGATATCCCTGGGCCCTCTCGGTAATACAACATCGTAAAGAGCTTGCAAGCAATGTGGCTAATGAGTTAGTCACGGGATCTTGTATTACGGAACGAGTAAAGAGACTTGCCGATAACGAGATTGAACTAGGTATGGAGATACCGACGATCGAATCTCGGGCAAGTAACATATCGCCGGACAAAGGGAACTGTATACGGGATTAATTGAATCCTCGACATTGTGGTTCAACCGATAAAGATCTTCGTTGGACATATGGGAATCAATATGGGTATCCATATCCCGCTATTGATTATTAACCGAAGAAGTGTCTCGGTCATCTGCATGTTCCCAAACCCATAGGGTCGCACGCTTAACGTTCGGTAGCACTAGGGTAGTATTGAGATATTAATAGTAGAAAGTCCGAAGGTTGTTCGGAGTCCCAGATGGGATCCGGAATATCATGAGGAGCTCCGGAATAGTCCGGAGGTAAAGATTTATATATGGAAAGTTGTTTTCGGGGTTACAGAAAAGTTCGGTTTTTTGGGTATTGTACCGGGAAGTCACCGGAAGGTTCCAGAGGAGTCCGGGAGTCCACGAAAGGTTTCCACCAGCCCCTAGGATGTGCATAGTCTGTGGGGGGCGCCCTGGCCTTATTGGGCCAAGGGGACCAGCCCCACACAGGCCCATGCGCCTGGGGGGGCAAACCCTAGGAGGTGGGGGTGCCTCCACTTGGCTTGGGGGCCAAATTTCCCCCTTGGCTGCTGCCCCCTCCCTTGGAGGAGGGGCTAGGGCCGGCGTCCCCTCCCCCTTGCCCCTATATATAGTGGGGAAGAGGGAGGGCAGCCACACCCTTTCTCCTGGCGCCTCCCTCTCTCCCGTATACTCCTCCACATTATGTCAGCGCTTGGCGAAGCCCTGCCGGAGTTCCGCTGCCACCACCACCATACCGCCGTGCTGGTTCTGATCTCATCTATCTCCTCCCCCTCGCTTGCTGGATCAATAAGGAGAGGACGCCATCGAGCTGAACGTGTGCTAATCTCGGAGGTGTCGTCCGTTCGGCACTAGATCGGATTGGATCGCGATTGGATCGTGAAGAGTATGACTACATCAACCGCGTTACGATGCTAACGCTTTCGGTCTACAAGGGTATGTAGACACACTCCCCTCTCGTTGCTTTGCATCTCCTAGATTAGATCTTGGGTGTTACGTTGGAATTTTTTTGATTTTCATGCAACGTTGCCCATCAATTAGTAGGTTCAATCTTGCGGTGTCCTCACCCAATGACAACAGGGGTAGCGAGGCACGTATTTGTATTGTTGTTACTAAGGATAAAACAACGGGGTTTAATCATATTGATTGGTTTTATTCTATCAACATTATGTCATCTTGCTTAAAGCGTTGCTCTGTTCGTCACAAACTTAATACCATAGATGCAGCAGGAGTTGGTCGATTGGTGGAGTAATAGTAGTAGACGCAGAATCATTTAGGTCTACTTGCCACGAACGTAATGCCTATATACATGATCATGCCATGAATAACATCATAACTATGCGCTTTTCTATCAATTTACCAACAATAATTTGTCTACCCACCGTATGCTATTCTTTCGAGAGAGATGCCTCTAATGAAAACTATGGCCCCCGGGTCTACTTTAAGCATATTACTAAAACCAAAAATACCTTGCTGCAATTTATTTACTTTGCAATTTATCTATCTACCATTACTAGATTTGATCCTAGCAATTAACGAGTACAAGGGGATTGACAACCCTCTTGCCCACGTTGGGTGCAAGTATTTGCTCTTGTGTGTTCAGGTACTGCTAAGGAGTGTTTGCGTGGTTCTCCTATTGGTTCGATAACCTTGGTTCTCTACTAAGGGAAATACTTATCCGCTACTATATTGCTTCACCCTTCCTCTTCGGGGAAAATCCCAATGCAGCTCACAAGTAGCAGACCCCGGCGTGGAGAAGGTGTACCATGCGCAGGAGGAGGTGCTGAATTTTTTGTGCCACGGCAGCGTTTTCTGAAATTGGTGCCACGGCAATGTTTTTAAATAGGTTGCCACGACAACATTTTCTAAAATTGCCACCACGGCAGCATTTATAAAACGGCTGCCACAACAATGATTTTTTCTACCACCACGGCGACGTTCCGAATGAAGATACAAGAAGACCGTGAAGACTTCCCGGCGCCCAGGGCTATACCATATCATGTTATTATGAATTGCCTGAGATGTTTATCCCATTGTTGTTTGCGCCCTTTGATTGCGCAGTAGTCAATTATTAGGGTGATTGATATCTATGATACGTCTCTAACGTATCTATAATTTTTTATTGTTCCATGCTATTATAGTATCAATCTTGGATGTTTTATATGCAATTATATGCCATTATATATCATTTTTTGGGACTAACCTATTAACCCAGTGCCTAGTGCCAGTTGTTGTTTTCTGCTTCTTTTTGCCTTTTCAGAAAATCATTATCAAAAAGTGTCCAAACGAGAAAAAAACTTTGGATTAATTTTTTCTGGACCAGAAGAGACCCACGAAGCTTCGGGAGATGACCAGAAGAGCCACAAGGAGGCGACAAGCCTGGAGGGCGCGCCCAGGGGGGTACGGCACGCCCCCCAGGCTTGTGAGCCCCTTGTTGCCCCTCCGGACCTAATTCTAGCACTATAAATTCCCAAATATTCCCAATATACCAGAGAGACAGAAGAGAAAACCTTTCCACCGCCACAAGCCTCTGTTCTTCCGTGATCCCATCTGGAGGCCTTTTCCGGTACTCTGCCGGAGGGGGAATCGATCACGGAGGGCTTCTTCATCAACCTTGCTACCCTTCCGATGATGTGTGAGTAGTTTACCACTGACCTACGGGTCCATAGCTAGTAGCTAGATGGCTTCTTCTCTCTCTTTGATCTTCAATACCATGTTCTCCTCGATGTTCTTGGAGTTCTATCCGATGTAATCTTCTTTTGCGGTGTGTTTGTTGGGATCCGATGAATTGTGAGTTTATGATCAGATTATTCATGAGAAATATTTGAGTCTTCTCTGAACTCTTTTATGCATGATTATTATAGCATTGTATTTCTCTCCGATCTATCGATTTAGTTTGGCCTACTAGATTGATTTCTCTTGCAATGGGAGAGGTGCTTTGTGATGGGTTCAATCTTGCGGTGCTCAATCCCAGTGACAGAAGGGGACATGACACATATTTGTATTGTTGCCATTAAGGATAAAAAGACGGGGTTTAATCATATTGCTTGAATTTACTTTGTCTACATCATGCCATCTTGCTTAAGGTGTTACTCTGTTTCATACTTAATACCCTAGATGCATGTTGGATAGCGGTCGATGGGTGGAGTAATAGTAGTAGATGCAGGCATGAGTCGGTCTACTTGTCTCGGACGTGATGCCTATATACATGATCATTGCCATGAATCCGTCATAATTATTTGCTTTTCTATCAATTGCCCAATAGTAATTTGTCTACCCACTATATGCTATGTGTTCGAGAGAGAAGCCTCTAGTGAAAACTATGGCCCTCGGGTCTACTTTATCATATATAAAAAACCCTAAAAATACCTTGCTGCAATTTATTTACTTTTATTTTAATTATTATTTTAGTTTATCTATTTACCTCTATAAGATTTAATCCTTGCAAATAACCGCTAAGAGGATTGACAACCCTCTTATTTGCGTTGGGTTCAAGTGTTTCCTCTTGTGTGTGCTGGTGCGCTTAACAGAATTTTCCTTGGTTCTCCTATTGGATTGATAACGTTGGTTCTTAACTAAGGGAAATACTTATCTCTACTGTACTGCATCATCCTCTCCTCTTCGGGGAAATACCAACGCAGACTACAAGTAGCAGGAAGAATTTCTGGCGGCGTTGCCAGGGAGACATCATCAAAATTACCAAGTACCTTCACACAAACTATCATCCACTTGCATTTACTTTATTTGCCTTTTATTTGCTTTTGTCTCTAGTTTTCATCTCCCTCGCTTCTAAATTATTTTTACAAAAACACAAAAATATTTTTATTTGCTAGTTTGCTAGTTTGCTTGCTTCGTCACGATGTCTCAAGAAAATACAAAATTGTGTGACTTTTCCAATACTAATAATAATGATTTTATTAGTACTCCTATTGCTCCTCCCACCACTAGTGCGGAGTCGTGTGACATTAATGCTGCTTTGCTTAATCTTGTTATGAAAGAACAAGTTTCTGGTAGTCCTAATGAAGATGTTGCATCCCATCTAAATACTTTCGTTGAGCTTTGTGATATGCAAAATAAAAATGATGTGGATAATGATATTGTCAATTTTAAATTATTTCCGTTCTCACTACGAGATCGTGCTAAAACTTGGTTTTCATCCTTGCCTAGAAATAGTATTGATTCTTGGGATAAGTGTAAGGATGCTTTTATTACCAAGTATTTTCCTCCTGCTAAGATTATTTCTTTAAGAAATCAAATTATGAATTTTAAGCAACTTGAGCATGAACATGTTGCACAATCTTGGGAGAGAATGAAATTAATGATAAGAAATTGCCCAACTCATGGCTTGAATTTATGGATGATCATACAAAAATTTTATGCGGGACTAAACTTTGTCTCTAGAAATTTGCTAGACTCTGCCGCAGGTGGTACTTATATGAAAATTACATTGGGAGATGCTACAAAACTTCTTGATAATATTATGACAAATTATTCTCAATGGCACACTGAACGAACTCCAACTAGTAAGAAGGTAAATTCTGTTGAAGAAATTAATACTTTGAGTGATAAGATGGATGCTTTATTGAAATTGGTTGCTAGTAAAAATGCTCATATTGATCCTAATGATGTGCCATTGTCTACTTTGATTGAGCAAAATAATGATGCTATTGATGTGAATTTTGTCTCTAGAAATAATTTCAACAACAACGCTTATAGGGGTAATTTCAATCCTAGACCGTTTCCTGGAAATTCCTCTAATAATTATGGCAATCCCTATGGTAATTCTTATAATAATAATAGGATGCCCTCTGATCTTGAAAGTAATATTAAAGAATTTATTAATTCGCAAAAGAATTTCAATGCTATGATAGAAGAAAAATTGAATAGAGTTGATGAATTGGCTAGGAACATGGATAGAATTGCTCATGATGTGGAAAATCTTAAAACTAAAATTTTGCCACCCAAGCATGATATAAATGAGTCTATTAAAGCTATCTATGTCTCCATTAATAAATGTAAAGAAAGGACCGCTAGGTTGAGAGCTAAGCGAGAATTTCTAGAAAAAACGATTCCACCCGGTTTCTATCATAGTAATGATGAAGATATTAAAATGATTGGTGTTACTCCTATCGAATCATTATTTAGTAACATAAAACTTTATTAAAAAGGGACTGAAGAAGAGTCAACTTTAGATAGAAGGAGTCCCACTTGCTTGGAGGGTGATAATCTTAATGATAAAAATGAAAAAAGTGGGTTTGGAGAGGTTAAAATTTTAAATAGTAATGCACCCACTACTTTGGATTACAAGGACTTTAATTATGATAGTTGTTATTTGATTGAGTGTATTTCCTTGTTGCAATCCATGATTAATTCACCAAATGCATATGAATAAAATAAAGCTTTCACTAAACATATTGTAGAAGCCATGATGAAAACACATGAAGAAAAACTTGAGTTGAAAGTTTCAATTCCTAGAAAATTACAAGATGAATGGGAACATACTATTAAAGTCAAAATTAAATATTATGAATATAATGCTCTTTGTGATCTTGGTGCTAGAGTTTCCACTATACCAAAGTCCTTGTGTGATGTGCTAGGTCTCACCGACATGGATCCTTGTTCCCTTAATTTGCATCTTGTGGATTCCACTATTAAAAAGCCATTGGGTATAATAAATTGTGATTATTCTTGCAAATAGAAATTATGTGCCCGTGGACTTTATTGTTCTTGATATTGAATGCAATCCTTCTTGCCCCATAATACTTGGTAGGCCTTTTCTACGAACAATTGGTGCTATTATTGATATGAAAGAAGGTAATATAAGATTTCAATTTCCATTAAAGAAAGGAATGGATCACTTCCCTAGAAAAATAATTGAAGGACCTTATGAATCTATTATGAGGGCCACCTATGGAATTAACATGAAGGATGACAACACTTGAAACTATGCATTATGCCTAGCTAGGGGCATAAAACAATAGCGCTTGTTGGGAGGCAACCCAATGAATAAAATAAATTTTTTCTTTTACTTTCTGTTATTGAGTGTTTACACAATTATAGCCTCTGTTATGATTGTATTTTTATGTTTTAATAAGTGTTTGTGCCAATTAATACCTTTGAGATGATATTGATGATTGTATAATTGATGTTGTTTGGAAAACAGAAAGTTTTGCATCAAGTGCTGGAATTTTAATTCTGTTCTGGAGCGTCAGAAAAATCTGAAATTTTTACACAGTATTGGTATATGAATTTTTTACGCTTTCCTAATTTTTAAGAATTTTTGGAGTTACATAAGTATGGATTTTAAATAGATCTTTACAGACTATTCTGTTTTAGACAGATTCTGTTTTTGTTGCATAGTTTGCTTATTTTGATGAATCTATGCATCGTATCGGGGGGTATGAGTCATGGAGAAGTTGGAGTACAGTAGAATTATGTCAATATTAAATATGAATCAATTTACAACAGTACCTAAAGTTTAAGATTTGTTTGTTATACTAACGGATCTCACGAGGTTTCTGTTGAGTTTTGTGTGCTGAAGTTGTCAAGTTTTGGGTGAGACTACGATGGATAAAGGAATAAGGAGCGGCAAGAGCCTAAGCTTGGGGATGCCCAAGGCACCCCAAGGTAATATTCAAGGAAGACTCAAGTGTCTAAGCTTGGGGATGCCCCGGAAGGCATCCCCTCTTTCGTCTACAATCTATCGGTAACTCACTTGGAGCTATATTTTTATTCATCACATGATATGTGTTTTACTTGGAGCGTCTTGTGATATAGTTTGTTTGCTTTTTAGTTTGTCACACTCATCTTTGCTGAACACACCTTTTTGAGAGGGACACACATTATTCGTGATTTGTTAGAATACTCTATGTGCTTCACTTATATCTTTTGAGCTAGGCAGTTGCTCTAGTGCTTCACTTATATCTTTGAGAGCACGACGGTGGTTATATTTTAAAGAAATAGTTGCACTCTCATATTTTTTAGAGTTTAATGATTAGAAATGGTAATATGCACGGGTTATGAATTTGGTCCTGATATGATAGGTATTCAAGAGGGATATAATAAAAACTTTCATGTAGATCACTGAATATGATAAGTTTGATTCCTTGCAATAGTTTTGCGATATTAAGATGGTAATATGTGGGAGGTATTAGTAGATAATTGTGGTTTAGTAAGAATATTGGTGTTAAGGTTTGTGATTCCCGAAGCATGCACGTATAATCTGTTGTTATGCTATGAAATTGGAGCATGATTTATTATTGATTGTCTACCTTATGAGCGGCGGTCGGGGACGAGCGATGGACTTGTCCTACCAATCTATCACCCTAGGGGCATGCGTAGTAGTACTTTGCTTCGAGGGCTAATAAACTTTCACAATAAGTATGTGAGTTCTTTATGACTAATGTGAGTCCATGGATTATACGCACTCTCACCCTTCCGCAATTTGCTAGCCTCTTCGGTACCGTGCATTGCCCTTTCTCACATTGAGAGTTGGTGCAAACTTCGCCGGTGCATCCAAACCCCATGATATGATATGCTCTATGACACATAAGCCTCCTTATATCTTCCTCAAAACAGCCACCATACCTACCTATCATGGCATTTCCATTGCCATTCCGAGATATATTGCCATGCAACTTCCACTGTTCCTTTCTTATGACACACATCGTCATTGTCATATTGCTTTGCATGATCATATAGCTGACATAGTATTTGTGGCTCAGCCACCGTTCATCATTTTTATACATGTTACGCTAGCATCATTGCACATCCTGGTACACTACCAGAGGCATTCATATAGAGTCATATTTTTGTTCTAGTATCGAGTTGTAATATTGAGTTGCAAGTAAATAAAAGTGTGATGATCATCATTATTGGAGCATTGTCCCAGTGAGGAAAGGACGATGGAGACCATGATTCCCCCACAAGTCGGGATGAGACTCTCGACGAAAAAAAGAGGCCAAAAAGAGCCCATAAAAAATGAGAGGAAAAGAGGGAAGGGGCAATGTTACTATCCTTTTTCCACACTTGGGCTTCAGAGTAGCACCATGTTCTTCATATAGAGAGTCTCCATGATTTCTCACTTTCATATACTAGTGGGAATTTTACATTATAGAACTTGGCTTGTATATTCCGATGACGAGCTTCCTCAAATACTCGAGGTCTTCATGAGCAAGCAAGTTGGATGCACACCCACTTAGTTTTCATGTTGAGCTTTCATACACTTATAGCTCTTAGTTCATCCGTTGCATGGCAATCCCTACTCCCCGCATTGACATCAATTGATGGGCATCTCCATAGCCCGTTCATTAGCCTCGTTGATGTGAGACTATCTTCTTATTTTTGACTTCCTCTTATTTATCTATACCACCACACTATATTCCACCCATAGTGCTATATCCATGGCTCACGCTCATGTATTGCGTGGGAGTGAACCAATTGCTCGACTTGTCATCGGGGTAGTGCATGATAAATACTTTGTGTTAAGAAGATGGAGCATGACAGGATTATATGATTTTGTAGAGATAACGTTCTTTAGCATTTTTATTTTGAAAGACATGATTGTTTATTAGTATGCCTGAGTATTGATGTCATTATATCAAATTATAGACTATTGCTTTGAATCATTCGGATCTTATTATTCATACCATAAGAGAGAGATTACATGATGAAACATGATAGGTAGCATTCCACATCAAAAATTCTATTTTTATCATTTACCTACTCGAGGACGGGCAGGAATTAAGCTTGGGGATGCTTGATACGTCTCCAACGTATCTATAATTTTTGATTGATCCATGCTACTATAGTATCAATCTTGTATGTTTTATATGCAATTATATGCCATATATATCAGTTTTTGGGACTAACCTATTAACCCAGTGCTGAGTGCCAGTTGTTGTTTTCTGCTTGTTTTTGCCTTTTCAGAAAATCATTATCAAAAAGTGTCCAAACAAGAAAAAAACTTTGGATTAATTTTTTCTGGACTAGAAGAGACCCACGAAGCTTCGGGAGAAGACCAGAAGAGCCACGAGGAGGCGACAAGCCTGGAGGGCGCGCCCAGGGGGTAGGGCACGGCCCCCAGGCTTGTGGGCCCCTCGTTGCCCCTCCTGACCTAATTCCAGCGCTATAAATTCCCAAATATTCCCAATATACCAGAGAGACAGAAGAGAAAACCTTTCTGCCGCCGCACGCCTCTGTTCTTCCGCGATCCCATCTGGAGGCCTTTTCCGGTACTCTGCTGGAGGGGGAATCGATCACAGAGGGCTTCTTCATCAACCTTGCTGCCTTTCCGATGATGTGTGAGTAGTTTACCACCAACCTACAGGTCCATAGCTAGTAGCTAGATGGCTTCTTCTCTCTCTTTGATCTTCAATACCATGTTCTCCTCGATGTTCTTGGAGTTCTATCCGATGTAATCTTCTTTTGCGGTGTGTTTGTTGGGATCCGATGAATTGTGAGTTTATGATCAGATTATTCATGAGAAATATTTGAGTCTTATCTGAACTCTTTTATGCATGATTATTATAGCTTTGTATTTCTCTCTGATCTATCAATTTAGTTTGGCCTACTAGATTGATTTGTCTTGGAATGGGAGAGGTGCTTTGTGATGGGTTCAATCGTGCGGTGCTCAATCCCAGTGACGGAAGGGGACATGACACATATTTGTATTGTTGCCATTAAGGATAAAAAGATGGGGTTTAATCATATTGCTTGAATTTACTTTGTCTACATCATGTCATCTTGCTTAAGGCGTTACTCTGTTTCATACTTAATACCCTAGATGCATGCTGGATAGCGGTCGATGGGTGGAGTAATAGTAGCAGATGCAGGCAGGAGTCGGTCTACTTGTCTCGGACGTGATGCCTATATACATGATCATTGCCATGAATCCATCATAATTATTTGTTTTTCTATCAATTGCCCAACAATAATTTGTCTACCCACCGTATGCTATGTGTTCGAGAGAGAAGCCTCTAGTGAAAACTATGGCCCCCGGGTCTACTTTATCATATATAGAAAACCTAAAAATACCTTGCTGCAATTTATTTACTTTTATTTTAATTAGTTTTTTATTTTATCTATTTACCTCTATAAGATTTAATCCTTGCAAATAACCGCTAAGAGGATTGACAACCCTCTTATTTGCATTGGGTGCAAGTGTTTGCTCTTGTGTGTGCAGGTGCGCTTAACGGAATTTTGCTTGGTTCTCCTAATGGATTGATAACCTTGGTTCTTAACTGAGGGAAATACTTATCTCTACTGTACTGCATCATCCTCTCCTCTTCGGGGAAATACCAACGCATACTACCAGCAGCAGTCTACTACACAACTTTATTCTTGTAGACTCGGTTGGGCCTCCGAGCGCAGAGTTTTCTAGGACAGCAGCAAATTTCCCTCAAGTGGATGACCTAAGGTTTATCAATCCGTGGGAGGTGTAGGATGAAGATGGTCTCTCTCAAACAACCCTGCAATCAAATACAAAGAATCTCTTGTGTCCCCAACACACCCAATACAATGGTAAATTGTATAGGTGCACTAGTTCGGCGAAGAGATGGTGATACAAGTGTAGTACGGATAGTAGATATAGGTTTTTGTAATATGAAATAATAAAAACAGCTAGGTAGCAAGTAACAAAAGTGAGCACAAACGGTATTGCAATGCTTAAAAACAAGGCATAGGGTCCACACTTTCACTCAACGGTAGTGCAATCTCTCAACAGTGCTAACATAATTGAATCATATAACAATCCCTCAACGTGCGACAAAGAATCACTCCAAAGTTCCTAGCAAACGGAGAACATAAGAAGAAATTGTTGTAGGTAGCAAATGTTAATCCCCAAGTGCAAGGAATCATCGTAGCAATTTCCAAAGATGGAAGTGATAAGTATGGAGTGTCGAACCCACAAGGAGCTAACGGTAAGATCAATATTCTCTAAAGTCCTATCTGCCACTGATACGACTCTACGTACATTGAGTGTTTGGTTTCATCTAGAAACAAGAAATAAAACTACATTGTGGGTATGAAGAGGATAGCTTTGCATGATATCGGAGAACTAAAACATAAAAATAGGTGCTGCCTAAATAAAGTTAGAATATATTACAATATATTACAAATAGCGAGTGTGGAATAATGATGGATCGGTGTGCGGAATTGTCCTTGGCAATTGATAACAAAATCGGTAATCATTATTGCAATTTTATATGAGGGAGAGGCATGAGCTAACATACTTTCCGTACTTGGATCATATGAACTTATGATTGGACCTGTAGCAAATCATCCGCAACTACTAGAAATCATTAAGGTAAACCCAACCATAGCATTAAGTATCAAGTCCCCTTTACTCCCATACGCAACAACTCCCTTACACGGGTGTAACCTTATGTCACTCTAGCCGCCCACTATAAGAGAATTATGAAGACGGTGATGAAGACGGTGATGTTGATGAAGACGATCACCGCGGCGATGGTTCCCCCGACGGCACTCCGGTGCCACCGAGAGAGAGGGGAAGAGAGGCTCCCCCTCTGGCTTACTCCTCCATGGCCTCCCCCCTAGGTGGGGAGAGGTTCTCCCTCTGGTCCTTGGCCTCCATGGTGCCCGGAGGGGCGGGAGCCCCTCCGAGATTGGATCTCTCTCTCTCTCTGTTCTCTTCTGGTTCTGCGTGTGTTTTCTGGCCCTTCACCGTTTCTTAAATATCCAGAGATCCGTAACTCCTATTGGGCTGAAATTTTGAGGGGATTTTTATCTGGAAATTATCTTTCTTGCAGCGAAAGAAGCGCATCAACTGACCTACAAGGTGCCCACAAGGCAATAGGGCGCGGCCCCAGGGGGCGCGGCGTGTTGCCTTGTGGAGCCCTCGGGCACCATCTTGAGTTGATTCTTCTTCCCAAAAATCACATATATTCCAAAATAAATCTCTGTAAAATCGCATTTGGACTTCGTTTGGTATGGTTTTTCTGCGAAACAAAAAACAACCAGAAAACAGGAACTGGCACTGGGTACTAGATTAATAAGTTAGTCTACAAAAATAATATAAAAGTGCACCAAAACCATAGAAAACTATTGTAAACATGGCATGAATACTTCATAAATTATAGATACGTTGGAGACGTATCAGCATCCCCAAGCTTAATTCCTGCTCGTCCTCGAGTAGGTAAATGATAAAAGAAATAATTTATGAAGTGTGAATGCTAGCATAGTGCATAAGTTTGATCAATGATAATTTCAAACACCTTTTCTAGCATCAATATATATCATAAACAGTAGCTCATCTCATAAAACTTCTCATGATCAAGTAACAAGCTATTCACATGTTTAAAGTATAGACCATAAACTTTCTTGAAAACCAACAAACTATGTTTTCAGTCATCAAACAATTGCAATTCATCTTATTTTCAGGAAGGGTCTATGTAAGAGCTTTGGTTTAGCAAATTCCACATACTCAACTATCATTTAGTCTTCCATGATTGCTGACACTCAAAGCATATTTTTAGAACAAACCGTTTCAGTCAAACACATAGGAAGATAGGGGCTTAATGTTTTGCCTCCCAACTTATTTATCTCAGGGATGATGTCAACAATGATAACTCATGATCACCTATATTCAACCGGATATATATCCCTGGATCATTCCCTACCACATGATGCTTGCCCACTAGAGAATAAATAGAGCGGAATAGGGATGAACATTACTGACTCTTGCATAAAAGTAAATATAGAAAAGTAAATACAAAAAAGTAAAAGATAGGCCCTTCGCAGAGGGAAGTAGAGGTTGTCATGCGCTTTTTATTTTTGGATGTGCAAGCTCTTAATGCAAAGGAACGTCACCTTATATTGCCCCTTGTGATAGCAACCTTTATTATGCAGTATGTCGCTTTTATTTCTTCACCATCACAAGTTCGTACAAAACTTATTTTCCCTTCAAATAAAATATCATACATATTTAGGAGCAATTTTTATTGCTTTTTACACCGATGACAACTTACTTGAAGGATCTTATTCAATCCATAGGTAGATATGGTGGACTCTCATGGCAAGAAACTGGGTTTAAGGGTTTTTGGATGCACAAGTAGTACTCTACTTAGTACGAATTTTTGGCTAGCAAAAGATCCTAAGCAAGCACCACATGTTAGAGGATCCATGACAATATAACTTCTATGTGAATATAAACAAACATAACCCATTACGTTGTCTTCCTTGTCCAACGTCAACTACTTGATCAAGCTTGAAAATAATTAATGGGGGCTCACAATCATAGAAGATGTCCAAGATAGTATATTTATATGTGAAACTTCTCTTCCTTTAATATTCTTTCATGAATTGTTCAAGTGACCAATGTTGTGTTTGCTAATTTTCAATAAATTTTACCAATTATACTTCTTATATATGAAGTCATTACTTCCCATGGGACAAGCATAAGAGACTCTTAGGATATAAGTGAAGCACAAGAGTGAATGACAAACTACTCCAAAAGATATAAGTGAAGATCAATGAGTAGTCAATCAATTAAGTAGCTATGTGAGGACTCTATACAAATCAAGATTTCATATCCAAGGATTTTATTTAAACAGCAAACAAAACAAAAAGACTCTCCAAGCAAAACACATATCATGTGACGAATAAAAATATAGCTCCAAGTGAGGTATACCGATAGATTGAAGACGAAAGAGGGGATGCCTTGCGGGGCATCCCCAAGCATAGACGCTTGAGTATTCCTTGAATATTACCTTGGGGTGCCTTGGGCATCCCCAAGCTTAGGGTCTTGCTACTCCTTATTCTCCTCATATAGATATCTCACCCAAAACTTGAAAACTTCAATCACATAAAACTTAACGGAACTCCATGAGATAGGTTAGTACGAAAATAAATCATTCACTTTGGTACTGTCAAGACAAGATTCATAATTGTTCTCACATAATACCTCCTGTATTCTATCATTTCCACAATTTATATTAGTCAATATAAGCTATGGAAGCACTAAAACAAACAAACTATGCAATAAAAACAGAATCTGTCAAAAACAGAACAATATGTAGTGAGCGAATTAAAAAGCATACTTGTGTACCTCCAAAAATTCTGAAAATTTTGGAAAAAGTAAAAAAATTGTAACCCAATACTTTTTAAATATTTCAGAATTTTCTCACGCTCCATTACAGAATACAAATTCCAGCACCGAACGCAAAAGTTTCTGTTTTTGCACAGAATCTAATCAACATGCATACATACTATCCCAAAGGCTTTACTTGGCACATTATTTTTTATAATGCAATGAATTTGTCCAAAGGGATAATTATTTTTGTGATAAACTTCTATGAAAAATTCTACATTGTTTCCATGAGCATGAACACAAGTGTTCAAGGTCGACCCTCACTTCTTCAATGCATAACTTTCCAATCGCTTCTCTTTTTGAAAAAGTTTTTAGGTTCCCCTCTATAGTTTTATTTTTTTTGAAAAATTTAAATGCCACACATAATAAAGTTTATATTACACAAAAGAAGAAGATAAAAAATACTCTCTAAAACTTTCGGGTTGTCTCCCAGGCAGCGCTTTCTTTAAAGCCATTAAGCATGGCATAAGAGGCAAGTAATTTTTTTGTATTTTGCATTTTTTTTTAATTTTTTTGTTTTTTTCACGCAAAACTAAAGAAAGAAAACAAGAAAACAAAAACAAAAGGAAAACAAAATCTACTTAGTGATGAAAGCAAACAAGCATACACAAAAATATTAACCCTACGCTATTGCTCCCCGGCAACAGCGCCAGAAAAGAGCTTGATAATCCCCAAGTGCAACGAATCATCGTAGCAATTTCCAAAGATGGAAGTGATAAGTATGGAGTGTCAAACCCACAAGGAGCTAAAGGTAAGATCAATATTCTCTCAAGTCCTATCTACCACTGATACGACTCTACGTACATCGAGTGTTTGCTTTCATCTAGAAACGAGAAATAAAACTACGTTGTGGGTATGAAGAGGATAGCTTTCCATGATATCGGTGAACTAAAACATAAAAATAGGTGCTGCCTAAATAAAGTTAGAATATATTACAATATATTACAAATAGTGAGTGTGGAATAATGATGGATCGGTTTGTGGAATTGTCCTAGGAAATTGATAACCAAATCGGTAATCATTATTGCAATTTTATATGAGGGAGAGGCATGAGCTAACATACTTTCCATACTTGGATCATATGAACTTATGATTGGACCTCTAGCAAGCATCCGCAACTACTAGAAATCATTAAGGTAAACCCAACTGTCGTGGTTTTGTCGCGACAGATGTCCTGGTCAAAGGACTTAGAGATGAGGCCATCGCACTAATGTGGAAGCTTAGCGGGGTTGAACGGGAGCGAGAAGACGCCGGGTTACCCAGGTTCGGCCCCTCACGGTGGAGGTAAAAGCCTACGTCTTGCTTGTCTATATTGCTGTGGATCTCGATTACAAGGATGCAGATTCGCTAACCTAGCTCTCGAGGGGATTGCAACTTAAGTCTTTTCGTATAGGTGCTCCCCTTTATATACACAGGTGGAACCCTAGATTACATGAGAGTCCGGGTCGTAAACCCGACCCGTCTCCTACTTGTTCTCCAAGACGGTCTTCTTGCCATCTACCTTCTCGTGACCCGGCTTACTGCTTAAGCCGGCTTATCCTAGCCAGGCCTCGTTAAGCCGGCCCACACAGAGTCTTCGGCCCGCAGTGAGTTGACCCGCCAAGCTCGCATTACGGCTGGGTTAACATCCTGCCGGGTCTCCGCGCTGGTAAATATCCCCAACATTAGCCCTCAGTTTGACTTGAATTTATTCACATTAAACTTCATCCTGAAAAAGCAAAACATTATTAATACTGATCTTTTAAGCCGCCATCTTGGGCCGGCTCAATCTGCTGGGTTAAGTAGTTCAACGAGTCCTCCTCTTCAGATTCAAACTTAGCATTTTTAACTCTTGTCCCCCATGACGTCACAATCCACTTCCGCAAAATCTGGGATGATGTCGCCTCAAATCTTGAGTGGGTACGTATCGTCTTGTCAGGCGCGAAAATCGAGGAACCACGCCGTCGAAAATTACTGCGCCTCCTGGGGTTCCGCCCTTGCCGTTTTAACCTTTACCGTATTTACAAATGGGCCAGCTCACCCTCATTTTCACCTTTCACCGTTGGCTCTTCTTCTTCCTCGCGCCTGTCCTTTCGCAACCCCGAAGCGCCGCCACCAACGAGTTCTCCGGTCACCTCAACAGCAGCCTTGTCGCCGCCCCAGTCGCCGCCGGAGCTCATCAGGATCTCTCCAGTTTCGCCACCATGCTCAGGTACACTCGAGCCCCTCTCTTCAGATCTGCACTGCCCATTCTTCTTCTTAGTTCGTCGGCGTTCATCAGAGTCCATCCCTTTTTCCACATTAATAGATCCAAACGCGTCAGAATCACTGAAATAAGCACTTTCTGTATAGCAGCAATGCCATTTTTCGCATCTAGATTCCCACATTGGCTTCCATAAACCCGCACTGACCTTAGGCCCTTGCATCCATTCCTGCCTAGGTCTTTAAATTTCCTTTTCTGTAGCATTTTTAGATCCATAAGTATAACCGCCCGGTCAATTTCCTGTTTGTGGCTAGTCTAACACTTAGCAAATTTCCAAACGTCGCTGAAACACTGATACCGGCTTACGAGCTTACCGGCTTACCACCGCCACCAACGGCTTGCGTAGATCCGAGTCATGAGCTTTACCATCATAACCGTTTTATCATTTTGCCGGGTCATACCTTCAGATATTCGGACGGCTCGTATGGATCCGGGTCATAACTATTAGCAACCATAGCCACCTTATTGCCTTGCCGGGTTACATCTTATGGCGGCTTGTCCCTTCCTGAGCTTAACACACCGGCTTATTACCTTTGCAGTTGAACTTCAAAATTTCCATGGCTCCAAAGACCGACAAGGCTTGCAATTGGGTCAGATCCCAGGTCTCAACCCTGATGCTGGATGAGCTTGTGAATCAAGGCCTCTTGCCGGCTCAATCAACAATCAGCTGGCGGGCACTAAAGAAGAAAGCACCCCGCAGCACAGACAAGACGAAGTCGTGGTCTTCGCAGATCATCTCCACAAGGGGTTTCGGCCGCCCGGGTCAAAAAAATTCCGTGACGTTCTCAACTTCATCGACCTCCGTCCTCAAGATCTTGGCCCCAACTCAATCACCAACCTCTGCCAATTTCAAGTTTTCTGCGAAGTATATCTTCAAACAGCACCAACTGTCCTCCTCTTTCGAGAGTTTTTCTATATTAACCATCAGACCGAGTTCACTGACGGCCCCAGTATAGAACTTGGCGGTGTGTCCATCCAAAGGCGAAGAAGTACTCCCTTTCCTGAAGCCAAGCTGGCGAGCCACCCCAAGGGCTGGAACAGGACTTGGTTTTACTGCAAAAACACAGCTCCCCAAGGCGAAAACCCTCTGCCGGGTTACCGATTGGACCGGCTTGACGCCACAATTGCCTTCCCGGGTTGGCCAACAACTGAAGAACGTAAGCAGCTCACCTCTGTTTATTCAAAGATAAGGGCCTTGGTTGCCAACGGCCTCACTGGAGTCGATCTGACCCGGTGCTGGGTAAGCTGGCGTATCTAGCCCCTTAGCCAGAGGGGCGACTTAATGTGCTATTACACTGGTGAGCCGGCCGACGCTCAACGATTCAGCCAAGTTAACCTGTCTGTGGGCGACATCAATAAGGCCACCAAGAGATTGCTGGGAGAGTCCCAGGACAAATGCAATAAAACCGGGTTAGCTCCTTTCTGTTTGACCAACCTGGTGCCTCCAGTAAGTATTCGCCCCTTCTTATTCGTCTTTGATTCATTCGTCTCAATTTCACCGTGAACGCCGGCTCATAACTTAATGCAGGTCGATGACAAATTTTGGAAAAAGAAGAAGCCGAAACAAGCCGCCCCTGCCCCAGCGGAGCAGCAAGATGAGCCGGCCAGCGCCGATGAGCCGGCGGCACAAAATGAAGCTGAGGTAGAACTCGATTCGCTTGGCCGTCTCTTTATTCAACTTGCTGACGCCTGTTCTCCTCAGGACGATGCTGAAATCAGCCACACTCACGAGCCGGAGGTAACCACTATCTCTTCTGACTCTGACTCTCCAATACCTGTTCGGAAGAAAACCCGGGCTGTGATCCACAAGGTTCGAAGGAAGCCCCGGGTTACAGTCTGTAAGGTGCCCTTTTCCCATCAGGATGCTCATTTGGATCCCAAATTTGTTTTGAAGAAAACCCGTCAAGCCGGAACCTCCAAAAGGAAGACCCGGAGTAGTGAAGGCGACTTAAGTGGCGGGCTTCCATACGAGCTGCCATCCCGCAAGGCGCGAGCTGAGGTGCCTCTTCACCCAACTCCTTTTCCTCTAACTGGCCGTTTTAAAGAACCCTTACCGTTAAATGACTCGGCATACCAGACGTCGCACTCCTCAGGCGAGTCAAGTGCCACACAAGCGCCGGCTTTCAACATCAACCTTGGGTAAGCAAACATTCCTGCGATATATATTAGTTCCTTATTCTTCACCCTTAACGAATCAACTCCTTTGCCCTTGTGCAGCGCCAAGGCTATCAAGAAGAAGCCGCCTACCGGGGCATCTGACCCGGTCATTCCACCTGGCCCTCAAGGAGAAAGAGAGTCCCTTACGACCACCCAGGCTGAGCCAGCCGTCCGAAACAGCCCGCCACCTCATGAAATAGCAAGCCCGGCTCACACATCCCCTCTAGCTCAGGGGAGGGAGGACATAGCTGAAGACCAAGCCGCCCCGCAGCCTGAGGCGCCGGCTCAAGAAGAAGCACCGGCTCAGGATGAAGTGGTGGTGATGAACGAGCGGCAAACTGCTGCGCCAGAATACACCACGCTTACCAAAGTTCCGGCGAAGACTGAGCCGGCCCCGAAAGATAAAGGGAAGACAGCTCTTGAGTTTTCTCCATTTGAAGACCAAGATGCTAGCACCCTGCATCGGACCGTGCTGACCCGGTTGTCTAAGAGCCGGAACACAGAGATCGCCATGATAACATCCTTGAAGCGGAAATACGAGGTAATTTGCGCCCTTTGCTTTGTACCATATATATATGTAGCCCCCAAGGGCCGGGTCATTATGAAATGATGACCCGGGACTTCAAAACTTTAATTTGGAAAACAAAAAAATCTCAACTGGCGCCCCCAAAGGCCGGCTCGTTATTCATGATGGGTGGGTCTTCACAAATTAGCAGGAGAGACCAATTCGTGCATTAGCCCCCAAGTGCCATGTAGAGTGCTTGCAGCTGCATGGAACTTGCCTCACTGTGTGCTGTAAACTCCAAAATATGTAGCCCCCAAGGGCCAGGTTATGATGGAATGATGACCCGGGACTTTTCAAGAATACACTTGCATGCATAACTCCAGTAAGTGACCCCATAGGACGGCTTGCCATTTACATCAGGCGGGTCTCCATGACTTGAACATAATAGATCGAAGGATGCATTAGCCCCCATGTGCCCGGTTGTCCTTTAGGGTGGCTCAGAACATGCTGACGAAATTTAACCGGCTCTCATGCAGGATATGCTGGATCAAGCAGAAGCCCAAGCTTCCCTCTTCCGAAGGGAAGCAAGGAAGGAAAAGAAACTACGCAAGGCCGCCGAGGGATCCGCTGCTGAAGCCAACAAATCATTGGCTATTGTGCGCGAAACTTTGCAGGAAACTGAAGCTGCGAGAGCCGCCCTAGCCATACGTGCTGAAGAGGCGAAAACCAAGCTTAAGCCGGTGACAGAGCAGCTGACAACTCTCAAGAATCAAATCACCGCCATGTGCCGAGCCATCTTTGGTAAGTAAAACTGAAAGCAAGCCAAGTGGACCGGCTTATCATCCTGATCCGGCTTAACTGATCATGCATACTTGTCCATTGCAGGCCGCAAGAACCAAACATTATTGCAGCAGCCAGTGGTGAAATTGCAAGCCGTATACACCTTTGTGGAACAATTGTACATAGGCGGCTCACGATGCATTATGGCCACCAAAAATACCACATCACCACCACAGCTGATTTCAGACATGTTGAAAGAGCTATCTATTGTGCCCAGGTGGTTTGCAGACTAGAAGAAGGCATGTTGCCGCACCGGGGCATTGACAACACTTGCGCGAGCCAAGGCCTACGTGCCAGAACTCGACCCGGCTCAAATCGTGGGTGGATATCCAGAGTTCAATGTCGATGACACGCCATTCTCAAAGAAGGACTTCCAACGCTGCATCAAGGAAACCCGGGTTGCAGCCACCGCCATCGCAGAAGAAGCCGACTTGAGCAGATACCAGGCGCCTTATTCGAAGAATAATGAACGGATCGAGGCACCAAATCATGAGCCGGTGGCTCTAACCCATACACGTAAGCAATCCTTTGCCCCTGACGTCGACCCCTCCTCCCTGATATCCGAAGACGCCCTATTTGAAGCATTACGCTCAATTCAGTGGTCGATCGACGACTCAAGCCAAGAAGAAGAGGATGACGATGGCCACAAAGAGCCGGCTCATGGTGCTGCATCGGGTGCTGACGCCAGTTCTGACCCGGCAATGTAGAATGCCGGCTTAACCTTGCATAGGCAAGACTGGTAGAAATTTTTGCCATGGCCGCTATTGGTGGGCGGCTTGTAATAGGATAGTAAAAACACCTGATGCTTGCTGATGCCAGTGCCATCGCATACTGAGCTTTTGTTAGTTGCCTGCGTCAGTACTTGTAAATACCTTGCCTCTAAGTCCTCTTTGGGCTGCGAGAAGCTGGCTTGTGCAATAGACTGGCGCCTGCTAGAACAACAATTGCATGTGATGGTTATTGATGATATCACATGAACGAGTAATCTTTGTTACCGTTTGCAATGAATCAAGAAATACGAAACTGAACAAAGACAAATGCTATGCACAGATGTATGCATGTATGCAAAGATGAATCCAACAAAAGATCATAAACTTAAGCCGGAACAGGCATGAAGCCGCCGGCTTGAAGAGCATAAGCCGTCCGCTAAACTGGACCTTTGCAAGTGGCCGGCTCAGACAGCGCAAGCCGGAATATGCTTTCATGAAACTGGCACTGTGGCATGTTGGTTTGTCCTCGCTCTCTGAAATCCGGCTCTCACACAACCAATCGAACGTTTTAACTCTGAAGAGTTCAGGGTCACATACGTGATTGACTCATCAGACGTACGCCGGGTCGTTTTTTCAGGGAGTAGCATCTTGCTAACAAACAGGTTTAACCAACGTTGTGGCATTTCGCCGGGTTAAAAGGGTTTTGTAAGCTAAACTCAATGGACTTAGAAGCCCCCAAGTAACCAAGATCAACAAACAAAGATCCAGTACACAAGTTCTGAGGCAAAACCACACCATCACACAGTGTTGCTGGTCGTTATTATATTTGATCAAAGACTGGTATATACAGGATAAAAGGTATGTACAAAGATATGACCCAGTCAAAGACTTAGGTGTAGTATGGCCAGAGCTGGGCAATATTCCAGGGCCGGCTTGTTTCTTCCTCAGAAGTACGTGATTTTTCTGCTTCACGTATATCAATCAGGTAATATGACCTGTTGTTGAGATTCTTGCTGACCACGAAGGGCCCTTCCCAAGGTGGCGAGAGCTTATGCATGCATGTCTGGTCTTGTATCAGACAGAGCACTAAGTCACCCTCCTGAAAAGTGCGGCTTCGAACTCTACGGCTGTGGTAGCGACGTAGGTCTTGCTGATATATTGCTGATCTGGATGCGGCAAGGTCACGCTCCTCCTCCAGAGCATCAAGAGCGTCTTGGCGAGCTAGCTCGTTATCTGCTTCCACATAAGCCGCCACTCGAGGGGAGTCATGCCGAATATCGCTCGGGAGTACAGCCTCTGCACCATAGACTAGGAAAAATGGCGTATAGCCTGTTGACCTGTTGGGAGTAGTCCGTATGCTCCAAAGCACAGAAGGCAATTCTTCTTCCCAGCAACCCGGCGTGCACTGCAGAGGCACTATGAGTCGGGGTTTGATACCACGCAGCAATTCCTGATTAGCCCGTTCGGCCTGTCTGTTGGACTGAGGATGCGCAACTGATGCCAGATCCAGCCAGATGTGTTCCCGTTTGCAGAACTGTTCCATGGCCCCCTTAGAAAGATTGGTCCCATTGTCTGTAATGATACTGTGCGGGTAGCCAAACCGGAATATCAGCTTTTTCAGGAATTTGACCGCTGTAGCCACGCCGCAGTTGCTGACCGGTTCTGCTTCCACCCACTTGGTAAACTTGTCCACAGCCATGAGTAGGTGCGTATGCTTATTCTTTAGAGCGTTTGAAGGGTCCCACCATGTCAAGCCCCCAGACCGCGAACGGCCAAGTAATCGGGAACATCCTCAACTCTTGAGCCGGCACATGGACCTGACAAGCATATTTCTGGCAACCATCACACTTACTGACAATGTCCTCTGCATCAGCATGAGCCGTGAGCCAGTAAAAACCGTGCCGGAACGCCTTCGCGACCAGTGACCTTGAGCCGGCATGGTGTCCACAATCACCAGAATGTATCTCATGGATAATTGCGCGGCCTTCTTCCGGTGAAACACAACGCTGAAAAGCACCAGTGACGCTTCGTCGGTGCAACTCGCCATTGACAATAGTCATAGACTTGGATCGTCGAATGATCTGTCGAGCAAGCAGCTCCTCTGTTGGCAGTTCCCCCCGACTTAAATAAGCCAAATAGGGGACCGTCCAATCAGGGGTTGCGTGAACAGCAGCCACCAGAGCCGCCTCTGGGTCCGGAATAGCCAAGTCCTCCTATGTTGGCAATTTGATAGACGGGTTGTGCAAGACGTCCAGGAACACATTGGGTGGCACTGGCTTGCGCTGAGAACCCAAGCGAGAGAGTGCGTCTGCCGCCTCGTTCTGCCGGCGATCAATGTGGTCGACTTGATAACCCTTGAAGTGTCCAGCAATATTTGTGACGGCCTATCGATAAGCCGCCATAAGAGGGTCCTTAGAATCCCATGTACCTGACACTTGCTGAGCCACGAGGTCTGAGTCGCCCAGACATCTAACCCGGCTCAGATTCATCTCCTTGGCTATCCGGAGCCCATGAAGCAAGGACTCATATTCTGCAGCATTATAAGTACAGGGAAACATGAGTCTCAAAACATAACAGAATTTGTCTCCTCGGGGGGAAGTAATCACAACTCCAGCCCCCGAGCCTTCAAGTTGCCTTGATCCGTCAAAATGTATGGACCAGTAAGTTGTGTCGGGCTTCTCCTCGGGAGCCTACAACTCCGTCCAATCATTAATGAAATCAACCAATGCCTGAGACTTGATTGCTGTGCGAGGCACATATTTGAGATGATGCGGACCGAGCTCGATGGCCCACTTAGCAACCCGGCCTGTTGCTTCCCGGTTCTGGATTATATCCCCAAGAGGTGTTGAACTAACCACAGTGATCGGGCGTTCATGGAAGTAATGCTTCAGCTTTCGGCTAGCCATAAACACTCCATAAACCAGTTTCTGCCAATGTGGATATCGCTGCTTGGACTATGTTAACACTTCACTGACATAATATACAGGGTGCTAAACGGGATACTCCTTGCCATCTTCCTTGCGTTCAACGACAACAGCTACACTGACCGCCCTGTTATTGGCTGCAATATACAACAGCATTGGTTCCTTCTCACGAGGGGCAGCAAGGACTGGCGGCTCAGACAACTGCTTCTTAAGGGCCTCGAAAGCCTGATTTGCCTCTTTACTCCAGACGAAGTCATCTGATTTTTTAAGCAACTGATACAACGGAATTGCCATCTCTCCAAGCCGGCTGATAAACCTGCTCAGCGCCGCAACCCGCCCGGCCAGCCTCTGTACATCGTTCAGCTTAGCCGGCTTAGCCAGGGTTGTAATGGCTTTGATTTTTTCCGGGTTTGCTTCAATGCCACGCTTGGAGACAAGAAATCCTACAAGCTTGCCGGCTGGGACACCAAAGACGCACTTCTCCGGGTTAAGCTTCATCTGGTAGACACGGAGATTGTCAAATGTTTCCCTGAGGTCCTCCAACAGAGTTTCCTTTTTCCGAGATTTAACCACAATGTCGTCCACATACGCATGAACATTTCGTCCGATCTGATTGTGGAAACAGCTCTGGACTCAACGCTGATAAGTCGCCTGGGCGCTCTTCAGACCAAATGACATGGTTGTATAATAGAAGGCCCCGAAAGGCGTGATGAAAGCCGTTTTTTCCTGGTCCTCCAGCTTCAGCTTGATTTGATGATAGCCAGAGTAAGCATCCAGGAAGCATAAACTCTAACACCCGGCCGTGGCATCGATGATCTGGTCAATACGGGGCAAGGCAAAGGGGTCACTAGGACAAGCCTTATTCAGGTCTGTGTAATCCACACACATCCGCCAAGTCCCGTTTTTGTTCAGAACAAGTACTGGGTTAGCCAACCACTCAGGATGGAAGACTTCGATGATGAACCCGGCAGCTAGGAGTCGGGCCACTTCTTCACCAATGGCCTTCCGCCTTTCCTCGTTGAAACGGCGGAGGAATTGGCGGACTGGTTTAAACTTGGGATCCACATTGAGGGAGTGCTCAGCGAGTTCTCTCGGTACACCTGGCATGTCAGAAGGTTTCCATGCGAACATGTCCCGATTCTCACGGATGAACTCGATGAGCGCGCTTTCCTTTTTGGGATCCATATTAGCCCCGATGGTGAACTGCTCAGAAGAATTGCCCGGAGTAAAATTGACTTGCTTCGTGTCTCTCGCCGACTTAAACTTGAGCAGAGGGTCAGATTCCGTAGTGGGCTTCTTCAGGGACGTCCTGTCAGACAGGTCAACATTGTCCTTATAGTATCGCAACTCCTCTGCGGCGCAAGCCGTCTCAGCATAAGTTGTGTCTCCTTCCTCGCACTCCAGTGCAATCTTGCGGTTTCCTTCCACTGTGATAGTCCCCCTCGGTCCCGGCATCTTCAACTTCAGGTAGACGTAACATGGCCGCGCCATGAACCGCGCGTAAGCCGGCCGGCCAAATAGGGCGTGGTATGGGCTCATGAGGTTAACCACCTCGAAGGACAGGAACTCAGAACGCCAGTTATCCTCTGAGCCAAAAGCCACTTCAAGGGAAATTCTCCCCATGGGATAGGCCGACTTGCCAGGAACAATGCCGTGAAAGACCATAGAAGATGGAGTCAGCTGCTTATCGGACAAATTCATCCGTCTGAACGTGTCATAGTACAGAATGTTGATGCTGCTTCCTCCGTCCATGAGCACCTTAGTCAGGGTGTAACCACCGACTTGTGGCGCCACCACCAGAGCCAGGTGGCCAGGGTGGTCGACAAGGACAGGATGATCTTCCCTGCTCCAGGTGACCGGCTGTTCAGACCAGTTGAGGTAGTAAGGAGCCACCGGCTCAACCGCATGGGCGGCTCGCCGTTGCACCTTCCGGTCCCACTTGCAGGTACTGGTGGTGAAAACATGATACTGTCTGCTGTTTAACTGCTTCGGGTTGCTCTGGAATCCTGCCGCACCAGCCTGATGCTGATTTCCCTGGTTGTTTCTCTGATTGCCACCAGTATTACCAGCCCCCTGAAACCCACTGCCCTGGCCACTATTTCCCTGAAAGCCGGGCCCAGCGAAGGGTCCCTGCAAGCCGGCTCCTGAGAAGCCAGGTCCTGGGTTGGTGGGTTGTCCGCCATTGCCTCCCCCGTGATGATGATTCTCGAAGATGCACTTGGCAAACTGTTGCATCACGTAGCAATTTTCCCAGGAGTGAGTGGCCGGTTTACCATTATAGCTGTGCTTCGGACAAGGAGCTTTGAGGGCTTCCTCGTAAGTGAGAGGGCGACTTCCAGACTGCTTCCTCAAACCGTCATTCTGCCGCTGACCTTTATTCTCTGTGCTTGTGTTTGCCACCAGATCAGAGCCACCGTCGTGACCCTTGTGTTTACCGCCGTTGTTGTTCTGACCATTACTGTTGCTCTGCTGCTGACCCTTGCCGCCGGCTTTCTTGCCCTTATCAGATTTATCCTCGTCCGACGGCGTATCCTTGGTATTATCCGACTCCGCGTATCGGGTTAAGATATCCATGAGATCTCCCATGTCCTGGACCTTTCGCTTGAGCCGCCCAAGCTTCTGGACCAGGGGCTGGAACTTACATGTTCGTTCCAGAACAAGCATTGCCTGAGCCGCCGAGATGCTATCAGAACTGTGTATAACTTCGGCAACCCGGTGAGCCCAATGGTGCACCGACTCGTCCTCGCGCTGGACACAACGATCCAGATCGACGATTGTAGTCGGCCTTTTACAGGTCCCCTGGAAATTCTTGATGAAATGCTCCTTTAGCTCCTGCCAGCTGTTAATAGAATTCGCCGGTAGGTTTTTCATCCAAGTACGCGCAGGGCCCTCCAACATCAGAGGCAGGTAACGCGCACATACCGACTCACTTGCCCCCAACAAGTCCATTGCCAGCTCATAGCTCTCGATCCATTCAGTGGGCTCCAAATTCGTCGTGTAATTAGGAACCTTGCGAGGCCCTTTGAAATCAGGGGGTATGCGCGCCTCTCGCAGCGCCGGTACCAAGCAAGGAGTCCCAATCATGCGGTTTGACGAGCCCCCAAGCCGGCCGTCTGTCGGGATTGCGGCGGGCGAGTGTTGCACCTCTGGCGGGTTGACTCGAGCCGGCGTATTGACGTGCGTCGTCGGGTCACGCCCTGCCCGTGCGTTTTCCTCCTCCCATGCTCGAAGGACTCGAGCCGCATCCGCAACGTCTTGCGGGATCCTAGGCTGGCACTGCTCCACCAGCGGCTGGGCGGCTCTCCTGCGATGGGCGCTGCTGGAGACCGCTGGCGACTTCGGCTGCTGGCTCTTGGTCCGGCTCTGGTGAGGGGTTGAGTGAAGATGGTGTTGGCTGTGCGAGTAATTGGACTGCTGCACTACCGCGGTCTTAAGCATCGCAATAGCGTTCCGGGCTTCTGTCTGAATCGGGCCGTCCCCCTCGATCGGAATAGCTGCCAAATTGTGGGTTGCCGCCAGCACGTTATCAAGCGGATTAGAGTAGTGTCCAATTGGGGTCTGGAACCTGTGAGACGGCGGCTGCTGCTGATCTGGCGTGCGAAATCGAGCCGGCTCTCGCTGCTGAATAGGTTGCTGTAGCGGCGGCTCTCCCGTGGGGATAACTCCAGCCCCCGGGTTCGTCGGAGCCGGCGGCGTGGTGAACAGCTGAGTCGGCTCGAAATTAGCCGGAAGCCGGCTCTGAGGACGCCTCCGGTGAACAAGCTCTGACTCGGCCTGCCGGCGGCTCAAGTATTGTGTTTCCTTGTCAAGGCACTGCCTCTCCGCGGCGATCTGTGCCTGCTCCTGCATCATGCGGGCGTTCTCCGCGTTGATGTCTTCTTGGATCTTGGCCATCTCCTCGCGACACTTTGTGATCTCCGTGTTGCACGCCGCTGCGTTCTCCGTAGTGACCGGCTCGGCCAACAGGGCCGCCAGCGTAGCCATCAAGTCCGCGAGTGCCTGAACCCCGGTCCTCTGAGAGCCGGAGGCCGAGGCGCCGGCCCCTCCTGAGCCGGCCAGGAGGTTGTTCTGTCCCACCGTCGGATTGGCCGGGTCTCGAGCTGGATCTTGCCTACCCGCCATGTAAACTACCGTGAAGCGAGGCGGATCTGGGCCTTCTGGGAAAACGTCGTCCGTGTGCCCCAGCCCTCCGTCAAGCAGTGGAAGTATTGACTCAGTTTCCCCCATCGAGGACTCGTCGTCAGATTGGACAAGCGTGTCGTCCTGAGACAGGGAGTTCTTTGATAGGGCCACCCCTTGGGTAACGCCCACGAAGACGTGATCTGGGCCGGCTTGACTCGGGCCAGGTCTCGCCGGGAGCTGACCAACACGGCGTGCCGACTCGACGCCGGCGATGCTCTCCAACCCGGCAGCCGGCTCGCCGACCACGCCGATGAAGGTGTGGATCTTGCCGAAGGGGACCCGGTACCCGTACTCGATTGAGTCGGCGTCGGGGCCCCAGTATGAATCGTCGATGTAGAACTTCCCGCGGCGGCTCTTGGACATCATGCCAACCACGTACTTCCCGAACCCTGGAAGAGATCCCGCTAAGAACTCAACTCCATCGTGCATGAGCCCCACGGTGGGCGCCAACTACCGTGGTTTTGTCGCGACAGATGTCCTGGTCAAAGGACTTAGAGATGAGGCCATCGCACTAATGTGGAAGCTTAGCGGGGTTTAACAGGAGCGAGAAGACGCCGGGTTACCCATGTTCAGCCCCTCACGGTGGAGGTAAAAGCCTACGTCCTGCTTGTCTATATTGTTGTGGATCTCGATTACAAGGATGCGGATTCGCTAACCTAGCTCTCGAGGGGATTGCAACTTAAGTCTTTTCGTATAGGTGCTCCCCTTTATATACACAGGTGGAACCCTAGATTACATGAGAGTCCGGGTCGTAAACCCAACCCGTCTCCTACTTGTTCTCCAAGACGGTCTTCTTGCCATCTACCTTCTCGTGAGCCGGCTTACTACTTAAGCCGGCTTATCCTTGCCAGGCCTCGTTAAGCCGGCCCACACAGAGTCTTCAGCCCGCAGTGCGTTGACCCGCCAAGCTCGCATTACGGCTGGGTTAACATCCTGTCGGGTCTCCGCGCTAGTAAATATCCCCAACACCAACCATAGCATTAAGTATCAAGTCCCCTTTACTCCCATACACAACAACCCCCTTACGCGGGTGTAAGCTTCTGTTACTCTAGCCACCCACTATAAGCGAATCATGAACGTATTGCAACACCCTACAGCGGGAATCCCCCTCGTGTGCGTGGCACGGAGGGCACCATAGGACAACACCAAAATAAAACACACAACTCAAACCAATCAAGATCATCAATCAACCCAAAGGACAAAAGAAATCTACTCAAACATCATAGGATGGCAACACATCATTGGATAATAATATGTGGCATAAAGCACCATGTTCAAGTAGGGGATTATAGCGGGGTGCAGGAGAGTGGACCACTAAAAAGAGATGAGGGAGGTGATCAAGACGGTGATGTTGATGAAGACAATCACCGCGGCGATGGTTCCCCCGGCGGCACTCCGGCGCCACCGAGAGAGAGGGGAAGAGAGGCTCCCCCTCCGGCTTGCTCCTCCATGGCCTCCCCCCTAGGTGGGGAGAGGTTCTCCCTCTGGTCCTTGGCCTCCATGGTGCCCGGAGAGGCGGGAGCCCCTCCTAGATGGGATCTCTCTCTCAGTTCTCTTCTGTTTCTATGTCTATTTTCTGACCCTTCACCGTTTCATAAATATCCAGAGATCCGTAACTCTGATTGGGCTGAAATTTTGAGGGGATTTTTATCTCGAAATTATCTTTCTTGCGGCGAAAGAAGGGCATCAACCGACCTACAAGGTGCCCACAAGGCAACAGGGCGCGGCCCCAGGGGGGCGCGCCGTGTTGCCTTGTGGAGCCCTCGGGAACCATCTTGAGTTGATTCTTCTTCCCAAAAATCACATATATTCCAAAATATATCTCCGTAAAGTTTTATCGCGTTTGGACTTCATTTGGTATGGTTTTTCTGCGAAACAAAAAACAAGTAGAAAACAGGAACTGGCACTGGGCACTAGATTAATAAGTTAGTCCACAAAAATAATATAATAGTGCACCAAAACCATATAAAACTATTGTAAACATGGCATGAATACTTCATAAATTATAGATACATTGGAGACGTATCAGCAAACCACCTCAAAGTTATCCTTTCCGATCAATGTATTGAGCCATCCCTATAAGTGTCACAAAAAACCCTAGAGTTCGTACTAAAATAACACCATATGATACGCATCAATCAACTCTAATGTAACCTAGATACTCCAATGTCACCACAAGTATTCGTGAGTCAATTATTCGATATGCATCATGCAATTTCAGATTCATAATATTCAATCCAACACAAAGAACTTCAAAGAGTACCCCAAAGTTTCTATCGGAGAAAGTAGGATGAAAACGTGTATCAACCTCTATGCCTAGATTACCCCAAAGCCACCTCGAAAATCCGCAAGTTGATTACCAAAACATACATCAAGTGACTCAACAGAATACCCCATTGTCACCGCGGTTATCCACATGCAAGACATACATCAAGTGTTCTCAAATTCCAAAATATTCAACCCGATAACAATGAAACCTCAAAGGGAAAGACTCAATTCATCACAACAAGATAGAGAGGGAAGAACACCATATGATCCAACTATATTAACAAAGCTCGCGATACATCAAGATCGTGGCAATTCAAGAACACGAGAGAGAGAGAGATCAAACACATAGCTACTAGTACATACCCTCAACCCCGAGGGTGAACTACTCCCTCCTCATCATGGTGGCCGCCAGGATGATGAAGATGGCCTCCGGTGATGATTTCCCCCTCCGGCAGAGTGCCGGAAAAGGCCTCCAGATGAGATCGCTTCGGAACAGAGGCTTGTGGCGGCGGCGTGGGAGTTCTTGGTTTCTTTCTGGGGGTTTTTGTATTTATAGGAATTTTTTGCGCTGGTTTCACGTTAGGGGGCCCACAAGGGACCGACAAGCTCAGGGGGCACGCCCTAGGGGGCATGCCCCCCAGGCTTGTGGCTCCCCTGGCCACCCTCTGGTCCGCCTCCAAGGCTCCGTGGGTCTCTTTTGGTCCATAAAAAATCACCATAAATTTCAGCCCAATCCAAGAACTTTTATTTCTACACAAAAATAACACCATCGTAGTTCTGCTGAAAACAGCGTCAGTCCGGGTTAGTTTCATTCAAATCATATAAAAGTGCACCAAAACCATGTAGAACTTAGGTAAATATTGCATGAATACTTCATAAATTATAGATACGTTGGAGACGTATCAGCATCCCAAGCTTAATTCCTACTCGTCCTTGAGTAGGTAAATGATAAAACAAATAATTTATGAAGTGTGAATGCTAGCATAGTGTATAAGATTGATCAATGATAATTTCAATCACTTTTCCTAGCATCATAAACAACAAATTTTTCTCATAAAACTCATCATGATAAAGTAGCAATCAATTCACATGTTATGGTTCAAACAATGCATTCTCCTGAAACTTAACAACTTATGTTCTTAGTCACAAAACAATTTCAATGCATCTTATTTTCAACAAAGTCTAAGTAAGAGCTCCACATACTCAATTATCATATAGTCTTCTATGATTGCTCGTACTCAAAGCATATTTTTAGAACAAATAGCATCCATCAAACACAGAGAAAGATAGGGGCTTAATGTTTCGCCTCCCAACTCATTTCTCATAGAGATAATTGTCAACAATAATAATTCATGATCAAATATATTTGACTGGATATATGTGTCTGGATCTATCCCCACCACATGATGCTTGCCAAGTGGAGAATAATTGAGCTTGAAATAAGAAGTTGACTCAACAAAAATAAAATTGACAGAAAAAGTAAAAGATATGCCCTTCGCAGAGGGAAGCAGGGATTTGCTTATGTGCTAGAGCTCATTGCTTAAAACAGAGTGTCGGTGTATAAAAACATGGGTGTGTTTATACCCTGACTTTTGCACTGACAGTTGCAGCCTTCCGGTGGCAAGGGCTTGCCGGAGGGTTGCTACACCAATACACAAGACTTGGTTAATAAAATCATGAAGAAGATATCAAGGCAGGTCATCGAGAAGTACTAAGCTTACTGAAGATCAAGACTCGAGTTACCGGCAAGCTATACATCGACAAGATGAAGACCCGACAAGCTCCATGCCGGCAAGCTCTCTCTGTCATGCCACCGCTCCACCTCATCGACCAACTAGTCACTTATCGATGAGGTGTCGAGCGGGCATGCTGTTTGGTGAGGTTTGTCGGGGCACGTGTCAGCACGCTGGGAGGAAGATTAACTTTAATGACACCCATCCAGAAGACGTGTCAAGCTAATAGGAGGTAGCTGGGCGAGCGGTGCATCCACCTTGCCGGAGTTCCTCCTCCACATGACACCTAACGGTGCATTTAATGCATTTGTCCTAGTCCGGCAGAGTTAGGTATGATAGCACTGTAGCTGTCACCTCACCTTGTATTTACCATTTTCCCACTGTGGTGACCCCTTAACCTATAAAAGGAGGCCCATGGCTACTGGTAGAGGGGTCGACACTTTGCACAATTCACGTGTGTAGCTGCACTTCCCGCGCACCTTGCCGGCAAGCTACGCTCCCTGTACTTGTGCTTTCCACCATAATACAATCAAAGCAGGAGTAGGGTTTTACGCCTCACGGCGGCCCGAACCTGGGTAAAACCTGTGTGTTCGTTCTGCTGATTCCGCTCTTTATGCACGTTGATCCCCACAGCCGAACTGCAAAGGGATCTTTGCTGGTCCCATAGATTGTCTTGGTCGTACCTTGACATCTTTGGCGCATCAGGTAGGGGGATCGCATGTGCGAATCCGAATCCGCAGTCTACGCGCCAGTTTCTTCATCATCATCTTTGATGGCGCCCAAGAAGAAGGGCGCGGCCGCAGTAGCTCCTTCCATGTCCAAGCTTCCATCCCAGGTGTCCACGGGTGGCGCAGGCGGCATCAGCGGCATAGGCGGAGCGGGCGGCGCGGACGGCGGCGGCGGAGGCAGTCAGCTTCCCCGTCATGATGGCGATCCTAGCCATCACACTGGAGATGGCGGAGGCGGCCAACATCAGTGACGCTCTGGTGAACATAGTCACCATAGCAACACCATTCGGAGTGGCGCAAGCAAGGATCCCGTCGACGCGACGTCAAAGGATGGGGCGGCGACATCCAAGGATGGCGCGACGGGACGTACACCACGACCATCACAAGATGGGCGCGACACGCTCCCTCATGACGCCGGTGGCTCCGGACGACCACATGGCAAGACCTCCGTGCAGCACACCCAAGCTGCTCACAGGCCATCACCACGACAACCCGCTGCTGTACATGAGCCGTGGCAGCAGGTGCGGGACAAGGCTCCTTCTGGTTCTGCCAGGAGTCGAGCGACTCTTCGCTCCCAGCCATGCCAGTGACGGCAGCGGAGGCCATGGTGTGGGCCCAGATGCTGCTGAACTTCCCACCAGCTCCTGAGAAGATGGACGAATGAAGAGCCACCATCCAGAGTCTCATCGGATTTGCCGAATCCTGCAAGACGCAGCTGGCGGGACCATCACAGTGTCCACCTACGGCTCCAGTAGCACCAGTTGGTGGCCGTGCTGGAGATGTTGCGCCAATGGTGCAATCACCTCCACGGCAACAACCACAGCAGCAGCGGCAAGCTCACCAATCTGTTGACCTCGACGAGGTGTCGATGGCGTCATCAGATCCGCGAGTCTGACAAGACCAGCGTTGTGTGCTGCAAGATAGGTGGGTAGAAGATGCCCACACCACCATTGAACGGCGACGGGAAGCGCGTCTGTCGAAACTCGGGCTTCGGGGACCCTGGCTCAAACTCTGGGGGCCGCTTGCTACCTAACAACTCGACGGTGACCATGGTGAGGCTACGGCGAGAGCACGCTCACACGCAAAACACGACAGGGGGCACGCGAGCTACCCAGGTTCGGGCCACCATGCAGTGTAAAACCCTACTCTTGCTTGTGTTTGGGATTATTGTGGGCAAGAGAGTTCTCGCGTACAAGATTGAGGAAGAAGGGAGTCGTCGACCCCCCTCTATGGTGGCAGCATTGCCCCTTTTATAGCCACCTTGGTCCTCTTCCCCGAAAATATTGGTGGGAAGGGTAGCCACACAACGGCGGTTCAAAGGGGGACAGGCGCCCAGTCTTATCCTGACAAAAGGCGGTCTTTACCTGCAAAACCGTTATCCATGACGCACTGGTGGGCTCGGTGATGACCTCCGCCCTGCGCGCCTTATTGTCCTGGTCTTCATACACCAAACGGGCAAGCTTTGGGACTTGCTTTGCAGGAGGGGAGCCGGTGCTACTCCTTTATCACCAAAGAGGAAATCCTCCCTGGCCACGCCTGTTGGCACGACTCTGCTGCTGTAGTCGTCCTGCGGGGGTGCGTCACCCATGTGGTGGGTGCGTGATCACCAGGCTGGCGCCATGCGGTGCCCTGCTTGAGTGGCTTCGGGAGGCTGCCTCGAGAGGCCGCCTCGCGAGGGGGCCTCGTGAGGCTTCCTGCTGATGCTGAGTCTTCGGTGGGTCCTCGTGAGGCCGGAGCCTCGCGAGGTGTCTTGCTTCATGGCGCCCGTAGCTGGGCTGCCTCTTGGGCCTTCACCAGGCATCACTTCCTGGGCCGTAGGCAAACGGCCCATAATACCCTGGTTCCCACTGGGCCGACAGTAGCCCCTGGGCCCGCGACGCGCATGTTCCGCCCGTTGGGAATGAAACGGCGCGGGGCCTAAGACTGCCAGGCCCAGGCAGAGACGTGTGGCGCACGACAGGACGTGGGACGCCCCCACTTCCCCCACTATGCCGGGGAACATGCCTGTGCTGCCATAAAGCAGACCCGCGCGGGGCGCAGGCCATCATTGCCTTCCTTGCTCCCTCCATCTTCCTTGTGCCCAACTCCTTGCAGCCTCCCTTCGTCTTCCTCGTGCATTGCTCCCTGCAACTTTCTCCCCTCCTCGATCCAAAGCTTCACCGCGCATCCATGGCGCCCCCAAAGAAGGGTAGGGCGAAGGCGGCGGCCGTGGTGGAGGCGGAGCTGGAGCCTGCCCTGGCCAGATCCACAATCGTCAACGCGGAAGGGCTCGACAAGGTGTGCCCGATGACCGCCGCCACCACCAATGAGTGGAAGGCCACCAAGATTTGGCCGGGGTCGTGCCGCGTCGCTGACCTCGACGCCACCACCATTCCCCTCTATCTCCATACAATCTTCGCCGGCCTGCTGCCGCCCTTCTCCGACTGCTTCAATGTCATCCTCTCGCACTACCAAATCCACGCGCTTCACCTCCAGCCCAACTCTGTCCTCCTCCTCTCCATATTCGCGCTACTTCTGCGAGGCCTTCGTGGGCGTGATGCCCTCGGTGGCACTCTTCCGCCACTTCTACAGCTTGCGGCTATCGGCGGTGGACCAGCACTCGGGGTGCGCCTCATTCCGCAGCGTCGAAGGGACGACGGACGACACCATCGACATGAAGATCTCCAAGAAGGTGGAGGGCTACAGGCGGCGCTGGGTCTACATGGATGCGGGCCAGTACAGCCCCCTGCTGTAGATGCCGGCAACCCCCGCCGTGAAGAGCTCCGGGTGGGAGCACACCAAGCTCACCGACCCCAAGCTGGCGCCGCTATGGGGGAGGATGGACGAGCTGAAGGTCACGAAGGTGACCGCAGCAATGGTCGTCAAGGTGTTCCTGCGCCGGCGCATCGCGCCCCTCCAGAGGCGCTCCCGCCCAGTGTGGGCCATCACCGTCGCCAAGGACCTGATGCGGCTGAGCGTCGATAACCTGGCGCCGGAGGTGGTGGAGGAGGTGTTGCATCTCCTGATGGGTGAGGAGGCAGAAGAACTTCCCCGAGATGGGCTCCCCCTGTACCGCTACTCAAACAGGGACGAGCTGGTTGAGGAACTGCCACTCTTCGACCAACGGGGCTTGATCCCGGAGGTTCATGAGGGGCCTCGCGACAACCCTCTCTTGGTGCTGCCCAGCTCGGGAGGCCATGACGAGGCCGGTGCCTCGGCAAGCGCTGCCGAGGAGAGCGATGCTGGGACGGGCCCGCGAACCCGCCACCAGCAGCTGGACGAGCTTGGCAACGACGATGACACATGATTCGTAATCGCGCCCTCCCGGCCCCTATGCACGGGAGGTGAAGGAAGCGCCGGCGCGGAGGCTGACGCGCCTCTCGTGGAGAGGACCGGCGCCAGCGACGAGGCCGCCGCGCCCCCTCCAGAGACGGTCGGCACTGGTGATGAGGCCGCCGTGCCCCCCGCGAAGGAGACCGGCACCAACCCGTTGTGGGAAGACCTCGGCAAGCCCCACGCCGAGCCCGCCGGGGCACGCTCGAGTGGTCCACGCGAAGGCGGTAGCGGCAGCCGCCCACTGCCAAAACTGAAGAAGAGGAAGTGGGTTCCTAATGACGAGTAAGTCACCGCACCTTGCTTTATTTTCCTTTTTAGTCTTGCCTCCTTCCTCCTTAAGTCCGGGGCTGAGCCCTCGATCCATGCAGGGAGCCCACAACGAAGAAGAAGAAGACCCCCAGCTCAAAGTGGGCCCCGGCGCCCTCCGTAGGCGCTGAGGGATGTGAAGAAGCCACTCGCCACCCCGAGGCTGAAATGGGGCACGTGGAGGCAGAGGAAGAGCAGGTGGCTCCTCCTGAGCCGCGGGTGGACGCGGCTCCTGAGGCTAAGGAGAATGAGCCTCGGGACGCGACCTCCGGAGGAGGGTCCGCGCCTCCCGATGCGCCCGCTGCGGGAGGCGACGCAGCGATGGAGGAGGCTGAAGCGCCCACTCCCCACAGAGCTCCACCCCCTCCAAGGAGACCGCGGCCGCCGAAGGCGCCTCGGCAAGCCCCCAGTGCTCGCCGGCGCGCGAGACTCCTGGCGCGGGCGCGGCAAGCCCGCAGAGTGCGCCGCCGCGGCAGGAGGAGAAGGAGACCCCGGCGAGCCCCCCGCTGCTGACTAGCGATGCGGCTCCAAAGGGGGCGAGAACACGGAGGCCCGGAGGGGGTCCGGCGCCGGCCCTTCCCAGGTTATGACGGCAGAGGGCGGAACGGAGCCAAGCCCGAGCTGGGCCTTGCAGCTCGTGAGCAGTAGCACCGTGCTCCAGCGCGGGGCGCTGTGGGGCGCCAGGGCGGCCCTTGACTAGCTAGAGGCGGACCTCCGGGTGGAGGAGGCATGCATCGCCGACGAGCGCTTGCGCCACATGGAGGGGTGGCGGAAACTAGACGTCGCCATCAAGTTGGGCCACCGCCGAGACGAAGCCGCGCGAGAGAAGCGCGAGAAGGCCGCCTTCGATGCCAAGGAGATCTTCGAAAGCGCCGTCCGGGAGGCCGACGCGGCCGACAGGCGCCGCGAGGAAGCGGAGGCCCAGGCGAAGGTGATGCGGGAGCAATCTACCACCCAGTCGGTCCTGCTGCAAGCGCGGGAGAATGCCATCACCGCTCGCGAGGAAGAGCTCGACTCCTGCGAAGGGGAGCTCGACGAGCGCGGGGAGGAACTCGCCAGGCGCGAGGGGGCGCTCGCCAAGCACGAGGAAGAGCTCGCCAACAGGGTCGTCTCCAGGAATTCGGGGCCCTAGGACAAAAAGAAAAATGGGGCCCTAAATTGTAAAAGAATTATATAACTATAGCATACTCATGCATAACTATATAACTTTAAATATGTTCACAATATCTATAAATAAATCAAATCTAAATGCTAAAAGAGTAGATGTGGTATTAAAGTCATAAAAGACCTCATGTTCTACCAAGAAAAAACATAATTTATCTTCTAACGAAAGTAACGATCCAAACAATACATGAGTTCTAAGGTTAGCAAGATATTTGAATCAGTAACTATTGTGTATGACCAGCTATCCAAAAAAAACTATCCACATAAATAGTTTTATAATCTATCCAAACTCTCGGGGCATAAAGCAATGCATTAATTATCAATCTATCTACAATAAAATGGATAATGCAGTAATTAACTAATCCAAATGATAAGTGCCATACGTGTGGCACGAAGCACTCCGGCCCTGACTTTTTTACAGCCCCCAGACCGCGAAGGGCCATGAGAGGGGAATCGTCTGCAGGCCTTGCGCCGGCTGGTGGATCTACTTGCCATGGAATTGGCAGGCTTCGCAGGATTGGACCAGCTCGGTGGCGTCCTGAAGCACAGTGGGCCAGTAGAAGCCACTGCGGAACACGTTGCCGGCAAGTGTGCGTGATGAGGAGTGGTGGCCGCAGTCTCCACCATGGATGTCTGCGAGCAGCTCGCGCCCTTGCTCCTCGGAGATGCACTACAGCACGATGCCATTGGGGCGCCTGCGGTAGAGATCGCCATCCCTCTAGCAGTAGGCTGTGGCCTGGCGGGCCACGCGTTCGGCCTCGGAGTCCTTCTCTGGGAGGGTGCCGTCCTCCAGATAGGTCTTGAATTCGTTGGCCCAGCTGTCAGCTTGTGGCTCTAGTGCCAACAGCAGGCGAGCGCCTGAAGATGGGCCGCAGTCTAGTGCACCTGAGGGTGGTGCAGGAGGGAGCTCTTCAGGAGGTGCCATGGCAGTAGCAGCAGGTGGCGTAGCTGATGGCTTCAAGATCCTTTCCTCGAAGACGCTGGGCTTTTGATGCTCGCGGTGAGACGCCCGCTTGGCGATGTCATCTGTTTCCTTGTTGCTGCCGTGGGGAACGTGCTGGAGCTCCATGCCGAGGAAGCGCTTATCGAGCTTGCGCACCTCTTCTAGATAGGAGGCCATGTGCTCGTCCTTGGGCTTGTGGCTTTTGTTGGAGAAGCTGACGAGGAGCTGAGAGTCGCCCTTGATGATGATGCGCTTGATGCCAAGAGCAGAAGCAGCCTTGAGCCCGGCGATGAGGCCCTCATACTCGGCGATGTTGTTGGAGACCTTGTCAGCATGCTTGAAGCAAAGTTGTACAGTGTAGTAGAGCTTGTCTCCTGTCGGTGAGGTGAGCATGACTCCAGCACCCGCGCCTTGCCGGGAGAACGTGCCGTTGAAGTTCATGGCCCAGCCTCCAGGGGCCTCCTCTCCAGGCAGGAGGGATTCGTTCTCACGAGGCTCCTCTTGATGTGGGTCTACCCATTCTACTGTGAAGTCTGCCAAAGTGGCACCCTTGATCGTCCTTGTGGTGAGGAATTCCAGCGCAAAGGTTTGCAGCTCGATGTTCCTCTCGACGACACGGCCAGTGGTGTTGGGGCTATGTTGGACTTGCTCCAGGGGATAAGAGGTGATCACCTTGATGGGATGGCCTTGGAAGTAGTGGCGCAGCTTCCTGGAAGCGATGAGGAGCGTGAGGAGGAGCTTCTACTGCATGGGGTACCGCTCGCACACATCTCGCAGCACCGAGCAGACGAAGTAGACGGGGTGCTCGACGAGGCGCGTGGCCGCAGGCATGGCAGCTTGATCTTCGGGGAGCTCAGGAAGCAGCTCGCCGGGGGCCTCGCGAGGAGGGCCCTCGGCAAGCAAAGGTGCAGCCTCAGGAAGTGCTGGCGCAACCTCAGGAGGCACCGGTGCGGCCTCGGCGGGCACAGGTGCTGCCGATTTTTCCTTGGCAATGATGGGCTCTTCTCGTTCCACCACAAGGGCTGCACTAACCGTCTGGGGGTGGCCGCTAGGTATAGGAGCAGAGGCTCGCGTGGGCGCGGGGAGACCATGATAGGAGGGCTTGTCAAATACCTCTTGACGTCCTTGAAGGCTGCGTCAGCTTCAGGAGTCCACTTGGATGGTGCGGTCTTGCCGCTGGCGCTGCCGCTCGAGGAGCATGCGCGTCTCGGGCGGCGCGCGCCGGATGATCTGGCAGCTCTCGTCGTCGGGGTCTGGCGAAGACGCGTTGCGGGACGACACCTGCACGCGCGAGCCGCAGCATCGGCCCGCGCCGTCGAGCGGAGAAGGCGGAGGAAGGGGCGCGTCATGCTCTGCCCCCGCACCATGCGGCGGCGGAGGTGGAAGAGAGCGGGAGGGCGTCGGAGCGGCCCCAGCAGTGTTGACGAGCTCGGTGATGCGCGCGAGCCAGGCATCATAGCCGGCCTCGGTGGGGCGGTTGCGTAGTAGCTCCTACACCATGAGCAGTGCGGCCTAAGGGTCAGGGCGCGCAAACGAGGATGTGGTAGCGGTGTGAACGGGGTGCTGCACAGACGGGTGGAGGGAAGAGGCCTGCTCCTCTCCCCCTGCGGGCTTAGTGGCGGCGCCGGCGCGCCTGCGGGGGTTGTCGTTGACGACGGGCTCCGTCTGAGCCACCCTGGCCGCCCAGCGCAGAGCGCGCTCGCATCGAACGTCGGCCATGGCGAGGTCGAAGCAGAAGGAGTGGAACCAGCCCCCCTACCTGGTGCACCAAATGTCGGAACTCGGGCTCCGGGGACCCTGGTTCGAACTCTGGGGGCCGCTTGCTGCCTAACAACTCGACGGTGACCGTGGTGAGGCTACGGCAAGAGCACGCTCACACACAAGACACGACAGGTGGCACGCGAGCTACCCAGGTTCGGGCCACCGTGCGATGTAAAACCCTACTCCTGCTTGTGTTTGGGATTATTGTGGACAAGAGAGTTCTCGCGTACAAGATTGAGGAAGAAGGAAGTCATCGATCCTCCTCTACGGTGGCAGCACTGCCCCTTTTATAGCCGCCTTGGTGCTCTTCCTCGAAAATATTGGCGGGAAGGGTAGCCACACAACGGCGGTTCAAAGGGGGACAGGCGCCAAGTCTTATCCTGACAAAAGGCGGTCTTCGCCTGCAAAAGCGTTATCCATGATGCGCTGGTGGGCTCGGTGATGACCTCCACCCTGCGCGCCTTATCGTCCTGGTCTTCATACACCAAACGGGCAAGCTTTGGGACTTGCTTTGCGGGAGGGGAGCCGGTGCTGCTCCTGTATCACCAAAGAGGAAATCCTCCCTGACCGCGCCTGCTGGCACAGCTCTGCTGCTGTCGTCGTCTTGCGGGGGTGCATCACCCATGTGGTGGGCGCGTGATCGCCAGGCTGGCGCCAGGTTGTGCGCCGCTTGAGTGGCTTCGGGAGGCTGCCTCGGGAGGCCGCCTCGCGAGGGGGCCTCACGAGGCTTCCTGCTGATGCTGAGTCTTCAGTGGGTCCACCCCTTGAGGAGGGGGTCCTCGTGAGGCCGGAGCCTCACGAGGTGTCTTGCTTCGCGGCGCCCGTAGCCGGGCCACCTCTTGGGCCTTCACCAGGCGTCGCTTCCTGGGCCGTAGGCTAATAGCCCGTGATACCCTGGTTCCCACTGGGCAGACAGCATCGTCAATCTGACGTGTGCAACGGTCCAGTCGTTGATGAGCCAGCGCCAGGGGGCTCTGGATACCTGCCTTACGAGGTGGGTTGCCCAATGTTTACCCGTGAGCTGTGGCAAGTCCGCTGGCTGTCTTCCCTTGCCTTCAAACCGGAGCAGCCCGAGAAGTACGACGGCAAGCTCAACCCGGCAGAGTTCTTAGGCATCTACACGATTGTCGTGCAAGCTGCCGGGGGACAAGATGATAAGGTTCTTGCCAATTCCTTTCCGTTGGCGCTCAAACCCAACATGAGGTCTGATACGTCTCCGTCGTATCTACTTTTCCACACACTTTTGCTCTTGTTTTGGTCTCTAATTTGCATGATTAGAATGAAACTAACCCCGACTGACACTATTTTCAGTATAACTACCATGGTGTTGTTTTTGTGCAGAAATAAAAGTTCTCGAAATTGGACGAAACTTTCTGGAGAATTTTTATGGAATATATAAAAAATACTGGCGCAAAAATCTACCGAAGAGGGGCCATCTGTTGCCCACAAGGCAACAGGGCGCGGCCACCCCCCTGGGCGCGCCCTGTTACCTTGTGGGGCCCACAGGCGGCCGTCTGACCTAATTACAACGCTATAAATTCCGTTTCACTGAGAAAAAATTAAGAGAAGAAGTTTCATCGCATTTTATGATACGGAGCCGCCGCCACCTCCTGTTCTTCATCGGGAGGGCTGATCTGGATTCTGTTCGGGGCACCGGAGAGGGGGATTCGTCGCCATCGTCATCATCAACCATCCTCCATCACCAATTTCATGTTGCTCACCACCGAGTGTGAGTAATTTCTCCGTAGGCTTGCTGGGCGGTGATGGGTTGGATGAGATTTATCATGTAATCGAGTCAATTTGTTAGGGCTGGATCCCTAGTATCCACTATGTTCTGAGATTGATGTTGCTATGACTTTGCTATGCTTAATGCTTGTCACTAGGGCCCGAGTGCCATGATTTCAGATCTGAACCCTCTATGTTTTCATGAATATATTTGAGTTCTTGATCCTATCTGCTAGTTATATGCACTTGTTATTGTTCTGATCCGTAAACCCCATAGTGACAATTGTTTGGGATACTCTCTAGGGATGACTGTAATTCGATGAGTTCATGTATTCACCATGTGTTAATGCTTTGTTCTGGTTCTCTATTAAAAGGAGGCCTTAATATCCCTTACTTTCCTTATGGACCCCGCTGCCATGGGAGGGTAGGACAAAAGATGCCATGCAAGTTCTTATTACAAGCACGTATGACTATATACGGAATACATACCTACATTACATTGATGAATTGGAGCTATTGTGTATCGCTCTAGGTTGTGACTATTACATGATGAATGTCATCCAACATAATTATCCATCACTAATCCAATGCCTACGCTTTTCGCATATTGATCTTTGCTAAGTTACTACCGTTGCTGCTGCTGTTACAATCACTACAAAACTGCTATTGTTATTGTCTCTGTTACTATTGCTACTGTTACTACTGTGCTACTAAACACTTTGCTGCAGACATTTAGTTCTCCAGGTGTGGTTAAATTGACAACTCAACTGCTAAAACTCGCAAATATTCTTTGGCTCCCCTTGTGTCGAATCAATAAATTTGGGTGAAATACTACCCTCGAAGACTGTCGCGATCCCCTATACTTGTGGGTTATCAAGGTCCTGGCTGATGAACCTGTGATACGTCTCCAACGTATATATAATTTTTGATTATTCCATGCTATTATAGTATCAATCTTGGATGTTTTATATGCAATTATATGCTATTATATATCATTTTTTGGGACTAACCTATTAACCCAGTGCCCAGTGCCAGTTGCTGTTTTCTACTTGTTTTTGCCTTTTCAGAAAATCATTATCAAAAAGAGTCCAAACAAGAAAAAAAAACTTTGGATTAATTTTTTCTGGACCAGAAAAGACCCACGAAGCTTCGGGAGAAGACCAGAAGAGCCACGAGGAGGCGACAAGCCTGGAGGGCGCGCCCAGGGGGGTAGGCGCGCCCCCCAGGCTTGTGGGCCCCTCGTAGCCCCTCCTGACCTAATTCCAGCGCTATAAATTCCCAAATATTCCCAATATACCAGAGAGACAGAAGACAAAACCTTTCCGCTGCCGCAAGCCTCTGTTCTTCCACGATCCCATCTGGAGGCCTTTTTCGGTACTCTGCCGGAGGGGGAATCGATCACAGAGGGCTTCTACATTAACCTTGCTGCCCTTCCGATGATGTGTGAGTAGTTTAGCACAGACCTATAGGTCCATAGCTAGTAGCTAGATGGCTTCATATCTCTCTTTGATCTTCAATACCATGTTCTCCTCGATGTTCTTGGAGTTCTATCCGATGTAATCTTCTTTTGCGGTGTGTTTGTTGGGAACCGATGAATTGTGAGTTTATGATCAGATTATTCATGAGAAATATTTGAGTCTTCTCTGAACTCTTTTATGCATGATTATTATAGCTTTGTATTTCTCTCTGATCTATCAATTTGGTTTGGCCTACTAGATTGATTTATCTTGCAATGGGAAAGGTGCTTTGTGATGGGTTCAATCTTGCGGTGCTCAATCCCAATGACAGAAGGGGACATGACACGTATTTGTATTGTTGCCATTAAGGATAAAAAGATGGGGTTTAATCATATTGCTTGAACTTACTATGTCTACATCATGTCATCTTGCTTAAGGCGTTACTCTGTTTCATACTTAATACCCTAGATGCAGGCTGGATAGCGGTCGATGGGTGGAGTAATAGTAGTAGATGCAGGCAGGAGTCGGTTTACTTGTCTCGGACATGATGCCTATATACATGATCATTGCCATGAATCCGTCATAATTATTCGCTTTTCTATCAATTTCCCAACAGTAATTTGTTTACCCACCGTATGCTATGTGTTCGAGAGAGAAGCCTCTAGTGAAAACTATGGCCCCCGAGTCTACTTTATCATATATAAAAATCATAAAAATACCTTGCTGCAATTTATTTACTTTTATTTTATTTTGTATTTTAATTTATCTATCGATCACTATCAGAATTAATCCTTGCAAATAACCGCTAAGAGGATTGACAACCCTCTTATTTGCGTTGGGTGCAAGTGTTTGCTTTTGTGTGTGCAGGTGCGCTTAACGGGATTTTGCTTGCTTCTCCTACTGGATTGATAACCTTGGTTCTTAATTGAGGGAAATACTTATCTCTACTATACTGCATCATCCTCTCCTCTTCGGGGAAATACCAACGCAGTCTAGAAGTAGCAGAAAGAATTTCTGGCGCCGTTGTCGGGGAGACATCATCAAAATTACAAAGTACCTTCGCACAAACTATCATCCACTTGCATTTATTTTATTTGCCTTTTATTTGCATTTGCCTCTCGTTTTCATCCCCCCCCCCCCACTTCTAATTTTTCTTTACAAAAACGTAAAAACATTTTTATTTGCTTGTTTTTTAGTTTGCTTGTTTGCTTCACCACTATGGCTAGTTCTTCGCTTGTTACTATCACCCCCGAAAATGAAGTGCTTAATTTTAAACAAAGGGGAGGAGAAAATTTAAAAGATGCTTGGTATAGGATTTGCGAAGCTCAAAATAGATCAACTCGTAAGCAATCCACTACCATTCTTCTTCGAAATTTTTATGTGGGAGTTACTACTTGGTATAGATTTGTGCTTGACACTATTATCAGAGGGAATTTCTTGATGTGTCCCACTTTGGATGCTTTCAATGCTATGGGAAATTTAGTGGGTTCACCCTTATCATTATTAATGAAACGGCATTGACTTTGGAACATGTTATGCAAAGATTAGAAGCTATTGAAAATAAAATGCCTACCCTTGAACATCTTGAGAATTTAGATAAAAAGGTCCATGATCATATTACTCAATTTCGTTCTAAGGTGGGAATTGCTTTGAAAACCCTAAAGGAGAAAGAACCAATAATTAACGAAAGGATACAGCAAAGGCCCGCTAGAATCGATAAGTTAGAGGAATTTATTAATAATTTGGGTTCCGCTTTTTCATCCGCTAAAACTATTGATAGGACTTCTTCCAATAAAAATTGCAAGTTTATGTATGTTCCTAAGAATAAGGGTGCCATGTCCAGCAAGGGGAATGAGGATCTTAAAATGATTAGCGTGCACCCCAATGTTATTGATATAATAAAGGAACCTATCTATGAAAGCAAAATTCTTGATTTTGTGCCTAGGAGCGTGATGATAAAAAATTCCTATGATAATTCTCTTAGAAAGAGTGGGTGTGTAATTGAGGATTTGGGAACCAAGGATGACAACACTTGAAACTATGCATTATGCCTAGCTAGGGGCATAAAACAATAGTGCTTGTTGGGAGGCAACCCAATGAATAAAATAAATTTTTGTTTTTACTTTCTGTTTTTGTGTGTTTATACAATTATAGCCTCTGTTATGATTGTGTTTTTATCTTTTAATTAGTGTTTGTGCCAAGTAATGCCTTTGGGATGATATGGATGTTAGTATAATTGATGCTGTTTGAAAACAGAAACTTTTGCGTCCAGTGCTGGAATTTTGATTTTTCGCTGGAGAGTCAGAACCTTCGGAATTTTTTACACAATATTGATATATGAATTTCCCACGTTTTCCTAATGTTTCAGAATTTTTGGAGTTACAGAAGTATGACGTTAATTCAGGTCTTTACAGACTGTTCTGTTTTAGACAGATTCTGTTTTTTGTTGCATAGTTTGCTTATTTTGATGGATCTATGGATCGTATCAGGGGGTATGAGTCATGAAGAACTTGGAAGCATTATGCCAATATTAAATATGAATCAATTTAGAATAGTACCTAAAGTTTAAGATTTGTTTGTTATACTAACGGATCTCACGAGGTTTCTGTTGAGTTTTGTGTGCTGAAGTTTTCAAGTTTTGGGTGAGACTACGATGGATAAAGGAATAAGGAGCGGCAAGAGCCTAAGCTTGGGGATGCCCAAGGCACCCCAAGGAAATATTCAAGGAAGACTCAAGCGTCTAAGCTTGGGGATGCCCCGGAAGCCATCCCCTCTTTCGTCTACAATCTATCGGTAACTCACTTGGAGCTATATTTTTATTCATCACATGATATGTGTTTTACTTGGAGCGTCTTGTGATATAGTTTGTTTGCTTTTGTTTGCTTTTTAGTTTGTCACAATCATCTTTGCTGAACACACCTTTTTGAGAGGGACACACATTATTCGTGATTTGTTAGAATACTCTATGTGCTTCACTTATATCTTTTGAGCTAGGCAGTTGCTCTAGTGCTTCACTTATATCTTTTAGAGCACGGCGGTGGTTATATTTTAAAGAAATAATTGCACTCTCATGCTTAACTTATTCCTTTTTGAGAGTCTAATAAATAGCAATGGTAATATGCACGGGTTATGAATTTGGTCCTGATACGATAGGTATTCAAGAGGGATATAATAAAAACTTTCAAGTAGATCACTGAATATGATAAGTTTGATTCCTTGAAATAATTTTGCAATATTAAGATGGTAATATGTGGGAGGTGCTAGTAGATAATTTTGGTTTAGTAAGAATATTGGTGTTAAGGTTTGTGATTCTCGAAGCATGCACGTATGATCTGTCGTTATGCTAAGAAGTTGGAGCATGATTTATTCTTGATTGTCTACCTTATGAGTGGCGGTCGGGGACGAGCGATGGTCTTTTCCTACCAATCTATCCCCCTAGGGGCATGCGTAGTAGTACTTTGCTTCGAGGGCTAGTAAACTTTCGCAATAAGTATGTGAGTTCTTTATGACTAATGTGAGTCCATGGATTATACGCACTCTCACCTTTCCGCAATTTGCTAGCCTCTTCGGTACCGTGCATTGCCCTTTCTCACATCAAGAGTTGGTGCACACTTCGCCGGTGCATCCAAACCCCGTGATATGATACGCTCTATCACACATAAGCCTCTTTATATCTTCCTCAAAACAGCCACCATACCTACCTATCATGGCATTTTCATAGCCATTCCGAGATATATTGCCATGCAACTTCCACTGTTCCATTTTTATGACACACATCATCATTGTCATATTGCTTTCCATGATCATACAACTGACATAGTATTTGTGGCTCAGCCACCGTTCATCATTTTTATAAATGTTACGCTAGCATCATTGCACATCCTGGTACACTGCCAGAGGCATTCATATAGAGTCATATTGTTCTAGTATCAAGTTGCAAGTAAATAAAAGTGTGATGATCATCATTATTAGAGCATTGTCCCAGTGAGGAAAGAATGGTGGAGACTAATGAGTGCTCGAAAAAGTGGGGATGAGGTCCGTGAGACTGTTCTAAAAACAAGAGGCCAAAAAGAGCCCATGAAAAAAAATGAGAGAAAAAGAGAGAAGGGGCAATGTTACTATCCTTTTTCCACACTTGTGCTTCAGAGTAGCACCATGTTTTTGATATAGAGAGCCTCCGATTTTGTCACTTTCATATACTAGTGGGAATTTTTCATTATAGAACTTGGCTTGTATATTCCGATGACGGGCTTACTCAAATGCCTGAGGTCTTCATGAGCAAGCAAGTTGGATGCACACCCACTTAGTTTTCATGTTGAGCTTTCATACACTTATAGCTCTTAGTGCATCCGTTGCATGGCAATTCCTACTCTTCGCATTGACATCAATTGATGGGCATCTCCATAGCCCGTTGATTAGCCTCCTCGATGTGAGACTATCTTCTTATTTTTGACTTCTCATTAATCTCTACCACCCTATTATATTTCACCCATAGTGCTATATCCATGGCATACGCTCATGTATTGCGTGGGGGTTGAAAAAGCTGAAGCGCGTTAAAAAGTATGAACCAATTGCTCGGCTTGTCATCAGGGTAGTGCATGATAAATATTTTGTGTTAAGAAGATGGAGCATGACATGATTATATGATTTTGTAGGGATAACGTTCTTTAGCATTTTTATTTTGAAAGACATGATTGTTTATTAGTATGCCTGAGTATTGATGTCTTTATATCAAACTATAGACTATTGCTTTGAATCATTCAGATCTTATTATTCATACCGTAAGAGAGATTACATGATGAAACATGATAGGTAGCATTCCACATCAAAAATTCTGTTTTTATCATTTACCTACTCGAGCACAAGCAGGAATTAAGCTTGGGGATGCTTGATACGTCTCCAACGTATCTATAATTTTTGATTGTTCCATGCTATTATAGTATCGATCTTGGATGTTTTATATGCAATTATATGCTATTATATATCATTTTTGGGACTAACCTCTTAACCCAGTGCCCAATGCCAATTGCTATTTTCTGCTTGTTTTTGCCTTTTCAGAAAATCATTATCAAAAAGAGTCGAAACAACAAAAAAACTTTGGATTAATTTTTTCTGGACCAGAAGAGACCCACGAAGCTTCGGGAGAATACCAGAAGAGCCACGAGGAGGCAACAAGCCTGGAGGGCGCGCCCCCCCAGGCATGTGGGCCCCTCGTGGCCCCTCCTGACCTAATTCCAGCGCTATAAATTCCCAAATATTCCCAATATACCAGAGAGACAGAAGAGAAAACCTTTCCGCCACCGCAAGCCTCTGTTCTTCCGCGATCCCATCTTGAGGCCTTTTTCGGTACTCTGCCGGAGGGGGAATCGATCACAGAGGGCTTCTAGATCAACTTTGCTGCCCTTCCGATGATGTGTGAGTAGTTTACCACAAACCTATGGGTACATAGCTAGTTGCTAGATGGCTTCATCTCTCTCTTTGATCTTCAATACCATGTTCTCCTCGATGTTCTTGGAGTTCTATCCGATGTAATCTTCTTTTGCGGTGTGTTTGTTGGGATCCAATGAATTGTGAGTTTATGATCAGATTATTCATGAGAAATATTTGAGTCTTCTCTGAACTCTTTTATGCATGATTATTATAGCTTTGTATTTCTCTCCGATCTATCGATTTGGTTTGGCCTACTAGATTGATTTATCTTGCAATGGGAGAGGTGCTTTGTGATGGGTTCAATCTTGCGGTGCTCAATCCTAGTGACAGAAGGGGACATGACACGTATTTGTATTGTTGCCATTAAGGATAAAAAGATGGGGTTTAATCATATTGCTTGAATTTACTTTGTCTACATCATGTCATCTTGCTTAAGGCGTTACTCTGTTTCATACTTAATACCCTAGATGCATGCTGGATAGCGGTCGATGGGTGGAGTAATAGTAGTAGATGCAGGCAGGAGTCGGTCTACTTGTCTCGGACGTGATGCCTATATACATGATCATTGCCATGAATCCGTCATAATTATTTGCTTTTCTATCAATTGCCCAACAGTAATTTGTTTACCCACCGTATGCTATGTGTTCGAGAGAGAAGCCTCTAGTGAAAACTATGGCCCCCGGGTCTACTTTATCATATATAAAAAACCTAAAAATACCTTGCTGCAATTTATTTACTTTTATTTTATTTAGTATTTTAGTTTATCTATCTATCACTATCAGAATTAATCCTTGCAAATAACCGCTAAGAGGATTGACAACCCTCATATTTGCGTTGGGTGCAAGTGTCTGCTTTTGTGTCAGCATGTGCACTTAACGGGATTTTGCTTGGTTCTCCTACTGGATTGATAACCTTGGTTCTTAACTGAGGAAAATACTTATCTCTACTATACTGCGTCATCCTCTCCTCTTCGGGGAAATACCAACGTAGTCTACAAGTAGCAACCTGCCGGAGGGCTTCATTTCTTCATGGTCCGATCTGTGCAACGAGTTTATTGGTGCGTACACCGAAGGCCACAAGTTTCCCGGTCAGCCCAGTGACCTGCACGTGATCCCACAAAGAGATGGTGAATCCCTGCGCAAGTATATTCAGAGATTCAGCCGTGTGCACCACAACATTCTAGATGTTCATCCCGTAGCTGTTATTGCTGCCTTTCACACAAATGTGCGCAATCGCAGAATGCAAGAGGAGATGAACATCCGGCAAGTCAAAACCATCAATGAGCTATATGCATTGGTGGATAAGTGTGCATGTGCTGAGGAGGGGAGGCGGCTTTCCGGAGAAGATGCTGGTGCCGAAGTAGATTCTGAGGATGATGATGCATCAACCCCGAAGAAGAAAGGCCGGAAGCACAATCGCAAGCGCAAAGGCAAGGCAGTGATGGCTGTTGAAGATTTAGGTACTCCTGGCAAGAAAGCCAAGACTGAAGATGCCGGCAAGAAGATTGTCGTGTGTACCTACGGTCACGAGGCTGCGGCTAGTGACAAAACCGACAAGACCAACGGTCCATACTGCAAAATCCACCGCATCAAGGGCCATGACCTCCAGGAGTGCCGGCAAGTGGAGCAACTTGCCAAAAAACAGAAGCAAGAATATGAAAAACGCGACAAGGAGAAGGGCCAAGATGGTGCCGGTGGGTCTGGAAAGAAGAACCATGGTGGCCACGGAAGCCGCCGTGGCAAAGGAAAGCAACAGAAAGAGAAACCGGCAAGAGGCCGTGATAAGAAGGAAGGAGAAGAGGATGATGATGAGGACGAGGAAGATGAGTCCGATGGAAAAGAATTTCAGTAAGTTGTTGATGCCATGTGCATTGACGGAGGCGCATCTTTGCACTCCTCTCACCGGCAGCTCAAGCAATGGGCCCGTGAGGTAAATGCGGCCGAACCGGCGGTGGGAGCCCAAAAACCACTCAAGTGGTCTCACACGCCTATCATTTTTTACGCCGAGGATCACCCTGATCACACAACTGTGGTCGGGTGCTTGCCGTTGTTGGTCTCACCAACAATTCGCAACCTCAAGGTGACAAAAATGCTAGTTGACGGTGGGGCTGGCTTGAATCTGATTTCGCCAAAAGTGATTAAAAGGCTGCAAATCCCTGATGAGGATCTCAAGGAGACAGGCACTTTCCAAGGTGTCAACCCAGGGAGGACCGAGCCGAAGGGTCAAATCACCTTGCCAGTAACATTTGGCAGCAAGCTGAACTACCGGACAGAAAAATCATCTTCGATGTCGTCAAGATTCCATTGGCATATAATGGAATTCTTGGTCGCCCGGCCCTAGCAAAGTTCATGGTGGCGTCTCATTACGCCTGCAACACACTGAAAATGCCAGGGACGATGAGCGTCATCGCCATTCACTCCAATAAGAAGGATGCAGTCATCTGCAAGGATCAGCTCTACCGGGAGGCAGCGGCAGCATCCGCTAGCAAGACACTTGTTCCTGCCGATAAAGCTCCCGGGGGAGGAAAGAAGAAGAACGGCAAGACCTCTGGCAAGTCTTCCAGGAAGCGCACCGCAGAGTGCAGCACGCCTATTGAGGACGAACCAGAGAGCTCTGCCGGCAAGAACAAGAAGGTCAAAGCTGTTGCGCCTGCAACGAAGCAAGTCTCGGAAAAGGAGGATGGCACGGGAGGCACTTTCACTATAAGTGCCACCCTTAATGATAAATAGGAAAGTGCACTTGTCACTTTCCTACGGTCGAATGTTGATGTGTTTGCATGGCAACCATTTGACATTCCCGGTGTTCCCAGGGAAGTGATTGAGCACCACCTTGTCGTTTGTCCTAATGCGAGACTCGTCAAGCAGAAGGTCAGAAAGTAGGCTTTAAAGCGCCAAGAGTTCATAGCCCAAAAATCCAAAAACTTGAAGCTACCGGTTTAGTTAGAGGAGTTTTGCATCCAACTTGGTTGGCTAGCCCTGTTGTAGTTCACAAGTCAAATGGAAAATGGAGACTTTGTATTGATTTCACTGATATCAACAAAGCTTGTCCAAAAGATCATTTTCCTTTGCCGCGGATTGATCAGATTGTGGACTCAACTACTGGCTGCGAATTACTCTCTTTTCTTGATGCCTATTTTGGTTATCATCAGATCTTCATGGCCAAGGAAGATGAGGAAAAAATGGCATTCATTACACCATGTGGCACATACTGCTTTGTGCGTATGCCTTTCGGGTTTGGATTTGGCCCGCAGCTACACAGAAATGTGGAAGCTTATATGGATGACATAGTGGCCAAAACCAAGCATGCAGAAACTTTGATTCAAGACTTAGAAGAGACATTTGCAAATCTGCGCAAGATCAATTTGAAGCTCAATCCCAAGAAGTGTGTGTTTGGCGTACCATTTGGCAAGCTTCTCGGGTTCTTGGCATTCAATGTGGAATTGAAGCCAATCCCAACAAGATCAAAGCCATTGAGCAAATAGAAGCACCCAGGACCATCAAGGATGTGAGGCGTCTTGCTGGTTGCGTTGCCGCCCTGAGAAGATTCATTTCCAAGTCAGCTGAGCACGCCTTGCTGTTTTTCAAAATCTTGAAAAAGGCATGTCCTATGAAATGGACCCCGGAAGCGGAGGCCACACATCAAGACTTGAAGAAATACTTGTCTTCTCCGCCGGTTCTAGTTGTGCCTAAGCCACAAGAGTCGTTGCTGCTTTACTTAGCGGCAACAAATCAAGTGGTTAGTGCTGCACTAGTGGCGCAGAGGGAAGTTGATGACGAGGAGGCAGCAACCACAGAGCCTAGAACCGACAAGCCGAAATCTTCTTCGGCAAGGTCAGGTGCCGACAAGGAAGATCAAGTGCAAGAAAATGAAACAGAGCAGCAAGTTGTGCCGAAGAAGAAGGTGGTGCAGCGCCCAGTCTATTTTGTTAGCTCTCTTCTGCAGGGGGCTAGGTCAAGATATTCTGGTGCGCAGAAATTGCTTTTTGGCCTCCTCATGGCCTCAAGGAAGTTATCTCACTATTTCCAAGCACATGAAATTACCGTCGTCGCTCGCTTTCCGCTACAGCGCATCTTGAGAAATCCAGAGGCTACCGGCAGGATAGTGGAGTGGGTGTTGGAACTGTCAAGCTTTGATTTGAAGTTTGAAAGTACTTCAACAATTCAGAGTAGAGCCTTGGCAGAATTCATTGCTGAATGGACACCAACAAAAGACGAAGAGAAGCCAGAGACATCCCTCCCCTGCAAGGAAGCTATAGAAGAATGGATCATGTACTTTGATGGTGTCTTTTCGCTGCAAGGCGCCGGTGCTGGAGTGCTGCTTGTCGCACCCACCGGAGAGCACCTCAAGTATGTGATTCAAATGCATTTCCCCAGGGAGAAGGCCACAAACAACACTGCTGAGTATGAAGGGTTGCTTGCCGGACTCCGCATTGCAATCGACCTGGGTATCAGGAAGCTAATTATTAGAGGCGACTCGCAGCTTGTTGTGAGGCAAGTGAACAAAGATTACCAGAGCCCTTTGATGGAAGCATATGTTGATGAAGTGAGGAAGTTGGAGGAGCATTTTGACGGTCTGCAGCTTGAGCATGTGCCCCGTGCCCAAAATGAAGTTGCGGATCACTTGCCAAAACTTGCCGCTAAAAGGATCCCTGTGGAACTAGGAACTTTCATGCTACAACTGACTCAACCATTTGTTACACCATCAATGAGGCCGGCAAAGAGAAGAAAATCAAATTCTGGTGGTTACTTTCCCGTAGAGCTACCAATAGTCGCCGCCAAGACTGCTCTTGCCAGTGAGCAGCAATCTCTGGAGAGCCAAGCTCTTGCCGTTGAGACATGCGCTCCCGGAGAGGGAGAAGAGCCATTGCTCCTTGTCTTCGAGCCACAAGCTCCGACATGGGCGCAGCTGATTGTCGATTACCTTCAAATAGGTGAACTTCCCGATGAACAAGAAGAAGCTGAAAGAGTAGCATGGCAGTCAAGTATGTACCAGTTTGTTGATAGCATTCTGCACAGAAAGAGGCCAAATGGTGTGAAATTGAAGTGTATATCTCAGGAAGATGGACAAGCGCTGCTGGCGGAAATACATGGAGGCATGTGCAGTTCCCACATTGGGTCATGCGCCCTTGTCGGAAAAGCTTTTCAGCACGGTTTCTATTGGCCCACTGCCCTCCAGGATGCAACTGCACTAGTAACCAAGTGTGAAGCGTTCCAGTTCCATTCAATGAACATACATCAGCCAGCTCAAGCTCTTCAAACGATTCCTCTCTCATGGCCTTTTGCGGTCTGGGGGCTGGACATTCTCGGCCCATTCCCCTGTGCGACGGGGGGCTTTGAGTTCTTGTACGTGGCAATCGACAAGTTCACAAAGTGGCCTGAGGTGGAGCCAGTAAGGAAAGTTACAGCACTGTCAGCCGTCAAGTTCTTCAAGGGTCTAGTTTGCCATTTGGGTGTACCCAACAGGATCATTACCGACAACGGCACCCAGTTTACCAGTTGCACCTTCACAGCATACTACCAAGAGCTTGGAAACAAGATCTGCTACGCCTCAGTTGCTCACCCGAGAAGCAATGGACAGGCGGAGAGAGCAAATGCTGAAGTGTTGCGTGGGCTCAAGACGAGTGTAGGGGAACGCGACAGAAACCAAAAAAAATTGGTACTGCGAGCACGCCCAGGATCACTAAGGAGATGCATACAAGGTTTTTGATCTGATCGTTACCAACTCGTAGCGCAGCGGAAGTAGAGTCGATGTAGATCGTCGGTGCAGATCCCCGCAGCTAGGATTTACAACCTCCCAACCGCAAGGATGTACTCCCTCGTCTGCCCCACGGACAGTCCCTCGGATAGCCCTTCGGGAGGCGGTCGGACAGTCCCCCGGTTGATGTCATGGACAGCCCTTCGGGAGGACCCTCAAAACTCGGACAGCCCTTCGGGAGGACCCACAAACAGCCCCTCGGGCAAAAAGATCAAACCTACGACCTCTCTATGGGGTTGCACACATACGGTGTCAGCTATCCGGCAGGGCTTCGCCGTCCAGAACTAGTTCCCACTGGAACCCAGACAGCCTTTTGGCTCTACGAAACTATTTCGCTGGGAGGGAGAGAAGAAAGCCAGATCATGCATGGCATTTGTGAGAGAGTTGGAGTGTGTGTGGAGAGCTCATCTCCACCTCTATTTATAGGAAAACCAAGGGGTAGGGTGGCACTTGAAAATACCAAAATGCCCATGCTTTATGTCCCACATAAAGGGCAAGATGGGAAGGCTTCCAAATAGTCTTGCCTGCATTACCATGCCTGCATCATCCCCTAATAGTGTTTCCACTATTTACAATAGTGTTTCCACTATTCATGAAACATTTTTCCGCGACTGATTAATCCAAAAATATTTCTGTAGGTCTTAGAACATTTCCAGTACCCACTAAAATAATTTTGGACGCGTTTCGAAACAATTCTGGATCAGTGATTTTCATCAGCGAAAAGCAACCAAAGCGGTTCTAGCAGCTCCGGAACATTTCCGGTTTTTTTCTCCAGAAAAATTTCAGAAGTTCCAAGAACAATTCTGGCACCCTCCAAAAAGTTCCAGGCGTGTGCCGAAACCATTTTGACTTAATGGTATACTCCGAAACAACTTTTTGGTTTTACCGAAACTATTCCGGTGTTCTCTCCGGAACTCTTCCGTTGACTTTCTCTCAGACTCCATGTCTAGTATTCAGCAAATAGATGACCCTTAAGCATGTGACCCTATAGGTTCGGTGAAGTATAGACATGACTGGAACACTTTCCGATCAATGATCAACATCGGAGCCGTGGACACCCATATTGACCCCTACACCCACACGAATAAATATTCGAGTGAACCTCCAGTTGCCGTGTGCTATTCCTGTTGCTTCGCGATATGTTACAAACACCCGAGGTGAGATTTATCAGCATCCCCGTGGATCAACAACTTGTCCACTATGCCAGTTACCTCGTTACCGGTTTTGTTCTCTCTTCTTGTTTCCGCGTTCCGGCATCCCTGTGATCAAATCACATTGTATCTGGCCAGATGATGATGGATACCGTAACACTGAGAGGGCCCAAAGAATATCTCTCCATCGTCGGAGGAGCAAATCCCAATCTTGAGCTATCAAGTTACTTGTCATACTTTTCCATGAACCCGTAAGCCGCCGTAATAGCCACCCATTTACGGATGACGTTTAACAAACCCCAAAGTTCATGAAGCAAGTGCGAAGGCACCCGATACTCTCATGGTCTAAGGAATTATGCAAATGTTAACTTTCTCTGTGTTATTAACCATTAACTTGTGACAAATGTATCTCATAGCATAACATCAAATCGGGTCGATTCAACACAAATGTTCTTCTAACATTGTGCTCTCAAAGTTGCCGGCATAGACATGCCCATGATTAGGAAAACGTAATCATCATGCAACACTTGAGCTAGTCTTAGAGGCTTGACTAGGAATACATTTTACCGTTTATTATTCCACACGTGCACATGGGTTTTCCTCAGAGCCTTTATGGATATACGGGCTCAGGAACCACAGCAGTTATAGCATGGAACATAAACTTAATTAGGAACATGGGGATAAATAATAACATTTATTAATGCCTCTAGGGCATACCTCCTACAACGAGAACCTTTGACAGGATGCACAAGTGTGGAAGACACTGGGTAGATGAGTTGCCATCAGTTCTTTGGTCACTCAGGACGACACCAAATCGAGCTACCGGCGAGACGCCCTTCTCCCTTGTATACGGTGCAGAAGCGGTGCTCCCCACAGAACTCAAATATGGATCTCCTCGAGTAAAAGCTTTTGACGAAGCCGATCAAGAAGATGCGAGGCATGATGATGCCACGCTCCTTGAGGAGGACCATTTTCGGGCTGCAGTGCGTGCTGGTCGATACCAGCAAGCTTTGTGCCGCTACCATATCCGCAGAGTGCACCCCCGGAAACTTGAGGAAGGTGACCTTGTCCTTCAACGGGTCCAGTCCGGCAAGGGTTCAAACAAGCTGACACCGAAGTGGGAAGGCCCTTATCGGGTGGTTCAAGTTACCAGACCCAGCTCAGTCCGTCTGGCGACCGAATATGGCATTCGCTTGTAAAACTCATGGAATATTGAGCATCTTCGTAAGTTCTACCCATAAGGCGCAGTTGTCGGGCCTCCCGGCGGCATCTTTCGTACAAGTTGGCTGGCAAGGCATGTAATCCTTTGTACAAAGCCGGGCACAGACCCCGTGCATGGTTGAATAAAGCTAAGTGTTTTGCAACATTTTGTCAAATTATTTATGTATTGCGTGCAATGTTGTGTTACACTTTCATCTTGTATGAAATGATTAACGAGCCGTCAAGGTTCCAACCTCCTCTTTTTCTCTTCTTTCTTTTTCTCAAAGGAATGAAGTGTTCCTCGCGTGCAAGTTTCCCGGGGGGGGAGTGACGGTATGGATACCACAAATGACGTTCAAGATATCATTCACGACAAGAAATACAACAAAGAAAAGTTAAGTTGTAAAACTTTGAAACAAATTTTCTTTGTTGTAGTTGCTAATTTTCCTTGAATGATATATGTCTTTGTATGAAAAACCTGCACGCGAAGGAACCTTATTGGGATTGTTCGCGCTCTTATTTCTGTTTCGAGTCCGCTCAACAGTATAAGTAAGCTACGTCAAGACCAGTGAGTGTATCTTGCTGGAAAGCGGCACCTCCAACAAGCTGCTACGGATCCGTTCCTCAAGCACTAGCGGCAAGCTGTGCGCACTGGCAAGTTTCCGACAAAGCGTAGGGTGTAAAACATACAAGGACAGAATCATATAAGGAAAGGGGCATGCATTCGTTCAAAATACACATGTCATATTACATCAAAACGCAGTGCGGATCTAACTTAAGATTAATCTGTCTTTTACATGATTGCACTCGCGGAAAGATGTGGCGGCAAGGCTAGTTCTTCAAATGGCCCTGCGTCCTAGGGACTTGTCTGACCCGGTCGGCTATCGGAGTGACAATCTTGTCAGCGGCGGTGACGTCGGCGTTCTTCGGCAAGCTCATGAAGGCACCGGAGAGGTCGATGCCCGGGTTACGGTACACGAGCTTGATGAGCACCTTGTAGAGGATGTCGCAAGCAAGCTTCCGGGATTCGTCGGCAAAACAAGCAGATCGCTCCTCATGATATGTCTCCAGCCCTTCGATAAGGCCTTCGAAGAACTTGGACAGCCTGATGTTGGTGGCTTCCTTGTCGTTGTCAGTAAATCTCTAGCTCTTCATATCCATGATTCCTAGTTGAGCAGACAGGCGTTCGGCGATGTTAACGAGTTTGCCGGTCCAGAGGGAAAATGAACCCTTCAGCTGGTCAAACTTCTCCTCGGCCTCTGTCAGAGCACTCTGTGCGTCCTCGAGCTCCTTTGTCAAGATCACTTCCCATTCCTTGGTGGCCTCAACGTTTTTCTCCATGGTGGAGAGCTTCATTTGAAGAACAGCTTTGGCGTCAGCAGCGGTAGTGAGTTCCTTGGTCTTGGATGAGAGCTATGTTTGTAGCTCCGCCAAGGTGTGGGTTGCATTCTGCGCTGATTCCTAAAGATCGGCAATCTCCTTGCCGTGGATGACAAGATCCTCCTCAAACTTCCTCACTATGGCCTCCAAATCAGCCTTGACGGCCTCGGCAGTGGCAACAGCGTCTGCAGATTCCTTGAGTTTGCCCGCATGTTCTTGAGCTTGAGTGGCAAGGATCTCTTTGTGACCCTGTTCCAGCTCTTGAGTACATTTGACGAGCAGAGCTTGAATCTCGTCGTCCTTGGCACAGAGTTTGGCGGCAAGCGCCTCTTCTCGGGTGGCAAGGTCCTCTTCCTTGGCATTGAGCTGCGTTTCGCGCTCCACCAACTTGTCGTCCAAAGCCGCTGCTTTTTCATTAGCAGCGGCAAGCTTTTCCTCCTGCTTTTTGATGATTTGAAACTTGTCGTCATACCACTTGCGGATCTCTTCCACCTTCTCTTTCAGCTTTTGCTCAGCCAGCTCCATGGTTTGCTCTTGAGCATGGAGCTTTTCCCAGCGTTTGCTGCACATCCTTGAAGCCGGCAACCATCGTCTCCAAGAAAGCAAGATCAGCATCGCTATCGTTGGGGCTGTTTGTTTTCGTGGCACTACGAGAGAAGGGTACTAGGATTCTGGCAATAGCAACTTCAAAGGCAGATTCCCCGGCGCCAGATGAGCTGGGGGCTCCAGATTCTAGCTGCTGATGGATGGGCTCCAAAGGACCTGCCAGAGCCTGCGTATCTGATATAATGGGATGGTCGTCAGTGTTTGACTTGTCAATATTAGCATCACCCATCTCAACATCTGCTGTGGCAGGGCCAGATGTATTGCCAGAGGGTATAATAGGCTCTTCGGGAGTTTCCCTAGCCTCCTCAGCGGCAGGCACAGCGGCTTCTTCGGCAGAAATCTTGGCAGCCTCATCAGCAACACTCTTTGCAGTTTCCTCCACAATAATCTCTCCTTCTTCCGAAGAGGTTGGGTCTGCAAGACAAAGGAGAAGCAAGGAGCAAAATGAAATTCAGATTATAGATCAAGTTCAAGAAAAAAAAGGATTGACAAGGATAAGATGACATCCGAAAAGGAACTTACCTTGATGAGCATGTGGAGGAGATGTTGTTTCTCCTCCGGCAACATCGGCTGCTGTCGCTCGATCTCCGACAACATCAGTTGCCGGAGAGGCCTTGATGCGGGCAAGCTCTTCTTGGTGCTCCTCTGGCGGAGGGCAGTTCCTTGTCGGTGAAGGTCTCGGTGACGGCTCTGAAGTAGAGGGTGTCGTCAAAGGATCCATTCTTTGGCGCTCTCCTTCTGCCTGGTCACCTCCTACCTCCTTGTCGGTCTCCATTGCAGATGGCTCCATGGTAGTGCTTGCCAGCGGAAATTGGATGTGAGCTTCCCGCTGGGGGCTCGAGCCGGCAACTTCGGATAAGATTGCACCTTGATCGGTACTAGTTGCCGTCTCGCCCTCTTCAGTGGTTCTGGGCTTCTTCGTTTGCCTTTCTGCCAACGGTGTTACATCCCTGCAAGATCAGAACAATCAAGATGATTAGTTCAATAAGAAAATCAAGATAAGTACAAGAATGATGGAAGAAGATGACGGAGCTTACTCTTCTTCCTCTTCACGATCACTAAGGACGGACAGGTCCCAGTGCACTGTGGTGTCTGGGTCAGAGGATGTAGATGGTGGCGGCGTCTTCCTGGCACGCTTCGTTCCCGACAAGACCAAGGCCTACAAAGCACCCTCACCTTCTACAGTTGAAGGAGTTGGTTGCCGGGAAGTGGTACCATGAGGAGGCTATTTCCGGGAAGGCTGAGCCCAAGAAGTTGTAGCTGCTGCCTTGATGCCGACAAGTTCTTTACTTGCCGGCATGGTATGCGCTGCCTTCTTCTGGGCTGGCTTCTTGGCGATGGCTACCTTCACCTTAGCAGGAGGAAGGAGAGGTGCTTCCTCCTCTTCCTCTTCATCTGAAGATTCTTCAGACTGCTCCTCGTCTCCCTCTGATCCCTTAGCTTTATCCTCTTCACTTACATGCTCTTCGGCATGATCTTCGGTGTGCCCTCCTTTGCTGGTTCCCGGAGCTATAGCATATTCCCCGGCAGGCTCTTCGGCGCGTCCTTCAGTGTTAGTGCCCTTAACTGCCCGGGAGCGAGCTGCTTTCTTAAGCTCCTTAGCACTTGCGACAAGGAACTGCTCCTCATCATCCATTGTCAGATGAATCATGTCATCTTCGACTCTGACAGCTTTCTCCACCAAGCCGGCAAACCAGTTTTCCACTTCCTTCTTGCTAGGTACCTTCCATGTGCTCAGAACTGTCTTGGCGTCACAGTCCGGCATCATTGCCAAGATGGAAGCCTTGGCGGTATTGTTGCAAAGTGGAATCACCTTAGCCAGAGGTGGAAGTTGCAGCCCTTGTTGAACAGCTAACAGATGAGCCAATAGTGCTCCATCACCGTCAAGTTATTGTTAAGGCCTGGATGCAGACGCATTGTATTGGCTGTATTTTTGTAATACCATGCTTTCCGGCCTCCTCTGTGCTGCAGCGGGGTGATCCGGCGGCGAGTGAAATCTCCTCCCACCATCTTGATTGTCAAGCCGGCATCCTTGAGGGTAAGGATCCGATACAGTGCCACCCCAAGCTTGCTGTCATTGGGGTCGATGTAGGATCGAAAGTTTGTCTAGAGGGGGGGTGATTAGACTACTTGACCAAATAAAAATATATCATTTTCCCAATTTTAGTTATGGGCAGATTTTAGCAAGTATGACAAGTCAAGCATCACCCTACACATGCAATTCTAAGAGTGTGGCAGCGGAAAGTAAACAATTGCACATGTAAGTAAAGGAGGGGATTGGAGATTTCAAACGCAGTGAAGACACGATGATTTTTCGCATGGTTCCGATAGGTGGTGCTATCGTACGTCCACGTTGATGGAGGCTTCAACCCACGGAGGGTAACGGCTGCGTGAGTCCACGGAGGGCTCCACCCACAAAGGGTCCACAAAGAAGCAACCTTGCCTATTCCACCATGGCTTACATCCACGAAGGACTAGCCTCACTCGGGGTAGATCTTCACAAAGTAGGCGATCTCCTTGCCCTTACAAACTCCTTGGTTCAACTCCACATGATCTTGGAGGCTCCCAAGTGACACCTAACCAATCTAGGAGACACCACTCTCCAAAAGGTAATAGATGGTGTGTTGATGATGAACTCCTTGCTCTTGTGCTTCAAATGATAGTATCCCCAACACGCAAGAACTTCCTCACAGATTTGGCTATGGTGGAAGAAAGATTTGAGTGGAAAGCAACTTGGGAAAGGCTAGAAATCAAGGTTCAAATGGTTGGATTGGAATGTCTTGATCTCAACACATGAGTAGGTGGTTCTCTCTCAGAAAATGTATGGTGGAAGTGTAGGCATGTTCTGATGGCTCTCTTACTTGGTAAGAGGGTGGTGGAGGGGTATAAATAGCCTTCACATGAAATCCAACCGTTACACACATTTGACCAAAATCGGTGGCACCGAAACTAGAATCTCGGTGAGACCGACTTGAGCAAAGATATGAATGTTTGAAGTTTCGGTGGGACCGGATGGAACATCTCAGAGGAACCAATGTGCAATGGTAAGGGCTAGACCCAGTCTCAGTGGCACCGATTGCATAATCCCGGTGAGACCGAAATGATGCAACTTGGCAACAGAAACTTGGTCACTCCATCTCGGTGTTACCGAGTGCAATCTCGGTGAGACCGAAAGAATTGCAACTAGGCAACAGAAAGATGGCCACCCATCTTGGTGAGACCGAGATCCATATCGATGGATCTGATTTGTTAGGGTTTGGCAAGTGGCACTGTCTTGATTAACTCGGTGGGTCTGTATGAATAAGATTTGGTGGATCCGAGTTGACTTTTGTGAAATGGTACAAGTTTGGATAGGGAAAGTGGCTGAGGGTTTTGGAGCAATATCATTGAGCACTTGAGCAAATAGATCATTATCAAAACCTCATCCACTTTTAATAGTATTGGCTTTCCTATGGACTCAATGTGATTTTGGATCACTAAACCAAAAATGAAGAGTCTTGAGCTCTTGCCAATATATGTCCTTAGCATTTTGAGGGGTCCACATTCCTAGTCCTTGCCATGCCAATCATTGAACTTCCTGAAATCTTTCACTTGAATGTTTATTAGTTCAATGAGATATATGTTGTTGTAAATTAGCAAAACCACCAAGGGAGCAAATGTGCTTTCAATCTCTCCCTTTTTGGTAATTGATGACAACATATAGATCAAAGCTTCGATAGAAAATATAATCAATGCATAGTATCATCGGATTGAGAAGTATGTGGTAAGTAAGAGCTCCCCCTAAATTTGTGCATTATTTAAAATTTGCGTTTGAATGCAAATGCACAATCGATTAGGATCATGGGTCACTCTTCCATGTCACATACAGCTTGGTGGAGCGCACAAAATGATATGAATGGAACATAAGCACTCATCACCAACAACACATGTGAATGATCATACATAAATGATGATAAGGGTAATCACTGAGCATAGATATGAAGCAAAGTATGATCAACCACACAACCAACGTAGTCTCAAGCAACACAAACAAAGTATCAAGCACACACCAAATCTCTCAAAAGAAAAACAAGCGAAGCAAAAGGCAAGATTCTCTCTCTCTCGAAGCTAAAGATCTATACAAATTCTCCCCCTTTGGCAACAAGTACCAAAAAGCTTGAATAGGTATAGAGCTACATGTCACTCTGGGCAGGAGCTCCTGGAGGTGAAGATCTCTGGCTGGCAGCTCCAGTGTGCGTGGAAGGTGTAGAGAAATCTGCAACTGCAAATGCTTTCGCTGATGTCTGCTGTGCTGGAGGAGTGGATACTGGTGGTGGAACTGATGGTGCTGTAGCTGGAGCAGAGACTGTAGTTCTTGTATCTGCAGTGGGTACATCGGCAGACCTTGGTGCCCTAGGCACAGTCTGAAACCTATTTGTAGTAGGAATTTCATCACCACTGTCAGACTCTCTGACTCTGTCTACATCTCTCTGAAGCTGCTCCACTGACATCTGGATCTCTGTGACTTTGACATCAAGATCATAGAATTTTTTTTCCACTATCCGCTCTAAGCTTGCCTGATTCTTGACAAGATTGGCCAGACCTTGTTCAATCCTCTGAGTGGCTTCAAGCAGATATGCCATTTGATCAGTCTTAGTCTTGAGATGAGCAGTCGATGAGCTAGGAGCTGATGCTTCTTTGGTTGCTTTGGCTGCTTCCATCTTGGCTTGTGCCTCAGCAGATGTAGGGTGAGAAGGATCCATCACCACTACATTATCTTCAAACTCAGGAAATAGTGGAAGGTGCTCTCTGTTAAGAAGATAAGTGTTCTTTGGAATCTTGGAATTGAGAAGCAATTGGATGTGTGGAGCAAAACAACATGACCTCTTCTGGTCAGCTGCTGTCCTCTTCACTGTCTCAACAATCAGGCTCATCACCTTGAATTTCTGAGGAACATCAAACAAGTGTAGCATGTTGATGGAGTGGCCACGAATCATCTTGTCATCTCCAGACTTGGGCATCAATGTGTGCCTCAGTATAGTGTTTGTGGTGGCCAAACCAGGTAGCAAATGCTTCACAGATCCAAGTTTGTGTGTCTCCAAGTCCTTCTCTGGGATAGGATTGTACATGTTCTTCATAGAATTGTGATCCATCTTGGGCTTGGCATAGACATCAATATCATCTTCTTCTTCCTTTGGAGCTTCAAGAAGTGCAGCCCATTCAGAGATTGAAGACTGGTATCTCTCTCCCTCAGTCATCCACACAATCTTCCCATTTGGATAGAAGTGTGCTGTGGAATAGAATTGCATCACCATCTCATCACTCCATGATGTAAGCTTTCTTCCAACAAATGTGTCCATACCAGCAAGCTTGAAACTTTCATGCACATGAGGAAAATTGTCCTCATTCTCATCAATGTATTCCCACTTGACCCATCTCATGTCACTGACTATGGGTTTCTTGTCTAGCAGCACTGTCTCATAGAAGTCTTGTTGCTCTCTTGTGTGAAACCTGTAGTCACAAGCAGTTTTCCTTCTGATGGAATAGGGGTCATTCAATCTCCACTGTCTCAGACCACTGTCCCTTCTTGCTTTCATGTCTTCTGCAACAGGGTGAGTGTCATCATGTTCAGGCAACTTGGGCCTTAGCTTCTTGAGCACTTGTGGCTCGTCATCAATTTCTGTTTCAGGCACTGGGGCCTTGTTCTTCTCCTTGGATGAGACATCTCTAGTGGTTCTCTTTGGTCTTGTGGTTGTAGCCTTCTTTGTCTTGGAGGAGGTGCTGGATTTTAGAGCATCTGTCATAAGCTTTTGTTGCTTAGCAGGAGGAGGGTTTGCTGCTGGTTCTTCCTCATCATTAGTAGCATCATCTCTTCTCATGGAGATTGGTTTGAATATGACATGTGCAGTTTGTTTTCTTTCCCTTTTCTTCCCTGCAGCTTTTGCCTTTGAACCAGTTGGTTCTTCAAGAGTGATTGGCATGCCTTTCTTTGCTGCAATTGATGCTGGAACTTTCCTGGTGTCCTTCTTCTCTTGTCTACCCTCAAACTCTTTGCTGACTACTGCTGGCTTCTTTCTCTTGGAGGTAGCCTCCTCAGCTGCAAAGTCCTCATCATCATCATCATCTGAATTCCTCTTCTTTCTGGACTTGGTGGCAGCCTTGGGCAGATCAGGAGAACTCCTTTCTCCTTCATAGAAGCTTTCCTCAGGGCTTGACCCTGCACTCAAATCAGCTGACCTTTCTGACACATTTTGACTGTCACTAGCATCTGACATCTTGCAAGCTGACCTGTGAACAGAATAGGTATAGGCAGAGAGGAAGAGTTATCACAAAATGCAGCTATTTTTGAAAAATTTGAGTTCAAACTTCAATTTCAAGTTTTCACAGAACTAATATCGTATCAACCGAGTTGGAGATTTCGGTGAAGCCGAAGCATTAGACAGAGACATGGCACACCACTTCGGTCAGACCAAGATGGGTTTCGGTCCTGCCGAGATGCTAGGGTTTCATAGAAATCTCTTTTCGGTCTCACCGATTAGTACAACTCAGTGGAACCGATACGTACTAGTGCAATGGCCTAAACCAAATCGGTGACGCCGAAAATTCCAAACCGGTGGGTCCGAGATTGGTTCCGCGGAAACTTAACCCTAAAATTTTTGCTCGAATCTATTCTACGGAATTTGGTACGAGGTAAGAGCATTGCAATCATGGCATGAATCATGGCGAGTACCCTAGTGCATTGAATCAGAATTTGAAGCACGAGGGGGTCGAGTTTTACCATAACTTGGCGAAAACTCTCTACGGTGGCAACGGCAGTGAAGATTTCCATTGACGGCGGCGGAGTCCAATGGCGAGGGCATGCTGGACGCAATGGCAAAGTCCGGAGACAGGGGCGACGGCAGCAGAGGGGGTGCGGGAACAAAAAAGTTTGAGAAATTTCAATCGTTCGGGCCCGCTGGATATCTGCTGTCGGTGGCACCGAGTGGAGCAAATTGGTGGCACCGAGACGTGTAACTGCGAACGGTTAGAGCAAATCGGTGATGCCGAGTTGGTCCGAATCGGTTTCACCGAGATCAAAAACTCAGATCAATCAAATGATTTCGGTGAGTCCGAATGGATATGGATTGGTCATGCGGAAACCTATTTGAAGGTTTTGGAGTTCAGCCCTTTCAGATCGGTGACTCCGAGTGTGCCTCACCCGGAGGGTCCGAAAATGACTTGTTCAAATTTTGTGATATAGCAAGAATAGAATTTGAGACAAGAAAGAATAGATAGCTAGAGAACGTGCTTAGGCATTCTTGTACATCCACTTGGCCAGAAAAACCAAGACAAGCAAAACAACAAATGGATGTTCTCGAATGAGAAAAATATGCATAGCAACATGCTCACACAATAAGATAGCAAATAAAACATGTGTCAAATGTGCACAACCAATTCTAGCATATATCAAGTAATGGGCGATGACATAGTCATCTATATATGAGTATATTGACATAGGAATCAAATGAGAACATTTGATCATAGGTCATACTCATCGTTTAAGCACAAGTGGGGTTGCCACTTTTACATAAAGCATTAATGTGTTCACACCATTAGAGTTGCTTTGACTCAAGTCTTAGAGTAAAGCTCCCCCTAGATGTGATATCTCCCCAAGGAGGGATGAACTAACCTTGGGTTTTGTCGATGTTGACTTCATGTAGATTTTGAAGATGTGGATGCTCAAAGTTGATGTAGACCTTCAAGAGTTGGGAGCAATCGTTTGGAGTTTTGTGCTTTCAATACCTACATGGGTTAGTCCCACACAAGGAACATACAAGGATATCCATAGACATAGAGTGAACTACACATATGATGATGTCCATGAATGCATTGAATACCTTGTCCCTTGCCTTAGCAACAAGAGGGTTTGTGACTCCATGAACTAGTGCAAGATGTTGAAGTTGGTTGCACAAGTTCTTGCCATAAATGAATGTGAGTGAAGTTCGTTGGCGGAGTCACCCTCAAGAACTCTCTAGTTCTTCTTCTTTGGGACCCACATCAACTTGATGGGAATCCTTGGAGTTGTTATAGCACTTGACGAAGTAGAACTTGATGAAGTCTTGGGAACCCACTTGACCAAGGCTTGAGGTGCTTCTTCAAATGAGTCAATCTCCTCTTGAAGCTTGTCCTTGCCTTTTAGCTTGTGGTCTTGTGGTGGAAGATCATCTTGAGCTTGTGTCCCCTTGAAGGAACTAGGATCATACTTCTCTTGTTGAGGAAGAAACTTCGTCTTGGGGTATTGATCTTCTTCCCACTCAACTCCATTGGCATTGAACTTTCATTCAAAACCAATAAATTGGTTCTTCTGGTGCCTTCCTTGCTTGCGTACAATTTCCTCAAATTGCTTACTCCCGGCAAGGCTCTTGTAGACACCTTTTTCAATAATTCCTTTCAATAGATTGTTTTCTTGCTCAAGTGTAACTTGGCTAAGAGAATCATTAGTGGAATCAATAGAACTACTAGAAGCAACAACATTGAATTTAGCAAGGTTATTGTTACTACTAGAGGTAGAACCCTTTTTACTCTTGTTTCTAGTTTGCTTAGATTTAACTTGTGGCACAAAGGTAGACAAGAGCAAACGTTTCGCAAGATATGAAGAACTCTTCTTTCGAAGATCATCATTGATAGCTTTAAGAAACTCATGCTCTTGCTCTAAATTTAGCTTCTCGAAGCGTAGCTTCTCATGAGTTCTTAGAAGTTCTCTATGATCCTCTTGAGTTGTTTCATGAGCTAACTTAAGAGCATTTAGTTCTTTAGTTAGACGCTCAATATCCTTCATAGCATTGTCATTCATTTCCTCTTGACTATCATGATTACTACCATTTTCATTATAGCTCACATCACTAGCTTTATCAACAAGTAAATCATCATCACCAAGCAAATCATCCTCATCACTATTGAAGTCAAAGTATTCGGGGTGTGATACCTTAGGGCCTTTTGCCATGAAGCATCTTCCAATTCCTTCATTTGGTGAATCAAATAGATCATTGGAGTTGGATGACACAAGAGCAAGTCCGGCAACACCTTCATCTTAACTATAGTCGGAGTTGGAGTGATAGCTTCTCTCGGAGTGGTTGTCGGAGTCGGAGCCGGAAATCCATTCACCAACATGAGCTTGATGTCTTCTTCTTGTGTAGCTCTTGGATGACTTGTCCTTCCTTTCCGAATCCTTGCTTCTTCGAGAGGGTCTTCGTTCATAACGATCATCTCTACTCCTTCTCTCCTTATGAGGTGATTCATCTCTTCTATATCTTCCTCTTGGTGATTCGTCTCTTTTCTTGTGAGGTGTCGTACACTCATTGGAATAGTGTCCGGGTCTTCCACAATTATAACAATTTTGGTCACGACTTGATGATCTTCTCTCAGTGTCTTGAGCTAGAGCTTCTTTCCTTCCCTTTGTTCTTGTAGAACTTGTTAAACTTTTTCACCATTAGGCTTATCTCTTCATTGGATACTAGCTTGTAGCTTGAAGTTGTGGGAGCATCGGTTGAGGCTTTGTAAGCACCACTTGATTTGTTGTGCAGCTCCTCTTTGTCCTTAAGTGACATCTCATGAGCAACAATCCTTCCAATGACTTCCATGGGCTTGAGATCTTTGTAATTTGGCATCATTTGGATCAATGTGCAAACGGTATCATATTTTCCATCCAAAGCTCTAAGGATCTTCTTGATGATGAATTTATCGGTCATCTCTTCACTTCCTAAGCCGGCAATCTCATTTGTGATGAGAGCAAGCCTAGAGTACATTTCAGCGACTCCTTCACCATCCTTCATCTTGAACTTGTCAAGTTGACTTTGAAGCACATCCAACTTAGATTCCTTGACGGACTCGGTACCCTCATGCATATCAACCAAAGTATCCCAAATTTCCTTTGCATTCTCGAGGTGGCTGATCTTGTTGAATTCCTCGGGACACAAACCGTTGAAGAGAATGTCACAAGCTTGAGCATTGTATTGCAACATCTTCAATTCTTCCGTGGTTGCTTCACGATCTGGTTCCTTGCCATCCTCAAAGAATTCACCTTGCAAGCCAACACGAACAACAACCCAAATGGCGGGGTTATGACCAAGAATATGCATTTTCATCTTATGTTTCCAACTAGCAAAGTTTGTACCATCAAAATATGGACCTCTATGGTGGTAATTACCCTCACTATACGCCATACTCTCCTAGGTTGTGAAACCAAGGCAATGGAGACCAAAGCTCTGATACCACTTGTAGGATCGAAAGTATGTCTAGAGGGGAGGTGATTAGACTACTTGAACAAATAAAAATCTATCATTTTCCCAATTTTAGTTGTGGGCAGATTTTACTAAGTATGACAAGTCAAGCATCACCCTACACATGCAATTCTAAGAGTGTGGCAGCGAAAAGTAAACAATTGCACATGTAAGTAAAGGAGGGGATTGGAGATTTCAAACGCAATGAAGACATGATGATTTTTGGCGTGGTTCCGATAGGTGGTGCTATCGTACGTCCACGTTGATGGAGGCTTCAACACACGGAGGGTAACGGCTGCGTGAGTCCACGGAGGGCTCCACCCACAAAGGGTCCACGAAGAAGCAACCTTGCCTATTCCACCATGGCTTACGTCCACGAAGGACTAGCCTCACTCGGGGTAGATCTTCACGAAGTAGGCGATCTCCTTGCCCTTACAAACTCCTTGGTTCAACTCCACATGATCTTGGAGGCTCCCAAGTGACACCAAACCAATCTAGGAGACACCACTCTCCAAAAGGTAATAGATGGTGTGTTGATGATGAACTCCTTGCTCTTGTGCTTCAAATGATAGTCTCCCCAACACTCAATAACTTCCTCACAGATTTGGCTATGGTGGAAGAAAGATTTGAGTGGAAAGCAACTTGGGAAAGGCTAGAAATCAAGGTTCAAATGGTTGGATTGGAATGTCTTGATCTCAACACATGAGTAGGTGGTTCTCTCTCAGAAAATGTATGGTGGAAGTGTAGGCATGTTCTGATGGCTCTCTTACTTGGTAAGAGGGTGGTGGAGGGGTATAAATAGCCTTCACACGAAATCCAACCGTTACACACATTTGACCAAAATCGGTGGCACCGAAACCAGAATCTCGGTGAGACTGACATGAGCAAAGATATGAATGTTTGAAGTTGCGGTGGGACCGGATGGAACATCTCGGAGGAACCGATGTGCAATGGTAAGGGCTAGACCTAGTCTCGGTGGCACCGATTGCATAATCTCGGTGAGACCGAAAAGATGCAACTTGGCAACAGAAACTTGGTCACTCCATCTCGGTGTTACCGAGTGCAATCTCAGTGAGACCGAAAGAATTGCAACTAGGCAATAGAAAGATGGTCACCCATCTCGGTGAGACCGAGATCCATATCGGTGGATCGGATTTGTTAGGGTTTGGCAAGTGGCACTGTCCTGATTAACTCGGTGGGTCCGGATGAATGAGATTCGGTGGATCCGAGTTGACTTTTGTGAAATGGGACAAGTTTGGATAGGGAAAGTGCCTGAGGGTTTTGGAGCAATATCATTGAGCGATTGAGCAAATAGATCATTATCAAAACCTCATACCCTTTTAATAGTATTGGCTTTGTATGGACTCAATGTGATCTTGGATCACTAAACCAAAAATGAAGAGTCTTGAGCTCTTGCCAATATATGTCCTTAGCATTTTGAGGGGTCCACATTCCTAGTCCTTGCCATGCCAATCATTGAACTTCCTGAAATCTTTCACTTGAATGTTTATTCGTTCAATGAGATATATGTTGTTGTAAATTACCAAAACCACCAAGGGAGCAAATGTGCTTTCAGGCGACGTTGCTCCAGTTGGCAGCTTTCTCAATCTTCTCGGTTTTAAGATGACATGATGCCAGGAAGTTCCGTTGCTTGATCCAGCACCAGTCAACCGTCCACTCGTTCCACTTGATGTGCAGCTTGCCATCCAAGTACTGCTTCTTCAGATTTGTCCTTGGAATCCAAGTGACACTGCCGGAAAGGGCATCGTCCTCGACCCAGGGAATGAAGAAGTGCCGGAACAGAGCAACATTTGGGGCTATTCCTACAAAGTTCTCACACAAATGCGTGAAGATCGACAAACAGGTGACCGCATTGGGTGTGAAATCCAGCAATCTGAATCCGTAGGTGTTCATCACCTCTACAAAGAAATCAGAGAAAGGCGGGCACAGTCCGCAATAGAAATACCCGGCGAAGAAGTGGTATTGGTCGTCCGCGGGAGGAAGAGATCCTGGGAGCACCACTGTGCCTTCATGGTCCTTTGTCTTCCTCGCGTACACGTACGAGTACCTTCTCGTCAGGTCATCCTCTGTGAGCGCCGGCGGAAAAACGACGTTATCCTGCCGCCGTGCTGCTTTAGCGGCCTTCTTCTCCTCCGCCGCCAAATCGATGGGCTTCGCGGCTCTCTTTGGAGCCATGGTGAGCTCTGAGGGGGGAAGCTTAGTGGTGGCTGGGCGGAGCTATGCACAGGCGATGCACTCTATTTTTGGACGAGATTGAAGAAGGAGGCGGCTGGATTGGGAAGAAGAAGGGTAAATGAGCAGCGCCCCTTCGCGAGTGCCCTTTTATGGGGAAGGCGCGAGGGACTGGCTCTTTACTGCCTGACGCGGATGCGCTTTTGCAGGTGCATTACCCCACTCGCCGCTTCAATCCACCTCTCCCACGTTCCGCATTTAACGCGCGTCGTGAGTAAATAGTGAAAATGAAGATTATCGCAGTGATTCTCCGCCACGTGTGTCTGTGCATCTATTTGGGCCTAGCCCAATGACGCTTCACACGCACGTGTGGCCCAGGCCCGGGGGATCCTGTCGATGTATAAAAACATGGGTGTGTTTATAACCTGACTTATGCACGGACAGTTGCAGCCTTCCTAACGGCAAGGGCTTGCCGGAGGGTTGCTACACCAAGACACAAAGACTTGGTTAATAAAATCATGAAGAAGATATCGAGGCAGGTCATCGAGAAGTACTAAGCAAGTACGGAAGATCAAGAGTCGAGTTACCGGCAAGCTATACACCAGCAAGATGAAGACCCGGCAAGCTCCGTGCTGGCAAGCTCTCTCTATCTTGCCACCGCTCCACCTCATCGACCAACTAGTCACTTATCGATGAGCTGTCGAGCAGGCAGGCTGTTTGGTGAGGTTTGTCGGGGCACGTGTCAGCACGCTGGGAGGAAGATTAACTTTAATGACACCTGTCCAGAAGGCCTGTCAAGCTAATAGGAGGTAGCTGGGCGAGCGGTGCAGCAACCTTGCCGGAGTTCCTCCTCCACATGACACCTATTGGCGCATTTAATGCGTTTGTCCTAGTCCGGCAGAGTTAGGTATGATAGCACTGTAGCTGTCACCTCACTTTGTATTTACCATTTTGCCACTGTGGTGACCCCTTAACCTATAAAAGGAGGCCCGTGGCTACTGGTAGAGGGGTCGACACTTTGCACAATTCACGTGTGTAGCTGCACTTCCCGCGCACCTTGCCGACAAGCTGCGCTCCCTGTACTTGTGCTTTCCACCATAATACAATCAAAGCAGGAGTAGGGTTTTACGCCTCACGGCGGCCCGAACCTAGGTAAAACCTACGTGTTCGTGCTGCTGATTCCACTCTTTGTGCACGTTGATCCCCACAGCCGAACTGCAAAGGGATCTTTGCTGGTCCCATAGATTGTCTTGGTCATACCTTGACACAGAGATGAATACATTTTGAGTGGTGTGCCTTTCCTGTCAACGTTACGACAAAGGATTTCAATATCTTCCATGTTAAACACATTATTGGCAGTTCCCATGCGGAAATGAAAAGTTTACTCCCCCTCAACCATACAAACACAAGCCATGGCTAGCCGAATTCATGGGTGCCCTCCAAACAATCAACTTTCCAGGGGGAGTTTGTTTTATTATATCTTTCTTTAATTTTTTTGTTTAACGGGACTGGGCATCCCAATTACCAGCCTGTCTCGTGCAAGGACAAGTGAATAAACACCCATCATGAGAATAACCCGCTTAACATGGAAGATATTGACCGCCCCGTCGCTCCATGAACGGTATAGGCACACAAAATAGATGTTTATTTGAAGATTTTAGAGATGGCACATGCGAATGTACTTGGAACGGTGGGGTAATACCGCATATAGGTGGATATGGTGGACACTCATGGAAGAAACTTGGCTCAAGGATTGTGGATGCACAAGCAGTATTCCCGCTTAGTACAGAAATTTTGGCTAGCAAAATATTATAAACAAGCACCACATGTTGGAGGATCCATAACAATATAACTTCTATGCAAATATACCCAAACATAACTCATTACGTTGTCTTCCTTGTCCAACTTCAACTAATTCGATCAGGTTTGAAAATAATTAATGGGTATTCACAATCATAAAAGATGTGCAAGATAATATATTTATATGTGAAAGTTCTCTTCCTTATACTAATCATTCATGAATTGCTTGAATGACCAATATCGTGATTGTCAAACTTCAATAGATTTTAATTTCTGAACCCAATGTGAAATATTACTAAGCATATGGAACATATGTAATTTGAGGTTTATGATATTTAATTCATTCAACAATTTACTCTTAGGATATAAGTGAAGAACGAGAGTAAATGACAAACTACTCCAAAAGATATAAGTGAAGATCAATGAGTAGTCAAACAATTAAGTAGCTATGTATAAAATCTCTCTCAATAAAAAATTTCAGATCTAATGATTTTATTAAACATCAAACAAAATGAAAATAAAAGGGAACTCCAAGAATAGCACATATCATGTGAACAAATAAAAACTTAGGCTCAACCGAGACTAACCGATAGTTGTTGATGAAGAAAGGTGGGATGCCTACCGGGGCATCCCCAAGCTTAGATGCTTGAGACTTCTTGGAATATTATATTGGGGAGCCTTGGGCATACCCAAGCTTGAGCTCTTGTGTCTCCTTAATTCATCTCATATCACGGCTTCTCCTAAGTCTTAAAATTTTCATCCACACAAAACTCAACAAGAACTCGTGAGATAAGTTAATATAAATCAACTCAAAACCTTAACATTCTATATTGTAGAAAATTACAAAAATTATAATTAAACATTGCATGCTAAATTTCTCTGCATATTTAATACTCCCATCACCTAATAGAAACATTAAACAAGCAAACATATGCAAACAATGCAACTATAACCGCAATCGGTCTAAACAGAACAGTCAGTAAAGGAGGAATAAAAATTCACACTTCCCTAACTCCAAAATTTCTGAAAAATTACCACGTGACAGAGAAGTCATGCATGCTTATTGTGTACAAATTTCAGATTTTTATCATGTTCTGACAATTCACAAATATTCAGGACATAACAGAAAACTTTCTGTTTTCAAACAGCAACTCATGAACTTGCAAACTGAGCATGGTAAAGGCTATACTTGACATTTTATTGAAATAAAAAATACAAAACTTGATTATTGATAACAGCAAGCAAATCTCAACAAAATAAAATGACGCTCCAAGCAAAACTCATATTATGTGACGAATAAAAATATAGCTCCAAGTGAGGTATACCGATAATGTTGAAGACGAAAGAGGGGATGCCATCCGGGGAATCCCAAGCTTAGACGCTTGAGTCTTCCTTGAATATTACCTTGGGGTGCCTTGGGCATCCCCAAGCTTAGGGTCTTGCCACTCCTTATTCTCCACATATCGATATCTCACCCAAAACTTGAAAACTTCAATCACACAAAACTTAACGGAACTTCGTGAGATAGGTTAGTATGATAAAGATCAATTCATTCACTTTGGTATTGTCAAGATGCCGGTGTATAGAATATGGGTATTCTATACCCTGACTTATGCATAGACAGTAGTAGCCTTCCTGATGGCCAGGGCTTGCCGAAAGTTACTAAGATCAAGATTCAAGGCCTAGTTACAAAGACAATAGGAAAAAGATTAAGACAAGGCATAAAAAAAACCCTGGCTGAGGCTAGAGATGAAGGTGGTACTTGCCGGCAAGGATCGAGCCGGCAAGGTGAAGGCCCGGCAAGCTCCATGCCGGCAAGCCCTCACTGGCTCGTCCGCGCTCCACCTCATCGAGCAGCTAGTCGCTAATCGTTGAGGTGTCGAGCGCGGGGGCGGTTTCGTGAGGCTTGTTGGGGCACGTGTCAGCCTGCTGGAAGGAGAGTTACCTTTAATGACACCCGTCCAGAAGGCGTGTCAAGATAATAGGAGGTAGCTGGGCGAGCGGTGCAGGAACCTTGTCGGGGCTCCTCCTCCACACAACACCTAACGGCACCATAAATGTGTTTTGTCCTAATCCGGCAGAGTTAGGTATGATAGCACTGTTTACTGTCTAGTCAATATGTAAATGACTGTTTTGTCACTGTGGTTACCCCTTGAGCTATAAAAGGAGGGTCAGGGCAACCTTTACGAGGGTCGACACTTTGTTCATTCTACATGCGTAGCTGCTTTTCTGGCACCTTGCCAGCAAGAAGCGCACCTTGTACTTGAGCTCAAACACGCCCAATACACAAAGCAGGAGTAGGGTTTTACACCTCACGGTGGCCCGAACCTAGGTAAAATCCTTTGCGTTTGCTGTTGATTCTGCTCTTTGTGCTTGCGCATTCCCCCAGTCGAACTGCAAAGGGGCTAGATGGCCCCATAGATGCTCGTACGCACGACATCTTTGGCGCGCCAGGTAGGGGGATCGCTTACGCGAACCTGAATCAACAGTTTGTGCATCATTTTCATATCTATCATCTTTGATGGTGCCCAAGAAGAAGGGTGCATCCGCAGTGGCTCCATTGACGTCCAAGCTTCTGCCGCAGACGCACATAGGCGGCGGAGATGATCCCGCCGGTGCAGGCGGTGCAGGAGGCACGGCCAGCGCGGGCGGCGCAGAAGGAGTCACTGGCGCAGGCGGCATAGCCAGCACCAGCGGAGCAGGCGGAGCAGGCGGAGCACGCAACAATAACCAGCAGCTTCCTCATCAGTCTGATGACCGAAGCCACAACGGTGCGGGCGGCGCGGATGGTCGACTCCCGCCTCCTCGACGCACCGGCGAACAAAGCCACCGGAGTAACACCATCCGGACCGGCGTGAGTCAAGACCCAGCTGCCGTGGTATCTAAAGATACTGCCTCAGGATGCACACTGCGACCATCGCAAGATGGGCGTGATGCAAATCCGAATGGCGCTGGCGGTCCCGGACGACGGCGTCCGCATGGCAAGACACCTATTGATCAACCACAAGATCTTCAGGCACCACCACCACCGCGTCAACCCACTGTTGGACATGAGCCGCGGCAGCAAGATCGTGGTGGCGCTCCTGCTGGTTCTGCCAGGAGTAGAGCGACATCTCATTCGTCGCTCCCAGCCAAGCCAGCTACGGCGGCAGAGGCCATGGCGCGAGCACAAATGCTGCTAAACTTCCCTCCAGCTGCTGACAAGATGGATGAGTGGAGAGCCACCATCCAGAGCCTCATCGGGTTTGCCGAAGCTAATAGCTCACAGCAGGCGGGACCTTCACGGCGACTAGTGATGGCACCAACCGATGGTCATGCCAGAGGAGCGGCGCAAACGGTGCAGTCACCCCCGCAGCAACAACATCAGCAACCGCAACAAACTTACTGGTCCGTTGAGCCCGATGAGATGTTGATTGATGACCCACAAGTATAGGGGATCAATCGTAGTCCTTTCGATAAGTAAGAGTGTCGAACCCAACGAGGAGCAGAAGGAAATGACAAGCGGTTTTCAGCAAGGTATTCTTTGCAAGTACTGAAAGTAGCGGTAACAGATAGTTTTGATAGCAAGATAATTCGTAACAAGTAACAAGTACAATAGAGTGCAGCCAGGTGGCCCAATCCTTTTTATAGCAAAGGACAAGCCGGAACGAACTCTTATAATAAGCAAAGCGTTCTCGAGGACACATGGGAATTTCATCTAGTCACTTTCATCATGTTTGTTTGATTCGCGTTCGCTACTTTGATAATTTGATATGTGAGTGGACCGGTGCTTGGGTGCTGTTCCTACTTGAACAAGCCTCCCACTTATGATTACCCCCTCTCGCAAGCATCCGCAACTACGAAAGAAAAATTAAGATAACTCTAACCATAGCATGAAACATCTGGATCCAAATCAGCCCCTTACGAAATAGCGCATAAACTAGGGTTTAAGCTTCTGTCACTCTAGCAACCCATCATCTAATTACTACTCCACAATGCCTTCCCTTAGGCCCAAATATGGTGAAGTGTCATGTAGTCAACGTTCACACGACACCACTAAAGGAAGCACAACATACATAGCATCAAAATATCGAACGAATACCAAACTCACATGATTACTTATGACAAGACTTCTCCCATGTCCTCAAGAACAAAAGTAACTACTCACAAATCATATTCATGTTCAAGATCAGAGGGATGTTGAATAGCATTAAGGATCTGAACATATAATCTTCCACCAAATAAACCAAGTAGCATCAACTACAAGATGTAATCAACACTACTAGCAACCCACAGGTACCAATCTGAGGTTTTGAGACAAAGATTGAATACAAGAGATGAACTAGGGTTTGAGATGAGATGGTGCTAGTGAAGATGTTGATGAAGATTGGTCCTCCCACGATGAGAGGATCATTGGTGATGTCGATGGCTTCGATTTCACCCTCCCGGAGGGAAGTATCCCCGGCGGAATCGCTCCGTCGGAGAGCAAAATAGCTCCTGCCCAGGTTCCGCCTTGAGACGGCGGCGCTTCGTCCCGAAAGTATTCTTCTGATTTTTTTTCTAGGGCAAATGGCTTCATATAGCAGAAGGAGACGGCTAGAGGCCTGCCAAGGCCCCACAAGCTTGGGAGGGTGCCCAGGGGGTAGGGCGCGCCCCCAGGCTTGTGGCTTCTTAGTGGGCCCCCTTCTGTTGATTCTTTCGCCGGTATTTTTTATATATTCCAAAATAATTCTCCGTAAATTTTCAGGTCATTTGGAGTTGTGCAGAATAGCTATCTCTGTTTCACCCCTTTCAGGTCCAGAATTCCAGCTGCCGGCATTCCCCCTCTTCATGTGAATCTTGCAAAATATGAGAGAAAAGGCATAAGAATTATATCATAAAGTGAAATAATGATCAAAAACATAATAGTTATTAGTAGGAAATCATGATGCAAATTGGACGTATCAACTCCCCCAAGCTTAGACCTCGCTTGTTCTCAAGCGAAAGTCGAAATCGATAATCATGACCATATGTTTAGAGAGAGAGACATCGATAAAAATAAATAAAATACGGACATGGAGCATCATGATCTTTATTATAACAGCAATATATCATCATAAAACTTCTCATGAAAAAGTGACAATTCATCTACAAGTTAAAGTATGAACCATAAACCAAATTGAAAACTAACAAACTATGATCTCAGTCACTGAAGCAATTGCAATTCATCATATTATCAGAAAGAGTCTATGTAAGAGCTTTGTTTAGCAAGTTCACATACTCAACTATCATTTAGTCTTCTATGATTGCTGACACTCACGACATATTTATGGAGCAAAAGTTTCAGTCAAACACATAGAAAGATAGGGGCTTATAATTTCGCCTCCCAACGTATTTACCTCAAGGGTAATGTCAACAATAATAACTCATGATCACCTACATCCAACTGGATATATATACCTGGATCAATCCCCACCATATGATGCTTGCCAAGAGAGAAAATAAAAACGGAATAGAGGAGAATACTATTGACTCTTGCATGAAAATAAATACATAAAGTAAAAGATAGGCCCTTCGCAGAGGGAACCAGAGGTTGTCATGCGCTTTTTGTTTTTGGATGTGCAAGCTCTTAATGTAAAGGAACGTCACTTTATATTGCCCCTTGTGATAGGAACCTTTATTATGCAGTCTGTCGCTTTTATTACTCCACCATCACAAGATCGTACAAAGCTTAGTTTCCCTTACAATAAAAGTTCATACATGTTTAGGAGCAATTTTTATTGCTTTGCGCCGATGACAACTTACTTGAAGGATCTTATTCAATCCATAGGTAGATATAGTGGACTCTCATGACATGAAACTGGGTTTAAGGGTTTTTGGATGCACAAGTAGTATCTCTACTTAGTACAGAATTTTGGCTCGCAAAAGATAGGGGGCAAGCACCACATGTTAGAGGATCCAAAACAATATAACTTCTATGTGAATATAAGCAAACATAACACATTACGTTGTCTTCCTTGTGCAACGTTGACTAATTGACATAGAATATTTAATGGGGGCTCACAATCATAAAAGATGTCCAAGATAGTGTATTTATATGTGAGACCTCTCTTCCTTTATTACCTTTTCATGAATTGCAACAATGACCAATGCTATGCTTGTCAACTTCCAACAAGTTTTATCAATTATACTTCTTTTATGTGAAGTCATCACTCCCCATGGGATTAGCATATGATCTTACTTTTATTCTTTATTTATTTCTAAGATTGGATCATCAAAAGCAAAAGACTCAACTCAAACTACTCTTTATTATATAACTTTCACACACGATTACATAGATAGATAGATCACAAAGCAAGCACTCGAAACTAAATCATACGAAAACTTTATTCTTCTAAATCACGAAATAACTAAGGATCGAACTAAGATAGATAATGATGATAAAAAGTGATGGTGATACGATACCGGGGCACCTCCCCCAAGCTTGGAACATGCCAAGGGTGGTGCCCATACCCATGTACTCAAATCTCCTTCTTGGGTGATGGTGGTGATGAAGTGGTAGGCTTGTCCTCCGTCTTCCAAGGAATAGGTTCTCCATCATAGAAGGACGAACGTGTTTCCGGAGTCCTGAAATTTGCAGCTAAACTCATACCTTTGAACTTGGCCTCATACTCAAAATTTTGGTTTTGTAGATCATATATTTGGTCCTGAAGATAATCAATCTGGTCATTGAGCTTGAAGATGACGTCCCCAATATTCTTGCCGTCCACCTTGTGCTCACGGATGAATTCCGTGATCATGGAGTGGTTAGCACAAAGTCCGCGCTGCACCATCCCCTGGCACTTGAAGATCTCCTGTTCCACTGCTTCTAGCCTGGCCTTCTCGCTCCTGGTCTTCTTAGGTCCTAGAACGTCCCGGATGCACCCCCTCATGCATCTCAATGACTTGAGGGTGCTTCATCACCTCCGGTAGGTACGGGTTGATGACCTTCTCATAGAACTTGTCCTTGGACGAGCTTGGAGACGCCATGGCAATCTAGATCTGTCAGAAAAATAGCCCGAAACAAGAACATAGGAGAAACTTGCGATGCGGTGGTCAAAACACCCATGAGTATATATAATGAATTTTTCCCATGCAAAACAAGTAATAAGGAAGAAAAACGGAGTCAGGAAAGTCCACGAGGGCGCCACAAGCCTGGTAGGCGTGCCCTGGGCGGTAGGGCGCGCCCCCCAAGCTTGTCGCCTCCTCGTGCACTTTTCAGACTGTTTATTATTTTCCTAATTTTTTATATATTCCAAAACGGACAGAAAGTACTTTTATGGATGTTTTGGAGTCGGTTTACTTACCGTACCACATACCTACTCCTTTTCAGGATTCTGGAGCGTTCCGGAAGGTTTCCTCTATGTGCTCTTCCGGTGTAATTGTTTGAATAATATTAGTTTCAACATTAATGGGAGTACCTGAGATATAATGTTTAATTTTTTGCCCATTAACCACTCTCGGATTATTGCCTTCGGAGTTGTTTATTTTGATGGCTCCGGAGCGATAAACTTCTTCGATGATGTATGGCCCTTCCCATTTAGAAAGAAGTTTTCTTGCAGAAAATCTTAAACAAGAATTGTATAATAGAACATGATCACCTACTTTGAATTCCCGTTTTTGAATTCTCTTATCATGCCATCTTTTAACTTTTTCTTTAAACAACTTGGCATTTTCATAAGCTTGGGTTCTCCATTCATCTAAAGAACTAATATCAAATAACCTCTTGTCACTGGCAAGTTTAAAATCATAGTTAAGTTCTTTAATTGCCCAATATGCTTTATGTTCTAACTCAAGAGGTAAATGACATGCTTTTCCATAAACCATTTTATATGGAGACATACCCATAGGATTTTTATAAGCAGTTCTATAAGCCCATAGTGCATCATCAAGTTTCTTAGACCAATTCTTTCTAGATCTATTAACGGTCTTTTGCAAAATCAATTTTATTTCTCTATTAGTTAATTCAACTTGACCACTAGACTGTGGATGATAAGGAGATGCAACTCTATGATTAACATCATATTTAGCAAGCAATTTACGGAAAGCACCATGAATAAAGTGTGAACCACCATCAGTCATCAAATATCTAGGGACTCCAAACATCGGAAATATAACTTCTTTAAGCATTTTAATGGAAGTGTTATGATCAGCACTACTAGTTGGAATAGCTTCTACCCACTTAGTAACATAATCAACAGCAACCAAAATATGAGTATACCCATTGGATTTAGGAAAAGGTCCCATATAATCAAAACCCCAAACATCAAATGGTTCAATAACAAGTGAATAATTCATAGGCATTTCCCGACGTCTACCAACATTACCAATTCTTTGACATTCATCACAACAAAGGACAAACTTACGTGCATCTTTGAAAAGAGTAGGCCAATAAAAACCGGATTGTAGTACCTTGTGTGCAGTTCTGTCTCCCGCATGGTGTCCTCCATATGCCTCAGAGTGACACTTACGTAGGATTTGTTCCTATTCATGCTTAGGTACACAACGTCTAATAATACCATCTACTCCTTTTTTATATAAGTGTGGGTCATCCCAAAAGTAATGTCTTAAATCAAAGAAAAACTTTTTCTTTTGTTGGTATGTAAAAATAGGTGGTATATATTTAGCAACAATGTAATTACCATAGTCTGCATACCAAGGAGTATTATGAGAAGCATTTATCACAGCTAATTGTTCATCAGGAAAAACATCATTAATAGGAAGTGGGTCATCAAGAACATTTTCCATTCTAGACAAGTTATCAGCTACCGGATTCTCAGCTCCCTTTCTATCAACAATATGCAAATCAAATTCTTGTAGCAAAAGAACCCACCTAATAAGTCTAGGTTTAGCATCTTTCTTTTCCATAAGATATTTAATAGCAGCATGATCAGTGTGAATAGTAACTTTAGAATCAACAATGTAGGATCTAAATTTATCACACACAAACACAACTGCTAAAAATTCTTTCTGAGTAGTAGCATAATTTCTTTGAGCACTGTCTAGAGTTTTACTAGCATAATGGATAACATTTAATTTCTTATCAACTCTTTGTCCTAGAACAGCACCAACAGCATAATCACTAGCATCACACATAATTTCAAAGGGTAGATCCAATCAGGTGGTTGAACAATAGGTGTAGAAATTAAGGCTTTCTTAAGTATTTCAAAGGCTTCTACACAATCATCATCAAAAACAAATGGAACATCTTTTTGAAAGAGATTAGTAAGAGGCCTAGAAATTTTAGAGAAGTCTTTTATAGACCTTCTATAGAAACCAGCATGACCAAGGAAACTTCTTATACCTTTGATATCTTTAAGACATGGCATTTTCTCAATAGCATCAACTTTAGCTTTATCAACTTCAATACCTCTTTCAGAATTTTTATGCCCAAGAACTATACCTTCATTCACCATAAAGTGGCACTTCTCCCAATTCAAGACAAGATTAGTTTCTTCACATCTCTGCAAAACTCGATCAAGGTTGCTCAAGCAATCATCAAAAGAAGTTTCGTAAACGGAGAAATCATCCATGAAAACCTCAACAATCTTTTCACAAAAGTCAGAGAATATAGCAATCATACATCTTTGAAAGGTAGCAAGTGCATTACATAAACCAAAAGGCATATGATGATAAGCATAAGTTCCAAAAGGACAAGTAAAGGTAGTTTTCTCTTGATCTTCAGGTGACACAGGTATTTGAGAGAAACCAGAATAACCATCTAGGAAACAAAAGTGTGTATGCTTAGATAATCTATCTAACATTTGATCAATAAAAGGCAAGGGGTAATGATCTTTCCTAGTAGCTTTATTTAATTTCCTAAAATCAATTACCATCCTATAACCAGTTAAAATTCTTTGTGGGATAAGTTCATTTTTATCATTAGGAACAACGGTAATACCTCCTTTCTTAGGAACACAATGAACAGGACTTACCCATCTACTATCAGCTATAGGATAAATTATACCTGCCTCCAGAAGCTTTAATATTTCAGTTCTTACCACATCCTTCATTCTAGGATTTAACCTTCTTTGATGATCAACAACGGGTTTAGCGTCTGGCTCCATATGAATTTTATGCTGACATAAAGTGGGACTAATGCCCTTAAGATCATCGAGAGTATATCCAATAGCAGCCCGGTGCTTCTTCAGAGTTTTAAGTAATCTCTTTTCTTCATGCTGTAACACCCCCTGTAATTAAGCCCAGTGATCATGTGTTAATTAGGCCAAGTCATCTTCATTTGCAATGTTTGATCTCCTTTGATTAATATCTCATTTGAAATTCCACTTCAAACTTCAATTCAAACTCTAAGTGAAATTTGAAAAGTTACAAACTTGCAAGAAAAATAGTCCATCATTTAGTAAATATTCCATAGCTAATTATGGTGGAGGAAAACTATGTCACTTGTTTGCTCATTTGGGAGCTAGCCCCCAAAAACAGTGACCGGACAGCCCCTTTAATCCATTTTTATTTAAATAAAATTCAAATGAAACCATCTTGCCTCCAAACTTTTTGTGGCAGTGCTAAATATTACATAGTATTTAATTTGGCAGGCTCCTCATTTTACAAAAGTCATCTAAGGCAAAAAAAAATGCAAATCAGAAAAGAAAAAGCAAAGCAGAAAAAGAAAAAGATAAAAAAGAAAACCTACACTATGCACTTGTAGCCTAATGCTACAGTGCGGCCCAGCCCACGTACAGGCCTTCTGCAACCTCTGTACAGGAAGAAGAAGCCAGTGCCATGGCGTGGCCACGGCCACGCCCGTCCACGCGCCGGATGATGCTCGTGTCGATCATCCGGGGGTCATGGAGATGGATAAGAGGACCCCAACCCCCGTGACAACCCTAGGCCACCCCTTTCTCTCCCTCGCTCAAAATCGAAGCCGCTCGAGTGTTGCCGTCGCCGCCGCCGCCTCGTTGCCGTGCTCCGGGACGTCCCCGAACCACGAGAAGACGTCCAGGAGCTTCGCCCGCCTCGACTTCGTCGACCCCAAGCAGGAGTTCAAGCAGGGAAGCGACGGTTCGTCGCCATTGAGCCGTCTCCTCCGCCACGGCCGCCGCATCTCGACGATGAGCGCGACGCGTCCGGCCACCCCCAGCTTCCCTGACCATGTCCACGAGCCTCCTCGTGAGCTACTCCTCCGATTCCCCTCCTTTCCCGCTTCGATCCGTGCCTATTTACACCGGTGTTCGCCGTGGAACGGAGCTCGCCCGAGCTCCCGGCCATGTCCGCGCCCCTGCTACTCTTGCTAGCTGCGTTGCTACTCCTGCCGCTGGTGCGGCTGCGTGCTACTGCGACTGCCATGCTGCTGCGACGCTTGCTAGCTGCTGCTCTTGCTGTTGCCGCTGCATTGCCGCTGCTACCTACTGCTGTTGCTCTTGCTGCTCGTGCCCGCTGCTGCTTGCTCCGCTGCCGCAGCTACTGCTTGCTCTACTGCGCTGCTCTGCTGCGTCGCTGCTTAGTTGCTGTGTCGCTGCTTAGTTGTTGTGTCGCTGCTTAGTTGCTGCCACTGCATGCTGCTCCATGCCACTGCCGCTGCTGCTCATGGCGTGCACAAGCTAGAGGGCCGGCCCTATTAGCTAGATTAATTAGTGGTTAGTTAGGGGCTGGTTATTAGTTAGGTTAACTACTAGACAATGACAGTGGCCCCCACTGCTAGTTAATTAATTTAGTTAAAGTATAAATAACTCTAGACAGTGACATGTGGGCCACACCTACCCCTTTTGACCAGTCAATTTGACTTGGTCAATTCGGATTAAACTAAATACGAAATTCTAGAAATTTTCAGAAAATGTTATAAACTTCAAAAATTCGTAGAAAATAAACCGTAACTCGGATGAAAATAATTTATATATGAAAAATGATCAGAAAAATATGACGAATCCGAATATGCCACCCACTTACCTATCAGATACCTCTAACATGGCAAACATGGAACCTTCCCCTCCGGATCAATATATCGATGATCCCCTAGAGCTGGGAAAATATTTTCGAATATTTTCCCGCTTCGTCTAAAATGCTTAGTAATGCATTAGAGCATATCACCAACACTTTTTGCCGTGATATACATCTGTGATGCTTTTGTGTACTCTGTTATTTATTTGTTTCCCCTCCCCCTTTCCCTCCGGTAGACTTCGAGACCGTTGATGATTCGGTGATCGACTACGACGACGCTTCCGAAGAACACCTTTTTGTCTGCAAAGCTTCCAGGCAAGCATAACCCCCTTGATCATTCCTATACCACCCATCCTTTCTATCCCATGCTTGCATTAGATTTTGCTACTGTAATTGATTGCTCCTATTCCGATGCATAGCCTGATTTTGTAACCTGTTGTTGATACTTTACCTGTTGACCTAAATGCTTAGTATAGGCTGGTTAGTGATCCATCAATGGCCCCACACCCTTGTCCTTGTTGCCATGCTTTACCACCGGTGACTCGATCAGTGTGATCGATGTACAGAGACCGTACACAGCACCACACACCCCATTAGTTGTACGACTCTGCAGAGCTACTATCGAGTGCCGAGGGTGATACCTCCTACCTCACTCCTGATGATATCTCTATAGCGTAGCTAGTCGGTTGTGGGTTACCGAGGGTGATTCCTCTTTCACCACCTCCGACAAGGCCTCTGTCGTACAGCCCCTCAAGTGTGAACCCATCGAGGGTGATTCCTCCAAGTTCATCTTGACGATTACATCGAGTGGGAATCTATCGAGGGTGATTCCTCGGATTCCCCATGATGTTATGGACACACGGGTACTTTGACCTTCACCTCAGACCTTTGTTAAAGACGGGTCGGCTCCAAGAGCACCCGCGAGATAATGATGAAGTCGGGTCGACCCCAAGGGTACCCGCGAGAGAGTCTTGTGGCGGCTGGCTGTTAGCGGTACCACCCAGGATGTGGTGGTAGTTCGGGACTTGTCCCGATAGCCGACACGGAACTTACACTGTAGTCGGAGTGACAGGGCAGGCGGAGACTACCTAGGAGAGAGGTGGGCCTAGTCCCTGGTCGTGGTCCGCGAGATACCTAGTCGGAACGGCCGAAGCACTGGTCGTCTCCGCGAGCTCCTAATAATTCACTAACGGATTTGGGTATTTGATCTGAGTTGGCCACTGGCTTATACGCACTACCACCACGCGGGATAATGGTTTAATGGGGCCCTCGGCGCCGTATGTATCAGCCAAAAGCTCTGTCAGATGTCGAGTTCAGCATTGTGGGTCTGTCGGGCCAGTGCCATCCAGGATGAGGTGGTGCTCATCCCGGCTCACCGCATAACGACCCGGAGTGCAAAGGGCGATGGGCCCAAGACCCCTGAGCGCTTAGGATGTAGACCGGCGGGGACCTCTCTGCGGAGCCTAGGTAGGACTACGTCGTGTCGATCAGCCGAGGCCGGGCATGACCCGGAAAAGTGTGTCTGGCCAGAGTTAATCGAGCGTGTTGGGTAACAGTAGTGCACCCCTACAGGGAAGTTATCTATTCGAATAGCCGTGTCCACGGTAACAGGACGCTCAGTGTTGTATCCCGATCTACTACAACTTGAACTGGATACTTGTGATACTAAACTGAAATGATAGCTCCGGGATCGCTTTCTCGCAGGGAGTCAAGGAAGGATCTCTGGGCTTTGCTACTACATACTTATTACTTTGTTATATGTTAATCTACACTCTTCTAATGATGCAAGACGCTGCAAGATGCTAGTCTTCGATAGGCTAGGCCTTCCCCTCTATTCTGGCATTTCTGCAGTATAGTCCACAGTTACAGCCCCTTCATTTGATACCGATGCATACTTATCATAGATCTGATGTAAGTCTTGCGAGTACTTTGGATGAGTACTCACGGTTGCTTTGCTACCTTCCCCCCCCCCCTACCCGATTGCTACGATCAGATGGCGGAGCCCCGGAGTCAGCTGATCCCGTCGATGACTACTACTATCCCGACGGAGCCTACTATGCCTGCGCCTTTTCGATCTAGATGTCGTTGTTTTGCTCAGCCTTCTTAAGGAAACCTTGTCTAATTATGTCTGTACTCAGATACTAATACTTTCGTTGACTCTTGTGTAACTCGAGCTTATGTATTCGAGCCCTCGAGGCCCCTGGCTTGTAATATAAAGCTTGTATTATTTTAATTTGAGTCTAGAGTTGTGTTGTGGTATCTTCCCGTGAGTCCCTGGGCTTGATCGTGCACATTTGCGTGAATGATTAGTGCACGGTCGGGCCGGGGGCGTCACACATGCTCTAAAAGGTTAGCACTAATAATAACAGGATATATCTTCTTTTCATCAAGATAAGCATATTTAAGTGTATTAGGTAATTGCTTTAATTCAAACACATGATCACCCTTGGGTGGAGGTGGATCTCCCAAGGTTTCAACAGGCAAATTATGTTTAAGGATAGGTGCTTGTTTAAAGAATAGCTCATCTATTTCATTTCTTTCATTCATATGCATATCATTCTCATGGTCTAGCAAATATTGTTCTAAAGGATCAGTAGGAGGCACAACAATAGAAGCAAGACCAATAATTTCATCCTTATTAGGTAATTCTTTATCATGAGGTTGTCTACGAAACTTAGAGAAATTAAACTCATGAGACCTCACCAAAATTAACACTGATAATTTCTTTAGTGCAATCAATCTTGGCATTAACTGTATTCAAGAATGGTCTACCAAATATAATGGGACAAAAATCATCTTGTGGTGATCCAAGAACAAGAAAATCAGTAGGATATTTGATCTTACCACACAAGACTTCAACATCTCTAACAATCCCAAGTGGTGAAATAGTATCTCTATTTTCAAGCTTAATAGTAGCATCAATATCTTCAATCTCAACAGGTGCAATATCATTCATGACTTCTTGATAGAGAGTAAACGGAATAGCACTCACACTAGCACCAATATCACATAAACCATGATAGCAATGATCTCCAATTTTAATAGAAATAACAGGCATGCCAATTACAGGTTTATTTTTATCTTTAGTGTCTGGCTTAGCAATTCTAGTTGCTTCATCACAGAAATATATGACATGTCCATCAATATTATCAACCAAAAGATCTTTAACCATTGCAATATTAGGTTCAACTTTAATTTGTTTAGAAGGTCTAGGTGCTCTAATATTACTCTTATTAACCACAGTTGAAGCTTTGCATGTTCCTTAATCCTAATAGGGAAAGGTGGTTTCTCAATATAAGCAGTAGGCACAACTGGATCAACATGGTAAACAATTGTTTCTTCTTTAACACTAACAGGTTCTTCATTCAATTCAATAGGTGGATGATATTTAAACCATTTCTCCTGAGGGAGATCAACATGAGCAGCAAAAGATTCACAAAAGGTAGCTACTATCTCAGAGTCAAGTCCATATTTAGTACTAAACTTATGAAAAGCATCGGTTTCCATAAAAGATTTAACACAATCAAACTCAAGATTTATACATGACTCATTACCTTTATCGATTTCCCAATATTCAGAGTTACGTTTAATTCTTTCAAGAAGATCCCATCTGAATTCAATAGTTCTCTTCATAAAGGAACCAGCAGAAGAAGTATCGAGCATGGATTCATCATTATGAGAAAGCCGCACATAAAAGTTTTGAAGAATTATTTCTCTTGAGGGCTCGTGATTGGGGCATGTGTGCAACATATACTTAAGCGTACTTTCTCCTTCATGAGGCCAAAAATTATATATATAATTCCGACCACGATGAACCAAATGCATAGGATAAAATTTCTGGTAAATTCCAGCTTCAACCGGTTCCAATCCCATGTTTCAGTATCATCACATAGCCTATACCATGTCAATGCCTTTCCCTCCAAAGATAAAGGGAATACTTTCTTCTTAACTCCATCTCCGGATAGACCTGCAAGCTTAAACAATCCACAAATTTCATCCACATAGATCAAGTGCATATCAGGATGTACCACTCCATCTCCTTCATAAGGATTAGCTAGGAGTTTCTCTACCATACCCGAAGGAATTTCATAATAAATATTTTTAGTAGGTTCAATAGGTTGAGGAGCAACTTGCTACTTGTGATCTGCGTTGGTTTTTCCCCGAAGAGGAGGGGATGATGCAGTACAGTAGAGATAAGTATTTCCCTCAGTTATGAAACCAAGGTTATCAATCCAGTAGGAGAATCACGCAACACCTCGTTAGCAATACCTGCACACAAAACAACAAATCCTTACACCCAACGCAAACAAGGGGTTTTCAATCCCTTGGCGGTTAATTGCAAGATTAAATTGTATGGTGATAGATAGATAGATCGAACTAAAATATAAAATAAAATAGATAAAGTAAAAGTGCAGCAAGGTATTTTTAGGATTTTTAATATATGATAAACGTAGACCCGGGGGCCATAGTTTTCACTAGAGGCTTCTCTCTTGAAAATAGCATACGGTGGGTAAACAAATTACTGTTGGGCAAATGATAGAAAAGCGAATAATCATGACGATATCCAAGGCAATGATCATGTATATAGGCATCACGTCCGAGACAAGTAGACCGAAACGATTCTGCATCTACTACTATTACTCCACACATCGACCACTATCCAGCATGCATCTAGAGTATTAAGTTCATAAAGAACGGAGTAACGCCTTAAGCAAGATGACATGATGTAGACAAAGTAAACTCACGCATGAATAAACCCCATCTTTTTACCCTTAATAGCAACGATACATACGTGTCATGTCCCTTTCTGTCATTGGGATTGAGCACCGCAAGATCGAACCCATTACAAAGCACCTCTCCCATTGCAAGATAAATCAATCTAGTTGGCCAAACCAAATCAATAGATCGGAGAGAAATACGAAGCTATAATAATCATGCATAAAAGAGTTCAGAGAAAACTCAAATAATATTCATGGATAATCTGATCATAAACTCACAATTCATCGGATCCCAACAAACACACCGCAAAAAGTGATTACATCGGATAGAACTCCAAGAACATCGAGGAGAACATTGTATTGAAGATCAAAAAGAGAGAAGAAGCCATCTAGCTACTAACTATGGACCCGAAGGTCTGTGGTAAACTACTCACGCATCATCGGAAGGGCAGCAAGGTTGATGGAGAGCCCCTCCGTGATCGAATCCCCCTCCGGCGGAGTGCCGGAAACAGATGGGATCTCTCGAGAACAGAAGCTTGCGGCGGTGGAAAAAGTATTTCATGGACTCCTCTGTTGGTTTCCCGATTTTAGAGAATTTATAGAGGTGGAGTTAGGTCAAACGGAGCCTTGTGGGCCCCATGAGCCACCAGGGCACACCCTCCCTGGGGCGCGCCGTGGTGCCTCGTGGGCCACTGCTTCATATTCTCGTCTCCTCCCAAAGCTTCTAGTGTCTGTTATGTCCAAAAAAAATCTCCAAAAAGTTTCGTGGCATTTGGACTTCGTTTGGTACTGATGTTCTGGAAAACCAAAAACAGGCAAAAAACAACAGCTGGCACTGCGCACTAATTAATAGGTTAGTCCCAAAAAATGATATATAATTGCTTGTAAATGTATATAAAACATCCAAGATTGATAATATAATAGCATGGAACAATCAAAAAATATAGATACGTTGGAGACGTATCAAGCATCCCCAAGCTTAATTCATGCTCGTCCTCGAGTAGGTAAATGATAAAAACAGAATTTTTGATGTGGAATGCTACCTATCATATTCATCATAAACTCTTTTCTTTTGTAGCATGGACATTTTGACTTGAATGATTCAAAGCAATAGTCTATAGTTTGACATGAAGACATAAATACTCAAGCATACTAACAAGCAACCATGCTTTTCAAAATATCAACGCTAAAGAAAGTTATCCCTAGCCCATTATGCTCAATCATTGATCCATTCATGAAACACACTCAATATTAGCTACACACAATGCACAAGTATGACAATAGTGCTCTCTAGTTGGTGCTTTATAAGAGAAGATGGAGACTCAAAATAAAAATAAAAATTGCATAAAAGTAAATAGATAGGCCCTTCGCAGAGGGAAGCAGAGATTTGCAAATGTGCCAGAGCTCAAAGCTTAAATTAGAGAGATAAAATTATTTTGGGAGGCATGCTTTTCCTGTCAACGAAAACGAACGAGAATTTCCAATATCTTCCATGCTAGACACATTATAGGCGGTTCCCAAACAGAAAGTAAAGTTTATTTCCTTTCCACCATTCTTTCACAATCCATGGCTAGCCGTATCCACGGGTGCCCTCCATACCAATACTTTCCAAGGAATTTAATATAATCATCAGATTAAAAAAATCATTTCATATCATTTCATTTCGGGACTGGGCATCCCTATTACCTGCCACTCTCTCATGCAATGACAAGTGAATAAACACTCATCGTGAGAATAACCCACCTAGCATGGAAAATATTGGCTACCCCCTTCTGCCTCATGAGCGGTACGGGCACACAAAACGGAAAATTATTTTGAAAATTAGAGTTGGCACACACAAATTTACTTAGAACGGCATGGAAATACCGCATATAGGTAGGTATGGTGGACTCATTTGGCACAACTTTGGTTTAAGGAGTTTGGATGCACAAGCAGTATTCCTGCTTAGTACAAATGAAGGCTAGCAAATAGATTGAGAAGCAACCAACCAAAAAGCGAAAACGGTCATAAACATGCATTGAACATAACTAACACCGAATAATGCACCATAAGTAGGATATAATTTCGTTGCATAACTATTGACTTTACGTGCATGCATAGGGAATCACAAACCTTAACACCAATATTCTTACTAAATCACAATTACTCACTAACATGACTCACATATTATCATCTCCATATCGCAAAACTATTGCAAGGAATCACACTTGTCATATCCAATGATCTATATGAAAGTTTTTATTATATCTCTCTTGAATATTCATCACTTTGGGACCAAATTCATATCTTGTGCAAATTACCATTACTATTATCAACTCTCAAAAAGATATAAGTGAAGCATGAGAGTGCAAATATTTCTTCAAAATTTTAATCTTATCAACTCTCAAAATAATATAAGTGAAGCATGAGAGTTCAAATATTTCTTCAAAATTTAGCCACCACCGTGCTTAAAAAGATTTAAGTGAAGCACTAGAGCAACTGCCTAGCTCAAAAAATTTAAGTGAAGCACATAGAGTATTCTAACAAATCATTATAAACGTGTGGCTCTCTCAAATAGGTGTGTCCAGCAAAGATGATTGTGACAAACTAAAAAGCAAACAAAGCAAAGACTCATATAATACACGACGCTCCAAGCAAAACTCATATCATGTGACGAATAAAAATATAGCTCCAAGTAAAATTACCGATGGTTGGTAGAAGAAAGAGGGGATGCCTTCCGGGGCATCCCCAAGCTTAGACGCTTGAGTCTTACTTGAATATTACCTTGGGGTTCCTTGGGAATCCCCAAGCTTAGGCTCTTGCCACTCCTTATTCCTTCATCCATCGTGATCTCACCCAAAACTTCAAAACTTCAATCACACAAAACTCAACAAAACCTTCATGAGATCCGTTAGTATAACAAATAAATCACTACTTTAAGTACCGTTACAAACCCATTCATATTTTATTTTTGCATTATACCTATTGTATTCTAACTTCTCCATGGCTTATACCCCCCGATACAATCCATAGTTTCATCAAAACAAGCAAGCAACGCATCAAAAACAGAATCTGTCAAAAACAGAACAATCTGTAGAAATCTATTTAAAATCCATACTTCTGTAACTCCAAAAATTCTGAAAAATTAGGACAACGTGGGAAATTCATATACCAATAATGTGTCAAACTTTCATATTTTTCATAGTATCTTATATTTTTGCTTTTACCAATAGTTGGGGTTTCAGCACGAGCACAAATGGATCGAAGATGACCCAAGTAGAAAACTTTAAGTGGATCCATAGTATCTTATATTTTTGCTTTTACTTTCTGTTCTTGTGTGTTCGACATGAAGGCAATAAAAGCAAACAAACAAGTAAAAATATTTTTGTGGTTTTGTAAAATATTTTAGAAGTGGGGGAGATGAAAACGAGAGGCCAAGGCAAATAAAATAAATGCAAGGAGATGAAAGTTTATGCGTAGGTACTTGATAGATGTTGATGATGTCTCCCCGGCAACGGCGCCAGAAATTCTTCCTGCTACTTGTGATCTGCGTTGGTTTTTCCCCGAAGAGGAGGGGATGATGCAGTACAGTTGAGATAAGTATTTCCCTCAGTTATGAAACCAAGGTTATCAATCCAGTAGGAGAATCACGCAACACCTCATTAGCAGTACCTGCACACAAAACAACAAATCCTTGCACCCAACGCAAACAAGGGGTTGTCAATCCCTTGGCGGTTAATTGCAAGATTAAATTGTATGGTGATAGATAGATAGATCGAACTAAAATATAAAATAAAATAGATAAAGTAAAAGTGCAGCAAGGTATTTTTAGGATTTTTAATATATGATAAACGTAGACCCGGGGGCCATAGTTTTCACTAGAGGCTTCTCTCTTGAAAATAGCATACGGTGGGTAAACAAATTACTGTTGGACAATTGATAGAAAAGCGAATAATCATGACGACATCCAAGGTAATGATCATGTATATAGGCATCACGTCCGAGACAAGTAGACCGAAACGATTCTGCATCTACTACTATTACTCCACACATCGACCGCTATCTAGCATGCATCTAGAGTATTAAATTCATAAAGAACGGAGTAACGCCTTAAGCAAGATGACATGATGTAGACAAAGTAAACTCACGCATGAATAAACCCCATCTTTTTACCCTTAATAGCAATGATACATACGTGTCATGTCCCTTTCTGTCACTGGGATTGAGCACCGCAAGATCGAACCCATTACAAAGCACCTCTCCCATTGCAAGATAAATCAATCTAGTTGGCCAAACCAAATCAATAGATCGGAGAGAAATACGAAGCTATAATAATCATGCATAAAAGAGTTCAGAGAAAACTCAAATAATATTCATGGATAATCTGATCATAAACTCACAATTCATCGGATCCCAACAAACACACCGCAAAAAGTGATTACATCGGATAGAACTCCAAGAACATCGAGGAGAACATTGTATTGAAGATCAAAAAGAGAGAAGAAGCCATCTAGCTACTAACTATGGACCCGGAGGTATGTGGTAAACTACTCACGCATCATCGGAAGGGCAGCAAGGTTGATGGAGAGCCCCTCCGTGATTGAATCCCCCTCCGACGGAGTACCGGAAAAGGCCCCCAGATGGGATCTCTTGAGAACAGAAGCTTGCGGCGGCGGAAAAAGTATTTCGTGGACTCCTCTGTTTGTTTCCCAAATTTAGAGAATTTATAGAGGTGGAGTTAGGTCAAATGGAGCCTTGTGGGCCCCACGAGCCACCAGGGCGCGCCGTGGTGCCTCGTGGGCCACTGCTTCATCTTCTTGTCTCCTCCCGAAGCTTCTAGTGTCTGTTATGTCCAGAAAAAAATCTCCAAAAAGTTTCGTGGCATTTGGATTTCGTTTGGTACTGATATTCTGGAAAACCAAAAACAGGCAAAAAACAGCAACTGGCACTAGGCACTAAGTTAATAGGTTAGTCCCAAAAAATGATATATAATTGCTTGTAAGGGTATATAAAACATCCAAGATTGATAATATAATAGCATGGAACAATCAAAAATTATAGATACGTTGGAGACGTATCACAACTCTCAATGCTTCTGGTCGAGGTGAAGATACCCCGAACAAGCCCCTCAAAGGATTACTTTCCATAGTGACAAGTGTAAATAAATTTCAGCACGTAATATAAATGTTTCCTTACCAAATTCCACTCAGCAAAGGCGCTTCACTCCCCGGTAATGGCGCCAGAAAAGAGTCTTGATGACCCACAAGTACAAGGGATCAATCATAGTCCTTTCGATAAGTAAGAGTGTCGAACCCAACGAGGAGCAGAAGGAAATGACAAGCAGTTTTCAACAAGGTATTCTCTACAAGTACTGAAAGTAGCGGTAACAGATAGTTTTGATAGCAAGATAATTCGTAACAAGTAACAAGTATAATAAAGTGCAGCAAGGTGGCCCAATCCTTTTTATAGCAAAGGACAAGCCGGAACGAACTCTTATAATAAGCAAAGCGTTCTCGAGGACACATGGGAATTTCATCTAGTCACTTTCATCATGTTTGTTTGATCCGCGTTCGCTACTTTGATAATTTGATATGTGGGTGGACCGGTGTTTGGGTGTTGTTCTTACTTGAATAAGCCTCCCACTTATGATTACCCCCTCTCGCAAGCATCCGCAACTACGAAAGAAAAATTAAGATAACTCTAACCATAGCATGAAACATCTGGATCCAAATCAGCCCCTTACGAAATAGCGCATAAACTAGGGTTTAAGCTTCTGTCACTCTAGCAACCCATCATCTAATTACTACTCCACAATGCCTTCCCTTAGGCCCAAAGATGGTGAAGTGTCATGTAGTCGATGGTCACACGACACCACTAAAGGAAGCACAACATACATAGCATCAAAATATTGAACGAATACCAAATTCACATGATTACTTATGACAAGACTTCTCCCATGTCCTCAAGAACAAAAGTAACTACTCACAAATCATATTCATGTTCAAGATCAGAGGGGTACTGAATAGCATTAAGGATCTGAACATATAATCTTCCACCAAATAAACCAACTAGCATCAACTACAAGATGTAATCAACACTACTAGCAACCCACAGGTACCAATCTGAGGTTTTGAGACAAAGATTGAATACAAGAGATGAACTAGGGTTTGAGATGAGATGGTGCTGGTGAAGATGTTGATGAAGATTGGTCCTCCCATGATGAGAGGATCGTTGATGATGTCGATGGCTTTGATTTCCCCCTCCCGGAGGGAAGTATCCCCGGCGGAATCGCTCCACCGGAGAGCAAAATAGCTCCTGCCCAGGTTCCGCCTCGAGACGGCGGCGCTTCATCCCGAAACTCTTCTTCTGATTTTTTTTTCTAGGGCAAATGGCTTCATATAGCATAAGGAGGGGGCCAAAGGCCTGCCAGGGGCCCCACAAGCTCGGGGGGCGTGCCTAGGGGGGTAGGGCCGGCCCCCCAGGCTTGTGGCTTCCTGGTGGGCCCCCTTCTATTGATTCTTTCGCCAGTATTTTTTATATATTCCAAAATAATTCTCCGTAAATTTTTAGGTCATTTGGAGTTGTGCAGAATAGCTATCTCTGTTTCACCCCTTTCAGGTCCAGAATTCCAGCTGCCGGCATTCCCCCTCTTCATGTGAATCTTGTAAAATAAGAGAGAAAAGGCATAAGAATTATACCATAAAGTGAAATAATGATAAAAACATAATAGTTATTAGTAGGAAATCATGATGCAAATTGGACGTATCATCGATGGCTTCTTCGGATCCACGAGCGCGGCAAGATCAATGTCGAGTTCTGCAAGATAGGCGGGCAGAAGATGCTCGCACCACTATTGAATGGCGTCAGGAGGCGTGCCGTCAATCTGACGTGCGCAATGGCCCAGTCGTTGATGAGCCTGCGCCTGAGGCTGGCGGGTATCTACCTTACGAGGTTGGATGCCCAGCCTTCACTCGTGAGGTGCGGCAAGTCCGTTGGCCGTCTATCCGGGCCTTCAAGCCAGAAGTGCCGGAAAAATATGACGGCAAGCTTAACCCGGCAGAGTTTCTGGGCATCTACACAATTGCGGTGCAAGCTGCCGGGGGAAGAGATGAAAACATTCTCGCCAACTACTTTCCATTGGTGCTCAAGCCCAATGTGAGGTCTTGGCTGATGAACTTGCCGGAAGGTTCCATTTCTTCGTGGTCTGATTTATGCAACGAGTTTGTTGGTGCTTTTACCGGAGGCCACAAGGCTCCTGGTCAGCCCAGCGATTTGCAAGTAATCTCGCAGAGAGATGGTGAATCCTTATGGAAATACATACAGAGGTTCAGCCGCGTGCACCGTAACATTCCAGATGTGCACCCCGCAGCTGTGATTGCCGCCTTTCACATGAATGTGCGCAATGGTAGGATGCGGGAGAAGATGAACGTCCGGCTGCCAAAGACCGTCAATGAGTTGTACACGTTGGCGGACGAATGTGTGCAGGCTGAAGAGGCAAGGAGACTTCCTGGGGAAGATGCTGGCGCTGAAGTTGATTCAGAAGATGACGACGCCGCCACCCCGAAGAAAAAAGGCCAGAAGCGCAACAGGAAGCGCAAAGGCAAGACGGTTATGGCCATTGAGGGCTCCAGAAATTCTAACGCCGCCAAGAAAGCCAAGACGGAAGACTCCGGCAAGGAAGCTGCTGCATGCGCTGATTGCCAGGAAGCCGCGGCGGGCGAGAAGACTGGCAAGTCTGATGGGCCGTATTGCAAGATTCACCGCACTAAAGGCCATGATCTCCAAGAGTGCCGGCAAGTTGAGCAACTTGCCAAGAAACAAAAGGCTGAATATGAAAAGCGCGACAAGGAGAAAGGTCAGGACGGTGCCGGAGGATCCGGCAAGAGAGGTCATGGAGGCCAAGGAGGCCGCCATGGCAAGGCCAAGAAGCAGAAAGAGAAGCCTGCTAGAGGCCGAGAAAAGAAAGAGGAGGATGATGGAAGTGATGAAGAGGACGATGAGGAGTCCAGCGAACACGAATTCCAGAAGGCAACTGAAGCCATGTGCATTGACGGAGGGGCATCTCTGCACTCCTCTCACCGCCAACTCAAGCAGTGGGCGCGAGAAGTCAACGCAGCTGAACCGGCAATAGACGCTCAGAAGCCGCTCAAGTGGTCACACACGCCTATCATTTTTTACGCTGAGGACCATCCTGATAGCACAACAGCGATTGGGTGTTTGCCATTGTTGGTTTCACCAACAATCCGCCACCTCAAGGTCACAAAAATGTTAGTTGATGGTGGGGCCGGCCTGAATTTGATTTCACCAGAAGTAATCAAGAGGCTGCAGATTCCCGATGAGGAGCTCAAACAAACTGGTACGTTTCAAGGAGTTAACCCGGGAAGGAGCCAACCTAAGGGGAAGATCACCTTGCCGGTGACGTTTGGCGGAGAACTAAACTACAGAACAGAGAAAATTGTTTTTGATGTTGTAAAGATCCCCTTGCCATATAATGGAATTCTGGGTCGCCCAGCCTTGGCAAAATTCATGGCAGCATCACACTATGCTTACAATACATTGAAGATGCCAGGGCCAATGGGTGTCATCACCATCAATTCCGACAAAAAAGGATGTAGTTATATGCGTCGACAAGCTTTATAGAGAAGCGGTCGGAGCATCTGCCGTCAAGGCACCCGCTCCCGCCAACGAGAAGAAGAAAAACAAAAAGAGCGGCAAGACCTTCGACAAGTTTTCTGGGAAGCACACCTTTTTGGAGTGCTGCGCACCCGTTGAGGATTTGCCGGAGTGCTCTACCGGCAAGAAATCCAAAGCCACTCCACCAGCAACCAAGAAAGTGCCGGCAAAGGAGGACGGCACTGGCGGTACCTTCACCGTCAGTTCCACCCTTGACAGCAAATAGGAAAGCGCGCTCGTTGCCTTCCTGCGGCGAATGTCGATGTGTTTGCATGGCAACCATCTGACATCCCCGGTGTTCCCAGGGAGGTAATTGAGCACCACCTTGCCATCTGTCCTCATGCTCGGCCCGTCAAGCAGAAGGTCAGAAAGCAGGCTTTGGAACGGCAATAGTTCATTGCCGAAGAAATAAAGAAGTTAGAAGCGGCAGGCTTAGTTAGAGGTGTGCTACATCCAACATGGTTGGCGAATCCAGTTGTAGTGCGAAAAGCAAATGGAAAGTGGAGACTTTGTATTGACTACACTGATATCAACAAAGCTTGTCCAAAGGATCCGTTCCCTTTGCCACGTATTGATCAAATTGTAGACTCTACTGCCGGCTACGATTTACTCTCCTTTCTTGATGCATATTCTGGTTACCATCAGATTTTCATGGCCAAGGAGGATGAGGAGAAAACCGCATTTATTACTCCATGTGGTACATATTGCTTTGTGCGTATGCCTATCGGATTAAAAAGTGCTGGTTCATCTTTTGCAAGGGCAATCCAAATTGGTTTTGAGCCTCAGCTGCACAGGAATGTGGAAGCATATATGGATGACATAGTGGTCAAAACCAAGGACAAATCAACCCTCATTCAGGACTTAGAAGAGACATTTGAAAACTTGCGCAGAATAAACTTGAAGCTCAACCCCGAGAAGTGTGTATTTGGCATTCCATCCAGCAAACTTCTAGGGTTCTTTGTGTCTCAACATGGAATTGAAGCCAATCCCGACAAGATCAAAGCCATTGAGCAAATCAAAGCACCCAAGTGCGTCAAGGATGTGCGACGTCTTGCCGGATGTATTGCTGCACTAAGCAGGTTCATCTCCAAATCTGCTGAGCGCGCCTTGCCGTTTTTCAAAATCTTGAAAAAGGCAGGTCCAATGAAATGGACTCCGGAAGCGGAGGCCGCGCTGTAAGATTTGAAGAGGTACCTCTCTTCTCCGCCAACACTAGTTGCGCCTAAACCACAAGAGCCGTTGCTGCTATATTTGGCGACAACAAATCAAGTGGTCAGTGCTGCATTAGTGGCGGAGAGAGAAGCAGATAATGAGGAAGCAGCGGCAACAATCCTGTCAAGCGACAAACCGGAATCTTCTCCGGCAGAGTCTGGTGCCGACAAGTCAGAATCAGCGCAAGCAAATGCAACTGTCGGGCCCATGGAACCCAGGGTATCCAGGCCCGTCTGCCTTTGGCCTAGGGCGCAACGCCTGGCGTGGGCCCAGCGGGCCGTCATCACCAAGCACCTCACCAGGACTCCTCATGAGGCCTTGGCCTCCCGAGGCCTCCTCCTCAGGGAGCGGGCGAGCAAGGCTCAGCACCTCCACCAGCGGCCTCGCGAGGTCCTCTCACGAGGCGACCTCCTGAGGTGGCCTCCCGAGGCCCCACTCCCGAGGGCGCACGAGACGAAGGCCGTTCGGCACAGCCGCGCGGTCTGGGGCCCATCACATGGGTGACGCGCGCGGCGACGAGCGGCGACAGAAGCCGCGCCAGCAGGCGCGGATGAAGATGGTTTCCTCTTTTGTGTTAAGGGAGAAGGGCCAGCTATCTACTCCCCAAAGCAACCCCAATGGTTGCCCGGTCGGCAAAGGAAGACCAAGACGGCGGGAGCGCAGGGCGGAGGTCATCACCGAGCCCACCGGCGCGTCATGGATCACGCTTTGGCAGGCGAAGACCGCCTTTAGTCCGGATAACCTGAGCGCCTGTTCCCTTTCAAAACCCGCCAAGTGCGGCAGCCCTTCCCGCCTAAGTTTCGAGGGGGGAGAGGACCAATGCGGGTATAAGTGGGGCAGTGCTACCTTTGTAGAGAAGGATCGGCTCTTGTTCTCATCATCCCCAACCTTGTACTCTCTCTCTCCAGAGCAATACCAACCAAGCAGGAGTAGGGTCTTACACCGCAAGGTGGCCCGAACCTGGGTAAACCGCTGAGTCCACGGTTCGTCCCTCGCTAGCGCGCTCTCGCCGTAGCTTCGCCGTCGCTTAGCCGTGGTAGGAGACGAAGCAGTAGAACGAGCTCACCCCAGTGTTCGAACCTTTGGGTCCCCGGAGCCCGACTTCCGACATTTGGCGCGCCAGGTAGGGGTGCGCTACTATCCTTCCGCTCTGCCCTCTGCTCCACCGACCTCATGGCCGACGCATGTCGCGAGCGCGCCGAGCGCAGGGCTGGCCGCGTGGCTCAGACGGAGCCGGTGGCCCGTAGCAATCGCCGCCGCCCCGACGTCGAGGTTGTTGCCACCACCGACCCCGCTGCCCGCGAGCAGCAGGACTCCTCCCTGCACCCCTCCGTGCAGGCGAATGGCCACACCGCCACGGCCTCCTCCCTCGCCCACAGTGGGCCACCGAACCCGCAGGCCGTGCTGCTCATGGCGCGCGAGCTGCTCCGCTACCATCCGGCTGACGCCGACTACAACGCCTGGCTTGGTTGCATCACCGAGCTCGTCAACGCCGCCGGGGATGCTCCGGCACCTTCCCACTCGCTCCGCCCTCCGCCGTCTTGCGCTGGGGACCTAGCGCACGGCGCTCCCCCGCCGCCTCCTCTGCGCGACGAGCGCGGCGGGCCCCAGCGCAGCGCGCGGGTTCGTGAGCCGTCCCGTGGCGCGTCCTCGCCAGACCGAGACGAGGCCAGCTGCCAGATCGTCCGCCGCGCGCCCCCTGACGCGCGAGTGCTCCTCGAGCGGCAGCGCCACCGCCAGGACCAGGCCGTTCAGGATGTTGTGGCGGCTGGGCGCCAAAACCGCGCCGCCCTTGCTGGCGGCGTCCCCTCAAGCGGTGTGGGCTGCCGCGCCTTCACCCGCGAGCTGTGTCGCGTCGTCTGGCCCGCGAAGTTCAAGCCTGAGCTGCCTCCGCGCTACGACGGCACCCCCAACCCCACGGAGTTCCTCCAGCTCTACGCGCTGAGCGTTGAGGCGGCAAACAGCGACGACAAGGTCATGGCGAACTGGTTTCCCATGGCCCTCAAGGACGGCCCGCGCTCCTGGCTCATGAACCTCCCCGAGGCGTCCATCTCATCGTGGGCCAAGCTCTGCAGCCAGTTCGTCGCCAACTTCAAGGGCACGCAGGACCGCTCCCTCACCATCAACGACCTGCGGCGTGTTCGGCAGCGCCCAGACGAGACCCTCCGCAAGTACATCCAGCGCTTCAGCCAGGTGCATAACAAGATCCCGCGCACCTCCGACGCGGCCGTCATCTCTGCGTTCTCCACCGGCGTCACGGACGTCAAGATGCGCGAGAAGCTCACCATCAACGATGAGCTCAACTCCGTGCTTGAGCTGCTCGACCTCGCCGACAAGTGCGCCAAGGCTGAAGAGGGCCGCCTCTTCGTCCACAACGACCCCGACGCGGCGCTCGACGCTGCCAAGACCAAGAACAAGGACGTCAAGCGCAAGGGCCCTGCCGTGCTCGCGGCGGAGCCCGAGCAGAAGCGCGGCCGTGACCACGACGAGCCCAGGAAAGACAGCCGTCCGCTCTGTGCCTTCCACAACGTGTGCTCCCACAGCACCGAGGACTGCCAGGAGCTCAAGCTGCTCCGCGACGAGCGCCAGGGCCGCCGAGACAACCGCAATGGCCGCGGCGCAGGCCGTGGAGGTGGCCGTGGTGGCAACCGTTGGGACGGCCGCAACAGCAACGGCAACTTCCACCAGGGTTGGCGCGACTAGCCTCGTGAGGCCGCCTGGCGCGACCAGCCTCGTGAGGCAGACCCTCAGGCCAATGCCGCTCTTCCGCCGCTGCCGCCGCCACCCCGGAGGAACGACGTCAACCGGCCTGATGAGGGCGCTAGGGGCTACTAGGAGCCTCGCGCGGTCGCCTGCATCCTTGGTGGGTCCCAAGCTCCCACGTCCATCCGCCACTTCAAGCAGCTCTCTCGCGAGGTGTATGCCGCCCTCCCGAGGCCAGAGGCTTCACAGCCCCTCAAGTGGTCGCAGTACGCAATCACTTTCGACTCCAAGGACCACCCCAAGTCCACGGCCTCCGCAGGCGCGCTCCCCATGTTGTGCACTCCCACCATCAGCAAAGTCGCGGTCACCAAGACCCTCATCGACGGGGGCGTCGGCCTCAACGTGATCTCCATCGAGACCTTCGAGACGCTCCAGGTGCCCTACGACCAGCTGATGCCGACCAAGCCCTTCTCCGGAGTGATCGATGGTTCCACCATCCCACTGGGGCAAGTGCGCTTCCCCGTCACCTTCGGCACCCGCAAGAACTACCACACCGAGCTCATCGACTTCGACGTGGCGCACATTGGCCTGCCTTACAATGCCATCTTGGGCTACCCAGCTCTCACCAAGTTCATGGTGGCCACCCATCACGCCTACAACGTTCTCAAGATGCCCGGCTGCAGCGACATCATCACCGTCACCTGCGACGAGAAGGACGCGGCCAGCACCCTCGAGCGTGCCTACAAGGTTGCCACTGTCACGCACCCGACCGACGAGGACGCGGCCGAGCCTCCTGAGGCCGCGCCCGCGAAGAAGAAGCAGTTGTTCTCTCAGGACTGCGCCGAGACGAAGAAGGTGTCGGTGGACAGCAGCGGCTCCGGCCCTGCCTTCACCATCGGCACAGGCCTCCCTCCTGCATAGGAAAGCGCGCTCGTCACCTTCCTTCGGGCAAACTCGGATGTTTTCACCTGGAAAGCATCTGACTTGTCTGGTGTGCCGAGGGAGGTGATCGAGCACCACTTAGCGGTGTGCCCCAATGCACGCCCCGTCAAGCAGAAAGCACGGCGCCAGGCGCCAAAGAAGCAGGATTTCATCATCAAGGAAGTTCAGAAGCTCCAAGAAACTGGGGTCGTCCGAGAGGTGCGCCATCCCGAATGGCTCGCCAACCCAGTTGTCGTCCCCAAGAAGGGCGGCAAGGAGCGCATGTGCGTCGACTTCACCAGCCTCAACAAGATCTGCCCTCAGGACCCCTTCTAGCTGCCGCGAATCGGCCAGGGCATTGGCCCCGCCGTCGGCGGCATGCGCATGCCCTTCGGGCTGTGGAACGCCGGCGCCTCTTTCCAGAGGCTGGCGCCCTTCGTGCCAGGGCCTCGCGGGCCTCCTACTCCTCGCAAGCCCCCAGGCCCTCGCGAGCCCCCTGGCCCCGGAGGAGCGGACTCCCTTGGCGCGCCTCGCCAAGCGGTCTGACGTCACCCCAGCGCGGTCCTGCCAGGTGCGCTCGATGCGTCGCCCTGCGCGGCCCCCACTCCTTATCGCCGCGCCTCCCGCGCCTCATTCCCGGAACTCTTCCGCCAAGGTGATTTTGTTTAAATGCGGCTGAGGGCGCCCCACGGGCTGCACCAACCTCAAGCTGATCCGTGCCAGACACGGCAGCCTAGCCCCTATCCTTTTGGTTGTGTAATGAATTTTGCTGATTTTACCTTGATGAGTTATGTTACTTATTTAATTGCCTGTTAAGTTCGGTGCCGACCGGAGAGCGCCACACGCTCGCGACCCCTCCCCTGGCCGCTTCCATGAGCGGGGGCTAGGCACGGTGCCTGTGCTCGGGTCTGTCCCTGCAGTGCCGCCAAATCCAAGCGACCGAGCTCTGGCTCGCGGGCCTGCTCCCGTGCACGTCACCTCACCAAGGTCCTTGGTGCCTTATCTCCTCACGCAGCAGCCACGGGCGAGTTAGCAAGCGCGTGCCGCTCCCCCCGTTGTGAAACCTATCGACATGCAGTCCCTCAGGAGACAAGCTCGCGAGGACCTCGTGGGCAGCCTCTTGCGAGCAGGCCTCGCGAGGCGAAGACACTTCGAACGCCGAGCCTCGTAAGCATGCCTCGCGAGCTGCGTGAGCCCCTCGGGAGTTGTGGCTCGCCCGACACCACTCTCCGCTAAAAGCTAAGTCAGACCACCTCGCGAGACGCCCTTACCGTCATTCAAGCTCTCTCCCCTCGCGATCCCGCTGGGTGCTAGCATTTTTCTTATGCGTAAGCCGCTTGCATGCCAAAGGGGGGCTCCCTGAGCATCGCGCCTCAAGAGCCCTCACTAGCTCCCGGTGCCCCTCACCTCCTGGCCTTGTCCCGGCATCGCGACCGGACATACCAGCGACGGCTGAGGCCCGCTCAGCGGCTGGGTCCTGATGGTGTAGAGCGCTGAGGCGAACAAAGAAAAAAAACCAGCCTCACAAGAGGACTTCGGGAGGGTATGCATACATCTCGAATCACAAAAGCATTAAGTTAAGCATGGAAGATACTGTTTTCACGACCCCGCGGGGCTACATCGGTTCAATGCAGGAAAATAAAAAGTAAGAAAGGGCCTAGGCGAGGCGCCGTCTCCCCCAAGACTCCAGCGCGGGCGCCGCGCACGTTCCCAAGAAGGCGCTGCAGGCAAGTGCGGCTCCGTCACCATGCGAACGGTGCCCGCCGCCAGTGGTCCCAGAATCATCGCCACGCGCGCCTAGTCGGAGTCCTCGTCCTCGCTCTTGACGCGGGGGGGGGGGGGGGGGGGTCATCGTCGTTTCTCCCCCGCCGGAGGGAGCGGTGCCGCCGGAGCTGTTGTCCTCGCTGGAGGAGCCGCTGTAGCTGCCGTCCTCGCTCTCCACACAGCACTCCAGGCGACTGCCGGAGATCCCGAAGATCTTCACGAAGAGTGTGGCGGCCCTGTCGTACTTGAATTGGAGGACGTGCCCCCGCTTCAGGCCACGGGCGAGGGCGAACGACTTCCACCCCTGCCTCAAGAACATGAAGCCCGAGGGGGTGAGCTCCGTCGCCACCCAGGAGGGGCCGTTGCAGCAGCCGTCGGCCTGCACCCACAAGCCCAAGGGCGCGCGCTCCGCCATCGCCGCCGTGAAGGAGTCCGGGAGCCGGAGCCAGGTGCAGGGGCTGCGGTGCATGTTTACGATGAATTCATGTGCCGCCTCCGCCGAATGGCTCCCCGCCTGGGGCGGTAGCGCGGCCGCTCCGCCCCGGCCGCCTCGCCCTCCGCGCCCGCGAGCGGCGCCCCTTCCGCGGCCGCTGGGCCCGGCGCCGGCAGCCGTCGGGGAGCGCCCGCGCCCTCGGGGCGGAACCTGGGATGCGGCAGCGGAAGCACGGCCACGCCCTCTCCCCCTCACCATTTCTGTGGCGGCTCTAGCAAGAAGACAGAGGAAGCTGGAGGAAGAAAAAGATGGGTGGAGGACTCCGGCTCTCCTCTCCCCCTCTTTATACTCGGCGCGGAGCCTTCCTCGTCACTCCGCCTTCTCCGGCATTGGGAATTGAAGCAACAGCAATGTGCGAAGGAAAGCAATGATGGCCTCGCGTCGCCCGCGGCAGGTTTTATGTCAGCGCGGGTGGTTACCGAGGCGTCATGGAGAAGTGGAGGCGTCCCCAGTCACATCGTGCACCACGCGTCGCACCTGGCCCCAGGCGGTTAGGGCCCGCGCCATTTCGCCCCCCAGTAGGCGGGAACGTGTGCGCCGCGGGCCCGGGGGCTACTGTCGTACCTATGGAACCCGGGGTATCCAGGCCCGTCTGCCTTTGGCCCTGGGCGCAATGCCTGGCGTGGGCCCAGCGGGCCGTCATCACGAAGCACCTCACCAGGACTCCTCATGAGGCCTTGGCCTCCCGAGGTCCCCTCCTCAGGGAGCGGGCGAGCAAGGCTCAGCACCTCCACCAGCGGCCTCGCGAGGTCCTCTCGCGAGGCGACCTCCTGAGGTGGCCTCCAGAGGCCCCACTCCCGAGGGCGCACGAGACGAAGGCCGTTCGGCACAGCCGCGTGGTCTGGGGCCCATCACGTGGGTGACGCGCGCGGCGACAGAGGCCGCGCCAGCAGGCGCGGATGAAGATGGTTTCCTCTTTTGTGTTAAGGGAGCAGGGCCAGCTATCTACTCCCCAAAGCAACCCCAAAGGTTGCCCGATCGGCAAAGGAAGACCAAGACGGCGGGCGCGCAGGGCAGAGGTCATCACCGAGCCCATCGGCGCGTCATGGATCACGCTTTGGCAGGCGAAGACCGCCTTTAGTCAGGATAGCCTGAGCGCATGTCCCCTTTCAAAACCCGCCAAGTGTGGCAGCCCTTCCCGCCTAAGTTTCGAGGGGGAAGAGGACCGATGCGGGTATAAGGGGGGCAGTGCTGGCTTTGTAGAGAAGGATCGGCTCTTGTTCTCATCATCCCCAACCTTGTACTCTCTCTCTCCAGAGCAATACCAACCAAGCAGGAGTAGGGTCTTACACCGCAAGGTGGCCCGAACCTGGGTAAACCGTTGAGTCCATGGTTCGTCCCTCGCTAGCGCGCTCTCGCCGTAGCTTCGCTATCGCTTAGCCGTGGTAGGAGACGAAGCGGTAGAACGAGCTCACCCCAGTGTTCGAACCTTTGGGTCCCTGGAGCCCGACTTCCGACAGCAACAAACCAACAAGTGGTGCCGAAGAAGAAGATGGTGCAACGCCCTGTGTATTTTGTTACTTCCCTTTTACAGGGGGCTAGGTCAAGATACTCTGGTGTGCAGAAGCTGCTTTTCGGCCTTCTCATGGCCTCAAGAAAGTTGTGCCATTACTTCCAAGCACATGAAATTACCATCGTCACTCGCTTTCCGTTGCAGTGCATTTTGAGAAATCCAGATGCAACCGGCAGGATAGTGGAGTGATCGTTGGAGCTGTCAAGTTTTGCACTTAAGTTTGAAAGTACTTCAACCATTCAGAGCAGAGCTTTGGCGGAGTTCCTTGCCGAATGGACACCAACGCCCGACGAGGAGATCCAAGAAACTGATCTTCCTGGCAAAGAGGCAACCAAAGAATGGATCATGTACTTCGACGGTGCCTTCTCGCTGCAAGGCGCTGGTGCCGGAGTGCTGCTTGTCGCACCCATCAGAGAGAAACTCAAGTACGTGGTACAAATGCACTTTCCCAGGGAGAAGGCTACAAACAACACTGCTGAGTATGAAGGGCTCCTTGCCGGCCTCAGGATCGCAATGGACCTTGGAAACAGAAAGTTGGTCATTCGTGGAGACTCGCAGCTCGTTGTCAAGCAAGTTAACAAAGATTATCAGAGCCCATTGATGGAAGCTTATGTGGAAGAAGTGAGGAAATTGGAAGAGCATTTTGACGGATTGCAAACAGAGCATGTCCCTCGTGAAGAAAATAGCATTGCTGATCATTTGTCAAAGTGTGCTGCCCAAAAACTTCCCGTGGAACCGGGAACTTTTGTGCTCCATTTAACTCAACCATCTATCACACCATCAATGTAGGTGAGGAAAAGAAGAAAGTTGAACATCGGCAAGTATTTTCCGGCAGAGCTTCCAGAAGTCGCTGGCAAAGAAGTTACCGGTAACAACACGCTTGCCGGTGAGCAGCGGCCTCGCGCGGAACCTCAGGTTCTTGTCGTCGAGGCAAGTGCTCCCGCAGCTGAAGAGATGCCTTTAGTCCTTGTCGTAGAGCCACAGGCTTCGGCATGGGCATAGCAAATCGCCCGCTTCCTTCAAATAGGAGAACTTCCCAATGATCAAGAAGAAGCCAAAAAAGTAGCCCGGCAGTCAAGTATGTATCAGTTTGTTGACAGCATTCTGCACAGAAAAAGACCAAATGGGGTGAAGTTGAGGTGCATTTGCTGGGAAGACGGACTAAAGCTGTTGCCAGAAATACACGGAGGCATATGTGGCTCTCACATAGGATCAAGAGCTCTTGTCGGCAAGGCTTTCCGGCAAGGCTTCTATTGGCCCACTGCTCTCCAGGATGCAACTGATTTAGTAACCAAGTGTGAAGCATGTCATTTTCATTCAAAGAATATCCATTAGCCAGCACAAGCCCTTCAAACAATTCTACTCTCCTGGCCCTTCTCGGTTTGGGGGCTCGACATCTTGGGCCCTTTCCCCCATGCTACCGGGGGCTTTGAGTTCTTGTACGTTGCAATCGACAAGTTCACAAAGTGGCCAGAAGTAGAGCCAGTGAGGAAAGTGATAGCACAATCAGCCGTCAAGTTATTTTAAGGATTAGTTTGCCGTTTTGGTGTTCCTAACAGAATCATCACAGACAATGGCACACAATTCATGAGTCGCACCTTCATGCAGTACATCCAAGACCTTGGAAGCAATATTTGCTTTGCGTCCGTTGCCACCCGAGAAGCAATGGCCAAGCGGAAAGGGCAAATGCTGAAGTGTTGCGAGGCCTCAAGACAACGACTTTTGACAAGTTGTGCAAGTGCGGAAGGCGCTGGATTGATGAGTTGCCGGCAGTTCTTTGGTCACTCAGGACGACACCAAATCGAGCTACCGGCCAAACACCCTTCTCCCTAGTCCATGGTGCAGAGGCGGTGCTCCCCACGGAACTCACATATGGGTCACCTCGAGTGCTTGCTTACGATGAAGCACAGCAAGAGCAGCTGCGGCAAGATGATGCCATGCTCCTTGAGGAAGATCGCCTTCGAGCTGTTGTGCGAGCTGCACGTTACCAGCAAGCTTTGCATCGCTATCATAGCCGCAAAGTACATGCTCAAAGCCTTGAGGAAGGCGACCTTGCTCTTCGGCGCGTTCAGTCCGCCAAGGGGTCCAACAAGTTGACGCCAAAGTGGGAAGGCCCTTATCGGGTAGTGCGAGTCACCAGACCTGGCGTAGTCCATCTGGAGACCAAAGATGGCATTCCAGTGCAAAACTCATGGAACATTGAGCATCTTTGAAAGTTCTATCCATAAGGTGCAGTTGCGGGGACTCCCGGCAATCCCTTTTGTACAAGCCTTGTCGGCAGACATGTAACCCTATGTACAAAGCCAGGCGCAGAACCTGTGCATAAGTGAAATAAAGCTAAGTGTTTCACAACTCTTTGTTAAATACATTTCTACTTATGTATGATTACATGTGATGTTGTTTTGTACTTTGCCTTGTATGAAATGATTAATGAGCCGTCAAGGCATCCATCCATTTCTTTCTCTTCTTTCTTTTTCTCAAAAGGACAGAAGGTTCCCTCGCATGCAAGTTTCCCGGGGGGGTGATGGTGTGGATACCACCAAATGACGTTCAAGTGATCGTTTTGTAACAAGAAACACGACAAAGAGAAGAAAGCTAAGTTGAAAAACTTTGGAATAATCTCTTTGTTGTATTTGCAATCTTCCTTGAGCGATTTGTGTCTTTGTATGAGAAACCTGCACGCTAAGGAACCTTGCTGTAACCAATCGCGCTCTTACTTTGTTTCGAGTCCACTCAACAACTTAAGCAGCTGCATTGGGACCGGCAAAGGTAAAACTTGCCGGCAGCAGCACTTCCGGCAGGCTGCTAAGGATCCATCCTCAAGCGCTCACGGCAAGAGTGTGTGCACCGGCAAGTGTCCGGCAAGCGTAGGGTATACAACTCATGCAAAGGCAGAATAAGACAAGGAGAATAGCATACATTCATTTCAAAACAGCTTAAGCTGCATTACATCTCAAGCACAGTGCAAATCTAACTTAAGATTAAATGTATCTTTTACATGGTAGCACTGGAGGCAAATGCGGCGACAAGGTTAGTTCTGGAGACCGCCTTCGTGCCGGGGAACAAGAAGGACCTTGTCGGCTAGTGGGGCGACAACCTTGTCGATGGATGTGATATCAGTGTTCTCCGGAAGGCACCTGAATATCCCGGAGAGGTCGACGTCGGGATTCCGGTAGGCGATCTTGACGAGCACCTTGTAAAGGACATCGTGTCCGAACTTGCGAGATTCATCAGCAAATGAAGCAGACATGTCCTCATGATAAGTCTTCAAAGCATCGATGAGGCCTTCGAAGAACTTGGTCAATCTGGCGCTGGCAGTCTCTTTGTCATTGACGGTGAAGCTCCAGCTCCTCATGTCCATGACAGCAAGTTGGGAAGTTATGCACTCAGCTATATTGACAAGCCTGTTTGTCCAAAGGGAGAGCACCTCGCACAGCTCCGTGAATGTGTTCTCGGCGTCTTCCCGGGAGGTTTCTTTTGCGTCAAGCTTCTCCATTAAGATTACCTCTCTTTCTTAGGCGGACTCAAGATTTTTCTCCAGAGTGATGAGTTTGGACCTCAGATCCTCCATTGCTTTGCCGGTTGTGTTGAGATCTTGGTTCTTGGATGCGAGCTGCGTCTGCAGCTCCCCTAGGGTATGAGCTGCTTTCTGCGCTTCACCTTTAAGAGCCTCGATCTCCCTACCATTGGCAGCAAGATCTTCCTTCAGCTTCTTCACTTGGGACTCTAAATCTGCCTTAGCAGTGGCAGCAGCAGCAGCATTATCTGTAGCTTCCTTGAGCTTGGCGGCACTCTCTCGAGCTTGGGTTTCGATAGATTCCTTGTGGTTCTTCTCCAGCTCTTGGGTCCTTTGCTCAAGGAGCTTCTCAATCTCTTCATCCTTGCCGCGAAGTTTGGCGGCAAGGGCCTCTTCTTGCGTAGCAAGATTCTTTTCATGAGAATTAAGCTGCGCCTCGTGCTCTGCCAGCTTGCCGTCCAATGTTGTCGCCTTCTCCTGGGCGGCGGCAAGCTTTTCCTCCTGCCTCCTTAGATTGTGGGATTGATTGTTGTACCAAGTGCGGATATCCTCCGCCTTCTTCTTCAGTTTCTCTTTGATCACCTCTAGAGCTATGTGTTCTGCTTGAAGCTTGTCCCATCGCTTACCATAGCGTTCTTGCACATCCCTAAGAACAGCAGCCATGGTTTCTAGGAAGGAGAGATCTGTTGTGCTATCGGTAGCGTTATCAGTTTCAAGGGTACTTTGGGGGATGGAGGCAAGGATCCGGGCAATTTCTTCGTCAAAGTTTGGCCCTCCGGTACTTGATGAACTGGGGGCTCCAGGTTCCTGTTGAGGAGCGACAAGCGTCAAGGTGTCTGTTGGAACTTAGATTACTAGCATAGCCGGTTGAGTGGTAGGATCTGGCTTGTCGGCAGCAACCACCACCATTTCCGTGCTTGCTTGAGGGGGGACGGGTGTGTTGTCGGGAGACCTTCTCTGCTCCACGGTAGCTTCCCTCGCTTCCTCGGCAGCAGATTTGGCGGCTTCTTCAACAGAGATCTTGGCGGCTTCATCGGCAGCGCTCTTAGCAATTTCTGCCACGTGTGCAAGGATTTCTCCCTCTTCGGGAGAAGTTGGATCTGCAAGATGGAGCGGAAGCGAGAGCAAAAAGTGATTCAGTTTACAAGTCAAGTTCAAGAAAAGAAAAAATTTGGACAAGTGCTTGAGGACAAGGGGATTACCTGTTGGTGTTCGTTGAGGAAGGGTATTTCCTTCCCCGGCAACTTCGGTTGCGGCCACATGGTCTCCGGCAGCTTCGCTTGCCGGGACAATTTCGGTGCGGACGAGCTCATCAGCGGAGGCCCTTGTCGGAGAAGCGCTCTACGGGACGATAGTTGACGGAGGAACCACAGCAGGATCCACCTCCCGGTGCTCTTCCTCTTGGCGGCCTCCTCCTATCTCCTTGTCGAGCTCAGGAAGAGGAACTTCAGTGCCGGTGCCTGCGAGCGGGAACTGCACCACAACTTCACGCAGGGGGCTGGGCTGGGGGCTGACAACGACGGCATCAGTAGATGTGGCCCCCAGCCCAGTGCTTGCTGTGGATTCGTGCTCTGTTGCACCTCTCGTTTGCTTCACCCTGTGTACGAGCGGTTATGTATCCCTGCAAAGACAAAGGAAGTCAAATCAAATGACAGTCAAGACAAAGATCAAGATTAAATGAGGATGAACAATTATACTTACTCCTCGTTTCGAACTCGCTGAGAATGGAGAGGTCGTATCTCACTGGCGGAGGTGACTCCCTGGCTCTCTTGATTGTCAGTGGAGGCGAAGATGCCTGTTGAGAAGACTCAACTTCACCGACAACTCCTTGCTGAGATGGTGGACGTTGAGCTCGAGGACGCCGACTCGATTGCCGGCACACTTCTTGCTGCTAACCAGTTCTGGTGGTCGTCTTCTTCACAGTAGGACCAGCCCCTGGCGAACAAGGTCGCACTACCTCCTGGCTAGACGCCTTCCGAAGAACGCACGCTTTCCTCTTCGGGCCTTCGGGATCCCCTCCTTCTTCGGCTTCACCGGCAACCTCTTCCCCGGCAGGCTACTCCCGGTGCTCTTCGGCAACTTCTTCCTCGGGGGTCTCTTCCTCCTCCTCAATTGCCGCGGCCCGGGAACCACTGGCCTGGCCGGCCTTCAAAGCCTCTCCGGCCCTATAGGTAATGAACGCCAGCTCCTCGGCCCTGGTGGCTTGGACGAGGTCTTTCTTTTTGCGGGTGGCCTTCTCTGTCAAGTTTGAAGCCCAAGTCATCTCGTCCTCGAGTGAAGGCAGCTCCCAGTCAGCTTCAACTCCTTGGGCATTACACGTCGCCATAATGGCCACAATGGAATCTTTGGCAGAGTTGATATGCAGCGGCACGACCTTGCCGACCAGTGGAACTTGCCGGAGACCCTGAATAATTGGTGGCACAGGCTGATGTGCTGCATGACCGTCAAGTTGTTGCCGAGTCCTGGGTATAACCGCATGATATCGCTAGCATTCTGGTACTCCCAAGTGAACCTTTGCCTTCTCTACAGCGGCGCAATGCGTCACTGGAGGAAGTCAGCTCCTACCATTTCAATCGTCAGCCCGGCAGACTGAAGGCGAGCGATCCAGTTTAGTGCCGGGCCGAGCTTCTTGTCAGTGGCGCCAAGATCACTCCAATTCTTGCCGCGGTCAATCTTTTTCGTGCGCGGCAAGCAGAAGTTGGGGAAATCCTTTTCTTGAATCTAGCACCATTCAGCCCGCCATCCTTCCCATTTCAGGTGCAGCTGCCTGGTAAGATACTGGCCCTTGGTTTTGGCCCGAGGAATCCATGTTACGCTGTCGGAGAGCGCTTCATCCTCGATGAGGGGAACGAAGAAATGGCGGAACAAATCGACATTGGGGGCTGTAGGATCGAAAGTATGTCTAGAGGGGGGTGATTAGACTACTTGACCAATTAAAAACCTAACCTTTTCCCAATTTTAGTTGTAGGCAGATTTTAGCAAGCATACAAGTCAATCATCACCCTACACATGCAATTCTAAGAGTGTGGCAGCGGAAAGTAAACAATTGCATATGTAAGTAAAGGAGGGGATCGGAGATTTCAAACACAATGAAGACACGGTGGTTTTTGGCATGGTTCCGATAGGTGGTGCTATCGTACATCCACATTGATGGAGACTTCAACCCACGAAGGGTAACGGCTGCGCGAGTCCACGGAGGGCTCCACCCACAAAGGGTCCACGAAGAAGCAACCTTGTCTATCCCACCATGGCTTATGTCCACGAAGGACTAGCCTCACTCGGGTATATCTTCACGAAGTAGGCAATCTCCTTGCCCTTACAAACTCCTTGGTTCAACTCCACATCATGTCAGAGGCTCCCAAGTGACACCTAACCAATCAAGGAGACACAACTCTCCAAAAGGTAATAGACGGTGTGCTGTTGATGAACTCCTTGCTCTTGTGCTTCAAATGATAGTCTTCCCAACACTCAAACAACTCCTCGCAGATTTGGCTATGGTGGAAGAAGGATTTGAGTGGAAAGCAACTTGGGAAAGGCTAGAGATCAAGGTTCAAATGGTAGGAATGGAATGTCTTGATCTCAACACATGAGTAGGTGGTTCTCTCTCAGAAAATGTATGGTGGAAGTGTAGGCACGTTCTGATGGCTCTCCTTTTTGAGAAGGAAGTGGTGGAGGGGTATATATAGCCTCCACACAAAATCCAACCGTTACACACTTTTGACCCAACTCGGTGGCACCGATTCAGAAAACTCGATGGCACCGAACTGTGTAAAAGATATGAACGTTAGGAATCTTGGTGGGACCGACTGGAACAACTCGGATGGACCGAAGTGCAATGGCTAGGGCAAACCTCATCTCGGTGGCACTGATTGCATCAACTCGGTAGGACCGAAATGAAGCAATAAGGCAACAGAGACTTGGCAAGCCATCTCGGTGAGACCGATTTGCAAAACTCGGTGAGACGAAAGTAAGTGCAAACAATTACAGAGAGTTGGCAAGGCCATCTCGGTGAGACCGAGATCCATATCGGTGGATCCGATTTGTTAGGGTTTTGGCAGTGGCTAAGTCCAGATGAACTCGGTGGCTCCGGATAGGAAATTTCGGTGGGGCCGAGTTGGAATGTAGGTTTTGGACATATTTGGATGGAGAAAGTGGTTGAGGGTTTAGGAGTACTGTCACTAAGCACTTGAGCAAAAAGACCATTAAGCAACACCTCATCCCCTTTTAATAGTATTGGCTTTGCTATGGACTCAATGCGATCTTGGATCACTAAACCAAAAATGTAGAGTCTTGATCTTTTGCCAATCCTTGTCCTTAGCATTTTGAGGGGTCCACATCTCTAGTCCTTGCCATGCCAATCATTGAACGTCCTGAAATCTTTAACTTGAATGGACATTAGTTCAATGAGATATATGTTGTTATGAATTACCAAAACCACCAAGGGAGCAAATGTGCTTTCAATCTCACCCTTTTTGGTAATTGATGACAACATATAGATCAAAGCTTCGACAAATGATTAAATGAATGAAATACATCATCGCTTTGAGAAGTATGTGATAAGCAAGAGCTCCCCCTAAATTTACGCATTATTTAAATATTTACGTTTGAATGCAAATGCACAATCGATTAGGCTCATGGGTCACTCTTCCATGTCACATACAACTTGGTGGAGCGCGCAAAATGATATGAGTGGAATAGTAGGCATGCATCACCAACACAAGTGAATGATCATACAGGATAATGATAAGCATAAGCATCACATAGAGCATAGGATGATCAAACACATAAAGTAGTAGCTCACAAAGTGCTCACAGACATAGTATCAAGCACACACAACGAAACAAAGTACCATAAAGCAAAATGTAGCAAAAGAACTCGAGAAAAATCCAACGGGCAAAGCAAAGCAAGAACTCTCTCTCTCTTGAAGCTAAGATCTATACAAATTCTCCCCCTTTGGCAACAAGTACCAAAAAGCTCGAATAGGTATAGGACTAATACGGCACTCTAGGCACGATCCTCGGAAGCTCCTGAAGGCGATCTCCTGCTGGCAGCTCCGGTTTGCGTAGATGGCGTCGAGAGAAGAGCATCCGCGAAGGCTTCGGCTGATGTCTGCTGGGCTGGTGGAGTGGAGACAGGAGGTGGCACTGTAGCAGCAGCAGCAGGTGCAGAGACTGTGGTCCTCGGATCCACAACTGGTACTGCAGCAGACCTGGCTGCCCTGGGCACTGTTTGAAATCTCTCCGTAGTGGGTCTGTCATCTCCACTATCATCTGAAGCGGCTGTCCTAGCAGCATCAACGTCGTCCTTCAGCTTCTCCACTATAGTCTGGACCTCAGTGATCTTAACATCTAGATCATGAATCTTCGTCTCGACTATCCGCTCTAAGCTAGCCTGGTTCTGGGTGAGGTTGGCCAGACTTTGCTCAATCCTCAGGGTGGCTTCAAGCAGATAAGTCATTTGGTCCTTTGGAGTATTGAGGTTGGCAATAGGTGCATTTCGAGCAGATGCCTCCTTGGCAGCTTTTGCTTCTGCAGCTTCTCGAATCTTCTGTTGGGCTTGAGCAGAGGTGGGATGCGAAGGATCCATCACTATGACATTATCCTCAAACTCTGGACGCAGTGGGAGATGCTCACGATCAAGGAGATAAGTGCTCGTTCCAACCTTGGAATTGATAAGCATCTGGATGTGTGGAGCATATCCGCAAGATCTCTTCTGATCAGCTGCAGTCCTCTTGATTGTCTCTATGATTAAGCTCATCACCTTGAATTTCTGAGGTATGTCAAAAAGGTGCAGCAGGTTGATGGAGTGACCACGAATCATCTTATCATCTCCTGACTTGGGCAACAAGGTGTACCGCAAGATGGTGTTTGTGGTGGCCAAACCTGGAAGCAGGTGCTTCACTGATCCTAGCTTATGTGTCTCGATGTCCTTCTGTGGTATTGCTGTGTACATGTTGGTCATGGAGTTGTGGTCCATCTTGAGCTTGGCATAGATATGAACATCATCATCTTCTTCTTCTGGAGTACCAAGAAGAGTAGCCCACTCAGAGATGGTCGACTGGTACCTGATACCCTCTGTCATCCACACAATCCTGCCATCAGGATAGAAGTGAGCTGTGGAGTAGAACTGCATGATCATCTCATCATTCCACTTTGTCAACTTCTGTCCAACAAAATCATTAACACCAGCAATCCGGAAACTCTCATGAACATGGGGGAAATAATCCTCATTGGCATCAATGTACTTCCAATCCACCCATCTCATGTCGCTGACAATTGGCTTCTTATCAAGCAGAACTGTTTCATAGAAGTCTTGGTGTTCTCTTGTCTGGAAGCGGTAATCAACAGCTGTTCTCCTCCTGGCGGCATAGGGATCTGACAGTCTCCACTGACGCAGTCCTTTGTCCTTCCTTAGCATCATATTCTCTGCTACTGGGTGTGCATCATCATGGTCTGGAATCTTGGGTTTCAACTTCCTAAGCACTAGTGGCTCCTCATCAACATTAGCTTCAGGCACTGGGGCCTTGTTCTTCTCAGTTGCTGGAATGTTTCTTGAGGATCTCTTTGGTGCTGGCACCTTTGGCTTGGACTTGGGGGCAGCAGTCCTGATAGCATCTGACATAAGCTTTTGTGTCTTGGCAGGAGGTGCATCAGCAGTAGGTTCCTCCTCCTCCTCCTCATCAGTCCTCATGGAGGGTTTGCCAACATCCTGAGCATTAGTTTTGCTTGCTCTCTTCTTCTTTCCTCCTGCAGCTGTTTCAGTGTCACTTGGATCCTCAAGAGTGAATGTAATGGTTTTCTTGGGAACCTTCTTCATAGCTGATCTCTCTTTGGCAGAAGATGGTTTGGTGTTGTATTCCTTTGCAAGCACAACTCCCTTTTTCTTTGTTGCTGCTTCACTAGAAACAAAATCCTCATCCTCACTGTCTGAGGTTCTTTTCTTCCTGGTCCTCGTTGCAGCCTTAGGAAGATCTGGAGAGCTTCTCTCTCCCTCATAGAAACTTTCTGCAGGGCTAGAGCCTGCGCTGAGATCTGTGTGCTGCTCTGACATGTTTTGGCTATCGCTGGCATCAGACATCTTGCAAAGCTGACCCTGTGAATAGATGGGTATGGGCAGAGTAGATGAGTCATCACAAAAAGCAGAAGTTTTCATAAAAATGAGTTCAAATCTTAGTTTCAAGTTTTCACAGTAGGCATTTCGGATGGACCGAGTTGATCATCTCGGTGATACCGAAGCACTCAACAGAAACTTTACACACCATTTCGGTCAGACCGAGATGGGGTTCGGTGACTCCGAGATGCTAGGGTTTCACAGAGATTTTACTTTTGGTCTCACCGATTCGTACAACTCGATGGCACCGAGACGTACTAGTGCTATGGCCTGGGGCCAAATCGGTGAAGCCGAAAATTTCTAATCAGTCGGTCCGAGATGCATTCGGCGGAAACTTAAACCTAAAATTTTTACTCGAATCTAATCTATGGACTTTGCAGTGTAATGGGAGTTCTCAATCCGTGGCAAGAATCATGGCAAACCAATCGCGCATTGAATCAGAAATTGGAGCACGAAGGGGGTCAAATCTCACCCTAACTCGGTGGAGATCCTCTACGGCGGCAACGGCGGAGTAGATTGCCGTTGACAGCGGCGGAATCCGGCGGCGAAGGCACGCTGGAGACGAAGGCGACGATCCGGAGACCTGGGCGACGGCAGCAACGGGGTGCGGGAGCGAAAGAGTCGAGAAATTTCAACCGTTCGAGCCCGCGAGATATATATACCCATACGCTGTCGGTGGCTCCGAGTTGGACAACTCGGTGGCAGCGATATGTGTAACTGCAAGCAGATTAGCACATCGGTGGCGCCGAAATAATTCAACTCAGTGGCACCGAGATGGAAAACCTAGATCAATCTAAATGATTTCGGTTGGACCGAGTTTGAGTGAATTGGTTCGGCCGAAATCATATAGAAGGTTTTGGAGGTTCAACCCTTTCAGATCGGTGGCTCTGAGTACTCCTCACCCGGAGGGTCTGAAAATGACTTGTTCAATTTTTGTGATGTAGCAAGAATAGAATTTGAGACAAGAAAGCATAGATAGCTAGAGAAGGTACTTAGGCATTCTTGTACATCCACTTGGCCAGAAAAACCAAGACAATCAAAACAACAAATGGATGTCCTCGAATGATGAAAACATGCAAACCAACATGCTCACACAATAAGATAGCAAATGAAATATGTGTCAAACATGCACAACCAATTCTAGCATCTATCAAGCAATGGCGATGACTAGGTCATCTATATATGAGTATATTGACTTAGGAGCCAAATGAGAACATTTGATCATAGGTCATACTCATCATTTAAGCACAAGTGGGGTTGCCACTTTTACATAAAGCATTGATGTGTTCACACCATTAGAGTTGCTTTAGCTCAATTGTTTAGAGCAAAGCTCCCCCAAGATGTGATATCCCCCCAAGGAGGGATGAACTAACCTTGGGTTTTGTCGATGATGACTTCATGTAGATGTTGAAGATGTGGATGCTCAATGTTGATGTAGACCATCAAGAGTTGGGAGCAATCCTTTAGAGTTTTGTGCTTTCAATACCTACATGGGTTAGTCCCACACAAGGAACATACAAGGATATCCATAGACATAGAGTGAAATACACATATATGATGTCCATGAATGCATTGAATACCTTGTCCCTTGCCTTACCAACAAGAGGGTTTGTGACTCCATGAACTAGTGCAAAATGTGGAAGTTCGTTGCACAAGTTCTTGCCGTAATGAATATGAGTGAAGTTTGTTGGCGGAGTCACCCTCAAGAACTCTCTAGTTCTTCTTCTTTTGGACCCACATCAACTTGATGGGAATCCTTGGAGTTGTAGTAGCACTTGATGAAGTAGAACTTGATGAAGCCTTGGGAACCCACTTGACCAAGGCTTGAGGAGCTTCTTCAAATGAATCAATCTCTTCTTGAAGCTTGTCCTTGCCTTTTAGCTTGTGGTCTTGTGGTAGAAGATCTTCTTGAACTTGTGTTCCCTTGAAGGAAGTAGGATCATACTTCTCTTGTTGAGGAACAAACTTCGTCTTGGGGTATTGATCTTCTTCCCACTCAACTCCATTGGCATTGAACTTTCGTTCAAAACCAACACCTTGGTTCTTCCGGTGCCTTCCTTGCTTGCGTACAATTTCCTCGAGTTGCTTACTCCCGGCAAGGCTCTTGTAGACACCTTTTTCTATAATTCCTTTCAATAGCATATTTTCTTGCTCAAGTGTAACTTGGTTAAGAGAATCATTAGTGGAATCAATAGAACTACTAGAAGTACCAACATTGGATTTAGCATTGTTATTGTTACTACTAGAGGTAGAACCCTTTTTACCCTTGTTGCTAGTTTGCTTAGGTTTAACTTGTGGCATAAAAGTCGACAAGAGTAAATGTTTGGCAAGATATGAAGAACTCTTCTTTCGAAGATCGTCATTGATAGCTTTAAGAAACTCATGCTCTTGCTCTAAATTTAGCTTCTCGAAGTGTAGCTTCTCATGAATTCTTAGAAGTTCTCTATGATCCTCTTGAGTTGTTTCATGAGCTAACTTAAGAGCATTTAGTTCTTTAGTTAGACGCTCAATCTCCTTCATAGCATTGTCACTCGTTTCCTCTTGACTATCATGATTACTAGCATTTTCATTGTAGCTCACATCACTAGCATTATCAACAAGTAAATCATCATCACCAAGCAAATCATCTTCATCACTATTGAAATCAAGATACTCGGGGTGTGATACCTTGGGGCCTTTTGCCATGAAGCATCTTCCAATTCCTTCATTTGGTGAGTCAAATAGATCATAGGAGTTGGATGACACAAGAGCAAGTCCGGCAACACCTTCATCTTGACTATAGTCGGAGTTGGAGTGATAGCTTCTCTCGGAGTGGTTGTCGGAGTCGGAGCCGGAAACCCATTCACCAACATGAGCTTGATGTCTTCTTCTTGTGTAGCTCTTAGATGACTTGTCTTTCCTCTCCGGATCCTTGCTTCTTCAAGAGTGTCTTCGTTCATAACGATCATCTCTACTCCTTCTCTCCTTATGAGGTGATTCATCTCTTCTATGTCTTCCTCTTGGTGATTCGTCTCTTTTCTTGTAGGGAGCCGTACACTCATTGGAATAGTGTCCGGGCTTTCCACAATTGTAGCAATTACGGTCACGACTTGATGATCTTCTCTCAAAGTGTCTTGAGCTAGAGCTTCTTTCTTTCCCTTTGTTCTTGTAGAACTTGTTGAACCTTTTCACCATTAGGCTAATATCTTCATTGGATACTAGCTTGTCACTTGGAGTTGTTGGAGCATCGGTTGAGGCTTTGTAAGCACCACTTGATTTGTTGTACAGCTCCTCTTTATCCTTGAGTGACATTTCATGAGCAACAATCCTTCCAATGACTTCCGTGGGCTTGAGATCTTTGTAATTTGGCATCATTTGGATCAATGTGCAAACGGTATCATATTTTCCATCCAAAGCTCTAAGTATCTTCTTGATGATGAATTTGTCGGTCATGTCTTCACTTCCTAAGCCGGCAATCTCATTTGTGATGAGAGCAAGCCTAGAGTACATTTCAGCAACTCCTTCACCATCCTTCATCTTGAACTTGTCAAGTTGATTTTGAAGCACATCCAACTTAGATTCCTTGACGGACTCGGTACCCTCATGCATATCAACCAAAGTATCCCAAATTTCCTTTGCATTCTTGAGGCGGCTGATTTTGTTGAATTCCTCCGGACACAAACCGTTGAAGAAAATATCACAAGCTTGAGCATTGTATTGCAACATCTTCAATTCTTCCGTGGTTGCTTCACGATCCGGTTCCTTGCCATCCTCAAAGAAATCACCTTGCAAGCCAACATGAACAACAGCCCAAATGGCGGGGTTATGACCAAGAATAAGCATTTTCATCTTATGTTTCCAAGTAGCAAAGTTTGTACCGTCAAAATATGGACCTCTACGGTGATAGTTACCCTCACTAGACGCCATACTCTCCTAGGTTGTGAAACCAAGGCTATGATCACCAAAGCAATGGAAAACAAGGCTTACGGAGACCAAAGCTCTGATACCACTTGTAGGATCGAAAGTATGTCTAGAGGGGGGGTGATTAGACTACTTGACCAATTAAAAACCTAACCTTTTCCTAATTTTAGTTGTAGGCAGATTTTAGCAAGCATACAAGTCAAGCATCACCCTACACATGCAATTCTAAGATTGTGGCAGCGGAAAGTAAACAATTGCATATGTAAGTAAAGGAGGGGATCGGAGATTTCAAACGCAATGAAGACACGGTGGTTTTTGGCGTGGTTCCGATAGGAGGTGCTATCGTATATCCACGTTGATGGAGACTTCAACCCACGAAGGGTAACGGCTGCGCGAGTCCACGGAGGGCTCCACCCACAAAGGGTCCACGAAGAAGCAACCTTGTCTATCCCACCATGGCTTACGTCCACGAAGGACTAGCCTCACACGGGTAGATCTTCACGAAGTAGGCGATTTCCTTGCCCTTACAAACTCCTTGGTTCAACTCCACATCATGTCGGAGGCTCCCAAGTCACCTAACCAATCTAGGAGACACCACTCTCCAAAAGGTAATAGACGGTGTGTTGTTGATGAACTCCTTGCTCTTGTGCTTCAAATGATAGTCTTCCCAGCACTAAAACAACTCCTCACAGATTTGGCTATGGTGGAAGAAGGATTTGAGTGGAAAGCAACTTGGGAAAGGCTAGAGATCAAGATTCAAATGGTAGGAATGGAATGTCTTGATCTCAACACATGAGTGGGTGGTTCTCTCTTAGAAAATGTATGGTGGAAGTGTAGGCACGTTCTGATGGCTCTCCTTTTTGAGAAGGAAGTGGTGGAGGGGTATATATAGCCTCCACACAAAATCCAACCGTTACACACTTTTGACCCAACTCGGTGGCACCGATTCAGAAGACTCGGTGGCACCGAACTATGTAAAAGATATGAACGTTAGGAATCTCGGTGGGACCGACTGGAACAACTCGGATGGACCGAAGTGCAATGGCTAGGACAAACCTCATCTCGGTGGCACCGATTGCATCAACTCGGTAGGACCGAAGTGAAGCAATAAGGCAACAGAGACTTGGCAAGCCATCTCGCTGAGACCGATTTGCAAAACTCGGTGAGACCGAAGTAAGTGCAAACGATTACAGAGAGTTGGCAAGGCCATCTCGGTGAGACCGAGATCCATATCGGTGGATCCAATTTGTTAGGGTTTTGGCAGTGGCTAAGTCCAGATGAACTCGGTGGCTCCGGATAGGAAATTTCGGTGGGGCCGAGTTGGAATGTAGGTTTTGGACATATTTGGATGGAGAAAGTGGTTGAGGGTTTAGGAGTACTGTCACTAAGCACTTGAGCAAAAAGACCATTAAGCTACACCTCATCCCCTTTTAATAGTATTGGCTTTGCTATGGACTCAATGTGATCTTGGATCACTAAACCAAAAATGTAGAGTCTTGATCTTTTGCCAATCCTTGTCCTTAGCATTTTGAGGGGTCCACATCTCTAGTCCTTGCCATGCCAATCATTGAACGTCCTAAAATCTTTAACTTGAATGGACATTAGTTCAATGAGATATATGTTGTTATGAATTACCAAAACCACCAAGGGAGCAAATGTGCTTTCAGGGGCAACTCCAACAAAATTTTCACACAAATGGGCGAAGACTGACATGCATGTCATGGCATTTGGAGTAAAGTCCAGCAGTCGGAACCCAAAGCTATACATCATTGCGCTGAAGAAATCCGAAAATGGAGGAACCAGACCGCAGTAAAAGTATGCGCAGAAAAATAGGTATGCGTCTGACAGAGTCTTGCCACCGGCGGGGAGCACCACCGGGGCCTTGTGGTCCTTGGTATCCTTTCCCCACATATACGCATACCTCGCTATCAAGGCGTTGTTGTCCAGAGCCGGCGGTGAGAAAACCGCGTTTTTCCTCCGCCGCTGTTCCAGTTCCTCCAGATCCCTCTTCTTCTTCTCCGCCTTGGAATCAATGGGTTTGGCGGGCTTCTTCCCCTCAGTGTCAGCCTTTTTAGGTGCCATGAGGGCTCAGGAAGGAAGGAAGAGGTTGAGATGAGATGCAAATTGGTGGCGGCGGCAGCGGGAGTTGCTCTGGCTAGAGGAAGAAGACGAAGCAGAGAAGGGCGAGGGCGAATGAGTAGCACCTCCTTGTGGTTGCCTTTTTATGGGGAAGGCGCGAGGGGGCTGGCTCTTTGCTGTTCAATGTGACAGTGGTTTTGTAGGCGCACTACCACAAACCATCGCTCCAGTCCACCACTCCTGCGACCCGCATTTAATGCGCGACGTGGGCGTGCTTGAAGGAAATCATCATTACTAAAATTACGCCAGTGGTTTCCCGCCGCGTGTCTGTGCATTGTTTGGGCCTAGCCCAATGACGCTTCAGACGTGTGTGTGGCCCGGGCCCGGGGGCTCTTGTCGGTGTATAGAATATGGGTATTCTATACCCTGACTTATGCACAGACAGTAGCAGCCTTCCTAATGGCCAGGGCTTGCTGGAAGTTACTAAGATGAAGATTCAAGGCCTAGTTGCAAAGACAATAGGAAAAACATTAAGACAAGGCATAAAAAAAACCTGGCTGAGGCTAGAGATGAAGGTGGTACTTGCCGGCAAGGATCGAGCCGGCAAGGTGAAGGCCCGGCAAGCTCCGTGCCGGCAAGCCCTCACTGGCTCGTCCGCGCTCCACCTCATCGAGCAGCTAGTCGCTAATCATTGAGGTGTCGAGCGGGCGGGCGGTTTGGTGAGGCTTGTCGGGGCATGTGTCAGCCTGCTGGAAGGAGAGTTACCTTTAATGACACCCGTCCAGAAGGCGTGTCAAGATAATAGGAGGTAGCTGGGCGAGCAGTGTAGGAACCTTGCCGGAGCTCCTCCTCCACACGACACCTAACGGCGCCATAAATGCGTTTTGTCCTAATCCGGTAGAGTTAGGTATGATAGCACTGTTTACTATCTAGTCAATATGTAAATGACTGTTTTGTCACTGTGGTTACCCCTTGAGCTATAAAAGGAGGGCCAGGGCAACTTTTACGAGGGTCGACACTTTGTTCATTCTGCATGCGTAGCTGCTTTTCTGGCACCTTGCCGGCAAGAAGCGCACCTTGTACTTGAGCTCAAACACACCCAATACACAAAGCAGGAGTAGGGTTTTACACCTCACGGTGGCCCGAACCTGGGTAAAATCATTTGCGTTTGCTGTTGATTCTGCTCTTTGTGCTTGCGCATTCCCCTAGTCGAACCGCAAAGGGGCTAGATGGCCCCATAGATGGTCGTACGCACAACACAAGGCAAGATTCATAATTGTTATTACATAATGCCTACTATACTCTATCATTTCTACAATTTATATTGAATAATATAAGCCATAGAAACTATAAAACAAGCAAACTATGCATTGAAAACAGAATCTGTCAAAAACAGAACAGCATGTAGTGAGCGAATTAAAAACCATACTTATGTACCTCCAAAAATTCTGAAAAATTAGGAAAACGTAAAAAATTTGTGTATCAGTACTGTGTAAAAATTTCAGAATTTTCCCACGCTCTAGTACATAATATAAAATCGTGCACTGGATGCTAAACTTTCTGTTTTTGCACAGAACCAAATAAACAAGTATCCACACTATCCCAAAGGCTTTACTTGGCACATTATTGAAAGAAAAGATACAATACATGATTACTACAGTAGCTAAATCATGTGGACACACAAAAATAGTAGGTATAAATATTGGGTTGCCTCCCAACAAGCTCTTTTCTTTAAAGCCTTTTAGCTAGGCATGATGATTTTAATGATGCTCACATAAGAATAGGAATTGAAACATATAAGAGAGCATCATGAATCATATGGCAAGCACATTTAATCCTAACCCACTTCCTACGCATAGGGATTTTGTAAGCAAACAATTTATGAGAGCAAGAATCAACTAGCATAGGAAGGCAAAACAAGCATGACTTCAAAATTTTCATCACATAGAGAGGAAACTTGAAATTGTCAGAATATATATAAGCATATCTTCCCCTCTAATAATAATTTTCAGTAGCATCATGAAGAAATTCAACAATATAACTATCACATAGAGCATTCTTTTCATGATCCACAAGCATAAAAAAAATTATTACTCTCCACATAAGCAAACTTAGTCTCATCATAGTAGTGGGAGCAAACTCAACAAAATAACTATCATGTGATACTTGATTGACATAATCCAATTGAAAATTAAAATCATGATGACAAGTTTCATAGTTATCATTATTCTTTATAGCATACATGTCATTACAATAATCATCATAGATAGCAACTTTGTTATCATAGTCAATTGAAACCTCTTCCAAAATAGTGGAATCATCATTAAATAAAGTCATGACCTCTCCAAATCCACTTCCATAATTATTGCCATAAGATTCAACACCAAAATAGTGGGATCATTAGTACCTAGAGTTGACACTCTTCCAAATCCACTTTCATCAATATTATCATCATAAATAGGAAGCATGATATCATCATAATAAATTTTCTCATCAAAAGTAGGGGGACTAAAAATATCATATTCATCAAACATAGCATCCCCAAGCTTATGGCTTTGCATATCATTAGCATCATGATATTCAAAGAAGACATACTAATAACATTGCAATCATGCTTATCATTCAAGGATTTTATGCCAAACATTTTATTGAATTCTTCTTCTAACACTTTGGCACAATTTTCCGATCCATCATTTTCAAGAAAGACTTTATAAAGATGACGTATTTGAGGCAACCTCAATTCCATTTTTTGGTACTTTTCTTTTATAAACCAAACTAGTGATAAAACAAGAAACTTAAAGATTTAATTGCAAGATCTAAAGATATACCTTCAATCACTCACCTCCCCGGCAATGGCGCCAGAAAAGAGCTTGATGTCTACTACACAACTTTATTCTTGTAGACTCGGTTGGGCCTCCAAGCGCAGAGTTTTGTAGGACACCAGCAAATTTCCATCAAGTGGATGACCTAAGGTTTATCAATCTGTGGGAGGTGTAGGATGAAGATGGTCTCTCTCAAACAACCCTGCAATCAAATACAAAGAATCTCTTGTGTCCCCAACACACCCAATACAATGGTAAATTTTATAGGTGCACTAGTTCGGCGAAGAGATGGTGATACAAGTGTAGTATGGATAGTAGATATAGGTTTTTATAATCTGAAATAATAAAAACAGCAAGGTAGCAAGTAACAAAAGTGAGCACAAACGGTATTGCAATGCTTAAAAACAAGGCCTAGGGTCCATACTTTCACTAGTGCAATCTCTCAACAGTGCTAACATAATTGAATCATATAACAATCCATCAACGTGCGACAAAGAATAACACTAAAGTTCCTAGCAAACGGAGAACATAAGAAGAAATTGCTATAGGTAGCAAAACCACCTCAAAGTTATCCTTTCCGATCAATCTATTGAGCCATCTCTATAAGTGTCACAAACAGCCCTAGAGTTTGTACTAAAATAACACCATATGATATGCATTAATGAACTCTAATGTCACCTAGATACTCCAATGTCACCACAAGTATCAGTGAGTCAATTATTTGATATGCATCAAGCAATTTCATATTCATAATATTCAATCCAACACAAAGAACCTCAAAGAGTACCCCCAAAGTTTCTATCGGAGAAAGTAGGATGAAAATGTGTACCAACCTCTATGCCTAGATTACCCCAATGTCACCTCAGGAATCCGTAAGTTGATTACCAAAACATACATCAAGTGAATCAATAGAATACCCCATTATCACCGCGGGTATCCACATGCAAGACATACATCAAGTGTTCTCAAATCCCAAAATATTCAATCCGATAACAATGAAACCTCAAAGGGAAAGACTCAATTCATCACAACAAGATAGAGAGGTAAGAACACCATATGATCCAACTATATTAACAAAGCTCACGATACATCAAGATCGTGCCAAATCAAGAACACAAGAGAGAGAGAGAGAGAGAGAGAGAGAGATCAAACACATAGCTACTAGTACATACCCTCATCCCCGAGGGTGAACTACTCCCTTCTCGTCATGGTGGCCGCCGGGATGATGAAGATGGCCTCCCGTGATGATTTCCCCCCTCCGGCAGGGTGCCGGAAAAGGCCTTCAGATGAGATCGCTTTGGAACAGAGGCTTGCGGCGGCGTGGGAGTTCTAGGTTTCTTTCTGGGGGTTTCTATATTTATAGGAATTTTTGGCGTTGGTTTCACGTCAGGGGGGCCCACGAGGGACCGACAAGCTCAGGGGGCGCCCTCCAGGCTTGTGGCTCCCCTGGCCACCCTCTGGTCCACCTCCGAGGCTCTGTGGGTCTCTTTTGGTCCATAAAAAATCACCGTAAATTTTCAGCCCAATCCGAGAACTTTTATTTCTGCACAAAAATAACACCATCGTAGTTCTGCTGAAAACAGCGTCAGTCCGGATTAGTTTCATTCAAATCATATAAAAGTGCACTAAAACCATGTAGAACTTAGGTAAATATTGCATGAATACTTCATAAATTATAGATACATTGGAGACGTATCAGTGATCTCTTACTGAAAATATCAAGATTAAAAGGTGCTCTTCCCAGTGTTGCAACCGTCTATATCACGTAGCTTTCCGGAGTGCGTCATGTCCACATGAGTACAAATGGATTGTGAGGTGTAAGACGGGTGGATGGTCAGACCATGGATGCAGATAACCCTCGGTTGTCTTGAAGTTCTGGCAGAATCGTTCTGAGCTCGGAGCACGAATCATCAAAAGATGAACAAGAGTCATATGGAGATATGATCGGCAAAGGTTTGCCTACCGGTTGAAGTTCACGTCATCAGTGATGTCCACTGATAACCCACAAGCATAGGGGATCGTTTGTAGCCTTTTTCGATAATTAAGAGTGTCGAACCCAATGAGGAGCTAAAGGTAGAATTAATATTCTTTCAAGTTCTATCGACCACCGATACAACTCTACGCATACCAATGTTTGATTTACCTAGAAACAAGTAATAAAACTAGAAGTACTTTGTAGGTGTAGTAGGATAAGTTTGCAATATAATAAAGAACGTGAAAATAAAAATTAGGTGCGGTTTTAATAAAAGAACAATTAAGTTAGTATAGAGAGTGTGGAAAAGTGTTGGTAGGATTTGCGGAATTGTCCCTAAGCAATTGGCTAAGTTACTAGACCGATAGCAAGTTTTTATGTGGGAGAGGCCACTGCTAGCATCACATCCCTTACTTGCAATTCTATGCACTTATGATTGGAACTATTACAAGCATCCGCAACTACTAAAGTTCTATAAGGTAAAACCCAACCATAGCATTAAGATATATTGGTCCGCCTTCAATCCCGTACGAATCAATTTCTATGGTAGGAAGAAGCTTCTGTCACTCTTGCCCTCCAATGCATAGTCCTATCAACATACAACTAACCCTATGGTGTGATCCACGCGCACGCTCATATGATGGGCACCAAAGGACATCAACATAACCACAAGCAATTTAAACCAATCATAGCAATTCATCAATTACCCATAGGACAACAAAAATCTACTCAAACATCATAGGATGGCAACACATCATTGGATAATAATAGGAAGCATAAAGCACCATGTTCAAGTAGAGGGTACAGCGGGTTACGGGAGACTGGACCAATGAAAATAGATGAGGGAAGGTGATGGAGGTGTTGATGAAGATGATGGAGTTGCGGGAGTAGATCGCCGTCACACGATGGTTCCCCCGACGGCGTTCCGGCGCCACCGGGAGAGAGAGGGAGAGAGCCACCTCCTTCTTCTTCTTCCTTGGCCTCCCCCTAGATGGGAGGAGGGTTTCCCCTCTGGTCCTTGGCCGCCATGGCTCCCGGAGGGCAGGATCCCCTCTGAGACTAGATCTCTCTCTATGTTTCTCTTCTGTTTCGCGTCTCTGTTTCTGGCCGAAAACTGTTTCTTAAATATCCGGAGATCCGTAACTCCAATCAGGCTGAAATTTTAACACGATTTTTTCCCGATATAAGCTTTCTTGCGGCCGAAGAAGGGCTCCAACTGACTTACGAGGAGCCCACAAGGCAACACCCCACGCCTTGGGGGGTGGGGCGTGCCCTGTTGCCTTGTGAAGGCTGTGGGCCTCCGTTTGCGTTGATTCTTCCTCCCAAAAATCACATATATTCCAAAAAAATCTCCGTAAAATTTTATCACGTTTGGATTTCGTTTGATATGGATTTTCTGCAAAACAAAAAAAGCATGCAAAAAACAGGAACTGGCACTGGGCACTGGATCAATATGTTAGTCCCAAAAATAATATAAATTGTTGCCAAAAGTATGTGAAAGTTGTAGAATATTGACATGAAATAATCAAAAATTATAGATACGATGGAGACGTATCAGCATCCCCAAGCTTAATTCCTGCTCGTCCTCGAGTAGGTAAATGATAAAAAGATAATTTTTGATGTGGAATGCTACCTAACATAATCTTGGTCAAATAATCTAATCATGGCATGAATATTAGGATACGAGTGATTCAAGGCAATAGTCTATCTATTTGATATTGAAAGGATAATATAAAACATGCATGTATTTCATCATTGCCTTTCATAATAATGGAGCTTAAAGGAAACAACCTCTATACACTTAGTTGTGGTAGGCATGACACGCTCGTTCTTCCCTACATAGATATATCAAATCAAGAGTACCCCGGTGCCAAACCAAGCATTGTATCATACTTTTTCATGTGCTTCAGCATTTTCAACTTCACTCAATACCTGAGTGTGAGCCATGGACTTAGCAATTTTGGTGGAATAGAGAATGATGGTAGGGGTTCAAGGGAAAAATAGAGAAAGTCTCGCATCAACTCGGCGGATCGTTAGGCAATGGAGACGCCTTTCAATCGATATCGATGCGAGGAGTAGGGATTGCCATGCAACGGATGCACTAGAGCTATAAGTGTATGAAAGCTCCCTATGAAACTAAGTGGGTGTGCATCCAACTTGCTTGCTCATGAAGACCTCGAGCATTTGAGGAAGCTCGTCATCGGAATATACAAGCCAAGTTCTATAATGTAAAATTCCCACTAGTATATGAAAGTGACAAATCATGGAGACTCTCTATATGAAGAACATGGTGCTACTTTCAAGCACAAGTGTGGTAAAAGGATAGTAACATTACCCCTTCTCTCTTTTTCTCTCATTTTTTTTGTTTTCTCTTTTTTATGGGCTCTTTTTTGCCTCTCTTTTTTTGAACAGTCTCATGGACCTCATCCCCACTTTTTCGAGGACTCATTAGTCTCCACCATTCTTTTCCTCACTGGGGCAATGCTCTAATAATGATGATCATCACACTTTTATTTACTTACAACTCATAAACTGGAAAAGATGACTACATATGAATGCCTCTGGCAGTGTACCAGGATGTGCAATGACCTAGCATAGCAAAGATATCAAAAAACGGACAAGCCATGAAAATATCATGCTAGCTATCTTACGATCATGCAAAGCATTATGACAATGAATGCTCAAGTCATGTAAATGATGATGGTGGAAGTTGCATGGCAATATATCTCGGAATGGCTATGGAAATGCCATGATAGGTAGGTATGGTGGTTGTTTTGAGGAAGTATATAGTGAGGCTTATGTGTGATAGAGCGTATCATATCATGGGGTTTGGATGCACCGGCGAAGTTTGCACCAAGTCTCGAGGTGAGAACGGGCAATGCACGGTACCGAAGAGGCTAGCAAAATATGGATAGGTGGGAGTGCTTAAGTCCACAAACTCACATTAGTCATAAAGAACTCAGATACTTATTGTGAAAATTTCAAATCCCTCGAAGCAAAGTATTACTCGCATGCCCCTAGGGAGGAGGTTGGGAGGATTTAACCATCGTGCGCCCCCGATTTAGACAACACAAAGGATCAATCAATGATAAAATATGCTCCGACCTCACTGCTAATGTCAGCGGCCACCACTTTACATGCGTGAGGATTTACTTGCGTAAAGACTTACTTCCCTTAACACCATTATTAATACTCAATTTTAATTTTTTTAATAGCATGCCCCATATTACCACCTCAATATCGCAAAACTATTGCAAGGAATCAAACATATCATATTCAGTGATCTACAAGTATTATGTAGGATTTTATGACTAACCATGTAAATGACCAATTCATGTTAACTCTCTAAATAGATATAAGTGAAGCACGAGAGTTTAATTCTTTCTACAAAAGACTTGGCAAAGCTCTAACAAATATAAGTGAAGCAAAAGAGCATTCTACAAATAAACGGTGTTCCAAATGTAGAGAAACAAGCATTCAAACTTCAGAAGATATAAGTGAAGCACACGAAGCATTCTATAAAGCCATACTCAAAAGATATAAGTGAAGTGCAAAGAGCATTCTATAAATCAACCAAGGACTATCTCATACCAGCATGGTGCATCACTAAAATAAAAAGAAAAAGCACACGACGCTCCAAGAATTTACGCATATCATGTGAACAAAACAAAAACCGAGACATATCGATAATTGTTGAGGAAGAAAGATGGGATGCCTTCCGAGGCATCCCCAAGCTTCGACGCTTGAGTCTCCTTGAATATTTACTTGGGGGTGCCTTGGGCATCCCCAAGCTTGAACTCTTGTCTCTCCTTATTCTTCTCATATCAATGCCTTCTCGGCCTTCGAACACTTCATCCACACAAAACTTAACGGAACTTTTATAAGAGGGGTTAGTACATGTAACATCAAATCCCATCATGTCTTGCTGTAACAATATTGCATAATTATAATCCAAACATTACCTACTATATGCTAACACAATTCTAATGCTCCCACATCAATGGGGCTTGGAAAATTACAAACACAAGCAGATAAAGAAACTATAACAGCAATCTGTGAAAATAGGACAGTCTGTAAAGATGCAGATGGTAAATATACTTCTGTAACTCCAAAAATTCTGAAAAATTAGGACGTAATAATTTGTTTGCATAGAAGTACTGTGTAAAAATTGAACATACATAACACTGACGCTAAATATCGCATGACTAAAAGAATACCACATATGTGTGGCACTGCATTTAGTCACATTGGAGAAACCAGCATGGAGAAATTCCACAGTGATGGATATTGAAGTCATCTGATTATGAATCATCTGACACTTGCAACTTTCGTCCAAATGGTGAAGTAAACTAAAATACCGTTCATAGGCCATAAAGAACGAGGAACAAAATAATTGAAACATGCATGTTGATGTGTGTAGATCAATAAGTGTTGTTGCACGAAGTGGATTTATCTATCTTCAAGATTGACTCAAGTAGATATTTATATTTACTGAGACATAAATCTGGATCTTTGAAATGTTTTGAAAGATTTTTCCAGAAAGAATTTGAGTTACAAATTTAGCGAATGTCTGATGAGCTATGAAAAGAATTTTATAGCTTGCACTTCCCAGAACATTACTAAGAGTAGAGTGTTTTGAGTAGATGTAATCAAGCTATGTATGACACGGTGAGATGAAAGATGACATTGATTATTTTGCCAATATACTTTTTAATGTGATGCTTTAGAGACTGTGGCTTTTACACTGAAAAGAGCACCATCAAATTTGTTGAAAAAAGTGCTACTTTGTAGGTTATCATAAATGATTGGGTATTCCTCTATCACTACGCCGACGCAAAGTGTTTTGCCACAGAGTGTGGAAATCTTGAAGAAAATGTTTTCTGCAAAAGAGTGAGTGGGAGGACAGTGCAACTCGACAAGATTACAGAATCTTCGTGATAAAGTTAAAGAAAAGAAATGCCGGAAGTAATTCTAGAATTTCCTACTGCAACTGATACGAAAGCCTCTACATGAGATATAGAGACTTCGGTCGAACTTGCAGCTGAACTATATAGGTTGAGCAAATTCATGCAGACCTTTGTGGTGTGCAGATGAAATATTGTTGAACAAACAATGAACCTATAATACACAAAGAAGCATTGATAGGCCCTGACTCTGGAAATTGGCTATATGCCAACATAATCCGAGATAGTATCCATTCACATAATTCAAGCTTAGAACTTGATGAACCCTTCGAAAGACTTAGAGTCTAAAGAATAGTAATGGATCTATAAACTGACAAAAATGAAAATATTTTATAATACTTGACTTGTTACAAATAGTTTATGACAAGATCAAGGAGTTGACTATGACGAGATTGTCTCATCATACTTAAAGTCAGTTCGGATTAAACTAGCAATTACTAAAATATTTCAATTATGAGATATAATAGATGGATGTCAAAATGATTCCCATGAGATGGAAGTAGAACCGAGGTTGTATATTTGATACGGTCCAAGGTAATTTTGTCGATCCAGAGGATGCTAGTAAGTGTTCAAACTTCAAGAGATCCTATAATGATCTGAAGCAAGCATAGTGGAGTTGGAATCTTCGTACTGATGAAATGGTCAAATAATTTGATTTCATCGAGGAAAACGAAGATGCTTGTATTTACAAGAAAGTAAGTGGGAGCATGATAATATTTCTAAACACTATATGTGCATGACATATTGTTGATTGGAAATTATATAAATTTCTTGACACGGATTAAGACTTTATTGAAACTAGTTTTTTAGTAAAGTACTTAGGCAATATATAGTCCTGGTATTAGGCATAATGATCTATGGAGATAGTAGTGTCTAATCAGGCTTAGCCAAAATACATATTGACAGAATACTAAAGCAGTTTAATATAAAATATGCAAGAAGAGTTTCTTGTCAAAGTCACATGGAAGGAGTTTTAAGCAAGAATGTTAAATATGTTCCATGGTATGTAAACAACCAGATATGTCTAGTACTCCAAGTAAGTTGTGAGTAAAGTTACCAGAATGACCAAATTGTTGACCATAGGACAACAGTGAAAATGTCAGCCCATGTATTCAATCATAAGCATCGCACACATAAGCAAGATAGTCTGCCGATCTTTGCTCATCTCTTTAATCTTTCTATCTCGCTCACTGACCTGTCTGCTTTTCTCCTCTAGTAAACTGTGAAGATGCATGTTTACCTCTTGAAGTTCTCTAAGCTCGGAGTACTATGATCCACAAGCAACTTCTTCTTACGGCCTTCCATGTATACGATGGCCTGCGTTGTTCACCGTAGCTGCCATTCCATCCAGCTGGTGGCTTGACCGTAATAACCCACTTTGCTGACCCCCTGGCGTGGGGTGAAACTCAACAGTTGCCACACACTTACCGTTTTGAAGCCTGTCATAGGAGTACCGTGGTCGTGGAAGGCCGACCCTATCGAACATGACCTCCAATAGGAATTTGCTTGAAACATCGATTATCTCCATGCGAGTTACTGCGTTCAACAAGGGTTGTTATAGTACTGCCATAACCTATGCCAACAAAGATCATAATATCATAAGACAACCATCAAAAAGGACCGATTAACAATCTTGCATCACCTACCGAACAAGTGGGAGACGGACAGAGGCAAGCCGACCGGGTGCGACACGCCTGCGTAGATCGGACAGCGCCACATGAGCCCTACAATGTGGTCGACCCCATGCATGCATCGCTAGTTGGCCGGTCTGGCATCGATGAGTAGGGCCACAGTGGAACCACGATGGTCCTACCATTCCGCACCGAACAAGCGGGAAATGGGCCCGGATGCCCATGTACAGGCCGTGCAACATGTTCGTTCTACCCGGACATCACTGTCCGGTCGATCCGGGCATCGCCTCGGCGAGGCATAGTGGGACCATGCTAATCAGCATCAATGTATCCATTGTTCACCGACGAGCAATGACCTGTAGCCGCAACCATGGATGTCTGTCACCTCTGGCCATGTCAGCAGCACAACAACCTCTCCACTGGAAGGAACAACGACTAATATCTCGACCACTTCACACGCGCACACAAAACCCATCACCATTCGGGACACATAAATTCTATTAGGCCTCTTACAGTGACACCGACCAGCCCCGCCGCTGCAACCACTGCCATCGTCCATGTCGCTGCCGTACGTAAGACCGAATCCCTACCACAATCAACTACTTTCTGCGCAGGACGAGTCCTCATGCATATATCTAAGCCGAACCAAGATCAACGTCAACCCCCTGCAAAGAGTTGAGACGAACGAGCAACACACGACGCCATGAACAAACCATGGCAAGAAAGAACAAAAGAAGAAAATACGAGGAGCCACAAATACGAAGAAGAAATAAAAAGTATGGTCAACAGTGAAAATAGATCGAGAATAAGCAAGAGTGGAACCAGGTTCGAACCTCGGTCAGCCAGAGAAACCAACGTCACGGATGCCAGCGAAGCAAACAAGACATAGACGACCGGCAACACCGATGAAGATGGAGGAAGCCCGCACAATAAACGGGTGCAAGAAGCCCCCACCGCGTGCAACGTGTGGAGTGCAATGCGAGACGACGAACGCAAACAGAAGGCGGCGGGAATAAGAAGAGAAAGAAGCGTGATGAACACCCCCCACGCACAAGCATAAACCGACTTAAAGAGATAACGACAAAAAAACAACAGCCCAACGAGCCACTGACCGATGGGACCAGAAACACACGGTCCCAGGAACAGCCACAGGGCCAAAGAGGGACGCCACAACGCTCACGCGTGCCCGTCTCGCGCGAGTGAAAGAGGTCGACAGGGAACAAATGGCAGCAGCCGCCAACCGACTAGGCCCAACAACGTATAACAGCCGAGCACAGGAAAACACGCCATCCAGCTGGGACGCGCGAAGGCAAGAGTCGGGGCAGGTAAAGCCCAGGTGAAGGCTGAGGCGTGCACACGCGCCAAGCCGCCCCGCTCAAGTTAATAAGCACCGCCGGGGGCGTGCGGCGCTGGCAGGGTGACCCGGCCTCACCCTCGCGCGCGGGGCAGCACGCGGGCGTGACCAAAATCACAACATGATGTTGCCCTGGCTGCGCCCGCGGTCCACCTGTCATGGACCCCCAGTCAAACCGTCCGGGTCGCCTGGGTGCGCTGTCCAACCATATCGGACGGCGTGGAGAGCCCCAGGGACGCAGCCACGGACTGGCCACGGGCCAGCGCGAAACGGACGGCGCGGAGGGCCTCCTTGTCGAGCCAGTCTCTGGCACCAGCCTGTTGGCGCGGTGCACGCCCCGCCTGTCATGACCAAAGACACCAATAGGCGAGTCTGGCCGGCACACCGCGCGGTCCACCTGTCATGGACCGCCCGAGCACGCACCGTTTGAGCAGATCAAACGGCACCGAGAGCCCCCGAGAGACCTCGCGGCACGTCACCGGCAGAGGCCCTCTTCGTTCTCGAAGAGCCCCGGGGGGCGGGTACTACAAAAGAGTATATAATTAAATCATCACTGCCATAAAATCAACGCTACATTTTGTGCTATTGTCCCTAGTGGCCACCCACAAACCTCACGTGAGGGTCACGCGTGGACTAAACGCGACACACGGTGTGACTTAGAACTACGGCGAGAAAAATAGACCGTGTTTCGTGGAGTGCTCTGTCTATAGTTTTGAGAAATGGGAAAGGCAAAATTCACCATCCAAATGACGGAGAAGACGCCAAACCTGCTCCATCGGACGGCGCAGGATGCCAGGACGCCACTTGGATTCAAACCTCCATTTCACATTTTCACTGCTCCCCCACGAAATCCCGAGACTACCCCTCCCCTCCCCGGTCTCTCCTCCTCCCTGGGCGGAACGGAGCTGTGGCCAACCACACCCCTCCCACCTTCCCCTCCTTCCCCCCAGCTCAGCTTCCTAGGGTTTCCTCCCGATCCAACCCCGACCTCCATGGCCAAGACCAAGCAGGGCAAGAGAGACATCGACTCCTACACCATCAGGGGCACCACCAAGGTCGTCCGAGGTACGTACTCCCCTTGATGCTGCTGCGTCGCCATTTGCGCCAAGATTTGGTCTTTGTTTGACGACCCTGCTTTCTTGGTGCGAAGTCGGGGACTGTGTGCTGATGCGGCCGTCGGACACGGACAACGCGCCCTACGTGGCCCGGGTGGAGAGCCTGGAGTCGGACGGTCGGGGGAGCGTGCGGGTGCGGGTCCGCTGGTACTACCGGCCGGAGGAGTCCAAGGGCGGCCGGCGGCAGTTCCACGGGGCCAAAGAGCTCTTCCTCTCCGACCACTTCGACACGCAGAGTGCACACACCATCGAGGGCAAGTGCATCGTCCACTCCTTCAAGAACTACACCAAGCTCGACAACGTCGGCCCGGAGGACTTCTTCTGCCGATTCGAGTACAAGGCGGCCACCGGGGCGTTCACCCCCGACCGTGTCGCCGTGTATGTGCCGTGTGCCCTGCCTTCCTTTCTCTATCGCTCGATTTGCAATGCATTGTGGGGCTGGCTGTCGTATGGTGGTCTCATTTGGGTTTTCTGTGTGTGTGAAGGTACTGTAAGTGCGAGATGCCGTACAACCCAGATGACCTCATGGTGCAGTGCGAGGGATGCAAAGACTGGTAAATCTCTGAGAAAAATGACTTCTTCAGTTCAGAGTTTACGCAGCTGATGTTGTCGGTTTGGTGGTTACATGGCCAAGAGATAGCATCAGCAATTAGATGCCTTGCATTAACATGCTGCATTCAGCTTATCCAGCTTATATCTAACTTCTTGTCGTGCATCACGAATTAGTTTACCTTGCGTTCGGGTATTTTCATTGGAAAGCCAAGTTAAATTGTTGTATGACATCTTTTGGTTAGGACTGAAGATAGTCAAGTGCAATTGCTGAACATCTAAGGTTTCTTACAGCTTGATGCTCCACATTCTTATGCTTTGCAGTTCTCAAAGATATGTAGTTTACACTGATGTCACATTCAAAGTTTTCATAAGATATATGATTCAAAAGAACAGTTTTGTCTCATATCTGTGAAAGGGCCGTCTCTCTTAGAAGATTCAGCAATATCTTTGTTCTGTGTCTCATGCTCTGTTTCAGCATGTGGTGCATTTGCTTGGTTGTCTGAGAAATAGCTGCCTTGAACGTATTGAGCTGGCTCTGATACGGTGATGCCATCTCCCCGTGGAATACTTGGGAAGTGCATATTGGATGTTTCTTTGCTGTTTATAAATTTGCATACTTTGACCTTTTTCCAACTTCGAAAGATGTTTGAACTACATAAATACGTAAGTGTTTTGGACATACCATGTCAGAGTTTGGAAATCAGTATCGCACACAAGCACAGCATTCATTGTTTTGATTTTTAGAGTATATATCCTTATTTACAATCCTAAAAATGATTATATCTGCGGTTAAAGCATTGTATCCCATCCTTATATTTGTTGCAAGGAGCACCTTACCTACAGAAGTACAGAGTATCATCTCAAGGAACACACTGTTGCATATTTATTAATCTATAAAGATGCAACACAAAAGAGATGTTTGTTGTTTATTACTTCAGAAAAAGATGCAAAGAAAAGAACATATGTTTGTCCTTTTCTTCTAGTTTCTGACTTAAAGGTTGCCTGTTTTGGATTAATAATTCCTTGCCTCCTATAAGAGTATTTGCTACAACTAGTTTCGCATTGCAGTTCTCTCTTATCTGACCACCAATCATGTTAAATGTCTCTTAACACTTCTTTTCCTACTTTCTATATGTAGGCATGGCATGTGCCCTTTATATTTGCATGCAAAACATTCAGCAAAAAATTGCTACTCCCTCCGTTCCATAATAAGCGTCGTGGTTTTAGTTCAAACGGAGGGAGTATTTAGTATTGTGCTGCTTCATTTCTGCTACTGTTGACCTTCTTTATTCACATGTTTATTCAGTATGTACCTTTGAACCTGTGCAGGTTCCATCCAACCTGTATGGGAATGACCATTGAGCAGGCCAAAAAGTTAGATACTTTCCTGTGTGCGGATTGTGCTAAAGAAAATGGTGCAAAGAGACCTTCAAATTCATACCCGAGTTCACCAAGTTCTGATTCTAAGGTCAGTGATTTTTTGTTCCTTTTTCTCGACAGTATTGTTTATTAATTTTCTGAAGGGGAGCCCTGGCGCAGCGGTAAAGCTGTTGCCTTGTGACCAGGAGGTCACGGGTTCAGAGTCCTGGAAACAGCCTCTTGCAGAAATGTAGGGAAAAGGCTGCGTACAATAGACCCAAAGTGGTCGGACCCTTCCCCGTACCCTGCGCAAGCGGGAGCTACATGCACCGGGCTGCCCCCATTGTTTATTAATTTTCTGCTTGTAGATAGCTTTATGCCTTTATCTTATTGAATTTAATTTCAAGAATTTCATTTTCAAAAGTTGGTGGTTCTTGCCTTTGTTCCTTCAATATTCCTAGGACAACGTTTGGTGTTTGACTAAACAAGTACTCATGTATAGTTAAAATTTCCTGTCATGAGTTCTTTGAGTCCATGCATGTGTATAGTACTTTGTCAAGAACCTTATTATATTGTGTTTGCAGAACATTAGTTAGTCCCTTGCCAAGCAGCCTTACATATGCTGGCAATCTTAAATAGGCTGTTACGGTAAGAATAATTGTTCTTTGGTTAGCAAAACAATTTAGGACCTTAAAGTCACATTCTGATATTATCTTGGAATAACTGAAGCCCTGACAAGATTGTACTCCCTCCGTTCCTAAATATAAGACCTTCTAGAGATTCCATTATGGACTACATACGGATGTATATAGTCCTATTTTAGAGTGTAGGTTCACTCATTTTGCTCCGTATGTACTATGTAGTCCATAGTGAAATCTCTAAAAGGTCTTATATTTAGGAACGGAGGGAGTAGAATGTAGGGATTTTTTTTGATCTGCTGGATGCACTAAGCTGCTATCAGCAGTGATTAGGATCTTCTTTGTAGACCATCATGCCTGTTAACACAGGCTATTGTCATCCATTAGCATGATCTCAGTTCATGTATTTCATGGTGAAGATGAGCTTAATATAAGATATAGCTTATTCAGCACATTCTTTTCATCCCTCTTTAATTTTGGCCCATCAACTGCAGGTTGAGCCGAAAAGGCGGAAGAGGTAATCGCTTCAACAAAAACCATCCCCGGTGAGGAGATGCACTGTTTATGGCGTCAGCCCTCCATTGCTGGTGCAGAAAAAAACGTGGCATTGTACAGTGCATGAGATGAGCTAGGCTATTTAACTGTAGGATTGAAATTATGTTTGCTGCTGTATCTCGGGAGCATTTCCTGCAATTTAGGTATCGGCGAGAAGGAAATCGGGAATTGTACTGTCATTTGCTCTTGTCAAAGTAGCCCTTGTGTGTGGATTAACTTGTTCCCTGCAGGAAACGTTCCCTGTCATTTGCTCTTGTCAAAGTAGCCCTTGTGTGTGGATTAACTTGTTCCCTGCAGGAAACGTTCCCTGTGTGAATGATGATGATGAGCTTGACTGTTGTAGTTTCATAATTTAGATGTGTCAGAGTCTTACGAACTGGTGACCATGACGACATGTTTATGTTGTTTCAATAATTCTGCAATAATCCGTGCTACATACTTTTGTAGGGATTGTTTATTCCCAAGTTGCCTGAAATTTTATTAAATCTTAGGAGCCTTCATAAATCGTTTGATCAACATCTAATCATCATCATTCATGCCCCATTTAATATATAACATACAAGTGAAATTGCTCACATTCAACATTAAACTTTGTGGATTGGAATTGTGTGCGTAGTTTTCTATCAGGGAAGGAACTACTACGTTCATGTACACACATAATTATGGGTTACTGAATAGAATTGCAAGTAGAAGAGTGTCGGTGTGGCGAGTTTCTGTTATTAATTCTACGAGTCTGTTTATCTGAATTCTGAAGTACATCAATTTTAATCTGGAGATCCAGTCGTGGCAAGGCTGGAGCTAGGGTTTGTACACAAGAAAGGGTGAAGAAGGTAATATGCGCATGAGAGAGGTGACATCATGTTATATATGAAGTCTCAATATGGCATTGATATCATAGAATAACAACAAATATATATTCGAGAATTACCCATCGGAACCTCGGTCTAAGCGCACCCACACTGATAAAATATTTAGGCTGTTTACATGAATTTTGAAGAAATTTTATAGGGAAAATTCCTTTGGAGCCATTTGGTTTGTGGAATGGATTCCTATTCCTACGTAGGACATGAACCAATCCTTCATGTTTCAAAGAAAAAAAAACATTAGCCTAGACCCAATGAAAAAGTTCCCATCCTATGAATCAAATGGCATCTCTTTTCCTATAGGGTTTGACATGCATGTCATCTCACTTTTTATGACTTTCCAATTCTCATGATATTTCTATCCTATGAATGGAAGGACTTCTTAAAAGTTATTAAAAAAAAGTCAAACAATTCTGAAACTATTTTGGAATAAACATGGTCTAGTGTTATACTCACATATAAAGTTTCGCGAAGAAATGACTTACGTGGTTTTCTGTGCCAAAAAAATTTGGTTCTATGTGCAAGTTACTATTCAAGTTTTTTGAAGTTGTAATTTTGTTTATTTTCTCATACAGGAACACAAGAGTCATTTCTCTGAGCAAACTTCATACGTGAGTAAAACACTCACCATGTTCACCACAAAAACGTTTTTAGAGTTAGAATGCTTTAGTAGTACGCCTAGAACAATATGTCCCAAAAATGCGAGTCCCATATGCGATATTGCAATAAAAAAGCAAAATTACATTTATACCATATTTAGATTTGGCTCTATGGCTACGAAGCTCATCAAACAAGTTGATAATCTCATTGAAGGTAATCTTTGTAGCTATTTTCTCTTCATCCTTGAGGCATAGCAAACTGAAAAGACAACAAATATAGGTACTAAATAAAACCATTACCTTGTGTATAACTGTAATGATACTATCATAGGTTCTAAATTTGGGTGCTTCGTCAGGTATAATTACAGTGAATGACGGGCTCTTGTACGACACAACGGCAACTGGCAAGATCCAACTTTGCAACATTACAGTGAATGACGAGCTCTGGTACGACACAACGGCAGCCGACAAGATCCAACTTCGCAACAGACGTATTATCATATGGGGGGAAAAATCATCATTTGAGTTTGGGAAGGCAATATCAATAAAATGGAAAAAAATGTTATAATGTACTAACATAAGAGGGGCGATAGAGATGTTTAACAATGTTGTAATACAAAAAATATTACTTGGACTAAAAATCTAGTGAACATATTGGTTATCAATCATGAGTGAACCGACTATGTTCGAAAGATATTTAAAGAAAGTCTAAACCCGGTTCTTTTGACCAAACCCCGCAGGACTTGTGGAATGTTGGCTACACATTCGTCAGCAAATGTACCAACACCTAGTCGTAATCGTCTTACACATGCATTATATATGATCATCATGAAGGGCTCATATCTAAAAGGGAAACACTTGCCTACAGAAGTCTGACAGGAAGCATTCCTCAGACCAGTCAGACACCGTCGATTAGATTTTTATCTCACGGCTGAGAGATGCACTCAAATCATGCGCAGAAGCACTAACCTCCTAATTTTCTGGCCAATCCCCTATAATCTCTCCTTGATTTAATTGCCCGAACCAAATCTCCACGCCTCTCCTGCCCATCCCGCAGACATCGCCTAGCTCGCCATGCCCTCTCTCCCGCGACACGAGTTCCTGACCTACCTAAGGCCAACTCCAACACACGACCCCAAATGGTCCGGCCGTGTCCGTTTGGGGGTAAACGGACAGAACAGGCGGCCCAACGCGCGGGAGCAAACGGACCAATGTCCGTTTCTGGTCCGCTTTCGACCCATTCCCGGCCCAACTTTGGGCCGCATTTGCGGCCGAACGGACACGCGCGGACGGACGCGGCGCGTGCCCTAGTCCCCGCTGGCCAGCCCGTCGGGGACACAACCATTTTCCTCTTCCCCTGCCCTTCCCTCCGCCCTCCGACCTCCGCCCCCACCATCGCCGCCGCCACCCCCGTTCCCGACTGGGTCGCCTTCCATCAAGGCCGTCCGCCCCACAACCACGCCATGTCATAGCCGGCCCACGCCCGCGTTTCGGCAGAGCTTTTTGCCAGCGTTCGTGGTTCCTTGTTGCCGGTGGGAGAGAAGCTACGGCCGTCGGCACCGACCGTCGACCCCAACAACTTCCGGCAGGCGCTGCATTGCCGCAGGGCGCCCACCCACCAACACCAACCTTGCTTCGCTTCCTCGACTTGCTCTTTCCGGCCGCGTCTCCACCACGACCGCAAGGTGTTCGACGCTTTGCTCACAAGGTATCATGGATAGCGGGGATGAGTATTTCTTTCACAACTTCATTTGTTCATCGGATGATTCGTCCTCGGATGATGAAGAGCTTGTGGCGGCTGCATTGGTCGTCCACGGCCACATTAGTAGGAAGCGGCCTCGGTTCAGGGGATCAATCCCCGGCCATGCTCCGGCCTTGAACCGCAATAGGGAGAGAGGCCACACCCTTCTCTATGCCGATTACTTTGAGAATAGTGCACTCTTCAAACCACAGAAATTTCGCCGCCGCTTCCGTATGGCGAGACATGTGTTCAATCGTATTCGGGAGGGAGTGGTAGCATATGACCCATACTTTGAGTGCAAAGAGGATGCCCTTGACAAGCTTGGCTTCTCTTCTTACCAGAAATGCACTGGGGCTATTTGAATGCTTGCATATGGAATTCCTGGTGATCTTGTGGATGAGTATGTGCGTATGAGTGACTCCACATGTCTCCTCTCAATGTATAGTTTCTGCAAGGCCGTGGTGGCAGTGTTCGGCCCTGAGTACCTGAGAGAGCCAACTGCCGCTGATACAGAGAGGTTGTTGGCGATCAATGCCGATAGGGGCTTTCTGGGCATGCTTGGTAGTATAGATTGTATGCACTGGAAGTGGAAGAACTGTCCATTTGCTTGGCAGGGGCAGTACAAGGGGCATGTGAAAGGTGCCACTGTCATACTTGAAGCGGTGGCTTCACAAGATCTGTGGATATGGCATTCTTTCTTTGGCATGGCTGGTTCTCACAATGATATCAGTGTTCTTCAGCGTTCTCCAGTGTTTGCAATGCTTGCAGAAGGCCACTCCCCGGAGGTCAACTTTGAGATCAATGGCCACCATTACAACAAGGGATATTACCTAGCTGATGGTATCTATCCTCAGTGGTCCACTCTTGTGAAGACCATACCCAATCCGCAAGGAGAGAAGAGACAGAGGTTTGCCCAAATGCAGGAGAGTGCTAGGAAGGATGTGGAGAGTGCTTTTGGTGTGCTTCAGTCTCGATGGGGTATCGTTCGAAACCCTGCATTGACATGGAGCACTCAGAAGCTTTGGGAGGTGATGACTACTTGTGTGATCATGCACAACATGATCGTGGAGGATGAGCGTGGTGATAGCATCTACGACCAAGGGTTTGATTTCCAGGGTGAAAATGTTGAGCTTGAGCAGCCACCTCCTGCAACCTTTGAACATTTTGTCCATTTTCATCGTGAAATGCGTGATTGACATACTCATGTCCAGCTCCAGGATGATTTGGTTGAGCACATGTGGACTCACATTGGCAACCAGTAGATCTATCGGTTTAATTTCCTTTCATGCAAACAAATTTCGATTGGGTTGTAAGACTATTTGATATTGTTTTTATTTCGATTGGGTTGTAAGACTATTTCGGATGTGGAACTATTTGCTATGTTTAATTTGAACTATTTGCTATGCTTCATTTTAAGTATGCTTGTTGATCTCGAACGGACGAGATGCGGCCGAAATGCGTCCGTGCGTTGGGCGCACGGCCTGCGCATCCATAAATCCGGGCGGACACGGCCCCATTGCCACACCCAAACGGATGAAAAGCAGACGAAACAGACGTCCGTTTGGGGTCGTGCGTTGGAGTTGGCCTAACTACGATCCCTGTTCCACCTCGTCAGTGCGTCATCTCATCCGACCGCCGCGCGGGGACTGATCCACCACCTTCTCACGTACAAGCTTGTCAAATCCCTCGCCGCCGTACGTGAATTCCATCGGGATCGGGTCATGCTCCGCCTGCAGTTTTGGCCTATGATCCACCCTGCCAGAGGGCCGTCACTGTTTGGCAAAAAGGCCAGCGAGGATAGGCTCTCGTGACATGCAGGAGGGTGACTTACCAGGCGATGTTGGACCTCAGCATCACATGCGCACTTGCACAGGTAGGTGATTTGGGTGAAGCACATGTGAGACCCGAATGATGCATTAGCTTGAATCTGGATTTCACGTACTGTTCATTCATCGCGAATGAATGAAGGAATATAGTTTGTATTGTTCTTTTTTTGATTGGGACATTTTCATTATTTTAAGCATTATAGACTTATTCTCCGTCGCTCTTGGATTTGTTCATCAAATTTTGTTAACACCGTCGCATGATTATGTCTCGGATTGCAGGAAGCACAGAAAGGTAATGAAATGCAGCATGTCTTTCCACAGTCCATGGCGCGAGAGACAAGGTCTTCGCATTTTTGCTTGAAGTTCGAGTCTCTACCGTAGATGGTGCAGTGCTTCGAGATCACCATGAAAGCAAATTCTCCGCTAGCTGAGAAAAATCTTTCACCGTTGTGGAAACATATCCCCATACAGTTTAAAATATTTTTTCCCCATTTGATTGAAACAAATATATGTTCGTATGGAAGCAATTCACTGATATATGAAAATATAGTATCATAATGATTTAGAAGCAAAGTGTATATCTTTGGAAGCAAATCATGTTCGTATGCGCCATTTTTTTTGGGCCATTTGCATTTCTATCCCTAACTTGAACCACCTACTCATATTTGCCCCTAATTTCGAAGTCTGCTCAAATTTGCCCCTCTGCCGTTATGTGCACATATAGAAATGCCCTTCTGTGCCGTTACCGTCCGGTCAAAGGGCTTTGACCGTCCTGAAAAAAATAGCAAAACAAATCTAAAAAATCTAAAATTTTGTGGGATCGAAGATACTCATGTGCGCAAGGTGCGTGCAAATTTTCGTGCTGTTTGGACATTCCAGGAGCTCGTGGCGAGGAAAAACAGTAAATTTGTACGCTTGTGAACAGTAAATTTGAAATAAAATAGCAAGAAAATTCAAAAAAATATGAAATTTTTTGGCATCAAAGAGGCTTGGGTGCACAAGGTGCTTGCAAGTTTTTGTGATTAAATGACATGCGAGGAGCTCTAGCAAAAAAAACAAAATAGTCATTTTTTCGTTTTTTCCCGAGCCAAATTTTGTTTTTTTCTCCACGAGCTCCTACAATGTTCAAACACAACAAAAAATTGCACACACCTTGCGGACCCGAGCCTCTTTGATGCCAAAAAATTTCATATTTTTTTGAATTTACTGTTCACAGGCGTACATATTTACTGTTTTTCCTTCGCCCCGAGCTCCTGGAATGTCCAAACAGCACGAAAATTTGCACGCACCTTGCGAACCTGAGTATCTTTGATCCCACAAAATTTCAGATTTTTTAGATTTTTTTTGCTATTTTTTTCAGGACGGTCAAAGCCCTTTGACCGGCTTTGACTGGACGGTAACGGCACAGAAGGGCATTTCTATAAGTGCATATAACGGTAGAGGGGCAAATTTGAGCAGACTTCAGAATTAGGGGCAAATATGAGTAGTGGGTTCGAGTTAGGGGCACAAATGTATAAAACCCTTTTTTTGTATGGAAGCAAATTTCCATCTTTTTGATGCAAATACCAAATTCATTGGAAGCAAAGTCCCAATTTAATTTGATGGACGCAAATACCAATTTATTTGGCATTGCCAGCTTGTCCCCTACGTCGCCGTTGCTGTTGTCAACCTACCTTTGTGAACCTATCGAATTCTGAATAGATTGAAGCAATCACTGGTTACGATGAAGCAATAATTTACGGACGACTGAAATACATACATTCTAACTAGATCAAAGTGATTGCCGGTTGCCATGGAAGTACTTTGTGTGATCGATCGAAGCACAAATTTCAACCAGATGAAAGAAATATCCCCTTGCTTCGGAAGCAAATACTAATCTTTTGAAAGCAGTGTTTAACGGAAACAAATGTTAATCTTGTCGAGAGCTCTTTTATATGCTACACTCGAAATAATTTTCTAGTCGCTTGAAATGTATTTTGGTTTGCATACACTGGACACAAATACGATCGAACTAGATCGAAGCAATCGTCAGTTGCCGTGGAAGCAAAAACAAATCGGCTGACTGAAGCAAACAAATTCTAACCCGATGCAAGGAATGTCCATTAAGAAGCAAATTCTGACCTGATGGAAGCAAAAAAAATCGGCTGACTGAAGCAAACAAATTCTAACCCGATGCAAGGAATCTCCATTAAGAAGCAAATTCTGACCTGATGGAAGCAATCTGTATTTTCCATGGAAACAATTTCATAGGCTGGCCAAAAAAAATGTGTACGAGGCAATTAAATTTACATACGAAATAAGTATTGGAAACAAATTATATGAAAACAAATCGCATGCATGAAAAACATGATGCCTAATCAATTTGATATGCCCTGATTTATAGGAGTAGTTGATAGGAAACAAATTGATGGCAATTAGTGCGGAATGATGCATGTTGCATGCAAACAACGGTACAACGCGTGGGGCTGTACTGCTCGATCCGATGGTGATCATTGATACGTCTCTAACGTATTCATAATTTATGAAGTATTCATGCCATGTTTATTATAGTTTTGTATGATTTTAGTGCACTTTTATATGGATTTTATATGATTTTCATGGACTAACATATTGACCTAGTGCCCAGTGCCAGTTGTTGTTTTCTGCTTGTTTTTAGTTTTTCAGAAAATCCATATCAAACGAAGTCCAAATGCAGCGAAACTTTTTGACAATTTTTTCTGGAAGGAAACAGACCCAGGAAGCTTCGGAGGAGCCGCAGAAGAGCCACAGGGGCCCCATGAGCCACTTGGGCGTGCCTGCCCCCCCAGCCTGGTGCCTCGTGGGCCCCATGTGGCACCTCTTTACGTGATTCCAACGCTGAAAAATCCTATATATTCAGAAACCCCCGAAAGTTAACCTAGATGAGTTTTTACGCCGCCGCAAGCCTCTGTACCTCCACGATCTCATCTACAGCCCTTTATCGGCACCCTACCGGAGGGGGAAAGTATCACCGGAGGCCATCTTCATCATCCCGGCGGTCTCCATGACGAGGAGGGAGTAGTTCACCCTCGGGGCTGGGGGTATGTACTAGTAGCTATGTGTTTGATCTCTCTCTCGTGTTCTTGATTTGGCACGATCTTGATGTATCGCGAGCTTTGTTAATATAGTTGGATCATATGGTGTTTCTTCCCTCTCTATCCTTGTTGTGATGAATCTAATCTTTTCCTTTTGAGATTTCGTTATTGTCGGATTGAATATTCAGATTTGAGAACACTTGATGTATGTTTTGCATATGAATACCCGTGGTGACAATGGGGTATTATATTGATTCACTTGATATATGTTTTGGCACTCAACTCGTGGATTCCCGAGGTGACATTGGGGTAATCTATGCATAGGGGTTGATGCACGTTTTCATTATCTTTTCTCCGATAGAAACTTTGGGGTGCTCCTTGGAGTTCTTTGTGTGGATTGAATATTACGATTATGAAGTTGTTTGATGCATATCGTATAATCAACTCACGGATACTTGTGGTGACATTGGAGTATCTAGGTGACATTAGAGTTGGTTGATGTGTATCATATGGTGTTATTTTAGTACGAACTCTAGGGCTGTTTGTGACACTTATAGGGATGGCTCAATAGATTGATCGGAAAAGATAACTTTGAGGTGGTTTCATACCCTACAAACAATTTCTATCTTATGTTCTCCGCTAATAGGAATTTGGGAGTGATTCTTTATCGCACGTTGAGGGATGTTATATGATCAAATTATATTAGCATTGTTGAGAGATAGCACTAGCGAAAGTATGAACCCTAGGCCTTGTTTCTAAGCATTGCAATACCGTTTATGCTCACTTTTGTTACTTGCTACCTTGCTATTTTTATTATTCGCACTACAAAAACCTATATCTACTATCCATACTACACTTGTATCACCATCTCTTCGCCGAACTAGTGCACCTATACAATTTACCATTGTATTGGGTGTGTTGGGGACACAAGAGACTCTTTGTTATTTGGTTGCAGGGTTGTTTGAGAGAGACCACCTTCATCCTCCGCCTTCCACGGATTGATAAATCTTAGGTCATCCACTTGAGGGAAAATTGCTACTGTCCTACAAAACTCTGCGCTTGGAGACCCAACACGAGTCTACAAGAATAAGTTGTGCAGTAGACATCAATCATGCTTCTTATCCTACGGTCAGTTACTACTCTGATACAACACAAGGGGTCAGTAGTCTGATCCCTAGCGGCTCCCTAAAAGTACACATGAATAGTGATTGTACACACCCGGACAACTGGTAGTCCGTATTCATTATCATGCCACATGCGCATAAACATTTAAACCAAAAATACAGACAAAATTGCTGTATAAAGGTACAAATTGTTGGCAATGTGGAACATGAAAGGGTGGCCACATAATTGTAATTGTAATTTGTTTGGGTCTTTTGGAACTCCACTTGGTATGATGCGACACCATCTAAAAAAATCACCATTCTAGCCGAGAACTGCGGCTTGTAAAGTAATTTCCAGGTGGTACAAAATACTTTTAATTTTTAATACGTCCTTCTGGAATGGATTTTTTCCCCCAAACATTCGACAAGGGAAGAGGATCGAGTATAGTGATTGTTCTGTCAAGTAGATAAACAATGAAGAGAATGAAGGGGTTGATCGTACAATATGGCAACAAAATCTTCACCAAGTAGGCTTTAAAAATACAAAAAACGAATGGCATAAACGGACATAAGAAGCATTCTTACCAACTTGCACTCTGAGACGTTAAAGCACATCTCAGGCTAACAATTAAAAAGTTTTGCAATGATGTAGTGTTGGACATCAAATGCTAAACGGAGTTTTGGGTCTCGCATGGAGTCATTCAGTATCATCTTATAGGGAAGTAAAACATTATTAACATTTATGGTAGTAATGACATGTGGTTGCCGCCTTATGAGATATAAGTAAAAAATTACAAGTAAAATAGTTATGAGATTGTAATAACTTATAGAAAAATGAGGTCCATATAGTGATACAGAGTGTCTTTGGTGAAAGAACACACGGGCTATAGATTCACGTCTATGGATATTAACATTTTTAGCATGGCGGATTAAATGGTACAGACGGACTTCAGTTTGCCAAAGACACTCTATATCACTATATGGATCACACTTCTATAAGTTGTTACAATTTCACAACACTTTACTTGTAATTTTTACTTATACTTCAGAAAGCAACAACCATATGTCATTGCTATTGTAAATTCTAATGATGTTTAACTTCTCTCAGATGATACTAGATGACTCCATGTGAGATCCAAAACTCCGTTTAGCATTTTATGTCCAATGCTACATCATTGCAAAATTGTTTCATTGTTAGCCTAGGATGTGCTGTAATGTCTCAGCTTGCAAGTTGTCAAGAATGATTCCCATGTCCTTTTATGTCATTTCTTTTCGTATTTCTAAAGCCTACTTAGTATAGATTTTGTTCCCATATTGCACGACGGACCGTTTCATTCTCTTCGTGTTTGACCTACTTGATAGAACTATCACTATACTCGATCCTCTTCCCTTACCGAATGTGTGGGACAAAATCCATTCCAGAAGGACGTATTAAAAATCTAAATTATTTTGTTCCACCTTAACATTGCTTTACAAGCCATAATTCCTGGCTGGAATGATGATGTTTTTAGATGGCGTCCAATCATATCAGATGGAGTTCCAAGAAACCCAAACAAGCTAAAACCTTAACATTACAATTATTTGGCCATCATTTAATGTTCCACATGGCTAACAATTCAACCTCTATACACAATTATGTATGTTTTTTTGGGTTTAAAGTTTATGCACATGTGGCATGGTAACGAATATGGACTAGCAGTTGTCCCGGTGTTGTACTCTCCATCCACCATTCATGTGTACTTTTAGATGAGTCCTTCATGATAGTCATATACAATGCACACGCAGAACGATTACGACCTACTGGTCCGGTGTTGGTACACTTGCTGACCTACAAGGAAAATGAATGTGTAGCCAACATTTCTGAAGTCATGCATGATTTGGTCAAGAAAACCGGATATACTTTTTTAAAATACTAGGACAATGCCCGTGCATTGCAACGGGATATAAATATTCTAGTATGTTAGTTCGTGATCTACCTGTCTATATTAATGTGATTGTGTAAATAAATGTGTATCAAATCTTGTCCGTGATTGTGTAAATAAATGCTTATAAAATCCGGTCCATAATTGTGTAAATAAATGTTTATCAAATCTTGCCCGTGATTGTGCAAATAAATGTTTGGTAAGTAAATTTAAGATGAAAATTGGTGCGCCTGTGCAGAAGGTAAGTAAATTAAGGTGATTGATTAGCGTACGGAGAAGGTGTGAGAAAAGGGTGTGGTGGGACTAAAAAAATCGGTTGGATGAAAAAAAGATGAAGGGACGTAATGGGAGGGGGGGGAATCGGTTGACGAAAAGAAACACTACCTTTTTAAGTAGTATATATGGTATAGATAATTGCCCGTGCGTTGCAGCGGGAGTATAAACATTCTAGTAGATTAGCCCATGATTGTACGTCTATTATTACAATGATGTGATAAAATCTTAGGAAGTTTTTGTATGCAATTGCCATGATTTACCTGAACCTGCCATCTCATTGTTAAGCACTTATTTGGTGAGAATTTATTGACTTACCAGAGGAAATATTATTTAGGAGAAAGATTAGACATGGCAGAAAAATGCCGTCTTATTGTTAAGCAGTTATTTGGTAAGAATTTATTGACTTACCAAAAAATATTATTATTTGGGAGAAAAATCAGAGATGGGAGAAAAAATCAAATAGGAGAAGAGGGGGGGGGCATATATAGAGAGGTTGAGCGAAGGGGAGGGTGAAACGAGAACCTTACATTCTTTTTAAGTAGTATAAGAAGAGATGGAGATCTCTCGAACATAGTCGGTTCACTCATGATTGATGGCAAATATGTCCACTAGATTTTTAGTCCAAGTAACATTTATTTTTTTGCATTACAACATTGTTAAACATCTCTATTGCCTCTCTTATGTTAGTACACTATTATATTTGTGCTCATTTTATTGATATATTTTCTTCCTACGACTCGAATGATGATTTTCTTTACCAAGACAAGCTATTTCGCATGGAAGTATGATCTTCTTTCCTCTAATACATCTCCTTGTAACATAATGTGCGTTCAATAGGGAGCGATAGCTGTTTCTCACGGCGTGTTCTTTTTGTTGTTTCATTTTTGTTTGATCTTGTTACTGATAGTGCTTTGTTTCTATGAACAGGTTGGGTCAAAGCAAAGGTTATCTGTGATGTAAGGCTTCTTGTAAAAAAAATATTGTTGAGTAACTAGCTTTTATCCTAATTTCTACACTATTAGGGATACTTAATTTGGAGCAAAGTGCTTAATGCACAAAACAGTTTGCATACTCCCTCTGTACCGTAATATAAGTCTTTCTAGAGATTTCAATATGAACTACATACGGATGTATATAGACATATTTTAGAGTGTAGATTCACTCATTTTGCTCTGTGTGTAGTCTATATTGGAATCCCTAAAATGACTTATATTTAGGAACGGAGGAAGTAGCATTTTGCTGCATTTACATAATTACTTCGTAGATCATATATTCTTGTAAGTGCAAGGTCTTGCCCATACTTCACTTTCAGCTTTACTGCCCTTAAAAACTTGCATATTTTCAGCATATACATACATATCATATGAGTGCAAGTCCTGCCATACTTTAACCTTTGCCACTGCTAAATACTTGATCACTTTTAGCATATTCTAAGCATATGGGCCAAGGACCACACAACTTCCACATGAGAATAGGTCAAATAAGTTGACACCAGACTTGTAATTTGTGGGCACTAGAAAAAGAATGTAATGAACATGTAGCCATCTAGAATGACCATTCAAGAATAGTGTGCCTACTTCCATTATTGGGCTAACATTTTTTGCCGTCCTTATAAACAGAAAAATTGTGCAAGGATTCAAAAACGAAGAATAAAGTTGCGGTGATCTCAAATAAATTTAGAGTTCCAGATTCTAGCATGGAAAAGGATATGGTGACTGAAGTTGACCATTATGGTGCTACATTTAGACTTGAATATGGTTTGGTCTATTGGAATTCGAGACTGAGAGATGTTACCTATGACATGTTTGGAGTGAATTGCAGAAAACATCGACATTGAAGGCTAGGGTTGCAGAAACCACAGTTCTACGGTTTTGTGCCGAAAACCACTAATTCCGAGACTAATTTTTTGCAAAAAAACACTAGTCACCCGATTCGTTCGTTTTAATCACGATTATGACAGATGGGTCCCGCCGAAAAGGGTGATGTGGCACGACATAATGGATTGCAATTAGACAGAATATAAGGGACTACATTGTAAAAGGGCATAAGAGGATAATGTCATTTTTTCATTTTAAAAAGGAAGAGGATAAGGTTCTGGCACCGCTGCTCGCTCGCGCCTGGCCGCCTGGCTGCCGGCGCCGCTGCTCGCTCGCGCGCGGCCGGCGCGGCTGCTGCTCGCTCGCGTCGTTCCCTTCGCCGCTTCTGCTCGCTCCGGCGCCGCTGCTGCTGCTCTCTCCCGCCGGCGCCGCTGCTCGCTCGCGCCTGGCCGCCTGCGCCACTGCTGCTGCTCGCTCCGGCGCCGCTGCTACTGCTCTTTCCCGTCGTCGCTGATGCTCGAGGCCGGCACCGCTGCTGCTGCTCGCTCCCGTCGCCGCCCCTCCCCCCTGCTCTACCTCCCTCGCGCCCCTCCCCATCTTCCTCACAGCCATGGCTCCGGCCAATAGCCAGCGCCGCCGAGCTTCGCAGCCGCCCTCGTCGCCGGCGACCCCAACCCCTCTGCTCCCGCCGACCGGCGATGCCACCCCGAGCCTTGTCTACGGCGAGGACCCCAGCCACCCGCAAGCCAGCAGCGCAGCCGCCCGCTTGACCCTCACCCAGCCGCCATCTCCTCCATTCGTGCCCGTCCCACCACCGCCCGATGCGGACGCGGCACCACCGGCCGAAGGCCAGACGCCGCCCTCTTTCCCCTCCGGGCGACGCTCCGGTGTCCGTACCTCGCCGGCGACGAGACCCCATGAAGGCCGCCGTGTCGTGCTGCAGTTTTTGCTTGGGCAGGACCCGATTGCGTTTTTATTTTTGCCCGAATGGTGTCTATGTAAATGTAGACAAACCTGCCTAACGCCGTTTGTGCAGAACTGTTATGCCACGTCATCTTTTGCGGGCTCCACTTGTCATAATCGTCATCAAATAGGTCAAAACCGACAACTAGTGTTTTTTGCAAAAAATTAGTCTCAGAATTAGTGATTTTTGGCACAAAACTGTAGAACTGTGGTTCCTGCAATCCTAGCCTTCAATGTCGATGTTTTTTGCAATTCACTCACATGTTTGCGGGTATTGGTTTCTACCCCAGCTGGACAAAAGGGATGTATTGTATGTGCAAATGAACGGACATTGTTTATTATCTAAGATCGAAGGACAAATGCAAAATCCTATATGCACAAGTTTTTGTTTTTGGATTGATATGCACAAGTGTTCACAGCTAATTTTGTCTTGGATTTGGAAGCATTACCAATTACTCCCTCCGTATGTAGTCCGTATTGAAATCTCTAAAAGGGCTTATTTAGAAACTCCGTATGTAGTCCGTATTGAAATCTCTAAAAGGTCTTATATTTATGAATGGAAGGAGTACAATAATATTTGGTATCAATATCTCTGCGTCTAAGTTTTTTGTTTTGTGGCAATGCACGGGCATATACAACTAGTAACAACCCCCTCCGTCTCAAAAAGTGTCTCAGCTTTAGTACAAAATTGTACTAAAGTTAAGACACTTATTTTGGGACGGAGGGAGTATATTGCAAATTTAATATATTGCAATACAAAAGCAAAACCTATTATATACTCCCTCCGTTCCTAAATATAAGTCTTTTTACAAATTTAAATATGGACTACATACGGATGTATATAGACGTAGTTTAGAGTGTAGATTCACTTATTTTGCTTCGTATGTAGTCCATATTAGAATCTATAAAAAGACTTATATTTAGGAACGGAGGGAGTATTAAATTTAGTTGTACGGCTACGAAGCTTGTCAGATAAGTTGATAATCTCGTTAAAGGTAACCTTTGTATCTATTTTCTCTTCATGTTTGAGGCATAGCAAAATTGAAAAGACAACAAATATAAGTAGTACAAGTACTAAATTAATCCATTACCTTGTATATATAACAGTACTGATTACTTGTAGATTTTGGTGCTTCGTCAGGTATGATTACAGTGAACGACGGGCTCTAGTACGGCACAGCGGCAGCCGGCAGGATTGCAACGGAGAAGCTACCGGCGGTGGACGGTGGCGCCTGGCGATGTGGTTTGCGAAAACCCTAGCAGCGAGCAGATCGATTGATCGATATGAGGTGCGGCGCTCACAAACGGGACGGCCATACCAAAAATGTCCAGCCTCCGGGCTTCCAGTCTTCCGTAATGGGCCGTCCTTCTGGCCTCTGTGTAGGCGGGTTATGTTTGGGCTTCAAGTGCTAATGAGATACCCCCTCCAAATTACTCTAATTTTGACCCTAGAAAAATTAGTCAGTTCCTGTATATTCTTTTCTGCGGAAAAAGAGTTCCTGCATATTCTCACTGTCTCACGGCTGAAGAAACTGCGCGTCGAAATTCAGGTCGTTGGAGGCACCTACCTGCGCGTGCCGTGTATTTATGTGTGCGAGCTGTGCCCAGGGACCTGCTGCTTTTTTTTTTTGACGGAACACGCTTACATCGTTCGCTAAAAGTTCAGAAATAAAAGCGGGAGGTGAGTCCAACCACAAATTCGGCGGATCTACACGTCCATTTTGCACTAGCACATGAGCTATCATATTAGATTCACAGTTACAATGCTCTAAAGTGACCTTCCCGAAATTAAGTAACAATAACCGGCAATCCTCCAAAATTGGAGCTGCTATCGTAGAGTGTCCCGTATTTTGCTGGAGAGCATCAACTAAATTCATGCAGTCCGTTTGTATCCGAATGGAGTTGCAGCCAACACTAGTAGCAAGTTTTAGACCCTCTGAGAGGGCTGCAGCTTCCGCAGTAAAAGCATCTGGCACATGATCAAGCTTTGCTGTGGCCGCACATATAAACATGCCACCATTATCTCTGATAACTGCACCACAGGCGCCCATATTATCATCTTCCGAAAACGCAGCATCAACGTTCAGAGCGAGCTGACCATGTATAGGTTTCTTCCACTGGTTCAGACGCGGAGTCGCGGACGGTTTGCACGCCGCACGTACAAAATTAAGGGCTAGAGCTCGAATCGCCTGACCTGTCCGTAGGGGTGGTTGGACCGGCTCCTGGCGAACAATCAGCCTCCGCTGCCACCATAGATACCAACTCGCGATAGAGACCAACTCAGGTAGCTCCACCACGTCCATGTAATTTGTTTGGTGCTCGGAATCACAGAGGATTATCTCCAGAATCTCCGCGCCCGTGCGCCCCGGTACTGCAAGTTTGCTCATTATTTCATGCAATCCAAGACTATTCCAAATCTCCTTGGCTCGCCCACATTTAAAAAGCAAATGCGCTGTGTCTTCCGCAGATAAAGAACAGACTGGACACTGAGCAGATTTTGAGATATGTCTGTTTGCTAAAACACAGCAGCATGGTATAGCATTGTGTAGGCATCTCCACAAAAATATTTTAACCTTACCCGGGACTTTCAAACTCCATAGTCTCTTCCATACTATATGTGGAAAAGATTCTTGTGCACCAAAAGAGTTGATATTATTTGATTCGTAACAGACCTCCCACTGCTTATAGTATGCTGACCGGACGCTAAAAATGCCCGACTTGGTGAGGTGCCAGGCTATAAAATCCTCGTGTCATGATGGTAGATCGGAATTTGCGGTATCCTTTCCGCATCAATATGCCAGAAGTTATCCCTAATCAAAATTTCATCCCATTCACCATTAGAAGGATCTATAAGTTCATTTACTTTAGTAAGAATACAATTACCTCTAGGGGTAATTATCTTCCTCGAGTTGCTGTTGGGAATCCAACAATCATCCCAGATATCAATTTTCAATCCGTTTCCCACTCTCCAGATGCATCCATTCTTAAATGTTTGAATACCTGACCATATGCTTTGCCATACATAAGATGATCCCTTTTTTAGAGCACAACTCAAAATGTCACCAGAAGGGTAGTACTTTGCTCTCAATACCTTAGCACATAAAGAATCATAGTTTTCAATTAGCCGCCAACACTGTTTGGCAAGCATTGCAAGATTAAAACTATGTATATCACGGAATCCCATACCACCCCAAGCTTGGGTACACACATCTTCCACCAAGCAAACCAATGTAATTTGCGTTGGTCCTCTCCGTCACCCCACCAGAAATGCGATATAGTATCAGTGATCCCCTTGCAAATTTTCTTCGGGAATTTGAATACACCCATCGCATAAGTTGGGATAGCTTGGGCCACCGCTTTAATTAGTGCCTCCTTTCCTCCATAGGATAATGTTCTTTCTTTCCAACCACTAACTAGTTTCTGAATCCTTTCAATAAGATGTTTAAAACAATCCACTCGATCAACCCCAATCATTGAGGGAAGACCCAAGTACTTAGCAGATAATGATTCGGTCATAATATCCAGGATTTGACACACTTCCACCTTATCATCAACATTTGTATTTGGGCTGAAATAAATAGAAGATTTTGCAGTACTGACCATTTGCCCTGAAGCAGCACAGTAATCATCTAGGACCCTCTTCAGGGTATTTGCATTCGTCGCATCTACCCTCGTAAGAATTAACGAGTCATCAGCAAAAAGTAGGTGAGAGATGAATGGGGAATCACGACAAACCTGGACCCCTTTCAGGTGCCCACTCTCCTCTTCATGAGTAATTAGAGCGGAGAGGCCTTCCGCACACAATAAAAACAAGTAGGGAGAGAGGGGATCCCCCTGCCATAGGCCCCTAGTGGGAGAGAATGTGTCTGTCTCGTTAGAATTAAATCTCACTTTGTATTGCACTGATGTAACACATGCCATAACGAGTTGGATCCATTGACTATCAAAACCCAACTTCCGCAAAATAGACTCCAAGAAAACCCACTCAACTCGGTCGTATGCCTTATGCATATCTAGTTTTACCGCACAAGACCCGTTTTCCCCCTTCTTCTTCTTTTTCATGGTGTGTAAGCACTCATAGGCTACAATCACATTGTCAGTGATAATGCATCCGGGGACAAAAGCACTCTGTGTATCACTGATAATCTCAGGGAGGAATACTTTGAGCCTGGCTGCCAACATCTTTGCAATGACTTTATACACCACATTACATAGACTAATCGGTCTAAATTGTGTCACTTTTTCTGGTGTATCGACCTTAGGGATTAGAACAATGGTAGTGGTGTTCCAACCTTCAGGTATGACCCCACTATTAACAGCCGCCAAAACCTCTGTCACTAGATCATCTCCCAAAAGATGCCAATTTTTTTTATAAAAAACAGCATGTAAGCCATATGGACCGTGGGCTTTTAAATCCCCTATACTAAACAGGGCCCTTTTCACTTCTTCCTCCGTGTACGGTGCAAGTAATGCTTCATTCATATAAGTTGAGACTTTCGGTTTTACCTTCTCAAGAACTTCCATGTTCGGCGCATGTACCTCCGCCGTAAAGAGATGCTGAAAGTAACTATCAATCAAGGTTTTCATAGCCTCGTTATCCTCTTTCCAAACGCCATTCTCATCCATTAGACGACGAATGAAATTTCGTTTTTTCCTTGCTGAAGCAAAATTATTGAAAACACTAGTATTACGGTCGCCGAATTTCAACCAGTTCGCTCTAGCCCTTTGCACCCAATAAATCTCTTACTTCTCCATAGTTTCTTCTATCTCAATCAGTAAACTTCTTTGCCGATCTGCCGACTCGTCAGTAAGTGGCCCCGATCGCAAAGTTTCCAGTTCCTCCTTCATCTTTTTTAGGTGTCATTATGGTGATTTGAGAACCGCCCTATCCCACTCATGAAGCTCTTTATGTACCGCTGTTGTCCGCTCTGCAAGAGAAGACAGCCCCAGCGCTCGGTTCCAAGCCTCAGTTACTCGATCCCCCCACCTCATCCTCCTTGAGCCATCGCGCCTCAAAGCGCTTCTGCCCTATTCCTTGCTGTCCAATATTCCCCACTTCTCCCTCTGTGTCCAACACGAGGGGTCTGTGATCCGATTTGATATGTGGAGCATTGGTGACCACTGCTTGCGAGAAAATGCCATGAAAGCCCGCATTGCACACAACCCGGTCTAAACGTTTGCGGAGTCGCCGTCTTCTCCAAGTAAATTGATCACCAACATATCCCAGATCATCCAACTCACAGTCCACTAACGCATCTCTGAAATTTTGCATCATACGGACTGGTCGTGGAGCACCTCCTTCCTTTTCATGGGAGTATAAGATCTCGTTAAAATCCCCTACAACAACCCAAGGTAGGGAGGATTGTAGATATAGATTCCTTAGGCAGTCCACGTCAAGTGTTTGTCCTCCCATCTTGGCTCACCGTAGAAACCAGTGAACCTCCAATTCTCCTCTGCCGCACTTCCCACTTTAACATCAATGAAGTTCTTAGTCTTACCCATCACTTCTAGCACAAAAGGGTTGCACCAGAATAGTAAGAGGCCACCGCTGGCCCCTACGCTCTCCACCACTTCAAAATGATCCATTTTCAACTTCCTCATAAGCTTTTCTGCCCTAGCTTTATTCAAATGTGTTTCGGACAGAAAAAACACATCCGCCCCCCATTGCTTCTGGACATCCAGAAGCGCCCTCTCTGTCGCGGTTGTGGCCATACCGCGACAGTTCCAACACATGGTTTTCATTGCGTCCGGCGATCACCCTCCAGGGGCGTCGCCGATGAACTAGGTGTATCTTGAACCGAGGTACTACCATCAGACATGTGCCTCTTCTGGTCATGAATTTTCTGCGGTGTGTTAAGCAAGGATTTGTCTACTTGTTCCATACTGATATTCTCCAGAAGATGAACCTTGTCATTCACAAAACCTACCGGTGGTGTCTGTGAAGCAGCCGCCAGCATCGCTGCCACCGTCCCATCCTGAGCTATGAGATGTTTCCGTGCAATGGGGATAAGAGCCCCATTCTTAGCATTGCCATCGATGTCCATGTCCAGATTTTCTTCTGGGTTGGGATCACCCGGCTTACCACTTGTACCCGGGTCACCGCCCCTTCCAGCAGAACCACTACCTCGTGGCCTTCCTTTTCCTTGAGCTTGGTTAGCATTGTCTCTGTCGAAATTTACCAGCAGCCAGCGCCCCCACTCACAGTCTTCTGGCCTATGGATGTCGTCCCCACATTCGGTGACCACATGACCGACCAAGCCACAGAAGTTGCAAAAATCTGGTAATTTCTCGTACTCAACATGATATTTCTTCTTCTCTTTCAGTGTGAGTGGAACAAAACGAACAAGCGGGGTATCTAACATGATATACACCCTCGCTCATAAGTACTTGGTAGGGTTCAAACGCCCTTCATTCACAATTACCTTGATAGGTGGGACCCCTACTTTCCTAGCAATTTTCATAGCCAATTCTGTTTTCTTCATCGGTCCTTCCGGTATCCCCATGATGCGAGCCCAAACAGGAATACGATCTAGCTTGTAATCCTCCACATTAGAGATCCCATCATATTCCTCAATCACAACTGCCGCACCGCGGAAGTCCCATGGTCCGCCGTTCATCACACGGTTCCAATCACCCAAGCACATGAATTGAGCCAGGAAGATGTTTGCAGCTTTGGGTTTGAAGGTGACTCCTTGTGCCGATGCCCAAGCATTACGCATCGCCTTGAAAAGTGCCACGTGACTAAAGGGTTTCTGAGTATGAACCCTAAACACGCCAATCCAACGTGACTCCTCAATCAAACCTTCAATCTCTCCAGAGAGATCAAGTTCCTCTTCCTCTTCACCATGCAAGTTTAGTCCCTCAAATCGATCCTCCAAGTTCGCTGCATAATGGTGGTCCTCATTAGCAGAACTTCCGCCTGATGCATCTCTCCGTGGGAGTCCTTGCGATCCCGTCTCTGCCATGCGACCCGCGTGAAGGTTAGCCAACCCGGAAGCGAGATCTCACGGCTGTTAACGTGGGGAATCACCGAAGAACGGTGATCTATGGGGAACTCTAGCGATCGCCGCCAGAGGATGTCGGGAACCCTAGGAGACTAGGAGACTAGGGGAAACCACACTGCAAAGCTTTACCCCAAAAGGGAGTAGCTCATTACATTGTTAATACCAGTTGCTTGGTTGATTAGCACAGTACTCCCTCCGTTCCACAATGTAGTGCGTCCGCGCTTCCCGAGATGTAAGTTTGACCATAAATTTACCAACGAGACCGACTGCGGCGGGAGCAAAAATTATACCACTGAATTCGCTATTTTGATATAAATTCAGTGGTATAACTTTTGCTCCCGCCGCAGTCGGTCTCGTTGGTTAAATTTATGGTCATACTTAGATCTCGGGAAGCGCGGGCGCACTACATTGTGGAATGGAGGGAGTACAATATAGTTCAGAGAGCCCTATGGTGTTTGTTTATTCAGAGGAGACCAAGGATCGCCCCTGAAAATATGCTATTAGCGTGCTATATCGCGCTATAGCGTGCTATTAGCGAGACATTGTACACTGATCAATTTAGCGAGACAATTCTCTACACGCTATAGCGTGCTATTAGCGGCGCTATAGCGCGCTATTTTTTCCAGTGGAGGAGACACTTGATAGGTGCGGATTCAGAAAAACAACTAGGCCGACCTGCTGCTTTGGTGGAGTCTCGCTCGCGCTCGCTCACGCCGAACGCCAGGAGAGGAGGGACGGTGACCGTTCCGCTGCACGACGTGGCCAGAGATTGTTTCATGGCGGTGGAGGCTATTCACCCGCATGCACTTTAATTCTTTTAATTTCCTCCCATGTGTTGTTGCATCACAGGTTTTAATTAGGTTGTTTATTATCTTATACTCCCTCCGTCCCAAAATAAGTGTCTCAACTTTGTACTAACTTTAATACAAAGTTGTACTAAGGTTGAGACACTTATTTTGGGATGGAGGGAGTACTTGTTCCTCGTCACAACGTGTTGTATCATAGGTTTGTCCTAATCATGATCTCACCCCCTTAAGGTGAGTGTTTAGTTTGCAAGAAATGGATCCTCGCATATAGTTTGCAAGGCAGACAATGGTTTGATCATACTAGACCGTGAGTACAAACGATAAACAAATAGCAGTACGATGACATGATCCTTATGTTCAGCTTAGCAGAGAAGACACATTCTTCATGAGTCGGACACACTTATTCTCTGAAGTAGTTACCCAGAAGTGCACAACTGAGGTGCGAATCTCCAAACCAGCATGCAGCTAGAACAACAGCACGTAAAAAATCGACATTTAATGCACGATAAAACATACAAAAACACATGTACATGGTAAACAAATTAATTACAACCCAAACCAGGAAGGATGCGTATAAAACAACTACTACAAAACAGCATATATGGCACAAAGCTATCGAGTAGATACACCCGGCCGGAGAACCAAACCAATCATACAGGCCTCCAAAGAATAAAAATAGAGAGCGGTCGCAGAAGCTGCCCTATTCTTCACCTGCCGAAGACATGGCAAGTGTTCGCCTGGAGATCTCCATGTGGAGTTGCTTCACGAGGTTGATCCAGGCACCAACGCTTTGCCCATCAATTGTCACCCAGTCTACTATTGTCGCTGCTGGTTGCTCATACCATTCGTCAACCTGGCGGTTACCAAGGCATCATCAGTAAGACGAAATAAAGTTTGATGGACGAGAGCACACATGCAGACATTGGCACTATTTGCCAAGGTTGAGGTGGACAAATTCCTGCTAGTATTGGCACTTCTCATCTAATCAGAGTGGGTCTGCGTTGCTGTGGTTCCCTTGGAAGTAGGGAGTCAGAAGGTTGCGCATGCAAGTCGGCATTACTTACCAGGCCCCTAACACGTCTGCAATCTTCAAAACACCTTTGCGCCTCTTGAACTGCATTTCTCAGTTCAGGCAACCACCGTTCTGCCACGACCTTTTCTTGTTCACCAGCTAATTTGAGACAATAGTTGGCCACTCTACATAAAGGAAGGGCAACCCGGTAAGCATTCTTGAAAAATGCAGAAAGATATAATGCACTAGTTACGACATAACATGAAAGATATGAATAGTAACTTTGGCATACATAGACAAGAAAATATTTAAGTTTATGCTAAGTATTGACACAATTATGCTAAGTAAGCCCATCAATTCAAGGTTAGAGTATGTCTTCCTTTGTAATAAATCCTATAGAACGTCACTAAAAATTCACAAATGCTAGAATTGCTGTCACTGAATTTCTATAAAACCTGCGTACTCGCCACTTTCTAAACAGTGAAAATATGTCATTTGCACTCCAAAGTTGAAGACAACCTATGATGAAATTCAGGATGACATGGCATAGCATGCACCTATAATCCTATATCGAGTACGTTAGCTATAGAACGCAGCATACTGTTATTTGTAGTATGGGGAGTAGGATTACCAGGAACAAGCAACAAAGGAATGAGGATACAAACAATATTCACTCTCACATGCCTACAAACTGTAGCCGAACAACGACAGCGATGATACAAAGTATACCTTCTCTAGTAGTATGATGCCTGTATTCAGAAAATATCTACCACCGCAGGAAATCATACCTTTCATATTCTTGCTGAGCACGATGTGCACGGTTTAGCAAAACACGATCATTCTCAGCAAGATTTCTTCGTGTGTGCACCAAATTAATAGCTTTTGATAGATCCTCTAGTATACTAGCTTCAGAACCACAAGGTTTTAGGCAAAACTCCAATGCACTCAAAACTGATGCTAAGCCAGAATCAGTGCCTTCTGTGCCTGGTGAACAAGAAACAAGACACCTGAGTACTCTCTATAGCATAAGAGAAGAATGACGAAGTAGTTCATAAATCAAATGGATAAAAGGGCACATGGGAAAGGGGAGCACTCTTTGTTGCAAACAGTTGAGTCCAAGCATACATAGATAAGAAAATATTTAAGTTTTAACAGAGTTAGCGCTAAAAGTGTCCTAACTGTATTGGTCCTATTGGCTAACTGCAACAGAAGGTGACCAATTTTAGGATGAAAGAACTATTTTTATCCCTGCTTGACCCAGCTTCAAATCAGGGCAAGCATGGAGAATCCCATGGCTGCACCACTAGGGAGGGAAGGACACATTCTGCCTTAACATGATTTATAACATACAAGATCATTACGAGAGAGAAAATAGAGAGAGAACTCCCAACGCAGCCGTACCAGAATTATACTGAAGAGCAGTAGAAATGCGGCATATAGATGGTATGGCAGAAGGATCTCTAGCCCCAGCTCTTGCAGTTAACATAGCAGCCTGTTTTTCTGCAGATGCAAGTGCTTCTGACCCTGTAGCACCATTAGAACCTACAGCCTCCAAAAGGGCCTACAAAGGGAAAACATCAGCAAATGCAATGGAAAGATCAATCAGGCAAATCAAAGGGTGCTCAATTTTCAGATGAATAAACTAGCATAAACTCAATATGTTACCAACCTGAGGAGTTGCCGGTAACCTGCATAGGCTATTCTCCAGACTTTGACCAAATGCGGCTAATTCTCGCTCAATAAGATCTCTTGAATTAGTTGACATGTCGACCACAGCATTGCATGCAGGGATGATTGTCTTTGATGCATATCCTCTAGCAGATAACGGTTGTTGCTCCCAAAATGCTGACGCTTCCTATATATGACAATTCGGTATCATCTTTCAAGAAATAATCATATTTATTGCATTTCAACGAGGAAATGCAAATAGTGATATGACCTAGCCCCATGAGTCCCCACTCACAACCACACATAAAATAATCCTCTTAGCTCCTATTAACTCCATAAAGCTGCCAGCAATTATAGCCCACAAATCAGATAGAAAAATAAATCTATATTTTTAGCTCATTGCACAGCTGATGTTGATGCTATCCTGCTAATCACGTTGGTAACAGTGAACGCTTGGAATTGTCTTTCATTTATACATTCACGTCATATCAAACTAATTCTATTGTTAAAAGAAAAGAAAAAAGCATTTCAGACTAACCATGTTGGCCCGTAAAAGAGCACTGTAAATGCACTCCAGTTCTGATCGCCGAGCGTCAAACTCTTCGATTTTCTTCCACTTCTTTTTCAGAGAATCTTCCGCTTCTTTCCACTCGGCACATAACTTATACAGACGTTGTACCTCAGATGTTAATGTATTCAAACTTGCCTTTAATCCAGCAACTTCTCTTTCTTTGGCCCAAACATCCAGCTAAAATGAGGTAGCCAACACTATCAGGAAAAGATTATGGCTTATACAACATTTTTTATTTTCTATAATGATATAGTAGCAAAAGGACAGTGCACAACTGGTTAGCTTACGAGCAGCAAGTGCATGCAGCTTCCAAATCGAAAGTTTTAAAGCAATTTTTCAGAAGGAATCCCAACTGGCGGTGTCTTGAACAGTGTGAGTATGTCCAAGTAAAGTATAAGCACCTACATGAAGCATAGCCTCAAGCTATAAACACTTCCTACTGTTAACAGGTTGTTTCATAACAGCATCATGCTTAGCTGTACTTAATATGAAACTGGGATGTTATAAGCATAGAAGTCTGGAGTACTTTGCAAAGAGAATCCGATATGGCCTCCATCATCCATAATGACATTTTGAACATGTACCTCCAGGTGCCTGCTGTTGGTGACGTTCTGTGAGGTGTTCCCGGTAGGCAGCTTCTTACTTCCTGTCGCATCAACAGTTCCATGAAGGCGCTGCAAGAGCTTCTGACTTAGAGCTTTAGCTTCTGCAGCTTTATTCAAAGCATCTTCTGTGGCTAAGAACTGCTGAACATGTTCTTTCTGCAAGGCCAAGTGCAATACATTAGTTAACTTCGGTGTCATGTCCCTTGTTTGGACAAAGAAGAGCTAGACATAATCATAGAACTTTTTCGGTAACAGAACATGAGGCCACTCTAAAATAACAAAGTCCTGAATGATAACTTGACATTTGTTTCTGAGAGCAAACAGAAGAGGTAATGGAATACAGAAAATGCAAATATGACAATTTGCGTTCATGAAAAGAGGTGTAGAACTATAAGAAAAGTACATATATCAAAAAGAATGGTATCAGCTTATTCTCTTCCTGTAAATGTAGTGGATATAACCCTTCAACTGGCTCCTAAGGGAGTACCTGTCGTTCTAGTAGCTGGTCATGTGTTCCTCGGGTTGACAGCTCTGATCCAATCTTTCCATTGCCATACACCTGATATGGTAAGGGTGAGCTTGCATCAGTTGAAGCAGCATCAATGACCTGCTCATTTTCATATTTATACCTAGGAACAAGAATTTGTATATCTGGTTAACATCTAAGCCCAAAGAAATATAAGCTTAGCAAGATACTTTGTTTAGCAAAGCAGTTCAGTACAAAGATCAACTAATAAAAAACCAATAGAAGATTAGAAAGATTTTCCCATTAAATGTGCAATATAGTATTTCCTTCAACAATGAATCTACTTGTTTGTTTGGCAAGGTAAATAAAATCCCCAATTAGAATATAATCCACTCTTAAAGATGCAAAGCTACAACCACGGGATTAAATTCATGAGAATGTAACCAGATCACAAAAATGATCAGAAGTCATTAAAGAATATTGTTCACCAAATCATCATTGTGTGGCAGGAACATTGAACTCTTACATGTCTGTTATTGGAATGGAAAAGAACAAATGGAGGGAAAAAAACAGGATAGTACCTCAAGAGTTCTGCATCAGCACGTATGTCAATCTTATCTGTTTCTTTATGTACAAGCATTTTCATGCGTGATGTATAACTATTGATCGATTGCAGTAACAAGGAAGGATTTTTTAGGGAATCTAATGCCACAGCTTTCACATCTGCTGGTATTTCACCATCCAAATCAGTGCCCAGCTTTGCCACATCTATCTGGCAACTCGAATTAATACCATTCCCTTCAAATGCTGGAAATGAACTCCGAATCATTTCCACCATATCCGCAGCAAGAGTTTCACATGCCTTCCGAATACTCCTTTCACGTGAGGTCTCCACAAGGACAAGATCTTCTGATAACCTGTTATTTTTGACAGTTGAGTACAGGTCCTCTCGCTCGCTCTGCAATTGCATCTCCTCAACAGCATCCACAGATCCAGCCACACCTATACTTGATCTTCGCACATCTCTTGCTTGGTTAACAAAGTGATGCAGACGTCGCTGGTATTCAGCAAATATTTTGCAAGCTTCGTCACATTGCTGATCATACGCCTCGAGCATAACTTGTTTGTGCCTAAAGTTAAAAACATGGAATTGTTATTTTACTCTTTGTCAGTCAGGCTAAAGTTGTGGAAGATCATTCGGAAACATCAAAGCAGTGGAGCAAAAAGCAGTTCCACATGAAAATTCGGCTCTGATCTCTTCTGAACAAATATTAGAACAGTGTGGCAAAATGAATTTTAGAAATTCTTCACATTTGCAGGTTTATACCAGATCTAACCTAGAAAACGTTCATATCATACATAAATGACATTGATGCAGTTGCTTGTATAAAAGTGTGGCTGCAAGGAGCCTGCGCCCTACCTGGTAGTGCACAATCAACGTTTAGGCCACATACATTTATAAACACTAAAAGATGAGTAGTTGAATAAATATGTTTTCTGCACATAAACAAAATGCAAATACCATTTATGATATGCAATACATCACTATTATGCTAATCAAGAGAAACTGAAATGTCAACTATCTCACGGTACACTAATATTACAATATGGTCAAAGGACCAATGAAGATACCCACATCTCATGAATTACATCACTTTATTACAACTGAAATTAGAAATTCGGCAGGTACCGGGAATAGGGGAAGAAACAAAAAGGCAGCTACAATACAACCATACGTAAGTATAAACAGCAGTGTAGCAATAAGGGTATGTTTGTATGCTCCTATACTTGAACATACAGAATTTTTTGCAGGCTTATTAAGTTATTATTTAAATAGAGCAGGAAGGCCTTCTGATCTCACAATCAACCAATCAGGTATTAATTTATAACTGTGATGCAAATCATAGCCTGCTCCTTCCATGATTTGTGCATTTTCAATCACCAGATCTACTAAGGGTGAGTTTGGTTCTGAGGCTAGCAATCTCCTACCAATGCTGGGCAAGGGTGGCTATTTGGTAACATCAGAGAAGGCCTGCTTTGCTTGGCTAGATTCCTAGTAACCGAAATAAAAATATTTGCCGTCAAAGAATAGCTGAATTGGGTCTCTCACATGGCCAAGGTAACAGAGCGCTGTTGCATCAGCCTCCAACCACCATGCACATCGTGGTTTGCCAGTGACTAACCAAAACAAAGCGGCCTTGCTTTTCTTGGCTATGCCCAGATGATCCAGTTTTATCTATCCTAGCTAAGCAAGATAACCTAGAGATACAAACACACCCTAAACTGCAGCACTAAATATCCATTAGAATTGAAACTCTCTCACAGATTGGCACATGAAGAAGCTTTAGAAGTTGATGGAAAGTAGAGCTACTGGCATTTCGTTGAGGAACATCATTTAGAGTGGCCATAAACTCTACCGATGCTTTAGTGGTTCTACTATATGTTAGTCTTCTGCGTGGCATCCCTTCAAATACATCAAGCCTTGATCCCATTAAACTCAACTCAAGATTCAAGAGTGACACTTCCAAGTAAAGTAGTGACAGTAGTAAATATTAAGTCCTACATTTTCAGGCAATTTTACCAATAAATTCAGCAAGCTGCAAAAGCAAAAATCACAATGTAGCGTGATTATAATCCCCGTGTCTACTACATGTAGATCTTTTGGGCGGCATCAACCTGAACATCCCCTCTAATATATCAAACCTTGTTCCCATCAAAATCCGATAAGGAGAGACACTTTCAAGCAATTCTATCGGGAGTATTTTTCATGTATTTCTACTAGCGTCAGTAAAGTATAAGTAAATACAGCAAGCAGCATAAGTGAAAACCATGTAGCGTCAATTAAATCCCCATATCTCCAATAGAATCATCAAATCAAACCGTAGATAGTTCGCGCCCCCTGATTCAACGGGTGTTTGGGTACCTGGCATTGGAGCGCTCGCCCAACACACGCTTGCGTTCGGCCTCCTCGCGCGCGACCTCCGCGATGCGGGCGCGCAGCTCCTTGCGCTGCCTCCGCACGACCCCGCGCAGCCGCTCCGCCTCTTCGGCGGCGAGGTCGCGCTCCCTGGCCTCGGCCTCCCTGGCAGCTGCGTCGCCTCCTCCCGCCCCGACGCCCCCCTCCCGCGCCCGCCTGGCCGCGACGCCGTGGACGAGGATGTTCCTGCGCGCCGTGGCGACCGTGCGCTCGGAGCGGACCCGGCGGAGGAGGAAGGACCAGACCGGGAGCATGTTGCCGCGGCAGATCTTGCGCAGCTGGTCCGGCGCGGGCGGCGCGGAGGGGTAGCCCATCTCGTCCTGCAGCCACTCGATGATGGCGTCGGGCGACACGCCCCCGGGGCCGGTGCTGCCGGAGACGGAGGAGGCGGGCATCGCCGGCCGGCGGGCGGGGAAACCCTAGGCGCCCGATCTGACGACGAGGGGTTGGGTCGGCGGTGGGTAGTGGAGGGAGGGAGTGGGAGTGATTTTTTTGAAACTTTCTCCTGGGCTCTCGTTTGGATCTTGTTATTTTTTTTGGGGGGGGGGGGGCGGGGGGGAGGGACGGCGTCACGGAGCCGGGTCACGGCGCCGGCGCAGGACGGCTGTGTTTGGTCGTCGCGGGCAGGAGAGAGGTGAAGCCCGAGGGTGGTACAGACGAACCGTGTTCATCATACCTGGCCAAACGGGCCGGCACGGCCCGGCCCGGCCCGCGGTAAACGTGCCTGGCATGGCACGGCCCGGCACGGCAGCCGGGCCGGGCCGTGCCGGCCCACGGGCGGGAGGCTGCAGCCCAGGCACGGCACGACCTCTAGCTGGGCCGGCACGCGGCACGCCCAGGCACGCTGGCCCGCCTGGCGCGTTTTTTCCTCTGTACAGCGAAAAAAAGTCCAAAAAATGTCCAAAAAAATATAGAAAATTACAAAAAAAAAATGTAGAGTATTATGTGGGATAAATCTAGAGTTTTATTAGCGCTTGCCTCATTAAAACTTCCATCCCAAAGAAGTAAAAGAGTAGAAGCTATGCTCTAAAATACTAAAAGATTAAAAGAAATAGAAAGAAAATTTGTCCAAAAAAATGTAGAAAATTGCAAAAAAAATGTAGAGTATTATGTGGGATAATTCTAGAGTTTTATTAGCGCTTGCCTCATTAAAACCTTCCATCCCAAAGAAGTAAAAGAGTACAAGCTATGCTCTAGAAATACTAAAAGATTAAAAGAAATAGAAAGAAATTTTTTACAAAGACTACAACTGAACTAGTTTGAATCGTTCATCCTTGTCCGGCAGCCGTGGCCACCTCGTCTCTCTTGATGTGTGCTGCTCTGTGCCTAGTAAGGATGTTTACTGGGCCGTGGCAGGCAATGCACAACAGTTTACCGCATCTTTTGCACCGTGCTTTTAGCTGGGAGACTGTACCGTCCATAACTACTTCAGAATCGTAGTACTCCCAGATTCTGGAGCCTCTCCCATCCATGTTTGTATTGTGTGTGTAAAATGAGATGCAGTTTGAGTGTGAGAAATGAGAAGGGTGGGCATCCCTTTTTATAGCAAAAAAAATGGCACGTTAGGCACGTTAGGCATGCTAGGCGACACGTTAGAGTATTATGTGGGATAAATCTAGAGTTTTATTAACGCTTGCCTCATTAAAACCTTCCATCCCAAAGAAGTAAAAGAGTACAAGCCATGCTCTAGAAATACTAAAAGATTAAAAGATAGAGAAAGGGAAAAAAATTACAAATACTACAACTGACTAATGGGATCCTTTCAACCTTGCCCCGCAGCCGAAGCCATAGCCACCGCCTCGTCTGCCTTGACGTGTGCCGTCTTGTGCCTCATCAGGTGGCCGGTTCCAGCATACCTGTCACCATGCTTTGGCATGAGCAACTTCTTACCGCATTGTTTGCACTTTGCAAAAAGCTGGGTGAGACCATGGTCATCTGTAACTAATTCTTCATCGTAATACCTCCAGATGGGAGCGCGTCTCACAAGAACGTTTTGATTTGGATCAACCATGTTTGTGTGTGGAAAATGAGATGGAGTTTGAGTGTGAGAAATGAGAAAGTGGGCATCCCTTTTTATAGCAAAAAATTGGCACGTTAGGCACGTAAGGCAAGTTAGGCACCGCAACAATAATGCATAAAAAAAATTGAGGCAATGTATCATCTGGGATAAATATTGAGCTTTATTAGTGGTTGCCTCATTAAAACCTTCCATCCCTGGGAAGTAAAAGAGTACAAAGCCACGCTCTAGAATTACAAAAGGGAAAGAAAATTACAAAAAGATAAGAAAAATACAAAATAAAAAGAAAAGGACTACACTACAAGTCTTCGACTATTCTTTCGGGTCTTCTTCTTCAATGTTCATTTCTTCAAACATGGCTAGTAGTTCTGTGTTTTCTGCAGTGTGTTGCGCTCTCCTTCTTGATAGCTCCCCATCTTTCACGGACATCAGTGTTCTCACCATATCAGGGGTGAGACTAGTTCTTCTCTCCTCAATTATTCTTCCAGCAAGGCTGAAAGCAGACTCCGATGACACCGTAGAGACAGGCACCGATAACACATCACGTGCTAATATGGAAAGCACCGGAAATGTAAGCTTGTGTTCTTGCCACCACTGCAGTATGTTGAAGTCTTCCTCACTATCTAAATCGTACATGACTTTGTCACTGTTGAGGAACTTCGCTAACTCCCCGCCACCTTGAAGCACAGATGTTGATGTGGAAGAGCTTCCGGCGGTCGAGGAGGACGAAGAACCAAAGATCTTGCTCCATGCTCCTCTCTTTTTACCGGCAGTAGGTGCTGGTGGAGGTCGTTGCATTCGAACTCCGGCATATTTTTCCTCATACTTAGCAAAAACTTCAAAAAGCTTCTCACGAGCCTTATTGAAGTCATCAGTATAATCTAAACTTAGGGATGCAGATAGTACATTGAGCGCACTACGATACCCTTCAAGTTTAGCTCTAGGATCCAAGATAAATGCAAATGCATACAACAGTGGAATTTGTTGCCAATATTTTAAATACTTGGTTTTCATGTCAGCAACAACATTAAGTAATAATCCATCGCCTTCATATGCTTTCAGATGACCAGCAATGTCTAATAGGGTATGCACCATCAAAGGAGATGTCGGGTAATAAACCCCAGACAAAGTAATTGTTGCATCATAGAACAACTCAAGAAATGCAGTCAATGATGTAATAACATGCCAAGTTTCATTGCTAATTAGAGGTTCAACCCCATAATTTGCATTAATAAAACCATTGAACGGAACTCTGTCTCGGATAACTGCCTTAAGCATCAGATATGTAGAGTTCCATCTAACAGGCATGTCTGAATAATACTTATGAGGAACGCAGCCTAGAGCAAGGCAATATCTCTTATAGTTTGTAATTCATTGAGTTGAATGCGAAAAATAAGATATTTCAGTGCGTATGACTTCAACGTGTGGTTCACATAAATGTAACGCACCTTTAGCAATAAGATTAATGATATGGCAAGCACAACGTTGATGCATTAAAAAGGGTGCAGCATATACGGAGAATATAGGAGTCAGGGTATTCATTGCACTGGTCTTTGCTGAAGCATTATCCAAAGTTACTACGAAAACCTTGTCGGCAAGATTAAAATCATTCACAACTTTGAGTATAGCTTCAACAATGTTTGGACCACTATGTGATACATCAATTAATTCAAATCCTATGACTCTTTTTTGTAGATGCCAATGTTCGTTAACATAATGAGCTACCACACTAATGTAGTCTTGCTTTACCCGACCAGTCCAGATATCATATGTTAACGACACTGAAAAAGTGCACGTAGAAAATTCTTCTTTTATTTTCTCTTTACCAGTTTTGTATAGCTTTTTAATATCCCTACTTGTAGTTTGTCTAGAAACTGGTCTATAATTAGGATTATGACAAGTTTGAATATATTCTACGAAACCGTCAGATTCACCAAAGCCTAGTGGCAAATCATTAGAAGCAATAAGACGGCATAGACCTTCTCGCTGAACATTAGCATCGTAGGTGAAATTGCGTACCGTACCGTCAGGGTTGAAGGAGAGCTGAGTTTGCACAGCTGCCGAGCTCGACGCGCTCGTTGCATCCGCCTTGGCGTGGCCATCCACATGCCTCTTCAGGTGGCCGGTTCCTCCCTTGGCTTCTCCGGTATATTCCTTCTTGCACCTTGCACTCACCTTCCAGACACCGGCCACCACGGATATTTCTTCATCGAAATATTCCCACACCGCGGAGGTTCTACGACGACCTCTTTGCTTTACACCCATGGTGGTGGAGGAACCCGTCCCACTACTAGAATTGGTGTGACCTTCGGCTTCGGAAGTGGGATCGGTAAGGGGTTCGAGAGTGGAATGATCGGTATAGGCATGTTGCTCGGGTGGGCGCATGGTATAGGCATGTTGTGTTGGGGAACGTTGCATGGGAAACAAAAAATTTCCTACGCACATGCAAGATCTATCCATGGTGATGAGCATCTACGAGAGGGAGAGTGAATCTACATACCCTTGTAGATCGCTAAGCGGAAGCGTTAAGAAACGCGGTTGATGTAGTCGAACGTCTCCGCGATCCAAATCGCAAGTCGTCCCTCGATCCGATCACGAACTAGTGCCGAACGGACGGCACCTCCGCGTTCAACACACGTACGGCTTGATGACGCCTTCACCTCCTCGATCCAGCGAGCGATGATGAAGTAGTAGATGAGTTCCGACAGCACGACGGCGTGGTGATGGTGGTGAGGAACAATCTCTGCAGGGCTTCGCCAAGCACTACGGAGATTATGACGGGAGGAACTAGAGGGTTAGGGTTGCCGGCACACGGCTTGGGAAATCTTGATGTGTCCCGTGTGTTAGCCCTGCCCCTCTATTTATATGTTGAGCCCTGGGGTCTAAACTTGGAGAGAAAGCCTCCACAAGGTCGGTTTTGCCCGCACAAGGTCGGTTTGGCCCGCACGGAAAGAGTCAAACTCGGATTCCAGCAGTACCGCGTACAAGCGGTAGTACCGCTTGAGCGGTAGTACCGCTTCACACATGCGGTAGTACCGCTTACGCGGTAGTACTGCCTTACCAGCGGTAGTACCGCTTAAGGCAGCAGCAAAACTTTCTTTTGCACTTTCCAATACCTCATGGGCTTTACCCCTTTGGTTCATATAAAGTGTTGCTGCACCCGAACACTTCGGTAAACATCCGGAACCCCTTCCGGTGAATTCCGGAACCCTTCCGGAGATCAAAACACTATTATCACATATATCAATCTTTACCTCCGGACTCTTCCGGAGATCCTTGTCATGTCCGGGATCTTATCCGGGACTCCGAACAACCTTCGGTCACCAACACAATAACTCAACTATACTAATCGTCACCAAACGTTAAGTGTGTAGACCCTGCGGGTTCGAGAACTATGTAGACATGACCGAGACACCTCTACGGCCAATAACCAATAGCGGGACCTGGATGCCCATATTGGTTCCTACATATTCTACGAAGATCTTCATCGGTCGAACCTCTATGTCAAGGATTCAGTTAATCCCGTATGCTGTTCCTTTTGTTCTTCGGTATGTTACTTGCCCGAGATTCGATCGTCGGTATCTCTATACCTAGTTCAATCTCGTTACCGGCAAGTCTCTTTACTCGTTCCGTAATACAAGATCTCGTGGCTAACACTTTAGTCACATTGCTTGCAAGGCTCATTGTGATGTTGTATTACCGAGTGGGCCCTGAGATACCTCTCCATCACACGGAGTAACAAATCCCAGTCTTGATCCATGCCAACCCAACAGACACCCTCGGAGATACCTGTAGAGCACCTTTATAGTCACCCAGTTACGTTGCGACATTTGATACACACAAGGTACTCCTCCGATGTCAGGGAGTTGCATGATCTCATGGTCATAGGAACAGATACTTGACATGCAGAAAACAATAGCAATAAACTGACACGATCATATGCTATGTTTATAGATTGGGTCTTATCCATCACATCATTCTCCTAATGATGTGATCCCGTTATCAAATGACATCTTATGTCCATGGCTAGGAAACCTTCATCATCTTTTGATCAACGAGCTAGTCAACTAGAGGCTTACTAGGGACACAGTGTTGTCTATGTACCCACACATGTATTTGAGTTTCCAATCAATACAATTATAGCATGGATAATAAACGATTATCATGAACAAGGAAATATAATAATAACTAATTTATTATTGCCTCTAGGGCATATTTCCAACATGTTGCTCGGGTGGGGGCATGGTAGTGGGATCGGAGCTAGGATGGTAGAGGCTATACTCCATATCCCCAAGCGCCTGGGCCCCACTCCCCCTCCCCCTGTCGGCCAGAGGCAGAGCCAGACCATCGATCGCTCCCCCATCGAGGCATCGATCCCTGCCCGCTCCCCCTGTCCCCCATCGATCCCTGCCGGCCGGTCCCACGCTCCCTCCCGCTCCCCCATCGATCGAGGCATCGAGCCATCAGCCATCGACCGAGATCGACCGCTCCCCCATCGATCGAGGCGGGCCTATCGGGCCGTGCCGCGTGCCGTGCCGTGCCACGTGCCGGCCCGCGACTAGTCGTGTCGTGCCGGGCTGGCACGCGGGCTGAGGGTGACGGCCCAGGCACGGCCCAATGCGTGCTGCGTGCCTGGCACGGCCCGATTAGCCCGTGCCGGGCCTGGCCCGTCGCGTGCCGTGCCGCCGTGCTGCTGGGCCGGCCCGAAAAGCACGGCCCATTTGGCCAGCTATAGTGTTCATAGCTAGTACCAAACCAAGACGAAATCTTCTATATCTAAATAGGGGCACCCCACTAGCTGATTTTCCTGCCTCCCCATGAAGCCACATCATCTGAATTGTTATAACCGTTGATGCAGTATAGCTCAGTAGTCTACAGCCGTCTGATCAAAAGTTCATAGAATTACGGACTGTTGCCACCGCTAAGTGAAAGATACCGCTTCATTCCTTTCCGGCCGTTCCGCTTCATTCCTTTCCGGCCGTTACACTCGCTGCCTGCCTCCTCCTGTCGATCGATCCCTCCGACTCGATTTGTTTTGGTTGGGGTGCACACCTCGGCTTCTCACCAAATCTGTTTGGACACTGAAAAGCCCATTGAAAGCCCATAGGTAAAGTCCCCCATCATCGTTGTGTTTCCTCTCTTCTGGTCCACACATCCGATCCCATGGTCAACGAAGCGACCGACCGACGTCAAAAAGAAAAGGAAGCGACCGACCGCTTCCTCTTCTGCCTTCCATAACTGGCGAATCAATCAAGCGATTTCCTCCACGGTTATTACTGAGGATGCATCTCTCTCGATCCCCGGTCTGTCTCTCTGCGTCGCTCACGCTCTCGGCTGCCCGGTGGCGCACCCCGCCTTCGCTCTCACCTCCTTCCACCGCCCTCATGCGTCGTGCCACAGGCCGGTGATTGCCGAGGATCTACCACGGGTCCGTCTCACCTCCGACCACGCTAGGCTTTTCTTGATCTGTTGTTCCCTTCCCAGTGCCGATCGTTTGGTGCCCCAAAATGGCGGTTGTGCTTTTGATTTGGCTTTGGCCCACCTCTCCTCTCTTGTTTGTTCCAGGCTAAGCAAGCTCCGGCGCTGCTGGGAGGCCTGTTTCGGCCGGCTCCAATGACCAGATGATGTGTACAAAAAAGGTGCACATCGTTGTCCTTTTCGTCTCCTATATAGTCAAGATGCTTCTCCTTCTCCACACAATAGAAACGAATCAATATGGTAGTTTGGGTCTGTTCGACGACGCAAGCGAGCAGTCAACTTCCTATAGCATCCTCCGCTCATCACCTCCATGCCCAAATAATGTTGTCCTCCTACATCAAGAAAACCTGCCCTATGATCCCACTAACCCACATGGACTTCAGGGAGATTCTCTTGCACTATCTGAAGTTCTGAACTAAACCGTGTTATTTGGTTGTAGGTTTTTGATGGCTATGAAGGTTCTGATGCAGCATCCTATACATGAAAAAACATGCAATGAGGTTGTTCTTTAAGGATTCAGAGTTCCCATAAGCAGTACAGGATGTTTTTCTTCTGAATCTGTCGCAAACTCAATCCGCAAAGCTTTCTTAAGTGCAGATCTTGCTCTTGCAAATGATTCAGTCAATCAGTTGATCGTTGGGAACCACAACTCTTACAACTTTCGTTCTTTGGAAGGTATGACGAGCATGCAGTCAAAAAACGTACTGTTACACTCTACACTGTGATACGATATGATTGTATTTGCATATGCATGCGTCGTTTTTCTTCCTATCTCACTGGTAATTGTTTTTTGCAAATGCTGGGGATTGTTCCATGTAGGAAACACATGGCTATGGAGGTGTGTCGTGATCACAGGCCAAAATATGAAGCAGAGCGTGATGCTGACATAAGGTAGCATATATCCTTTTTTATTACACAATGTTTGATTGGTAATATATGTCTTTGTTTTTGTCATGCCTTTCCACCAATTACTAACATGTAATGGCACGATGACTACCAAGACATAATTTTGTTTCCTTCACAAATAAGCTTTTCCACTTTATTGCCTTTTGTTGCCAGTTATTCTGCATTATATTGCATGAGGTGTCATTCTTTTCTTCTCTGAATCTGGAACTCTGATTTTCTGACAGTATGCAAGCTTCCAGTTTACTCCATTGAACAGGTTAGTGTATACTTTGTCTTCCCAACAGGTTATCTTCTATACCTAAATAGGGGCACCTCACTAGCTGATTTTCCTGCCTCCTCATGAAGCCACGTCATCTGAATTGTTATAACTGTCGAGAGTTGCAGCTTCAAACCATTTATTGGTATGCCTTCGCAAAGTTTATGATAGATATAGCGGCATGAGAATTCAATATATGCATATCTTAAATATGTTACAATTTTACCCGCTATTTTTCTTTGCGGCGCACAGATAATAACATGCTTATTAATTGATTTGCGGTGTGGCCATCAAGTTATTTCATGCAGTACATATTTGTGCTTCCTTTCTCTGTTAGTCTTTTGACAAATTGTTGTAACATATATTTATTTTGCATTTATATACCTTTGCTTGCTGCATAATGCCCATTTGGAGACGATATACAAAATTACTATTGCACCCATCTATTTTGTTTCCTTTCATCTATGGGATTTTGTTTTTTGTATTTGATTCATGCATTGGCGAAATGCGGCATCTAATCCTTCGGTGCTTTTTCTTACACTTATTTACTCTTAGCAAAATTTTGCAGCAGAGATTAGTATATACATTGGGTTGTTGCTTATCCAAGAAATGGTTCAAGAAGCTGAGGTCGGCCTTCAATTTTCAACGATTTGTTTCCTACAAATGCTATGGTTTAATGTTCACATCTTATAATTTCTTGATCTGCTATTGGTTTCACAACTGAATTTAAGATTGGTTTGTATCCATGCGGAGAGAATACTTCGCAAGCAATTTAGATGCAATTAACACCGTGGCCACATATAGTGATAATGTCTAATGTGGCAAATGTAAACCATCCATCATTTTTTTGTGAGACCCCATAACCAAGGTGAAAAGAAAAATCCACTGATTTTGGAAGATATATATGATTGTGGTTATAAACTCCATTCCACATTTTCTGTCATGTAGTTGCAACTTAAAGAAGGTAATATGTTGGTATGCAATTTCAAATTAATTGTGGTGGTTATTTATATCGATTCCATGTTTCTAACTAAACATATGTCCCTTACAGTTAACTTTTATAGATAACTAATAACTTTTACATTCAGGATAGTTCTTCATATATGAAGTGCTAAGTATTAAGACAATCAAATTTAATCAAAATATATTGCAACAGATTCCCGCAGCAACGCACGGGGTATCAACTAGTAGTGAGAATGTTTGTGCGAGTGCCACCTTGCCGTGTAGGTGCGCAATCCCTGCACACACCCAATAAATGAGATGTGCAGTTTCCCTAGCGTGCGTTTGCGTGGAGAATCTGCACACAATATGATGTGGAACAGATGAAATGATGTAACGGTGTTCAGACTTGAGAGCATCTACAACGGGGATGGACAAATTTGACTATGTACATGTTCGCGGACGTGTCCAAGAACAGGAGCCATGCGCCCCTCATTTGTCCGCGTCCGCAACCACACGCTTCATTTTCAAATCCTCAATTCCATCTAACTACATGCAACATAGATTTCATCACATGTTTACAAGGATTGAAGGATGCTCTCGGGGGCTCTGCTTCATGAAGCCGTCCGCGTTGGAAGGGTGCGGGGAGGTCGCGGCGTGCACACAAGGGCGTGCAGCAGCTGCATACCGTCCGCGTTGGAAAGGTGCGGGGAGGTCGTGGCGTGCGCACAAGGGCGTGCAGCAGCTGCTATGCAGCTGCTCGGGAGCTGGCACGGGGTGGCCGCGTCGGGCGGCCGCGTGACCGTGCGGGGAGGTGCGGCGTGCGCGCGCTGGGCGCGGCGTGGGCGCCATGGGTCTCCGTGCAGCGCAGAGCTGGAATCTGGAGCTGCCGCGGTGGAGCTCGGGTGGCTCGGAGACCCGGAGCGGTGCTGTGAGGTGGCTTCGTCGCGAGGTGTTGTTTTTGTCATCACCGACGGATGCATGGACTACGGCCAGGGACCGTGGTGGCTCGTGGCATCGGGCGGCGCCCCTCCGTGCTTTGCCGGCATGGTGCTCGGTACGGCGCGGTGGCTCGTGCTGCATCCGATGATCCTGCTCCGGTCGGTCCTTGACGAATCTGCTGTCATGCATGGCGAGAGGGTCGGCGGCAGCCTCCCCGAGGTGTGGGCGGCTGCGTCGGCTGCGATGTGGCATGTTCGGCGGTGGTGGCAGCGGTGGATGGTGGGCCCTCATGTGGGAGGTTGACCGTCGGCAGTTTCTGCGAGGTGCGGTTGGCTGCGGCGGTCTCGATGCCTCTTCGTTGACGGACAACTTTGATGGTGGTGGCGGTTGGTGGGCTTGTCGATGCCGGTGCGGGATGATGTGTGGCCGAGGTGGTGTGGGAGCTTGGGTGAAGACCCTGTCTCGGCCTTGTGCCGTGACCATCGATGGCGGTGGTTGTGGCCGTCGTGACCTTCCTGGAGGCATCGCTACTTTGCTGCCGCACCCCTCCTGCACGGATTCGGCCATCGCGGTCTCTCCAGGGGAAACCCTTGATCTTGTGATGGGACGATGGCGGCACTTTGGTGTCTCCCTCTTGAGGGCTTCGTCTCGGAGCCTGGCATCGACAAGCGGGACTGATGGTTTGCGACGGGTGTGGCGTCCAAATTTCTGTGGCAACGATGATGGTGGGAGCGATGTCGGTGACGCGGCAGTGGTTGTGGTACTCGGCCCTTCTCTGACGTGTCCGTGGTATTACCTCGGTTTGTTTATTGCTATGGAATCGAAGCTGCGGCGACGGGGCCTTGTGGTATACGATGACTGGCTATAGGTGGACTGTTCGGTGATCTTCCGTGGCGCCAGCCGTACCTGGTTTTGTCCTTTAGAGTTCTCCGTCAGAGTCAGAACTGCGCTGTCTAGCCGTAGGTGGCTGAGTTTTGGTGCAGATCTTCATGCAGCTTCACACGTCCGCTGTAGTGTGGGTTGAGTTGACGATCGTCTACGGCAAAGTCAGAGTCGTATAACCGTTGATGCAGTATAGCTCAGTAGTCTACAGCCGTCTGATCAAAAGTTCACAGAATTACGGACTGTTGCCACCGCTAAGTGAAAGATACCGCTTCATTCCTTTTCGGTCATTCCACTTCATTCCTTTCCGGCCGTTTCGCTCGCTGCCTGCCTCCTCCTGTCGATCGATCCCTCCGACTCGATTTGTTTTGGTTGGGCTGCACACCTCGGCTTCTCACCAAATCTGTTTGGACACTGAAAAGCCCATTGAAAGCCCATAGGTAAAGTCCCCCGTCATCGTTGTGTTTCCTCTCTTCTGGTCCACACACCCGATCCCATGGTCAATGAAGCGACCGACCGACGTCAAAAAGAAAACGAAGCGACCGACCGCTTCCTCTTCTGCCTTCCATAACTGGCTAATCAATCAAGCGATTTCCTCCACGGTTATTACTGAGGATGCATCTTTCTCGATCCCCGGTCTGTCTCTCTGTGTCGCTCATGCTCTCGGCTGCCCAGCGGCGCACCCCGCCTTCGCTCTCACCTCCTTCCGCCGCCCTCATGCGCCGTGCCACAGGCCGGTGATTGCCGAGGATCTACCACGGGTCCATCTCACCTCTGACCGTGCTAGGCTTTTCTTGATCTGTTGTTCCCTTCCTAGTGCCGATCGTTTGGTGCCCAAAAATGGCGGTTGTGCTTCTGATTTAGCTTTGGCCCTCCTCTCCTCTCATGTTTGTTCCAGGCCAAGCTAGCTCCCACACTGCTGGGAGGCCTGTTTCGGTTGGCTCCAACGACCAGATGCTGTGTAGAAAAAAGGTGCACATCGTTGTCCTTTTCGTCTCCTACATAGTCAAGATGCTTCTCCTTCTCCACACAATAGAAACGAATCAATATGGTAGTTTGGGTCTGTTCGACGACGCAAGCGAGCAGTCAACTTCCTATAGCATCCTTCGCTCATCACCTCCATGCCCAAATAATGTTGTCCTCCTACATCAAGAAAACCTGCCCTATGATCCCACTAACCCACATGGACTTCAGGGAGATTCTCTTGCACTATCTGAAGTTCTGAACTAAACTGTGTTATTTGGTTGTAGGTTTTTGATGGCTATGAAGGTTCTGATGCAGCATCCTATACATGAAAAACATGCAATGAGGTTGTTCTTTAAGGATTCAGAGTTCCCATAAGCAGTACAGGATGTTTTTCTTCTGAATCTGTCACAAACTTAATCCGCAAAGCTTTCTTAAGTGCAGATCTTGCTCTTGCAAATGATTCAGTCAATCAGTTGATCGTCGGGAACCACAACTCTTACAACTTTCGTTCTTTGGAAGGTATGACGAGCATGCAGTCAAAAAATGTACTGTTACACTCTACACTGTGATACGATATGATTGTATTTGCATATGCATGCGTCGTTTTTCTTCCTATCTCGCAGGTAATTGTTTTTTGCAAATGCTGGGGATTGTTCTATGTAGGAAACACATGGCTATGGAGGTGTGTCGTGATCACAGGCCAAAATATGAAGCAGAGCGTGATGCTGACATAAGGTAGCATATATCCTTTTTTATTACACAATGTTTGATTGGTAATATATGTCTTTGTTTTTTTCATGCCTTTCCACCAATTACTAACATATAATGGCACGATGACTACCAAGACATAATTTTGTTTCCTTCACAAATAAGCTTTTCCACTTTATTGCCTTTTGTTTCCAGTTATTCTGCATTATATTGCATGAGGTGTCATTCTTTTCTTCTCTGAATCTGGAACTCTGATTTTCTCACAGTATGCAAGCTTCCAGTTTACTCCATTGAACAGGTTAGTGTATATTTTGTCTTCCCAACAGGTTATCTTCTATATCTAAATAGGGGCACCTCACTAGCTGATTTTCCTGTCTCCCCATGAAGCCACGTCATCTGAATTGTTATAACTGTCGAGAGCTGCAGCTTCAAACCATTTATTGGTATGCCTTCGCAAAGTTTATGATAGATATAGCGGCATGAGAATTCAATATATGCATATCTTAAATATGTTACAATTTTACCTGCTATTTTTCTTTGCGACGCAAAGATAATAACATGCTTATTAATTGATTTGCGGTGTGGCCATCAAGTTATTTCATGCAGTACATATTTGTGCTTCCTTTCTCTGTTAGTCTTTTGACAAATTGTTGTTAATTGTTGTAACATATATTTATTTTGCATTTATATACCTTTGCTTGCTGCATAATGCCCATTTGGAGATGATGTACAAAATTACTATTGCACCCATCTATTTTGTTTCCTTTCATCTATGGGATTTTGTTTTTTGTATTTGATTCATGCATTGGCGAAATGTGGCATCTAATCCTTCGGTGCTTTTTCTTACACTTATTTACTCTTAGCAAAATTTTGCAGCAGAGATTAGTATATACATTGGGTTGTTGCTTATCCAAGAAATGGTTTAAGAAGCTGAGGTCGGCCTTCAATTTTCAGCGATTTGTTTCCTACAAATGCTATGGTTTAATGTTCACATCTTATAATTTCTTAATCTGCTATTGGTTTCACAACTGAATTTAAGATTGGTTTGTATCCATGCGGAGAGAATACTTCGCAAGCAATTTAGATGCAATTAACACCGTGGCCACATATAGTGATAATGTCTAATGTGGCAAATGTAAACCATCCATCATTTTTTTGTGAGACCCCATAACCAAGGTGAAAAGAAAAATCCGCTGATTTTGGAAGATATATATGATTGTGGTTATAAACTCCATTCCACATTTTCTGTCATGTAGTTGCAACTTAAAGAAGGTAATATGTTGGTATGCAATTTCAAATTAATTGTGGTGGTTATTTATATCGATTCCATGTTTCTAACTAAACATATGTCCCTTACAGTTAACTTTTATAGATAACTAATAACTTTTACATTCAGGATAGTTCTTCATATATGGAGTGCTAAGTATTAAGACAATCAAATTTAATCAAAATATATTGCAACAGATTCCCGCAGCAACGCGCGGGGTATCAACTAGTAGTGAGAATATTTGTGCAAGTTCCACCTCGCCGTGTAGGTGCGCAATCACAGCACACACCCGATAAATGAGATGTGCAGTTTCCCTAGCATGCGTTTGCGTGGAGAATCTGCACACAATATGATGTGGAACAGATGAAATGATGTAACGGTGTTCAGACTTGAGAGCATCTACAACAGGGATGGACAAATTTGACTATGTACATGTTCGCGGACGTGTCCAAGAACAGGAGCCATGCGCCCCTCATTTGTCCGCGTCCGCAACCACACGCTTCATTTTCAAATCCTCAATTCCATCTAACTACATGCAACATAGATTTCATCACAGGTTTACAAGGATTGAAGGATGCTCTCGGGGGCTCTGCTTCATGAAGCCGTCCGCGTTGGAAGGGTGCGGGGAGGTCGCGGCGTGCGCACAAGGGCGTGCAGCAGCTGCTATGCAGCTGCTCGGGAGCTGGCACGGGGTGGCCGCATCGGGCGGCCGCGTGACCGTGCGGGGAGGTGTGGCGTGCCTGGGCGCGGCGTGGGCGCCATGGGTCTCCGTGCAGCGCGGAGCTGGAATCTGGAGCTGCCGCGGTGGAGCTCGGGTGGCTCGGAGACCCGGAGCGGTGCTGTGAGGTGGCTTCGTCGTGAGGTGTTGGTTTTGTCATCACCGACGGACGCATGGACTACGACCAGGGACCATGGTGGCTCGTGGCATCGGGCGGCGCCCCTCCGTGCTTTGCCGGCATGGTGCTCGGTACGGCGCGGTGACTCGTGCTGCGTCCGATGATCCTGCTCCGGTCGGTCCTTGACGAATCTGCTGTCCTGCGTGGCGAGAGGGTCGGCGGCAGCCTCCCCGAGGTGTGGGCGGCTGCGTCGGCTGCGATGTGGCATGTTCGGCGGTGGTGGCAGCGGTGGATGGTGGGCCCTCATGTGGGAGGTTGACCGTCGGCGGTTTCTGCGAGGTGTGGTTGGCTGCGGCGGTCTCGGTGCGTCTTCGTTGACGGACAGCTTTGATGGTGGTGGTGGTTGGTGGGCTTGTCGATGCTGGTGCGGGATGATGTGTGGCCGAGATGGTGTGGGAGCTTGGGTGAAGACCCTGTCTCGGCCTTGTGCCGTGACCATCGATGGCGGTGGTTGTGGCCGTCGTGACCTTCCTGGAGGCATCGCTACTTTGCTGCCGCACCCCTCCTGCACGGATTCGGCCATCGCGGTCTCTCCAGCGGAAACCCTTGATCTTGTGATCGGACGATGGCGGCACTTTGGTGTGTCCCTCTTGGGGGCTTTGTCTCCGAGCCTGGCATCGACAAGCGGGACTGATGGTTTGCGACGGTTGTGGCGTCCAGATTTCTGTGGCAACGATGATGGTGGGAGCTATGTCGATGACGCGGCAGTGGTTGCGGTACTCGGCCCTTCTCTGACGTGTCCGCGGTATTACCTTGGTTTGTTTATTGCTATGGAATCGAAGCTGCGGCGGCGGGGCCCTGTGGTATATGATGACTGGCTATAGGTGGATCATTCGGTGATCTTCCGTGGCGCCAGCCGTGCCTGGTTTTGTCCTTCAGAGTTCTCCGTCTGAGTCAGAGCTGCGCTGTCTAGCCGTAGGTGGCTAAGTTTTGGCGCAGATCTTCATGCAGCTTCACACGTCCGCTGTAGTGTGGGTTGAGTTGACGATCGTCTACGGCTACGTCGGAGTCGTTTGCTCAGAGTATAGGGATGGCGATGACGCCTCTAAGGGAGGAGTGATGACGATGACGCCTGTCTGTTGTCTCGCCGAGGTCCTCTTTGGAGTGGTGTGCGTGGGTGATGACCCACAAGTATAGGGGATCAATCGTAGTCCTTTCGATAAGTAAGAGTGTCGAACCCAACGAGGAACAGAAGGAAATGACAAGTGGTTTTCAGTAAGGTGTTTTCTACAAGCACTGAAAGTAGCGGTAACGAGTAGTTTGATAGCAAGATAATTCGTAATAAGTAACAAGTAACAAGTGTAACAAAAGTGCAGCAAGGTGGCCCAATCCTTTTTATAGCAAAGGACAAGCCGGAACGGACTCTTATATAAAGCAAGGCGTTCTCGAGGACACATGGGAATTTCGTCTAGTCACGTTCATCATGTTTAGTTGATTCGCATTCGCTACTTTGATAATTTGATATGTGGGTGGACCGGTGCTTGGGTGTTGTTCTTACTTGAACAAGCCTCCCACTTTTGATTAACCCCTCTCGCAAGCATCCGCAACTATGAAAGAAGAATTAAGATAAATCTAACCATAGCATGAAACATATGGATCCAAATCAGCCCCTTACAGAATAAGGCATAAACTAGGGTTTAAGCTTCTGTCACTCTAGCAACCCATCATCTACTTATTACTCCCCAATGCATTCTCCTAGGCCCAATTATGGTGAAGTGTCATGTAGTCGACGTTCACATGACACCACTAGAAGAAATACAACATACACATCATCAAAATATTGAACGAATACCAACTTCACATGATTACTTATAACAAGACTTCTCCCATGTCCTCAAGAACGAAAGTAACTACTCACAAAACATATTCATGTTCAAGATCAGAGGAGTATTGAATATCATTAAGGATCTGAACATATGATCTTCCACCAAATAAACCAACTAGCATCAACTACAAAGAGTAATCAACACTACTAGCAACCCACAGGTACCAATCTGAGGTTTTGAGACAAAGATTGAATACAAGAGATGAACTAGGGTTTGAGATGAGATGGTGCAGGTGAAGATGTTGATGAAGATTGGTCCTCCCATGATGAGAGGATCGGTGGTGATTGATAACCCACAAGTATAGGGGATAAATTGTAGCTTTTTCGATAAATAAGAGTGTCGAACCCAACGAGGAGCTAAAGGTAGAATTAATATTCCCTTCAAGTTCTATCGACCACCGATACAACTCTACGCACACTAAATGTTTGCTTTACCTAGAACAAGTATGAAACTAGAAGTACTTTGTAGGTGTAATACTAGAACTACTTCGCAAGAATAAAGCTAGGAGTACTTAGCGAGAATAAAACTATGAGTAATTTGCAAGATAATAAAAGCTAGTTGTTTAGTAGAAAGCTTTTTGTAACACAAGAGAAGGATTTGTCCCTAGGCAATCGATAACTAGACCGGTAATCATTATTGCAATTTTATATGAGGGAGAGGCATGAGCTAACATACTTTCCGTACTTGGATCATATGCACTTATGATTGGAACTCTAGCAAGCATCCGCAACTACCAAAGATCATTAAGGTAAAACCCAACCATAGCATTAAGTAACAAGTCCCCTTTACTCCCATACGCAACAACCCCCTTACTCAGGTGTAAGCTTATGTCACTCTAGCCGCCCACTATAAGAGAATTATGAACGTATTGCAAACCCTACAGCAGGAATCCCTCACGCTTGAGTGACACGGAGGGTACCATAGGACAACACCAAAATAAAACATACAACTCAAACCAATCATGATCATCAATCAACCCATAGAACAAAACGAATCTACTCAAACATCATAGGATGGCCACAAATCATTGGATAATAATATGTAGCATTAAGCACCATGTTTAAGTAGAGATTACAGAGGGGAGAAGAGGTGTTACACCACTAAATAGAGGGGGAGAGAGTTGGTGTTGACGGCGGCGAAGTTGTTGGTGTAGATCGCCGTCACGATGGTGTTGGGGAACGTTGCATGGGAAACAAAAATTTTCCTACGCACACATAAGATCTATCCATGGTGATGAGCATCTACGAGAGGGAGAGTGAATCTACATACCCTTGTAGATCGCTAAGCGGAAGCGTTAATAAACGCGGTTGATGTAGTCGAACGTCTTCGCGATCCAAATCGCCGAGCGTCCCGCGATCCAATCACGATCCTTCCGATCTAGTGCCGAACGGACGGCACCTCCGCGTTCAACACACGTACGGTTTGATGACGCCTTCACCTCCTCGATCCAGCGAGCGATGATGAAGTAGTGGTTGAGTTCCAGCAGCACGACGGCGTGGTGATGGTGGTGAGGAACAATCTCTGCAGGGCTTCGCCAAGCGCTACGGAGATTATGACGGAGGAACTAGAGGGCTAGGGTTGCCGGCACACGGCTTGGGAAATCCTGATGTGTCTCGTGTGCTAGCCCTGCCCCTCTATTTATATGTTGAGCCTTGGGGTCTAAACTTGGAGTAAAAGCCTCCTCCGGGTCGGTTTTGCCCGCACAAGGTCGGTTTGGCCCGCAGGGAAAGAGTCCAACTCGGATCCCGGCCGAACCGTGCACAGCCGCGCACAAGCGGTAGTACCGCTTCACACAAGCGGTAGTACCGCTTGGGCGGTAGTACCGCTTCACACAAGCGGTAGTACCGCTCCGGCGGTAGTACCGCTTCACCAAGCGGTAGTACCGCTTACGCGGCAGCAAAACTACTTTTGCACTTTCCAATACCTTGTGGGCTTTATCCCTTTGGCTCATATAAAGTGTTGCTGCACCCGAACACTTCGGTAAACATCCGGAACCCCTTCCGGTGAACTTCGGAACTCTTCCGGAGATCAAAACACTATTATCACATATATCAATCTTTACCTCCGGACTATTCCGGAGATCCTCGTCATGTCCGGGATCTTATCCGGGACTCCGAACAACTTTCGGTCACCAACATAATAACTCAATTATACTAATCGTCACCAAACGTTAAGTGTGTAGACCCTGCGGGTTCGAGAACTATGTAGACATGACCGAGACACCTCTACGGCCAATAACCAATAGCGGGACCTGGATGCCCATATTGGCTCCTACATATTCTACGAAGATCTTTATCGGTCGAACCTCTATGTCAAGGATTCAGTTAATCCCGTATGCTGTTCCCTTTGTTCTTCGGTATGTTACTTGCCCGAGATTCGATCGTCGGTATCTCTATACCTAGTTCAATCTCGTTACCGGCAAGTCTCTTTACTCGTTCCGTAATACAAGATCTCGTGGCTAACACTTTAGTCACATTGCTTGCAAGGCTCATTGTGATGTTGTATTACCGAGTGGGCCCTGAGATACCTCTCCGTCATACGGAGTAACAAATCCCAGTCTTGATCCATGCCAACCCAACAGACACCCTCGGAGATACCTGTAGAGCACCTTTATAGTCACCCAGTTACGTTGCGACGTTTGATACACACAAGGTATTCCTCCGGTGTTAGTGAGTTGCATGATCTCATGGTCAAAGGAACAGATACTTGACATGCAGAAAACAATAGCAATAAACTGACACGATCAAATGCTACGTTTACAGTTTGGGTCTTGTCCATCACATCATTCTCCTAATGATGTGATCCCGTTATCAAATGACATCTCATGTCAATGGCTAGGAAACCTTAACCATCTTTGATCAACGAGCTAGTCAACTAGAGGCTTACTAGGGACACAGTGTTGTCTATGTACCCACACATGTATTTGAGTTTCCAATCAATACAATTATAGCATGGATAATAAACGATTATCATTAACAAGGAAATATAATAATAACCAATTTATTATTGCCTCTAGGGCATATTTCCAACAGTCTCCCACTTGCACTAGAGTCAATAATCTAGTTCACATCACTATGTGATTTACATTGTAATGAATCGAACACCCATGCAGTTCTGGTGTTGTTCATGTTTAGCCCTTGGAAGAGGTTTAGTCAACGGATCTGCAACATTTAGATCCGTGTGTACTTTGCAAATATTTATGTCGTCCTCCTTGATGTAATCGCGGATGGAGTTGAAACGTCGCTTTATGTGTCTGGTCCTCTTGTGAAATCTTGGTTCCTTGGCTAGAGCAATGGCACCAGTATTATCACAAAACAGAGTCATTGGGTCAAGTGCACTAGGCACTACTCCAAGATCTGTCATGAACTCCTTCATCCAGACACCTTCCTTCGCCGCCTCCGAGGCAGCGATGTACTCCGCTTCGCATGTAGAATCTGCTACCACGCTTTGCTTGGAACTGCACCAGCTAACCGCACCCCCATTAAGAATAAATACGTATCCGGTTTGCGACTTAGAGTCATCCGGATCAGTGTCAAAGCTTGCATCGACGTAACCCTTTACGACGAGCTCTTGATCACCTCCATAAACGAGAAACATGTCCTTAGTCCTTTTCAGGTACTTCAGGATATTCTTGACCGCCGTCTAGTGTTCCATTCCTGGATCACCTTGAAACCTTCCGACCATACTTATGGCAAGGCTGACATCGGGTCTTGTGCACAGCATTGCATACATGATAGAGCCTATGGCTGAAGCATAGGGGATGACACTCATCTTTTCTCTATCTTCTGCAGTCACTGGGCATTGAGTCTTACTCAACTTCACACCTTGCAAAACAGGCAAGAACCCCTTCTTGGACTGATCCATTTTGAACTTCTTCAAAATCTTATCAAGGTATGTGCTTTGTGAAAGTCCTATTAAGCGTCTTGATCTATCTCTATAGATCTTGATGCCTAATATGAAAGCAGCTTCTCCTAGGTCCTTCATTGAAAAACTCTTGTTCAAATATTCCTTTACGCTTTCCAGCATTTCTATATTGTTTCCAATCAGCAATATGTCATCCACATATAAGATTAGAAATGCTATAGAGCTCCCACTCACTTTCTTGTAAATACAAGCTTCTCCGTAAACTTGTATAAACTCGAACGCTTTGATCACTTCATCAAAGCGAAGATTCCAACTCCGAGATGCTTGCACCAGTCCATAAATGGATCGCTGGAGTTTGCAAACTTTGTCAGCATTCTCTGGATCGACAAAACCTTCTGGTTGCATCATATACAACTCTTCCTTAAGGAAACCGTTAAGGAACGCTGTTTTGACATCCATCTGCCAAATTTCATAATCGAAAAAGGCAGCTATTGCTAACATGATTCTGACGGACTTAAGCATCGCTACGGGTGAGAAGGTCTCATCGTAGTCAACTCCTTGAACTTGTGAAAAACCCTTTGCCACAAGTCGAGCTTTATAGACGGTGACATTACCGTCCGCGTCCGTCTTCCTCTTAAAGATCCATTTGTTCTGAATGGCCTTACGCCCTTCAGGTAATACTTCCAAAGTCCATACTTTGTTTTCATACATGGATCCCATCTCGGATTTCATGGCCTCTAACCACTTCTCGGAATCCGGGCCCATCATCGCTTCTCCATAGCTCGTAGGTTCATCGTTGTTTAACAACATGACCTCTAAGACAGGGTTGCCGTACCACTCAGGAGCAGTACGCGTCCTTGTCGACCTACGAGGTTCGATAGCAACTTGATCCAAAGCTTCATGATCATCATCATTAACTTCTTCTTCAGCTAATGTAGGCTCCACAGAAACAACTTTCTGCGCTGCGCTACTCTCAGGTTGAAGTAAAGGTTCAACAACCTCATCAAGTTCTATCTTCCTCCCACTCAACTCTTTCGAGAGAAACTCTTTCTCAAGAAATGTTCCGTTTTTAGCGACAAACACTTTGCCCTCGGATCTGAGGTAGAAGGTATACCCAATTGTCTCTTTTGGGTATCCTATGAAGACGCATTTCTCCGCTTTGGGTTCCAGCTTTTCAGGCTGAAGCTTTTTGACATAAGCATCACATCCCCAAACTTTAAGAAACGACAGCTTTGGCTTCTTGCCAAACCAAAGTTCATATGGCGTCGTCTCAACGGATTTCGATGGTGCCCTATTTAAAGTGAATGCAGCTGTCTCTAATGCATAACCCCAAAACGATAGTGGCAAATCGGCAAGAGACATCATAGATCGCACCATATCCAATAAGGTTCGATTACGACGTTCAGACACACCATTACGCTGTGGTGTTCCAGGCGGTGTTAATTGTGAAACAATTCCACACTGTCTTAAGTGACTGCCAAACTCATAACTCAGATATTCTCCTCCTCGATCAGATCGTAGGAATTTAATCTTCTTGTTACGATGATTCTCAACTTCACTCTGAAATTGTTTGAACTTTTCAAATGTTTCAGACTTGTGTTTCATTAAGTAAATATACCCATATCTACTTAAGTCATCAGTGAAGGTGAGAAAGTAACGATAACCACCGCGCGCCTCAATACTCATCGGACCGCACACATCAGTATGTATGATTTCCAATAAGTCAGTTGCCCGTTCCATTGTTCCAGAGAACGGCGTTTTAGTCATCTTGCCCATGAGGCATGGCTCACATGTGTCAAGTGATTCAAAATCAAGTGACTCCAAAAGTCCATCAGTATGGAGCTTCCTCATGCGTTTTACGCCAATATGACCTAAACGGCAGTGCCACAAGAAAGTGGTATTATCATTATCAATTCTACATCTTTTGGCATCAATGTTATGAACATGTGTATCATTACTATCGAGATTCAATAAGAATAAACCCCTCACATCGGGTGCATGACCATAAAAGATATTACTCATATAAATAGAACAACCATTATTCTCTGATTTAAATGAGTAACCGTCTCGCAATAAACAAGATCCAGATATAATGTTCATGCTTAACGCAGGCACCAAATAACACTTATTTAGGTTCATCACTAATCCCGACGGTAATCGAAGAGCGAGCGTGCCGACGGCGATCACATCAACCTTGGAACCATTTCCCACGCGCATCGTCACTTCGTCCTTTGCCAGCCTCCGTCTATTCCGCAGTTCCTGTTTTGAGTTGCAAATATGAGCAACCGCACCGGTATCAAATACCCAGGCACTACAACGAGAGTTGGTAAGGTACACATCAATAACATGTATATCATATATACCTTGTTTGTTGTTGGCCGCCTTCTTGTCAGCCAAATACTTGGGGCAATTCCGCTTCCAGTGTCCAGTTCCCTTGCAATGAAAACACACAGTTTCTAGTTTGGGTCCATCCTTGGGTTTCTTCACGAGAGGAGCAACTGCTTTGCCACTCTTCTTGGAGTTACCCTTCTTACCCTTGCCATTTTTCTTGAAACTAGTGGTTTTATTGACCATCAACACTTGATGCTCCTTCTGAATTTCAGACTCAGCGGCTTTCAGCATCGCAAACAGCTCGGCGACTGACTTGTTCATCCCGTGCATGTTATAGTTCAACACGAAGCTCTTGTAGCTAGGTGGCAATGATTGAAGAACTCTGTCAGTGATAGCCTCTGGCGGAAGGGGCATCCCTAACTCAGCCAGACGGGTGGAGTACCCAGACATTCTGAGCACGTGATCACTGATAGACCCGTTCTCCTCCATCTTGCAAGTATAGAACTTATCGGAGATCTCATATCTCTCGATCCGGGCATTCTTCTGAAAGATAAACTTCAACTCCTGGAACATCTCATATGCTCCATGACGTTCAAAACGTCTTTGAAGTCCCGGTTCTAAGCCATACAACATTGCACATTGAACTATTGAGTAATCATCAGAACGAGCCTGCCAGGCGTTCACAACGTCTAGAGACTCAACTGGAGCGGGTGGATCACCAAGCGGTGCATCAAGGACATAAGCCTTCTGGGAAGCCGTAAGGATAATCCTTAGATTACGGGCCCAGTCCACAAAGTTACTTCCATCATCTTTCAACTTAGCTTTCTCTAGGAACGCATTAAAATTCAGGGGTGCTACTGCGCGAGCCATGATCTACAACATGAATATTGCAAAGACAACTTAGACTATTGTTCTTAGATAATGAGTTTAGTTAATCATATTTAAAAAACTCCCACTCAAATTGACATCCCTCCGATCATTCGAGTGTAACATGATCCAAATCCACCAACTCAAGTCCGATCATCACGTGAGTTGAGGTGGTTTCAATGGTGAACATCTTCATGTTGATCATATCTACTATATGACTCATGTTCGACCTTTCGGTCTCTTGTGTTCCGAGGCCATGTCTGTACATGCTAGGCTCGTCAAGTTTAACCCGAGTGTTCCGCACGTGCAACATGGCTTACACCCGTTGTATGCGAACGTAGAGTCTATCACACCCGATCATCACGGCGTGTCTCGAAACGACGAACTTTCGCAACGGTGCACACTTGGGGAGAACACAATTTATCTTGAAATTTAAGTGAGGGATCACCTTATAATGCTACCGTCGTCCTAAGCAAAATAAGATGCATAAAAGGATTAACATCACATGCAAATCATAAGTGACATGATATGGCCATGAACTTGTGCTTTTGATCTCCATCTCCAAAGCACCGGCATGATCTCCATCGTCACCGGCATGACACCATGATCTCCATCATCTTGATCTCCATCAACGTGTCGCCATAAGGTTGTCGCGCTGACTGTTGCTTCCACGACTATAGCTAACGTTTAGCGATAAAGTAAAGCATTACATAGCGCTTAATGATTGACACGCAGGTCATACAATAATTAAAGACAACTCTATGGCTCCTGCCAGTTGCCGTACTCATCGACATGCAAGTCGTGATATTCTATACATCACATGATCATCTCATACATCACATATATCTCATCATGTAATTGGCCATATCACATCACAACATACCCTGCAAAAACAAGTTAGACGTCCTCTAATTGTTGTTGCAAATTTTACGTGGCTGCTACGGGTTTGCAAGAACCGTTCTTACCTACGCAAAACCACAACGTGGTGTAGTGATTGCTTTTTGATCTTCTAAAAGAACCCTCTTCATTGAACCGATTCAACTAAAGTGAGAGAGACAGACACCCGCCAGTCACCTTTATGCAACAAGTGCACGCAGCGGTAAAACCAGTCTCGCGTAAGCGTACGCGTAATGTCGGTCCGGGCCGCTTCATCTCACAATACCGCTGAATCAAGTATCAACTAGTAACGGCAAGCAATATGTATACACCCACGCCCACAACTCGTTTGTGTTCTACTCGAGATCTCATCTACGCATAGACCTAGCTCATGATGCCACTGTTGGGGAACGTTGCATGGGAAACAAAAATTTTCCTACGCACACATAAGATCTATCCATGGTGATGAGCATCTACGAGAGGGAGAGTGAATCTACATACCCTTGTAGATCGCTAAGCGGAAGCGTTAATAAACGCGGTTGATGTAGTCGAACGTCTTCGCGATCCAAATCGCCGAGCGTCCCGCGATCCAATCACGATCCTTCCGATCTAGTGCCGAACGGACGACACCTCCGCGTTCAACACACGTACGGTTTGATGACGCCTTCACCTCCTCGATCCAGCGAGCGATGATGAAGTAGTGGTTGAGTTCCAGCAGCACGACGGCGTGGTGATGGTGGTGAGGAACAATCTCTGCAGGGCTTCGCCAAGCGCTACGGAGATTATGACGGAGGAACTAGAGGGCTAGGGTTGCCGGCACACGGCTTGGGAAATCCTGATGTGTCTCGTGTGCTAGCCCTGCCCCTCTATTTATATGTTGAGCCTTGGGGTCTAAACTTGGAGTAAAAGCCTCCTCCGGGTCGGTTTTGCCCGCACAAGGTCGGTTTGGCCCGCAGGGAAAGAGTCCAACTCGGATCCCGGCCGAACCGTGCACAGCCGCGCACAAGCGGTAGTACTGCTTCACACAAGCGGTAGTACCGCTTGGGCGGTAGTACCGCTTCACACAAGCGGTAGTACCGCTCCGGCGGTAGTACCGCTTCACCAAGCGGTAGTACCGCTTACGCGGCAGCAAAACTACTTTTGCACTTTCCAATACCTTGTGGGCTTTATCCCTTTGGCTCATATAAAGTGTTGCTGCACCCGAACACTTCGGTAAACATCCGGAACCCCTTCCGGTGAACTTCGGAACTCTTCCGGAGATCAAAACACTATTATCACATATATCAATCTTTACCTCCGGACTATTCCGGAGATCCTCGTCATGTCCGGGATCTTATCCGGGACTCCGAACAACTTTCGGTCACCAACATAATAACTCAATTATACTAATCGTCACCAAACGTTAAGTGTGTAGACCCTGCGGGTTCGAGAACTATGTAGACATGACCGAGACACCTCTACGGCCAATAACCAATAGCGGGACCTGGATGCCCATATTGGCTCCTACATATTCTACGAAGATCTTTATCGGTCGAACCTCTATGTCAAGGATTCAGTTAATCCCGTATGCTGTTCCCTTTGTTCTTCGGTATGTTACTTGCCCGAGATTCGATCGTCGGTATCTCTATACCTAGTTCAATCTCGTTACCGGCAAGTCTCTTTACTCGTTCCGTAATACAAGATCTCGTGGCTAACACTTTAGTCACATTGCTTGCAAGGCTCATTGTGATGTTGTATTACCGAGTGGGCCCTGAGATACCTCTCCGTCATACGGAGTAACAAATCCCAGTCTTGATCCATGCCAACCCAACAGACACCCTCGGAGATACCTGTAGAGCACCTTTATAGTCACCCAGTTACGTTGCGACGTTTGATACACACAAGGTATTCCTCCGGTGTTAGTGAGTTGCATGATCTCATGGTCAAAGGAACAGATACTTGACATGCAGAAAACAATAGCAATAAACTGACACGATCAAATGCTACGTTTACAGTTTGGGTCTTGTCCATCACATCATTCTCCTAATGATGTGATCCCGTTATCAAATGACATCTCATGTCAATGGCTAGGAAACCTTAACCATCTTTGATCAACGAGCTAGTCAACTAGAGGCTTACTAGGGACACAGTGTTGTCTATGTACCCACACATGTATTTGAGTTTCCAATCAATACAATTATAGCATGGATAATAAACGATTATCATTAACAAGGAAATATAATAATAACCAATTTATTATTGCCTCTAGGGCATATTTCCAACAGATGGTTCCCCCGGCGGCGTTCTGGCACCACCGGGAGAGAGGGGGAGAGAGCCCCCCTCCTTCTTCTTCGTCCTTGGCCTCCCCCCTAGATGGGAGGAGAGTTTCCCCTCTGGTCCATGGCCGCCATGGCTCCCGGAGGGGAGGATCCCCTCCGAGATTGGATCTCTCTCTTTGTTTCTCTTCTGTTTCGCATTCCTGTTTTTTGGCCGAAAACAGTTTCTTATATTCCCGGAGATCCGTAACTCCGATTGCACTGAAATTTTAACACGATTTTTTTCTCGATATAAGCTTCCTTGTGGCCGAAGAAGAGCCCCAACCGACTTACGATGTGCCCACAAGGCACCACCGCGCGACCTGAAGGGTCGTGCCAAAGTGCCTTGTGGATGATGTGGGCCTCCGTTTGCGTTGATTCCACCTCCCAAAAATCACATATATTCCAAAATAATTCTCAGTAAAATTTTATTGCGTTTGGACTTCGTTTGATATGGCTTTTTTGTGAAACAAAAAACAAGCAGAAAACAGGAACTGGCACTGGGCACTGTATCAATATGTTAGTCCCAAAAATAATATAAAATGTTGCCAAAAGTATGTGGAAATTGTAGGATAATGGCATGAAACAATCAAAAATTATAGATACGACGGAGACGTATCAGCATCCCCAAGCTTAATTCCTACTCGTCCTCGAGTAGGTAAATGGTAAAAAAGATAATTTTTGATGTGGAATGCTACCTAGCATAATCTTGGTCATGTAATCTAATCATGGCATGAATATTAAGACATGAGTGATTCAAAGCAATAGTCTATAATTTGATATAAAGACATCAATACTCAGGCATACCAACAAACAATCATGTCTTTCAAAATAAAAATGCTAAAGAAAGTTATCCCTACAAAATCATATGATCCTGTCATGCTCCATCTTCTTAACACAAAATATTTATCATGCACAACCCCTGTTTTATCCAAGCAATTGGTTCATACTTTTTAACACGCTTCACTTTTTTCGACTCCCACGCAATACATGAGCTCAAGCCATGGATATATCACTATGGGTGGAATAGAATATGATGATAGGGATAAATAAGGGAAGTCAAAAATGGAGAAAGTCTCACATCGACTAGGCGGATCAACGGGCTATGGAGATGCCCATCAATCGATATCAATGCGAGGAGTAGAGATTGCCATGCAACGGATGCACTAAGAGCTATAAGTGTATGAAAGCTCAAACTGAAAACTAAGTGGGTGTGCATCCAACTTGCTTGCTCATGAAGACCTCGGGCATTTGAGTAAGCCCATCATCGGAATATACAAGCCAAGTTCTATAATGAAAAATTCCCACTAGTATATGAAAGTGACAACTCAGGAGACTCTCTATATGAAGAACATGGTGCTACTCTGAAGCACAAGTGTGGTAAAAGGATAGTAACATTGCCCCTTCTCTCTTTTTCTCTCATTCATTTTTTTTTCTTTTCTTTCTTTTCTCTTTTTTCTCTTTTTTCTTCTTCTTTTCTTCTTTTTTTCTTCTTTCTCCCTTTTTTTATTTTTATTTTTATTTTAGAAAGATCTCATGGACCTCATCCCCACTTTTTTGAGGACTCATTAGTCTCCATCATCCTTACCTCACTGGGACAATGCTCTAATAATGATGATCATCACGCTTCTATTTACTTACAACTCAACATTACAACTCGATACTAGAACAAAAATATGACTCTATATGAATGCCTCTGGCAGTGTACCAGGATGTGCAATGATGCTAGCGTAACATGTATAATAATGATGAACGGTGGCTGAGCCACAAATACTATGTCAGCTATATGATCATGCAAAGCAATATGACAATGATGATGTATGTCATGTATATGATGATGATGGAAGTTGCATGGCAATATATCTCGGAATGGCTATGGAAATGCCATGATAGGTAGGTATGGTGGCTGTTTTCAGGAAGATATAAGGAGGCTTATGTGTGATAGAGCGTATCATATCACGGGGTTTGGATGCACCGGCGAAGTTTGCACCAACTCTCGAGGTGAGAAAGGGCAATGCACGGTACCGAAGAGGCTAGCAAATTGCGGAAGGGTGAGAGTGCGTATAATCCATGGACTCACATTAGTCATAAAGAACTCACATACTTATTGCGAAAGTTTATTAGCCCTCGAAGCAAAGTACTACTACGCATGCCCCTAGGGGGGAGGTTGGTAGGAGTTAACCATCGCGCGCCCCCGACCGCCACACAAAGGAAGACAATCAAGAATAAATCATGCTCCAACTTCTTAGCATAACGACAGACCATACGTGCATGCTTCGGGAATCACAAACCTTAACACCAATATTCTTACTAAACCACAATCATTCACTAGTACCTCCCACATATCACCATCTTAATATCGCAAAACTATTGCAAGGAATCAAACTTATCATATTCAGTGATCTACAAGTTTTATGTAGGATTTTATGACTAACCATGTGAATGACCAATTCCTGTTGACTCTCTAAATAGATATAAGTGAAGCATGAGAGTTTAATTCTTTCTACAAAAGACCACACTCTAATAAATATAAGTGAAGCAAAAGAGCATTCTACAAATAACGGTTTTCTATATGAAGATAAACAGGCATCCAAACTTCAAATGATATAAGTGAAGCACATGAAGCATTCTATAAAGCCATACTCAAAAGATATAAGTGAAGTGCATGAAGCATTCTATAAATCAACCAAGGACTATCTCATACCAGCATGGTGCATTATTAAAAGAAAAATAAAAAGCACACGGCGCTCCAAGAATTTACGCATATCATGTGAACGAAACAAAAACCGAAACATACCGATAATTGTTGAAGAAAGATGTGATGCCTTCCGGGGCATCCCCAAGCTTAGACGCTTGAGTCTCCTTGACTATTTACTTGGGGTGCCTTGGGCATCCCCAAGCTTGAGCTCTTGCCTCTCCTTATTCTCCTCATATCGATACCTCCTCGATCTTCGAACACTTCATCTACACAAAACTTAACCGAACTTTTTATTAGAGGGGTTAGTACATATAACATCAAATCCCATCATGTCCTGCTGTAACATTATTGTATAATTATAATCAAACATTACCCACTGTATGCTATCACAATTCAATGGCTCCCAAGTCAATGGAGCTCAACAAGATTTCAAACATATGCAAATAAAGAAACTATAACAGCAATATGTGAAAACAGGACAGTCTGTAAAGATTGGACGAAACTTTTTGGAGATTTTTATGCAGAAATCAAAGTTCTCGGAATTGGACGAAACTTTTTGGAGATTTTGATGGAATAAATAAAAATTACTGGCGCAAGAATCAACAGAAGAGGGGCCACCTGTTGCCCACAAGGCAACAGGGCGTGACCCCCCGAGGGCGCGCCCTGATGCCTTGTGGGGCCCACAGGCGGCCGTCTGACCTAATTCCAACGCTATAAATTCACTTTCCCCGAGAAAAAAATAAGATAAGAAATTTCATCGCGTTTTACGATACGGAGCCGCCGCCACGTCCTGTTCTTCATCGGGAGGGCTGATCTGGAGTCCGTTCGGGGCTCCGGAGAGGGGGATTCGACATCGTCGTCATCATCAACCATCCTCCATTACCAATTTCATGATGCTCACCACCATGTGTGAGTAATTTCTCCATAGGCTTGCTGGACGGTGATGGCTTGGATGAGATTTATCATGTAATCGAGTCAATTTGTTAGGGCTTTGATCCCTAGTATCCACGATGTTCTGAGATTGATGTTGCTATGACTTTGCTATGCTTAATGCTTGTCCCTAGGGCCCGAATGCCATGATTTCAGATCTGAACCCTTTATGTTTTCATGAATATATTTGTGTTCTTGATCCTATCTTGCAAGTTATATGCACCAATGATAACCCACAAGTATAGGGGATCAGTTGTAGCCTTTCTCGATAAATAAGAGTGTCGAACCCAACGAGGAGCTAAAGGTAGAATTAATATTCCCTTCAAGTTCTATCGACCACCGATACAACTCTACGCACACCAATGTTTGCTTTACCTAGAACAAGTATGAAACTAGAAGTACTTTGTAGGTGTAATGCTAGAACTACTTTGCAAGAATAAAACTAGGACTACTTTGTGAGAATAAAACTACGAGTAATTTGCAAGATAATAAAAGTTAGTTGGTTAGTAGAAAGATTTTGTAACACAAGAGAAGGATTTGTCCCTAGGCAATCGATAACTAGACCGGTAATCATTATTGCAATTTTATATGAGGGAGAGGCATGAGCTAACATACTTTCCGTACTTGGATCATATGCACTTATGATTGGAACTCTAGCAAGCATCCGCAACTACCAAAGATCATTAAGGTAAAACCCAACCATAGCATTAAGTAACAAGTCCTCTTTACTCCCATACGCAACAACCCCCTTACTCGGGTGTAAGCTTATGTCACTCTAGCCGCCCACTATAAAGGAATTATAAACGTATTGCAAACCCTACAGCGGGAATCCCTCACGCTTGTGTGACACGGAGGGCACCATAGAACAGCACCAAAATAAAACATACAACTCAAACCAATCACGATCATCAATCAACCCATAGGACAAAACGAATCTACTCAAACATCATAGGATTGCCACATATCATTGGATAATAATATATAGCGTTAAGCACCATGTCTAAGTAGAGATTACGGCGGGGAGAAGAGGTGTTACACCGCTGCATTGAGGGGGAGAGAGTTGGTGTTGACAGCGGCGAAGTTGTTGGTGTAGATCGCCGTCACGATGATTGCCCCGGCGGCGTTCCGGCGCCACCGGGAGAGAGGGGGAGAGAGCCCCCCTCCTTCTTCTTCTTCCTTGGCCTCCCCCCTAGATGGGAGGAGAGTTTCCCCTTTGGTCCATGGCCGCCATGGCTCCCGGAGGGGAGGAGCCCCTCCGAGATTGGATCTCTCTCTGTTTCGTGTTCCTGTTTTCTGGCCGAAAACCGTTTCTTATATTCCCGGAGATCCGTAACTCCGATTGCGCTGAAATTTTAACACGATTTTTTTCTCGATATAAGCTTCATTGCGGCCAAAGAAGAGCCCCAACCGACTTACGGTGTGCCCACAAGGCAACACCATGTGGCTAGGGGGGGTCGCGCCAAGATGCCTTGTGGAGGCTGTGGGCCTCCGTTTGCGTTGATTCCACCTCCCAAAAATCACATATATTCCAAAATAATTCTCCATACAAATTTATCGCATTTGGACTTCATTTGATATGGATTTTCTGTGAAACAAAAAACAAGCAGAAAATAGGAACTGGCACTGGGCACTGGATCAATATGTTAGTCCCAAAAATAATATAAAATGTTGCCAAAAGTATGTGGAAATTGTAGGATATTGGCATGAAAAAAATCAAAATTTATAGATACGACGAAGTCGTATCAGCATCCCCAAGCTTAATTCCTGCTCATCCTCCAGTAGGTAAATGATAAAAAAGATAATTTTTGATGTGGAATGCTACCTAGCATAATCTTGATCATATAATCTAATCATGGCATGAATATTAAGACACGAGCGATTCATAGCAATAGTCTATAATTTGATATAAAGACATCAATACTCAGGCATACCAACAAACAATCATGCCTTTCAGAATAAAAATGCTAAAGAACGCTATCCCTAGCCTGTCATGCTCAATCATTGATCCTGTCATGATGTACATAACATTAACTATACTCAATGCATAAAAATGACAATAGTGCTCTCCAACTGGTGCTTGAATGAGAAGGTGATGACTCAACAATAAAAGTAAAATAACATAAAGTAAATAGATAGGCCCTTCGCAGAGGGAAGCATGGATCTGCAGAGGTGCCAGAGCTCGGAGCTTAAATCAGAGATGAATACATTTTGAGAGGTGTACTTTTCGTGTCAACGTCACGACCGAGGGTTCTCAATATCTTCCATGCTAAACACATTATAGGCGGTTCCCTAGCGGAAAGGTAAAGTTTACTCCGCCTCAACCATTCAAACACAAGCCATGGCTAGCCGAATCCTCGGGTGCCCTCCTTACAATCAACTTTCTGGGGGAGTTTGTTTGCATTATATAATTTCGATTTGAGCATAGGACTGGGCATCCCAATTACCAGCCTCTCTCGTGCAATGACAGGTGAATAAACACCCATCGTGAGAATAACCTGCTTAGCATGGAAGATACTGACCACCCACTGCCGCTCCATGAGCGGTACAGGCACACAAAACAGATGCTTATTTGAATGATTAGAGGTGGCACATGCAAATTTACTTGGAATGGCAGAGTAATACCGCATATAGGTAGATATGGTGGACTCATCTGGAACAACTTTGGTTTAAGGATTTGGATGCACAAGCAGTATTCCCGCTTAGTACAGGTGAAGGCTAGCAAATAGATTGAGAAGCGACCAACCAGAGAGCGACAATGTTCATAATCATGCATTACGAATAATTAACATTGGATACTGACATGAGTAGGATATAACTTCGTCGCATAACTATACATGCATGCTTCGGGAATCACAAACCTTAACACCAATATTCTTAATAAACCACAATCATTCACTAGTACACCCACATATTACCATCTTAATATCGCAAAACTATTGCAAAGAATCAAACTTATCATATTCAGTGATCTACAAGTTTTATGTAGGATTTTATGACTAACCATGTGAATGACCAATTCCTGTTGACTCTCTAAATAGATATAATTGAAGCATGAGAGTTTAATTCTTTCTACAAAAGACCACACTCTAATAATATAAGTGAAGCAAAAGAGCATTCTACAAATAACGGTTTTCTATATGTAGAGAAACAGGCATCCAAACTTCAAATGATAAAAGTGAAGCACATGAAGCATTCTATAAAGCCATACTCAAAAGATATAAGTGAAGTGCATGAAGCATTCTATAAATCAACCAAGGACTATCTCATACCAGCATGGTGCATTTATTACAAGAAAAAGAAAAATCACATGACGCTCCAAGAATTTACGCATATCATGTGAACAAAACAAAAACCGAGACATACCGATAATTGTTGAAGAAAGATGGGATGCCTTCCGGGGCATCCCCAAGCTTAGACGCTTGAGTCTCCTTAAATATTTACTTGGGGTGCCTTAGGCATCCCCAAGCTTGAACTCTTGTCTCTCCTTATTCTCCTCATATCGATACCTCCTCGATCTTCGAACACTTCATCCACACAAAACTTAACCGAACTTTTTATTAGAGTGGTTAGTACATATAACATCAAATCCCATCATGTCCTGTTGTAACATTATTGTATAATTATAATCAAACATTACCCACTATATTCTATCACAATTCAATGGCTCCCAAGTCAATGGAGCTCAACAAGATTTCAAACATACGCAAATAAAGAAACTATAACAGCAATCTGTGAAAACAGGACAGTCTGTAAAGATGCAGATGGTACATATACTTATGTAACTCAAAAAATTCTGAAAACTTAGGAAAAAATAAACAATTTGCATAGAAGTACTGTGTACAAATTTCAGAATTTTTGCATGTTCCAGTAAAATATAGAAATTCAAACACTACAGAAAAAGTTTCTGTTTTTTCACAGCACACACCAAACAAGCAATTTAAACATCCTAAAGGTAGATCTTGGCACATTATTTTTATAATACAATGGATTTGTACATGGGGATAATTATTTTTGTTGAAAAGTTTCTGTAATTCAAGATTCACAAAGTTTCCATGGGCATGAACAAAGTTCAAGGACGTCCCCCACTTCAACGGTGTTCGTCTTTCTCACTTTCACTTTTCTTTTTGAAAACGTTTTAGGTTCCCCTCTATATATTTTTTGTTTTTAAACTTTTTAAAAGCACACAATAGAATAAAATGACTCTCTAAAACTTCCGGGTTGTCTCCTAGGCAGCGCTTTCTTTAAAGCCATTAAGCTAGGCATAAAGTGCTCAAGTAATCGATTCACCCGGATACCAAGGTATATCAAAGCTAATTTTAATTAACAATGATTTATAATTTACTAGTGAGCACAAAGCAACATATATCATGCAATTACGAAGTCTAACTCTCTTCCTATGCATCGGCATGTCATAAAAGAACAATTCATGCACATCAAGTAAAGGCCAATACATAGCATAAACAGTTTCTTGCAATTTTATCGTACTGGAAACATAGAGAGGTGGAGATGTAGTTCCTCTCTCATAATAATTGCAATTAGGAGCAGCAAGCACATGCATATTATATTCATCAAAATCATCATGTGTAATAGTAAAACGCAACCCATCAATGTAATCCTTTATAAGCGCAAACTTCTCCGATATAGTGTAGTTTGGAGAATTCAAAAAGATAATAGGACTATCATGTGTGGGTGCAATAGCAACAATTTCATGTTTAACATAAGGAACTATAGCAAGTTCATCTCCATAAGCATCATTCAAATTGGCATCATGGCCACAAGCATAGCAAGCATCAATTTCATCAAAAAGGGATATTTCAAATGAATCCAAGGGATCATAGCATTCATCCTTCGGTAAGCACGAAGGGAAATTAAACAATGTATGAGATAAAGAGTTACTCTCATCAGAAGGTGGGCACGGGTTATCAATCCGCTCTTCCGCCCTTTGTTCTTCGCTCTCCTCCTCATCTTTTTCATCTAATGAGCTCACAGTGTCATCAATTTCTTCTTCCATAGATTCCTGCAAAATATTAGTCTCTTCTTGGACAGCGGAGGTGTCCTCAATATATTCTTTCACATAAGCATTAGAAGCATAGTTTTCATAGCAATATTTAAGTATGGCAAAATTTTCAGATTTGTAAAGAGTAGCATTACACTTTTCAATCAAAGAAGCAATTTCATATGCACCCTTAAAAGCAACAAATTCTTCTATTTGTTCAATATCATAGTAACTATAAACACCTCTCGCATAAGAAGATAAGATTCCATTATCCTTAAACTCACATTGGTACCGAAGGTGTTTTTTAGGGTCTTCAGAACAACAAGTAAAATCATGTATTTCACATAAATTCCAAGCATAGCAATTCAAAGTATTAATATGATGCCATAAGAGTTTCCCTTTTTGAGACAAGCGGTGTCGCCCAAAATAAGCATGCTCATCTAATGATTTTCCCTCAACTAAGCTAGTTGGGTTTTCAGCACGAGCACAAAGGGATCGAAGATCATCCAAGTAGAAAGCTTCAGCAGTATGATAGATTTTGGGTGGTTCTTCAACCATTGGTTTGGCAAGTACAAATATTTTTTTTGGTATTTTATGTTTCCTACCCATAACTAAAGATAGAAAACAAGAGCACAAAATAAAAACTACTTAATGATAAAGCAAACAAGCACACACGAGAATATCAACCCCACGCTATTGCTCCCCGGCAACAGCGCCAGAAAAAGGTCTTGATAACCCACAAGTATAGGGGATCAGTTGTAGCCTTTCTCGATAAATAAGAGTGTCGAACCCAACGAGGAGCAAAAGGTAGAATTAATATTCCCTTCAAGTTCTATCGACCACCGATACAACTCTACGCACACCAATGTTTGCTTTACCTAGAATAAGTATGAAACTAGAAGTACTTTGTAGGTGTATTGCTAGAACTACTATGCAAGAATAAAACTAGGAGTACTTTGTGAGAATAAAACTACGAGTAATTTGCAAGATAATAAAAGTTAGTTGTTTAGTAGAAATATTTTGTAACACAAGAGAAGGATTTGTCCCTAGGCAATCGATAACTAGACCGGTAATCATTATTGCAATTTTATATGAGGGAGAGGCATGAGCTAACATACTTTCCGTACTTGGATCATATGCACTTATGATTGGAACTCTAGCAAGCATCCGCAACTACCAAAGATCATTAAGGTAAAACCCAACCATAGCATTAAGTAACAAGTCCTCTTTACTCCCATACGCAACAACCCCCTTACTCGGGTGTAAGCTACTGTCACTCTAGCCGCCCACTATAAGAGAATTATGAACGTATTGCAAACCCTACAGCGGGAATCCCTCATGTTTGCACGACACGGAGGGCACCATAGGATAGCACCAAAATAAAACATACAACTCAAACCAATCACGATCATCAATCAACCCATAGGACAAAACGAATCTACTCAAACATCATAGGATTGCCTCATATCATTGGATAATAATATATAGCATTAAGCACCATGTTTAAGTAGAGATTACAGCGAGGAGAAGAGGTGTTACACCGCTGCATAGAGAGGGAGAGAGTTGGTGTTGATGGCGGCGAAGTTGTTGGTGTAGATCGCCGTCACGATGATTGCCCCGGCGGCGTTCCGGCGCCACCGGGAGAGAGGGGGAGAGAGCCCCCCTCCTTCTTCTTCTTCCTTGGCCTCCCCCCTAGATGGGAGGAGAGTTTCCCCTCTGGTCCATGGCCGCCATGGCTCCCGGAGGGGAGGAGCCCCTCCGAGATTGGATCTCTCTCTCTGTTTCTCTTCTGTTTCGCGTTCCAGTTTTCTGGCCGAAAACCATTTCTTATATTCCCAAAGATCCGTAACTCTGATTGCGCTGTAATTTTAACACGATTTTTTTCTTGATATAAGCTTCCTTGCGGCCGAAGAAGATCCCCAACCGACTTACGGTGTGCCCACAAGGCAACACCACGCGGCTAGGGGGGTCGCGCCAAGATGCCTTGTGGAGGCTGTGGGCCTCCGTTTGCGTTGATTCCACCAAAAAATCACATATATTCCAAAATAATTCTCCGTAAAATTTTATCTCGTTTGGACTTCGTTTGATATGGATTTTTTGTGAAACAAAAAGCAAGCAGAAAATAGGAACTGGCACTGGGCACTGGATCAATATTTTAGTCCCAAAAATAATATAAAATGTTGCCAAAAGTATGTGGAAATTATAGGATATTGGCATGAAACAATCAAAAATTATAGATACGATGGAGATGTATCAACCTATTACGTGTTATGATCCGCATACCCCAAGGTAACAATAATTGGGATTCTTTCCGGTGATTACCGTAGTTTGAGGAGTTCATGTATTCACTAAGTGCTAATGCTTTGTTCCGGTTCTCTATTAAAAGGAGGCCTTAATATACCTTAGATTTCCTTATGGACCCCGCTGCCATGGGAGGGTAGGACAAAAGATGTCATGCAAGTTCTTACTATAAGCACGTATGACTATATACGGAATACATGCCTACATTACATTGATGAATTGGAGCTATTGTGTATCGCCCTAGGTTGTGATTGTTATATGATGAATGTCATCCAATATTATTATCCATCCCTGATCCAATGCCTACGCTTTTCGCATATTGATCTTTGCTAAGTTACTTTCGTTGCTGCTGCTGTTACAATCACTACAAAACTGCTACTGCTACTGTTACTGTTACTACTGTTACTACAACTATCAAAACTATCATACTACTGTGCTACTAAACACTTTGCTGCAGATATTTAGTTCTCCAGGTGTGGTTGAATTGACAACTCAACTGCTAATACTCGCAAATATTCTTTGGCTCCCCTTGTGTCGAATCAATAAATCTGGGTGAAATACTACCCACGAAAACTGTCGGATCCCCTATACTTATGGGTTATCAAGACCTTTTTCTGGCGCCGTTGCCGGGGAGCATAGCTCTATTTGTTGAGTCACTTGGGATTTATATCTGTTGATCACTATGAAGAATCTGAAAGACGCTAAGACCAAGATCATTCCCTCTAAGACGAGGGGAGGTAAGGAACTGCCATCTAGCTCCGCACTTGATTCACCTTCTGTTTTGAGTAGGCTTGCGACACCACAACCTGCTATTCATTCTGATATGTTGCAAGTAATTGATGATACTACTTCTGCTATGAATGATACTTATGATGATGCTAGTACTATACTTGATAATACTGTGCCACTTGGTGAATTTCTTGATGAACAAATTGCTAAAGCTAAAGAAATTGAAAATGTTGAAACTCTTGAAAATTATGATTCACCTATTATGCCTAGCTCTCCTACTAGAGTTGAAATGCCTAAGATATCTGATGGTTATGTTTTTGATAGAGAGACAACTAGGACAATTCTTGCTTGTAATGATAGAGATGAGGTTCGAAAATTGCTTGCTGAGTTGAAAGAAAAATCTATGAGGGAGAGAATGAAATATGATCCTAAGTTTGCTACCTCTCCCATATTTGTTACCGATAAAGATTATGAATTCTCTGTCGATCCTGAGTTAATTACCTTGGTTGAATCTGATCCTTTTCACACTACTGGAAACAGAGAATTTGCCATCTGCTGGCTCTTTGCCGTCTGCCAGCTGACGGCAAAGACTGTCTTTGCCGTTAGCTTAGCTGAAGCAGACGGCAAAGAATGGACTCATGGCAAAGATTATTTTTGCCATCAGTTCATTCTTCGCCGTCTGCTAGCAGACGGCAAAGAGGAAAATGGTAGACGTCAAAGAGCAGTTCATTCTTTGCCGTCTGCTAGCAGACGGCAAAGAGGAAAATGGCAGACGGCAAAGAGTGATGCTGGCCCCACCAAAGAGCTGCATTGGCTAGGTCATCTCTTTGCCGTCTGCTACCTCTTTGCCGTTAGCTAGCGGACGGCAAAGAATAAAAAAGCAGACGGCAAAAAAGTGGTGTGGGCCCCACGTTAGCACGGCGTCGGCTAACCCTAACGGAGACCCTCTTTGCCGTCTGCTAGCAGACGACAAAGCCGTCTGCTAGCAGACGACAAAGAGGGTATTTCCCCTTAACGTCCCGCGCACCACCCGAACCCCCCACTACTCTTCCCCCCAACCCCCGTGCATCTCACTCTCTCTCTCGCCGACGAGCCACCGCCGCCGACCCGCTGCACCCCGCCCCGCCTCCCCCCGCCCCGCCACCCCCCTGCCCAGCCGCCCCGCCCCCCTGCCCAGCCGCCCCCCCGCCCCCCTGCCCAGCCGCCCCCCTTCCCCCTGCCCAGCCGCCGGCCGGCCCAGCCCCGAAGCCGGCCGCCCCGACGCGCGCCGCCCCGCCGCCCCGACACCGCCCCGACGCCCCTCTGGTGAGCCCCCTGCCACGACCATGCTATTTTTTTTCTGTTTTTTTCATAGATAGGATAGATAGATGGATAGGAGCAGGCGACCATCAGGACCAGCAACACCATCCCCCGCCCCGCAGCGAGGCCGGCGACCAGCGCCCACACCCCGCCTGCGGCCCCCTCATCGACACCGTGTTCTTTTTCCATCCATGTTCTGTTTTCTATTTTTTGTTGTTGTGTGTACACTAGTGGCTGGAGATTCATAACATATTGATGATAATTTCTAACTAAAAACAGTGAGAATGTGTGATATGTGATAGTAATTACTCAGTGCTTTAGAGTCATTTTTGTATGTGCTTTATGATCTGTGATAGAAATTTGTCTGAATATTGATGACAAATTGGTAATTGCTGATTAAAAACAGTGTGTGCGGGTGGCGCAGTGGCGTTGCCGACTTTGCTGGTGAAGGGAAATGAAGATGGATAGGAAGGGCTGAAGGGGAATGGGCTAGCAACGGTAAAGGGAGGTGTGTAATTTTTTGAACTTTAGTGGCATTTTCAGATAAAAGTATTTGTCTGCACTACCATTGTCTTTCGATTTTTTTATGCTTTAAAGTTCGGCCCACCTCAGAAAAATTTCGTCCTCCGCCACTGTTGATGAGGGTAACAGGTTGGTGGTACTCGCTGGTAGAGCTTGGCGGGCTAAGGAAGAACTGACAGAGAGAAGAAGAATGTCCATGCGGTGGTAGAATGGTAGTGATAAGGACGTGAGTGGATAAGAAACTTGTGGTGAAGTGATTTGAGTAGTTACTTGGCTAGATATACGCCTAACTGTACGAAGCAAATTATTATGTTGAAAAAAAAAGGTGTAGATAGAGCTTGATTCATTGACAGGTGGGACTGGGATTTAATGGAACCTGATTTTGGCATAGTTTGACCTTATTATTGCTATTCATGTGGTTTACATTTCTTTGTTTTCCACATGAATTCCTATAACGTTCCCATGTTTTTCTTGTTCTTATATTTCTTCTTCTATCCCGCGTTTCAAATGAGGCCTCAGTAATGATTTTAAATCAGGGACGATTTGGCCGTGATCGAGTGCTAATCACAGCCGGAAACTGTCCCATGATTTGCCAGCATTACAAAATCAGGGAGACCGCCGAAGATCACGCTGATTTAGGCTTAAATTTTGCTGTAGATTTGGCTGCCGCTAACTTGTTTCTCCGACAATTTTAATCAATGGCCTTAGAACATCTACAGGCGGGCGTCCCAAACCCCCCTCAAACGTCCGGGTGCCGTGTAGATTTTGTATGGTACTTTTGTTTATAATTTAAGTCCGCCCCACCTTATTTTTTGTCCTTCCTCCGCCACTGGATAGGATATATAGGATAGATAGATAGGATAGATGGAGGAGGAGGAGAAGAAAATAAGAAGAAGAAGAAGAAGAAGAAGAAGAAAAAGAAAAAGAGGAGAAGAGGAAAATAAAAAAGTCCAAATAATAAAATCAATTGAGCGGGACGGAACCAAGAATATCACCTTGATTGCTTTATTAGTAGATAGACTAGGACAATGCCCGTGTGTCTGACAGAAAAAAACCTTGTCATTTCACCATTATAAATTACAACCTATAACCAGAGAAATAAATCCTCGCACGCTCGTAGCGATCCATATATGTTGCCATTTCACCACCGGCCCAATATCACATATGGTAGTCATATTGTCACCTCCAGCAGCTTATGTTGGTCGTGCTGGTGCTTTTCATGTGAAGGGATCTTCTCTTCACCTCCAGGAGCACCGTCGGTCCCGTTGTCATTGCCGTCGTCGTTCGACTATCGCCTCTATGGTCTAGGGGTGAGCTCGACTGTCATCTCCTCCCCCTCCCCTATTTGCTCTGTTCGAGTCATCGTGCCGATGCCACTAGATTTTACTTTCATGTCAAGTCTCGTAACCTAGGCGTCTCCCGTTCGAAAGGGCGGCATCTATAAATATGCATGTCTTTGCATATTTATAACCGCCATCCTTTCGAATTGTCCACGTTATCCATGGACAGCCCAAGTATGTGTAGATTGGGTTCGTTTTCCCATGCTCTGCTCCGAATCCGATGCAGAATTTTGTCAGTGCCTCCCTGTTGTTCTCCGGGTACACATCCTCTCTGCTTATTGCCGAGACGTGTATCAGGAGAACAGCGGGGAGGTGCTGCCGAAATTTTGCGTCGGATCCGGAGCAGAGCATGGGAAAACGAACCCAATCTACACATACTCGGGTGGGATTAGGACCTATCTTTACCTATTAGCGTCTAGGTTGCATGGACGTAATAAAACTGACAAACTCCATTAACTGATGGATATGGTTTGCTGAATTATGTATATATTTCTTGTGTGTCCAGTAGCTAGGCAAGATGAGTGATCATGCGTGGATGTACACCGGTCACACTAGTCAGAAAGACAGGACCGATGAATGGTTAACAAAAACCAAGGGGGTTGTGAGAGCCGCATTTGCAAATGGCCAGAGAAAAACCTGGTGCCCCTGTGTCCGGTGCGACAACTATAATAAGAGGACAGAGCTTGAAATGAGTAAACACCTGCAGAAGTGGGGTTTTACGCCTGCTTATACGGTCTGGACATTTCATGGTGAGTCTGCCCAACGTGCTATAGCTGAGGTGGGCCGTCGTCGCATCGACGAGCATGGTACCGGGATCGAAGACATGGTGGAAGACTTTGATGATGCTCGGGATTCGGACGATGAGATGGAGAAATCTGCAAAGGCCTTCAATGATATGTTGGAGTTTTCAAAACGTCCTCTCCACGAGCACACTGAGCTTTGTCAGCTGGATGCCATCGCACAAGTAATGGCTCCGAAGGCTCAATTCAACTTGGGCAGAGAATGCTACGACGCGATGATGACACTATTTGGACGCTTTCTACCCAAAGGCCATGTAATGCCTGCAAACCTGTACCAGTCGGACAAAATTCTCCGTGTACTTAAGATGCCCTATGAGAAGATAGATGCCTGTGAGAATGGATGTGCCTTATTTAGGCTTGAGTATGCGGACTTGAACTATTGTCCCATTTGCATGTCTTCCAGGTATGTTGTGGTAGACAACGGTATGGGTGAGAAGAGTCAGACAAAAATCCCAGTTAATGTTCTTCGGTATATGCCAATCATACCAAGACTTCAATGTCTTTTCATGGTCGAAGAGACGGCCAGACAGATGACATGGCACAAATTGGGCAAAAGAACCGAACTAGATGCAGATGGGAATCAGATGTTGGTACACACATCGGATGCTTTTGCGTGGAAGCACTTCGATGCAATACATCATGATAAAGCGGCAGATCCAAGGCATCCTCGAGTCGCCATCAGCACGGATGGGTTCAATGTGTTTGGTATGATGGCAGCCCAATACAGTTGTTGGCCTGTATTTGTCATTCCACTCAATCTCCCCCCCAGACAGATTATGCAAAGAAAGAACATTTTCCTGACGTTGATAATTCCGGGGCCCAACTATCCGGGGAAGAGTATGAATGTGTACATGCAGCCGTTTAAGGATGAATTGCAAGAAGCTTGGGATAATGGGATCAAGACATACGACGCCGCTACAAAAAAAACTTCCTAATGCATGTGTGGTACATGTACTCAATGCATGACTTGCCAGCGTATGCGCTATTCATTGGCTGGTGTGTGCATGGAAGGTTCCCGTGCCCCACATGCAAGGCAGCTCTTGAGTTTCGTTGGCTGGATGCGGGTCGCAAGTATTCTTGCTTCGACTTGCATAGACAGTTCCTGGATCCTCGCCATAAGTTCAAAAAAGACAAGAAGAAATTCATCAAAGGTAGAGTTGTCAAAAACTCTGCACCCCCTGCGTTGACAGGCCAACAGACCCTGGATCAGTTAAGCACTCTCGAGCCGGATCCAGAGCGTCCAGGGTATTTCAAGGGGTATAATTCGGAACACGCCTGGACTCACAAGACATGCTTGTGGGATCTGCCTTACTTCACAGACCTCCTTTGCCCACACAACATCGACGTGATGCACACTGAAAAGAATGTCACCGAGGCCCTCTTTGGTACATTGTTCGGCATAGAGGGGAAGTCAAAGGATAATCCTAAGGCTAGAGTCGATCAGGAGGCTCTATGTGATAGACCATTACAAAACATGCGACAACCGAAAGGAAAGCAGAACTGGACGAAGCCAAAGGCATGGTTCAATCTTGGAAGGCCAGATATGAGGGAAATTATCCTGTGGGTGAAAAAGGAGTTGATGTTCCCCGATGGGTATGCAGCGAATCTAAAGAGGGGAGCGAGTCTTGAAAAATTGAAAATATTTGGTCTCAAGAGTCATGATTGGCACATATGGCTTGAGCGGGTAATGCCGGTGATGTTGCGTGGCTTTATCCCTGAGGATGAATGGCTAGTACTGGCAGAGCTGAGCTATTTCTTCCGTGTTCTTTGTGCGAAAGAACTATCGCCTAGCTTGCTAGATGAAATGGAAGAGTTGGCGTCAGAGTTGATCTGCAAGTTAGAGAAGATCTTCCCACCGGGCTTCTTTAATCCAATGCAGCATTTGATTTTGCATCTCCCGACCGAGGCACGATTGGGGGGGCCCGTGCAGAATCGTTGGTGCTACGCAACTGAGAGGATGCAGAAGACGCTTCGAGCAAAATGTAAAAATAAACGTAGAATTGAAGCATCGATGGCCGAGGCATTCATTACTGAGGAGGCGGCAAACTTCGTGCAGCACACTACGAAGCCAAACATCGTCATTTGCATAATCCGAAGCCTCGGTACAATGCTGGCGACCCTAAAAAGGGTGGATCCAACCTCAGCCTATTCAAAGGGAAGCTCGCACCAGCCGGTGCTTCGAAACCAATACCGTTGGATGTCGAAGAATGGCGGACCATTTCGTTGTATATCTTCAACAACCTGACAGAAGTGCGGCCGTACATCGAGTAAGTTCTCGGTACATTGTTTCGCAACTTCTAATTCCTTTGAACTGCTCTTATTCCCGGATATTTGATATAGTCGATACGTCGCCAAATTCTCGTATGGAGCGGTGATCCAAAAGGATTCCGTCGAAGAGTATGAGCTTCTGGCAAAGCATGGAGGCGGCTATCCTGGTTTCATCTCTTGGTTCAAACAAACGGTAATTTCCATTAGACCATTTCATTTCTTCGTCTAAATTGCGGCTAATGCAACAATCCTTTCGTATTAAACTTGTAGGCTAATTCAGAGTCTATGGACGCCGAATTGAGGCAAGTCGCTAATGGTTTTGACTATAAGGTCCGTTCATTTGACAAATACGACATCAACGGGTATCGCTTTCGTACCTATGGCAAAGAGCTATCTATGGCCGACCGAAAGTCTACAAATTGTTGTGTCTCAGCTATCGGCGAAGGAGATACCGAGTATTATGGAAGAGTTGAAGCAATTTATGAACTTCTATTCTATGGTGCAAACCCACCGAACGTCGTAGTCTTCAAATGTTTTTGGTTCCAGCCGAAGGAGACTAGAAGGACTCATGAACATATAGGGCTAGTCGAAATCAAACAAAGCACCCATTTGGATGTTCCCGATGTCTATATTACGGCTCAACAGGCAACCCAAGTTTTCTATCTACCGTGGGCCTGTCAAAGTGATCCAAATCTCAATGGTTGGGATGTCGTTTATGAAGTGCCACCACATGTTAGACCACCTCCCCCCAATGAAGAGGATTATGAACCTCACATTAACCCAGACACATATGAAGGAGAATTCTTCCAAGAAACACGTCTTTCCAAAAAACGTTTCAAGAACCACTCTACTTCACCCCAGAACATTGAAGTAGGCAGCGACAGTGAATCCGACTTCACCCCTGAGCCGGAACAAGAAGAGCCGGAACAAGAAGAGGTTACTGCTGCGGATGACCTGTCAATGCTTGACCAATTACGTAAAGGAGGCCTTCCACATGTTGATGCATTTATTGATGATGATGATGAGCACGTCATTACTGATAGTGATGATGATGATGCATTAATTGACCCCGGAGCATATATAGACGATGAAGATTAATATTAGTTCATGTCAGGTATTCAATTATTATTATGTACATATATATTATTAATTAGTTCATGTTAGGTATTCCATTTTTTATTATTCATGTCGGTATTAAATTTTTTTATGTTGTACTAATTTCGTTTACTCTTTGTCATGGCAGGTGTTGAAAGATGGTGGGCGCGGGTCCGGAGCGCTCCGAGGCTCCTTCTTCGTCGGCGTGTGGTGGGAGGGGTTCCATTCCACCCGTACCTCTCCGCCGAGCGTTGTTGGACAGTATGGGGACACCGCCGGGCCCTTCTTCGTTGGCGTCGGTGCCCACCGGGGGACGAGGTCGGGGAGGGAAGAAGAGAGGGGGTAGATCAGGACGTGGCCGTGGGAGAGGAGGTAGGCAGGCTCGTACGCCTTCCTCGCCGCCACCCCCAGCTGATTCACCCGAGCACGTGACTGCTAGGGTGGACCCGTCCGAGGAGGAGGCTACACGGACTCCGGTCCATGAGCCTTCGGCCGACGAGACTTCGGCCCACGAGACTCCGGACCAGGCTACGTCCCAGGAGTCGTCCGGATGGGGTACCTGGCCGGATCCGCCTGCGGGGCCGAGTGGCCATGCTGATGGTGGCGGGGATTCAGCTGATAGCGAGGGCGAGGTGGTTGAGGGGGACACCGTCTACCAGCGTGGTTGTACACGGCTCCCGACCGTGCCGGCGACCCGCGAGCAGAGGTGGTTGATTTTCCCTGATGGGGAGAGGTAAGTGCATTTACTATTTTTGTACCTTTTGCCTTCACGTTTCTTCAAATATCTAATGCATTGGCCTTGTCATACTGCAGGGGTTGGGACCACGCTCCGGATGTCCGCAGGCCCAACACCGTCCTTGGTGTGCTTTGCCGGCAAAACTTCCCGGGGTTTGTCACATTGAGCGGTGAGGGTCAGGTTCCACAGCTAGGATTGAGCTGGGAGCACTACTTGGCTGCCCCGGCCCCGCCGGAGGAGATGATCAACGGTGTCGTGTGCCACACGAGGGCAGAGATGGTGATCAGAAAGTTTTGGGTAATTTCTCCTTTACACAATTAAAAATCTTCAAATAGCTAGTTATTGTACTAATCAATGTTGTCTTGTTTGATTGCAGACCTTCTACAGGTGTGAGGAGGGATACGAGGAGGCCGCGGCACAGGTTATCGATGCCGCGTGCAAGCGCCTACTACAAAGCTTACGGCACGAGGCTCGAGTGCAGGCTGTTCGAGACTACTACGCCTCGCGTGGTATTAAGAAGACCAAGCAGGCGTGCCGTGAAAAGTTTCTGAAGAAGGAGCAGTACATGACGGTAATTACCTATTCTTAAGGCCTTGCACTTAGTTTCCTTGATTTGATTCGTAGGCGTAGCGCTCAAGTTTCTCCTTACTAACTTAGGTGCCCCCGAGATGGTGTGCGGATCAGATGGATTGTTGGGATGTGTTGGTGGATGAGTGGTGCTCAGACCAATGGCTAGCCCTCCACAACAATGCCAAGGGCCGGCGTGCCCAAATGGAAGGTGTGCCACACCATCAAGGCAGCGCCAACTTATATCAGTTCGGGCGAAACTGGGTATGTGGTTTGCTTCATGATTCATGCAATTCATTCTTCATGCTAGCTTGAGCCCTTTAATTACTAATTTACTCTGTTCCTCTCTTTTAGGGACGATACAATAAGGCGGAGGTGCCAGAGGTGTACGACCTCTATGCCATGGCCCATACTGCCTCGTACAAGAAGGCCAAGGCATTCTCTGCGTCTGACCTCGATCATCCAGAGAGCTTCACCAACATCTCCTCGCACAACAAGCTCGTGAGGTACAGAGATGAGGGGAAGGCGAGGAAAGGGGAGGACTTTAACCCGAGACAGGGTCCCATTGATCCAGAGCTGGTGATGATATCTGGTGGCGGGAGGTCCCATGGCTCGATAGCCATTGGAGATGGACTTATACGTTGTCCTAGCACTCTCCCGGAGATCAAGGCGCGCCAAATGAGCTCCGCCCCTGAGATAAGGCCTCGTCCACGGCCAATGGAGCTCGCCATCGAGGTTAGTTATACGGACTCAGATTTCTTTCCTCTCCATTACATTGTGTGTGCGTCTGCTCGATGATTACAATGCTAACGAGGAGTGGTGTTGCAGGCTGCTATTCAGAAAGAGAGAGAGAAAACCCAGGCGCTTCTGCAGGAGAGGGACCGGCAGGCGGTGGAGAAGGAGGGGGAGTTGGAGGAGAGGACGGCTAGGATGTTGGAGGAGGAGAGGGCACGGAATGACATGGCGAACCGGGCCATGTACGAGCTCCTCGTGGTAAGTTTCTTCTGCATATTAGCCAAATCATGCACTTAATGTTCGTTTCATTACTAACTAATATGACTGACTCGTCAAAACCAAATGTGCAGTCTGTGTGCGAGAAGACCGGTCAGACCCCAACGCCGATGCCAGTCATTGCTCCGGGGACCACGGTGAGTTTCATTTGAATGGTCATTAGTTACTAGTCTTAACATTTGAGTGTCATCATGCTAACGAGACATTGCAAATGATCTTTGGTGCAGCGTAACTCCAGACAAGCATCGCACGATCCTTCTCCAGGTGCTACCGGCACGAGCACCCCCGGTGCTTCAGCTCCGTGATGACGGTAAGTTTTCTCTAGTGTTTTGCTTAACAAATGCATATGACCTAGACTTAGCTTTATTTCCTCCAATATGCTTACCATAATGACCTAGACTTAGCTTATTTTCCTCCAAAATGACATAATAAGCTTACTTAGCTCCAAAATGATCCATTTTACCTAAGTTAGCTCTAAAATGACCTAAGTTAGCTCTAATATGCTAAGTTAGCTCTAATATGCTAAGTTAGCTCTAATATGCTTAGTTAGCTAGGTTTGCTCAATAATGACATATACTTAGCTTACTTATGTCAAAAATGGCATAATTAGCTTACTTAGGTCAAAAATGGCATAACAACCTTGGTAACCTCATAAATGTCATATACTTAGCTTATTTTCGTCCAAAATGACATAATAAGCCTACTTACCTCCAAAATGATCAATTTTACCTAAGTTAGCTCCAAAATGACCTAAGTTAGCTCTAAGTTAGCTCTAATATGCTTAGTTACCTAGGTTAGCTCAATAAAGACCTATACTTAGCTTACTTATGTCAAAAATGGCATAATATGCTTAGTTAACTCAAAAATGGCATAATTACCTAGGTTAGCTCAATAATGACCTATACTTAGCTTATTTAGTTCATTTATGACATAAGTAGCTTACTTAGCTCATAAATGGCATGATAACCTTGCTAAGCTCATAAATGTCATATACTTAGCTTACTTAGCTCATAAATGACATGATAACCTTGCTAATCTCATAAATGTCATATACTTAGCTTACTTAGGTCAAAAATGGCATGATAACCTTGGTAAGCTCATAAATGTCATATACTTAGCTTACTTAGCTCATAAATGACATGATAACCTTGGTAAGCTCGCATTGATGGAGTGATTCTTTTTACTTTCTTATTCTTCTTCTTCTTCTTCTTCTTCTTCTAGTCTTCTTCTTCTTCTTCTAGTCTTCTTCTTCTAACTTTCTTATTTCCCATTTTGCAGATTTCATTCACTTCACGAAAGCTTGCATTGATGGAGTGCTTCTTTTTTACTTTCTGTTTTGATTTTGTACCTTTGAACAATGTGGAACTTGCTATATGGTTGAAACTATTGTAATATGTATGGATGGAACTATGTATGTGGAACTTGCTATGTATGTATGGATGAAACTTGTGTGTTGGATATCTCATATGTTTGCTGTGAAACTTGCCCTGTGAAATTTATATATATCATATATTTGCTGTGAAAATGCTTGGATATAAGAAAAAACAGAATAAAAAGAGGCAATGCAGGCTCTTTGCCGTCTGCCACCGACGGCAAAGGTCTCTTTGCCGTCTGCCACCGACGGCAAAGGGCTCTTTGCCGTCTGCCGCAGACGGCAAAGTGGCCACGTGGCAGCAACCTGTGAGCACTGGGGCTGATCCATTTGGTCACTTTGCCGTCTGTGGCAGACGTCAAAGGATGGCGTGGTTTGCCGTCTGTGGCAGACGGCAAAGAGGTGGCAGCGGCAGACGGCAAAGAGCGGGGAGGGTGACGGGTCTGATGACGTCATGAAGCAGACGGCAAAGTGGAGGGCAGATTTGCCGTCAGCCGGCAGATGGCAAAGCCTCCCGTTAGACACCTAACGTGGCTAACGTCTATCCTTTGCCGTCAACTTTCTTTGCCGTCTGATTGCCCAGGAAAGCTGACGGCAAATGTCTTTGCCGTCCGCTATTTTAAAACAGACGGCAAAGAAGCTCTTTACCATAACTTACAGTGCCGGCCATGTTTGCCGTCTGCGGCTGACGGCAAAGACCTTTGCCATCAGCTTTCTGGTCCTTTGCCATCTGCCATGGCAGACGGCAAATCAGCTGATTCCTGTAGTGTCATGGTTATGAAACTGAAACTATTGTGGCACATCTTACTAAATTAAATGATATTGCTACCCTATTTGCTCATGAGGAAAACATTCGCTATTACTGTAGGAGATATGCCCTAGAGGCAATAATAAATGTTATTATTTATCCTCATGTTCGTAATTAAGTTTATATTCCGTGCTATAACTACTATGGTTCTCGAGTCTACAATAACCACGAGGCTCGGAGGAAGACTCATATGCACGTGTGGAATAATAAACGGTAAAATGTATTCCTAGTCTAGCCTCTAAGACTAGCTCAAGTGTTGCATGATGGTTCTGTTTTCCTGATCATGGGCATGACTATGCCGGCAACTTTGAGGGCACAATGTTAGGAGAACACTTGTGTTGAATCGACCCGAATTGATGTTATGCTATGAGATACATTCGTCACAAGTTAATGGTTAATAACACAGAGAAAGTTAACGTTTGCATAATTCCTTAGACCATGAGAGTATGGAGTTTCTTCATGCTTGCTTCATGAACTTTGGGGTTTGTTAAACGTCATCCGTAAATGGGTGGCTATTACGGCGGCTTACGGGTTCATGGAAAAGTATGTCAAGTAACATGATAGCTCAAGATTGGGATTTGCTCCTCCGACGATGGAGAGATATCTCTGGGCCCTCTCGGTGTTACGGTATCCATCATCGTCTGGCCAGACACAATGTGATTTGATCATAGGGATGCCAGAACGCGGAAACGAGAAAAGAGAACAAAACCGGTAACGAGGTAACTGGCATAGTGGACAAGTTGTTGATCCACGGGGATGCAGATAAATCTCACCTCGGGTGTTTGTAACATATCGCGAACCAACAGGAATAGCACACGGCAACTGGAGGTTCACTCGAATATTCATTCGTGTGGGTATAGGGGTCAATATGGGTGTCCACGGCTCCGATGTTGATCATTGATCGGAAAGAGTTCCGGTCATGTCTATACTTCACCGAACCTATAGGGTCACATGCTTAAGGGTCATCTATCTGCTGAATACTAGACAGGGAGTCTGAGAGAAAGTCACCGGAAAAGTTTCGGAGACAACGGAAAAGTTCCGGTGAGAGAACACCGGAATAGTTTCGGTAAAACTGAAAAGTTGTTTCTGGGTATACCATTAAGTCAAATTGGTTTCGGCACACGCCTGGAAATTCTTGGAGGGTGCCAGAATTGTTCTGGGAACTTCTAGGATTTTTCGGAGAAAAAATCCGAAAATGTTCCGGAGCTGCCGGAACCGCTTTGTTTGCTTTTCGCAAATGAAAATCACTAATCCAGAATTGTTTCGGAACGCGTCCAAAATCATTTTAGTGGGTACTGGAATTGTTCTAAGACCCACAGAAATATTTTCGGTTTTAACGGTCGCGGAAAAATGTTTCCATGAATAGTGAAAGTGCCTTTTGGGTTACTTTTTGGAAAGGCACCTTTTAGGGCTTTTGTCAAGCTTCTAGAAGGAAAGACTTAGGGACTAAGGAACCCCTTTTGGGAGGGTCCCACAAGGGGGTGGCCGGCCAAGGATGCTCCTCCATGGAGCTCCTTTGCCTCCCCATTATGCCCTTCATGTGTGACATTTGCATGGGCTTTTTGGGTTTTTTGTGTGCCAATCCTACCACTTGGTTTTCCTATAAATAGAGGTGGAGAGGTGCTCTCCACACCCACTCCTTTCTCACATACAAGTGCCATGCATGATCTGGCTTCTCTCTCCCTCCCCACGAAATAGTTTCGTAGAGCCGAAAGGCTGTCTGGGTTCCAGTGGGAACTAGTTCTGGATGGCGAAGCCCTGCCGGATAGATGACACCGTATGTGTGCAACCCCGTAGAGAGGTCATAGGTTCGATCTTATTGCCCGAGGGGCTGTTCGAGAGTGCCTCCCGAAGGGCTGTCCGAGTGACCGTTCGAGTTTTGAGGGTCCTCCCGAAGGGCTGTCCGTGACACCGTCCGAGGGACTGTCCAACCGCGTCCCGGAGGGCTGTCCGACGAGCAGACAAGGGAGAACATCCTCGCAGTTGGGAGGTTGTAAGTCCTAGCTGCGGGGATCTGCACCGACGATCTACATCGACTCTACTTCCGCTGCGCTACAAGTCGGTAACGATCAGATCGAAACCTTGTATGCAGTCTTCATAGTGGTCCTGGGTTGGTGCGTAGGTCAATTTTTTTTAGTTTTCTGCTACGTTACCCTACAGTGGCATCAAGAGCCGTGCTATGCGTAGATGCATGTTACGATCTAGAATACATAGAGATGTATGGGTGTTGCACAATATAATTTGTAGTAGATGAGTTCTATTGCTGAAAATTATTTGTGCGGGTAGCAGATGAAATCTATTACCCGATGTTCTTGTTGCTTCCCTGGAATTTGCATATTTCTGATCTTGATAATGGCATGGTGGAGTTTCAAAGTTTTGGCAATCCGCGATCCTGATTGATCAACGAAGTGCTAACAGTTCATTGAATTCCACCATAGTTAAAAAGAAAGATGAAATTTCGCAGACGAAAGGGCAATGCAGATATGATCTGCACGGGGGTCATGAGTATGACGAAGTTCAGTATGGGGCTCGAGATTTTATTATCTCGTGTTTCATACACCCTGCAAAGTTAATCTAGCGACTTGAATAATCATACTTGATGATGGACGTTGGTAGCTTCGGTTTGCTTCGAAACCTTAGAAGCCACGTAAAATGAAATTTTGTATAAACCGATTAGAGGCGTCTAACTTGGTTTTGCAGGATGTGCATGTGATGTGGTATAGCAGTTCTCACATTAATTTGATTATGTATGAGATGACTATACAATGTAAATTAACATGACCTGCGTGTCATGATTCGGCATGATGGCTGGAGCCATATGATTGTCACTTTAATGACCTGTGTGTCAACCTTTTGTAATGCACTTATTTTTATTAGCTATAGAGATATCAATATTATCTGGTGCATCGACAAGGTGGTGGCAATCTTCGCAAAGGTGAACATCGACGCGAATGCCGAAGACGAAGAAATAAAAAACTTCTCCGTCAGAAAGGGCTATACCATATCATGCTATTATGAATTGCCTGAGATGTTTATCCCTTATGATGCACCCTTCTTGATTGTGTGGTAGTCGCTTTTTATTAGGGTGATCTCTCACAAAAATATCAAGTAGTTAGTGTTCTCCCAAGTGTGGCACCGTCACGGCACCTATCTTCTCGGAGTGCGTCATGTTTCCATGAGTACAAACGATTAGAGAAGTGTGAGGCGGGTGAGTTGAGACCTCGCAGCGAGATCACTTGGTTGTCTTGACGTTCTGGCATGAAAGTCATGAGCTCGGAACACGTGCATCGAAAGATGAACAAGAGTCACATAGAGATGTGATCGGCAAGTTGGCCTACCGATTGAAGTTCCCGTCATTAGTGATGTTCCCATCAATGGCGTTGAATTGAAATGCGGATCTTGAATCACTCAAAATCAATTATGAGAGATATTGATTTGAGTGGGAGCGCATTGTAGAATTAACTTGTTTAATTCTTAGTGCAATTAATTATGGACTTTGTCTAAAGTGAAATTTGCATAATAGTTGTAGAATAATGGCTCGCGTTTCCACCTTCCCTGTTAAAATTGAATAAGCTGTTAAATATCTGGTTAAAACTTTACGGTTGGTAACATAATGTGAGGATTGTCCTCAAAAGTGCCGAGAAAGACTTTGTCCTATCGCATGCTTTTGGTATTCTCCCGCTAATGCTATGGATAAAGTGACTCTCGTCCTTCGATCCAAAAGCTAGAATTCCGTTACGGTCAAGTGCAATATGTTTGTTTCCATGAGACCCGAACTTCAAAAGTTTGGGATAGCTATGTGATATTCATGGAACCAAAAATCATTTTCAGACACAAACAAAGGCTAAAAGATATGTGATATCCAAAGCAATGTTTGTTTTGCAAAGTATTAGTAAAGTGTTTACTATGCATTTGACTAATAACAGAGGGATCCAGTAGAACGCCTGTCATATGATGATGGTGAATAAAACAACAACTTAAGAGAAAGGAAATGTTCGAAGGGTGTTAGTATGACTTACACACCTAGGAAGTCCGGGGCTGATGCCACTCTTCAAGTTGGTGCTTCTTCTGAGAGTAGGAGAATTATTGGAAGTATAACTGTTAGAAGTATAAAGGCAAAAAGAGAGAAGACTGGAATATCCAGCTCATGTATGAAAGTCATACAAGCTATTGATGTATAGAAGGCTGGTCAAAGAAATAGTTCTTGGGAATTATGATTAAAAATGTTAATAACTGATTCTTGGGTATTGTGAGTTGATCACAGAGATACCCGCTCGATTGCTTTCCGTTGCAATTCGATGCAAGAACTACTACGGCCTAAAAGACTGGCCAGAGTGAGGTTCAGATACGCGCTGGGAACATAGTAAATGTTACTATACATTCCATCGGTGTATTACCTATGTATTTATTTTCATAATTCATTTTAGAGTTTTACACACTCTAGCCCATTGCATAAGGTATCTTGCAAGAAGGTTGTTCATAAGAGAACTTTTGATGTTCAATGTTATGAATAACTTAATGGCCATACTTTCATTATGAATGAGATGTATGTTATGAATATTGATAATAATACATTATCTCTGTATTTATTTTCATAATTCATTTTAGAGTTTTACACACTCTAGCCCATTGCATAATGTTTGTTGCAAAAGGGTTGTTCATAAAAGAACAATTGTTGTTCAGTGTCATGAATAACATAAGGGCCATGCTTCCATCGTGGATGGGATGTATGTTATGAATATTGATGGTAATATGATACATCCATAACACTGACGCTAAATGTCGCAAGACTAAGAGAATACCACACATGTGTGGCACTGCATTTGGTCACATTGGAGAAACCCGCATGGAGAAATTCCATAATGATGGATTTTGAAGTCGTTTGATTATGAATCATCTGACACTTGCAACTTTCCTCCGAAAAGTGAAGTGACTGAAATACCATTCACAGGCCATAAGGAACGAGCAACGAACTTATTGGTGATCATACATTTTGATGTATGTAGTCCAATAAATGTTGTTGCTAGCAGTGGATTTATCTATCTTCAGAAATGACTCAAGTAGATATATGGATATTTACTTGATGAGACATAAGTCTGGATCTTTTGAAATCATTCATAAGGTTTTCAAAAATGAAGTGGAAATTATTGTAACAAGAAAATTATGTTTCTGCAAACTAGATTGCCGAAAGGAATATTTGAGTTACAAGTTTAGCGAATGTCTGATGAGTTGTGAAAAGAGTTTCATAACTTAGACCTCACGGAGCACCACTGTGAGTGGAATATCCGTGAAGATGTAATCAAACCATTTATGACATGGTAAGATCAAAGATGACATAAATCAATTTGCCATTATCCCTTTTAAAAGTAATGCTTTAGAGACTGCGGCTTTTACACTGAAAAGAGCACCATCAGATCTGTTGAAATGACTCCATGGTATGGTACACCCAACCATGTTATGTCTTTTCTTAACATTTGGAATATGGGGCTTGTGTAAAATATTTACAAACCTATTCCAAATCAGACAAGTGCTACTTTGTAGGTTATCCTAAGTTATTAGGTATTTCCCCACCACTGTACCGAGGCAAAAGGTTTTGCCACAAAGAACGGTATGCTTTTGAAGAAAATGGTTCTTGCAAAAAGGTGAGTGGGAGGACAGTGCGACTCGACGAGATAACAGTATCTTCATCATCAGATCAAAGGAAAGAAACCTTGGAAGTAATTCCTGAGTTTCCTACTGCGACTGATACGGAAGCCTCTACATGAGATGTATGGACTTCGGTCGAACTTGCAACTGAACCACGTAGGCAAAACTCGTGCAAACCTCTCAGGTGCGCAAGCGAGATATTGTTGTTAGACAACAGTATACCTACGGTACACAAGGAAGCGTTGATGGGCCCTGACTCCGGAATTGGCTAAATGCCAATATAATCCGAGATAGTTTCCATAAATGATTCAAGATTATATCTTGATAAACCCTTCGGAAGACTTAGAGTCTAACGAACATTAATGGAACTATAAACTGATGTGGATAAAATGTTTTATCCATAAAGCTCGACTTGTTGCAATAACAAATTCAAGGAGTTGACTATGATGAGATGGTCTCACCGTAGCGATGCTTAAAGTCAGATCGGGTTAAACTAGCAATTAATACATATTTCAATCTTGAGATATGATACATGGATGCCAAAAGGATTTACATGTGATGGAAATGCAACCTAGGACTTGCATGTGATACAGTCCGAAGTATTTTGTCAATTCAGAGGATGCTACTAAGTATGCAAACTTCAGAGTTCCAGCAATGGACAGAAGAGAGCAAAATGGAGTTGGAATCTTCGTTTTGATGAAATAGTCAAAAGAGTTTGATTTCATCAATGGATAACGAAGATGCTTGTGGTTACAAGAAAGTAAGTGGGAGCATAATAATATTTCTAAAAACTTTGTGTGCTTGACACATTGTTGATTGGAAATAAAATAAATTTCTTGACACGAATTAGGACTTCATTGAAAAAGGTTTTTCGATGAAGTGCTTGGGCTAAATAGCCTTGATATTAGGCATATTTATCTACGAGATAGAATTTCCAAATAGGCTAAGCCAAAAATACATATTGACAAGATGCTAAAACAGTTGAGCATAAGAACGCCAAGGAGTGATTCTTGCCGAAGTCACATGGAAAGAGTTTTGCAAGACTCGGTGTCCCAAAACACTGATGAGCAAAATACATGATGGAGATTCCACACACTTTCGTGTTTGGATTAATCATGTATTCCATGGTATGTAAAACAACCAGATATGTCTAGTACTCCCAAGGAGTTGCGAGTAAAGATACCAAAGTGATCAAAGTACTGATCATGAGACAACAGTGAAAATTGTCATTAAGTACTAAAGTAGGACTGATGACATGTTTTCTCGCAAGCAGAGTTTATGAAGTGCTCGTTGTAAAGTTGTTACATCGATACAGTTTTCATCAAAGCTCCATGCGATTTTCGATTTAAGTTAAGGGTTTTGTGTAATACACGATATGGTGGCACGGTGTTTGGAAATCGTTCCAAACAAGTTACTGTGGCGATTTCTATAACAAAGGCTAAGTATGTTGACGCTTTAGAAGCGACAAAGAAGATGTTGAATCATATAGTTCATTCATGAACTTAGTATGGTACCAAGAAGGCTTTGGTCAATGGGACACTATGCAGATAGTTGCTCCATAGCTCAGTCTGAGGAATCAAGGTTTGACTGTAACGCCCCGGACACACCCGCCGGTGGTCGTTACTCCTGGCAGGATCTAGACTGGCCCCACAGATCAACACTAGTCTTTCCTGCGCACTTTGTGCTCACTCGTGCGCACCCGGGACCAACTTCCCGGTCGGTCACCCATCCTGAAATTACTCCAAGCTGAGCACGCTTAACTTTGGAGTTCTTTCCGAATGGGCTCCCGGAAAAGAAGGAATTCCTTGATGATATGAGTAGTCTATCATCCCTATTGACCAAGGCTATCACATACACCCCCACTCAAAGGAACCGACGTCCTCGTCGGGCCACAGGAACGTTCCCTCTTGGCACATACGTCTGTGCGTCCAGTCCGGCACATGTGCCATGCCGTGTGCCACGATGGGTCACAAACGTCATGCACAACATGACCACGCACCTGACCCGCAAACATCCGTGTAACCGCGAGGGTCGGCTCTGATACCAACTTGTAACAACCCGGACACACCCGCCGGTGGTCGTTACTCCTGGCGGGATCTAGACTGGCCCCACAGATCAACACTAGTCTTTCCTGCGCACTTTGTCCTCACTCGTGCGCACCCGGGACCAACTTCCCGGTCGGTCACCCATCCTGAAATTACTCCAAGCTGAGCACGCTTAACTTTGGAGTTCTTTCCGAATGGGCTCCCGAAAAAGAAGGAATTCCTTGGTGATATGAGTAGTCTATCATCCCTATTGAGCCAGGCTATCACATTGACCTATGATTCACATATATACAAAGCCATGGTCCACACAAAATATGAATTTTGTGAAAGCGTGAAAATGCGAGGAGATGCAAAGATACACACGGAACTGAAGTTGTCAGATCCGTTGGACATCAGGCTATACCACAAGCGAAGCATATTTTACACCGGTATGCCATAGGTGTAAAGTGTTTTAGCATTGACTAGATTATTGACTCTAGTGCAAGTGGGAGTCTGTAGGAGATATGCCCTAGAGGCAATAATAAATGTTATTATTTATCCCCATGTTCATAATTAAGTTTATATTCCGTGCTATAACTGCTATGGTTCTCGAGTCAACAATAACCACGAGGCTCGGAGGAAGACTCATATGCACATGTGGAATAATAAACGGTAAAATGTATTCCTAGTCTGGCCTCTAAGACTAGCTCAAGTGTTGCATGATGGTTCTGTTTTCTTGATCATGGGCATGACTATGCCGGCAACTCTGAGGGCACAATGTTAGGAGAACACTTGTGTTGAATCGACCCGAATTGATGTTATGCTATGAGATACATTCGTCACAAGTTAATGGTTAATAACACAAAAAAAGTTAACGTTTGCATAATTCCTTAGACCATGAGAGTATCGAGTTTCTTCATGCTTGCTTCATGAACTTTGGGGTTTGTTAAACGTCATCCGTAAATGGGTGGCTATTACGGCGGCTTACGGGTTCATGGATGTCAAGTAACTTGATAGCTCAAGATTGGGATTTCCTCCTCCGACGATGGAGAGATATCTCTGGGCGCTCTCGGTGTTACGGTATCCATCATCATCTGGTCAGACACAATGTGATTTGATCACAAGGATGCCGGAACGCGGAAACGAGAAAAGAGAACAAAACCGGTAACGAGGTAACTGGCATAGTGGACAAGTTGTTGATCCACGGGGATGCAGATAAATCTCACCTCGGGTGTTTGTAACATATTGCGAAGCAACAGGAATAGCACACGGCAACTGGAGGTTCACTCGAATATTCATTCGTATGGGTATAGGGGTCAATATGGGTGTCCACGGCTCCGATGTTGATCATTGATCGGAAAGAGTTCCGGTCATGTCTATACTTCACCGAACCTATAGGGTCACACGCTTAAGGGTCATCTATCTGCTGAATACTAGACAGGGAGTCTGAGAGAAAGTCACCGGAAAAGTTTCGGAGACAACGGAAAAGTTCCGGAGAGAGAACACCGGAATAGTTTCGGTAAAACTGAAAAGTTGTTTCAGGGTATACCATTAAGTCAAATTGGTTTCGGCACATGCCTGGAAATTCTTGGAGGGTGACAGAATTGTTCTGGGAACTTCTGGGATTTTTCGGAGAAAAAACCCGGAAATGTTCTGGAGCTGCCGGAACCGCTTTGTTTGCTTTTCGCAGATGAAAATCACTAATCCGGAATTGTTTCGGAACGCGTCCAAAATCATTTTAGTGGGTACTAGAATTGTTCTAAGACCCACAGAAATATTTTCGGTTTTAACGGTCGCGGAAAAATGTTTCCATGAATAGTGAAAGTGCCTTTTGGGTTACTTTTTGGAAAGGCACCTTTTAGGGCTTTTGTCAAGCTTCTAGAAGGAAAGACTTAGGGACTAAGGAACCCCTTTTGGGAGGGTCCCACAAGGGGGTGGCCGGCCAAGGATGCTCCTCCATGGAGCTCCTTTGCCTCCCCATTATGCCCTTCATGTGTGACATTTGCATGGGCATTTTGGGTTTTTTGTGTGCCAATCCTACCACTTGGTTTTCCTATAAATAGAGGTGGAGAGGTGCTCTCAACACCCACTCCTTTCTCACATACAAGTGCCATGCATGATCTGGCTTCTCTCTCCCTCCCCGCAAAATAGTTTCGTAGAGCCGAAAGGCTGTCTGGGTTCCGGTGGGAACTAGTTCTGGACGGCGAAGCCCTGCCGGATAGATGACACCGTATGTGTGCAACCCCGTAGAGAGGTCGTAGGTTCGATCTTATTGCCTGAGGGGCTGTTCGAGAGTGCCTCCTGAAGGGCTGTCCGAGTGACCGTCCGAGTTTTGAGTGTCCTATCGAAGGGCTGTCCGTGACACCGTCCGAGGGACTGTCCGACGAGCAGACAAGGGAGAACATCCTCGTGGTTTGGTTGATTGTAAATCCTAGCTGTGGGGATCTGCACCAACGATCTACATCGACTCTACTTCCGCTGCGCTTTGAGTCGGTAACGATCGGATCGAAACCTTGTATGCAGTCTTCATAGTGGTCCTGGGCTGGTGCGTAGGTCGGAATTTTTTTGTTTTCTGCTGCGTTACCCTACAATTACTACATTCTTATGTTGTTTCCTTTCTCATTAAAGGGTGATGCTAAGAAATGGTTCAACACTCTTGCTCCTGGTTGTGTGCGTAGTCCCCAGGATATGATATATTACTTCTCTGAGAAATATTTTCCTGCTCATAAGAAACAAGCTGCTTTACAGGAAATATTTAACTTTGTGCAAATTGAAGAAGAGAATCTCCCTCAAGCTTGGGGGAGGCTTCTCCAATTACTTAATGCTTTGCCTGATCATCCTCTTAAAAAGAATGAAATACTTGATATCTTTTATAATGGACTAACCGAGGCTTCTAGGGACTACCTAGATAGTTGTGCTGGTTGTGTTTTCAGGGAACGAACTATTGGACAGGCTGAAGAACTATTGAATAATATATTGAGGAATGCCGATGATTGGACACTTCCCGAACCACCATCTAAGCCAACTGCAAAGAAGAGAGGTATTCTATTCCTCAGTCCCGAAGATATGCAAGAAGCTAAGAAATCTATGAAGGAAAAAGGTATTAAAGCTGAAGATGTTAAAAATCTACCACCTATTGAAGAAATACATGGACTTGATATCCCGACACAGGTAGTAGAGGTAAATTCTCTTTGTAGATTTGATGAAAGTGATATTCCCTATAACAAGTCTGCCAGTCAATGCTTGGATGAATTTGATAACTATGTTGTTAAGCAAGAGAATTTCAATATATATGTTAGCAATCAATTGAAACGAAATGCCATCATGATTGATCGTTTGAGTGATTTGATGTTTAGAACTGCTAATGATGTCAAATGCTTGAGTAAACATGCTTCTATGGTTCAGACTCAGTTAGAACAAATGGCTAAGTCACAAAATGATTTGCTTGATGACATGAATAATAAAATGAATGATCATGTTGTTAGAGTTGTTACTAGAGGAGGTAGAATGACTCAGGATCCTCTATATCCTGAAGGCCATCCTAAAAGAATTGAACAAGATTCTCAAAGAATTAATACTGATGCACCTAGTTCATCTAAGAAGAAAAAGAAAAAGAAAAATGATAGGACTTTGCATGCTTCTAGTGAACTTGAGATAGAAAAACCTCTTGAGAATCATAATGATGCTTCCATTTCTGATGCTGAGACACAATCTGGTAATGAACATACACCTAGTGATAATGATAATGTTAATGATAATGAAGATGTTCATGTTGATGCTCAACCAGATAATGAGGTGGAAATAGAACCTGCTGTTGATCTTGATGACCCACCTCCTAAGAATAAAAGATAGGATAAAAGAGACTTTGTTGCTAGAAAACATGGAAAGGAGAGAGAACCATGGATTCAAAAACCTATGCCTTTTCCTACTAAACCATCTAAAAACAAGGATGAGGAAGATTTTGAGCGCTTTGTTGAAATGCTTAGACCTGTCTTTTTGCGCACTCGCTTGATTGATATGTTGAAAATGTCTCCCTATGCTAAATACATGAAAGATATTGTCACTAATAAAAGAAAGATACCTGAAGCTGAAATTTCCACCATGCTTGCAAATTATTCTTTTAATGGTGGAATACCTAAAAAGTTAGGAGATCCGGGAATACCTACTATACCATCTCCATTAAAAGAAGTTACGTTAAAACTGCTCTATGTGACTTGGGAGCTGGTGTTAGTGTTATGCCTTTCTCTTTATATAAAAGACTTGATTTGAATAAGCTCACATCTACTTAAATATCTTTGCAAATGACTGATAAATCAACTGCTATACCTATTGGAATTTGCGAGGATGTGCCCGTTGTTGTTGCAAATGTTACTATCTTTACAGACTTTGTTATACTTGATATGCCCGAGGATGACAAGATGTCGATTATCCTTGGAAGACCCTTTTTGAATACTGCAGGGGCTGTTATTGATTGCAACAAAAGCAAGGTTACTTTTCATGTCAATGGTAATGAGCATACGGTTTATTTTCTGATGAAACAAAGTTCGGTGAATGGTATCAATTGTATTGAAAAGGTTTCGACAATCACTATTGGAGTTTTTAAATTTCCTATTCCTACTGTCAAAAAGAAATATGAGATTCTTATTGTTGGGGAGATGCACATCCCCGTTGAGGTAACTTAGTGTTATACGAAGATTCTTCGGTTTCATGCCATTCAAAAATAGTTTGTTAATAAGACTTGATCAACCTTATTAATGGATTCCTTTTGAGGGGCATGTGGTCGATGAATTTAGTAAGCATAACTTTCTGTAATCTTAGTTTGCTTTCTGTTATTTATAGGTTAATAAAATAAAATGTCATGATTATCTTTTTTTCTGAATTATCCGTGCAATAAAAAATGGCCCAGAAATAAAAGTGCTCAGAATGCAATAAAATTTTAACTTGATTTTTTCTGGAATATTTAAGAATTTTTTGGCGCTGAAAATAACCCAGGGGGGTGCACCTGTTGCCCACAAGGCAACAGGGCGCGGCCACCCCCCAGGGCGCGCCAAGATGCCTTGTGGGCCCCATAGGGACCCACTCAGTTATCTATTCAGCCCACTTCATCTCCTACCTCCAGAAAAAAATCGTGGTAGCTCTCTCTCTCTCTCTCTCTCTCTCTCTCGTGTTCTTGCTCCCAAACCTGAGATTTTCGATCTCTTTGCTCGGAGCTCCGTTTCTGAAACTGTTTTGAGGGATTGCTGCTTGGTATGTGACTCTCCCATTGCTCCAACTAGTTTTTGCTTTAGTGGATTATATTTTGCATAAATTGCTGCTATTGGTGCTACTGAAAATGAGCTTGCATGTTAAATTCTTTGAGTTCTAAGTAGTTTGAATGCTTGATATAGCATCTAGGCACTTGTATGAGTAGTTGCTATCAATCTTGTGAAGTTTTGTTAACATCTTTTTGTGGTCCAAAAATTTCAGAAATTTGTTCGTAGGAATATGAACATTTTCAGGAGGAGTTCTTCAAGGAGGAGGTCCTCTGAAGCATCATCGAGTGGTCCTCTGAAGCATCATCAAGTGAAAGCCTAGCACGCCAATCATATGTTGAACCAAGGGCAAGTTCGGTGCGAGGTGCCGAAGCAAAATCGTGTCGGTGGCCATCCAACGAGTTCATGCTAGGTGCAGGCATCAAGGAAGAATTTGACCAATATATTCACAACACCGAGCTCTCTGCCTTCATCGCAGATAAGCCTTCGCAACACTACAGCCTCACCCATTCATTTACTCAAAAATTCGAGTATCACTCTCGCACTTCTAGAGTTTCATTTCATCTCTATGATAGATCTTATAGTATGTCTCTAGAAGAATTCTGTGATGCTTGCAAAATTCCATTTTGGGGTTCACTGAGTGAACCGCGACAATCTGATTATGAACTGTTTCTCAATAGTCTTTGCAATGGTGAGGATAGGGAAGTTACACAAGCTAGAATAAAAAGCATTCACTTTCCCTCTATTCGGTATTTTGCACTCTTTAATGCCAAATGCATTGTTGGTAAACAAGACTGTAGTGCACTTTGTGCTCCTGACCTAAGCCTTATTCACGCTGCTTTAACGGGTAGCAGGCATTATAATCTTGGGGTCATTGTTGCATGTAGGTGTCGGTGTATAAAACATGGGTATTTTATACCCTGACTTATGCACAGACAGTGGCAGCCTTCCTTGCCGGCCAAGGCTTGCTGGAACTTGCCAAATAACCAGATTCAAGACCCAGTTGCAGAAGCTACTGGGGAGAAGCTCAAGACAAAGCACCAATGAGCACTCCACTGGTACTGAAGATGAAGACATTCCTTCCGGCAAGGCTGAACTGGCAAGGCGAAGACCCGGCAAGCTCCGTGCCGACAAGCTTTAGCCAGCTCTCCAGCGCTCCACCTCACCAGACAGCTAGTCGCTAATTGTTGAGGTGTTGATCACGCAGGCTGGTTGGTGAGACTTGTCGGGCACGTGTCAGCACGCAGGGAGAAGATTTGCCTTTAGTGACACCCGTCCAGAAGGCGTGTCAAGCTAATAGTAGGTAGCTGGGCGAGCGGTGCAGAAACCTTGCCGGGGCTCCTCCTTTACGTGACACCTAACGGAGCATTTAATGCTTTTGTCCTAAACTGGCAGAGTTAGGTATGATAGCACTGTTTGCTGTCTAATCACTATGTAATGACTATTTTGCCATTGTGGTAACCCCTTGAGCTATAAAAGGAGGGCCAAGGCAACAGTTAGAGGATGGGGATCCTTTTTCAAACACCAGCACGTCTTGCATGCGTAGCTGCTCTCTCCGCACCTTGTCGGGAGAAGCGCTCCTTGTATTTGTGCTCTCACATATCCAATACACCAAAGCAGGAGTAGGGTTTTACACCTCGCGGTGGCCCGAACCTGGGTAAATCCCTTGCGTCCTCAATTGATTCTGCTCTTTGTGCACGTTGATCTCCCCTGCTGAACCACAAGGGGCTAGATGGCCCCATAGATGGTCGTACCCACGACATCTTTGGCGCGCCAGGTAGGGGGATCGCTTGCGCGAACCTGAATCAGTGGGTTGTGCGTCAGCTTCATCAACTTCATCACCGTACTCCTCGTCATTGATGGCCCCCAAGAAGAAGGGCATTACGACGACGGCCCCTTCGCACGTATCCACAGGTGGCACAGCCAACGCGGGTGGTGCGGATACCACGGTTGGCACGACCAGCGCAGGTGGCGCGGTCACCATGCCCACCGTGGTTGGTGCAGGAGACGAGCACGCTGGAGGCGGTCGAATCCGTCGATCCTCTGGTTAACGATGCCGAGACGACGCGAGCGGAGCAGACGGACGTCCTCCTCCTCCTCCTCGCCAAGCCGACGAACGCAGCCACCGGAACAGCAATGCCCGGGCCGGCGCGAGCCAAGATCCCGCCGCAGCGGCGTCCAAAGATGTTGCTTCAGGACAGACGCCGCGCCCCTCGCACAATGGGCGCAGTGCGACTCCGAGCGGCGTCAACGACTCAGGGCAGCGGCGACCTCACGGCAAGACCCCTGTTGATCAAGTCCCAGATCCCTAGGCTTCACCTCCGCCACGGCAACCTACTGCTGATCATGTGCCACGGCAGCAAGACTGCAATGGCACTCCTGCTGGCTCTGCCAGGAGTTGAGCGACGTCGCGCTCCTCGCTTCTGGCCATGCTAGCCACGGCAGCAGAGGCGATGGCGCAAGCTCAGATGCTGCTAAACTTCCCTCCGGAGCAGAGAAGATGGATGAGTGGAGAGCCACCATCCAGAGCCTGATTGGGTTTGCCGAGGCAAGCAAGTCACAGCAAGCGGAGCCCTCACTGCGTCCGCAAACGGCACCAGTAGCTCCAACTGGTGGCCGCGTTGACGGTGCTGCGCTAACGGTGCAATCACCTCCGTGGCAACAGTCTCAACAGCAGCAACTCCAACAACTGTGGCAAGCTCAACGATCTTTCGAGCTCGACGAGATGTCGATGGCCTCTTCAGATCCGCGAGCGCAGCAAGATCAGCGGCAAGTGCTGCGAGACAGGCGGGTAGAGGACGCCCGTACCACCATTGAACGGCGCCGGGAGGCGCTCCGTCAATCTGACGCGTGCAACGGCCCCATCGTTGATGAGCCTGCGCCAGGGGTTGGCGGATATCTGCCTTACAAGGTTGGATGTCTTGCCTTCACCCGTGAGCTGCGGCAAGTCCGATGGCCATCCGTCCGGGCCTTCAAGCCAGAAGTACCAGAAAAGTACGACGGCAAGCTGAACCCGGCAGAGTTTCTGGGCATCTACACGATTGCCGTGCAAGCTGCCCGAGAAAGAGATGAGAAAATCCTCGCCAACTACTTTCCGTTGGTGCTGAAGCCCAACGTACGATCTTGGCTGATGAACTTGACGGAGAACTCCATTTCTTCGTGGGCAGATCTCTGTAATGAGTTTGTTGGTGCCTTTACCGGAGGCCACAAGGCCCCCGGACAGCCCAGCGATCTACAAGTGATCCCGCAAAGAGATGGTGAAACTTTGCGCAAGTACATCCAGAGGTTCAGTCGTGTACACCGCAACATTCCAGATGTACACCCCGCAGCCGTCATTGCCGCCTTTCACATGAATGTGCGCAATCGAAGGATGCGGGAAAAGATGAACGTCAAGTTGCCCAAGACCGTCAACGAGCTCTACACATTGGCGGATAAGTGCGCACACGCTAAGGAAGGAAGAAGGCTTCCCGGGGAGGACGCTGGTGCCGAGGTAGATTCTAAGGACGACGATGCTGCCACCCCGAGGAAGAAGGGCCGAAAGTGCAAAGGCAAAACTGTTATGGCCGTTGAGGGCTCCGGCAACTCTGAGTCCGCCAAGAAAGCTAAGACTGAGAACTCCGGCAAGGAGGCTGCTGTATGCGCCGCTTGCCAGGAGGCGGCGACAAACGAGAAGGCCGGCAAGTCAGATGGGCCGTACTACAAGATTCACCACACCAAGGGCCACGATCTCCAAGAGTGCCGACAAGTCGAGCACCTTGTTGAAAAACCAAAGGCTGAATATGAAAAACGCGACAAAGAGAAGGGTCAAGATGGTGCCGGTGGATCTGGCAAAAAGGGCCGTGGTGGTCGAGGAGGCCGTCGCGGCAAGGCCAAGCAGTAGAAAGAAAAGCCTGCTAGAGGCCGCGAAAAGAAAGAGGAAGATGATGGAAGTGAAGAGGAAGGGGACGACGGAGAGTCCAGTGAACAGGAATTCCTGAAGGCAACTGAGGCCATGTGCGTTGACAGAGGAGCATCTTTGCACTCCTCTCACCACCAACTTAAGCAATGGGCACGCGAGGTTAATGCAGTAGAACCGGCAATGGGCTCTCAGAGGCCACTCAAGTGGTCACACACGCCTATCATTTTCGATGCCAAAGACCACCCTGATCGCACAACGGCGGTCGGGTGTTTGCCATTGTTGGTTTCACCAACAATTCGCAACCTCCAGGTCACGAAAATGTTAGTTGACGGCGGGGCCGGCCTAAACTTGATTTCTCCAGAAGTAATCAAGAGGCTGCAGATTCCCGACGAGGAGCTCGAGAAAACAGGCACGTTTCAAGGAGTAAACCCGGGAAGAAGCCAGCCCAAGGGAAAGATCACATTGCCGGTGACGTTTGGTGGGGAATTGAACTACAGAACGAAAAAGATTGTGTTTGATGTCATCAAGATGCCCTTGCCGTATAATGGAATTCTTGGCCGCCCAGCCTTGGCAAAATTCGTGGCAGCATCTCACTATGCTTACAATATGTTGAAGATGCCAGGGCCGATGGGTGTCATTTCTATCAACTCCGACAAGAAAGATGCAGTTATTTGCGTCGATAAGATGTACAGAGATGCGGTTGCAGCAGAGGCCACCAAGGCGCCAGCTCCTGCCAAGAAGAAGGAAAGCAAGAAGTCCAGCAAGACCTCTGGCAAGGATTCCGGAAAGCGCGCCTCTTCGGAGTGCTGCGCACCTGTTGAAGACTTGCCGGAGTGCTCTGCCAGTAAGAAATCCAAAGCTACTTCACCAGCGTCCAAAAAGGTGCCGGCGAGGGAGGACGGCACTGACGGTACCTTCACCATCAGTGCCACCCTTGACAGCAAATAGGAAAGCGCGCTCATTACCTTCCCGCGGGCGAATGTCGATGTGTTTGCATGGCGACCATCTGACATCCCCGGTGTTCCTAGGGAGGTAATTGAGCACCACCTTGCCGTCTGTCCCCACGCTCGGCCCGTCAAGCAGAAGGTCAGGAAGCAAGCTTTGGAATGGCAACAGTTCATTGCCGAGGAAATCAAGAAGCTGGAAGCAGCAGGTTTGGTTAGAGGTGTACTACATCCAACTTGGTTGGCAAATCCAGTTGTGGTGCACAAAGCAAACGGAAAGTGGAGATTTTGCATTGACTACACTGATGTTAACAAAGCATGCCCAAAGGATCCTTTCCCCTTGCCGCGCATTGATCAAATCGTAGACTCTACTTCTGGCTGTGATTTACTCTCCTTCCTTGATGCATATTCTGGGTACCATCAGATATTCATGGCCAAGGAGGATGAGGAGAAAACCGCATTCATTACTCCATGTGGCACATACTGCTTCATGCGTATGCCTTTCGGGTTAAAGAGTGCTGGTTCAACATTCGCAAGAGCAGTCCAGATTGGTTTTGAGCTCCAGCTGCACAGGAATGTGGAAGCATATATGGATGATATAGTGGTCAAAACCAAGGACAAATCAACCCTCATTCAAGATTTAGAAGAAACATTTGCGAACTTGCGCAAGATCAATTTGAAGCTCAATCTCGAGAAGTGTGTGTTTGGCATTCCATCCGGCAAGCTTCTCGGATTCTTTGTATCTCAGCGTGGAATTGAAGCAAATCCCGACAAGAACAAAGCAATTGAGCAGATTCAAGCACCAAAAAGCGTCAAGGATGTACGACGTCTTGCCGGCTGTGTTGCTGCCTTGAGTAGGTTCATTTCAAGGTCTGCTGAGCGCGCCCTGCCATTTTTCAAGATTTTGAAAAAGGCAGGTCAAATGAAATGGACTCCGAAAGCGGAGGCCGCACTGCAGGACTTCAAAAAGTACCTCTCCTCCGCGTCGACACTAGTTGCACCTAAACCACAAGAGCCATTGCTGGTATATGTAGCGGCAACAAATCGAGTGGCTAGTGCTGCATTAGTGGTGCAGAGGGAAGTCGACGATGAGGAAGCGGCCGCGGCAAGCCCGTCTAGCGACAAACCGGAATCTTCTCCGGCAAAGTCCGGCGCCGACAAGTCAAAAACAGCGCAAGCAAATGAGGCTAATCAACAAGTGGTGCCGAAGAAGAAAGTGGTGCAGCGGCCCGTGTATTTTGTTAGTTCCCTTTTGCAGGGGGCTAGATCAAGATACTCTGGGGTGCAAAAGTTGCTTTTCGGCCTTCTTATGGCCTCGAGAAAGCTGCGCCACTACTTCCAAACACATGAGATCACCATCGTCACTCGCTTTCCGTTGCAGCGCATCTTGAGAAATCCAGAGGCAACTGGCAGGATAGTGGAGTGGGCGTTGGAATTGTCAAGCTTTGCACTTAAGTTTGAAAGCACTTCGACCATCCAGAGCAGAGCCTTGGCAGAGTTCATTGCAGAATGGACGCTAACGCAAGACGAAGAAATTCGAGAAACAGCTCTCCCCGGCAAAGAGACGGCCAAAGAATGGATTATGTATTTTGATGGTGCCTTCTCGCTGCAAGGCACCAGTGCCAGAGTGCTGCTTGTCGCACCCACCGGAGAGCACCTCAAGTATGTAATTCAAATGCACTTTCCCATGGAGCAAGCTACAAACAACACTGCTGAGTACGAAGGGCTCCTTGCCAGTCTTAGGATCGCAGTGGACCTTGGAATCAAAAAGCTGATCATCCGTGGTGACTCACAGCTTGTTGTAAAACAAGTGAACAAAGATTACCAGAGCCCGTTGATGGAAGCATATGTGGAAGAAGTGAGTAAATTGGAGGAACACTTTGCGGGTTGCAAACAGAGCACGTTCCTCGTGCGGAAAACAGCATTGCTGATCACCTGTCAAAGTGTGCCGCTCAAAAGCTACATGTGGAACCAGGAACTTTTATGCTCCATTTGAATCAACCAACAATCACTCCATCAACGCAGGCTGGTAAGAGAAGGAAGTTGAATACCGGCAAGTATTTTCTGGCAGGACCCCCAGAAGCCGCCGGCAAAAAAGTTGCCGGGGACAACGACACGGTTGTTGGTAAGCAGCCGCTTCGCGTGGAACCTCAGGTTCTTGTCGCTGAGGCAAGCGCTCCTGCGGCCGAAGAAATGCCTTTAGTCCTTGTAGTCGAGCCACAGGCTCCGGCATGGGCACAATAGACAGTCCATTTCCTTCAAACAGGAGAACTTCCCGATGAGCAAGAAGAAGCTGAGAAAGTAGCCATTCAGTCAAGTATGTATCAGTTCGTAGATAACACGCTATACAGAAAGAGACCAAACGGTGTGAAATTAAAGTATATTTGCCGGGAAGATGGGCTGAAGCTGTTGGCAGAGATACATGGAGGCATATGTGGCTCTCACATAGGTTCAAGAGCGCTTGCCGGCAAAGCTTTCTGGCAAGGCTTCTATTGGCCCACTGCCCTCCAGGATGCAACTGAGCTAGTAACCAAATGTGAAGCATGCCAGTTCCATTCAAAGAACATACATCAACCAGCTCAAGCTCTTCAAACAATCCCTCTCTCCTAGCCCTTTTCGGTCTGGGGGATCGATATCTTGGGCCCCTTCCCCCGTGCTACCGGGGGCTTTGAGTTCTTGTACGTCGCCATCGACAAGTTCACAAAGTGGCCTGAAGTGGAGCCAGTGAGAAAGGTGACAGCGCAATCAGCCGTCAAGTTCTTCAAAGGATTAGTTTGCCGTTTCGGGGTTCCTAACAGAATCATCACCGACAACGGCACACAATTCACGAGCCACACCTTCATGCAGTATATCCAGGACCTTGGCGGCAAAATCTATTTTGCATCTGTTGCTCACCCGAGAAGCAACGGCCAAGCGAAAAGGATGAACGCTGAAGTGCTGCGGGGCCTCAAGACAAGAACCTTTGACAGGCTGCGCAAATGTGGAAGACGCTAGATTGATGAGTTGCCGGTGGTTCTTTGGTCACTCAGAACGACACCAAATCGAGCTACTGGCCAAACACCCTTCTCCCTAGTCTATGGTGCGGAAGTGGTGCTCCCCACAGAACTCATATACGGGTCACCTCGAGTGCTCGCTTACGATGAAGCTAAGCAAGAGCGACTACGGCAAGATGACGCAACGCTCCTTGAGGAGGATCGTCTTCGGGCTGCTGTGCGAGCTGCACGCTACCAGCAAGCCTTGCGCCGCTATCATAGCCGCAAAGTGCACGCCCGAAGCCTTGAGGAAGGCGGCCTTGTTCTTCGGCGCGTTCAGTCCGCCAAGAGATCAAACAAGTTGACGCCGAAGTGGGAAGGCCCTTATCGGGTAGTACGAGTCACCAGACCTGGCGCAGTCCGTCTGGAGACCGAAGATGGCATTCAAATGCAAAACTCATGGAATATTGAGCATCTTCGCAAGTTCTACCCATAAGGCGCGGATTGCCGGGTCTCCCGGCAACCCCTTTTGTACAAGCCTTGTCGGCAAGACATGTAACCCTTTGTACAAAGCTAGGCACAGATCCTGTGCATAATAAAGCTAAGTGTTTCGCAACTCTTCGTACATATTAATTTATATATGGATGCATGTGATGTTGTGATTTACACTTTAGTTTGTATGGGATGGCTGATGAACCGTCAAGGTTCCCAAACCACTCTTTTCTCTTCTTTCTTTTTCTTAAAGGACAGAAGGGTCCCTCGCGTGCAAGTTTCCCGGGGGGAGTGATGATGGGGTACCATTTTAATGACGTTCAAGTGATCATTCCGCACGATGAGGAAAACAGTGCAAGGAAAAGCTAAGTTGAAAAACTTTGAAACTTTTTCCTTGTTACGTTTGTAGTTTCCCTTGACCGATTCTGTGTTTGTATGAAAAACCTACATGCGAAGGAACCTTGTCGCGATCAGTCCACGCTCTAGTTTGCCTCAAGTCCGCTCGGCAAGCTTAGCAGCTGCGTTCTGGCCCGGCAAGCTACCTTGCAGGCAGCGGCACTTCCAACAGGCTGCTAAGGACCTGTTCCTCAAAGTGCTCGCGGCAAGTGTGCGCACTGGCAAGTTTCCAAACAGCGTAGGGAACACAATCGTACAAAGACGAAATAAAACAAGGGGAATGGCACACATTCATTCAGTAGCACAAGTTATATTACATCACAAAAGCGGCACATGTCTAACGCGAGATCAAATGTATCTTTTACATGATAGCGCGACAACGGATATAACAACAAGCTCAATCCCGACGATTACCCTGGATCCTGGGGATTTGGAGAACCTTGTCGGCAAGGGGAGCGGCAATCTTGTCAGCAGCGGTAACGTCGGTGTTCTCCGGCATCTTCCTGAAGACCCCGGAGAGATCGAGGCCGGGATTGCGATGAGCAATTTTGAGCAGCACCCTATATACAACTTCGCGCGCAAACTTCCGGGATTCATCAGCAAATGAAGCAGACCTGTCCTCGTGATACGTCTTCAAGGCGTCTATAAGGCCCTCGAAGAAGTTGGTCAATCTGACGCTGGTGGCCTCCTTGTCGTTGGCAGTGAAGCCCCAGCTCTTCATGTCCATGACGGCAATCTGGGAAGAGATGCGCTCAGCGGCATTGACAAGCCTGCCGGTCCAGAGGGAAAGGTTATGATGCAGTTGGGTATAGTTGTTTTCAGCATCCTTCTTCAGGGCCTCTTCCTTCTCCAGCTTCTCCATCAAGACCCTCTCCCTCTCCTTGGCGGATTCCAAGTCCGTTACCAAGGTGGCCAATTGATATTTCAGATCTCCAATTGTCTTGCCGGCGGTGTCAAGATCTTGATTCTTAGACGACAGCTGCGTTTGCAAGTACCCTAGAGTGCGGGCTGCCTGCAGCGCTTTGTTCTTAAGATTCTCGATTTCTTTGCCACTTCCGGCAAGATCTTCTTTCAACTTGGCCATTTGGGACTCCAGCTCTGTCTTGGCGACGGCAGCGGCAGCAACTTTGTCAGAAGCCTCCTTGAGCTTGGCGGCGCTATCTCGAGCTTGGGTTTCAATAGTATCCTTGTGATTCTTCTCCAGCTCTTGCGTGCTCTGCTCAAGGAGTTTCACAATCTCTTCATCTTTACCACGGAGAGTGGCGGCAAGGGCTCCCTCTCGTGCGGCAAGGTCTTTCTCCTTGGTGTTGAGCAGCGCCTCGCGCTCCGCCAACTTGCCCTCGCGGATTGCCACTTCATTCTTGGCGGCATTAAGCTTTTCCTCCTGCCTTACAAGATTGCGGGCCTGCTCATTATACCAGGTGCGCAGCTTGTCTGCCTTCTTCTTTAGTTTCTGGTCAACCAGGTCCGCAACCTTGCGCTCTTCCTGGACCCTGCTCCACCTCTGGCTGTACCTTTCCTGGACTCCTTTGAATCTGACAGCCATGATCTCCATAAAGGCAAGATCCTCGGCATTGTCAGTTGCATCTGTGGCCTTGCCGGTTCTCTGGGTCAGGGGGAGCAGGATCCGGGCTATTTCTTCATCAAAGTTTGGCCTCACAGTGCCAGATGAGCTGGGGGCTCCAGATTCGTGCTGGGAAGTAACCAGCGCCAAGCTGCTTGACGGGATCTGCAAGGTTGACGCTGCTGGTTGGTTCTCGGGGTTCGGCGTATCAATGTTGACATGCGCCTTATCCACATTCGCCCTGGCGGGGTCAAACTTGTTGCCAGAGGACATCTCGGATTCTTCGGGGAGTACTCTGGTCCCCTCGGCAACTTGCACAAGACCCTCTTTAGTGGCAACCCTGTCAGCTTCATCAGCGGCGTCCTTTGCGATATTGGCTACTTCAACTAGAACTTCACCTTCTTCGGGAGAGGTTGGAGCTGTGGATTGTAGCAAGAGCAAGGGCGGAATGAGATTCAGAATTACAGGTCAAGTTCAAGAAAACAAAAAAAAATCCCGTGAGAGATGTTTAAAGACAAGAGGATTACCCGTTGGTGTTTGCTGGGGAAGGGCGTCTCCTTCCCCGGCAACTTGCGTTGCCGGCGCACGGTCATCGGCAGCTCCGCTTGTCGGGGTAGCCTCCGTGCGGGCAGGCTCATCGGTGGAGGCCCTTGTCGGGGAAGCACTCTCTGGAACGATGGTTGACGGGGGAGCCACAACAGGGTCCGCCTCTTGGCGTTCTTCTCCTTGGTGGGCCTCCCCCACCTCTTTATTGGGCTCAAAAGGAGGAACTTCGGTGCTGGCACTAGTAGGCGGGATTTGCAACACATCCTCATGCAGGGGCCTGGGCTGGGGGCTGATGGTGATGGTTTCAACCGTCACAATCCCCTGCCCAGCACTCGCCGCAGGATCTTGTGCGGTTGCAGACTTGGCCCGGTTCGACCGATGCACAAGTGGTTCTGGGTCCCTGTCAAGATGGAAGAAATCAAGTTAAAATGGCAATCAGATGAAGTCAAGACTTGGTGGAGATAAGCAAAATTACTTACTCCTCCTCCTCCTCAGACTCATCGAGGACGTCAAAATCGTACATCACTAGCGGAGGCGATTCCCTGGCCCTCTTAAGTTCTGGGGGAGGTGAACCCGTCGGCTGAATGGATTCGACTTCCTCAGCAACCTCTTGCCGGGGGGATGGAGGCTGAGCTCGGGGACGCCAAGTTGATTGCCGGCGTACCTCTTCTTGGTGGCCGGTCTTTGTGGTCGTCTTCTTCACCGAAGGACCAGCCCCTGGCGAAGAGGTGCGCACCGGCTCTTGACTGACCGCCCTTCGAAGACGGCGTTTCTTCTTTGTCGGGGCTCGTGGACCCTCTTCCTCTTCAGGCTCTCCGGCAACCTCATTCCTGGCAACCTCAGCTCCGGCAGCCTCGCCCCTAGCAGTCTCTTCCTATTGCTCTTCGGCAACTTCTTCTTCGTGATGCTCTTCGTCATCATCCTCAGCTGCCGCGGTGCCAAGACCGCCTGCCACGTTGATCCTCGCGATCTCTGCGGCCTTGCTGGCGATGTATGCCAGTTCTTCATCATTGGTGGCCCGGATGAGATCCATTTCCTTCTGGGAGGCTTTCTCCGTCAGGTTAGAGGCCCAATCCATCTTGTTCACCAAGGTGGGCATTGGCCAGTCCGCTTTGACTCCGTGAGCATCGCAGTCCGGCATCATCGACAAGATGGAGTCCTTGGCGGAGTTGATGTGTAGTGGGATAATTCCATCCGGCAAATGGAATGTACCAGTTTTCCGAAACAACTGTTCGCAGAGGCAGGCGTGCTCCATGACCGTCAAATTGTTGCCGGTCCCAGGATACAATCGCATGATATCAGCGGCGTTCTGGTATTCCCAAGTGAATCTTGCTCTCTTCTGCAGTGGCGCGATGCGTCGCCAGAGGAAATCAGCGCCAACCATTTCTATGGTTAGCTTGGCGGCCTTGAGACGGGCGATTCTGTTCAGTGCCGGGCAAAGTTTCTTGTTGGTGGCACCGAGATCGCTCCAATTCTTGCCGCGTAGAACTCTCGTTGTACGCGGTATGAAGAACTGAGGGAAATCCTTTTCCTGGATCCAGCACCATTCTGCCCTCCACTCGTCCCATTTGAGGTGGAGCTGCCCGGCAAGGTACTGGCCCTTGGTTTTTGCCCTGGGGATCCAGGTCACGCTGCCGGAGAGCGACTTGTCTTCGATGCGGGGAACGAAGAAGTGGCAGAATAGATCCACATTGGGGGCAACTCCGACAAAGTTCTCGCACAGATGGGCAAAAACCGCCATGCAAGTCATCGCATTTGGAGTGAAATCCAGCAGTCTGAACCCAAAACTGAACATCATGGCGCTGAAGAAGTCCGAGAATGGGGGAACCAGACCGCAATAAAAATAAGCGCATAAGAATGGATACGAATCTGCGGGGTCCTTGTCGCCTTCAGGAAGCACCACTGGGGCCTTGTGATCCTTGGTGTCCCTTCCCCACATGTACGCGTACCTCTTGATCAGCTCGTTGCCATCCATGGAAGACGGCGAGAAGATCGCATTTTCTCTCCACCGCTTCTCCAGCTCTTCCAACGCCTTCTTCTTCTCCTCCGCCTTGGGGTCGAGTGGCTTGGCGGGTTTCTTCCCCGCCGCGTCGGCTCTCTTGGGCACCATCAGGACTCGGGAGGAAGAAGAAGGTCGTGGTGAGGTGTGAATCGGCGGCGGCGGCGGCGGCGGAAGCGGTTGTGGCGAGAGGAAGGAGATGAAGCAGGGGAAAGCGGGGGTGAATGAGCACCGCCTCCTCGCGGTCGCCTTTTTATGGGGAAGGCGCGAGGGGGCTGGATCTTCACTATTTACCCCAGCGGCACTTTTTACAGGCGCACCACCATGGAATAACCGCAATAGTCCACGTTCCCACATCCCGCATTTAATGCGCGGATTGGACGTGCGTCAGGATAACCATCATGATGAAAATTACAGCAGCAGATTTCCCCCGCGTGTCTGTGCATTGTTTGGGCCTAGCCCAACGACGCTTCGGACGCGCGTATGGCCCAGGCCCGGGGGCTCCTGTCGGTGTATAAAACATGGGTATTTTATACCCTGACTTATGCACAGACAGTGGTAGCCTTCCTTGCCGGCCAAGGCTTGCTAGAACTTGCCAAATAACCAGATTCAAGACCCAGTTGCAGAAGCTACTGGAGAGAAGCTCAAGACAAAGCACCAACGAGCACTCCACTGGTACTGAAGATGAAGACATTCCTTGCTGGCAAGGCTGAACCGGCAAGGCGAAGACCCGGCAAGCTCCGTGCCGACAAGCTTTAGCCAGCTCTCCAGCGCTCCACCTCACCAGACAGCTAGTCGCTAATTGGTGAGGTGTCGATCGCGCAAGCTGGTTGGTGAGACTTGCCGGGCACATGTCAGCACGCAGGGAGAAGATTTGCCTTTAATGACACCTGTCCAGAAGGCGTGTCAGGCTAATAGGAGGTAGCTGGGCGAGCGGTGCAGAAACCTTGCCGGGGCTCCTCCTCTACGTGACACCTAACGGAGCATTTAATGCTTTTGTCCTAAACTGGCAGAGTTAGGTATGATAGCACTGTTTGCTGTCTAATCACTATGTAATGACTGTTTTGCCACTGTGGTAACCCCTTGAGCTATAAAAGGAGGGCCAAGGCAATAGTTAGAGGATGGGGATCCTTTTTCAAACACCAGCACGTCTTGCATGCGTAGCTGCTCTCTCCGCACCTTGTCGGGAGAAGCGCTCCTTGTATTTGTGCTCTCACATATCCAATACACCAAAGCAGGAGTAGGGTTTTACACCTCGCGGTGGCCCGAACCTGGGTAAATCCCTTGCATCCTCCATTGATTTTGCTCTTTGTGCATGTTGATCTCCCCTGCTGAACCACATGGGGCGAGATGGCCCCATAGATGGTCGTACCCACAACAGTAGGTTGCACCGAAACTCAGGTAATGGTGATTTGTATGGAGGAATTTATGCCTCCCGGGTAGCTGCAAGGCTAGGGGTCTCGCCCAGGCCTAATGATCCTCTTTTACTTGATAAATATTTGAATTTTGAGGCAATGCAGAACCATGAGTTTATTAAGCGCAACACTCGCATATATGACTATAACTTGATATTTGATAAATATCGTTCTGTGTTTGTTGTTTTGCCTGCTCCTGTCCTCTTTGATTTTCAGAACAAACAGAGATATTTTCTTCATGAGAACGAGGTGCATGAGTATAACGCGGCAGTTGAGGCTGCCCGTCTAGCTGAGGAGGCGGCTCAGAACGCCTCCACAAGCTACCACTTCGATTATTATCCTGGACAGCCATGGCAGTAGACCAAGCTAGGCCAAAAGCCTAAGCTTGGGGGAGTACGTATCTCTCACCGACATTACATTCATGTTCACACATTCATTCCAGTTGTCGGTGTTCATCCTTTTTCATTGTATATCCATGTTAGTTTTATTTTCGCTTTCTTCTTGTGTGTTTGAAAAACTTCAAAAACCCAAAACTATTTCTCGCTTCTTTTCGGTTTTTCTTTCTTGTTTGTTAGTTTGTAGTATTAAAAGAAAACCCAAAAAGATTTCTCTTTTCTTCTTTTACTTGTTGGGAGTTCTCCCATGTAAATAGTTTTTTTCTCGCTTTTCATTTTTCTTCTTTAGTTTGCTTTCTTCAGAAAAACTAAAAACTCCAAAAATATTTCAGTGTGTTTCTCTGAATTTCTTTTCTGTTCGTTGAGTCATCGTAGGAAGAAGACCACGATGAAAATGTTGAGTGGCTCTCATATGCTTTATTGTTGATCTAATGAAGAGCCAATATTATCTTGTCTTCTCCCTTGAATAAAATGTTTGCAGATTCCAGCTTAGTCCACGGCACACTTGCACTATTATTATTTCCACATCATTCGGTCGTGCAAGTGAAAGGCAATAATGACGATGATTTGATGAAGTGACTGTGGCAAGGAAAAGCTGGTATGAACACTTCTTGTTTTTGTTTTTGTAAATATGTTTAACTCAGTATCCATGATTCAGCATATTATGAGTAAACATGTTTGTGATGACAATTAGAGATTATAGTTGCTCATGCCATGTTTAAGTAGCTAGGAGTGGATAATGATTTATCTTGGATGTCAACATGCATTAAAATTGTTATGATGCAGTATGTTAATATGGTATCCTCCTCTAAATGTTTCAAGTGGCTTGACTTGGCACATGTTCATGCATGTAGTTGATTCAAAACCATCATAGCCTCCACGATATTTATGTTCAGGGTGTTTATATCCTACTCATGCTAGCATTCAATGTTAATTATTCTCAATGCATGATCATGACCGTTTTTGCTCTCTAGTTGATCGCTTCTCAATCTATTTGCTAGCCTTCGCCTGTACTAAGCGGGAATACTGCTTGTGCATCCAAATCCTTAAACCAAAGTTGTTCCAGATGAGTCCACTATATCTACCTATATGCGGTATTACTCTGCCGTTCCAAGTAAATTTGCATGTGCCACCTCTAATCATTCAAATAAACATCTGTTTTGTGTGCCCGTACCGCTCATGGAGCGATAGGGGCGGTCAGTATCTTCCATGCTAAGCGGGTTATTCTCGAGATGAGTGTTTATTCACTTGTCATTGCATGAGATAGGCTGGTAATTGGGATGCCCAGTCCTATGCTCAAAATCGAAATTACATAATGCAAACAAACTCCCCCGGAAAGTTGTTGGTATGGAGGGCACCCGAGGATTCGGCTAGCCATGGCTTGTGTTGGTATGGTGGAGGGGGAGTAAACTTTACCTTTCTTCTTGGGAACCGCTTACAATGTGTTTAGCATGGAAGATATTGAAAATTCTCGGTCGTGACTTTGACAGGAAAATTACACCTCCCAAAATTATTTTTCATCTCTGATTTAAGCTTCGAGCTCTGGCACCTCTGCAAATCCATGCTTCCCTCTGCGAAGGGCCTATCCATTTACTTTTATGTTATTTTACTTTTATTGTTGAGTCTCACCTTCTCATTATAAGCACCAATCCTGAGAGCACTATTGTCATCCTTATGCATTGAGTATAGTTAATGTTGTGTGCATCATGACTGGATCTCTTCTACTCTGAATTACAATGTTTAGTCGCTACTTGAGCTTTGGAGGTGCTCTATATTTATGTTTTGCGGTCTCAAAAAGGGCTAGCGAGATACCATGTTATCATATTATATCATGATTGTTTTGACAAATTGTTGGCATTTGAGATATGTTATTATTGCTCGCTAGTTGATTATGCCATTGATATGAGTAAATATAATTCCTAAGTGTTATTATGAGCATGGTTAGTTCATGATCTTTGCTGAAAACTTGGGTACTATTTAAGCTTATATACGGATACAAGAACAAAAGAGTTCGTAAAAGTTTTTCTTTATCACTTTCAGTTTGTCAACTGAATTGCTTGAGGACAAGCAATGAGTTAAGCTTGGGGGAGTTGATACGTCTCCATCGTATCTACTTTCCCAAACACTTTTGCTCTTGTTTTGGACTCTAATTTGCATGATTTGAATGAAACTAACCCGGACTGACGCTGTTTTCAGCAGAACTACCATGGTGTTGTTTTTGTGCAAAAATCAAAGTTCTCAGAATTGGACGAATTTTTTTGGAGATTTTTTATGGAATAAATAAAAATTACTGGCGCAAGAATCAACAGAAGAGGGGCCACCTGTTGCCCACAAGGCAACATGGCGCGACCCCCCCAAGGCGCGCCCTGATGCTTTATGGGGCCCACAGGCGGCCGACTGACCTAATTCCAATGCTATAAATTCACTTTCCCCGAGAAAAAAATAAGATAAGAAGTTTCATCGTGTTTTATGATACGGAGCCACCGCCACTTCCTGTTCTTCATCGGGAGGGCTGATCTGGAGTCCGTTCGGGGCTCCGAAGAGGGGGATTCGACGCCGTCGTCATCATCAACCATCCTCCATTACCAATTTCATGATGCTTACCACTGTGTGTGAGTAATTTCTCCGTAGGCTTGCTGGACGGTGATGGCTTGGATGAGATTTATCATGTAATCGAGTCAATTTGTTAGGGATTTGATCCCTAGTATCCACTATGTTCTGAGATTGATGTTGCTATGACTCTGCTATGCTTAATGCTTGTCACTAGGGCCCGAGTGCCATGATTTCAGATCTGAACCCTTTATGTTTTCATGAATATATTTGTGTTCTTGATCCTATCTTGCAAGTTATATGCACCTATTACGTGTTATGATCCGCATACCCCAAGGTGACAATAATTGGGTTTCTTTCTGGTGATTAGCGTAGTTTGAGGAGTTCATGTATTCACTAAGTGCTAATGCTTTGTTCCGGTTCTCTATTAAAAGGAGGCCTTAATATCCCTTAGATTTCCTTATGGACCCCGTTGCCATGGGAGGGTAGGACAAAATATGTCATGCACGTTCTTACTATAAGCACGTATGACTATATACGGAATACATGCCTACATTGCATTGAGAATTGGAGCTATTGTGTATCGCCCTAGGTTGTGACTGTTATATGATGAATGTCATCCAATATAATTATCCATCCCCGATCCAATGCCTACGCTTTTCGCATATTGATCTTTGCTAAGTTACTTTCGTTGCTGCTGCTGTTACAATCACTACAAAACTGCTACTGCTACTGTTTCTATTACTGTTACTGTTACTGTTACTACTGTTACTACAGCTATCAAAACTATCATACTACTGTACTACTAAGCACTTTGCTATAGATATTTAGTTCTCCAGGTGAGGTTGAATTGACAACTCAACTGCTAATACTCGCAAATATTCTTTGACTCCCCTTGTGTCGAATCAATAAATCTGTGTGAAATACTACCCGCAAAAACTGTCACGATCCCCTATACTTGTGGGTTATCAGGGTGGTGCCCATACCTGTGTACTCATGTCTCCTTCTTCGGTGATGGTGGTGATGAAGTGATGGGCTTGTCCTTTAGCTTCAGTAAGTACTCCAGGTTGCCATTGATCCTCCGAAGGGCACGATTTTGCTCTTCCAACAAAATAACTTCATGAGTGAGCAACGTATTCTGAGCACAAATTGCTTAAAAACCCTTTAGTGTATCGATTTCAGATGGAGGAAGATTATGATAAAGGGTTTGCAATAAGTCTTCCTTTTCTGTTGCCTCTCCTGTGCGCATGGCTTGATCTTCTTCTCCTTAAATCAGGTTTTCCATGACCTCTCCAGCTTCCTCCTGCATGCCGGTGTCCTCTCCTGACGACAGCTCATAATAGACCTCGCCGAAAGGACGTTTGCCAGGCGAAGGTTGCACAATCCGGTGCTTGGTGCGAAGCCTTCGGGGAGCCATGGGGATCTAGATCTGCCAGAAAAATAGCCCAAAACAAGAACAAAGGAGAAACTTGCAATACGGTGGTCAAAACATATGGGAGTATATATGAAGAATTTTTATCTTGCAAAACAATCATACGAGAGGAAAACGGAGTCGGGAAGGCACACGAGGGGCCCACAAGGCAACACGGCGCGCCCTAGGGGGGGGGTCGCGCCCTGTTGCCTTGTGACCTCCTCGTGGGTCCTCTCGACTGTTTCTTATTTTCGTATTTTTTTCTAATATTCCAAAACAGACAGAAATAATTTTTATGGAATTTTTGGAGTCAGTTTACTTACCGTATCACATACCTACCCCTTTTCAGGGTTCTGGAGCATTCCGGAAGGACTCTTTGATGTGTTCCTCCTGTGTCATCATTTGAATAATATTAGTTTTAACATTAATGGGAGTACCTGAGATATAATGCTTAATTCTTTGCCCATTCACCACTCTCGGGTTGGTGCCTTCGAAGTTGTTGATTTTGATAGCTCCGGAGCAATAAACTTCTTCGATGATATATGGCCCTTCCCATTTAGAGAGAAGTTTTCCTGCAAAGAATCTGAAACGAGAGTTGTACAATAGAACTTGCTCACCCACTTTAAATTCCCGTTTTTGAATTCTTTTATCATGCCATCTTTTTACTTTTTCTTTAAATAACTTGGCATTTTCATAGGTTTGGGTTCTCCATTCATCTAAAGAGCTAATATCAAATAACCTCTTTTCACCGGCAAGTTTAAAATCATAATTAAGTTCTTTAATTGCCCAATAAGCTTTATGTTCTAACTCAAGAGGTAAATGACATGCTTTTCCATAGACCATTTTATATGGAGACATACCCATAGGATTTTTATAAGCAGTTCTGTAAGCCCATAATGCATCATCAAGTTTCTTAGACCAATTCTTCCTGGATCTATTAACGGTCTTTTGCAAAATTAATTTTATTTCTCTATTACTCAATTCAACTTGACCACTAGACTGAGGATGATAAGGGGATGCAATTCTATGGTTAACAACATATTTAGCAAGAAGTTTACGGAAAGCACCATGAATAAAATGTGAACCACCATCAGTCATCAAGTATCTAGGGACTCCAAACCTTGGGAAAATAACTTCTTTAAGCATTTTAATAGATGTGTTGTGATCAGCACTACTAGTTGGAATAGCTTCTACCCACTTAGTTACATAATCAACAGCAACAAGCACATGTGTATATTCATTGGATTTAGGAAAAGGTCCCATATAATCAAAACCCCAAACATCAAATGGTTCAATAACAAGTGAATAATTCATAGGCATTTCCTGATGTCTACCAATATTACCAATTCTTTGTCATTCATCACAAGAAAGGACAAACTTATGTGCATCTTTGAAGAGAGTAGGCCAATAAAAACCAGATTGTAATACCTTATGTGCAGTTCTGTCTCCCGCATGGTGTCCTCCGTATGCTTCGGAGTGACACTTCCGCAGGATTTATTCCTGTTCATGCTCAGGTACACAACGTCTAATAATACCATCTACTCCTTCTTTATATAAATGTGGGTCATCCCAAAAGTAATGTCTTAAATCAGAGAAGAACTTTTTCTTTTGTTGGTATGTAAAGCTAGGTGGTATATATTTAGCAACAATGTAATTAGCATAGTCTGCATACCAAGAAGTGTTATGAGAAGCATTTATCACAGCTAATTGTTCATCAGGGAAATCATCATTAATAGGAAGTGGGTCATCAAGAACATTTTCCATTCTAGACAAATTATCTGCTATGGGATTCTCAGCTCCCTTTCTATCAACAATATGCAAATCAAATTCTTGTAGCAAAAGAACCCACCTAATAAGTCTAGGTTTAGCATCTTTCTTTTCCATAAGATATTTAATAGCAGCATGATCAGTGTGAATAGTAACCTTGGAATCAACAATATAGGATCTGAATTTATCACATGCAAACACAACTGCTAAAAATTCTTTCTCAGCAGTAGCATAGTTTCTTTGAGCACTGTCTAGAGTCATACTAGCATAATGAATAACATTCAATTTCTTATCAACTCTTTGGCCTAGAACGACACCAACTGCATAATCACTAGCATCACACATAATTTCAAAGGGTAGGTTCCAATCATGTGGTTGAACAATAGGTGCAGATATTAAGGCTTTCTTAAGTATTTCAAAGGCTTCTACGCAATCATCATCAAAAACAAATGGAACATCTTTTTGCAAGAGATTAGTAAGAGGCCTACACTACAAAAAAAAGACACATCCATGACATTATGGCCCGAATGAAAACTTTTTCTGTCATGGTTGTGACACTTCTATGACAATAATTGTGACAAAAACACGTATCATCATAGATGTGGTGGGTCCTACTTCTATGACAAAAAAATATGACAGAAAATGGGCTTTTCGTCCTGGGCGGGCCGGAGACGCACCCGCATGACATTCTTTGGGCCGTTCATGACATAAAAAATCATGGTAGAAGTGAGGGCGAGGAAAATTTTGGGGAGTTCCCGGTTATGGTGGGTGGTCGGGGCCGAGCGATGCAGTGTGGTTTGCGTGTTTCTCTCGTACGCGTGCGTGTGTGCGAGGTGTTCGCTAACTGAACCCGAGCGAGGCGTTCGCTTACTGAACCCGAGCGATCGCACTAGCTACGTACTGAAGCCGATCGATCCATTCGCTGCTAACTGAAGCCGGTCGAGCCCCCGTACATGTGAGACGTAGCCGGTGTTGGGTTGCCTCTTGATGAACAGTGCCCGTTGCTGCCGCATGCGCGATATACATAGAATGAGTCGAGATGCATCGATCGAGCCCCTTGCACGAGACGTGGTGAGTTGACCTAGCCGGTTGGTTGGCTGTGGATGAACAGTTCCCGTTGCTGCCGCCCGCTCGTACGCCCCACCCCAGCCGGCGGGTTGGCTGTGGATGAACAGTACCCTGGCCGTGTGAAGGTGCGTCTGGATGAACAGGACCCCGTGGAGGCCGCCACACCCCAGCCGGTTGGGGGTGGATGAACAGGACCCCGTGGAGGCTGGATGAATAGTAGCCAGTGGAGACTGGAGGAAGTCGACGGTGGATGAACAGCAGCTGGTGGAGGCTGGAGGAGGTTGACCGTGGATGAACAGTAGCTCTGTGGAGTCCCGTTTTGCGGTATGCCACACCCCTCCCAATGAACAGGACTCCCGTTTCGACCGTAGGCAGTTGGGGAGAAGTTTGTTTCCTCCATTTTGCGGTACGCCAGAGCTCTCCCGATCAACAGGGCATCGTTTGGACCATAGGCGCTCGAACAGAAGTCCGTTTCCTCCGTTTTGTGGTATGCCAGACCCCCAGCCGATGAACAGGACCCCGTTTTGACCGTAGGCGGTCAAACATAATGCCGTTTCCTCTGTTTTGCGGTACGCCAGACCCCGAGTCGATGAACAGGACCCCGTTTCGGCTGTTCTGTCCAAGCCGATTGGCTCCCGATGAATAGGACGCGTTCCGACCCAGTCGCTTGGCTCCCGATGAACACGATGTTGTTTCCTCCGTTCCGACCCAGCCGGTTGGCTGCCGATGAACACGACGGCATTGCTGCCGTCCGTTGCCTCTCCATGTACATGAGCCCTGGCCGTACGTATGCGCGAGTACGCATTCGAGACCCCGCCCATATGTACGTATGTGGCCGTATTCTTTGCCGTGTGGCTGTACGTACGTGTACACGATTTAGACGGGACTATCTGAACTGCCACGTCGGGGGCTCTACTACGACACGTGCCGCTACTTACTCGGCCACGGTTCAACCTTGTAGAGAGACCGATCGACCAGTATGTACGTACACGTTCGCGACCAGACAGACAACGCTACATACGCTTCGACCTGGTGGGTCCCAGTTGTCAGTGGATAAGGAGGCACTTCCTTGCGTGCGAAGATATAGCTGGTGGGTCCCAGCTGTAAGGGGGAGGAATCATTTTTTTGCGCGTAATAAGGAGGCACTTCCTTGTGTGCGAAGATGTAGCTGGTGGGTCCAGCTGTAAGCCTCACCGCGCACAGTCATCTTCCGATGGCTGTCGTTCATTGACCACGTTGACTACGCCATGCCGAGAGCACCAAGGCGGTGGATGCTACTTGTAGACTGCGTTGGTATTTCCCCAAAGAGGAGAGGATGATGCAGTATAGTAGAGATAAGTATTTCCCTCAGTTAAGAACCAAGGTTATCAATCTAGTAGGAGAACCACACAAAATCCTTTAGCAGCACCTACACACACAAAAGCAAACACTTGCACCCAACACAAATAAGAGGGTTGACAATCCTCTTAGCGGTTATTTGCAAGGATTAATTCTGATAGTGATAGATAGAAATATAAATTGCAAAATAAAATAAAAGTAAATAAATTACAGCAAAGTATTTTTGGATTTTAATATATGATAAAGATAGACCCGGGGGCCATAGTTTTCACTAGAGGCTTCTCTCTCGAGCGCAGAACATACGGTGGGTAAACAAATTACTGTTGGGCAAATGATAGAAAAGCAAATAATTATGACGGATTCATGGCAATGATCATGTATATAGGCATCACGTCTGAGACAAGTAGACCGACTCCTGCCTGCATCTACTAATATTACTCCACCCATCGACCACTATCCAGCATGCATCTAGGGTATTAAGTATGAAACAGAGTAACGCCTTAAGCAAGATGACATGATGTAGACAAAGTAAACTCAAGCAATATGATTAAACACCATCTTTTTATCCTTAATGGCAACAATACAAATACGTGTCATGTCCCTTTCTGTCACTGGGATTGAGCACCGCAAGATTGAACCCATCACAAAGCACCTCTCCCATTGCAAGATAAACAAATCTAGTTGGCCAAACCAAATCGATAGATCAGAGAGAAATACAAAGCTATAACAATCATGCATAAAAGAGTTCAGAGAAGACTCAAATATTTCTCATGAATAATCTAATCATAAACTCACAATTCATCGGATCCCAACAAACACACCACAAAAGAAGATTACATCGGATAGAACTCCAAGAACATCGAGGAGAACAAGGTATTGAAGATCAAAGAGAGAGAAGAAGCCATCTAGATACTAGATATGGACCTGCAGGTCTGTGGTAAACTACTCACACATCATCGGAAGGGCAGCAAGGTTGATGTAGAAGCCCTCCGTGATCGATTCCCCCTCCGGCAGAGTACTGGAAAAGGCCTCCAGATGGGATCGCGGAAGAACAGAGGCTTGCAGCGGCGGTAGGGTTTTCTCTCTGGCTCTCTAATGGTTTCCAAATATCTGAGAATTTATAGAAGCGGAATTAGGTCAAAAGGATCCATGAGGGGCCCACAAGGCATCAGGGCGTGCCCCCTGGGGCTGCGCCCTATTGCCTTGTGGCCTCCTCGTGAGGCTTCTGGCTTCCTTCCAAAGCTTCCAGGGTCTCTTTTGTCCCGAAAAAAATCGTCAAAAATTTTCATGGCATTTGGACTTCGTTTGGTACTGATTTCCTGAAAAACCAAAAACAAGCAGAAAACAACAACTGGCACTGGGCACTAGGTTAATAGGTTAGTCCCAAAAAATGATATATAATTGCATATAAAAACATCCAAGATTGATACTATAATAGCATGGAACAATAAAAAATTATAGATATGTTGGAGACGTATCAAGCATCCCCAAGTTTAATTCCTGCTCATCCTCGAGTAGGTAAATGATAAAAACAGAATATTTGATGTGGAATGCTACCTAACATGTTTCATCATGTAATCTCTCTTACGGTATGAATAATAATATCCGAATGATTCAAAGCAATAGTCTATAATTTGATATAAAGACATCAATACTCAGGCATACTAATAAACAATCATGTCTTTCAAAATAAAAATGCTAAAGAAAGTTATCCCTACAAAATCATATAATCCTGTCATGCTGCATCTTCTTAACACAAAGTATTTATCATGCACAACCCCGGTTTTAGCCAAGCAATTGGTTCATACTTTTTAACGCGCTTCAGCTTTTTCAACCCCCACACAATACATGAGCGCAAGCCATGGATATAGCACTATGGGTGGAATAGAATGTGGTGATAGAGATTAATAAGGGGAAGTAAAAAAGAAGAAGATAGTCTCACATCGACGCAGCTGCTACTTGTAGTCTACGTTGGTATTTCCCCGAAGAGGAGAGGATGATGTAGTACAGTAGAGATAAGTATTTCCCTCAGTTAAGAACCAAGGTTATCAATCCAGTAGGAGAACCAAGCAAAATTCCGTTAAGCGCACCTGCACACACAAGAGCAAACACATGCACCGAACGCAAATAAGAGGGTTGTCAATCCTCTTAGCGGTTACTTGCAAGGATTAAATCCTATTGAGGTAAATAGGTAAACTAAAATACTAATTAAAATAAAAGTAAATAATTTGCAGCAAGGTATTTTTAGGTTTTTATATGATAAAGATAGACCCGGGGGCCATAGTTTTCACTAGAGGCTTCTCTCTCGAGCACAGAAACATACGGTGGGTAAACAAATTATTATTGGGCAATTGACAGAATAGCAAATAATTATGACGGATTCATGGCAATGATCATGTATATAGGCATCATGTCTGAGACAAGTAGATCAACTCCTGCCTGCATCTACTACTATTACTCCACTCATCGACCGCTATCCAGCATGCATCTAAAGTATTAAGTTAATAAAAACATAGTAACGCCTTAAGCAAGATGACATTATGTAGAGAAGCAAATTCAAGCAATATGAATAAACCCCATCTTTTTATCCTTAATGGCAACAATACAAATACATGTCATGTCCCCTTTTGTCACTGGGATTGAGCACCGCAAGATTGAACCCATCACAAAGCACCTCTCCCATTGCAAGATAAATCAATCTAGTAGGCCAAACCAAATCGATAGATCAGAGAGAAATACAAAGCTATAACAATCATGCATAAAAGAGTTCAGAGAAGACTCAAATATTTCCCATGAATAATCTGATCATAAACTCACAATTCATCGGATCCCAACAAACACACCGCAAAAGAAGATTACATCAGATAGAACTCCAAGAACATCAAGGAGAACATTGTATTGAAGATCAAAGAGAGAGAAGAAGCCATCTAGCTAATAGCTATGGACCCGTAGGTCTGTGGTAAACTACTCACACATCATCGGAAGGGCAGCAAGGTTGATGTAGATGCCCTCCATGATCGATTCCCCCTCCGGCAGAGTACCGGAAAAGGCCTCCAGATGGGATCATGGAAGAACAGAGGCTTGCGGCGGTGGAAAGGTTATTTCTTCTGGCTCTCTAATGGTTTCCCAATATTTGCGAATTTATAGAAGTGGAATTAGGTCAAACAGAGTCACGTGGGCCCCACAAGGCAACACGGCGCGCCCCCCTGGGGCGCGCCCTGTTGCCTTGTGAAGACTCCGTGAGGCTTCTGGCCTCCTCCTGAAGCTTCCAAGGTTTCTTTTGTCCAGAAAAAAATCTCCAAAAAGTTTCGTGGCATTTGGACTTCATTTGGTACTGTTTCTCTGAAAAGCCAAAAACAAGCAGAAAACTGCAACTGGCACTGGGCACTAGGTTAATAGGTTAGTCCCAAAAAATGATATATAATTGCATATAAAACATCCAAGATTGATACTATAATAGCATGGAACAATAAAAAATTATAGATACGTTGGAGACGTATCAACGGCTAATCAACGGGCTATGGAGATGCCCATCAATTGATATCAATGCGAGGAGTAGGGATTGCCATGCAACAGATGCACTAAGAGCTATAAGTGTATGAAAGCTCAACATGAAAACTAAGTGGGTGTGCATCTAAGTTGCTTGCTCATGAAGACCTCGGGCATTTGAGGAAGCCCATCATCGGAATACACAAGCCAGGTTCTATAATGAAAAATTCCCACTAGTGTATGAAAGTGACAAAATAGGAGACTCTCTATATGAAAAACATGGTGCTACTTTGAAGCACAAGTATGGAAAAGGATAGTAACACTACCCCTTCTCTCTTTTTCTCTCATTTTATTTTTTTCTTTTCTTTTCTTTTCTTCTCTTTTCTTTTCTCCCTTTTTTTCTTTTTTTTGTGGGCTCTTTTTGGCCTCTTTTATTTATTTATTTCCTCACAGGGACAATGCTCTAATAATGATGATCATCATACTTCTATTTACTTACAACTCAAAAGAAAATTACAACTCCAAACTAGAACAAAAATATGGCTCTATATGAATGCCTCTGGCGGTGTACCAGGATGTGCAATGATACTAGCGTAAAATGTATAAAAAATGATGAACCGTGGCTGAGCCACAAATACTATGCCAGCTATATGATCATGCAAAGCAATATGACAATGATGATGTGTGTCATAAAAAAAATGATACGGTGGAAGTTGCATGGCAATATATCTCGGAATGGCTATGGAAATGCCATGATAGGTAGGTATGGTGGCTGTTTTGAGGAATATATAAGGAGGCTTATGTGTGATAGAGCGTATCATATCACGGGGTTTGGATGCACCGGCGAAGTTTGCACCAACTCTCGATGTGAGAAAGGGCAATGCACGGTACCGAAGAGGCTAGCAAATTGCGGAAAGGTGAGAGTGCGTATAATCCATGGACTCACATTAGTCATAAAGAACTCACATACTTATTGTGAAAGTTTATTAGCCCTCGAAGCGAAGTACTACTACGCATGCCCCTAGGGGGGAGATTGGTAGGAGTTAACCATCGCGCGCCCCCGACCGCCACACAAAGGAAGACAATCAATAATAAATCATGCTCCAACTTCTTAGCATAACGACATACAATACGTGCATGCTTTGGGAATCACAAACCTTAACACCAATATTCTTACTAAACCAAAATTATCTACTAGCACCTCCCACATATTACCATCTTAATATTGCAAAACTATTGCAATGAATCAAACTTATCATATTCAGTGATCTACATGAAAGTTTTTATTATATCCCTCTTGAATCCTATCATATTAGGACCAAATTCATAACCCGTGCATATTACCATTGCTATTCATTAGACTCTCAAAAAGATATGAGTGAAGCATGAGAGTGCAACTATTTCTTTAAAATATAACCACTGCCATGCTCTAAAAGATATAAGTGAAGCACTAGAGCAACTGCCTAGCTCAAAAGATATAAGTGAAGCACATAGAGTATTCTACTACGACACGTGCCGCTACTTACTCGGCCACGGTTCAACCTTGTAGAGAGACCGATCGACCAGTATGTACGTACACGTTCGCGACCAGACAGACAACGCTACATACGCTTCGACCTGGTGGGTCCCAGTTGTCAGTGGATAAGGAGGCACTTCCTTGCGTGCGAAGATATAGCTGGTGGGTCCCAGCTGTAAGGGGGAGGAATCATTTTTTTGCGCGTAATAAGGAGGCACTTCCTTGTGTGCGAAGATGTAGCTGGTGGGTCCAGCTGTAAGCCTCACCGCGCACAGTCATCTTCCGATGGCTGTCGTTCATTGACCACGTTGACTACGCCATGCCGAGAGCACCAAGGCGGTGGATGCTACTTGTAGACTGCGTTGGTATTTCCCCAAAGAGGAGAGGATGATGCAGTATAGTAGAGATAAGTATTTCCCTCAGTTAAGAACCAAGGTTATCAATCTAGTAGGAGAACCACACAAAATCCTTTAGCAGCACCTACACACACAAAAGCAAACACTTGCACCCAACACAAATAAGAGGGTTGACAATCCTCTTAGCGGTTATTTGCAAGGATTAATTCTGATAGTGATAGATAGAAATATAAATTGCAAAATAAAATAAAAGTAAATAAATTACAGCAAAGTATTTTTGGATTTTAATATATGATAAAGATAGACCCGGGGGCCATAGTTTTCACTAGAGGCTTCTCTCTCGAGCGCAGAACATACGGTGGGTAAACAAATTACTGTTGGGCAAATGATAGAAAAGCAAATAATTATGACGGATTCATGGCAATGATCATGTATATAGGCATCACGTCTGAGACAAGTAGACCGACTCCTGCCTGCATCTACTAATATTACTCCACCCATCGACCACTATCCAGCATGCATCTAGGGTATTAAGTATGAAACAGAGTAACGCCTTAAGCAAGATGACATGATGTAGACAAAGTAAACTCAAGCAATATGATTAAACACCATCTTTTTATCCTTAATGGCAACAATACAAATACGTGTCATGTCCCTTTCTGTCACTGGGATTGAGCACCGCAAGATTGAACCCATCACAAAGCACCTCTCCCATTGCAAGATAAACAAATCTAGTTGGCCAAACCAAATCGATAGATCAGAGAGAAATACAAAGCTATAACAATCATGCATAAAAGAGTTCAGAGAAGACTCAAATATTTCTCATGAATAATCTAATCATAAACTCACAATTCATCGGATCCCAACAAACACACCACAAAAGAAGATTACATCGGATAGAACTCCAAGAACATCGAGGAGAACAAGGTATTGAAGATCAAAGAGAGAGAAGAAGCCATCTAGATACTAGATATGGACCTGCAGGTCTGTGGTAAACTACTCACACATCATCGGAAGGGCAGCAAGGTTGATGTAGAAGCCCTCCGTGATCGATTCCCCCTCCGGCAGAGTACTGGAAAAGGCCTCCAGATGGGATCGCGGAAGAACAGAGGCTTGCAGCGGCGGTAGGGTTTTCTCTCTGGCTCTCTAATGGTTTCCAAATATCTGAGAATTTATAGAAGCGGAATTAGGTCAAAAGGATCCATGAGGGGCCCACAAGGCATCAGGGCGTGCCCCCTGGGGCTGCGCCCTATTGCCTTGTGGCCTCCTCGTGAGGCTTCTGGCTTCCTTCCAAAGCTTCCAGGGTCTCTTTTGTCCCGAAAAAAATCGTCAAAAATTTTCATGGCATTTGGACTTCGTTTGGTACTGATTTCCTGAAAAACCAAAAACAAGCAGAAAACAACAACTGGCACTGGGCACTAGGTTAATAGGTTAGTCCCAAAAAATGATATATAATTGCATATAAAAACATCCAAGATTGATACTATAATAGCATGGAACAATAAAAAATTATAGATATGTTGGAGACGTATCAAGCATCCCCAAGTTTAATTCCTGCTCATCCTCGAGTAGGTAAATGATAAAAACAGAATATTTGATGTGGAATGCTACCTAACATGTTTCATCATGTAATCTCTCTTACGGTATGAATAATAATATCCGAATGATTCAAAGCAATAGTCTATAATTTGATATAAAGACATCAATACTCAGGCATACTAATAAACAATCATGTCTTTCAAAATAAAAATGCTAAAGAAAGTTATCCCTACAAAATCATATAATCCTGTCATGCTGCATCTTCTTAACACAAAGTATTTATCATGCACAACCCCGGTTTTAGCCAAGCAATTGGTTCATACTTTTTAACGCGCTTCAGCTTTTTCAACCCCCACACAATACATGAGCGCAAGCCATGGATATAGCACTATGGGTGGAATAGAATGTGGTGATAGAGATTAATAAGGGGAAGTAAAAAAGAAGAAGATAGTCTCACATCGACGCAGCTGCTACTTGTAGTCTACGTTGGTATTTCCCCGAAGAGGAGAGGATGATGTAGTACAGTAGAGATAAGTATTTCCCTCAGTTAAGAACCAAGGTTATCAATCCAGTAGGAGAACCAAGCAAAATTCCGTTAAGCGCACCTGCACACACAAGAGCAAACACATGCACCGAACGCAAATAAGAGGGTTGTCAATCCTCTTAGCGGTTACTTGCAAGGATTAAATCCTATTGAGGTAAATAGGTAAACTAAAATACTAATTAAAATAAAAGTAAATAATTTGCAGCAAGGTATTTTTAGGTTTTTATATGATAAAGATAGACCCGGGGGCCATAGTTTTCACTAGAGGCTTCTCTCTCGAGCACAGAAACATACGGTGGGTAAACAAATTATTATTGGGCAATTGACAGAATAGCAAATAATTATGACGGATTCATGGCAATGATCATGTATATAGGCATCATGTCTGAGACAAGTAGATCAACTCCTGCCTGCATCTACTACTATTACTCCACTCATCGACCGCTATCCAACATGCATCTAAAGTATTAAGTTAATAAAAACATAGTAACGCCTTAAGCAAGATGACATTATGTAGAGAAGCAAATTCAAGCAATATGAATAAACCCCATCTTTTTATCCTTAATGGCAACAATACAAATACATGTCATGTCCCCTTTTGTCACTGGGATTGAGCACCGCAAGATTGAACCCATCACAAAGCACCTCTCCCATTGCAAGATAAATCAATCTAGTAGGCCAAACCAAATCGATAGATCAGAGAGAAATACAAAGCTATAACAATCATGCATAAAAGAGTTCAGAGAAGACTCAAATATTTCCCATGAATAATCTGATCATAAACTCACAATTCATCGGATCCCAACAAACACACCGCAAAAGAAGATTACATCAGATAGAACTCCAAGAACATCAAGGAGAACATTGTATTGAAGATCAAAGAGAGAGAAGAAGCCATCTAGCTAATAGCTATGGACCCGTAGGTCTGTGGTAAACTACTCACACATCATCGGAAGGGCAGCAAGGTTGATGTAGATGCCCTCCATGATCGATTCCCCCTCCGGCAGAGTACCGGAAAAGGCCTCCAGATGGGATCATGGAAGAACAGAGGCTTGCGGCGGTGGAAAGGTTATTTCTTCTGGCTCTCTAATGGTTTCCCAATATTTGCGAATTTATAGAAGTGGAATTAGGTCAAACAGAGTCACGTGGGCCCCACAAGGCAACACGGCGCGCCCCCCTGGGGCGCGCCCTGTTGCCTTGTGAAGACTCCGTGAGGCTTCTGGCCTCCTCCTGAAGCTTCCAAGGTTTCTTTTGTCCAGAAAAAAATCTCCAAAAAGTTTCGTGGCATTTGGACTTCATTTGGTACTGTTTCTCTGAAAAGCCAAAAACAAGCAGAAAACTGCAACTGGCACTGGGCACTAGGTTAATAGGTTAGTCCCAAAAAATGATATATAATTGCATATAAAACATCCAAGATTGATACTATAATAGCATGGAACAATAAAAAATTATAGATACGTTGGAGACGTATCAACGGCTAATCAACGGGCTATGGAGATGCCCATCAATTGATATCAATGCGAGGAGTAGGGATTGCCATGCAACAGATGCACTAAGAGCTATAAGTGTATGAAAGCTCAACATGAAAACTAAGTGGGTGTGCATCTAAGTTGCTTGCTCATGAAGACCTCGGGCATTTGAGGAAGCCCATCATCGGAATACACAAGCCAGGTTCTATAATGAAAAATTCCCACTAGTGTATGAAAGTGACAAAATAGGAGACTCTCTATATGAAAAACATGGTGCTACTTTGAAGCACAAGTATGGAAAAGGATAGTAACACTACCCCTTCTCTCTTTTTCTCTCATTTTATTTTTTTCTTTTCTTTTCTTTTCTTCTCTTTTCTTTTCTCCCTTTTTTTCTTTTTTTTGTGGGCTCTTTTTGGCCTCTTTTATTTATTTATTTCCTCACAGGGACAATGCTCTAATAATGATGATCATCATACTTCTATTTACTTACAACTCAAAAGAAAATTACAACTCCAAACTAGAACAAAAATATGGCTCTATATGAATGCCTCTGGCGGTGTACCAGGATGTGCAATGATACTAGCGTAAAATGTATAAAAAATGATGAACCGTGGCTGAGCCACAAATACTATGCCAGCTATATGATCATGCAAAGCAATATGACAATGATGATGTGTGTCATAAAAAAAATGATACGGTGGAAGTTGCATGGCAATATATCTCGGAATGGCTATGGAAATGCCATGATAGGTAGGTATGGTGGCTGTTTTGAGGAATATATAAGGAGGCTTATGTGTGATAGAGCGTATCATATCACGGGGTTTGGATGCACCGGCGAAGTTTGCACCAACTCTCGATGTGAGAAAGGGCAATGCACGGTACCGAAGAGGCTAGCAAATTGCGGAAAGGTGAGAGTGCGTATAATCCATGGACTCACATTAGTCATAAAGAACTCACATACTTATTGTGAAAGTTTATTAGCCCTCGAAGCGAAGTACTACTACGCATGCCCCTAGGGGGGAGATTGGTAGGAGTTAACCATCGCGCGCCCCCGACCGCCACACAAAGGAAGACAATCAATAATAAATCATGCTCCAACTTCTTAGCATAACGACATACAATACGTGCATGCTTTGGGAATCACAAACCTTAACACCAATATTCTTACTAAACCAAAATTATCTACTAGCACCTCCCACATATTACCATCTTAATATTGCAAAACTATTGCAATGAATCAAACTTATCATATTCAGTGATCTACATGAAAGTTTTTATTATATCCCTCTTGAATCCTATCATATTAGGACCAAATTCATAACCCGTGCATATTACCATTGCTATTCATTAGACTCTCAAAAAGATATGAGTGAAGCATGAGAGTGCAACTATTTCTTTAAAATATAACCACTGCCATGCTCTAAAAGATATAAGTGAAGCACTAGAGCAACTGCCTAGCTCAAAAGATATAAGTGAAGCACATAGAGTATTCTAACAAATCACGAATAATGTGTGTCTCTCTCAAAAAGGTGTGTTCAGCAAAGATGATTGTGATAAACTAAAAAGCAAACAAACTATAGCACAAGACGCTCCAAGTAAAACACATATCATGTGATGAATAAAAATATAGCTCCGAGTGAGTTACCGATAGATTGTAGACGAAAGAGGGGATGCCTTCCGGGGCATCCCAAGCTTAGACGCTTGCGTCTTCCTTGAATATTACCTTGGGGTGCCTTGGGCATCCCCAAGCTTAGTCTCTTGCTGCTACTTATTCCTTTATCCATCATAGCCTCACCCAAAACTTGAAAACTTCAACGCATAAAAATCAACAGAAACCTCGTGAGATCCGTTAGTATAACAAATAAATCTTAAACTTTAGGTGCTGTTGTAAATCGATTCATATTTAATATTGGCACAATGCTACTGTAGTCCAACTTCTCCATGACTCATTCCCCCCGATACGATCCATAGATTCATCAAAATAAGCAAACTATGCAACAAAAACAGAATCTGTCTAAAACAGAACAGTCTGTAAAGATCTGAATTAACGTCATACTTCTGTAACACCAAAAATTCCGAAAAATTAGGACAACTTGGGAAATTTATATATAAATACTGTGTTAAAAATTCAGAAAGTTCTGACGCTCCAGCAAAACATCCAAATTCCAGCACTGGACGCAAAAGTTTCTGTTTTCAAACAACATCAATTATACTATCTTCCAAATCATCCCAAAGGCATTACTTGGCACAAACACTAATTAAAAGATAAAAACACAATCATAACAGAGGCTATAATTGTGTAAACACACAAAAACAGAAGGTAAAACAAAAAAAATTATTTTATTCATTGGGTTGCCTCCCAACAAGCGCTATTGTTTTATGCCCCTAGCTAGGCATAATGCATAGTTTCAAGTGTTGTCATCCTTAGTTTCTTCATCTTGAGATGTATGTTTGTCAGGAGGCTTTTCAAAAACAATGTGGAACACATCATCAATCAAAATTTTATCATTATTAAGGCAACTTTCCTCATATCCATGTTGGTTCCCTTTCACAATCCATGAATATTTCTGATTAATACCATTGAAAACTTGTTGGATAATATGTAATGGGGGAACTTCTTTCTTAGTATTCTCATCAAAAGTGTGATCATCATGAAACATAAATCTTAACATATAATCTTCATTATATAAAATTTCATCTATCACAGGATGTTCCTGACTCATATTATAGAAATCAAAGATTTCTCTAGCCTCCCGAACTATGTAATCAAACTCATTCATAAGGATAAGCGTGGCTATTTTTTAGCTTTAGGGTTGTTTATGACAGGCAACTCATAGAACAATCTTTGCAAAGTGGGATGAGTATGAATAAATCTTCTTTCAAGTTTTAGAACAAGAGCAGAAATAACCTAGGCATAACTATTGGTTCTTTTAAGAATGGGAATGTCATTACAAACCAAAGTTCCAGTGCAAGTAAATAATTCTTGAATAACACTCTTTCCTATGATATTCCCACTTACCATCTCAACAAATTTAGCATCCAAATTTGTGGGAATTTCTATCTTAGGGATTTTACCATCCTCACTCTTTTCAATAACAAACTCAGACATTGTGGCAAAGCAAGCGGACTAGCAAACAAGCAAACAAGCAAATAAACGAAAATATTTTTGTGTTTTTGTAAAATTGTTTTAGAAGTGGGGGAGATGAAAACGAGAGGCAAATGCAAATAAAAGGCAAAGAAAATAAATGCAAGCGGATGAAAGTTTATGCGAAGGTACTTGATAATTTTGGTGATGTCTCCCCGGCAACGGCACCAGAAATTCTTCCTGCTACTTGTAGACTGCGTTGGCATTTCCCCGAAGAGGAGAGGATGATGCAGTATAGTAGAGATAAGTATTTCCCTCAGTTAAGAACGAAGCTTATCAATCTAGTAGGAGAACCACACAAAATCCTTTAGCAGCACCTACACACACAAAAGCAAACACTTGCACCCAACGCAAATAAGAGGGTTGTCAATCCTCTTAGCGGTTATTTGCAAGGATTAATTCTGATAGTGATAGATAGAAATATAAATTGCAAAATAAAATAAAAGTAAATAAATTGCAGCAAGGTATTTTTGGATTTTAATATATGATAAAGATAGACCCGGGGGCCATAGTTTTCACTAGAGGCTTCTCTCTCGAGCGCAGAACATACGGTGGGTAAATAAATTACTGTTGGACAATTGGTAGAAACGCAAATAATTATGACGGATTCATGGCAATGATCATGTATATATGCATCACGTCCGAGACAAGTAGACCGACTCCTGCCTGCATCTACTACTATTACTCCACCCATCGACCACTATCCAGCATGCATCTAGGGTATTAAGTATGAAACAGAGTAACGCCTTAAGCAAGATGACATGATGTTGACAAAGTAAACTCAAGAAATATGATTAAACCCCATATTTTTATCCTTAATGGCAACAATACAAATACGTGTCATGTCCCTTTCTGTCACTGGGATTGAGCACCGCAAGATTGAACCCATCACAAAGCACCTCTCCCATTGCAAGATAAACCAATCTAGTTGGCCAAACCAAATCGATAGATCGGAGAGAAATACAAAGCTATAACAATCATGCATAAAAGAGTTCAGAGAAGACTCAAATATTTCTCATGAATAATCTGATCATAAACTCACAATTCATCGGATCCCAACAAACACACCGCAAAAGAAGATTACATCGGATAGAACTCCAAGAACATCGAGGAGAACATGGTATTGAAGATCAAAGAGAGAGAAGAAGCCATCTAGCTACTAGCTATGGACCCGTAGGTCTGTGGTAAACTACTCACACATCATCGGAAGGGCAGCAAGGTTGATGTAAAATCCCTCCGTGATCGATTCCCCCTCCGGCAGAGTACCGGAAAAGGCCTCCAAATGGGATCGCGAAAGAACATAGGCTTGCGGCGGCGGTAGGGTTTTCTCTTCTGGCTCTTTGATGATTTCTGAATATTTGAGAATTTATAGAAGTGGAATTAGGTCAAAAGGAGCCATGAGGGGCCCACAAGGCATCAGGGCGCGCCCCCTGGGGCCGCGCCCTGTTGCCTTATGGCCTCCTCGTGAGGCTTCTGGCTTCCTCCCAAAGCTTCCAGGGTCTCTTTTGTCTAGAAAAAAATCATCAAAAAGTTTCGTTGCATTTGGACTTCGTTTGGTATAGATTTCCTGAAAAACCAAAAACAAGCAGAAAACAACAACTGGCACTGGGCACTAGGTTAATAGGTTAGTCCCAAAAAATGATATATAATTGCATATAAAAACATCCAAGATTGATACTATAATAGCATGGAACAATCAAAAATTATAGATACGTTGGAGGCGTATCAGTGAATGACGGCGAGGCCTCGGAAGGGAACGACGCGGAGCCGGGGAAGACGCGACAGTGGATGCCCACGCGGATGGGAGTACGAGGGTTGAATGGTTCGGCTGCAGTGTGAGGCTGCCATCACCGGAGAATAACAACGGATGTGAGTGAGTAGAGGGAAGGCCTAGCCAGCGGTGGGAGTAGGGTGGGGCGTTGAGGCCTGCGCGGCAGCACAGTCGGCCACGGGAGGCAGGAGCAGGCGGTCCCGTCGACGCTGGTTTGGGCGGCTGGAGCAAGAAGATCAGAGATTGAAGAAGCAGCACGGCCGTTGGATTAGCATCCAACGGTCACCGTTGCAAGAATTGTTTGTTGACTATAAGTTGACAAAGCCCTGCGTACGCGTCAACTTAGTTGGCCCACAAGTCAGCATAACATCTGTGACGGACAGCATATAGCCCATTTTGCTATTTTCCTAAATTTACAGACCATTTGCTAATTATTACGTAATTTATTGCAGCCCATATTATATTTTAGAATACCTTACCATTTTCTCACAAGGATAGGATTAAAAATTTCAGCGATATTTCATTGAAATTGCCAAACTATTTCTAATCCCGAAATTTTGAGCCCGATAAAAACTAAATTTAAATTATGTTAAAAAAAATGAAAATTGAAATATCAAAAAATAAAAGAAAATCCACAATTTGAAACTAACTGCCCATTTTCTTTGTTTTTATACATATAGAGCCCATTTCATATTACTTATAAGATTTACAGCCCTTTTTGTCTGGGCAGGCCGAATGTATCCCTCGTCGTCTTGAAAGATTTGCAGCCCAGCAGGATGGAGAAAAAGAAATCGGCCTGTGTAGGCTATTCTACAAAAAAAAAGAGGTGGGCTAGCCATTTTCACCGACAAAAAAACAGCTGGGCTCGTCATATTGCAAACATAAAATAAAAGCCTGGGCTAGACGGGCCACAGACACACGGCACAACCCAGTTGATAACCTACTCCCTCTCAACAACAACAAAAAAACAACAACATAACTGATCGAGGAACTGGGACCCACGTGTCAGCAGCATTTTTTTTCATGTAATAAGGAGGAGCTTCCTTGCATGCGAAGATGTAGCTAGTGGGTCCCAGCTGTCAAGGTGTGGAATCATTTTTCTTCCACGAAATAAGGAGGCACTTCCTTGCGTGCGACCATGGACCTTGTGGGTCCCAGCTGTCAGCCTATCCATGTATAGTCCTCTTTCGTTGGCTATCGTTCGTTAACCACGTTTACGATGCCGTGCCGAGAGCACCAAGGCGGTGGACGACGGCGAGGCCTAGGGAGGGAAATGACCCAAAGCCGGGGAAGACTCAGCAGTGGATGCCCATGCGGAGGGGAATACGAGGGTTTACTGGCTCGGCTGCGGTGTGAGGCTGTCGTCGCCGGAGAATAACATGAGGTGTGGGTCAGTAGAGGGATGACCTGGCTAGCGATGGGAGTAGGGTGGGGCGGTGAGGCCTGCTGATACGTCCATTTTGCATCATGTTTTGCTACCGTTATTTCTAGTGTTTTTAATCAATATAACACTTTGTGGAGCAATTCCAATGCCTTTTCTCTCTTACTATGCAAGATTTACACAAGGAGGGATAATGCCGGCAGCTGGAATTCTGGACCTGAAAAAGCTATGTCAGAGATACCTATTCTGCACATCTCCAAATGAGCTGAAATTTCACAGAGAATTATTTTGGAATAAATAAAAAATATTGGAATCAAGAAGTACCAGAGGGGGCCACCCAAGAGCCCATGAGGCACTAGGGCACGCCACCCCCCAAGCGCGCCCTGGTACCTCGTGGGGCCCCTGGCCAGCCTCTGGCCCCCATTTTCTGGTATATAAGTGAATTTTCCCTAGAAAAAATATAGAGAAGAGTTTCGGGATGGTGCGCCGCCGTCTCGAGGCGGAACTTGGGCAGGAGCACTTTTGCTCTTCGGCGGAGAGATTCTGCCGGGGATACTTCCCTCCGGGAGGGGGAAATCATCGCCATCGACATCACCAACGATCCTCTCATCGTGGGAGGACTAATCCTCATCAACATCTTCACCAGCACCATCTCATCTCAAACCCTAGTTCATCTCTTGTTGTGACCCCCCGACCCGACCGTGCACTAATCATACACGCAAATGCGCACGATCAAGCCCAGGGACTCACGGGAAGATATCACAACACAACTCTAGACACAAATTAAAATAATACAAGCTTTATATTACAAGCCAGGGGCCTCGAGGGCTCGAATACAAAAGCTCGAGATACACAAGAGTCAGTGGAAGCATTAGTATCTGAGTACAGACATAAAAGTTAAACATATCTGCCTTAAGAAGGAGAAAACAAACAATGGCTCTGATCAAAAGAGGCAAGGCCTCCTGTCTGGGAGCCTCCTAAACTACTCCTGGTCATCGGTCTCCATGTTGTAGTAAGCTCCACTGGTGGGGTAGTAGTAGTCGGCGGGATTAGCTGGCTCCGGGGCTCCGTCATCTGATCGCAGCAATCGGGTATGGGGAAAAAGAGGTAGCAAAGCAACCGTGAGTACTCATCCAAAGTACTCGCAAGACTTACATCAGATCTATGCTAAAAATGCATCGGTATCAAATGAAGGGGCTGTATCTGTGGACTAGACTGCAGAATTGCCAGAATAGAGGGGAAGGCCTAGCCTATCGAAGACTAGCATCTTGCAGCATTAGAAGAGTGTAGATTAGTACATAATTAAAGTAGCAAGCATGTAGTGGCAAAGCCTAGAGATACTTCCTCGACTCCCTACGAGAAAGCGATCCCGGAGCTTACAATTAATTAACATGTATCCAGTTCAAGTTGTAGTAGATCGGTATACAACACTGAGCGTCCTGTTACCGTGGACATGGCTATTCGAACAGATAACTTCCCTGCAGGGGTGCACTACTATTACCCAACACGCTCGATTAACTCTGGCCGAACACACTTTTATCGGGTCATGCCCAACCTCGGCTGATCGACACGACGTAGTCCTACCTAGGCTCAGCAGAGAGGTCCCCTCCGGTCTACATCCTAAGTGCTCAGGGGTCTTGGGCCCATCGCCCTTTGCACTCCGGGTCATTGTGCGCAAGGTGGATCCAGCGCCACCCCTCTCCTGGATGGCACGATCCGACCCGGCCACAATGCTGAACTGGACGTCTGACAGAGCTTTCGGCTGACACATACGGCGCCGAGGGCCCCATTAAACCATTATCCCATGTGGTGGTAGTGCATATAGGCTAGTGGCCAACTCAGATCAAATACCCAAATCCGTTAGTGAATTATTAGGAGCTCGCGATGACGATCAGTACTCCTGTCGCCCCGTCTCGAGGAAGTGCAACAAGGGTCAGGCCCATCCCTCTCTAGGGCGGTCTCTGCCTGCCCGGCCGCGCCTCATAATTATCTCATGGGTACCCTCCAGGTCAACCCGACTCCACAAGGGACTGTCGGGAACTCAGGTCCACCTCTACCGGGGTGGTACCGCCTGTCCCTTCAGTCCCGCAGTAGCAATACATGGGGGCAACATTTAAAGGTAACCGTGTGTCCGTAACATCAAGAGGGTAATCCAAGGAATCACCCTCGATGGATTCCCACTCGATGCTACTGTCAAGGTGAACCCGGAGGAATCACCCTCGATGGATTCACACTTGAGGGGCTACACGACAGAGGCTTCATCGGGGGTGGTGGAAGAGGAATCACCCTCGGTAACTCACGTCCTACTAGCTACGCTACAGAGATGTCATCAGGAGTGAGTTAGGAGGTATCACCCTCAGCACTCGATGATAGCTCTACAGAGTCGTACAACTAAGGGGGTGTGCGGTGCGGTGTTCGGTCTCTGTACATCGATCACACCAATCGAGTCTCTGGTGGTAAAGCATGGCAACAAGGACAAGGGTGGTGGGGCCATTGATGGATCACTAACCAACCTATACTAAGTATTTAGGACAACAGGTAAGGTATCAACAGTAGTTACAAAATCAGGCTATGCATCAGAATAGGAGCAATCAAATACGGTAGCAAATTCTAATGCAAGCACGGGGGAGAAGGGATAGGTCATATAGAAATGATCAAGGGGGTTTGCTTGCCTGGAAGCTCTGCTGAAAAGGAAGAAGGGTCGTCGGTGACGTAGTTGTACTCGGGAGCAGCGTCGGTCTCGGAGTCTACCGGTGAGAAGAGGGGGAAGTAACAGTAAATACAAAGCAAACAATGCACACAGATGCTTGGCATGGCAATAGGCTGTGCTAGGGTGCCCTAATGCAGTACTAAGTATTTTAAACGGAGCGGGAAAATATCCGGGAATATTTTCCCGGCTCCGGGCAGTTATCGGCATATTGAACCAGAGGGGAAAGTTGCATGTTCATCTAGTTAGGAGTGATGGTAAAGCATTTTGATCACATATTCGGATTCGTCATATTTTTCTGATCATTTTTCATATATAAATTATTTTATCTGAGTTACGGTTTATTTTATATGATTTTTCAAAGTTTTATTCATTTTCTGGAATTAATTTAATTATTAAATCCGAATTATCCAAAACAGTGACATGTGATGTCAGCATGACGTCACAGTGACGTCATCGGTCAAACCCAGCTGGCCATGGTCAAACCTGACCAGTGGGTCCCATTGGTCAGTGACTGTTTTAATTAAACAGGGGTTTAATTTAGCTAATTGGTTAATTAACAGGTGGGACCCCACTGTCAGTGACACAGACTAATTAGCAGATTAATTAGCATTTTTATTATTTATAAAAATGTTTAAATTATGCGAGGCCCGCATGTCAGTGGCTGTTAGTGTTAATAGAGGTTTAGGTTAATTTAATTAAGTTAATTAGCGGGGGGCCCCACAAGTCAGTGACAGTTAGCGCGACAGTTAGCCGCTAATGACCTTACAGGCAGGGCCCACCGACGTTTAAACGCCGGTGCGCGCGTCGGTGCTGCTCCGGCGAGCACCAGATGCGGCGGCGATGCGCGGAAACGGCACACAGGGGCCCATTTGGCCCAGGGTTTGGTCCTATGGGACGGGCGCGACGCGCCGCGTCCGATCATGGCCATGGTTGGCACGGGGTGGCCGGAGTCGACCGCTACGACGACGGCAGGCGGCGGCCGAAGCACGACCTCTGCGGGAGCGGTCTACGGTGCATGGGGAGGAACGGGAGGAGGTCGAGGAGGAGCGCGAGCTCACAGTGAGGGCGACGGCGAGGTCAGATGGCACGGGGAGGCCCGGATGACGCAGATCGAAGCGGTGGCATCACAGTGGCCGTGGCGGAAGGAGAAGGTGCGGGCGACGCGGAGGCGGCTCCCCAGCTTCGATCCACGGGCGATGAAGACGAAGACGTCCACGCCGGAGCCTCTGGACTTGTCGGAGTGGCGAATGGCGGCTGCTGGCTATGCGAATCACGGCGGCGCAGCCATGGGCGCGCTCGGGCGTCGAGACAGAGAGGGAGGCAGCGAGAGAGGGAGAAGGTGGGCGCTAGGGTTAGCGGGGGGAAAGAGAGAGGGAGCAGGGGCTCCTCTTATCCATCCGCGGCCCTCGATGGCCGTGCGAGCGCGGCGTCGGTGGCCGGCGAGCGTCGGCCTTCTCCTGGCGCAACGGGAGGTAGGGGAAGGCCGACCCAGATGGGCCAGGCCGCACTGTTGGGTTGACCGGGCCAAGTGCACAGTGCACTTTCCCATTTTCTCTTTTCTTTTTCCAGTTTTCTTTAATAGTTTTCTGTTTGCACTTTCTCTTAGCATTAGATCAATTTTGTAAAATGTGTGGCTGGTCTCCATATTTAGTATGCAATATATCTCACTGCCACAGAAAAGTTTGGGGGCCAAATAATTCCATTTGAATTTTGAATAAATGAAATTGGATTAAAGGGGGCTGTTTTGGGTACTGTTTTAGTTGCTCGGGTCAATTTGGGAATTTTAATAATGTTGGCTTTATTTTTATAATTGCTTTGGGAATTTTTCAATATTATGAACATTTTTATTCAATTAATTGAAGAAGTAATAATTTGACTTGCATTAGAATTTGGAATTTGAATTTGTATTATTTACTAAATGCAATTTAATTAGGATGATCATGATGACATGGCAATTCAATTAGCTTAATGAGAGGGTTAAGATCTGGGGATGTTACACTTGTATTCAATCTTTGCCTCAAAACCTCAGATTGGTACCTGTGGGTTGCTAGTAGTGTTGATTACACCTTGTAGTTGATGCTAGTTGGTTTATTTGCTGGAAGATTATATGTTCAGATCTATTATTTTATTCAATACCCCTCTGATCTTGGACATGATTATGATTTGTGAGTAGTTACTTTTGTTCTTGAGGACATGGGAGAAGTCTTGTCATAAGTAATCATGTGAATTTGGTATTCGTTCGATATTTTGATGATATGCATGTTGTTGATTCCCTTAGTGGTGTCGTGTGAACGTCGACTACATGACACTTCACCATCTTTGGGCCTAAGGGAATGCATTGTGGAGTAGTAATTAGATGATGGGTTGCTAGAGTGACAGAAGCTTAAACCCTAGTTTATGCGCTATTCCGTAAGGGGTTGATTTGGACCCATATGTTTAATGCTATGGTTAGAGTTATCTTAATTCTTCTTTCGTAGTTGCGGATGCTTGCGAGAGGGGGTAATCATAAGTGGGAGGCTTGTTCAAGTAAGAACAGCACCCAAGCACCGATCCACCCACATATCAAATTATCAAAGTAGCGAACGCGAATCAAACAAACATGATGAAAGTGACTAGATGAAATTCCCATGTGTCCTCGAGAACGCTTTGCTTATTATAAGAGATCGTTCCGGCTTGTCCTTTGCTACAAAAAGGATTGGGCCACCTTGCTACACTCTTTGGTACTATTGCCACTTGTCACTTGTTACAAATTATCTTGCTATCAAACTACTCGTTACCGATAATTTTAGTGCTTGCAGAAAATACCTTGCTGAAAACCGCTTGTCATTTCCTTCTGCTCCTCGTTGGGTTCGACACTCTTACTTATCGAAAGGACTACGATTGATCCCCTACACTTGTGGGTCATCAAGACTCTTTTCTGGCACCGTTTCCGGGGAGTGAAGCGCCTTTGGTGAGTGGAATTTGGTATGGAAACATTTATATTACGTGCTGAAATTTACTGTCACTTGTCACTATGGAAAGTAATCCTATGAGGGGTTTGTTCGGGGTATCTTCACCTCGACCGGAAACACAAATAGTTGCTCCTCAACCTACTGCACCTACTGAAAATATTTCATATGAAATTCCTCCGGCTATGATAGAGAAACTGCTAGCTAATCCTTATGCAGGAGATGGAACAGTACATCCTGATATGCACTTGATCTATGTGGATGAAATTTGTGGATTGTTTAAGCTTGCAGGTTTATCCGGAGATGGAGTTAAGAAGAAAGTATTCCCTTTATCTTTGGAGGGAAAGGCATTGATGTGGTATAGGCTATGTGATGATACTGTTACATGGGACTGGAACCGATTGAAACTAGAATTCCATCAAAAAAATTATCCTATGCATTTGGTTCATCGTGATCGGAATTATATATATAATTTTTGTCCTCGTGAAGGAGAAAGCATCGCTCAAGCTTAGGGGAGGCTTAAGTACATGATGTACACATGCCCCAATCATGAGCTCTCAAAAGAAATTATCTTACAAAATTTTTATGCTCGGCTTTCTCATGATAATCAAACTACGGTCGATTCTTCTTCGACTGGCTCCTTTATGAAGAAAACTATTGAATTCAGATGGGATCTTCTAGAAAGAATTAAACACAACTCTGAAGATTGGGAACTCGACAAAGGTAATGAGTCAGGTATAATACTTGAGTTCGATTGTGTTAAATCTTTTATGGCCACCGATGCTTTTCATAAGTTTAGCACTAAATATGGACTTGACTCTAAGATAGTAGCTTCCTTTTGTGAATCATTTGCTACTCATGTTGATCTCCCTAAGGAGAAGTGGTTTAAATATCATCCCCCTATTAAAGAAAAGATTGAGGAACCCGTTAGTGTTAAAGAAGAAACAATTGTTTACCATGTTGATCCAGTTGTGCCTACTGCTTATATTGAGAAACCATCTTTTCCTGTTAGGATTAAGGAACATGCTAAAGCTTCAACTGTGGTTAAAAAAAGTAATATTAGAGCACCTAGACCCTCTGAACAAATTAAAGTTGAACCTGATGTTGCTATGGTTAAAGATATCTTAGTCGATAATATAGATGGGCATGTTATTTACTTTTGTGAGGAGGCTGCTAGAATTGCTAAACCTGTTAGAAATGAATGAGATAAGTTAGACAAGAATAAGCCCGTAGTTGGTATGCCTGTTGTTTCTGTTAAGATTGGAGATCATTGCTATCATGGTTTGTGTGATATGGGTGCTAGTGTGAGTGCTATTCCATTTTCTTTATATCAGGAAGTAATGCATGAAATTGCACCCGTTGAGATTGAAGATATTGATGTCACTATTAAGCTTGCAAATAGAGATACTATTACACCACTTGGGATTGTTAGAGATGTTGAAGTCTTGTGTGGCAAAATCAAATACCCTACTGATTTCTTAGTACTTGGTTCACAACAAGATAATTTTTGTCCCATTATATTTGGTAGACCTTTCTTGAATACCGTTAATGCTGAAATTGATTGTGTTAAAGAAAAGGTTCGAGTTAAGTTTGGTGATATATCTCATGAGTTTAATTTCTCCAAGTTTCGTAGACAACCTCATGATAAAGAATTGCCTAGTAAAGATGAAATTATTGGTCTTGCTTCTATTGCCGTACCTCCTACTGATCCGTTAGAACAATATTTGCTGGACCATGAAAACGATATGCATATGAATGAAAGAAATGAAATAGATAAGATGTTCTTTGATCAACCACCTATCCTTAAACATAATTTGCCTGTTGAAACTCTTGGAGGCCCTCCTCTGCCTAAAGGTGATCCTGTATTTGAATTAAAGCAATTGCCCGATACATTGAAATATGCTTATCTTGATGAAAAGAAGATATATCGTGTCATTATTAGCGCTAACCTTTCAGCTCATGAAGAAAAAAGATTAATAAAAACTCTAAGGAAGCACCGTGTTACTATTGGATATACTCTTGATGATCTTAAGGGCATTAGTCCCACTCTATGTCAGCACAAAATTAATCTGGAGCCTAATGCTAAACCAGTTGTCGACCACCACCAACGATTAAATCCTAAGATGAAAGAGGTGGTGAGAACCAAAATATTAAAACTTCTGGAAGCAGGTATAATCTATCCCATAGCTGATAGTAGATGGGTAAGTCCTGTTCATTGTGTCCCTAAGAAAGGAGGTATTACCGTTGTTCCTAATGATAAAAATGAACTCATTCCACAAAGAATTGTAACTGGCTATAGGATGGTAATTTATTTTAGAAAATTAAACAAAGCTACTAGAAAAGATCATTACCCCTTACCTTTTATTGATCAAATGTTAGAAAGATTGTCTAAGCATACACACTTTTGTTTTCTAGATGGTTATTCTGGTTTTTCTCAAATACCCGTATCACAACCCGATCAAGAGAAAACCACCTTCACTTGTCCTTTTGGAACTTATGCTTATAGACATATGCCTTTTGGTTTATGCAATGCACCTGCTACCTTTCAAAGATATATGACTGCTATATTCTCTGACTTTTGTGAAAAGATTGTTGAGGTGTTCATGGATGATTTTTCCGTTTACGGAACTTCTTTTGATGATTGCTTAAGCAACCTTGATCAAGTTTTGCAGAGATATGAAGAAACTAATCTTGTCTTGAATTGGGAGAAGTGCCACTTTATGGTGAATGAAGGCATTGTCTTGGGGCATAATTTTTTTGAAAGAGGTACTGAAGTTGATAAAGCTAAGGTTGATGCTATTGAGAAAATGCCATGTCCTAAAGATATTAAAGGTATAAGAAGTTTCCTGGGTCATGCTAGTTTCTATAGGAGATTTATTAAAGACTTCTCTAAAATTTCTAGGCCTCTTACCAATCTTTTGCAAAAATATGTTCCATTTGTTTTTGATGATGATTGTCTAGAAGCCTTTGAAACACTTAAGAAAGCCTTAACCACTGCACCTATTGTTCAACCACCTAATTGGAACTTGCCTTTTGAAATTATGTGTGATGCTAGTGATTATGCTGTTGGTGCTGTTCTAGGACAGAGACTTGATAAGAAATTAAATGTTATCCATTATGCTAGTAAAACTCTAGACAGTACCCAAAGAAATTATGCTACTACTGAAAAAGAATTTCTAGTAGTTGTGTTTGCATGTGATAAATTCAGATCTTACATAGTTGATTCTAAAGTAACTGTTCACACCAATCATGCTGCTATTAAATATCTTATGGATAAGAAAGATGCTAAACCTAGACTCATTAGGTGAGTTTTATTGCTACAAGAATTTGACTTGCATATTACTGATAGGAAGGGAGCTGAGAATCCCGTAGCAGATAATTTGTCTAGAATGGAAAATGTTCTTGATGACACACTACCTATTAATGATGATTTTCCTGATGAACAATTAGCTGTCATAAATGCTTCTCGTACTACTCCATGGTATGCGGACTATGCTAATTACATTGTTGCTAAATACATACCACCTAGTTTCACGTACCAACAAAAGAAAAAGTTCTTCTTTGATTTAAGACATTACTTCTGGGATGACCCACATCTTTATAAAGAAGGGGTAGATGGTATTATTAGACGTTGTATACCTGAGCATGAACAGGAACAAATCCTACGGAAGTGTCATTCCGAGCCTTACGGAGGACACAATGCGGGAGACAGAACTGCACAGGTATTACAATCTGGTTTTTATTGGCCTACTCTTTTCAAGGATGCTCGTAAGTTTGTCTTATCTTGTGATGAATGTAAAAGAATTGGTAATGTTCGTAGACGTCAGGAAATGCCTATGAATTATTCACTTGCTGTTGAACCATTTGATGTTTGGGGATTTGATTATATGGGACCCTTTCCTAAATCCAATGGGTATACTCATATTTTAGTTGCTATTGATTACGTTACTAAGTGGGTAGAAGCTATCCCAACTAGTAGTGCTGATCATAACACTTCTATTAAAATGCTTAAAGAAGTTATTTTCCCGAGGTTTGGAGTCCCTAGATATTTGATGACTGATGGTGGTTCACATTTTATTCATGGTGCATTCCGTAAATTGCTTGCTAAATATGATGTCAACCATAGAATTGCATCTCCCTATCACCCTCAAACTAGTGGTCAAGTTGAATTGAGCAATAGAGAAATAAAATTAATTTTGCAAAAAACCGTCAATAGATCTAGAAAGAATTGGTCTAAGAAACTTGACGATGCATTATGGGCATATAAAACTGCTTATAAAAATCCTATGGGTATGTCTCCTTATAAAATGGTTTATGGAAAAGCATGTCATTTACCTCTTGAGTTAGAACATAAAGCATATTGGGCAATTAAGGAACTAAATTATGATTTTAAACTTGCCGGTGAAAAGAGGTTATTTGATATTAGCTCATTAGATGAATGGAGAACCCAAGCTTATGAAAATGCCAAATTGTTTAAAGACAAAGTTAAAAGATGGCATGATAGAAGAATAAAAAAATGGGAATTTAAAGTAGGTGAGCAAGTTCTATTATACAATTCTCATTTGAGATTCTTTGCAGGAAAACTTCTCTCTAAATGGGAAGGACCGTATATCATCCAAGAAGTTTATCGCTCCGGAGCCATCAAAATAAACAACTCCGAAGGCACTAATCTGAGAGTGGTGAATGGGCAAAGAATTAAGCACTATATTTTAGGTACCCCCATTAATGTTGAAACTAATATTATTGAAACAATTACACCGGAGGAATACATAAGAGAGACCTTCCGGAACACTCCAGAACCCTGAAAAGGAAGAGGTATGTGATACGTTAAGTAAACCGACTCCAAAAATTCCATAAAAATATTTTCTGACAGTTTTGGAATATTAGAAAAAATAGAAAAATAAGAAACAGCCAAGGGGACCCACCTGGTACCCACGAGGCACTAGGGCGCGCCACCCCCCTGGCGCGCCCTGGTGGCTCGTGGGCCCCACGTGAGCCTTCCCGACTCCGTTTTCTTCTGGATTACTTGTTTTGCAAGATAAAAAATCTTTATATATACTCCCGGATGTTTTGACCACCGTATCATAGAAATCTCCTCTGTTCTTATTTCGTGTTATTTTTCTGACAGATCTAGATCGCTATGGCTCCGCCAAGCTCTTCCAAGGACAAGTTCTATGAGAAGGTCAACAACCCCTACCTACCGGAGGTGATGAAACACCCTCAATCCATTGAGATGCGTGAGGGGGTGCTTCACATCCTGGATGTTCAAGGACCCAAGAAGACTGGGAGCGTGGAGTCCAGGCTCGAAGCAGTGGAGCAGGAGATCTTCAAGTGCCAAAGGATGGTGGAACGTGGACTCAGCGCCAACCACTCCATGATCACAGAATTCACCCGTAATCACAAGGTGGAGGGCCAATCGATGGGGGACATCATCTTCAAGCTTAATGAACGAATCAACTATCTCCAAGGCCAAATCTATGATCTTCAATACCAAAACTTTGAGTATGAGGCAAGATTCAAAGGTATGAGTTTAGCTGCAAGTTTCAGGACTCCGGAGACTCGTTCATCTTTTTATGATGGGGAACCTATGCCATGGAAGCCGGAGGACAAGCCCATCACTTCATCACCACCACCATCACCGGAGAAGGAGACTTGAGCACATGGGTATGGGCACTCCCCTTGGCTTGTGCCAAGCTTGGGGGAGGTGCCCCGGTATCGTATCACCACCACTTTTATTATCTTTACCTATTTTTATTTCGATCCTTAGTTATTTTGTGATCTAGTTGAATAAAGTTTAGTATGATCTATTTTCGAGTGTTAGCTTCGTGATCTATCTATCTATGTAATCGAGTTGAGAGTTATATAATAAAGAGTAGTTTGAGTATTTGCTTCTTTACTTTCATGTTCCAATTCTAGCAATGAAAATAATGAAAAAGATCATATGCTAATCCTATGGAAAGTAATGACATTGCATAAAAAAAAGTATAAGTGGTAAAATTTATTGGAAGTTAACAAACATAGCATTAGTCAATGATGCAATTCATGAAAGAATTAATAAGGGAAGAGAAGATTCACATGCAAATATACTATCTAGGACATCTTTTATGATTGTGAGCCCCCATTAAGTATTTTATGTCAAATTGTTGACGTTGGACAAGGAAGACAACGTAATGAATTATGTTTGTTCATATTCACATAGAAGTTATATTGTTATTGATCCTCCAACATGTGGTGCTTGCCCAATATCTTTGCTAGCCAAAAATCCGCACCAAGTAGAGATACTACTTGTGCATCCAAAACCCTTAAACCCAGTTTCATGTCATGAGAGTCCACTATATCTACCTATGGATTGAATAAGATCCTTCAAGTAAGTTGTCATCGGTGCAAAAAAGCAATAAAAATTGCCTCTAAATATGTCTGAACTTTTATTGTAAGGGTAATAAGCTTTGTACGAACTTGTGATGGTAAAGAAATAAAAGTGACAGACTGCATAATAAAGGTTGCTATCATAAGGGGCAATATAAAGTGACGTTCCTTTGCATTAAGAGCTCTTGCATCCAACAAAAAAAAGCGCATGACAACCTCTGCTTCCCTCTGCGAAGGGCCTATCCTTTACTTTTATGTATTTACTTTTTATGCAAGAGTCAATAGTGTTCTCCTCTATTTCCTTTTTATTTTTCTCTTTTGTAAGCATCATGTGGTGGGGAAAGATCTAAGCATATATATCCAGTTGGATATGAGTGATCATGAGTTATTATTGTTGACATCACCCTTGAGGTGAATAAGTTGGGAGGCGAACTCACAAGCCCCTATCTTTCTATGTGTCTGGCTGAAACTTTTTGCTCCATATATATGTCGTGAGTGTTAGCAATCATAGAAGACTAAATGATGGTTGAGTATGTGGACTTGCTGAAAAGCTCCTACATGAGACCCTTCTTGAAAATATGATGAATTGCAATTGCATTGTTGACTGAGAACATAGTTTGTTAGTTTTCAAGAAAGTTTATGCCTTATACTCCATTGTTGTGATGAATTGTTACTTGCTCATGAGAAGTTTATGATAATAAATATTGCTATTATAATAATGACCATGATGCTACTATGTCCGTATTCTGTTTTTATCGACACCTCTCTCTCTAAACATGTGGACATGATTATCGATATCGGCTTTCGCTTGGGGACAAGCGAGGTCTAAGCTTGGGGGAGTTGATACGTCCATTTTGCATCATGTTTTGCTACTGTTATTTCTAGTGTTTTTAATCAATATAACACTTTGTGGAGCAATTCTAATGCCTTTTCTCTCTTATTATGCAAGATTTACACAAGGAGGGATAATGCCGGCAGCTGGAATTCTGGACCTGAAAAAGCTATGTCAGAGATACCTATTCTGCACATCTCTAAATGAGCTGAAATTTCACGAAGAATTTTTTTGGAATAAATAAAAAATATTGGAATCAAGAAGTACCAGAGGGGGCCACCCAGAAGCCCACGAGGCACCAGGGCGTGCCACCCCCCCAGGCGCGCCCTGGTACCTCGTGGGGTCCCTGGCCAGCCTCTGGCCCCTATTTTCTGGTATATAAGTGAATTTTTCCTACAAAAAATATAGAGAAGACTTTCGGGATGGTGCGCCGCCGTCTCGAGGCGGAACTTGGGCAGGAGCACTTTTGCTCTCCGGCGGAGAGATTATGCCGGGGATACTTCCCTCCGGGAGGGGGAAATCGTCGCCATCGACATCACCAGCGATCCTCTCATCGTGGGAGGACTAATCTTCATCAACATCTTCACCAGCACCATCTCATCTCAAACCCTAGTTCATCTCTTGTATTCAATCTTTGTCTCAAAACCTCAGATTGGTACCTGTGGGTTGCTAGTAGTGTTGATTACACCTTGTAGTTGATGCTAGTTGGTTTATTTGGTGGAAGATTATATGTTCAGATCTATTATGCTATTCAATATCCCTCTGATCTTGGACATGATTATGATTTGTGAGTAGTTACTTTTGTTATTGAGGACATGGGAGAAGTCTTGTCATAAGTAATCATGTGAATTTGGTATTCGTTCGATATTTTGATGATATGTATGTTGTTGATTCCCTTAGTGGTGTCGTGTTAACGTGGACTACATGACACTTCACCATCTTTGGGCCTAAGGGAATGCAATTTGGAGTAGTAATTAGATGATGGGTTGCTAGAGTGACAGAAGCTTAAACCCTAGTTTATGCGCTATTCCGTAAGGGGCTGATTTGGACCCATATGTTTAATGCTATGGTTAGAGTTATCTTAATTCTTCTTTCGTAGTTGCGGATGCTTGCGCGAGGGGGTAATCATAAGTGGGAGGCTTGTTCAAGTAAGAACAACACCCAAGCACCGGTCCACCCACATATCAAATTATCAAAGTAGCGAACGCGAATCAAACAAATATGATGAAAGTGACTAGATGAAATTCCCATGTGTACTCGAGAACGCTTTGCTTATTATAAGAGATCGTTCCGGCTTGTCCTTTGCTATAAAAAGGATTGGGCCACCTTGCTGCACTCTTTGTTACTATTGCTACTTGTCACTTGTTACAAATTATCTTGCTATCAAACTACTCGTTACCAATAATTTCAGTGCTTGCAGAAAATACCTTGCTGAAAACCACTTGTCATTTCCTTCTGCTCCTCGTTGGGTTCGACACTCTTACTTATCGAAAGGACTATGATTGTTCCCCTTACTTGTGGGTCATCACCTACGCGGCAGCATAGCCAGGCACGGAAGGCGGGAGCAGGCGGTCACGCCGTCGTTGGTTTGGGCGGCTGGAGCAGGAAGATCAGAGATTGAAGAAGCATGCCGGCCGTTGGATTGACATCTAACGGTCTCACGATGCTAGACTCGATTTTGTTGACTAAGTTGACATAGCCCTGCGTATGCGTCAACTTAGTAGGCCCACAAGTGAGCCTCCAAATCAGGTGGGACCTAGCTAGCAGGGGGAGGAATTATTTTTCTTGCGCCTAATAAGGAGGCACTTCCTTGAAAGAGATGCAGCTGGTACGTCCCAGCTGTCAGAGGGACGAAACTTTTTTTCCGCATAATAAGGAGGCACTTCCTTGCATGCGAAGATGTCTTGGTGGGTCTAACCTGTCTGGGGGAAGAATCATTTTTTTCGCGTAATAAGGAGGCACTTGCTTGCGTGCGGCCATGGACCATGTGGGGCCCTACTGTCAACCTCTCCACCTACATCCCTCTTCCGATGACTGTCGTTTGTTGACCACGTTGACCACGCCGCGCCGAGAGCACCAATGCGGTGGACGATGGCGAGGCCTAGGAAGGGAACGACCCGGAGCCGGCGAAGACACAGCAGTGGATGCCCACGTGGAGGGGACTACGAGGGTTGACTGGTTCAGCTGTGGGTGAGGCTTCCGTGATGACCCACAAGTATAGGGGATCAATCGTAGTCCTTTCGATAAGTAAGAGTGTCGAACCCAACGAGGAGCAGAAGGAAATGACAAGCAGTTTTCAGCAAGGTATTCTCTGCAAGTACTAAAAGTAGAGGTAACAGATAGTTTTGATAGCAAGATAATTCGTAACAAGTAACAAGTAACAAGTATAATAAAGTGCAGCAAGGTGGCCCAATCCTTTTTATAGCAAAGGACAAGCCGGAACAAACTCGTATAATAAGCGAAGCGTTCTCGAGGACACATGGGAATTTCATCTAGTCACTTTCATCATATTTGTTTGATTCGCGTTCGCTACTTTGATAATTTGATATGTGGGTGGACTGGTGCTTGGGTGCTATTCTTACTTGAACAAGCCTCCCACTTATGATTACCCCCTCTCGCAAGCATCCGCAACTATGAAAGAAGAATTAAGATAAATCTAACCATAGCATGAAACATATGGATCCAAATCAGCCCCTTACGGAATAGCGCATAAACTAGGTTTAAGCTTCTGTCACTCTAGCAACCCATCATCTAATTACTACTGCACAATGCCTTCCCGTAGGCCCAAATGGTGAAGTGTCATGTAGTCGACGTTCACATGACACCACTAAAGGAACCAACAACATATATATCATCAAAATATCGAACGAATACCAAATTCACATGATTACTTATGCCAAGACTTCTCCCATGTCCTCAAGAACAAAAGTAACTACTCACAAATCATATTCATGTTCAAGATCAGAGGAGTATTCAATATCATTAAGGATCTGAACATATAATCTTCCACCAAATAAACCAACTAGCATCAACTACAAGATGTAATCAACACTACTAGCAACCCACATGTACCAATCTGAGGTTTTGAGACAAAGATTGAATACAAGAGATGAACTAGGGTTTGAGATGAGATGGTGCTGGTGAAGATGTTGATGAAGATTGGTCCTCCCACGATGAGAGGATCGTTGGTGATGTTGATGGCTTCGATTTCCCACTCCCGGAGGGAAGTTTCCCCGGTGGAATCGCTCCACCGGAGAGCAAAATTGCTCCTGCCCAGGTTCCGCCTCGAGAGGGCGGCACTTCATCCCGAAAGTCTTCTCTCTAATTTTTTTAGGGCAAATGAGCTTATATAGCAGAAGGAGGGGGCCAGAGGCCAGCCAGGGGCCCCACAAGGCATCAGGGCGCGCCCAAGGGGGCCACGCCCAGTTGCCTTGTGGGTAACTGGTGGGTCCCCTCCAGTATCTCTTTTCTCCAGTGTTTTTTCAATAAAAAAAATCTCCATGAAGTTTCAAGTCAATTGGAGCTCTGTAGAATAGGTATCTCTGCTGTAGCTATTTCAGGTCCAGAATTCCAGCTGCCGGTATTCTCCCTCTTCATATAAATCTTGCAAATTAAGAGAGAAAAGGCATAATAATTGCATCATAAAATGAAATAATGATCAAATACATTATAAATAACAGTAGGAAATCTTGATGCAAATTGGACATATCAACTCCCCCAAGCTTAGACCTCGCTTGTCCTCAAGCGAAAGCTGAATTCGACAATCATGACCACATGTTTAGAGAGAGAGGTGTCGATAATAATAAAATATGGACATGAAGGCATCTTGATCTTTATTATAACAGCAATATATCATCATAAAACTTCTCATGAAAAAGTAACAAATCATACACAAGTTAAAGTATGAACCATAAGCCGTATTGAAAACTAACAAACTATGATCTCAGTCACTGAAGCAATTGCAATTCATTATATTATTAGAAAGAGTCTATGTAAGAGCTTTGTTTAGCAAGTTCACATACTCAACTATCATTTAGTCTTCTATGATTGCTAACACTCACGGCATACTTATGGAGCAAAAGTTTTAGCCAGACACATACAAAGATAGGGGCTTATAATTTCGCCTCCCAACTTATTTACCTCAAGGGTAACGTCAACAATAAACTCATGATCACCTACATCCAACTGGATATATATGCCTGGATCTATCCCCACCACATGATGCTTGCCAAGCGAGAAATTAAAAACGGAATAGAGGAGAATACTATTGACTCTTGCATAAAAGTAAATACATAAAGTAAAATATAGGCCCTTCGCAGAGGGAAGCAGAGTTTGTCATGCACTTTTTACTTTTGGATGTGCAAGCTCTTAATGTAAAGGAACGTCACTTTATATTTCCCCTTGTGATAGCGACCTTTATTATGCAGTCTATCGCTTTTATTGCTCCACTATCACAAGTTCGTACAAAGCTTATTTTCCCTTACAATAAAAGTTCATACATTTTTAGGAGCAATTTTTATTGCTTTTGCACCGATGACAACTTACTTGAAGGATCTTATTCAATCCATAGGTAGATATAGTGGACTCTCATGGCATGAAACTGGGTTTAAGGATTTTTGGATGCACAAGTAGTATCTCTACTTAGTACGGAATTTTGGCTAGCAAAATATAGGGGGCAAGCACCACATGTTAGAGGATCCAAAACAATATAACTTCTATGTGAATATAAGCAAACATAACTCATTACGTTGTCTTCCTTGTCCAACGTCGACTATTTGACATAGAATATTTAATGGGGGCTCACAATCATAAAAGATGTCCAAGATAGTATATTTATATGTGAGACCTCTCTTCCTTTATTACTTTTTCATGAATTGCAACAATGACCAATGCTATGTTTGTTAACCTCCAATAAGTTTTATCAATTATACTTCTTTTATGTGAAGTCATCACTCCCCATGGGATTAGCATATGATCTTTACTTTTTTATTCTCTTTATTTATTTCTAAGATTGGATCAACAAAAGCAAAACACTCAACTCAAACTACTCTTTATTATATAACTTTCACACACGATTACATAGATAGATAGACCACAAAGCAAGCACTCGAAACTAAATCATACTAAAACTTTATTCTTCTAAATCACGAAATAACTAAGGATCAAAATAAGATAGATAATGATGATAAAAGTGATGGTGATACGATACCGGGGCACCTTCCCCAAGCTTGGCACAAGCCAAGGGTGGTGCCCATACCCATGTACTCAAGTCTCCTTCGGTGATGGTGGTGATGAAGTGATAAGCTTGTCCTTTGCCTTCAGCAAGTACTCCAAATTGCCATTAATCCTCCGGAGGGCACAATTCTTCTCTTCTAACACAATAACTTCATGGGTAAGTGACGTATTCTAAGCACAAATTGCTTCAAAAACCTTTAGTGTATCGATTTCAGATGGGGGGGAGGTTATTATAAAGAGTTTGCCATGTATCCCCTTTTCTGGTGTTTCTCCCATGCGCGTGGCTTGATCTTCTTCTCCTTAAATCCGGTCCTCCATTACCTCTCCTGACTCCTCCTTCATAGCGGTGTCCTCTTCCCCGGACGACCACTCATAATAGACTTCGCTGAAAGGACGTTTGCCGGGCGAAGGTTGCACAATCCGGTGCTTGGTGCGGAGCCTTCGGGGAGCCATGGGAATCTAGATCTGTGAGAAAAACAGCCCGAAACAAGAACAGAGGGGAAACTTGCGATACGGTGGTCAAAACACCCGTGAGTATATATAAAGAATTTTTATCTTGCAAAACAAGCATACGAGAGGAAAACGGAGTCGGGAGGGCACATGAGGGGCCCACAAGGCAACACGGCGCGCCCCAGGGGGGGTCGCGCCCTGTTGCCTTGTGACCACCTCGTGGGTCCTCTTGGCTCTTTCTTATTTTTGTATTTTTTCTAATATTCCAAAATGGACAGAAATAATTTTTACGGAATTTTTGGAGTCGGTTTACTTACTGTATCACATACCTACCCCTTTTCAGGGTTCTGGAGCGTTCTGGAAGGACTCTTTGATGTGTTCCTCCGGTGTCATTATTTGAATAATATTAGTTTCAACATTAATGGGGGTACCTGAGATATAATGCTTAATTCTTTGTCCATTCACCACTCTCGGGTTGGTGCCTTCGGAGTTGTTGATTTTGATAGCTCCGGAGTGGTAAACTTCTTCGATGATATATGTTCCTTCCCATTTAGAGAGAAGTTTTCCTTCAAAAAATCTGAAATGAGAGTTGTACAACAGAACTTGCTCACCCACTTTAAATTCCCATTTTTGGATTCTTTTATCATGCCATCTTGTGACCTTTTCTTTAAATAACTTGGCATTTTCATAGGCTTGGGTTCTCCATTCATCTAGAGAGCTAATATCAAATAGCCTCTTTTCACCGACAAGTTTAAAATCATAGTTAAGTTCTTTTATTGCCCAATAAGCCTTATGTTCTAACTCAAGAGGTAAATGACATGCTTTATCATAAACCATTTTATATGGAGACATACCCATAGGATTTTTATAAGCAGTTCTGTAGGCCCACAATGCATCATCAAGTTTCTTAGACCAATTTTTCCTGGATCTATTAACGGTCTTTTGCAAAATTAATTTTATTTCTCTATTACTCAATTCAACTTGACCTCTAGACTGAGGATGATAAGGAGATGCAATTCTATGATTAACATTATATTTAGCAAGCAATTTACGGAGAGCACGATGAATAAAATGTGAGCCACCATCAGTCATAAAATATCTAGGGACTCCAAACCTAGGAAATATAAATTTTTCTTTTGGTTGTATGTGAAACTAGGTGGTATATATTTAGCAACAATGTAATTAGCATAGTCTGCATGCCACGGAGTGTTACGAGAAGCATTTATTGCAGCTAATTGTTCATCAGGGAAATCATCATTAATAGGGAGTGGGTCATCAAGAACATTTTCCATTCTAGACAAATTATCTGCTACGGGATTCTCAGCTCCCTTTCTATCAACAATATGCAAATCAAATTCTTGTAGCAAAAGAACCCACCTAATAAGTCTAGGTTTAGCATCTTTCTTTTCCATAAGATATTTAATAGCAGCATGGTTAGTGTGAATAGTAACTTTGGAATCAACAATGTAAGATCTGAATTTATCACATGCAAACACAACCGCTAAAAATTCTTTCTCAGTAGTAGCATAATTTCTTTGAGCACTGTCTAGAGTTTTACTAGCATAATGAATAACATTCAATTTCTTGTAAGTCTTTGTCCTAGAACAACACCAACAACATAATCACTAGCATCACACATAATTTCAAAGGGTAGGTTCCAATCAGGTGGTTGAACAATAGGTGCAGAAATTAAGGCTTTCTTAAGTATTTCAACGGCTTCTACGCAATTATCATCAAAAACAGATGGAACATCTTTTTGCAAAAGATTAGTAAGAGGCCTAGAAATTTTAGAGAAGTCTTTTATAAACCTTCTATAGAAACAAGCATGACCGAGGAAACTTCGTATACCTTTGATATCTTTAGGGCATGGCATTTTCCCAATTGCATAAACTTTAGCTTTATCAACTTCAATACCTCTTTTAGAAAATTTATGCCCAAGGACTATACCTTCATTTACCATAAAGTGGCACTTCTCCCAATTCAAGACAAGATTAGTTTCTTCACATCTCTGCAAAACTCGATCAAGGTTGCTTAAGCAATCATCAAAAGAAGTTCCATAAACGGAAAAATCATCCATGAAAAGCTCAACAATCTTTTCACAAAAGTCAGAGAATATAGCAGTCATACATCTTTGAAAGGTAGCATGTGCATTATACAAACCAAAAGGCATACGACGATAAGCATAAGTTCCAAAAGGACATGTAAATGTGGTTTTCTCTAGATCTTCTGGTGATACAGGTATTTGAGAGAAACCAGAATAACCATCTAGGAAACAAAAGTGTGTATGCTTAGATAATCTTTCTAACATTTGATCAATAAAAGGCAAGGGGTAATGATCTTTCCTAGTAGCTTTATTTAATTTCCTGAAATCAATTACCATCTTATAACTAGTTACAATTCTTTATGGGATAAGTTTGTTTTTATCATTATGAACAACAGTAATACCTCCTTTCTTAGGAACACAATAAATAGGACTTACCCATCTACTATTAGCTAAGGGATAAATTATACCTGTCTCCAGAAGCTTTAATATTTCAGTTCTTATCACATCCTTCATTTTAGGATTCAGCCTTCTTTGATGATCAACAACGGGTTTAGCATCTGGCTCCATATGAATTTTATGCTGACATAGAGTGGGACAAATGCCCTTAAGATCATCGAGAGTATATCCAATAGCAGCACGGTGCTTCTTCAGAGTTTTGAGTAATCTCTTTTCTTCATGCTCTGAAAGGTTACACTAATAATAACAGGATATATCTTCTTTTCATCAAGATAAGCATATTTAAGCGTATCGGGTAATTGCTTTAATTCAAACACAGGATCACTCTTCGATGGAAGAGGATCTCCCAAAGTTTCAACATGCAAATTATGTTTAAGGATAGGTGCTTACTTAAAGATCAACTCATCTATTTCATTTCTTTCATTCATATGCATATCATTCTCATGATCTAGCAAATATTGTTCTAAAGGATCAGTAGAGGCACAACAATAGAAGCAAGACCTATAATTTCATCTTTATTGGGTAATTCTTTATCATGAGGTTGTCTACGAAACTTAGAGAAATTAAATTCATGAGATATATCACCAAACTTAACCCTAAATTTCTCTTTAACACAATGAATTTCAGCATTAACGGTATTCAAGAAGGGTCTACTAAATATAATAGGACAAAAATTATCTTGTTGTGAACCAAGTACTAAGAAATCGGTAGGGTATTTGATTTTACCACACAACACTTCAACATCTCTAACAATCCCAAGTGGAGTAATCGTATCTCTTTTTGCAAGCTTAATAGTAACATCAATATCTTCAATCTCAACTGGTGCAATATCATGCATTACTTCTTGATATAAAGAAAACGGAATATCACTCACACTAGCACCCATGTCACATAAACCATGATAGCAATGATCTCCAATCTTAACAGAAACAACAGGCATGCCAACTACGGGTTTATTCTTGTCTAACATATCTCGTTCATTTCTAACAGGTTTAGCAATTCTAGCAGCCTCATCACAAAAGTAAATAACATGCCCATCAATATCATCAACCATAAGATCTTTAACCATTGCAATATTAGGTTCAACTTTAATTTGTTCAGAAGGTCTAGGTGTTCTTATATTACTTTTGTTAACCACAGTTGAAACTTTAGCATGTTCTTTAATCCTAACAGGGAAAGGAGGTTTCTCAATATAAGCAGTAGGCACAACTGGATCAACATTGTAAATAATTGTGTCTTCTTTAACACTAACAAGTTCTTCATTTAATTCAATGGGTGGATGATATTTAAACCATTTCTCCTTAGGGAGATCAACATGAGCAGCAAAAGATTCACAAAAGGTAGCTACTATCTCAGAGTCAAGTCCATATTTAGTACTAAACTTATGAAAAGCATCAGTTTCCATAAAAGATTTAACACAATCAAACTCAAGATTTATACCTGACTCCTTACCTTTGTCGAGTTCCCAATCTTCAGAGTTACATTTAATTCTTTCAAGAAGATCCCATCTAAATTCAATAGTTCTCTTCATAAAGGAACCAGCAGAAGAAGTATCGAGCATGGATTGATCATTATGACAAAGCCGAGCATAAAAGTTTTGGATGATTATTTCTCTTGAGAGCTCAGGATTGGGGCATGTGTGCAACATATACTTAAGCCTCCCCCAATCTTGAGCGATACTTTCTCCTTCACGAGGCAAAAAATTATATATATATAATTCCGATCACGATGAACCAAATGCATAGGATAAAATTTCTGGTGGAATTCCAGCTTCAACCGGTTCCAATCCCATGTTCCAGTATCATCACATAGCCTATACTATGTCAATGCCTTTCCCACCAAAGATAAAGGGAATACTTTCTTTTTAACTCCATCTCCGGATAAACCTGCAAGCTTAAACAATCCACAAATTTCATCCACATATATCAAGTGCACATCAGGATGCACCGTTCCATCTCCTGCATAAGGATTAGCTAGCAGTTTCTCTATCATACCTGAAGAAATTTCATAATAAATATTTTCAGTAGCATCAGTAGGTTGAGGAGCAACTCTTAATGCTTTTTGTCGAGGTGAAGATACCCCGAACAAGCCCCTCAAAGGATTACTTTCCATAGTGACAAGTGACAATAAATTTCAGCACGTAATATAAATGTTTCCTTACCAAATTCCACTCACCAAAGGCGCTTCACTCCCCGGCAACAGTGCCAGAAAAGAGTCTTGATGACCCACAAGTATAGGGGATCAATCGTAGTCCTTTCGATAAGTAAGAGTGTCGAACCCAATGAGGAGCAGAAGGAAATGACAAGCGGTTTTCAGCAAGGTATTCTCTGCAAGTACTGAAAGTAGCGGTAACAGATAGTTTTGATAGCAAGATAATCCGTAACAAGTATAATAAAGTGCAACAAGGTGGCCCAATCCTTTTTATAGCAAAGGACAAGCCGGAACAATCATATAATAAGCAAAGCGTTCTCGAGGACACATGGGAATTTCATCTAGTCACTTTCATCATGTTTGTTTGATTCGCATTCGCTACTTTGATAATCTAATATGTGGGTGGACCAGTGTTGGGTGCTGTTCTTACTTGAACAAGCCTCCCACTTATGATTACCCCCTCTCGCAAGCATCCGCAACTATGAAAGAAGATTTAAGATAAATCTAACCATAGCATGAAACATACGGATCCAAATCAGCCCCTTACGGAATAGTGCATAAACTAGGGTTTAAGCTTCTGTCACTCTAGCAACTGATACGTCCAATTTGCATCATGATTTCCTACTGTTATTTATTATGTTTTTAGTCATTATTTCACTTTATGGTACAATTCTTATGCCTTTTTCTCTTAATTTGCAAGATTTACATGAAGATGGAGAATGCCGGCAGCTGGAATTCTGGACCTGAAATAGCCATATCAGAGATACCTATTCTACAGAGCTCCAATTAACCTGAAATTTCACGGAGAATTTTTATTGAATATATAAAAAATACTAGAGAAAAGAGATAGCAGAGGGGACCCACCAGCTGCCCACAAGGCAGCAGTGCGTGGCCCCCCTGGGCGCGCCCTAGTGCCTTGTGGGGCCCACAGCTGGCGTCTCCCCCCTCCTTCTGCTATATGAAGCCATTTGCCCTAGAAAAAAAAGTAAAGAGAAGAATTTCGAGATGAAGCGCCGCTGTCTCGAGGCAGAACTAGGACAGGAGCTATTTTGCTCTCTGGCGGAGCGATTCCGCCGGGGATACTTCCCTCCGGGAGGGGGAAATCGAAGCCATCGACATCACCAACGATCCTCTCATCGTGGGAGGACCAATCTTCATCAACATCTTCAACAACACCATCTCATCTCAAACCCTAGTTCATCTCTTGTATTCAATCTTTGTCTCAAAACATCAGATTGGTACATGTGGGTTGCTAGTAGTGTTGATTACATCTTGTAGTTGATGCTAGTTGGTTTATCTGGTGGAAGATTATATGTTTAGATCCTTAATGCTATTCAATACCCCTCTGAGCTTGAACATGAATATGATTTGTGAGTAGTTACTTTTGTTCTTGAGGACATGGGAGAAGTCTTGTCATAAGTAATCATGTGAATTTGGTAGTCGTTCGATATTTTGATGATATGTATGTTGTTGCTTCCTTTAGTGGTGTCGTGCGAACGTCGACTACATGACACTTCACCATCTTCGGGCCTAAGGGAAGGCATTGTGGAGTATTAATTAGATGATGGGTTGCTAGAGTGACAGAAGCTTAAACCATAGTTTATGCGCTATTCTGTAAGGGGCTGATTTGGATCCATATGTTTCATGCTATGGTTAGATTTATCTTAATTCTTCTTTCCTAGGGCAGATGCTTGCGAGAGGGGGTAATCATAAGTGGGAGGATTGTTCAAGTAAGAACAGCACCCAAGCACCGGTCCACCCACATATCAAATTATCGAAGTTGCAAACGCGTATCAAACAAACATGATGAAAGTGACTAGATGAAATTCCCGTGTGTCCTCGAGAACGCTTTGATTATTATAGGAGATCGTTCCAGCTTGTCCTTTGCTACAAAAAGGATTGGGCCACCTTGTTGCACTCTTTGTTACCGTTACTACTTGTTACTTGTTATGTATTATTTTGCTATCAAAACTATCTGTTACTGCTAATTTCAGTACTTGCAGAGAGTACCTTGCTGAAAACCGCTTGTCATTTCCTTCTGCTCCTCGTTGGGTTCGACACTCTTACTTATCGGAAGGACTAAGATTGATCCCCTATACTTGTGGCTCATCAAGACTCTTTTCTGCCGTCATTGCCGGGGAGTGAAGTGCCTTTGGTGAGTGGAATTTGGTAAGGAAACATTTATATTACGTGCTGAAATTTATTGTCACTTGTCACTATGGAAAGTAATCCTTTGAGGGGCTTGTTCGGGGTATCTTCACCTCGAACGGAAGCAATAAGATTTGCTCCTCAACCTATTGAACCTACTGAAAATATTTATTATGAAATTCCTTCGGGTATGATACAGAAACTGCTAGCTAATCTTTATGCAGGAGATGGAACGGTACATCCCGATATGCACTTGATCTATGTGGATGAAATTTGTGGATTGTTTAAGCTTGCAGGATTATCCGGAGATGGAGTAAAGAAGAAATTATTCCCTTTATCTTTGGAGGGAAAGGCATTGATGTGTTATAGGCTATGTGATGATACTGAAACATGGGACTGGAACCGGTTGAAGCTAGAATTCCACCGGAAATTTTATCCTATGCATATGGTTCATCGTGATCGGAATTATATATATAATTTTTGGCCTCGTGAAGGATAAAGTATTGCCCAAGCTTGGGGGAGGCTTAAGTATATGTTGCACACATGCCCCAATCATGAGCTCTCAAGAGAAATAATTCTTCAAAACTTTTATGCTCAGCTTTCTTATAATGATCAATCCATACTCGAAACTTCTTCTGCTGGTTCCTTTATGAAGAGAACTATTGAATCCAGATGGGACCTACTTGAAAGAATTAAACATAACTCTGAAGATTGGGAAATCGACAAAGGTAATGAGTCAGGTATAAATCTTGAGTTTGATTGTGTTAAATCTTTTATGGAAACTGATGCTTTTCGTAAGTTTAGTACTAAATATGGACTTGACTCTGAGATAGTAGCTACCTTTTGTGAATCTTTTGCTGCTCATGTTGATCTCCCTAAGGAGAAATGGTTTAAATATCACCCACCTATTGAATTGAATGAAGAACCTGTTAGTGTTAAAGAAGAAACAATTGTTTACCATGTTGATCCAGTTGTGCCTACTGCTTATATTGAGAAGCCTCCTTTCCCTGTTAGGATTAAGGAACATGCTAAAGCTTCAACTGTGGTTAATAAGAGTAATATTAAAGCACCTAGACCTTCTGATCAAATTAAAGTTGAACCTAGTGTTGCAATGGTTAAAGATCTTTTGGTCGATAATATTGATGGACATGTCATATATTTCTTTGATGAAGCAACTAGAATTGCTAAGCGAGACCCTAAGGATAAAAACAAACCTGTAGTTGGCATGCCTATTATTTATATTAAGATTGGAGATCATTGCTATCATGGTCTATGTGATATCAGTGCTAGTGTGAGTGCTATTCTGTTTACTCTCTATCAAGAAGTCATGAATGATATTGCACCTGTGGAGATTGAAGATAGGGTCTTTTACATCTGTGTCCCTAACTGGATCCCACTACTCATATTTGCCACTAATTTCGAAGCCTGCTCAAATTTGCCCCTCTACCGTTGTGTGCACTTATAGAAATGCCCTTCTATGCCGTTACCGTCCGGTCAAAGGGCTTTGACCGTCCTGAAAAAAATAGCAAAAAAAATCTAAAAAATCTGAAATTTTGTGGGATCAAAGATACTCAGGTTCGCAAGGTGCGTGCAATTTTTCATGCTGTTTGGACATTCCAGGAGCTCATGGCAAGATTTGGATCCATATGTTTAATGTCGGACGGTAACGGCACAGAAGGGCATTTCTATAAGTGCACATAACGACAGAGGGGCAAATTTGAGCAGGCTTCGAAATTAGGGGCATATATGAGTAGGTGGTTCGAGTTAGGGACAAAAATGCAAATGGCCCTTGGAGATATTGATGTTACTATTAAGCTTGCAAATAGAGATACTATTTCACCACTTGGGATTGTTAGAGATGTTGAAGTCTTGTGTGGTAAGATCAAATACCCTACTGATTTTCTTGTTCTTGGATCACCACAAGAAGATTTTTGTCCCATTATATTTGGTAGACCCTTCTTGAATAATGTTAATGCTAAGATTGATTGCACTAAAGAAATTGTTAGTGTTAATTTTGGTGAGATGTCTCATGAGTTTAATTTCTCTAAGTTTCATAGACAACCTCATGATAAAGAATTGCCTAGTAAGGATGAAATTATTGGTCTTGCTTCTATTGCTGTGCCTCCTACAGATCCTTTAGAACAATATTTGCTTGAGCATGAGAATGACATGCATATGAATGAAAGAAATGAAATAGATGAATTATTCTTTAAACAAGCGCCTATCCCGAAACATAATTTGCCTGTTGAAACCTTGGGAGGTCCACCTCCACCCAAGGGTGATCCTGTATTTGATTTAAAGCAATTACCTGATACTCTTAAATATGCTTATCTCGATGAAAAGAAGATATATCCTGTTATTATTAGTGCTAACCTTTCAGAGCATGAAGAAAAGAGACTACTTAAAACTCTGAAGAAGCACCATGTTGCTATTGGATATACTCTCGATGATCTTAAGGGCATTAGTCCCACTTTATGTCAGCATAAAATTCATATGGAGCCAGATGCCAAACCTGTTGTTGATCATCAAAGAAGGCTGAATCCTAAAATGAAGGATGTGGTAAGAACTGAAATATTGAAGCTTCTGGAAGTAGGTATAATTTATCCCATAGCTGATAGTAGATGGGTAAGTCCTGTTCATTGTGTTCCTAAGAAAGGAGGTATTACCGTTGTTCCCAATGATAAAAATGAACTTATCCCACAAAGAATTGTAACTGGTTATAGGATGGTAATTGATTTCAGGAAATTAAATAAAGCTACTAGAAAAGATCATTACCCCTTGCCTTTTATTGATCAAATGTTAGAAAGATTATCTAAGCATACACACTTTTGTTTCCTAGATGGTTATTCTGGTTTCTCTCAAATACCTGTGTCACCTGAAGATCAAGAGAAAACCACCTTTACTTGTCCTTTTGGAACTTATGCTTATCGTCGTATGCCTTTTGGTTTATGTAATGCACCTGCTACCTTTCAAAGATGTATGACTGCTATATTCTCTGATTTTTGTGAAAAGACTGTTGAGGTTTTCATGGATGATTTCTTCATTTACAGAACTTCTTTTGATGATTGCTTGAGCAACCTTGATCGAGTTTTGCAGAGATGTGAAGAAACTAATCTTGTCTTGAATTGGGAGAAGTGCCATTTTATGGTGAATGAAGGTATAGTCCTTGGGCATAAAATTTCTGTAAGAGGTATTGAAGTTGATAAAGCTAAAGTTGACGCTATTGAGAAAATGCCATGTCCTAAAGATATCAAAGGTATAAGAAGTTTCCTTGGTCATGCTGGTTTCTATAGAAGGTTTATAAAAGACTTCTCTAAAATTTCTAGACCTCTTAGCAATCTCTTGCAAAAAGATGTTCCATTCGTTTTTGATGATGATTGTGTAGAAGCCTTTTAAATACTTAAGAAAGCCTTAATTTCTGCACCTATTGTTCAACCACCTGATTGAAACCTACCCTTTGAAATTATGTGTGATGCTAGTGACTATGCTGTTGGTGCTGTTCTAGGACGAAGAGTTGATAAGAAATTAAATGTTATTCATTATGCTAGTAAAACTCTAGATAGTGCTCAAAGAAATTATGCTACTACTGAGAAAGAATTTTTAGTAGTTGTGTTTGCATGTGATAAATTTAGATCTTACATTGTTGATTCCAAAGTCACTGTCCACACTGATCATGCTGCTATTAAATATCTTATGGAAAAGAAAGATGCTAAACCTAGACTTATTAGGTTGGTTCTTCTGCTACAAGTATTTAATTTGCATATTGTTGATAGAAAGGGAGCTGAGAATCCCGTAGCTGATAATTTGTCTAGAATGGAAAATTCTCTTGATAACCCACTTCCTATTAATGATGATTTTCCTGATGAACAATTAGCTGTGATAAATGCTTCTCGTAATACTCCTTGGTATGCAGACTATGCTAATTACATTGTTGCTAAATACATACCACCCATCTTTACGTACCAACAAAGGAAAAAGTTCTTCTTTGATTTAAGACATTACTTTTGGGATGACCCACATCTATATAAAGAAGGAGTAGATGGTATTATTAGACGTTGTGTACCTGAGCATGAACAGGAACAAATGCTACGTAAGTGCCACTCCGAGGCATATGGAGGACACCATGCGGGAGACCGAACTGCACACAAGGTATTACAATCCGGTTTTTATTGGCCTACTCTTTTCAAGGATGCACGTAAGTTTGTCCTTTCTTGTGATGAATGTCAAAGAATTGGTGATGTTGGTAGATGTCAGGAAATGCCTATGAATTATTCACTTGTTATTGAACCATTTGATGTTTGGGGTTTTGATTATATGAGACCGTTTCCTAAATCCAACGGGTATACTCATATCTTAGTTGCTGTTGATTACGTTACTAAGTGGGTAGAAGTTATTCCAGCTAGTAGTGTTGATCATAACACTTCTATTAAAATGCTTAAAGAAGTTATTTTCCCAAGGTTTGGAGTCCCTAGATATTTAATGACTGATGGTGGTTCACATTTTATCCATGGTGCTTTCTGTAAGTTGCTTGCAAAATATGATGTTAATCATAGAATTGCATCTCCTTATCATCCTCAGTCTAGTGGCCAAGTTGAATTAACTAATAGAGAAATAAAATTGATTTTGCAAAAGACCGTTAATAGATCCTGAAATAATTGGTCTAAGAAACTTGATGATGCATTATGGGCTTACAGAACATCATATAAAAATCCTATGGGTATGTCTCCGTATAAAATGGTTTATGTAAAAGCATGTCATTTACCTCTTCAGTTAGAACATAAAGCTTATTGGGCAATTAAAGAACTGAACTATGATTTTAAACTTGCCGGTGAGAAGAGGTTGTTTGATATTAGCTCTCTGTATGAATGGAGAACCCAAGCCTATGAAAATGCTAAGTTGTTTAAAGAAAAGGTTAACATATGGCATGACAAAAGAATTCAAAAACGGGAATTCAAAGTAGGTGATCATGTTCTATTACACAATTCTTGTTTAAGATTTTTTGTAGGAAAACTTCTCTCTAAATGGGAGGGGCCATATGTCATCGAAGAAGTTTATCGCTCCGGAGCCATCAAAATAAATAATTCCGAAGACAATAATCCTAGAGTGGTGAGTGGACAAAGAATTAAGCATTATATTTCAGGTACTCCCATCAATGTTGAAACTAATATTATTGAAACAATGACACCGGAAGAGCACATAAAAGAGTCCTTCCGAAACGCTCCAGAACCCTGAAAAGGGGTAGGTATGTGATACGGTAAGTAAGTCGACTCCGAAAATTCCATAAAAAATATTTCTGTCAGTTTTGGAATATTAGAAAAAATAAAAAAAAATAAGAAACAGCCGAGGGGACCCACGTGTCGCCCACAAGGCAGTAAGGCGCGACCCCCCCTGGGGCGCGCCGTGGTGCCTTGTGGGCCCCACGTGTGCCTTCCCGACTCCGTTTTCTTCCCGTATGCTTGTTTTGCAAGATAAAAATTCGTTATATATACTCCTGTATGTTTTGACCACCGTATCGCAAGTTTCTCCTCTATTCTTGTTTCGGGCTATTTTTCTGACAGATCTAGGTCACCATGACATCTCCAAGCTCGTCCAAGGACAAATTCTATGAGAAGGTCATCAACCCATACCTACCAGAGGTGATGAAGCACCCTCAGGCCATTGAGATGCGTGAGGGGGTGCTCCACATCCGGGATGTTCAAGGGCCTAAGAAGACCGGGAGCGAGAAGGCCAGGCTGGAAGCGGTGGAACAGGAGATCTTCAAGTGTCAGGGCATGGTGGAGCGCGGACTTTGTGCTAACCACTCCATGATCACAGAATTCATCCCTGAGCACAAGGTGGATGGCAAGAATATTGGGGACGTCATCTTCAAGTTCAATGATCGAATTGATTATCTTCAGGCCCAAATATATGACCTACAAAACCAAAATTTTGAGTATGAGGCCAAGTTCAAAGGTATGAGTTTAGCTGCAAATTTCAGGACTCCGGAAACACGTTCGTCATTTTATGATGGAGAGCCTATGCCTTGGAAGACGGAGGACCAGCCCACTACCTCACCATCACCACCATCACCGAAGAAGGAGACTTGAGTACATGGGTATGGGCACTCCCCTTGGCTTGTGCCAAGCTTGGGGGAGGCGCCCCGATATTGTATCACCATCACTTTTTATCATCACTATCTATCTTAGTTCGATCCTTATTTATTTCATGATTTAGAGGAATAAAAGTTTTAGTTTGATTTAGTTTCGAGTGCTTTCATAGTGATCTATCTATCTATGTAATCGTGTGTGAAAGTTATATAATAAAGAGTAGTTTGAGTTGAGTGTTTTGCCTTTGATGATCCAATCTTAGAAATAAGGAAAGAATAAAATCATATGCTAATCCCATGGGGAGTGATGACTTCACATAAAAGAAGTATAATTGATCAAACTTGTTGGAACTTGACAAACATAGCATTGGTCATTGTAGCAATTCATGAAAAAGTAATAAAGGAAGAGAGGTCTCAGATATAAACACACTATCTTGGACATCTTTTATGATTGTGAGCCTCCATCAAATATTCTATGTCAATTAGTTGACGTTGGACAAGGAAGACAATGTAATGGGTTATGTTTGCTTATTTTCACATAGAAGTTATATTGTTTTGGATCCTCTAACATGTGGTGTTTGCCCCCCTATCTTTGCTAGCCAACAATCCGCACCAAGTAGAGATACTACTTGTGCATCCAAAACCCTTAAACCCAGTTTCATGTCATGAGAGTCCACTATATCTACCTATGGATTGAATAAGATCCTTCAAGTAAGTTGTCATCGGTGCAAAAGCAATAAGAATTGTCCCTAAATATGTATGAACTTTTATTGTAAGGGAAAATAAGCTTTGTACGATCTTGTGATGGTGGAGCAATAAAAGCGACAGACTGCATAATAAAGGTCGCTATCACAAGGGGTAATATAAAGTGACATTCCTTTACATTAAGAGCTTGCACATCCAAAAACAAAAAGCACATGACAACTGATGACCCACAAGTATAGGGGATCAATTGTAGTCCTTTCGATAAGTAAGAGTGTCGAACCCAACGAGGAGCAGAAGCAAATGACAAGTGGTTTTCAGCAAGGTATTTTCTGCAAGCACTGAAATTATCGGTAACGAGTAGTTTGATAGCAAGATAATTTGTAACAAGTGACAAGTAGCAATAGTAACAAAGAGTGCAGCAAAGTTGCCCAATCCATTTTGTAGCAAAGGACAAGCCGGAACGATCTCTTATAATGAGCAAGCGTTCTTGAGGACACATGGGAATCTCATCTAGTCACTTTCATCATGTTTGTTTGATTCGCGTTCGCTACTTTGATAATTTGATATGTGGGTGGACCGGTGCTTGGGTGCTGTTCTTACTTGAACAAGCCTCCCACTTATGATTACCCCCTCTCGCAAGCATCCGCAACTATGAAAGAAGAATTAAGATAACTCTAACCATAGCATTAAACATATGGATCCAAATAAGCCCCTTACGGAATAGCACATAAACTAGGGTTTAAGCTTCTGTCACTCTAGCAACCCATCATCTAATTACTACTCCACAATGCATTCTCTTAGGCCCAAAGATGGTGAAGTGTCATGTAGTCGACGTTCACATGACACCACTAAGGGAATCAACAACATACATATCATCAAAATATCGAACGAATACCAAATTCACATGATTACTTATGACAAGACTTCTCCCATGTCCTCAAGAACAAAAGTAACTACTCACAAATCATAATCATGTCCAAGATCAGAGAGGGATTGAATATCATACTAGATCTGAACATATAATCTTCCACCAAATAAACCAACTAGCATCAACTACAAGGTGTAATCCACACTACTAGCAACCCACAGGTACCAATCTGAGGTTTTGAGGCAAAGATTGAATACAAGAGATGAACTAGGGTTTGAGATGAGATGGTGCTGGTGAAGATGTTGATGAAGATTAGTCCTCCGATGATGAGAGGATCGCCAGTGATGTCGATGGCGACGATTTCCCCCTCCCGGAGGGAAGTATACCCGGTAGAATCTCTCCGCCGGAGAGCAAAAGTGCTCCTGCCCAAGTTCCACCTCGAGACGGCGGCGCACCATCCTGAAAGTCTTCTCGATATTTTTTCTAGGGAAAATTCATTTATATACCAGAAAATGGGGGCCAGAGGCTGGCCAGGGGCCCCACGAGGTACCAGGGCACGCCTAGGGGTGGCGGCGCGCCCTGGTGCCTCGTGGGCACCTGGGTGGCCTTATCTGGTACTTCTTGCTTCCAGTATTTTTTATTTATTCCAAAATAAATCTCCGTAAATTTTTAGCTCATTTGGAGATGTGCAGAATTGGTATCTCTGACATAGCTTTTTTCAGGTCCAGAATTCCAGCTGCCGGCAATCTCCCTCCTTGTGTAAATCTTGCATATTAAGAGAGAAAAGGCATTAGAATTGCTCCACAAAGTGTTATATTGATTAAAAACACTATAAATAACAGTAGCAAAACATGATGCAAAATGGACGTATCAACTCCCCCAAGCTTATTCCTCGCTAGTCCTCAAGCGAAAGCCGATATCGATAATCATGTCCACATGTTTAGAGAGAGATGTGTCGATAAAAACAAAATACGGACATAGTAGCATCATGATCATTATTATAACAGCAATATTTATTATCATAAACTTCTCATGAGCAAGTAACAATTCATCACAACAATGGAGTATAAGGCATAAACTTTCTTGAAAACTAACAAACTATGTTCTCAGTCAACAATGCAATTGCAATTCATCATATTTTCAGGAAGGGTCTCATGTAGGAGCTATTTAGCAAGTCCACATATTCAACCATCATTTAGTCTTCTATGATTGCTAACACTCACGACATATATATGGAGCAAAGAGTTTCAGCCAGACACATAGAAAGATAGGGGCTTGTGAGTTCGCCTCCCAACTTATTCACCTCAAGGGTGATGTCAACAATAATAACTCATGATCACTCATATCCAACTGTATATATATGCTTAGATCTTTCCCCACCACATGATGCTTACAAAAGAGAAAAATAAAAAGGAAATAGAGGAGAACACTATTGACTCTTGCATAAAAAGTAAATGCATAAAAGTAAAGGATATGCCCTTCACAGAGGGAAGCAGAGGTTGTCATGCGCTTTTTGTTGTTGGATGCAAGAGCTCTTAATGCGAAGGAACATCACTTTATATTACCCCTTGTGATAGCAACCTTTATTATGCAGTCTGTCGCTTTTATTTCTTTACCATCACAAGTTCGTACAAAGCTTATTTCCCTTACAATAAAAGTTCAGACATATTTAGAGGCAATTTTTATTGCTTTTTGCACCGATGACAACTTACTTGAAGGATCTTATTCAATCCATAGGTAGATATAGTGGACTCTCATGACATGAAACTGGGTTTAAAGGTTTTGGATGCACAAGTAGTATCTCTACTTGGTGCGGAATTTTGGCTAGCAAAGATATTGGGCAAGCACCACATGTTGGAGGATCTATAACAATATAACTTCTATGTGAATATGAACAAACATAATTCATTACGTTGTCTTCCTTGTCCAACGTCAACAATTTGACATAAAATACTTAACGGGGGCTCACAATCATAAAAGATGTCCAAGATAGTATATTTGCATGTGAATCTTCTCTTCCCTTATTAATTCTTTCATGAATTGCATCATTGACTAATACTATGTTTTTTAACTACGAATAAATTTTACCACTTATACTTTTCTTTATGTAATGTCATTACTTTCCATAAGATTAGCATATGATCTTTTTCATTATTTTCATTGCTAGAATTGGAACATGAAAGTAAAGAAACAAAAACTCAAACTACTCTTAATTATATAACTCTCAACTCGATTACATAGATAGATAGATCACGAAGCTAACACTCGAAAATAGATCATACTAAACTTTTATTCAACTAGATCACGAAGTAACCAAGGATCGAACTAAAAATAGGTAAAGATAATAAAAGTGATGGTGATACGATACCGGGGCACCTCCCCCAAGCTTGGCACAAGCCAAGGGGAGTGCCCATACCCATGTGCTCAAGCCTCCTTCTTCGGTGATGGTGGTGGTGATGAAGTAGTGAGCTTATCCTCCGGCTTCCATGGCATAGGTTCCCCATCATAAAAAGATGAACGAGTCTCCGGAGTCCTGAAACTTGCAGCTAAACTCATACCTTTGAATCTTGCCTCATACTCAAAATTTTGGTTTTGGAGATAGTCGATTCGTTCATTAAGCTTGAAGATGATGTCCCCCATCTATTGGCCCTCCACCTTGTGATTACGGGTGAATTCCGTGATCATGGAGTGGTTGGCGTTGAGTCCACGTTCCACCATCCCTTGGCACTTGAAGATCTCCTGCTCCACCGCTTCGAGCCTGGACTCCACGCTCCCGGTCTTCTTGGGTCCTTGAACATCCCGGATGTGAAGCACCCCCTCACGCATCTCAATGGCTTGAGAGTGTTTCACCACCTCCGGTAGGTAGGGGTTGATGACCTTCTCGTAGAACTTGTCCTTGGAAGAGCTTGGTGGAGCCATAGCGATCTAGATCTGTCAGAAAAATAGCACGAAACAAGAACAGAGGAGATTTCTGCGATACGGTGGTCAAAACGTCCGGGAGTATATATAAAGATTTTTTTATCTTGCACAACAAGTAATCCAGGAGAAAACGGAGTTGGGAAGGCTCACGTGGGGCCCACGAGCCACCAGGGCGCGCCAGGGGGGTGGCGCGCCCTGGTGCCTCGTGGGCACCAGGTGGGTCCCCTCAGTTGTTTCTTATTTTTGTATTTTTTTCTAATATTCCAAAACTGACAGAAAGTATTTTTATGGAATTTTTGGAGTCGGTATACTTACCGTATCACATACCTCTTCCTTTTCAGGGTTCTGGAGTGTTCTGGAAGGTCTCTCTTATGTATTCCTCTGGTGTAATTGTTTCAATAATATTAGTTTCAACATTAATGGGAGTACCTGAAATATAGTGCTTAATTCTTTGCCCATTCACCACTCTCCAATTAGTGCCTTCGGAGTTATTTATTTTGATGGCTCCAGAGCGATAAACTTCTTCGATGATATACGACCCTTCCCATTTAGAGAGAAGTTTTCCTGCAAAGAATCTCAAACGAGAATTGTACAATAGAACTTGCTCACCTACTTTAAATTCCCGTTTTTGAATTCTTCTATCATGCCATCTTTTAACTTTCTCTTTAAACAACTTGACATTTTCATAAGCTTGGGTTCTCCATTCATCTAATGAGCTAATATCAAATAACCTCTTTTCACCGGTAAGTTTAAAATCATAATTTAGTTCTTTAATTGCCCAATATGCTTTATGTTCTAGCTCAAGAGGTAAATGACATGCTTTTCCATAAACCATTTTATAAGGAGACATACCCATAGGATTTTTATAAGCAGTTCGATAAGCCCATAATGCATCGTCAAGTTTCTTAGACCAATTCTTTCTAGATCTATTGATGGTTTTTTGCAAAATTAATTTTATCTCTCTATTGCTCAATTCAACTTGACCACTAGTTTGAGGGTGATTGGGAGATGCAATTCTATGGTTGACATCATATTTAGCAAGCAATTTATGGAATGCACCGTGACTAAAATGTGAACCACCATCAGTCATCAAATATCTAGGGACTCCAAACCTAAGGAAAATAACTTCTTTAAGCATTTTAATAGAAGTGTTATGATCAGCACTACTAGTTGGAATAGCTTCTACCCACTTAGTAACGTAATCAACAGCAACTAAAATATGAGTATACCCATTGGATTTAGGAAAAGGTCCCATATAATCAAATCCCCAAACATCGAATGGTTCAACAACAAGTGAATAATTCATAGCCATTTCCTGACGTCTACCAACATTACCAATTCTTTGACATTCATCACACGATAGGACAAACTTACGAGCATCCTTGAAAAGAGTAGGCCAATAAAAACCAGATTGTAATACCTTATGTGCAGTTCTGTCTCCCGCATGGTGTCCTCCGTAAGCCTCGGAATGACACTTCCGTAGGATTTGTTCCTGTTCATGCTCAGGTATACAACGTCTAATAATACCATCTACTCCTTCTTTATACAGATGTGGGTCATCCCAGAAGTAATGTCTTAAATCAAAGAAGAACTTTTTCTTTTGTTGGTATGTGAAACTAGGTGGTATGTATTTAGCAATAATGTAATAAGCACAGTCCGCATACCATGGAGTAGTACGAGAAGCATTTATGACAGCTAATTGTTCATCAGGAAAATCATCATTAATAGGAAGTGGGTCATCAAGAACATTTTCCATTCTAGACAAATTATCTGCTACAGGATTCTCAGCTCCCTTTCTATCAATAATATACAAGTCAAATTCTTGTAGCAATAGAACCCACCTAATGAGTCTAGGTTTAGCGTCTTTCTTTTCCATAAGATATTTAATAGCAGCATGATCGATGTGAACAGATACTTTAGAATCAACTATGTAAGATCTGGATTTATCACATGCAAACACAACTGCTAGAAATTCTTTTTTAGTAGTAGCATAATTTCTTTGGGCACTGTCTAGAGTTTTACTAGCATAATGGATAACATTTAATTTCTTATCAACTCTCTGTCCTAGAACAGCACCAACAGCATAATCACTAGCATCACACATAATCTCAAAAGGCAAGTTCCAATTAGGTGGTTGGACAATAGGTGCAATGGTTAAGGCTTTCTTAAGTGTTTCAAAGGCTTCTAGACAATCATCGTCAAAAACAAATGGAACATCTTTTTGCAAAAGTTTGGTAATAGGCCTAGAAAGTTTAGAGAAGTCTTTAATAAATCTCCTATAGAAACCAGCATGACCAAGGAAACTTCTTATACCTTTAATATCTTTAGGACATGGCATTTTCTCAATAGCATCAACCTTAGCTTTATCAACTTCAACACCTCTTTCGGAAATTTTATGCCCCAAGACAATGCCTTCATTCACCATAAAGTGGCACTTCTCCCAATTCAAGACAAGATTGGTTTCTTCACATCTCTGCAAAACTCGATCAAGGTTGCTTAAGCAATCATCAAAAGAAGTTCCGTAAACGGAAAAATCATCCATGAACACCTCAACAATCTTTTCACAAAAGTCATACATCTTTAAAAGGTAGCAGGTGCATTGCATAAACCAAAAGGCATACGTCTATAAGCATAAGTTCCAAAAGGACAAGTGAAGGTGGTTTTCTCTTGATCCGGTTGTGATACGGGTATTTGAGAAAAACCAGAATAACCATCTAGAAAACAAAAGTGTGTATGCTTAGATAATATTTCTAGCATTTGATCAAGAAAAGGTAAGGGGTAATGATCTTTTCTAGTAGCTTTTTTTAATTTTCTAAAATCAATTACCATCCTATAACCAGTTATCATTATTTGTGGAACGAGTTCATTTTTATCATTAGGAACAATGGTAATACCGCCTTTCTTAGGGACACAATGAATGGGACTTACCCATCTACTATCAGCTATGGGATAGAATATACCGGCTTCCAGAAGTTTTAATATTTCGGTTCTTACCACATCTTTCATCTTAGGATTTAATCATCGTTGGTGGTCGACAACTGGTTTAGCTTCAGGCTCCATATTAATTTTGTGCTGACATAGAGTGGGACTAATGCCCTTAAGATCATCAAGAGTATATCCAATGGCAGCACGGTGCTTCCTCAGAGTTTTTAGTAATATTTTTTCTTCATGAGCTGAAAGGTTAGCACTAATAATAACAGGATATATCTTCTTTTCATCAAGATAAGCATATTTCAATGTATCGGCCAATTGCTTCAATTCAAATACAGGATCACCTTTAGGCAGAGGAGGGCCTCTAAGAGTTTCAACAGGCAAATTATGTTTAAGGATAGGTGGTTGATCAAAGAACATCTTATCTATTTCATTTCTTTCATTCATATGCATATCGTTTTCGTGGTCCAGCAAATATTGTTCTAACGGATCAGTAGGAGGTACGGCAATAGAAGCAAGACCAATAATTTTATCTTTACTAGGCAATTCTTTATCATGAGGTTGTCTACAAAACTTCGAGAAATTAAACTCATGAGATATATCACCAAACTTAACTCGAACCTTTTCTTTAACACAATCAATTTCAGCATTAACGGTATTCAAGAAAGGTCTACCAAATATAATGGGACAAAAATTATCTTGTTGTGAACCAAGTACTAAGAAATAAGTAGGGTATTTGATTTTACCACACAAGACTTCAACATCTCTAACAATCCCAAGTGGTGTAATAGTATCTCTGTTTGCTAGCTTAATAGTAACATCAGTATCTTCAATTTCAATAGGTGCAATATCATGCATTACTTCTTGATATAAAGAAAATGGAATAGCACTCACACTAGCACCCATGTTACACAAACCATGATAGCAATGATCTCCAATCTTAACAGAAATAACAGGCATGCCAACTACGGGCTTCTTCTTGTCTAACATATCTCGTTCATTTCTAACAGGTTTAGCAATTCTAGCAGCCTCCTCACAAAAGTAAATAACATGCCCATCTATATTATCGACTAAGAGATCGTTAACCATAGCAATACCAGGTTCAACTTTAATTTGTTCAGAGGGTCTAGGTGCTCTAATATTACTTTTGTTAACCACAGTTGAAGCTTTAGTGTGTTCCTTAATCCTAACAGGAAAAGGTGGTTTCTCAATATAAGCAGTAGGCACAACTGGATCAACATGGTAAACAATTGTTTCTTCTTTAACACTAATAGGTTCCTCAATCTTTTCTTTAACAGAGGGATGATATTTAAACCACTTCTCCCTAGGGAGATCAACATGAGTAGCAAATGATTCACAAAAGGAAGCTACTATCTCAGAGTCAAGTCCATATTTAGTGCTAAACTTATGAAAAACATCGGTGGCCATAAAAGATTTAACACAGTCAAACTCAAGTATTATACCTGACTCATTACCTTTGTTGAGTTCCCAATCTTCAGAGTTGCGTTTAATTCTTTCCATAAGATCCCATCTAAATTCAACAGTTTTCTTCATAAAGGAGCCAGTCGAAGAAGAATCGAGTGTAGTTTGATTATCATGAGAAAGCCGAGCATAAAAATTCTGTAAGATAATTTCTTTTGAGAGCTCATGATTGGGGCATGTGTACAACATGTAGTTAAGCCTCCCCCAAGCTTGAGCGATGCTTTCTCCTTCACGAGGCCAAAAATTATATATATAATTCCGATCACGATGAATCAAATGCATAGGATAATTTTTTTGATGGAATTCTAGTTTCAATCGGTTCCAGTCCCATGTATCAGTATCATCACCTAGCCTATACCACAATAATACCTTTCCCTCAAAAGATAAAGGGAATACTTTCTTCTTAACTCCATCTCCGGATAAACCTGCAAGCTTAAACAATCCACAAATTTCATCCGCATAGATCAAGTGCATATCAGGATGTACCGTTCCATCTCCTGCATAAGGATTAGCTAGCAGTTTCTCTATCATACCTGGAGGAATCTCATAATAAATATTTTCAGTAGGTGCAGTAGGTTGAGGAGCAAATATTTGTGTTTCCGGTCGAGGTGAAGATACCCCGAACAAACCCCTCAAAGGATTACTTTTCATAGTGACTAGCAAAAGTAAATTCCAGCACGTAATATAAATGTTTCCTTACCAAATTCCACTCACCAAAGGCGCCACCCTCCCCGGCAACGGCGCCAGAAAAGAGTCTTGATGACCCACAAGTATAGGGGATCAATCGTAGTCCTTTCGATAAGTAAGAGTGTCGAACCCAACGAGGAGCAGAAGGAAATGACAAGCGGTTTTCAGCAAGGTATTTTCTGCAAGCACTCAAATTATCGGTAATGAGTAGTTTGATAGCAAGATAATTTGTAACAAGTGACAAGTAGCAATAGTAACAAAGAGTGCAGCAAAGTGGCCCAATCCTTTTTGTAACAAAGGACAAGCCGGAACGATCTCTTATAATGAGCAAGCGTTCTCGAGGACACATGGGAATCTCATCTAGTCACTTTCATCATGTTTGTTTGATTCGCGTTCGCTACTTTGATAATTTGATATGTGTGTGGACCGGCGCTTGGGTGCTGTTCTTACTTGAAGAAGCCTCCCACTTATGATTACCCCCTCTCGCAAGCATCCGCAACTACGAAAGAAGAATTAAGATAACTGTAACCATAGCATTAAACATATGGATCCAAATCAGTCCCTTACGGAATAGCGCATAAACTAGGGTTTAAGCTTCTATCACTCTAGCAACCCATCATATAATTACTACTCCACAATGCATTCCCTTAGGCCCAAAGATGGTGAAGTGTCATGTAGTCGACGTTCACACGACAACACTAAGGGAATCAACAACATACATGTCATCAAAATATCGAACGTATACCAAATTCACATGATTACTTATGACAAGACTTCTCCCATGTCCTCAAGAACAAAATTAACTACTCACAAATCATAATCATGTCCAAGATCAGAGAGGGATTGAATAGCATAATAGATCTGAACATATAATCTTCCACCAAATAAACCAACTAGCATCAACTACAATGTGTAATCAACACTACTAGCAACCCACAGGTACCAATCTGAGGTTTTGAGGCAAAGATTGAATACAAGAGATGAACTAGGGTTGAGATGAGATGGTGCTGGTGAAGATGTTGATGAAGATTAGTCCTCCCACGATGAGAGGATCGCTGGTGATGTCGATGGCGACGATTTCCCCCTCCCGGAGGGAAGTATCCCCGGTAGAATCTCTCCGCCGGAGAGCAAAAGTGCTCCTGCCCAAGTTCCGCCTCGAGACGGTGGCACACTGTCCTGAAAGTCTTCTCTATATTTTTTCTAGGGCAAATTCACTTATATACCAGAAAATGGGGGCCAGAGGCTGGCCAAGGGCCCCACAAGGTACCAGGGCGCGCCTGGGGGGGGGGGGCGGCGCGCCCTGGTGCGTCATGGGCACCTGGGTGGCCTCCTCTGGTACTTCTTGCTTCCGGTATGTTTTATTTATTCCAAAATAAATCTCCATAAAATTTCAGCTCATTTGGAGATGTGCAGAATAGGTATCTCTGACATAGCTTTTTCAGGTCCAGAATTCCAGCTGCCGGCAATCTCCCTCCTTGTGTAAATCTTGCATATTAAGAGAGAAAAGGCATTAAAATTGCTCCACAAAGTGTTATATTGATTAAAAACACTATAAATAACAGTAGCAAAACATGATGCAAAATGGACGTATCAACAACCTCTGCTTCCCTCTGCAAAGGACCTATCTTTTACTTTACGTATTTACTTTCATGCAAGAGTCCATATTGTTCTCCTCTATTCCATTTTTATTTTCTCTTTTGGCAAACATCATGTGGTGGGGATTGATCCATGCATATATATCCAGTTGAATGTAGGTGATCATGAGTTATTATTGTTGACACTACCCTTGAGGTAAATACGTTGGGAGGCAAAATTATAAGCCCCTATCTTTCTGTGTGTTCGACTGAAACTTTTGCTCCATAAGTATAAAGTGAGTGTCAGCAATCATAGAAGACTAAATGAGAGTTGAGTATGTGAACTTGCTAATCAAAGCTCTTACATAGACTCTTTCTGATAATATGATGAATTGCAATTGCTTCAGTGACTGAAAACATAGTTTGTTCGTTTTCAATTTGGTTTTTGGTTCATACTTTAACTTGTGGATGAATTGTCACTTTTTCATGAGAAGTTTTATGATGATATATTGCTGTTATGATAAAGATCATGATGCTCCATGTCCGTATTTTATTTTTATCGACGTCTCTCTCTCTAAACATGTGGTCATGATTATCGATTTCGAATTTTCGCTTGAGGGCAAGCGAGGTCTAAGCTTGGGGGAATTGATACGTCCAATTTGCATCATGATTTCCTACTGTTATTTATTATGTTTTTAGTCATTATTTCACTTTATGGTACAATTATTATGCCTTTTCTCTCTTAATTTGCAAGATTTACTTGAAGAGGGAGAATGCCGGCAGCTGGAATTCTGGACCTGAAATAGCCATATCAGAGATACCTATTCTACAGAGCTCCAATTGACCTGAAATTTCACGGAGAATTTTTATTGAATATATAAAAAATACAGGAGAAAAGAGATAATAGAGGGCACCCACCAGCTGCCCACAAGGCAGCAGGGCGCGGCCCCCCTGGGCGCGCCCTAGTGCCTTGTGGGGCCCACAACCGGCATCTGCCCCCCTCCTTCTGCTATATGAAGCCATTTGCCCTAGAAAAAAATAAAGAGAAGACTTTCGGGATGAAGCACCACCGTCTCGATGTGGAACCAGGGCAGGAGCTATTTTGCTCTCCAGCGGAGCAATTTCGCCGGGGATACTTTCCTCCGGGAGGGGGAAATCGAAGCCATCGACATCACCAACGATCCTCTCATCGTGGGAGGACCAATCTTCATCAACATCTTCAACAGCACCATCTCATCTCAAACCCTAGTTCATGTCTTGTATTCAATCTTTGTCTCAAAACCTTAGATTGGTACCTGTGGGTTGCTAGTAGTGTTCATTACATCTTGTAGTTGATGCTAGTTGGTTTATTTGGTGGAAGATTATATGTTTAGATCCTTAATGCTATTCAATACCCCTCTGATCTTGAACATGAATATGATTTGTGAGTAGTTACTTTTGTTCTTGAGGACATGGGAGAAGTCTTGTCATAAGTAATCATGTGAATTTGGTATTCGTTCGATATTTTGATGATATGTATGTTGTTGCTTCCTTTAGTGGTGTCATGTGAACGTCGACTACATGACACTTCACCATCTTTGGGCCTAAGGGAAGGCATTGTGGAGTAGTAATTAGATGATGGGTTGCTAGAGTGACAGAAGCTTAAACCCTAGTTTATGCGCTATTCCGTAAGGGGCTGATTTGGATCCATATGTTTCATGCTATGGTTAGATTTATCTTAATTCTTCTTTCGTAGTTGCGGATGCTTGCGAGCGGGGGTAATCATAAGTGGGAGGCTTGTTCAAGTAAGAATAGCACCCAAGCACCGGTCCACCCACATATCAAATTTTCAAAGTAGCGAACGCAGATCAAACAAACATGATGAAAGTGATAGATGAAATTCCCGTGTGTCCTCGAGAACGCCTTGCTTATTATAGGAGATCGTTCCGGCTTGTCCTTTGCTACAAAAAGGATTGGGCCACCTTGCTGCACTCTTTGTTACCATTACTACTTGTTACTTGTTATGAATTATTTTGCTATCAAAATTATCTGTTACCGCTACTTTTAGTACTTGCAGAGAGTACCTTGCTGAAAACCGCTTGTCATTTCCTTCTGCTCCTCGTTGGGTTCGACACTCTTACTTATCGAAAGGACTATGATTGATCCCCTATACTTGTGGGCCATCAGCAACCCATCATCTAATTACTACTCCACAATGCCTTCCCTTAGGCCCAAAGATGGTGAAGTGTCATGTAGTCGACGTTCACACGACGCCACTAAAGGAAGCAACAACATACATATCATCAAAATATCGAACGAATACCAAATTCACATGATTACTTATGACAAGACTTCTCCCATGTCCTCAAGAGCAAAAGTAACTACTCACAAATCATATTCATGTTCAAGATCAGAGGAGTATTCAATATCATTAAGGATCTGAACATATAATCTTCCACCAAATAAACCAACTAGCATCAACTACAAGATGTAATCAACACTACTAGCAACCCACAGGTACCAATCTGAGGTTTTGAGACAAAGATTGAATACAAGAGATGAACTAGGGATTGAGATGAGATGGTGCTGGTGAAGATGTTGATGAAGATTGGTCCTCCCACGATGAGAGGATCGTTGGTGATGTCGATGGCTTCGATTTCCCCCTCCCGGAGGGAAGTTTCCCCGGCGGAATCACTCCGCTAGAGAGCAAAATTTCTCCTGCCCAGGTTCCGCCTCGAGACGGCGACGCTTCATCCCGAAATTCTTCTCTCTAATTTTTTAGGGCAAATGAGCTTATATAGCAGAAGGAGGGGGCCAGAGGCCAGCGAGGGGCCCCACAAGGCATCAGGGCGCGCCCAGGGGGGGCCGTGCCCCGTTGCCTTGTAGGCAACTGGTTGGTCCCCTCCAGTATCTCTTTTCTCCAGTATTTTTTATATATTGAATAAAAATCTCTATGAAGTTTCAAGTCAATTGGAGCTCTGTAGAATAGGTATCTCTGCGGTAGCTATTTTAGGTCCAGAATTCCAGCTGCCGGTATTCTCCGTCTTCATATAAATCTTACAAATTAAGAGAGAAAAGGCATAAGAGTTGCATCATAAAATGAAATAATGATCAAATACATTATAAATAACAGTTGGAAATCATGATGCAAATTGGACGTATCATGCCGTCGCCGGAAAATAACAGGAGGTGCGGGTGGGTAGAGGGATGGCCTGGCCAGCGGTGGGAGTAGGGTGGGAGCGGCAGTAAAGCCAGCGCTGGTTTGGGTGGCTGGAGCAGAAAGATCAGAGATTGAAGAAGCACCACGGCCGTTGGATGGACATCCAACAGTCACTGCTGCTAGAATCGTTTCTTGACTATAAGTTGACATAGCCTTACGTAGGCGTCAACTTAGTCGGCCAACAAGTCAGCCAGGAAATCTGTGGCATGTACAACCCATTTGCTATTATTTTTACAATTTAAAGCCCATTTGCTAATTCATATGGAATTTATTACAACCCATTTGCCATTTTTAGAATTGCTGCCCTTTTATGGTCAGGACCAGGGTTAAAAAATTGCGAAAAAATATGCGAAACTTTCAAAATTTCGCATATTTTTGCTGGGGTCCGAACTATTTTAATCCCAAAATTAGGAGCGAGATTAAAACTAATTTAAAAAATGTTAATATCCAATGAAATATAAAATCTCAAAGAAGTAAAAAAACAAAATATGAAACTAATTGCTCATTTGCTGTGTTTTTTTTTACATTTGCAGCCCATTTCATATTATTTTTATGATTTACTGCCCATTTTCTGGCCAGGCCGAATGCATCCCTCCTCGTCTTGAAAGATTTGCAGCCCAGCAAGTCGGAGAAAAAAATAGGCCTAGGTTGGGTATTCTTCAAAAAAAATGGTGGGCTACCCATTTTCCCAAAGAAAAAACAGCTGGCCTGGTCATGTTGTTAGACGGGCCACAGACACCGCACAACCCAGTTTATACGTTGCTCCGTCTGAACAACCAAAAAAACTGCTCGAGTTACTGGATCCCTGGTGTCAGCCGCTCCTTGTGCAATTCTGTCGTTAATTGACTATACGTTGACAATGATGTCGGTCCCAGATATCAGCAAGCTGGATATGAGTAAAAAAATTGAGGGGTGGATCTGAGTAGTAAGGAGGCACTTGCTTGTGTTCGACAGTGGACCTGGTGGGTCCCTACTGCCATACTCTCAAGTACAGTCCTCCCCCGATTCACCATGTTGACCATGTTGACAAGGCCGGAGGGCGGCGCCGTGGCGAGCGCACCAAGGCGGAGGACGACGGCGAGGCCTCGGACGGGAATGAACAGGAGCCGGGGAAGATGCGGCAGTGTGGTCGTAGGCGGCGGGGAGTACGAGGGTTGACTGGTTCTGGTGCGGGGTGGGCTGTTGTTGCCGGAGAAGAATAGCATGCGTGGGGGAGTAGAGGGATGGCCTGGCCAGCATTTCATGGTACGACAGGGCGGCGATCCGGGCACGGCACTGCAACCAACCATGGAAGGTGGGAACAGGCCGTCCCGCCAGCGCTGGTTTGGTTTTGGCGCCTGGATCGGTCAGACCCAAAAACTCAGCATGCTCGATAATAAGAATTAATTTTATAGGGCTACAACTTATTGTAAAATGAAGCCGAGCACTTTTTTTGTTTAGGCGTGAAGCCAAGCACATTCAGAAGCCCTGGGATAAAGTGGGGTCGCCGCATGTGTTGGGCTGGGCTGGGCATTCTTATCGAAAAATAATGTTGGGCTGGAACTTTTTATCATAAAAAAACTCGGCTTGTCAAAAACTTGTGGTACCTGGGATTCGAACGGGAGACCTGGGCAGCACAATCAATAAAACATACAAATGCAACGGAAAAAAATTGTGATATTTATTACAACTTGCCGCTAATAATTGTTAGATGTTGTGCCAGCAGGCATGAGACCCTCACACTCAACGACCTGCGCGCTGTCTGCTAGTGCCCCGACGAGACCCTCCGCAAGTACATCCAACGCTTTAGCCAAGTGCGCAACAAGATCCCTCGCGCCTCCGAGGCCGCCATCGTCTCCGCGTTCTCCAATGGCATCACGGACATCCGGATGCGCGAGAAGCTCGCCATCAACGACGAGCTCGACTCCGTGCTCGAGCTGTTCGACCTCACTGACAAATGCGCCAAGGCCGAGGAAGGTGGCCTCTTCGTCCACAACGACCCTGACGCGGTGCTAGACGCTGCCAAGGCCAAGAGCAAGGACCTTAAGCGCAAGGGCCCTACCGTGCTCGCGGCGAAACCCGAGCAGAAGCGCGGCGGTGAGCGTGACGAGCCCAAAAGAGATAACCGCCCTCTCTGCGGCTACCACAACTCGCACTCCCACAGCACTGAGGACTGCCATGAGCTCAAGCTGCTCCGCAACGAGCGCCTTGGCCGTCGTAACGACCCAACGACCGCGGCGCCGGCCGCGGAGGTGGCCGTAACGGCGGCTGTTGGGGAGACCGCAACAACAACGGCAACTTCCGCCAGGGCTGGAATGACTAGCCTCGTGAGGCCAACCCTCAGGCCAATGCTGCCCTTCCACCATTGCCGCCGCCACCACGACGGAACGATGGCAACCAGCCCGACCAAGACGCCGGGGGCTATCAAGAGCCTCGCGGGGTGGCCTGCATCCTAGGTGGAGCTCAGGCTCCCGCATCCAACCGCCACTTCAAGCTGTTTTCTAGTGAGGTGAACGTTGCCCTCCCGAGGCCTGAGGCTTCTCGCCCCCTCAAGTGGTCCCAATACGCCATCACCTTCGACTCCAACGATCACCCTAAGTCTTCGAGCACTGCTGGCATGGTCCCCATGTTGTGCACCCCCACCATCAGCAACGTCACCATCACCAAGACACTCATCGACGGAGGCGCCGGCCTCAATAAGATCTCCATCGAGACCTTCGAGACGCTCCAAGTGCCTTATGACCAGCTAATGCCGACCAGGCCCTTCTCCGGAGTAACTGATGGCTCTACCATTCCTCTGGGCCAAGTGCGTCTCCCCGTCACCTTTGGCACCCGCAATAACTACCATACTGAGCTCATCGACTTCGATGTGGCACACATCGGCCTGCCATACAATGCCATCTTGGGCTACCCAGCTCTCGCCAAGTTCATGGTGGCGACCCACCACGCCTACAATGTCCTCGAGATGCCGGGCTACAGCGGCATCATCACCGTCTGCTACGATGAGAAGGACGTGGTCCGTTCCCTCGAGAGTGCCTACAAGGCAGCCGCCACCGCCTACCCTACCGACGAGGATGCCGCCGAGCCTCATGAGGCTGCACCCGCAAAGAAGAAGCAACTGTTCTCTCAGGACCGCGCCGAGACGAAGAAGGTGTCGGTGGACGGTAGCGGCTCAGGCCCTGCCTTCACCATCGGCACTGGCCTCTCTCCCGCATAGGAAGACATGCTCGTCACCTTCCTTCAGGCAAATTTGGATGTATTCGCCTGGACGGCATCTGATTTATCCGGTGTGGCGAGGGAGGTGATCGAGCACCACTTAGCGGTGTGCCCCAACGCTCGCCCCGTGAAGCAGAAGGCACGGCGCCAGGCGCCAGAGAAGCAAGATTTCATCGTCAAGGATGTTCAGAAGCTCCAAGAAGCTGGAGTCATCCATGAGGTGCGCCACCCTGAGTGGCTCGCCAACCCTGTCGTGGTACCCAAGAAGTGCGGCAAGGAGGGCATGTGCGTCGACTTCACGAGCCTCAACAAGTTCTGCCCTCAAGATCCATTTCCGCGGCCCTGCATCGACTAGATCGTGGACTCCACCACCGGGTGCGAGTTGCTATGCTTCCTAGATGCCTTCTCAGGCTACCACCAGATCATGATGGCTACCGAAGATGTGGAGAAAACGGCCTTCATCACCCCCTGCGGCATATTCTGCTACATCTGCATGCCCTTCGGCCTCAGGAGCGCCGAAGCCACATTCCAGAGACTGATGCACATCGCCTTGGGGCCCCAGATGGGAAGAAACGCTGAGGCTTACATCGATGACATCGTTGTCAAGACTCGTGAGGCCTGGTCCCTCCTCGCGGACCTCCAGGAGACATTCAACAACCAGCGCAAGGTCAACCTCAAGCTCAACCCAGACAAGTGCATCTTCGGAGTCCCCTCTGGCAAGCTGCTCGGCTTCTTGGTCTCCCACCGTGGCATCGAGGCCAACCCCGAGAAGATCAAGGCCATCGAGAAGATGCGTCCTCCTCGGAGCCTTAAGGAGATGCAGCGCCTGGCGGGATGCATGGCCTCCCTTGGGCGATTCATCTCCAAGTTCGGCGAGCGAGCCCTGCAATTCTTCAAGCTCATGAAGAGATCCGGCCCTTTCAAGTGGGCCCCCGAGGCCGACGCTGCCTTCGAAGACCTCAAGAGGTACCTCACGAGCCTACCCATCATGGTCGCGCCGCGCTCTCGCGAGCCCTTGCTCCTATACTTGGCGGCCACTCCCCAGACGGCCAGCGCGGCTCTGGTGGCTGTTCGAGAAGAGCGCGTCCCCGCGCAGAAGAGGCCTACCATGCCACCGCCTGCCGAGGCCGCGTCGTCGCCTGCCGAGGCCTCGCCTCAGGAGGCCCCCAGTGAGCCGCCTCCCGAGCCTCTTGAGCCTCATGAGCCCCTCGGGACCCCCTGAAGACCAAGCTGCTGCAACAACTACCCACCTCGTCGAGCACCCCATATACTTCGTCAGCACGGTGCTGCGAGATGCGCGCAAACGTTACCCCATGCAGCAGAAGCTCCTCCTCGCGCTCCTCGTCGCCTCTAGGAAGCTGCGCCACTACTTCCAGGGCCATCCCATCAAGGTGATCTCATCTTACCCTCTGGAGCAAGTCTTGCATAGCCCCAACGCCGCTGGCCGCGTCGCCGAGTGGAGCATCGAGCTACAAGCCTTCGAGCTGAAATTCTGCACCACAAGGGTGATCAAGGGCGCAGCCCTGGCCGACTTTGTAGCAGAATGGACGGACCCACCCCAGGAGGAGCCTCATGGGACTGAATCCCTCTTGCCTGGGGACGAAGCGCCTGGCGGCTGGTCCATGCACTTCGATGGCGCCTTCTCCCGGCAGGGCGCGGGGGCTGGCGTCGTGCTCACCTCGCCAACGGGAGACAAGCTCTACTACGCCGTCCAACTCTGCTTCAAGCGCGACGACAAGGTCTCCAACAACATCACAGAGTATGAGGGCCTCATCGCCGGCCTCAAGGCTGCCTCTGCCCTGGGCATCAAGCGCCTCACCATCAAGGGTGATTCACAGCTCCTTGTCAACTTCTCCAACAAAAGCTACAAGCCCAAGGACGAGCACATGGCCGCCTACTTAGAAGAGGTACGTAAACTTGAGAAGCGTTTCCTTGGCCTGGAGCTGCAGCACGTTCCTCGCGGCGGCAACAAGGAGGCCGACGACATCGCCAAGCGAGCATCTCGCCGCGAGCCCCGGAGCCCCGGCATCTTCGAGGAAAGGCTGCTCAGGCCATCCGTTACTCCGCCAGCCGCGAGCACCACGCTGCTTCACGAGTAACTCCCGCCCGCACCACCCATGGGCGCACCAGACTGCGGCCCAGCCTCAGGAGCACGCCTGTTGCTGGCGCTCGAGCCCCAAGCAGATAGCTAGGCCGCAGAGTTCAAGGCCTACCTACTTCACGGCACCCTTCCAGAGAAGGACTCAGAGGCAGAGCGTGTGGCTCGCCAGGCCACCGCTTACTGCTTGCAAGATGGCGAGCTGTACCGCAGGCGCCCCAATGGCGTCTCGTTGCGGTGCATCTCTAAAGAACAAGGGCGCGAGCTGCTCGCCGACATCCATGGAGGAGACTGCGGCCATCACTCCTCGTCGCGCACCCTTGCCGGCAAGGTGTTCCGTAGTGGTTTCTACTGGCCCACCACGCTCCACGACGCCACCGAGCTGGTCCAATCCTGCGAAGCTTGTCAATTCCACGCCAAGCAAATCCACCAGCCGACGCAAGGCCTCCAGACGATTCCCCTCTCATGGTCCTTCGCGGTCTGGGGGCTGGATATCTTGGGACCCTTCCCTCGTGCAGCTGGTGGCTACCGCTACCTCTACGTAGCCATCGACAAGTTCACCAAATGGGCGGAGGTTGAGCCCGTGTGCACCATCCCGGCAGGTTCTGCCGTCAATTTCATCAAGGGCCTCATGAGCCGCTTTGGCGTCCCCAACCGCATCATCACTGACAATGGCTCCCAGTTCACAAGTGGCCTCTTCAAGTCATACTGCGCCAGCCTCTGCGCGCAGATCTGCTATGCCTCTGTGGCGCACCCTCGAAGCAACGGCCAGGCCGAGCGTGCCAACGCCGAGGTCCTCAAGGGCCTCAAGACAAGAAGCTTCAAGAAAAAGCTCGAAGCGTGCGGCAAAGGCTGGCTTGACGAGCTGCAGTCTGTCCTATGGTCCATCCGCACAACGGCGACCAAGCCCACAGGCGAGACTCCCTTCTTCCTCGTCTACGGAGCTGAAGCAGTCCTCCCGTCTGAGCTCTGGCACAGCTCTCTGCGAGTCCTTGCCTTCGACGAGGCTCGTCAGGATGCCTCGCGAGAGGCCGACCTGCTGCTCCTCGAAGAAGCCCGTTGCCAGGCCGCCCTTCGCACCGCCAGATACCAGCAGGCTTTGCGTCGCTATCATAGCCGCAACATACGCCCACGCACCCTCGAAGTCAGGGATCTCGTCCTGAGAAGGATCCTCTCCAGAGAGGGACTCCACAAGCTCTCACCCATGTGGGAAGGCCCTTTCAGGGTAGCTCATGTCTCTAGGCCCGGCGCTGCCCGGCTGGAGACGGAGGACGGAGTTCCTGTGCCTAACACCTGGAACATCCAACACCTCCACAAGTTCTACCCGTGACCATCACGCGTACGAACGAAGTGGGGCTGTATACGCCCCGGAGCCTCTCATTGCGTTCGCCTGATGGGCTCGCGAGAGCTCCCGCCAACGCCTCAGTGGAAGCCCCATGCTCCGTGCTGGCAGAACGATCGAACCGCGATCGTGCCCACGTCTAGTGGAAGCCCCATGCTTCGCGCTGGCAGAACAATCACTTGAGGGCGCCCCACGGGCTGCACCAACCTCATGCTGATCCATGCCAAACATGGTAGTCATATCTCTTTTTGGTTGTGTAATGAACTTATTACTATGTTTCAGTAAAGCTCTATTTCCTAAGATATCTTATGTGTTGCTAAGTTGCTTGCCTCAGGAGCTGTGCACGCTCGCGGCCTTCCTCCTGCGCATCTCGCGAGCGGGAGCTGGACACGGTGCCTGTGCTCGGGTCTGTCCCAGCAGCGCTGCAAGAACCCAAGTGATCGAGCTCTGGCTCGCGGGCCTGCTCCCGTGCACGCCACCTCACCAAGGTCCTTGGTGTCTCGTCTCCTTGGGTGATACCCACGAGCAAGCTAGCAAGCGCGCACTGCTCCCCCCGCTTTATGGAATCAATGAAAAGTTGTCACAGGAACAAGGCACTCAAAGGCCTCGCAAGCGCTGCCTCGCGAGGCGACTCACGACAAGACGTCCTCGTAAACCCGCAGGAAGCCTCGCGAGCGCTACCTCACGAGCCAACCTACGACGACCATCTCCGCTAAGTGCTAGCGGGAGACCTCATGAGTAGGAGCCTCGCGAGAACGCGCCCCGCAGACATGACACGACAATCGACAATCGCAAGAGCTAAGTACAAAAATACCTCATGAGCCGCTCTCGGCGCTTCTCAAGTTTCCTCTCCCCGTGACCTCGCTGAAGTGCTGATGTTTTCTCCTCCGCGCAAGCCGCTTGCACGTCAAGGGGGGACTTCCTGAGCATCGCGCCTCAGGAGTCCTTACCGCCTCTCAGTGCCCTACACCTCCTGGCCTTGTCCAGGCAACGCGACCTGACATACCAGCGACGGCTGTAGCCCGCTCGGGGGCTGGGTGTAGGAGATATGCCCTAGAGGCAATAATAAATGTTATTATTTATCCCCATGTTCCTAATTAAGTTTATATTCCGTGCTATAACTGCTATGGTTCTCGAGTCTGCAATAACCACGAGGCTCGGAGGAAAACTCATATCCACGTGTGGAATAATAAACGGTAAAATGTATTCCTTGTCTGGCCTCTAAGACTAGGTCAAGTGTTGCATGATGGTTCTGTTTTCTTGATCATGGGCATGACTATGCCGGCAATTTTGAGGGCACAATGTTAGAAGAACATTTGTGTTGAATCGACCCGATTAATGTTATGCTATGAGATACATTCATCACAAGTTAATGGTTAATAACACAGAGATAGTTAACATTTGCATAATTCCTTAGACAATGAGAGTATCGATTTTCTTCATGCTTGCTTCATGAACTTTGGGGGTTTGTTAAACGTCATCCATAAATGGGTGGCTATTACGGCGGCTTACGGGTTCATGGAAAAGTGTGTCAAGGGACTTGATAGCTCAAGATTGGGATTTTCTCCTCCGACGATGGAGAGATATTCTTTGGGCCCTCTCGGTGTTACGGTATCCATCATCGTCTGGCCAGACACATCGTGATTTGATAACAGGGATACCGGAACGCAGAAATGAGATAAGAGAACAAAACTGGTAACGAGGTAACTGGCAGAGAGGACAAGTTGTTGATTCACGGGGATGCCGATTAATCTCACTGTCGTGGTATTCTCGCGGGGGGTGCGTGATTCACGGCAGATGCCATGGGATGGCTTGAGGTGGGGTTATGAGAGGACGCCGGTGGGTTCCGAAGGCGAGGTTGGCACGAGCAAGTGCGAGACACGAGACGTACCCAGGTTCGGGGCCCTCTGGAGAGGTAACAGCCCTAATCCTGCCGAGTGTAGTATGGGAAGCACAAGGGCTACAAGGTCGCTCCTGGAGCTGTTTGGACGGAGGAGGGAGAAGGGGCTAGGCCACCGTTCTGCCTCTCCGGCGGGAGTGTGTGTGAGCTCTGCGGAGCGAGGAGTCACTAAAGGGAAGTGAAGAGCAACTATGCAACAGGAGAGAGTGAACCGGAGGAAGCCAACTAGAATGTGAACCGACCCCTCTGTAAGGAGGCCTCCCTGGGGTCTTATAGGCCGACCGCCAGGGTTACAATGGTAACGTTACAGAGGCGCGGGCCCCTGGTGTCATTGACCTGGAGCCGGCGGTGGGGGCCGCCGGGTCGCCGGGTTGCCGGGTCGCTAGGTATGCCGCACCTGCCTGGCGCGGGGCACTGTGGCGGGTCTTGTCTCTCGTCAGTCTGGGTACGAGGCACTGTGGCACGTCTTGTCCGTCGTCAGAGGGAGGTCGGCGCCGTTGTTTCTACAGGACCGCGCCTCCCTGACACCGCCCGCCTCGGGCGGAGGTGCAAGGAATACTGCAGCCTCGCCTGTTCTGTCAGCGTAAAGGAAGGAGCGCTGTAGCCACGCTTGCTTCGTCGCGAAGGCTTCGTCCCCCCGTGGCCAGCCGGCATGGGCCAGCGGGCCAGGCCGGGTCACCGTGCCGAGCCAGCTCGCGCCGGGGAGCCGGCGTACTGGCAAGCCGGCCTGAGGGACTCGACCTGCTCCGATGATTTTCGGAAAGGGATCCGGGCTCCGTTGCCTACCTGGGGGTCATCCCCCCGACAGTAGTCTCCGAAGCTGTGAAGGTCCGCCGGCTTCAGGCAGGGGGGCCTTCGCAGCTTACCCCCATGAGGAGCTGGTTTGTTGATGAAGTGTCGGAGTCCGGTCGGGCGGCTTTGCATGGCCGCTCGTCGGTACCGCGGCAGCGGGCGCCGGGAACACCCGTTGGGGGCCGGCTTCCGGAGACCGGGTCGCGGCACCCCGGTCTGGGCGGGAAACGGAAACGCCCGCCAAATGAGTCTTGCTTTGTACGCCGATTCGCGCCCGCCGCAGCCTGACGGTCTGCCACGTGCAGCCTCACGGCGGGCGAGGCCTGCCAGCCCACGCGCGCGACGGGTTGTGACTATGGCCCTGGCCCGCCACGACGCGCCCTCGGCCCGCGCGCGAGGGATTTACTGCGGCGGCCATTGGCGATTGCGCTTCCCCGCGCAGCCAATGCGCGTGGGGAACGTGCGCGCATAGTGTGGGGGAGTGGGGATTGTGGGCGCAAACGATCCCACTCCCCCATGATTTCTTGCGGTTATAAACGAGACATAGGGAAGGTGCGATGGAAACGTTTCCGCACACTCCCGCCCCTTGCTCCTCTTCTGCTTTCTCTTCTTCTCCGTCGCGCCCGAGCGAAACGTTGCCGCCGTCGCACGCCTCACCCACGCCTGCTGCCGCGCACCGCGCCCGAGCCCCGCAGCGCACTGCTCTCCCTTACTCTTCTTCATCGCCGCACTTCGTCGCCCGTAGAGCCCTCCAATGGCGCTGCCGAAGGGCTCTTGGGAGGGTTCCATCACGACCGAGCAGAACATCCGGTATCTTGGCCGTACGAAGTGGCTCCCGCCGGCGGAGGCGCTGCTCACGCGCGCGCCGGGCCCGGAGAGGGTGCCGCAGCCGTGGGAGGGCGAGCACGTTGTTTTCTTCTCGCATTTCGAGCGCGGGTTCGGCCTTCCCGCAAGCCTCTTCTTCCGCGCTTGGCTCGACTTCTTCGGGCTGTAGCCACATCACCTCGGCGCCAACGCCGTGTTGCAGGTTGCCGGGTTCGCCACGCTCTGCGAGGGTTATCTCGGCATGCTGCCGACCGTGGATCTGTGGGCGAAGATGTTCTTCCTCAAGCAACAGGGGGCGTCAGCCGGCATGATGTCCGACTGCGGCGCAGCGGTGGTTACCGGCCAGGTGAATGGGCCGTTTCCCAAGCTGCCGCTTAAGGACTCGGCCAAGTAGTGGCAGATCACGTTCTTCTACGTCCGGAACGCCGACCCGGCGGTGGACGTCATCAACCTTCCGCCGTTCGTTGACGTGCCGCCGCTCGAGAAGCCGAACTGGGGTTACTGCCCCAAGAAACCGCCGCAGGAGATGGTGAACATCTGCGGCCGGGTCAGGGAGCTGATGGACCGCGAGGGGCTGAAGCCGGTCGACCTCATCGCGGCCTTCATCGCCCGCCAGGTGCTGCCGCTGCAGCGCCGGGCACACCGGATCTGCGACATGAGCGGCCGGCACGACCCGACCCGGATGTCGACCAAGGAGCTGTCGCCGGCCGGGATCACCCAGCGGGTGAACTACATCTCCAAGGCCGGGCTGAAGGCAGAGGGGTGGAGCTTCGGGAAGGAGCCCTATCACCGGGCGAACCCGGCGCCGGCGGTGAGTCCCTGGTCTCTATTTTTTGCTGCTTCAATGCTATTCTTGTGTCCTGACGCGACGGGAGGGCCGCAGCTGTTTGCCAGCCAGCGGAATCATGACGGGCCGAATCCCCAGCTCCTACTGGCCGACCTGCCCGACTCGGACGCGGAGGAGGCCGGCACCGAGGCGGAGGAGGGGGCGGTCGAAGCGCGCCTGGCCGACGCTGCGGCCAGCGGGTCGCGGAATGCGGGTGAGTCTCCACCCTCGGATCCTCTTCGCGACTGGCCGGACGACGACGAGGAGGGCCTGACCGATGCCCACGGTGCAGTGCCCTCGGCTGGGGAGGACGCCAACGTCAACCACCCAAGGCGGCTGCGGAAGGCGGCCGGCGCCGGGCCGGCTCGTGCGGCGGCGTCTGTCAGCCGGCCGCACGGGAAGGAGGTCGTCAAGAAGAAGCGCCGGCTCGCCCCGTACGTGGGCCCGAGGCAGGAGGTCCCGACGGTCATTGGGTAAGTATCTCTTGTCTTATTTCTGAACCTTGCTTGTTTAATCAGTGGGGGCGCGCCATCTTGTGGTTTATCTTTTTCTTCCTTATGCCTTCGCGGTGACAAATCTGTCGTGTACAGATCAGCTCTTGACTTGGTGGTGGCGGCGACAGAGGCCGCGGCGGGCGAGGCCATCTGGAGGAAGACCCGGAGCAGCGCCATCGACTGCGAGCCTGGCCGGACAGCGGAGGAGGACCTCGAGGCCTGCCAGTCCGGCCAAGATCTTGATGCGTCGACGCGCGCCGCCTGGCGGGACCGGGGCGAGGCCGAGAAGGCGATGCAGGAGGCCTCGGCCCAGGTGTGGGAGAGGGCCTTCGCGAAGCGGGCCAGGCCTACCGTGGATCCAGCCTGGCCGGAGATGGAGAGGGGCTCGGTGCCGGTGGTGACGATCATCGAGCCGCAGCCGGAGGGAGCGGGCGAGCCGGAGAGGCGGGCGGAGCCGGCCGGCGGCGAGTCGGACGTCGACGAGAACATCGTCGTGGACACGCCACCCCGGACCAACCCGGCGGGGGGAGGCGAGGGCAGCGGAGAGAGACGCGAGGCGGACTCCGCGCCATCCGGCCAAGCGCAGCCGACGCCGGTCCCAGAGGCCGCGACCGGGAACGCCGGTACCCTGGTGGTCGTGCCGCCCCAAGCCGCCACGAACTCCGAGCGGCCGGGTGGGAGCGGATCCGGCACTGGGACCGCGATCCAGCAGCCGTGGGCGAGCTATGGCGAGGCTGTGGTCGGGCCGAGAACCCGGGAGGACGACGCGGCGGACGCCCTGCGCTCGCAGCTTCGCGGTCGGAGCAAGCGCCTGCAGGCCTTCGTCCGGGAAGAGCAGGACCAGGTGCGGAGTCTGGAGCAGGCGATCGCGGTGAGTTTTTCTTTTTTGCTTGTCTTGGTTGCTTAATCAGTGGGGGCGCGCCAGCGCACCCACTGGGTGTAGTCCCCGAGGTTCGGCCGGGCTGCGGAGCAGCCGGGTCGAATCTTATAGCTCATCTTTGCATTCTTCTAATCTTCTGTCTACGCGCAGCATCTGTACGACCTGTGGGCCAGCGCGTACAACCGGCTCCAGGAGTGGTACCGCGAGGCCAAAACCCAGCTCGCCGCCAAGGAGGAGGAGCTGCGTCGGGTCCAAGGTACGCCTTGCATGCCTTCAGTGGGTACGTGCCATTTTTTTCTTTGGGCCGGCTGGCGTAGCCAGCAAGTTGCTTGTCTTTGACTGATTTGTTTCTTTCCTTTGCCAGGAGTCTTCCCGGAGACGCAGGAGGCGGCCGATGCGGCCGTGTACGCCCACCGGGCGGAGCAGCGCGAGCTAGGGACGGACATCGACGCCTACGCCGCCTGGTCCTTCTTGGAGCTCGTCCTCGCCGGTGAGGCCTGTCTTCGGGCCGTGGAGGGGCAGATGCACCGCCTTTTCGAGGCCGGCTTGGGCATGGCGAGCGGCCTCTGGCCGAGCGCAGCGGTGCCGGATAGCGTCACCCGGCTGGCGCGATGGCTGGAGGCCGGGGTAGAGCGACTCGGCGCGTGGAGAGCCTCCGCGGCCCGTGCCGGAGCGGAGACGGCGCTGCGCTTAGTTGTGTCTTGGTACCCGGTCATGGACCTCGACCGCCTGGCGGCGCAGCGGGCCGGCGCGGAGGACTTGGCTGAGCGGGCGCAGCGAATCGCCGGGCGGGCCAGTTACCTGGCCTCGTTCGCGCCACACGACGAGTTCGTCCTAGAGCGGACGGAAGACGGCGAGGAGGTCCCCGCCGACGAGTTCGGCTTGCTGCTGAACGACCCGGACGGCAGCTAGGCCGAGACGGGTGCCTACGCCGATGACGAGGCCGACCCTGACGACGACGCCGCGGTCGAGAGGACGGTGGAGAGCGCTGGACCCGACCCGGCGGCTGCGTCCACCTCGGCTGTGCCGACCCGAGCGGGAGATGACGCGGGTGCTGCTGAGGGCTTTTGTTTTTTTCCGTTTTATCCATCCTGTACTCAAACTCTGTTAGGTAGAAGGTCCACCCACTAGGGGTGTAGTTCCATGCAATGAACTTGTGGCCGAAGGCCCATGCTGTATATAAATTTTGCATGTGATTTCGCTTTTTGCTGTTCGGCCTTAGCCTTTTCTTGTTTGTCTTTTCTTCGAGCTTCGTTCCCGCTAGCCGGACAGCCGGGTTGCGGACTGTCGCTAGGACGGGGATTCGGCCTTGAGAGCGGACGCACAAGACTTAGGCTATTTCGGACGTTGAGCGCAAGCGAAACACCCACTGGGCCGGCTGGCGGCAGGCGGCGAAGCCGCCTGGCGCGCAGCCGGTCGTGCGGCGAATTAGTGAGGGCGGGTAGGGCTGGGTTGGCCGAGCCGGGCTCTCCTCCTTAGCCGTTCTTACGTGACGATGCTTCCGGCCTTTGGCTCTTGCCGGCCGGACAGCCGGGAGCCGGCTGTGGCTGGCGAAGAGAGGGCTGTGGTGGTTCGTACGCGTCGAGGTGGACTAAGGAGAATATGGCGAGGCGCGGTCTGGCCGGCTAGCCCCCGAGCCCCCGAGCCGGCTGGGCCGACTCGGCGGGTGAAACGAAAACGGGGAAGTGTGCGGACACAGAACTTAGTAAAAAAGGGAAAAGGAAGCCCCCGAGCCGGCTATGCCGACTCGGTGGGACAAATAAAAACGGGGGGGGGGGCTTCCTGCTGTAAAACGGCGTTCAACTGTAAAACGGTCGGAGCTCCGCGTTCCAGGGCCGGCTAGACTCCTCGCCGGCTGCATCTCGCTTGCGCTTGTTCGGCTTCTGCGCATCGATGAGGTAGTACGCGTTCCGGTCGCAGAGAGCCTTGCTGACGATGAAAGGGCCCTCCCAGGGGGAGGCCAGCTTGTGCTGGCCGGCTGTCTGCTCGACGAGCCGGAGTACGAGGTTGCCTTCGCAGAACGCGAGGGGCTTGATCTTCTTGCTGTGTTTGTGGCGCAGGCCTTGTTGGTAGATGGCGGACCGGCTGAGGGCCAGAAGGCGCGCCTCCTCGAGCAAGTCGACGCCGTCTTCGCGTGCCTCTTTTGCATCGGCTTCTGTGTACATGGTCACCCGGGGCGAGTCGAACTCGACGTTGGTTGGAATGATCGCTTCGGCTCCGTAGACGAGGAAGAACGGGGTGAACCCAGTGGAGCGGTTGGGTGTCGTCCGGAGACTCCAGAGGACGGCCGTCAGCTCATCGAGCCAGCTGCCGGGTGAGCGCACGAGCGGCTCGACGAGTCACGGCTTGATGCCGGCTAGGATGAGGCCATTTGCCCGCTCGACCTGGCCGTTAGACTGGGGATGTGCTACGGAGGCCAAGTCAAGCCGGATGCCGGATGTATAGCAGTAGTGGGTCAGCGCGCCCTTGGCGAAGTTGGTGCCGTTGTCCGTGAGGATGCTGCGCGGCACGCCGTAGCGAACCGCGATGTCCTTGATGAACCGGACGGCTGTGGGCCCGTCGAGCTTCTTGATCGGCCTAGCCTCGATCCACTTGGTGAATTTGTCGACGGTGACCAGTAAGTGCGTCATGCTGCCTCGGGCGGTCTTGAAGGGCCCCACCATGTCGAGTCCCCAGATGGCAAAGGGCCATGTGATCGGGATGGTTTGGAGGGCTGAAGCCGGCTGGTGGCTGCGCTTGCCGAAGCGTTGGCAGCCCTCGCACTTGAGGACCAGTTCCTCGGCGTCTTGCAGGGCCGTGGGCTAGTAGAACCCGTGGCAGAAAGCTTTGGCCACTAGGGATCTAGAGGCGGCGTGGTGCCCGCACTCGCCCTGGTGGATGTCGAGGAGGATCTCGATCCCCTTGCTCTGCTCGACGCAGCGCTGGAACACGCCCGTCGTGCTGCGTTTGACGAGCTCGTGGTTGACGATGCTGTAGGCGGACGCGCGCCGCTGCACTTGCCGGGCTTCCGTCTCATCGCAGGGAAGGTTGCCGTCTTCCAGGAAGGCGAGGATTGGCTGAGCCCAGGACGGCACCGTCACCACCGTGAGGACGGCCGCCAGGATGGGATCCGGGACGACGGCTCCCGAGCCGGAACCGGCAGCCCCCGAGCTTGGGGCGGCACGACCACCTCAAACCAGATCGGCTCGCGGCGGAAATGGCTGCTGGAGCCGAACAGGACGTCAAGCCGGATCCGGTCGATCGGGGAGCAGGAGAGTCACGGCACGATGCCGTGGAACACCGTCCGGGTCGGCTCCAGTTGTCGCGCCTCGATGCCAAGCTTGGTCATGGTGTCGTGGTACAGGATGTTGATGCTGCTGCCGCCGTCGATCAGCACACGCAAAAAGCGGCAGGTGCGTTTCTCGGAGATGAGGGTGGGGTCGAGCACGAGGGCGTAGCCACCCGGCGTGGGCATGACGGCCGGATGGTCCTCCCGGGTCCAGCTGACCGGCCGGTCGGACCAGTGCATGTAGTGGGGAACCGGGGGGACGATGGCGTTCACCTCGGCCGCGTGCTTGCGCTTGGCGTGCTTGTCATCCCCCTCGCTGGTGAAGACGACGTAGGATGCGTCAGGGCGCGGGAAAGGGTCACCGGCAAGGGCGCCGGGTGGCGGTGGCGGCGGCGGGAGCGGTGGCTGCCGCGAGCCGGCTCCGCCGGCTCCGAGTGGCGGTGGCGGAAGGTTGCCCTTCAACAGGCGCTGGGTGAAACTGCACTGCCATAGCGTGTGCATCGACGGCTTCGCGCTGCTGTGGTTCTTGCAGGGGGCGTCGAGCATCTGCTCGAAGGTCAGCTTGGGCTGCCAGGCGGCTTTGCCACTGCGCAGGCGCTGACTGGTGCCTTGCTCGGCCGGCTGCTCCCCTTCCACGGCGGCGACTTGCCGGTTGTCGTAGCGGGGCGCCGGTGGGTCGTTCCTACGCTTGCTGCTGTTGTTGTTGTTGTCTTGGCGACGCTGGCCGCCGTCGCCAGCCGGCTTGGGAGGAGCCGGCTGGACAGGGAGGAGCTTGCCGTCTGCGTCGATCGTGATCTTCACATTCATCGCGGAGTCGGCTGTAGCGTACTTGTCCGCCACAGCCATGAGCTCCGCCAGGGTCTCCGGCTCGTCGCACACCAGCCGGTGCTTGACCAGAGTGCCGTCTAGGCATCCGTCGATGAAGTACTGGATGGCCTGGACCTCGTGGACCCCTTCGCAGGAGTTGCGAAGCTCCGTCCACCGCGTGAGGAAGTCGCGCAGGGGCTTGCTCGGCTTCTAGACGCACATGGAGAGCTGGCGAGGCTTGCCAGGTCGCTTGTAGGTGCTGGTGAAGTTGCGGATGAACACGTCTTCGAAATCCAGCCAGGAGTTCACGCTGCCGGCCCGGAGGCTGTTAAGCCACGTCCGGGCCGAGCCGAGCAGCATGAGGGGGATGTAACGGACAGCCACGCGCCGGTTGCCGCTGGCTATGCCGACAGCTGTGGTGTAGTCGGTTAGCCAGTCCTCCGGCTTGGTGGCGCCGGTGTACTTTGGGGAGTCGCGAGGCAGCGAGAAGCCTTTGGGGAAGGGTTCTTCGCGAATGCGGGGGCCGAAGCACGCCGGGCCGACAGAGCTTTCCTCCTCCAGGGCCGTGGAGCGCGCCAGCCGGTCGATGTAGTGACGGGCGTCGCTTTCGTCGTAGGGCTCGCGGGGGCCGAGTCGGTCAGCCACGGGACCACGGGGACCGATTCGGTCGGCCACGGGACCGCGGGGAGCAGGAGCTTCCGGGGCCGGCTCGGGCCGCCGAGCCGACCGCGCGGGGGGCTCCGGCTGCTGAACCCGGCCGTCGCCGGCCGTCTCGCCGGCGTTACCGTATCCAGCGGTGGTGGCGCGGTTATGCTGGCTCCGACCGGACCGGTGCCGGCCAGAGCGGCTCGCGCTAGTGGCGTGCGAAGACGTCTGCCACGCGTCCCGGAGAGCCCTCTCCGGGTTTGCGGTATTCCCTGCAGCGGAGCCGGATGGGTGGGCCGGATCGAAACGCGCCTGCTGCTCATTTGCCGCGGCGATGAGGTCGCGGATGCGCTGCTGCTGCTGCAGCAGCTCCTCGCCCTCCAGGAACTCGAGATCCGCCATAGCCGCATGCGCCGCGCGCATGTTCTTGACGGGGGTGTCGTAGACGGGCCGGCCTGCGCCTACCGCACGGCCGAGTGCGCCCCCACGAATCCGCACCTCCGCGACCCGGCTGGGCTCGGCGGCGCGCGGAGTGAAGCGATGGGCACTGTCGTACTCACACTGGGCGGACTCCAGCCGGCGTCGCGCGGCTGCGAGCTCCGTGGCCTCGACTAGCAGATGCTGGCGGTCCTCATTGAGCCGAGCCACTGCGGCCGCCGAGTCAGCGTCGGGCGTGATGGGGGCTTGCAGACTTAGGATCGTCTCGCGGAGCGGGTCGACCCGGCGAGGAGGGGCCGCAGCCGCGGCGGCGGCGGCCGCGGCAACCTTTTCCTTGGCGCGCGGGGAGCCGGAACTGGTGCCGATGGTTAGCACCTCCGCGCGGACGGAGAGAGCGGCGGCGTCGTCGGAGATGGCGCAGCTAACGGGGACAGGTGAGTTGGTGCAATTGCGCACTTCGCTGGGAAACACGTCGGGGACGAGTGCGATGAAGACGCGCAGCGCGCCGAAGGGGACGACGAGGCAGCCTGCGGCGCAGGCGACGTCCGCGCCCGGCGCAGCGCTGCAGCCGGCCGGTTTGGCCGTGCGAGGCGCACCGACCAAACCGTGCACGATGCGCTCGCCGGAGCTGGTGAAGGGCCTTGTCCGGAACTTGACTCCGGTCGGCGCCGCAAGCAGCCCCACGGTGGTATTCTCGCGGGGGGTGCGCGATTCACGGCAGATGCCATGGGATGGCTTGAGGTGGGGTTATGAGAGGACGCCGGTGGGTTTCGGAGGCGAGGTTGACACGAGCAAGTGCGAGACACGAGACGTACCTAGGTTTGGGGCCCTCTGGAGAGGTAACACCCCTAATCCTACCGAGTGTAGTATGGGAAGCACAAGGGCTACAAGGTCGCTCCTGGAGCTGTTTCGACGGAGGAGGGAGAAGGGGTTAGGCCACCGTTCTGCCTCTCCGGCGGGAGTGTGTGTGAGCTCTGCGGAGCGAGGAGTCACTAAAGGGAAGTGAAGAGCAACTATGCAATGGGAGAGAGTGAACCGGAGGAAGCCAACTAGAATGTGAACCGACCCCTCTGCAAGGAGGCCTCCCTGGGGGTCTTATAGGTCGACCCCTAGGGTTACAATGGTAACGTTACAGAGGCGCGGGCCCCTGGTGTCATTGACCTGGAGCCGGCGGTGGGGGCCGCTGGGTTGCCGGGTCGCCAGGTACGCCGCACCTGCCTAGCGCGGGGCACTGTGGCGGGTCTTGTCTCTCGTCAGTCTGTGTACGAGGCACTATGCCATGTCTTGTCCGTCGTCAGAGGGAGGTCGGCGCCAGTGTTTCTACAGGACCGCGCCTCCCTGTCACCGCCTGCCTCGGGCGGGGGCGCAAGGAAAACTGCAGCCTCGCCTGTTCTGTCAGCGTAAAGGAAGGAGCGCTGTAGCCACTCTTGCTTCGTCGCGAAGGCTTCGTCTCCCCATGGCCAGCTGGCATGGGCCAGCCGGCCAGGCCGGGTCGCCGTGCCGAGCCGGCTCGCGCCGGGAGCCGGCGTACTGGCAAGCCGGCCTGAGGGACTCGACCTGCTCCAATGATTTTCGGAAAGGGATCCGGGCTCCGTTGCTTACCCGGGGGTCATCCCCCCAACACTCACCTTGGGTATTTGTAACATATCGTGAAGCTACAGGAATAACACACGGCAACTGGAGGTTCACTCGAATATTTATTCATGTGGGTATAGGGGTCAATATGGGTGTCCACGGCTCCGATGTTGATCATTGATCAGAAAGTGTTTCGGTCATGTCTATACTTCACTGAATCTATAGGGTCACGCGCTTAAGGGTCATCTATCTGCTGAATGCTAGACAGGGAGTCTGAGAGAAAGTCACCAGAAAAGTTTCGGAGACAACGGAAGAGTTCCGGAGAGAGAACACCGGAAGAGTTTCGGTAAAACTGAAAATTTGTTTCGGGGTATACCATTATGTCAAATTGGTTTTGGCACACACCTGGAAATTTTTGGAGGGTGCCAGAATTGTTCTGGGAACTTCTAGGATTTTTCCGAAGAAAAAACCCGAAAATGTTATGGAGCTGCCGGAACGGCTTTGGTTGCTTTTCGCAGATGAAAATCACTAATCCGGAATTGTTTCGGAATGCGTCCAAAATTATTTTAGTGGGTACTGGAAATGTTCTAAGGCCTACAGAAATATTTTCAGATTTAACGGTCGTAGAAAAATGTTTCCGTGAATAGTGAAAATCACTTTATGGTTACTTTATGGAAAGCCACCTTTTTGGGCTTTGTCCCAAAATATCTTAGGGATGACATGGATGGATGAGAGCCACCCTACCCCTTGGGTTTTCCTATAAATAGAGGTGGAGAGGCACTCTCCACACTCACTCTTTCTCACATACAAATGCCGTGCATGATCTGGCCTTATCTCTCCCTCCCCGTGAAATAGTTTCGTAGAGCCGAAAGGCTGTCTGGGTTCCGGAGGGAACTAGTTTTGGATGGCGAAGCCCGGCCGGATAGATGACACCGTATGTGTGCAACCCCGTAGAGAGGTCGTATGTTCAATCTTTTTGCCCGAGGGGCTGTTCGAGAGTGCCTCCCGAAGGGCTGTCCGAGTGACCGTTCGAGTTTCTGTGAGTGCCTCCCGAAGGACTGTCCGTGACACCGTCCGGGGGACTGTCTGACCGCCTCCTGAAGGGCTGTCCGAGGGGCAGACGAGGGAGTACATCCTCGCGGTTGGGAGGTTGTAAATCCTAGCTGCGGGGATCTGCACCGACGATCTACATCGACTCTACTTCCGCTGCACCACGAGTCGTTAATGATTAGATCAAACCTTGTATGCATCTCCATAGTGGTCCTGGGCATGTTCGTAGTGCGGAATTTTTTTGTTTTCTATCGCGTTCCCCTACACTGGGACCTGACGACGTAGAGCACTAAGGCAAACAAGGAAAGAGAAATAGGCCTCACGAGAGAGCCTCACGAGGAAACAAGCACTGCAACGAGTTATAAAAAGTACTTAAAAGAAAAGACATTGTTTTTATGCCCCCGCGGGGCCACGTCAATCTGGCATAGGTAAAAGGGAGGATCTAGGAGGTCACGGCGTTGCCGTCGTCTTCGTCATCGCCTTCGCCGTTGTCGCCCATGACTCCGCTGGAGCTGTCGTTGCTGCCGTGGGAGAACTTCGCGATCAGAGTGTCCACGTGATCCTCCACTGCCTCCCAAGACTATCGCGGAGCTCTTTGGGCACGGGGGCTATCACCCTGTCGAAGTCGAAGCTGGGGTCAGCACAGAGAAGGTGGCTGAAGATCTGTCGCGGCCTGGAAGAGGAGGTCGCGGCACTCATCCTCGATGATGCCGCTCACCCTCTTCGCTCCAGCCTCGCCTGCTCGATGACATTGGAGACGTCACCCACCTGCTTCTGAAGGGAGGCCAGCTCCGCCTCGGTGTCGGCCTTGGCCTGCAGCGCGGTCTTCCGCCAGTTCCCCGCCTCCGTCAGGAGCTCCTTGAGGGCCTCAACCTCCTTCTGAAGCCTCTCGCGCTTCTCCATGAAGCGATCCTCATGTAACTTCAGCTTCTTGCTATGGTCTGCAACAAGCGCCAGGCAGTTCCTCTCGATCTTCGCATCAGCGTCTTCCTGGAGCTTCTTCTCCTTGGCTTCCAACTTGGCGTTGGCGGCCTCCATGCGCTGGGTGTAGGCATCCTGGGCGGCAGCCACCTGGCGTTCGAGCGTCTCCAGGCGCTCATGCTCCATGGCCTGCTCGGTGGTCGTCTGCGTGAGCTCCCACTCACGGATCGCAAGGTCCGCCTCCTGGGCCGCGAGCTCCGCCTCGCAGGAGGTGACGGCCATCTCCCGCATCTGGAATAGCTCCTCCTACACGGTGTGCTGTTCCCGCAGCACCCTCGTGCGGGCCTCCGCCTCCTCGCAATGCTTCTCGGCCACGTCTGCCTCCCGAAGGGCACTCTCAAAGACCTCCTTCGCCTCGGCGGCGGACTTCTCGCACTTCTCCTATGCCACCTTGTCCTGGCGACGGCCCAGCTTGACGGCGACGTCAAGCCGACGCCACCCCTCGGCAAGGCGCAGGCACTCCTCAGCCTCCTAGAACTCCGCCTCAAGCTGGCCCAGAGCTCCCCTCGCGCTCCGCAGGACCCCGCGCCGGAGCAGGGTGCAGTTGCGCATGGGCGTCAGGGCCCAGGCAGGGTCCGACTCCTCGCCGCCCTCCACCATCACGGCCTGGGAAGGCCCCGCGTCGTTCGTCAGGAGTGGGCGGCTTGCAGTAATCTCCACCTCCTCCTGCCCCAGCGACGCACCCCGCGGGCCAGTTGCGCCCGCGGCGGCAGCCTCGCGCGCTGGCGAGTGCTGGGGGCTGCCCGGAGCGCCCCCGGCGTCTGCGGTGCTCAGCTGAGGAGTTGGTACCTCCACCTCCCCCATCTCCATGTCCATCCCAGCGGCGGGCACCTCAGGAGACTTGGCGCCGCCTCTAGAGGCCGCCTCCCGAGGTTCGGCGCTCTCAGCTTCAGGAGCTGTGTCCACCTGCGGCTCCTGAGGGACTGCTTGCTCCTTCTCCACCTCCACGCACTCCGTTTCGGCATCGGAGCGGCGGGTGGCCTCTTCTTGCCCCTCGGCGCCCGCGGAAGGCGTCGGGGCCCTCTCCGAGATAGGGGTCTTCTTCGTCGTCTTCTTCCTCTTCTTCTCCTTCTTCGTGGACGCCCTGCGCCAAGCCGAGGCTCAGCCCCAGGCTGCGGGGCAAACGCAAAAGGGAATAGGTAAGAGAGGCACTGACTCATCATTGGCGATCCACTTCCTTTTCTTCAGGGCCAATGGCGGGCGTTCCTCGCTGTCGCCCTCGCGAGGCCTCCTCCTGAGACCTGCTCCTGAGGCACCCTTCCGAGGCCCGCCGGCCCGGTCCTCAGTGTCGTCTTTCTTGGTGGGGGGCTCGGTTATCCCTCCGCCCATGCCAGCGTCCTCCGCGGGGGGCACGGTGTCCCCGCCGCCAGCATCCATCTTCTCCATGCGCGGCTCATCTGCCGCCGCGCTGGAGCTTCCTTTGTCTCCTGCCTCGGCAGGACGGGAGGGCTCGACCCTGAACCGGGAGTCGTCGTCGTCATCGTCGTCCTCGAGGTCGCGGATAAGTTGGCGGCGGGTCGGCGTGGCGGGACCGCCATCGCTCCATTCCGCACCGCCATCCGAGGTGTCGGAGTCGTCCAGGTCCCCCGAGCCGGGGACCACCACGATTGGGTTCTCGCGAGGCCCCTCATGGCCCTCCGGCATGAGGCCCCACTCGTCGAAGACCGGCATCTCCGCGACCAGCTCCTTGGTCCCCTTGTAGCGGTACAGCGGGAGCGCGTCTTCGGGCGGGTCTCCCGCGGTGCTACCGAGCATGATGTGCATGATTCCGTCCAGCACGCTTGACTTCAAGCTGATGATGCTCAACCGCATGGGGTCCCTCGAGCCGATGATCTTCCACAACGGGCGCGAGCGCAGCTGGAGTGGCGCGATGCGCTGCTGCAGGAACTCCTTGACGACCATCGCCCCCATGAGGCGCGCTGCCTTGTGGTCCGCCAGCCGTTCCCAGATGGGCGCCAGCCTCGGGTCGGTGAGCTTCTCGTGCTCCCACCCCGAGCTCTTCACGGCAGGGGTCGTCGGCTGCATCAGCAGCTGGTTGTTCACGCGCGCGTCCATGTAGATCCAGCGCTGCCGGTGGCCTTCCACCTTCTTTGAGATCTTTAGGCTGATGATGTCATTCTCCGTCGCCTTGATGGCGAGGAACGAGGTGCACGCGGAGCGGTGGTTCACCGCGGAAATCCACAGGCTGAAGAAGTGGCGGAAGAGCGCCACCGAGGGCATCACGCCCACGAATTCCTCGCAGTAGAAGGCGAAGATGGCGAGGAGGAAGATGGAGTTGGGCTGGAGATGGAGAGCTTGGATCTGGTAGTGGGTGAGGTTGGCATTCAAGAAGTCCGAGAATGGCGGCACCAAGCCGGTGAAGACGCTGTGGATGAAGAAGGGGAACATCGTCGCCTTCAGATCGCGCCGCACGCGCGCGCCCGGCCAGATCTTTGTCACCCCGTTCTCGTTCTGGTCGCTGGCGACCATCGAGAGCACCTTGTCCAGGCCTTCTCGGTTCACGATGATGGAGGGCAGCAGAGCCGGCTCCACATCCGGCGCGCTCGGCGCTGCGACCGCCGCCTTGCCTTTCTTGCTGGCGGGCGCCATTACTGCGAGGTGAAGCTTCGGAAGCGAAAGAGGAAGGAGCGGCACTCGGGGAAGGAGACGCGAGAGATCAGGCGCTGGAGGAGAGAGCAGAAGGAAGCAATGATGGCCTGCGCCCTGCACGGGTAGGCTTTATGGCAGGCGCGGGCAGTTACCGAGGCATAGTGGGGAAGTGGGGGCATCCCACGCCCCGTCGTGCACCACGCGTCGAGCCTGGGCCTTACAGTCTGTCAGGGCCCATGGCGTTTCGCTCCCAACGGGTGGGAACATGCGCGCCACAGGCCCGAGGGCTACTGTCGGGCCTCTAGGAACCAGGGGTACCCCGGCCCATCTGCCTGCGGCCCAAGAATGATGCCTGGCGAAGGCCCAAGACGCGGCCCATCTGAGGGCACCGCGAAGCGAAGACATCTCCCGAGGCGCCGGCCTCCTGAGGACGCCTCCTCAACACACGACTTGTCAGCACTTAGCCGCGGCAGCGGCTGGAGCCTCGCGAGGCCGTCTCCCGAGGTGCCCTCCCGAGGCCATCCCGCCTGACGTCGGCAGCGCGGTCCCGTGCCCACCACGTGGGTGACGCGCGTAGCGACGAAGGATGGCAGAGACCGCACCAGCGGGCGCGGATAGAGAAGCTTTCCTCTTTGGTGCAAGGGGGGCAGCCCCAGCTGCCCACCCCCAAAGCGAGTCCCAAGGATTGCCCGTTTGGTGATAGAAGACCGAGACAGCAAGGCGCGCAGGGCGGAGGTCATCACCGATCCCACCGGCGTGCCATAGATCATGCTTTTGCAGGCGAAGACCGCCTTTAGTCAGGATAGACTGAGCGCCTGTCCCCTTTCAAAACCCACCAAGTGTGGCAACCCTTCCCTATTAGTTTTTGGGGGAAGAGGACCAAGGCAGCTATAAAGGGGGCAGAGCTGCCATTGTAGAGGGGATCGATTCCTCTACCTTCTACCTTGTACGCGAGAACACCTTCTTGCCCGCAGCAATCCTAACCACAAGCAGGAGTAGGGTCTTACACCGCAAGGTGGCCCGAACCTGGGTAACCATCGTGTCCTCTGTCGTCCTCCTGCGTAGTGCTCTCGCTGTAGCCTCGCCGTGGTCACCTTTGGTTGGAAAGAGCTAGCGTGCCCCGAGTGTTTGAACCTCTAGATCCCCGGAGTCCAGGCTCCGACACATGTGTCACGTGGTTCCGACGTAGAACTTTATACTGGGGTACTATTTCCCTAGTAGTTAAATTTACGGTAAAAAATATAGGTCGAAAAGTCGAAATACGAGAGGTGCTAGTAAACCGGGACGGAAGTAGGAGTAGTAGGGGCTACTAGAGTAGAGGACGGCGCTGCAGGGGAGTATCACCCCACTCGTGGTGTGGCAGTAAAGCCGTCATATCACAAAACCCCACCACTCCCAGTAATAAGTGGCCTGGTAAAATGAACGGACAAGCAACCATCATATCACTCCTGTCTTTATTGCATTTCATCTCTCTGCAGTCCGGTTCATCTCTCCACATTTACGGTCGATCCTAAAGCGGCATGCTCGATCCCTATCTACTAGTAGTACTCATGTTGGAATTGCAATTGCACAACACAACTTTGTGTACGAAGCGATTTGGGAGTACGAAGCAATTTGGGAGTAGAATTAGTACTTGCAAAAAAAAATAGTGCATATAGATTTTTTGAAAAGTCAAACTTTACAAACTTTGACCAAATTTATATAGAAAACTACTTGTATCTATAATAGTGAATATATAAATTATGAAACTATGTGTTGTGATGAATCTAATGAAATATGTTTTGCACTCTAGATGCAAATATTTTTCTCCAAAAACTGGGTCAAATTTAGTGAAGTTTGACTTTTGAAAAAGTCTATATGCACTACATTATGGAACGGAGGGGAGTAGGAGTCACTCGTAGGAGTACGTGCTAGTACATATGGTGTGCCGCCAAAGGCCACTACTCCCTCCCCGATGCATAGGGCGTAGATCGAATGGCTGATCTGCGGGATTCGCTTGAACAGTAGCTGATGCATCCGTACTGTTCTGGAACAATCACAAGGGCACTTGTCCGAAAAATTTACATGCCTCCCGATCAGTGAGATATAACTATTACGATAGAGAAAAATCTACAGAGAGAAGGAAGTAAACAATCAAATGAGAATGAGTCCCACCATTTATAGCTCATCAAAAAACAATCAATGGAGTTTTCACTACTCATTCTTGCATTTCTTTTGCATTGAATCATTTCACAAGGTTGTCTACTATTTTACTACTTTTATGAAAACCGCATCGTAATGTTCAAACGGGCATTTGCACGTGTGTATATACTAGTTGTCCTAGTGCATAAGCCTAGATATAGAGAGAGATGTGTACTAGAGAGAGACGTGTACTATGATATATAGTGTTGAACTTCGTGCTATGTCCGTACTCTACTTACAAAAAGTAACAAGCGTACGGATACAAAAGGTTTTCAAACTTGTTCCTTTTATACATAATTAATTAAGGACGCAAATAAGTCCTGAGCGTTCGGGATTTATCATTTCCGTCCCAATACTATAGAAAACTACGAGTACTCCTACCTACTCATGGGATCACCTTACGACAATAAATTATTCCTAATAAAAGCCACGGCGCTCGCAGGAGCGCTTGCGGCGCGCCACGAGTGCCCTGGTGCGCGGTCGTTTCCCAGCGCGGCGAGACAACGCCTCTTCCTCGGCCTCACAACTCGGGAGGTGCTAATTAGCGGCTTGCCGGTGGGCGAGCATGATCTCACCGGTCTGGTGATCCGGCGCCAACAGGTACTCCTCCTTGCTGGAAGCGTGCACCCGATCGATGTACCGCCAAGCGTAGATGAGGCGCATCGTCCTGACTGCACTCAGGGCTTTGGCACGGGCGTCCTCCGCCACCCACACGGCCCTCACATGAGCCTTCTACCAAAGAGCGAATTGCCTGACTCTCTCGGAGGTGACATAGGCCTGCCAGGCAGCATCCCTCGCAGCGCGCTTCTCTTCCTCGACCTTCTTCTCTGCCTCCCTTTTGGCGCGCTCTGCCGGAGGCAAAGCCTCCCACAAGGCGACCTCCATTTCTTTCCACAGCTCCTCCAAGCTGGGCGGCTCGGGGGCCGACGCGACGTCCTCCTCGTAGCGGGGCACCGACGCGTCCTCCGATGCGTGTGTTGGTGAGTCTGGGAACGCCGACGCATCCACCTCAACGCATCGCGGCGACGGCAAGGAGCGGAACGCTGACACGTCATCCTCGACTCGTGGCAGCGAGGAGCGGAACACCGATGCGTCCTCCTCGAATCGTGGCTGTGAGGAACGGAACGCCGACGCGTGACCCTCCGTGCGAGGCAGTGAGGGGCGTCTAGGGCTAGGGAGGGGCGATGCCATGGTGGTCGACGGGTCCGTAATTGAGAGGGAGGGCAAGGAGATGAATGTGAGCGTTCTTCGGAATGCCGTGGGAGGCGCATTATTTATAGCGAGCAATGGTACACATACGTAAGATAGGTTGCGTGATTAATGTAACAGCTAGGTGGGCATTTTTTTTGTTGGAGGAAATTAAGGGGGAGGTGGGGGGGCACCGAGCTGAATTCAGGGGGCGAGGTGGAGATATTGCTGGTCACAACGGTTTAGGGTTTAGGTGATCTGCGATTTATTAGGCAGGAGGAGATTGGACGAGCACGGGAGGGAGAGTCAACAATCGGCTATACTAGTATGCTATAGCATTAATATATGGCCCACATGTTTCTCTCACAAAGTGTGTTGGAGCACGTGCTACAGCCGGCTATAAGTTTGTAGCCCGCTTCGGTTCTCTCTCCTCTTCTCTCACATCCAACTCAGCAAAAATTTATTAGTATTTAAAATATTACAGCCCGCCTACATCACCTTATTGTACTACTTGCTCTCATGCATGCAGATTGTTTTCACACGGGGAGGACAGGTGGGACTGCGGGGGGGGGGGAGAAGAAGAGTCATGCAGCAGACTATTTTCACACATGGAGAGGAAAAGATTTGGAGGCGAACGGGTTTCCTGGTAGGCCGAACGAGAAAAATGAATTGAGAGGGAGGTGGGCGCATGAGGCGGTTGAGTTAAACGAGGCGCAGTTTAATTACTACTGTACATCGCAGCTAATACTTTAAGATTTTCTGAATTCTCTTAGAGTAAGTACAATAATGAGCTTATAGCCTGCTTACATGGCACTTTTGCCTATGTGGAGTAGAGAGAAATGAAAAAAATGGTGGGACTGGGCTCTCATGCAAGAGCCTAGCTATATGCGTACTCCTTGGCAAATGCAAGAAATACGAAGAACAAGATAGAGAGATGGTAAAAAAATAGTACTCTTATAGCCAACCTTATAGCTAACCTTGTTGTATGAGTGATTATAAGTGATGACTATACATGACATGGCAACATCATATAGCCTAACGCACCCGGACGGAGGAAGTAGTACTCTGGTCTGGTGTGTAAGGCTCACTAGGAATCGCATCGTGACCAAGGTGGATGACTACTGGCTAGTAGCGATCACTCGTCTCGTTCCTTTCCTCCAATCAAGATCCTGTTTAGTTAATTAAATAGAGTTGGTTTCCCACGATATGCATGCATGCAATTATATTCTCACGGTGCAGTCAATGCAGCCCCCTCATGAAGACCAATGGAATTCCCACCCGCTGCCATGCTAGTCGTTTCCACCAATGGAAAAAAGGAGAAAGGACCGGTAGAGAGTAATTAGCATGAGTAATTCGCATTAGGAGACGAGCCTTAGAGAGAGGGTAAATCAGAAAAAATGCTCATTTAAAGCCGTCCAAAGTCTCAAAGGGCGCGACCGCGAGAGCGAGGCGATGATCGTGGGAGGCGCGACGCTTGACGGAATTAAGTCAAAGTTGCATGCACACGCCGGCATGGCGTGCGAACACGCAGATCCTATACTGTCAGCCCTACGAAGTGGGTCTAATAGACATGACATCTAGTGGGTCCCCTATAGTACTAGAGAACTCTTTGGGGGCATGCAGCAGTTTATCCACCGGGCAAGCCACTACCCCACGCCGTTCGCATGCCCTACTCAGCATTTGTACAATCAGAAAACCGCTAGCAGTTCGCTCCTACTCGTCCCCGTCCTTTAACATTACAGCAGTTCGCTCCCACTCGTCCCGTCCTTTCGCATTACAGTAGTTCCACTTCTCCTAGCCCTCCTCCAAACTCCATGGCCTCCCAAATCTCCATGATCGGCGGTGAGTACAAGGTTAAAACCATCACCGACGATGAGTTTGACGTCATCTACACCCGTTCTTCCGCGATGGTGCAAGGATGCCTTGGTCGCTTCCAACGCATGTTCCAAAATTCAAATGATGAATGGGTCGCTGGGCTAGATGTTGAGTACACCACAGTCTTGGAGAAAGAGAGGTTTCTAAAGGAGGAAGAGAAGAAGAAGCCCGCCGTGATCCAGGTTTGCGTACATAACTTGTGCTTGGTGTACCACATATGCCATGCCGACGTAAGGTGCCAGAATTTTGAAGACTTCCTCAAGGACGAAAGACTAAAATTTGTTACTGTAGACTTTAACAACGACAAGGAAGTGCTAGGTCGGATAAGCCTTGTTGTACACCAGCCCTTCGACCTCCAGAAGAAAGGCCTGGTGTCCTCCTCTCAGCCTTCAATGCTGACCCTGGCAGAAGCCATGATTGATCCTTCGTACGGTAAACTGAAGAAACCTCACTATAGGTTTCATTATTCATGGGAGTGGAAGAAAATAGATTACATCAAGTACGCAACACTGGATGCCTACCTTTGTTTAAATATCTACAAGGGTTGGATGAAGAGGAGGAGCCTAGTGTCCGGTTCAAGCAAGGAAGTATCGGCGAAGAGGAAGAGGGACAAGGACGAAGTCGAGGACGTGGACGAGGACTCCGAGTAAGGTGGCAGTGTCGTTGCTCATGCTGGTTCTGATGCAGTGTCAACCGGATTAGTTGCTTAGTTTTATTTCAGGGTGCTTAGTTTTATTTCAGTGTGCTTAGTTTTATTTCAGGGGTGTGTTGTGCTGAGCCCCCAGCAGAACTATGTTATGTTCTTTCTCGTTACTTGAACTCTTTACTATGTACTAGTATTTCTTACAGTTCGAGTTGTAGATGGTACAACTACTCGTTTCTTCACCTTCCTACTGTACTTAATAAGTACTAGTAGTATTATTTCCATCCGTCTAACTAGTTGGTACTATTCGTCTGTACTACTCATTCTTACACAACAGCTATAGCAATTTGGGCCAGTCGATTTGTGAAAGAAGAAGTTCACCGGAGGGAAGGAAGAAGATGGCAGAGATGTGCTACTTGTAGACTGCATTGGTATTTCCCCGAAGAGGAGAGGATGATGCAGTATAGTAGAGATAAGTATTTCCCTCAGTTAAGAACCAAGGTTATCAATTGATACGTCTCCAACGTATCTATAATTTATGAAGTATTCATGCCATGTTTATTACAGTTTGTATGATTTTGGTGCACTTTTATATGGGTTTTATATGATTTTCATGGACTAACATATTGACCTAGTGCCCAGTGCCAGTTGCTGTTTTCTGCTTGTTTTTTGGTTTTCCAGAAAATCCATATCAAATGAAGTCCAAATGCAGTGAAACTTTTTGACAATTTTTTCTGGAAGGAAACGGACCTAGGAAGCTTCGGAGGAGCAGCAGAAGAGTCACAGGGGCCCCACGAGCCACCTGGCCGCGCCTGCCCCCCCCAGGCGAGCCCTGATGCCTCGTGGGCCCCCTATGGCACCTCTTTGCGTGATTCCAACACTGAAAAATCATATATATTTAGAAACCCCCGAAAGTAAACCTAGATGAGTTTTTACGCCGCCGCAAACCTCTGTACCAAAGAGATCTCATCTACAGCCCTTTTCCGGCACCCTGCCGGAGGGGGGAATCATCACCGGAGGCCATCTTCATCATCCCGGCGGTCTCCATGACGAGGAGGGAGTAGTTCACCCTCGGGGCTAAGGGTATGTACTAGTAGCTATGTGTTTGATCTCTCTCTCATGTTCTTGATTTGGCACGATCTTGATGTATCACGAGCTTTGTTAATATAGTTGGATCATATGGTGTTTCTTCCCTCTCTATCCTTGTTGTGATGAATTGAATCTTTTCCCTTTGAGGTTTCGTTATTGTTGGATTGAATATTTCAGATTTGAGAACACTTGATCTATGTCTTGCATATGAATACCCATGGTGACAATGGGGTATTATATTGATTCACTTGATATATGTTTCGGCACTCAACTCGCGGATTCCTGTGGTGACATTGGGGTAATGTATGCATAGGGGTTGATGCACGTTTACATTATCTTTTCTCCGATAGAAACTTTGGGGTGCTCCTTGAAGTTCTTTGTGTGGATTGAATATTATGATTATGAAGTTGTTTGATGCATATTGTATAATCAACTCACGGATACTTGTGGTGACATTGGAGTATCTAGGTGACATTAGAGTTGGTTGATGTGTATCATATGGTGTTATTTTAGTACGAACTCTAGGGCTGTTTGTGACACTTATAGGAATAGCTCAATAGATCAATCGGAAAGGATAACTTTGAGGTGGTTTCGTACCCTACAAACAATTTCTATCTTATATTCTACGCTAATAGGAACTTGGGAGTGATTCTTTATCGCACGTTGAGGGATGATTATATGATCCAATTATGTTAGCATTGTTGAGAGATTGCACTAGTGAAAGTATGAACCCTAGGCCTTGTTTCTAAGCATTGCAATACCGTTTGTGCTCTGTTTCATTACTTGCAACCTTGCTGTTTTTTATTTTTCAGATTACAAAAACCTATTTCTACTATCCATACTACACTTGTATCACCATCTCTTCGCCGAACTAGTGCACCTATACAATTTACCATTGTATTGGGTGTGTTGGGGACACAAGAGATTTCTTGTATTTGATTGCAGGGTTGTTTGAGAGAGACCATCTTCATCCTATGCCTCCCACAGATTGATAAACCTTAGGCCATCCACTTGAGGTAAAATTGTCGCTGTCCTACAAAACTCTGCGCTTGGAGGCCCAACACGAGTCTACAAGAATAAAGTTGCGTAGTAGACATCAAGCTCTTTTCTGGCGCCGTTGCCGGGGAGGTGAGTGCTTGAAGGTATATCTTTAGATCTTGCAATCGAATCTTTTAGTTTCTTGTTTTATCACTAGTTTGGTTTATAAAAGAAAACTACAAAAAAATATGGAATTGAGGTTGCCTCATATTATTCATCTTTATAATGTCTTTCTTGAAAATGATGGAAGGGAAAATTGTGCTCAATTGATAGTAGAAGAATTCAATAAAATGTTTGGCATAAAATCTTTGAATGATGAGCATGATTGCAATGTTGTTAGTATGAATTCTATGAGTATCCATGATGCTAATGATATGCAAAGCGACAAGCTTGGGGATTCTATGTTTGATGAAGATGATATTTTTAGTCCCCCAAGTTTTGATGAGAAAATTTATTATGATGATTGCATGCCTCCTATCTATGATGATTATTGTGATGACATGTATGCTATAACGAATAATGATAAATATGAAACTTGTCATCATGATTTTAATTTTCAATTGGATTATGCCAATCAAGTATCTCATGATAGTTATTTTGTTGAGTTTGCTCCCACTATTATGAATGAGAAGAAAATTGCTTATGTGGAGAGTAGTAAAATTTCTATGCTTGTGGATCATGAAAAGAATGCTTTATGTGATAGCTATATTGTTGAATTTCTTCATGATGCTACTGAAAATTATTATGAGAGAGGATCATATCCTTGTAGGTGTTGCAATAATATCAAGTTTCCTCTCTATGTGTTGAAAGTTTTGAAGTTATGCTTGTTTTGCCTTCCTATGCTAGTTGATTCTTGCTCCCATAAACTATTTGCTCACAAAATCCCTATGCATAGGAAGTGGGTTAGACTTAAATGTGCTTGTCATATGCTTCATGATGCTCTCTTTGTGTTTCAATTCTTTACTTTTATGTGAGCATCATTGAAATCATCATGCCTAGCTAAAAAGGCATTAAAGAAAAGTGCTTGTTGGGAGACAACCCAACATTTATACCTATTGTTTTTGTGTGTTCACATGATTAAGCTACTGTAGTAATCATGTTTCATATATTTTCTTTCAATAATGTGCCAAGTAAAGCCTTTGGGATAGTGTGGATGCCTGTTGATTTGATTCTGTGCAAAAACAGAAACTTTTGTGTCCAGTGCTGGAATTTCTATTCTGTACTAGAGCGTGAAAAAATTCTGAAATTTTTACACAGTATTGGGTTACAAATTGGTTACGTTTTACTAATTTTTCAGAATTTTTGGAGGTACATAATTATGGTTTTTAAATCGCTCACTACATGCTGTTCTGTTTTTGACAGATTCTGTTTTCGATGCATAGTTTGCTTTTTTTAGTGTTTCCATAGCTTATATTGAGTAATATAAATTGTGGAAATGATAGACTACAGTAGACATTATGTGAGAACAATTATGAATATTTTCTTGACAGTACCTAAGGTGATGATTTATTTTTATCATACTAACTTATCTCACAAGTTTTTGTTGAGTTTTGTGTGGATGAAGTTTTTAAGATTTAGAGAAACTGTGATATGCGAGGAATTAAGGAGACACAAGAGCTCAAGCTTGGGGATGCCCAAGGCACCCCAAGATAACATTCCAAGAAGTCTCAAGCAACTAAGCTTGGGGATGCCCCGGTTGGCATCCCACCTTTCTTCGTCAACATCTATCGGTTAGCCTAAGTTTTTACTTGTTCACATGATATGTGCTATTCTTGGAGTGTCCTTTTATTTTCATTTTGTTTGCTGTTTTAATAAAATTATCAAGATCTGAAAGTTTTATTTGGAGAGAGTCTTCACATAGCTACTTAATTGTTTGACTACTCATTGATCTTCACTTATATCTTTTTGGAGTAGTTTGTCATTTACTCTTGTTCTTCACTTATATCCTATGAGTAAATTGTTGAATAAATTGAATATCATAAAGTTGAAATTATATGTGCTTCATATGCTTGTATCATGCCTTGTAGTAATTTCACATTTGGTTTAGAAAGTAAAATCTATTGAAGTTTGACAACCACAATATTGGTCATACAAGCAATTCATGAATGATTAGTATAAGGAAGAGAACTTTCATATATAAATATATTATCTTGGACATATTTTATGATTGTGAATACCCATTAATTATTTTCAAACTTGAGAAAACTAGTTGAAGTTGGACAAGGAAGACAACGTAATGAGTTATGTTTGGGTATATTTGCATAGAAGTTATATTGTTATGGATCCTCCAACATGTGGTGCTTGCTTAGGATCTTTTGCTAGCCAAAAATTCGTACTAAGTAGAGATACTACTTGTGCATCCAAAAACCCTTAAACCCAGTTTCTTGCCATGAGTGTCCACCATACCTACCTATGGATTGAATAAGATCCTTCAAGTAAGTTGTCATCGGTGCAAAAAGCAATTAAAATTGCTCCTAAAATATGTATGATCTTTTATTGCAAGGGAAAATAAGCATTGTACGAACTTGTGATGGTAAAGAAATAAAAGCGACGGACTGCATAATAAAGGTTGCTATCACAAGGGGCAATATAACGTGACGTTCCTTTACATTAAGAGCTTGTGCATCCAACAACAAAAAGCGCATGACAGCCTCTGCTTCCCTCTGCGAAGGGCCTATCTTTTACTTTTCTTTATTTACTTTTATACAAGAGTCAATAAGTATTCATTCTTATTTCAACCTTAATTATTCTCTAGATGGCAAGCATCATGTGGTGGGGAAAGATCCAGGCACATATGGCCAGTCAAATATATTTGATCATGAATTATTATTGTTGACAATTATCTCTATGATAAATAAGTTGGGAGGCGAAACATTAAGCCCCTATCTTTCTCTGTGTTCGATGGATGCCATTTGTTCTAAAAATATGCTTTGAGTACTAGCAATCATAGAAGACTATATGATAATTGAGTATGTGGAGCTCTTACTTAGACTTTGTTGAAGATAAGTTGAATGGCAATTGTTTGGTGACTAAGGACATAGGTTGTTAAGTTTCAAGAGATTGAATTGTTTGAACCATAACATATGAATTGATTGCTACTTTATCATGATGAGTTTTATGAGGAAAAGTTGTTGTTATGATGCTAGGAAAAGTGATTGAAATTATCATTGATCAAACTTATGCACTATGCTAGCATTCACACTTCATAAATTATTTCTTTTATCATTTACCTACTCGAGGATGAGCAGGAACTAAGCTTGGGGATGCTGATACGTCTCCAACGTATCTATAATTTATGAAGTATTCATGCCATGTTTATTATAGTTTTGTATGATTTTGGTGCACTTTTATATGGGTTTTATATGATTTTCATGGACTAACATATTGACCTAGTGCCAAGTGCCAGTTGTTGTTTTCTCCTTGTTTTTGGTTTTCTAGAAAATCCATATCAAACGAAGTTCAAATGCAACGAAACTTTTTGACGATTTTTTCTGGAAGGAAATGGACCCAGGAAGCTTTGGAGGAGCAGCAGAAGAGCCACAGGGGCCCCACGAGCCACCTTGGTGCGCCTACCCCCCCAGGCGCGCCTTGGTGCCTCGTGGGCCCCCTATGGCACCTCTTTGCGTGATTCCAACGCTGAAAAATCATATATATTCAGAAACCCCTGAAAGTTAACCTAGATGAGTTTTTACGCCGCCGCAAGCCTCTATACCAAAGAGATCTCATCTACAGCCCTTTTCCGGCACCCTGCCAGAGGGGGGAATCATCACCGGAGGCCATCTTCATCATACCGGCGGTCTGCATGACGAGGAGGGAGTAGTTTACCCTCGGGGCTGAGGGTATGTACTGGTAGCTATGTGTTTGATCTCTCTCTCTCTCGTGTTCTTGATTTGGCACGATCTTGACGTATCGCGAGCTTTGTTAATATAGTTGGATCATATGGTGTTTCTTCCCTCTCTATCCTTGCTGTGATAAATCGAATCTTTTCCCTTTGAGGTTTCGTTATTGTTGGATTGAATATTTCAGATTTGAGAACACTTGATGTATGTCTTGCATATGAATACCCATGGTGACAATGGGGTATTATATTGATTCACTTGATATATGTTTCGGCACTCAACTCGCGGATTCCTGTGGTGACATTGGGGTAATCTATGCATAAGTGTTGATGCACTTTTACATTATCTTTTCTCCGATAGAAACTTTGGGGTGCTCCTTGAAGTTCTTTGTGTGGATTGAATATTATGATTATGAAGTTGTTTGATGCATATCGTATAATCAACTCACGGATACTTGTGGTGACATTGGAGTATCTAGGTGACATTAGAGTTGGTTGATGTGTATCATATGGTGTTATTTTAGTACGAACTCTAGGGCTGTTTGTGACACTTATAGGAATAGCTCAATAGATCGATCGGAAAGGATAACTTTGAGGTGGTTTCGTACCCTACAAACAATTTCTATCTTATATTCTACGCTAATAGGAACTTGGGAGTGATTCTTTATCGCACGTTGAGGGATGATTATATGATCCAATTATGTTAGCATTGTTGAGAGATTGCACTAGTGAAAGTATGAACCCTAGGCCTTGTTTCTAAGCATTGCAATACCGTTTGCGCTCTGTTTCATTACTTGCAACCTTGCTGTTTTTTATTTTTCAGATTACAAAAACCTATTTCTACTATCCATACTACACTTGTATCACCATCTCTTCGCCGAACTAGTGCACCTATACAATTTACCATTGTATTGGGTGTGTTGGGGACACAAGAGATTTCTTGTATTTGATTGTAGGGTTGTTTGAGAGAGACCATCTTCATCCTACGCCTCCCATGGATTGATAAACCTTAGGTCATCCACTTGAGGGAAAATTGCCGCTGTCCTACAAAACTCCGCGCTTGGAGGCCCAACACGAGTCTACAAGAATAAAGTTGCGTAGTAGACATCATCAATCCATTAGGAGAACCAAGCAAAATTCCGTTAAGCGCACCTGCACACACAAGAGCAAACACTTGCACCCAACGCAAATAAGAGGGTTGTCAATCCTCTTAGCGGTTATTTGCAAGGATTAAATCTTATAGAGATAAATAGATAAACTAAAATACTAATTAAAATAAAATAAAATAAATTGCAGCAAGGTATTTTTAGGTTTTTTATATATGATATAGTAGACCCGGGGGCCATAGTTTTCACTAGAGGCTTCTCTCTTGAACACGTAGCATACGGTGGGAAAACAAATTACTGTTGGGCAATTGATAGAAAAGAAAATAATTATGATGGATTGATGGCAATGATCATGTATATAGGCATCACGTCCGAGACAAGTAGACCGACTCCTGCCTGCATCTACTACTATTACTCCACCCATCGACCGCTATCCAGCATGCATCTAGGGTATTAAGTATGAAACAGAGTAACACCTTAAGCAAGATGACATGATGTAGACAAAGTAAACTCAAGCAATATGATTAAACCCCATATTTTTATCCTTAATGGCAATAATACAAATTCGTGTCATGTCCCTTTCTGTCACTAGGATTGAGCACCGCAAGATTGAACCCATCACAAAGCACCTCTCCCATTGCAAGACAAATCAATCTAGTAGGCCAAACCAAATCGATAGATCGGAGAGAAATACAAAGCTATAATAATAATGCATAAAAGAGTTCAGAGAAGACTCAAATATTTCTCATGAATAATCTGATCATAAACTCACAATTCATCGGATCCCAACAAACACACCGCAAAAGAAGATTACATCGGATAGAACTCCAAGAACATCGAGGAGATCATGGTATTGAAGATCAAAGAGAGAGAAGAATCCATCTAGATACTAGCTATGGAACTGTAGGTCTATGGTAAACTACTCACACATCATCGAAAGGGCAGCAAGGTTGATGAAGAAGCCCTCCGTGATCGATTCCCCCTCCGGCAGATTACCAGAAAAGTCCTCCAGATGGGATCGTGGAAGAATAGAGGCTTGCGGCGGCGGAAAGGTTTTCTCTTCTGTATTTTTGGTATATTGGGAATATTTTAGAATTTATAGCGCTAGAATTAGGTCAGAAGGGGCAATGAGGGGCCCACAAGCCTGGGGGGCACGCCCTACCCCCTGGGCGCGCCCTCCAGGCTTGTCGCCTCCTCGTGGCTCTTCTGGTCTTCTTCCGAAGCTTCGTGGGTCTCTTTTGGTCCAGAAAAAAATTAATCCAAAGTTTTTTTTTCTCGTTTGGACACTTTTTGATAATGATTTTCTGAAAAGGCAAAAACAAGTAGAAAACAACAACTGGCACTGGGCACTGGGTTAAAAGGTTAGTCCCAAAAAATGATATATAATGGCATATAATTGCATATAAAACATCCAAGATTGATACTATAATAGCATGGAACAATTAAAAATTATAGATACATTGGAGACGTATCAAGCATCCCCAAGCTTAATTCCTGCTCGTCCTCGAGTAGGTAAATGATAAAAATAGAATTCTTGATGTGGAATGCTACCTATCATGTTTCATCATGTAATCTCTCTCTTACGGTATGAATAATAAGATCCGAATGATTCAAAGCAATAGTCCATAATTTGATATAAAGACATCAATACTCAGGCATACTAATAAACAATCATGTCTTTCAAAATAAAAATGCTAAAGCACGTTATCCCTACAAAATCTTATAATTCTGTCATGCTCCATCTTCTTAACACAAAGTATTTACCATGCACTACCCCGGTTTTAGCCAAGCAATTGGTTCATACTTTTTAACGCGCTTCATCTTTTTCAACCCCCACTCAATACATGAGCGCAAGCCATGTATATAACACTATGGGTGGAATAGAATATGGTTGTATAGATAAAATAGGAGAACTCAAAAATAAGAAGATAGTCTCACATCGACGAGGCTAATCAACGGGCTATGGAGATGCCCATCAATTGATGTTAATGCGAGGAGTAGGGATTGCCATGCAACGGATGCACTAAGAGCTATAAGTGTATGAAAGCTCAACATGAAAACTAAGTGGGTGTGCATCCAACTTGCTTGCTCATGAAGACCTCGGGCGTTTGAGGAAGCCCATCATCGGAATATACAAGCCAAGTTCTATAATAAAAAATTCCCACTAGTATATGAAAGTGACAAAATAGGAGACTCTCTATATGAACAACATGGAGCTACTCTGAAGCACAAGTATGGAACAAGGATAGTAACATTGCCCCTTCTCTCTTTTTCTCTCATTTATTTCTTTTTTTTGTGTGGGCTCTTTTTGGCCTCTTTTTTTCGTCCGGAGCCTCATCCCGACTTGTGGGGGAATCATGGTCTCCATCATCCTTTCCTCAATGGGACAATGCTCTAATAATGATGATCATCACACTTTTATTTACTTACAACTCAATATTACAACTCGATACTAGAACAAAAATATGACTCTATATGAATGCCTCTGGTAGTGTACCAGGATGTGCAATGATGCTAGCGTAACATGTATAAAAATGATGAATTGTGGCTAAGCCATAAATACTATGTCAGCTATATGATCATGCAAAGCAATATGACAATGACGATGTGTGTCATAAAAATGGAACGGTGGAAGTTGCATGGCAATATATCTCGGAATGGCTATGGAAATGCTATGATAGGTAGGTATGGTGGCTTATGTGTGATAGAGCGTATCATATCATGGGGTTTGGATGCACCGGTGAAGTTTGCACCAACTCTTGATGTGAGAAAGGGTAATGCACGGTACTGAAGAGGCTAGCAAATTGCGAAAGGGTGAGAGTGCGTATAATCTATGGACTCACATTAGTCATAAAGAACTCACATACTTATTGCGAAAGTTTATTAGCCCTCGAAGCAAAGTACTACTACGCAAGCCCCTAGGGGGGAGGTTGGTAGGAGTTAACCATAGCGCGCCCCCGACCGCCACACAAAGGAAGACAATCAATAATAAATCATGCTCCAACTTCTTAGCATAACGACAGATGATACGTGCATGCTTCGGGAATCACAAACCTTAACACCAATATTCTTACTAAACCACAATTATCTACTAATACCTCCCACATATTACCATCTTAATATCGTAAAACTATTGCAAGGAATCAAACTTATCATATTCAGTGATCTACATGGAAGTTTTTATTACATCCCTCTTCAATACCTATCATATCAGGACCAAATTCATAACCCGTGCATATTACCATTGCTATTCATTAGACTCTTAAAAAGATATAAGTGAAGCATGAGATTGCAACTATTTCTTTAAAATATAACCACCGCCGTGCTCTAAAAGATATAAGTGAAGCACTAGAGCAACTACCTAGCTCAAAAGATATAAGTGAAGCACATAGAGTATTCTAACAAATCACGAATAATGTGTGTCCCTCTCAAAAAGGTGTGTTCAGCAAAGATGATTGTGATAAATTAAAAAGCAAACAAAAGCAAACAAACTATATCACAAGACGCTCCAAGTAAAACACATATCATGTGATGAATAAAAATATAGCTCCAAGTGAGTTACCGATAGATTGTAGACGAAAGAGGGGATGCCTTCCGAGGCATCCCCAAGCTTAGACGCTTGAGTCTTCCTTGAATATCACCTTGGGGTGCCTTGGGCATCCCTAAGCTTAGGCTCTTGTCGCTCCTTATTCCTTTGTCCATCGTATTCTCACCCAAAACTTGAAAACTTCAGCACACAAAACTCAACAGAAACCTCGTGAGATCCGTTAGTATAACAAATAAATCTTAAACTTTAGGTACTGTTGTAAATTGATTCATATTTAATATTGGCATATTTCTACTGTACTCCAACTTCTCCTTGACTCATACCCACCGATACGATCCATAGATTCATCAAAATAAGCAAACTACGCAACAAAAACAGAATCTGTCTAAAACAGAACAGCCTGTAAAGATCTGAGTTAACGTCATACTTCTGTAACTCCAAAAATTCTGAAAATTAGGACAACGTGGGAAATCCATATATCAATACTGTGTAAAAAATTCAGAATTTTAGCACGCTCTAGAAAAAAAAATCAAAATTCCAGTACTGGACGCAAAAGTTTCTGTTTTCCAACAGCATCAATCATACTATCTTCCAAATCATCCCAAAGGAATTACTTGGCACAAACACTAATTAAAACATAAAAATACAATCATAACAGAGGCTATAATTTAGTAAACACTCAAGAACAGAAAGTAAAAGCAAAAGTTTATTTTATTCATTGGGTTGCCTCCCAACAAGCGCTATTGTTTTATGCCCCTAGCTAGGCATAATGCATAGTTTCAAGTGTTGCTATCCTTCATCCCCAAGTCCTTTTTGATTAAATCTTCCAAAACTTTTCTCATTAATTCTCTACTCTCATGCTCTTCTTTTCTAGTGGGTGAGCTTAGGTAATTGAAGGGGCTTTGATTAGTAATTTTAACATTCATAACTTCAAACTCGGGGTCATCACCATAAAAGTCCTCATATAAAACATGTATCTCATCATCAATAGGATCTCTTGCCGTACCCTCAAACCATTCTTCACTAAATCCCTCATCAATTCCTTTAGTAACCTGATAACCCACAAGTATAGGGGATCGCAACAGTTTTTGAATTCTTCATAGTGATCAACAGATATAAATCCCAAGTGACTTAGCAAATAAAGCTATGCTCCCCGGCAACGGCGCCAGAAAAAGGTCTTGATAACCCACAAGTATAGGGGATCGCAACAGTTTTCGAGGGAAGAGTATTCAACCCAAATTTATTGATTCGACACAAGGGGAGCCAGACAATATTTGCAAGTATTAGCAGTTGAGTTGTCAATTCAACCACACCTGGAAACTAAATATCTGCAGCAGAGTGATCAGTAGCATAGTAGTATGATAGTTTGATAGTAGTAGCAATAATATTAACAATAGCAGTAACGATAGCAGCAGTAGTTTGGTAGCAATGGTAACAGTAGTAACTTAGCAAAGAACAATATGTGAAAAACTCGTAGGCATTGGATCGGTGATATTGTTGGATAACATTCATCATGTAACAGTCATAACCTAGGGCGACACAGAACTAGCTCCAATTCATCAATGTAATGTAGGCATGTATTCCGTATATAGTCATACGTGCTTGCGATAAGAACTTGCATGACAGCTTTTGTCCTACCCTCCCGTGGCAGCGGGGTCCATAAGGAAACTAAGGGATATTAAGGCCTCCTTTTAATAGAGAACCGGAACAAAGCATTAACACTTAGTGAATACATGAACTCCTCAAACTATGGCAATCACCGGAAAGAATCCCAATTATTGTCACCTTGGGGTATGCGGATCATAACACAGAGCTGGTGCGTATAACTTGCAAGATCGGATCAAGAACACAAATATATTCATGAAAACATAAAGAGTTCAGATCTGGAATCATGTCACTCGGGCCCTAGTGACAAGCATTAAGCATAACAAAGTCATAACAACATCAATCTCAAAACATAGTGGATACTAGGGATCAAGCCCTAACAAAACTAACTCGATTACATGATAAATCTCATCCAACTCATCACCGTATAGCAAGCCTATGAAGGAATTACTCACTCCCGGCGGTGAGCATCATGAAATTGGTGATGAAGGATGGTTGATGATGATGATGCCGGAAGATCCCCCTCTCTGGAGCCCTAAATGGACTCCAGATCTGGCCTCCCGATGAAGAACAGGAGGTGGCGGCGTCTCCATATCGTGAAATGCAAAAAAAATTCCTCTCCTATTTTTTTCTCTGGAATTGTGAATTTATAACGTTGGAATTAGGTCAGACGGAGCCATGTGGGCCCCACGAGGTACCAGGGCGCGCCTGGGGGGTGGCGCGCCCTGGTGCCTCGTGGGCACTGGGTGGCTCCCCTCCAGTAGGTTTTTTGCTCCAGTATTTTTTATATATTCCATAAAAAATCTCCAAAAAGTTTCATCCAATTCCAAGAACTTTTATTTCTGCACAAAAAACAACACCATGGCAATTCTGCTGAAAACAGCGTCAGTCCGGGTTAGTTCCATTAAAATCATGCAAATTAGGGGCCAAAACAAGAGCAAAAGTGTTTTGAAAAGTAGATACGATGGAGACGTATAAACTCCCGCAAGCTTAACTCATTGCTTGTCCTCAAGCAATTCAGTTGACAAACTGAAAGTGATAAAGAAAAACTTTTACAAACTATTTTGTTCTTGTATCTATATATATGCTTAAATAATCCCAAGTTTTTAGCAAAGATTATAACTAACCATGCAAATGATAACTCTTAGAAATTATATTCACTCATATCAATGGCATAAGCAACTAGCGAGCAATAATAAAATATCTCAAATGCCAACACTTTGTCAAAACAATTATGATATAATATGACAACATGGTATCTCGCTAGCCCTTTCTGAGACCGCAAAACATAAATGCAGAGCACCTCCAAAGTTCAAGCAGCGACTAAACATTGTAATTCATGGTAGAAGAGATCCAGTCATGATGCACACAACATTAACTACTCACAATGCATGAGAATGACAATAGTGCTGTCAGGACTGGTGCTTGTTTGAGAAGGTGATGACTCAACAATAAAAGTAAAATAACATAAAAGTAAATAGATAGGCCCTTCGCAGAGGGAAGCATGGATTTGCAGAGGTGCCAGAGCTCGAAGCTTAAATCAGAGATAGATATAATTTTGGGAGGTATGCCTTTCCTGTCAACGTCACGACCGAGAGTTTTCAATATCTTCCATGCTAAACACATTAGTGGCGGTTCCCAAGCGATAAATTAAAGTTTACTCCCCCTCCACCAACAATCACAAGCCATGGCTAGCTGAATCCTCGGGTGCCCTCCATGCCAACAACTTTTCGGGGGAGTTTGTTTTATTATTTTACAATTTTAATAGTAGGACTGGGCATCCTGATTACCAGCCCCTCTCGTGCAAGGACAAGTGAATAAACACTCATCATGAGAATAAGCCGCTTATCATGGAAGATACTGACCGCCCCCTATCGCTCCATGAGTGGTACGGGCACACAAAACAGATGTTCATTTGAATGTTTAGAGGTGGCACATGCAAATTTACTTGGAACGGTAGAGTAATACCGCATATATGTAGATATAGTGGACTCATCTGGAATAACTTTGGTTTAAGGATTTTGATGCACAAGCAGCATTCCCGCTTAGTACAGGTGAAGGCTAGCAAATAGGTTGAGAAGCGACCAGCTAGAGAGCGAAAATGGTCATAATCATGCATTATGAAAAATCAACATTGAATACTAGCATGAGTAGGATATAAACACCATGAACATAAATATCGTGAAGGCTATGTTGGTTTTGAATCAACTACATGCGTGAACATGTGCCAAGTCAAGCCATTTGAAACATTCAGAGGAGGATACCATATCATCATACTACATCACAATCATTTTAATGCATGTTGACACTCAAGATAAATCATTATCCACTCCTAGCTACTTAAGCATGGCATGAGCAACTATAATCTCTAATTGTCATCATAAACATGTTTAATCATAATATGCTGAATCATGGATACTGAGTTAAACATATTTACAAAAACAAAGAACAAATTGAGTTCATACCCGCTTTTCCTTGCCACAGTCACTTCATCAAATCATCGTCATTATTGCCTTTCACTTGCACGACCGAATGATATGAAAATAATAATAGTGCAAGAGTGCCGTGGACTAAGCTAGAATCTGCAAGCATTTTATTCAAAGGAGAAGAAAAGGCAATATGGGCTCTTTGTTAAATAAACAATAATGCATATGAGATCCACACAACATTTTCATCGTGGTCTTCTCCTTACAATGGCTCAACAAAAGAAATGAATTTCAGAGAAACACACTGAAATACTTTTGGAGTTTTTAGTTTTTCTAAAGAAAACGAGATAAATAGGAAAACGAAAAACGAGAAAACTATTTAGACGAGAAAGCTCCCAACAAGTAAAAGAAGAAACGGGAAATCTTTTTGGGTTTTCTTTTACTACTACAAAACTACGACTAATTAAACTAGAAAGAAAAACCGAAAATAAGCGAGAAATGTTTTTGGATTTTCTCAAGTTTTTTTGAACACGCTAGAAGAAAGCGAGAAAATAAAACTAGCATGGATTAACAATGAAAAAGTATGAACACCAACAACTGGAATTAAATGTGTGAGCATGAATGTAATGTCGGTGAGAGATACGTACTCCCCCAAGCTTAGGCTTTTGCCTAGCTTGGTCTACGGCCATCCGTAGTAGCCATCCAGTCCCATATGAAACTCCTGAGGAGGCGGAACCCGAGCGTCCCAATCCTGGGCCTCCTCCTCTGCTGCTGCCAGTGCGTTCCGGTATGCAACTATGTCCAGTGGCATAATAGTATATCCGTTCCTAGCATGAGAATCAAACAAAGCAGGTGCAGGCAACGGAATAATATCATGAGTATTCTCACTAAAAACCAAGTTATAACGAATGTTATGAGGAGGCTCAGGAGCATCAAGAAAGTGGTTGTCCCTCATGGACTGGTGATCTAAGTAAACTCTGGGCAACAGGTAATCATGAAGGCGTATGTTAACATTAAAATGTCTCGCTAAGCGAGTAGCATAAATACCACCATGAATTTTACCCCTAGTTCTATTAGTGTGCAGGAGGCGTGCATTGATAGCTCCCAGGTTATAAGTGTTGTCATTATGCAGAGCGCGGCGTAAAATGGCAAAGTCAGGTGCAGCTAGCGCACTACCTTGCTCCCTAGAAATCAAGCATTTCCCTAAGAATAAAGCAAAATAACAAACTGAGGGAAATTGCAAGCTAGTGGCTCGGGCTTTCGACACGCCCCTTGTCTCTCCCACAGTTAAAGTTGGAGGAAACCCTCACACTCCTCCGGGCGAGGCTCTCTAATTTCCCCATCAAAGGGAATCAAACATATCTCACAAAATTCAGCCAGAGGTATCTGATAATGTTCAGCATATAAACCAAAGCGCACCTCAGGGGGTTCAAGCCTACGCAGAAAATGAAAGTTTTGCACAAAGGAATTTGTAAGGATGTGGTGCTGGTCACACTCATCTGTGAGGAAGTCGGTCAGTCCGACATTTGCAACGAATTGCATGAACTCTTGGTAGAATCCGGCTTCGTTCATGAAGGCATTGTGCGGCCATTCGCACGGCCGGACCTCCGTCCTACGCAAAATGTTGAGGTCACTGTCCGAGGACTCCCCAAGGACTCCCTTGGCGTTCCGCTTCAAGGAACTACAAAATTGATAGCAACTACTCATATGGATGTCTAGAGGCTATATCAAGCATTCAAACTACTTGGAACTCAAAGAATTCAACATGCAAGCTTATTTTCAGTAGCACCAAGAGCATCTAATTATGCAAAATATAATCCACTAGAGCAAAAACTAATTGGAGCAATGGAGGAGTCACATACCAAGGAGCAATCTCCCAAAACAGTTTCGGAAATGGAGTTCCGAGCAAAGAGATCGAAAATTTCAGGTTTGTGAGCAAGAACACGAGAGGGAGAGCTACCAGGAATTTTTGCTAGAGGTAAGAGACGAAGTGAGCTGAAGGAATAAGTGAGGGGGTCCCTATGGGGCCCACGAGGACCTAGGCGCGCCAGGGGGGGTGGCGCGCCTTGGTGCCCCATGGGCACCTGGGGCACCCCCCCTGGTATGTGTCCAGTGCCAAAAATTCTTAAATATTACATAAAAATTCATATCAAAATTTTATTGCATTCTGAGCACTTTTATTTCTGGGCACTTTTTTATTGTACGAATAAATCAGAAAACAGGATAATCATGGCATTTTATTTTATTTAACTAAAAATAACAGAAAACAACAAGTGAGTACAGAAGGTTGTGCTCACTAAATTCATCGACCACATGCCTCTCAAAAAGAATCCATTAATAAGGTTGAGCAGGTCTTATTAACAAACCATTTCCGAGTAACATGAAACCGAAGAACTTTCGTATAACACTAAGTTACCTCAACGGGGATATGCATCTCCTCGATAATAAGAGTTTCATATTTCCTTTTAACAGTAGGAAGAGGGATTTGAAAACTTCCAATAGTAATTGTCGGAGTCTTTTCAATAATATGAATACCATTTACTTGAAATTGTTTCTTCGGAAAGTGCACCGTATGTGTCGGTGTAAAAACCGGCAGACCTCGGGGAAGGGGGTCCCGAGCTGTGGATCTAGGATCGATGGTAACAGAGACAAGGGAGACAATGTTTTACCCAGGTTCGGTCCCTCTTGATGGAGGTAAAACCCTACGTCCTGCTCTTGTTTATATTAATGGAGATGTATCGAGTACAGAGTAGATCTACCTCGAGATCATAATATGTGTCTAACTTCTAAGGCTAGATGTTTGATATTGCGTTTATGTCCCCCCTACGGGCTAAACCCTATGGATTATATACACGCCAGGGAGGGTATCTAGGGTTACAATGTCGGTATATAGGAATAAGGCGGCTGGACAAATCTTGAAGTGTACTGCAAGTCTTCGGCAGAGACAGCGTTAATCACGCCTCCCACGTACAGCCTCCGGAGTCCATCTTGGTCACGTACGAGGGCACATCGGCCCAACCGAGGAGACGGGTCAGCCCGGTTAGCACCCCCTAATCCAAGACACCGTCAGTAGCCCCCGAACTAGTCTTCTACGCCGAGGACGATGGTCGACAGATATCACTTCAGATCCGGAGTCTTTGGCTTGACAGACGAGTTCCACTTTGCATCTCGGATTCTCTTTAACAGAGCATCAACATCCGTGGTCCAACCGAGCTCGTACCCTGCCCGAGGTGAAAGGGTATCTTAGCCTCGAAGGCTTGCTGTGCCGATATGAACAATCCAATCCGGCCTGACAGCTTTACCGGAGAAGCCCGCCCCACGACGGGTTGAGCAGTTACTGCCTCCCCTCGAATCGCGTTTCGAGGCGGCTCTTTTACTGGCACGTCCCGTCGAGGCAGAGATCGTGCCCGCTTTCTTAGGGATATCATCAAAATTTCGTTTCCCCCCATATGCTTCAACGGCATCTTTGATAATAATTACGAATTTATCGGCGCAGCGAAGGGGGCTCTTGACCTTTCATAGGCTTATAAAAGCAATGGGGAGAATAGCGCGATAGCTTACGCTCCCATTCCTCCCTTGCTACCGCTTCGTCTAGCTCCAACGCCCAGATCCAGACCTCATGCCTTGTACGCAAGCTCGATTTCCCCATCAGCCATGGCCGATACGCTTAAGGGGCACTGGGGCGGCTCCACCATGACGGCGGTGACCATCGCCGAGCTGCGCGACACAGGGTATCTAGCCCCTGCCATCGCCACCCGCGCTCCAGAGGTCGACGAGCTGGTACCCGCTCCCAACGTCGGGGAGCGGGTGGTCTTCGTCCCCCACCTCATCCGAGGCTTAGGGTTCCCGCTGCACCCTTTCGTGCGCGGGATCATGTTTTACTACGGGTTAGATTTCCATTACCTAGCCCCCAACTCCATCCTCCACCTTGCCACTTTCATAACAGTCTGTGAGGCCTTCCTCCGCTGTGAGCCCCACTTCGGCCTATGGCTGAAGCTCTTCGGGATTAAACCGAAGTCAAGCGGCTCCGAACTCGCGGAGTGCGGAGGGGCAATGATCAGCAAGAACCAGGGAGTCACCTGGTTCAAGGGCACCTTCATCGAAACGGTGAAGGAATGGCAAAAGGAGTGGTTCTATATCACTGAACCCCTTGCCACTGGTGAAACCGAGGTCCCGACCTTCTCGGCCGGGCCTCCCAAGAAACTCAAGTCTTGGAAGGAAAAGGGCGTCGCCTGGGGGAAGCCCGAAGAGGTAGAGACCCTGATCGAGAGGATCGTGTGGTGGACCACCCCGGGGAAGGCTGAGCTGGCCGATGTCATCAACGTCATGCTCAACCACCGTATCCTTCCCCTACAACTTCGGGCTACCCCAATGTGGGCACAGAAGCCCGAGGACATGGACACCATCAACACCTTCTTCCGCTCCACCCTGGCCACTATGTGGACAAAGCTCATGAAGCTGGCCAAGGACAAGATTCCCAAGGAGGGGGAGGACCACGGCCTCGAGCACGGCTATCAGGCCCCCCCGGTGAGTGGTTCCGTCCTTCAATCTTTCATTCTTTGCTTATTGTTCCGAGGAGTAAAGTTGTTGCTTAAACTGTCGTGTTATGTCGTTTTCCAGAAATGGTCGGCCTGGGTAAAAGGGGTAAGATGCCCAGCCCCACTGCCGGAGCAGCCCCCAACTCCCCTGCTCTCGGCGCTTCTGACCGAGGAGCCACATGTGGTGGCCTCCAAAGGGGCGAAGTCCCAAACGGGGAAGTCAAGTGCTCGGACCCGAGGGACTTCGGTCACTCGGTCCGAAGAGACCCACCATTCTGCCGCTCAAGATGACGGCGCCGAGGAGGGTGAGGAGGAGGAGGTTCCTCCTCCAAAGGGGAAGAGTTCGGCGACAGAAGACGCCGACGTGGTCATGCCGCCGAAGGGCTCAAAGAGGCCGAGGCGAGTCTCATCCGAGGCCGTCAACAAGTCGTCGGAGAGAGCCGAGCTCTTCGGTGACCTAGAGGAAGACCCCCTCACAACGGGGAGGAAGAAGCCGGCACCTCGAGGGTAAGCCCTTATCCTTGTCTTTCTTGCCTGAGTCATTGTTTCATCAAGGGGAATTTTACAGAAGCAACTTTTCATACGAAGTCCGCCGAAGATGATCCCCAGCGGCTCTTCGAGCGGGTTGCCGTCCGCCAGCGAGACCCCAGAGCCCGCTGCTTCTCCCCCGATGCAGGTCGGTCTGGGGGAGGCGACATCCACCTTGGCTCCTGAAGACAACACGGCGGGAGCCGGTGAGGTGGGAATAATGGCCGAGGTCAAAGCCTCGGCCCGGCAAGACCCGAGGTCGGAGCACCCCAAGGTCACAGAAGAAGGGCCGGGCCAGTCATTTACCCAGCCGGAGTCTACCCCGGCACCGCCTTCACAGGCGGAGGCTCCTCAGGTGGATTCATCCGAGGTCATCCCTCCATCCCAACCTTCTGTCCAAGGACGGATCGGCATGGGGTGGGCCGAGGAGGCGGAGGAGGCCCTGAAGGGTTGTTCCCTCAAGGAGGAGCACCGTGCCTTGATAGGCACGGTGCTGGAAGGATACCGGTCCGCAGAGGCCGGCCTGCGTGAGGTTTTCAAGAGCCTCGTAGCAGGTTTCGAGGTACGCCTTCTACGAATTTGGTTTGATTTGAGTTGTTTATTTTCTAATCATTGTCCGAGGACATAATAGCACAGCCTGCTAAAGGGCGTGGTAAGTGAGTAGCCCCCGAGCCCGAAGTCGGTTTCAAGAAACCGGCATCGGGGTCGTGTTAGTAAGTGGGAGCCTGCTGAATAGCCCCCAGGACGCTACTCGAAGCGGCTGTCCCGGAGGGTATAAATAGTCTAAACCGTCTTCCCTCTAACAAGGATTTATTTCATTACAGGTTTCGACCTCGGTTCTGGACTCTGTCTCCGAAGAGATGGCGGAGATGAACCGGAGACTTGAGCGGTCCCACGGTGAGCGAGTTGAAACTTGCTTTTTACATTTCGGATGAAGAGGTATAATTTATGTTTAAAGAAAGCAACTAAGGCTTTATCTGTGCTGACAACGGAGCTAGGGACACTCAAGGCCGAGCTCGAAGGGGCTCGGAAGGAGGTGCGGCAGCAGAAGGCTGCTACCGCCACAGCCGAGAAGGCATGGGCCGCCGAGAAGGTGGCCGGGGAGAAGCACCAGGCCAGGGTGCTAGAGGTCGAGGAGACCCTGAAGGGCGTGTTTGAAGCACGCGAAAAACTTCAGGAGGAGGGGCGGCGAACAAAAGAGGAGCTCGATAAGCTTCAGCATGCCCACTCCGAGCTAAGGACCTCGGCCCGAGCGAACCGCGAGGTGCTCCAGCAAGTGGAGCAAATCGCCTCGGGTAAGAAGTTTCTGCTGCAGTGTGCGTTTGGCGGCAAAGGGTATGTCGAGCTTACCCAAGTGTGGCATTCCGCAGAGGTCTTTGAGGATCTCCCGCAGAGCGCGGAGGATGCGGTGGCGTACTTCGGCCAGCTGGCGGGTCATGAGGCGGAGAAGGCCTTGTGGGGTCAATTCCCAGGATCGCTGTCCGCGCAGCTGCTAAATCATCGAATGAAGCAGCTGGTCGAATTGTTCTGCATGACGAGTCCAGCACTCCAGGACCTCTGCATCGCTCTGTGGCCTGCCAAGGCCATGCCGAGGAGTCTCTTCGGACTGACTGCTCGGCTCCGCGATGCCGCATCATGCGTGGAACGCTGGAAGAGGTCCGCATGCTTCGAAGGGGCTCGGAGGGCGTATGCTTGCGTGAAGACGCACTTCCGCAAAGTTGATGCGGAGACTTGTGCTGCTGGCCCTCCTGCCGACAAGCCGCGGACCGCTGAGCAGTTCTTCGCCGAGGTGGAGGCAGGAGCTCGGACCACCGAGGCCATGTGCCCTAAGGACAGTTTGTTTTATTAAGTACTCCGGGATGCCGGAGTGTATGATGTAAAAACTTTATCTGTTTAAGAATGGCTTTAAGAGTCCATGCGTATTATCTTATAGTTTTGATTATTCCTCCTTTATGACTGTTTAAAATGTGAGTGGCCAGTCGTCGGTTTCAGCCCCAGTGTAGTTCATACAAAGGGTGTTCCCGAAGTCACGTGAGACCCTTAGCCAACGTCTCGGTGCTCGGAGGCAGTCGGTGACTTAGAGGAACTAGGCAATCGGACTATAGTGGCTTGACGTCTTTCATTTAGTCATAGGAGTTTGACTGTGGGGGTTTTGATAACCAGTCCCCGATATAAGAAGTGTTCGGCCAGTTCGGCCGAGGTCAATGCCAGGACACACTTGGGCTTAGAATAGAAGCCCTTCGTTTGACATGGGTGATCTCTATCGCCACATCGCTTGACGCGGTCTTCGGATGGCGGACCAGTTTGCGCATACCTAGATAGTCAGTTTTCGGCTTTCTCCACTAAGGCGCTATGCCAATTGACCTGGTCGGCGCAATCGCAGTGGTTCTCCCGTTACACCCTTAGCCGAATTCATCGGAAACATAAGGGGTACACATAGGAGCCGGGCAACCCAACTATTGACCGAAATCTAGGTTCGAAACTGATGCATATAAGGCCAAAATCCGAGACGCCGAATACATCGGACATTCGTATACAATTGCATCTTGTTAAAGTACTTCATCGTCCGGGAGCTGTGCTCGATAAAGAAATACAATATGGACCTTGAAAGGGCACGATTTCTTTATTTCATAATATCAATCATGTACATGCCTAACGGATTTTAAAGGATCCGGACCGAAGCCTGCCGCATGTCTGCGTTTCCGAACTGTTGACCAGATCGTCCCGATTGAAGACAAAAAATTTGCGAAGGTCGATGCCCTTCTAGCCCTTTAGACACTCTAAGTGTTTGATTGACCGAGCGTCTTGAGTGGAGTTGTGGCCGAAGTCACTCTATGGTTAAGGCCACCTAGACGTACGCATAGTTTGGCTGCTTCTTTTACAGATGCCTGCCTGTGCTGGGCCTCTAAGCCTCGCCATTGCATGGTTAAACCGCGCGTGACGCGTGGGTAGTTGTATTGGCTCCTCGGCGTCCCAGGGAATTTTAAGTGCAAAGTCGTGCACCCTGGGGACGTAGTGTCCACAACCGGGGCACGGGAGGAGCCCGCATCCCTATTTCGGGTGCGGGGGTAGCTGGCTGAGGTCGACTTGTGTGGCTCGGGCTCGCTTCAAAGAGCGAGCGGCGCGTTTATCGCTGCGGGCTGCCTCCTCGGACGCTTGGACCTCGGCTGCGAAGGCCGCGGTGTATTCCTCTGTCTGGAGTGAACGCTCGGTGTTACCATTGACCGTGATGACACCGTTGGTTCCCGATATTTTGAGCTTGAGGTAGGCGTAATGGGGGACTGCATTGAAGCGTGCAAAGGCCGTGCGTCCTAAGAGCGCATGGTATCCACTCCGGAAGGGTACAATGTCAAAGATTAACTCCTCGCTTCTGAAATTCTCGGGCGAACCGAAGACTACCTCGAGGGTGACTGTCCCGGTACAACGGGCTTCGATGCCCGGAATCACACCTTTAAAGGTGGTAGAGCTCGGCTTTATCCGAGATGAGTCAATGCCCATCTTCCGAACCGTGTCCTCGTAGATGAGGTTAAGACTGCTGCCCCCATCCATCAGGACGCGTGTTAGATGATTACCATCAACAATGGGGTCCAGAATGAGCGCCGCAGAGCCGCCATGCCTGATGCTGGTCGGATGATCATGCTTATCAAAAGTGATCGGGTAAGCCAACCACGGATTATACTTTGGGGCGACTGGCTCCAGCGTGTATACGTCCTGAAGTGCACGTTTCCACTCCCTCTTGGGGATGTGGGTGACGTAGATCATATTGACCTCTGTTACCTCATTTGGAAACTTCTTCTGCCCTCCATTAGTGGGCTGCCGAGGTTCATCCTCGTCGTCGCTGCGGTGCTGGGATTTATTCTGACCCTCTGCCGCTATCTTGCCAGCTTGTTTGAAGACCCAGCAATTCCGATTAGTGTGTGTTGCTGGTTTTGCCTGAGTACCGTGAATCCCGCATGGGCGGTCCAGGAGCCTGTCAAGCTGGCTAGGTCCATCTTTGTTCCCCTTATAGGGTTTTCTTTTCTGCCCGGATTTAGGTCCGGTGAATCCTGCGTTGACCGTGGCGTCTTCAGTGTCACTTCCGCCGTTTTTATACCTGCGCTTATTTTTGTTACGCTTTGGTTTTCCATGGCGTCGCGAGTTTCCGAGGTGCCAGCGTCGCCGTTGTGAGTACTTCGGGTGAGCCAGCTGTCTTCTCCCGTGCAAAAGCGGGTCATCAGTGAGGTGAGGGCAGCCATAGTTCTCGGCTTGTCTTGGCCAAGTTGTCGAGCCAACCATTCATCTCGAATATTATTTTTAAACGTAGCGATGGCCTCGGCTTTGGAGCAGTCTATGATCTGGTTCTTTTTGGTGAGAAACCTGTTCCAGAACTTCCGAGCTGATTCGCCGGGCTGCTGGGTGACACGGCTGAGGTCATCGGCGTCCGGAGGTCGAACATACGTGCCCTGGAAGTTCGCTCGAAAAGCATCTTCTAGGGCTTCCCAACTGCTGATAGAATTTGGTGGGAGGCTGTTGAGCCAATGCCTCGCCAGCCCCTTGAGCTTGAGAGGCAGGTATTTAATGGCATGGAGATCATCTCCTTTGGCCATGTGTATATGCAAGAGAAAATCCTCGATCCAAACTGCTGGGTCCGTGGTGCCATCGTATGAATCTATATTGATGGGTTTAAACCCTTCCGGGAATTGATGTTCCATTACCCTATCTGTGAAGTAGATTGGGTGAGCCGGACCTCGGGACCGAAGAGCATCTCGTCGGAGGTCGGGAGAAAATCGTGAGTAGGCTTGATCGTGGGCGCGGCCGTTCCTGTCCATCCCGGCATCGTAGCCGTCCAGCCCAGCAGGCGCACGTCCCCTTGACCCGTAAATGGACCGAGGGGGAGCCCGTTTTTCCACAATACGACGTCTCGCGTCGTGAGGATCTATGTAATCCACGGGGTCCTTGCCATGACGGCGTGCAGGTGGCCGTTCCCTGGGGTCTTCTCGTCCTGGCCTGTCCCGGCCTCTAGGGGGCCGATCGAGGTCGTCAGCGAGTTCTTCATCAAATTCTGGTAGGAGGCGCCTGCGTGGGTAAGACTTCGGCGCACTATGGCATCGGTTCTCCATATCTTGCTCGGCGGAGAGCACTTCAACCCACTTTTCATTTAGCGCGCCTGTATTTTCCTGCAGCTGCTGCTGCATGCGTTTTAAGCTCCGGGCAGTCGCGACAAGGCGTCGCCGGAAGCGTTCTTGGTCGAAGGGGTCTTCGGGGACGATGAAGTCCTCGGTACCGAGGCTGTCGTCCTCCTTGGACTCCGGCATGTAATTGTCGTCGGCCCCTTCGAAGAGATCGTCGGGATCGGAGTCCACAGGAGGTCGGTCTGGTGTGCCGTTCCTTAGTGGGGAGGCTTGAATGTCCTGCTCCACGTTATCGGCGTCGCCGTCCTCCTCGTTGCCGTTATTGGCTATTGCATCATTGCCACTGGGTTCCCCATTATTTCCCCTTCGGCGTCTTCGTCGACGTCTTGGAGGGGACTTGGGGGTATCCACCATGTAGACATCGTAGGTAGATGTGGCCGTCCACCTGCCCGTGCTGACCGAGGTTAAGGTGTCCTCAAGGGGGCCACAAGCATCTTCCTCCATATCGGAAGGTTCGCCGTAGTCCAACATGTCGGTTAAATCGTCGACCGTGGCGACTAGGTGGGTGGTGGGTGGGATGTAAATTTCCCTATCGTCGGCTTTAAGTCCGATCTGATCGTAAACCGAAGTCTTACCGTCCGAGATGGACATGCTTTGGATGCGGCAGAGCATCTCGTCAAGGTGAGATAATTCTTCGGGATCCATGGAAGCGCCGTAGGCAGGGCTGATTCGAAGCACATCCGGTGTGTGACCAGGTGCGTCTTCGGAGCGAAGGAAATCAGAACATACTTCGGAGTTTTGATTTGAAATCAACTCCGGCATCGATATCTCTTCGGGAGTGGGAGCCAGATCTCTTTCCGGACTAGTGGTCGGGGAAATATCAGCCAGAGTGGCGGCGTCGGTAGTCTCAAAAGACGTCAAGACAGAGCTCGGTTCCGGAGTCGAGCCTCCAGAACCGGCCGAGCCCTCAATCAGGCTGGACGTCAATCCCGATAGGACAAGTTCGCCGCGGGAATCGGTAGTGTACTCGAGGCCGCCGAAGGTTATGACCCGTCCTGGGGCGTAGTTCTCGACGGAAGTCAGGTGTCCCGTCGAATCGGCGCAGAACATCATGCTGCCGAAGACGAAAAGCTGTCCGGGGATGTAGACGTCCTCACAGCCATTGTCGTGGTTGATTCGCAGATGAGCCATTGATCCTTCCGGTGATCGCGCAGCGGAACTCTCAATGAAAGCACCAGTGTCGGTGTAAAAACCGGCAGACCTCGGGGTAGGGGGTCCCGAGCTGGGGATCTAGGATCAATGGTAACAGAGACAAGGGAGACGATGTTTTACCCAGGTTCGGGCCCTCTTGATGGAGGTAAAACCCTACGTCCTGCCCTTGTTTGTATTAATGGAGATGTATCGAGTACAGAGTAGATCTACCTCGAGATCGTAATATGTGTCTAACTTCTAAGGCTAGATGTTTGATATTGCCTTTATGTCCCCCCTACGGGCTAAACCCTATGGCTTATATACACGCCAGGGAGGGTATCTAGGGTTACAATGTCGGTATCTAGGAATAAGGCGGCTGGACAAATCTTGAAGTGTACTGCAAGTCTTCAGCAGAGACAGCATTGATCACGCCTCCCACGTACAGCCTCCGGAGTCCATCTTCGTCACGTACGGGGGCACATCGGCCCAACCGAGGAGACGGGTCGGCCCGGTTAGCACCCCCTAATCCAGGACACCGTCAGTATGCTCATTACCATTGATATGAAAAGTGACCTTGCTTTTGTTGCAATCAATAATAGCCCCTCTACTACCTGTGATGGTGTGTCAAGACCATGTATTTCTTCAATAGGTGGTAGATTCTTACATCTTCAGCTTTAATGCCTTTTTTCCTTCATACACTTCTTTGCTTCTTGCATATCTTCAGGACTGAGATATAAAATACCCCTCTTCTTCGGAGTGGGCTTGGGCGGTGGTTCTGGAAGTGTCCAATCGTTATCATTCTTCAATATATTATTCAATAATTCCTCAGCTTGTTCAATAGTCCGTTCCCTGAAAACACAACTCGCACAACTATCTAGGTAGTCCCTAGAAGCATCGATTAGTCCATTATAGAAGATATCAAGTATTTCATTTTTCTTAAGAGGATGATCAGGCAAAGCATTAAGTAATTGGAGAAGCCTCCCCCAAGCTCGAGGGAGATTCTCTTCTTCAATTTGCACAAAGTTAAATATTTCCTGTAAGGCAGCTTGTTTCTTATGAGCAGGAAAATATTTTTCAAAGAATTAATAAATCATATCCTGGGGGCTACGCACACATCCAGGAGCAAGAGTATTATACCATTCCTTAGCATGACCCTTTAATCAGAAAGGAAACAATTTAAGAATATAGTAATAGCGAATTTTTTCCTCATGAGCGAATAGGGTGGCTATATAATTTAATTTAGTAAGATGTGCCACAACGGTTTCAGTTTCATAGCCATGGAAAGGATCAGATTCAACCAAAGTAATTAACTCAGGATCGACAGAGAATTCATAATCCTTATCAGTAACAAATATGGGAGAGGTAGCAAACTTAGGATCATATTTCATTCTCTCCCTCATAGATTTTTCTTTCATATCAGCAAGCAACTTTATAACTTCATGTCTATCATTACAAGCAAGAATAGCTCTAGTTGTCTCCCTATCAAAGCAGTGTTCATCAGGTGTTTGAACACTAGTAGGGGAGCTAGGCATAATAGGTGAATCATAATTCTCAAGAGATTCAACATTTTCAATTTCTTTAGCTCTAGCAATTTGTTCAGTAAGAAATTCACCAAGTGGCACAACATTATCAAGCATAGTACTAGCATCATCATGAGTATCATTCATAGCAGAAGTGGTATCATCAATAACTTGTGACATATCAGAATTAATAGCATGTGGTGGTGTTGCAAGTTTACTCAAAACAGAAGGTGAATCAAGTGCAGAGCTAGATGGGAGTTCCTTACCTCCCCTCGTCTTAGAGGGAACGATCTTGGTCTTAGCGTCTTTTAGATTCTTCATAGTGATCACCAGATATAAATCCCAAGTGACTTAGCAAATAAAGCTATGCTCCCCGGCAACGGCGCCAGAAAAAAGGTCTTGATAACCCACAAGTATAGGGGATCGCAACAGTTTTCGAGGGAAGAGTATTCAACCCAAATTTATTGATTCGACATAAGGGGAGACAAAGAATATTTGCAAGTATTAGCAGTTGAGTTGTCAATTCAACCACACCTGGAAACTAAATATCTACAGCAGAGTGATCAGTAGCACAGTAGTATGATAGTTTGATAGCAGTAGCAATAATAGTAACAGTAGCAGTAACGGTAGCAACAGTAGTTTGGTAGCAATGGTAACAGTAGTAACTTAGCAAAGAACAATATGTGAAAAACTCGTAGGCATTGGATCGGTGATATTGTTGGATAACATTCATCATGTAACCGTCATAACCTAGGGCGACACAGAACTAGCTCCAATTCATCAATGTAATGTAGGCATGTATTTCGTATATAGTCATACATGCTTGCGATAAGAACTTGCATGACATCTTTTGTCCTACCCTCCCGTGGCAGCCGGGTCCATAAGGAAACTAAGGAATATTAAGGCCCCCTTTTAATAGAGAACCGGAACAAAGCATTAACACTTAGTGAATACATGAACTCCTCAAACTATGGCAATCACCGGAAAGAATCCCAATTATTGCCACCTTGGGGTATGCGGATCATAACACATAGCAGGTGCGTATAACTTGCAAGATCGGATCAAGAACACAAATATATTCATGAAAACATAAAGGGTTCAGATCTGGAATCATGGCACTCGGGCCCTAGTGACAAGCATTAAGCATAGCAAAGTCATAGCAACATCAATCTCAGAACATAGTGGATACTAGGGATCAAGCCCTAACAAAACTAACTCGATTACATGATAAATCTCATCCAACTCATCACCGTCCAGCAAGCCTACAAAGGAATTACTCACTCCCGACAGTGAGCATCATGAAATTGGTGATGAAGGATGGTTGATGATGACGATGACGGAAGATCCCCCTCTCCGGAGCCCCAAACGGACTCCAGATCTGGCCTCCCGATGAAGAACAGGAGGTGGCGGCGGCTCCGTATTGTGAAACGCAATAAAACTTCCTCTCCTATTTTTTTCTCTGGAATTGTGAATTTATATCGTTGGAATTAGGTCAGACGGAGCCACGTGGGCCCCACGAGGTACCAGGGCGCGCTTGGGGGGTGGCGCGCCCTGGTGCCTCGTGGGCACTGGGTGGCTCCCCTCCAGTAGGTTTTGGCTCCAGTATTTTTTATATATTCCATAAAAAATCTCCAAAAAGTTTCATCCAATTCCAAGAACTTTTATTTCTACACAAAAAACAACACCATGGCAATTATGCTGAAAACAGCGTCAGTCCGGGTTAGTTCCATTCAAATCATGCAAATTAGGGGCCAAAACAAGAGCAAAAGTGTTTGGAAAAGTAGATACGATGGAGACGTATCATAACCCACTCAAATTTGTCACAAGCATGGTGGTACAGAGTTTTAATTATTTTGGCGTATGGAACTTTTCTTCTAATATTTTTACCATAAGCAAAGTAATCTTTAGATTCCAACCTACGAAAGCAAAGTAATCTTTGTCATGAAGAATTTCCTCTATAGGGGGATGCTCAAAATTAATTTTGTAAAAGGAAAAAATATCCCTAGCTTCTCGGATTATATAATCAAATTCATGCATAAGGATTATAGTGGTAATTTTCTTAGACCTAGGATCATGTATGTTGGGAAGTTCATAAAATATCTTTTGTAAAGCGGGGTGGATATGCAAAAAAATTCTTTCTAATTTAACCACAAGCATGGCAATAGCATCCACATAGCAATTTGTTTTATCAATAATAGATCCACTAATTATTGGTATAACTCCCGCGCAATTAAAGAATTCTAGAATAATGTTTTTCCCAATAATATTACCACTTCCCACATGATAAACTTTAGTCTTAAAATTAGTGGAAGGCTTAGTCTCTGGAGGGTCATGATTAAGATCAAAAGAGCATCTTCTCTCCCCAAGAGATTCACTACCACTATCCTCGCTAGCACTTTCAACCACAACTTTCTCAAATTCAGACATGATAACAACTTCTAGCAAAGCAAGCAAACTAGCAAACAAGCAAATAAAAATATTTTTGTGTTTTTGTAAAAAAAAAAAATTAGAAGTGGGGGAGATGAAAACGAGAGGCAAATGCAAATAAAAGGCAAATAAAATAAATGCAAGTGGATGATAGTTTGTGCGAAGGTACTTGGTAATTTTGATGATGTCTCCCCGGCAACGGCGCCAGAATTTTTTCCTGCTACTTGTAGATTGCGTTGGTATTTCCCCGAAGAGGAGAGGATGATGCAGTATAGTAGAGATAAGTATTTCCCTTAGTTAAGAACCAAGGTTATCAATCCAGTAGGAGAACCAAGCAAAATTCCGTTAAGCGCACCTGCACACACAAGAGCAAACACTTGCACCCAATGCAAATAAGAGGGTTGTCAATCCTCTTAGCGGTTATTTGCAAGGATTAAATCTTATAGAGATAAATAGATAAACTAAAATACTAATTAAAATAAAATAAAATAAATTGCAGCAAGGTATTTTTAGGTTTTTTATATATGATAAAGTAGACCCGGGGGCCATAGTTTTCACTAGAGGCTTCTCTCTTGAACACATAGCATACGGTGGGTAAACAAATTACTGTTGGGCAATTGATAGAAAAGCAAATAATTATGACAGATTCATGTATATAGGCATCACATCTGAGACAAGTACACCGACTCCTGCCTGCATCTACTACTATTACTCCACCCATCGATCGCTATCCAGCATGCATCTAGGGTATTAAGTATGAAACAGAGTAACGCCTTAAGCAAGATGACATGAGGTAGACAAAGTAAACTCAAGCAATATGATTAAACCCCATCTTTTTATCCTTAATGGCAATAATACAAATACGTATCATGTCCCTTTCTATCACTGGGATTGAGCACCCATCACAAAGCACCTCTCCCATTGCATGACAAATCAATCTAGTAGGCCAAACCAAATCGATAGATCGGAGAGAAATACAAAGCTATAATAATCATGCATAAAAGATTTCAGAGAAGACTCAAATATTTCTCATGAATAATCTGATCATAAACTCACAATTCATCGGATCCCAACAAACACACCACAAAAGAAGATTACATCGGATAGATATCCAAGAACATCGAGGAGAACATGGTATTGAAGATCAAAGAGAGAGAAGAAGCCATCTAGCTACTAGCTATGGACCCATAGGTCTGTGGTAAACTACTCACACATCATCGGAAGGGCAGCAAGGTTGATGAAGAAGCCCTCCATGATCGATTCCCCCTCCGGTAGAGTACCTGAAAAGGCCTCCAGATGGGATCACGGAAGAACAGAGGCTTGCGGCGGCGGAAAGGTTTTCTCTTCTGTCTTTTTGGTATATTGGGAATATTTTAGAATTTATAGCGCTGGAATCAGGTCAGATGGGGCAACGAGGGGCCCACAAGCCTGGGGGGCGCGCCCTACCCCCTGGGCGCGCCCTCCAGGCTTGTCGCCTCCTCGTGGCTCTTCTGGTCTTCTCCCGAGGCTTCGTGGGTCTCTTCTGGTCCAGAAAAAATTAATCCAAAGTTTTTTTCTCGTTTGGACACTTTTTGATAATGATTTTCTGAAAAGGCAAAAACAAGCAGAAAACAGCAACTGGCACTGGGCACTGGGTTAATAGGTTAGTCCCAAAAAATGATATATAATGGCATATAATTGCATATAAAACATCCAAGATTGATACTATAATAGCATGGAACAATCAAAAATTATAGATACGTTGGAGATGTATCAAGATGCTACCCCAGTATCTATATTATGGTGGCAGGGTGCCCATGATCTATCTTATGAGTGTTGGGTGTGGAATGCAGTTCGCCGGAAAAATGGATCATGCCCGAGGTTAGACGGATGGCAAGGGGGGGGGGAGCACGGCGGTGGGAGGTGGTTGAGGGGTGGGCGGGGCGGCGGCAGCAGGCGGTTAGGCCTGTGGCGGGTCGATGTTTGATAGAGAAGATGAAGAGTGCATCATTTTCGGACGTTGAAGAAGCCCTTCTGTCCGTCCATGTTGCATCCACGTGGCTTTCAAGGTCTCAAGGGTAGATTCCACGTCCGCACCCGGTTTGCGGCCTCGGCGCGGACGCGACCGGCTTCCGCCGCGACAGCCACCATGCGGGCCTCCTCCTCGCGGGCGGAGACCACAATGACCCGCTAGCTCCTCCTCCTCGCAGGCGTGCTGGTGCAAGCACTCCTCCTCCTCCTCTTCGTACGTTGCGGGCATAGACGCGGCTCCAGCTGCTTGCATCCTTGGCAGCGCGGCGGCATCGCCCGGAGGGACTGCAGACGACGTGAGCGGGCGAGCCTGCGACTTCATGGCATCGGGATGGCGGGGACACGGCGGTGATGGGCGAGAAATGGTCGGCCGGAGCAGTACCACATTAATTAGCACAACATCGATACAGAATCCTCTGCAAGCGCGTGCACCGCGGTTGCGCGGCCGATCGAACATTGCGTCACGGTGTCGCGCTCGAAGGACATCCACCGAACCTTTGTGTGTGTCTGAAAACAATCCCTGAATATCACGCTCCACTTTTTTGCTGGAAAAGTTCTTCACGCTACAATATTTTCATATATTTGAATTTAGCTTCAGTTCGTGCTTATTTGGATTTGGACGTTTTAGGTGCACCCTAATAGTTTTTTTTGAGAGAGATTCTGTGGGTGTGACGGAGAGAGAACGTGTGTATGTGTCTATATGTGTTGTGGCGAAAGGGCAATGTGGAGACGGTGTGTGTGTGATATAGAGAGGTGTGAATGTGCAAATGATCGTGTATAAGTGAGACATAGAGAGATGCCGAGATATGGTGTATGCGTGAGAGAACTGTCTTGTATTTGTGTTTGTGTGTGTGTGTGAGAGAGAGAGAGGCATCCGTAACACAACAACCATCTCTCTCGATTCGACCCTCCCTCGCACACTCGCATGTAACACGTGCATCAACGCACACATTTTCACACCCTCACCCAGCCCCTGCCCGCCTCAAGGCCCCTATCTCTTTCTCTCTCTCTCTCTCGCACACACAATCTCTTCCCGAAAACCCTATTTAGCATGTACCTCTCTGTCACATACACGCTATACCACGCACACACATTTATCTCTTGCTATGTCTCTCTGCCTCACAAACACACTCCCCATAGTCCTCTCTTCGTATCCCACACACAGTCTCTCTATATTGCTTAAACACTCACGCACACGATGTATCCATCTCGCACCATTAGCCTCTCTCGCCTGCACACAATGCACACACATTCTCTCCCTAGGTTTGATTTCTCTCAATATTTCGCACACACCCCCCTTGCACACTATCCATCCCCGTCCAAGGTTATATAGCGACCACTATCGCTTGTGCTTCTCTGCACCCCGGCATGCACACCACTTCGATCTTCAAGGAGGGCATCGGGAAGAACGAAGACGCCGACCAGAACGCACTAGAGAATGCGGGGCCAGTTGGAAGCAGGGTGACGTAAAAGTGGCTGACTGACTCCTTTGCTCTCTCTCTCTCTCCCTCACAAAAATATCAATCCCTGAACCCACAAGGCCACAAGCACACACACAAGCTACCCCCCTCTCGTCCATGTTTTTTTAAGCTCTCTCATCAAACCTTTTGTCTCTTCTCCTTCCACATGTACAAAATCTCGATCTCACGCACGCATCTCACTCTGTATATATACATGTCTCCATCTTTCTCACAGACCTAACTTCTTCCTCCCTATACAAATGTCCCTCTCTCGCACACTTTCTCTCTCTCTCGTGAGGTTTCTCTCCTACTCTCTCGCCCACATATATACAATCTTTCCTGCCCTCTGTCTCTCTCTTCCATGGGGTGTATATCTTGTGTGTTGCGCGCACACATCACTCTCTCGCCATTGCTCCATTATCACACACTCTCTCTCTCTACGCTTCACTCACAAACGCAGGAATTCACACCTTGGGATATGTTCAAATATTGTTTTGGACTGGATCATGTAGAGTTATTGATGGTTTCGTTACATCCAACTAATTAATAATTACGAAATGCATTTAGATTTTCATTTGAGTTGGATTATGTGAGTTTGAGTATATTATGAAGTACCATAGACTTGGTATTCATCTTGGAATTCACCAATGATTCTAACTGTTGAATTGTATAAACCATTACATTCGAAGTCAATATCTTAATATATTTATTTGACAACTACAACAAATAATTAATGTCACGACAGTAAACTAAGAAAATAGATGTGTACTAGTACTCCTAGTTGCTTAGCCCAATCATCCAACACGCCGGATGGGGAGTACAGTGTTACAAATTTTCAGGTCGGCGGCAAAATCTCCCGCTTCCATCGATATCTCCAGCGACCCAGATTCGAGCAATGCGAAATGACTATCATACCCTTTGTACAACTGGCCGAAGGACGGTGTTGGGTCGGGGTTGCTTTGGTAACTTCACGTTCACCCCGCCCAGCCACCCCCACCCCCGCACCCAGAGGACACCTTAATAATCGCCATTTTCTATCCCCACCGCAAAATACACTTCTCCACGGTACCGTAGCACCCCACAACAAGCCGGCTGCGGTTAGCCGGCCTTCCTGCCCATCCCCTTCTACATCGATGCACTCATCCACCGCAGCGCATCTGCCTCATCGACGACGTCGTACGCTGCACTGCAGCCAGTTCACCATCGCCATCGTACACCACGCAGGAGCTGCTTCCCCGGCGCCATCGTCCACGATCTCGGATCTGCTTCCCGGTAGCCGATGGCAAGGGCAGCAGCAGCACCGTCGGCGACAATCAACTGACTCCCGTTGCCGCCCATGATGCATAGATGAGGCCGTGACATTCGTGCTCCTCTGCGATTGGTAATGTGTAGATTGATTCTCTTAGCTGTACTTGTGCAGTTCGGATTTTGTTCATACCTACCCATCAAATTTCTGTGCTGTTATTGTTCCCTTTCCTGGCTGCTATTGTTCCAGTAAAAGTAATTGGTTATAGCTTGCATTATCCAACAGAATATCATCTTGTAATTGGGCGTCCCTCCTGTATTGTGGTGTGCTTGCGTAGGTTCTTTATCTCTAACTAGTAGTGTTGCAGATGGTTAAAAGTTTTTGAGAATAGTAGGGAGAGGTGATCCCCCAGTTCTATTGACTCAGAATGAGACCACAACGTATTTGTAGCAAAGTTGAATAACCACAAAGTAGGATATTAAAAATTACTCGTGCCAACATTGCAGATGAGTGCTTTAATGTTGCCTACAAGATGTGTGAGTATTACTATATTTGTCTTGCCATGTTGGGATTTTACAAAACTACTAATGCAAACATGCAGAGGGGAAATGAAGATCAAATACGGGATGTTGGGGACATCTTCAAGGAACGTCGCAAGATAAATACGAGCTGCACCGAACCTGTAAAACGATCTTTGGTAAGTAACAACCTTTCAATTACTTTGACATGGTATGTGTCTGGCAACAGTATTGTAGACAGGACCAGGCCAGGCCCTGGGCAAGCCCCGAGCCGAAAACAGCGTCAAACAATGTTGTGTGCTTGGCTAGGGTTCTTGCCATGCAATCCAGCGGTGTGGCAAATTATTAAACAGTAATAGGTGGGACAAACAATTGCCTCTACACTTGATTAGGCTCTCTATCATTTCTAGGATCTCAATTTACTCACTGGACCCACCATGCCATAGGATGAAAAACTAGTCAGTCAAACGCGGCTACAGAGGCCCTGGAGATCATCTGATTGCCGGTTGTTTTGCCGCAGCTACCCTTGGTTAGTGCACCCCTCTGCTGGTTTTCCTATTTGGCTTAGCCTTGTGTTCTTTGATTTATATATTGTAGTTTCTGTAAAGTAGCTCTGCTCGATATGTAATAAGCACACACTTAATCGTCCTAATGCTTTCCTTTTTAGGGCTCCTTTGATTCAAAGGAATTCTATAGGATTTCTGGAGGATTGAAACCCTTAGGAATTTTTCCTATGTTGGCCCTTTGATTCATAGGATTGGATTCCATAGGAATTTTTCCTATGGAATATTTTGTACTGCATTTTATAGGAAATCTAACATGCACTCTATTAGGACTGAGAGTATATCGACCTCACGGGGGGGTGAATGGGAGATTCAAAAATTCTTGCGAATGTTTTGAACTGATCCCAAACACAGCAGCGGAAATAAGGTTCGGTAGAAAAGCACTTAATCAAGCACGCTATTGGGGAACAAATCTATCGATGTAGGAAGCAATAATAGTTCGGGCATAGAATATCACAGGTTTCACAATTATGATGGTAATGCAATATATGAACAGATGCAGAAGCATGAGGGAAGACTAGTTATGAACTGCGATGGAAATGCACGAGAAAGAGTGACAAGGTGAATGGATATGGCACTGAATGAAATCACACTGACATGCAGAAGTACGAAGAGAAATAAATTAGACTGAGACAACAGAAATGAATGATGAGAATGCGAATGATAAGTAACGAACTATGATTGATCAGATAAATCTATCAACATAGAGCACGAATGTAAACTGCTGAAGGAAATGCAGTAATGTAGAATGAACCAGTGGTGCTCGATGGCGACAGATGAATTTGGTAGACCAGTTCGCCCTTCTGCCAGAGGACTACGTCTGGTTGGAGGGGCTGTGATTTAACACAGAAGATAAACTCTCTTCACCCTATTCTCCTTCAACTAGGAGCTGATCAGACTCCAGTTGATTTTACTCGTGGTAGATACTTGTCGGCGATCTCCAAACCTTCGACAGAATTCTTCGCAAACCACAATGACTCTTGCTTGCTGAAGATTTTGCTCGGTGAAGACAATTACTCTTCGACACTCGAGCCGACACCTATCCGTCTAGAGAGTGCGTAGCTCTCAAGAGTAATAGGTACAAGAACTCTAACTCATAACTACTGTGATGCTCAACCACTGTCTAAGTTTTAGCTCTTGATTTTTCTCTTGGTGGATCTTAAACTCAAATCACTCGGAGAGGGGATGCTCAATCAATCTTCTCAGAAATCTTAAGCGGAGCAGCCAATGGGCAACGTTGGAGAGGGGTGGCTATTTATAGCCTCAGCCTTCCCTGAAGGGAAAAGACCAAATTGGACATGTGGAGCAGCCAATGGCCGAACGACACGAGTCCAACGGTCGGAAATTGAGCACAACGGTAACATTCTTTGCGAAGCAAGTAATGCTAACTCCTCAGTTCGAAAGATATCTCCTGCAACACCGAAGAACAACGTCTTCTGCTGGCAGGTAATCATTCGAAGCATAAAGAGATTTCTCTCAGTCTCGCATAGGTTTGGGCTAAGCATCACTGCGGATCTAAGCTTCGAGAACCTATACCCCTCTTAATAGTACGGAGGTCCTATGACTCAAAAGAAATGAAAGAAGAACAGCGAGACAAATGCTACGTCTTTGCTTTGTCTTCGACTTCCATCGCTGCAGTCAATTTTCTTCGGACAGAATCATCGAACCAATTGCTTCGTGTCAGCAATAAGTTTTTGAGGGGTTAACTCCTTCACATCAATCATCTCGCCTACATAACTTCAATGGATGTAGCTCATTCTTCTCTGCCGTGCAGATATTCTTCAGTGAAGTTCCTCGAACTTGACACTGGAGACGGCATTCTCTTCGGCACTGCATGGACTATTTCTCTCTGTGTGCACTAGCAAACAAATTAGTCCATGCCTTTTTCTGTCAACAATCTCCAAACCACAGGAGGGCAAATATTGCACCAACAATCTCCCCCTTTTTGGACGATTGTTGACAAAACAGAACACATCAAAAGATAGATTATAGAATGAAATGGAATGCAAAGGGTAATGAAAGATGAGAGATAATTACGAAGTTAAACACGCTCTCCTAAAGGTATGCATCATTCTGACTTAGAGTATGCATAGAACATAAACCGGAAGGTAGCGAGTTGAATCTTCGTATGAGTGACATTGATAGATGATCTCATTCGTAGTCTTATCCAATGCACTCGATGGTGTCTGAGGTATTTCCTGCCACACACAACCATTGAAGCAGATTTGCTAGATAGTGAGGATATTTTGAAATGAGTTGTGGCAAAGGATAAGCCGCGAAGATTTTCTCAGAACACAACTTGAATCCACACGAGATATAGGTTCCCTGCAAGTTAGATATTCGAAGAAAATTAGAGCAAGGGAATCACAAGTATATTGCTCGGAGTAGATATGCTTCAGACGAGCTTTTCCTGCAACAAGGATGATACGATAGAAATATGCAAGGAAAAACAGCTTATGAGACAGATAGAAAGAATTCTCTTTTGAATCATGAGTAAATTTACTCTGAAGCAACCTTTCTTCTCCTGCATCATTAGATAGCGAAAGATAAACATAGGAGTATATCTAAGTGGAGGATGCATGTAGTTTCAAGGAGTAAGATATCTCTTCTAGAGAAACATGATTTCCAATCCTCCTTGAAATGCTTTCACTTTACCGTGCACGATAGATAAGTATCGAGGATAATTATCACAAGGAAGTAAGCATTCGATAGCACTTGCAAACAGATAACTGGAAGCAAATAGCATTGCAGGGGGTGTTATTAACGGTACATGACGACGCAGTATATAACACCACAGACGGTGAGACCAAGTTTCACGAACAAAAGCAAATAGTTCAACGACGGAGACCAAAATGTTCGACTGAAAAGCAAATGGCGAAAGAAAACACCCTGCAAATAACCCGCTTATCTATCTCTCGATGTTCTTCTCCCCCATTTTGTTAACAAGTGTCAAAAAGGAAAGAGAATGCATGCGAGGAACTACTCGTCCGAAGAATCCCCAGAACTCGAACTGTTCGGCGATGCAGAGCGAGCGATCGTCGAGGCTGAAGCAGGAGTTGGAGACGCAACATGGGCTTTGGGATCAGCTTCGGGAGTAGCATTGCAAGGTGCATCTGGCTTGAATATCAATGTGCCTACTGTGTCTTCAAGTTCATCATCGGGTTCAACAAACAGTAAGTCGGTGGAGGCAGAGCACTGAGGAAGCACTGGGGTTTGCCTTCGGATGCAAGGAACTTCAAACAGCTCCAGATAATCATAATCTTTCTCGATACCCTTGGCAGATAGTTGATTGCGAGAATAATGCTTGCGCAGAAGGGTCCAGGAGCGCTTCTTTTGTTCCTTCTCATATAGAAGAGCTTGGCAAGCATAATTGTGAAGCAGATTGATCTCGGTCATCATCTCTAGTTTTTCTTTGCGGTCGAGCTTAATGTAAATTTCTAGGGCTTGCTGAGTGCGAAGAAAAATCTCATACAGTGAGGGATTTTCTTCATGAGGAATTTCGACTGTTGCCTTCTTGACCTTCGGAGCTTTAGCAGAGGCAGAGGCAGTAGCATCAATAGGTGTCTTCCCTTTGCCGATGTCCTTCACGATCCGGAGAGTGTCTCGGACTGGTGGAATGAAAACATTCGGGACATGTGGGCAGAGAAACTTTTTCTCAGTAAGCTGCTCAATAGCAAACATGACCCAAGGTGCATACGGCTTCAAAGCTTGAGGGCTATTAGCTGCATAGGCCAAGTTGCGAATGAAAAGATTAGGAATGTCAAACCGAATGCCATGAGCTGTTGCTTGAAGAGCATTTTCCACCATGCCATGAATGGTTTCTGGCCTGTTTGTTGGCGTGAGGGAGTTGCAGAGGATATAGAACAACACTTTGTTCTCATAGGCCAGATTCTTAGGATTTGCCTCGGTACATTCATCACCAACAAGTTTGGGATCCGCCAGCATATGAAGTTCGGCTTCGGAAATATCCCAGTAGTGCAGTCTGTGTTCCCGAGTGGCATCAAATTCACACAGAGGAAGATTCAACAGTGCTAAGAACTGGTCAGCCGAACATTTGATCTTTTCTTCTTCGGTCATCCATTCGAGGATCCAAGTACTGCTATTAGCAAGGTCTCCTGAGATATAAAGAGTGTCATAGAACTGAAGGATTACTTCACGATTCCAGCCATGATTGAAACGAAGGAAACTCTTCAGGAAGACTTGTTCAATCTGCTCGATGGTATGATGGAAGCAAGGTAAACTTTCGAGCTCGGCGAAATCCAGAATCTTGTGATTGAAGATGCGATTCTTGCCGTACAGAATGCGAGCATAGTACATGGCCTATTCCTTCGTCCAGAATCTTGGTGACAAGGAAGTTCTTTCTCCATCATATGGGCTGGTCCCAAAGAATGCAAGTTTCGAACGATGAAACTGCTCATTGAAAGCTGGACCATTCTGGCCATCATCGACAGGAAACAAAGGATAGGTTTCCAATGGGTTTCTCAGTGGTTCTTCATCGGCCATAAATCGGGTCCGAATGTCATCAGGTGCAGGCACTCCTTCCTCAATAGGCTTGAGAGGACCACGTGGCATCCTTGTTTTTTCTTGTGCGGATTGCTTCGAAGAGCTTGACTGACTACCATTTTTGCTTGTTGGAACTCCTTCAGCTGCTTTCTGGCTTTCGGGCGCAAGGGCCTTTTCTTTCTTTGCACTTTCTTCGGCTGGAGGCACAACGACCTCTTTCTCAGACGCTTGAGTCACAACTGGTGGTACAATTACTTCTCGAGCCATCGGCTCATCAGATTTCTTTTCTTCCCCTACCGTCTTTGGTGCACTGGTAAGAGGAGCAGGATCAACATCCATCTGTGTAGGGGCACCAGATGATGCGACCGGGGTTGTTTTCTCTCTGGAAGCATTTAGCTCCCCCTCAATCTTGTCATTCTCCTCCTTATTTGGTTCGGAGGGCTCTGCTTGCAATGTTCTCGACAGCGATGGATCTGCCTTCTCAACTTCAATTTCTTCATCAACCTCATCAACTGAGGATTGCTGCTTAGGAGGTGCATTTTCTTCATCAGTCTTTTCTAGGTATATATCAACAACTTCAAGTTGCTCTTGGGCTACAGGAGCTGGAATAATAACCTCCTCAGTGCCAGTTTGCTGCATAGGTTCATCTTCGTGAGGTGGATATGGTGGAACCTGCTGCAAGGGTGCACTGGAGTTCAGTGGAATAGGATCAGCAGCAGCATTCTGAAGGTGGCGGTCTTTGTTTTCTTTCGGTTTGCTGACTCTCGCCGTAGCCTTCGGATGTTTTTCTTCTTGAATTCTTCTTCGAGCAAGATCTGCCTTGCGGTCAATCTCCTCGTTCCTTCTGTCACACAACTGAGATACCACCATGTGCAAGCGCGAGTGCCAATCAATTTTCTCATTGTGCAAGACACTGAGGGCCTTGGTGAGTTCAACAATTTCTTTGTTTAGCTTTTTTCCTTTCGGATTTAGTTTTGGCCTCACTCCTCATTTTCTCGACAGCGTGCTTGTCTTTGACTGCTTTATATAGCTTCTTGGGGATTTTTCTCAGCTCGATGAAATGCTTCATCACCATTTTGGTAACATCATCAGGCAGTCCCAGACCACTCACATCATCAGATTTTGCATCATATGCAGCACTGTCAATCACATAGATTATGAACTTGAAATCATACTTCTGTTCCTCTGTGGAAGCAGGAATAGTGAGCCTGGTCTTCTTAGCAGACACATCAGCTTTTTCTTCAGACTGCAGCTTTCTCTTTGCTGCAGTGTTTGTCAAAGTTCTCGGAGCTACAGAACCCGAAGGTTTGTCAGTGAAGGGAATGGATGCATGCCTTGGTGATCTCCTTGGAGAAGGTAAAACTTTCACTGGAGAGGGGCTCTTGGATGGCTTGTTGAGAATGGCAAGTTGATCATACTGTGGAATTTCATCAGGGACATCTTCGCTGGATGACTCATCAGACGAGTCAGGAAGTGCCTTCTTGATTCTCTTGGTGACTGTTTTCTTTTGTGGTGCACGAGGGGAAACTGATTTCCTAGACTTGCTTGTCTTGGAAGCAGATGCACAATCCTTCTTCTTCTGTACATCTTGCTGGGTCAGCGCGACGTTTTTCGCTTCAACTTGGTTTTTCTTCGCTTCCCTAGCATCACGCTTGGCTTTGGCCTTCGCCCTCTTAGCCACTTCCTCGGGAAAATCAGCAATAGTTTTGAGGGAGTCGGGGTGAGCATTTGGAGGCTGTGGTGGTCTGACTTTTTCATCATCAGGGCCAATGCAGTTTTCAGCAATGCAGTCATTCCACGTTGGTGTGAAAGCGAACAAAATCTGGTACTTCTTGCGAACATTTTCGTATCTGAACCATTTGCCTGCCCAGTGGCGGCGAATTCTTTGAAGCCTGTTGTTGCGATCTGTCATTGATTCAATCCCTGGTGGAGTTATGTAACTATCCGGATCAGACATTTCAGCAGTGGTGTTCTTTTCTCTTCCACGACCGCCCTTCTTAGGATTTCCATCAGAAAAGATGGTTAGGGTGTCGGTGACCAATTCATCCTCGGGCTGACTGTGAGCAGAGAGAATCTCCTCATCATCTTCTTTGGACTCAGTCTCATGTTTCTTCTTCGGAGCCTTGGGTGGTTTCAAAGACTTTCCTCCTCCAGTCATTCTCATTCGTCCAGACCTTGATGGAAACTGAGGCAATTCTTCTTCAGAATTTGAATACTCTTGCGAACTCTGTACCATAACCAACCTGTGAAATAGAATAGATACGAGGGAAAAAGGGTAGGGTCACAAGCATGCACAGAAAGTATTTTGAACGAAAATGATTTTGTGGGAGTCCAAAGGAACTCATGGTAATCCAAAAAGATATCCTTGATAGATTTTACAAGCTAGCCACAGAAAATACTAGGCAGGTTGATAGCCATCTAATCTTTCGGATAAATACACATGAATACTAGGTCGAGGAAAACAAGTACGAGGAAGATCTACAAACCGTACAAGTCAAATCCTAGTGAGTCCTAAAGATCTACCGCGGTGAAATAAACCAACAAAAATAGCATCGGTAAGAACTGCCCTAAGAACAGAGATACGGACAGGAGCAGTTCTGGATCCAAGCGCACTAACTTGGCAACTGGAATCAACTACGGCAATGCGGGAGGAAGGATTACCGCACCAGCGTGATCAGCTGCGACGAGATTTCACCAGAGTAGCACGACGGAGCTTCTCGCCCGAGTTGCTTCGAGCACGGGCTCGGGTGGAGGTGAAACGAGGGTTTGAGGAAATGAGGAAGAAGACACAGTGAGGGATATTTATAGCTGGAGAGCTGAACCTCCTCTCCGAAATCTACGGCCCACAGTTGCGGGACGTTCCACATTCGACGGACACGATCACGATTGTGGAGATCGTGGGCACATGGCTGCCGTTCTCTGCGAGAACCTCGGGAAGAGAGCGGGAGTTCGAAAGATTTGAGGAAGGGCTTAACGCCAAAAATGGATAAAAGTTCGAAGTTGATCTCTTTCGCGACCAAGGACGTCGGAGGGAGATTTTCTTCAGATCAAATTGCATGCTCATGACGGATAGCATAGATTTGGATGAGAAAGAATAGAGGGATAAAAGGGCCCGAAACAAAACACTCAGCCAGAAGAGAAGAAACACTAAACCGAGAGCTATGAGTGAGTTGTTCATCGGACGAAACACAAACACGGCAACTCGAAGACAAACAACAAAAAAAACAAATAAACACAAAGAATTAACACCAACAATATAGATCTCAGGGCTACGGATAAGCGAATAGAATCCCTGAGAGAGAGTTCATGTAAGATGAGTTAGTTCTTTCTCGCAACCCACACTTGTGTGGGCAGCGCAGACCTCATTTGTCTTGACTGAGCAGGGACGTTCCTTCATTGATCTCTGTAGTTTGCATGTACATTTCGAGAGTAATCATATGAATATGCATTGAAATTGTTCCCAGAGACATGAGCATAATGATTCGAGGAGATACGCATGTACTCCTTTTGTCGAATGTTTGACCGATATCCATTCGAGGAAGTTGCAGCGCTAATCTGCGAGTGATTATCATTTCCTCGAAGAGAATTACTCTGCATATTCAGGTTAGCAGTGACAGATAAATTTTCAATGATGCACTTCTTCACCCAGATTTGCTTCTTGGGTGAACCAGACCAGCAGTTAGTCCCAACATACCGAGCGAAAACCTTACCATTCTATTGTTTGAAGAATTTGTAGTTTGAGTCATCAGACTCGTCAGAAACAACAGGAATGGGAGTGTCATATCCAGACAGAAGTGCAGGTTCGAGTGTTTTGCTTTTGGCAAGAACCCAACTCGTTCGAGGATATTGCTCGGGAGTCCAGTAGGTTCCATCAACGTTGAGTTTTCTTTCGAAACCCAGTCCTTCCTTTCGGGGATTTTTGTGTAGTATTGACTTCTTGATTACATCACAGAGAGTTTGATGCCCTTTGAGGCTCTTTAGCATTCCTGTCTAAAGCAAGTTCTTTAACCTGCAATTCTCATCAGAGATAGCAAAAAATTCCTCGGAAGAGGGGTTAGAAATATCATTCATAGTGGTTGCAATATTCTCGATGACAACATTGGATGATTCAGCATTCGAATCAGCATTGCAACATGCCAGGCATTTTGAGCAAGGAGGCATAAAATCATTAGGAAGTTTTTCAGATTGCTCGGCGAAGATAGAAGCTTTTTCCTTCGCAAGCACATTATAAGACTCTTTCAGTGACTCGAGTTCTTGATTCCTGCTAAGGAGTTCATCTGATAAACTCTCGTAGTCGACTGCAAGAGAATCATATCGGTTGGAAAGATCATCAATCATTGAAGAAAAAGCATCATGCTCTTCAGTCAACTCTTGATTCTTCTCCATCTCTTCGACCAGTAATCCTTCAGATTTCCTAAGATTCTTTTCAAGTTTTTTGAGCTCATCTTGTTGAGATTTGGCAATCTTAACCAGTTTAGCATAGGCAATGTATTCAGGAGAATATTCAGTCATAGATTTTCGGTGCTTTGCTGATACCTGATCCTTTGAGGTTTTTGCCATGAGACAGAGTGCGATTGGTTCATCATCACTTCAAGTATTATCATAAGTGTCTGATTCGAGTGAATTCTCAGATGATTCATAAGCAACGAATGCATTGCCTATTCCTAGGCTTCTGAGAGACTCTTCATCTTCTGATTCAGATTCGGATGTCTCATCTTCAGATTCCATATTCATTTCAGGACACACTCTAGTCAGCTGCAATATTCTCTTCATATTAGATTCAATGGTTGCTCTGGTTTGCATGTCAGTGACTGGTCTCGTCGAAGAGGATGCGAAAGATTCATTTTTCTTCGAGAGCTTAGTGTGATGGTCCACTCGAGTGAATCCAGAGCAGTGAAAATGAATCCATCTGTTGCTAGGTTTTTCATCTTGTTCCCAGCAAGGACAGTCTGCTATGTAGTGACCGAATTGTTTGCACTTGAAGCACTTTATTTCTTTCAGAGGTAATCTTCTTGAAGATTCAGGCAGGTCAACTTCGTCATCATTTGCGAGACACAGATTTTGTCTTCTGAGATTACCTAGTCTTTCTGTGAGCATTTCTAGTTCTCTTGTGATAGAGTGTTGATTCTCGATATCTTCTTCTTGTGAACTGCCATAATGTGAAAGAATTTCTCCTTCGCTTTCTGAAGAAGATTCTTGATACCCATTTTCAAGTTCCATCTTTTCTTCGTGAATAGACAACAACGTCATGACCTCGACGTAGCGAAGTTCTTCATAGTCTGGTCTTTGCTTGATTTCAGCTACGATTGGATCAAAGGTTGCATCAAGAGCACTCAGCAGTTTGTTGACCACATCTCTATCGATGATATCTATTACTCCTCATTGATGAAGTCTTTCAACAATATTTGTCAACCGATCACTGAGTTCCATAGCACTTTCCCTATGAAGGCTTCTGAAACCAGCAAACATGGCACGAAGCATATCAGTTTGTGGATCTGTTCTGGCAATGAAATCTTCATGAACATTTTTTATGGCATCCCAGAGTTGCTTGGCGGTGTCGAGCTTTCGGAGCCGAATGAAAATGTCTTTTGAGATACTGTCACAGATAATGTCTTTTGCTTGAGCATTCAACCGCATTATAGCTTTGTCATCGGAAGTAGGAGCATCAGGGTGCTGAACGGTGTATCCATTTTCCACAATCTGCCAGAGTTCTATGTTGATGGCTTGAAGTCTGATTTTCATTCGCTCTTTCCAGTAGACATAATCATTTCCATCGAAGATAGGAAACCCTTCAGAGTGCGAGGATCTACCTGCATACGACATACTCAAAACTCCAAGGTTGTTAGACCTTTAATAAACAGACATGGAGTACCCGCTCTGATACCAACTGTTAGGACCGAGAGTATATCGACCAGAGGGGAGTGAATGGGAGATTCAAAAATTCTTGCGAATGTTTTGAACTGATCCGAAACACAGCAGCGGAAATAAGGTTCAGTAGAAAAGCACTTAATCAAGCACGCTATTGAGGAACAAATCTATCGATGTAGGAAGCAATAATAGTTCGGGCATAGAATATCACAGGTTTCACAATTATGATGGTAATGCAATATATGAACAGATGCAGAAGCATGAGGGAAGACTAGTTATGAACTGCGATGGAAATGCACGTGAAAGAGTGACAAGGTGAATGGATATGGCACTGAATGAAATCACGCTGACATGCAGAAGTACGAAGAGAAATAAATTAGACTGAGACGACAGAAATGAATGATGAGAATGCGAATGATAAGTAACGAACTATGATTGATCAGATAAATCTATCGACACAGAGCACGAATGTAAACTGCTGAAGGAAATGCAGTAATGTAGAATGAACAAGTGGTGCTCGATGGCGACAAATGAATTTGGTAGACCAGTTCGCCCTTCTGCCAAAGGACTACGTCTGGTTGGAGGGGCTGTGATTTAACACAGAAGATAAACTCTCTTCACCCTATTCTCCTTCAACTAGGAGCTGATCAGACTCCAGTTGATTTCACTCGTGGTAGATACTTGTCGGCGATCTCCAAACCTTCGACAGACTTCTTCGCAAACCACAATGACTCTTGGTTGCTGAAGATCTTGCTCGGTGAAGCCAATTACTCTTCGACACTCGAGCCGACACCTATCCGTCTAGAGAGTGCGCAGCTCTCAAGAGTAGTAGGTACAAGAACTCTAACTCAGAACTACTGTGATGCTCAACCACGGTCTAGGTTTTGGCTCTTGATTTTTCTCTCGGTGGATCTTAAACTCAAATCACTCGGAGAGGGGATGCTCAATCAATCTTCTCAGAAATCTTAAGCGGAGCAGCCAACGGGCAATGTTGGAGCGGGGTGGATATTTATAGCCGTAGCCTTCCGTGAAGGCAAAAGACCAAATTGGACATGTGGAGCAGCCAATGGCCGAACGACATGAGTCCAACGGTCGAAAATTGAGCACAACGGTAACATTCCTTGCGGAGCAAGTAATGCTAACTCCTCAGTTCGAAAGATATCTCCTGCAGCACCGAAGAACAATGTCTTCTACTGGCAGGTAATCATTCGAAGCATAAAGAGATTTCTCTCAGTCTCGCATAGGTTTGGGCTAAGCATCACAGCGGATCTAAGCTTCGAGAACCTATACCCCTCTTAATAGTACGGAGGTCCTATGACTCAAAAGAAATGAAAGAAGAACAGCGAGACAAATGCTACGTCTTCGCTTCGTCTTCGACTTCCATCGCTGCAGTCAATTTTCTTCGGACAGAATCACCAAATCAATTGCTTCGTGTCAGAAATAAATTTTCGAGGGGTTAACTCCTTCACATCAATCTTCACGCCTACATAACTTCAATGGATGTAGCTCATTCTTCTCTGCCGTGCAGATATTTTTCGGTGAAGTTTCTCGAACTTGACACCGAAGACAACATTCTCTTCGGCACTGCATGGACTATTTCTCTCTGTGTGCACTAGCAAACAAATTAGTCCATGCCTATTTCTGTCAACAATCTCCAAACCACAAGAGGGCAAATATTGCACCAACACACTCCAACCTCTTTTACAATTCCTTTGTTTTTCATGTGGCATCAAACACTCCTTGCTAATCCTATAGGATTCAAGTTGGCATGCCACTCCAATCCTATACTTTTCCTATTCCTACATTTTCAAAATCCTGCAAATCAAAGAGGCCCTTAGCTTGATGTAGGAAGTGGGTGTTCTCACCCTACGAGTCTGTTATTATATTTCTCCTTCTGAACTCACTTCTACTAGTCCTGTTTATGGGGCTTCTACTGAATGGATCTGTGGAGCTCTCACTATTGATCTAAAAAAGAAGTAACTTCTTCATGTCAGGATGCAGTTCATTCGAGGAGGGAAGTATGGTCAACCTCAAGATCAGGTTTTGAGGCTAGTCCTATGTGCCAGTTCCCAAATGATGTTGGATTACACACAAGGTGCCAGTTCCCTAATGATGCCAGATTAGACACAATGTGCCAATTCCTAAATGATGATGGATTACACACTAGCCAGGTGAAGTCGTCAAGTGTTCGTGTCCTCGTGGCTCTAGTAAAGGCTGAAAGAAAGCGTGCAGTAGCCCTTGAGAATGTAGCTGAGTTCCTGAAGATGCGAAAAGAGCAATCAGATGCTCTCTTCACCCAAGCCAAACAAGAGATGGAAGAAGCCAGAAAGAAGCTAGCAAAGGCAGAGCAGGCTAAGCGTCTCCTGCTATCTAAAACTGATGTCAATCCGAATTTTCATTCATAATAGCTAGGTTCAAATGTTGATCCAGTCAGCATGCATATTGTGATGTTCGTGCATCGACTAAGATGTATGTAAGTCTGATGCTGAGATGTGGCACAGAATATATTTTTTCCAGGTCATGTAATAACTTACTCTATTTCCAGAACAATAACAGACAAACCATGGGACATGGTATAGTTCACATGCAAGCCCAACATTCCAAGTTTAACTTTCACATCAAACTCATGTTCACATATATCTTCACATTCATAGATAATGTCCACAACTAATAAATAGCCATAGTTGAAATAGTTTATGCATCTCAATGATTCTCTTCAAAGCTAAAAAAAGTGAGGAGAATTAGAAATAAAGAAAAATCTATAGTTCTTACTACCAACATCAATGCTTCTCCAAAACAACATTTAGTTCACAGCCAAAACACAAATTCCTTCTGAGAGCATTGATGAAAAAGGTGCACTTTCTACCAATGGCGAAGGGACTCCCGTATAATTTTGTGGTTCCGCTAAAATTGAGGTATCTGCTTCTGTTTGCACAAACATGGCTGAGATTGACATCCGTGTTTGCAAAAATATGTAAAAGGGTTATCGATGGCATTGGGTCATTTTACAAGTGCCATTAGATTTATCGATGGCACTAGATTGACAGCAGCATAGTACTCCCTGTGTGACATTGCATCATTTTTCAAGTGACGTTGGATTGACAGCAATTAAACAATGGCAATATAAGGGCATGGCGATGTTGGGCGCGCCAACACCATGTGAAGTACCTCCATAGATGTAATAAATTGTTGAGGCAGAGCTCGTTGCCGAGAGCAACAAACATATCAGCGCGAGCACAACAAAACTAGACCATACAAAATTAATTACATTTTGGACATTTTTTAACTAAACGCGAATAGCTTCCGGAGGCAGGTATAATCTAATGCCGGCCGCGGCGGCCCTCCGTGCCTTCCGCCTCGATGGCCTCCACCGCCGCCATAACTTCCCTATGTCCGGCTGCGCTTCAGCCGAAGGGGCTGACCCAGGGGAAGAGTGGCTCATCCGCTTCTATGAAGCCAAGGCGGGGGTCAATGGTGTTGTGCGCTAAACCGGGCAACACACCGGGTGTGTATGCCGGCGACGCGGTGGCGGTGGCCTTCGTGGGACCCAAGGGGTGGCGGCTCCCATGGTCTACTTTTCCTCGGTCTCGGCGGCCGCCATGGAGGTGCTGGCCGCCTCCGCCGGCAAGCCGCGGTTCCGCCAACGTTTGCAGCGGATGGCGCGGCCGGCCACGGTGCACTGGACGTCGTGCTCCCCCGCGTGCCGGCGTGGAGCAACTGGCCACTCCTCTGCGAGCTAGCTTGGAGCGGCGAGTTGCCGCACCAGGGGCCAGCTTGGAGCAGCGGCTTGCTCCTCCGCTTGCCCGCCTGTAGCCTCGCCCATGGTATTGACGGCCTGGGGCGGGGAGGGAGGTGGAGCAGTGAGTTGCCTGGCTCGTATCCGACAGGCTCGGCTTGGCACCCAGCCGGCTTTTATGCAAGAGAACTCCTCTTCATGCTCGTCGGATGCTATGGAGAGTGTGGATAAAATGGTGCAAGGAGGAGATGGGGATCGGAGGTGTGGTGCGGTTCTTGCCAGGCGTCTTGCCTCGTTTAACTAGCGGGCGGACGCTAGGAGCCAAGCGGCGTTGTGTTGAATGCCGGTAGGCTCACGGGCGGACGTGTGGGCGGAGTTGGTTTCTCGGCACATGCGAGGGTTCAATGGAGGTAGGTGGGGTAGTCTAAAGCCGGTTGAGAGCATGGTTAATAATATAGCCAACAATTGGCTATAAGAAGTTGCCATGTCATTTAGAGTCAACCTAATAGCCGGCTTGTACAATAGTAAGATTTAAATATGTAGTACTTTGTTAATAGCTGGCCAACCATACATTCTCACAAAGTGTCTTGGGTCTCATGCTATAGCTGGCTCTTATTCTACAGCCAGCTTTCCTTCTCTCTCCTCTTCTCTCTCCTTCAACTAAGCAAAGATATAATGCGACGCGGAGACGTGTTCAGCCTGGCGTGCAACGGATGCTGCTCTCTCGGCTGGCGCGCCGGTTCAATGCCTGTGACAGTGAGAGGTCGCGTCCACTCTGGCACCGGGTGAGAGAGGACGGCACGGTCCGTAGATCGGGACGCGCCGACAGTGTGTCTCCTACCTCACCGACGGCGACCGCATCAACGCTTCATCGCCGCCCTTCCATGGCGGACAGGATCCAGTCGGATCTTTCACCGCTGGTGAGGAGAGAGACTGTAACACCCCAAAAATTTAACCATATTTTTATTAAATAAAATTTGGCCAAAAATAAAATTTTGATTTATATTGGGTCTTTTATAATTTTCAGAGTCTTTTCCGTTTTCCATTTTCCAAAATTCTTCCCTCCATATAGAAATTTTTGCAAAATATTGTGGGATTTGGTAGTTGTCTTAAATCAATTTCATTTATATTTTAATAACAGTAGGAAATATTTTCATAACAAAATTTGCCCCAGAACAATGCCTTTAATAGCTTTTTCAGACTTTAAAATGCTTCTGTTGCACTACAACTATTTTTAATAATTCTTTAAAAATTCCACAAAAATTATGAGAGGTCATGTGATGCCTACAGATCACTTTTATGCAAAATCCCAATTTGGTCCTTTGAAAATTTTGAGTGAAACATCCTCTTTTCAATTCTGTCCCATTCTTGAGTTTTAACTACAACCTCAATTTTTATTGCTCCAAAAATTCTGTAATTATTCCACCTTATAGTCCTTCCTAAGAAACCCTTCAGTCCAGAAGATCATCTCCAATTACCTCTTTTTAGTTCATCAAATTATTCCCTGCATTTTCTGTCCAGAACTGAATTTCTTCAAAACTTGCACTAACAAGTTTTTCCTTTTATCAAACCAACCACACCATCCTCACTATCATCTAAGGAGACACCATCCTAAAAGTTTTCACACCCAGCAAAGTTCTCTAGCTAGCCCTAGCATTTCATCGAGCACACTGTGTGCATGACAGAAACTATACCTCATTCTGAACTACAAATGGAACTAGCTCATCTGGCCAAACTAGAATGTCCAGTAACCTTCTCATCCTTCTAAGCATCACCCTACAAAAATTCAGCTCAATTGGACTCTCGTAGGATGCGCTGGCAATTCGTCGAGCACGTTTCGTGCATGCCCAGGGAGTGCCCGGAGCACGCCCACTGCATCCGCTGGCATCGAGCTCCTGCTGCTCTCTGCTGCTCCCCTCGCCCGTCCTGATCCTCTCCTGGATCAACCAGTCATTCCTACACCTCGCTGACACCCCATCCTGGCCTCTAGCGCCGGCCAGCCGTCGCTATCACCGCCGCCCGACGCCGCCTTCTCTGTCACACCACCGCTCGAGTCAACCGAAGCCGCCAGCTCACCCCCAGCCTTAACCACCACCTACCCAAGCCCATCCGCTGCACCGGCCTCCCCACCGACCTCGGCCGCCGCCGACAACCACCTTCCCGGCGCAGTTATGGCGATCGCCGCCATGGTTATCCTCGGGAGCCCGCGGAACCGACGTCGCATGGCTATATAAAGGCCTCCCGAGCTCGCTGCACCCTGGACCATGCCTCCTCTACTCTCTGTGAATCACCCCGAGCAACCAATCGAGCTGAAATGGCCGTCTCCCTCGTCTCCGGCAGCTTCTGCCGCCGCCACCTCTCGGGTGAGACCGAGCTCTCCAGTGCCTCTCCTCCGCAAGTGACCACCCCAGAGGACCCACACTACCACCACATACCCTTCCCGTGTTCCAATTCTTTCTTCCCAAGGCCGAGTTGAACTCGACAAATCCACCCATAGCCGCTTCCGCCATGATTGAAGCTCCGCTCAACTCAGAGCTCCCCGGCGACCACCTTCACCTTCCACGGACGCGGCACCTTCCCCTGAACCCATCCATGTGCCGAGCGTCGCTGGAGATGCCCTACAGTGCCGGTAATCACCGCCGGCGTGCGCTCTGTCCACGCGCGTGAGGGAGAAGACAAACCCGACAGGTGGGCCCCACCTGTCGGCGAGTCACCCTTCCTCTCCAGTAGCGCATCTCCGTTCGTGCGCTTTTCCTGCGAGGAAACGTACTCCAGGGAGTACGCGTTCGACGCCGCCGTCTCCCCACGGGCTAGGAGCTGGGCCCGGCCCAGTGACGCCGTCCGACTATGCAGCGCTCAGGGCGCGCCTCTGCCTCTTTTCTCTTTTTCTTTACCAGTGGATTTCAAATAATTCCACAGTAATATTTTCAAAGACAAATTTGATGATTCAAATTTCTAAATACTTCTAAAATCATGCTCTATTAATCTAGCTAGGGTGAACATTTTTGCTAAGCTTAGTTTCTGTTGGATCAATTAAATAGTCCATTTAGTCATTTAATTCAGCTTAGAAAATTCCTAGGAAAATTATGTGAACTCCAAATAACTTGATTCTTTTTCTGAAATTCCTCATTTTTCATCTAGTTTATTTTAGTATTTATTTGAAAAGTTTCTAAATAACTTTTTAGCACTGTTTTAGCTCTATGTGGTAATTTCAATATTTTTGAAAAATAGGAAATGGAGGGAAGATAAAATTTTCAAACTTTTGGAGTGCACCCAATATTTCTGCATGATCAAGGCAAGCATCTTGAACACTTGATATGGTGATTGCATGGTTAAATGTTTGCAAGAATTAATTGAATCATGCATATGTTGAATTCAGATAAAATTTGTATGCATGTAGTGTTGGCATGTTCCCTCGTACCATGCAACGTGTGCTTGTCATGACTAACTTGCAAAAGCAGGTATAAGGGAAATACCGTTACCGGTAGAAGGGAGATCACGTTGGAGCTTGATCATGCCTTGTTGGTTATGCATGTGGGGACATGCAAGGGCTGTGGCCCGGTTTTGGTGTTACTGTTGAAGAACACCTTATTGTGCTAACCACTGCAGGAAAACTTAAGCCTCCTGAGTCGACCATAGATCGAGTCTTGTTCCGGTAACCCCCATACTTGATTCGTGCTACCACAGGTCCCTGCCGCAGGTAGGGTACGGTTCAGTAAGTTGTTAACCCCTTTCCTGCACACACCGTACAGAGAGGCCATAGTGAAACATACCATCTGATCACTGGTAGGCATGTCACTTGTTCTGGGGGCATGAATGGCCGGTCTGGGACCGAAGCTAAATGTTCATGCTATTGGAGGCCGTTGTATGAGGCCTTCCCACTTAGAGTTTTACTTTACCGCTGCTTTGGGTGATTCCTGGCCCGGGAAAAATTAAGACTGGTGCGTGCTGGTTAGGTGTGTTCCAACCCAAAGACCGTAATGGGAATTAGTTAGCGTCTCGGTGCTGACTAAAGAAATCCTTTAGTTGTGGGTAAAGAGTACACCCTCTGCAGAGTTATACCTATTCGAATAGCCATGTCCACGGTTAAGGACTACAGTCTGGGTTGGTCAAGTGTGGGTCTTAGTGTCGGTCTCCGGAGGAAATAATTAAATTGAGCATGAATTATTTTACAGAATATTATCATTTCATCACTAACGCTGTCATGGATATTTTTTTTGGTTATCATGAATATTATGGTGGTGAATATTTTTATTACCATGCATATTATTATGGACTAACCCGTTTCTCTTATTTTATTTTCTGAGTATCTCATGGGCTGGCTAGACTACCCGGGATACTCATTTATTTTCAAGACCTCTCGTGGCATCGCTTGAGTTCTCGGGCGGTCCTGTCTCGCCCGATTCTCTTTTAGACACCCGTTTGGCATTTCTTTTCAAGACCTACCGTGGCGTCACTTTTAGACACCTGACTGGCATTTCTTTTCAAGACCTCTCGTGGCATCGCTTGAGTTCTCGGGCGGTCCTGTCTCGCTCGATTCTCTTTTAGACACCCGTTTGGCATTTCGCGTGAGTTCTCGGGCGGTCCTGTCTCGCCCGATTCTCCACTTTTATCTTTTCTTTTGGAATCTCGGGCGGTCCTGTCTCACCCGATTCTCCATTAACTTTCTTTGTTTGTCACTAACATTTCATATTTATTCTTCAGCACCGTAGTAATATTCATCATGCCATGCTTTAAATTTCGTTCAGCATCTGCAAATAATTTTAACCCATCATGATCATATGCACTTAGTATATCTTTTGTTCATTTCGTTTGTGAGTACATTCAAACGTACTCACAGGCTTGTCCCTCGCTATTTAATTGGCCAGGTCAGGATTTCTACGAGGAGTACTACAACGAAGTCCATGCAGAGCCTAGGATAGCAGCCACGCGGGATAGGAATTATCCTGGTCAGCCGTTCATGTGGGAATGGAGCCCCATCGACGTTGGAGAACCATGAATCGCTTCCATCATCCTCACTAGAAATCATTGTTGTATCATTAGACCTTTATGGTCTTGTATCCAATTCTTGTAATTGCTTGGTAATCTGTAACAAGGACGTGTCCACCAGTAACTGTAATCCTGGGCTGGTGATGACACGAGGGGTTAATTTCTGGGATATCATGTCCCGGAAATCCGGCCCCGACAGCCTTGGTATCAGAGCCAGGCTGACCACTGGCTAATCCTATCTTAGCCTGGTCACTATCCTTAGGTTTCCACACCGTCCAAATCTTTTCCTGTCCGTAGCCAAATCCATCTCATCCGGTAGCTTGCTCAGTGGCCAACCGACACCTTTTTGGCAGTCGGTGCCCAACCTATCAGCCCTAACCATAGGCCGTGTGCTTGTGGCCGACACCTGAGTTATCCCATCCACAAGCGTGCGATGGAAGACTCTGCTGGCCTATTAAGGAAGCCTTGCCTCAACTCAGCACAGCACAGCCTTCATTCTCACTTTAATCCAAACCACAAAGATGCCTCGTTCCCTCATCCACCACGAGACCACCGCGCCGGAGCTTGATGGCTTCGTCCGCATACTCTCTAATGTCACCCGACGTGCCATTGGTTTGAAAGAATCACCACGATATGTGGTGTACCAAGCAAGGGATTGTAATGGCCTCACCCAGTATTGGGCCACAGTATCTATTAATGGAAGGGCTTTGGCACAAGAACACTCTTACCGATTCATGGGAAGAGTAATGGCTGGTGCATATCATGCCATCCAGTATGCAGCTAGAGAAGCTATTGCCCAACTTCGCCACCAAATTTTAAGCACTCGCAATCGCTCATTCTTCTACTATCCTTCCAGATCCAGCTACGATAGAGGAATACATTTTGCCAACTCCGAGCACGAGCAAAACCCTGCCCTGGAAAACTTGGTGCATTTTGTGGCCGCACAAGAATCACTACTCACCCAAGTTGCCAGGGAACTCTCCAGTACGAGGAGAGCCATTGCTCAACACCCCCAAGTAAGGGGGAGTGCAGAACCATCAGTTATTCTGTCAGCAGTCCCGGGAAGTAATTCAAGAATTCCAGGGGACAACCAGCAGAATGGCCCGTCCCTCTCTTCTGGCTACTCTCGTCGAGAGTTTGAAGAGCACACCGCCAGGACCAAAGCCGGAACATCTCATCCAAAACCACACCAGCATCGCCGCCACTTGAGTTTAGTTTCCGTCTTAGCCAACTCAAATGTGGAAACCCAAGCAGGGAACCACTCTTCCTCAGGTCCTAGCTCGCCCAGCAATCATGTGGATTAGTCCCATGGAATGCTGTAGCATTGCATGTCCTGTACTAGTAGTACAGGGTGAAGCACTGCTTGTATATACATGAGGTGTAGCATACACCGTTTTTGCAACCGTGTGGTTTTGATAGTGTAGGTATATGTATCTCAGACTACACATAACCGCTGACACAAAAATTTCTCAGCATGAATTTAATTCGCGTACACCCACGACATCTGGATCACAACCACATCTGCTCTACCATATGCACTAAGTACAGAAACCACACACACACGCACACACACTTAGCATCTAATTAACCGTCTCGCTCACTGGATCACTCTCACCACACCACAGTTTTTCCAAAGGAAAACTTGTGGGTTTTTATTTCCTACAAAGCCTGCTGCAGAACGCACTAACAGTCACTCGTACCCGATGCTGACACCTACTCCTCATGATCACTGCCGCCTCGAGCAGCGGCATCACGGCGATCGTCGAGGATCATCACGCACAGTAGCCGTGAGGAGCCGACCAACGCTGCCAGTAGACCGACCAGGAGGATCGTGATCAACTCCGAGCCCACGTCCTCCATTGCCGCCTCGTCTCGAGCTCCTGCAGCCAGAAGGAGAAGGAGAAGAAGAGGAAGAAGTGAGGCGAGGTGCGAGGTAGATAGAAGAGGAAACCGCGGTCATTTTTATATCTCGAGATCGCTGCACGGTGAGCTGAGTCACCAGCGCCACTCGTCGCTCGATTGCCGGTGTTCGGTGGCGAATCCGCGAGCAGTGCCGACAGGGTACTGGCCCGCAAGGTGAGTGCACGCTGCAGGCGACAAGCACACCGCGCACTATCGCGGTACGGCCTTGATGCCCTACGCGCTAAAACGCCGCAGGTGGAGAAAGTGCGGGAGAGCACGCGAGAGGGAGAGGAAGAAGAAGAGCCGGAGGAAGAAGAAGGAGACGAAGAGACTGACAGTGGGCCCTGGACCCACTTGTCAGCCGGAGAGAGTAATGTACACTGGAGTACGGCGAGCGAAATTTGGAATTAGAAATTATACTTTTTCCGAATTTGTCGTAGCAGTAGAAACACAGCACCAGTACTCACTATAGTTGCACCAATTATCAGTAGCCCCACGACAACTGTGCCTAATTAGGTTATTTAAATAGTTAGTTCAGAAAAAATTTCCTCGAAGAGGTGGGTTTAATTTTAATGACCACCTTAACAAATCTCGAGGACGAGATTTTCTTAAGGGGGGTAGAGTTTGTAACACCCCAAAAATTTAACCATATATTTATTAAATAAAATTTGGCCAGAAATTAAATTTTGATTTATATTGGGTCTTTTATTATTTTCAGAGTCTTTTCCGTTTTCCGTTTTCCAAAATTCTTCCCTCCATATAGAAATTTTCGCAAAATATTGTGGGATTTGGTAGTTGTCTTAAATCAATTTCATTTATATTTTAATAACAGTAGGAAATATATTCATAACAAAATTTGCCCAGAACAATGCCTTTAATAGCTTTTTCAGACTTTAAAATGCTTCTGTTGCACTACAACTATTTTAAATAATTCTTTAAAAATTCCACAAAAATTATGAGAGGTCATGTGATGCCTACATATCACTTTTATGCAAAATCCCAATTTGGTCCTTTGAAAATTTTGAGTGAAACATCCTCTTTTCAATTCTGTCCCATTCTTGAGTTTTAACTACAACCTCAATTTTTATTGCTCCAAAAATTCTGCAATTATTCCACCTTATAGTCCTTCCTAAGAAACCCTTAAGTCCAGAAGATCAGCTCCAATTACCTCTTTTTAGTTCACCAAATTATTCCCTGCATTTTCTGTCCAAAACTGAATTTCTTCAAAACTTGCACTAACAAGTTTTTCCTTTTATCAAACCAACCACACCATCCTCACTATCATCTAAGGAGACACCATCCTGAAAGTTTTCACACCCAGTAAAGTTCTCTAGCTAGCCCTAGCATTTCATCGAGCACACTGTGTGCATGACAGAAACTATACCTCATTCTGAACTACAAATGGAACTAGCTCATCTGGCCAAACTAGAATGTCCAGTAACCTTGTCATCCTTCTAAGCATCACCCTACAAAAATTCAGCTCAATTGGACTCTCATAGGATGCGCTGGCAATTCATCGAGCACGTTTCGTGCATGCCCAGGGACTGCCCGGAGCACGCCCACTGCATCTACTAGCATCGAGCTCCTGCTGCTCTCTGCTGCTCCCCTCGCCCGTCCTGATCCTCTCCTGGATCAACCAGTCATTCCTACACCTCGCCGACACCCCATCCTGGCCTCTAGCGCCGGCCAGCCGTCGCTATCACCGCCGCCCGACGCTGCCTTCTCTGTCACGCCACCGCTCGAGTCAACCGAAGCCGCCAGCTCACCCCCAGCCTTAACCACCACCTACCCAAGCCCATCCGCTGCACCGGCCTCCCCACCGACCTCGGCCGCCACCCACAACCACCTTCCCGGCACAGTTATGGCGATCGCCGCCATGGTTATCCTCGGGAGCCCGCGGAACCGACGTCGCACGGCTATATAAAGGCCTCCCGAGCTCGCTGCACCCTGGACCATGCCTCCTCTCCTCTCTATGAATCACCCCGAGCAGCCAATCGAGCTGAAATGGCCGTCTCCCTCGTCTCCGGCAGCTTCTGCCTCCCCTCCGCAAGTGACCACCCCAGAGGACCCACACCACCACCACATACCCTTCCCACGCTCCAATTCTTCCTTCCCGAGGCCGAGTTGAACTCAACAAATCCACCCATAGCCGCTTCCGCCATGATTGAAGCTCCGCTCAACTCAGAGCTCCCCGGCGACCACCTTCACCTTCCACGGATGCGGCACCTTCCCCTGAACCCATCCATGAGCCGAGCGTCGCTGGAGATGCCCTACAGCGCCGGCAATCACCGCCGGCGTGCGCTCTGTCCACGCGCGTGAGGGAGAAGACAAACCCGACAGGTGGGCCCCACTTGTCGGCGAGTCACCCTTCCTCTCCAGTAGCGCATCCCCGTTCGTGCGCTTTTCCTGCGAGAAAACGTACTCCAGGGAGTACGCATTTGATGCCGCCGTCTCCCCGCAGGCTAGGAGCTGGCCCCGGCCCAGTGACGCCGTCCGACTATGCAGCGCTCAGGGCGCGCCTCTGCCTCTTTTCTCTTTTTCTTTTCCAGTGGATTTCAAATAATTCCACAGTAATATTTTCAAAGCCAAATTTGATGATTCAAATTTCTAAATACTTCTAAAATCGTGCTCTATTAATCTAGCTAGGGTGAACATTTTTGCTAAGCTTAGTTTCTGTTGGATCATATAAATAGTCCATTTAGTCATTTAATTCAGCTTAGAAAATTCCTAGGAAAATTATGTGAACTCCAAATAACTTGATTCTTTTTCTGAAATTCCTCATTTTTCATCTAGTTAATTTTAGTATTTATTTGAAAATTTTCTAAACAAATTTTTAGCACTGTTTTAGCTCTATGTGGTAATTTCAATATTTTTGAAAAATAGGAAATGGAGGGAAGATAAAATTTTCAAACTTTTGGAGTGCACCCAATATTTCTGCATGATCAAGGCAAGCATCTTGAACACTTGATATGGTGATTGCATGGTTAAATGTTTGCAAGAATTAATTGAATCATGCATATGTTGAATTCAGATAAAATTTGCATGCATGTAGTGTTGGCATGTTCCCTCGTACCGTGCAACGTGTGCTTGTCATGACTAACTTGCAGGGTCAGGTATAAGGGAAATACCATTACCGGGAGAAGGGTGATCACGTTGGAGCGTGATCATGCCTTGTTGGTTATGCATGTGGGGACATGCAAGGGCTGTGGCCCTGTTTTGGTGTTACTGTTGAAGAACACCTTATTGTGCTAACCACTACAGGAAAACTTAAGCCTCCTGAGTCGACCATAGATCGAGTCTTATTCCGGTAACCCCCATACTTGATTCGTGCTACCACAGGTCCCTGCCGCAGGTAGGGTATGGTTCAGTAAGTTGTTAACCCCTTTCCTGGACACACCGTACAGAGAGGCCATAGTGAAAGATACCATCTGATCACTGGTAGGCATGTCACTTGGTCCGGGGCATGAATGGCCGGTCTGGGACCGAAGCTAAATGTTCATGCTATTGGAGGCAGTTGTATGAGGCCTTCCCACTTAGAGTTTTACTTTACCGCTGCTTTGGGTGATTCCTGGCCCGGGAAAAATTAAGATTGGTGCGTGCTGGTTAGGTGTGTTCCAACCCAAAGACCGTAATAGGAATTAGTCAGCATCTCGGTGCTGACTAAAGAAGTCCTTTACTTGTGGGTAAAGAGTACACCCTCTGCAGAGTTATACCTATTCGAATAGCCGTATCCACGGTGAAGGACTACAGTCTGGGTTGGTCAAGTGTCGGTCTTAGTGTCAGTCTCCGGAGGAAATAATTAAATTGAGCATGAATTATTTTACAGAATATTATCATTTCATCACTAACGCTGTCATGGATATTTTTTTGGTTATCATGAATATTATGGTTGTGAATATTTTTATTACCATGCATATTATTATGGACTAACCCGTTTCTCTTATTTTATTTTCTGAGTATCTCATGGGCTGGCTAGACTACCCGGGATACTCATTTATTTTCAAGACCTCTCGTGGCATCGCTTGAGTTCTCGGGCGGTCCTGTCTCGCCCGATTCTCTTTTAGACACCCGTTTGGCATTTCTTTTCAAGACCTACCGTGGCGTCACTTTTAGACACCTGACTGGCATTTCTTTTCAAGACCTCTCGTTGCATCGCTTGAATTCTCGGGCAGTCCTGTCTCACTTGATTCTCTTTTAGACACCCGTTTGGCATTTCGCTTGAGTTCTTGGGCGGTCCTGTCTCGCCCGATTCTCCACTTTTATCTTTTCTTTTGGAATCTCGGGCGGTCCTGTCTCGCCCGATTCTCCATTAACTTTCTTTGTTTGTCACTAACATTTCATATTTATTCTTCAGCACCGTAGTAATATTCATCATGCCATGCTTTAAATTTCGTTCAACATCTGCAAATAATTTTAACCCATCATGATCATATGCACTCAGTATATCTTTTGTTCATTTCGTTTGCGAGTACATTCAAACGTACTCACAGGCTTGTCCCTTGCTATTTAATTGGCCAGGTCAGGATTTCTACGAGGAGTACTACAACGAAGTCCATGCGGAGCCTAGGATAGCAGCCACGCGGGATAGGAATTATCCTGGTCAGCCGTTCATGTGGGAATGGAGCCCCATCGACGTTGGAGAACCACGAATCGCTTCCGTCATCCTCACTAGAAATCATTGTTGTATCATTAGACCTTTATGGTCTTGTATCCAATTCTTGTAATTGCTTGGTAGTCTGTAACAAGGACGTGTCCACCAGTAATAGTAATCCTGGGCTGGTGACTACACGAGGGGTTAATTTCTCGGATATCATGTCCCGGAAATCCGGCCCCGACAGAGACAATGGCTACCGCCCGTCTTGTTTAGATCCGGAGAGGGTGAGAGTGTTAAAGGAGCTACCCTGGCTAGCAGCAAACGCTGAAACTCCAGCCTACGTGTATAGTGACGATTTTCATTTTTTGCTCCATACCAATCGTTTTAATAAATTGTATAATGCGATTCTCAAAAAAAATTGTATAACGCGCCATTGAAAAACGGAACTCGTGTCTTGCTAAAAAAATTGTATTTTATAAACGTGGCAACTCGATCAGTAGCAAGCCACCGCCTCCGGGTTGTTCACGTGTAGTCCCGAACCGTCAACACCTGTGGATCAAATTATCACGTGAGCTGACTCTTCGTACAAAAGTGCGCTCCACCACGTACCCAGTACCTGCGCATGCAGAAATCGTGCACCTACAGGTTTATTTGTTTACTGTGCATTACGTAACTCTCATATGTGCGAGACAGCGAGAGACCAACTGTGTGCGCCTCTTCTCTTCATATATGTACTCCACTGTTTGTGTGATGTCCAAAAAATAATAATAATACTCTAGCATTCCTGTGGGGACCGTTGGATCGTCGATCAAACGGACACAGGTAGAGGTCGTTAAAATTTGCAGAAGACCCCTCAACGAGTCTCAAAATTTTGCTCACGTCCAGAGGTTTTTTCCACGATCCAACGTTCGGAGAACTATCGTATCATGGGAGCTTGGGAGGCCTTGGAGTACCAGATTTTTTCCTACAAGGGATCGTCCTACAAACAAATGGTGTGTGTGTGTGAGAACCGGCATAGAGAAAGAGAGTAACCTAGAGAGAGATAGAGGGGGGAGAGCGTGCATATGAGAGATCGACCTCGAGATAGATCGTGTGTCTGAAAGAGAGAGGGAGAGAGAGAGAGGAGGGAGTACTGCATGTGTGAAAAAACACGAAGAGTGTGTGTGCGAGAGGTATCGACATAAAGAGAGACGGTAGCTAGTGTGTGTGCACGACCGAGAGAAATAGAGGTAGACAAAAGATCGAGGATCAGAGAGAGAGAGGAGTACTGCATGTGTGAAAAGACACGAAGAGTATGTGTGCGAGAGGTATCGACATAAAGAGAGACGGTAGCTAGTGTGTGCGCACGATCGAGAGAAATAGAGGTAGACAAAAGATCGAGGATCAGAGAGAGACATCGGAGTATGAGGGTGTGAGGGATGTAGGGAAGAAGGCTCGGTGATGAATTGAGCGCGTTTGTGTGCGACAGAGAAAGGATGGGAGAAGTTACATGGAGTACACATGAATGGTTAGGGAGCGAGATACATTGTGTGTAAGGGAGGCCGAGAGAGACGGGGTGCGTGGAACGAAGGGGCTACAAACATTGTGCGAGAGAGACCTAGAGACAGCGCACGAGAAAGAATGCCGAGTGCGTGTGTATGTGTGCTGCGGAGAAAGAGAGTTCTTGCTACAAACAAATAGGGAGCACGGGAGACACTACACAGAGAGTGTGTGTTTCAAGAAGGGGCGAGATATCTACATAGATACAAGGAGCGCGAGAGAGACATATACAAGAGAGGGGAAGCGAGAGTGTGTAATAGATGGATAAACCTAGCCAGAGGCTGGTCGATAAGTGTGTGTGGGAGAGACAGGCGTCGGGGGTGCGAAAGGGAGAGTTGTGTGTGTGTGTGTGTGAGGGAGACAGGGGTCGGGAAGGGGCGGGCGAAAGCAAAGAGGTGTGTGTGTGTGTGTGTGTGTGTGTGTTTGTGAGAGAGTTAGAGAGAGAGAGATTGTCTGACCAGTAAACAAAGGAATAGTTTTAGTTTTGGAACGGAGGTGAAGAGGGAAAGGAGACGCCGACAAACGGTGTGTGTGAGAGAGAGAGATAAATTTTAGTGGTAGGAGTCATATCTAGAAAGAGATGAGGTGCGTGATAGATCCCTAGAGAGAGAGAGACAAAATGAAAGCCGAGTGAGAGAGTGTTTGTGGCGGGGAAAAATAACGCTAGGTAGCCGAAGAGATACTAGAGCACGATAGAGACGTAAGAGATAATGAAAGCCGAGTGGTCCACAGAGATAGAGAGAGTGTGACACGTGTCGAGAGAGACGGCGAGAGACTGTGTTTGTGAAAATATAGAAACATGTACTGAGTGTGCGGGTGAGATAGAGAAAAGAGTGTGATAGCTATACTGCTATATGAAGGAGCACGTGAGAGAGACCTAGAGAGAGATGGGCATGAAAGGAGATTCCAATATTTAGTTGCGTGTGTAAAAGATGTCAACATACAATGGATTCAAATATTTGATTTAGAGATGATGATACATGTAATTCATACTAGAACCAAAATTGATCTATCAAACATGCATATTCATTTGAATTTGGGCACATGTATGTTATTTAATTTCTTGATATTAGTGATCCAAGCATTTGAGTTGAACATAAAGTGGTTTCAAATATTTGAATTCAACCTTATGAATTTGAGATTATGGAATTTGTAAACCATTTATATATATAAAGGGTATTGTGCTTTTGAAAGTATATATAAAAAATGATGTATATAGATTTGTATTCGAATACAAACTGGATCCTGCCCGAAAAAAAAGAATACAAAATGGATTCGAATTGAGATGGCACGGTAAACGTGCAAGCTTATTCTCCTAAAATTTGAACAAAGCGGCGAAACAACCAGTCCCTCATCGGCCGTAACCACCCGAAACCAAATTTTGGGTGATGGAAATTACTGCCTATGCCCTGACACGCAAAACCTGCAGGCTCGATTTCTATAGGTCTCGATAGGGGTAGGTTTGTAATTTCACTCAAACGTGACATAACTGCCTCTCACCCCGATTCATACACGGTGGGCACCAAAACACAGTCTCTCCTCGGCCGAAATCGGCTCTCACCCGATTCATACACGGTGGGTGCCAACAGTGGGCGCCAAAACAAACTCTCCTCGGCCGAAATCGCTCTTGCCCAATATTCGGGGTATGCGAGATTACTGTCCCCCCAACTGACCAATATCACTTTGATGTCTGGAATTTTAAACGGGGGCTAACTTTGTAACTTCCCCTGCATCTGAGACAAGCACGTCCCAAAGACATGGTTCCCCCTACCTCTCTCTCCCTCCATTTCCCCATTCGTACTCCATGGGCGCCAAAATGCCCTCTCCACCACAGCCTCCTCCGTCCGCCACCCCATCCGCCGCCGTCCTCCTCCACCATGCCGGAGCTGATACCCCAAGGCCGTCGTCCATTATAAGAGATCGACATCTCTCATCCATGGTTCCGGACCAGGATCCTTGCATCGTGTCCTCTCGCTTCATCTGCGCCGTCGCCCACCTTGCCGGGGCCGCTCCTATGACCGTCTCGTCCACCGCGCTGGGACATATCCCCCGCCGCCACCGTCTACCCTGCCAGATCTGCTTCCATGCCACCGACAGCCATCAGAACCGCAGCACCCTCAACTTCTCAGCAGATGCCTACACGGCGCCGCAACAGAGGCGGTACTCTTCCATATCTGCTCAAGTTATTTATCCCAGCCAGAAAATTGATCGTCACTGCTTTACTGTGGTTTCTTGTCCATCACTTAGAATCTTACTTCTTAGTTGAAAGCACACATTGTTTGCGAAGTAGCCTCTGTCTCCTTTGCACCTTCAGATCCGCCATGGTACGCTCAACACTATACTCGCAATGCTTATGGTTTTCCCCTTTTATATTCACTACCATCATCCTAGGTGCTTCGTGTCGTGCCAGCACTGCTCCTCAACCCATCAAGCGAAATAACATGCCACTCATATTTCCAAAGCTTAGTTGTTCAAATACGAATCTGATATGATCCTGATATTACTAAAACAAAGAACGTTTAATTGGTCAGCTAATGTTCCTACTTTAGTTTCGAAAAAGCATGTGCGCCACATATAGAGAGACATCAGGGAATTGCATTTCTTTGTGCGCTCTGGTTCATCATGGGTGGGCAACGAACATTGTAGTGTCCAAACTCTGCTTGCTCTTCTTTAACCTATTCCTCTTCTGTTCTTTATTAAGTATAGTAGTACAGTATGTTCCTTGCCTGGAAGAGGAGCAGGGACATTTGCAGTCGACAGGTCTATTGTGTCGCTTCTGATGGATGCTTTCAACTCTTCAAGTTGGTCTACCATAATATCCAGGAAATGCTGGGAGCTATGTCGCCTTTGAGAGTCTAGACTGATAGTAACAGTAGTGCACCTTCAGTTGAAGAGAGCAGCCCCTGTAGGGGATCCAAAGCCTATCTAGTCATACCGGCAACACAAGCCCATATTTTCCAGCTGGTTCCACTTTCCCGATTTTACTCGTGATGCTTAGGGTTTTCCCATTTTATCTACACTATGATTTGTATGTGCTTTGTGTCGTACTAGCAGCACTCCACCCTTCAAGCTAAACAACACACCTGTCGTGCGTACGACCATCTATGGAGCCATCTAGCCCCTTTGCAGTTCTACTAGGGAGATGCGCAAGCACAAAGAGCAGAAACGCAAAGGATTTTACCCAGGTTCGGGCCACCGTGAGGTGTAAAACCCTACTCCTGCTTTTGTATATTGGATGTGTTTGAGCTCAAGTACAAGGAGCGCTTCTTGCCGGCAAGGTGCAGGAAGAGCAGCTACGCATGCAGAATGAGCAAAGTGTTGACCCTTGTAAATGTTGCCCTGGCCCTCCTTTTATAGCTCAAGGGGTAACCACAGTGACAAAACAGTCATTACAAGTTGATTAGATAGCAAACAGTGCTATCATACCTAACTCTGCCGGATTAGGACAAAGGCATTTATTGCGCCATTAGGTGTCATGTGGAGGAGGAGCCCCGGCAAGGTTTCTGCACCGCTCGCCCAGCTACCTCTTATTATCTTGACACGCCTCCTGGACGGGTGTCATTAAAGCTAATTCTCCCACCAGCAGGCTGACACGTGCCCCGACAAATCTCACCAAACTACCTGCGCCGTTGACACTTCACCGATTAGCGACTAGCTGCTTGGTGAGGTGGAGCGCAGACGAGCTAGCGAGGGCTTGCCGGCACGGAGCTTGCTGGGCCTTCATCTTGCCGGCTTGAGCCTTGCCGGCAAGTATCATCTTCATATCTAGCACAAGTCAGGTGCTTCTTGATATCTTGTTCTTGATATTCTCCCTAGTGCCTTTGCAACTAGGCCTTCAATCTTGAACTTGGTAATCTCTGGCAAGCCCTGGCCATCAGGAAGGCTACTACTGTCTGTGCATAAGTCAGGGTATAAAATACCCATGTTTTATACACCGACAACACCACTCATAATTCCAAAGCTTAGTTGTTCATATACGAATGTGATATGATAATGATATTAGTTAACAGACACACATTTAATTGGTCAGCTAATGTTTCTATCGGGCCCATGGAACCCAGGGTACCTCGGCCCGTCTGCCCGCGGCCCAGAGTGCAACGCTTGGCGGAGGCCCAATAGGTGGCCCACCAGCGGGCGCCTCAAGCAAGACCCCTCATGAGGCTCCGGCCTCCTAAGGACCCCTCCCCAGGGAGCGGCGAGCAAGACTTAGCCACTTCACCGAGAGCTTCAGGCGGCCTCCTGAGGTTGCCTCCCAAGGCAGCCTCCCGAGGCACACTCCCGAAGGTACGCAAGACGAGTCCTGTTTGGCTCGGTCGCGCGGTCTCGTGCCCACCATGTGGGTGACGCGCGCGGCGACGAACGGCGATAGAGGCCGCGCCAGCAGGCATGGATGGAGAGGTTTTCCCCTTTTGTGCTAAGAGAGCAAGGCCAGCGTTCTGTTTCCCAAAGAAACCCCCAAAGGTTGCCTGATCGGTGAAAGAAGACCAAGACGGCATACGCGCAGGGCGGAGGTCACCACCGAGCCCACTGGCGCGTCATGGATGATCGCTTTGCAGGCGAAGACCACCTTTTGTTAGGATAGACTGCGCCCCTGTCCCCCTTCAAATTGCAGTTGTGTGGCAACCCTTCCCGCCAATGTTTTCGGGGGAAGAGGACCAAGGTAGATATAAAAGGAGGGCAGGTGCCGCTGTAGAGAGGCCAGAGGGAGAGAGATTCCACCTTCGACCACCTTGTACGCTTGTACTCACCAGAGCAATCCCAACCAAGCAGGAGTAGGGTTTTACACCGCAAGGTGGCCCAAACCTGGGTAAACCACTGTGTCTCCGGCCCGCTCCCGCTAGCGCGCTCTCGCCGTAGCTTCTCTGTAGCTTAGCCGTGGTAGGGGACGAGGTGGTAGGAACGAGCTCACCCCAGTGTTCAAACCTTTGGGTCCCCGGAGCCCGACCTCCGACATTTGGCGCGCCAGGTAGGGGTGTGTAGGATCGAAAGTATGTCTAGAGGGGGGTGATTAGACTACTTGACCAATTAAAAACCTAACCTTTTCCCAATTTTAGTTGTAGGCAGATTTTAGCAAGCATACAAGTCAAGCATCACCCTACACATGCAATTCTAAGAGTGTGGCAGCGGAAAGTAAACAATTGCATATGTAAGTAAAGGAGGGGATCGGAGATTTCAAATGCAATGAAGACATGGTGGTTTTTGGCGTGGTTCCGATAGGTGGTGCTATCGTACGTCCACGTTGATGGAGACTTCAACCCACGAAGGGTAACGGCTGCACGAGTTCACGGAGGGCTCCACCCACGAAGGGTCCATGAAGAAGCAACCTTGTCTATTCCACCATGGCTTACGTCCACAAAGGACTAGCCTCACTCGGGTAGATCTTCACAAAGTAGGCGATCTCCTTGCCCTTACAAACTCCTTGGTTCAACTCCACATCATGTCGGAGGCTCCCAAGTGACACCCAACCAATCTAGGAGACACCACTCTCCAAAAGGTAATAGACGGTGTGTTGTTGATGAACTCCTTGCTCTTGTGCTTCAAATGATAGTCTTCCCAACACTTAAACAACTCCTCACAGATTTGGCTGTGGTGGAAGAAGGATTTGAGTGGAAAGCAACTTGGGAAAGGCTAGAGATAAAGGTTCAAATGGTAGGAATGGAATGTCTTGATCTCAACACATGAGTAGGTGGTTCTCTCTCAGAAAATGTATGGTGGAATTGTAGGCACGTTCTGATGGCTCTCCTTACTGAGAAGGAAGTGGTGGAGGGGTATATATAGCCTCCACACAAAATCCAACCGTTACACACTTTTGACCAGACTCGGTGGCACCGATTCAGAAGACTCGGTGGCACCGATCTGTGTAAAAGATATGAACATTAGGAATCTCGGTGGGACCGACTGGAACAACTCGGATGGACCGAAGTGCAATGGCTAGGGCAAACCTCATCTCGGTGGCACCGATTGCATCAACTCGGTAGGACCGAATTGAAGCAATAAGGCAACAGAGACTTGGCAAGCCATCTCGGTGAGACCGATTTGCAAAACTCGGTGAGACCGAAGTAAGTGCAAACGATTACAGAGAGTTGGCAAGGCCATCTTGGTGAGACCGAGATCCATATCGGTGGATCCGATTTGTTAGGGTTTTGGCAGTGGCTAAGTCCAGATGAACTCGGAGGCTCCGGATAGGAAATTTCGGTGGGGCCGAGTTGGAATGTAGGTTTTGGACATATTTGGATGGATAAAGTGGTTGAGGGTTTAGGAGTACTATCACTAAGCACTTGAGCAAAAAGACCATTAAGCAACACCTCATCCCCTTTTAATAGTATTGGCTTTGCTATGGACTCAATGTGATCTTGGATCACTAAACCAAAAATGTAGAGTCTTGATCTTTTGCCAATCCTTGTCCTTAGCATTTTGAGGGGTCCACATCTCTAGTCCTTGCCACGCCAATCATTGAACGTCCTGAAATCTTTAACTTGAATGGACATTAGTTGAATGAGATATATGTTGTTATGAATTATCAAAACCACCAAGGGAGAAAATGTGCTTTCAATCTCCCCCTTTTTGGTAATTGATGACAACATATAGATCAAAGCTTCGACAAATGATTAAATGAATGAAATACATCGTCGCTTTGAGAAGTATGTGATAAGCAAGAGCTCCCCCTAAATTTGTGCATTATTTAAAGATTTGCGTTTGAATGCAAATGCACAATCTATTAGGCTCATGGGTCACTCTTCCATGTCACATACAACTTGGTGGAGCGCGCAAAATGATATGAGTGGAATAGTAGGCACGCATCACCAACACAAGTGAATGATCATACAGGATAATGATAAGCATAAGCATCACATAGAGCATAGGATGATCAATCACATAAAGTAGTAGCTCAAAGACATAGTATCAAGCACACATAACGAAACAAAGTACCATAAAGCAAATTGTAGCAAAAGAACTCGAGAAAATTCCAACGAGCAAAGCAAAGCAAAAACTCTCTCTCTCGAAGCTAAGATCTATACAAATTCTCCCCCTTTGGCAACAAGTATCAATAAGCGTGAATAGGTATAGGACTAATACGGCACTCTAGGCATGATCCTCGGAAGCTCCTGAGGGCGATCTCCTGCTGGCAGCTCCGGTGTGCATAGATGGCATCGAGAGAAGAGCATCCGCGAAGGCTTCGGCTAATGTCTGCTGGGCTGGTGGAGTGGAGATCGGAGGTGGCACTGTAGCAGCAGCAGCAGGTGCAGAGACTATGGTCCTCGGATCCACAACTGGTACTGCAGCAGACCTGGCTGCCTTGGGCACTGTCTGAAATCTCTCCGTAGTGGGTCTGTCATCTCCATTATCATCTGAAGCGGCTGTCCTGGCAGCATCAAGGTCATCCTTCAGCTTCTCCACTATAGTCTGGACCTCAGTGATCTTATCATCTAGATCATGAATCTTTGTCTCGACTATCCGCTCTAAGCTAGCCTGGTTCTGGGTGAGGTTGGCCAGACTTCGCTCAATCCTCAGGGTGGCTTCAAGCAGATAAGTCATTTGGTCCTTTGGAGTCTTGAGGTTGGCAATAGGTGCATTTGGAGCAGATGCCTCCTTGGCAGCTTTTGCTTCTGCAGCTTCTCGAATCTTTTGTTGGGCTTGAGCAGAGGTGGGATGCCAAGGATCCATCACTATGACATTGTCCTCAAACTCTGGACACAGTGGGAGATGCTCACGATCAAGGAGATAAGTGCTCATTCCAACCTTGGAATTGATAAGCATCTGGATGTGTGGAGCATATCCGCAAGATCTCTTCTGATCAGCTGCAGTCCTCTTGATTGTCTCTACGATTAAGCTCATCACCTTGAATTTCTGAGGTGTGTCAAAGAGGTGCAGCAGGTTGATGGAGTGACCATGAATCATCTTATCATCTCCAGACTTGGGTAACAAGGTGTACCGCAAGATGGTGTTTGTGGTGGCCAAACCTGGAAGCAGGTGCTTCACTGATCCTAGCTTATGTGTCTCGATGTCCTTCTGTGGTATTGTTGTGTACATGTTGGCCATGGAGTTGTGGTCCATCTTGAGCTTGGCATAGATATCAACATCATCTTCTTCTTATTTTGGAGCACCAAGAAGAGTAGCCCACTCAGAGATGGTCGACTGGTACCTGATACCCTCTGTCATCCACACAATCCTGCCATCAGGATAGAAGTGATCTGTGGAGTAGAACTGCATGATCATCTCATCATTCCACTTTGTCAACTTCTGTCCAACAAAATCATCAACACCAGCAATCCGAAAACTCTCATGAACATGGGGGAAATAATCCTCATTGGCATCAATGTACTTCCAATCCACCCATCTCATGTCGCTGACAATTGGCTTCTTATCAAGCAGAACTATTTCATAGAAGTCTTGCTGTTCTCTTGTCTGGAAGCGGTAATCAACAACTGTTCTCTGCCTGGCAGCATAGGGATCTGACAGTCTCCACTGACGCAGTCCTTTGTCCTTCCTTAGCATCATATTCTCTCCTACTGGGTGTGCATCATCATGGTCTGCAATCTTGGGTTTCAACTTCCTGAGCACTAGTGGCTCCTCATCAACATTAGCTTCAGGCACTGGGGCCTTGTTCTTCTCAGTTGCTGGAATGTTTCTTGTGGATCTCTTTGGTGCTGACACCTTTGGCTTGGACTTGGGGGCAGCAGTCCTGATAGCATCTGACATAAGCTTTTGTGTCTTGGCAGGAGGTGCATCAGCAGTAGGTTCCTCCTTCTCCTCCTCATCAGTCCTCATGGAGGGTTTGCCAACAACCTGAGCAGTAGTTTTCCTTGCTCTCTTCTTCTTTCCTCCTGTAGCTGTTTCAGTGTCACTTGGATCCTCAAGAGTGAATGTCATGGTTTTCTTGGGAACCTTCTTCATAGCTGATCTCTCTTTGGCAGAAGATGGTTTGGTGTTGTATTCCTTTGCAAGCACAACTCTCTTTTTCTTTGTTGCTACTTCACTAGCAACAAAATCCTCATCCTCACTGTCTGAGGTTCTTTTCTTCCTGGTCCTCGTTGCAGCCTTAGGAAGATCTGGAGAGCTTCTCTCTCCCTCATAGAAACTTTCTGCAGGGCTAGAGCCTGCGCTGAGATCTGTGTGCTACTCTGACATGTTTTGGCTATCGCTGGCATCAGACATCTTGCAAAGTTGACCCTGTGAATAGATGGGTATGGGCAGAGTAGATGAGTCATCACAAAAAGCAGAAGTTTTTATAAAAAATGAGTTCAAATCTTAGTCTCAAGTTTTCACAGAAGGCATTTCGGATGGACCGAGTTGATCATCTCGGTGATACCGAAGCACTCAACAGAAACTTTACACACCATTTTGGTCAGACCGAGATGGGGTTCGGTGACTCCGAGATGCTAGGGTTTCACAGAGATTTTACTTTCAGTCTCACCGATTCATACAACTCGGTGGCACCGAGACATACTAGTGCTATGGCCTGGGGCCAAATCAGTGAAGCCCAAAATTTCTAATCGGTCGGTCCGAGATGCATTCGGCGGAACCTTAAACCTAAATTTTTTACTCGAATTTAATCTATGGACTTTGCAGTGTAATGGGAGTTCTCAATCCGTGGCAAGAATCATGGCAAACCAATCACGCATTGAATCAGAAATTGGAGCACGAATGGGGTCGAATCTCACCCTAACTCGGTGGAGATCCTCTACGGCGGCAACGGCGGAGCAGATTGCCGTTGACGGCGGCGGAATCCGGCGGCGAAGGCGCGCTGGAGATGAAGGCGATGATCCGGAGACCTGGGCGACGGCAGCAACGGGGTGCGGGAGCGAAAGAGTCGAGAAATTTCAACCGTTCGAGCCCGCGAGATATATATACCCGTACGATGTCAGTCGCTCCGAGTTGGACAACTCGGTGGCACCGATATGTGTAACTGCAAGCAGATTAGCACATCGGTGGCGCCGAAATAGTTCAACTCGGTGGCACCGAGATGGAAAACCTAGATCAATCTAAATGATTTCGGTTGGACCGAGTTTGAGTGAATTGGTTCGGCCGAAATCATATAGAAGGTTTTGGAGGTTCAACCCTTTCAGATCGGTGGCTCCGAGTGCTCCTCACCCGGAGGGTCCGAAAATGACTTGTTCAATTTTTTGTGATGTATCAAGAATAGAATTTGAGACAAGAAAGCATAGATAGCTAGATAAGGTACTTAGGCATTCTTGTACATCCACTTGGCCAGAAAAACCAAGACAATCAAAACAACAAATGGATGTCCTCGAATGATGAAAACATGCAAACCAACATGCTCACACAATAAGATAGCAAATGAAATATGTGTCAAACATGCACAACCAATTCTAGCATCTATATATGAGTATATTGACTTAGGAGCCAAATGAGAACATTTGTCATAGGTCATACTCATCGTTTAAGCACAAGTGGAGTTGCCACTTTTACATAAAGCATTGATGTGTTCACACCATTAGAGTTGCTTTAGCTCGATTGTTTAGAGCAAAGCTCCCCCTAGATGTGATATCACCCCAAGGAGGGATGAACTAACCTTGGGTTTTGTCGATGATGACTTCATGTAGATGTTGAAGATGTGGATGCTCAATGTTGATGTAGACCATCATCCTTTGGAGTTTTGTGCTTTCAATACCTACATGGATTAGTCCCACACAAGGAACATACAAGGATATCCATAGACATAGAGTGAAATACACATATATGATGTCCACGAATGCATTGAATACCTTGTCCCTTGCCTTACCAACAAGAGGGTTTGTGACTCCATGAACTAGTGCAAAATGTGGAAGTTGGTTGCACAAGTTCTTGCCATAATGAATATGCGTGAAGTTTGTTGGCGGAGTCACCCTCAAGAACTCTCTAGTTCTTCTTCTTTTGGACCCACATCAACTTGATGGGAATCCTTGGAGTTGTAGTAGCACTTGATGTAGTAGAACTTGATGAAGTCTTGGGAACCCACTTGATCAAGGCTTGAGGAGCTTCTTCAAATGAATCAATCTCTTCTTGAAGCTTGTCCTTGCCTTTTAGCCTGTGGTCTTGTGGTGGAATATCTTCTTGAACTTGTGTTCCCTTGAAGGAAGTAGGATCATACTTCTCTTGTTGAGGAACGAACTTCGTCTTGGGGTATTGATCTTCTTCCCACTCAACTCCATTGGCATTGAACTTTCGTTCAAAACCAACACCTTGGTTCTTCTGGTGCCTTCCTTGCTTGCGTACAATTTCCTCGAATTGCTTACTCCCGGCAAGGCTCTTGTAGACACCTTTTTCTATGATTCCTTTCAATAGCATATTTTCTTGCTCAAGTGTAACTTGGCTAAGAGAATCATTAGTGGAATCAATAGAACTTCTAGAAGAAACAACATTGGATTTAGCATTGTTATTGTTACTACTAGAGGTAGAACCCTTTTTACCCTTGTTGCTAGTTTGCTTAGGTTTAACTTGTGGCATAAAATTCGATAAGAGTAAACATTTGGCAAGATATGAAGAACTCTTCTTTCGAAGATCGTCATTGATAGCTTTAAGAAACTCATGCTCTTGCTCTAAATTTAGCTTCTCGAAGCATAGCTTCTCATGAGTTCTTAGAAGTTCTCTATGATCCTCTTGAGTTGTTTCATGAGCTAACTTAAGAGCATTTAGTTCTTTAGTTAGACGCTCAATCTCCTTCATAGCATTGTCACTCGTTTCCTCTTGACTATCATGATTACTAGCATTTTAATTGTAGCTCACATCACTAGCATTATCAACAAGTAAATCATCATCACCAAGCAAATCATCTTCATCACTATTGAAATCAAGATACTCGGGGTGTGATACCTTGGGGCCTTTTGCCATGAAGCATCTTCCAATTCCTTCATTTGGTGAGTCAAATAGATCATAGGAGTGACACAAGAGCAAGTCCGGCAACACCTTCATCTTGACTATAGTCGGAGTTGGAGTGATAGCTTCTCTCGGAGTGGTTGTCGGAGTCGGAGCCGGAAACCCATTCACCAACATGAGCTTGATGTCTTCTTCTTGTGTAGCTCTTAGATGACTTGTCCTTCCTCTCTGAATCCTTGCTTCTTCGATGTGTCTTCGTTCATAACGATCATCTCTACTCCTTCTCTCCTTATGAGGTGATTCATCTCTTCTATGTCTTCCTCTTGGTGATTCGTCTCTTTTCTTGTAGGGAGCTGTACACTCATTGGAATAGTGTCCGGGCTTTCCACAATTGTAGCAATTACGGTCACGACTTGATGATCTTCTCATATAGTGTCTTGAGCTAGAGCTTCTTTCTTTCCCTTTGTTCTTGTAGAACTTGTTGAACCTTTTCACCTTTAGGCTAATCTCTTCATTGGATACTAGCTTGTCACTTGGAGTTGTTGGAGCATCGGTTGGGGCTTTGTAAGCACCACTTGATTTGTTGTGCAGCTCCTCTTTGTTGTTGAGTGACATTTCATGAGCAACAATCCTTCCAATGACTTCCGTGGGCTTGAGATCTTTGTAATTTGGCATCATTTGGATCAATGTGCAAACGGTATCATATTTTCCATCCAAAGCTCTAAGTATCTTCTTGATGATGAATTTGTCGGTCATCTCTTCACTTCCTAAGCCGGCAATCTCATTTGTGATGAGAGCAAGCCTAGAGTACATTTCAGCAACTCCTTCACCATCCTTCATCTTGAACTTGTCAAGTTGACTTTAACGCACATCCAACTAAGATTCCTTGACGGACTCGGTACCCTCATGCATATCAACCAAAGTATACCAAATTTCCTTTGCATTCTCGAGGCGGCTGATTTTGTTGAATTCCTCCGGACACAAACCGTTGAAGAGAATGTCACAAGCTTGAGCATTGTATTGCAACATCTTCAATTCTTCCGGGGTTGCTTCACGATCCGGTTCCTTGCCATCCTCAAAGAAATCACCTTGCAAGCCAACACGAACAACAGCCCAAACGGCGGGGTTATGACCAAGAATATGCATTTTCATCTTATGTTTCCAACTAGCAAAGTTTGTACAATCAAAATATGGACCTCTACGGTGATAGTTACCCTCACTAGACGCCATACTCTCCTAGGTTGTGAAACCAAGGCTATGATCACCAAAGCAATGGAAATCAAGGCTTACGGAGAACAAAGCTCGGATACCACTTGTAGGATCTAAAGTATGTCTAGAGGGGGGTGATTAGACTACTTGACCAATTAAAAACCTAACCTTTTCCCAATTTTAGTTGTAGGCAGATTTTAGCAAGCATACAAGTCAAGCATCACCCTACACATGCAATTCTAAGAGTGTGGCAGCGGAATATAAGCAATTGCATATGTATGTAAAGGAGGGATCGGAGATTTCAAACGCAATGAAGACACGGTGGTTTTTAGCGTGGTTCCGATAGGTGGTGCTATCATACGTCCACGTTGATGGAGACATCAACCCACGAAGGGTAACGGCTGCAAGAGTCCACGGAGGGCTCCACCCACGAAGGGTCCACGAAGAAGCAACCTTGTCTATTCCACCATGGCTTACATCCACGAAGGACTAGCCTCACTCGGGTAGATCTTCATGAAGTAGGTGATCTCCTTGCCCTTACAAACTCCTTGGTTCAACTCCACATCATGTCGGAGGCTCCCAAGTGACACCTAACCAATCTAGGAGACACCACTCTCCAAAAGGTAATAGACGGTGTGTTGTTGATGAACTCCTTGCTCTTGTGCTTCAAATGATAGTCTTCCCAACACTCAAACAACTCCTCACATATTTGGCTATGGTGGAAGAAGGATTTGAGTGGAAAGCAACTTGGGAAAGGCTAGAGATCAAGGTTCAAATGGTAGGAATGGAATGTCTTGATCTCAACACATGAGTAGGTGGTTCTCTCTCTGAAAATGTATGGTGGAAGTGTAGGCACATTCTGATGGCTCTCCTTACTGAGAAGGAAGTGGTGGAGGGGTATATATAGCCTCCACACAAAATCCAACCGTTACACACTTTTGACCCAACTCGGTGGCACCGATTCAGAAGACTCGGTGTCACCGATCTTTGTAAAAGATATGAACGTTAGGAATCTCGGTTGGACCGACTGGAACAACTCGGATGGACCGAAGTGCAATGGCTAGGGCAAACCTCATCTCGGTGTCACCGATTGCATCAACTCGGTAGGACCGAAGTGAAGCAATAAGGTAACAGAGACTTGGCAAGCCATCTCGGTGAGACCAATTTGCAAAACTCGGTGAGACCGAAGTAAGTGCAAACGATTACAGAGAGTTGGCTAGGCCATCTCGGTGAGACCGAGATCCATATCGGTGGATCCGATTTGTTAGGGTTTTGGCAGTGGCTAAGTCCAGATGAACTCGGTGGCTTCGGATAGGAAATTTCGGTGGGGCCGAGTTGGAATGTAGGTTTTGGACATATTTGGATGGATAAAGTGGTTGAGGGTTTAGGGGTACTGTCACTAAGCACTTGAGCAAAAAGACCATTAAGCAACACCTCATCCCCTTTTAATAGTATTGGCTTTGCTATGGACTCAATGTGATCTTGGATCACTAAACCAAAAATGTAGAGTCTTGATGTTTTGCCAATCAATGTCCTTAGCATTTTGAGGGGTCCACATCTCTAGTCCTTGCCATGCCAATCATTGAACGTCCTAAAATCTTTAACTTGAATGGACATTAGTTCAATGAGATATATGTTGTTATGAATTATCAAAACCACCAAGGGAGCAAATGTGCTTTCAGGGTGCGCTACTGTTCTTCTATTCCGCCCTCCACTCCGCCAGCTTCATGGCCGACCCTCGCCGCGAGCACGCTGAGCGCGGGGCGGGTCGCGTTGCCCAGACGGAACCGGTGGGCCGCGGCAACCGCCGCCGCGTCGAGGCCGCCACTGCCACCGACCCTGCCGCCCATGAGCAGTAGGACTCCTCCCTGCACCCCTCCGTGCAGGCACACGGCCGCACCGCCATGACCTCCTCCTCCCTCGCCCGCCGTGGGCCGCCGAACGCGTAGGCCGCGCTGCTCATGGCGCGTGAGCTGCTATGCTACCGTCCAGCTGACACCGGCTACGACGCCTGGCTTGGTCGCATCACCGAGCTCGTCAACGCTGCCGGGGACGCCCTGGCGCCTTCCCACTCGCTTCGCCCTCCGCCGTCTCGCGCTGGGGACGTGGCGCATGGCGCTCCCCTGCCTCCTCCTCTGCGCAATGAACCCGCCAGGCACCAGCGCAACGCGCGGGCGCGTGAGCCATCCCACGGTGCTTCCTCTCCGGTCCGAGACGAGGCCAGCTGCCAGATCATCCGCCGCATGCCGCCTGATGCGCGTGTGCTCCTCGAGAAATAGCGCCGGCGCCAAGACTGGACCGTCCAGGAGGTTGCGGCTGCTGGGCACCAGAATCGCGCCGCCCTCGCCGGCGGTGTTCCCTCGAGCTGCGTAGGCTGCCGCGCCTTCACTCGCGAGCTACATCGGGTGGTGTGGCCCGTAAAGTTCAAGCCGGACCTGCCTCCATGCTACGACGGCACCCTCAACCCCGCAGAGTTCCTTCAGCTCTATGCGCTGAGCATCGAGGCGGCGAACGGTGATGACAAGGTCATGGTGAATTGGTTCCCCATGGCCCTCAAGGACGGCCCGCGTTCTTGGCTCATGAACCTCCTCGAGGCGTCCATCTCGTCGTGGAGCGAGCTCTGCAACCAGTTCGTCGCCAACTTCAAGGGCATGCACGACCGCTCCCTCACCATCAACGACCTGCACCATGTGCAGCAATGCCCGGACGAGACCCTCCGCAAGTACATCGAGTGCTTCAGCCAGGTGTGCAACAAGATCCCGCGCGCCTCCGATGCGGCCGTCATCTCTGCGTTCTCCACCGGCGTCGCGGATGTCAAGATGCGTGAGAAGCTTGCCATCAACGACGAGCTGGACTCGGTGCTCGAGCTGTTCGACCTCGCTGACAAGTGCGCTAAGGCTGAAGAAGGTCGCCTCTTCGTCCACAACGACCCCGATGCGGCGCCCGACGCCGCTAAGGCCAAGGGCAAGGACGTCAAGCACAAGGGCCCTGCCGTGCTTGCAGCGGAGCTCGAGCAGAAGCGCGGCCGTGACTGTGACGATCCCAAAAGGGACGACCGCCCTCTCTACGCCTACCACAACTCGCGCTCCCACATCACCGAAGACTGCCAGGAGCTCAAGCTGCTCCGCGACGAGCGCCTGGGCCGCCGAGGTGACCGCAACGACCGCGGCGCCGGTCGTGGAGGTGGTCGTAGCGGCAACGGCAACTTCCGCCAAGGCTGGCGCGACCAACCTCGTGAGGCCACCTGGCGAGACCAGCCTCGTGAGGCCACCTGGCGAGATCAGCCTCGTTAGGCAAACCCTCAGGCCAACACCGCTCTTCCACCGCTGCCGCTGCCACCCCGGAGGAATGACGTCAACCAGCCTGACAAGGGCGCTGGGGGCTACCAAGAGCCTCGCGCAGTTGCCTCCATCCTCGGCGGAGCTAAGGCTCCTGCGTCCAACCGCCACTTCAAGCAGTTCTCTCGTGAGGTGAACGCCGCCCTCCCGAGGCCAGAGGCCACACAACCCCTCAAGTGGTCGCAGTACGCCATCACCTTCGACTCCAAGGACCACCCCAAGTCTGCGGCCGCCGCAGGCGCGCTCCCCATGCTGTGCACTCCCACCATCAGCAACGTTGTGGTCACCAAGACCCTCATCGACGAAGGCGCCGGCCTTAACATGCTCTCCGTGGAGACCTTCGAGCAGCTCCAGGTGCCCTATGAGCAGCTCATGCCTACGAGGCCCTTCTCGGGCGTCACTGATGGCTCCACGGTGCCTCTGGGCCAGGTGCGCCTCCCCGTTACCTTTGGCACCCGCAAGAACTACCACACTGAGCTCATCGACTTCGATGTCGTCCACATCAGCCTACCCTACAACGCCATCCTGGGCTACCCCGCGCTCGCCAAGTTCATGGCGGTGTCTCATCACACCTACAACGTTCTCAAGATGCTTGGCTACAGCGGCATCATCACCATCTCCTGCGACGAGAAGGACGCGATCTGCTCCCTTGAGCACGCCTACAAGGCGGCCGCAACCGCCCATCCAGCTGACGAGGACGCGGTCGAGCCTCCTGAGGCCACGCCCACGAAGAAGAAGCAACTGTTCTCTCAGGACCGTGCCGAGACGAAAAAGGTGTCGGTTGACGGCAGCGGCTCAGGCCCTGCCTTCACCATCGGCACCGGCCTTGCTCCTGCATAGGAAAGCGCGCTCGTCACCTTCCTTTGGGCAAATTCAGATGTTTTCGCCTGGAAAGCATCTGATTTGTCCAGTGTGCCGAGGGAGGTGATCAAGCACCACTTAGCGGTGTGCCCCAACGCATGCCCCGCCAAGCAAAAAGCACGGTGCCAGGTGCCCGAGAAGCAAGAGTTCATTGTTCAAGAAGTGCACAAACTGCAAGAAGCTGGAGTCGTCCGTGAGGTGCGCCATCCCGAATGGCTCGCCAACCCAGTCGTCGTCCCCAAGAAGGGCGGCAAGGAACGTATGTGCGTCGACTTCACGAGCATCAACAAGGCCTGCCCTCAGGACCCCTTTCCGCTGCCGCGCATCGACCAGATCGTGGACTCCACCACCGGATGCGAGCTGCTCTGCTTCCTGGATGCCTTTTTAGGCTACCACCAGATTAAGATGGCGGCGGAAGATGTGGAAAGGACGGCCTTCATCACCCCTTGCGGCGTGTACTGCTACACCTGCATGCCCTTCGGCTTGAGGAGTGCTGGCGCCACCTTCCAGCGGCCGATGCACATCATGCTGGGGCCTCAGATGGGGAGGAATGTGGAGGCCTACGTCGATGACATCGTGGTCAAGACCCGTGAGGCCGGGTCCCTCATCAAGGACCTCGAGGAAACGTTCGCCAACCTGCACAAGGTCAACCTCAAGCTCAACCCCGACAAGTGCATCTTTGGAGTCCCCTTCGGCAAGCTCCTCGCCTTCTTGGTCTCCCACCATGGAATCAAAGACAATCCTAAGAAGATCAAGGCCATCGAGAGAATGCGTCCTCCCCGGACCCTCAAGGAAATGCAGTGCTTGGCGGGATGCATGGCCTCCCTGGGGCGCTTCATCTCCAAGTTCGGCGAGTGAGCCTTGCCGTTCTTCAAGCTCATGAAGAGGTCTGGCCCCTTCAAATGGACTCCTGAGTCAAATGCCGCCTTTGAAGACCTCAAGAGGTATCTCACGAGCCCACCCATCATGGTCGCGCCACGCCCCCGAAAGCCTTTGCTCCCGTACTTGGCGGCCACCCCCCAGACAGCCAATGCGGCGCTCGTGGCGGTGCGAGAGGAGCGCGTCTGCGCTAAGGAGAGGCCCTCCGAGCCTTGTGAGTCTCCCGAGCCCTCCGAGCCTCGTGAGTCTCCCGAGTCCTCCGAGCCTCGCGAGCCTCCCAAGCCTTGTGAGCCTCCCGAGCCTTCTGACCCTCGTGGACCTCCCAAGCCCGCCGAGCCACCTGAAGAGCAAGCTGCCGCCATAACTACGCGTCTCGTCGAGCACCCCGTGTACTTCGTCAGCATGGTGCTAAGGGATGCGCGCGAGCGCTACCCCATGCAGCAGAAGCTCCTCCTCGTGCTTCTCGTCGCCTCCAGGAAGCTGCGTCACTACTTCCAAGGCCATCCCATTAAGGTCATCTCTTCTTACCCCTTGGAGCAATTCCTGCGCAGCCCCAACGCCGCTGGCCGCGTCGCCGAGTGGAACATCGAGCTACAAGCCTTCCAGCTGGAGTTCTGCACCACCAGAGTCATCAAAGGTGCAGCTCTGGCCGACTTCGTGGCAGAGTGGACAGACCCGTACAAAGGGGAGCCTCATGAGGACATATCCCTCCTACCTGGGGACGAGGCGCCCGGTAGTTGGACCATGTACTTCGACGTCGCCTTCTCCCAGCATGGTGCGGGGGCTAGGGTCATGCTCACCTCGCCAACAGGAGACAAGCTCTACTACGCTGTGCAGCTCTGCTTCAGGCACACCGACAAGGTTTCCAACAACATTGCGGAGTATGAGGGCCTCATCATCGGCATCAAGGATGCTTTTGCTCTAGGCATCAAGCGTCTCACCATCAAGGGCGATTCGCAGCTTGTCATCAACTTCTCCAACAAAATCTACAAGCCCAAGGACAAGCACATGGCCGCTTACCTGGAGGAGGTACGTAAACTTGAAAAGTGTTTCTTAGGCCTGGAGATCCAGCATGTGCCTCGCGGCAGCAAAAAAGAAGCGGACGACATCGCCAAGCAGGCATCTCGTCGCGAGCCTCAAGATCCTAGCATCTTTGAGGAAAGGCTCCTGAGGCAATCCGCTGTGCCACTCCCTACAAGCACCATGCTACTCCACGAAGAGCTCCTGCCCGCTCCGCCCACAAGCGCACCTAACTGCGGACCGGCCTCAGGCGCCCGCTTACTGCTGGCGCTGGAGCCTCAAGCTGGCAGCTGGGCTGCTTAGTTTAAGGCCTATCTGCTCTACGGCACACTCCCGGAGGAGGACTCGGAGGGAGAGCGTGTGGTTCACCAGGCCACCGCTTACTGTTTGCAGGACGGCAAGTTATACCGCAAGCGCCCAAACGGCGTCTCCTTACGGTGTATCTCTGAGGAGCAGGGGCGCGAGTTGCTCGCCGACATACATGGCGGAGATTGCGGCCACCGCTCTTCGTCACACACCCTCGTCGGCAAGGTGTTCCACAGCGGCTTCTACTGGCCTACTGAGCTGCATGACGCTACCGCGCTGGTCCAAGCCTGCGAGGCCTGCCAGTTCCACACCAAGCAAACCCACCAGCCGGCGCAAGGCCTCCAGACGATTCCCCTCTCATGGCCTTTCGCAGTCTGGGGGTTGGATATCTTGGGGCCTTTCCCCCGCGCAGCTGGCGGCTACCGCTACCTCTACGTCGCCATCGACAAGTTCACCAAGTGGGCAGAGGTCGAGCCTGTGCGCACCATCCCGGCAGGCTCTGCCGTCAAGTTCATCAAGTGCCTTGTCAGCCGCTTTGGCGTCCCCAACCGCATCATCACTGACAATGGCTCCTAGTTCACGAGCGGCCTCTTCAAATCCTACTGCGCCAGCCTCAGCACGCAGATCTGCTATGCCTCGGTGGCGCACCCGCGAAGCAACGGCCAGGCCGAGCGTGCCAACGCTGAGGTCCTCAAGGGCCTCAAGACGAGAAGCTTCAAGGAAAAGCTCGAGGCCTGCGGCAAGGGCTGGCTTGACGAGCTGCCGTTGGTGTTGTGGTCCATCCACACAACGGCAACCAAGCCTACCAGCGAGACTCCCTTCTTCCTCGTCTACGGAGCTGAGGTGGTCCTCCCTTCGGAGCTCAAGCACGGCTCTCCGTGAGTCCTTGCCTTTGACGAGGCTCGTCAGGACGGCTCGTGGGAGGCCGACCTGCTGCTCCTTGAGGAGGCTCGCCATCAGGCCGCCCTCCGCGCTGCCAGATACCAGCAGGCCCTGCGACGCTATCAGAGCCGCAACATCCGCCCTCACACTCTCGAGGTCGGGGACCTTGTCCTACGCCGGATCCTCTCTAGAGAGGGACTCCACAAGCTCTCTCCCATGTGGGAAGGCCCTTTCAGGGTTGCTCGTGTCTCCAGGCCCGGCGCCGTTGTGGCGCCCCGCCTGAATACCACTGTAGTCAGACGGTCTCCGCACACACCAGCCCACGAAATCACTTTGGCATGCGCTGTTACAACAAGTATCATGAACACAGGCATTTCTATTAATGGATATATAAGTCTTACATGATATTTTACAAGGGTGATGGCAGCGGAAAAGCTCTATCTAAGGCAGCACGGTCTTGGTGCGGCTCCAATCCACGGGGATCTGACTGGGTTACTCTTCTAGCCTGCGAATACTCCGGCTCCTCGCTAGTGGACGTCGGATCCTTAGGTGAACCTGGCCACATTAAAGGCCACTGAGTACTTTTGAATGTACTCGCAAGCAAACCAAACCAACATATACACCAAGCAAAGCAATCCATGGCATTCAAGCATGCACTTGTTATTAGAGCAACATTAACTATCATGGCATAGCATACTCATCTAGCAATATTAATTATCTTGTCATAACAGGATTATCTAGCATGATAACTACGACAGTAAAACATATCAAGTAAATAATCCATACTCCGAATATATCATGATCTAAACCAAATCGGACCCAAATCCAATCCAAGTCTTGTGGTCATCCGACCCTTTAGCTCATAGCCATTGCATGGCTAACATTCATACCTCTAACATCATCTGATGTCCATGCATCCGTACTACAAGTCTGACAAACCTTACCATTATCTGGTTCAGTCTTAGCAATAACATTATATAGTTTGTTCCTCCAGACTCGACACAGACCAAATAGTGTGACCTAGAATGAACTGTGTCCCATGACCGAGGACGCAGCTATTCGAATAGATTAACACTCTGCAGAGGTTGCGCACTTTACCCACACCATGGAGCTCCTGGCCTCATGCTCCCATTCGGGTGGACCGGTACTGCTCCAACGAAACTTGCCTAACCCATGACTCCTCCATCGTACCACCGACAATCATCCTCCACCAGAGTCCTGCCGTGGGTGGCCCTTGTGTCACCCCGTGACACCTGCCACCGTCGTGGCCAACTAAACTGTCCCAAACGGGGACCACGCGCAAACAAACAACTGGGCTCACAAGGTTATCGTTGTCTACCTGATCAGGGCAGCACACACGCATAACCTTCCCTCCATGGTGGTACCGATAAAGGAGCACGCTGCTAGACCAAGCCAAGGTCGTCCCATACCAGCAAGTGTGGTTGCACTGGAAAGTTCGGTTCAGTGGCACTATGACTCGATCCAGCCGACGGAGGAGGTTGTTGTCATAATATCATATTCTTTATTATTGCAACAATGATGATAATCCAAGATGTAAACTAGTATATCAACATAACAACCTATCTCCATATTGTCACCTACGAGTCACTAGTGCGATAATATGATAAACATTAGCAGGTAATGCAAATAGCAAGTTCAATATAGCAGGAGTTTGATTATTTCTAGCATAGGCATAATCATTAATTAAACACGCAAGAATAACACAGAACAATGCTTTAGGGCACATATCAGAAGGTCGGCTTGCCTGGGGGTTGAAGAATGCACAGGGGGGAAGTGCGATCAGATCGCGGAACGATTCGTCAGAAAAGGTTCTCTCTCGAAGGAGGCTGAATAAGGGCAGGGACAAAATGGTCATTTTCATAGTGTGAAAACATTATGAAAATGATACCATCAGAATGGGCTCGACGAGCTAAAGACGTGGGCGTTGGATTCACCTGATTCGGAGTTGCGAGCAAAAAGTTACAAGTGTTTGTCTGCTAGGGACCGATCTATAAAACAAATATTTCCAACAGGGTCCCTGAGCAGTGCGGCTTCTGGCGCCTTGGCTGGAATTACGCTTTCCTGTGTAGAAGGCATATTTGAGTCGAAGTGCTTTCCGGAGAAGAAAATGGCTCATACCCGAATACGTTTCCCAAAGAGGGAAAGCGTATTTGAGCAGATGCGCGTCCACTTAAGCCGCCTGGGCGACCCTCATGCATACGATGGGGCTGTAAACGCCCTGGAGACTGTCACTGCGTTCGCCTGACAGGCATGTGAGAGATCCCGCCCATGCCCAATTGGAACCCCCATGCTCCGTGCTGGCGGAACGATCGAGCCGCGATCATGCCCATGCCCAAGTGGAAGCCCCATGCTCCACGCTGGCGGAACGATCGAGCCGTGATCTTGCCCACGCCCAAGTGGAAGCCCCATGCTCCACGCTGGCGGAATGATCAAGCTGCGATCATGCCCACGCCCAAGTGGAAGCCCCATGCTCCGCGCTGGCAGAACGATCGAGCCACGATCATACCCACACCCCGGTGGAAGCCCCATGCTCCGCGCTGGCGGAAGAATCAATTGAGGGCGCCCCACGGGCTGCACCAACCTCAAGCTGACCCATGCCAGACACGGTAGCCACATCTCTTTTTGGTTGTGTAATGGGATTCATTATCTTGCATCAGTAAAGCTTCAGTTTTCATACATGCTGCGCTTCGTCATCTCTTGCCTCACGAGCTGTGCGCGCTCACGGCATCCCTCATGAGCCTCACGTGAGCGGGGGCTGGACATGGTGTCTGTGCTCGGATCAGTCCCAGTAGCGCTGAAAAACCCAAGCGACCAGGGGTCTGGCTCGCGGGCCTGCTCCCGCGCACGTCACCCCACCAAGGTCCTTGGTGTCTTATCTCCTCGCGTAACCCTCATGAGCGAGCCGGTGAGTGTACGCTGTTCCCCTGTGGTGGGACTTTCGGTATGCAGTTATCGCAGGAACAGGTCACCTGGAAGGCCTCGTGAGGACCCCTCGTGAGGTGGCTCAGTGGCAAGGCGCCCCCTTTGAGTCTCAGGAAGCTTCATAGGCCTTGCCTCGGGAGCCAACCTACGACGGTCATCTCAGGAGGATATATCACGAGCGGAAGCCCCGTAAGACACACCCCACAAGTGGCGGCCCACCAGATGCTACCCTCCGCAAAAGCTAAGTCCACTACCTGGCAAGCCGCCCTCGCCATATCTCAAGCTTCCCTTTCTAGCAACCTCGTCCATTGCTGGCGCCTCTCTTTCCGCGAGCCGCTTGCATGTCAATGGGGGGCTCCCTAAGCATCGTTGAAAGCACATTTGCTCCCTTGGTGGTTTTGGTAATTCATAACAACATATATCTCATTGAACTAATATCCATTCAAGTTAAAGATTTTAGGATGTTCAATGATTGGCATGGCAAGGACTAGAGATGTGGACCCCTCAGAATGCTAAAGATATAGATTGGCAAAAGATCAAGACTCTACATTTTTGGTTTAGTGATCGAAGATCACATTGAGTCCATAGGAAAGCCAATACTATTAAAAGGGGATGAGGTGTTGCTTAATGGTCTTTTTGCTCAAGTGCTTAGTGACAGTACTCCTAAACCCTCAACCACTTTCTGCACCCAAATATGTCCAAAACCTACATTCCAACTCAGCCCCACCGAAATTTCCTATCCGGAGCCACCGAGTTCATCTGGACTTAGCCACTGCCAAAACCCTAACAAATCGGATCCACCGATATGGATCTCTGTCCCACCGAGATGGACTTGCCAACTCTCTGTAATCGTTTGCACTTACTTCGGTCTCACCGAGTTTTGCAAATCAGTCTCACCGAGATGGCTTGCCAACTCTCTGTTGCCTTATTGCTTCACTTCAGTCCTACCGAGTTGATGCAATCGGTGCCACCGAGACGAGGTTTGCCCTAACCATTGCACTTCGGTCCATCCGAGTTGTTCCATTTGGTCCCACCGAGTTTCCTAACATTCATATCTTTTACACAGTTCGGTGCCACTGAGATTTCTGATCGGTGCCACCGAGTTGGGTCAAAAGTGTGTAACGGTTGGATCTTGTGTGGAGGCTATATATACCCCTCCACCACTTCCTTCTCAGTAAGGAGAGCCATCAGAACGTGCCTACACTTCCACCATACATTTTCTGAGAGAGAACCACCTACTCATGTGTTGAGATCAAGACATTCCATTCCTACCATTTGAACCTTGATCTCTAGCCTTTCCCAAGTTGCTTTCCACTCAAATCCTTCTTCCACCATAGCCAAATATGTGAGGAGTTGTTTGAGTGTTGGGAAGACTATCATTTGAAGCACAAGAGCAAGGAGTTCATCAACAACACACCGTCTATTACCTTTTGGAGAGTGGTGTCTCCTAGATTGGTTGGGTGTCACTTGGGAGCCTCCGACATGATGTGGAGTTGAACCAAGGAGTTTGTAAGGGCAAGGAGATCGCCTACTTTGTGAAGATCTACCCCGAGTGAGGCTAGTCCTTTGTGGACGTAAGCCATGGTGGAATAGACAAGGTTGCTTCTTCATGGACCCTTCGTGGGTGGAGCCCTCCGTGGAGTCGCGTAGCCGTTACCCTCCGTGGGTTGAAGTCTCCATCAACGTGGACGTACGATAGCACCACCTATCGGAACCACGCCAAAAACCACCGTGTCTTCATTGCGTTTGAAATCTCCGATCCCCTCCTTTACTTACAGATGCAATTGTTTACTTTCCACTGCTACACTCTTAGAATTGCATGTGTAGGGTGATGCTTGACTTGTGTTCTTGCTAAAATCTACCTACAACTAAAATTGGGAAAAGGTTAGGTTTTTATATGGTCAAGTAGTCTAATCACCCCCCCTCTAGACATACTTTCGATCCTACAATCGTGCCTTGGGAGCCCTTACTAGCTCCCGGTGCCCCTCACCTCCTGGCCTTGTCCAGGCATCGCGACCTGACATACCAGCGACGGCTGTAGCCACCCGGGGGCTGGGCTCTGACAATGTAGAGCACAAAAGGCAAGCAAAAAGAGAAAAATAGGCCTCAAGGGGAAGCTTCACAAGGGCGCAAGCGTTCGTTACAACAAGTCATAATATGTCTAAGCAAGAGTCATTGTCTTCACACCCCCACGGGGCCATGATTAACTATGCATAGGGCAATAAGGAAAGGGCCTAAGAGGACGCGTCGCCACCACCACTGCTGCTGCCGTCGTCGTCTTCGCTTTCCTCGGCTCCGCTTGAGCTCTCGCTGCTGCCATGGGCAAACTGCGCGTGCAGTGCGTCCACTTGGTCCTCCACCGCCTTCTCGAGGCCACCACGGAGCTCCTCCAGGACGGGAGCTATAACCTTGTCAAAGTCGAAGTTGGGGTCGGCATGGAGAAGGTGGCTGAAGATGCGCGTCGCTGCCTGGGTGAGGAGATCGCGGCACTCCTCCTCGACGATTCCGCCCACCTTCTTGGCGCCTACCTCGAGCCGCTCCACGAGCTTGGTGAAGAAGTCGAGGTAGCAGGCGTTGTGGGCCTCGAGGGGGCTACTGACGTCCTCCTTGCAAATGGAGCCCAAGGCGCGGCGAGCCCGGAGCTCGAGGGTACGGAACATCTTGGAGCGCTCGAGCTGCCGCCCCCGCGCTCGGGCCGCCTCATCCCTCGCCTGCTCCACGACGGCGGTAACGGCCCCCACCTGCTACTGGAGGCAGGCCAGCTCGGCCTCGGCGTTGGCCTGGGCCTTCAGCGCGGTCTCTCACCGGGTCTCTGCTTTGGTCAGCACCTCCTTAAGGCCCGCGATCTCGTGCTGGAGGTCCTCGCACCTTGCCATGAAGCGGTCCTCCTATAGCTTCTGTTTCTTGCTATGCTCCTTGGCAAGCATCTTGCGGGCCTGCGTGACCCTCTTGTCGGCATCCTCCTGAATCTTCTTCTCCTTGGCTGCCAGATTGGCGTTGGCCTTGTCCAGGCTCTGGGCGTAGCTGCGCTGAGAGGCGGCTACCTCACGTTCCAGCACCTCCAGCCGTTCGTGCTCCAAATCCTGCGTAGACGCCGTCCGCGCGAGCTCCCGCTTGCGGATCTCAAGGTCCGCCTCGTGGGCCGCCAGTCCCTCTTCGCGGGCGGAGATGGCGTCTTTCCGTGCTTGGAGCTGCAGTTCTAACGTGGCGTTCTGATCTTGGAGCTCCTTCCCGTGGGCCTCCGCCACCTCGCGCCGCCTGTCCGCCACCTCGGCCTCTTGGAAAGTGCGCTCGCTGGCCTCCTTTGCCTTGGGGGCGCCCTTCTCGCCTCTCGCACGAGCGGCCTCGTTCTGGCGTTGGCCCAGCTTGACGGCGACTTCAAGTTGGTGCCACCCTCGGGCCTGGCGGAAGCGCTCCTCGGCAAGGCATGCCTCTACAGCCTGAAGCTCCGCCCCAAGCTGGCCTAGCGTGGCCGTGGCAGTCTGCAAGACCCCGCGCCTGATCATGGTGTAGCTGCTCACGAGCGCCAGGGCCCAGTCCATGTCTGGCCCTTCGTCGCACTCCGCCCTCGCGGCTCGCGAGGGCCTGGTGCCACTTGCCAAGAGTGGAGGATTCGCAGGGGCCTCCTCCTCGTCTCGCCATGGTGGCGCTCCCCGCGGGCTCGGCACACCCCCGGCGGGAGCTCCATACCCTCGCAAGTTGCACGGGCCTTTCGCGGCGCCTCCGCCACCTGCGGTGTATGGCGGGAGAGCTGGCATCTCCGCCTCTACCATCACGACGTCCGCCCCTGCAGCGGGTGCCTTAGGGACCACGGAGCCACCTCCTGAGGACGCCTCCTGAGGCTCGCCCGTTTGGACCTCCGGAGCCACGTCCTCCTATGTCTCAGGAGGGGCCACCTGCCCTTATGCCTCCATGAGCCCGGCCCCTGTGTTGAGACGGCGCTCGTCTTCCTCACGCTCCTCGACCCCGGTGACCGGCGGTGCGGCCTCCAAGCCGGGGGCCCTCTTCTTCTTTTTCTTCTTGCTCGAAGAGGTCTTGCATAGAGCAAGGATTCAGGCACACGCGGCGCACCAGATGCAAGGGAAGGGAAGGCGGAAGCTTACTCATCATTGGTGACCCATTTCCTCTTCTTCAGCGGCCGCGGCAGGGCGCTGCCACCGCAGCCCTCGCAGGGCCCTTCCTCGCGACCGGTTCCCGGGGTAGGGCCCGTGGGTGCAGTGGCCCCGGCTTCAGCACCGGCCTCCTCCGTGAGGGGACCACAGGATTCGCCCTCGACGCCGCCCCCAGAGGATCGTGGCTCCGCGGCCTCCACACGGGGGCTCCTCACACCTCCCCGTCCGGTCGAGCGCGGCGGGCGCGGCCCCAGGCGGTGCGATGTCGTCGTTGTCCCTGAGCCTACAGGCGAATTGGCTGCAAGACCGCCCGGATGGGCCGCCGTCGTCCTCTGTGACACCTGCTGTGGCCCCGGTGTCACCACGGTCCCCCGAATCAGGAACCACCAACAAAGGGTTGTCCCGAGGCCCCTCGAGGCCCTCTGGAAGCGGCCCCCACTAGTCGAAGCGTGGCATCGTGCCAGCCAGCAATGACTTGTTCTTGTAGCGGTACAGGGGCAGCCCGTTCCTGGGTGGCTCATCTGCCTCCTCGCCGGTCAGGGTGTGGAGCACCTCGTTCAGCACCTCCGGCAGCAGGCTGTCCTTGCTCAGCCGCATCGGATCCTCCGGGCCGGTGAAGGCCCACATCGGGCGGGAGTGTCGCTGGAGGGGAGCGATGCGCCGGCGAAGGAACTCCCTCACAAGTATGACCACTGTCACCTTCGTGGCCCTCAGCTCGGCTAACCTCCTCCACACCCGTGCCAGCCTCGACTCGGCAAGCCTCTCATGCCCCCATCCGGAGCTTCTCGCCGCCGGAGCCCTCGGCAGCTGCAGCAGGGGGCTGAATTAGGCCGCATCCATTGCCGCCTGAAGCCCTCTACCTCCTTGGTGAGCCGCATGTCGATACCATCACCGGCCGTCTCTTCCACGATGCGGAACGAGGCACACCCGGAGCATTGGTCCGCCGCCGACAGCCTCAGGCTGAAGAAGTGGCGAAAGAGCGCCACCTAGGGCGTCACACCCAAGAAGGCCACGCATAAAAAGGAAAATGCGGAGAGGAAAAGAACGGAGTTCGGCTCGAGATGTAGCGTGTGGACCTGCTAGTGCAAAAGAACAGCGTTGAAGAAGTCAGAAAATGGTGGCAGCAAGCTGGCGAAGAGTGCATGAAATTAGAGGACGGCGGTGGTAGCATCGAGGTTGGCGGACGGGCGCGATGCTGGCCAGATCCGAGTGGCCCCCCACTCATTGGAGGCGGCTGCGGTCATCGAGAGCACCTTGCTAAGCCCCTCGGTGTTGACGATCGTGGGCCGTCCGAGAGCAGGCTCCGGCACCACCTCCACGACCGTCGCCTCCATTGCCTTTCCCTTCCTTCCTGGGGGCGCCATGGTGGAGCAGCCAAGATCTAGGGCGGCAAAGCTTCGGGAGAGGAGGGGCAAGCTGTGCGCGAGAAGGAAGACGCGGGGAGGCAAAATGCGCGAAGGAAGGCAATGATGGCCTCGCGCCATGCGCGGGCAGGCTTTATGTCAGCGTGGGCAGTTACCAAGGCGTCGCGGGAGAAGTTGGGGTGTCCCCCATCACATCGTGCGCCACGCGTCGCGCCTGGCCCGCAGGCGGTAAGGGCCCGAATCGTTTCGCCCCCGAAGGCGGGAACGTGCGTGCCGCGGGCCCAGGGGCTACTGTCGGGCCCATGGAACCCAGGGTACCTTGGCCCGTCTGCCCGCGGCCCAGAGCGCAACGCTTGGCGGAGGCCCAATAGGTGGCCCACCAGCGGGCGTCTCAAGCAAGACCCCTCATGAGGCCCCGGCCACCTGAGGACCCCTTCCCAGGGAGCGGCGAGCAAGACTTAGCCACTTCACCGAGAGCTTCAGGCGGCCTCCCGAGGATGCCTCCCGAGGTTGCCTCCCGAGGCACCCTCCCGAAGGTTCGCAAGACGAGTCCTGTTCAGCTCGGTCGTGTGGTCTCGTGCCCACCACGTGGGTGACGCGCACAGCGACGAACGGCGACAGAGGCCGTGCCAGCAGGCGCGGATGGAGAGGATTTCCCCTTTTGTGCTAAGGGAGCAAGTCCAGCGGTCTATTTCCCAAAGCAACCCCCAAAGGTTGCCTGATCGGTGAAAGAAGACCAAGACGGCATACGCGCAGGGTGGAGGTCACCACCGAGCCCACTGGCGCGTCATGGATGATCGTTTTGCAGGCGAAGACCACCTTTTGTCAGGATAGACTGTGCCCCTGTCCCCCTTCAAATTGCCGTTGTGTGGCAACCCTTCCCGCCAATGTTTTCGGGGGAAGGGGACCAAGGCAGATATAAAAGGAGGGCAGGGTGCCACTGTAGAGAGACCGGAGGGAGAGAGATTCCACCTTCGACCACCTTGTACGCTTGTACTCACCAGAGCAATCCCAACCAAGCAGGAGTAGGGTTTTACACCGCAAGATGGCCCGATCCTAGTAAACCACTATGTCTTCGGCCCGCTCCCGCCAGCGCGTTCTCGCCATAGCTTAGCCGTGGTAGGGGACGAGGTGGTAGGAACGAGCTCACCCCAGTGTTCGAACCTTTGGGTCCCTTTTGCCCGACCTCCGACAGTTTCCACTTGAGTTCCCAAACGCACGTGGCCACATATAGAGAGACAACAAGGAATTGCATTTCTTTGTGCGCTCTGGTTCATCATGGGTGGGCAACGAACATTGTATTATCCAAAATCTGCTTGCTCTTCTTTAACATGTTCCTCTTCTATTCTTTAATAAGTATAGTAGTACAGTATGTTCCTTGTCGGGAAGACGAGCAGGGACATTTGCAGTCCACAGGTCTATTGGGTCGTTTCTGATCGATGCTTTCAACTCTTCGAGTTGGTCTGCCATAATATCCAGGAAATGCTGAGAGCTGTGTCGCCTTTGATAGTCTAGACTGATGGTAACAGTAGTGCGCCTTCAGTTGAAGAGAGCTGCCCCTGTAGGAGATCCAAAGCCTTTGTAGCCGTACCGGAAATACAAGCCCATATTTTCTAGCTAGTTCCACTTTCCCAATTTTACTCATGATGCTTAGGGTCTTCCCATTTTATCTACACTATCAGCTACGTAAGTGCTTTGTGTCGTACTAGCAGCACTCCACCCTTCAAGCTAAACAACACACCACTCATATTTCCAAAGCTTAGTTGTTCATATCCAAATGTGATATGATAATGATATTAGTTAATAGACACATTTAATTGGTCAGCTAATGTTCCCACTTGAGTTTCCAAATGCACGTGGCCTGGTTTATCATGAGCTTAGTTTCCAAATGTATAGAAAGAAGTGGAATCTCCATAATATGCTTCCTCTTCTATTCTTTAACATGTTCCTCTTCTGTTCTTCTTTAATAAGTATAGTATGTTCCTTGTCAGGAAGGGGAGCAGGGAGATCTGTAGTAAACAGGTCTATTGGTCGCTTCTGCTAGATGCTTTCAGCACTTCGAGTTGGTCTGCCATAATATCCAGGAAATGCTAGGAGCTGTGTGGCCTTTGAGAGACTAGACTGATAGTAGCAATAGTGCGTCTTCAGTTGAATAGAGCTGGCCTATAGGGGATCGAAATGCTTTCGATTAGTAGCTGCAATACAACCCCATATTTTCGAGCCAGTCCCACTTTCCAGATTTATTTATGATGTTATGGTTTCCCCCTTTTATCTACACTACTATCTGCCTAGATGCTTCGTGTCATACTAGCAGCACTCCATCCTTCAAGCTAAACTACATGCCACTCATAATTCCAAAGCTTAGTTATCAAATTCAAATATGATATTATATAGATACTAATAAAATAGAGACACATTTAATTGGTCAGCTCATGTTACTACGCGAGTTTTGAAATGCATGTGCGCCACATATAGACTCATGAGGAATACTATTTCTTTGTGCGCTCTAGTCATCATGCTTTGGCAATAAACTTTGCATACAGTATATTTTGAACCTATCATCTACCAACTATCATTACTTCTGGAGCTCCCAACAGGGAGCCTCTTTTTTTTACCAGTAGTGCCAGATTATATTAATGTACGCACCAAATTACAACACACATGGGTTCTCTCATCAGAATTCCAGAGGTAGCACACAAGGGTTTACAGGGAACCCCTATTATATTAGGATATCCTATGCATTTCAAAGATATTCTCACTACTATTTTTGTTTTCATGCATATCAGATATTGTACATGATCACAATGAATATGAGATTGCGCGCATTAGAGGAATACTGCGGAAAAGTGCAATGGCTAACAAACTTGGCATCAAGGGATTGAGTTCCATTCTGGATGGAATGAAACCCACACGCTCCCCACCTACAGATTTGTGTTCATAATATGATCCTAATGACTATTCCGAGCTCATGTAGTGAAAGGCAGATCGCCTATCGTGTTCACCCATCAAGGTGCCTGTTCTAATTTGGCAAGGTTTTATTGGTTGCACGTATCTTGCATAAGGTGTCTTGCATTTCTTCTACTTCGTTGCACCGCCATCTGCTTAGTTTACTCATCATATATGTGAAGATGCCATGCCCATCCATTATCAATACCTATTCCATCTGTCATCATACCATGTTTTTCCATTCAAATGTTGTTCTTGTGTATTAGACAACCAAAAGGAAGAGGGTGATTGCAGAACCTGAAGGAGTACAAACAAAGTCTTTGAAAAAGGTGGTGGTACCGGAGAAATCAGATAGCACCCCACTTATATTGGCGACAGGACCAGTGCCACAAAACCTAGGCCTGACTCCAGCAGACTGTACCCATACTCCACTGGCCATACCACTAGCCCCACCACACAGGAACCGCACTCCAGCAAAAGGTATTCCGATTTCAGTTGCCATACCACCAGCCGTACCACAAAAAAATCCAAATCCAGCAAAAAGTACACCAAATCCACACGCCAAATACCTATTCCAACTGTAGAGTGCCCCAATTCCTGCAGATTGGAACCCCATTCCAGTTATTCCCAGTTTAAAAGACAATGCTTTCAATGTTGTTAGGGACGATGTGCGTATCTTCCCATCATGGGAAGATTATAGTGAAGACAAACACCATTTTCACATCTTCCTGTAGCACTTACGTGTAAGTGCTATTATCCATGGTGATTATTGTCTTGTTTTCTGTTGATTGAACACACCAATGATTTACATTACATTCTTCTAAATAGGAGAGGGTCAATCTAGATAGTCATGACAAGCAAAGCTTGCTTGCGCTTTTCAAGGACGCATTGCAGCAGTATCGCTATTACCTGAGGCAAACACACTTTGATGGCAAGTCTATAAACGAAATTTTGGTGAAGTCTCCTGTGCTAAATTTACAAGATATTGAATGGTAAAACCTTATTATGCACTGGTCTCGTCCCTAGGAAGAGGTACAGTCTATGAGATCACATGAAAATTTGAACTCCTACATTTCTGCATGTGCCTTACCGATCTCTTTTGCAGGAAAACTGCTCGAAGAAGAATAACGGTTTGAAATGGACGATAGGATGTCACAACTATGCTGCTCGCTACTTTGCTCTTGTTAGTACCTGCTGCCCTGTATCGCTGTACTTACATTCATACCTGGATGATTATGTGACATCTGTGTGCATGATAGCTTGCTTATCCATTGTTCGCTCCAAATTATCAGATCTATATTAATGCTTACATTAATGTAGAATAAAGCCAATGTTATGAAGAAGTTTAGCTCTGCATTGTTCTTGTAAGTACCTGATGTCCTTTATCACTGTACTTATATTGACAGCTAGTTGTTCATGTACCATCACTCTGTAGCTTATTTCCCCTTGTCCTCCATTTTCTAGACCTTATCAGATCTGTATTTACTCTTACCAAAATGTTGAAAAAAACAAATGCTACTGAAGAAGTTTAGCTCTGCATTGCTCTTGTCAGTACCTTTTTGCCTGTACCACTGTACTTACATTTCTAGCTAATTGATTATGTAGCATCACTCTGCATCTTAGCTTAAATATTCTCCATTTTTTCCTATATTATCACATCTATATGTACGCTTAACAAAATGTAGAATAAAGGCAATGGTTATGAAGAAGATTCTGTGGTAAACTACTTGAATTGCCACCCCCATCAGCATGGACAAGGGCTTTATAGAGCCCGTCTTCACTACTAACGTAAGTTTGTCCTTCTCAAGCCATCAAACTTTGTTGAGTATATTTGGATAGGCATGACTGCAACTTCTATTTATTTTTGGCGTTTGCATCAAATTGCATGTTTAAAGTTTCTTATGAAGAAGTTCATAAACATAAGTTTGTCCTTCTCAATTTCAGTTTTTAGTTGTACAACCAAGTTCCTTATTCATACCATGTAAATGAAACTAAACAGAGCAAGTGATCTTCTTTAGAGTGCATGCATGCTTGTGTTCTTGATCTGTAATCCAGGGGTGTGGTGAAACTACCCACTCCAGCACAATGTCATATCCTACTATGTCTTAACTATGAACTATGCCATATTTTGTTAATGTTATTTAAATCATGTCTCTATTTGCCAATCTAAAATGGGATTAATTGACAGCACACTGGCCATTGATGCTTATACATTCTTTTGCACCGCATGTATGCTTGTGTTCTTGATCTGTAATCCAGTGGTGTGGTGAAGCTGGCCACTCCTGCACAATGCCATATCCTGCCATGTCTTAACTATGAACAATGCCATATGATGTTTATGCTATTTTAAACTGTGTCTCGTTATTTGCCCGTAAGAAATGGGATGAATTGACAACACTGATGCTTATACGTGCAAAACCTGTTATCTGTTTTCTTGTTTGTCTTTCAGAGTGATATCTCTGATGCCAGGAAGAACTGCCACAATGATAGTGAGACAAACCCATTTCTTGTCCCTCTAACATATATTGCAGGGAAGAAGGCAACACATCTTGGGGATAGCAATACAACCCCAAAGTCATGTCTTGATGTAGTGTCGAAGTTACTCGCTAATAGCAGTGACACAAGCTCGATGAAGTCGCCGCCTGAATCTGTTCGACTTCTTCAGTCTCAAATTCAAGCAGAAAGACATGCTTCAGCTCAACTCCTACAGGAAATCCAATCTCTATGGAAGATTAACCAAAAGTACAGAACGTCTATTGATGCTATGCAGCTAGAGTTGGAAGATATAAGCATCAAACAAGTGCAGTCTCATCAGCTTGCTCAGCTGCTTGCGCTGCAGCTCCCGGGCAGGGCTAACCTTTCTTGAACTGTGTTGAAGTGCTGTCGGTTCTGTATATTATTTTGTCGGCATGTTTATTTGCACTAGTGGCGACCTTTGATGCCCAGTGGATGTAATCTGTTGTCTGGTTGCGCTTTATTATCACTAGCGGTGAACTTTAATGCCCAGTGGATGTAATATGCCGTAATTTCTTTGTTGTATAGTCTAGGTTAATTCTTCGTCGTGATGCTGTAATTTATTTATTGTATATGCTGTCGTCACTCTTTGAAAAGGTCGTAAGCTTAGATCGAGTGCAATGGGCCAAATCGTTAGGTTTATATAAAAAAATTATGGTACAAAAACTGGCTGGCCCACCAATCGCTATAAATCGGCCGAATCGTGGGCCCACAATCATATCGGGCGCCTAGACGTAAACTGGCCCACTATTAGTTTTGGGCCTTTTATAGGCCGAGTAAACCGCTTGCCTTAGATGGGCCAGAAAATACAATGAGCCTTTAACAGGCTGAAAAGTAGATTGAGCCTGAATTGTGCCGAACAATTCACGTGCCAACAGCAGGCCGAAATATACCTGGGCCCATGAATGGCCCAATGACATGACGGGCCGTTAACAGCCCAAAAATTATGTCGGGCCTTGGTTGGCCCAATCACATGATGGGCTGTAAGCAGGCCGGATGCAATGCGGGCCATAATTAGGCCCAACTATATCACGGGCCTTTGACAGGCCGATAGCCAGGTTGGGCCAAAATGTATCCATGAAGACTATGGACCGTTAAGTGTAGGAGATATGCCCTAAAGGCAGTAATAACAATTATTTTGTATCTCCAAGTTTGTAATGAATGTTTATGTTCCATGCTATAACTGCAATGATTCTCGAGTCTACAATATCCACGAGGCTCAGAGGGAAACTCATGTGCACGTGTGGTATAATAAACGGTAAAATGTATTCCTAGTCATGCCTCTAAGACTGGCTCAAGTATTGCATGATGATCCTGTTTTCCTGATCATGGGCATAACTATGTCGGCAATTTTGAGGCACAATGTTAGAAGAACACTTGTGTTGAATCGACCCGAATTGATGTTATGCTATGAGATACACTCATCACAAGTTAATGGTTAATAACACAGAGATAGTTCATGTTTGCATAATTCCTTAGACCATGAGAGTATCAAGTTCCTTCGTACTTGCTTCGTGAACTTTGGGGATTGTTAAACATCATCCATAACTGGGTGGCTATTACGGCGGCTTACGGGTTCACGAAAAAGTATGACAAGGAACGAGATAGCTCAAGATTGGGATTTGCTCCTCTGACGATGGAGATATATTCTCGGGCCCTCTCGGTGTTACGGTATCCATCATCGTCTGGCCAGACACATTGTGATTTGATCACAGGGATGCCGAAACACAGAAACGAGAAAAGAGAACAAAACCGGTAATGAGGTAACTGGCATAGTGGACAAGTTCTTGATCCACGGGGATGCCGATAAATCTCACCTCGGGTGTTTGTAATATATCGTGAAGCAACAGGAATAGCACACGGCATCTGGAGGTTCACTCGAATATTTATTTGTGTGGGTATAGGGATCAATATGGGTGTCCACGGTTCCGCTATTGATCATTGATCGGAAAGTGTTCTGGTCATGTCTATACTTCACCGAACCTATAGGGTCACACGCTTAAGGGTCATCTATCTGCTGAATTCTAGACAGGGAGTCTAAGAGAAAGTCACCGGAAAAGTTTCAGAGACAACGGAAGAGTTCCGGAGACAGAACACCGAAAGAGTTTCGGTAAAACTGAAAAGTTGTTTCGGAGTATACCATTAAGTCAAATTGGTTTTGGCACACGCCTGGAAATTCTTGGAGGGTGCCAGAATTGTTCTGGGAACTTCTGAGATTTTTCAGGGGAGAAAACCGGAAATGTTCCGGAGCTGCCGGAACCGCTTTGGTTGCTTTTCGCTGATGAAAATCATTGATCTGAAAATGTTTCGGAACGCGTCCAGAATTATTTTAGTGGGTACTGGAATTATTCTAAGACCCACAGAAATATTTTCGGATTTATCGGTCGCGGAAAAATGGGTTCAGGAATAGTGAAAAAGCACTTTATGGCTACTTTATGGAAAGCCACCTTTTTGGGCTTTGTCCCAAAATATCTTGGGGATGACATGGATGGATGAGAGCCCCTCATGGGGGACCCACTTGTGGTGGCTGGCCAAGGGAAGAGCTCCTCCATGGAGCTCCTCTAGCCTTCCCATTATGCCCCCTTTGAAACTCCATGTGATGGGTTTTTTGGGTATTTCAAGTGCCACCCTACCCCTTGGGTTTTTCCTATAAATAGAGGTGGAGAGGCACTCTCCACACTCACTCCTTTCTCACATACACATTCCATGCATGATCTGGCTTTCTCTCTCCCTCCCCGCAAAATAGTTTCGTAGAGCCGAAAGGCTGTCTGGGTTCCGGTGGGAACTAGTTCTGGACGGCGAAGCCCTGCCGGATAGCTGCCACCGTATGTGTGCAACCCCGTAGAGAGGTCGTAGGTTCGATCTTTTGCCTGAGGGGCTGTTCGAGGGTCCTCCCGAAGGGTTGTCCGAGTTACCGTTCGAGCTTTGAGGGTCCTCCCAAAGGGCTGTCCATGACATCGTCCGGGGGACTATCCGACCGCCTCCCGAAGGGCTGTCCGACGAGGGAGTACATCCTTGTGGTTGGGAGGTTGTAAATCCTAGTTGCGGGGATCTGCACCGACGATCTACATCGAATCTACTTCCGCTGCGCTACGAGTCGGTAATGATCAGATCAAACCTTGTAAGTCATCTCCATAGTGATCCTGGGCGTGCTCGCTGTACCGATTTTTTTTGTTTTCTGTCGCGTTCCCCTACAGTGGCATCAAGAGCCTTGCTATGTGTAGATGCAGGTTATGATCTAGAATACATAGACTTGTATGGGTATTGCATAATATAATTTTGTAGTAGATGAGATCTATTGCTGAAAATTATTTATGCGGGTGGCAGATGAAATCTGTTACCCGATGTTTTTGTTGCTTCCCTAGAATTAGTGTATTTCTGATCTTGAAACGGCATGGTGGAATTTCACAAAGTTCTGGCAATCCGCAATCCTGATTGATTAACGAAGTGCTATCAGTTCTTTGGGTTCCACCATAGTTAAAAGAAAGATGAAATTTCGCAGACTAAAGGGCAATGCAGATATGATCTGCACGGGGGTCATGCGTATGACGAAGTTCAGTATGGGGCTCGAGATTTTATTATCTCGTGTTTCATACACCCCGCAAAGTTAATCTAGCGACTTGAATAATCATACTTGATGATAAACGTTGGTAGCTGCGGTTTAAGTCAAAACCTTAGAAGCCACATAAAATAAAATTTTGCATAAACCAATTAGAGGCGTCTAACTTGGTTTTGCAGGATGTGCATGTGATGTGGTATAGTAGTTCTCATATTAATTCGATTATGTATGAGATGACTATATGATGTAAATTTATTAACATGACCTGCGTGTCATGCTTCGGCATGATGGCTGGAGCCATATGATTGTCACTTTAATGACCTGCGTGTCAACCTTAAGTAATGCACTTATTTTATTAGCTATAGAGATAGCAATATTATCTGGTGCATCGACAAGGTGGTGGCAATCTTCGCGAAGGTGAACACCGACGCAAATGCCGAAGACGAAGAAATTAAAGACTTCTCCGTCAGAAAGGGCTATACCATATCATGCTATTATGAATTGCCTGAGATGTTTATCCCATATGATGCACCCTTTTTTATTGCATGGTAGTCGCTTTTATTAGGGTGATCTCTCACTTAAAAATATCAAGTAGTTAGTGTTCTCCCAAGTGTAGCACCGTCACGGCATCTATCTCTTCGGGGTATCACATGATCTCCATGGGTACGAACGATTAAAGAAGTGTGAGGCGGGTGAGTTGAGTCCTCGCAGCAAGATCACTTGGTTGTCTTGACGTTCCGGAGGATCGTCCTGAGCTCGGAACACGCCCATCGAAAGATGAACAAGCGTCACATAGAGATGTGATCGGCAAGTTTGCCTACCAATTGAAATTCGTGCCATCAGTGTTCATCTCGTTCAATCGCGTTGAATTGCAATATGGGTCTAGAATCACTCACAATCAATTATGAGAGATATTGATTTGAGTGGGAGCGCACCTTAGAATAAAATCGTTTATTCACTAGTGCAATTTTATTATGAACAAAGTCTAAGTGAAAACTTGTCTTTACCGTTGTAGATCAAATGGCTCGCAACACCGCGTTCAACTTAGGCCTGATGTTAGCGAAAGAGAAGTTAGATGCGACTGGAAACAACTATGCGGACTGGGTCCGTAACCTGATGATTGTCCTCAGGGGCGCTAAGAGAATGTATGTGCTTGAATCTCCTCTTCTAGCTAAACCGGCGGCAACTGCCCCAGAAGATGAACAAAATGTCTGGGCCACTAAGGATGATGATTACAACTTAGTGCAGTGCGACGCCCCCGGCCCGACCGTGCACTAATCATACACGCAAATGCGCACGATCAAGCCCAGGAACTCACGGGAAGATATCACAACACAACTCTAGACACAAAATAAATTAATACAAGCTTTATATTACAAGCCAGGGGCCTCGAGGGCTCGAATGCATAAGCTCGAGTTAAACAAGCATCCGCGGAAGCATCAGCATCTGAGTACAGACTTAAATAGACAAGTTGCCTTAAGAAGGCTAGCAAAACAATGACAACTAGATCAAAAAGGCACAGGCCTCCTGCCTGGGAGCCTCCTAAACTACTCCTGGTCGTCGGTCTCCACGTAGTAGTAGGCTCCGTCGGGGACGTAGTAGTCGTCGACGGGATCAGCTGTCTCCTGGGCTCCGTCATGTGATCGCAGCAATCGGGTATGGGGAAAAGAGGTAGCAAAGCAACCGTGAATACTCATCCAAAGTACTCGCAAGACTTACATCATATCTATGCTAAGTATGCATCGGTATCAAATGAAAGGGTTGTATCTGTGGACTAAGCTGCAGAAATGCCAGAATAAAGGGAAAGGCCTAGCCTATCGAAGACTAGCATCTTCAGCGTCTTGCAGCACTAGAAGAGTGTAGATTAGCATCATATAATAAAGCAATAATTACGTAGTAGCCAAGCTCAGAGATCCTTCCTCGACTCCCTGCGAGAAAGCGATCCCAGAGCTAACATTTAATTTAACATGTATCCAGTTCAAGTTGTAGTAGATCGGGATACAACACGGAGCGTCCTGTTATCGTGGACACGGCTATTCGAATAGATAATCTTCCCTGCAGGGGTGCACTACTGTTACCTAACACGCTCGATTAACTCTGGCCGGACACACTTTTCTGGGTCATGCCCGGCCTCGGCTGATCGACACGACGTAGTCCTGCCTAGGCTTAGCAGAGAGGTCCCCGCCGATCTACATCCTAAGTGCTGTGAGGATGGTGGATACCAGCGCCACCCCTCTCCTGGGTGGCACGATCCAACCGTGCCACAATGCTGAACAAGACGTCTGACAGAGCTTTCGGCTGATACATACGGCGCCGAGGGCCCCATTAAACCATTATCCTGCGTGGTGGTAGTGCGTATAGGCCAGTGGCCAACTCAGATCAAATACCCAAATCCGTTAAGCATGTTATTAGGAGCTCGTGGACACGAACAGGGCTCAAGGCTCACCTCCGACACCCTGCCGCACCGACTTGGTAACCTGCGGTCCAACGACCAGGGACCGGGCCCACCTCTCTCCTAGGTGGTCTCCACCTGCCCTGTCGTTCCGCCACAATAATCTCTCGCGGGTGCCCTCATGGCCAACCCGACTTCCCAAAGATTTGAGCTGAAGGTCAAAATACCCGTGTGTCCGTAACATCAAGGGGGGATCCGAGGAATCATCCTCGTTGGATTCCCACTCGACGTATCCGTCAAGGTGAACTTGGAGGAATCACCCTCGTTAAGTTCACACTTGAGGGGCTGCATGACAGAGGCATCATCGGAGGTGGTGAAAGAGGAATCACCCTCAGAATGAAGCCAGCAGTCAAACCCCTGTTGCTACAATGGATCAGTGCTCTGCCATGAACCCTGGTTGTATTTATGTAAATGCCTTGTTGTAAATAGGTAAGTTTAGATATACATCTTAGTTAGCTTTGTATATATCTTGCTTCACTTTTGTAAGACTTTGGTTCCCTGGTTTTAATAAGTGGATGTGGGGCTTTTGCCTCACAGTGTTCAGTCAAAAAAAAAACCACAACCAACTAGCTACGCTACAGAGATATCATCAGGAGTGAGGTAGGAGGTATCACCCTCGGCACTTGATAGTAGCTCTGCAGAGTCGTACAACTAAGGGGGTGTGCGGTGCTGTGTCGGTCTCTATACATCGATCACATTGATCGGGGCACCGGTAACAAAGCGGGGCAACAAGGACAAGGATGTGGGGTCATTGATGGATTACTAACCAACCTATATTAAGCATTTAGGATAGCAGGTAAGGTATCAACAGCAGTTAATAAAACCAGGCTATGCATCAGAATAGGAGCAAACAAATACAGTAGCAAAATCTAATGCAAGCATGGGGGAGAAGGAATGGGCAATATAGAAATGCTCAAGGGGGTTTTGCTTGCCTGGAAGCTCTGCGGTAAAATAGGGGTCATCGGTGGAGTAGTAGTCCTCAAGGGCAACGTCGGTCTCGGGGTCTACTGGAGAGAAGAGGGGGAGGAAATAGATAAATACATAGCAAATAAATGCACTCACCGAGCATGACATGGCAATATGCAATGCAGGGGTGACCTAATACATCCCGAAACCATTTTAGTTAATTTAGGAATTAATTTGGAATTATTTACCAGAGGTCAGGCACTATTCATCTATCGGAAACAGGCCTAAAGTTACAGGTTCTCCTACGCAGAGGGTTCTAACATGCATGCAGAAGACATATTCGGATTCGTTGGATTTTTCTGATCATTTTTCATATATAAATTATTTTCATCGGAGTTACGATTTATTTTTCATGATTTTTCAAAGTTTTAATCATTTTCTAGAATTTCTGAAAATTTTGTATTTAATTAAATCCGAATTGACCAAGTCAATTTGACTAGTCAAAAGGGGTAGGTGTGGCCCATGTGTCATTGGCACATAAATTAATTGATGGTTAAATTAAAATGGGGGAAGTTAAATTAACATAGGGGTCCACATGTCATCTATACATGGACTACTAATTAACTAACCTAAACAAGCACTAACAGAGCCGGCTCTAAGACACACGTACGCACACACAGAGCACACACACACACACACACATGGCACACACACACGGAGCACACACACACTCACACACACACACCAAGGCCATGGCCTTTGCCATGGCCAGCAGCGGCAGCAACGCTAGCAAGTAGCGGCGGCGGCACAGGAGCAGTAGCAGAGCAGCCGCAGCAAGCAACGATGCAGTCGCAGCAGTAGCCGCAGCAGCGCAGCAGGCGGCGCGGGCGTGCGCAGGCATGGACGGCGGCAGACGCACGAAGGCAGGCACGGGCGTGCGCGAGTGCGCGTGTGGTGCAAGGGTGCAGCCACAGCAGTACACGCGGGCGATGCGGACGCAGGGCTCCGGCCACGACGAGCAACGGCGCAAACGGCATGGATCGAAGGGGAAAAATGGGGGAATCGGGGGAGAAGCTCACCGCGGTGCTCACAGACAAGGTTATAAGGCGCGGGGACGTCCGGATGCGACGAACTCGACGGCGAGATGCGAAGGCCGTGGCGGAGAACCAGCTTGATCCCGAGTGTACGTTGCGGTCTGGCTCGATTCAAGGCACGTAGGCGAAGGAGTCGTCGACGAGGAAGCTGCTGGACATCCTCCCGGTCACCGGGGAGGCCAGTGGCCGCGCGGACGGCGACTACGCATCGACGGTAGCTCGGGCACGAGCGAAAACGAGAGGGAGAGGATGAGCGAGGGGATAAGCAAGGGTTAGGGTTTGTCTACAGGGTCGGGCTCGGCCTTATCCTCGTCGGGGGTGTACCGGATGGTCGACACGGCGACAACAGCGGCCAGGGCGCGTGGATGAATGCCAAGCTATGGCCACTGCCTCCCTCTCCTGTACAGAGATTGAAGAAGGCCTGTGATGGGCTGGGCCTAATACTGTAGCAATAGGCCTTAAGTGCACAGTAGACCTTTAGGATTTTCCCTTTTTCTTTTCTGTTATGCTTTATTTAATTCTATTTTGCATTTATTTTTGATAGCAATTGAGTTTTATAAAATATAGAACTTGGTCCAATATTTACATTGCAATATTTGGCACTGCCACAAAAAGTTTGGAGGCATGAAAATTTCATTTGAATTTTGTTTAATTGAAAATGGATTAAATGCTACTGTTTTGGTACTGTTTTAAATAGGTTAGGGGCAATTTAATATTTCAAATATTCACTACAGGAATCAGGCACTTTGTCGTCTGCCATGGCAGACGGCAAAGCCCTTTGCCGTCAGCCAGCAGACGGCCCCACGTCCGGCTGAATGAACTACGGCAGAGGGCTACTTTGCCGTCTGCTTAAATAAAGCGGACGGCAAAGAAGTTTGCCGTCAGCCATACTAAGCAAGCAGACAGCAAATGCCTTGGACGGCAGAGGGATAGGGTTAGGCCCGTTAGGTGGCTAACGGCGTACTTTGCCGTCTGCCAGCAGACGGCAAAGGCGCAAAGTTCTTTACCGTCTGCCAGCTGACGTCAGGCGTCAGCTGGGGCCAATGCATGCCCTTTGCCGTCTGCCAGCAGACGGCAAAGCACACCAGCCTTTGCCGTCTACTGGCCGACGACAAAGTGCCCAAATAGGCCAGCCCAGGTGCCCCCCAGGTTGCACAGGTAGCTGCCACGTGCCAGCTTAGCCGTCCGCTGGTGGACGGCAAAGCTCTTTGCCGTCTGCTAGCAGACGGCAAAGTGCCTGTATTGCCCCTGTTAATTCTGTTTTTTCTTAAATTCAATCAATTTCACAGATATATATATATATTCATTTGAAAATACTTTCAACAAGCATACATATCCCTACCATATGGATATGATCATCCAACACATATATATACCAAATCAAAAGTCCATATCCAGCATATATATAGCCAACATATCCAACAATTAAGCAAAAAGTCCATATACAATGGTTTCATCCATACATACATATATAGGTAGCAAGTTTCACATTGTTCATCCTACAAAATCAAAACAAAAAGGAAGGACAAGGAGAAGAGTAGACTCCATCAACGCAAGCTTCCGTGATCTGAAGCAAATCTGCAAAATGGGAAAGAAGAAAGTTAGAAGAAGAAGACTAGAAGAAGAAGAAGAAGACTAGAAGAAGAAGAAGAAGAAAAGAAGAAGAAGAAGAAGAAGAAGAATTTTGCCTCTCTTTCTTTTTCTCCTCTTCTTTTTCTTCTTCTTATTGCTTACTTGTGTCATTTTAGAGCTAACCTCGGTAAATAGGTCATTTTGGAGCTAAGTAAGGTTATTATGTCATTTTCGAGGAAAATAAGCTAAGTATATGACATTTTGGAGGTAACCAAGGTTATTATGCCATTTTTGACCTAAGTATGCTAAGTATGTCATAAATGAACTAAATAAGCTAAGTATAGGTCATTATTGAGCTAACGTAGGTAATTATGCCATTTTTGAGCTAACTAAGCATATTAAGTCATTTTGGAGGAAAAACTGCTAAGTGTAGGTCATTTTAGAGCTAACCTAGGTAAATAGGTCATTTTGGAGCTAAACCAAGGTTATTATGCCATTTTAGAGCTATCCTAGGTAAAATAGGTCATTTTGGAGCTAAGTAAGGTTATTATGTCATTTTCGAGGAAAATAGGCTAAGTATATGACATTTTGGAGCTAAACCAAGGTTATTATGCCATTTTTTACCTAAGTAAGCTAATTATGTCATAAATGAACTAGCTAAGCTAAGTATAGGTCATTTGAGAGCTAACCTAGGTAAAATACGTCATTTTGGAGCTAAGTAAGGTTATTATGCATTTTCGAGGAAAATAAGCTAAGTATATGACATTTTGGAGCTAAACCAAGGTTATTATGCCATTTTTTACCTAAGTAAGCTAATTATGTCATAAATGAACTAGCTAAGCTAAGTATAGGTCATTATTGAGCTATCTTAGGTAGTTATGCCATTTTTTAGCTAACTAAGCATATTAAGTCATTTTGGAGGAAAAAATGCTAAGTATAGGTCATTTTAGAGCTATCCTAGGTAAAATAGGTCATTTTGGAGCTATGTAAGGTTATTATGTCATTTTCGAGGAAAATAAGCTAAGTATATGACATTTTGGAGCTAAACCAAGGTTATTATGCCATTTTTTACCTAAGTAAGCTAATTATGTCATAAATGAACTAGCTAAGCTAAGTATACGTCATTTGAGAGCTAACCTAGGTAAAATAGGTCATTTTGGAGCTAAGTAAGGTTATTATGTCATTTTCGAGGAAAATAAGCTAACTATATGACATTTTGGAGCTAAATAGGTCATTTCTTAAGCTAAGTATGCATTTGTTAAGCAAAACACTAGGGAAAACGTACCGTCATCACGGAGGTGAAGGACCGGTCGTGCCAGTGGCAGACGCAAAAGGATCGGTCGATGCTTGTCGGGAGTTACACTGCACCAAAGATCATTTGCAATGTCTCGTTAGCATGATGCAACTCAAATGTGAATACTAGTAACTAATGACCATTCAAATGAAACTCACCGTGCCCGCCGGAGCAATGACTGGCATCGACGGAGGGGTCTGACCGTTGCTCTGGCACATGGTCTGCACATTTGGTTTTCATGAGTCAGTCATATTAGTTAGTAATGAAACGAACATTACGTGCATGATTTGGCTAATATGCAGAAGAAACTTACTACGAAGAGCTCGTATAAGGCCCGGTGAGACGCGTCGTTTTGGTTCCTCTCCTCCTCCAACAGTGTAGCAGTCCTCTCCTCCAACTCCCTCTCCCTCTCCGCCGCCTGCCTCTTTGCCTCCGCCAGAAGCTCCTAGGTCGTCGCTCTCTCTTTCTCAAGAGCAGCCTGCAACACCACTGCTTGTTAGCATTGTAATCATCGACGGCCGCACACACAATGTAATGGAGGAAAGGTATCTGAGTCCGTATAACTAACCTCGATTTGGAGCTCCATTGGCCGTGGACGAGGCCTTATCTCAGGATCGGAGCTCGTCTGGCGCTTCTTGATCTCCGGGAGAGTGGTAGGACAACGTATCAGTCCATCCCCAGTGGCTATCGAGCCATGGGGCCTCCCGCCACCAGATATCATCACCAGCTCTGGATCAAGAGGTTGCCGGCTCGGGTTAAAGTCCTCCCCTTTCCTCGCCTTCCCCTCGTCTCTGTACCTCACGAGCTTGTTGTGGGAGGAGATGTTGGTGAAGCTCTCTGGATGATCAAGGTCAGACTCAAAGAATGCCTTGGCCTTCTTGTACTTTGCAGTATGGACCATGGCATAGAGGTCGAACACCTCTGGCACCTCCGTCTTGTTGTGTCGTGCCTAAAAGAGAGGAACAAAGTATTAGTTAAGGGCTCAAGCTAGCATGAAGAATGAAATTGCATGAATCATGAAGCAAACCACATACCCAGTTATTCCCGTACTCATATAGGTTTGCGCTCCCTTGATGGTGTGGCACACCAACCATTTTGGCACGCCGCTCCTTGGCATTGTTGTGGATGGCTAGCCATTGGGGAGAGCACCACTCATCCACCAACGCCTCCCAACAGTCCATCCTATCTGCACACCATCTCGGGGGCACCTAAGTTAGTCAAGAGAAATTTCAGCACTACGCCTACAAATCAAATCAAGGAAACTAAGTACAAGGCCTTAAGAATAGGTATTTACCTTCATGTACTTCTCCTTACTCAGAAACTTGCCGCGGCACTTCGTCTTGGACCTCTTAATACCAGTCGAGGCGTAGTAGTCTCGAACAGCCTGCACCCGAGCTTCGTGCCGTAAGTTCTGAAGTAGGCGCCTGCACTCGGCTTCGATAACCATAGCCGCGGTCTCCTCCTCTCCCTCAAGACACCTGTAGAAGGTCTGCAATCAAACAAGACAACACTGATTAGTACAATAACTCAGTACTGTTGATTTTTAATTCTGTAAAGGAGAAATTACCCAAAACGTCTGGATCACCATCTCGGCCCTCGTGCGGCACAAGACACCGTCGATCCTCTCCTGCGGCGGGGCCGGGGCAGCCAAGTACAGTTCCCAGCTCAGTCCGAGCTGTCAAACCTGACCCTCACCGGGCAACGTGACCCACCCCGGGAAGTTCTGCCGGCAAAGCACACCAAGGACGAAGTTGGGCTTGCGGATACCAGGGCCGTATATCCAACCCCTGCAGTATGACAAGGCCAACGCATTAGATTTTGAAGAAATGTGAAGGCAAAAGGTTAAAAAAGAGTAAATGCACTTACTTCTCCCCATTAGGCACAATCAACCACCTCTGCTCGCGGGTCGCCGGCACGGGCGGGAGCTTTGTACCACCATGCTGGTAGACGTTGCCCCCCTCAACCAGCTCGCCCTCGCTATAGCTATCATCCGAAAAGCGATCCTCGCCACCATCAGCATGGCCACTCGCCTCCGGCGGCCAGTCCCCCCATCGGGTCGACTGCGACGTAGCCTGGTCCGTGCTCTGCTCCGGAGTCTCGTGGGACGAAGCCTCTGGGACCGGAGTCTCGTGGGGCGAAGGCTCGGCGGCCCGAGGCTTGGCGGCTCGAGGCTCGTGGACCGGAGTCTCGTGGGGCGAAGGCTCGGCGACCTGAGGCTCGTCGGCCCGAGGCTCATGGACCGGAGTCCGAGACGGGTCCACCTCAGACGGAGTAGTCCTGTGGTCGGGTGAATCAGCTGGGGGTGGCGGCGAGGAAGGCGTAGCAGCCTTCCTACCTCTCCCACCGCCACGGCCACCTCTAGTACCCCTCTTCTTCCCCCGACCTCTCCCGGCCGAAGAAGAAGCGTCCGCCGGTGGTGTCTGCATACTGAGATGCAGCGCTCTCCGGAGGTGCTGGGGTGGAATGGAAGCACCCCTCCCACCACGCGCCGAGGAAGGAGCCTCGGAGCGCTCTGGACCCGCACCCACCATCTGTCAACACCTGCAATGACAAAGAGTAAACGAAATTAGTACAACATAAAAAAATTGAATACCTGACATGAATAATAATATGTATATAATTTAAGTGTATCATCATCATGAACATAATAAAAAATGGAATACCTAACATGAACTAATTAATAATATATATGTACATAATAATAATTGAATACCTGACATGAACTAATATTAATCTTCATCGTCTATATATGCTCCGGGGTCAATAAATGCATCATCATTATCACTATCAGTAGTGACGTGCTCATCATCATCATCAATAATTGCATCAACATGTGGAAGGCCTCCTTTGCGTAATCGGTCAAGCATTGACAGGTCATCCGCAGCAGTAACCTCTTCTTGTTCCGGCTCTTCTTGTTTCGGCTCAGGGGTGAAGTCGGATTCACTGTCGCTGTCTACTTCAATGTTCTGGGGTGAAGTAGAGCGGTTCTTGAAACGTTTTTTGGAAAGACGTGTTTCTTGGAAGAATTCTCCTTCATATGTGTCTGGGTTAATGTGAGGTTCATAATCCTCTTCATTGGGGGGAGGTGGTCTAACATGTGGCGGCACTTCATAAACGACATCCCAACCATTGGGATTTGGATCACTTTGACAGGCTCACGGTAGATAGAAAACTTGGGTTGCCTGTTGAGCCGTAATATAGACATCGGGAACATCCAAATGGGTGCTTTGTTTGATTTCTACTAGCCCTATATGTTCATGAGTCCTTCTAGTCTCCTTCGGCTGGAACCAAAAACATTTGAAGACTACGACGTTCGGTGGGTTTGCTCCATAGAATAGAAGTTCATAAATTGCTTCAACTCTTGCATAATACTCGGTATCTCCTTCGCCGATAGCAGAGACACAACAATTTGTAGACTTTCGGTCGGCCATAGATAGCTCTTTGCCATAGGTACGAAAGCGATACCCGTTGATGTCATATTTGTCAAATGAACGGACCTTATAGTCAAAACCATTAGCGACTTGTCTCAATTCGGCGTCCATAGACTCTGAATTAGCCTACAAGTTTAATACGAAAGGATTGTTGCATTAGCCGCAATTTAGACGAAGAAATGAAATGGTCTAATGGAAATTACCGTTTGTTTGAACCAAGAGATGAAACCGGGATAGCCGCCTCCATGCTTTGCCAGAAGCTCATACTCTTCGACGGAATCCTTTTGGATCACCGCTCCATACGAGAATTTGGCGACGTATTGACTGTATCAAATATCCGGGACTAAGAGCAGTTCAAAGGATTTAGAAGTTGCGAAACAATGTACCAAGAACTTACTCGATGTACAGCCGCACTTCTGTTAGGTTGTTGAAGATATACAACGAAATGGTCCGCCATTCTTCGACATCCAACGATAAGGAATTAGAAGCACCGGCTGGTGCGAGCTTCCCTTTGAATAGGCTGAGGTTGGATCCACCCTTTTTAGGCTCGCCAGCATTGTACCGAGGCTTCAGATTATGCAAATGACGATTTTTGGCTTCGTAGTGTGCTGTCATGAAGTTTGCCGCCTCCTCAGTAATGAATGCCTCGGCCATCGATGCTTCAATTCTACGTTTATTTTTACATTTTGCTCGAAGCATCTTCTGCATCCTCTCAGTTGCGTAGCACCAACGATTCTGCACGGGCCCCCCCAATCGTGCCTCGGTCGGGAGATGCAAAATCAAATGTTGCATTGGATTAAAGAAGCCCGGTGGCAAGATCTTCTCTAACTTGCAGATCAACTCTAGCGCCAACTCTTCCATTTCATCTAGCAAGCCAGGCAATAGTTCTTTCGCACAAAGAACACGGAAGAAATAGCTCTGCTCTGCCAGTACTAGCCATTCATCCTCAGGGATAAAGCCACGCAACATCACCGGCATTACCCGCTCAAGCCATATGTGCCAATCATGACTCTTGAGACCAAATATTTTCAATTTTTCAAGACTCACTCCCCTCTTTAGATTCGCTGCATACCCATCGGGGAACATCAACTCCTTTTTCACCCATAGGATAATTTCCCTCATATCTGGCCTTCCAAGATTGAACCATGCCTTTGGCTTCGTCCAGTTCTGCTTTCCTTTCGGTTGTCGCATGTTTTGTAACGGTCTATCACATAGAGCCTCCTGATCGACTCTAGCCTTTGGATTATCCTTTGACTTCCCGTCTATGCCGAACAATGTAACAAAGAGGGCCTCGGCGACATTCTTTTCAGTGTGCATCACGTCGATGTTGTGTGGGCAAAGGAGGTCTGTGAAGTAAGGCAGATCCCACAAGCATGTCTTGTGAGTCCAGGCGTGTTCCGAATTATACCCCTTGAAATACCCTGGATGCTCTGGATCCGGCTCGAGAGCGTTTAACTGATCCAGGGTCTGTTGGCCTGTCAACGCAGGTGGTGCAGAGTTTTTGACAACTCTACCTTTGATGAATTTCTTCTTGTCTTTTCTGAACTTATTGCGAGGATCCAGGAACTGTCTATGCAAGTCGAAGCAAGAATACTTGCGACCCGCATCCAGCCAACGAAACTCAAGAGCTGCCTTGCATGTGGGGCACGGGAGCCTTCCATGCACACACCAGCCAACGAATAGCGCATACGCCGGCAAGTCATGCATCGAGTACATGTACCACACATGCATTAGGAAGTTTTTTTTGTAGCGGCGTCGTATGTCTTGATCCCATTATCCCAAGCTTCTTGCAATTCATCCTTAAGAGGCTGCATGTACACATTCATACTCTTCCCCGGATAGTTGGGCCCCGGAATTATCAACGTCAGGAAAATGTTCTTTCTTTGCATAATCTGTCCGGGGGGGAGATTGAGTGGAATGACAAATACAGGCCAACAACTGTATTGGGCTGCCATCATACCAAACACATTGAACCCATCCGTGCTAATGGCGACTAGAGGATGCCTTGGATCTGCCGCTTTATCATGATGTATTGCATCGAAGTGCTTCCACGCAAAAGCGTCCGATGTGTGTACCAACATCTGATTCCCATCTGCATCTAGTTCGGTTCTTTTGCCCAATTTGTGCCATGTCATCTGTCTGGCCGTCTCTTCGACCATGAAAATACGTTGAAGTCTTGGTATGATTGGCATATACCGAAGAACATTAACTGGGATTTTTGTCTGACTCTTCTCACCCATACCATTGTCTACCACAACATACCTGGAAGACAAGCAAATGGGACAATAGTTCAAGTCCGCATACTCAAGTCTAAATAAGGCACATCCATTCTCACATGCATCTATGTTCTCATAGGGCATCTTAAGTACATGGAGGATTTTGTCTGACTGGTACAGGTTTGCAGGCATTACATGGCCTTTGGGTAGAAAGCATCCAAATAGTGTCATCATCGCGTCGTAGCATTCTCTGCCCAAGTTGAATTGAGCCTTCAGAGCCATTACTTGTGCGATGGCATCCAACTGACAAAGCTCAGTGTGCTCGTGGAGAGGACGTTTTGAAGACTCCAACATATCATTGAAGGCCTTTGCAGATTCCTCCATCTCATCGTCCGAATCCCGAGCATCATCAAAGTCTTCCACCATGTCTTCGATCCCGGTACCATGCTCGTCGGTGCGACGACGGCCCACCTCAGCTCTGGCACGTTGGGCAGACTCACCATGAAATGTCTAGACCGTATAAGCAGGCGTAAAACCCCACTTCTGCAGGTGTTTACTCATTTCAAGCTCTCTCCTCTTATGATAGTTGTCGCACCGGACACAGGGGCACCAGGTTTTTCTCCGGCCATTTGCAAATGCGGCTCTCACAAACCCCTTGGTTTTTGTTAACCATTCATCGGTCATGTTTTTCTGACTAGTGTGACCGGTGTACATCCACGCACGATCACTCATCTTGCCTAGCTACTGGACACACAAGAAATATATACATAATTCAGCAAACCATATTCATCAGTTAATGGAGTTTGTCAGTTTTATTACGTCCATGCAACCTAGACGCTAATAGGTAAAGATAGGTCCTAATCCCACCCGAGTATGTGTAGATTGGGTTCATTTTCCCATGCTCTGCTCCGGATCCGACGCAAAATTTAGGCAGCACCTCTCCACTGTTCTCCTGATACACGTCTCGGCAATAAGCAGAGAGGATGTGTACCCGGAGATCAACAGGGAGGCACTAACAAAATTCTGCATCGGATCCGGAGCAGAGTATATGGGAAAACGAACCCAATCTACACATACTCGGGCTGTCTATGGATAACGTTAGACAATTCGAAAGAATCACGGTTATAAATATGCAAATGCATGCATATTTATAGATGTAACCCTTTCGAACGGGAGACGCATAGTGGTCACGCATACTGATGATTGAAGACACCTATAGCTAGCAAGTTTCATCGGCACGAAGACCGAAACAGAGCAAATGAAGGGGGGAGGAGGAGATGACATTTGTGCTCACCCACGAACGCAGGGGCGGAGCTCATCGAACGCACAGGGAGGTCGTCGAACACCAGACCCTCGCAGCGACGAAACAACTGCACATTTAAATCCACCCGATCAGCACAAATATATATGATGTTTTTCATAACAAAATCAGAAAATATATGACCTAACTCATAATTCACAAATATATGATGGGGTGTCGGGTCGGGGTGTCGTGGTGTCGGAGTGTCGGGTCGGGGTGTCGGGGTGTGGGGGTGTCAGGGTGTCAGGGTGTCGTGTCGGGGTGTCGGGGTGTCGAGGTGTCGTGTCGGGCTATCAGGGTGTCGGGGTGTCGGGGTGTCGGGGTGTCGTGTCGGGGTGTCGTGCTGTCGGGTCGGGGTGTCGTGGTGTCGTGGTGTCGGGGTCTTTTTTTTCTTCTCTTTTTCCTTTTCTTCTTCTTCCTCTTCTTCCTTTTCTTCCTTTTCTTCTTCTTCTTCTTCTTCTTCTTCTTCTTCTCTTCTTCTTCTTCTTCTTCTTCTTCTTCTTCTTCTTCTTCTTCTTCTTCTTCTCTTCTTCTTCTTCTTCTTCTTCTTCTTCTTCTTCTTCTTCCTTTCCTTTTTCCTCTTCTTCTTCTCCTCCTCTCCTCTTTCTTCTTCTTCTTCTTCTTCTTCTTCTTCTTCTTCTTCTTCTTCTTCTTCTTCTTCTTCTTCTTTTTTCTTCTCCTCCTCCTCCTCTTCTTCTTCTTCCTTTCCTTTTTCCTCTTCTTCTTCACCTCCTCTCCTCTTTTTTTCTTCTTCTTCTTCTTCTTTTTTCTTCTCCTCCACCTCCTCTTCTTTTTCTTCTTCTTCTTCTTCTTATTTTTTCTTCTTTTCCTTTTTTTCTATTTACCTAAACATCTAAACATCTATTTACCTAAACATCTAATTTTCTTACTACAAAAACAGAAAAAAAAACTAAAAAAAAAACAAAACAAAATAGAGAGGCAGGAGGGGGGAGCTCACCATAGGGGGGGCAGGGGGGTCTGGGCCCCCGGGGTGGCCGGCCGGCGGGGGCGGCCGGGGCGGCCGGGGCTTCGGGGGCGGCCGGGCCTGGCTTCGGGGGCGGCGGGGCGGCGACGGGGCGGCAAGGAGGGGCGAGGACGGGGAGGAGTGGCAGGGAGGGGCGGCGACGGGGCGGGGTGGCAGGGAGGGGGCGGCGACGGGGCGGCGGCGGATGAGAGAGAGAGAGAGAGAGGCGCGCGGGAGTGGGGGTTTCGGGCAGGGTGCACAGCCGTTAAGGTAACCCCCCCCCCTCTTTGCCGTTAGCTAGCCAGCTCCGTGACCCTGTGGGCCCCACCCTCACCTCTTTGCCGTCTGCCTAGCCCTTCTTTGTCGTCTGCTAGCAGACGGCAAAGAGGTGGCAGACAGCAAAGAAGGTGCCTTAGCCAACGCCATGCCACGGGGGGCCCACCAGGCTCTTTGCCATCTGCCATTGGCCTCTTTGCCATCAGCTAGCAGACGGCAAAGAGACAGCTGACGGCAAAGACCCTCTTTGCCATCAGCTGATTCTTTGCCGTCAGCTGGCAGACGGCAAAGAGGGGACAGATGGCAAAATGCCAGATTCCAGTAGTGATTATTGGTTTCTCCAAGACAATTACTTAGTGATTATTTGTAAAATTATGAATTATTTTGCTTGCAAGTTTGTACAACTTTTATTTTGACTTGGAAATTGAATGTTGATTTGAAGTAGAATTTGAAATGAGATATGAATCAGGGATGATCAAGCATTGCCAAACAACAAGACTTAGCAAAATCACGATGGATTTCTGCAGTGCATTACAAGGGAGGTGTTACAATTCTCCTCCTCTAAAAGAAATTCTCGTCCTGAGAATTCAGGAGGTAGAAGGGAAAAGATCGGGGTATTCTTCCCGTAGGCGATCTTCACGTTCCCAAGTGGCTTCATCTTCAGTATGATTCGACTACTGCACTTTAAGGAACTTGATTACCTTCTGATGGGTTCGACGTTCAGCTTGATCAAGAATATGGATCGGATGCTCTTTATAAGATAGATCATCTTGCAATTCAAGCATCTCATGATCCACTGCACGGTGCGGGTCCTTGAAGCAGCGGCGGAGTTGCGACACATGGAAAACATTGTGAACCTGTGAAAGGTTCAATGGTAGCTCCAACTGATATGCCACTTCTCCACGTCTAGCGAGAATACGGAATGGGCCAATTTATCGAGGAGCTAACTTGCCCATGATTCCGAAGCGGTGAGTGCCCTTCATCGGGGTGACACGAAGATAAGCCTGTTCGCCAGGTTGATAGACCATTACCTTGTGTTTATGGTCATAATTGCTCTTCTGACGAGACTGAGCAGTCTTCAGATGTTCACGAAAGATAGAGCTTGCTCTTCAGCATGTTGGATAATGTCCGGACCAAAGAGTGTCCGTTCCCCAGTTTCTGACTAATTCAGAGGAGTTCGACACTTACATCCATAAAGAACTTCAAATGGTGCTATCTTCAGACTAGCTTGATAGCTATTATTATATGAGAATTCAGCATACAGGAGAGATTCCTCCCATTTCTTGCCAAAGGAGATGACACATGCGCAAAGCATATCTTCTAGCACTTGGTTGACTCGTTCAACTTGACCTTGGGACTGGGGATGAAAAGCGGTGCTAAAGGACAGGTGAGTTCCCATAGCTTCTTGCAAACTTTCCCAGAACCTTGAGGTAAAGAGGCTGCCACAGTCTGAACTGATCTCCAACGGAACACCGTGGAGTGACACAATTCTGGAAACATACAAGTCTGCTAACTGACTAGTAGTGATTGTCTCCTTGACTGGCAGAAAGTGAGCAACCTTTGAGAATCGGTCAATGACGACAAGAATAGCATCATGACCCTTCTGTGATCTGGGAAATCCAGTTATGAAATCCATTTCAACTTTGTCCCATTTCCATTCGGGAATAGCAAGTGGTTGCAGAGTTCCAGCATGTCTTTGATGTTCGGCTTTGATGTGACGACAAACGTCACACTCAGCAACATAGCGAGCAATGTCTCGCTTCATATCAGGCCACCAGTACCGCTGACAAATGTCTTGGTACATCTTGGTACTACCCAGATGAATAGACAAAGGTGTGTCATGTGCTTCTTTCATGACATCCGAACGCGAGTCCTGATTTTGCTTTATGGGGACCACTAGGCGGCCTTTGAAGAACAAGGCACCATCATCATCAACAGTGAAGAACGATGAATTACCTTTGGAGAGATAGCTCTTAATCTTCTCGACTTCAGAGTCATACTTTTGCCTTGTCTTGATGTTGCGCTCGAGATCTGGTTCAACAACCAAGGTATTTAGATATCCTTGAGGAACTATCTCAATGTTCATCTTTCGAAGCTCTTCATACAGGAGTGGTTGCTGTAGCTGAACCTCAAGTTCACAACAGTAGGATTTACGGCTCAAAGCATCAGCCATTACATTAGCCTTGCCAGGGGTATAAGAAATACCCAAATCATAGTCCGTAATGGTCGCCATCCATCTTTGCTGATGGAGGTTCAGAGATGGCTGAGTGAACAAGTATTTCAGACTTTGATGATCCGTGTAGATCTCGCAATGATTACCAAGTAGGGAATGTCGCCATAACTTCAATGCATAAATAACTGCTGCAAGCTCGAGATCATGCGTTGGATAGTTCTCTTCATGTGGACACAACTATCAAGAGCCATAAGCAATCACCTTGCGCTCTTGCATTAGGACACAGCCTAATCCTTGACGGGACGCGTCACAATAGATCACGAAGTCCTTGCGAGAATCTGGAGAAGCAAGCACTGGGGCAGATGTCAGCTTGTCTTTGAGTGTCTGAAAACTTTCTTGACATTTGTCTGTCCACTCAAACTTAATGCCCTTGTGAAGCAAATCAGTCAAAGGCTTGGCAATCTTGGAGAAGTTCTCGACAAAACGGCGGCATAACTTGCGAGTCCGAGAAAACTTCTGACTTGCTTGACATTCTTCGGGGGAGTCCATTCAAGAATAGCCTGAACTCGTTCTGGGTTAACAGCAATGCCATCTTTGGAAATCACGTGGCCGAGATATGTCACTTCAGACAACCAGAATTCACACATGGAATACTTGGCATACAGTTGATGTTCACGCAGCTTCTCCAGTACAAGCCGAAGATGTTCGGCATGTTCTTCTTCATTCTTCGAATATACAAGGATATCATCCAGATAAACCACGACAAATTTGTCGAGGTAATCTATGAAGATGTAGTTCATTAACCGAGAGAAGGTTGCTGGAGCGTTGGTTAAGCCAAAGGACATGCCAGTGTACTCGTAAGAACCATAGCGAGTAACGAAGGCTGTCTTCGGAATGTCCTCTTTACGAACTCAGATCTGGTGGTATCCCAATCTCAAATCAAGTTTAGAGAATACTGAGGAACCAGCAAGTTGATCATACAGATCGTTGATTCTGGGAAGCGGATATTTGTTCTGAATTGTTGCCTGGTTGATAGGTCGGTAATCTTGGACCAGACGATTCGTACCATCCTTCTTCTTGACAAAGAGAGAAAGTGCTCCCCAAGCAGAAGAACTGGGGCGAATGAAACCCTTACGAAGTGACTTGTCAATTTCCTCCTTAAGTTCAAGGAGTTCATGCGGCGGCATCTTGTACGGGCGCTTGGCAATAGGAGTGGTGCCAGGTTTCAAGTCTATGACAAATTCGACTGCTCTAGCAGGGGGTACTCCTGGAAGTTCTTTTGGAAAGACATCTTGAAAGTCACGAACAACTGGAACATTCTCTATTCCCTCAAGAGGTGAAGCATTCAATGCATTCAGAGCATATATCTGGCTCTCGGCATCCTGAGCTGTTCAGGCTGAGTATTGGATTGACTGGCCAGAAGGGTGTGTGAGTTGGACTTTCTTAGCGGCACAGTCTATGAAAGCATTATGGGCTTCTAGCCAATCCATACCGAGAATGACATCTATGTTGGATGATTTTAGGGCAACAAGAGAAGCATGGAACACTAGACCTTCAATTATATTGGGAGTACTATGGCTCACCATGGTGGCACGGCTCTGAGATCCAATGGCGTGAACCTCAACAGGAGTAGCCAAAGATTCCATAGCTAGCCCATGCAACTGAGCAAATGGTTGAGACACAAATGAATGTGATGCTCCTGAATCAAAGAGAACAGTAGCTGCCACTGAATTAACTGGAAGAGTACCCATCACGATTTTAGGGGCCTCACGAGCTTCTTCCATTTTGACATGAGTGACCTGGCCACGACCCATAGCAGACGGCCTGGCATTACAGCTTCTGAAATGACGGTTTCGACAGCTCTTCTTGCGACCAACAGGAGGACGTGGTGCAACCTGAGGCTGATCCGGGCAACAGTTGATAGTAAGGTGCCCTGACTGTCCACACTTGCGGCATAAATTATCATTATGGGGAGGAGCCATAGCATTGGGCTTTCAACCCTGAATCGTTAGCTGTCTCGGCAGTGGAGGCAGATGTGGTGCGACATAAGACTGCCTTGGTGTTGGGGCAGGTCGATGACAAACATTGTGCGGGATCCCGACTTGACGTTTCTGAGCAGGCTGACCTGAGGATGGGCCAACATCTCGAGTACGCTTGAGCGACTCCTGATACTCAGTCAGACCAGTGTCAACTCAGAAAGTCTGGCTGACAAGCGTCGCAAAGTCCACGCAATCCTGGGCAACAAGTGCGAGCTTTATATTAGGGCGCAGTCATTCACGGAATTTCTCTTGCTTGCGAGCGTTAGTGTAGACGTCATCCTCAACATAGCGGGATAAATCAAGGAATTTCCTCTGATATTCATCAATAGTCATCTTGCCCTGTGAGAGTTTGCGGAACTCCTTCTTCTTCTGGTCCATCAGACCTTGAGGAATGTGCCGTGCACAGAAGGCTGACTGAAATTCTATCCATGTGGTGACTGTTTCAGCAGACATCATATGCCTGTGGCTTTCCCACCATTGAGCAGCTGGACCCCTCAGAAGAAGGCTGACTGAAATTCTATCCATGTGGTGACTGTTTCAGCAGACATCATACGCCTGTGGCTTTCCCACCATTGAGTAGCTGGACCCCTCAGGTGATACGTCGCATAGGTGATGTAACTGGTAGGGGCAACATTAGCCGACTCCATCTGAAAAGCGATGTCATGGAGCCAATCATCAGCATCCATTGGATCAGTCGAGTTACGGAAGGTGGAAGGGTTGAGGCGCACGAATTCCTGCAGTGTTATTGGGACAGGCTGTTGAGGAGCATTCTGGGTTGGAAATTGGGCCATTACCCCAGTCATAAACTGACGATTCAGCTCAAACTACTGCATCATTGCGGCAATATAGGGTGGAGGTGGAGGATCGTCAGCCATCCTGCTAGAACAACAAGGGCAGTTTAGCAAGAACAACTGCATGTGTAAGGAGTTATTCATGATGTAACATGAGCAATGAACAAGAAGTGCATTAGATACATATTAGTAGTCGTTAAAGACATACAAATCTATGCACAGAGTTGGATACAAACGGACAGCACGAGTTCGGAAACACTCACAACTAGACAAACTAGGCGGCACGCAGCACACGGTGGAGAGATAGAACAACGAGACATAGCAAAGGCTACACCCCGTCGGAGAAAACTACTGGAGCAAGGAATCTGCAAGTGACAACGCAGGGTACCCTTGATAAAAGGATCATGCGGTCCGTGAACACTGTGAAGCAGAACCTGGCCCGCAATTCAAAGAAGGGTTAATTAAAATCTCCGGGTGGATGTGATCACGAGAACCTAGAGTTAGAGTCAGTAAAATCTTTAACCCGAATAGAAGAGAAATTAGAGTCCCAGAGTAAAGGAGAGGAATAAAAGATCCTAAACCCATCCATTGGCGACGTGGGCCCGTAAGCCACACATCCATGATAGTAAAACAGTTTTTTCAAAGACTAGACTCAACTTCGGCCAAGGAGTTGGAAATAGGGGTTCCTACAGGCAGTCGGCTCTGATACCAACTTGTGACGCCCCCGGCCCGACCGTGCACTAGTCATACACACAAATGCGCACGATCAAGCCCAGGAACTCACGGGAAGATATCACAACACAACTCTAGACACAAAATAAATTAATACAAGCTTTATATTACAAGCCAGGGGCCTCGAGGGCTCAAATACATAAGCTCGAGTTACACAAGCATCAGCGGAAGCATCAGCATCTGAGTACAGACTTAAATAGACAAGTTGCCTTAAGAAGGCTAGCAAAACAACGACAACTAGATCGAAAAGGCGCAGGCCTCCTGCCTCGGAGCCTCCTAAACTACTCCTGCTCATCGGTCTCCACGTAGTAGTAGGTTCCGTCGGGGAAGTAGTAGTCGTCGACGGGATCAGCTGTCTTCTGGGCTCCGTCATCTGATCGCAGCAATCGGGTATGGGGAAAAGAGGTAGCAAAGCAGCCGTGAGTACTCATCCAAAGTACTCGCAAGACTTACATCAGATCTATGCTAAGTATGCATCGGTATCAAATGAAGGGGTTGTATCTGTGGACTAAACTGCAGAAATGCCAGAATAGAGGGAAAGGCCTAGCCTATCAAAGACTAGCATCTTCATCGTCTTGCAGCATTAGAAGAGTGCAGATTAGCATCATATAATAAAGCAATAATTATGTAGTAGCAAAGCTCAGAGATCCTTCCTCGACTCCCTGCGAGAAAGCGATCCCGGAGCTAACATTTAATTTAACATGTATCTAGTTCAAGCTGTAGTAGATCAGGATACAACACTGAGCGTCCTCTTACCGTGGACACGGCTATTCAAATAGATAATCTTCCCAGCAGGGGTGCACTATTGTTACCGAACACGCTCCATTAACTCTGGCCAGACACACTTTTCTGGGTCATGCCCGGCCTCGGCTGATCGACTCGACGTAGTCCTACCTAGGCTCAGCAGAGAGGTCCCCGCCGGTCTACATCCTAAGTGCTCAGGGGTCTTGGGCCCATCGCCCTTTGCACTCCAGGTCGTTGTGAGGACGGTGGATACCAGCGCCACCCCTCTCCTAGGTGGCACGATCCGACCGTGCCACAATGCTGAACTGGACGTCTGACAGAGCTTTCGGCTGATACATACGGCGCCGAGGGCCCCATTAAACCATTATCCCGCGTGGTGGTAGTGCGTATAGGCCAGTGGCCAACTTAGATCAAATACCCAAATACGTTAAGCATGTTATTAGGAGCTCGTGGACACGAACAGGGCTCAAGGCTCACCTCTGACACCCTGCCGCACCGACTTGGTAACCTGCGGTCCAACGACCAGGGACCAGGCCCACCTCTCTCCTAGGTGGTCTTCACCTGCCCTGTCGTTCCGCCACAATAATCTCTCGCGGGTGCCCTCATGGCCAACCCGACTTCCCGAAGATCTGAGGTGAAGGTCAAAATACCCATGTGTCCGTAACATCAAGGGGAATCCGAGGAATCACCCTCGTTGGATTCCCACTCGACGTATCCGTGAAGGTGAACTTGGAGGAATTACCCTCGTTAAGTTCACACTTGAGGGGCTGCATGACAGAGGCATCATCGGAGGTCGTGAAAGAGGAATCACCCTCGGTAACCCACAATCGACGAGCTACGCTACAGAGATATCATCACGAGTGAGATAGGAGGTATCACCCTCGCCACTCGATAGTAGCTCTCCAGAGTTGTACAACTAAGGGGGTGTGCGGTGCTGTGTCGGTCTCTGTACATCAATCACATTGATCGGGGCACCGGTAACAAAGCGGGGCAACAAGGACAAGGATGAGGGGTCATTGATGGATTACTAAACAACCTATACTAAGCATTTAGGATAGCAGGTAAGGTATCAACAGCAGTTACCAAAAACAGGCTATGCATCAGAATAGGACCAAACAAATACAGTAGCAAAATCTAATGCAAGCATGGGGGAGAAGGAATGGGCGATAGAGAAATGCTCAAGGGGGTTTTGCTTGCCTGGAAGCTCTGCGGTAAAAGAGGGGTCGTTGGTGGAGTAGCAGTCCTCGGGGGCAACGTCGGTCTCGGGGTCTACCGGAGAGAAGAGGGGGAGGAAACAGATAAATACATAGCAAACAAATGAACTCACAGAGCATGACATGGCAATATGCAATGCAGGGGTGACCTAATACATCCCCAAACCATTTTAGTTAATTTAGGAATTAATTTGGAATTATTTACCGAAGGTGAGGCATTATTCATCTATCGGAAACAGGCCTAAAGTTACAGGTTCTCCTACACAGAGGGTTCTAACATGCATGCAGAAGACATATTCGGATTCGTTGGATTTTTCTGATCATTTTTCATATATAAATTATTTTTATCGGAGTTACGATTTATTTTTTATGATTTTTCAAAGTTTTAATCATTTTCTAGAATTTCTGAAAATTTTGTATTTAATTAAATCCGAATTGACCAAGTCAATTTGACTAGTTAAAAGGGGTAGGTGTGGCCCACATGTCATTGGCACATAAATTAATTGATGGTTAAATTAAAATGGGGGAAGTTAAATTAACATAGGGGTCCACATGTCATCTATACATAGACTACTAATTAACTAACCTAAACTAGCACTAACAGGGCTGGCTCTAACACACACGTACGCACACACAAAGCACACACAGGCACACACACACACATACACACACACACACACACACACACACACACACACACACACACACACACACACACACACACACACACACACACACGGCACACACACACGGAGCACACACACTCACACACATGCTGCACACACACACACCAAGGCCATGGCCTTTGCCATGGCCAGTAGCGGCAGCAACGCTAGCAAGTAGCGGCGGCGACGCAGGAGCAGTAGCAGAGCAGCCGCAGCAAGCAGCGATGGAGTCGCAGCAGTAGCCGCAGCAGACACACGAAGGCAGGCACGGGCGTGAGCGAGTGCACGTGTGGTGCAAGGGCGCATCCATAGTAGTACGTGCGGGCGACGCGGACGCAGGGCTCCGGCCATGACGAGCAATGGCGCAAACGGCATGGATCGAAGGGGAAAAATGGGGGAATCGGGGGAGAAGCTCACCGTGGAGCTCGCGGACAAGGTTAGAAGGCGCGGGGACGTCCGGATGCAACGAACTCGACGGCGAGATGCGACGGCCGTGGTGGAGAACCAGCTCGATCCCGAGTGTACGTTGCGGTCTGGCTCGATTCAAGGCACGTAGGCGAAGGAGTCGTCGACGAGGAAGCTCCTGGACATCCTCCCGGTCACCGGGGAGGCCAGTGGCCGCGCGGACGGCGACTACGCATCGACGGTAGCTCGGGCACGAGCGAAAACGAGAGGGAGAGGATGAGCGAGGGGATAAGCAAGGGTTAGGGTTTGTCTACATGGTCGGGCTCGGCCTTATCCTCGTCGGGGGTGCACCGGATGGTCAACACGGCGACAACAGCGGCCAGGGTGCGTGGATGAACGCCACGCCATGGCCACTGCCTCCCTCTCCTGTACAGAGATTGAAAAAGGCCTGTGATGGGCTGGGCCTAATACTGTAGCAATAGGCCTTTAGTGCACAGTAGACCTTTAGCATTTCCCCTTTTTCTTTTCTGTTATGCTTTATTTAATTCTGGTTTGCATTTATTTTTGATAGCAATTGAGTTTTATAAAATATGGAACTTGGTCCAATATTTACATTGCAATATTTGGCACTGCCACAAAAAGTTTGGAGGCATGAAAATTTCATTTGATGTTTGTTTAATTGAAAATGGATTAAATGCTACTGTTTTGGTACCATTTTAAATAGGTTAGTGGCAATTTAATATTTCAAATATTATTGGTTTCTCTAAGAAAATTACATAGTGATTATTTGCAAAATTATGAACTATTTTGTTTGCTAGTTTGTACAACTTTTATTTTGACATGCAAATTGAATTTTGATTTGAAGTGGAATTTGAAATGAGATATGAATTAGGGATGATCCAGCATTGCCAAACAACAAGACTTAGCAAAATCATGATGGATTACTGTAGTGCATTACAAGGGAGGTGTTACATGCAGTGCCTCATGCTAGCTTGCATGAGTCCAGAGCTTCAAAAACGTTTTGAATTCCATAACGCCCGTGATATGATCCAGGAAATGGATGCTCTGTACAAGGAAACCACACGGTCTGAACGTTTTGATATTATGAAGACCGTGATGGATTGTAGGATGGCTGAGGGCAGTTCAGTTGGCGAACACGTGGTCAAAATGATTGGCTACGCTGAAAGGCTTAAAACCCTGGAATTTCCAATTCCACCAGCCCATATGATGGACATGTTGCTTTCTTCACCCCCCCCGTCTTACGACGGTTTTATCATGAACTACAACATGAGTGGGATGGAGAAGGCACCAAATGAGGTGCTCGCCATGCTGAAAACTACGGAAGGAGGACTGCGGAAAAATCACAAGCAAGTGTTGCTTATGAATAAAACCGCCGGTTTCAAAAAGAAAGGCAAGTCCAAGAAGGGCAAGGGCGCCGGTAAGACCGGCTCCCGAAGCAACTCTAAGGGCAGAGCCAATAATGAAACTGAGTGCTTCTATTGCAAGGGCACATGACACTGGAAGAGAAACTGCAAGAAGTATCTGGAAGATAAGAAGTCCGAGAAAACTGGAAAAGGTATAATTGTTATACAGGTTGATGTCATTGACGTTTTGCTTGCTAGCGAAAATTCTAAGTCTTGGGTATTTGATACCGGATCAGTTGCTCACATTTGCAACTCGATACAGGGGCTTTAGAAGGTGCGCAAGCTGGCAAAGAATGAAGTCGTGATGCGCATCGGGAACGGCGCTGGGATCGCCGCTCAAGCTGTCGGCATTATGCCTCTACGTCTCCCTTCAGGATTTACCTTAGAACTAAGTAACTGTTATTTTGTTCCGGCATTATGTAGAAACATTATATCTGGATCATGTTTAGTATACGATGGGTACTCTTACAAGTCTGAGAACAATGGTTGTTCACTTTATTGTAAGGATATGTTTTATGGATTTGCACCCATTGTTGGGGGCCTTTTCATACTAAATCTTGAATGTGGAAATGATGTCTTTAACGTGAATGCTAAACACCTTAAGAAGGCTGATACCACCACCACTTTCTTGTGGCACTGTCGGCTTGGCCACAATGGAAAGAAACGCATGCAAAGACTCCAGAGAGATGGAGTTTTACCGTCCTTTGATTTTGAATCATTTGACACATGTGAAGCTTGTCTGATGGGGAAAATGACAAAGATGCCGTTCACGGGTCATCCTGAACGGGCAGGTGAATTATTGGAAATAATACATAGTGATGTATGTGGTCCGATGAGCACAACCGCACGGGGTGCGTATTTCTACTTCGTGACTTTTACTGACGATTTAAGTAGGTATGGATATATCTACTTGATGAAGCATAAGTCGGAAACTTTTGAAAAGTTCAAAGAATTTCAGAATGAGGTAGAAAATCATCGTAACAAAAGGATTAAGTTTCTGCGATTAGATCGAGGGGGCGAATGTCGAAAGCTGGGCTCCGGGGACCCAAAGGTTTGAACACTGGGGTGAGCTTGTTCCTACCTCTTCGTCCCCTACCACGGCTAAGCTACGGCGGGAGCGCGCTAGCGAGGAGCGGACCGTGGACTCAGCGGTTTACCCAGGTTCGGGCCACCTTGCGGTGCAAAACCCTACTCCTGCTTGGTTTTGATTGTAGTCGGCAAGAGAGTGTTCTCGCGTACAAGGTAGGAGAAGGAGTCAACCGAATCGGATCTCCCTACCACGATGGCAGCACTGTCCCTTTATACCTGCCTTGGTCCTATTCCCCCTCAAAACTTAGGCGGGAAGGGTTGCCACACTTGGCGGGTTTTGAAGGGGGACAGGCGCTCAGGCTATCCTGACTAAAGGCGGTCTTCGCCTGCAAAAGCTTGATCCATGACGCACCGGTGGGCTCGGTGATGACCTCCGCCCTGCGCACCCGCCGTCTTGGTCTTCTTTCATCAATTGGGCAACCTTTGGGGTTGCTTTGGGAAGTGGACTGCTGGCCTTGCTCCTTAACACAAAAGGGGAAACCCTCTTCATCCGCGCCTACTGGCACGGCCTCTGTCGTTGCTCGTCGCCGCGCGCGTCACCCACGTGATGGGCACGGGACCGAGCAGCCGAGCCGAACAGCCCTTGTCTGGAGCGCCTTCGGGAGGGAGCCTCGGGAGGCCACCTCGGGAGGCCGCCTCGCGAGAGGGCCTCGCGAGGCTGCTGGTGCAGATGCTGAGTCTTGTTCACCGCTCCCTGAGAAGGGGTCCTCAGGAGGCCAAGGCCTCATGAGGGGTCTTGGTGAGATGCTTGATGATGACGGCCTGCTGGGCCCACGCTAGGCGTTGCGCCCTGGGCCAAAGGCAGACAGGCCTGGATACCCCGGGTTCCATGGGCCCGACAGCAGCCCCCGGGCCTGCGGCGCGCACGTTCCCGCCTGCTGGGGGGCGAAACGGCACGGGCCCTAACCGCCTGCGGGCCAGGCACGACGCGTGGCGCACGATGTGATGGGGGACGCCCCCACTTCTCCCACGACGCCTCGGTAACCGCCCGCGCTGACATAACGCCTTCCGCGGACGATGCAAGACCATCATTGCCTTCCTTCGCGCACTGCTGCTGCTTCAATTCCAGACGCCGAAGAAGGCGGAGTGACGAGGAGAGCCCCGCGCCGAGCATATAGAGTGGAAGAGAGTTGTCGAAGTCCTCCACCCATCTTCTTCTTCCTCCAACCTTTCCTTCCTCGTCTAGCCAGAGCCACCACAGTGATGGAGAGGGGAAGAGGGCGTGCCCGTGCTTCTGCTGCTGCATCCAAGGTTCCGCCCCGTGGGCGCGGGCGCTCCCCAGCAGCTACTGGCGCCGGTCCTAGTGGCCGTGGAAGGGGCGCTGCCCACGGGTGCGGCGCGCGTAGCCGAGGTGGCCATGGCTGGGTGGCCGCCCTACCTCCCCAGGCGGGGAGCCATTCGGCTGAGGCGGCTCACGAGTTCATAGTGAACATGCATCGCCGGCCCTGCACCTGGCTCCGGCTCCCGGACTCCTTCACGGAGGCGATGGCGGACCGCGCACCCTTGGGCCTATGGGTGCAGGCTGACGGCTGCTGCAACGGCCCCTCCTGGGTGGCGGTGGAGTTCACCCCCTCGGGCTTCATGTTCTTGAAGCAGGGGTGGAAGTTGTTCGCCCTTGCCCGCGGCCTGAAGCGGGGGCACGTCCTCCAGTTCAAGTACGATGGGGCCGCCACGCTCTTCGTGAAGATCTTCAAGATCTCCGGCAGCCGTCTGGAGTGCTGCGCGGAGAGCGAGGATGGCAGCTACAGCGGCTCCTCCAGCGAGGACGACAGCCACAGCGGTGCCGCCCCCTCCGGCGGAAGCGGAAGCGACGACAGCTCCCCCCGCGTCAAGAGCGAGGACGAGGACTCTGACTAGGCACGCGCGGCGTCCATGTTGGAGTCTTGGGGATGACGGTGCCCTGCCCAGGGCTCCTTTTTCTTTTTATCCTCCTGCACTGGATCGATGTAGCCCCGTGGGGGTGTGATAACAATATCTTTTATGTTTTAATTTGACGCTTTTGCGGTTTGGGATGTATGCGTTCCCTCCTGAAGTCCTCTCGTGAGGCTGGTTTTTTTTTCCTTGTTCGCCTCAGCGCTCTACGCCGTCAGGACCCAGCCCCGAACGGGCTTCAGCCACCGCTGGTATGTCCGGTCGCGATGCCGGGGCAAGGCTAGGAGGTGAGGGGCACCGGGAGCTAGTGAGGGCTCCTGAGGCGCGATGCTCAGGGAGCCCCCCTTTGGCGTGCAAGCGGCTCACGCGGAAGAAAAACGCTAGCACTCAGCGGGATCGCGAAGGGAGAGAGCTTGAGTGACGGCGAGGGCATCTCGCGAGGTAGCTAGACTTAGCTTTTGTCAGAGAGCGGTGTCGGGCGAGCCATAGCCCATGAGGAGTACATGCGGCTCACGAGGCGTGCCTCGCGAGGCTCGGCCTTCAAAGTCTTCGTCTCGCGAGGCCCTCTGATTAGGCGACCGCCGCAGGTCGGCTTGCAAGAGGCCGCCCGCGAGGTCCCCGTGCGGCTTGCCTCCTGAGACACTGCATGTCAACATATTTCACAATGGGGGGAGCGACGCGCGCTCGCTAGCTCACCCATGGCCGTTGCGTGAGGAGATAAGGCACCAAGGACCTTGGTGAGGTGACGTGCACGGGATCAGGCCCGCGAGCCAGAACTCGGTCGCTTGGATTTTGCGGCGCTGCAGGGACGGACCCGAGCACAGCCGCCGTGGCTAGCCCCCCTTTCACGGAATCAGTAAGGGGAGGGGTCGCGAGCGCGTGGCGCTCTCGGGACGGCATCGTACTCAACACGCAATTAAGTAGGCAACATAAACTCATCAGAGCATAATCAGCAAAATCCATTATACACAACCAAAAAGGAGAGGGGCGAGGCTGCCGTGTCTGGCACAGGTCAGCTTGAGGTTGGCGCAGCCCGTGGGGCGCCCTCAGTCGCGATAAAGCAAATCACCTTGGCGGAAGGATCGTAGGAGCGAAGGTGCAGAAGGCGCGGCGAGAAGGAACTTGGGCCGCGCGAGGCGACGCTCGGACGCACCTGGCAAAACTGTGCCGGAGAGTCGTCAGATCGCCTGGCGAGGCGCATCAAGGGAGCCAGCTCCTCCGGGGCCAGGGGCTCATGATGCCCTGGGGGCTCGCGAGGAGCAGGGGGCTCGCGAGGCCCTGGCACGGGGGGCGCCAACCTCTGGAAGGAGTTGCGGCCGTTCCTCAGGCCGAAAGGCATGCGCGCGCCGCCAGCGGCGGGGCCGGTGCCCTGGCCAACTGGCGGCGGTAGGAAGGGGTCCTGAGGGCCGGCCTTGTTGAAGCTGGTGAAGTCGACGCACATACGCTCCTTGCCGCCTTTCTTGGGGACGACGACTGGGTTAGTGAGCCATTCGGGATGGCGCACCTCGCGGATGACTCCAGCTTCTTGGAGCTTCTAAACTTCTTTGACGATGAAATCTTGCGTCTCTCGCGCCTGGCGCCGTGCTTTTTGCTTGACGGGGCATGCATTGGGGCACACCGCTAAGTGGTGCTGGATCACCTCCCTCGGCACACTGGACAAGTCAGATGCTTTCCAGGCAAAACCATCCGAGTTTGCCCGAAGGAAGGTGACGAGCGCGCTTTCCTATACAGGAGGAAGGCCAGCGCCGATGGTGAAGGCAGGGCCCGAGCTGCTGTCGTCCACCGACACCTTCTTCGTCTTGGCGCGGTCCTGAGAGAACAGCTGCTTCTTCTTCGTGGGCGCGGCCTCAGGAGGCTCGACCACGTCCTCGTCAGCCGGATGCGTGACAGCGGCGGCTTTGTAGGCTCGCTCGAGGGAGCTGGCCGCATCCTTCTCGTCGCAGGCGACAGTGATGATGCCGCTGCAGCCAGGCATCTTGAGGACGTTGTAGGCGTGATGGGTCGCCGCCATGAACTTGGCGAGAGCTGGGTAGCCCAAGATGGCATTGTAAGGCAAGCCGATGTGCGCCACGTCGAAGTCGTTGAGCTCGGTATGGTAGTTCTTGTGGGTGCCGAAGGTGAGGGGAAGGCGCACTTGCCCCAGAGGGATGGTGGAGCCATCAGTCACTCTGGAGAAGGGCCTGGTCGGCATCAGCTGCTCGTAGGGCACCTGGAGCATCTCAAAAGTTTCGATGGAGATCACGTGGAGGCCGGTGCCTCCGTCGATGAGGGTCTTGGTGACCGCGACGTTGCTGATGGTGGGAGTGCACAACATGGGGAGTGCGCCTGCGGAGGCCGTGGACTTGGGGTGGTCTGTGGAGTCGAAGGTGATGGCGTACTGCGACCACTTGAGGGGCCGCGCGGCCTCAGGCCTCGAGAGGGCAGCATTCACTTCGCGTGAGAGCAGCTTGAAGTGGTGGTTCGACTCGAGGGCATGAGCCCCGCCAAGGATGCAGGCAACCACGCGAGGCTCCTGGTAGGCCCCAGTGCCCTCATCAGGCTGGTTGATGTCGTTCCTCCGAGGTGGCGGCGGCAGCGGCGGGAGAGCGGCATTGGCCTGAGGGTTCGCCTCGCGAGGCTGGTCGTGCCAGGCGGCCTCACGAGGCTGGTCGCGCCAGCCCTGGCGGAAGTTGCCGTTGCCGTTGCGGCCGTCCCAGCGGTTGCCACCGCGGCCACCTTCGTCTCGGCGGCCCTGGCGCTCGTCGCGGAGCAGCTTGAGCTCCTGGCAGTCTTTAGTGCTGTGGGAGCGCATGTTGGGGTAGGCGCAGAGTGGCCGGCCATCTTTCCTCTCATCATGGTCACGGCCGCGCTTCTGCTCGGGCTCCGCCGCAAGCACGGCAGGGCCCTTACGCTTGACTTCCTTGTTCTTGGTCTTGGCAGCCTTGAGCGCCGCATCGGATTCGTTGTGGACGAAGAGGCGGCCTTCTTCAGCCTTGGCGCACTTGTCGGCGAGGTCGAACAGTTCAAGCACCGAGTCTAGATCGTCATTGATGGCGAGCTTCTCGCACATCTTGACGTCTGTGATGCCGGTGGAGAACGCAGAGATGGTGGCCGCGTCGGAGGCGCGCGGTATCTTGTTGCGCACTTGGCTGAAGCGCTGGATGTACTTGTGGAGGGTCTCGTCTGGGTGCTGCCGCACATGCTGCAGGTCGTTGATGGTGAGGGAGTAGTCTTGCGTGCCCTTGAAGTTGGCGAAGAATTGGCTGCAGAGCTCGGCCCACGATGAGATGGATGCCTCGGGGAGGTTCATGAGCCAGGAGCGCGGGCCGTCCTTGAGGGCCATGGGGAACCAGTTCGTCATGACCTTGTCGTCGCCGTTCACTGCCTCGACGCTCAGCGCGTAGAGCTGAAGGAACTCCGCAGGGTTGGGGGTCCCGTCATAGCACGGAGGCAGCTCAGGCTTGAACTTCGCAGTCCACACCACCCGACGTAGCTCACGGATGAAGGCGCGGCAGCCCACACCGCTCGAGGGGACGCCACCGGCGAGGGCGGCACGGTTCTGGCGCCCTGCCGCCGCAACCTCCTGGACGGCCTGGTCCTGGCGCTGGCGCTGCCGCTCGAGGAGCACTCGTGCATCCGGGGGCGCGCGTTGGATGATCTGGCAGCTGGCCTCGTCATGGACTGGCGAGGACGTGCCACGGGACGGCTCGCGCGCCCGCACGTTGCGCTGGGGCCCACCGAGTTCGTCACGCAGAGGAGGTGGCGGGGGAGCGCCGTGCGCCAGGTCCCTAGCGCGAGACGGCGGAGGGCGGAGCGAGTGGTCAGGTGCCAGAGCGTCCCCGGCGGCGTTGACGAGCTCGATTATGCGACCAAGCCAGGCGTCGCAGCCAGCGCCAGCTGGACGGTAGCGGAGCAGTCTGCGCGCCATGAGTAGCGCGGCCTGCGCGTTCGGTGGCCCACGGTGGGCGAGGGAGTAAGAGGCCGTGGCGGTGTGGACGTTCGCCTGCATGGAGAGGTGCAGGGAGGAGTCCTGCTGCTCGCGGGCAGCGGGGTTGGTGGCGGCAACAGCCTCGACAGGGCGGCGGCGGTTGCCGCGGGCTACCGGCTCCGTCTAAGCCACGCGGCCAGCCCTGCGCTCGGCGCGCTCGCGGCGTGCATCGGCCATGAAGCTGGTGGAACGGAGGGCGGAGCGGAAGAACAGTAGTGCACCCCTACCTGGCGCGCCAAATGTCGGAAGCTGGGCTCCGGGGACCCAAAGGTTCGAACACAGGGGTGAGCTTGTTCCTACCTCTTCGTCCCCTACCACGGCTAAGCTACGGCGAAGCTACGGCGGGAGCGCCCTAGCGAGAAGCGGACCATGGACTCAGTGGTTTACCCAGGTTCGGGCCACCTTGCGGTGTAAAACCCTACTCCTGCTTGGTTTTGATTGTAGTCGGCAAGAGAGTGTTCTCGCGTACAAGGTAGGACAAGAAGGACTCGACCGAATCGGATCTCCCTACCACGATGGCAGCACTGTCCCTTTATACCTACCTTGGTCCTCTTCCCCCTCAAAACTTAGGCGGGAAGGGTTGCCACACTTGGCGGGTTTTGAAGGGGGACAGACGCTCAGGCTATCCTGACTAAAGGCGGTCTTCGCCTGCAAAAGCATGATCCATGACGCGCCGGTGGGCTCGGTGATGACCTCCGCCCCGCGTGCCCGCCGTCTTGGTCTTTTTTCGCCAATCAGGCAACCTTTGGGGTTGCTTTGGGAAGTGGACTGCTGGCCTTGCTCCCTTAACACAAAAGGGGAAACCCTCTTCATCCGCGCCTGCTGGCACGGCCTCTGTCGCCGCTCGTCGCCGCGCGCGTCACCCACGTGATGGGCATGGGACCGCGCGGCCGAGCCGAACAGCCCTTGTCTGGAGCGCCTTCGGGAGGGATCCTCGGGAGGCCGCCTCGTGAGAGGGCCTCGCGAGGCTGCTGGTGAAGATGCTGAGTCTTGTTCGCCGCTCCCTGAGGAGGGGTCCTCAAGAGGCCAAGGCCTCATGAGGGGTCTTGGTGAGATGCTTGATGATGACGGGCTGCTGGGCCCACGCCAGGCGTTGTGCCCTGGGCCAAAGGCAGACAGGCCTGGATACCCCGGGTTCCATGGGCCCGACAGCGAATACCTTAGTCATGAGTTTAGCCAACATCTGAGTGACCGTGGAATCGTTTCACAGCTTACGCCTCCCGGAACTCCACAGCGAAACGGAGTGTCGAAACGACGTAACCGAACCCTGTTAGACTTGGTGAGGTCAATGATGTCTCTTACAGATCTGCCGATATCTTTTTGGGGTCACGCACTACTTACTGCCGCTTATACATTAAACAGAGCACCGTCTAAGTCTGTTGAGACGACGCCATTTGAATTATGGTATGGGAAGAAACCCAATGTGTCGCATCTCGAGGTTTGGGATTGTGAGGCATACATAAAGCGTTTACAGCCAAGCAAACTCGATCCCAGATCAGACAAATGTTACTTTGTAGGTTATCCCAATAATACCATTGGGTATTCCTTCTACCACCAGTCCGAGGGCAAAGTGTTTGTCGCAAAAGTTGGACACTTTCTCGAGAAAGAATTTCTCGCTAAAGAAGCAAGTGGGAGGACAGTACAACTTAATGAGATTAGTGAATCTTCGGCGATAGTTGATCTGGCTAAGGAACCGGAAGTAATTCCCCAAATTATCCCTACAACCGAGCCGGAAGTTGTCGCATGTGATGCGGAAACTTCAGACAATGTTGTAACTGAACCGCGCAGATCAGGTAGGGCTATCCAGCCACCTGAGTGGTTTCATAACGAAATCTTCATTCTTGAAGACGATGAACCTGCGCACTACAAGGAAGCGATGGCGGGGCCTAGCTCAAGGGAATGGCACAAAGCCATGAAATCCGAAATGGAATCCATGTACGAAAGCCAAGTTTGGAACTTGGAAGAACTTCCAGAAGGCGTTAAGACCATTGGTTGTAAATGGATTTTCAAAAGAAAGACAGACGTGGATGGTAACATTACTATCCATAAAGCTAGACTTGTCGCGAAAGGGTTCACGCAAGTTCCAGGAGTGGACTACGACGAGACTTTCTCGCCCGTAGCTATGCTTAAGTCTGTTCGGATATTACTAGCAATTGCTGCTTCTTTCGATTATGAAATATGGAAGATGGACATCAAAACAGCTTTCCTAAATGGAAATCTCAAAGAAGATGTATACATGATACAGCCTGAAGGTTTTGTCGTTCATAAGGATGCTGGAAAGGTATGCAAACTTCAGAAGGCCATTTATGGTCTGAAGCAAGCGTCAAGTAGCTGGAACATTCATTTTGATGAAGTAGTCAAAGAGTTTGGCTTCATCAGGAATGACGAAGAATCTTGTGTTTACAAGAAGTTTAGTGGGAGCACAAAAGCATTTCTAATCTTGTATGTGGATGACATATTGTTGATTGGAAATGAGGTGAATTTCCTTAGCGAAATAAAAGACTCATTGATGAAGAGTTTTTCAATGAAAAACTTGGGCGAAGCGGCATATGTATTGGGCATCAGAATCTATAGAGATAGATCAAAACGCCTAATAGCGCTTAGCCAAAGCACGTACATAGACAAGGTGTTGAAAAGGTTCAACATGGAGAACTCCAAGAAAGGCCTACTACCCATGTCACCTGGCACAGTGCTTTGCAAGAATCAATGTCCTCGGACTCTCGATGAGCGTGTACAAATGAATGATGTTCCATATGCTTCGGCAGTTGGTTCTATTATGTATGCCATGCTATGTACAAGACCGGATATTTCCTATGCGCTAAGTGTTAGCAGCCGGTACCAAAGTGATCCAGGATTGGAACACTGGGCCGCAGTCAAAAATATTCTTAAGTACCTCAGAAGGACCAAGGATTTACTCCTTGTGTACGGAGGTGATGAAGAGATCATTGTAAGTGGTTACACTGATGCAGGCTTCATGACTGACACAGATGACATCAAATCTCAATCAGGCTATGTTTTCATATTGAATGGTGGTGCAGTTGATTTGAAAAGTTCCAAACAAAAGACTGTGCCGGATTCTACGACGGAGGCGGAATATGTTGCAGCTTCAGAAGCCTCCAAGGAGGCGGTATGGATCAAGCAGTTTCTTGAAGACCTTGGTGTGGTTCCGAGTGCGCTGGACCCGGTGGAGATCTATTGTGATAATAGTGGCGCCGTGGCTCAGGCTAGGGAGCCATCTTCGCACCATAAAACAAGACATATTGAACGCAAATACAAACTCATTCGACATCATGTCGAAGTAGGTTTAGTGAAAGTACGCAAAGTTCACACGGATCTGAACATGTCAGACCCGATGACAAAGCCTCTACCACGAGCAAAGCATGAGCAGCACCGGATAGCCATTGGTGTTAGGGAAGCCATGTAACTGGATTATGACTCTAGTGCAAGTGGGAGTCTGTAGGAGATATGCCCTAGAGGCAGTAATAACAGTTATTTTGTATCTCCAAGTTTGTAATGATTGTTTATGTTCCATGCTATAACTGCAATGATTCTCAAGTCTACAATATCCACGAGGCTCGGAGGGAAACTCATGTGCATGTGTGGTATAATAAACGGTAAAATGTATTCCTAGTCATGCCTCTAAGACTGGCTCAAGTATTGCATGATGATCCTGTTTTCCTGATCATGGGCATGACTATGCCGACAATTTTGAGGGCACAATGTTAGAAGAACACTTGTGTTGAATCGACCCGAATTGATGTTATGCTATGAGATACAGTCGTAACAAGTTAATGGTTAATAACACAAAGATAGTTAATGTTTGCATAATTCCTTAGACCATGAGAGTATCAAGTTCCTTCATACTTGCTTCATGAACTTTGGGGTTTATTAAACATCATCCGTAACTGGGTGGATATTACAGCGGCTTACAGGTTCACGGAAAAGTATGACAAGGAACGAGATAGCTCGAAATTAGGATTTGCTCCTCCGATGATGGAGACATATTCTCGGGCCCTCTCGGTGTTACGGTATCCATCATCGTCTGGCCAGACACATTGTGATTTGATCACAGGGATGCCGAAACTGGGAAACAAGAAAAGAGAACAAAACCGGTAACCAGGTAACTGGCATAGTGGACAAGTTGTTGATCCATGGGGATGCCGATAAATCTCACCTCGGGTGTTTGTAATATATCGTGAAGCAACAGGAATAGCACACGGCAACTGGAGGTTCACTCGAATATTTATTCGTGTGGGTATAGGGATCAATATGGGTGTCCACGGTTCCGCTATTGATCATTGATCGGAAAGTGTTCCGGTCATGTCTATACTTCACCGAACCTATAGGGTCACACACTTAAGGGTCATCTATTTGCTGAATTCTAGACAGGGAGTCTGAGAGAAAGTTACCGAAAAAGTTTCGGAGACAACAGAAGAGTTCCGGAGAGAGAACACCGAAAGAGTTTCGGTAAAACTGAAAAGTTGTTTCGGTAAAACTGAAAAGTTGTTTCGGAGTATACCATTAAGTCACATTGGTTTCGGCACACGCCTGGAAATTCTTGGAGGGTGCCAGAATTGTTCTGGGAACTTCTGCGATTTTTCCGGGGAAAAAAACGGAAATGTTCCAGAGCTGCCAGAACCGCTTTGGTTGCTTTTCGCTGATGAAAATCATTGATCTGAAAATGTTTCGGAACGCGTCCAGAATTGTTTTAGTGGGTACTGGAATTATTCTAAGACTCACAGAAATATTTTCGGATTTATCGATCGCGGAAAAATGGGCTCATGAATAGTGAAAAAGCACTTTATGGCTACTTTATGGAAAGCCACCTTTTTGGGCTTTGTCCCAAAATATATTGGGGATGACATGGATGGATGAGAGCCCCTCATGGGGGCCCACTTGTGGTGGCCGTCGAAGGGAGGAGCTCCTCCATGGAGCTCCTCTAGCCTTCCCATTATGCCCCTTTTGAAACTCCATGTGATGGGTTTTTTGGGTATTTCAAGTGCCACCCTACCCCTTGGGTCTTTCCAATAAATAGAGGTGGAGAGGCACTCTCCACACTCACTCCTTTCTCACATACACATGCCATGCATTATCTGACTTTCTCTCTCCCTCCCTCTGGTGGGAACTAGTTCTGGACGGCGAAGCCCTGCTGGATAGCTGACACCGTATGTGTGCAACCCCGTAGAGAGGTCATAGGTTCGATCTTTTGCCTGAGGGGCTATTCGAGGGTCCTCCCAAAGGGCTGTCCAAGTTACCGTTCGAGCTTCGAGGGTCCTCCCGAAGGCCTGTCTGTGACATCGTCCGAGGGACTGTCCGACCGCCTCTCGAAGGGCTGTCCGACGAGGGAGTTCATCCTCGCGGTTGGGAGGTTCTAAATCCTAGCTACGGGGATCTGCACCGACGATCTACATCGACTCTACTTCCGCTGCGCTATGAGTCGGTAATGATCAGATCAAACCTTGTATGCCATCTCCATAGTGATCCTGGGCGTGCTCGCTGTACCGAAATTTTTTGTTTTCTGTCGCGTTCCCCTACATTAAGAGGCCGAATATCACTTCGGACCAGAAATAGGCCCACATGCAGCAAGGGCCATTAAATGGCCGAAAGTGAAACCGGGCCGACAATGGCCCAAATGTACCTAGGGCCGCTAATAGGCCGAAACGAATACGGGCCGAACTGTTAAACGTGCCTTTAAGAGGCCGAAATCCAAATCGGGTCGGCAATGGGCCCAAAAGCACAGTTCCTGTTAACGGGCCGGTCCTGATATGGGCCGTAATTTGGCCCAAAACTTGGCAGGTTGTTAACGGGCCGGATCTGATACTAGCCATAATTTGGCCGAAAACATGGCATGCTGTTAACGGGCCGGATCTTATATGGGCCATAATTTGGCCCAAAACATGGCAGGCTGTTAACGGGCCGGCCCATTAGTATCTGACGAAATCTTGTGGGCCTTTTGCTAGGCCGTCCCTTTTACCTTAAATGGGCCAATGCTGGGCCGTTCCACATGTCGACGTTTCATTGGCGACTCCTGTCCATTGGACGGTTGAGACCTGCCGCCACCGGGAGCTGACACGTGGATCAGCCGGCGAATCAGATATTTACATGTGGAAAATCGCCATTAGTCAGGGCTGCTAACAGGTTATCGGATCCAAACCCGCACCCGATATCTTAACGGCGACCCGTTACGGTGGATGCCACGTGTCGGTCACCCTTGACGAAAACACTTCCATGACGCGACATTTATCGTCATGAAGTGGACACTTCCGTGATGATAATCTCAGTATTGTCATGGAACACTTCTACGACAGCACAGGTATGACTATCTTGATTCTATCATAAAATCGTCACGGATGTACATGCATGACAGAAAACATGACCTACTGTGACAAAGACGTATCATCACGGAAGTGTTTTTTTTGTAGTGCTAGACATTTTAAAGAAGTCTTTTATAAACCTTTTATAGAAACCAGCTGACCAAGGAAACTTCTTATACCTTTGACATCTTTAGGACATGGCATTTTCTCAATAGCATCAACTTTAGCTTTATCAACTTCAATACCTCTCTCAGAAATTTTATGCCCAAGGACTATACCTTCATTCACCATAAAGTGGCACTTCTCCTAGTTCAAGACAAGATTAGTTTCTTCACATCTCTGCAAAACTCAATCAAGGTTGCTTAAGCAATCATCAAAAGAAGTTCCGTAAACGGAGAAATCATCCATAAAAACCTCAACAATCTTTTCACAAAGGTCAGAGAATATAGCAGTCATACATCTTTGAAAGGTAGCGGGTGCATTACATAAACCAAAAGGCATACGACGATAAGCATAAGTTCCAAAAGGACAAGTAAAGGTAGTTTTCTCTTGATCTTCTTGTGATACAGGTATGTGAGAGAAAGTAGAATATCCATCTAGGAAACAAAAGTGTGTGTGCTTAGACAATCTTTCTAACATTTGATCAATAAAAGGCAAGGGGTAATGATCTTTCCTAGTAGCTTTATTTAATTTCCTGAAATCAATCACCATCCTATAACCAGTTACAATTCTTTGTGGAATGAGTTCATTTTTATCATTAGGAACAACGGTAATACCTCCTTTCTTAGGAACACAATGAACAGGACTTACCCATCTACTATGAGCTGTGGGATAAATTATACCTGCCTCCAAAAGCTTTAATATTTCAGTTCTTACCACATCTTTCATTTTAGGATTCAAGCGACATTGATGATCAATAACAGGTTTAGCATCTGGCTCCATATTAATCTTGTGCTGACATAGACTGGGACTAATGCCCTTAAGATCATCAAGAGTATATCCAATAGCAGCACAGTGCTTCCTCAGAGTTTTAAGTGATCTCTTTTCTTCATGCTCTGAAAGGTTAGCACTAATAATAACAGGGCATATCTTCTTTTCATCAAGATAAGCATATTTAAGTGTATCAGGTAGCTTCTTTAATTCAAACACATGATCACTCTTAGGCAGGAGTGGATCTCCCAAAGTTTCAACAGGCAAATTATGTTTAAGTATAGGTGCTTGTTTAAAGAATAGTTCATCTATTTCATTTCTTTCATTCATATGCATATCATTCTCATGGTCTAGCAAATATTGTTCTAAAGGATCAGTAGGAGGAACAAAAATAGAAGCAAGACCAATAATTTCATCTTTATTAGGTAATTCTTTATCATGAGGTTGTCTACTGAATTTAGAGAAATTGAACTCATGAAACACATCACCAAAATTAACACTGACTACTTCTTTATTGCAATCAATCTTAGCATTAACGGTATTCAAGAAAGGTCTACCAAATATAATGGGACAAAAATCATCTTGTGGTGATCCTAGAACAAGAAAATCAGTAGGGTATTTGATCTTACCACACAAGACTTCAACATCTCTTACAATCCCATGTGGTTCAATAGTATCTCTGTTTGCAAGCTTAATAGTGACATCAATATCTTCAATCTCAACAGGTGCAATATCATTCATGACTTCTTGATAAAGAGAAAATGGAATAGCACTCACGCGAGCACCAATATCACATAAACCATGATAGCAATGATCTCCAATTTTAACAGAAACAACAGGCATGCCAACAACAGGTATATTTTTATCTCTAGGATCTCGTGAAGCAATCCTAGTTGCTTCTTCACATAGATATATAACATGTCCATCAATATTATTAACCAAAAGATCTTTAACCATTGCAACATTGGGTTCAACTTTAATTTGTTTAGAGGGTTTAGGTGTTCTTATTCTACTTTTATTAACCACAGTTGTAGCTTTAGAGTGTTCCTTTATCCTAACAGGGAAGGAGGTCTTTCAATATAAGCAGTAGGCACAACTGGATCAACATTGTAAACTATTATCTCATCTTTAGCTGTTATGGGTTCTTCTTTTAATTCAATGGGTGGATGATATTTAAACCATTTCTCCTTAGGGAGATCAACATGAGCAGCAAATGATTCACAAAAGGTAGCTACTATCTCAGAGTCAACTCCATATTTAGTACTAAACTTATGAAAAACATCAGTTTCCATAAAAGATTTAACACAATCAAACTAGAGATTTATACCTGACTCTTTACCTTTGTCGATTTCCCAATCTTCAGAGTTACGTTTATGTAGGAGATATGCCCTAGAGGCAATAATAAATGTTATTATTTATCCCCATGTTCGTAATTAAGTTTATATTCCATGCTATAACTGCTATGGTTCTCGAGTCTACAATAACCTCGAGGCTCGGAGGAAGAATCATATGCACGTGTGGAATAATAAACAGTAAAATGTATTCCTAGTCTGGCCTCTAAGACTAGCTCAAGTGTTGCATGATGGTTCTGTTTTCCTGATCATGGGCATGACTATGCTGGCAACTTTGAGGGCACATTGTTAGAAGAACACTTGTGTTGAATCGACCCGAATTAATGTTATGCTATGAGATACATTTGTCACAAGTTAATGGTTAATAACACAGAGAAAGTTTACGTTTGCATAATTCCTTAGACCATGAGAGTATCGAGTTTCTTCATGCTTGATTCATGAACTTTGGGGTTTGCTAAACGTCATCCGTAACTGGGTGGCTATTACGGCGGCTTACGGGTTCATGGGAAAGTATGTCAAGTAACTTGATAGCTCAAGATTGGATTTGCTCCTTCGACAATGGAAAGATATCTCTGGGCCCTCTCGGTGTTACGGTATCCATCATCGTCTGGCCAGACACAATGTGATTTGATCACAGGGATGCCGGAACACGGGAACGAGAAAAGAGAACAAACCCGGTAACGAGGTAACTGGCATTGTGGACAAGTGTTGATCCATGGGGATGCCGATAAATCTCACCTCGGGTGTTTGTAACATATCGCGAAGCAACAGGAATAGCACACGGCAACTGAAGGTTCACTCGAATATTTATTCGTGTGGGTATAGGGGTCAATATGGGTGTCCACGGCTCCGATGTTGATCATTGATCGGAAAGTGTTCCGGTCATGTCTATACTTCACCTAACCTATAGGGTCACACGCTTAAGGGTCATCTATCTGCTGAATTCTAGACAGGGAGTATGAGAGAAAGTCACCGGAAAAGTTTCGGAGACAACGGAAAAGTTCCGGAGAGAGAACACCGGAATAGTTTTGGTAACACTGAAAAGTTGTTTCAGGGTATACCATTAGGTCAAATTGGTTTTGGCATACGCCTGGAAATTCTTGGAAGGTGCCAGAATTGTTCTGGTAACTTCTAGGATTTTTCGGAGAAAAAAACCGGAAATGTACCGGAGGTGCCGGAACCGCTTTGGTTGCTTTTCGCAGATCAAAATCACTAATCCGGAATTGTTTCGAAACGCGTCCAAAATTATTTTAGTGGGTACTGGAAATGTTCTAAGACCTAGAGAAATATTTTTGGATTTAACGGTCGCGGAAAAATGTCTTTGTGAATAGTGAAAAGCACTTTTTGGTTACTTTATGGAAAGCCACCTTTTAGGGATTTTCCCAAAAGGCTTCTAGAAGGACTTGGGGACTAAGGAACCCCCTTTGGGGGGGGGCACATAGGGGTGGCCGGCCAAGGAGGAGCTCCTCCATGGAGCTCCTCTAGGCTTCCCATTTTGCCCCTTTGGAAAATCCATATGATGGGTTTTTTGAGTTCCACCCTACCCCTTGGGATTTCCTATAAATAGAGGTGGAGAGGCACTCTCCACACTCACTCACTCTCTCATACAATGCCATGCAATGATCTGGCTTCTTCTCTCCCTCCCACAAAAAGAGTTTCGTAGAGCCGAAAGGCTGTCTGTGTTCCGGTGGGAACTAGTTCTGGACGGCGAAGCCCTGCCAGATAGATGACACCGTATGTGTGCAACCCTGTAGAGAGGTCGTAGGTTCGATCTTTTTGCCCGAGGGGCTGTTCGAGAGTGCCTCCTGAAGGGCTATCCGAGTGACCGTCCGAGATTCTGTGAGTGCCTCCCGAAGGGCTGTCCGTGACATCGTCCGGGGGACTGTCCGACCGCCTCCCGAAGGGCTGTCCGAGGGACTGTCCGAGGGGCTAATGAGGGAGTACATCCTCGTGGTTGGGAGGTTGTAAATCCTAGCTATGGGGATCTGCACCGACGATCTACATCGACTCTACTTCCGCTGCGCTACGAGTCGGTAACGATCAGATCAAACCCTGTAAGCATCTCCATAGTGTTCCTGGGCGTGCTCGCAGTACCGGAAATTTTTGTTTTCTGCTGCGTTCACCTACAGTGGCATCATGAGCCGTGCTATGCGTAGATGCAGGTTACGATCTAGAATACATAGAGATGTATGGGTGTTGCACAATATAATTTGTAGTAGATGAGTTCTATTACTGAAAATTATTTGTGCGAGTAGCAGATGAAATCTGTTACCCGATGTTCTTGTTGCTTCCCTGAAATTTGTGTATTTCTGATCTTGATAATGGCATGGTGGATTTTCAAAGTTCTGGCAATCCACGATCCTGATTGATCAACGAAGTGCTAACAGTTCATTGAATTCCACCATAGTTAAACGAAAGATGAAATTTCGCAAACAAAAGGGCAATGCAGATATGATCTGCACGGGGGTCATGCGTATGACGAAGTTCAGTATGGGGCTCGAGATTTTATTATCTCGTGTTTAATACACCCCGCAAAGTTAATCTAGCGACTTGAATAATCATGCTTGATGATAAAGGTTGGTAGCTATGGTTTAGTTGAAACCTTAAAAGCCACGTAAAATAAAATCTTGCATAAACCGATTAGAGGCGTCTAACTTGGTTTTGCAGGATGTGCATGTGATGTGGTATAGCAGTTCTCGTATTAACTTGATTATGTATGAGATGACTATATGATGTAAAATTAACATGACCTGCGAGTCATGATTCGGCATGATGGCTGGAGCCATATGATTGTCACTTTAATGACCTAAGTGTCAACCTTAAGTAATGCACTTATTTTATTAGCTATAGAGATAGCAATATTATCTGGTGCATCGACAAGGTGGTGGCAATCTTCGCAAAGGTGAACACCGACGCGAATGCCGAAGACGAAGAAATTAAAGACTTCTCCGTCAGAAAGGGCTATACCATATCATGATTTTTTGAATTGCCTGAGATGTTTATCCCTTATGATGCACCTTTTTGATTGCGCGGTAGTCACTTTTTATTAGGGTGATCTCTCACTAAAAATATCAAGTAGTTAGTATTCTCCCAAGTGTAGCACCGTCACAGCATCTTTCCTTTCGGGGTGCGCCATGATCTACATGGGCACGAACGATTGTACGGGTGTAAGGCGGGTGAGGTCAGACCTCACAGCGAGATCACTTGGTTGTCTTGACGTTCATGGCAGGATCGTCCTGAGCTCGGAACACACGCATTGAAAGATGAACAAGAGTCACATAGAGATGTGGTCGGCAAGTTTGCCTACCGATTGAAGTTGGCGCCATCAGTGTTCATCTCAAACAATGGCGTTGAATGGAAATGCGGATCTTGCATCACTCACAATCAATTATGAGAGATATTGATTTGAGTGGGAGCACACTGTAGAATTAACTTGTTTAATTCTCAGTGCAATTAATTATGAACACTATATAAGTGTGATTTGCAAAATAGTTATAGAATAATGGCTCGCGTTTCCACCCTCCCTATTAAAATTGAATAGTTGTTAAATATCTGGTTAAAACTTTACGGTTGGTAACGTAATGTGAGGATTGTCCTCAAGAGTGCCGAGAAGGACTTTGTCCTATCGCATGCTTTCGGTATTCTCCCGCTAATGCTATGGATGATGTGACTCTCGTCCTTCGATCCAAAAGCTAGAATTCCGTTATTGTCAAGTGCAATATGTTTGCTTCCATGTGACCCGAACTTCGAAAGTTTGGGATAGTTATGTGATATTCATGGAACTGAAAAATTGTTTTCAGATGCAGACAAAGGTTGAAAGATATGAGATATCCAAAGCAATGTTTGTTTGCAAAGTATTAGTAAAGTGTTTACTGGGCTTTTGACTGATAAGAGAGGGATCCAGAAGAACGCCTGTCATATAATGAAGGTGAATAAAAAAACAACTTAAAGAGAAAGGAAATGTCCAAAGGGTGTTAGTGTGACTTACACACCTTGGAAGTCCAGGGCTAACGCCACTCTTTAAATTGGGTGCTTCTTCTGAGAGTAGGAGAAATACTGAAAGTTAAACTGTTAGAAGTATAAAGGCAAAAAGAGAGAAGTCTAGAATGTCCAGCTCATGTATGAAAGTCATACAAGTTGTTGATGCATGGAAGGCTAGTCAAAGAAATAGTTCTTGAGAATTGTGATTAAATTGTTAGTCCGTAATTCTTGGGTATTGTGAGTTGATCACAGAGATACCCGCTTGATTGCTTTCCGTTGCAATTCGATGCAAGAACTACTACAACCTAAAAGACTGGAACATAGTAAATGTTACTATACCTTCCATCGGTGTATTACCTATGTATTTATTTTCATAATTCATTTTTGGAGTTTCATACACTCTAGCCCATTGCATAAGGTATCTTGCAAGTAGGTTGTTCATAAGAGAACTTTTGATGTTCGGTGTTATGAATAACATAAGGTCCATACTTTCATTATGAATGAGATGTATGTTATGAATATTGATAATAATACATTACCTCTGTATTTACTTTCATAATTCATTTTAGAGTTTTATACACTCTAGCCCATTTGCATATATGTTTGTTGCAAGAGTGTTGTTCATAGAAGAACAATTGTTGTTCAGTATTATGAATAATATAAGGGCCATACTTCCATCGTGGATGGGATGTATGTTATGAATATTGATGGTAATATGATACATCCATAACACTGACGCTAAATGTCTCAAGACTAAAAGAATACCACACATGTGTGGCACTGCATTTGGTCACATTGGAGAAACCAGCATGGAGAAATTCCATAATGATGGATTTTGAAGTCGTTTGATTATGAATCATCTGACACTTGCAACTTTCCTCCGAAAAGTGAAGTGATTGAAATACCATTCATAGGCCATAAGGAACGAGCAATGAACTTATTGGTGATCATACATTTTGATGTATGTAGTCCGATAAATGTTCTTGCTAGTAGTGGATTTATCTATCTTCAGAAATGACTCAAGTAGATATATGGATATTTACTTGATGAGACGTAAGTCTGGATCTTTTGAAATCATTCAAAAGGTTTTCAAAATGAAGTAGAAATTATTGTAACAAGAAAATTGTGTTTTCTGCAATTTGATTGCGGAAAGGAATATTTGAGTTACAAGTTTAGCGAATGTCTGATGAGTTGTGAAAAGAGTTTCATAACTTACACCTCCCGGAACACCACTATGAGTGGAATGTCTGTGAAGATGTAATCAAACCATTTATGACATGGTAAGATCAAAGATGACATAAATCAATTTGCCATTATCCCTTTTAAAAGTAATGCTTTAGAGACTGCAGCTTTTACATTGAAAAGAGCACCATCAGATCTGTTGAAATGACGCCATGGTATGATAACCCCAACCATGTTATGTCTTTTCTTAACATTTAGAATATGGGGCTTGTGTAAAATATTTACAAACCTATTCCAAACCAGACAAGTGCTACTTTGTAGGTTGTCCCAAATTGTTGGGTATTCCTCCCTCACTATACCGAGGCAAAAAGGTTTGCCACAAAGAATGGTATGATTTTGTAGAAAATGGTTCTTACAAAAAGGTGAGTGGGAGGACAGTGCAACTCGACGAAATAATAGTATCTCCGTCATCAGTTCAAAGAAAAGAAACCTTGGAAGTAATTCCAGAGTGTCCTACTGCGACTGATACGGAAGCCTCTACATGAGATGTATGGACTTCAGTCGAACTTGCAGCTGAACCACGTAGGCAAAACTCGTGCAAACCTCTCAGGTGCGCAAACGAGATATTGTTGTTAGACAACAGTATACCTACGATACAGGAGGAAGCGTTGATGGGCCCTGACTCCGGAATTGGCTAAATGCCAATACAATCCGAGATAGTTTCCATATAAATGATTCGAGATTAAAATCTTGATACACCTTTCGGAAGACTTAGAGTCTAACGAATATTTATGGAACTATAAACTGATGCGGATAAAAATGTTTTATCCATAAAGCTCGACTTGTTGCTTATAACAAATTCAAGGAATTGACTACGACGAGACTGTCTCTTTGTAGCGATGCTTAAAGTCGGTTCGGGTTAAACTAGCAATTGATACATATTTCAATCATGAGATATGTAACATGGATGCCAAAAGGATTTCCATAAAATGGAAATGCTACCTAGGACTTGCATGTGATACAGTCCAAGGTGTTTTGTCAGTCCAGAGGATGCTAGAGACCAAAAGTGCTCTTGCCCAAGATCCTCCTCGAGACGGCGGCGCTTCATCCCGAAAGTCTTCTCCCATTTTTTTAGGGCAAATGAGCCTATATAGCAGAAGGAGGGGCCCGAAGGCCTGCCAGGGGCCCCACAAGGCATCAGGGCACGCCCTGGGGGGGCGCCCTGTTGCCTTGTGGGCAACTGGTGGGTCCCCTCTGGTATTTATTTTCTCCAGTATTTTTTATATATTCAGTAAAAAAATTCTAAAAATTTCAGGTCATTTGGAGATCCGTAGAATAGGTATCTCTGATGTAGCTATTTCAGGTCCAGAATTCCAGCTGCCGGTATTCTCCCTCTTCATCTAAATCTTGCAAATTAAGAGAGAAAAGGCATAAGAATTGCATCATAAAGTGAAATAATGACCAAATACATTATAAATAAAAGTTGGAAATCATGATGCAAATTGGACGTATTAGTGGGGTTTCTTATGTGTGCCGCTCAGCGATTGTGATGGTTTACGCCTGGTTCTCCATAATTAACTGGGCAATCTGGTTTTCAATGGGTTTTCCCTAATTAACTGAGCAACTCTTTTCTTCTTAATGAATGCAGGATAACTGCCATTTCGAGAGAGAAAAAAGAGAACTACACTTCCCACTCCTCGTCCGAGGAGATGTTGATGACCCACTTGTCGGAGCCGTGGGCCTCATGGTCATTGGCGGTGAGGCGAATCTTTGACATTTCCTCCTCCTCCTCTACGAAGAGCCGCTACGCCTCATGTCGCAGAGGTGGATAAGACGATGGTTCGCCTCCACCTCCCACGCGATCTAGAGCGAGTCGGGGACGGTTGGTTTTCGATCACGAGGCCGGGATCAGCGATGAGAGATCGCTTACTCCGCGTCCAACCACACTTCTGCCTCCTCGGCTTGGGCGAGGTGGAAATCCACCTCTGCCTCCCACTAGTAGGAAAACTCTTATAGGTGTGGTTACTTAGTGGCGTCAGCTCCAAAACAAACGTCGCCGGTATTTGGGCAAAATATTGCTACTTGTAGCTTGCGTTGGTATTTTCCCCGAAGAGGAAGGGATGATGCAACACAGTAGAGATAAGTATTTCCCTCAGTTATGAAACCAAGGTTATCGAACTAGTAGGAGAATCACGCAACACCTCGTTAGCAGTACCTGCACACAAACAACAAATCCTTGCACCCAACGCAAACGAGGGGTTGTCAATCCCTCGGCGGTCAATTGCAAGATTAAATTGTATGTGATAGATAGATAGATTGAAACAAAAATACAAAATAAAATAAATAAAATAAAATGGCAGCAATATTTTGAGGGTTTTAGTAATATGATTTAGATAGACCCGGGGGCCATAGTTTTCACTAGAGGCTTCTCTCGAGAAAATAGCATACGTTGGGTAGACAAATTACTGTTGGGCAATTGATAGAAAAGCAAATAATCATGACGATATCCAAGGCAATGATCATGTATGTAGGCATCACGTCCAAGATAAGTAGACCGACTCCTGCCTGCATCTACTACTATTACTCCACACATCGACCGCTATCCAGCATGCATCTAGTGTATTAAGTCCATAAAGAACGGAGTAATGCCTTAAGAACGATGACATGATGTAGACAAGATAAACTCACGTATGAATAAACCCCATCTTTTTACCCTTAATAGCAACAATACATATGTGTCATGTCCCTTTCTGTCACTGGGATTGAGCACCGCAAGATCGAACCCATTACAAAGCACCTCTTCCCATGGCAAGATAAATCAATCCAGTTGGCCTAACCAAATCAATAGATCGGAGAAGAAATAAGAAGCTATAATAATCATGCATAAAAGAGATCAGAGAAGACTCAAATAATACTCATGGATAATCTGATCATAAACTCACAGTTCATCGGATCCCAACAAACACACCGCAAAAAGTGATTACATCGGATAGAACTCCAAGAACATCGAGGAGAACATTGTATTGAAGATCAAAAAGAGAGAAGAAGCCATCTAGCTACTAACTAAGGACCCGATGGTCTGTGGTAAACTACTCACGCATCATCGGAAGGGCAACAAGGTTGATGTAGAGCCCCTCCGTGATCGATTCCCCCTCCGGCGGAGTACCGGAGAAGGCCTCCAGATGGGATCTCTCGAGAACAGAAACTTGCAGTGGTGGAAAAAGTATTTCGTGGACTCTCCTGAGGGTTTCTGATTTTTCTGGAATTTATAGTGGACGAATTAGGTCAAACGGAGCTCTGTGGGCCCCACAAGGTACCAGGGCGTGCCTGCCCCCCCCCCCCCCCAGGCGCGCCCTGGTGCCTCGTGGGCACCCCCTGGGGCTTCTGGCCTCCTGCCGAAGCTTCTAATGTTTATCTTGTCCAGAAAAAAATCTCCAAAAAGTTTCGTGGCATTTGGACTTCGTTTGGTATTGATTTTCTGTAAAACAAAAATAGGGCAGAAAACAACAACTGGCACCGGGCACTAAGTTAATAGGTTAGTCTCCAAAAATGAAATATAATTGCTGTAAATGTATATAAAAACATCCAAGATTGATAATATAACAGCATGGAACAATCAAAAATTAGAGATACGTTGGAGACGTATCAGCATCCCCAAGCTTAATTCCTGCTCGTCCTCGAGTAGGTAAATGATAAAAAATAGAATTTTTGATGTGTAATGCTTCCTATCATATTCATCACATATTCTTTTCTTTTATAGCATGGACATTGGACTTGAATGATTCAAAGCAATAGTCTATAATTTGACATGAAGATATAAATACTCAAGCATGCTAACAAGCAATCATGTCTTTCAAAATATCAACGCTAAAGAAAGTTATCCCTAGCCCATTATGCTCAATCATTGATCCATTCATGAAACACACTCAAATATTAGCTACATCCAATGCACAAGTATGGCAATAGTGATCTCTAGTTGGTGCTTTATAAGAGAAGATGGAGACTCAAGCAAAAATAAAAAATGCATAAAAGTAAATAGATAGGCCCTTCGCAGAGGGAAGTAGAGATTTGTCAAATGTGCCAGAGCTCAAAGCTGAAATTAAAGAGATCAAATATTTTGAGAGGCATGCTTTTCCTGTCAACGAAAATGACTGAGAATTCCCATTATTTTCCATGCTAGACACATCATAGGCGGTTCCCAAACAGAAAGTAAAGTTTATTTCCTTTCCGCCATTCTTTCACAATCCATGGCTAGCCGTATCCACGGGTGCCCTCCATACCATCACTTTCCAAAGAATTTTGTTGTTATTAATTTTGATTTCATTGTGGGACTAGGCATCCCTATTACCAACCATCCTCTCATGCAATGACAAGTGAATAAACACTCATCGTGAGAATAACACACCTAGCATGGAAAATAATGGCTACGCCCTGCCGCTTCATGAGTGGTACGGGCACACAAAACAGGAAAAAATATTTTGAAAATTAGAGTTGGCACACGCAAATTTACTTGGAACGTCATTGAAATACCGCATATAGGTAGATATATTGGACTCATTTGGCACAACTTGGGTTTAAAGAGTTTGGATGCACAAGCAGTATTTCCGCTTAGTACAAATGAAGGCTAGCAAATAGATTGAGAAGCAACCAACCAAAAAGCGAAAATGGTCATAAACATGCATTGAACATAACTAACACCGAATAATGCACCATAAGTAGGATATAATTTCTTTGCATAACTATTGACTTGATGTGCATGCATAGGGAATCACAAACCTTAACACTAATATTCTTACTAAATCACAATTACTCACTAACATGACTCACCTATTATCATTTCCATATCGCAAAACTATTGCAAGGAATCACACTTGTCATATCCAATGATCTATATGAGAGTTTTTATTATATCCCTCTTGAATATTCATCACTTTGGGACCAATTTCATATCTTGTGCAAATTACCGTTACTATTATCAACTCTCAAAAAGATTTAAGTGAAGCATGAGAGTGCAAATATTTCTTCAAAATTTCAATCTTATCAATTCTCAAAATAAGATAAGTGAAACATGATAATTTATTTCTTCAAAATTTTAATCTTGTCAATTCTCAAAATAATATAAGTGAAGCATGAGAATTTATTTCTTCAAAATTTTAATCTTGACAATTCTCAAAATAATATAAGTGAAGCATGAGAATTTATTTCTTCAAAATTTCAATTAACTCTCAAAATAATATAAGTGAAGCATGAGAGTTCATTTCTTCAAAATTTAGCCACCACCGTGCTCAAAAAGATTTAAGTGAAGCACTAGAGCAACTGCCTAGCTCAAAAAATTTAAGTGAAGCACATAGAGTATTCTAACAAATTATGATGATAAACGTGTGGCTCTCTCAAGATAGGTGTGTTCAGCAAAGATGATTGTGACAAACTAAAAAGCAAGCAAATCAAAGACTCATATAATACAAGACGCTCCAAGTAAAACACATATCATGTGACGAATAAAAATATAGCTCCAAGTAAAATTACCGATGGTAGGTAGAAGAAAGAGGGGATGCCTTCCGGGGCATCCCCGAGCTTAGACGCTTGAGTCTTCCTAGAATATTACCTTGGGGTGCCTCAGGCATCCCCAAGCTTAGGCTCTTATTACTCCTTATTCCTTCATCCATCGTGATCTCACCCAAAACTTGAAAACTTCAATCACACAAAACTCAACAAAACCTTCGTGAGATCCGTTAGTATAACAAAATAAATCACTACTTTAAGTACTGTTGCAAACCCATTCATATTTTATTTTTGCATTATACCTACTGTACTCTAACTTCACCATGGCTTATACCGCCCGATACAATCCATAGATTCATCAAAACAAGCAAGTAGTGCATCAAAAACAGAACTGCCTGTAGAAATCTATTTAAAATACATACTTCTGTAACTCCAAAAATTCTAAAAAATTAGGACAACGTGGGAAATTCATATACCAATACTGTGTAAAAATTTCAGATTTTTCTGACGCTCCAGTACAGAAACAAAATTCGGGCACTGCACGCAAAACTTTCTGTTTTCCAAACAGCATCAATTATACTATCTTCCAAATCATCCCAAAGACTTTACTTGGCACAAACACTAATTAAAAACACAAAAACACAATCATACCAGTAGCATAATTGTGAAAACACACAATAACAGAAAAATTTATTTTATTCATTGGGTTGCCTCCCAACAAGCGCTATTGTTTTATGCCCCTAGCTAGGCATAATGCATAGTTTCAAGTATTGTCATCTTTCAAGTTGATTCCATAAGTGGCCCTCATAATTGATTCATATGGTGCTTTAATTCTTTTCCTAGGGAAATGCTCCATACCCTTTTTTAATGGAAACTGAAATTGTATATTCCCTTCTTTCATATCTATAACGGCACCTATGGTTCGTAAGAACGGTCTACCAAGTATTATGGGGCAAGAAGAATTGCATTCAATATAAAGAACAATAAAATGATCGGGGACATAGTTCCTATTTGCAAGAATAAGAACATCATTAATTCTACCCAAAGGCTTTTTAATAGTAGAATCCACCAAGTGCAAATTAAGAGAACATTCATCTATATTGGTGAGACCTAGCACATCACATATAGATTTTGGAATTGTTGAAACGCTAGCACCCAAATCACATAAAGCATTGCACTCATAATTTTTAATTTTAACTTTAATGGTGGGTTCCCATTCATCATATAATTTTCTAGGAATTTAGACTTCTAGTTCTAGCTTTTCTTCTAACGCTTTCATCATTGCTTCTACGATGTGTTTAGTAAAAGCCTTGTTTTGCTCATAAGCGTTGGGTGAATTTAGCATTGATTGTAACAAAGAAATGCACTCAATCAAAGAACAATTGTCATAATTAAAATCTTTGTAATCCAAGAGAGTGGGCACATCGCTATTTAAAGTTTTTACCTCTCCAAACCAACTTTTAGCAATTTTCTTATCAAGATTTTCACCCTCCGAATTATGGGGACGCTCTTTAGCTAAAGTTGACCCTTCTTCAGTACCCTTTTCATCAATTTTTATATTGCTAAACAAAGAATCAATAGATGAAACACCAATCATTTTAATATCCTCATCATTACTACGATAAAAACCGGGAGGAATCGCTTTTTCTAAAAATTCTCGTTTAGCTTTTAGCATGGCGGTTCTTTTCTTACTTTCATCCATGGAGACATATAAAGCTTTAATTGATTCACTAATATAAATTTAGGTGGCAAAATTTTAGTCTTAAGATTTTCCACATCATGAATAATTCTATCAATGCTCCTAGACTTATCATCAAGTTTACTCAATTTTTCTTCTATCGTAGTGTTGAAAACTTTTTGAGCATTAATAAATTCTTTAATATTACTTTCAAGATCAGAGGGCATCCTATTATTATTATTATTATTATTATTATAAGAATTACCATAAGGATTGCCATAATTATTAGAGGAATTTCCAGGAAACGGCCTAGCATTGAAATTACCTCTATAAGCATTATTATTAAAATTGTTTCGCGAGACAAAATTCACATCTACGGGATCATTATTTTGCTCAATCAAAGTGGACAAAGGCACATCATTAGGATCAATAGGAGCATTTTTGCTAGCAACAAATTTCATAAGCGCATCAACTTTATCACTCAAAGTATTAATTTCTTCAACAGAATTAACTTTTTTACTAGTAGGAACTCTTTCAGTATGCCATTGTGAATAATTTGCCATAATATTATCAAGCAATTTAGTAGCTTCCCCCAAAGTAATTTCCATAAAAGTACCACCCGCGGCGGAATCTAAAAGATTTCTAGAGACAAAATTCAATCCCACATAAAATTTTCGTATGATCATCCATAAATTTAAACCATGAGTAGGGCAATTTCTTATCATTAATTTCATCCTTTCCCAAGATTGGGCAACATGTTCATGATCAAGTTGCTTAAAATTCATAATTTGATTTCTAAGAGAAATAATTTTCGCGGGGGGAAAATACTTAGTAATAAAAGCATCTTTACACCTACCCCAAGAATTGATACTATTTCGTGGTAAAGATGAAAACCAAATTTTTGAACGATCCCGCAACGAGAATGGGAATAATTTTAATTTCACAATATCATTATCCACATCTTTTTTATTTTGCATGTCACACAATTCTATGAAAGTGTTAAGATGGGATGCGGCATCTTCATTAGGACTACCGGAAAATTGATCTTTCATGACAAGATTTAGCAAAGCGGCATTAATATCACAAGTCTCCGCACTACCAGCGGGAGGAGCAATCAGAGTACTAATAAAATCATTATTATTAGTATTGGAAAAATCACACCATTTTGTATTTTCTTGAGACATCGTGACTATGCAAACAAGATAACAAGCAAGCAAAAAAGCAAACAAGATAAAGGCAAACGGAAAATATTTTTGTATTTTTGTAAAAAACGTTTTAGAAGTGGGGGAGATGAAAACGAGAGGCAAATGGCAAATAAAGTAAATGCTAGGAGATGAGAGTTTATGCAAAGGTACTTGATAGATGTTGATGATGTCTCCCCGGCAACGGCGCCAGAAATTCGTCCTGCTACTTGTAGCTTGCGTTGGTATTTTCCCCGAAGAGGAAGGGATGATGCCGCACAGTTGAGATAAGTATTTCCCTCAGTTATGAAACCAAGGTTATCGAACCAGTAGGAGAATCACACAACACCTCGTTAGCAGTACCTGCACACAAACAACAAATCCTTGCACCCAACGCAAACGAGGGGTTGTCAATCCCTCGGCGGTCAATTGCAAGATTGAATTGTATGTGATAGATAGATAGAAACAAAAATACAAATAAAATAAATAAAAGAAAATGGCAACAATATTTTTAGGGGTTTAGTAATATGATTTAGATAGACCCGGGGGCCATAGTTTTCACTAGAGGCTTCTCTCGAGAAAATAGCATACGGTGGGTAGACAAATTACTGTTGGGCAATTGATAGAAAAGCAAATAATCATGACAATATCCAAGGCAATGATCATGTATATAGGCATCACGTCCAAGATAAGTAGACCGACTCCTGCCAGCATCTACTACTATTACTCCACACATCGACCGCTATCCAGCATGCATCTAGTGTATTAAGTCCATAAAGAACGGAGTAACGCCTTAAGAACGATGACATGATGTAGACAAGATAAACTCACGTATGAATAAACCCCATCTTTTTACCCTTAATATCAATGATACATACGTGTCATGTCCCTTTCTGTCACTTGGATTAAGCACTGCAAGATCGAACCCATTACAAAGCACCTCTTCCCATGGCAAGATAAATCAATCTAGTTGGCCAAACCAAATCAATAGATCGGAGAAGAAATACGAAGCTATAATAATCATGCATAAAAGAGATCAGAGAAGACTCAAATAATATTCATGGATAATCTGATCATAAACTCACAATTCATCGGATCCCAACAAACACACCGCAAAAAGTGATTACATCGGATAGAACTCCAAGAACATCGGGGAGAACATTGTATTGAAGAACAAAAAGAGAGAAGAAGCCATCTAGCTACTAACTATGGACCCGAAGGTCTGTGGTAAACTACTCACGCATCATCGGAAGGGCAGCAAGGTTGATGTAGAGCCCCTCCGTTATCTATTCCCCCTCCGGCGGAGTACCGGAGAAGGCCTCCAGATGGGATCTCTCGAGAACAGAAACTTGCGGCGGCGGAAAAAGTATTTCGTGGACTCTCCTGAGGGTTTCTGATTTTGCTGGAATTTATAGAGGAGGAATTAGGTCAAACGGAGCTCTGTGGGCCCCATGATGTACCAGGGTGCGCCTGCCCCCCTCCCCCCCCGCAGGCACGCCCTGGTGCCTCGTGGGCACCCCCTGGGGCTTCTGGCCTCGTCCCGAAGCTTCTAGTGTTTATCTCGTCCAGAAAAAAATCTCCAAAAAGTTTCGTGGCATTTGGACTTCGTTTGGTATTGATTTTCTGTAAAACAAAAACAGGGCAGAAAACAGCAACTGCCACTGGGCACTAAGTTAATAGGTTAGTCTCCAAAAATGATATATAATTGCTGTAAATGTATATAAAAACATCCAAGATTGATAATATAATAGCATGGAACAATCAAAAATTATAGATACGTTGGAGACGTATCAAATATCTGCGGCATGGACAAACGGAGGGTTGTCGCTGGTACTAGTGGCGTCGACTATGGCCCCAACACCCTTGGTGTTTTGCAAAATAGCTCAGGCGTTCCATCATTTCCCTATGCCACTTAAACGAGGCACACCAGTTGCGTCCGTTTTAGTAATGATGCCACAAATGACCCACAAAATATCAGTGATGTTTGTCCTGCTTTCAGACGCCTCTGTTTTTATGCCCATCAAATTTGGATATATCAGTGATGTTTGTCTTACAATTTTTAGATATATCACTGTAAGTTTGGAAATTGACACATGCACACATACGTAATGAAGTTAAACTTGATTCAGTAGGCACTAAGATGACACGTTGCGCCCTTGGCGCAAAGACCAATTGGAGCCTAGAAGCGAAATAACTTATAAACAACATATTTTACGAATGATTCACAAAGGGGAAAAAACGAAATGCAACCAAGAAGGTTGTTGAACTATTTGAATGTTGTTTACCATGAACTGTATGCATGTGATTATGTTCGTACTACGTTTCTATTTACCTTGTATATTTACTAATGACAGACAAGTATGATCATTGCCCATGTCCTTCTTTGGCCGGCCAGGGCAACCCAACAGCCCGTGAGACGGCGCACGTGGGTGCGACGAGCGCAGCGTCCAAAGGCCGGGCATACATCCTTATATACGCCATACGAGGCCATATCAATACAATCAGACATGCAGGATGTAGGGTATTACTCCACCATGGAGGCCTGAACCTGGGTAAATCCGTGTCATGTGTGTAACCCAATCTAATCCTCTATGCGCTCCGCCCCAAGAGGAACCCTATGCAAGGATCTGACGGTATTTTGCTCCGTCAGTTGGCGCGTCAGGTAGGGGCTGGCATGCATAGATACTATGTTCAGATCGGATGCTTCATCAACATCGATTCCAATCTCAATCGGGAACATGAAGAATTGTCCCTGGAGGTCGAGGGATCAACATCAACATAGCCTCCGCGCGAGCTGCAGAATTTTCTAGACAGCAGATTCGTTTTCATCGTCCCTACCTCCTCGAGCATCGTTTTGATGATTTATTTGGAGGGATGGTGCGAAATTGAGTCTACAACAACCCTGTAAAATTTCAGCGCGATCCGATTTACGAGTCTCCGGCAATCTCCGAAATACTAAGGCCCTAACGAATCTGGAAGGGAATCCGTGTGAGCTCGGAAAAACGCATCCATTGGCCAACTCCGACAATTTTTGGAATATCCAACCGTTGATCCCATGCAGATTTGTGTTGTTAACAGCCCCTCAAAAGTTTAGGCCGATCCGACCGTTCAAACACCTGGACGAGCGCGAAGAGTACATCAAGGCATGCATCTATTTTCTGTGCGAAAATAGATCCGACCCGAGTTCATCTTTTTTCATGAACGGGCTATCCAACTTCATTACCCGGTGACGGGGTCCTATACAGGGGGTGGCTAATACCAATGAGCCTAGCTGTCGGAACCGGGGCTCCGGTGACCCAAAGGTTCGACCACTGGGGGCGAGCTAGTTCCTATTGATCCAAGGGTGACCACGGTGAGGCTACGGCGAGAGCACGCGAGCGCAGAGCACGACAGGGGACACAATGGTTACCCAGGTTCGGGCCATCTTGCGGTGTAAAACCCTACTCCTGCTTGTGTTTGGGATTGCTGTGGGCAAGAAAGTTCTCATGTACAAGGTAGGAGACAAGGGAATCGGTCCTCCCTCGACAATGGCAGCACTGCCCCCTTTTATAGCCGCCATGTTCCTCTTCCCCTGGAAATCTCGGCGGGAAGGGTAGCCACACATTGGCGGGTTGTGAAAGGGGACAGGTGCCCAGACTATCCTGGCAAAAGGTGGTCTTCGCCTACAAATGCATGATCCATGACACGCCGGTGGGCTCGGTGATGACCTCCGCCCTGCGCGCCTTGCTGTCTCGATCTTCTTTCACCAAACGGGCAGTCCTTGGGACTTGCTTTGGGGGAGGGCAGCTGGTGCTGCCCCTTTAGCACCAAAGAGGAAACCCTCTCTATCCTCGCCCGCTGGTGTGCCCTCTATCGCCGTTCGTTGCCAAGCGCGTCACCCACGTGGTGGGCACAGGACCGCGCGGCTGGTGTCAGGCTCGGAGGGCCTCGGGTGGCCGCCTCGCGAGGCTTTCCGCCGCTGCTGCGGCTAAGTCTCGGTGGTCCTCGTGAGGCTGGCGCCTCGCGAGGTGTCTTCGCTTCGCGGCACCCGTGGGTGGGCCGCATCTTGGGCCTTCGTCAAGCGTCGCCTCCTGGGCCGTAGGCAGACGGGTTGTGGTACCCTGGTTCCCAATGGCCCGACAGTAGCCCCCGGGCCCGTGGCGCGCACGTTCCCGCCCGTTGGGAGCGAAACGGCGCGGGCCCTGACAGACTACGGAGCCCAAGTTCGACATGTGGCGTGCGACGGGACGTGGGACGCCCCACTTCCCCCTCTACACCTTGGTAACCGCCTGCGCCTGTCATAAAGCCTGCCCGCGCGGGGCGCAAGTGTAGGATCGAAAGTATGTCTAGAGGGGGGGTGATTAGACTACTTGACCAAATAAAAAACCTGACCTTTTCCCAATTTTAGTTGTGGGCAGATTTTAGTAAGAATACAAGTCAAGCATCACCCTACACATGCAATTCTAAGAGTATAGCAGCGGAAAGTAAACAATTGCATATGTAAGTAAAGGAGGGGATCGGAGATTTCAAACGCAATGAAGACACGGTGGTTTTTGGCGTGGTTCCGATAGGTGGTGCTATCGTACGTCCACGTTAATGGAGACTTCAACCCACGAAGGGTAACGGCTGCGCGAGTCCACAGAGGGCTCCACCCACGAAGGGTCCACAAAGAAGCAACCTTGTCTATTCCACCATGGTTTACGTCCACGAAGGACTAGCCTCACTCGGGGTAGATCTTCACGAAGTAGGCGATCTCCTTGCCCTTACAAACTCCTTGGTTCAACTCTACATCATGTCGAAGGCTCCCAAGTGACACCTAACCAATCTAGGAGACACCACTCTCCAAAAGGTAATAGACGGTGTGTTGTTGATGAACTCCTTGCTCTTGTGCTTCAAATGATAGTCTTCCCAACACTCAAACAACTCCTCACAGATTTGGCTATGGTGGAAGAAGGATTTGAGTGGAAAGCAACTTGGGATAGGCTAGAAATCAAGGTTCAAATGGTAGGAATGGAATAGCTTGATCTCAACACATGAGTAGGTGGTTCTCTCTCAGAAAATGTATGGTGGAAGTGTAGGCACGTTCTGATGGCTCTCCTTGCTGAGAAGGACGTGGTGGAGGGGTATATATAGCCTCCACACAAAATCCAACCGTTACACACTTTTGACCCAACTCGGTGGAACCGAAACCATAATCTCGGTAGCACCGAACTATGTAAAAGATATGAACTTTAGGAATCTCGGTGGGACCGATAGGAACAACTCGGATGGATCGAAGTGCAATGGCTAGGGCAAACCTCATCTCGGTGGCACCGATTGCATCAACTCGGTAGGACCGAAGTGAAGCAATAAGGCAACAGAGAGTTGGAATGCCATCTCGGTGAGACCGATTTGCAAACTCGGTGAGACCGATTTGCAAAACTCGGTGAGACCGAAGTGAGTACAAACGATTACAGAGAGTTGGCAAGGCCATCTCGGTGGGACCGAGATCCATATCGGTGGATCCGATGTGTTAGTGTTTTGGCAGTGGCTAAGTCTAGGTGAACTCGGTGGCTCCGGATAGGAAATATCGGTGGGGCCGAGTTGGAATGTGGGCTTTGGAAAACTTTGGCTAGAGAGAGTGGTTGAGGGTTTAGGAGTACTGTCACTAAGCACTTGAGCAAAAAGACCATTAAGCAACACCTCATCCCCTTTTAATAGTATTGGCTTTCCTATGGACTCAATGTGATCTTGGATCACTAAACCAAAAATGTAGAGTCTGGATCTTTTGCCAATCCTTGTCCTTAGCATTTTGAAGGGTCCACATCTCTAGTCCATGCCATGCCAATCATTGAACATCCTGAAATCTTTAACTTGAATGGACATTAGTTCAATGAGATATATGTTGTTATGAATTACCAAAACCACCAAGGGAGCAAATGTGCTTTCAATCTCCACCTTTTTGGTAATTGATGACAACATATATATCAAAGCCTCGACAAATGATTAAATGAATGGAAAACGTCGTCGCTTTGAGAAGTATGTGATAAGCAAGAGCTCCCCCTAAATTTGTGCATTATTAAAAAATTGCGTTTGAATGCAAATGCACAACCGATTAGGCTCATGGGTCACTCTTCCATGTCACATACATCTTGGTGGAGCATGCAAAATGATATGAGTGGAATGGTAAGCACGCATCACCAACACAAGTAAGTAATCATACAAGATAATGATGAAGATAAGCATTGATCATCACAAGAAGCATAGTATGATCAATCACATGAAGTAGCTCACAATCATAACGAAGCATAGTACTCACAGACATAGTATCAAGCACACACATCAAACAAAGTACCAAACAAAATAGTAGCAAAAGAACTCGAGAGAAATCCAACGGGCAAAGCAAAGCAAAACTCTCTCTCTCGAAGCTAAGATCTATACAAATTCTCCCCCTTTGGCAACAAGTACCAAAAAGATCGAATAGGTATAGGACTAATGCGGCTCTCTAAGCTTGATCCTCGAAAGCTCCTGAAGGCGATCTCCTGCTGGGAGCTCCGGTGTGCATAGACGGCATCGAAAGAAGAGCGTCCACGAAGGCTTCTGCAGATGTCTGCTGGACTGGTGGAGTGGAGACCTGAGGTGGCACTGTAGCACCAGCAGCAGGTGTAGAGATTATGGTCCTCAGATCCACAACGGGCACTGTAGCAGATCTGGCTGCTCTGGGCACAGTTTGAAATCTCTCGGTGGTAGGTTTGTCATCTCCACTATCATCAGAAGGGGCTGTCCTGACAGCATCAACATCGCTCTGTAGCTTCTCCACTGTAGTCTGGATCTCAGTGACCTTGACATCTAGATCATGAAACTTTGTCTCGATTATCCGCTGTAAGCTAGCCTAGTGCTGGGTGAGGTTTGCCAGACTTCGCTCAATCCTTAGGGTGGCTTCTAGCAAATATGTCATTTGGTCAGACTTTGACTTGACATTTGCAACTGGAGCATTGGGAGCTGTTGCCTCCTTGGCTGCTTTGGCTTCTTTGGCTTCTCGAATCTTCTGTTGAGCTTGAGCAGAAGTGGGATGCGAAGGATCCATCACGATAACATTATCCTCAAACTCTGGACGAAGTGGCAGATGCTCACGATCAAGAAGATAAGTGCTGGTTCCAACCTTGGAATTGATCAACATCTGGATGTGTGGAGCATATCCGCACGATCTCTTCTGACCAGCTGCAGTCCTCTTGATAGTTTCCACAATCAAACTCATCACCTTGAATTTCTGAGGTGTATCAAACAAATGCAGCAAGTTGATGGAGTGGCCACGTATCATCTTATCATCGCCTGACTTGGGTAATAGAGTATACCGCAAGATAGTGTTACTGGTGGCCAGTCCTGGCAGCAGATGCTTCACTGATCCAAGCTTATGTGTCTCGATGTCCTTCTGGGGTATTGTTGTGTACATGTTGGCCATGGAGTTGTGATCCATCTTGAGCTTGGCATAGATATCATAGTCATCATCCTCTTCCTTGGGAGCACCAAGAAGACTTGCCCACTCAGAGATGGTTGACTAGTACTTGATACCCTCAGTCATCCACACAATTCGGCCATCTAGATAGAAATGAGTGGTAGAGTAGAATTGCATGACCATTTCATCATTCCACTTTGTCAACTTCTGTCCAACAAAGTCATCAACACCTGCAATCCTGAAGCTCTCATGAACATGGGGGAAATAATCCTCATTTTCATCAATGTATTCCCAATCCACCCATCTCATGTCACTAACAATGGGTTTCTTATCAAGCAATACCGTCTCATAGAAATCTTGTTGTTCTCGAGTGTGAATGCGATAGTCACAAGCTGTTTTCCTCCTTGCAGCATAGGGATCTGACAGTCTCCACTGACGCAGTCCTTTGTCTTTCCTTAGCATCATATTTTCTGCAACTGGGTGTGCATCATCATGGTCTAGAATCTTGGGTTTCAATTTCCTGAGCACTAGTGGCTCTTCATCAACATTTGCCTCGGGCACTGGGGCCTTGTTCTTCTCAGCAGCAGAAATATTCCTTGTATACCTCTTGGGTGCTGGAGCTTTTGGTTTGGACTTGGTGGGGGCAGCAGTCCTGATTGCATCTGACATTTGCTTCTGAGCTTTTGCTGGGGGTGCATTAGCTGTTGGCTCTTCCTCCTCCTCTGAATCATTCCTCATGGAGGGTTTTCCTAGCACATGAGCTGTAGTCTTCCTAGCTCTCTTCTTCTTTGCTCCTGCAGCTGGTTCTGTGTCACTTGACTCTTCAAGTGTGAATTGCATAGTTTGCTTTGGAACTTTCCTCACAGCAGTTTTATCTTTGGCAGAGCTGGGCTTGGTGCTATATTCCTTAGCAAGCACCACTCTCTTCTTCTTTGTTGCTGCTTCACTAGCAACAAAATCTTCATCCTCACAGTCTGAGGTTCTCTTCTTCCTTGTTCTAGTGGCAGCCTTAGGAAGATCTGGAGAGCTCCTCTCTCCTTCATAGAAACTTTCAGCAGGGCTAGATCCTTCACTGAGTTCTGCATGCTGCTCTGACCCGTTCTGGCTGTCGCTGTCATCTGACATCTTGCTGAGCTGACCCTGTGAATGGATGGGTATAGGCAGAGTAGATGAGTCATCACAAAAAGGCAGAAGTTTTTCATAAAAAATTGAGTTCAACTCTTAGTTTCAAGTTTTCACAGAAGGCATTTCGGATGGACCGAGTTGATCATCTCGGTGATACCAAATCACTCTACAGAAACCTTGCACTCCATTTCGGTTAGACTGAGATGGGTTTCGGTGTCTTCGAGATGCTAGGGTTTCACTGAGACTTTACTTTCGGTCTCACCGATTCATACAACTTGGTGGCACCGAGATGTACTAGTGCTATGGCCTGAGGCCAAATCGGTGGGACCGAAAATTTCTAATCGGTCGATCCGAGATGCGTTCGGTGGAAACTTAAACCTAAAAATTTCGCTCGAATCTAATCTACGGAATTCTTCTGGTGGAATAAGCATTGCAATCTGTGGCAAGAATAATGACAATCCTATCGTGCATTGAATTAGAAAAATTGAGCACGAGAGGGATCGAATCTCACCCTAACTCGGTGGAGATTCTCTACGGCGGCAACGGCGGGGTAGATTGCCGTTGACGGCGACGGAATCCGGCGGCGAGGGCACGCTGGAGACGACGACGAAGTCCGGAGACGAGGGCGACGGCAGCAACGGGGTGCGGGAGCGAAAGAGTCGAGAAATTTCAACCGTTCGAGCTCGCACGATATATATACCCGTACGCTGTCGGTGGCTCCGAGTTGGACAACTCGGTGGCACCGATATGTGTAACTGCACACAAATTAGCACATCGGTGGCTCCGAAGTGGTTCAACTCGGTGGCACCGAGATGGAAAACCTAGATCAATCTAAGTGATTTCGGTTAGACCGAGTTTGAGTGAATTGGTTCGGCCGAAATTAGATAGAAGGTTTTGGAGGATCAGCCCTTTCAGATCGGTGGCTCCGAGTGCTCCTCACCCGGAGGGTCCGAAAATGACTTGTTCAATTTTTGTGATGCAGCAAGAATATAATTTGAGACAAGAAAGCATAGATAGCTAGAGAAGGTACTTAGGCATTCTTGTACATCCACTTGGCCAGAAAAACCAAGACAATCAAAGCAACAAATGGATGTCCCCGAATGATGAAAACATGCAAACCAACATGCTCACACAATAAGATAGCAAATGGAATATGTGTCAAACATGCACAACCAATTCTAGCATCTATCAAGCAATGGCGATGACTAGGTCATCTATATATGAGTATATTGACTTAGGAGCCAAATGAGAACATTTGATCATAGGTCATACTCATCGTTTAAGCATAAGTGGGGTTGCCACTTTTACATAAAGCATTGATGTGTTCACACCATTAGAGTTGCTTTAGCTCAATTGTTTAGAGCAAAGGTCCCCCTAGATGTGATATCCCCCCTAAGAGGGATGAACTAACCTTGGGTTTTGTCGATGATGACTTCATGTAGATGTTGAAGATGTGGATGCTCAATGTTGATGTAGTCCATCAAGAGTTGGGAGCTATCCTTTGGAGTTTTGTGCTTTCAATACCTACATGGGTTAGTCCCATACAAGGAACATACAAGGATATCCATAGACATAGAGTGAAATACACATATGATGATGTACATGAATGCATTGAATACCTTGTCCCTTGTCTTACCAACAAGAGGGTTTGTGACTCCATGAACTAGTGCAAAATATGGAAGTTGGTTGCACAAGTTCTTGCCATAAAGAATATGAGTGAAGTTTGTTGGCGGAGTCACCCTCAAGAACCCTCTAGTTCTTCTTCTTTTGGACCCACATCAACTTGATGGGAATCCTTGGAGTTGTAGTAGCACTTGATGTAGTAGAACTTGATGAAGTCTTGGGAACCCACTTGACCATGTCTTGAGGAGCTTCTTCAAATGAATCAATCTCTTCTTGAAGCTTGTCCTTGCCTTTTAGCTTGTGGTCTTGTGGTGGAAGATCTTCTTGAGCTTGTGTTCCCTTGAAGGAAGTAGGATCATACTTCTCTTGTTGAGGAACAAACTTTGTCTTGGGGTATTGATCTTCTTCCCACTCAACTCCATTGGCATTGAACTTTCGTTCAAAACCAACACCTTGGTTCTTCCAGTGCCTTCCTTGCTTGCGTACAATTTCCTCAAATTGCTTACTCCCGGTAAGACTCTTGTAGACACCTTTTTCTATAATTCCTTTCAATAGCATATTTTCTTGCTCAAGTGTAACTTGGCTAAGAGAATCATTAGTGGAATCAATAGAACTACTAGAAGCAACAACATTTGATTTAGCATTATTATTGTTACTACTAGAGGTAGAACCCTTTTTACCCTTGTTGCTAGTTTGCTTAGGTTTAACTTGGGGCATAAAGGTAGACAAGAGTAAACGTTTGGCAAGATATGATGAACTCTTCTTTCGAAGATCGTCATTGATAGCTTTAAGAAACTCATGCTCTTTCTCTAAATTTAGCTTCTCGAAGCGTAGCTTCTCATGAGTTCTTAGAAGTTCTCTATGATCCTCTTGAGTTGTTTCATGAGCTAACTTAAGAGCATTTAGTTCTTTAGTTAGACGCCCAATCTCCTTCATAGCATTGTCACCCATTTCCTCTTGACTATCATGATTACTAGCATTTTCATTATAGCTCACATCACTATCCTTATCAACAAGTAAATCATCATCACCAAGCAAATCATCTTCATCACTATTGAAATCAAGATACTCGGGGTGTGATACCTTGGGGCCTTTTGCCATGAAGCATCTTCCAATTCCTTCGTTTGGTGAGTCAAATAGATCATAGGAGTTGGATGACACAAGAGCAAGTCTGGAAACACCTTCATCTTGACTATAGTCGGAGTTGGAGTGATAACTTCTCTCGGAGTGGTTGTCGGAGTCGGAGCCGAAAACCCATTCACCAACATGAGCTTGATGTCCTCTTCTTGTGTAGCTCTTGGATGACTTGTCTTTCCTCTCCGAATCCTTGCTTCTTCGAGAGTGTCTTCGTTCATAACGATCATCTCTACTCCTTCTCTCCTTATGAGGTGATTCATCTCTTCTATGTCTTCCTCTTGGTGATTCGTCTCTTTTCTTGTAGGGAGCCGTACACTCATTGGAGTGGTGTCCGGGCTTTCCACAATTATAGCAATTACGATCACGACTTGATGATCTTCCCTCATAGTGTCTTGAGCTAGAGCTTCTTTCTTTCCCTTTGGTCTTGTAGAACTTGTTGAACCTTTTCACCATTAGGCTTATCTCTTCATTGGATACTAGCTTGTCACTTGGAGTTGTTGGAGCATCGGTTGAGGCTTTGTAAGCACCACTTGATTTGTTGTGTAGCTCCTCTTTGTCCTTGAGTGACATTTCATGAGCAACAATCCTTCCAATGACTTCCGTAGGCTTGAGATCTTTGTAATTTGGTATCATTTGAATCAATGTGCAAATGGTATCATATTTTCCATCCAAAGCTCTAAGTATCTTCTTGATGATGAATTTGTCGGTCATCTCTTCACTTCCTAAGCCGGCAATCTCATTTGTGATGAGAGCAAGCCTAGAGTACATCTCAGCAACTCCTTCACCATCCTTCATCTTGAACTTGTCAAGTTGACTTTGAAGCACATCCAACTTAGATTCCTTAAAGGACTCGGTAACTTCATGCATATCAACCAAACTATCCCAAATTTCCTTTGCATTCTCGAGGTGGCTGATTTTGTTGAATTCTTTGGGACGCAAACCATTGAATAGAATGTCACAAGCTTGGGCATTGTATTGCAACATCTTCAATTCTTCCGGGGTTGCTTCACGATCCGGTTCCTTGCCATCCTCAAAGAAGTCACCTTGAAAGCCAACATGAACAACAGCCCAAACGGCGGGGTTATGACCAAGAATATGCATTTTCATCTTATGTTTCCAACTAGCAAAGTTTGTACCATCAAAATATGGACCTCTACGGTGATAGTTACCCTCACTAGATGCCATACTCTCCTAGGTTGTGAAACCAAGGCTATGATCACCAAAGCAATGGAAATCAAGGCTTACAGAGACCAAAGCTCTGATACCACTTGTAGGATCGAAAGTATGTCTAGAGGGGGGGTGATTAGACTACTTGACCAAATAAAAAACCTAACCTTTTCCCAATTTTTTTGTGGGCAGATTTTAGGAAGAATACAAGTCAAGCATCACCCTACACATGCAATTCTAAGAGTATAGCAGCGGAAAGTAAACAATTGCATATGTAAGTAAAGGAGGGGATCAAAGATTTCAAACGCAATGAGGAGACGGTGGTTTTTGGCGTGGTTCCGATAGGTGGTGCTATCGTACGTCCACGTTGATGGAGACTTCAACCCACGAAGGGTAACGGCTACGCGAGTCCACGGAGGGCTCCACCCATGAAGGGTCCATGAAGAAGCAACCTTGTCTATTCCACCATGGCTTACGTCCATGAAGGACTAGCCTCACTCGGGGTAGATCTTCATGAAGTAGGCGATCTCCTTGCCCTTACAAACTCCTTGGTTCAATTCCACATCATGTCAGAGGCTCCCAAGTGACACCTAACCAATCTAGGAGACACCACTCTCCAAAAGGTAATAGACAGTGTGTTGTTGATGAACTCCTTGCTCTTGTGCTTCAAATGATAGTCTTCCCAACACTCAAACAACTCCTCACAGATTTGGCTATGGTGGAAGAAGGATTTGAGTGGAAAGCAACTTGGGATAGGCTAGAAATCAAGGTTCAAATGGTAGGAATGGAGTAGCTTGATCTCAACACATGAGTAGGTGGTTCTCTCTCAAAAAATGTATGGTGGAAGTGTAGGCACGTTCTGATGGCTCTCCTTGCTGAGAAGGAGGTGGTGGATTGGTATATATAGCCTCCACACAAAATCCAACCGATACACACTTTTGACCCAACTCGGTGAAACCGAAACCATAATCTCGGTAGCACCGAACTATGTAAAAGATATGAACTTTAGGAATCTCGGTGGGACCGATAGGAACAACTCGGATGGACCGAAGTGCAATGGCTAGGGAAAACCTCATCTCGGTGGCACCGATTGCATCAACTCGGTAGGACCGAAGTGAAGCAATAAGGCAACAGAGAGTTGGCAAGCCATCACGGTGAGACCGATTTGCAAAACTCGGTGAGACCGAAGTGAGTGCAAACGATTACACAGAGTTGGCAAGGCCATCTCGGTGGGACCGAGATCCATATCGGTGGATCCGATTTGTTAGGGTTTTGGCAGTGGCTAAGTCTAGGTGAACTCGGTGGCTCCGGATAGGAAATATCGGTGGGGCCGAGTTGGAATGTGGGTTTTGGACAACTTTGGCTAGAGAGAGTGGTTGAGGGTTTAGGAGTACTATCACTAAGCACTTGAGCAAAAAGTCCATTAAGCAACACCTCATCCCCTTTTAATAGTATTGGCTTTCCTATGGACTCAATGTGATCTTGGATCACTAAACCGAAAATGTAGAGTCTTGATCTTTTTCCAATCCTTGTCCTTAGCATTTTGAAGGGTCCACATCTCTAGTCCATGCCATGCCAATCATTGAACATCCCGAAATCTTTAACTTGAATGGACATTAGTTCAATGAGATATATATTGTTATGAAGTACCAAAACCACCAAGGGAGCAAATGTGCTTTCAGCAGGGCTATCATTGCTTCCCTTCTGCTTCCTCGATCCCCGATGTCAAAGAAGGCGGAAGGGCAGGGAGAGCGTCCCCATAGGGTGTTATAAAGGGGGCGGGGGATAGAGATCCCCCCCACTCATCTTCTACCTCCGCCTCTCCCCTTCTCAACCTTTCACCCTTCCTCGCTCTTTCCAGGGCCAGCGCTGCGATGGCGAGGGGTAGAGGGCGAGCCGCGCATCCGCTGCTGCCATGAGGGTTCCCCCTCGGGGCCAGGGGCGCTCCTCGGTGGTTGCCGCTGCCAACCCTAGCATTTGTGGAAGGGCCGCCGCCCGGGGCCGTGGAGGGCGTGGCGCCCGCAGCCGAGGCGGGCGCGGTGGGGCGGCCGCCCGTCCTCCTCAGGCGGGGGCACACACGGCGGAGGCGGAGTACGAGTTCATCGTGGGGCTGCATCGTCAGCCCTGCAGCTGGCTCCGGCTCCCTGACACCTTCGCAAGAGCGATGGAGGACAGCGGCCCCCTGGGTCTGTGGCTGCAGGCGGACGACTGCTGCAACGGCCCTCCTGGGTGACGACCAAGTTCTCCCCCGCTGGCTTCATGTTCCTAAAGCAGGGGTGGAAGTCGTTCGCCGGCGCCTGTGGCCTAAGGCGGGGGCATCTCCTCCAGTTCAAGTACGACGGAGCCGCCACCCTCTTCGTGAAGTTCTTCGGGGTCTCCGGTACCCGCATGGAGTACTGCGTGGAGAGCGAGAGCAGCAGCAGCTCCGACTCCTCCGGCGAAGGCGACAGTGAAGGCAGCACCGACTCCAGCAGCGGGGGCGGAAGCGATGAAAGCTCCCCGCGCATCAAGAGTGAAGATGAAGATTGTGACTAGGCGCAGGTAGCGCCCGAGTCGGATCTTGAAGATGTGCCGTGCTCCGCCTTGGCCCTTCTCTTTATTCCTATAATAGATCGATGTAGCCCTGTGGGGGCGTAAAAACGATGTCTTTTGCTTAAGTACTTTATGATTTGCTGCGATGTATGTTTCCTCGTGAGGCCCTCTCGTGAGGCCTATTTTCCTTTCTTTGCTTTCCTTGATGCTCTACGTCGTCAGGACCCAGCCCCCGAGCGGGCTACAGCCGTCGCTGGTATGTCAGGTCGCGTTACCTGGACAAGGCCAGGAGGTGTAGGGCACTGAGAGGCGGTAAGGGCTCCTGAGGCGCGATGCTCAGGAATCCCCCCTTTCACATGCAAGCGGCTTCGCGCGGGGGAGGAAACGTCAGCACTCAGTGAGGTTGAGAGGAGAAGAGAGCTTGAGAGGCGCTGAGAGTGGCTCGTGAGGTGTTTTTGTACTTAGCTCTTTTCGCGAGTGTCGCTTGGCGTGTCATGGCCGCGGAGTGTGCCTCGCGAGGATCTTGCTCATGAGGCATCCCACTAGCACTTGGTGGAGACAGCCGCCGCAAGTCGGCTCACGAGGCAGCGCTCGCGAGGCTCCCTGGAGGCCTACGAAGGCACCTTGTCATGAGTTACCTCGCGAGGCAGCGCTCGCGAGGCCTTTGTGCGCCTCATTCCTGGTACAATTGCATGCCAAAGATTTTCACGAACAGGGGAGCGGTGCACGCTTGCTAGCTCACTCGTGGGCGTCACGCGAGCAGACGAGACACCTAGGACCTTGGTGAGGTGGCGTGCACGGGAGCAGGCCCGCGAGCCAGAGCTCGATCACTTGGGTTTTGCAGCGCTGCTGGGACTGACCCGAGCACAGGCACCGTGTCCAGCCCCCACTCGCGTGAGGAGCAGGAGGGAGATCACGAGCGTGCACGACTCCTGAAGCGAATGACTTACCAAACACAAAATATCATAGGAAATAAAGCTTCACTGCAGCATAATAATAAGGTTCATTACACACCCAAAAAAGATGCGACTGCCATGTCCGGCACGGGTCAGCTTGAGGTTGGTCCAGCTCATGGGGTGCCCTCAGTTTCACATCCAAAAGAGAAGAGGTTGTCGTGTCCGGCACAGGTCAGTGTGAGGTTGGTGCAGCCCGTGGGGCGCCCTCAGTTCGATTGTTCCGCCAGCGCTGAGCATGGGGCTTCCACTAGGCATGGGTGTTCCACCAGCGTGGAGCATGGGGCTTCCATTGAGGCTTGGGCGGGAGCTCTCGCGGGCCCATCAGGCGATCGCAATGAGGGGCTCCACTTCGTTCGTATGCGTGATGGTCACGGGTAGAACTTGCGGAGGTGTTGGATGTTCCATGTGTTGGGCACAGGAACACCCTCCTCCGTCTCCAGCCGGGCGGCGCCGGGCCGGGAGACATGAGCAACCCTGAAAGGGCCTTCCCACATGGGTGAGAGTTTGTGGAGTCCCTCTCTGGAGAGGATCCTTCTCAGGACGAGATCGCCAGCTTCGAGGGTGCGCGGGCGTATGTTGTGGCTATGATAGCGACGCAAAGCCTGCTGGTATCTTGCGGTGCGCAGGGTGGCCTGGCGACAGGCTTCCTCGAGGAGCAGCATGTCGGCCTCTCGTGAGTCGTCCTGATGAGCCTCATCGAAGGCGAGGACTCGCGGAGAGCCATGCTTGAGCTCAGAGGGGAGGACTGCTTCAGCTACGTAGACAAGGAAGAAGGGAGTCTCACCGGTAGGCTTGGTTGCTGTCGTGCGGATCGACCATAGCACAGATTGTAGCTCATCGAGCCAGCCCTTGACGCAGGCGTCGAGCTTTTTCATGAAGCTTCTTGTCTTGAGGCCCTTGAGGACCTCAGCGTTGGCACGCTCGGCCTGGTCGTTGCTTCGTGGGTGCGCCACAGAAGCGTAGCAGATCTGCGTGCCAAGGCTGGCGCAGTACGACTTGAAGAGGCCGCTTGTGAATTGGGAGCCGTTGTCAGTGATGATGTGGTTGGGGACGCCAAAGCGGCTCACAAGGCCCTTGATGAACTTAACGGCAGAAGCTGCTACGATGGTGCGCATGGGCTCGACCTCCGCCCACTTGGTGAACTTGTTGATGGTGACATAGAGGTAGCGGTAGCCGCCGGCTGCGCGAGGGTAGGGTCCCAAGATATCCAGTCCCCAGACCGCGAAGGGGCACCAGAGAGGGATCGTCTGGAGGTCCTGCGCCTGCTGGTGGATTTGCTTGGTGTGGAATTGACAAGCTTCACAGGCTTGGACCAGCTCGGTGGCATCGTGGAGCGCGGTGGGCCAGTAGAAGCCGCTGCGGAACACCTTGCCGGCGAGGGTGCGTGATGAAGAGTGGTGGCCACAGTCTCCTCCATGGATGTCGGCAAGCAGCTCGCGACCTTGTTCTTCAAAGATGCACCACAGCGAGATGCCATTGGGGCACCTGTGGTACAGCTCCCCATCCTTCAAGAAGTAAGCGGTGGCCTAGCGAGCCACATGCTCTGCCTCTGAGTCCTTTTCCGGGAGGGTGCCGTGAAGCAAGTAGGCCTTGAACTCAGCGGCCCAGCTGTCCGCCTGAGGCTCCAGCGCCAGCAGCAGGCGGGCGCCTGAGGCTGGGTCGCAGTCTGGTGCGCCTGTGGGTGGTGCGGGTGGGAGCTCTTCGTGAAGCAGCATGGCGCTCACGGCAGGTGGTGTAGCTGATGGCTTCAGAAGCCTTTCCTCGAAGATGCCGGGGCTTTGAGGCTCATGGCGAGATGCTCACTTGGTGATGTTGTCAGCTTCCTTGTTGCTGCCGCGGGGGACGTGTTGGAGCTCCAGGCCAAGGAAACGCTTCTCGATCTTGCATACCTCCTCCAGATAGGCGGCCATGTGCTTGTCCTTGGGCTTGTAGCTTTTGTTGGACAAGTTGACGAGGAGCTGCGAATCGCCCTTCATGGTAAGGCGCTTGATGCTGAGAGTGAAAGCAGCCTTGAGGCCGGCGATGAGGCCGTCGTACTCCGCGATGTTATTCGAGACCTTGTCGTCGCGCTTGAAGCAGAGTTGGACAGCGTAGTAGAGTTTGTCTCCCGTCGGCGAAGTGAGCATGACCCCAGCCCCCACGCCCTGCCAGGAGAAAGCGCCATCGAAGTGCATAGTCCAGTCGCCAGGCACCTCGTCCTCGCGAGGCTCCTCCTGGGGCAGATCTATCCATTCCGCTACGAAGTCAGCCAAGGCTGCACCCTTGATCACCCTTGTCGTGCAGAATTCCAGCTCGAAGGCCTGCACCTCAATGTTCCACTCGGCGACGCGGCCAGCGGCGTTGGGGCTGCATAGGAGTTGCTCCAGGGGGTACGACATGATCACCTTGATGGGGTGGCCCTGGAAGTAATGGCGCAGCTTCCTGGAAGCGACGAGGAGCGTGAGGAGGAGCTTCTGCTGCATGGGGTAGCGCTCGCGCGCATCCCGCAGCACCGTGCTGACGAAGTACACAGGGTGCTCGACGAGGCGTGTAGTTGGCACAGCAGCTTGTTCTCCGGAGGGCCCGAGAGGCTCATGAGGCTTAGAGGCCCCAGGAGGTGGCTTGCGAGGCGGCTCATCGGAGGCCTCCTGAGGAGGGCCCTCGGCAGGTGGAGGCGCGTCCTCGGGAGGGGGCGCGCCAAGGGCCTCATGAGACGGGACCTCAGCAGGCGACGACATGACCTCGGGTGGCGCCGGTGCTGCAGGCTTCTTCTGTGCGCATACGCGCTCTTCTCGAACAGCCACCAAGGCTGCGCTGGCAGTCTGGGGAGTGGCTGCCAAGTATAGGAGCAGGGGCTCCCGAGAGCGTGGCGCGACCATGATGGGCGGGCTCGTGAGGTACCTCTTGAGGTCTTCAAAGGCCGCGTTGGCCTCGGGAGTCCACTTGAAGGGGCCAGATCTCTTCATGAGCTTGAAGAATGGCAGGGTTCGCTCGCCGAACTTGGAGATGAATCGCCCGAGCGAGGCCATGCATCCCGCCAAGCGCTGCATTTCCTTGAGGCTCTAGGGAGGGCGCATCTTCTCGATGGCCTTGATCTTCTCAGGATTGGCCTCGATACCGCGGTGGGAGACCAGGAAGCCAAGCAGCTTGCCGGAGGGAACTCCGAAGATGCACTTGTCTGGGTTGAGCTTGAGGTTGACCTTGCGTAGGTTGTTGAATGTTTCTTCGAGGTCCGCGAGGAGGGACCAGGCCTCGTGAGTCTTGACAACGATGTCGTCAACGTAGGCTTCCACGTTTCTCCTCATCTGGGGCCCCAAGGCGATGCGCATCAATGTTTGGAAGGTGGCTCCGGCGCTCCAGAGGCCGAAGGGCATGCAGATGTAGCAGTATATGCCGCAGGGGGTGATGAAGGCCGTTTTCTCCACGTCTTCAGTTGCCTTCTTGATCTGGTGGTAGCCTGAGAAGACATCTAGGAAGCATAACAACTCGCACCCAGTGGTGGAGTCCACGATCTGGTCGATGCGAGGCAGTATGAAGGGATCTTGAGGGCAGAACTTGTTGAGGCTCGTGAAGTCAACGCACATCCGTTCCTTGCCGCACTTCTTGGGCACCATGACTGGATTGGCGAGCCATTCGGGATGGCGCACCTCATGGATGACTCCACCTTCTTGGAGCTTCTGAACTTCCTTGACGATGAATCCTGCTTCTCTGGTGCATGGCGCCGTGCCTTCTGTTTCACGGGGCGTGCGTTGGGGCACACCGCTAAGTGGTGCTTTATCACCTCCCTCGGCACACCGGACAAATCAGAAGCTGTCCAGGCGAACACATCTAAATTTTCCCGAAGAAGGTGATGAGCGCGTCTTCCTATGCAGGAGAGAGGCCGGTGCCAATGGTGAAGGCAGGGCCTGAGCCACTGCCGTCCACCGACACTTTCTTTGTCTCGGCGTGGTCCTGAGAGAACAGCTGCTTCTTCTTCGCGGGTGCGGCCTCATGAGGCTCGGCGATGTCTTCGTCGGCAGGATAGGCGGTGGCGGCAGCCTTGTAGGCGCTCTCGAGGGAGCAGACCGCGTCCTTCTCATCGCAGCAGACGGTGATGATGTCGCTGCAGCCGGGCATCTTGAGGACGTTGTAGGCGTGATGGGTCGCCGCCATGAACTTGGCGAGAGCTGGGTAGCCCAGGATGGCGTTGTACGGCAGGCCGATGTGCGCCATGTCAAAGTCGATGAGCTCAGTGTGGTAGTTCTTGTGGGTGCCAAAGGTGACGGGAAGGCGCACTTGCCCCAGAGGGATGGTGGAGCCATCAGTCACTCCGGAGAAGGGCCTGGTCGGCATCAGCTGCTCGTAGGGCACTTGAAGCTGCTCAAAGGTCTCGATGGAGATCACGTTAAGGCCAGCACCTCCGTCGATGAGCGTCTTGGTGACGGCGACGTTGCTGATGGTGGGGTGCACAGCATGGGGACCGTGCCCGCAGTGCTTGAAGACTTGGGGTGATCATTGGGGTCGAAGGTGATTGCGTATTGCGACCATTTGAGGGGCCGAGAGGCCTCAGGCCTCGGGAGGCCCTGCCAAGGATGCAAGCCACTCCGCGAGGCTCCTGGTAGCCCCCAGCGCCCTTGTTAGGCTGGTTGCCGTCGTTCCTTCGCGGTGGCGGCGGGAGCGGTGGAAGAGCGGCGTTGGCCTGAGGGTTGGCCTCGCGAGGCTAGTCGCGCCAGCCCTGCCGGAAGTTGCCGTTGCCGTTACGGTCTCCCCAACGGTTACCATTGTGACCACCTCCGTAGCCAGTGCCGCGATCGTTGCGGTCGCCTTAGCGGCCCAGGCGCTCGTCGAGAAGCAGCTTGAGCTCAGGGCACTCCTCGGTGCTGTGGGAGTGTGAGTTGTGATAGGCGCTGAGAGGGCGGTTGTCCTTTTTGGGCTCGTCACGCTCACGGCCATGCTTCTGCTCGGGCTCCGCCGCGAGCACGGCAGGGCCCTTGCGCTTGCGTCCTTGCTCTTGGCCATGGCGGCGTCTGGCGCTGCGTCGGGGTCGTTGTGGGCGAAGAGACGGCCTTCTTCGGCCTTGGCACACCTGTCGGTGAGATCGAACAGCTCGAGCATAGAGTCAAGCTCATCGTTGATGGCAAGCTTCTCGCGCATCCGGACATCCGCGACGCCGGAGGAGAACGCGGAGATCTTGTTGCGCACTTGTCTGAAGCGCTAGATGTACTTGCAGAGAGTCTCGTCAGGGCGCTGGCGCATGGCGCGCAAGTCGTTGAGCGTGAGGGAGCGCTCGTGCGTGCCCTTGAAGTTGGCGACAAATTGCCGGTAGAGCTCAGCCCACAAAGAGATGGACGCCTCGGGGAGGTTCATGAGCCATGAGCGTGGGCCGTCATTGAGGGCCATGGGAAACCAGTTCGCCATGACCTTGTCATCGCCATTCGCCGCCTCGATGCTCAGGGCATAGAGATGCAGGAACTCTGCGGGGTTGGGGGTGCCATCGCAGCACGGAGGCAGGTCAGGCTTGAACTTGGTGGGCCACACCACATGGCGCAGCTCGCGGGTGAAGGCACGGCAGTCCCCGTAGCTGGAGGGAACACCACTAGTGAGGGTGGCATGGTTCTGGCGGCCGGTGGCTGCGACATCCTGGATGGTCCTGTCTTGGCGCTGGCACTGCCGCTCGAGGAGCACGCGTGCCTCGGGTGGCGTGCGCCGGACGATCTGGCAGCTAGGCTCACCGTGGTACAGCGAAGACGCGCCGCGGGACAGCTCACACGCCCGCGTGTCGTGGTGGTGCCTGGTGCCCTCGCTAGGTGGAGGAGGCGGAGGAGGCACACCATGCGCCACGTCTCCGGCGTGAGACGGCGGAGGGTGGAGCGAGTGAGAGGGCGCCGGGGCGTCTCTGACGGCATTGACAAGCTTGGTGATGTGGCCGAGCCAGGGGTCGTGGCCGGCGTCGGTGGGGTGGTAGCGCAGGAGATCGCGCGCCATGAGCAGTGCGGCCTGCGGGGCCGGCGCATCGTGGTGGGCGAGCGAAGAGGCCGTGGCGATGTGGCCATCCGGCTGCACGGACAAGTGGAGGGAGGAAGCCTGCTGCTCCCTCATAGCGGGGTCGGTGGCGGCGCCGGCGGCGCGGCGTCGATGGTCGTCACGGGCGACCGGCTCCGTCTGGGCCACCTTGGCAGCCCTGCACAAGTAGCGCTCACGACGAGCGTCGGCCATGGCGGAGAGGAAGTGAGAAGAACTGAAGCAGGCCCCCTACCTGGCACGCCAAATGTCGGAACCGGCGCTCCGGGGACCCAAAGGTTCGATCACTGGGGGCGAGCTATTTCCTATCGATCCAAGGGTGACCATGGCGAGGCTACGGCGAGAGCACGTGAGCGCAGAGCATGACAGGGGACACAACGGTTACCCAGGTTCGGGCCACCTTGCGGTGTAAAACCCTACTCCTGCTTGTGTTTGGGACTGCTGTGGGCAAGAGAGTTCTCGCGTACAAGATAGGAGACAAGGGAATCGGTCCTCCCTCTACAATCAGCACTGCCGCCTTTTATAGCCGCCCTGATCCTCTTCCCCTTGAAATCTTGGCGGGAAGGGTAGCCACACATTGGCGGGTTTTGAAAGGGGACAGGCGCCCAGGCTATCCTAGCTAAAGGTGGTCTTCGCCTGCAAAAGCATGATCCGTGACGCGCCGGTGGGCTCGGTGATGACCTCCGCCCTGCGCGCCTTGCTGTCTCGGTCTTCTTTCACCAAATGGGAAGTCCTTGGGACTTGCTTTGGGGGAGGGTAGCTGGTGCTGCCCCTTTAGCACCAAATAGGAAGCCCTCTCTGTCCGCGCCCGCTGGCGTGCCCTCTGTCGCCGTTCGTCGCCAAGCGCGTCACCCATGTGGTGGACACAGGACCGCGCGGCTGGCGTCAGGCTCGGAGGGCCTCGGGTGGACACCTCGGGGGGCCGCCTTGGGAGTCCGCCTCGCGAGGGGGCCTCGTGAGGCTTTCCGCTGCTGCTGCGGCTAAGTCTCGGTGGTTCGCCCCTGAGGAAGGGTCCTCGTGAGGCTGGCGCCTCATGAGGTGTCTTCGCTTCGCGGCACCCATGGGTGGGCCGCGTCTTGGGCCTTCGCCAAGCGTCGCTTCCTGGGCCACAGGTAGACGGGCCATGGTACCTTGGTTCCCAATGGCCCGACACCGGCCTCATCAACTGCAAGGGGGCCCAAGAGGCCCACGGCGTGATGCTAACCCTAAGGAACCCAAAGACCTTCTTTACGCCCAAGACTAGAGGACGGCGGCATCCCCAGATCTCATCTAGCATGTAAACCATAGACCTCTCATGTTTATATAAAGGGTGGTCTAGGGTTCCTCTTAGGGGATCTATCCACAGATAGGAGAAACTCTTAGTAGCATATGATACACCATTGTAACCCTTCGCACAAGGTATCCCTCCATTATGAGTAACCAAAACCAGCAGGACATAGGGTATTACTCTCCGGAGGTCCGAACCTGGATAAAACCCTCGTGTGACCTCGGATCCATGACTTCCAGCTGCGCTTGGACCCCTACCGAGGGATCTGACGACAATCTGCTCCATCAGTTGGCGCACCAGGCACGGGCGGCACCGGCTGGAGACCGATCATGGATCGGATCTTTTTCTAGGCCTCTCACCGGGAAAAGCCTAACCTTTGGCTCTCTAACATTCACCGCGAACGAGGCGGGCCGGGTCGACAACAATCTACTGGTCCATCCCACATGCATGATCTACATCGGCAACGTCGCTTTTCGTCACCGACATGCACGGCGACCTCCGGATATGCCTGCTGCCTATCCAACATGGCGTTCTTTCGGTCACGACAATCTCTGCCGCCGACCCCGCCGATCATTTTCCGTTCGAGCTGAGGAGTGCGGGGGCTACGTACTAGAAAGAGCTCCACCAACGCCTCCGGAAGAACGTACAGCTCGTCGCCATGGTGTGCGACAACTGCCACATCGACCACACACCCAAAGATTGTTTCCTCGATGAGACGATCTCAGATTGCAGTGTCGACACCGCAGATTTGTTATCGCTATCTGAGCACGAGGACGCAGATGGCGAACCGACCTCACGAAAGAAGATCGAAGCCAAAAATGACAGGATCCCACCAGCCAAAATCAGATCTCCGGGAGCAGGGTACGAGGGCCGCGGCGAAGAGCAAGACACCGAGAAATCCTGTGACCAGCAGGAAACAGAGGATGGTATCAAACCATACATCCCACAGTCGATCTCTCTGCACAAGGTGATGCTTGCAGAAACGGAGGCCGAAGCAAGCGATAGCACGCCAAGCTCGACCACCACAATGATGGAAAAATCTGCGAAGTTCCCAAGCCCAACTGCCCATAAGGGCAGCCCACCCCAGTCCCAAGAGGACGAGCACAGCGAGATCCTTACACCGGGGGCCGTAAGCCATGTGCTATTTAAAGCGGCCAAGGCAAGGGAACATGCAACGACGGATAGCACCAAGCAGCCACAACGCTAAGGCCGTCAGCAAAACGCAGAGGCCAGAGGTGACAACAACATTGAGGAAACCGACAACAAGGACAGGCCAAGAGAGCTCCTTACGGCAGCTCAGAACATTTAGGAGGCGGTCTCACTGGTAAACATGCTCCGGGCCGCACCCAAGGACCCCGGAATCCTCGCCGACCTCATCAAAGCCATCCACAGGATGGCCGAGCTTCAAGAAAGACAAGTGCCTCGTACAACGGGTGGCCAAGGACCGCTTAACAACGACCCACTATAAGGAGGTCGGGAGGAAGACGACGTCGAGAGACATGACGAGACGCTGCGCGTCGACGACCTCCGACACACGATACAGGCCGCGAGGGCAAGACGGCTAGAAGGATCCATTCACAATCGCCTAGGCCATCGATAGGATCTCCGTGACCATCTGCGAGCCCGGGCCATGTAGAGCCATGGGCTGTACTATGAAGCCCTTATCCCCCGTCTAATGTCCGGCATCGCGCCCGCGTGCTTTGGCTACGAGGTCATCACGCACCAGTTCCCGCAGCCATTCATCGTGCGCGGGGTCAAAAAGTACTCAGGAGAGACCAGACCCGATGTCTGGCTCAGTGACTACTTGACGTCCGTTGAGCTAGCACACGGCGATATTGGGAACGCCCTCCGCCACATCCAGCTATGCCTATCAGGATCACCACGGTCATGGTTGAACGGGCTCCCACCAAACTCCATCCACAGCTGGGCAGATTTCGAGCATGAGTTCCTCAACAACTTCGTGGGGACGTACCACCGGCCGGGAAGCCTAGTAGACATCTACAACATAACACAAGGAACAGAAGAATCGCTGCGCGACTTCATTGCCCGCTGGCTCAGGAAGAAGAACATGATACCAAACATTTCTAATAGCACAGCTATCGAAGCGTTTGTCGACGGAGCGCTGGACCCGATGTTGTGTCACAAGATCGGCAGGAAGAGGGCGCAAGGGGAATTGCCCGACGTGGCATCCCTCATGACAATAGCAAACATCTTCGCCAGAGGCGAGGAGGCAGCCCGCGCCGGCCGTCACCACAAGCAACTAGAGGGGCCAGCGAACATTCAAGGCAAGACAGGCTGCACAACACGCAGCCAAAACCACGGGCTCAAGTGAAAGGACAGGTCATTGGCGGCCAGAACTGAGCAGGAGCCCGACACGCAAAACAGCAAAAAGGCAAAGTACGAACACAAGCCAAAGCATGTGTCCTGCACATACGAGGCGATCATGAGCGGCCCATGCAAGTACCACAGCCATGGAGAATACAAGACATTACACTCCACACACGAGTGTCAACTCAACGAGCAGCTCACCCAAGGGAAAGACAGAGCTCCGACACTGAAGATGGTCATAGAACACACGTGACCTCAAAGAGACCTCCAAAAGGAGGCCGGAAGGACAAAGCAGACAAACATACGGTGACAATGATCTTCCGAGGCCCAGAGTCTAAACGAGCTCAGAAACAAACGTTGCGGGAGGTCTACGCCCTCATCCCAGGAGTGCCATAGCTATTAGACTGGTCAAACCACACGATCTCCTTCGGGCTCAACGACCATCCAGACTACATCCCAAACCCAGGGAGGAATGCACTGGTCGTTGACCCTATAATAGGGGGCTGCCAGTTGTCTAAAGTACTCATGGACGGCGGCTCCGGCCTCAACATCATGTACGTGGTAACACTGTAGAAGATGGGCCTCCCCATCACAGGCCTTTGACCTTCACCCACCCACTTACACGGAATCGTTCCCGGGAAGAAAGCAGAGCCACTTGGCCAGATCACTCTGGAGGTAATCTTCGGAGAGGAGGACAACTTCCGGGCTGAGAAGTTGTGCTTCGAGGTAGTACCATTCAAAGGGGGATATCACGCCCTCCTAGGGAGGTCGACATTCGTCAAGTTCATGGAAATACCATGCTATGTCTACATGAAGCTTAAAAAGCCCTGCCCAAACAGGATAATCACAGTTTCCAGCGACACCAAGAACACACACGAGGCGGAGGTCGCCCACCTAGAATAGGCAGAGGCCGACCTCCCAAAAGACAAGGAGGACTGCACAGAGGTCTCCTCTGAACAAAGCAAGAAGAAAAGGAGCAGCAGCCCGGCTGCTACCGCTCAGAAGCCCCCGGCGGACCCCTCATGCTCTAACTGGCATGAAGCAGGATGACGGAGCCAGGAGGCTAGCAGCTAGAACCAACGAAGGAGACTGACTCGAACCGCAGCACAAATGCAGGCTACGTCAATCCTTTCCCTCCTTTTACATTCAGTATGTTAGATTTGTTTTGTGAACAAACTATTAAATAACAAAAATAGCAGCTTGTGCTACCCTCTGGCTTGATATATAAAGAATTGATGTGATGGTGTTATAATCTCACCTTAGCGCCCTAATCTACTCAAACTTTCTATCCATGCCCCATGGTACTACCAAGCATATTGTATTGACCGTGCCATGTTGAGATCTGAGGGGAGTCGGAGAGATCCTTCTATGAGATGGGTTCGGGGGCTTCATCGGTTGTCATAACACCCCGGCCCTCATAGGAGTTGTATCCAACAACCACACAAATCACGCTCGGGGGATGTATCATAGTACAGACCACACCGGGGCCCCCCTCACCTAGAGGCCTCCCTTGTGGATCGGCTTACAGCCAACCTCTCTCTTTCGCCTTTAAGTTTCGCAATGCGTATATCCTAACAAGCTGAGAATACTACCCTAGCCAAAAGGCCTGCAGCGATTCACGATCGTTCTACGATTTGCCGGGCTCCAATAGAGGTTACCACAAACACGTTAACGCTTTCGGTGCAACGGGGTTGCATTTCTCTACAGCTAACTTGGATGCTTGTCCAACTTAGGCAAGGGACACACATATAACACAACCAAACAAATGATATATGTACTACAGTCACGCTATTTAAACATTACAAGAGGCCTACTGAGCACCGCTTCAGAATTTCTTCCAGCTTGTAGGCGTCAGCAACATACTCGGCCTCCGCCCCGACCTCCACCTCTGAGGGCTCCGGGAGCGGACACCCAGCAGTGCCATGGACGATGATGCCGAGGTCGGAGCCCAGCAGACGTGCCCTCACGCTGGCAAGCACTCGCATGGCGCCCTCATACGCCGCTGAGTACTGCCAGTCCAACAGCTGGTCAGGCACCCTCTCCAACAACTTGACGATGACATCCAAAGTGTCGTCGAGGTCCTCCTCACCGTGGTATAGCGTCCCGCATGCCGTGCCCAATGCCGTACGCATCCGTTGTGCGAGGTTAGCAACGTGTTGAAGATGCCTGACTGGATCCGCATCGGTGACGTCCGGAAGGGGCACTCCACATGGAATGCCGCATCAAGCTTCAGAAAAAGCCATGCGAAATAACACAAAGCAAAACAAAGGGGCTTACGCATAGGGGCGGACTCCAGATCCTGAAGCCGCTTCATGAGCTGCTTCACTCGGTCCTCCACAGCAGACCGAGCCTCGCAAGCCCGCTGGGCGACGGTCTCCTTCTGTAGGTCAGCCGCCTACTTCAGCAGCTCCATGTCCTTACCGGCCAGTGTTTTCTCAAGGGTGGATACCTTTTGCCGATATTACTTGAGCTCGCTGTCCGCGACACCCACCAAAGTCTAGAGCTCGCCACGCGACTTCTCCAACTCAGACAGCTCCCGCCGCAAGGACGCGGCCTCCTAAGCCACTGCGCAACAAGGACAAATGTCAAAAACTCCACACAACACAAAGGTGGTCACACCAGACAAGGTCACACAAAGCACGACAACTCACAGATGGATCCAGCAGATGTTGTCGACAGACGCGCGACCTCTTGCCGTTGGACCTCCAGTTGGTGCTTGAGGTCCAGAGTCGCCACCTTCTATATGAGGTAAATTGTCAGGAACTCTACAAAAACAAAACAACAAAGCCCGAACGGGATTCCGGAAGCGACGTCCCGCCCGGCCTCTGGGGCTACTGGCTACCCTACACCAATCAAATTACAAGGGCATCATCTGGCAGCTGGCCTCCGCAAGAACGATGAGTCCATCCATCTGGGTGCTCAAGACCTCCTGCGTGCCAGTCACCGCAGCAACAAACGCTGCGGAGGGCGCGGGGGCTGCAGCGGCGGCAGGTCGGCTCTGTTCGGCCTCCCCTCCATGGGCAAGCACGACCTCCGCATCAACAGCCTCACCAGAAGTTGGTGCGGCACCGGCACCGGCGGGGAGCCTGGAAAGAACCTCCGCGACTACAAGATAGAAGCCAGAGGGTGGAAAGAACGCCCAAAGCACAGAGTACAGCTATCAAGCACACTTACCAGTAACGAACGGGGCGATCTCCAGAGGAATCATCAGAGATTCATCGGATGGCCTTGGCTTGATCGCCTCTACAGCATCTGAGGCCGGGGCTTCCGAGGTCACAAGCACCCTACAAAAAGACACAAGTCAGGGCCCAAACGGAAGCCCAAGCCATGACAACTTATCACAAGGTCTCCGTCAACATACTTTGCAGCCGCGGCGACCTTCCGCCTCTTGGCCGCAGGCGTGGCCAGCGACACCTTCAGCTTCAGAGAAGATGGAGCCCCTTGAGGTTGGCGAACCTTAGGGTGCGCCGGCACGACCTCGGAAGGGCCGCCTTTGAGGGAAGCCCGCTTGGCCACCTTCTTGGTAGCCGCAGGCTCTCCCAGGCTCCCATTGATGGGGAACGAAGCATGAAAATCAAAAAATTTCCTACAAACACCCAAAATCAATCTAGGATATGCATAGATACGAGAGGGGAGTGAGTCTACATACCCTTGTAGACCAAAAGCAGAAGTGTATAAAACGCGATTGATGTAGTCGTACTCTTCGCGATCCAATCACGATCCAACCGATCTAGTGCCGAACGGACAGCACCTCCGAGTTTAGCACACATATGGCTCGGTGAGGTCTCCTCCTCCTTGATCCAGCAAGCGAGGGAGAAGAGGTAGATGAGATCTGATCCAACACGACGGCGTGGTGGTGGTGGTGGCAGCGGAACTCCGGCAGGACTTCGCCAAGCGCTACACGGGCGAGAAGTGGAGGGAGAGGGCAGTCGCCGTCGTCAAGGGATGGGCTGCCCCTAGCGCCTCCTCTCTATTTATATAGGGGGAGGGATGTGGCCAGCCCTTGACCCTCCTCCAAGGGAGGGGGTGGCGGCCAAGGAGGGGAGGAGTGCCCTCCAAGCCAAGTAGAGGGCCCTCCCCTTTAGGGTTTTCCACCCCTAGGCGCATGGGCCTTGTAGGGACTGGTGTGCCTGGCCCAATAAGGCGAGGGCACCCCCCTACAGCCCATGCTACTGTATGGGATGTGGTGGAACCCTCCAAGGAATTTCGGACCCCTCCGGAACCATCTGGAACCTTCCGGTGACTTCCCGGTACAATACCGAAAAAACATGACTTTTTCCCTGAACCCCGACAACAACTTTCCATATATAAATCTTTACCTCCGGACCATTCCAGAACTCCTCGTGACGTCCGAGATCTCATCCGGGACTCGGAACAACCTTTGGTCACCAATGTTAATATCTCATTACTAGCCCAGCGTCATCAAATGTTAAGCGTGCGACCCTAAGGGTTCGGGAATCAAGTAGTCATGACCGAGACACCTCTCCGGCCAATAACCAATAGCGGGACCTGGATGCCCATATTGGTTCCTACATATTCCTCAAAGATCTTTATCAGTTGAACCACGATGCCAAGGATTCAGTTAATCCCGTATGCAATTCCCTTTGTCCGACGATATGTTACTTGCTCGAGATTCGATCGTCGGTATCTCCATACCTAGTTCAATCTCGTTACCGGAAAGTTTCTTTACTCGTTCCGTAATACAAGATCTCGTGACTAAACTCATTAGTGACATGAAGCTTCTTGTGATGTTGTGTTACCGAGAGGGCCCAGAGATATCTCTTCATCACACGGTGTGACAAATCCCAGTCTCGATCCATGCAACCCAACAGACACCTTCAGAGATACCTGTAGAGCACCTTTATGATCACCCACTTACGAAGTGACGTTTGATAGCACACAAGGTATTCCTCCAATGTCCGGGAGTGGCATGATCTCATGGTCTGAGGAACTGATACTTGACATGAAAAAAGCTGTAGCAAATAACTAAGTTATACGATCCGATGCTAAGCTTACGGTTGGGTATGTCCATCACATCATTCTCCTAATGATGTGATCCCATTATCAAATGACAACTCATGTCTATGGTTAGGAAACCTTAACCATCTTTGATCAACGAGCTAGTCTAGTAGAGGCCCACTAGGGACACGGTGTTGTTTATGTATTCACATATGTATTTAAGTTTCCGGTCAATACAATCTAGCATGAATAATAAACATTTATCATGAACAAGGACATATGATAATAACCAATTTATTATTGCCTCTAGGGCATATTTCCAACACCCATGAGCCACTGGCTCGGCCTTCTTGTCCTCTGTGACGGAGGGCGGAGACGAGACATCACCCAGTGTGGCATCTTCATCTGGGACCCCGCTGGCCGCCCCTCCGTCCGCAGAAGAAGCAGCCTTCTCCCCTTTCCGGCAAAGAGGAGGAGGGCGCTGCCCAGCAAGCGGCCGGGGCTCCGAAAGCAGAGCGGCAAACTGCTGCTACAATTAAAGCGATCGAGGTCAGAGGCAAACATCCAACCTCCCCTCTAGTAAAAAAGAAACACGAAGTCAGAAGAACTTGCCTCCTTAGGTGGAGCCGCATGGCTGAAAGGCTCGACCGCGACCACCATGGGCACCCTGTCGGCCTCCAGCCCTGACAGCTGAGCAAGGCGGCGTCGAAGCTCCTCCTCTAAGAGGTCGCCACGTGAGGCCCGGGCGAGGTTGGTTGGCCCACTGTAATCACTCAACAGCGTCGCACGATCCTACAGGGGAAAAACTCGGCGCTCCACCCAGGTTCGCATGATCTGGAGGCTGGTTAAACCATTGTCTTTGAGGGACGAGGTCGCCTCCAGAAGCAGGTCCGTACTCTCATAAACAGAGATAGGTGATTTTCAAGAGGCTAGCCACATTGAGATCCCCCAGAGAAGGCTGGCAGGTCGGCCTCCAGGCCAAACACATAAAACCATTTCTTCTGCCAAACCCCCATCGACCTAGGGAGATTCATGGGAAAGAAAGAAGAGTGGGGGTGCAGCTAGATGCTGACCCCGCTAATGTCGCGCACGGAGCCACCACTCATCTGACCCTTAACGCAGAAGAAGCGCCGGAAGAGGTCAAAATGGGGGGCGGCCCCAAGAAAGCACTCGTAGAACGTAATGAAGTTCGCGATATGGAGGATGTTGGTGGGGTTAAGGTGATGAAGCTGGATGCCCAGAAAAAAGAGGAGCCCCCTCACGAAAGGATGCAGGGGGAAACCAAGGCCCCGCCCAAAGAAGTCCAAATGCAGAATGCGCGCGCCTTCAGGCGGCACGGGGAATCTCTCCGTCGAGAGAGGGATCTGGTACCTGAGGTCAGAGGGGAATGACCCTTCCGCTATCAGTTTTTGGACCTCCCCGTCAGAGATGACGGAGCGATTCTACCGACTGACGAAGGCTTCGGCGCTAGGCTGTGCGTCGACGGCATCGCCGGCACTCTCCGCCTTCCTCTTTTTCTCCGCCTCGCAGGTCGCCCGCACTCTTCCGGCACCAGCCAAGGAGCCTTGCCGACCCATCTTTCGTCGCTCGGAAGAACGAGTGACGGGCCCGAAGATGATGAATGTCGCTATGACGGCGGAGCAGGGGCGAGAGGAGGAAGAAGAGTAGGGAAGTAGACGCGCGGGGCAGCAGGCAAAGGTGAAATGACGCTTCGCAGTCCCACTACTCTTGTGACCCCTCACAGATGGAATGGGGATCAAGGCATCTCTGCGCGCCACGCGTCCCATGACTCACGGGCGGTTCCCATTCACATCTTGCAGGCGCGGGAATCTAGGCCAAGTTACCACATCAAGACGTGCATCAGCCCGTTCTCCGCTACTGACATGATGGTTTAGATAAAGAACGGTGGTCCCCTTCGCCTGTCCAACCAAAGTTAGAGAGGAGGTGTGACAGCCACGGTCGCACTGATCAGGCGACAACCGCAAGAAGCAAGCATCCGTCCTCCTTCAAGCCATCTAGATGACGACGTCACAGCCGGGCTCTAGGAAGGCGACACCACGAAGGAGCCCGCCGGAGGTCTCGCGACCTTCACTGCAACCTCCGCCCCGCTCGGGGGCTACTGACGGGGTCCTGTACAGGGGGTGGCTAATACCAAGGAGCCCGGCCTCATCAACTACAAGGGCCCCAACAGGCCCATGGCGTGATGCTAACCCTACGGAACCCAAAGACCTTCTTGACGCCCAAGACTAGAGGACGGCGGCGTCCCCAGATCTCATCTAGCATGTAAACCCTAGACCTCTCCTATCTATATAAAGGGAGGTCTAGGGTTCCTCTTAGGGGATCTATCCACAGATAGGAGAAACTCTCGGTAGCATATCATACACCATTGTAACCCCTCGCACGAGGTATCCCTCCATTATGAGTAACCAAAACCAGCAGGACCTAGGGTATTACTCTCCGGAGGCCCGAACCTGGATAAACCCCTCGTGTGACCTCCGATCCATGACTTCCAGCTGTGCTTGGACCCCTACCGAGGGATCTGACGGAAATCTGCTCCGTCACCCGGAGTGACGGGGTCCTGTACTGGGGGTGGCTAACACCAAGGAGCCCGGCCTCGTCAACTATAAGGGGGCCCAGCAGGCCCATGGCGTGATGCTAACCCTAGGAGGCCAGAAGACACTGGTACAGTGAGCTGCTATACAAATGTAACACCCCGATTTTTGGCCCTTTCTTTTTCTTTTGGATTTCTTCGAATTTCTATTTGGAGTTCATTTTCCATGGCTATGTGGTCTTAAAACCTGGGAAGATCTTCTCTCCTGCCACTTCCAAGTGGCTTGTCATTTTCAAATATATCCCAAGGCCATGTCATTTCCATCTTAGCCCAACCCCAATATTTATTTATTGGGAATATTCCTTTTTCTATTAAAGGAATAACCCTGTTTGCCCTAGGTTGTGGAGCAACCTATATTTCTGTCTTTCCTAAAATTCCCACAAAATTCTCAAAAATTCTTTGGATCATATCTTTCACAAATATGTCAAAACCCATCGTTGCCTAGTTCAAAAATAATTCAGGAATATTCATTTCCTATTCTGTCCAGTATGGCACTTTATGAAGGAAGTGCTATTTATCTTTTCTTCATTGCCCTCAAAATTTTTGGGCACTCTCTCATATCCAAATAATTGCCACAGGCCAAAATTCAGCTTCATTTGCATAGTAAATCTTCCTCAGCAAATTCCCAAAGTTTCTGACCAGAGAGAAGCTTTGTGAAGGAAGTGCTACCTAGGCTTATCCAAATGAGTTGAAATTTTGGCAGATCATCCATATGATCAAATCATTACTATCCACAAAATTTCATCTCCATCCAACAATCTATGTGAGCACACCTTCCAATCTTTGTTTTTGGTCACAATTTCAGTTTGTGAAGCAACTATATTTTATATTGCTTCATAAAATCTGAAATTAATCCAGGACATAATTATACATTGAGCAAGCCCAAATTCACATCATTTTGCCAAGCCATTTTCTCCACAAAATTCCCCCAAGTTTCTGTCCAGTGTGGAGCATTGTGAAGGAAGTACCATTTTTATTCATCAAATGGTATGAAATTTTTATGGTGCCTTCATATGCCCAAATCATCACCCTCTACAAATTGTCAGCCCAATCCAATCATCCATGCAACTGCTACTTCATGATCTAGTTTCTAGACCAGTTATTGTAGTTGTAAAGCAACTATGATAAATCCTGGTCCAAATCTTTTCAAAATCCACAGAATCATAGTCCTTCCTACCCTAAACCCCTGTGACATCTTGGTTAGCCCTTAGCCCCTCCCATTTGATCATTATTTCATGCCCAAGTTTGCTACAGCAAACTTCAGTCGATCACTCCCATCAGCACACAGTCCATTTCTTCGATCCATCACCTCAGAGAGGTCCCGCTTAGGAAGGACTACGCGGTAGACACCTTTTGCCAGGCATATGTGTCCTCCTCTCACCATTGCACGCGGTGACCACGCGGGCTGGCATACGTTTGGCGCGCTCTGGGCGTCGGCTAGCTCTGGCCACTACCCTCCCAGCCACTCCCGCGCGTCCTAGCATGTCCTAGCGCTCCGTAGTGGCCACGCGCCCCCTCCGGAACCCTGGCCCCCTCCTCCTTCGCCCTCCTCACGCCACGGCAGCCCTGCCCTCGCCGCACGCGCGCGCACTATGCCTCGGTGGCCGACCGAAAGTCGTCCATCCCGCGTCTGCACCCCCACTACCCCTCTCTCGTCACCGTCAACACCTCCACGCGTGCGCACGCGTACGCGGTCGCATCAGAGGGGCGCCCATGCATCCGCGACGGCATTCGGCTCGGGCATCTTGCCCCGGCTATATATGGCCACTCCCGAGCTTCCCTGAGCACACCTACAGCCTCTCCACCCTCCCAGCTCCCTCCCTGACCCATCCATTCGTCGCTGGAGTCCCTCTTCGCTCGCCACGGTCGCCATGGCCGCCGCCTCTGCTCGCTCGAATTGGAGCAATGCCAGCCCTCCCTCTTCCTCTAACCACCACCTAAGGCCTCCACGACCACCCTTAAGCCCTCCCCGCAACCCCTCCTTCCTCTGGTGCCCCGTAGCGCCAAGCTCCATCGCCGGCCATCGGCCTTCTCCACGAGCCCGCAAGCCGCCACTGTCCCAGCCCTTCTTGGCGTCCGCGCCTGGCCCAGGTGGCTGCGGTAGTTCCTCCCGAGCCCGCCGATAGCCGGACCGCTGCCTGAGGTGGCCGGTGGCGCCGGGGCAAGCGCCGGCCGCGCTCGGCCTCGTCTCTCCTCTGCCCCATCGCGGGGTTGAAGAAGGAGCGGGGTGGAGAGAGAGAGAGTCAATGCGGGCCCCGCCTGTAAGTGGCCCAACGGACGGGCCCAGCTGACTTAAGTGGAGGCGCCTTCCATGTAAATATGTTTTCGCTTTGTGAAAGCGTACTTTCGCGCGGCTTTAGATCAGAATGCGTTTTCCTGCAGCGAAAGTGTATTCTTTGAAAATACGCTTTCTATCTCCAGCCGCCGGCCGAAACTATTAAATAGCAGACGTTCACTCATTAAGCGTAGAAATGAATAAGTTTTTATTTGATTTCTGCCTAACGAACGAACGTCCGTATCTCCGCAACCGTAACTCCGATTCAGGTGATTCCAAAGCCCACGATCTCAGTTCATCGAGCCCGCTTCAATGGTATCATTTTCACCTTGTTGTAACATTCTAAAAATGACCATTTTGCCCTTGCCCTTAAACAGCCCCCTTCGAGAGGGAAATTTTTCCGGCGATTCTTTCCGCGAGTTCATTGCACCTCTCCCCGATGATTCCATCATCCCCAGGCAAGCCACAACAGCCACTTGCATGATGGCATTGCAGTAGCCATGGTTTCCACTTGAATATTTAAATAATTGTTTGCTCATTTAATGATTTTTAATGCTTCGAATATGCTTGTGAATCCATGTCTATGCTTATGCCATGTTCATTTTCATCTAGTAAGTGAAATGATTAATTGCTAATGTTATTATTATCATGCTTCATTCTTGTAATCATTTTTGATGCTAGTGATAACGATATGCTCATATGAATAGTTAGGGTTTGTTATGAAAATACTTGTTATATTCATGATCGTCATTATGCCATGCTCATTTGCATCCCGTAGGCTAAAAGATTTATCATTGTTGATGTTATGTTGTTAAATGGTTATGTTGCCCATCCATGGTTACACTGATATCATGCTCATATGCATTGTTATATCTTTATGACTCAACTCATCACCATTCAAGTTGAACCTGACAATAATCGAACTTGAACAAATATGTTGGCTGAGTCATGGTGCCACCGAATCGAGCTCACCAGTGCAACCACACTTGCCTGGATGGGGAGGCCCTAATGCGGTCTATTGTCATGCCTCTCGCCGGTGCCTCCTACTAGGGAAGGTTATGGGTGCGCGCTACCCTGATCAGGTAGGCGGCCATAGCTTTGTGTGCCTGAGTTGTATGGATCCGAGGTCCCCGTTTGGGACGATGTTTTGTTTGGCCACGACGGTGGCAGCCACAGAGGTGGCGGATGTCACGAGTTGGCATCGGGGCCACCCAGGACATAGCCCAAAGGGGAGTTTGTCGGAATGGCCGGGAGAGTGTCATGCAATAGATCGGTTTTGTCGGAATATCGTTGGTCCACCCGAATGGGAGCACGAGGCCATGAGTTCCGTAGTGTGGGTACAGTGTACTAACCACTGCAGAGTGTATAATCTATCGATAGCCGCGTCCTCGGTCATGGACACAGTTCGTAGTAGGTCACACTATGGGTCAACAGTAATATTAACCTGAATAATAACAACCCCGGTTCGATGAGAAAAGAAGTTGGTTGATCTTTATTTGGTCATGCGATGATCACAGGTAGAGATCAAGCTTCGTGTGGTCATGTGATGATCACGATGGTATTCTTGATGATGGTTCCTCATGAGGTGATCGTGTGATGATCACGATGGTAAGAAAGGTTGATACCTATGGTGGTTACGAGATAACCTCTGAGCAGAGTAAGTTGGTCCATGAGACCTTAAACGTCGACCCCTTGCATGCTAGTGCTAGTACCATCATGTTCATATCATGAATTATATGTACCTGCCATGCTCATGTTGTTCTAGTAGTATTGTGTTCATCATTGATGATTAACCTGTAAATGCCATCTTGTTGTTTGTCTACATTGCCTTGATTGTTGTGAGCTTGCGAGTACATTCAAAGTACTCACCTGGCGTGTCATGCCAGATTGCAGGTGATGCCTTGTTTGATTGCTTGTCGAGGATCCCGAGGTTGCGCTCTAGGATGTGTCCCAGCCAGAGTCCCTGCGGAGTGGAGTTCATCACCGTCGTCGTTGTTCCGCTGCTAGAAGATATTCCGTCGTTACGAGTTGTCCCGCTGCTAGCATAGAGCTACATTAGCAGGCGCAGTGTCGCCTTGCCGGTGTAATCCTTTGTAATATCGGACCCTTGTAACCCGATTATTTGTAATAAGAGCTGATTTGTTCTATGCCAAGCAGTGTCGTATTCCAGAAGACTTGATCTTTGGGCTGGAATACGGGGTGTTCCGATTTCTCTAGGCCGGGGTGCCACAGCGCTTGGTATCAGAGTAGGTCTGGCTGTAGGACGCCCTAGTCCGCGCGAGCATTAGAAACCAGTGGTTTAGAGTCTAGCTTGCTTGCTGCATTTGATTGCTGCATAGCATGCATATATACTTATTATATTGTCACTAACGGTTGATCTTGTGAGTGTAGGTGGCATCGGTTTCGATCCACTACCTGCACCCTCCAGCTTTGCATACTTGCTCGTTGGTGTTTGGTGTCATCTCTATCCCAGCGGAGTGATGCCGAGGTACATAGTGGTGTCGATCACTTGTAGGATTGATGCACAGGTATCACACCAATATTCTTTCCGCCAGCAACCTATTGTTTCAGTGATAGACATGTTTCTATCCCGAACCTTGCCATCCAACCCACCGCTTTGGCAACCCTTACTGGTCTTTGTTACCAGAAAAGGGCAATGCCAGCGGACCCCGCTTTCAACTGCTATCCTACCCTATCACCCATTCCCTGGACGAGTACGGTTCCCTTCCGTACGCTTGATGATGATGTGGTCATAACATCCGTGTTTCGCTACATGATCACCGAGTCTGACCTCATCCCTAAGCCATCCAGATGCAACTGGTGCGGAGCCAGCATTTGGTGTAGCTCTGTTTACACCAACCTCTCCACACATTGATTCACTTTCGTGCACACCGCCACAGCATATTAGATCGTAGTATCGGAGTTTCCTCGAGAATTGTGTGCCTAAGTAGGCATGCATAGTGAGGTGAATAGTTGTAAAATATGATGTTGCTTGTATGTAATCTTGATGCCTTGTGTGCCTTTGTTTTAGTCATTTCTTTTGGATTCTTTCTTTGGGCCTTCGGTGTTACCTTATTTTTCCCTTATGAAAGTTGCTCATCAACCGACACCGGACTTGAAGAATCAGTGAGGATTGCAAATATTTGGAAGCTCAACTAAACAGTATAGCATTCTCAGCTGACTGCATTATATTGGGAATATCTGGTGGCATCCTGGAGTGACTACCAACAGCAAGTTTATAACAGTGGGGCAATCTTCACATCAGTAATGATTGAATCAGCCGGAAGACAAGTGGTGTGCAAGACCAATAGTATATTATCAGTCAAAGGAATATCCAAGGTGTATATATCTATATGGCATTCAGTCCGCATATCAGAGAGAAAAGATTCGGTGTAAGCAACTCAGTCTTCCTCCGCACGCTACCAGGGAAGCTTCCCAATCTTCCTCAGTACAACATGTGGATGATTTACAGTGTAAGATACCCAGTCTTCTTCAGTAAGCCACCGCAGAAAGCTTCCGGCATAAGGCACCGAATCTTCCTCAGCAAGCAACCAGGAGGAGAAGCTTCTGAGGTATGATACACAGTCTTCTTCAGCACGCTATCCCGGCAGAAGCTTCGAGTGCAAGACATCCAGTCTTCCTCAGCACGCTACTCTCAGATAGCTTCCAACACAAGCTATCCAGTCTTCGTCAGTATGGCCCTACAAACAGTCATCTGCATTGGTACAAGATATTACACAGTGAGTTGGCAGTGCATCTCAAGAATAAGATCCGCAGCAGTTTGGTCAAAAACCCGAGCTAGTCAGGACACAAGTCTGCTTCGGGAATCAAATGTTCAGCCACACATACTTCCATATATATATTGTGAGCTTGCAGCCAAGTCCATGCAAGTCACTCGTATGATGATACAAGCACGGTGAGAATCCAACCAATCCGTGAGTATGTAAGAGGAAGAAAGCAGGTTATACACCTCAGTGTGATGCAATGTCTGACAAACTATGAAGCAAGACAATGTTGGGATAACAATCAGTGGATATCAAGGCCAGCTTCCTCACATCCGACAAAGTGATATCATTAACCTCTATCACTGTCATGTATGAGTGACCACAGCAGTGAGCTCTATACAAGTAACTGTGAACCTGGTATATAATCGTGATGAACCCTTGCTTACCTTTCTCTGGTAACGGCACCACGCCTGTGTTCTGAGCTGCTTTCGGCCGTCCAGGGTGGATGCCGACTTTATTTTACCTCTTTTCAACCACTGACCCGTGTTCTGAGCTACTTTTTGGCCGTCTCGGGCAGCTATTGAGTTTCTTTTTGTAGCAGTGACCCTATGCTCTGAGCTGCCCTTCGGCCGTCCTAGGGAACTGCTACATTCTTCTTATCAACACTGCTTCATGCTCTAAGCTGCTTTTCAGCCGTCGTGAGCCATGGTTGAGTTATCTCAGTAATGTCCCAGATCTGAGTTGTAAAGACCGTTCTGGTGGCCCCTGATTTATTTGCCGATTTCTTGCAAAGGTTCAGATGATCATTGCCCTACAGTTAAAGCTCGGGAGATGAGGAACTTGCCAGTTAAGCATTGTTGCATGGTCATAGGATAACGATAAGGATAAGGTATGCTTGCTAGAATATTGCACCTGACAGCACCTATGGTCACACGAAGAATTAAGGATATATATGGCCAAGTTCTTTCGGCAACCGTTTCAGAAAAAGAAAACAATAATGAAGGAGCAAGACCGGCAATACAGGTGTGATAATCGTTGCCCGAACAACACGATACGGATACCCAAGGCAGTCTGATTCCGTATCGATCACCATGAATATACACCCAAGGGTTATGATTCCCAGTATGGCAAGACCGGCAAATGGCAACTATGTGCATGGTCGCACAAGTTTCCTCTCTGTGAACCGTGTCGGATTATGATGTATATCACACACGATGTGCTCTACAGACCGTGTGCGCCCTAATGACCTGCAGAGCGTATTTTCACCCTAATTTAATCGTTGCTATTTAAAATTGTACCGAATTTGAATTTGAAAGTAGGCTATAACTTTATTCATATCCATCAGGTTCAACAACCAATGCATTATTCGATTCATAGGTACATATGTTCAACAGTTACATAAAAAAAGAATTACATATGCACCAAATAAAGAATGATGAACCAGGGTTGTATACTTGTACTATTAAAGATGGTAAAGAAAGAGGCGAAAGACATTCTAGTTGCTGAACAAGGTGAAGCGGAGTGCCGATATTGTGCCCTCCTCCATGCAGAAGGCACGCACGACTCTAGTCCAACCCCTTGTGATGGCCGACCGCCCATCCTTCACTGTCTTCATGACGACATCTAGATAGTTATTGTGTTCTGGTCGAAATACTTTAACCTTTGCATGCCCACCAATCATGTAGTTTGAAAGGTATTCTTGAGTAAACTGCTTTGGGAACCACTGCAATGGAAAAAGATTCAGACATTGTCATCTAACACAACTCATTATGGGCAGTAAAAAGAAGGCTGCAGAGCTCTTACTTACCAACCTGCAGTTCACTGTTATCTTGGATAAAGTGTAAACAAATAGTTTAATTGCCATCTTTTGACCCATTTTACTAACAATCTTTATCAGTTTCCTCACTTGATGCGGGTTCATGAATATCTCATTGCCCCATACGCAAAAAGGGTCAAAGAGCGGATCTTTACCAATGACATATGTACCTAAAAGCACCAAGTTAATATTAGAAGCTAAACAACAATTGCACAATGATGTAGTACAACACTCCCTCCGCCCCATTATATAAGATCTTATTACATCCAATGTACTCACATATTGGATGAATTAACATCTTATATTATGGGGCGGAGGGAGTTTATTACATTGTTACAATTATCGGCCGATTAACTGCAGTTTACTGCTGCTGTGTTGTTGCTGTTGCTGCTCTTCTATGTATATCTAGACATCATCAGAACATTAAGGTAACACTCTTCCTTGTTGCTATGTAGCCTAGGATTGCATATTTAGACATTCAGTACAATGCATGTTGCTATGTAGCCTCAGATATATTAGATATGGCCCTAGTTAACCTACCAATAAATGGGTTACAGATATATTCAGTTAAATGTCCGATTCGCCGATTAATCCCTTATCAGCCCCCGTGTCAGGACCCCGATCCTAAGTCACACCAATCTAGCATGTAACCCATCATATCACTTTGCGGCCTCACGCACGGTAACCCATGGCTGCCGCCTTTAACTTGGCCGGGACCGTTTGCGTCTTTTGGCTCACGTATATGATTATGTCGCTAGCATCCATATGACAGAGAACCCGGGCCGACATGACTAGTCAGAAACCAAGGTGGCACAAACATACATGGACAGGCATACGTAACCCAGCAATGCACGTGTCGGTCATCAGCGTGTGCAACCGAGTCGTAGCAAGCTACAAGGACTCCAATAAAACACCGCATGACATTTCCCCGAAGGGACAGACACAGGAGCAAAGAAGGATACATGCTGGCCAATCCATGTGTTCCGGAGCAGTAGTGAACTACCAAGGTTCAGTGGAAGCACTAGGAAACATTTCCCTGTAGGGAAGGCTACCAAGGCAGATAACTAGGTGTCGAATCCCACACATGCCAGTGCATTTCAAAACATACACACAATATGCATGATATGTGTAAATACAACATGGCACCACAACAATAACTCTATGACTCAAAGTATTTATTTAGAAGGCTCAGAAGAGCCATACATAACATATCCATACAGGTAGGGGTCACATGACCCAACACTCAAGTCATACAAACATACAAGCACATGTGGAAGCTTAACTTGTCTGGGTACAGGCTACTAGAAAGGAAAAAAAGCTGTAGAAGCCTGCCTATCTACAATGACCCTTCACAGGCACGGGATTGCCACCTGGGTAGCAAGTCACTCATCAACGTCGAGGTCTATATAGAATCCGTCTGTATTCTCGGGGTTCTCCTTTGTAGCAGTTGTTAAGCAAACGTGAGTACAAAGGTACTCAGCAAGTCTTACATCAGAACTAACTACTCATGCAACAGTATCAACAAAGGGGGTAGTGGTGTTTATTGCAGCAAGCCAGCTTTGACTCTTGGCTATCCTATACTACGACAACCAGTAGTTTGAATAAGGTGAGATAGCGCACACGAGTCCACTAATCACCACGACAATACACTACCATGGATCCTCTCCCGTCTTACTACGAGAGGTCCATCCACGACACTCACACTTGTCTTGATACTTTTATGAGTAACCATTTAAGTTGTCTACGAACAACATAAGTTCCCCAGCAGTCCATATCCGAGGACGCGGCTATTCGAATAGTTTGATAACCCTGCAGGGGTGTACTTCTTCACACACGCTCTCACCACTTATCAGCATATACATGTCATGTATCTCGGCAACCTTCAAGCGGAATCCTGGCGAGGGTGTCGGCCACGACCTGACTAACCACACAAGACTCTAGTCTAGGTTTATTGCCTATTTGAGACTGACGATGTGTGCAGGGTTCCCAAGCACACCATTCGGGTGCCACTTGGTACACCGTGCCACTTGCATGCCGCATCATAGCCCACCCCTAAGGTCAGCGCTACGCACGGCCTCCAGCATCCTATAAACACCAGAAACTAGTTGCAACTCCTGGACAGAGATCAAGGCAATTAATAAGCCGAGAGGGGTCGAGTTACCGGAACCCAATGTGTGGTAGTAGCTAATCTTGGATCACATACACGGAACTCAGTTCTTAAGGACGGTTCCAATGAAACAACCCACCATGTACTCCTACATGGCCTCTCATTGATACCTTTACCAAATTGGGTTCAACACTTTACTCTCATCATCAGAACATAACTGTTTCACTCCAATCCATCAGCCAGATAAACCAGACCTGACACAACTCTAAGCATAGCAAGGTAGGAACACAACATGGGCTCAAACAACTCCTACACATGCTAGTGGGTTTTAACTATTTACTGTGGCAATGACAGGTCATGCAGAGGAAAGGGATTCAGCTACCGCAGCAAATAGCAGTTGAAACGATGTTGTCTTATTGCAGTAAAAGGGAGTAGGAGCGAGAGGATGGGTTTGTATCGGAATGTTCAATGGGGGTTGCTTGCCTGATAGAGTGGTAGAAGGGTACTGCCCTTCAGCTGGATACTCGTGAATATCCTCGAAAGCAGAACCTACCGCGGAGAACATATCGAAGGCACAATCAATACATGGCAATATGCAACATTATGATGCATGTCCATGACAAGGAAAAATGTGTGTGTTTGAGCTAATGCAGCTATCAACAGATTGGTTTGAGTTGATTTGAACCAAAGGTTCAAATTCAAACTCTACATATGATTTTTCAAATGTCATTTAATTGATTCGACCAGATCAGCAGGTTTAACTTGTTTTGTCATGCATGAAAACAGTACCAATGGATAGATTGGATTTTTCTAATCATTTTTCATATATAAATCTTTTCCATCTGAGCTACAGTTGATTTATTATGAATTTTTGAAGTTTAAAGCATTTTCTGGAATTTCCTGGTTATTTAAATTAAACTAAATCCAGAAAATGAGTTATTGCATCAGCATGACATCAGGATGACGTTAGCTGGTCAACTGTGGCGGTCCAGGTCAAACTGACCAGTGGGACCCGCATGTCAGTCTCACATCTAATTAACAGGGTTAATTAGTACTAAATTAATCCTAATCCTAAATTAGTTAAGGGCCTGGGCCCACATGTCGGAGTCAAACCCCCGGTCAGCCGGGTCAAACCCGCCGGTCAACTGGGTCATACCCGCCGGTTGCTTGACGCCGGCGACGACAGACGCGGCGGCGGGCTGTGGGATTGAGCTGCGGTGCCCCGTTCGATGTGTGGCTAGGCGCGTTGGAGAGCCCTTGCCGGCGCGCATCGGATGCGGGTGGTGGCTGGGCCGGTGGTGGCCGGAGCTGACGGCGGCGAGCTCGGTGATACGTCTCCAAAGTATCTATAATTTTTGATTGTTCCAATGCTGTTATATTATCAATCTTGGATGTTTTTATATGCATTTACAGCAATTATATATCATTTTTGGAGACTAACCTATTAACTTAGTGCCCCGTGCCAGTTGCTATTTTCTGTCCTGTTTTTGTTTTACAGAAAATCAATACCAAACGAAGTCCAAATGCCACGAAACTTTTTGGAGATTTTTTTTCTGGACAAGATAAACACTAGAAGCTTCGGGAGAAGACCAGACACCAGAGGAGGTGGCCACGAGCCACCAGGGCTCGCCTGGGGGGGGGGGGGGCAGGCGCGCCCTGGTGCCTCGTGGGCCCACCCTAACTCCGTTTGACCTAATTCCACCACTATAAATTCAGGAAAAATCAGAAACCCTCAGGGGAGTCCACGAAATACTTTTTCCACCGCAACAAGTTTCTGTTCTCGAGAGATCCCATCTGGAGGCCTTCTCCGGTACTCCGCCGGAGGGGGAATCGATCACGGAGGGGCTCTACACCAACCTTGCTACCCTTCTGATGATGCGTGAGTAGTTTACCACAGACCTTCAGGTCCATAGTTAGTAGCTAGATGGCTTCTTCTCTCTTTTTGATCTTCAATACAATATTCTCCTCGATGTTCTTGGAGTTCTATCCGATGTAATCACTTTTTGCGGTGTGTTTGTTGGGATCTGATGAATTGTGAGTTTATGATCATATTATCCATGAATATTATTTGAGTCTTCTCTGATCTGTTTAATGCATGATTATTATAGCTTCGTATTTCTTCTCCGATCTATTGATTTGGTTTGGCCAACTAGATTGATTTATCTTGCCATGGGAAGAGGTGCTTTGTAATGGGTACGATCTTGCGGTGCTCAACCCCAGTGACAGAAGGAGACATGACACGTATGTATCATTGCTATTAAGGGTAAAAAGATGGGGTTTATTCATACGTGAGTTTATCTTGTCTACATCATGTCATCGTTCTTAAGGCGTTACTCCGTTCTTTATGGACTTAATACACTAGATGCATGCTGGATAGCGGTCGATGTGTGGAGTAATAGTAGTAGATGTAGGCAGGAGTCGGTCTACTTGTCTCGGACATGATGCCTATATACATGATCATTGCCTTGGATATCGTCATGATTATTTGCTTTTCTATCAATTGCCCAACAGTAATTTGTCTACCCACTGTATGCTATTTTCTTGAGAGAAGCCTCTAGTGAAAACTATGGCCCCCAGGTCTATCTAAATCATATTACTAAAACCCTAAAAATATTGCTGCCATTTTCTTTTATTTATTTTATTTTGTATTTTTGTTTAAATCTATCAATCTATCATATACAATTTAATCTTGCAATTGACCGCCGAGGGATTGACAACCCCTCGTTTGCGTTGGGTGCAAAGATTTGTTGTTTGTGTGCAGGTGCTGCTAACGAGGTGTTGCATGATTCTCCTACTGGTTCGATAACCTTGGTTTCATAACTGAGGGAAATTCTTATATCTACTGTGCTGCATCATCCCTTCCTCTTCGGGGAAAATACCAACGCGCGCTACAAGTAGCACTCGGTAGCGGCAGCCGGCGTTCGGGTGCAGGCGACGCGACGGCTACGGCGGGCCTACGAGGAAAAGGAGAGGGGCGTTCGGGGGAGAGGCTCACGGCGGTCACGGCGAGCAGGTTGGCGAGCTCAGGGAGGCATCGGAGCGAGCGGAATGGCGGAGGTCATCTCGGCGTCGGGAGGTTGAAGAAGACAGCGTGGGGCACGTTGCAGCACGTCCAGCGTCGTGTGGCTCAGTGAGGAGGTCGAGGGCGTCAAGGCGGAGCTCGTAGACACGGCGAGGGAGCACGGGGAAGGCGGCGGCTACGCGTACGGCGACGGGGAATCAGTGGCGGCTTCGGCAATGCCGTCCAGAGGCGAGGGAGAGAGCGAGGGGGGGAATGAGCGAGTCGAGGCGATCAAGACGGCACCGACGAGGGCGTTCATGTCGTCGTGCTGTCCAGGGGCGACGCAGGCAGGCGAGCAGGTGGCGTGGCGCCTCGCGCGCGCGTGCATTGTCCCGCCTCTACCTACTGGCAAAGGTAGGGGATGACTGGCAGGAGGCCAGGTGGGCTAGGCCAGCACAGGTAAGTGTCCCAGGTGATGTGCTCTCTCTCTCTCTTTTCTAATTTGTTCTGTTTTCTAATTTTCTTTTCTGTTTTTGATTTAGTAAAAATACTAAACCATTTTTAAAACTCCTGAAAATATTTGTGGGCACTTTTAGAATTATTTCCAACAGCCCTCAACTGTTTTCAGAATTATCTGAGCATTTAAAATATTTATAGTATTTAAATGCCCAAATCCAAATACTTTATGATTTAAATCAAAAATCCAAGATGACCTAGAAAAATGTTAACCATTTTTGGCAGAGGTTTTCACCCATTTCAAAAATGATGAACTTTTCTGAAGGGCATTTTGGGTTCATCGAAATTATTTTTAGTTGATCCTAGTTTTTCAGAGGGGTGCTAGGGTTTGCTGGATCCTCATTTCAATTTAAGGTGAAAATTTAGACATGATGCACATGCAAGACTAGTCTTAGTGCAATGCTAAACTAGGGTTGTGACAACTCACCCCCACTCAAAAGAATCTCGTCCCAAGATTCAGGGGTCGTTGGGAAGAGTGTGGGGTACTCAAGTCGAAGACGATCCTCCCTTTCCCAAGTAGCTTCTTTCTCAGAATGATGAGACCACTGAATCTTGAGAAACTTGATGTTCTGGCGTCGAGTGGTATGCTCGGCTTGATCAAGAATATGAACAGGGTATTCTCGATATGTGAGGTTATCTTGGAGATCAAGCATTTCGTGGTCCAGTCCGCGGATAGGATCCGAGAAGCAATGCCTGAGTTGAGAGACGTGGAAGACGTCATGAACACTGGAAAGATGCGGGGGTAGTTCCAATTGGTAGGCAACCTCTCCTCATTTGGCAAGGATGCGAAAAGGACCAATGTAGCCAGGAGCCAATTTGCCGTTGATACCGAAACGATGGGTTCCCTTCAGGGGAGTAACCCGAAGGTAAGCCTTCTCGTCAACTTTGTAAGTTACAGCCTTATGATGGCGAACATATTGGCTCTTTTGACGAGATTGGGCTGTTTTCAACTTTTCACGAACAACGCGAACTTGCTCTTCTGCTTCCTGAATCATATCCGGGCCAAAGAATTGCCTTTCCCCGGTTTCTGACCAGTTAAGAGGCGTTCGACATCTTCATCCATAGAGAACTTCAAAAGGAGCTTTGCCCAAACTAGGTTGATAACTATTGTTATAGGTAAATTCGGCGAATGGAAGGCATTTCTCCCAATCCATTCCGAATGAGATAACAGAAGCTCTGAGCATGTCTTCCAGAATTTGATTGACTCGTTCTACTTGACGACTGGATTGCGGGTGGAAAGCGGTGCTAAAGGAGAGACGAGTTCCCATAACATTTTGGAAACTTTCCCAAAATCAAGAAGTAAAAAGACTTCCACGGTGTGAGCTAATCTCCAAAGGAATACCATGAAGAGACACTATTCGAGAAATATATAGATCTGCTAACTGACTAGCAGTTATACTGTCTCGAACAGGAAGGAAATGAGCCACTTTGGAAAGACGATCGATGACCACAAAGATAGCATTATTCCCTCTCTTGGTCCTGGGAAACCAGGTAATGAAATCCATACCGATTTTATCCCATTTCCATTCAGGAATAGCTAAGGGTTGAAGAGTGCCAGTAGGCCGTTGATGCTCTGCTTTAACGCGACAATAGACGTCGCAGTTAGCAATGAACTGAGCGATTTCCCTTTTCATCCTGGTCCACCAGAACCTCTGGCGTAGGTCTTGATACATTTTGGTACTACCGGGATGAATCGTGAGAGGGGATTCATGAGCCTCCTTAAGGATCAACTGCCACAGTTGTTGTTTCTTGGGTACCACCAAGCGGTTCTCAAAGAAGACAACACCTCGGTCAATTACCGTGAAGCAACTAGAAATTCCCTTAGCAATACTTCTCTTCATTAGGGAAATTCCAGTATCATGCTTCTGGGCTTCTATGATTTGATCCGTAAGGGTAGGTTTCACCACCAAGGTAGAAAGGAATCCTCGAGGAACAATGTGAAGGTTGAGCTTACGAAATTCCTCGTGGAGAAGTGGTTGACCTTGTTGTAACATGAGGTTGTTACAATAAGACTTGCGACTTAGTGCATCAGCCATGACATTGGCTTTTCCCGGGGTGTAAGTTATTCCTAAGTCGTAATCCATGATCAACTCAACCCAACGTCTTTTCCTGAGATTCAAATCCGGTTGGGTGAAGATGTATTTCAGACTTTGGTGATCGGTGAAAATCTCGCAACGATTACCAAGAAGGTAATGTCGCCATGTTTTAAGTGTGTGGACTACAGCTGCAAGCTCTAGATCATGTGTGGGATAATTATCCTCATGTGGATGCAATTGTCGAGATGCGTAGTCAATCACATGACGATCCTGCATGAGTATGCAACCTAATCCTTGTCACGAGGCATCGCAATAGATAACAAAGTCCTTGGAGAAATCTTGTGGCACAAGTACGGGAGCAGAAGTCAGGCGTCTTTTTAGTTCCTGAAAACTGTACTCGCATTGTGGGGTCCACTCGAACTTTTTATCTTTCTTGAGGAGTTCAGTTAGAGGCTTAGCAACCTTGGAGAAGTTCTTGACAAAGCGATGACAGTAGCTTGCTAAACCAAGAAAACTCCTAACTTGCTTGACCGATTCAGGTGGAGTCCAATCAAGAACAGCCTGAACTCTCTCGGGATTGACAGCAATACCTTTCCCAGAGATTACGTGGCCTAGATAGGTCACTTCTGGCAACCAGAATTCACATTTAGAAAATTTGGCATAAAGGCAGTGCGCTCGAAGTTTCGTCAATACCAGCCTTAGATGCTCAGCATGATCTTCTTTGTTCTTCGAGTAGATGAGTATATCGTTGAGGTAAACCACGACGAATTTATCTAGGTACTCCATGAAGATCAAATTCATTAAGCGGGAGAAGGTGGTTGGGGCATTGGTTAAACTGAAGGACATGACGGTGTACTCGTATTGGCCATAACGAGTGACAAAGGCCGTTTTGGGAATGTCCCCGTTCTTGATTTTGATTTGATGGTAGCCCAACCTCAGATCCATTTTGGGAAAGACTGAGGATCCAGCGAGCTGATCATATAGACCGTTGATCCTGGGGAGCAGATACTTGTTCTTTATAGTGACCAGGTTGACGGGTCGATAATCTACAACCATCCGATCCGTTCCTTGCTTCTTCTTGACGAAGAGGACGGGACAAGCCCAAGGAGAAGAACTAGGACGGATGAAACCCTTTTGCAAGGACTCATCGAGTTGTTTCTTAAGCTCGGCTAGCTCTAAGGGTGCCATCTTATAGGGTCTTCTAGAAATTGGGACAGTTCCTGGGACAAGATCTATCACAAACTCTACATCTCTGTCAGGTGGAATTCCTGGCAGTTCTTCGGGAAAGACATTTGGAAAGTCACAGACTACCGGTATATCCTTGAGGTCTGGAAGAGGGCTGGCATTTAGAGAGTAGAGCTGACGCTCGGTTGCTCGGGTTAAAACATTGACTATCTCACCCGATGGATGTGTAAGTTGAACAGATCTGGTGGAACAATCAATCTTAGCATAATGGGCTGCCATCTAGTCCATACCCAAGATGATGTTTATGTCCGAAGACTTAAGGGCTATCAAAGATGCAAGGAAGACAAGTCTGTCGACTAGAATCTCATTTCCATGGCTCACTCTAGAAGTTTGCCATTTAGACCCAGGAGTTTGAATTACCATGGGAGTGGGCATATCACAAAATGTCATGTTGTGCAATTGAGCATAACTCTCAGAAACGAACGAATGAGATGCTCCAGTATCGAAAAGAACAGATGCCGGATGACAATTTACAAGGAGCGTACCAAGAATGATGTCGGGGTTATCATGAGCCTCATCGGCTGAGACGTGGTTCACACGTCCACGTGTAGTGGTAGCTGGCTTGGCATAGTACATCTTTCCTGTTGGCTTACTATGGCCAACAGACTTTCCTGGCTGGTTGGAAGCATTGTTCTGGGGGCACTCACGAGAGTAGTGGCCTAGCTCTCTGCATTTTTAGCAAGTCACGATGCTGGTACGCGGAGCAGCATTGACGGCTGGTCCACCGTGGCCCTTGGGTGGTGTATACGGCTGGTTTGGGCGAGGCGCCTCATGGGATGGCCTCGGGGTGTATCTGGGTGGCAGTGCCGTATTTGGGATCCACACCCAGCGCTTCTGTGATCCAGAGCCGGAGGATGAGCCAAAGTCACAGGGATGCTTGCGGGTAGCCTCGTAATCAGTCTGGCCAGTTTCTGCACTGATGGCCTTGTTTACGAGTTTCTGGAAAGTGAGACACTCGTGCAGACGAAGATCACGATGGAGCTCTGGGTTAAGTCCCTTTCGGAACCTAGCCTGTTTCTTGGCATCGGTGGACACTTCTTCTGGAGCATAGCGTGCAAGGTTTCCAAACTCCTGACTATAAACATCTACAGTCATCTTGCCCTGGGTAAGGTTGCAAAACTCCTCCCTCTTACGGTCCATCAGACCCTCTGGGATATGGTGCTCGCGGAAAGCTTCACTAAAATCCCTCCAAGTGGTGACCTGACCAGCTGGAAGCATGGCCTCATAATTCTCCCACCACAGACTAGCGGGACCTTCAAGATGGTATGCAGCGTAAGTGACCTTGTCACCTTCAGCCACGTTAGCAGAATGCAGCTTATGAGTGATGCTGCGGAGCCAGTCATCAGCGTCGAGTGGTTTGACAGAGTGATGGAAGGTAGGCGGGTACAGCTTGATGAAGTCATGGATAGACACCATGTCATTGCGCTGATGGTGGGCTGTGTTCTGCTCAATGCGCTCGAGCAGACGATTTGTCTCGCGCTTGTTCCTCTCAGCCTCTAGCATGACCTCAGCCAGAGAGGGTGGATGGGGAAGGTTCTCATTCCTAGCTCCACTGCCTTCACCCTGCTCATGGGCAGAGGGGTTGCTTCGGGTATTGACCATCCTGGGAAACAAAACCATGGTTTAGACAAGGATGACAACAACTCTAGCATAGGATGCGGAATGTAATGGACGACATGGAATGCAGAGATGAACATCTCTACAACATGGTAACAAGGAAATTGCCATATATATACCATCGGTCGTACACACCATAACATAGTTTAGTACAAGCCCAAGCTGGAGTACAAACTGCGGTGAGAGATGATACAACTCATCGGAGGCATTCCAAGCTCCTATACATTATTTATCTACGCCTCTGGAACTCAGTACACACCTAGTCATATCCCACAAGACACACAGGACTGTGGCGGATACAACTGCTACAACACTACTACAACCACGAACTACCTTAGACATCTCCGTAGTAATCCTCATATAGATTACCACCGTGGCCCGGGAGCTGAACGTGAGGATTTGGAAACTCTCTAGCCCGTGGAGCCTGGGGTCCATAAGGACACGGATGTGGCCTAGGTCCCACAGCTGGTGGTAGAAGAGGTCCACGGGAAGGAGTGATGCCTCCGACATCGGGCCAATCCATGCGGTCGGGCAGCTGAGACCGCACCGGATACAACGCACCCATATCAAGGTATCCTGTCTGAACGACGGGTGCTAGCTGTGTCAAAGTGGTCCAGTGGCGTGCTCGGGTAGCATAGAGCTCCATCCAAAGGGCACGGACCTCACGATCCCTGTCCTCCAATATCTATGTAGTAGTCTAAAGTCTCGGCTCCTCATGAGCGGCATCACTGTAAAGACTAGTAAGATAGCCCTCCTCGCCTGGGAGTGATGCTGGCATATAGCTGAACTCGGTGTTCTGAAGCAGTGCGTGCCTAGCTCGGATTATGGTCATCATAGAATAGGCTGCATCCTGAACAGACATATCGATAGTAACTCCGAGTCCATAAGACCGGTGGATAGGATTTGTAGCTCCAGGATACGAGGGATATATCCTGATGGTGCAAAGGTAATGGCTCTGGTTAAAATCCCAGTACTGCTCCTCCACTGTGTACTCGGGGTACCAGCGGTAACCGGTCTCAATCATGACGCGAACCAGCATGGCCGTATGACCTGGCACATCAATGCACCTGGTCAGACGGACAACCTGATGAGGGGAGCGAGAAGCCATCTGAAACAGGAGATAATGCAAAGGCATTAGGATTTCTAGGACAAATCGGGCAGCATAACGGCTGTAAATGCTCAAAAAAGATTTTGAGACATCCTGCAAAATAGTAGCATAACCACTCGACATCATAATATCAAGGTTCCGAGACCAACTGTTTAACATGCCGAAATACTTGAAACTGAACTAAGACTTGAATCCACCATGCCTATAAGTCTACGGATTAGTAACACATGATCCTGGTAGATAGATATGAAGCCTAGTTCTTAATCCCCGTAGAAAAGAAGAGCGTGACCCGGATAGAGTGACACGAGAAGAGAAGTAAAAAGAGCCATACGTTCCCTTCCACAATCAATTCCCTTATATATAACTAAAGCATTTCTAAAACTCGACATCGACCAGTTTGGCTTGGTAATCCAACAGGCAGTCAGGCTCTGATGCCAATGCTGTCAGAACCCCGATCCTAAGTCACACCAATCTAGCATGTAACACATCATATCAATTTGCGGCCTCACGCACGGTAAGCCATGGCTGCCGCCTTTACCTTGGCCGGGACCGTTTGCGTCTTTTGGCTCATGTATATGATTATGTCGCTAGCATCCATATGACAGAAAACCCGGGCCGACATGACTAGTCATAAACCAAGGTGGCACAAACATACAGGGACAGGCATACATAACCCAGCAATGCACGTGTCGGTCATCAGCGTGTGCAACCGAGTCGTCGCAAGCTACAAGGACTCCAGTAAAACACCGCGTGACATTTCCCCGAACGGACAGACACAGGAGCAAAGAAGGATACATGCCAGCCAAACCATGTGTTCCGGAGCAGTAGCAAACTACCAGGGCTCAGTGGAAGCACTAGGAGACATTTCCCTGTAGGGATGGCTACCAAGGCAGATAACTAGGTGTCGAATCCCACACATAACAGTGCATTTCAAAACATACACACAATATGCACGATATGTGTAAATACAACATGGCACCACAACAATAACTCTACGACTCAAAGTATTTATTTAGAAGGCTCCAAAGAGCCATACATAACATATCCATACAGGTAGGGGTCACATGACCCAACACTCAAGTCATACAAACATACAAGCACATGCGGAAGCATAAATTGTCGGGGTACAGACTACTAGAAAGGAAAAAAAGCTATAGAAGCCTGCCTATCTACAAAGACCCTTCACAGGCACGGGATTGCCACCTGGGTAGCAAGTCACTCATCAACGTCAAGGTCTATATAGAATCCGTCTGTATTCTCGGGGTTCTCCTCTGCAGCAGTTGTTAAGCAAACGTAAGTACAAAGGTACTCAGCAAGTCTTACATCAGAACTAACTACTCATGCAACAATATCAACAAAGGGGGTAGTGGTGTTTATTGCAGCAAGCCAGCTTTGACTCTTGGCAATCCTGTACTACGACAACCAGTAGTTTGAATAAGGTGAGATAGCGCACACAAGTCCACTAATCACCACGACAATACACTACCATGGATCCTCTCCCGTCTTCCTACGAGAGGGCCATCCACGGCACTCACACTTGTCTTGATACTTTTATGAGTAACCATTTAAGTTGTCTACGAACAACATAAGTTCCCAAGTAGTCCATATCCAAGGACGCGGCTATTCGAATAGTTTGATAACCCTGCAGGGGTGTACTTCTTCACATACGCTCTCACCACTTAACACCATATACATGTCATGTATCTCAGCAACCTTCAAGCGGAAGCCTGGCGAGGGTGTCGGCCACGACCTGACTAACCACACAAGACTCTAGTCCAGGTTTATCGCCTATTTGAGACTGACCCGCAAGGAAGTCCGGCCGAGGTTTCCACTACGGCCCCAAATGATGTGTGCAGGGTTCCCAAGCCCACCATTTGGGTGCCACTTGGTACATCGTGCCACTTGCCTGCCACATCATAGTCCACCCCTAAGGTCAGCGCTACGCACGGCCTCCAGCATCCTATAAACACCAGAAACTAGTTGCAACTCCTGGACAGAGATCAAGGCGATTAATAAGCCGAGAGGGGTCGAGTTACCGGAACCCAATGTGTGGTAGTAGCTAATCTTGGATCAGATACACGGAACTCAGTTCTTAAGGATGGTTCCAATGAAACAACCCACCATGTACTCCTACATGGCCTCTCATCGATACCTTTACCAAATTGGGTTCAACACTTTACTCTCATCATCAGAACACAACTGTTTCACTCCAGTCCATCAGCCAAATGAACCAGACCTGACACAACTCTAAGCATAGAAAGCATAGCATGGTAGGAACACAACATGGGCTCAAACAGCTCCTACACATGCTAGTGGGTTTTGACTATTTACTGTGGCAATGACAGGTCATGCAGAGGAAAGGGGTTCAGCTACCGCAGCAAATAGCAGTTGAAACGATGTTGTCTTAGAGCATAATTGGTTTGATACATATATTTGGCATTGCCAATAGTTGGCAAGCCAACATTTGGCAAAATGAAAAGTTGCCAAAAGTTGGCAACTTTTTGTGAGGTTGGCAAGAAAAGTTGGTAGTCAACCAATCACTAGCCAACATTTGACATTTGCCAAATATTGGCATGCCAACTTTTGGTATCAAACCAATCATGCTCTTAATGCAGTAAAAGGGAGCAGGACTGACAGGATGGGTTTGTATCGGAATGTTCAATGGGGGTTGCTTGCCTGACAGAGTGGTAGAAGGGTACTGCCCTTCAGCTGGATACTCGTGAATATCCTAGGAAGCAGAACCTACCGCGGAGAACATACCGAAGGCACAATCAATACATGTCAATATGCAACATTATGATGCATGTTCATGACATGGCAAACTGTGTGTGTTTGAGCTAATGCAGCTATCAACAGATTGGTTTGAGTTGATTTGAAGCAAAGGTTCAAATTCAAACTCTACATATGATTTTTCAAATGTCATTTAATTGATTCGACCTGATCAGCAGGTTTAACTTGTTTTGTCATGCATTAAAACAGTACCAATGGATAGATTGGATTTTTATAATCATTTTTCATATATAAATCTTTTCCATCCGAGCTACGGTTGATTTATTATGAATTTTTGAAGTTTAAAGCATTTTCTGGTATTTCCTGGTTATTTAAATAAAACTAAATCCAGAAAATGAGTTATTGCGTCAGCATGACATCAGGATGACGTCAGCTGGTCAACTGCGGCGGTCCAGGTCAAACTGACCAGTGGGACCCGCATGTCAGTCTCACATCTAATTAACAGGGTTAATTAGTACTAAATTAATCCTAATCCTAAATTAGGTAAGGGCCTGGGCCCACATGTCGGAGTCAAACCCCCGGTCAGTCGGGTCAAACCCGCCGGTCAACCGGGTCAGACCCGCCGGCGGCTCGACGCCGGCAACGACAGACGCGGCGGCGGGCTGCGGGATTGAGCTGCGGTGCCCCGCTCGATGCGTGGCAAGGCGCGTTGGAGAGCCCTTGCCGGCGCGCATCAGATGGGGGTGGTGGCCGGGCCGGTGGTGGCCGGAGCTGACGGCGGTGAGCTCGGCAACGGCGGCCGGCGTTCGGGCGTAGGCGATGCGACGGCTACGGCGGGCCTACGAGGAAAAGGAGAGGGGGGGTTCGGGAGAGAGGCTCACGGCTGGCACGGCGAGCAGGTCAGCGAGCTCGGGGAGGCGTCGGAGCGAGCGGAACGGCGGAGGCGATCTCAGCGTCGGGAGGTTGAAGAAGATGGCGTGGGGCACGTTGCAGCGTGTCCGGCGTCGTGTGGCTCGGTGAGGAGGTCGAGGGCGTCAAAGCGGAGCTCGTAGACACAGTGAGGGAGCACGGGGGAGGCGGCGGCTACGCGTATGGCGACGGCGAACGAGTGGCGGCTACGGCCATGGTGTCTAGAGGCGAGGGAGAGAGCGGGGGGGGGGGGAGGGGGGAGAATGAGCGAGTCGGGGCGATCGAGATGGCACCGACGAGGGCGTTCGTGTCGTCGCACTGTCCAGGGGAGACACGGGCAGGCGAGCAGGTGGCGTGGCGCCTCGCGCGCGTGTGCACTGTCCCACCTCTGCCTACTGGCGGAGGTAGGGGATGACTAGCAGGAGGCCAGGTGGGCTGGGCCAGCACAGGTAAGTGGCCCAGGTGAGGTGCTCTCTCTCTATCTTTTCTAATTTGTTCTGTTTTCTATTTTTTTTTTCTGTTTTTGATTTAGTAAAAATACTAAACCATTTTTAAAACTCCTAAAAATATTTGTGGGCACTTTTAGAATTATTTCCAACAGCCCTCAACTGTTTTCAGAATTATCTGAGCATTTAAAATATTTATAGTATTTAAATTCCCAAATCCAAATACTTTATGATTTAAATCAAAAATCCAAGATGACCTAGAAAAATGTGGACCATTTTTGGCAGAGGTTTTCACCCATTTCAAAAATGATGAACTTTTCTAAAGGGCATTTTGGGTTCATCGAAATTATTTTCAGTTGATCCTAGTTTTTCAGAGGGGTGCTAGGGTTTGCTAGATCCCCATTTCAATTTAAGGTGAAAATTTAGACATGATGCACATGCAAGACTAGTCTTAGTGCAATGCTAAACTAGGGTTATGACACCCCGGCCTATATGGTACCAGCTACCGATATCCTGAACAGTGAGTATATATAAGCCATGGGATGAAACTAACCTCGATGGAAAATAGCAGTCGTTCCCAATATTGTCCTGTGTAAGTACATCGAAAGGCATGTTAAGCACAACAGGCTAAACATCAACCAAATATATCCATGGTAGACAACATAATCTCCAAATGATAGCTTCAGTGTGCTGGTTTAAGCACGCTAGTTAAGCAAAACAAGAAGTGGAAAGGTGTGTTAACTGCACAATTCATACTTGCACATATAGAACATCACATTGTCAATAACTGAAGTAAACAAGGCATACTATGAACAACCAAAGATAGCAATTGAAACTAGACATATGCTAACTACAAACAACCGAACAACCAAAAACCATTAAAAGAGGCATATGCTCGCTACAACAGGCTTAACATCAACCAAATAGTCATTCATATTGGTATTGTTGAAACTGGTATTGATGAAATTGAACTGCACAGTTCATACTTGCACATATAGAACATCACATTGTGAATAACTGAAATAAACAAGGCATACTACGAACAACCAAAGATAGCAAGTGAAACTGGACATATGCTAACTACGAACAACCGAACAACCAAAAACCGTTAAAAGAGGCATATGCTAGCTACAACAGGCTTAACAACATCCAAATAGTCATTCATATTGGTATTGTTGAAACTGGTATTGATGAAATTGAACTGCACAGTTCATACTTGCACATATAGAACATCACTTTGTGAATAACTGAAATAAACAAGGCATACTACTAACAACCAAAGATAGCAATTGAAAACGGACATATGCTAACTACAAACAACCGAACAACCAAAAAACGTTAAAAGAGGCATATCCTCGCTACAACAAGCTTAACAACAAGCAAATATAGTCATTCATATTGGTATTGTTGAAACTGGTATTGATGAAACTGAACTGCACAGTTCATACTTGCACACATAGAGCATCACACTGTGAATAACTGAAATAAACAAGGCATACTGCAAACAACCAAAGATAGCAATTGAAACTGGACATATGCTAACTACAAACAACCGAACAACCAAAAAACATTAAAAGAGGCATATGCTAGCTATAACAGGCTTAACAACTAGCAGATATAGTCATTCATATTGGTATTGTTGAAACTGGTATTGATGAAATTGTACTGCATAGTAAATAGTTGCACATATAGAGCATCACACTGTGAAGAACTGAAATAAACAAGGCATACTGCAAACAACCAAACATAGCAATTAAAACTGGACATATTCTCACTACAAAAGGGGCTCGATAAAACAAATCATGGGTTCCCCCCTGTGAAGAGGCACGGCAAAACAAATCATGGGTTTCCTCACTTGTCACAGATGGGCTCCATCGCATGGGAAGAGAACGGACTCTAGGTGCGCTCCATGTTGTCGCAGATGGGCTCCTTCCCCTTGGAAGAGCACGGCTGTAGGGTGCCCTCCCTGATGTCGCAGATGTACTCTTTCCCCTTGGAAGAGGCGGAGAGGGTGCCCTCCTCGTGGTCACCGTCGATGAGGTCTGACTTGGCAGCTGAGGATCCCAAGCCAGCGTCATAGAACGTGTCCTTCAGAAATGACAAAAGGGGCTCGATGGCGATGTAGGATGGCAAATTCTTGACAGCGAGCCAGAGGAGATCAGCGGCGGGTCCATGGATGAGATCAACGGCAGTTGAACCCGAGGGGTTGGGGGTGGGCCACTTAACCTGTGACATAGCCCGCGTCAGGCCGTCGCTGTCGATGACCTCGATGTCGTAGTCGGCGTCCGCGACATGCCAGCATACTCTAGCCCGCTGATTGAGAGCCTGCGGCTAGTAATCGTCATCAGCTTCCTCGGCGGCCACCTCGCCGACGTCGGGCGAAGAGGCCGCGATAAACCTCTTTTGGGCCATTAGCTCCTGGAGCTCCACGGGAAGCGTAGCCGGGCATAGGCTGCGACGCTCTGGAGTGGGGGAGGGGGATGGGGATCTGTGGGAAAGGGGGCGTTTGGCAGGCGTCATCTAAGAAACTCAGGGCGACTAGGGTATGAAGATCGGTGGGTAACCTGCACGGGCAAACCGGCAGATGTTGACGATGGAGGCGGCGGTGGCGGCGGCGGCGACCTTGCTAGGGTTTCGAGCGAGGGAGGGGTGGTGTGTGTGTGTGTGTGAGTGTGTGTGTGTGTGTGTGTGCGCACGTGGAGTTTTTGGGGTGTGTGTGTGGAGGGGGGGCAAGGTGGTGTTTGAGGAAATGACGCGGGTACTGTAAATTTTACTAGGCGGGAGTAAAATGCCGGGGCTACTGAAAATTTGGATGAAGGGATTGAGCAACAAACATCGCACATGGTCCAAACATAACAAATGTGTGCTATCAAACAGAAAAACCCTCCAGGCGGCTAGATATTTTTGAGGGATGCAGGCGGGAGCGGGAGCGAACAACATCGCACACGGTCGGAACATAATAACCGTGTGGTATCAACCAGAAAAACCCTCCACGCGGGTAGATATTTTTGAGGGATGCTGGCGGGAGCGGGGGGGGGGGGGGGGGCAAACAGCATCGCACACGGTCGAAACATAATAATTGTGTGCTATCAAACAGAAAAACTCTACAGGCGGGTAGATATTTTTGAGATTGCGAGGGAAGCCTCGTGGTGCCCAATCTACTGTGTTGATGTGGGTGACAGGGGCACGAGCATGGCACACGGGTAGTCTGAGGGAACCGTGTGTGTAGCTTGGCCAAAAAAACGTGGGAAAGGGTCAGAACATGAACACACTTGCATGTGGACCAAATATATGTATGAAAAGGCTGGTTTGATGTTCAAATACCCAATGCACAACTTTGATGGGGCACCTGTCTCACAAAGCGCACATTATTGCTAGTCCACCACCCCCCCACTTCGTGTCAGCGGGAGGGGAATCCTAGCTATGAATGCATGCCCCCAAATAGCTAGGTCTGACATATCACTACCTACCGTAACACTAAACCTATAGGAGTCCATCATGGTCAAACCCCCTTTCGCTTCCGGTCAAACGTGGACCGTGTGCGGGCCCAAAAATGTGTGCTTGTGGCGCGAGACGGGTGAGACCACATACGAACCGCCTATGAGTGGCCCAACTATATGTATGAAAAGGGTGGTGTGATATTTAAATACCCAATTCACAACTTTGATGTGGCACATGTGCCTCGCAAATTAACCGGACATCCCCGGCCCCACGGAGGTTCAGGAAGTGCGAAGTACCCCCCCACCCCATCCACACATACACACACACTTTGAGTCGGTGGGAGAGGGCATCTCACCCAGTCGTAGTGTAACACGGACCAAGAAGAATCCACCTTGGTCGTATAACCTCTCTCTTGTTGTTGGTCAAATTGATGGACATCCACGCGACCCCACAGATGGGCTAGCTTGCCAATAACCACGCAAGGGAGCAGTGCCCAAAGACAATCACTGCCTGCATGTGGAACATATGTATGGAAGTGTTGTGTGGTGTGTTTGAATACCCAATGCACAACTTTGATGTGGCACGGTATCGTGCTTTGGAACCGGAAAGTCCCCACACTGAGCGAGGGTTAACGACGCGTACTATGTATGTCACCCCACTTCAAGCCGGTGACGGGGATTCATGCGTATGCATGCGCTCGAACTTAGGTCTGGAATCTCACCATATGACCTACTACACGGTAACACGAACCAAAGAAGAAGAATCCACCCTGGTAACCTCTCTCGTTGCCGGTCGAAGTGATGGACATCCACGCGGGCCCATGAATATATAGGCTTGCCGCCGATAACCACGCGAGGGAGAGTACTGTCCGAAGACAAACCACTGCATGCATGTGTCCCAAACATATGTATATGGGGGTGATGCATGCATCTTTGAATACCATGCACAACATTGATCACTACAAAAAACACACTTCCGTGATGATACGTCTTTGTCACAGTAGGTCAAGTTTTCTGTCATGCATGTACATCCGTGACAATTTTATGACAGAATCAAGATAGTCATACCTGTGCTGTCGTAGAAGTGTTCCATGACAATACTGAAATTATCATCAAGGAAGTGTCCACTCCCATGACGATAAATGTCGCGTCATGGAAGTATTTTCGTCAAGGGTGACCGACACGTGGCATCCACCGTAACGGGTCGCCGTTAAGCTATCGGGTGCGGGTTTGGATCTGATAACCCATTAGCAGCCCTGACCAATGGCGATTTTCCACGTGTAGATTTCTCATTCGCCGGCGGATCCACGTGTCAGCTCGGAGTTGCGACAGATGTCATCCATTCATTGGACCGGAGACGCCTATGATATGTCGACACGTGGCATGGCCCAATAGTGGCCCATTTAGGTTAAAAAGGCCGGCTCAGTCAAAATAAGCGGGCCGGCCCATTTGAAAGCACATTTGCTCCCTTGGTGGTTTTGGTAATTTATGCCAACATACATGTTGTTGGACTAATGCTTTCATCTAGTGAATTTCAGACAAGTTCAATAATGGCGTGGCAGGGACAAGAGGACGTGGAACCCCCTCAAAATGCTAAGATCAAGGATTGGCAAAAGATCAAGACTCTACATTTTTGGTTTAGTGATCCAAGATCACATTGAGTCCATAGGAAAGCCAATACTATTAAAAGGGGATGAGGTGTTGCTTAATGGTCTTTTTGCTCAAGTGCTTAGTGACAGTACTCCTAAACCCTCAACCACTCTCTCAATCCCAAATATGTCCAAAACTCATATTCCAACTCGGCCCCACCGAAATTCTCTATCCGGTCCCACCGAGTTCACCAAGACTTAGCCACTGCCAAAACCCTAACAAATCAGATCCACCGAAATGGATCTCGGTCCCACCGAGATGGCCTTGCCAACTCTCTGTAATCGTTTGCACTCACTTCGGTCTCACCGAGTTTTGCAAATCGGTCTCACCGAGATGGCTTGCCAACTCTCTGTTGCGTTATTGCTTCACTTCGGTCCTACCGAGTTGATGCAGGTGCCACCGAGATGAGGATTGCCCAAGCCATTGCACTTCGGTCCATCCGAGTTGTTCGTATCGGTCCCACCGAGATTCCTAACGTTCATATCTTTTACACAGTTCGGTGCTACCGAGATTATTGTTTCGGTGCCACCGAGTTGGGTCAAAAGTGTGTAACGGTTGGATTTTGTGTCGAGGCTATATATACCCCTCCACCACATCCTTCTCAGGGTGGAGAGCCATCAGAACATGCCTACACTTCCACCATACATTTTCTGAGAGAGAACCACCTACTCATGTGTTGAGATCAAGATATTCCATTCCTACCATTTGAACCTTGATCTCTAGCCTTTCCCAAGTTGCTTTCCACTCAAATCCTTCTTCCACCATAGCCAAATCTGTGAGGAGTCGTTTGAGTGCTGGGAAGACTATCATTTGAAGCACAAGAGCAAGGAGTAAATCAACAACACACCGTCTATTACCTTTTGGAGAGTGGTGTCTCCTAGATTGGGTAGGTATCACTTGGGAGCCTCCGACATGATGTGGAGTTGAACCAAGAGTTTGTAAGGGCAAGGAGATCGCCTACTTCGTGAAGATCTACCCCAAGTGAGGCTAGTCCTTCGTGGACGTAAGCCATGGTGGAATAGACAAGGTTGCTTCTTCGTGGACACTTCGTGGGTGGAGCCCTCCGTGGACTCGCGCAGCCGTTACCCTTCGTGGGTTGAAGTCTCCATCAACGTGGACGTACGATAGCACCACCTATCGGAACCACGCCAAAAACCACCATGTCTTCATTGCGTTTGATCTTCCATACTCTACCCCTTTACTTTCCGTACTCTTCCATGCTTTACTATTTCCGCTGCTCGATCTCTAGATATGCATGTGTAGAAAGTAGTGGAGTGATCTTAACTTGTGCCAAAATATGCCTAAGTTCCAAGAGAAATTAAAAACTGCATTTTGGCTGGTTAAGAGTCTATTCACCCCCCTCTAGACCTATCTCCTTGATCCCGCAATTGGTATCAGAGCTTTGGTCTCCATTGCTTTGGTTTTATCACCAATGGAGGGAGATGGATGTGTCTACGTTGGGGAGTCTTAGAAGTAGAGTGTCTATTCTCAATGGGAAGCATTACAACTTTTGGAAGGATGAAATGCTTGATATCTTTGATGAATTTAACTTGAACAAGTATATTCATAATCCTTATGTGCCCCCTATTGATCCCTTGCATCCTACTCATGAAGAGGAAATTGACATGCTTCGTAATCTTAGAACCGTCAATCTCATCATTAGAGGATTACCTAAAATTGTGCTTGGTTGTATGCAAAATTTTGAATGTGCTTATACTCTATGGCATCACTTGGAAAAGCGATATCCCGATTACTCTTTAAAGAGTCTTGATAAAATTCTTCATAAGGCTGTTGTTTTTCACAAGATGAGTCCTAATGATCCTAAGTTTGATGATTGCTTGTTGGAGCTTCGTGATCTTATGCGTGCCAAAGGAGATGTTAGAACTATTAGTAACATTATTATGGAAGCCATTAGAAGTCATAAACTTGAACATTGTCATGATCATGAAAATAATGAGTCTATTACCCTAGGTAATGATCACACGCATGATGATGAAGATGTTGAGCATGGCTACTATGATGAGGCCAAAGAATTTGACATTGAATTTGAGAAGACCATCATGAATCTCAGTCTTATGGCAAATCTTCGAGATTACATGGCCGGAGGAAAAGAGTGGATTCTTGATAGTGGATGTACCGATCACATGACCGGAGATAGAGACATGTTTCGTGAGCTTGCTAAAAATGATGGTCCACGCAAGTATGTAACTTTTGGAGACAACTCCAAGGGTAAGGTACTTGGCCTTGGTAAGGTGGCCATATCCAATGATAGCTCCATACAAAATGTTATGCTTGTTGAATCTCTTGGTTACAATCTTCTTTCCGTATCTAGACTAGCTGATTTTGGCTTCAATGTTCTATTTACCAAAGTAGATTGCCAAGTGTTTCGTCAAGATAATCATAATATGGTCTTTACCGGCATTCATAGAGGTGATCAATACATTGTTGATTTCACTAAGAGAGCTCAACCTCGTACTTGTTTAATTGCTAAATCTTCTAAGGGTTGGTTATGGCATAGAAGACTTGGACATGTTGGCATGCGTAACCTTGATAAACTTGTTAAAGGAGATCACATTCTTGGAGTGAAAGATGTTATATTTGACAAAGATCGACTTTGTAGTGCTTGCCAGGCAGGAAAACAAGTTGGAGGAAGCCATCCCGTAAAGAACATTATGACCATGAGGAGACTACTGGAGCTACTTCATATGGATCTTTTTGGTCCCAACGCCTATAAGAGTCTTGGTGGTAACTCTTTTGGTTTGGTCATTGTTGATGATTTTTCCAGATTTACATGGGTGTTCTTTCTTGATGACAAATCGCAGGTACAAAAGATCTTCAAGAACTTTGCAAGAAAGGCTCAAAACCAATTTGAAGTGAAGATCAAGAAGGTTTGGAGTGACAACGGAATGGAGTTCAAGAACGCCAATGTGGACACCTTTCTTGATGAGGAGGGTATTTTACATGAGTTCTCGGCTACGTACACACCTTAACAAAATGGAGTTGTTGAGAGAAAGAACCGGACACTTATTGAGATGGCAAGAACGATGCTTGATGAATACAAGACGCCAAGACATTTTTGGGCAGAAGCGGTTGAAACAGCTTGCCATGCAACAAACCGACTCTACCTTCACAAGCTTCTTGGTAAAACGGCGTATGAACTGCTCACCGGTAACAAACCACAAGTTGGATACTTTCGAGTATTTGGCTCAAAATGTTACATTCTTGATAAGCATCGTCATTCAAAATTTGCTCCTAAATCTCATGAAGGTTTTCTACTTGGTTATGGATCGAACTCTCACACTTACCGTGTCTGCAACACCTTCACTCGAAAAGTTGAAGAAACGGTAGATGTGAAGTTTGATGAGACTAACGGCTCGCAAGTCGAGCAATTGCCACTTGATGTAGGAGATCGAGAACCATCAGAAGCAATCCAAGACTTGCCCATTGGTAAGAATCGCCCCGTGGAAGTAAAGGAGAGTACCTCGTCTATCCAAGTGGAAGCCCCAACTTCACATCAAGATGAACGACAAGTTGATATGGAGGCATCCACAAGCGGAACACGTCAAGACGATGGAAATGAGGAAGTGCAACAAGATGATCCACCTCAACCTCCTTCTCCACCTCCACAAGCAAACAACGACAACATCAACGAAGAAGAAGATGATGATGATGAGGAAGTCTCACCACAACCCAAGAAAAAGCTACCTCGAGTTAGAGCAAGAATCGACAAGGATCATCCCGTCGAACAAATACTTGGAGATATCCAAACCGGGAGAATCACTCGCTCTAAAACTCGTTTAGCTAACTTTTGTGAGCATTACTCATTCATCTCTAGTGTTGAACCTTTGAAGGTGGAAGATGCTCTCAAGGACCCCGATTCGGTGAATGCAATGCATGAGGAGCTACACAAAACCAAGTGTGGACATTGGTTGAGAAGCCTAAGGAAGAGCAAAACATCATTGGAACCAAATGGGTGTTCCGGAATAAGCAAGATGAAGATGGACAAGTTGTACGCAACAAGGCTCGTCTCGTAGCACAAGGGTACACACAAGTCAAAGGTATGGACTATGGTGAGACCTATGCCCCCGTTGCAAGACTTGAGTCCATTCGCATTTTACTCGCTTATGCCAATCACCATGATATCACTCTTTACCAAATGGATATTAAAAGTGCTTTCTTAAATGGTGAAATTGAGGAGGAAGTGTATGTTAAACAACCTCCCGGCTTTGAGAATCCCAAGAAACCTAATCATGTGTACAAACTTCGTAAAGCTCTTTATGGTCTTAAACAACCCCTAGAGCTTGGTATAAATGCTTGACAAAGTTTCTTCTTGAAAAAGGTTTTGAAATTGGGAAGATTGATTCAACTTTGTTCACTAAGAGGGTTAATTGAGAATTATTTGTATGCCAAATTTATGTTGATGATATTATCTTTGGATCTACTAACCCCTCTTTTAGTGAGAAGTTTGGAAGGTTGATGTCGGAAAAGTTCGAGATGTCTATGATGTGTGAACTCAAATTCTTTCTTGGTTTGCAAATCAAGCAAACTAGGGAAGGTACCTTTGTTTCTCAAACAAAGTATACCAAGGACTTATTCAAGAAGTTCAACATGCAAGAAAGTAAAGGTATGAAAACTCCCATGCCCACGAGTGGACATCTTGACTTGACCAAGGATGGCAAACCGGTTGATCAAAAGGTTTATTGATCTATGATTGGTTCATTGCTATATTTATGTGCATCCCGTCCCGACATTATGCTAAGTGTGTGCATGTGTGCACGATACCAAGCGGCACCAAAAGAGTGTCACTTTAAAGCGGTAAAAAGAATTGTGAGATACTTGTTACATACACCAAACTTTGGCATATGGTATCCCAAAGGATCTTCTTTCAATCTCGTTGGCTACTCCGATTCGGACTATGCCGGAGACAAGGTTGACAGAAAATCCACTTCGGGTACATGTCAATTTCTTGGTAGATCTCTTGTGTCTTGGTCCTCCAAGAAACAAAATTCCGTATCTCTATCTACTGCTGAAGCGGAATACATTGCCGCGGGATCATGTTGTGCTCAATTACTATGGATGACACAAACTCTTATAGACTATGGTGTGCATGTGAGACATGTACCATTAATATGTGACAATGAGAGTGCTATTAAGATTGCGCACAATCCCGTGCAACATTCTCGAACAAAGCATATTGAGGTTCGTCACCACTTCATTCGAGAACATGTTGAGAAAGGTGACATTGATCTTAAACATGTTCGTACCAACAAACAATTGGCGGACATCTTTACCAAACCCCTTGATGAGAAAGTGTTTTGTCACTTGAGAAGTTAGTTGAACATCATTGATGCTTCAAACGTGAACTAGAGGTTCATGTGGATGCATACAAGGGCATGAGAATTCTTGACTAATCCATGATATCTTTCATGATCATCTTATATCTTGGACATTTTTCTCCCTTGTATTGTATCTAACCTTTTGTAGGTACTTGGACAAGCTTCATGACCCAAGATTGCATCTCACTCTTATCTTGAGCAATCTTGTATAACCCAAGTATCAACAATGGATGGTGGATCAAGGAACAAGACAACCTAAATATATCCTTTGACAAAATTCTGAGATATGCTTCATTCTTGTTATTTTGGATATACATGTTGTTCCTTGCAAATCTAACCCATGTAGGAAGATGAACTACACATGATAGGATAGCTCCAAACTTCAACTCATGAGCATCCACTTCAAGTTCAACTACATGATGGACATTACCACCAAATCCCAATGTAAGTTCTCACATCTTAGAGAAGCTTTACTCAAAGATATGAGCTAAACCAACTCAACCAGATGTGAATACATTGAAATGCTTAAAGGAAAAATGGCAACCCCATTTTGAGCTTAAACGATGAGTATGACCTATGATCAAGTGTTCTCACTTGACTCCTAAGTCAATATACTCTAACATTGGTGACCTAGTCGCCGACCCATCTAGATGAAGTTCTCTAGTGATTCCTTTGTTTGTTCTTCTTGCTAGAGTGTTTCTTTTTCAAAAAAAAACTTCATCTAGACGTTTCTTTGCTTCTTTCCTGTTTGTCTTTTCTTTTAGTTAGTTTGGCAGTTAATTCATTGCAAATCCTTGTGAGAATTCCTTTGTCTAGAGAGCTGAGTTGACAAAATGTTCCATTGCATCAAACTCGGTTCCACCGAATTTGTACAACTCGGTGTCACCGATTTTACCGCTCTAAGGAGTTTTCTGTCAAATTTGTTCCTGAATTTTTTGCTCCAGCTCCACTCAATGATTCTTATCCTCTACTTGCATCTAGAGCCACTCAATGGCTAAATGTGTTTCTCAAGGACCAAACCCACTTGATCAATAACCTTGAAGTCCCTTCTTGGAAATTGATGTCAAAGGGGGAGAGAGGAATACATCAAAGCTTATCACTTCAAAAGAGATGCACCTTACAAGAGGAGAGAATGCTACATGTTTCTAAGAGGGGAGAAACATGATCAGTTTGTTCTTTGGTTGTTCTAGTTCTCTCACCCTACCTACTCCCAATATCCAATGTCTGATTCAGGGGGAGAGGAAGTTCTTTAAGGGGAGAACTATTTATTTCTTTTGGGGACATGTCTGCTTCAAAGAAGTATTCACCTAGTGATACTCTATTCTACATGTCATCCCAATCTTGGTTTCTTGTTGATCTTGTGTCTTTTCTTGAAGAAATTATCTTGTGTTATCTAACCCTGTTTTCTCAAGTGTATTTCTTCAGGTACTTGATCAAGAACTTCAAGGTAAGTATATGCATCACACTCATGTACATGATTGACCTCTTGCTAGTATATAATGTTTGCAAGGAGACAATCATGAACTTGTGGACCCTATATGATATATATGTTTGCTCTGATGCATATAGCCAAGATACATGTTGCATGTATATCTCCCATATGGTATCATCATGTTATATGCACCTCTTCAGGGGGAGTTCAGGGGAGCTCATATATGTTACATGTTTCCTTCAAAGCTTTCATACATACCTCTGCTATATCTGTATTTAAAGCTTTGATGTATGTTGTCATCAATTACCAAAAAGGGGGAGATTGAAAGCACATTTGCTCCCTTGGTGGTTTTGGTAATTTATGCCAACATACATGTTGTTGGACTAATGCTTTCATCTAGTGAATTTCAGACAAGTTCAACAATGGCGTGGCAGGGACAAGAGGACGTGGAACCCCCTCAAAATGCTAAGAACAAGGATTGGCAAAAGATCAAGACTCTACATTTTTGGTTTAGTGATCCAAGATCACATTGAGTCCATAGGAAAGCCAATACTATTAAAAGGGGATGAGGTGTTGCTTAATGGTCTTTTTGCTCAAGTGCTTAGTGACAGTACTCCTAAACCCTCAACCACTCGCTCAATCCCAAATATGTCCAAAACTCATATCCAACTCGGCCCCACCGAAATTCTCTATCCGGTCCCACCGAGTTCACCAAGACTTAGCCACTGCCAAAACCCTAACAAATTGGATCCACCGAAATGGATCTCGGTCCCACCGAGATGGCCTTGCCAACTCTCTGTAATCGTTTGCACTCACTTCGGTCTCACCGAGTTTTGCAAATCAGTCTCACCGAGATGGCTAGCCAACTCTCTGTTGCCTTATTGCTTCACTTCAGTCCTACCGAGTTGATGCAATCGGTGCCACCGAGATGAGGATTGCCCTAGCCATTGCACTTCGGTCCATCCGAGTTGTTCGTATCGGTCCCACCGAGATTCCTAACGTTAATATCTTTTACACAGTTCGGTGCTACCGAGATTATTGTTTCGGTGCCACCGAGTTGGGTCAAAAGTGTGTAATGGTTGGATTTTGTGTGGAGGCTATATATACCCCTCCACCACATCCTTCTCAGGGTGGAGAGCCATCAGAACATGCCTACACTTCCACCATACATTTTCTGAGAGAGAACCACCTACTCATGTGTTGAGATCAAGATATTCCATTCCTACCATTTGAACCTTGATCTCTAGCCTTTCCCAAGTTGCTTTCCACTCAAATCCTTCTTCCACCATAGCCAAATCTGTGAGGAGTCGTTTGAGTGCTGGGAAGACTATCATTTGAAGCACAAGAGCAAGGAGTTCATCAACAATACACCATCTATTACCTTTTGGAGAGTGGTGTCTCCTAGATTGGTTAGGTGTCACTTGGGAGCCTCCGACATGATGTGGAGTTGAACCAAGAGTTTGTAAGGGCAAGGAGATCGCCTACTTTGTGAAGATCTACCCCGAGTGAGGCTAGTCCTTCGTGGACGTAAGCCATGGTGGAATAGACAAGGTTGCTTCTTCGTGGACCCTTCGTGGGTGGAGCCCTCCGTGGACTCGCATAGCCGTTACCCTTCGTGGGTTGAAGTCTCCATCAACGTGGACGCACGATAGCACCACCTATTGGAACCACGCCAAAAACCACCTTGTCTTCATTGCGTTTGATCTTCCATACTCTACCCCTTTACTTTCCGTACTCTTCCATGCTTTACTATTTCCGCTGCTCGATCTCTAGATATGCATGTGTAGAAAGTATTGGAGTGATCTTAACTTGTGCCAAAATTTGCCTAATTTCCAAGAGAAATTAAAAACTGCCTTTTGACTGGTTAAGAGTCTATTCACCCCCCCCTCTAGACCTATCTCCTCGATCCGGCACCATTTACGGCCTAACTTCGTCTGGCCCATTTAAAAAAAACAACCCATACGAGATCTGCCAATTCGGCCCGTCAATGCCCGTTAACGATTTGACACCATTGCGGCCCATCGTCTGATCCAGCCCGTTAATAGCAAGGTAGTCAGAATCCTGACTCGACTCCTAGAATCCTATGACTTCATGACCCTACAGAAGCATGTCGATCCAAGTCCCACTATGAATCCGGATCAGGTAGAATCCATGTTGAGTCACGATCCAAATCATAGAATCCTATACAAAACTGTACAATCCCAACTATGCTATGGACTATGTCTGATTCTACAAATTTATCTAAGCCGTTTGTTTAGTTGTAGCAGAATAGTATGCCATCATCCAAACCCCTCTTCACATGCCTCATGGCCCTTTATTCCCCTCCCAAGCTGAAACACTCAGTCGCCGCCACCTTTGATCTAGCACTCAGAAACCCTAGATCAAAACTAAGGATCAGGCTTGTCGACGAATGGAATTGGCGTGACAAGGAGGATGCGTCAAAATTGATCGGAGAAGGTGAGCAAGACCCTACAAGGTTCAATACTACAGGTCAGCTATACAAGTGATCGGCTAAGTAAATTTTGTATGTTGAAGATTTAAATGTTCTATATATTTCCCTCTCATATATGTTCCATACATGCAAGCTAGATAGTAGGTTAGCCATGAAAAGAAGTGGAATACAGATAGCATTGATGTGCCTGTTTTTTGCTCTATATTCAGTGTTAAAACTCAAAGAACCCATATAAATTTCTGGCGTGGATACAAAATATCTTATTTGAGTAAATCTAGTAGAATCCTTGATTCCACGACTCGATACTATGACTTGATTCTGTCCAAAGAAAATCGATCCGACTCCGAATCCCGACTCTGACTACCTTGGTGAACAACCCGCTATGTCTTTGGGCTCATTTGCCGGCCGAGGTTCTTTCGGCCTGTTAGAGGCCCATTATAGAGATGGCCCAATTCCAGGTTGTACGTATTTCGGCCCGTTAGAGGCCCATTATAGGCATGGGCCAAATTCCTAGCGGTACGTATTTCGGCCTTTTAGCGGTCCATTAGCGATTTGGGCCAGCTTCCAGCCTGGTGTATTTTTCGGCCTGGTAACGGCCCACACCGTAGTTGGGCCATTTACATTCCGACCTGACTTTCGGCCTCTTAGCGGCCCATGTTCTCCATGGCCCAATTCCAGCCCGACATGACTTTCGGCCTCTTAAAGGCCCGTTCTGTATATGGGCCAAGAGATGGCCCGATTGGCTTTTGGCCTATTAATGGACCGTCAAGGAAATGGGCCAAGACTCAACAGATGATCATTTCGGCCTGCTAGTGGCTCGTGGGCTCGTTTCCATTATAGAGGGCCTATCTAGCATTCGGCCTACTAACTGCCTGGTAAGAGCCCACATTACGATGGGCCACATTCGAGCCCCAAATCCATTTCTGCCACGCGACGGCCCATGATTGTAACGGGCCTCGTAGATGGGAACATCCGAGCAATTATGGGGCCACGTAGATTGGGCCTATTGGATGCCGTTTCTACGATAGCATATATAACAACATAGAACTATCCTACTCTACAATCCCCTAAAAAAACCTACACTATACAATAAAGAGATTTAAGGCATAGAAACAAAGAATAATCCTACACTATACAATAAAGAAATTACAGCAGATTACATCCACTGGGCATCATAGTTCGCCAACAGTGATAATAAAGCGTAAACAAACAGCAAACTCCATACACAGGGCACATACAGCTCATACATCATGGACGCGCATCAACACAAGTTACCATTTGAACTATAATCTCTTCAAAATATAGAATTGGCTGGATTCAGATAGCACAAATTTCATTCTGCAAAATCTCCACTTTCTTTGTGGTTTCCTCAGTCTCTTGTTTCATTTTTTGACTTTTGCATCTTTTGTCTGCACCTCCAATCTCAACATGTTGATTAAATCTTGATACTCATATGCACGTTGTCTTGACGCCTCTAGTTGACGCTCTAGAACATCAGCACATTCCAATTCGAATCCATAATCATTTGGTAACGGCCATGCCGCACTGCTCTGAGAGCTTTGTGTTGATGTCAGTTTATCCTGAAATGTTTCTGTAAGTACACATGACTACAGCAAAAATATAGTTACAACAGTGAAGCAAGCAAGACAGACTATCTTGTACATGGCAAAACAGGACTAACAATAATGCACACGTCATGAAGCATAAGTAGGTGATATTTTAAAAAGTATAAAGATGGCAGTCTGTGCAGGCCGCATACAGAAATCTTTCTTAGCTCATCAAAGGAGCATGATGTTGGGGCCAAATCCAAAACACAGACAGGTTACAAATTTAAACCACGCGCAGCTACTGAACATTAGATATATCTTGCGTATAAGTAAGAAAGCAGTTAGCCATTGTGTAGCTCGTATTAACTAGCTGGAACATTGTGTGCCATGTTTCAAAAGAGTCTTAGGGAGCATAATTGTCGGTGTAAAAACCGGCAGACCTCGGGGTAGGGGGTCCCGAGCTGTGGATCTAGGATCGATGGTAACAAAGACAAGGGAGACGATGTTTTACCCAGGTTCGGGCCCTCTTAATGGAGGTAAAACCCTACGTCCTGCTTCTGTTATATTGATGAAGATGTATCAAGTACAGAGTTGATCTACCTCGAGATCGTAATATGAGTCTAACTTCTATGTCTAGGTAAGTAATGTTGCATTGATGTCCCCCCTACGGGCTAAACCCTATGGCTTATATACACGCCAGGGAGGGTATCTAGGGTTACAATGTCGGTATCTAGGAATAAGGCGGCTGGACAAATCTTGAAGTGTACTACAAGTCTTCGGCAGAGACAGCGTTGATCACGCCTCCCACGTACAGCCTCTGGAGTCCATCTTGGTCACGTACGGGGGCACATTGGCCCAACCGAGGAGACGGGTCAGCCCGGTTAGCACCCCCTAATCCAGGACACCGTCAGTAGCCCCCGAACTAGTCTTCTACGCCGAGGACGATGGTCGACAGACATCACTTCGGATCCGGAGTCTTTGGCTTGACAGATGAGTTCCACTTTACATTTCGGATTCTTTTTGACAGGACATCGATATCCGTGGTCCAACCGAACTGGTACCCTGCCCGAGGGGTGTAAGTATCTTAGCCTCGAAGGCTTGTTGTGCAGGTATGAACAATCCAATCCGGCCTGACAGCTTTATCGGAGAGGCCCGCCCCACGACTGGTTGAGCAGTTACTGCCTCCCCTCAAATCGCGTTTCGAGGCGGCTCTTTTACTGGCACGTCCCGTCGAGGCAGAGATCGTGCCCGCCTTCTTAGTGATATCTGTAGGAGATATGCCCTAGAGGCAATAATAAATGTTATTGATTATCTCCCTGTTCATAATTATGTTTATGTTCCATGCTATAACTGCAATGATTCTCGAGTCTACAAATAAAACGAGGCTTGGAGGGAAACTCATGTGCACGTGTGGGATAATAAACGGTAAAATGTATTCCTAGTCAAGCCTCTATGACTGGCTCAAGTATTGCATGATGATCCTGTTTTCCTGATCATGGGCATGACTATGCCGGCAATTTTGAGGGCACAATTGTTGGTAGAACACTTGTGTTGAATCGACCCAAATTGATGTTATTCTATGAGATACATTCGTCATAAGTTAATGGTTAATAACACAGGAAGTTAATGTGTGCATAATTCCTTAGACCATGAGAGTATCGAGTTTCTTCATGCTTGCTTCATGAACTTTGGGGTTTGTTAAACGTCATCCGTAAATGGGTGGCTATTACGACGGCTTACGGGTTCATGGAAAAGTATGTCAAGTAACTTGATAGCTCAAGATTGGGATTTGCTCCTCCGACGATGGAGAGATATCTCTGGGCCCTCTCGGTGTTACGGTATCCATCATTGTCTGGCCAGACACAGGGTGATTTGATCACAGGGATGCCGGAACACGGGAACGAGAAAAGAGAACAATACCGGCAACGAGGTAACTGGCATAGTGGACAAGGTGTTGATCCACGGGGATGCCAACATGTCTCACCTCGGGTATTTGTAACATATCGCGAAGCAACAGGAATAGCACACGGCAACTAGAGGTTCACTCGAATATTCATTCGTGTGGGTATAGGGGTCAATATGGGTGTCCACGGCTCCGATGTTGATCATTGATCGGAAAGTGTTCCAGGTCATGTCTATACTTCACCGAACCTATAGGGTCACATGCTTAAGGGTCATCTATCTGCTGAATACTAGACGGGGAGTCTGAGAGAAATTCACCGAAAAAGTTTCGGACGAAACGGAAACGTTCCGGAGAGGATATCGGAATAGTTCCGGTAAAACTGAAAAGTTGTTTCAGAGGATATCATAAAGTCAGATTGGTTTCGGCACATGCCTGATAATTCTTGGAGGGTGCCAGAATCGTTCTGGAAACTTTCTGGAATTTTCCGGGATGAAAACCGGAAATGTTCCGGAGCTGCCGGAACCGCTTCAGATGCTTTTCGCAGATGAAAATCACTAAACCGGAATTGTTCCGGATCGCATTGAAACTTATTTTAGTGGGTACTGGAATTGTTCTAAGCCCACATAAATATTTTCAGTTCGACCGGACGCTGAAAAATGTCGTCGTGAATAGTGAAATCAGATTTATGGATATGGTTGGAAGTTGGCTTTCCACAAATATCTTCCCAAGATATTTTGGGATGACATGGCATTTTGGATATGCCCATCCTACCCCTTGTTTTTCCTATAAATAGAGGGGAGGAGGCAGCCCCATATGCTTCATCCTTGCTCTCACATACACATGCCATGACATTTCTGGCTTCTCTCTCCCTCCCAGCGAAATAGTTTCGTAGAGCCGAAAGGCTGTCTGGGTTCCGGTGGGAACTAGTTCTGGACGGCGAAGCCCTGCCGGATAGATGACACCGTATGTGTGCAACTCTGTAGAGAGATCGTAGTTTCGGTCTTAGTTCGAGAGTGCCTCCCGAAGGGCTGTCCGAGTTACAGTTTGAGTTTCGAGTGCCTCCCGAAGGGCTGTCCGAGTTACAGTTTGAGTTTCGGGTGTCCTCCCGAAGGGCTGTCCGAGTGACCCGCCCGAAGGGCTGTCCGTGAGGCCTCCCGGAGGGCTGTCCGAGGATCCGTCCGGTGGGACTATCCGAAGGACTGTCTAGAGGCCTCCCGGAGGGCTGTCCGAGGATCCGTCCGGTGGGACTATCCGAGGGACTGTCCCGATGCCTCCCGAAGGGCTGCCCGGAGATCCGTCCGGTGAGCTGACGTGGGAGTACATCCTCGCGGTTGGGAGGTTGTAAATCCTAGCTGCGGGGATCTGCACCGCCATTCGTCATCGACTCTACTTCCGCTGCGCTACGAGTCGGTAACGAAAATGATCAGACCTTGTATGCAGTCTCCATAGTGGTCCTGGGCTGGTGCGTAGGTCGGAAAATTTTTGTTTTCTACTGCGTTACCCTACAATATCATCAAAATTTCATTTCCCCCATATGCTTCAATGGCATCTTTGTTAATAATCAAGAATTTATCGGCGCAGCGAAGGGGACTCTTGGCCTTTTATAGGCTTATAAAACCAATGGGGAGAATAGCGCGATAGCCTAAGGTCCCATTCCTCCCTTGCTGCTGCTTCGTCTAGCTCCAACGCCCAGATCCAGCCCTTACGCCTTTCTCGTACGCAAGCTCGATTTCCCCATCAGCCATGGCCGATACCTTTAAGGGGCACTGGGGCGGATCCACCGTGACGGTGGTGACCATCGCCAAGCTGCGCGACGCAGGGTATCTAGCCACTACCATCGCCGCCCGCGCTCCAGAGGCCGACGAGCTGGTACCCGCTCCCAACGCCGGGGAGCGGGTGGTCTTTGTCCCCCACCTCATCCGAGGCTTAGGGTTCCCGCTGCACCCTTTCGTGCACGGGATCATGTTTTACTACGGGTTAGATTTCCATCACCTAGCCCCCAACTCCATCCTCCACCTCACCACTTTCATAACAGTCTGCGAGGCCTTCCTCCGCTGTGAGCCCCACTTCGGCCTATGGCTGAAGCTCTTTGGGATTAAACCAAAGTCAAGCGGCTTCGAACTCGCGGAGTGCGGAGGGGCAATGATCAGTAAGAACCAGGGGGCCACCTGGTTCATGGGCACCTTCATCAAAACGGTGAAGGAATGGCAAAAGGAGTGGTTCTATATCACCAAACCCCTTGCCGCTGGTCAAACCAAGGTCCCGACCTTCTCGGTCGGGCCTCCCAAGAAACTCAAGTCTTGGAAGGAAAAGGGCGTCGCCTGGGGGAAGCCCGAAGAAGTAGAGACCCTGATCGAGAGGATCATGTGGTGGACCACCTCGGGGAAGACTGAGCTGCCCGACGTCATCAACGTCATGCTCAACCGCCATATCCTTCCCCTCCAACTTCGGGCTACCCTAATGTGGGCACAGAAGCCCGAGGACATGGACACCATCAACACCTTCTTCCGCTCCACCTTGGCCACTATGTGGACAAAGCTCATGAAGCCGGCCAAGGACAAGATTCCCAAGGAGGGGGAGGACCGCGGCCTCGAGCACGGCTATGAGCCCCCCCCCCGGTGAGTGGTTCCATCCTTCAATCTTTCATTCTTTGCTTATTGTTCCGAGGAGTAAAGTTGTTGCTTAAACTGTCGTGTTATGTCATTTTCCAGAAGTGGTTGGCCTGGGTAAAAGGGGTAAGATGCCCAGCCCCACTGCCGGAGCATCCCCCAACTCCCCTGTTCTCGGCGCTTCTGACCGAGGAGCCACACGTGGTGGCCTCCAAAGGGGCGAAGTCCCAGACGGGGAAGTCAAGTGCTCGGACCCGAGGGACTTCGGTCACTCGGTCCGAAGAGACCCACCATTCCGCCGCTCAAGACGGCGGCACCGAGGAGGGTGAGGAGGAGGAGGTTCCTCCTCCAAAGGGGAAGAGGTCGGCGACAGAAGACGCCGACGTGGTCATGCCGCCGAAGGGCTCAAAGAGGCCGAGGCGAGCCTCATCCGAGGCCGCCAACAAGTCGTCGGAGAGAGCCGAGCTCTCCGGTGACCCGGAGGAAGACCCCCTCGCAACGGGGAGGAAGAAGCTGGCACCTCGAGGGTAAGCCCTTATCCTTGTCTTTCTTGCCTGAGTCATTGTTTCATCATGGGAAATTTTACAGAAGCAACTTTTCATACACAGTCCGCCGAAGGTGATCCCTAGCGGCTCCTCGAGCGGGTTGCCGTCCGCCAGCGGGACTCCAGAGCCCGCTGCTTCTCCCCCGATGCAAGTTGGTCTAGGGGAGGCAACATCCATCCTGGCCCCCGAGGTCAATACGGCGGGGGCCGACGAGGTGGCGATCATGGCCGAGGTTGAAACCTTGACCCAACAAGACCCGGGGACAAAACGCCACGAGGTCATCGAAGAAGGGCTGGGCCAGATATCGGCCCAGCCGAAGTCTACCTCGGCACCGCCTTCACAGACGGAGGCTCCTCGGGCGAATCCGTCCGAGGTAATCCCTCCAGCCCAGCCTTCCGTCCAAGGACGGGCCGGCGCGGGGTGGGCCGAGGAGGTGGAGGAGTCCCTAAAAGGCTGCTCCCTCAAGGAGGAGCACCGTGCCTTGATAGGCACGGCGCTAGAAGGCTACCGGTCCGCAGAGGTCGGCCTGCACGAGGTCTTCAAGAACCTCGTAGCAGGTTTCGAGGTACGTCTTCCGCGCATTCGGTTTGCTTTGTTTTTATGAATTTTGTCCGAGGACACAAAAGTGTAGCCTGCTAAACGGCGTAATGAGTGAGTAGCCCCAGAGCCCGAAGTCGATTTCAAGAAACCGGCATCGGGGTCGCTTGAGTAAGTAGGAGCCTGTTGAGTAGCCCACAGGATGCTACCCGAAGTGGCCGTCCTGGAACATGTTGATGGTCGAGACCATTTTCCTTCTAACAAGGAGTTTGTTGTATTACAGGTTTCGACCTTAGTGCCGGACTCCGTCGCCGAAGAGATGGCGGAGATGAACCAGAGACTTGAGCGATCTCAAGGTAAGCAAGGTTAAACTTGCATGGTATGCTGTTTACGTAAAGGAAACAACTAAGACGTAAAAATGTTGACAGCGTTGCAGGAGACGCTCAAGGCCGAGCTTAAAAGTGCTCGGAAGGAAGTGCGGCAGTAGAAAGCTGCTGCCGCCGCAGCCAAGAAGGCGCGAGCTACCGAGAAGGCGGCCGGAGAGAAGCACCAGACACGGGTGCTGGAAGTCGAGGAGACCCTGAAGGGCGTGTTTGAAGCATGCGACAAATTTCAGGAGGAGGGGCGGCACGCAAAAGAGGAGCTCGAGAAGCTTCAACGTGCCCACTCCGAACTCAACACCTCAGCCCGTGCGGACCGCGAGGTGCTCCAGCAAGTGGAACAAATCGCCTCGGGTAAGATATTTTTGCTACAATGTGCGTTTGGCAGCAGAGGGTGTGTCGAGCTCACCCAGTTATGGCGTTCCGCAGAGGTCTTCGAGGATCTCCCGCAGAGCGCGGAGGACGCGGTGGCCTATTTCGGCTAGCTGGCGGGTCATGACGCGGAGAAAGCCTTCTGGGGTCAATTCCCAGGGTCCCCCTCCGCGCAGCTGCTAAATCACCGAGTGAAACAGCTGGTCGAGCTGTTTCGCATGACAAGGCCAGCGCTCCAGGACCTCTGCGTTGCTCTGTGGCCGGCCGAAGCTATGCCGAGGAGTCTCTTCGGCCTGACGGCTCGTCTACGAGATGCCGTGCCCTGCGTTGACCGCTGGAAGAGGTCCGCTTGCTTTGAAGGGGCTCAGAGGGCATACGCTTGCGTGAAGACTCACTTCCGCAAAGTTGATGCGAAGACTTGTGCTGCTGGCCCCCCTGCCGATAAGCTGCGGACCTCCGACAGTTCTTCACCGAGGTGGAGGCGGGAGTTCGGACCACCGAGGCCATGTGCCCTAAGGACACCCTGTATTTTTAGGTACTCCGGAATGCCGGGGTGTATGATGTAAAAACTTTATCGTTTGAAATGAAAATGGCTTGAAGTTCCATATGTGTTTATTTAGTAATTCGATTATTCCTCCGGTATCACTTTTTTAAAGTGAGAGGGGCCAATCATCGGCTTCAGCCCCAGTGCAGGTCATACAAAGGGTGTTCCCTAAGCCATACTTGATCCTTAGCCGACGTCTCGGTACCTATAGGCGGTCGATGACTTAGAGGAACTAGGCCATCGGACTGTAGTGGCTTGATGTGTTTCACTTAGCCATAGGAGTTTGACTGTGGGGGTGATGACCAGCCCCCGGTGTGGGAAGTGTTCGGCCTATTTGGCCGAGGTCTAGGCCGTAGCACACTTCGGCTAAAAAATAAAAGCCCTTCGTTTAACACGGGTGATCTCTATGATCACATCGCCTGACGCGGTCTCCGGATGGCAGACCAGTTTACGCTCACCTAGATAGTCAGTTTTCGGCTTTCTCCACTGAGGCGCCACGCCAATTGACCTGGCGGCGCAATCACAGTGGTTCTCCCGTTACGCCCTTAGCCGAATGCATTGGAAACATAAGGGGTACACATAGGAGCCGGGCAACCCAACTATTGACCAAAATCTAGGTTCGAAACTGATGCATATAAGGCCAAAATCCAAGACGCCGAACACATCGGACTTTTGTGATACGATTGCATCCTTTTTAGGGAACTTCATCGTTCTAGAGCTATGCTGATAAAGAAATACAATAGGAATCTTGAAAGGGCACGGTTTCTTTATTTCATAATATCAATCATGTACATGCCCTGTTGACGAGAGTAATGAAAAGAATAGAATGTAGACGGTAAAGAAGGAGAAGGAAAAAACAGGTCGGATAATTACTAATGGATTTTAAAGGATCCGGACCGAAGCCTGCCGCATGTCTGCGTTTCCGAACTGTTGACCAGATCGCCCCGATTGAAGACGAAAAATTTGTGAAGGTCGATGCCCTTCTGGCCCTTTATACACTCTAAGTGTTTGATTGACCGAGCGCCTTGAGTGGAGGTGTGGCTGAAGTCACTCTGTGGTTAAGGCCACCTAGACGTAGGCATAGTTTGGCTGCTTCTTTTACAGATGCCTGCCTGTGTTGGGGCTCTAAGCCTCGCCATTGCGTGGTTGATCCGCGCGTGACGCGTGGGTAGTTGTATTGGCTCCTCGGCGTCCCAAGGAATTTTAAGTGCGAAGTTGTGCACCCTGGGGACGTAGTGTCCGCAACTGGGGCACGTGAGGAGCCCGCATCCCTATTTCGGGTGCGAGGGTAGCTGGCCGAGGTCGACTTGTGCAGCCCGGGCTCGCTTCAAAGAGCGAGCGGCGCGTTCATCGCTGCGGGCTGCCTCCTCGGACGCTTGGACCTCGGCTGCGAAGGCCGCGGTCTGTTCCTCTGTCTGGAGTGAACGCTCGGTGTTACCATTGACTGTGATGACACCGTTGGGTCCCGGCATTTTGACCTTGAGGTAGGCGTAATGGGGGACTGCATTGAAGTGTGCAAAGGCCGTGCGTCGTAAGAGCGCATGGTATCCACTCCGGAAGGGTACAATGTCGAAGATTAACTCCTCGCTTCTGAAATTCTCGGGCGAACCGAAGACTACCTCGAGGGTGACTGTCCCGGTACAACGGGCTTCGATGCCCGGAATCACACCTTTAAAGGTGGTAGAGCTCGGCTTTATCCGAGATGAGTCAATGCCCATCTTCCAAACCGTGTCCTCGTAGATGAGGTTAAGACTGCTGCCCCCAGGATGCGTGTTAGATGATAGCCATCAACAATGGGGTCCAGAACGAGCGCCGCAGAGCCGCCATGCCTGATGCTGGTCGGATGATCATGCTTATCGAAAGTGATCGGGTAAGCCGACCACGGATTATACTTCGGGGCGACTGGCTCCAGCGCGTATACGTCCTGAAGTGCACGTTTCCGCTCCCTCTTGGGGATGTGGGTGACGTAGATCATATTGACCTCTGTTACCTCGTTTGGAAACTTCTTCTGCCCTCCATTAGTGGGCTGCCGAGGTTCATCCTCGTCGTCGCTGCGGTGTTGGGCTTTATTCTGACCCTCTGCCGCTATCTTGCCAGCTTGTTTGAAGACCCAGCAATTCCTATTAGTGTGCGTTGCTGGTTTTTCCTGAGTACCATGAATTCCACATGGGCGGTCCAAGAGCCTATCAAGCTGGCTAGGTCCATCTTTGTTCCCTTTATAGGGTTTTCTTTTCTGCCCGGATTTAGGTCCGGCGAATCCAGCGTTGACCGCGGCGTCTTCAGTGTCGCTTCCGCCGTTTTTATACCGCCGCTTATTTTTATTGCGCTTCGGTTTTCCATTGGTGTCGCGGGTTTCCGAGGTGCCTGCTTCGCCGTTATGAGTACTTCGGGCGAGCCAGCTATCCTCTCCCGCGCAAAAGCGGGTCATTAGAGATGTCAGGGCGGCCATAGTCCTCGGTTTATCCTGGCCGAGTTGTCGGGCGAGCCATTCGTCCCGAATATTATTTTTGAAAGCGGCGATGGCCTCGGCGTCGGAACAGTCTATAATCTGGTTCTTCTTGGTGAGGAACCTGTTCCATAATTTCCGGGCTGATTCGCCTGGCTGCTGGGTAACACGGCTGAGGTCATCAGCGTCCGGAGGTCGGACATACGTGCCCTGGAAGTTTGCTCGAAAAGTGTCTTCGAGGGCCTCCTAGCTGCCAATAGAGTGAGGAGGGAGGCTATTAAGCCAGTGTCTCGCTGGCCCCTTTAACTTGAGCGGCAGATATCTGATGGCGTGGAGATCATCTCCATTGGCCATGTGTATATGCAAGAGGAAATCCTCGATCCTAACTGCTGGGTCCGTGGTACCATCATAAGATTCTATGTTAATGGGTTTAAACCCTTCCGGGAACTGATGTTCCATTACCCTGTCTGTGAAGCAGATCGGGTGAGCTGGACCTCGGGACCGAGGAGGGTCTCGTCAGGTCTCAGGAGAGAGCCATGAGTAAGCTTGATCTCGGGCACGGTCGTTCCTGTCCATCCAGGCATCGTAGCCGTTGGGCCCAGCGGGGGCGCGTCCCCTGGATCAATAGATGGACCGAGAGGGAGCCCTATTTTCTTCAATACGACGTCTAGCGTCGCGAGGATCCAGGTAGTCCACGGGGTCTTTACCGTGACGACGTGGGGGTGGCCTTTCACCATGGTTGTCTCGTCTTGACCTGTCCCGGCCTCTAGGGGGCCGATCGAGGTCGTCAGCAAGCTCTTCGTCGAATTCTGGTAGAAGGCGCCTACGCAGGTAAGACTTCGGCGCACTATGGCGCCGGTTCTCTATATCCTGCTCGGCGGAAAGCACTTCAACCCACTTTTCATTTAGCGCGTCAGTATTTTCCTGCAGGTGCTGCTGCTTGCGTTTTAAGCTCCGGGCCGTCGCGATGAGGCGTCGCTGGAAGCGTTCTTGTTCGAAGGGGTCCTCGGGGACGATGAAGTCCTCGGTACCGAGGCTGTCGTCCTCCTCAGACTCCGGCATGTAATTGTCATCGGCCCCTTTGAAGAGGTCATCAGGATCACAGTCCACAAGAGGGCGGTCTGGTGTGCCGTTCCTTACTGGGGTGGCTTGAATGTCCTCCTCAGGGTTATCGGCATCGCCGTCCTCCTCGTTGCCGTTATTGGCTGTTGTGTCATTGCCACTAGGCTCCCCATTATTGCCCCTTCGGCGCCGCCGCCGGCGTCTTGGAGGGGAGTTGGGGGTGTCTACCATATAGACATCGTAGGTGGATGTGGCGGTCCACCTGCCCGTGTTGACCAAGGGCAGGGTGTTCTCGATGGGGCCGTCGGCGTCCTCCTCCATATCTGAGGGTTTGCCGTAGTCCAGCACGTCGGTTAAGTCATCGATCATGGCGACTAGGTGGGTGGTGGGTGGGATGTAAATTTCCCTATCGTCGGCTTTAAGTCCGATCTGATCGTAAACCGAAGTCTTGCCGTCCGAGATGGACATGCTCTGGATGCGACAGAGCATCTCATCAAGGTGAGATAATTCTTCGGGATACATGGATGCGCCGTAGGCAGGGCTGATTCGAAGCATATCCGGTGTGTGACCAGGTGTGTCTTCGGAGCGAAGAGAATCCGAACGTAATTAGGGGTTTTCATCCGAAATCACCTCTGGCACCGCTTCGAGAGTGGGAGCCAGATCTCTCTCCGAACCGGCGGTCAAGGGGAGATCCGCCGGAGTGGTCGCGTCAGTAGTCTCAAAAGACGTCATGACAGAGCTCGGTTCTGGGGTCGAGCCTCCAGAACCGGCCGAGCTTTCGGTCAAGCCGGGCGTCCATCCCGATAGGACGAGTTCGCCGCGGGAATCGACAGTGTATTCAAGGCCACCAAAGGTTATGACCCGTCCTGGGGTGTAGTTCTCGACGGAAGTCAAGTGTCCCGTCGAATCGGCGCAGAACATCATGCTGCCGAAGACGAAGAGCTGACCGGGGACATAGACGTCCCCATAGCCGTTGGTGTGATTGATCCGTAGGTGAGCCATCGACCCTTCCGGTGATCACGCAGCGGAACTCTCAATGAAAGCACCAGTGTCGAAGTAAAAACCAGCAGACCTCGGGGTAGGGGGTCCCGAGCTATGGATCTAGGATCGATGGTAACAGAGACAAGGGAGACGATGTTTTACCTAGGATCGGGCCCTCTTAATGGAGGTAAAACCCTACGTCCTGCTTCTGTTATATTGATGAAGATGTATCGAGTACAGAGTTGATCTACCTCGAGATCGTAATATGAGTCTAACTTCTATGGCTAGGTAAGTAATGTTGCGTTGATGTCCCCCCTATGGGCTAAACCCCATGGCTTATATACATGCCAGGGAGGGTATCTAGGGTTACAATGTCGGTATCTAGGAATAAGGCGGCTGGACAAATCTTGAAGTGTACTGCAAGTCTTCGGCAGAGACATCGTTGATCACACCTCCCACGTACAGCCTCCGGAGTCCATCTTGGTCACGTACGGGGGCACATCGGCCCAACCGAGGAGACGGGTCGGCCCGGTTAGCACCCACTAATCCAGAACACCGTCAATAATGAACTGCATAGGGATTCATACAAACCTACTACAGCAAGCAAAACTATGCAATCACTAGCCTCGTATAAACTAGATTGTGAGCCTCATGTAGTAATAGTTGGTTAATGGACTTAAAAGCTTCAGGCACGCTTCGCCAGAGTAATGAAATGGTAAGGCATTTAATTCTGTCAACTCATAGTTATACAAGTACCCTACATGAGGCAGCACTGTTTGGGCATCTAATTAACTAAGGACAAATAAAGCAATTGAAAAGAGCAATTTTGCCTGAAGCAAACAAGCAATTGAACCATTGTGTTGGCAGCATGCATACATGCACGCCTCAATACCATCCTTGGCCTGGCTACAATTGAATCAACTGATGTATCTTCTATATAATGGAACAAGTAATGTAACATTGTTTGCCCCCTATGAAGTATCTCGACTAGTATGTACTCAAGATCCTAGTAATGATAGGGAGGCTAATGACGTGAACATGCGTTTGGTTATGACATTTAGGACATCGAGAACTCCACCATAGCAGGAAGGTGTTTCTCAGTCTGTTCACTAATATAAGATGTTTTAGATATTTAAATGTAGACTACATCCGTACTGAAATGAGTGAACAGACACATTAAAATGTGTTTACATACATCTGATTTAGGAAAAAGTTAGAACATCTTATCTTATAATAGTGAGCGGAGGGAGTATTAATCAATGGCCCAATGACTGGGTTACAGGTGAAGAACCCTATGCAAGTACAATGTCAGACAAATAGGATGTCCCGGTAATTGTAATGCAGTGACTTACCATAACTAGTTGTACAGGCTCAGTGTTGCTCCTCCTTCTCTTGAAAGGCTCCTTCCTAACATCTTGCACTTGGAAATCCTGAATCTTTGCTTCGTTGCACCCCCTCTGCAAGGGGACACAAACTAGTTACAGGTCTCCTTACATGGAAGATAAATATGCATACTTTCCAGTCTCTGGGCAACAACAAAGCATGAGTTTATAACAAAATGACACCACATAATGAAACATGCCACATCTCTAGCACACACTCAAATGAGCATTTACTATGTGTGGGCTATGTATAAACTAGGCGTACCTTCATGAACTGGACCTCCACATACTCTTGGGGAGCCTAGTTTAGTGTACAGGCAAACCTTTATGTCACCTATGAGTTATACAAGCCCCCACTATAGCAGCCATTAGCATTTAAATCATTGACAAGCTCCATTAGGTCATGAACAGCAAGTAATCAAAGCAAACAGTTCTAGTATGGCTGGCTGATAGAAACAAGCAATTGAACACATGTGTGAGCAAATCTTGCACAACACTGAATTACATATCAAGAAAACAAGCATAGAAGGAGGCTTAAAGACCATCACTTGACTGACCAGATTTAGGAGGCATTTAAACATCATGTGCAACGTACGAACGAGCATAAACATTGCATATTTCAGATTCTATAATGAGATGCACATGTATTAGGTTATGCCATGTATGATGCCTAAATCTACTCTATAGCAGGCAGGAGATCATTGCACGCACAATTGAATTGCAGGTTAAGGACCAATTCTTTTCCACCTTTTGAGAGCTTATTGTCAAAATAAGCCATAAAAGCTCTAAAGAACTCGTTTTTGAGTTATGGGCTTGGCCTGAACTTATTTCCACCACCCACTCCTTCACAATGAGAAAAAACTTGGGGGGGGGGGTTACTTCCCGTATAAGCTCACTTAAAATTGAAGGGGTATAGCTAATGTTTTTAAGGCAGTAAGGCGAGGCAAGGCGTTGGGGGCGCCTCACTGCCTAAGAGATAAGGCATAAGGCAAGGCGGACGCCTTAGAGATTTCTAAGCAGCAGAATGGAGTAGAATTTGGTTGGTAGGCAACTAGGCATACTGAAAGCACATTTTCTCCCTTGGTGGTTTTGGTAATTTATGCCAACATACAAGTTGTTGGACTAATGCTTTTATCTAGTGAATTTCAGACAAGTTCAACAATGGCGTGGCGTGGACAAGAGGACGTGGAACCCCCTCAAAATGCTAAGGACAAGGACTAGCAAAAGATCAAGACTCTACATTGTTGGTTTAGTGATCCAAGATCACATTGAGTCCATAGGAAAGTCAATACTATTAAAAGGGGATGAGGTGTTGCTTAATGGTCTTTTTGCTCAAGTGCTTAGTGACAGTATTCCTAAACCCTCAACCACTCTCTCTACCCAAATATGTCTCAAACCTAAAGTCCAACTCGGCCCCACCGAAATTTCCAATCCGGCCCCACCGAGTTCATCCAAGACTTAGCCACTACCAAAACACTAACAAATCGGATCCACCGAAATGGATCTCAGTCCCACCGAGATGGCCTTGCCAACTCTCTGTAATTGGTTGCATTCACTTCGGTCTCACCGAGTTATGCATATCGGTCTCACCGAGATGGCTTGCCAACTCTCTGTTGCCTTATTGCTTCACTTCGGTCCTACCGAGTTGATGCAATCGGTGCCACCGAGATGAGGATTGCCCTAAGCCATTGCACTTCGGTCCATCCGAGTTGTTCATATCGGTCCCACCGAGATTCCTAAAGATCATATCTTTTACACAGTTCGGTGCTACCGAGATGATCGTTTCGGTGCCACCGAGTTGGGTCAAAAGTGTGTAACGGTTGGATTTTGTGTGGAGGCTATATATACCCCTCCACCCCATCCTTCTCAGTAAGGAGAGCCATCAGAACGTGCCTACACTTCCACCATTCATTTTCTGAGAGAGAACCACCTACTCATGTGTTGAGATCAAGTTATTCCATTCCTACCATTTGAACCTTAATCTCTAGCCTTTCCCAAGTTGCTTTCCACTCAAATTCTTCTTCCACCATAGCCAAATCTGTGAGGAGTGTTTGAGTGCTGGGAAGACTATCATTTGAAGCAGAAGAGCAATGAGTTCATCAACATCACACCGTCTATTACCTTTTGGAGAGTGGTGTCTCCTAGATTGGTTAGGTGTCACTTGGGAGCCTCCAACCAAATGTGGAGTTGAACCAAGAAGTTTGTAAGGGCAAGGAGATCGCCTACTTTGTGAAGATCTACCCCGAGTGAGGCTAGTCCCTCGTGGACGTAAGCCATGGTGGAATAGACAAGGTTGCTTCTTCGTGGACCCTTCGTGGGTGGAGCCCTCCGTGGACACGCGCAGCCGTTACCCTTCGTGGGTTGAAGTCTCCATCAACGTGGACGTACGATAGCACCACCTATCGGAACCACGCCTAAAACCACCGTGTCTTCATTGCGTTTGATCTTCCAAACTCTACCCCTTTACTTTTTGTACTATTGCATTCTTTACTATTTCCGCTGGTCAATCTCAAGATATGCATGTGTAGAAAGTATTGGAGTGATCTTAACTTGTGCCAAAATCTGCCTAAATTCCAAGAGAAATTAAAAACTGCACCTTTGGCTGGTTAGGAGTCTATTCACCCCCCCTCTAGACATATCTCCTCGATCCTACACATACTGGCATACACACCTTGTAGTTGCTGCTGGTTGTAGATCCCATATAGCATCCATCCTCTTTGCACTTTCTCTAGGAGGAGGAGCTGCTGGACAGGAGGAGAATGAGGAGCTGCTGGAGGGGAGGAGCCGTTGGAGAGGAGGAGGGGGAGGAGCTGCCGGAAGGGATCTGCCCCAGAGGAGGAAGCAGATCTGCTGGAGAGGAGCCACTGGAGGGGAGAGGGAGAAGTGTGTGGATTGGGGGCTGTTTCTCTCTCTCTCTCCCCTCTTACCTGTTGGCGCCAACAACCTTTCTGTTTCCCGCCAAAACTCTGTTTCCAGCCTAAAACAACTCCCCTGCCTGCCTGGCAAGCTAAGGCGTCCAAAATGGACTAAGGCAACAACCTGGACGCCTAAGCAGACGCCTCGGATGCTCTAAAGCTTAAGGTGGACGCCTTACGCAGGTACATAAGGCAAGCTGGACGCTTCAAGCTCGCAGGGTGCCCTGACGCCTAAGCGTTACCTAGGCGACGCCTTAGGGACGCCTTAAAAACAATGGGTACAGCTAAATGACTCTGTTCTTTGCCCATATTACACTGAAAATGCCACTGCTCAGGCCCACGTCACACCCGACCCCCAAGTAAAAATTAACACGCAAGCGTTCATTCCCCTGCCCGGGCGCATCTTCTCTCCCCTTTCCCTTGCCTGCAGCGCTAGTGTTCCTCCTGCGAGCCGCCACCACCGGTCCCATCTGCCCTGCTCCTCGACGATGCTCTCTCCAGCGAGGCTCGATGGCCTGCGGGTAGGGCTCCATCTCCCCGGCAGCTCCTCCCTTTGGCGCTGCCCCTCACTCCGCTATGGTCCGTCCAACGCTCCACTCCGGCGGCCGACGCCCCACTCCGGTAGATGGCCCCTCGTTCCCCCTCCCCTCCTCCTAGGCCGTGGCCATGAGGTGCTGTTGCGGGATGAGCTCATCCAACAAGGTGAGGATCTCCTCTTATTTTTTGCCAAATTTTCATTTTGATCTACTATATGATGAATTGCTATGAGCTGCTGCTGCTATTTGATGAATTGCTGTGAGCTGCTGCTGCTGCTATATGATGAATTGCTATGAGCTACTGCTGCCGCTATATGATGAATTGCTATGAGCTGCTGCTGCTGCTGCTATATGATGAATTGCTATGAGCTGCGGCTGCTGCTGCTATATGATGAATTGCTATGAGTTGCTACTGCTGCTATATGATGAATTGCTATGAGCTGCTGCTGCTATTGCTATATGATGAATTGCTATGAGCTGCTGCTGCTATATGATGAATTGCTATGAGCTGCTGCTACTGCTGCTGCTATATGATGCTTTCAGGTGGTGCTGCTATATGATAAAAACCAGCCACTTGGACCATGGAATTTTGATAGATAATGATTAATCATATAAATTTAGGCAATTATCCTCTATTTGGAAGACATTGACCAAAGTAGATTGTGCCAAGTATAATGTATCTTTGTATTTGCATTTTGAACAAATAATGATGGTCTGTTTTCCTATCATATTAATTACTACGATGGGTTCAATTCGGGATGTTTGCAAGTCAAATTTATTTTCATATGGGCAGCAAAATGACAAAATGTAATGCAATAGACTTTTCACTGATCATACAACAAATAAGCTCAAAAAGCAGGCAATGAAAAGAACTGGTTGGCTTATTATCTCAAGGTTATATTCACAGGAGCTTATTTTCATAGGATAACTCAAAATAACTGGCCCTAAGAACCCTGGCCAACAGCAATGCCAAACAAATAACATCATGATGATTGCAATGGAGTGACTTACCATACCACGTTGTATAGGCTCACCGCTGCCCCTCATTTTTTTGCGATGTTCCATGAAAATGCACCATACATTTTGTACTAAGAAATCTTGTACTTTTTCATTGCTGCTCCCCATCTGCAAGTTGACACAGCTAATTTGAGACATCTCTACATGATAATACATTGCATATCCCTTGCACATAATTAAGCCACCAATTAACAATTTTGTGTGTTGCATAAACTACCCATGACTCTGTGTACTGGACTTGAAGGCACTCTAAGGGAGCCTAATTTAGTGCAATGTCATTCCTTCATGCCACCTATGACATTGTGTAATGTATGACATCTATATCTCTAATTTAGCAGCCAGTAGTGGTAATCATTGGCTACACAAAGGGATTACTGGTAGAAAATCCTAGCAAAGCACGTTGGAAGGCACACAACAATACAAGAGAGAGACGCACTTACAAGATCATAGCAATGCTTCAGTCCAAGAGTTTGGTTGGCCAAGGTGTTAGATCCAGAAGAAACATCGTCCTTGTGGCTCTTGCCAGCTCCATAACATGTAACAGCTACCTGTTAGTATATTTGAAGTACATCTGGCAGGTGATGCTGGATGGGTTTAAAGGTGACAAGTACCTAGGTCATGACGGGTGCTTGGCATCTTGCCAAACGGTGGGAACCAGGTTAGAAACGTCAAGGGTGATGACGCTGCGGTGGCTGTCGGGGTCCAGTAAGGAGATCTAGGACCGTGGACGAGGGCGTCGGTGAAGCTGCTCCGGTGGTAGGGTTGAGGATGGTGTCGACGATGCGGATCTGCGGCCATGGACAAGGGCGTCGGTGAAGCTGCTCCGGTGGTAGGGTTGAGGATGGTGTCGACGATGCGGATCTGCGGCTATGGACGAGTGCGTCGGGAAGCTGCTCTGGTAGGGTGGACGGTCGTGTGGAGGATGCAGATCTGAGGCCGTGGACATGGGCATCGGCAAAGCGGCTCCAGTTGGGTTGAGGATGGTGTCAGCGAAGCGGCTCCGGTAGGGTTGAGGATGGTGTCGACGAAGCGGATCTGAGGCCGTCGACGGGGGCGTCGGTGAGGCGGCTCTGGGGGTGTGGATGAAGTAGCTCCGGTGCGGTGTAGGAAGGAGCCGCTGCAGATGCGCTGCGGTTGACGAGAGCACCGGCGAAGCAGATCCAGTGCGGTGGACAAGGCCGGCACTGAATGGGTTGTGGTACAGTGGTGGATGAGCAGTCTACGGTTTCTAGGGGAGGTGGGAGGGATAGATGTGAGTCGGTGTACTAAAGTTGGGTCTTTTAGTACCCCATACTTGTGCACGGACGGTTGCAGCCATACCAGCGGCAAGGCCTGCCGGAGAACAGCTGGAAACAAATACAAGATTATCAAGAAGGCACTCACGCTAATGATCAAAAGACAGAAGACCGAAGGCTGGCTTCCCGGCAAGATCTTGCCGGGAAGGCTCGTGAAGGCCTGGCAAGACCTCGCACCCGGCAAGATCCCACCGCCCTGCCACCGCTCTAGCGCAGCGACCAGCCTGTCGTTTAGGGCTTGTCCTCCTGTGTGCGTGTCATGGCACTAACGGCGGATGGGGTTAAGCGGTGCTGATGGGACGGGCTCTTTTTCCATCCCCAAGAAAGTAAGGGACACCTAAGTGGAGCATTTAATGCGTTTGTCCTAAGTCGTCAGTGATAAGCATGTAAACCCTGTAGCAACTTTACACCTCTTGTACTTACTGTTCGCCACTGTTGGTGACCCCTTGGACGTATAAAAGGAGGCCCAAGGCGAAGCTACAGGGGAGAGGACCTTCTGACCCATTCAGCATGCGTAGCTGCATCTTGAACGTACTGTTCATCACAAGCGCTCCGTGTACTTGAGCTTAAGAACACCCACAATAAACAAAAGCAGGAGTAGGGTTTTACGCTTCTCAGCGGCCCGAACCTGGGTAAAGATCCCCGCGTTGATCGTTGGATCCGCTCTTTGTGCAAATCTTTTCCCTAGCCGAACCGTAAAAGGGATCCACGCGATCCCATAGATGTCGTACGCCGACATCTTTGGCGTGCCAGGTAGGGGAAAAGGTTGCGCGAACCTGATCTAGTGGTCAGCGCGCCAGTTCTTGATCAGTTTCATCGCCATGGCTCCCAAGAAGAAGGGCACTGTGGCGGTTGATCCATCTGTGTCCGGCCTGCCCGTACCCACACAGACGGGCGATGGCGTGGGTGCTGGTGGAGGAGGCAGAGGTCTCGACCCTCCACGACGTTCTGGCGATCAGAGCCAGGTGAGAGGCGTCATTCACAACGGCGATGCCAGGTCTAAGGACGGAGCCGTGCTACCTACGGGTGGCGCAGCGGACTCTAAGGACGGGACGGCGCCTTCCAAGACACCCATGCCGGCGCATGCGCCGCGGCCTTCTCAGGTCGTGCGCGACGGGCAGCGCCGCGACGTTGGTGGTTCCAGGCGCCCCCATGGAAAAACCCCTGCGCATCACTCCCAAGATGCACGGGGCTAGCATGCGTGCCAACACGCCGGTGGAAGCAGGGCGCAATCGCAAGACCGTGATGGAGCTCCTTCTAACACAGTTAGGAGTCAGAGCACCTCACGTTCTTCGCACCTTTCACCGCCGCCTACACCGGCAGAAGCGTTGGCATGAGCTCAGCTGCTCCTAGATTTCCCTCCCGCTGCGGAGAAGCTAGATGAATGGAGATCTGCTATTCAGAGCCTCATCGGCTTGGCTAATGACGACAGGCCGCAGCAGGCGGGGCCTTCGCGGCGGCAGTCCACTGAGCCGGTGCGTGCTGATGGCGAAAACACTGGAGGCGGTACGACTACGATGCGCTCCCCTCCGCTACCACAACAGCGGTCGCTAACTCGGCGGACTGGCGCCTGTGATGACGGTTCCACGGCGTCGTTTGATCCGCGGGTTCGTCGCGATCAACGTCAAGTTCTTCGGGAACGGAATAAAGAAGACGCTCGAACTACCATCGAGCGGCGGCGGGAAGCGCGCCGTCAATCTGACAGGCGCGCGGGACCCACTGTAGACGAGCCTGTGCCGGGGTATTCTGGTAGCTTGCCTTACGAGGTGGGTTGTCCAGCTTTTACTCGTGAGCTGCGGCGAGTCCAGTGGCCCAATTCCCAAACGTTCAAGCTGGAGGTGCCGGAGAAATACGACGGCAAGACTCACCCGTCAGAGTTCCCGAGCGTCTACACCATTGCGGTGCAGGCTGCCGGAGCTCGAGACAACAAGATATTCGCCAACTACTTCCCGTTGGTGCTTAAGCCCAACGTCAGGTCGTGGTTGATGCATTTGCCGGAGAATTCCATTTCCTCCTGGGCAGATTTGTGTCATGAGTTTGTTGGCGCCTTTACTGGAGGCCACCAGGCTCCTGGCCAGGAAAGCGATTTACATCTCATCCCCCAGAAAGAGGGCGAAACCTTGCGCAAGTACATACAGAGATTCAGCCGTATACAGCACAACATCCCAGACGTTCATCCTGCCGCTGTTATCAGCGTGTTTTATCAGAACATGCGCAACCGCAAGATGCAGGAAGAGCTGGCGATGAACAAAGTCAGGGATGTCGCCGAGCTTTATGCTCTGGCTGATAGATGTGCTCGGGCCGAGGAGGGGAGGAGATTCCCCGACGAGGATGCTGGCGTGGAAATCGACTCTGAAGGCGAAGCTGCCACCACCTCGGCGAAGAAAGGCCGACGGCGTAACAGGAAGCGCAAGGGCAAGGCCGTGCTTGCCGTCGAGGGATCCGACAACCGGAACGCCACCAAGAAGGTTAAGGCTGATGGCCCCGGCAAGGAGGTTGCCGGGTGTGCTGCATGTCAGGCCTTGGCGGCTGCCGACAAGCCGGAGGGCTCCGACAAGAAGTACTGCAAGATCCATCGCACCAAGGGTCACGACCTCCAAAACTGCCGGCAAGTTGAGCAGCTTGTCGAGAAGCATAAAGCCGAGTATGAGAGGCGAGACAAGGAGAAGGCCCAGGATGGTGCTGAGGGGTCTGGCAAGAAATGCGGTGGTCGAGGGGGTCGCCATGGCAAGGCCAAGCAACAAAAGGAGAGGCCCGCTCGAGGCCGCGACAAGGAACAGGGGGGTGACGATGATGACGAAGACCGCGACGAGTCCAGTGAGCACGAGTTCCAGAAAGCTACAGAAGCCATGTGCGTTGACGGAGGCGCCTCGTTGCATTCCTCTCACCACCGACTTAAACAGTGGGCGCGCGAGATTAATGCAACAGAGCCGTCGGTCGATGCCCGGAAACCATTGAAATGGTCCAACACGCCTGTCATTTTTGACGCCGAGGACCACCCTGATTGCACAACTGCGGTCGGGTGTTTGCCATTGTTGGTTTCACAAACGATCCGCAACCTCAAGGTGACAAAGATGTTAGTTGACGGTGGGGCCGGTTTGAACTTGATCTCGCCTGATGTGATCAAGAAGTTGCAAATTCCTGACGAAGATCTCGAGGAAACGGGCACGTTTCAAGGGATCAATCCGGGAAGGAGCCGGCCGAAGGGCAAGATCACACTGCCAGTGACGTTTGGTAGTGAGCTCAACTATAGAACAGAAAAGATCGTCTTCGACGTCGCCAAGATTCCATTGCCATATAATGGGATTCTTGGTCGCCCGGCGCTGGCGAAGTTTATGGCGGCATCACACTACGCCTATAATACATTAAAGATGCCCGGGCCGATGAGCATCATCACTATCAACTCCGACAAGAAGGATGCGCTTATCTGCACTAACCAACTCTACCGGGAGGCAGCCGCAGCACCTGCCGCCAAGGCACTTGCTCCTGCCACCGAAGCTCCCGGAGGGAAGAAGACCGGCAAGACCTCTAGCACACACTCCGGCAAGCGCACCTCCTCGGAGTGCTGTGCTCCCGTTGAGGATGTGCCAGAGAGCTCCACTGGCAAGAGCAAGAAATCCAAGGCAGCTCCACCAGTGACTAAGAAGGTGCCCGCCAAGGAGGATGGTACGGGAGGAACTTTCACCGTGAGTTCCACCCTTGATGACAAATAGGAAAGCGAGCTCATTGCCTTCCTGCGGGCGAATATCGATGTGTTTGCATGGCAACCATCTGATACCCCGGTGTTCCCAGGGAGGTAATCGAGCACCACCTTGCTGTCTGTCCTCATGCGCGGCCCATCAGGCAAAAAGTTAGGAAGCAAGCTTTGGAGCGGCAATAATTTATTGCCGAAGAAATCAGGAAGCTAAAAGCGGCAAGTTTAGTGAGGGGAGTGCTCCATCCAACATGGTTGGCCAATCCAGTTGTAGTGCGCAAGGCAAATGGAAAATGGAGGCTATGTATCGACTATACAGATATCAATAAAGCCTGTCCAAAAGATCCTTTTCCCTTGCCGCGCATCGACCAAATTGTGGACTCCACTGCTGGCTGCGATTTGCTGTCGTTTCTTGACGCTTATTCAGGGTATCATCAGATTTTCATGTCAAAGGAAGACGAAGAGAAAACCGCATTTATCACCCCATGTGGCATGTATTGCTTCATACGCATGCCTTTCGGGTTGAAAAGTGCTGGTTCAACGTTTGCAAGAGCGGTCCAGATCGGTTTTGAGCCCCATCTACATAGAAATATGGAAGCTTATATGGATGACATAGTGGTTAAAACCAAGGACAAGGCAACGCTCATACAAGATTTAGAAGAGACATTTGCAAATCTGCGCAGGATCAATCTGAAGCTCAATCCTGAGAAGTGTGTGTTTGGCGTTCCATCCGGCAAGCTTCTCGGGTTCTTTGTGTCTCAGCATCGAATCGAAGCAAATCCCGACAAGATCAAGGCAATTGAGCAGATTGAAGCACCGAGACATGTCAAAGATGTGCGTCGACTTGCCGGCTGCGTTGCTACTCTAAGCAGGTTCATCTCCAAATCCGCTGAGCGCGCCCTGCCCTTTTTCAAAATCCCGAAGAAGGCCGGTCCAATGAAATGGACTCCGGAAGCAGAGGCAGCGCTGCAGGACTTGAAGAGGTACCTCTCCTCTCCGCCAACTCTAGTCGCGCCTAAACCACAAGAGCCGTTGCTGCTATATCTAGCAGCCACCAATCAAGTGGTTAGTGCTGCCCTAGTGGCGTAGAGAGAAGTCGATGAAGAAGCAGTGGTAGCGGCAAGCCCATCAAGCGACAAGCTGGGATTCTCCCCGGCAGAGTCTGGTGCCGACAAGGCAGGATCCGCACAGTCGAATGAAGCAACGCAGAAGAAGAAGATGGTGCAGCGCCCAGTCTATTTTGTCAGCTCCCTGTTGCAGGGGGCTAGGTCAAGATATTCTGGCGTGCAGAAGCTGCTCTTCGGCCTTCTTATGGCCTCAAGGAAGCTGCGCCATTATTTTCAGGCACATGAAATCACCGTCGTCACTCGCTTCCCGTTGCAGCGGATTTTACGAAATCCGGATGCGACCGGCAGAATTGTGGAGTGGGCGTTGGAACTGTCAAGTTTTGGTCTCAAATTTGAATGCACTTCAACTATTCAGAGCAGAGCTTTGGCAGAGTTCATTGCAGAATGGACACCGACGCCAGACGAAGAAATTCAAGAGACAACCATCCCCGGCAAGGAAACAAATCGAGAATGAATTATGTACTTTGACGGAGCTTTCTCGCTGCAAGGCGCCGGTGCTGGCGTGCTGCTTGTCGCACCCACCGGAGAGCACCTCAAGTATGTAATTCAGATGTACTTTCCCCGGGAGAGATCAACAAATAACACAGCAGAATACGAAGGGCTGCTTGCCGGTCTCAGGATCGCGGTAGACCTTGGAATTAAGAAGCTCATCGTCAGAGGTGACTCACAGCTCGTCGTCAGGCAAGTTAACAAAGACTATCAGAGCCCGTTGATGGAATCATATGTAGATGAAGTGAGAAAGCTGGAGGAGCATTTTGACGGGTTGCAAACAGAGCATGTTCCTCATGCGGAGAACAGCATTGCCGACGATCTGTCAAAGCGTGCTGCCCTCATGTTACCTGTGGAACCAGGATCTTTTGTGCTCCGCTTGACTCAGCCATCCGTAACACCATCGACGAGGCAAGACAAAAGAAGGAAATTGAGTTCCGGCCAGTACTTTCCTGCAGAGCTCCCAGAAGCCGCCGGCAGGGAAGTTGTCGGGAATGACACGGTTGCCGGTGAGTAGCAGCTTCGCGCAGAACCTCAGGTTCTTGCCGCAGAAGCAAGCGCTCCCGCGGCCGAAGATATGCCTTTGGTCCTTGTTGTCGAGCCGCAGATTCCAACATGGGCACAGCACATCGTCCAATTCATTCAAACAGGAGAACTCCCTGAAGAACAGGAAGAAGCGGAGAAAGTAGCCCGTCAGTCTAGTATGTACCAGTTCGTTGACGACGTCTTGTACAGAAAGAGACCGAATGGTGTGAAATTGAAGTGTATTCCTCGGGAGGATGGACTGGAGCTGTTGTCGGAGATGCATGGAGGCATATGTGGCTCCCACATAGGCTCAAGAGCTCTTGTCGGCAAGGCATTCCGGCAAGGTTTCTTCTGGCCCACTGCTCTCCAGGATGCAACTGCACTAGTAACCAAGTGTGAAGCGTGCCAGTTCCATTCAAAGCAATTGCATCAGCCAGCTCAAGCTCTTCAGACAATCCCTCTTTCCTGGCCATTTTCGGTCTGGGGGCTCGACATACTGGGCCCTTTTCCCCGCGCTGCCGGGGGCTTCGAATACTTGTACGTTGCTATCGACAAGTTCACGAAGTGGCCGGAAGTGGAAGCAGTGAGAAAGGTGACAGCACAATCAACCGTCAAGTTCTTCAAGGGAATAGTGTGCCGTTTTGGTGTACCAAACAGGATCATCACCGACAATGGCACGCAGTTCACAAGCCGCACCTTGATGCAGTACGTCCAAGACCTTGGCGGCAAAATCTGTTTTGCTTCTGTTGCTCACCCGAGAAGCAACGGCCAAGTGGAAAGGGCAAATGCTGAAGTGTTGCGAGGTCTCAGAACAAGGACTTTCGACAAGCTGCGCAAGTGCGGAAGACGCTGGATTGATGAGCTGCCGGCGGTTCTTTGGTCAATCAGAACGACGCCAAATCGAGCTACTGGCCAGACACCCTTCTCCCTAGTCTACGGGGCAGAAGCAGTTCTCCCCACGGAACTCATATACGGGTCATCTCGAGTACTCGCTTATGATGAGCTTGAGCAAGAGCAGCTGCGCCAAGATGACGCCACGCTCCTTGAGGAAGATTGTCTTCGGGCTGCTGTGCGAGCTGCACGCTACCAGCAAGCCTTCCGCCGCTATCATAGCCGCAAGGTTCATGCCCGAAGCCTTGAGGAAGGCGACCTTGTTCTTCGGCACGTTCAGTCGGCCAAGAATTCTAACAACTTGACGCCGAAGTGGGAAGGCCCTTATCGGGTAGTACGAGTCACCAGGCCCGGCACAGTCCGCCTGGAGACCGAAGATGGCATTCCAGTGAGCAATTCCTGGAATATCGAACACCTTCGTAAGTTCTACCCATAAGGCACGGTTGCCGGGTCTCCCGGCAACCACCTTTTGTACAAGTTTTGCTGGCAAGGCATATGATCCTTTGTACAAAGCCAGGCGCAGACCCTGTGCATAGCTGAATAAACTTAAGTGTTTTACAATTCTTGTCGATTTTCATGTCAATCTATATGCATGCTTGTCTGAGATATTGTATTACGACTGCTTCTGGTAAGCACTAATGAACCGCCAAGCTTCCATATCTCTATTTTCTCTTCTTTCTTTTTCTCAAAGGACAGAAGGTTTCCTCGCGTGCAAGTTTGCCGGGGGGGGGGGGATGATGGTATGGACACCAACAGGCGACGTTCAAGTTAACATACTACAATAAGGAATACAGCAACGAAAAGCTAAGTTGGAAAACTCTTAATCAAATTTCCATTGTAGACCTATTTTTCCTTGAACGATTTCGGCTTTTGTATGGAAAACCTGGACGCGAAGGAACCTTGTCGTGATTGGTTGCGCCCTTACTTTGTTTCGAGTCCGCTCAACAGCTTAAGTGGCTGCACTAAAAACGTCAAGGTATCTTGTCAGCAGCGACACCTCCAGCAGGCTGCTAAGGATCCGTTCCTTAAAGCGCTCACGGCAAGGGTGTGCGCACCGGCAAGATCTCGATAAGCGTAGGGCATGAACCATACGGAAAGAAATCAAACAAGGGAAATAGCATGCATTCATCCAAAACATAGCAAGTTATATTACATTGACGGTCGCCGCGATTCTAACATTAAGATAAAAATTGTCTTTGGCATGGAATGGTGGTGACAAAATGAAGCAAAGTGGCTAGTCCCTGCACTGGCCTTCGACCCTCTTGACTTGGCTCACTCTGTCAACGATGGGCGCGACAAGCTCATCGAGTGCCTTGAGGTCTACATCCTTCGGCAAGCTAGCAAGAACATTGGTGAGGTTGATGCTAGGGTTCTCATGCACCACTTTGACGAGTACCTTGCGGAGGACGGCCCGGTAGAGCTTGCGGGATTCGTTGGCCAGATGGGTTTCTCGGTTAGACTGGAGCAGCTTGAGGGCGTCAACAATGCTCTCGAAGAACATGGTCAGCTTGGCGCTCGAAGACACCCTATCGTCAGAAGAATAGTTGAAGTCTTGCAGGCCCATGGTGGACAGTTCTGCGGCAAGCCTTTCCGCGACGTCGACAAGGTGCTCAGTCCAGATCTTCACGCCTTTCTCAAAATCATTATAAGTGGCGGCGGCACTGTTGAGCAGGCTCTTCTCACTCAGGAGGTCTTTGATCAAAGCCCTCTCACGAGCCTTGCCACTCTCAAGGGACTCCTCCAGCGTCGCCAGCTTCAGTTTCAGATCAGCGATGGATTCATTGGCTGAGGTGAGCTCCTTGGTCTTGTCGGACATGGCGGCTTGCATCTCCGCCAGGCTGAAGAGAGTCTTCTCTCTGTCGGCTTTGATCGTTGAGATCTCCTTGCCGTGGCCCTCAAGATCTGCTTCCAGCCTCTTCACTTGATCGCCCAGCTCGTTCTTGGCGGCCTCTGCAGCTTCGGCAGCATCGATGGCTCCCTTTAACTTGCCGGCGTGATCTATGGCCAGAGCTTCGAGTGTTTCCTTGTGTCTCTGCTCCAGCTCCTGGGTTCGCCGCGCGACAAGCTTCTCGATCTCTTCGTCCTTGCTCCGGAGCTTGGTGGCAAGCGCCTCCTTGCGAGCGGCAAGGTCCTCTTCATGAGCATCGAGCCCGACGCGGCGTTCCGTTAAGCGAGCTTCCTCTGCAGCAGCCTGCTACGCAGCCTCCTCCTGTGCCCTCTCGGCGTCGGACTGCTTTAAGAGGAACTCATTCCAACTCTGATTCAACTGCTCCCGACCAGCCGTCAGCTCCTGGAAGGCCTCGGTGTACTAGACTTGCGTCTCCTCGACGCGCTTCTGGAAATCTACTTCTGCTGCTTCAACAACTGCTGCCCTGGAGTCCAACCTCTCCTTTCGGGTGCGGTGAAGCGCCTGAAGTTTTTGATAGTTGTCGCTCATGGCTTGGAGGAGCTGTTCTTCCCTGGACCCACTGCTGCTAGCGCGTGGCTCATCAACGATCTTGAGTCCAGCGGCGGCGATGACGTCTTCGTCAAAGATTTCTCCTTCGGTTGGCACCCCAATGCTTGCCGTCCCTGGTATGCTGACGAACAGGTTGTCGCCAACCTTAAGGTATCTGCTTGACGGGGGGGCGTCGGACGTTGATGGTTGATCCTCGACAACCGCCTCGCCGGCAACTGGGGGCTCTGTGGCCGGTGTAGCGCCAGGCGCTCCTGTGGCAGGAATGCCGTCAGTATGGTCGCCAGTCTCCTTGCCGGCCCCCTCCGCAGACCCCTTAGTGGCTTCCTCCTGTGCGGCCTTGGCGGCTTCGTCAGCCGCGGCTCTGTCGGCCTCGGCGGCAACATCCTTGGCGGTCTCTTCGATGACAACGTCAACATCCATCTGTTCCACCGAAGGGAGATCTGAAGACCAGGAAAGGAAACAAGATGAGACCGAGGTTGAAGTTCAAGAAGACAAAAATAAAGAAAGAATGACAAGTGTGCCAAGGCAAACGGTTTACCCGTGTCGAGCTGTTGAGAGGTGGTTTCTCCTTTCCTGGCAACATTGGTTGCCGACGTAGGATTGCCAACGCCCGTACTTGCCGGCTCCTCTTCAACACGAATGGGCTCGCCAGTGGAAGCCCTTGCCGAAGGTTCATCTCTGGGTGACGTGGTCGATGGAGGCGGCACGTCAGGGGCGGCCTCCGATGGCTCTCCTTGTTGTCGTTCTTCTCCTACAAGCCCGGTGATGTCAATAGCGAAGATATTCTCCCCAACGCTCGCCAACGGAAAATGAGTAGTGGGCTCACGCTGGGGGCTGGGTTGGAGGCTGCGTTGAGGGCTGGGCTCCGGGCTGATGACGATGGGCTCTAGCGCACATTCGGTGCTTGCCGGAGGCTCATCACCCGTTGAAGTCTTCGCCTTCTTCGCCATCCTTTGCGCCAACGTTTCCGTATCTCTGTGGGGACAGGCCAAAGGAAAACAAATAAGTTAAGCAAGACCAGGAGTTCAGAAGTTGAAAGATGCGGTAAGGACCCTTACTCTTCTCTTTCCGGACTAAAAGAGGAGATGTTGAAGTCAACCTCCTGTACAATGTCCGTGCGAGGGGGTGGAGAAGGGGTCCTGGGACGCTTGGCTGTGGCAGAAGCAGTAGATTGAGATGATCCTGTTGCTCCAGCTGTTGGTGCCGTCGCATGAGACGCCCCCGCCGCTCCAGTTGTCGCCGCGGTCGTGCGTCTCGTACATCGCGCGGGTTGCTGTTGGGCTCCTTGCCGCTGCGCAGCCTTGCCGGCCGCCTCCTTGCCGGGAACCTCACCACTCGAGGGAGGCTGATGTGTTGGGACGCCAGAGACGGCTTTCCGAAGAACACGTTTCTTCTTCTCTGGAGCTGGGGGCTCCTCGTGCAGCTGCTCCTCGGCTGTGTCTTCGACAGAAGAGCTCCCGGCAACCATGCCGCTCTGCTCCCCGACAACTTCACCTTGCTCGGCAAGGGTCTCCTCTAACATTATCTCTCCTTCGCTGGCTTCCTCTTCCGCGAAGCCAAAGCTGCCGGCCTCCGCGGCTAGGTTCACCTCTTCCGCCCTGCTGGCGATGTAAGCCACTTCTTCTTCAGTGGTGGGGCGGATGAGGGTTGGCTCTTCCCGGATGGCTTTCTCCGACAAGTTATCAAAGAACTCCTGTGCGTGCTCCGAGGATGGCTCTTCCCAAGTTCCGTCAGGGCCGTGAGCATTACACACCGGCATCATGGCGATGATTGAGCTCAAGGCAGAGTTGTTGCACAGGGCAATTACGCCAGCCGGCAACTTATATTTCCCGTCAGGCCGGAACAATTTGTGGCAGAGAGCTGTGTGCTGCAGGACTGTCAAGTTGTTGTTCAGACCAGGGCGCAGCCTCATGATATCTGCTGCATTCTTGAACTCCCAGGCCGGCCTCCCTTTGTTCTACAGAGGGGCGATGCGACGGCGGAGGAAATCAGCGCCAATCATTTCTATTGTGAGCCCGGCAACCTTGAGACGGTGGATCCTGGTAATCGCGATTGCAAGTTTCTCATCCTGAGGATCGAGAGCGCTCCAGTCCTTGCCACGAACCACTTTCGTTTGTCGGGGCGAACAGAACGGCTGAGGATCTTTCTCCTTAATCCAGCAGCACTCGGACCGCCATTCGTCCCACTTCTTACGGTAGAGACTGTCTGGATATATCTGTTTATTCCATGGCCTTGGAATCCAGGTGATAGAACCAGAAAGGGCGTCTCCCGTTTCGATACGGGGAATGAAGTAGTGGCGAAAGAGGGCTGTGCTGGGAGCTACTCCGGCGAAATTCTCACAGAGATGGGCAAAGACTGACATGCATGTCATGGCATTCGGCGTAGAATCCAAGAGGCGGAAGCCATATGTGTACATGATGTCGATGAAGAAATCAGAAAACGGGGGGCAGAGCCCGCAGTAAAAGTAAGCGACAAAGAAGGGGAATTTATTTGGACCGCCCTTGACAGAAGCTGGGAGCACACGAGTAGTAGGGTGAGCCCTCGTCTCCTTCCCCCACATACACATGTACCGCTCAACCAGGGCGCGCATGTCGAGCGTAGGGGCGAAGACGGCGTTTTCCTTCCGCATCTCCACCAGCTCGATCTTCTCCGTCTCTGCATCCGAGTCGGCGGCTTTCGCCGCTTTGCCCTTGCTTGCTTTGGGCGGCATGGCGACTGTGGAAGCAGAGGCCGAGAATGATGAGGGCGTGGGGATGGCGGATGGATGGGAGAAGCTCTGCTTCAAGCTCGAGGAAGAAGGCGATGGTGGTCTCCAGATTGGAAATGACGAGAGGTAAATGAGCAGCGCCTCTGCGGATTCCCTTTTATGGGGAAGGAGCGGAGGCTACCTCTTTACTAATCAATATGAATGCATTTTTACGGGCGCACTACTACTGCGGCCATTCCGCGCACGTATCCCACGTCCCGCATTTAATGCGCGTCGTGGGGGAGCGCGGTAAATAAGAGGATTATAATAGTTAACTCCTGCCACGCGTGCCCGTGCACTGTTCGGGCCTAGCGCAACAACGCCTCGCACCCGTGTATGGCCTAGGCCCAGGGGCTCCTGTCGGTGTACTAAAGTTGGGTCTTTTAGTACCCCATACTTGTGCATGGACGGTTGCAGCCATACCAGCGGCAAGGCCTGCCGGAGAACAGCTGGAAACAAATACAAGATTATCAAGAAGGCACTCAAGCTAATGATCAAAAGACAGAAGACCGAAGGCTGGCTTCCCGGCAAGATCTTGCCGGGAAGGCTCATGAAGGCCCGACAAGACCTCGCACCCGGCAAGATCCCACCACCCTGCCACCGCTCCAGCGCAGCGACCAGCCTGTCGTTTAGGGCTTGTCCTCCTGTGTGCGTGTCATGGCACTAACGGCGGATGGGGTTAAGCGGTGCTGATGGGACGGGCTGTTTTTCCATCCCCAAGAAAGTAAGGGACACCTAACTGGAGCATTTAATGCGTTTGTCCTAAGTCGTCAGTGATAAGCATGTAAACCCTGTAGCAACGTTACACCTCTTGTACTTACTGTTCGCCACTGTTGGTGACCCCTTGGACGTATAAAAGGAGGCCCAAGGCGAAGCTATAGGGGGAGAGGACCTTCTGGCCCATTCTGCATGCGTAGCTACTTCTTGAACGTACTGTTCATCGCAAGCGCTCCGTGTACTTGAGCTTAAGAACACCCACAATAAACGAAAGTAGGAGTAGGGTTTTACGCTTCTCAGCGGCCCGAACCTGGGTAAAGATTCCCGCGTTGATCGTTGGATCCGCTCTTTGTGCAAATCTTTTCCGTAGCCGAACCATAAAAGGGATCCACGTGATCCCATAGGTGTCGTACGCCGACAATGTGGCCTCATAAGCAGATCCGGTGAGGTGGACGACGCCGGCAGTGAATTGGCTCTAGTACGCCGGTGGATGAGTGGTCAAGGGTTTTGAGAGGGAAGGGGGTAGAATCTCCGATGAAGTACGGACGGCATGCTGTAAGATGCTCTGGTGCTGTGGAGTAGTCGTTTTTGCGGGAGGGGAGAGGAAATGGAGGTGTCGTGTGGTGGGGGGAGCGGAAGTTACCAAAGCAATCCTGACCTATTATGTAAAGGAGGGCCGTGTTGTTCTCCTTGCACCAAGGACAAAAGGGGAATTTCGCATGCTCCAGACTAGGTCACATAAATTTTAGAAGTAGGCGGGAGATTTTGCCGCCCGCGGGATCATTCGTATCCAGTTTCAACTAATTTTGGACAGTGCTAGCGGGAAGCCGGTGATGCGCGACTGTGTACACGGCGCTGCTACTTGTAGCTTGCGTTGGTTTTATCCCCGAAGAGGATGGGATGATGCAGCACAGTAGAGATAAGTATTTCCCTCAGATGTGAAACCAAGGTTATCGAACCAGTAGGAGAATCACGCAATACCTCGTTAGCAGCACCTGCACACAAACAACAAATCCTTGCACACAACGCAAACGAGGGGTTGTCAATCCCTCCGCTGTCAATTGCAAGATTAAATTGTATATGATAGATAGATAGATTGAAAAAAAATACAAAATAAAATAAATAAAAGAAAATGGCAGCAATATTTTTAGGGTTTTAGTAATATGATTTAGATAGACCCGGGGGCCATTGTTTTCACTAGAGGCTTCTCTCGAGAAAATAGCATACGGTGGGTAGACAAATTACTGTTGGGCAATTGATAGAAAAGCAAATAATCATGAAGATATCCAAGGCAATGATCATGTATATAGGCATCACGTCCGAGACAAGTAGACCGACTCCTGCCTGCATCTACTACTATTACTCCACACATCGACCGCTATCCAGCATGCATCTAGTGTATTAAGTCCATAAACAATGGAGTAACGCCTTAAGAACGATGACATGATGTAGACAAGATAAACTCACATATGAATAAACCCCATCTTTTTACCCTTAATAGCAATGATACATACATGTCATGTCCCTTTCTGTCACTGGGATTGAGCACCGCAAGATCGAACCCATTACAAAGCACCTCTTCCCATGGGAAGATAAATAAATTTAGTTGGCCAAACCAAATCAATAGATCGGAGAAGAAATACGAAGCTATAATAATCATGCATAAAAGAGATCATAGAAGACTCAAATAATATTCATGGATAATCTGATCATAAACTCACAATTCATCGGATCCCAACAAACACACCGCAAAAAGTAATTACATCGGATAGAACTCCAAGAACTTTGAGCAGAACATTGTATTGAAGATCAAAAAGAGAGAAGAAGCCATCTAGCTACTAACTATGGACCCGAAGGTCTGTGGTAAACTACTCATGCATCATCGGAAGGGTAGCAAGGTTGATGTAGAGCCCCTCCGTGATCGATTCCCCCTCCGGCGGAGTACCGGAGAAGCCCTCTAGATGGGATCTCTCGAGAACAGAAACTTGCGGCGGCGGAAAAAGTATTTCGTGGACTGCCCTGAGGGTTTCTGATTTTTCCTGAATTTATAGTGGTGGAATTAGGTTAAACGGAGCTGAGGTGGGCCCACGAGGCACCAGGGCGCGCCTGCCACCCCCCCAGGCACGCACTGGTGGGTTGTGGCCACCTCCTCTGGCGTCTGGTCTTCTCCCGAAGCTTCTAGTGTTTATCTTGTCCAGAAAAAAATCTCCAAAAAGTTTCGTGGCATTTGGACTTCGTTTGGTATTGATTTTCTGTAAAACAAAAACAGGGCAGAAAACAGCAACTGGCATTGGGCACTGGGCACTAAGTTAATAGGTTAGTCTCCAAAAATGATATATAATTGTTGTAAATGCATATAAAAACATCCAAGATTGATAATATAACAGCATGGAACAATCAAAATTATAGATACGTTGGAGACGTATCAGCATCCCCAAGCTTAATTCCTGCTCGTCCTCGAGTAGGTAAATGATAAAAACAGAATTTTTGATGTGGAATGCTGCCTATCATATTCATCATATATTCTTTTCTTTTGTAGCTTGGACATTGGACTTGAATGATTCAAAGCAATAGTCTATAATTTGACATGAAGATATAAATACTCAAGCATGCTAACAAGCAACCATGTCTTTCAAAATATCAATGCTAAAGAAAGTTATCCCTAGCCCATTATGCTCAATCATTGATCCATTCATGAAACACACTCAAATATTAGCTACATCCAATGCACAAGTATGACAATAGTGTTCTCTAGTTGGTGCTTTATAAGAGAAGATGGAGACTCAAGTAAAAATAAAAATTGCATAAAAGCAAATAGATAGGCCCTTTGCAGAGGGAAGCGGAGATTTGTCAAATGTGCCAGAGCTCAAGGCTGAAATTAAAGAGATAAAATATTTTGAGAGGCATGCTTTTCCTGTCAATGAAAACGACCGAGAATTCCCAATATTTTCCATGCTAGACACATCATAGGCGGTTCCCAAACAGAAAGCAAAGTTTATTTCCTTTCCACCATTCTTTCACAATCCATGGCTATCCGTATCCACGGGTGCCCTCCATGCCAATAGTTTCCAAGGAATTTTGTTGTTATTAATTTTTGATTTCATTGTGGGACTGGGCATCCCTATTACCAGCCACTCTCTCGTGCAATGACAAGTGAATAAACACTCATTGTGAGAATAACACACTTAGCATGGAAAATAATGGCCACCCCCTGCCGCTTCATGAGCGGTACGGGCACACAAAACGGAAAAATTATTTTGAAAATTAGAGTTGGCACACGCAAATTTACTTAGAACGGCATTGAAATACCACATATTTGGCACAACTTGGGTTTAAGGATTTTGGATGCACAAGCAGTATTTCCGCTTAGTACAAATGAAGGCTAGCAAATAGATTGAGAAGCAACCAACCAAAAAACGAAAATGGCCATAAACATGCATTAAACATAACTAACACCGAATAATGCACCATAAGTAGGATATAATTTCTTTGCATAACTATTGACTTGATGTGCATGCATAGGGAATCACAAACCTTAACACTAATATTCTTACTAAATCACAATTACTCACTAACATGACTCACATATTATCATTTCCATATCGCAAAACTATTGCAAGGAATCACACTTATAATATCCAATGATCTATATGAAAGTTTTTATTTATATCCCTCTTGAATATTCATCACTTTGGGACCAAATTCATATCTTGTGCAAATTACCGTTACTATCATCAACTCTCAAAAAGATTTAAGTGAAGCATGAGAGTGCAAATATTTCTTCAAAATTTCAATCTTATCAATTCTCAAAATAATATAAGTGAAGCATGAGAATTTATTTCTTCAAAAATTTCAATCAACGCTCAAAATAATATAAGTGAAGCATGAGAGTTCATTTCTTCAAAATTTCAATCAACTCTCAAAATAATATAAGTGAATCAAGAGAGTTTATTTCTTCAAAATATAGCAACCACCGTGCTCAAAAGGATTTAAGTGAAGCACTAGAGTAACTGCCTAGCTCAAAAAATTTAAGTGAAGCACATAGAGTATTCTAACAAATGATGATAAACGTGTGGATCTCTCAATATAGGTGTGTTAAGCAAGGATGATTGTGACAAACTAAAAATAAAACAAAGCAAAGACTCATATAATACAAGACGCTCCAAGCAAAACACATATCATGTGACGAATAAAAATATAGATCCAAGTAAAATTACCGATGGTTGGTAGAAGAAAGAGGGGATGCCTTCCGGGGCATCCCCAAGCTTAGACGCTTGAGTCTTCCTTGAATATTACCTTGGGGTTCCTCGGGCATCCCCAAGCTTAGGCTTTTGCTACTCCTTATTCCTTCATCCATTGTGATCTCACCCAAAACTTGAAAACTTCAATCACACAAAACTCAACAAAACCTTCGTGAGATCCGTTAGCATAACAAAATAAATCACTACTTTAAGTACTGTTGCAAACCCATTCATATTTTATTTTTGCATTATACCTACTATACTCTAACTTCACCATGGCTTATACCCCCCGATACAATCCATAGATTCATCAAAACAAGCAAGTAGTGCATCAAAAACAGAATCTGTCAAAAACAGAACAGTCTGTAGAAATCTATTTAAAAGCCATACTTATATAACTCCAAACATTCTGAAAAATTAGGAAAACGTGGGAAATTAACATACCAATACTGTGTAAAAATTTCAGATTTTTTTGACACTCCAGTACAGAAACAAAATTTGGACACTGGACACAAAACTTTCTGTTTTCCAAACAGCATCAATTATACTATCTTCCAAATCATCCTAAAGGCTTTACTTGGCACAAACACTAATTAAGAATACAAAAACTCAATCATACCAGTATCATAATTGTGAAAACACACAATAACAGAAAAAAAGTTATTTTATTCATTGGGTTGCCTCCCAACAAGCGCTATTGTTTTATGCCCCTAGCTAGGCATAATGCAGAGTTTCAAGTATTGTCATCTTTCAAGTTGATTCCATAAGTGGCCCTCATAATTGATTCATATGGTGCTTTAATTATTTTCCTAGGGAAATTCTCCATACTCTTTTTTAGTGGAAACTAAAATTTTATATTCCCTTCTTTCATATCAATAACGGCACCTATAGTTCGTAAGAACGGTCTACCAAGTATTATGGGGTAAGAAGAATTGCCTTCAATATCAAGAACAATAAAATCAACGGGCACATAATTTCTATTTGCAAGAATAAGAACATCATTAATTCTACCCATTGGTTTTTTAATAGTAGAATCCGCAAGATGCAAGTTAACAGAACATTCATCTATATTGGTAAAACCTAGCACATCACATAGAGATTTTGGAATTGTGGAAACGCTAGCACCCAAATCACATAAAGCATTGCACTCATAATTTTTTATTTTAACTTTAATTGTGGGTTCCCATTCATCATATAATTTTCTAGGAATTGAAATTTCTAGTTCTAGCTTTTCTTCTAATGCTTTCATCATTGCTTCTACGATGTGTTTAGTAAACGCCTTGTTTTGCTCATAAGCGTTGGGTGAATTTAACATGGATTGTAAAAAAGAAATGCACTCTATCAAAGAACAATTATCATAATTAAAATCTTTGTAATCCAAGAGAGTGGGCACATCACTATTTAAAGTTTTTACCTCTCCAAACCCACGTTTAGCAATTTTTTCATTAAGATATTCACCCTCCAAATTATGGGAACGCCTACTAGCTAAAGTTGACTCTTCTTCATTCCCCTTTTCATCAAGTTTTATATTGCTAAACAAAGAATCAATAGATGAAACACCAATCATTTTAGGGACAAATGCATTTTTGCCCCTAGTTGCAACCTACCCACGGGGTTAGCCCTTACTTTTCGACTCTGCTCAGTTTTGCCCTTAGATTTGTCTCCGAGGTCGCCCGAATGCCCTTTGACCGTTTGACCAATACTTTGAAAATTCATAACAAATTCATATGAACTCAGAAAAATGCAAATAAGATATCAAAATGTTCAGATAAACATTACCTTTATGTGCATGTCATTTGCATTCAGGACAAAAGTATTGTTTAAACTACCCGAGGTTATTAATGCTATAAACATTATTAAAAATAAAAAGGTATAAAAAATACTTTTTCATGAATAAAAATTACATGCAAATGTAGGTGATGTTTTCTGAACATTCTGACATCTTATTTGCATTTTTCTGAGTTCATATCAACTTGTTATGAAGTTTCAAAATAATGGTCAAAGTCGTTTGAACATTCACAACAAGTTGATATGAACTTAGAAAAATACAAATTAGATATCAGGATGTTCAGAAAACATCACCTACATTTGCATGTAATTTTTATTCATGAAAAATTATTCTTTATACCTTTTTATTTTTAATAATGTTAATAAAATTAATAACCTCGGGTAGTTTAAACGGTACTTTTGTCTTGAATGCAAATGACATGCACATAAAGGTAATGTTTATCTGAACATTTTGATATCTTATTTGCATTTTTCTGAGTTCATATGAATTTGTTATGAATTTTCAAAGTATTGGTCAGACGGTCAAAGGGCATTCGGGCAACCTCGGGGGCAAATCTTAGGGCAAAACTGAGCAGAGTCGAAAAGTAAGGGCAAACCCCGTGGGTAGGTTCCAACTAGGGGCAAAAATGCAATTGTCCCATCATTTTAATATCCTCATCATTACTACGATAAAAATCGGGAGGAATTGCTTTTTCTAAAAATTCCCGTTTAGCTTTTAGCATGGCGGTTCTTTTCTTACTCTCATCCATGGAGACATATAAAGCTTTAATTGATTCACTAATATCAATTTTGGGTGGCAAAATTTTAGTCTTTAGATTTTCCACATCATGAATAATTCTACCAATGCTCCTAGACATATCATCAAGTTTACTCAATTTTTCTTCTATTGTAGTGTTGAAAACTTTTTGAGCATTAATAAATTCTTTAATATTACTTTCAAGATCAGAGGGCATCCAAATATTATTATTATAAGAATTACCATAAGGATTGCCATAATTATTAGAGGAATTTCCAGGAAACGGTCTAGCGTTGAAATTACCTCTATAAGCATTATTATTAAAACAAATCGCAAGACAAAATTCACATCTATGGGATCATTATTTTTCTCAATCAAAGTGAACAAAGGCACATCATTAGGATCAATATCAGTATTTTTACTAGCAACCAATTTCATAAGCGCATCAACTTTATCACTCAAAGTACTAATTTCTTCAATAGAATTCACCTTTTTACTAGCAGGAGTTCTTTCAGTATGCCATTGTGAATAATTTGCCACAATATTATCAAGCAATTTAGTAGCTTCTCCCAAAGTAATTTCCATAAAAGTACCACCCGTGGCGGAATCTAAAAGATTTCTAGAAACAAAATTCAATCCCCCATAAATTTTTTGTATGATCATCCATAAATTTAAACCATGAGTAGGGCAATTTCTTATCATTAATTTCATCCTATCCCAAGATTGGGCAACATGTTCATGATCAAGTTGCTTGAAATTCATAATTTGATTTCTAAGAGAAATAATTTTCACAGGAGGAAAATACTTGGTAATAAAAGCATCTTTACACCTATCCCAAGAATCGATACTATTTCGTGGTAAATATGAGAACCAAATTTTTGCACGATCCCGCAATGAGAATGGGAATAATTTTAATTTCACAATATCATTATCCACATCTATTTTCTTTTGCATGTCACACAATTCTATGAAAGTGTTAAGATGGGATGCAGCATCTTCATTAGGACCACCAGAAAATTGTTCTTTCATAACAAGATTTAGCAAAGCGGCATTAATATCACAAGTCTCCGCACTAGCGGTGGGAGGAACAATCGGAGTACTAATAAAATCATTATTATTGGTATTGGAAAAATCACACAATTTTGTATTTTCTTGAGACATCGTGACTACTCAAACAAGATAACAAGCAAGCAAACAAGCAAACAAGAAAAAGGCAAACGGAAAATATTTCTGTATTTTTGTAAAAATGTTTTAGAAGTGGGGGAGATGAAAATGAGAGGCAAATAAAGTAAATGAAAGGAGATGAGAGTTTATGCAAAGGTACTTGATAGATGTTGATGATGTCTCCCCGGCAACGGTGCCAAAAATTCTTCCTGCTACTTGTAGCTTGCGTTGGTTTTATCCCCGAAGAGGAAGGGATGATGCAACACAGTAGAGATAAGTATTTCCCTCAATTATGAAACCAAGGTTATTGAACCAGTAGGAGAATCACGCAACACCACGTTAGCAACACCTGCACACAAACAACAAATCCTTGCACCCAACGCAAACGAGGGTTTGTCAATCCCTCGGCGGTCAATTGCAAGATTAAATTGTATATGATAGATAGATAGATTGAAAAAAAAATACAAAATAAAATAAATAAAAGAAAATGGCAGCAATATTTTTAGGGTTTTAGTAATATGATTTAGATAGACCCAGGGGCCATAGTTTTCACTAGAGTCTTCTCTCGAGAAAATAGCATACGGTGGGTAGACAAATTACTGTTGGGCAATTGATAGAAAAGCAAATAATCATGACGATATCCAAGGCAATGATCATGTATATAGGCATCACGTCTGAGACAAGTAGACCGACTCCTGCCTGCATCTACTACTATTACTCCACACATCGACCGCTATCCAGCATGCATCTAGTGTATTATGTCCATAAAGAACGGAGTAACGCCTTAAGAACGATGACATGATGTAGACAAGATAAACTCACGTATGAATAAACCCCATCTTTTACCCTTAATAGCAATGATACATACGTGTCATGTCCCTTTCTGTCACTGGGATTGAGCTCCGCAAGATCGAACCCATTACAAAGCACCTCTTCCCATGGCAAGATAAATCAATCTAGTTGGCCAAACCAAATCAATAGATCGGAGAAGAAATACGAAGCTATAATAATCATGCATAAAAGAGATCATAGAAGACTCAAATAATATTCATGGATAATCTGATCATAAACTCACAATTCATCGGATCCCAACAAACACACCGCAAAAAGTGATTACATCGGATAGAGCTCCAAGAACATCGAGGAGAACATTGTATTGAAGATCAAAAAGAGAGAAGAAGCCATCTAGCTACTAACTATGGACCCGAAGGTCTGTGGTAAACTACTCACGCAACATCGGAAGGGCAGCAAGGTTGATGTAGAGCCCCTCCGTGATCGATTCCCCCTCCGGCGGAGTACCGGAGAAGGCCTCCAGATGGGATCTCTTGAGAACAGAAACTTGCGGCGGCAGAAAAAGTATTTCGTGGATTCCCCTAAGGGTTTCTGATTTTTCCTGAATTTATATTGTTGGAATTAGGTCAAACGGAGCTGAGGTGGGCCCACGAGGCACCAGGGCGCGCCTGCCCCCCCCCCCAGGCGCGCCCTGGTGGCTCGTGGCCACCTCCTCTGGTGTCTGGTCTTCTCCCGAAGCTTCTAGTGTTTATCTTGTCCGGAAAAAAATCTCCAAAAAGTTTCGTGGCATTTGAACTTCGTTTGGTATTGATTTTCTGTAAAACAAAAACAGGGCAGCAAACAGCAACTGGCACTGGGCACTAAGTTAATAGGTTAGTCTCCAAAAATGATATATAATTGCTGTAAATGCATATAAAAACATCCAATATTGATAATATAACAGCATGGAACAATCAAAAATTATAGATATGTTGGAGACGTATCAGGCGCATACGTCAGCAATAACCTGGATGATGCACCGATAACTTGTTATCATCACACGGGCGCGGCGATCGTACGGGTGTAACTGAGGCGCGTTCATAAAAAAAGGGAGCAAATGCTCAGCCTATGTATTTTTCGTGTAAATATGTAATTTTGTGCTATTGGTTATTTATTTTAAACACAATGCATTGATGTGTTAATTTCAATTATATTGTATAGTAATAAATGGATAATATAGATGCGCAAAAAAATGGATATTATAGTCCGCTACTTAAAAGTGTTACCTCATATGATTACATGGCATCCATTTCATAAATTGCAGTACCCATTGAATTCATATATGAATATTATCTATATTGCTTCATAATAGAATCTTAAATCATCCAAAACTAATGAATTTGAATGCAACACTAACAATGGTGCATGTAGATGATAAGTACAGTGGTTGTTTGAAGAAATATCACTATAACTTTGGCATGCACGATTGAAAAAGGCTATTTGAAAAAAAGAGTATAACTTATGCGATATGTGATTGTCCAATCTTTATAGCGTTGAATCGATATTGTATCTTCGGCCATGATACAAAGTAGATATTGATTATGTTCAAGTGAGGCATGTCCTCGACTGTTAGATAGTGATACGTGAATGAATTGTGCAATCTCTCTCACACACATACAAATCTCCCTTCTCCGTGGGCATCTCAATCACACACGCGCGCTCCGTCTATTTCTCTCCCTCCGTCAAGGTTAGAAATCATCTTTCTACCTTGTCCTAAAAGTCTCTCACACAAAAACACACACTCTCTCTTTGTCGAACACCCCCACCCCTTTAATTCCGCCCACCCAACGCCACTCATGTCTCAAAGTATAACTACGTCTTGCACACATATCCCTAATTAAGGTTAACTTGAGTCCTCGGAACCATATGAATCCATACAATGGGATTCCAATTGAGCACCTTTTGTTTTGAGATTTCGAGAAGAGTTCGCTCACACACACACACACACCCGCACACACACACACACACACACACATTGTTTCTCTCTTCATTTATTTCGGTCATTTGCATGCACACACGCTAGTTTATCTCCTTGATGTTTTAGGCATGCCTCGCACACATGCTATCTACCTATCCCCTAATATAGATCTGTAACACACAAACTCTCTCTCTCTCTCTCTAAGTGTCTCTGGCACCCTCCCCCCTCCCAACACTGGCAGGACCAAGGTGACACCTCGATCTTGATCTTAATCTATCTACTGGCTTCTCTCTCAGACACACACACACTCGCTAGTTGTGTTTCTGTGGCTAGCACACACACTCTCTTGATACGCCTTTCTCTCGCTCTCTCCGCCTCCCGCCCCTCCCAACAAAGACAGGAGCAGGGTGACACCTCGATCTTGATCTTAATCTATTTATTGGCTTCTCTCTCAAACAAACACACTTCGCTAGTTGTGTCTCTGTGCCTCGCACACACACTCTCGATACGTCTTTCTCTCCGTAGCCCCTTTAGATATGTAGATTTCTTGGTGGTCGTTGATGGTGCGGCCGGAGTCGCGCGTGCAGAGGTGCAATGACGATGACGCCGAATTGCAGCCTCGATGATGCTTTTCTCTTCGACAACATGTGTGCGTTCTTGTGTGTGTAGCCAGCTCGCCCATTGTGCCTTGTTTGTACGGGCTTCATGTGATGGTTTTTGCCTGGTTTTTTATTAATTAACCGGGCAACTCTTTTCTTTGTTATTAATGAATGCAAGATCCTTCGGGGCAAACATAAAATATATCACTTTAAACCAATTATCACAGTAACTATATAAAAAGGCAGATATCTCTTGGTTGTTCGAGGAAGAACATCAGGTGGAGTGGTTAGCGCCTGATGTTCAAAACGTGTTATCCTGAGTTCGAATCCTGTGAGAAACTTTAGTTTCTTATATGTTTTTATATATACTTCTTTTCTCTACCTTACTGACAGTGGAACCCACAGATAAAACACGAGCGGGCACCTTGCAACGTAGGCGGATTTAACAGAGAGTACTTAGAATACAAGTTTATTTTTTTAAGGATTGATTTGTTTCATTTTTTAACTTTTTGTATGAATCTGTACCCACTGTGCAAGTTTATGTACTGTACATGCAATTAACTTTTTGTTTTCAGAATCATACATGCAATTAACTAACAGGGATTTGATGTGACTATAATTTCCAGTATAAGGGCATCTCCAACGGCAACCAGCAAATTTCCTCCCGCATCCATTCACGAACACGACGACATCCAACGCTAGCCGCATACATTTTGACAACAACTCGAACCAACCGAACGAAATTCGTGCAAACACGACCGGATTTCATTTAAACATGACATATTTCATATAAAAATGCCGGATTTTCATATAAACATGACGGATTTCATTACATTTACATCAACTAAGCAGTGCTAGTCCGGCTTTGGATGTATAATTAAAACCTAATCTAAATGGTCGCCCGCGGATCCCTTTGTCTTCCTCATGTCCGATAGCCCGATCAAGACACTTGTGGGGTCGATGAAGGTCCTCGCAATAGAAGAACCGGGCAAGACACCGGCTGCGAACGCCGTCGTTGCCTCGGCGGTGGCCTTCATGGGACCCAAGCGACGGCGGCCTCCCGTGTTCTACTTCTCCTCGATGATGGCGGCAGACGCGGACACGCTGGCCACCAACTCGTCGCTCTCCATGCACCCGGCTTCTGTCTCTGCCTGCATGGTGCCACCGCAGGCACGAGAGGTGCGGTCGCAGACACGGGAGCGACGACGCCCGTTCCGGCGTGGAGCAACTCACCACTCCTCATCGAGCTGGCCTGGAGCGGCGAGTTGCTGAACCACGCGCTGGCTTGGGGCGGTAACTGGCTCTATCGGGCTAGGCGAGGGAGGTGGAGCAGCGAGCTGCCTCGCTCGTATCCGGTGGGCTCGGCGGGCCACCCAGCCGGTTAGTATGCCAGAGAACTGCTCCTCGGAAGCCATCAGAAGAGTGAAGAAAATGGCGAAGGAGGAGATGGGGGAGCGGCGGAGGGGTGCGATTCTTGCCCGTCGTCTGGCCTCAGTTAAAATAGAGGGCGGACGGGAGGAGCTTGGCCGGCGTTGCATTTAATGTCGGCCCGCTCGTGTGGTTGGAGTTGGTTTCTAGGCTTCCACGCGGGTTTAATGGAGGCGTTTGAATGCGGCGAGGCGGCGTGTTCAGCCGGGCATGCAGCAGGCGGCGCCCTCGGGAGTAGTACTTTTTTTGAGAAATGGAGGGTAAAATAGTAAACCAGGATAGTTCCCGATATTGTTTGAATGCAGACAAGGGAGAGGGTAGTGGTGCCCTAAACATTGAACGGCCAATGATGCATCCTCCTTCAATTAGCATGCTGAGGGAAGTAATTAATGGGAGAAGCGAAAAGGAGGCAACACGATATGAATGCGACGCAGTTTGCACTCATATAAAGGCGCCCCTCCACTCCAATGCATCTACCAGATCGTACGCACCTACGCACCTACACTAAGCGCAACAGTGCTCACTCCAATTCCCATACCAAGTGACCAGAAGCCAGACCCATGGAGGCGATGCATGCGAGCGGCCTGTGGCAGTGCCAGATGATCTCAGACGCTGGCTTGCTGCACTGCACCGTGGATCGTCTCGCGCCAGTGCTTTGGACCGGCTGGTTAATAGCCCGCTTCGACGCCAGCTACGACTCGCAGTTGGACAAGAAGATCGTCGACACCATCAACAAGTTCACCGTCGTCAAGAAGCTCGCGGATGACATCGCCGTACTCCTCCAGCCCACGCGCCCAGGCTCCTCGTTGCCTGCAACCCTAATCGGCCTCCATGGTGAGAACCTCTTTCAAGCACTGGTGGCCCTGCGACTGCCCGCCGACGCGACGGAGAATGTCCACCTCGAGGTCGTGCTCACCGCGAGGCGTCTCACCCTGCAAGCATTCATCGACCTACACATCCACATGTATGATCAAGTCGTGCACATAGGCCTCTACAAGGCCAGTGAGGACGGTATGACGTTGGCCTTCCTCAACCGGCTGGAAGCCTTGGATGCCTTTATTCAGAAGCACCTTGACCTCGCCACAAAAGTCGCTGCTCCTCAGCCGCCGGTTGGTGGCCCGGCGCACTGAGTCGAGGAGGAGGAGGTCGTTGATGGATGCATCTTTCTTCTTGCCTCCTGTAACCACCACTGTGATCGCGTCGTCGTGGCCTTAATTCTTATTGTATCGCATTCTCATTCCAGTCGATAAAGACATGTGTGATCCCTTTGCTCACATTTGCCGTCAATTATATGCATCACTGTAACTAGTAGTAATTCCGTCCTGGTTTATTGGTGACCTTCGTGTGTTTGTGCCAAATTTTGACTTTAAATTTAACTAACAATATGTTAATGCATGTCACAAAAATAATATCATTGAAAACTATGTTCAAGTACGAATCCAAGGATATATTTTTTGGTGACATGCATTAATTTTTTGTTAGTTAAATCTATGGTTAAAATATGGCACAAAGGGGACCAACATACGAGGACGGACGTTGTACTTACCTTTTGCACCAACTTCGTAATTTATGTACGATGCTTGACCCAACCTACCGAACTACTCGTAAATTCGAAACTACTCGTGCTTCACGCCTGTCCTGTTCGCAAGTTCAAAACGAGAAACTGGAATGCGTACAGCAAGCCTGCCCCGTTCGCGTCGTATCCCACACTGTCGTTCCGGCCCGCCGGTCAACGCGCATTGGCTAGGCATATAGTATCACTAACATGTGGGACCGCATGTGAGGAAACTGACGATGTGCCAAACTGGCTAACTCCCCCGCTTACCGTGCGGGAAAAGCCCGACCCTAGCGTTTTCAATCATCATTTCTATCTATCGATCGCGCCAAGGAGGAGAACCAAATGTTACAATTTATATTTCAAAAAATAATAATGTTACAATTTATACTCCATCGGTTTCTTTTTAGTTTGCATATAAAGTTTGGTCAAAGTCAAGATTTGTAAAGTTTGACTAACTTTATATTTAAAAATATCAACATTCACAATGTGAAATTAATATGATCAGATGCACCATGAAATGTATTTTCATAGTACTATATAGTTTTAAAATGAAAAGCCTGCCGCGTTCGAGTCGCACGCCCACACGGTCGGGACTCGGCAGTACTCCACGGTCGGTCCTACATGCCGCATAGCTAGGGAAGGCGTGTTGCCTAGCATTTTCACTATCATGTGGGACTGCAGTTGAGCAAACCGACTATAGCTTCTTGTGTCGATCGATCACACTGTCACGCTGCTGGTTCGAGAAGAATGAGTCTGGTTACAATTAGGTTATAGTAGATCTGAATCCCAGCCACCTGGACCATTGGATCAACATCAATCAACGGTTTATATCGTATACGTGCAAATGCATGCATTGACTACATAAAAATAATGAATATATAATATATAATACATAATACCGCATATTAGGTTTCTCTAAAGTCAAACTTTGTATACTTTTAGCAAGTTTGTAGAAAAATATATTAACATATACACAACCAAATATATATCATTTGATTCATTGTTGCATATATTTTCACATCATGTAATTTTGTTACTATAAATGTTCACATTGTTTTCTACAAACATGGTCAAGGTTTATAAAGTTTGACTACAGTCAAAGCTATATGTGGAGTAAATAAAAATGGAAGGAGTAGTATAGATATAGATATAGAAATAAAAAATCTAGTACTATAGTTTATAGATATAGATATATAGCTACCTTTTTCTATATTAAAACTCACGTTTTCGTTTAGACATTGTTTAGCTTCTCTACAATTTGCATCTGCGAGATGTGTATGACTATTGCCTTGTTCAGATCGTCTATTAGGAACCCCACCATTATCCTTGATTAATTCATATTAGAAATTTAGATTGCATTATCTTAGTTCTTGTCGGTTCTTCGGTTGCTTGCTGGAACTCGATCTCGTTATTCAGGTTGATCGTGCATACGGCAATATCAGTGACCGTGGGAGATTGGTTTAATTAGCGATTGTTGATTCGTATCATCGCGTACGATGTAGTTGGATTGTCAACGTCAAAATCCACCAAATCAATAGTATCTAGGTCGCCATCACATGGCTACCAGCTAGACAATTCCTTGTCTGAAACATACACATGAACACCCATCTCAGTATTGAGGTCCACGCCTCCCTCTCTCTCTCTCTCTCTCTCTCTCTCTCTCTCTCTCTTTCTCTCTCGGAACACACACACCTCTCCACACGATCCATGTCTATTGGTCTCTCTCCCATCCCATCAAAAAATAGGCACACCACCATTCTCTCCTTCTCTCGGCCCCTATCTATATAGTTAGGTCTCCGTGTGACACACAAGCAATGCTCTCTATCTCTAATCTCTCTCTTTCTCTCCCACTCATAACCTTACCCCTCCCCCCACCCGGTGAGCTATGTTGACGACCTCTATCTAGCTCTCACACACAAAAACAGATGATGTCTATGTGTCCTTCATCGCACACACACTATCGCTCGCCTAATATCCCTGCCCCTGTAACCTTGTAGATCCCCTCTATGTTTATATCCTGTAACAGGTTGACGTTACACGCACCGCCCTCACTCTCTCTTTCTCTCACACACACGCACACACCCTCTTCCTCCCTTTCGGACACCCCTCTCTCTCCGACATACACACATAGTCTTTCGAACACGCATATGCCCCGCCTCTCTCTTTCGCTCATGCACACGCACACATGCACCCACTTCCTCCCTTTCGGACACTCCTCTCTCTGTGACACACAGATAGTCATTCGAACACGCATATGCCCCCCTCTCTCTCTTTCTCTCATGCACACGCACACACCCTCTTCCTCCCTCTGGGACACTCCTCTCTGTTCGGCAAACACACACACACATCAGTCTTTCGAACACACATATGCCCCCCTCTTTCTCTCATGCACACGCACACACCCTCTTCCTCTCTTTCGGACACTCCTCTCTCTTCGACACACACGGTCTTTCGAACACGCATATGCCCCTCTCTCTTTAGGTCTCGCTGCCACCCCCCCCCCCCCCGGTCTTTGTGACACAAATATTCTCTCTATATCTAGCTATCTCTCGCAATAATACATGGATAGGGTGAAATCCTCCACACAAAGGACCACACTTCTCTTGATTCTCTCTTGGAAAACTGAGCTCCAATTACAAAAAGCAAATCCACTCTCAAACATAATATATGAAGATAGGGTGAAATCCTCCACACAAATGTTTGTTGCGTGCATGCATGTCAATGATATGGATGTAGTACTACTCGTACATCCACGCTGGCCCAACTCACACAAATTACATCAAAACCCTTCTCAAAATATGGTGTACATGTGATGTTTATTGTACTACTCCTACTAGCCAGCCCCCGACACGTTCCAACATATTGTGCTACTTTAGATTCAGACGATCTGTAAGTGTAACCATGAAAAGGTCAACCCCCGCCCCCATTGGTACTGTAGCTCCAAGCTCCCATACGGACACAACACCCATCGGAGCACGCCACCATTGCTGAAGTGGACGGCACCGCGGCCTGGGAAGACGACGGAGTCTCCGACCTCGCCGAGGTGGAGCACGCCCTCGATGGCCATGAGTAGCGCGCCCTCATTGGCAACGCGCCCACGCGGAGGACAATGTGATCCAGTGGCTCGCCCTCGTCGGCCATGAGGGGGAGCGCGTGCTCCAGCAACACGCCCTGGTCGGTCACGAGGAGGTGCATCGCGTCCTCGCCGCTCACAAGGTGGACGAGCACGTTCTCTAGCAGCATGCCCGCGAGCATCGCATCTTCGCCGCTCTCGACGTGGATGAGCACGTGCTCCGGCAGCACGCCCGCGAACATCGCATCCTCGCCACTCAGGTGCACGAGCGTGTTCTCCAACAGCACGCCCGTGAGCATGGCATCCTTGTAGCTCACGCGGTGGATGAGCGCGTGCTCCAGACAGTACCCCAGGAGTCGGGACACGAGCACCGCGCCCCCGGCGACGAGGAGTACTTCATGGTGGCTATCGCGGTTCAGGAAAATCCCGTGACTCCACCACGCCAAGGAGGAGCGCGAGCTCCAGTGGGCACTCGAGGAGTCCTGCACCGATATGCAGGTGGCGGCCGACGTGCAAGATTATCCTTCGAGCTCGCCTCCTCCTATGACAACTCCTCCAGCGCACCCGTCCTACGTCCTCTGCCTCGGCTCCGGCGAACCTTTGGAGTTTAGTTCTATGGAACATGAATATTTGGATTAATCATACGACTACTTAAAAAGAATGTCATTTCTAACAAAATGTGAAGGATTAAGACTAATGCAAAAAACAACCTATGACTAACAGGCATGAATAGATGATTTGGCAGCATTGCATGCTGGAGAGTAACGCAATATATTGCAATTTATGGATTTCATGCATGCCTAGCTTATGTGGCATGGTTACATGGCTAGGAAAGAAAATAGATATTGCGTTGTATAGATATTTTGGAATAGAAGATACTATCCACATGCACAGTTGCTCTTGAGCATATAAAGATCTTTAGAGTGCACTCCAATATTTTTTCAGAGGCTTAGGTGCATCGGATGCTGTGCCACGTTACAAAATGTTAGAAAAAAAATAAGAAACAAATCTCAAGTTTGGCACGAGTGGGAAAATATCTGGTGCTACCGCACCTTATATGCTACCGTGATATGGACGCACCAGGGCCATTAGATCTGTGATCCAACGGACAACATCTCAAGATGTGGACTAAAGCGCCATTTCAAAAATGTTTGGGAGTTTTATGCAAAACTCGCACTGACCGATGCTGGCCACTCGATCCATGATCCAATGGCTCTGAATCTTGTATGAAGGTAGCATTTAAAGGTGTGGTAGACGAGCACGGTGGGGTGCAGCTCTCGGCGCACGCGGCGGAGGGGTGGTGGAGCCGTGAGAGGGTGAGGCGCACGTCAGGGGACGTGGTGTCGTGGGTTTGAGTGGCGTCGTGGGAATCGCGTGTGGCAGTGGTGGAAACATGATGGTCGCCGTAGTTCAGCGTCCATGGACAAGCTGTCACGTCATCTGACACATGCATTGCATACTGATCATTGCAAGGAGTAGGAGAGAAAACTAGGCGGATAAATACTTCATTATATTCAAGCGGACCTACACTAGTACATTTGTTTGAAAGACATGCACACCAGCGAAATAGTTCATCTATCCATATATACAGAGAGGAAATATATTTTTTAGGAACAAGAGAGGAAATAGTTCATCCATCTATAGTGCCCTGCTTCTTCTTCTTCTTCTTCTCATTTTCTGTGGGGGATGGCTTCGCTACAAGCTCCTTCGACCTTGCAGCTATCTCGAAACTCACACGGGTATCGAGGGCTGCATACTTTATCCGCTCGTAGGTCAATGGATAAATCTCCCATCCAGACGTCCTTAATTCCAGCGTCTCATCACCCTTGTCAAGCTTTGTCCCGAGTACATAATTTTCTACATCGAATAAGGATGGTGTTTGCTTGTCACAACCCTCTACAGGAATTTTGGATTGTAGGTCGGCGGTCTTTTTCACATCAAGGTTGTATGGCGCCAGCTTTTTGTGCCCCCTTCGATGGATGCTCCACAGAAGAATATGTCCTCCCGAGACAAGAAATAGTGGAGCTCACCTGGTATGGTAAAAGTGTAACTAATCCCTGGGTGGTTTTGGTAATTTATAACAACATATATCTCATTCAATTAATAAACATTCAAGTGAAAGATTTCAGGAAGTTCAATGATTGGCATGGCAAGGACTAGGGAATGTGGACCCTTCAAAATGCTAAGTACATGCATTGGCAAAAGCTCAAGACTCTTCACTTTTTGGTTTAGTGATCCAAGATCACATTGAGTCCATAGGAAAGCCAATACTATTAAAAGGGGATGGGGCTTTGATAATGATCTGTTTGCTCAAGTGCTTAGTGATATCGCTCCAAAATCCTCAGCCACTTTCTTTATCCAAACTTGTCCTATTTTCCCAAAGTCAAACTCGGTCCCGTCGAATCCTATCCTTCCGGACCCACCGAGTTATTGTGGACAGTGCCACAAGCCAAACCCTAACAAGTCGGATCCACCGATATGGATCTCGGTCCCACCGAGATGGCTTGCCAACTTTCTGTTGCCTTGTTGCAATTATTTCGGTCTTACCGAGATGTTGCAATCGGTGCCACCAAAACGGGAATTGCCCTACCATTGCACATCGATCGCTCTGAGTTGTGTCCATTCGGTCCCACCGAAACTTCAAAAGTTCATATCTTTTGCACAGGTCGGTCTCACCGAGAATTCCAGTCGGTGCCACCGAGTTTGGTCAAAAGTGTGTAACAGTTGCATTTCGTGTGGAGGCTATATATACCCGTCCACCACCCTCTTACCAAGTAAGAGAGCCATCAGAATGTGCATACATTTCCACCATACATTTTTCTGAGAGAGAACCACCTACTCATGTGTTGAGATCAAGATATTCCAAACCTACCATTTGAACCTTGATTTCTAGCCTTCCCCAAGTTGCTTTCCACTCAAATCTTTCTTCCACCATAGCCAAATCTGTGAGAGAGTGTTTGAGTGTTGGGGAGACTATCACTTGAAGCACAAGAGCAAGGAGTTCATCATCAACACACCGTCTATTACCTTTTGGAGAGTGGTGTCTCCTAGATTGGTTAGGTGTCACTTGGGAGCCTCCAAGATCATGTGGAGTTGAACCAAGGAGTTTGTAAGGGTAAGGAGATCACCTACTTCATGAAGATCTACCCCGAGTGAGGCTAGTCCTTCGTGGACAGAAGCCATGGTGGAATAGACAAGGTTGCTTCTTCGTGGACCATTTGTGGGTGGAGCCCTCCGAGGATTCGCACAACCGTTACCCTCCGTGGGTTGAAGTCTCCATCAACGTGGATGTACGATAGCACCACCTATCGGAACCACGCCAAAAATCATCGTGTCTTTATTGCATTTGAAATCTCCAATCCTCTCCTTTACTTACATGTGCAATGTTTTACTTTCTGCTGCTACATTCTTAGAATTGCATGTGTAGGGTGTTACTTGACTTGGTATACTTGCTAAAATCTGCTCACAACTAAAATTGGGAAAAGGATAGATTTTATTTGATCGAGTAGTCTAATCACCCCCCCTCTAGACATACTTTCAATCCTACAAGTGGTATCAGAGCTTTGGTCTCCATTGCATTGGTTTCACAACCTAGGAGAGTATGGCGTCTAGTGAGGGTAATTATCACCGTAGAGGTCCATATTTCGATGGTACAAACTTTGCTAGTTGGAAACATAAGATGAAAATGCATATTCTTGGTCATAACCCCGCCGTTTGGGCTGTTGTTCGTGTTGGCTTGCAAGGTGAATTCTTTGAGGATGGTAAGGAACCGGATCGTGAAGCAACCGCGGAAGAATTGAAGATGTTGCAATACAATGCTCAAGCTTGTGACATTCTCTTCAACGGTTTGTTCCCCAAGGAGTTCAACAAGATCAGCCGCCTCGAGAATGCAAAGGAAATTTGGGATACTTTGGTTGATATGCACGAGGGTACTGAGTCTGTCAAGGAATCTAAGTTGGATGTGCTTCAAAGTCAACTTGACAAGTTCAAGATGAAGGATGGTGAAGGAGTCGCTGAAATGTACTCTAGGCTTGCTCTCATCACAAATGAGATTGCCGGCTTAGGAAGTGAAGAGATGACCGACAAATTCATCATCAAGAAGATCCTTAGAGCTTTGGATGGAAAATACGATACCGTGTGCACATTGATCCAAATGATGCCAAATTATAAAGATCTCAAGCCCACGGAAGTCATTGGAAGGATTGTTGCTCATGAGATGTCACTCAAGGACAAAGAGGAGCTACACAACAAATCAAGTGGTGCTTACAAAGCCTCAACCGATGCTCCCACAACTTCAAGCGACAAACTAGTTGATACGTCTCCAACGTATCTATAATTTTTGATTGTTCCATGCTGTTATATTATCAATCTTGGATGTTTTTATATGCATTTACAGCAATTATATATCATTTTTGGAGACTAACCTATTAACTTAGTGCCCAGTGCCAGTTGCTGTTTTCTGCGCTGTTTTTGTTTTAAAGAAAATCAATAACAAACGAAGTCCAAATGCCACGAAACTTTTTGGAGATTTTTTATTGGCCAAGATAAACACTAGAAGCTTCGGGAGAGGGCCAGAAGACCCAGGAGGTGGCCACGAGCCACCAGGGCGCGCCTGGGGGGGGGGGGCAGGCGCGCCCTGGTGCCTCGTGGGCCCCCCTTTGCTCCGTTTGACCTAATCCCAGCACTATAAATTCAGAAAAAATTAGAAACCCTTAGGGGATTCCACAAAATACTTTTTCCGCCGCCGCAAGTTTCTGTTCTCGAGAGATCCCATCTGGGGACCTTCTCCGGTACTCCGCCGGAGGGGGAATCGATCACGGAGGGGCTCTACATCAACCTTGCTGCCCATCCGATGATGCGTGAGTAGTTTACCATAGACCTTCGGGTCCATAGGCAGTAGCTAGATGGTTTCTTCTCTCTTTTTGATCTTCAATACAATGTTCTCCTTGATGTTCTTGGAGTTCTATCCGATGTAATCACTTTTTGCGGTTTGTTTGTTGGGACCCAATGAATTGTGAGTTTATGATCAGATTATCCATGAAATTATTTGAGTCTTTGCTGCACTCTTTTATGCATGATTATTATAGCCTCGTATTTCTTCTCCGATCTATTGATTTGGTTTGTTCAACTGAGTTGATTTATCTTGCCATGGGAAGAGGTGCTTTGTAATGGGTTTGATCTTGCGTTGCTCAATCCCAGTGACAGAAAGGGACATGACACATATGTATCATTGCTATTAAGGGTAAAAGGATGGGGTTTATTCATATGTGAGTTTATCTTGTCTACATCATGTCATCGTTCTTAAGGCGTTACTCCGTTCTTTATGGACTTAATACACTAGATGCATGCTGGATAGCTGTCGATGTGTGGAGTAATAGTAGTAGATGCAGGCAGGAATCAGTCTAGTTGTATTGGACGTGATGCCTATATACATGATCATTGCCTTGGATATCGTCATGATTATTTGCTTTTCTATCAATTGCCCAACAGTAATTTGTCTACCCACCGTATGCTATTTTCTCGAGAGAAGCCTCTAGTGAAATCTATGGCCCCTGGGTCTATCTAAATCATATTACTAAAACCCTAGAAATATTGCTGCCATTTTCTTTTATTTATTTTATTTTGTATTTTTGTTTCAATCTATCTATCTATCACATATAATTTAATCTTGCAATTTAACGCCGAGAGATTGACAACCTCTCGTTTGCTTTGGGTGCAAGGATTTGTTGTTTGTGTGCAGGTGCTGCTAATGAGGTGTTGTGTGATTCTCCTACTAGTTTGATAACCTTGGTTTCATAACTGAGGGAAATACTTATCTCTATTGTGCTGCATCATCCCTTCCTCTTCTGGGAAAATACCAACGCAAGCTACAAGTAGCACTAGTATCCAATGAAGAGATAAGCCTAATGGTGAAAAGGTTCAACAAGTTGTACAAGAACAAAGGAAAAGAGAGAAGCTCAAGCTCAAGACACTATGAGAAAAGATCATCAAGTCATGACTGAAACTGCTATAATTGTGGAAGACCCAGACACTGTTCCAATGAGTGTACGGCACCTCACAAGAAAAGAGACGAATCACCAAGAGGAAGACATAGAAGAGATGAATCACCTCACAAGGAGAGAAGGAGTAGAGATGATCGTTATGAACGAAGATCTTCTCGAACAAGCAAGGATTTGGAAAGAAAGGACATGTCATCCAAGAGCTACACCAGAAGAAGACATCAAGCTCATGTTGGTGAATGGATTTCTGGCTCCGACTCCGACAACCACTCCGAGAGAAGCTATCACTCCAACTCCGACTATAGTCAAGATGAAGGTGTTGCCGGACTTGCTCTTGTATCATCCAACTCCTATGATCTATTTGACTCACCAAATGAAGGAATTGGAAGATGCTTCATGGCAAATGGCCCCAAGCAAGGAAGGCACCGGAAGAACCAAGGTATTGGTTTTGAACGGAAGTTCAATGCCAATGGAGTTGAGTGGGAAGAAGATCAATACCCCAAGACGAAGTTTGTTCCTCAACAAGAGAAGTATGATCCTACTTATTTCAAGGGGACACAAGCTCAAGATGATCTTCCACCACAAGACCACAAGCTAAAAGGCAAGGACAAGCTTCAAGAGGAGATTCACTCATTTGAAGAAGCACCTCAAGCCTTGGTCAAGTGGGTTCCCAAGACTTCATCAAGTTCTACTTCATCAAGTGCTACTACAACTCCAAGGATTCCCATCAAGTTGATGTGGGTCCCAAAGAAGAAGAACTAGAGAGTTCTTGAGGCTGACTCTGCCAACAAATTCACTCACATTCATTTATGGCAAGAACTTGTGCAACCAACTTCAACATCTTGCACTAGTTCATGGAGTCACAAACCCTCTTGTTGGTAAGGCAAGGGACAAGGTATTCAATGCATTCATGGACATCAGCATATGTGCATTTCACTCTATGTCTATGGATATCTTTGTATGTTCCTTGTGTGGGACTAACCCATGTAGGTATTGAAAGTGCAAAACTCCAAGGATGGCTCCCAACTATTGATGGTCTACATCAACATTGAGCATCCACATCTTCAACATCTACATGAAGTCATCATCGACAAAACCCAAGGTTAGTTCATCCCTCCTTGGGGGGATATCACATCTAGGGGGAGCTTTGCTCTAAGACTTGAGCTAAAGCAACTCTAGTGGTGTGAACACATTAATGCTTTATGTAAAAGTGGTAACCCCACTTGTGCTTAAACGATGAGTATGACCTATGATCAAATGTTCTCATTTGGCTCCTAAGTCAATATACTCATATATAGATAACCATGTCATCGCCCATTGCTTGATAGATGCTAGAATTGGTTGTGCATGTTTGACACATATTTCAATTGCTATCTTATTGTGTGAGCATGTTGCAATGCATTTTTCTTTATTTGAGGACATCCATTTGTTGTTTTGATTGTCTTGGTTTTTCTGGCCAAGTGGATGTACAAGAATACCTAAGCACCTTCTCTAGCTATCTATGCTTTCTTATCTCAAATTCTATTCTTGCTACATCACAAAAATTGAACAAGTCTTTTTCGGACCCTTCGGGTGAGGCACACTCGGAGTCACCGATCTATCAAGGACTGAACTCCAAAACCTTCTAGATGTCTTTCGGTTAGACCAACCCATTCTCATTTGATCTCACCGAAACCATTTAGACTGGTCAGATTTTTAATCTTGGTGCAACCGACATGAATCGTCTCGGAGCCACCGATACGCCAAACTGCAAGCAGTTGCACATCTCAGTGCCACCGATTCGCTTCAATCGGAGCCACCGATAGTCAGTGGGTATATATATCCAGCGGGTTCGTTCGATTGAAATTTCTCAAAAACCTTCGAACTCACGCCCACTGCTGCCGTCGCCAGGTCTCCGGACTATCGCCTTTGCGTCCAGCGCGCCCTCGCTGTTGGATTTCGCCGCCGTCAACGGGAATCTCTCCCTGTGTTACCGCCGTAGAGGATTTGCGCCAAGTTAGGGTAAAATCCGATCCCTGTGTGCTTCAAATTCTGATTCAATGCACTACGGTATTCGCCGTGATTCATGCCATAGTTTGCAATATTCATTCCTCATATAAAATTCCTTAGAATAGATTCGAGCAAAAAATTTGGTTTAAGTTTTCACAGAATGGATCTCGGACCAACCGAATTGAATTTTTCGGAGTCACCGATTTGGCTTTAGCCATTGCACTAGTACCCCTCGGTGCCACCGAGTTGTACGAATCGGTGAGACCAAAAGTAAGTTTATGTGAAACCCTAGCATATCGAAGACACCGAGCCACAAATTGGTCTGACCGAAACTGTGTGCCAAGTTTCTGTTGAGTGCTTCGGTATCACCGAAATGATCAACTCGGATGATCCGAAATTCCTTCTGTGAAAAGTTGAAACTAAGATTTGAACTCATTTTTTTTCAAAAACCAGCTGTCTTTTTGTGATGACTCATCTACTCTGCCCACACCCAACTATTCACAGGTATGTTTGCAAGATGTCTGATGCAAGTGACAGCCAGAATGCCTCTGAAGCTAATGTTGATCTGAGTGAAGGATCTAGTCCAGCAGAGAGCTATGATGAAGGTAGCAGGAGCACTCCTAGCAACCTGGCTAAGGCTGCCAAAAGAACCAGAAAAGCTAAGGGTTCAGACACAGAGGATGAGGACTTCCAGCCTGAGGAAGTGACCTCCAAGAAGAAGAAGCCAGCTGTTATGCACAAGGAATATGAAAGCAAACAGGAGAAGAAAGGAACTAGAAAAGTTTCAGAGTCAACTGCAGCTAAGCAAGGAATGACACTCACTCTTGAGGAGCCAAGTGGCTCAAAGGCAGAAGCTGCAGGCAAGAAGAAAAGGGAAAGGAACAGATGGGTACATGTGGTTGGAAGAAGACATTCCGTGTCTGTAGATCCACAAGAAGAGGAGGAAGAACCAACAACAAATCCACCTCCTGCAAAGCAACAGAAGCTCATGGCAAATGCAATGAAATCCAGCACCTCCTCCAGGCCAAAGAAAGCTACAAGAACCAAACCCAAAAGAACCACCAGAGATGTTTCAGCAAGTGGGAAGAATAAGGCCCCAGTGCCTGAAGCTGATTTTGATGATGAGCCACTAGTGCTCAAGAAGCTAAGGCCAAAGTTACCTGATCATGATGATACTCACCCAATTGCAGAAGATATGAAGGCAAGAAGAGATAATGGTCTGAGAAAATGGAGAGAGAATGGTCCTTATTCTATCAGAAGAAAAACAGCATGTGACTATAGGTTTCACACTCGAGAGCAACAAGATTTTTATGAGACAGTGCTGCTAGACAAGAAACCAATAGTCAGTGACATGAGATGGGTAAAATGGGAATACATTGATGAGAATGAAGACTACTTTCCTCATGTTCATGAGAGTTTCAAGCTTGTTGGGATTGATACCTTCATTGGAAGGAAACTTACATCATGGAGTGATGAAATGATCATGCAGTTCTATTCCACGACACATTTCTATTCAAATGGGAAGATTGTGTGGATGACTGAAGGAGTGAGATACCAATCTTCTATCACTAAGTGGGCTGCTCTTCTTGATGCTCCTAAGGATGAAGAGCATGACATTGATGTTTATGCTAAGCCCAAGAAAGATCACAATTCCATGAAGAACATGTATAAGCCCATTCCAGAAAAGGACCTTGAGACTCACAAGCTAGGATCAGTGAAGCACTTGTTACCTGGTTTGGCCACCACAAACACTATTTTGAGGCATACCTTGATGCCCAAATCTGGAGATGACAAGATGATACGTGGCCACTCCATCAACTTGCTGCACCTGCTTGATGTTCAGCAGAAGTTCAAAGTTATGAGTCTGATTGTAGAAACCATAAAGAGGACAGCAGTTGACCAAAAGAGGTCATGTGGTTTTGCTCCACACATTCAGTTACTCATCAATTCCAAGGTTGGAACGAGCACATATCTTCTTGACCGCGAGCACCTTCCATTGTTACCTGAGTTCGAGGACAATGTAGTGGTGATGGATCCTTCTCACCCTACTTCTGCTCAGGCACAGGAGAAGATACAAGAAGCGACTGTAGCTAAAGCAGCCAAGGAAGCATCAGGTCCTAGCTCATCCATAGCTCAACTCAAGACCAAGTCTGATCAGATGACTTATTTGCTAGAAGCTACCCAGAGGATTGAACAAAGTCTGGCCAACCTTGTCAAGAATCAGGCAAGCTTAGAGCAGATTGTGGAAAAAAGTTTTATGATCTTGATGTGAAAGTCATAGAGATCCAGACAATAGTGGAGAAGCTCAAGAAAGATGTGGATAGAGTCAGAGAGTTTGACGAGGACAATGGTGATGAGAGACATACCACCGACAGGCTTCATACAGTGCCTAGGGCATCAAGGTCTGCCGCTGTTCCTGCTGTAGATGTGAGGACTACCATTTCTGCCCCAGCTGCTGCTCCATTCATTCGACCGCCAGTGTCTACTCCACCAGCACAATAAACTTTAGCCGAAGCATTTGAAGACGCAGTTCTCTCAACACCGTCGACGCACACCGGAGCTGCCAACCAGAGATCTTCACCTCCAGGAGCTGCCGAAGATCGTGCCTAGAGTGACGAGTAGCTCTATACCTATTCGAGCTTTTTGGTACTTATTGCCAAAGGGGGAGAATTTGTATAGATCTTTAGGCTTCGAGAGAGAGAGTGTCTTGTCTTTTGCTTCGTTTGATTTTCTTTGAGAGCGTTTGGTTCATGCTTGCTACTTTGTTCATTATGTTTGAGGACTACGTTGGTTGTTTGTGTGTGCTTGATCTTACAATGCTTCATGTTATGCACATTGGTTATCTTTATCTCTATCTATATATGATCATTCACATGTGTTTTTGGTGATGCTTGCTTACTATTCCATTCATATCATTTTGTGCGCTCCACCAAGTTGTATGTGACATGGAAGAGTCACCCATGATCTTAATTGATTGTGCATTTGCATTCAAACGCAAATTCTAAATAATGCACAAATTTAGGGGGAGCTCTTGCTTATCACATACTTCTCAAAGCGATGATACTATTCATTGATTATATCCTCTATCGAAGCTTTGATCTATATGTTGTCATCAATTACCAAAAAGGGGGAGATTAAAAGTGCAACTAATCCCCGGGTGGTTTTGGTAATTTATAACAACATATATCTCATTGAACTAATAAACACTCAAGTGAAAGATTTCAGGAAGTTCAATGATTCGCATGGCAAGGACTAGGGAATGTGGACCCTTCAAAATGCTAAGGACATGCATTGGCAAAAGCTCAAGACTCTTCATTTTTTGGTTTAGTGATCCAAGATCACATTGAGTCCATAGGAAAGCCAATACTATTAAAAGGGGATGAGGTTTTGATAATGATCTGTTTGCTCAAGTGCTTAGTGATATCGCTCGAAAATCCTCAGCCACTTTCTCTATCCAAACTTGACCTATTTTCCCAAAGTCAAACTTGGTCTCACTGAATCCTATCCTTCCGGACCCACCGAGTTCATGAGGACAGTGCCACAAGCCAAGACCTAAAAAGTCAGATCCACCGATATGGATCTTGGTCCTACCGAGATGGCTTGCCAACTTTCGGTTGCCTTGTTGCAATTATTTCGGTCTTACCGAGATGTTGCAATCGGTGCCACCGAAACGAGGATTGCCATACCATTGCACATCGGTCGCTCTGAGTTGTTTACGTTCAGTCCCACCAAAACTTCAAAAGTTCACATCTTTTGCATAGGTCGGTGTCACCGAGAATGCCAGTCGGTGCCACGGAGTTTGGTCAAAAGTGTGTAATGGTTGGATTTCGTGTGGAGGCTATATATACCCCTCCACCACCCTCTTACCAAGTAAGAGAGCCATCAGAACGTGCATACATTTCCACCATACATTTTCTGAGAGAGAACCACCTACTCATGTGTTGAGATCAAGATATTCCAATCCTACCATTTGAACCTTGATTTCCAGCCTTCCCCAAGTTGCTTTCCACTCAAATCTTTCTTCCACCATAGCCAAATCTATGAGAGAGTGTTTGAGTGTTGGGGAGACTATCACTTGAAGCACAAGAGTAAGGAGTTCATCATCAACACACCGTCTATTACCTTTTGGAGAGTGGTGTCTCCTAGATTGGTTAGGTGTCACTTGGGAGCCTCCAAGATCATGTGGAGTTGAACCAAGGAGTTTGTAAGGGCAAGGAGATCACCTACTTCGTGAAGACCTACCCCGAGTGAGGTTAGTCCTTCATGGAAGGAAGCCATGGTGGAATAGACAAGGTTGCTTCTTCATGGACCTTTTGTGGGTGGAGCCCTCCGTGGACTCGCACAACCGTTACCCTCCGTGGGTTGAAGTCTCCATCAACGTGGACGTACGATAGCACCACCTATCGGAACCATGCCAAAAATCATCGTGTCTTCATTGAATTTGAAATCTCCAATCCCCTCCTTTACTTACATGTGCAACGTTTTACTTTCCGCTGCTACACTCTTAGAATTGCATGTGTAGGGTGTTACTTGACTTGGTATACTTGCTAAAATCTGATCACAACTAAAATTGGGAAAAGGATAGATTTTATTTGGTCGAGTAGTCTAATCACCCCCCTCTAGACATACTTTCGATCCTACATATGGAGGGCGCGTGCATGATGTGATACACCAAAACATCATCTCTGAGGCACAGCTGAAGGACGGCGGCGCGTTGAATCTCCCCAGCGACACGCGTGGTGTACTCTGCGTCGAGACCAATGATCTTCATCTCCACATTTTCGAGGGAGTTAGATACATTGTTGATCCACTCCCAAACAACCCTTGCGTGGTCAGTGACGGTGGCAGCTATCCTCAACGAGCCTTCGCTGATCACATGTTTGACGCTAAAAACCTGCATACGGATCTCTTTCTCCATTTGGAACTGCCGGACCGGAGGGCTATGGTTTGGAGTATTAGGATTAGGTGGCTAAACAGAGTGGAAGAAGATGGTGGTTAAACAGAGTGGAAGAAGATGATTATTTAAAGGGGTTTCAGAGGTATGTGAAGAGGTTAAAATAGTGTGAATCCAGTGGGGTTTGAATGCAAACGAAGGAGAGGTTAAGAAGCCGAGGAAAATCAGTTCCCGATGGAGAATTAATGGAGAAGTGGCATGCACGCAGTTGATTAGATGACTAGGTAGACCGGCCTGCAAAACGAAAAGCCTATGCGAGTAGGTGCCAGTTCGGATGGATATTGGCATGTGCCTGCGACACACAACTTCTGCGTTCGAATACCCGCAGAGCTAACCATTTTGTTTCAGTTTTTTTCTTCCCATACTATTGTTCTACTCCACGTACACGTATCAGTTTGGCATTTCCCGTTACACTTTGCTCTAATTCCTGAGACATTTTTTTGGGGGGACAATATACAGTTCATGTGCGTTATCAGAGAACATGGCACAGAGTTCGAGGTCCCAAGCCTTCTTCTGGTGGTTTCTCGACGATTCTGCGTGTGTGCTACATATGTGTGTACCCTTTTCTGGTTAAGGAATATGCGGTTATACTCAAAAAATAAAAATAAAAGGCCTTCTTCGCGCTTCCGCATGCACGAGAATTTTGGTCTGCTTGCAATATGGATGCTACCTGGAGGATGAAGTGAACCTAGAGGCATGCTAGCACAACCTCTTTCCTACTACTCCTATGTTACTAGTACTACGAGTAGTAATACAGGTGTAGTGCTTGTTGGTTAAAATATTATTCATCTGGTCCTCACAGTGAAGAGACAAGACCCTGCGCCCGAGGTGACCCTAGTCCAGGCGGCGTGTTCGGGTTACCAAAGTCAGCCTCACCCTATGCAGTCACTATCACCGCCGCTGTATAGCATGCATGCCTTGCCTCGTCTCCCTCTCCCCTAGCACCACTCCATGTCCATCTCGCCGGAGATCCTGAGATCACTCTTCTTCATCTCAAAGTGCCCCCGCGTACCCTCTCACCTTGCTCGCCTCCCCCAGTACCACTATTCTACTCGCTAGCCGCTCCAGCACCGGGAGCCTTCTCCCCCGTAAATCAAGCCTCAAAAAACCCCACCTTCCAAACTCCACCATGGCCGAACCCGAACCACGCAGCTTCCGTATGAGCCGCGGCTGGAGCGATCTCCCCATGGACATCCTCCACCTCTGTTGTTCGCGTATGGATATGTCTTGCGCTGTGCGGCTGGCTGCATGCTCGAGGGACCTGCATGCGGCCATCGTCGAAGCGAGGCCTGAGATTTTCAAGACACCCTGCTTGCTGCTATCTGCTGTTGCGGGATGGCGTGCTCACCACGATACGGTGGCGCACATCATGCCCCTCGACTTCGATCCGACCACCATCACCCGAAACTTCTTGTCAGGTATGTACTGGGTGGGCATGAACTCCCACTGGATGGCTGCCGTCGGAGAATACCGGAAGAAGTGGGTGCTCCTGAACATCCACACCTCCCATGAGATTATCCTTCCTCCCTTGGATCATATAGGGATTTGCCATCGTGGCCCACTTCCTGTAGATTACCAAGTCAGCTGGATGGACCTTGTTTTGCTGAAGGTTGTAATCTGCCAAGTGCCCATGGCATATGGGAATTACACAAACTTCAAGCTAATTGCCTTGTTCGACTGCGGAGTCACCTATCTTTGCGGCGGTGCCGACTGTAGGTGGACACTACTCCCCTTGAAGAGCTGCATCGATGGTGATCCATAGTTCTGTGATGCTATTGAACACAATGGCATCATCTACACGATCGACAATGCAGATGGCACCACATGTTGCTGGGACGCCTCATGTAAGTTGTTTTCGTCTGATTTTAATGATAACGCCATTACATTGTTTGAACTTTTGTGATGATTGGCATATACCTGTTACTTCAGAATTTGAGTAGAACTATGGCAATGTATTAGAGACACCATAAATCAGGAAATAAAATAGGGAGATTTGGAAGTCCAAATGGTAATCTCTATATTTGGAAGTAGTTAAATCATGTGATTGTAACCATGTCTATACAGCCAATTTGTACCCTTGAATAATCAAACAGCTAGGAAGATATGGATATCCTCCTAACTTTATACTAATCTTTATACTACTAAATATGAGTGTGTATCAATAGCCATGTTAGTTTCCTCATTTTCATGATGTAGAAACATGCATAACACTGTTGGTTTCATCTAACCATACATTAGTAGGGAAGTAAAAGTGCATATGGAAAACTCTATATTGGAAGTAGTGAAATCCTGTCATGCTTACCATGTCTACATGCCTATATTCGCCCTTCAGCAATCAATGGCTAGAATATTATCCTCACAAAAATTTTGCACACAGAACATGAGGAGAAATGCTACATACACGAGCTGCTTTTTACGAAATTAACGGAGAGGCTGAGCTGGGATTTTATTATTGGGTAGAAATCAGGTGAAGGGCCCACCCCAACTGAAAATCAGGGGGGATGAGATTAGTTATAAAGCAGGTCCCGTAAAACCTCCGTAGTTGGCCCGTGCGTCTAGAATTATCGGAACATGAGTATATAACAATGCATGGTGTGTTAGTTTCCTCTGAAGAATTTATTTGTGAGAACAGAACATGGCTACATAATATGCATGGCTATATTAGTTTCCTCTGAAGAATCGACTGCGAGATAACATGAGTATAACCATAACCATGCATGGTACTACTATATTTTCGACCCCAGTATACATTTCCCTCTATTTTCCTCTTAGTTCCAACAGGGACAGATCAATGCTGTTTCTTACATTATCCTGCTCATACTCTGAATATTGTTGATCTTACATTAACAATGTCTGTCCTTTTTGTCTCCTTTTATATATGTTGCAATGTCCATACGGCTCCTGCCCTTTGTAATCACACCACCTTTGCTGAAAACAGGGAAGCACAACTGGTTCCTCGCTCGATCAGACGATGGCGAAAGACTAATGATCATTCGCATACATCAGCCGACAAGTTTATATTGCAAAAACCCCACTGTGTACAAGCAGTGAGAAATACGTGAGTATCCGGAGAATGTATGTTACGTCTATGAGCAGAATACCAGCTTGTTGGGGCCTTCAGGATTTTTGAGTTGGAGGCGGGTAAACAGCCTTGGTTCACACTGGCTGTTTCTCGGACTCAATTATCCGATTAACCAGGAGATCACCTTCAAGGATCCTAATGGCATAGAGGCTCTGTTTGTTAGGGAAAACTGTGTGTACACGGTGAACCGATCTACGGGATCAGCCGCCCCTGATTGTCAACGATACATCATGCAGCCAAAAGAAGGTGAGAATGCGAAAGGCATCTGGATTAACTTTGATCCTTGGATGTCTCAACTCCGAAAGCTAGTGATGTGGTACAAGCCTTGAGGTTGGTAGCTAATGGGGCAGTTGCATCGAAAGGGTGGAGTCCTGGTGTCTACGAATCACTGGTGGCTGAAGGGGAGCTGCAAATTATTATGGCGCTGGTTGATCCCTCTTTGAATGACTTGCTGTATTAGCTGCTTGTTCTGGATGGGTGATGTTCTCTTTTGTTATGTAGACTCCTTGTAATTTTGTCATCCTTGTCTATGTCACTCTTACTATGTACTAGTTCGCTCTGTTTACAACTTTGTGATATGTGTGTGGATCACGAGAGTCTGAGCACTTCAGATGGGTGCATTTTGGTGGTTTAGCAAGACTTGTGAACTTTCATGTCTTGCTATTTATGTCAGTAGTAGATGCTAGTCAGTGTTTGCATGTTGTATATATCGTTGTTTCGAACTGTTTTTTGTTTCAAACTGCGGATGTGCTAAATGGGGGCATCACCATTCTCCAGTGTTCAGTGTATATATCCTTTTTTCAAGTTATAATTTGAGCTCAGTGACTTTTCGGTGATGTACACTTGTTTGGGCCATGTGAGATGTCGTTGAATATGGGCCGAGTAGTAACGCAATGCCAAACAGGCCAATTATAAACTCTGATGGCGGGCGCTAAAAAAAAGAAATATTAGTCTGACATGTGGGCGCCACCGGTGTTTTCGTGCGGTTGCACGGCAAGAGCGTACTGGCGCGCGTTTGAAATTCATGCTACCTTTTCATCCCGAATCCCCCGCCCCTCCCCCACCTCTGGAATCTCGATTCCTACCCCAGTTCCCCCAAATCCGCTTCCTCTACTCCCTGTACTCAAGCGCACTATCATGTCGCCGGTCAACGCGGATCTCCCAGCCGGAGATCCTGAGGTCCGTCCTGCCTTCGGGCGCTGCGTGTTGTCGCTCAACAGTGGCATGGCGGTGCTTGACGACCAGTTTGCCGGCAAAGTGCTGATGGTAACCATCAACGGCGACCGGCCTCCCGTCTCGCCGGACGACCTGGTCAAAGCTCTTGGCATTGCGCACGGCATCCAAATAAGTGACTTGCTCGTCGAAGTCTGTCCGCCACCGGCTGATTTTTTCATCAGGTTTCGGACAACTTTCGACAGCAGTCGAGTGTTCGAATCTTCCCGGCATTTGTTCCGCGATGGTGCGCTGGTGAGCTTCGATCGGTGGCACCCAGGATGGGGCTCGGTGCCCTCTGAGCTTGAGTTTTTAACAAAGATTACCTTCCATGCCATGCCTCGACGGGCTTGGAATAGTGAGTCCATGAATGAGCATATCAACGACCTAGGAGGTGAGCTCTTAAGTATGTTTGTTCCTCCAGACAGCTGGGCTCTGACGGTTATGGCATGGATGAAGAAGCCGTCCACCGTACCGAAGGTGATTGGTGTTGAGATACCGGTGCAGGAGCCGGGGTTGTACTATTCATCGCCACCAAGGCCGCCGCGGACCACGTTACATATGTACCTGTATCGAGTCTTCGTGCATGTCGAAGAAGTGGTCAATCCTTCAATCGAAGTCCTGCCGCCGCCGCTGGTGGCGGGGTCCGTCGACAACTTCCATTATAGGAGTCAACGTCGGACTTTCCCCGTGTTTCTTGGAACAATGGATGGCACAGGGCCTACTCCATCACGCGGCGGAGGCCACTGCTTCTTTGGGGTAACATCTGAATCTTCTCACATAGAGTACTACTTATATCCGAGCTATAGGTGTCAAGCTCTGATGTGCCAATACAATTGATTATGACCTGTTCTATTTTTGTACCTGATTTTTTTTCGGAATGGGTGTACATCAACTTAATGTGCTAGCAGAACTTATTGTGTTTGTCTATCTGTTTTATTTGCACCGCATTCAAGATATTTCCACGTCATTGATCAAGACGATGAACGATGATGTACGAGTTTGTTGGTTTCAAGATAGCCCTACCCGTAGCGATCCACTGCTTCCACCCCTATTGTGCCGCTCGCGTGAAATTTTTGTATGCAAGCTCAACGTGCTATGATGTTGTATATCATTGTCTCAACCATATAAGTTTATACGGAGCATCAGCAATGCATATGGCTTAAAAATGTATGCACGAGCATCGACCAATCGGTTTCTCTCTCTCTCCCGCTAACAAGTGGGACCCGCTGCATTATTTCTTCGCTCGTGATAGCTTTTAATTAGGTTTCACTGGACTCTACCTTTTTTCTTAACTTATAATTTGAGTTCAGTGATTTTACAAAAATGTACAAAAGACTTGTTTGGGCCATTTCAGGCGTCGTTGAATGTGGGAGTACCTACGTAAAGTTGTATTGTACTACACAGGCCTTGTTCATTGAACATCATCAATGCAACTAGGCCGAAAGACGCGTGCCAGCCCAGGTTTTCTTTTGACCTAAAATAAGCGCAGCCCAGCCTATGTTTTTTTATAAAAAATGCACAACTCAGTTCTATTTTTATACAAGAATGCCAAGCCCAACTTAAAGTTTTTTAATAAAATTCCTAGCTCAGAATTATTTTTTATAGGAAATGCTCTATTCAGACCAACATTGTTTTTTCACCCATTCCAGAAAATGGGTCTATTTCTACTTTTTTTTAATAATCGGGTTTGTTTCTACTAAAAACACATGGGTTGTAAACTAACAGATATAATAAATGGGCTGCATCTCCGCAATGTTTTTTTACCCAGCCCAGTAAATAGGTTTATTCGAACAAATAATCAAATGGGCTATAAATTCTCAGAAATAGTAAATAGGTATTTTTTTCTCCCAGACCAGGAAATAGATGTATTGGAAAACAAAATCAAATGGGCTGTAAAAACTAAATAAATGGGCTGCATGTCCGCCAAAGCCTTCGAAGCTTACTTTGTTGGCCCACGCCGAGGAGTTCTCAAAAAAAGAATGTTGGCCCACGAGGACGAAGCCTGCACAAGGCGTGTCCATTTAGTCAAGAAAACGATTTATAATGGTCAAAAAGAAAAGTCAACAAACTATTCTGACAACTGTAGCCGTTGGATTGACTTCCTACAGCCATCCTGCTTCTTCAATCTCTGATCTTGTTACTCCAGCCACCAAAAGCCCAAAACCATCGCACGCGGGTGCACCTGCTTCTGCCTCCCGTGGCCGGCTATGCTGCCATGCAGGCCTCGCCGCCCCACCCTACTCCCACTGGTGGCCAGGTCATTCCTGTACTTACCGATGGCTAGTTGTGCTACCGCGCAGGCTCCGGGTCATTCCCACCCTTAGCCTAGCTGTCGTCCACCGCCTTGGTGCTCTCGGACGGCGTCGTCAACGCGGTCAATGAACGACAGCCATCGGAAGAGGACTGTACGTGGAGAGGCTAACAGCTGGGACCCACGAGGTCCATGGTCATACGCCACGAAGTGCCTCCTTATCACACGCAAAAAAATGATTCCTCCCCCTGACAGCTTGGGCCCACCAGCTACATCTTTGCACGCAAGGAAGTGCCTCCTTATTACCCGCAAAAAATGACTCGTCCCACTGACATCCGGGACCCACCAGCTACATCTTCGCACACAAGCAAGTGCCTCATTATTCCGCGAAAAAAATGATTCCTCTCCTTGACAGCTGGGACCCATCATCTATATCTTCGCACGGAAGGAAGTGCCTCCTTATTACGCGAAAAAAGTGATTCCTCCCCATGACATCGCGGACCCACCATATTTGTAGGCTGACTTGTGAGCCTACTAAGTTGACGCGTACGTAGCGCTTTGTCAACTTAGTCCACAAACGATTCTAGCAGCAGCGACCGTTGGATGTTAATCCAATGGCCATGCTGCTTCTTCAATCTCTGATCTTCTTGCTCCACCCGCCCAAACCAGCTCCGGCGGGACCGCCTGCTCCTGCCTCCCGTGGCCGGCTGTGCTACCGCGCAGGCCTCACCGCCCCATCCGACTCCCACCGCTGGCCAGGCCTTCCCTCTACTCACCCACATCCCCTGTTATTCTCCGATGATGGCAGCCTCACACCGCAGCCGAACCAGTCAACCCTCATACTCCCCTCCGCGTGGGCATCCACTGCCGCTTATTTCCCTTCCTAGGACTCACTGTCGTCCACCGCCTTGGTGCTCTCGGTGCGGCGTGGTTAACATGGTCAATGAACGACAGCCATCGGAAGAGGAATGTACGCGGTGAGGCTGACTGCTGGACCCACCAGCTACATCTTCGCACGCAAGGAAGTACGTCCTTATTACGCGCAAAAAAATGATTCCTCCCCCCTGACAGCTGGGACCCAGCAGTTATATCTTCGCACACAAGGAAGTGCCTCCTTATCCTCCCTGACAGCTGGGACCCACCCGGTTGAAGCGTATGTAGCGTTGTCTGTCTGGTCATGAACGTGTACATACATACTAGTCGATCGGTCTCTCTGCAACGATGAACCATGGGCGTGTAAGGAGCGGCACGACGTAGCAGTTCAGGCAGCCCCGTCTAAATCGTGTACACGTACATACAGTGACACGGCAAAAAATACGGGCACGTACGTACATATGGGCGGGGTCTCGAACACGTACTCACGCATACGTACGGCCAGGGCTCGTGTACATGGAGAGAGGCAACGGACGGCAGCAACGGCCTCCTATTCATCATCAGTGTCATGGTTTTGTCACGACAAGATGTCCTCGTAGGAGAACTTAGGTGTGAGGCCATCGCAACTAGGTGGAAGCTTGAAGGGGTTGTTCGGAATCGAGAGACGTGAGTTTTACCCAGGTTCGGCCCCTCGCGGTGGAGGTAAAAGCCTACATCCTGCTTGATTGCTATTGATGATGATGATCTTGATTACAAGGGTGCTATTTCGCTACCTCTATCTCGAGAGTTAGTTTGTCTGTCTCTCCTGACTTGTCCCTCTTGGGGTGCATTGCCCCTCCTTATATAAGTTGAAGGGGCGGCTTACATGTAGAGTCCTAGTAGGATTAGGACTGGTCTATTTTCTATTACAAGCTGGATACTAGTCTGGGTCTTGCTTTCCTTGTCAGGTCTTGCTTTCCTCTTCTTGGTCCTTCTCTACGAGCCGGCCCATTGGGCTCCCCTTAAGCCGGCATCCTGTCGGGTCTCGCCCTGGGCCCTTGGTCTCTCCTTGTCGTCTTGCCATAACCCGGAATATGAGATGACCCATAGAGCCTCCTGACTCTTGGCCGGGTCAAACTTATGGCCGGATCATAACCGTGGGGAATATCCCCAACATTAGCCCCCAGTTTAGCTTGAATTTATTCATGCTAAGCTCCTGAAATAAGAATAATTAATATGTTTAAGAGAAAACGGCTTGCTCAAAAGCCGCCCTTATTCAATGAACCAGCTTCTGGAAAATACGGGTTTCTCCATATCAACGAGACAGCTTCACAATTGACTTGCTGGTACGTGTCTTTTGCAGGAAAATATTGGGAATAATAACCCATCCGTTATTGAGCCGGTTTTCAAATGCTTCAGCTTGTGGATGCCATCTTCCTGAGACATGGAGTGCTTCCCGGGTCATTTGACATAGTAAATGTCGAATTACAGATGAAATAATTGCCGGCTTGTGGATATAGAACTTGTTGAGTTATGAGCGTCGAAGTTGCCGGGTCATGGAGGTTAATGCCGCCGGGTGATGGAATTGGACTCCTGGAAATTTCGGGCCTCTTTGTCATCGACAAGCCCACTTCACAATCAACTTGCTCACGCTGGTTCCTTGCAGAAAAATATTGGGAAATAAAACACCCATCTGCCATTGAGTCGGCCTTCAATGCTTTGGCTTGATGATTTTTTTTTGGAATAAGATAAGCATATGACGTTGAACCGGCTTTCCGGGCCTTTCTATGAATAGCTTAGAGGAGATAAACTTTGCAAATTTCTCCACCAAGAATATGAGACCCGGTTCGCTCAAAACTGAGAACTTGAAGGTGTTCCTCCCTTATATCTATATTACCTGTAACCCCCAAGTCTTAAGGGTAGAAACGTAGTGATAGCTTAAGACTTGCTTAAGTACGAATGTTGCAATTTTGGAGAAAATCCAGGTTGTTCATCTGAGTCACCAGTCATAAACTGAATGTTTTTGTATTTCACATGTGTAGCCCCCAAGGGCCGGCTTATCAGCATGTGATGGGCCGGGTCTTCAATTTGGACCTTATGATCTGTTGAAACAACTGAACGGTGTAGCCCCCAAGTGCCGGGTTGTCTTGCCTGCAGCAACCTGGGACTTTGAACTTAGTCTTGAATGTTGTAGATATATAGGTGCAAATAGTGTAGCCCCCAAGTGCCGACTCATCTTTATATGATGGGCTGGGTCGTTGTATCATCCCTTTACTTGAAAACGACAGTACATTAGCCCCCAAGTGCCATGTTGAGTGTTCACAACTACATGGGACTTAATGTTTTGTAGATCAAAATTGACTGATGTAGCCCCCAAGTGCCGGGTCGTGTGCCTGCGGTGACTCGGGACTTCAGAAACTTGAATAATGTAGCCCCCAAGTGCCGGGTTGTGTGCCTGCGGCAACTCGGGACTTACTTTTTCTTCTGAAATTGAGAGACAGTCTAGATGATGTTGTTGAGTGCTTTGCATATCAATGCTGAACATGTTGCTAAATCCATCAAGAGTGCTGCTTTGCATAACACTTCATATTTCATTGCCTTTGATAAAGCCGATTGCCATGATCTTTTGCCATGATATCCTTTTTTGAATTTTGCTCTCCTTTGCAGCATCGGAATAATCCAAATTTGTGAATTGCCACTAGTAATTTATTATACCATGCTACTTACTGTAAGCCGGCGCTTTAGAAAGAATAGCCATCTCTCTGAGCCGGCTTTGAAAACCTCAATCATTTAATACTGGTTATGAGAAACCATGATGAAGACTCGGCTCTCAATTGTAAGCCGGTTTTGCAGATGTGGCAAATGTGTACCTGCAATTGTTTCAAAATCGGCAGTGATAGCCATGTTTTTTGAGACTGGTTTTGATAAACCATATAAGACCCGGCCATTTTGGCTATCAAAGATTTGTTTGTTCCTGCAGAGCTACAATGTAACCCGGTTTGAAAACCGGCTCCTGCGACATAAACAAATATAGAGATGTATATATGATGCATTGTATGATGATGCAATGTATGATGATGGAATGTATGATGATGTATGTGTATGATAACAGAGTATAAAAATGCTGGCTTTCGAGGCATGACATAAGACCGGCTTTCGAGGCTCGAGTCTTGGTTTCGCTTCCTGTGGAAGCAGGCTTTTTGGCCTCTTTTGATTTGTCCTATCTCTCTGAAAGCCGGCTCTCACGTGACCAACTGATGTTTTAACTCTGATGAATTCAGGGTCACCATTGTGATTGACTCATCAGGCGTACGCCGGGTCACCTTTTTGGAGTAGCATCTTGCTACCCGGCAGGTTTAACCAAGTATATTTTGGCTTGTTGGTTTATCATCGCTTTCTGAAAGCTGGCTCTCACACAACCAATCGAGCATTTTAACTCCGATGAATTCAGGGTCACCTTTGTGATTGACTCATCAGGCGTATGCCAGGTCGTTTTTTCGGGAGTAGCATCTTGCTAACAGGCAGGTTTAACCAACTTATGGCATCTCGCCGGGTTAAAGGGCTTTGTAAGCTAAACTCAATGAGTTGGAAGCCCCCAAGTAACCATTTGATCATGAGAAAGATTCAGCATGGGATATACAGGAGACAATGCTACTGCTGCAAAACATCTGGGGTCCAGATAAGCTGGCTTTATTCCATTGATCATTATTGAGCAGGATACCCATGTTTAGACTGCACATCATGGCAACTAGTCTTCTTTGTTAACCTTTCTTTTCGCCAATATGGCAGGGTACCCATGTTTGAACTACGCATCGTGGCAGCTAGTTCTCTTGGGCAACCTTTACTTTTTCGCCAATAAGGCAGGGTACCCATGTTTGAACTGCGCATCATGGCAGCTAGTCCTCTTTGGCAACCTTTACCTTTTCGCAAATAAAGCAGCAGTCCCCGGGACCGGGTTGTCTTCCCTTCAACGACCCGGGGTTCTTGTATTTGTTAAAACCGGCCAAATCCGCCGAGTCATATCTGTGTAGCCCCCGAGTCTTAAGTAGACTCGAGGAGCCAGCTTGAGATTCTTTGTACTTGGCTATGGCATAAACCGGCGTATAGTTGACATCTGAAAACTGGAATTTATCGAAGCCGGAGGCGATGTGGCGAGTTGATGATCTTGCAGTGACGTTTTTGCCCAAAGTGATTTCGTACGCCTCTTGGTCCGGCTCTCCTGGCTCCACCAGGGCCATTTTTCTTCTTTGTTGGCTTTGAATTGCCGGCTCAATCGGTAGCCGGCTCACCTAGCTTTTCCAGAGACGGTTCGTCTGGCCGATTCTCTCATTTCTTCGATGTGCTGAAGCAGACCGGACCATGGGGATGGCAGGCCAATGCGCCTATCCATTGGGAAAACCGGCGCGGGTGAAGGCTGATAATAGACATATATTTCTTTTTTGCTCTAGCTTGTCGGAGTAGACCGGGATGCAGGGACAGTGGCTTGCGCACGTCTGTTAGGCGGCTCGTACGGGCGGGTGCGGCCTCGGCGTGTTAATGTAAACCAAACCGCGGGGGCGGCGGCTTGCACGCGTCCGTTGGGCAGCTCAGGCGAGCGGGCGTGGCCCTGGTGTGTTATGTAGACCGGACCGTGGGGGCGGCGGCTTGCGCGCGTCCGTTGAGCAGCTCGTGCGGACGGGCGTGGCTTCAGTGTGTTAATGTAGACACGGGAGTCGACCGCAGCATTGGAAACCGGGGCGGACGTACGAGTCGGCCACGGCGTTGGAAGCCGGCGCCAATGCGCGAGTCGGCCGCGGCGTTGTAATCCGGCGTGGACGCGCGAGTCGGCCTCGACGTTGTAAGCCGACGCGGACGGGTGAGTCGGCCGTGCCGTTTGTAGTTGAGTAGATGTACGTGTAGACTGATCTGATGGATTATTGCTCCATGAGTTGTTGCAGATGACCGATGAATTTGCCGGCTCTCCCAAGGTTGTCCCATGCCAGGTTATCCTGCCTGATTGTTCCCTGGCTCTTCTTCATCCGGTCAATCACGAGCTTCTCGATCCCTCAGGAGCTCCCTCCAAGAACGTAAAACTACTGTGCACTGGCCCCATGGTGGGCGCCAACTGTCGTGGTTTTGTCACGGCAAGATAACCTTGTGGTCATGGGTTTGAGCCCCACGGTGGGCGCCAACTGTCGTGGTTTTATCATGGCAAGATGTCCTCATAGGAGAACTTAGGTGTGAGGCCATCGCAACTAGGTGGAAGCTTGAAGGGGTTGGTCGGAATCGAGAGACGCGAGTTTTACCCAGGTTCGGCCCCTCGCGGTGGAGGTAAAAGCCTACATCCTGCTTGATTGCTATTGATGATGATGATCTCGATTACAAGGGTGCTGTTTCGCTACCTCTATCTCGAGAGCTAGTTTGTCTGTCTCTCCTGACTTGTCCCTCTTGGGGTGCCTTGCCCCTCCTTATATAAGTTGAAGGGGCGGCTTACATGTAGAATACTAGTAGGATTAGGACTGGTCTATTTTCTATTACAAGATGGATACTAGTCCGGGTCTTGCTTTCCTTGTCAGGTCTTGCTTTCCTCTTCTTGGCCCTTCTCTACGAGCCGGCCCATTGGGCTCCCCTTAAGCCGGCCTCCTGCCGGGTCTCGCCCTAGGCCCTTGGTCTCTCTTGTTGTCTTGCCATAACCCGGAATATGAGATGACCCATAGAGCCTCCTGACTCTTGGCCAGGTCAAACTTATGGCCGGGTCATAACCGTGGGGAATATCCCCAACATTAGCCCCCAGTTTAGCTTGAATTTATTTATGCTAAGCTCCTGAAATAAGAATAATTAATATGTTTAAGAGTAGCGAACCGGCTGGGTCAGAACGGAGGAAACATCGCCATGTTCATCGGGAGCCAAGCGACTGGGTCGGAACGTGTCCTGTTCATCGTGAGCCAACCGGCTTGGACGGAACAGCTGTAACGGGGTCCTGTTCATCGACTCGGGGTCTGGCATACCGCAAAATGGAGGAAACGCCCTTCTGTTCGACCGCCTACGGTTGAAATGGGGTCCTGTTCATCGGCTGGGGGTCTGGCATTCCACAAAACGGAGGAAACGGACTTCTGTTCGAGCGCCTACGTTCGAAACGGGGTCCTGTTGATCGGGAGGGCTCTGGCGTACCTAAAAACGGAGGAACCAAACTTCTCCCCAACTGCCTACGGTCGAAACGGGAGTCCTGTTCATCGGGAGGTTTGTGGCGTTCCACAAAATGGGACGCCACGGGCTACTGTTCATCCACGGTCGACCTCCCTCCACAGCCTCCACCAGCTACTATTCATCCACCATCGACTTCCTCCAGCCTCCACCGGCTACTGTTCATCCAGCCTCCATGGGGTCCTGTTCATCCACCCCCAACCGGCTGTGGTGTGGCGGCCTCCTTGGGGTCCTGTTCATCCAAGCGCCAACCACCTTCACACGGCCAGGGTACTGTTCATCCACAGCCAACCCATCGGCTGGGGTGGAGTGTACGAGCAGGCGGCAGCAACGGGAATTGTTCATCCACAGCCAACCAACCAGCTCGATCGATGCATCTTGACTCGTGTCTACGTGTATCTGATACGTCTCCGTCGTATCTACTTTTCCAAACACTTTTGCTCTTGTTTTGGCCTCTAATTTGCAGGATTTGAATGAAACTAACCAGGACTGACGCTGTTTTCAGCAGAACTACCACGGTGTTGTTTTTTGTGCAGAAATAAAAGTTCTTGGAATTGGACGAAACTTTTTGGAGATTTTTTATGGATTAAATAAAAAATACTGGAGCCAAGACCCACTGGAGGGGGGCCACCTATTGCCCACGAGGCACCAGGGCGCGCCACCCCCCCAGGCGCGCCCTGGTGGCTCGTGGGGCCCACATGGCTCCACTGACCCTAATCTCAGGACTATAAATTCACAATTCCAGAGAAAAAAATAAGACAAGAAGTTTTATTGCGTTTCATGATACGGAGCCGCCGCCACCTCCTGTTCTTCATCGGGAGGCCAGATCTGGAGTCCGTTCGGGGCTCCGAAGAGGGGGATCTTCCGGCATCGTCATCACTAACCATCCTCCATCACCAATTTCATGATCCTCACCGCAGGGAGTGAGTAATTCCTTCGTAGGCTCGCTAGACGGTGAGGAGTTGGATGAGATTTTTCATGTAATCGAGTTAGTTTTGTTAGGGCTTGATCCCTAGTATCCACTATGTTCTGAGATGATGTTGCTATGACTTTGCTATGCTTAATGCTTGTCACTAGGGCCCGAGTGCCATGATTTCAGATCTAAACCCTTTATGTTTTCATGAATATATTTGTGTTCTTGATCCGATCTTGCAAGTTATACGCACCTGCTACGTGTTATGATCCGCATACCCCAAGGTGACAATAATTGGGATTCTTTCCGGTGATTACCGTAGTTTGAGGAGTTCATGTATTCTCTATGTGTTAATGCTTTGTTCTGGTTCTCTATTAAAAGGAGGCCTTAATATCCCTTAGTTTCCTTAAGGACCCCGCTGCCACGGGAGGGTAGGGCAAAAGATGTCATGCAAGTTCTTATCGCAAGCACGTATGACTATATACGGAATACATGCCTACATTATATTGATGAATTGGAGCTAGTTCTGTGTCGCGCTAGGTTATGACTGTTACATGATGAATGTTATCCAACATAATCACCGATCCAATGCCTACGAGTTTTTCACATATTGTTCTTTGCTAAGTTATTACTGTTGCTACTACTGTCACAATTGCTACTACTATTGCCACTACCGTTACTGCTACTGCTATCAAACTACCATACTACTGTGCTACTGATCACTCTGCTACAGATATTTAGTCTCCAGGTGTGGTTGAATTGACAACTCAACTGCTAATACTTGCAAATATTCTTTGGCTCCCCTTGTGTCGAATCAATAAATTTGGGTTGAATACTCTACCCTCGAAAACTGTTGCGATCCCCTATACTTGTGGGTTATCAAGACCTTTTTCTGGCGCCGTTGCCGGGGAGCATAGCTCTATTTACTGAGTCACTTGGGATTTATATCTGTTGATCACTATGAAGAATCTGAAAGACGCTAAGACAAAGATCGTTCCCTCTAAGACAATGGGAGGTAAGGAACTGCCATCTAGCTCGGCACTTGATTCACCTTCTGTTTTGAGTAAGCTTGCAACACCACCACATGCTATTAATTCTGATATGTCGCAAGTTATTGATGATACCACTCCTGCTATGAATGATACTTATGATGATGCTTGTACTATGCTTGATAATGATGTGCCACTTGGTGAATTTCTTAATGAACAACTTGCTAAAGCTAAAGAAATTGAAAATGTTGAAACTTTTGAGAATTATGATTCACCTATTATGCCTAGCTCTCCTACTAGAGTTGAAACACCTGATGAACATTGCTTTGATAGGGAGACGGCTAGAGCCATTCTTGCTTGTAATGATAAAGATGACGTTATAAAATTGCTTGCTGAAATGAAAGAAAAATCTATGAGGGAGAGAATGAAATATGATCCTAAGTTTGCTAGCTCTCCCATATTTGTTACTAATAAGGATTATGAATTCTTTGTCGATCCTGAGTTAATTACTTTGGTTGAATCCGATCCTTTCCGTGGCTATGAAACTGAAACCGTTGTGGCACATCTTACTAAATTAAATGATATAGCCACCCTATTTGCTCATGAGGAAAAAATTTGCTATTACTATATTCTTAAGTTATTTCCTTTCTTATTAAAGGGTGATGCTAAGGAATGGTATAATACTCTTGCTCCTGGATGTGTGTGTAGTCCCCAGGATATGATTTATTACTTCTCTGGAAAATATTTTCCTGCTCATAAGAAACAAGCTGCTTTACAGGAAATATTTAACTTTGTGCAAATTGAAGAAGAGAATCTCCCTCAAGCTTGGGGGAGGCTTCTCCAATTACTTAATGCTTTGCCTGATCATCCTCTTAAGAAGAATGAAATACTTGATATCTTTTATAATGGACTAACCGATGCTTCAAGGGACTACCTAGATAGTTGTGCGAGTTGTGTTTTCAGGGAACGGACTATTGAACAAGCTAAGGAACTGTTGAATAATATATTGAAGAATGATAATGATTGGACACTTCCTGAACCACCGCCTAAACCCACTCTGAAGAAGAGGGGTATTTTATTTCTCAGTCTTGAAGATATGCAAGAAGCAAAGAAATGTATGAAGGAAAAAGGTATTAAAGCTGAAGATGTTAAGAATCTACCACCTATTGAAGAAATACATGGTATTAACACACCGCCATAGGTAGTAGAGGTAAATTCTCATATAAAGTTTGATGAAGGTGATATTCCTTATAACAAACCTCCTAGTCAATGTTTGTATGAATTTGACAATTATATTATTAAGCAAGATCACTTCAATGCAAATGTTATGAAACAATTGAAACGAAATGCTTACATGATTGATCGCTTGAGTGACTTGTTGTTTAGAATTGCTAATGATGTCAAAGGTGTAGGTAAACATGCATCTATGGTTCAAACCCAATTAGAACAAGTTGCTAAATCTCAAAGTGAATTGCTTAATGAAACGAATAACAATATGAATGATCATGCTATTAGAGTAATGACTAGAGGAGGTAGAATGACTCATGAGCCACTTTATCCTGAAGGTCACCCTAAAAGAATTGAACCAGACTCTCAAAGAATTAATGTTGATGCACCTAGTCCATCTAAAAAGAAAAAGAAAAGGAAAAATGATAGGAATTTGCATACTCCTAGTGAACCTGAGGTAGAAAAACCCTTAGAGGATAGTAATGATGTTTCTATTTCCGATGCTGAGACACAATCTGGTAATGAACAATCACCTAATGATAATAATAATGATGATGCTCATGTGGATGCCCAACCAGATAATGATAAAGAACATGATAATGATGTTGAAATAGAACCTGCTATTGATCTTGATAACCCACCTCCTAAAAACAAACGTTATGATAAAAGAGATTTCATTGCTAGAAAACATGGTAAAGAAAGAGAACCATGGGTTCAAAAACCCATGCCCTTTCCTCCTAAACCATCTAAGAAAAAGGATGAGGAAGAATTTGAACGCTTTGCTGAAATGCTTAGGCCAGTCTTTTTGCGTACTCGTTTGACTGATATTTTAAAGATGGCCCCTTATGCTAAATATATGAAAGACATTGTCACAAATAAAAGAAAGATACCTGAAGCTGAGATTTCTACCATGCTTGCGAATTATTCTTTTAAGGATGGAGTACCTAAGAAATTAGGAGATCCAGGAATACCAACTATACCATGCTCCATTAAAATAAATTATGTCAAAACTGCTTTGTGTGATTTAGGAGCCGGTGTTAGTGTTATGCCTTTCTCTTTATATAAAAGACTTGATTTGAATAAACTCACTCCCACAGAAATATCATTGCAAATGGCTGACAAATCAACTACCATACCTATCGGTGTTTGTGAGGATGTGCCCGTTGTAGTTGCAAATGTTACTATCCTAACAGACTTTGTTATACTTGATATGCCCGAGGACGACAACATGTCGATTATCCTTGGTAAACCCTTTTTGAATACTGCAGGGGCTGTTATTGATTGCAACAAAAGCAAGGTCACTTTTCATATCAATGGTAATGAACATACGGTGCACTTTCCGAAGAAACAATTTCAAGTAAATGGTATTCATGTTATTGAAAAGACTCCGACAATTACTATTGGAAGTTTTCAACTCCCCCTTCCTACTGTCAAAAAGAAATATCAAACTCTTATTATTGGGGAGGTACACATCCCCGTTGAGGTAACTTAGTGCTATACGAAAGTTCTTCGGTTTCATGTTACTCGGAAATGGTTTGTTAATAAGACTTGATCAACCTTATTAATGGATTCTTTTTGAGAGGCATGTGGTCGATGAATTTAGTAAGCACAACCCTCTGTACCCACTTTTTGTTTTCTATTATTTTTAGTTAAATGAAATAAAATGCCATGATTACCCTGTTTTCTGAATTATCCGTGCAATAAAAAAATGCCCAGAAACGAAAGTGCTCAGAATGCAATTAAATTTTGAAATGAATTTTTATAGAATATTTAAGAATTTTTGGCACTGAAAACATACCAGGGGGATGCCCCAGGTGCCCACGAGGCACCAGGGGGCGCCACCCCCCTGGCGCCCTGGTGGCTTGTGGGCCCCACAGGGACCCCCTCACTTATCCCTTCAGCCCACTTCGTCTCTTACCTCTAGCAAAAATTCCTGGTAGCTCTCTCTCTCTCGTGTTCTTGCTCCCAAACCTAAGATTTGCGATCTCTTTGCTCGGAGCTCCGTTTCCAAAACTATTTTGGGAGATTGCTACTTGGTATGTGACTCCTCCATTGCTCCAATTAGTTTTTGCTCTAGTGGATTATATTTGCATAATTAGCTGCTCTTGGTGCTACTGAAAATGAGCTTGCATGTTAAATTCTTTGAGTCCTAAGTAGTTTGAATGCTTGATATGGCCTCTAGGCACTTGTATGAGTAGTTGATATCGATTTTGTGAAGTTTTGTTAACATCATTTTGTGGCACAATTTTTTTTTAGAAATTTGTTCTTAGGAAAATGAATTTCTTTCGGAGGAGTTCTTCGAGGAGGAGGTCCGCAGAGGCATCATCTAGCGAAAGCCCCGCACGCCAATCATACGTTGAACCAAGGGCAAGTTCGGTGCGAGGTGCTGAAGCAAAGTCATGTAGATGGCTGTGCAACGAGTTCATGCTGGGTGCAGGCATCAAGGAAGAATTATACCAATATATTCACAACACCGAGCTCTTCGTCTTCATCGCAGATAAGCCACCACAGCATTACTACCTCACTCATTCATTCACTCAAAACTTTGAATATCATCCGCGCACTTCTAGAGTTTTATTTCACCTCTATGACAGATCTTATGCTATGTCTCTAGAAGAGTTTTGTGATGCATGCAAAATTCCTTATTGGGGTTCTTTAGATGAACCACTAAAATATGATTATGAGCTATTTCTTAATAGCCTGTGCAACGGTGAGGATAGGGGAGTTACGCAGGCCAGAATAATTAGCATTCACTTTCCCGCTATTCGGTATTTTGCACTTTTTAATGGTAAATGCATTGTTGGTAAGCAAGACTACAGTGCGCTTTGCGCCCCTGATCTGAGTCTTATTCATACAGCTTTGACTGGTAGCAAGCATTATAATCTTGGGGCTATTGTTGCACATGGACTGCAGCGTAACGCGGGTAATGGTGATTTGTATGGAGGAATTTATGCCTCCCTCGTAGCTACAAGGTTAGGGGTCTCGCCCAATTCCAATGATCCCCTCTTACTTGTTAAATATTTGAATTTCGAAACAATGCGAGAACATAAGTTTTTAAAACGCGACGCACACGGATATGAATATAACTTAGTTTTTAATAAATATCGATCTGTGTATGTTGCTTTGCATGCTCCTGCCCTCCTTGATTTTCAGAACAAACAGAGATATTTTCTATTGGAGAGCGAGGTGCACGAGTACAAGGCGGCGGTCGAGGCTGCCCGTCTGGCTGAGGAGGCGGCTCAGAACGCCTCTACGAGCTACCACTTTCATTATTACCCAGACCAGGGATGGTGATGACCAAGCTAGGCAAAAGCCTAAGCTTGGGGGAGTACGTATCTCTCACCGACACTTCATTCATGTCCACACATTTCATTCCAGTTGTCGGTGTTCATACTTTTTCATTGTATAATCCAAGTTAGTTTTATTTTCTTGCTTTCTTCTTGTGTGTTTGAAAAACTTTGAGAAAATCCAAAAACATTTCTCGTTTCTTTTCAGTTTTTCTTTCTAGCTTAATTAGTTGTAGTATTAAAAGAAAACCCAAAAAGATTTCCCGTTTCTTCTTTTGCTTGTTGGGAGCTCTCCCATGTAAATAGTTTTTCTCGTTTTTGTTTTGTCTTCTTTAATTTGCTTCCTTCAAGAAAAAGAAAAACTAAAAACTCCAAAAATATTTCAGTGTGTTTCTCTGAAATTCTTTTCTTTTGTTGAGTCAGTGTAAGGAGAAGACCACGATGAAAATGTTGAGTGGCTCTCGTATGCATTATTGTTGATCAAAGAAAGAGCCATATTACCTTGTCTTCTCCTTTGAATAAAATGTTTGCAGATTCCAGCTTAGTCCACGGCACACTTGCACTATTTTTCTTTTCACATCATTCGGTCATGCAAGTGAAAGGCAATAATGACGATGATTTGATGAAGTGACTGTGGCAAGGAAAAGCGGGTATGAACTCAACTTGTTTTTGTTTTTGTAAATATGTTTAACTCAGTATCCATGATTCAGCATATTATGAATAAACATGTCTATGATGACAATTAGAGATTATAGTTGCTCATGCCATGCTTAAGTAGCTAGGAGTGGATAATGATTTATCTTGGGTGTCAACATGCATTAAAATGTTCATGATGTAGTATGATGATATGGTATCCTCCTCTGAATGTTTCGAGTGGCTTGACTTGGCACATGTTCACACATGTAGTGTGGCGCCCCGCCTGAATACCACTGTAGCCAGACGGTCACCGCACATACCAGCCCAGGAAATCACTCTGGCATGCGCTTTTACAACAAGTATCATGAACACAGACATTTCTATTAATGGATATATAAGTCTTACATGCTATTTACAAGGGTGGTGGCAGCAGAAAAGCTCTATCTAAGGCAGCATGGTCCTGGTGCGGCTCCAATCCATAGGGGTCTGGCTGGGTTACTCTTCTAGCCCGCGAACACTTCGGCTCCTCGCTAGAGAACGTCGGATCCTTAGGTGAACCTAGCCACATTGAAGGCCGCTGAGTACTTTTGAATGTACTCGCAAGCAACCAAACCAACATATACACCAAGCAAAGCAATCCATGGCATTCAAGCATGCATCAATTATTAGAGCAATATTAATCATCATGGCATGGCATAACTAGCTAGCAATATACGTTATCATGTCATAGCAGGATTATCAGCATGATAACTACTGAAGTAAATACAGTATGACATAGATAAAGCATATCCAGTAAATAATCCTTACTCCGAAGATTCTCATGAACCAATCCAAATCCAAGTTCTGTGGTCATCCGACCACTCATCTCATAGCGATCGCATGGCTGACATCATCCGATGTCCATGCATCTGCACTATAAGTCTGACAAATCATACCTTTCTCTAGTTCATTCTTAGCAGTAACATTATCTGGTTTATTCCTCCGGACTCGCCACAGACCAAATAGTGTGACCTAGTACAAACTGTGTCCCATGACCAAGGACGCGGCTATTCGAATAGATTTACACACTGCAGAGGTTGCGCACTTTACCCACACCATGGGGCTCCCGGCCTCGTACTTAGTACATGTTCCCATTCGGGTGGACTGGTGCTGCTCCAACAAAAAATTTCTATTGCCCGACACTCTTACGGCCCCACCGACAATCATACCCTCCCAGGGTCATGTCCTGGGTGGCCCTTGTGTCACCCCGTGACACCTGCCACCGTCGTGGCCAAACAAAACTGTCCCAAACGGGGACGTGCGCACATAACCAAACTGGGCTAACAGGATTATCGTCGTCTACCTTATTAGGGCAGCACGCACGCATAACCCTCCCTATTTGGTGGTACCGACAAGAGGCAAGACAATAGACTAAGTCAGGGCCGTCCCATACCGGCATATGTGGTTGCACTTGATGAGCTCAGTTCGGTGGCACTATGACTCGATCCAGCCGACGGAGGAGGTTGTTATCATTATGTCACATTCTTTATCATAGCAATAACAATGGTAATGCATGATGTAATCACCATGAAACCATAACCACCTATCTCCATATGCATTACAATGAGTCACTAGTACGATAACATGATGAGCATTAGCAGCAAATTCAAACTAGCAGGAGTTTAATTATTTCTAGCACATCCATAATCATTAATTAAACACGCAAGAATAACACAGAGCAATGCTTTAGGGCATATGTCAGATGGTCGGCTTGCCTGGGGGTCGAAGAATACTCCGGAAAGAAGTGCGGTCACCTCGCAGTAAATTCGCCGGAAAGGATTCCCTCTCGGAGGGGCTGAATGGAGGGCAGGGGCAAAAATGGGTATTTTCAGAAAGTGTAAACATGGTGGAAGTGACATCATCGGAATGGGCTCGACGAACTGAAGAAGTGGGCCTTGGAATCACCTGATTCCGAGTTACGGTTGCGAAGTTGTGGCCCTTGGTCCGTTAAGCACAGAACAAACAAGAATCTGTTCATGTCTGCTGTTAACGGGTGAATGGCCGCAATTTAGGAGTTTTGGCCAGCGGGGTTAAACAGAAAGCGCCTTTTAAGAAATACTTTTTCGGCAAAGTGAAAGCGTATTCTCATCCGCAGCCGCAGGAAAGTACGCCTTCGTGTACCGAAAACGTAAAGGCTGGGTGCGCTTCCACTTAAGTGGTCAACGGGCCCGCCCGGTCAGCGCCTGGGTGGCTGACTGGTGGGGTCCGCGGGACCCGCAACGGCCAGCTGGAGGGGGGGTGTCGTCGTCGTCCTCCTTCTGCCTGTGCTTGACCGGGGCAGGGCGGACTCCGGCGAGGTTTGTCGGCCGCTCCGGCCGTCCCCTGCAGCGCTCGGCCTACCGGCGTGCTCGGGAGGCCAAGCCGCGTCCATTCCATGGGTGCACGGACCTCTAGGAGGACCAGGGCGACGGCGGCTTGGGCGTCTGCGGCGGAGGCCGTCGGCCGTTGCTGGCTTCGAGCGCACGGGCTCTACGCCGGCGAATGGAGGATATGGGAAGGCTCGCGGAAGCTAGGTAGGAGTACTAGTGAGGGTTAGATGGAGAGAGGGGCTCGGGTTTGCTCGGATTTGAGCAGAGGTCGAGGCGGCCATGGCGGCCAGTGGAGAACAATTCGAGCGAGAGAGCTCGAATGCTTTGGGCAGGAGCTAGTAGAGAGGGAGAGAGGGTTGGTATGAGCTCGAGAGGAACCGGGGAGTGGCTATTTATAGCCCGGTGAGGTGAGGAGATAGGGATGGCCGCTGTGGCTTCCTTAGCCACGCAGTGGAGCTCCGGCGAGGTAGCGCGCAAGGAGCGGTGCCGACCTGACTTTCGCCAGAGGGAGAGGACGGGTCGAGGAGGAAGAAGCTACGGAGGAAGGCGACAGCTTGAGGGTCACGGGCGAATAGTGTCACGGCGGCGGCTGTCGTGGCTTGGGGACAAAGAAACTGGAGGGGAGAAGGTGCGGGAGAGGGGTACGTGGACGGTGGGGAGCTGCTGGACATGTTTGGACAAGCGGGGACTGGTCGGAGGCGACCGCACGGAGCTGGCAGAGCGCAGAGCGCCGTTTCTGCACGGCCGCTGCTCGGTCACCACGTGCACTACGTGGTCCGGCGCGTACCTGCTTGCCATATCTTGTCCAACACGTCTCTCGTTGCTCAAATAGATGAAAGAAGTGCCTAGAACCAGCTAGGTGGCTGTGAGGTAAGAGAAACTTGCTGAAACAGATTCTGACAGCAAAATTGGCTAGAAGTTTCTGGAGAAATGGATGGAGAAATGGAGTTGAATCTTTGTCACAATGAAGTGTGGTAGGAAGGACTAGGTGTTGGTAAAATTTGAAGTCATTTGGACCAAGTTTGCATGCACTTCCTTCACAATGCAGAATTTGGTCCAGAAACTGGATTTTGATGTTGTGCTTAACTGGCTGAATAGATTGGGCTGAAATTTGGTGTAGGAAGGTTATTTGGATGTATACAGATACTGGAAAAATTTCAGCCTAAATTGATCATCTATGAAGGTACTTCCTTCACAGTGATGCAATCTGTACAGAAACTTAGATAATTTACTGGGGAAAATTGGCTAGATGAAATGGACTGATTTTTGGTATCCGGGGGTTATTTATCATTTTTGACTACCCTGAAAAATTCCAGCCCAAAAAGGTCAAGGGAGCAAGCACTTCCTTTGCAAACTGGAAATCTGGACAGAATTTGCAAATGGATGTTGTGCTCACAATTTGAACTATGTAACTTGGGTTCTTGATGGAAAGGGTGAATATATGGATAGGAGAAGCTCCACAAATTATTTGGGATTTTTCCTGGGTACCAAAATGGTAGTTCCTTTGGAAAGTGCCCAAAATGCAATATTGGCATTAAATAGGAAAAGGCAACTTCCCTTATTTAATTATTGCCAATATTTTTATGAGAGCTCAATATGATCACAAAGAATATCTCCATAAGTTTTCATGAACTTTGGAGATGGATAGATATTTTCCTGGATTTAATTCCTTTAAACAGCAGAAAAACGAATTAATTTTAAATGAAAAATATTGCAAATGACTTGGCAATATTTTTGCATATCCAGGGTTTATAGATTTGGGATGATCACTTGGAAAAGTTTGGGAGGCAATAGATCAAAGGAAGTTGGGGTTCCTTTGTAACGGAAGGAATTAGGGTTTCCCTTCCGGTAGATCGGAGAGTAGGGTTTCGGTGGCAAAATCTTGAGAAAAAAATCTTGGGTGGCAAGGCTGGACTAGGGAGAATCTCTGGTTGGATAGGGAAGGCAAGACTAAATGACCATCTTCATATACCCAAAGGCAACAGAAAATCCAATAACACCAAAAAAAAGACAGGAGCCAAATCCCGCGAAGGAAAAAGAACATGGAGCAAAAACCAGGGTGTCACAAACCTACCCCCCTTAAGAAAATCTCGTCCTCGAGATTTCCGGGCTTACCTCCCGGTGAAGGGGACTTACCTGAGTGCGACTTGGATCCATCAGCTATCTTGTCTTCATTTGTTTACTGACCTTTTAACTGCCTCTTTTGATGACTCAGGTGCTGTCTTTTTCAGATGGCTGTATTGAATCCTTCTCTTTCCTGTCAGGCAAACCCTTTGTGCTGGTAGTTTGGTGGCTAGGGTTGGTGGGTAGCTCCGAGTATCGACAAATAGTCTGGTTTCCATGGCCTGGCACTAGCTGCTTCGGATACTTCGTACACTGACTGCCAAGGGCGAGACATTCTTTCTGGGTACCGGACTCACGTGCTCGTATGGCCTGGAGTGGCTAGGAGTGGCTCTCTTTTTGCCTTGTCAGAATGCTCAATCTGGCTGTGCATTCTATACGGATGCTTTCTTCCTGTCTCTTGCATTCGGACTTCGTTCTCAGGATGTTCCCAACTGAAATGCCGGGCACGATCACAAAGTAATCATAGACGGTAATCTCCTATCTTGGCCCATATTCATGATGAGTATGGCATGCTGGCTGCATTGTTGTGGCCGCATATGCAAGAGTCTGACAAGAATTAGTAATATTACCTTGTCTGTGAAGCCTTATTTTATTGACCATCGTGAAGGTGGTTTGTTCGAAACTTCATTGTTCTTGGGGGTCCTTTTTTTGGGGGGAACCTGTCATGACCTGCCAACACGGCTCCTTGGTCATATCCCAGCTTGCTAGGCTTGTACTCATAACTTACCCTTGCATATCTCGTAGGGATTGTTGTGCTCATATTCTGCTTTGAACTATGGGGTCGATGTTTCTCTGAACACAGTCATTCCTGTGTACGAGTGGCTCGCATGAACTGATCCCCTAGACTACATGCTCACAACATATGCAGGGGTAGGGTAAATCCTTTCATAACCACTGAGTTCTGAGGCGGATGTGTGTCCGAACTAGTTCATGCTTCTGACAAGATTGTTGTGGGCACGTTGGCATGCTGAAGAAGGTTGAATTCCTTATGCTCGAAGCTTCTGCCAGGGTAGCATGCCGAAGAAGGCTGGGTGTCATGCCTCGGATGCTTTCCCTCATGTGGCTTACTGCGGAAGGTCAGGTGCCTTATGCCAGAAGCTTTTCGCGGTAGCTCTCTGTGGAAGATAGGAGTGCCGTGCCCCAGAAGATTCTCTTACCAAGTGGTGTAGCGAGGACGGTTGGGAGTCTTGCATCGTAAGCTCCTTCCGATAGCTTGTGGAGGAAGGCTGGGTTCCTTGTACCAGAGGCCTTTCACTGTGATATGCAGTCAGACTTGTGGCCGATTCTGGCTTCCTTCCGAAGTATCCAAAATTTGCCCATAGTGGAGCCATAACTTGGTATAGGCCATACCTTGTCTGAAGATGTTCCGGTGGTCGGGCACACCGCTTGTCCTTCTACTGGTCTGAATCATTGCAACGGTTGCCGACTTCGTGTTGATAATTAATTCGGAATACCCTTTGCATTCAAACCAAGTGTTGCCAGTAGTGAGCAGTTGACAGATAATTCCATCCGGTTCAGTTGAACTTGAAATTCTCATTAATTCCGGATGGCCGTGGACTTATCCATATATCTCTCAAACCTTGTTCACAGTGCCCGGAGAATTTTGTATATGCACCGGTAAATTTCCAGAATATGCTTTGAATTGTGTATCCACATACCAGAGTGTTGTTGTTGCTCTCGGCACCTCCACATTCTCGAAATATGTCTTCTGTGGGCGGTAAATGATTCTTGAATCCATTGAGAAAAGACTCAAGGCTCACCTCACTGGCTGAAATAATCCTTGTGTCGAGGATGGAATAATTTGCTCTTACTGGTGTCCATTCCCGATAGCTCATCTGGCTTATCCTTAAGTGTGATCTGTTCTGGGGCAACATCTCTCAGGTATAATCTGGCCTTGTCCCGTGCCACGCAGAGTCTGCTTCTGACACATTCTTCATTCTTGACAGATCCGGCGATAATATTCTGAATATCGGGTAGTTGACTTGGCTTGACTCTTACTGAATTTGGATTATTGGGTATTATCCAAGTTATGTGCTGGTCTTCCTAACAGCTCTTGCAGATGGATCCAGTCGAAGCGGCAGAACGGGATTGACACAAGAAGCAAGAACTGCGAAAAACCAAAAAGCAAATAAAGCTCAAATTTTGCGGACCTTACACATGTGGCCGAAGATTCACTAGTATAACTATTATAGCGCACTCGATGCACCCCTAAGTACTTAGAAGCAAAACTACACAATGCCCCTGGTAGCAGTTGGTGTCAAGCTCCTACTACTTTCTTAGGGAACATCAAACTCGACGCACGACCATAGCCAAAGTGGCTTAGTCGACGATCCTAGGGTAGCCGGGGAAAAGATGGAATTTGTATGCGTTTCCCAAAGGAAACTAGATTTGAGAAGAGAAATGCCATGGTTAGCAAGCAAGGTGGGGATATCTGGTTTACCTAGGGGTTCAGGGCTCATGGGTCGTTGCCTAGTGTGGACATTTCATCCCGAGACAAAGACCATGAGAGTTGGGGTCTGATGGAGCCAAAAGCCTATGGGGTTGCCTTATGATCAATAGAAGCCGTGCCTGTCTGGCAAAGAAGGCTGAAATCCATCTGGGCTTCCTACTGAGAAAGAGGCAATAAAGTCTGTAACCTACAGTCAACCTAGCTCTGATACCATCCGTTGTGGCGCCCCGCCTGAATACCACTGTAGCCAGATGGTCACCGCACATACCAGCCCAGGAAATCACTCTGGCATGCGCTTTTACAACAAGTATCATGAACACAGACATTTCTATTAATGGATATATAAGTCTTACATGATATTTACAAGGGTGATGGCAGCGAAAAAGCTCTATCTAAGGCAGCATGGTCCTGGTGCGGCTCCAATCCACAGGGGTCAGGTTGGGTTACTCTTCTAGCCCGCAAACACTCCGGCTCCTCGCTAGCGAACATCGGATCCTTAGGTGAACCTAGCCACATTGAAGGCCGCTGAGTACTTTTGAATGTACTCGCAAGCAACCAAACCAACATATACACCAAGCAAAGCAATCCATGGCATTCAAGCATGCATCAATTATTAGAGCAATATTAATCATCATGGCATGGCATAACTAGCTAGCAATATACGTTATCATGTCATAGCAGGATTATCAGCATGATAACTACTGAAGTAAATACAGTATGACGTAGATAAAGCATATCCAGTAAATAATCCTTACTCCGAATATTCTCATGAACCAATCCAAATCCAAGTTCTGTGGTCATCTGACCACTCATCTCATAGCCATCGCATGGCTGACATCATCCGATGTCCATGCATCTGCACTATAAGTCTGACAAATCATACCTTTCTCTGGTTCATTCTTAGCAGCAACATTATCTGGTTTATTCCTCCAGACTCGACACAGACCAAATAGTGTGAACAAGCACGAACTGTGTCCCATGACCGAGGACGCGGCTATTCGAATAGATTTACACTCTGTAGAGGTTGCGCACTTTACCCACACCATGGGGCTCCCGGCCTCGTACTTAGTACATGTTCCCATTTGGGTGGACCGGTGCTGCTCCAACGAAATTTGTCTATTGCCCGGCACCCTTACGGCCCCACCAACAATCATACCCTCCCAGGGTCATGTCCTGGGTGGCCCCTGGGTCACCCCGAAACACCTGCCACCGTCGTGGCCAAACAAAACTGTCCCAAACGGGGACGTGCGCAGATAACCAAACTGGGCTCACAGGATTATCGTCGTCTACCTGATCAGGGCAGCACGCACGCATAACCCTCCCTATTTGGTGGTACCAACAAGAGGCAAGACAATAGACTAACTCAGGGCCGTCCCATACCGGCAAATGTGGTTGCACTTGATGAGCTCGGTTCGGTGGCACTATGACTCGATCCAGCCGACGGAGGAGGTTGTTATCATTAAGTCACATTCTTTATAATAGCAATAACAATGGTAATGCATGATGTAATCACCATGAAAACATAACCACCTATCTCCATATGCATTACAACGAGTCACTAGTGCGATAACATGATGAGCATTAGCAGCAAATTCAAACTAGCAGGAGTTTAATTATTTCTAGCACAGGCATAATCATTAATTAAACATGCAAGAATAACACAGAGCAATGCTTTAGGGCACATGTCAGATGGTCGGCTTGCCTGGGGGTCGAAGAATACTCCGGAAAGAAGTGTGGTCACCTCGCAGAAAATTCGCCAGAAAGGATTCCCTCTCGGAGGGGCTGAATGGAGGGTAGGGGCAAAAATGGGTATTTTCAGAAAGTGTAAACATGGTGGAAGTGACATCATCGGAATGGGCTCGACGAACTGAAGAAGTGGGCCTTGGAATCACCTGATTCGGAGTTACGGTTGCGAAGTTGTGGCTGATCGTCCGTTAAGCAGAGAACAAACAAGAATCTGTTCATTTCTGCTCTTAATGGGTGAATGGCCGCAATTTAGGAGTTTTGGCCGGCGGGGTTAAACAGAAAGCGCCTTTTAAGAAATACGCTTTCGGCAAAGTGAAAGCGTATTCTCATCCGCGGCCGCAGGAAAGTACGCCTTCGTGTACCGAAAACATAAAGGCTGGGTGCGCTTCCACTTAAGTGGTGAACGGGCCCGCCCATTCAGCGCCTGGGTGGCTGACTGGTGGGGTCCGCGGGACCCGCAACGGCCAGCTGGACGGGGGGTGTCATCGTCGTCCTCCTTCTGCCCGTGCTTGACCGGGGCAGGGCGGACTCCGGCGAGGTTTGTCGGCCGCTCCGGCCATCCCCCGCAGCACTCGGCCTACCGGCGTGCTCGGGAGACCAAGCCGCATCCATTCCATGCGTGCAGGGACCTCGAGGAGGACCAGGGCAACGGCGGCTTGGGCGTCTGCGGCAGAGGCCGTCGGCCATTGCTGGCTTCGAGCGCACGGGGTCTACGCCAGCGAATGGAGGATATGGGAAGGCTCGCGGAGGCTAGTTAGGAGTACTGGTGAGGGTTAGATGGAGAGAGGGGCTCAGGTTTGCTCGGATTTGAGCAGAGGCCGAGGCTACCATGGCGGCCAGTGGAGAGCAATTCGAGCAAGAGAGCTCGAATGCTTTCGGCAGGAGCTAGGAGAGAAGGAGAGAGGGTTGGTATGAGCTCGAGAGGAACCGGGGAGTGGCTATTTATAGCCCGGCAAGGTGACGAGATTGGGATGGCCGCCGTGGCATCCTTAGCGACGCACTGGAGCTCCGGCGAGGTGGCGCGCAAAGAGCGGTGCCGACCTGACTTTCGCCAGAGGGAGAGGACGGGTCGGGGAGGAAGAAGCCAGAGAGGGAGGCGACAACTCGAGGTTCACGGGCGAACAGTGTCACGGCGGTAGCTGCCGTGGTTTGGGGAGAAAGAAACTGGAGGGGAGAAGGTGCGGGAGAGGGGTGCGTGGACGGTGGGGAGCTGCTGGACATGTCTGGACAAGCGAGGATTGGTCGGAGGCGAGCGCACGGAGTTGGCAGAGCGCAGAGCGCCGTTTCCGCACGGCCGCTGCGCGGTCACCATGTGCACTACGTGCTCCGGTGCGTACCTGCTTGCCATATCTTGTACAACACGTCTCTTGTTGCTCAAATAGATGAAAGAAGTGCCTAGAACCAACTAGGTGGCTCTGAGGTAAGAGAAACTTGCTGAAACAGATTCTGACAGCAAAATTGGCTGGAATTTTCTGGAGAAATGGATGGAGAAATGGAATTGAATCTTTGTCACAATGAAGTGTGGTAGGAAGGACTAGGTGTTGGTAAAATTTGAAGTCATTTGGACCAATTTTGCATACACTTCCTTCACAATGCAGAATTTGGTCCAGAAACTGGATTTTGATGTTGTGCTCAACTGGCTGAATAGATTGGGCTGGATTTTGGTGTAGGAAGGTTATTTGGATGTATAGAGATACTGGAAAAATTTCAGCCTAAATTGATCATCTATGAAGGTACTTCCTTCACAGTGATGCAATCTGGACAAAAACTTAGATAATTTACTGGGGAAAATTAGCTACATGAAATGGGCTGGTTTTTGGTATCCAGGGGTTATTTATCATTGTTGACTACCCTGAAAAATTCCAGCCCAAAAAGATCAAGGGAGCAAGCACTTCCTTTGCAAACTGGAAATCTAGACAGAATTTGCAAATGGATGTTGTGCTCAAAATTTGAACTATGTAACTTGGGTTCTTGATGGAAAGGGTGAATATATGGATAGGAGAAGCTCCATAAATTATTTGGGATTTTTCCTGGGTACCAAAATGGTAGTTCCTTTGGAAAGTGCCCAAAATGCAATATTGGCTTTAAATAGGAAAAGACAACTTCCCTTATTTAATTATTGCCAATATTTTTATGAGAGCTCAATATGCTCACAAAGAATATCTCCACAAGTTTTCATGAACTTTGGAGATGGATAGATATTTTCCTGGATTTAATTCCTTTAAACAGCAGAAAAAGGAATTAATTTTATATGAAAAATATTGCAAATGACTTGGCAATATTTTTGCATATCCAGGGTTTATAGATGTGGGATGATCACTGGGAAAAGTTTGGGAGGCAATAGATCAAAGGAAGTTGGGGTTCCTTTGTAACGGAAGGAATTAGGGTTTCCCTTCCGGTAGAACGGAGAGTAGGGTTTCGGTGGCAAAATCTTGAGAAAAAAATCTTGGGTGGCAAGGCTGGACTAGGGAGAATCTCTGGTTGGATAGGGAAGGCAAGACCAAATGACCATCTTCATATACCCAAAGGCAAGAGAAAATCTAATAACACCAAAGAAAAGACGGGAGCCAAATCCCGCGAAGGAAAAAAACAAGGAGCGAAAACCAGGGTGTCACATGTAGTTGATTCAAAACCAACATAGCCTCCACGATATTTATGTTCATGGTGCTTATATCCTACTCATGCTAGTATTCAATGTTGATTATTCATAATGCATGGTTATGACCGTTTTCGCTCTCTAGCTGGTCACTTCTCAACCTATTTGCTAGCCTTCGCCTGTACTAAGCGGGAATACTGCTTGTGCATCAAAACCCTTAAACCAAAGTTATTCCAGATGAGTCCACCATATCTACCTATATGCGGTATTACCCTGCTTTTCTAAGTAAATTTGCATGTGCCACCTCTAAATATTCAAATGAACATCTGTTTTGTGTGCCCATACCGCTCATGGAGCGACAGGGGGCGGTCAGTATCTTCCATGCTAAGCGGGTTATTCTCATGATGAGTGTTTATTCACTTGTCCTTGCACGAGAGGGCTTGGTAATCAGGATGCCCAGTCCCATAATTAAAATTGCAAAATAATAAAACAAACTCTCCCGGAAAGTTGTTGGTATGGAGGGCACCCGAGGATTCGGCTAGCCATGGCGTGTGTTTGTTGGTGGAGGGGGGGGGTAAACTTTACTTTACCGCTTGGGAACCGCCGCTAATGTGTTTAGCATGGAAGATATTGAAAACTCTCCGTCGTGACATTGACAGGAAAGGCATACCTCCCAAAAATTTACTTATCTCTGATTTAAGCTTCGAGCTCTAGCACCTCTGCAAATCCATGCTTCCCTCTGCGAAGGGCCTATCTATTTACTTTTATGTTATTTAATTTTTATTGTTGAGTCATCACCTTCTCAAATAAGCACCAGTCCTGAGAGCACTATTGTCATTCTCATGCATTGTGTATAGTTAATGTTTTGTGCATCATGACTAGATCTCTTCTACCATGAATTACAATGTTTAGTCGCCGCTTGAACTTTGGAGGTGCTCTGCATTTATGTTTTGCGGTCTCAGAAAGGGCTAGCGATATACCATGTTGTCATATTATATCATGATTGTTTTGACAAAGTGTTGGCATTTGAAATATCTTATTATTGCTCGCTAGCTGATTATGCCATTGATATGAGTGAATATAATTCCTAAGAGTTATCACTTGCATGGTTAGTTCATGATCTTTGCTGAAAACTTGGGTACTGTTTAAGCATATATATAGATAAAAGAACAAAAGAGTTCGTAAAAGTTTTATTTATCACTTTCAGTTTGTCAACTGAATAGCTTGAGGACAAGCAATGAGTTAAGCTTGGGGGAGTTGATATGTCTCTGTCGTATCTACTTTTCCAAATGCTTTTGCTCTTGTTTTGGACTCTAATTTGCATGATTTGAATGAAACTAACCCGGACTGGCGCTGTTTTCAGCAGAACTACCATGGTGTTGTTTTTTGTGCAGAAATAAAAGTTCTTGGAATTGGACGAAACTTTTTGGAGATTTTTTATGGATTAAATAAAAAATACTAGAGCCAAGACCCACTGGAGGGGGGCCACCTGCTGCCCACCAGGCACCAGGGTGCGCCACCCCCCCAGGCGCGCCCTGGTGGCTCGTGGGGCCCACGTGGCTCCGCTGACCCTAATCTCAGGCCTATAAATTCACAATTCCAGAGAAAAAATAAGAGAGGAAGTTTTATTGCATTTCACAATATGGAGCCGCCGCCACCTCCTGTTCTTCATCGGGAGGCCAGATCTGGAGTCCGTTCGGGGCCCCGGAGAGGGGGATCTTCCGGCATCGTCATCATCAACCATCCTCCATCACCAATTTCATGATGCTCACCGCCGGGAGTGAGTAATTCCTTCGTAGGCTCGCTGGACGGTGATGAGTTGGATGAGATTTATCATGTAATCGAGTTAGTTTTGTTAGGGCTTGATCCCTAGTATCCACTATGTTCTGAGATTGATGCTGCTATGACTTTGCTATGCTTAATGCTTGTCACTAGGGCCCGAGTGCCATGATTTCAGATCTGAACCCTTTATGTTTTCATGAATATATATTTGTGTTCTTGATCCGATCTTGCAAGTTATCCGCACCTGCTACGTGTTATGATCCGCATACCCCAAGGTGACAATAATTGGGATTCTTTCCGGTGATTACCGTAGTTTGAGGAGTTCATGTATTCACTATGTGTTAATGCTTTTTTCCGGTTCTCTATTAAAAGGAGGCCTTAATATCCCTTAGTTTCCTTATGGACCCCGCTGCTATGGGAGGGTAGGATAAAAGATGTCATGCAAGTTCTTATCGCAAGCACGTATGACTATATACGGAATACATGCCTACATTATATTGATGAATTAGAGCTAGTTCTGTGTCGCCCTAGGTTATGACTATTACATGATGAATGTTATCCAACATAATCACCGATCCAATGCTTACGAGTTTTTCACATATTGTTCTTTGCTAAGTTATTACTGTTGCTACTACTGTCACAATTGCTACTACTATTGCTGCTACCGTTACTGCTACTGCTACTATTATTGCTACTGCTATCAAACTACCATACTACTGTGCTACTGATCACTCTGCTACAGATATTTAGTCTCCAGGTGTGGTTGAATTGACAACTCAACTGCTAATACTTGCAAATATTCTTTGGCTCCCCTTGTGTCGAATCAATAAATTTGGGTTGAATACTCTACCCTTGAAAACTGTTGCGATCCTCTATACTTGTGGGTTATCAGTATCGCGCGTGCGGCAGCAACGAGCACTGTTCATCGAGAGGCAACCCAACACCGACTGGCTACGTCTCGCACGGGGGCTCGATCAGCTTCAGTAAGCAGCGAGAAGGATCAATCGGGTTCTATTAGCAACGAAGGGATCGCTCGGGTTCAGTTAGCAGTGAAGGGATCGCTCAGGTTCAGTTAGCAGCGAAGGGATCGCTCGGCTTCAGTACGCAATGGGATTGATCGCTCGGGTTCAGTACATGTAGTAGTGCGAGGGATCGATCGATCGCTCGGTTTCAGTAAGCGAATGCCTCACTCGGGTTCAGTTAGCGAACACCTTGCACACACGTGCGCGTACGAGAGAGAAACGTGCAAATCACACACTGCATCGCTTGGCCCGGACAACCCACCCTAACCGGGAACTCCCCAAAATTTTCCTCGCCCTCACTTCAACCATGATTTTTTACGTCATGGACGGCCCAAAGAATGTCATGCGGGTGCGTCTCCAGCCCGCCCAGGACGAAAAGCCCATTTTCTGTCATAATTTTTTGTCATAGAAGTAGGAGCCCACCACATCTATGATGATACGTGTTTTTGTCACAATTATTGTCATAGAAGTGTCACAACCATGACTGAAAAAGTATTCGTTCGGGCCATAATGTCACGGATGTGTCTTTTTTTTATAGTGGATATGGCGCCCACGTCGAAAATCGTGCAGTCCCCACACAGAGCGAGATCGATCGGTTCATGACGTGCCATGTGCTGCCCCCCCCCCCCACTTTGATCTGGTGCGAGGGAATCATGCATGAGTACACATGCATGCGCTCAAACTATATTATGTAAGCTCATAGCAAGACCTATACCGTAAGACAAACCAAACCTTAATCCCCTCCTAAGTCAAATTAACCTCTCTCGCTGTCGGTCAAAGTGATGGACCAAGCGGGCCCACAGATAGAAAGCATCAATATCGCCGATAACCGCGTGAGTGAGTACCAGAGGACAACCGCCATCGCTTGCATGTGGGCCAAAACATATGTACGTATGGAGGTGTGTGGTTGTTGTGATGTTTGAATACCCAAAATGCACAAATTCGATGTGGCACCAGCCTTGGAAACCATAAAGTCCCCACACAGAGCACGGTTCATGACGCGTAGTATATGCTGGTCCCATCCCCCTGTTCGACGCATACAATATACTCCTACCGTAACACAAACCAAAAAGAATCCTCCTTGTCAGTTAAATTAACCTCTCTTGTTGGGTCAAAGTGATGGACGACGACCTCGCGGGCCCATAGATGGAAGCGTCGCACGCGAGTGAGTGTCCTGTAGGACAACCACCGCCTGCAGTGGCCCAAAGAGGTGTTGTGTGACGTTTGAATACGCAATGCACAACTTTCATGTGGCACCTGCCTCGAACACTGAAAAGTCCCCACACGGAGCGAGGTTCATGACGCGTAGTATATGCTGGTCCCCTTCCCCCTCTTTGACGTGTACTATATACTCCTACCATAACACAAACCAAAAAGAATCATCCTAGTTGGTCAAATTAACCTCTCTCGCTGTAGGTCAAAGTGATGGACGACAACCTCACGGGCCCACAGAAAGCGTCACACGCGAGTGAGTGTCCTAGGACAACCACCGCCTGCATGCCCGGTGTTGTGTGATGTTTGAATACCCACTGCACAACTTTGATGTGGCACATGCTTCGCAAACCGGAAATTCCCTACACAGAGGTTCACGACGTGTCGTAGTCCCCCTCACTTCGAGTCGAGGGATTCAAGTGTACGCACACACGCTCAAACTTAGATCTAGAATCACCATGATCCACACCGTAACTCATCCCAAGATGAATCCACCTTTGGTCAAATGCCTCTTGATGTCGATGAAAAGTGATAACCTTCGCGGGCTAATGAATGGGCGCATCGCCGATAACCGCACGAGGGAGTGTCCGAGGACCACTATGCATGCATGTGGCCCAAACATGTATGTATGAAAGGGCCGTGTAATGTTTTAAATAACCAATTCACGACTATGATGTGGCACCTGCCTCACAAAACGGTCAACCCCACACGATGGCTCACGACTCGCAGAGTACTGCCGGACCCCCCCCCTCCGATACACACACATTGCACCACCGCCGCCACTACGAGGCATGTTAAACTTTTTCCGCGGTGAACATATGTGACAAAAGGAGCGTCGTGTTAAAATTTGGAAGAAAAAAAATCAGAGATCGTCATTCGGACGTTTTTATACATAGATTGATTTCCTAGGGATATAATGTGCAAAAATCAAATTTGAGCTACATGCAGACGTGATAGTGCACCGAAATGGATTGGAAAAATCATATGTGTGTCTCTGGGTGCATGTTTAGTCTCCATGCAAGAAATTTCAAACATTGAGAATCTTGATTTTTAAAATCCAGTAAATCCAAAACTTAGTTGAAATTCATGAAACTTATCGTGGTGTCATATGGACACCGATAGACTGTGATATTCTATTGTTTTTTCAAATTTGAGACAAGTTTTGATATATATTATTCTTACAAACGGGAGATTATTAATAATTGGCAACCAATATCGCAAATGGATTATTTATTCGTACCGTGGGCGTTAGACCAACAATTTACGTGCCATGCTTCGGTTAAGTAATAAAGTGGCAGAATTAATCACCAAAAAAGAAAAATAATATACGTGCCGCCTCGCGTCCCGTGTGCCGTGCGAGCAGGCGTGAGTTGATGGGACGCATGCAAGCAGTCCGCCACGCAGGCACACCGGGAGGCGTTCGGGCAGGTGTGTGAATTGACGGGAGGCATGTTCGCTGCGCTGTGTCACCGGGAGGCGTGCGAGTAGCTGTGTGAAATGAAGGTAGGTATGCGAGCAGTCCATTGCGCAGGCTCAGCGGGAGGCGAGCCAGCCCTTTGACCGCCGCCCGCCTCGCTCCCCACTGCTCCATATTAATGGCGCGCCCAAGCCGATGGTTATAATAGGCGGCCGTGTTGGGGAACGTTGCATGGGAAACAAAAAATTTCCTACGCACACACAAGATCTATCCATGGTGATGAGCATCTACGAGAGGGAGAGTGAATCTACATACCCTTGTAGATCGCTAAGCGGAAGCTTTAAGAAACGCGGTTGATGTAGTCGAACGTCTCCGCGATCCAAATCGCAAGTCGTCCCTCGAACCGATCACGAACTAGTGCCGAACGGACGGCACCTCCGCGTTCAACACACGTACGGCTTGATGACGCCTTCACCTCCTCGATCCAGCGAGCGATGGTGAAGTAGTAGATGAGTTCCGGCAGCACGACAGTGATGAGTTGGATGAGATTTATCATGTAATCGAGTTAGTTTTGTTAGGGCTTGATCCCTAGTATCCACTATGTTCTGAGATTGATGCTGCTATGACTTTGCTATGCTTAATGCTTGTCACTAGGGCCCGAGTGCCATGATTTCAGATCTGAACCCTTTATGTTTTCATGAATATATATTTGTGTTCTTGATCCGATCTTGCAAGTTATCCGCACCTGCTACGTGTTATGATCCGCATACCCCAAGGTGACAATAATTGGGATTCTTTCCGGTGATTACCGTAGTTTGAGGAGTTCATGTATTCACTATGTGTTAATGCTTTTTTCCGGTTCTCTATTAAAAGGAGGCCTTAATATCCCTTAGTTTCCTTATGGACCCCGCTGCTACGGGAGGGTAGGATAAAAGATGTCATGCAAGTTCTTATCGCAAGCACGTATGACTATATACGGAATACATGCCTACATTATATTGATGAATTAGAGCTAGTTCTGTGTCGCCCTAGGTTATGACTATTACATGATGAATGTTATCCAACATAATCACCGATCCAATGCTTACGAGTTTTTCACATATTGTTCTTTGCTAAGTTATTACTGTTGCTACTACTGTCACAATTGCTACTACTATTGCTGCTACCGTTACTGCTACTGCTACTATTATTGCTACTGCTATCAAACTACCATACTACTGTGCTACTGATCACTCTGCTACAGATATTTAGTCTCCAGGTGTGGTTGAATTGACAACTCAACTGCTAATACTTGCAAATATTCTTTGGCTCCCCTTGTGTCGAATCAATAAATTTGGGTTGAATACTCTACCCTTGAAAACTGTTGCGATCCTCTATACTTGTGGATTATCAGTATCGCGCGTGCGGCAGCAACGAGCACTGTTCATCGAGAGGCAACCCAACACCGACTGGCTACGTCTCGCACGGGGGCTCGATCAGCTTCAGTAAGCAGCGAGAAGGATCAATCGGGTTCTATTAGCAACGAAGGGATCGCTCGGGTTCAGTTAGCAGTGAAGGGATCGCTCGGGTTCAGTTAGCAGCGAAGGGATCGCTCGGCTTCAGTACGCAATGGGATTGATCGCTCGGGTTCAGTACATGTAGTAGTGCGAGGGATCGATCGATCGCTCGGTTTCAGTAAGCGAATGCCTCACTCGGGTTCAGTTAGCGAACACCTTGCACACACGTGCGCGTATGAGAGAGAAACGTGCAAATCACACACTGCATCGCTTGGCCCGGACAACCCACCCTAACCGGGAACTCCCCAAAATTTTCCTCGCCCTCACTTCAACCATGATTTTTTACGTCATGGACGGCCCAAAGAATGTCATGCGGGTGCGTCTCCAGCCCGCCCAGGACGAAAAGCCAATTTTCTGTCATAATTTTTTGTCATAGAAGTAGGAGCCCACCACATCTATGATGATACGTGTTTTTGTCACAATTATTGTCATAGAAGTGTCACAACCATGACTGAAAAAGTTTACGTTCGGGCCATAATGTCACGGATGTGTCTTTTTTTTATAGTGGATATGGCGCCCGCGTCGAAAATCGTGCAGTCCCCACACAGAGCGAGATCGATCGGTTCATGACGTGCCATGTGCTGCCCCCCCCCCCCCCACTTTGATCTGGTGCGAGGGAATCATGCATGAGTACACATGCATGCGCTCAAACTATATTATGTAAGCTCATAGCAAGACCTATACCGTAAGACAAACCAAACCTTAATCCCCTCCTAAGTCAAATTAACCTCTCTCGCTGTCGGTCAAAGTGATGGACCAAGCGGGCCCACAGATAGAAAGCATCAATATCGCCGATAACCGCGTGAGTGAGTACCAGAGGACAACCGCCATCGCTTGCATGTGGGCCAAAACATATGTACGTATGGAGGTGTGTGGTTGTTGTGATGTTTGAATACCCAAAATGCACAAATTCGATGTGGCACCAGCCTTGGAAACCATAAAGTCCCCACACAGAGCACGGTTCATGACGCGTAGTATATGCTGGTCCCATCCCCCTGTTCGACGCATACAATATACTCCTACCGTAACACAAAGCAAAAAAGAATCCTCCTTGTCAGTTAAATTAACCTCTCTTGTTGGGTCAAAGTGATGGACGACGACCTCGCGGGCCCATAGATGGAAGCGTCGCACGCGAGTGAGTGTCCTGTAGGACAACCACCGCCTGCATGTGGCCCAAAGAGGTGTTGTGTGACGTTTGAATACGCAATGCACAACTTTCATGTGGCACCTGCCTCGAACACTGAAAAGTCCCCACACGGAGCGAGGTTCATGACGCGTAGTATATGCTGGTCCCCTTCCCCCTCTTTGACGTGTACTATATACTCCTACCATAACACAAACCAAAAAGAATCATCCTAGTTGGTCAAATTAACCTCTCTCGCTGTAGGTCAAAGTGATGGACGACAACCTCATGGGCCCACAGAAAGCGTCACACGCGAGTGAGTGTCCTAGGACAACCACCGCCTGCATGCCCGGTGTTGTGTGATGTTTGAATACCCACTGCACAACTTTGATGTGGCACATGCTTCGCAAACCGGAAATTCCCTACACAGAGGTTCACGACGTGTCGTAGTCCCCCTCACTTCGAGTCGAGGGATTCAAGTGTACGCACACACGCTCAAACTTAGATCTAGAATCACCATGATCCACACCGTAACTCATCCCAAGATGAATCCACCTTTGGTCAAATGCCTCTTGATGTCGATGAAAAGTGATAACCTTCGCGGGCTAACGAATGGGCGCATCGCCGATAACCGCACGAGGGAGTGTCCGAGGACCACTATGCATGCATGTGGCCCAAACATGTATGTATGAAAGGGCCGTGTAATGTTTTAAATAACCAATTCACGACTATGATGTGGCACCTGCCTCACAAAACGGTCAACCCCACATGATGGCTCACGACTCGCAGAGTACTGCCGGACCCCCCCCCCTCCGATACACACACATTGCACCACCGCCGCCACTACGAGGCATGTTAAACTTTTTCCGCGGTGAACATATGTGACAAAAGGAGCGTCGTGTTAAAATTTGGAAGAAAAAAAATCAGAGATCGTCATTCGGACGTTTTTATACATAGATTGATTTCCTAGGGATATAATGTGCAAAAATCAAATTTGAGCTACATGCAGACGTGATAGTGCACCGAAATGGATTGGAAAAATCATATGTGTGTCTCTGGGTGCATGTTTAGTCTCCATGCAAGAAATTTCAAACATTGAGAATCTTGATTTTTAAAATCCAGTAAATCCAAAACTTAGTTGAAATTCATGAAACTTATCGTGGTGTCATATGGACACCGATAGACTGTGATATTCTATTGTTTTTTCAAATTTGAGACAAGTTTTGATATATATTATTCTTACAAACGGGAGATTATTAATAATTGGCAACCAATATCGCAAACGGATTATTTATTCGTACCGTGGGCGTTAGACCAACAATTTACGTGCCATGCTTCGGTTAAGTAATAAAGTGGCAGAATTAATCACCAAAAAAGAAAAATAATATACGTGCCGCCTCGCGTCCCGTGTGCCGTGCGAGCAGGCGTGAGTTGATGGGACGCATGCAAGCAGTCCGCCACGCAGGCACACCGGGAGGCGTTCGGGCAGGTGTGTGAATTGACGGGAGGCATGTTCGCTGCGCTGTGTCACCGGGAGGCGTGCGAGTAGCTGTGTGAAATGAAGGTAGGTATGCGAGCAGTCCATTGCGCAGGCTCAGCGGGAGGCGAGCCAGCCCTTTGACCGCCGCCCGCCTCGCTCCCCACTGCTCCATATTAATGGCGCGCCCAAGCCGCTGGTTATAATAGGCGGCCGTGTTGGGGAACGTTGCATGGGAAACAAAAAATTTCCTACGCACACACAAGATCTATCCATGGTGATGAGCATCTACGAGAGGGAGAGTGAATCTACATACCCTTGTAGATCGCTAAGCGGAAGCTTTAAGAAACGCGGTTGATGTAGTCGAACGTCTCCGCGATCCAAATCGCAAGTCGTCCCTCGAACCGATCACGAACTAGTGCCGAACGGACGGCACCTCCGCGTTCAACACACGTACGGCTTGATGACGCCTTCACCTCCTCGATCCAGCGAGCGATGGCGAAGTAGTAGATGAGTTCCGGCAGCACGACAGAGTGGTTATGGTGGTGAGGAACAATCTCTGCAGGGCTTCGCCAAGCGCTACGGAGATTATGACGTAGGAACTAGAGGGTTAGGGTTGCCGCACACGGCTTGGGGAAATCTTGATGTATCCCGGGTGCTAGCCCTGCCCCTCTATTTATATGTTGAGCCCTGGGGTCGAAACTTAGAGAAAGAGCCTCCTCAAAGTCGGTTTGGCCCGCAAGGCCAGAGTCCTGCTCGGACTCCAAGACCAGACGCTAGGGTCCTCGGCGTCTAGCCCCAGACGCCAGGGTCCCTGGCGTCTGGCCCCTGGCCTCCGCAAAACTTCCTTTTGCACCTTCCTAAAGCCTCATGGGCTTTACCCCTTGGCCCAAATAAAGTGTTCTCGTACCCGAACATTTCGGGAAACATCTGGAACCCCTTCCGGTGAATTCCGGAACCCTTCCGGAGACCAAACACTATTATCCCATATATCAATCTTTACCTCTGGACTATTCCAGAGCTCCTCGTCATGTCCGGGATCTCATCCGGGACTCCGAACAATTTTCGGTCACCAACATAACAACTCAACTATACTTATATCGTCACCAAACGTTAAGTGTGTAGACCCTGCGGGTTCGAGAACTATGTAGACATGACCGAGACACCTCTACGGTCAATAACCAATAGCGGGACCTGGATGCCCATATTGGCTCCTACATATTCTACGAAGATCTTTATCGGTCGAACCTCTATGTCAAGGATTCAGTTAATCCCGTATGCTGTTCCCTTTGTTCTTCGGTATGTTACTTGCCCGAGATTCGATCGTCGGTATCTCTATACCTAGTTCAATCTCATTACCGGCAAGTCTCTTTACTCGTTCCGTAATACAATATCTCATGGCTAACACTTTAGTCACATTGCTTGCAAGGCTCATTGTGATGTTGTATTACCGAGTGGGCCCTGAGATACCTCTCCGTCACACGGAGTAACAAATCCCAGTCTTGATCCATGCCAACCCAACAGACATCCTCGGAGATACCTGTAGAGCACCTTTATTGTCACCCAGTTACGTTGCGACGTTTGATACACACAAGGTACTCCTCCGATGTCAGGGAGTTGCATGATCTCATGGTCATAGGAACAGATACTTGACATGCAGAAAACAGTAGCAATAAACTGACACGATCATATGCTACGTTTACAGTTTGGGTCTTGTCCATCACATCATTCTCCTAATGATGTGATCCCGTTATCAAATGACATCTCATGTCCATGGCTAGGAAACCTTCACCATCTTTTGATCAACGAGCTAGTTAACTAGAGGCATACTAGGGACACAGTGTTGTCTATGTACCCACACATGTATTTGAGTTTCCAATCAATACAATTATAGCATGGATAATAAACGATTATCACGAGCAAGGAAATATGATAATAACTAAATTATTATTGCCTCTAGGGCATATTTCCAACAGTCTCCCACTTGCACTAGAGTCAATAATCTAGTTCACATCACCATGTGATTTACATTGTTCTAACACCCAATGAGTTCTGGGGTTCGATCATGCTTTGCATGTGAGAGAGGTCTTTAGTCAACGGGTCTGCGACATTCAGATCCGTGTGTACTTTGCAAATCTCTATGTCATACTGTAGACACTTCTACCACACTCCACTTGGAGCTATTCCAAATGGCTGCTCCACTATATGTATCCTGACTGCTACTCAGAGTCGTCCGGATAGGTGTCAAAGCTTGCATCGACGTAACCCTTTACGACGAACTCTTCATCACCTCCATAATTGAGAAATATTTCCTTAGTCCTCTAGTTACTAAGGATAATCTTGACCGCTGTCCAGTGATCCACTCCTGGATCACTCTTGTACCCCTTGACAGAATCATGGCAAGGCATACATCAGGTGCGGTACACAGCATGGCATACTATACAGAGCCTATGGATAAGGCATAGGGTATGACCTTCGTCCTTTCTCTTTCTTCTGCCGTGGTCGAGCTTTGAGTCTCACTCAACTCCACACCTTACAAATCAGGCAAGAACTCTTTCTTTGACTGATCCATTTTGAACTCTTTCAAAATCTTGTCAAGGTATGTACTCATTGAAAGTCTTATTAGACGTCTTGATCTATCTCTATAGATCTTGATGCCCAATATTTAAGTAGCTTCATTCCAGGTCTTCCTTTGAAAAACTCCTTTCAAACGACCCTTTATGCTTTCCAGAAATTCTACATTATTTTCGATCAACAATATGTCAACCACATATAATTATCAGAAATTCTATAGTGCTCCCACTCACTCTATTGTAAATACAAGTTTCTCATAAACTTTGTATAGACATAAAAACTTTGATCACCTCATCAAAGTGTATATTCCAACTCCGAGATGCTTGCTCCAGTCCATAGAAGGATCGCTGGATTTTGCATACATTTTAGCATCCTTAGGACTGACAAAACCTTCCGGTTGTATCACATACAACCTTTCCTTACGGATACCGTTAAGGAAACGATGTTTTGACATCCATCTGCCAGATTTCATAATTGAAAAATGCAGCAACTGCTAACATGATTCCAACAGACTTTAGCATCGCTATGGGTGAGAAAGTCTCATCGTAGTCAACTCCTTGAACTTGTGAAAAACCCTTTGCCACAAGTCGAGCTTTATAGACGGTGACATTACCGTCCACGTCCGTCTTCCTCTTAAAAAATCCATTTGTTCTGAATGGCCTTACGCCCTTCAGGTAATACTTCCAAAGCCCATACTTTGTTTTCTTACATGGATCCCATCTCGGATTTCATGGCCTCTAACCATTTGTCGGAATCCAGGCCCATCATCGCTTCTCCATAGCTTGTAGGTTCATCGTTGTTCAACAACATGACCTCTAAGACAGGGTTTCCGTACCACTCAGGAGCAGTACGCGTCCTTGTCGACCCACGAGGTTCGATAGTAACTTGATCCGAAGTTTCATGATCATCATCATTAACTTCCTCTTCAACTAATGTAGGTTCCACAGAAACAACTTTCTGCGCTGCGCTACTCTTTGGTTGAAACAAAGGTTCAACAACCTCATCAAGTTCTATCTTCCTCCCACTCAATCTTTCGAAAGAAACTTTTTCTCGAGAAAGGACCCGTTTTAGCAACAAACACTTTGTGCTTGGATCTGAGATAGAAGGTTCACCCAACTGTTACGTTAGGGTATTCTATGAAGATGCATTTGTCCGCTTTGGGTTCGAGCTCATTAGGTGAAAACCCTTTTTCACATAAGCGTCGCAGCCCCAAACATTAAAATATGACAGCTGAGGTTTCCGCCAAACCAAAATTCATACGGTGTCATCTCAACGGACTTAGGGTGCCCCTTTTAAAGTGAATGTGGTTGTCTCTAATGCATAACCCTAAAACGATAGTGGTAAATCGATAAGAGACATCATAGTTCGCACCATATCTAATAGAGCACAACTACGACGTTCAGACACACCATCACACTATGGTGTTCCAGGTGGCGTGAGTTGTGAAACAACTTCCACATTGTCTTAAGTTATATACCAAACTCGTAACTCAGATATTTACCTCCACGATCATATCGTAGACATTTTATCTTCTTGTCACGATGATCTCAAACTTCACTCTGAACTTTTCAAACGATTCAGACTTGTGTTTCATTAAGTAAATATACACTATATCTACTCAAATCATCAGTGAAGGTAAGAAAATAACGATATCCACCGCCCACTACAAAACTCACTGGACCGCATAATCAACATGTATCATTTCCAATAAGTCAATTGCCCGCTCCATCATACCGGAAAACGGGGTTTTAGTCATCTTGCCCATGAGGCATGGTCCGCATGTCTCAACCGATTCGAAATCGAATGAGTCCAAAGATCCATCAGCATGGAGTTTCTTCATGCGTTTTACACCAATATGACATTTAGCGGCAGTGCCACAAGTATGTGGTACTATCATTATTAACTTTGTATCTTTTGGCATCAATATTATGAACATGTGTATCACTACGATCAAGATTCAATAAACCACTCTTATTGGGTGCATGACCATTGAAGGTATTATTCATGTAAATAGAATAACCATTATTCTCTAACTGCAATGAATAACCGTATTGCAATAAACTTGATCTAATCACGTTCATGCTTAACGCAAACACCAAATAACATTTATTTAGGTTCATCACTAATCCCAAAGGTAGAGAGAGCGCGCGATGGTGATCACATCAACCTTGGAAACACTTCCAACACTCATCGTCACCTCACCCTTAGCCTCCGTTTATTCCGTAGCTTTTATTTCGAGTTACCAACACTTAGCAACCGAACCGGTATCTAATACCCAGGTGCTACTAGGAGTACTAGTAAGGTACACATCAATAACACGTATATCAAATATACTTCTGTCGACGTTGCCAACCTTCTTATCTACCAAGCATCTAGGGTTGTTCCACTTCAGCAACCGTTCTCCTCATAATAGAAGCACTCAATCTCGGGTTTGGGTTCAACCTTGGGTTTCTTTACTGGAGCAGCAACTGGCTTGCCATCCATGAAGTATCCCTCCTTGCCCTTGCCCTTCTTGAAACTAGTGGTTTTACTAACCATCAACACTTGATGCTCCTTCTTGATTTCTACCTTCGCGGGGTCAAACATCGCGAATAGCTCAGGGATCATTATTTCCATCTCTGGCCTTTTATAGTTCATCACGAAGCTCTAGTAGCTTAGTGACAGTGACTTGGAGAACTATACCAATCACTATCTTATCTGGAAGATCAACTTCCACTCGATTCAAGCAATTGTAGTACCCAGACAATCTGAGCACATGCTCAACGATTGAGCTATTCTCCATCATCTTGCAGGCAAAGAATCTTGTTGGAGGTCTCATACCTCTCAACACGGGCACGAGCCTGAGATCCCAATTTCAGCTCTTAGAACATCTCATATGTTTCGTGACGTTCAAAACGTTTTGGAGCCTCAATTCTAAGCCGTAATGCATGATGCACTGAACTATCAAGTAGTTATCAGAACGTGCCTGTCAGATGTTCACAACATCTACAGATGACGCTTGAGGGGGTGGCGCACCGAGCGGTGCATTAAGGACATAAGCCTTCTGTGCAGCATTGAGGACAATCCTCAGATCACGGACCCAGTCCGCATTATTGCTACCATCATCTTTCAAATCTATTTCTCTAGGAACATATAAAAATTCAAGGGAGCTACAGCGCGAGCTAGTAATCTACAACATAATTTGCAAAGACATTTTGACTATGTTCATGATAATGAGTTTAGTTAATCATATTACTTAAAAACTCCCACTCAAATTGACATCCCTCCGGTCATTCGAGTGTCACATGATCCAAATCCACCAACTCAAGTCCGATCATCACGTGAGTTGAGGTGGTTTCAATGGTGAACATCTTCATGTTGATCATATCTACTATATGACTCATGTTCGACCTTTCGGTCTCTTGTGTTCCGAGGCCATGTCTGTACATGCTAGGCTCGTCAAGTTTAACCCGAGTGTTCCGCACGTGCAACATGGCTTACACCCGTTGTATGTGAACGTAGAGTCTATCACACCCGATCATCACGGCGTGTCTCGAAACGACGAACTTTCGCAACGGTGCACACTCGGGGAGAACACAATTTATCTTGAAATTTAAGTGAGGGATCACCTTATAATGCTACCGTCGTCCTAAGCAAAATAAGATGCATAAAAGGATTAACATCACATGCAAATCATAAGTGACATGATATGGCCATGAACTCGTGCTTTTGATCTCCATCTCCAAAGCACCGGCATGATCTCCATCGTCACCGGCATGACACCATGATCTCCATCATCTTGATCTCCATCAACGTGTCGCCATGAGGTTGTCGCGCCGACTGTTGCTTCCACGACTATTGCTAACGTTTAGCGATAAAGTAAAGCATTACATAGCGCTTAATGATTGACACGCAGGTCATACAATAATTAAAGACAACTCTATGGCTCCTGCCAGTTGCCGTACTCATCGACATGCAAGTCATGATATTCTATACAACACATGATCATCTCATACATCACATATATCTCATCATGTAATTGGCCATATCACATCACAACATACCCTGCAAAAACAAGTTAGACGTCCTCTAATTGTTGTTGCAAATTTTACGTGGCTGCTACGGGTTTGCAAGAACCGTTCTTACCTACGCAAAACCACAACGTGGTGTAGTGATTGCTTTTTGATCTTCTAAAAGAACCCTCTTCATTGAAATTGATTCAACTAAAGTGAGAGAGACAGACACCCGCTAGCCATCTTTATGCAACGAAGTTACATATCAGTTGAAGGAACCTGTCTCGCGTAAGCGTACGCGTAATGTCGGTCCGGGCCGCTTCATCTCACAATACCGCCGAATCAAGTATCAACTAGTAACGGCAAGCAATATGTATACACCCACGCCCACAACTCGTTTGTGTTCTACTCGAGATCTCATCTACGCATAGACCTAGCTCATGATGCCACTGTTGGGGAACGTTGCATGGGAAACAAAAAATTTCCTACGCACACACAAGATCTATCCATGGTGATGAGCATCTACGAGAGGGAGAGTGAATCTACATACCCTTGTAGATCGCTAAGCGGAAGCGTTAAGAAACGCGGTTGATGTAGTCGAACGTCTCCGCGATCCAAATCGCAAGTCGTCCCTCGAACCGATCATGAACTAGTGCCGAACGGACGGCACCTCCGCGTTCAACACACGTACGGCTTGATGACGCCTTCACCTCCTCGATCCAGCGAGCGATGGTGAAGTAGTAGATGAGTTCCGGCAGCACGACGGCGTGGTGATGGTGGTGAGGAACAATCTCTGCAGGGCTTCGCCAAGCGCTACGGAGATTATGACGTAGGAACTAGAGGGTTAGGGTTGCCGCACACGGCTTGGGGAAATCTTGATGTATCCCGGGTGCTAGCCCTGCCCCTCTATTTATATGTTGAGCCCTGGGGTCGAAACTTGGAGAAAGAGCCTCCTCAAAGTCGGTTTGGCCAGCAAGGCAAGAGTCCTGCTCGGACTCCAGGACCAGACACCAGGGTCCTCGGCGTCTGGCCCCAGACACCAGGGTCCCTGGCGTCTGGCCCCTGGCCTCCGCAAAACTTCCTTTTGCACCTTCCTAAAGCCTCGTGGGCTTTACCCCTTGGCCCAAATAAAGTGTTCTCGTACCCGAACATTTCGGGAAACATCCGGAACCCCTTCCGGTGAATTCCGGAACCCTTCCGGAGACCAAACACTATTATCCCATATATCAATCTTTACCTCCGGACTATTCCAGAGCTCCTCGTCATGTCCGGGATCTCATCCGGGACTCCGAACAACTTTCGGTCACCAACATAACAACTCAACTATACTTATATCGTCACCAAACGTTAAGTGTGTAGACCCTGCGGGTTCGAGAACTATGTAGACATGACCGAGACACCTCTACGGTCAATAACCAATAGCGGGACCTGGATGCCCATATTGGCTCCTACATATTCTACGAAGATCTTTATCGGTCGAACCTCTATGTCAAGGATTCAGTTAATCCCGTATGTTGTTCCCTTTGTTCTTCGGTATGTTACTTGCCCGAGATTCGATCGTCGGTATCTCTATACCTAGTTCAATCTCGTTACCGGCAAGTCTCTTTACTCGTTCCGTAATACAATATCTCGTGGCTAACACTTTAGTCACATTGCTTGCAAGGCTCATTGTGATGTTGTATTACCGAGTGGGCCCTGAGATACCTCTCCGTCACACGGAGTAACAAATCCCAGTCTTGATCCATGCCAACCCAACAGACATCCTCGGAGATACCTGTAGAGCACCTTTATAGTCACCCAGTTACGTTGCGACGTTTGATACACACAAGGTACTCCTCCGATGTCAGGGAGTTGCATGATCTCATGGTCATAGGAACAGATACTTGACATGCAGAAAACAATAGCAATAAACTGACACGATCATATGCTACGTTTACAGTTTGGGTCTTGTCCATCACATCATTCTCCTAATGATGTGATCCCGTTATCAAATGACATCTCATGTCCATGGCTAGGAAACCTTCACCATCTTTTGATCAACGAGCTAGTTAACTAGAGGCATACTAGGGACACAGTGTTGTCTATGTACCCACACATGTATTTGAGTTTCCAATCAATACAATTATAGCATGGATAATAAACGATTATCACGAACAAGGAAATATGATAATAACTAAATTATTATTGCCTCTAGGGCATATTTCCAACAGGCCGCACCCCCATTCTCTCTACACACACAATCCTCTCTCTCTCTCTCCGCCTGCATCCTCAATGCCGCTCTCAGTCATCACCGCCGTTAGTGTATGAGGATGCCGCCGAAGCGCACCATCGGAGGGAGTGGCGACGCCAGGGCTGCTGAAGCACCTGAGCACGGCGTGAAGCTGGAGACAGAGGTTGCCGTCACCGCCGATGAGGTCTTGCGCGGGCAGAAGCGCGATGGCGACGGCGTCGTGCTTCCACTGCCGGAGTCGGAGGTCCACAACGACTCCGGCGACGACTCTGACGACCACTCCGGCGACGACTCTGACGACGACAGAGAACCGGTTAGTCATCTATACCCATTTATGTGGCAAATATATCCTAGGGTTTCTCTGGTTAGTCCTACCTCCCCTTTTTTGAATAAAATCCTATGGTTATGTTCTCTCAATCCATGAAATCTGTGTTAGATTTGATAGATCTGTGTAGTGTATTGATTGTTTGAATGGTACAAATGATAAGTGATTAATTGTTTCCTCTGTACAAATGATTTCTGCTAAAAATCCGACTAGGGACCCCTTTGGGGCGCAGGATAACTTGTAATCCTCATACTTCTGTCATTGTGTATTTCCCTTTAGCTGTTGCTTTCGAACATCTCCTCTTAGTGAGCTGATGTATGACACTATGAGGGTTTCATTCGAGTAATGGAACCGGGGAGGAGCCTCCCTGTTCTTCTAAAAAAAATCCGACTAGGGTTAGTGTTGCTAATAATTCCTAGCCAGATCTTGACAATTGATTTTGATGCCAAAAGTCGTTGGCATGCCAAATTTTGATCCTACTTTACGGCATGTAAATTGGTTTGATGCCAAAAGTCGTCGGCATGCCAAATTTTGGCAACTCCCAAATGTTCGCTAGAGATTAGTTTGCATTCCATTGTTCATTGCCAATGTCACAAAAGGCTGTCAAGTGTTGGCAACTTTTGATTTTGCCAAATGTCAGTAGCAAACCAAACTTTTTGATTCTGCCAAATGTTGGTAGCAAACCAATCAGACTCTTAATTTTGTTGCACTAAGTTGTGTGCTCTCTATTTATGCATTTCTATAATCAAGATCACTTGATGATTTAGGGTTCACGCTGTCGCAGGATATATTATGTTTCATAAACTCTGCCTGCTGAATTCGCATTATTATAAAATATACTGACGCCACATTTTTTACTATATGTATAGGTGCTATCTGACTATGTCAATAGCAAGGACGAAGATGCCCAGAGGAGGTACAAGAGGCAAAAGCTCAGGGAGCTTTATGCAGGACTGCATAACAGGCGTGTGAGGACCTGGAATATGGGCTTTGGATGCCCGTTTTGCAACCAAAACCTTCATCACGAGTATGAAAGTGTTCTGGTGCATGCAAGAGGACGAGCCGTTGGCTCCTTCAAGCAGAAGTATTCTCGCAGGGTGGCGCACGCCACGTACGCTGAGTACCTGGAGAAGCTTCACCTTCGTGCAGGCCTGCCGGCAGATGAGATGTGGGATTGAACTATGGCTATGTAGTGTCTTAGTTATATGCTTGAGTATGCTTAATATCGGTTGAACTATGATTGAACAATGCTTGAGTACGCTTATTATCTATGCCTGAGTATGCTTATATATATATATATATATCTATGTTTACTTATGTCTAGATGTGGGATGAGTATGCAATCAGTCTGGTTGATGGAATTTTATGCTTCTCTTATACCAACATATGATTGCCCACACGGCCACACCACACATAGAGTGATGTTAATCGCACACGGTTGAGTCTACCAAACCATTGCTTTGTTTTTTCCTTTTTGAATTGGGTGGTGAGGGTTTTCATTCATAGAGTGTACAGTGCAAGGAGACATCAGGCCTATGCGGCCTCGGCCAGACAGCCGAGAAGTTTCATCTCACCGTACCAGCTGGCTTCAGGAATCGGACGGTACTTTCAATCTCACCCTACCTCGGTTGGCATGGCCTACTTTTCTGAACATATAGTATATATTGCTACATTTGGATAAAAGGTGCCATATGCAGCATATACGTCAAAGGGGATTTTTCTTCTTCCTATATTAGGCAAATTAATGCTGTAATGTTCTTTCGATTACTCTCATATTTGCATGACATCATGGTTACACTATCTGTTTAACTATAAATTTGTGTCCTTTGATTTCAATTGATGTGTATTGTTCTTTCAATTACTCCCATATTTGCATGTTACCTATTCTTTAACAATCTTATCATTTCCTGCAGTACATCCCTTGCTTTGCAACAGCAACTGTAGTACACAATCTTGGCCTTTACATAACTGAAGACTCCAGGAATGTCATATTGAACACAAACCATGGATTTACAATCGTTTCTTTTGTAAAACTTGATGAACATGGTCACACCTATTTTGGCGCGGGCCTTTGGACAGAAATTTCTAAGTTTTATGTAGTGAAAGCTGGCACTAAAATTGCACTGCACCTAAAAGAGCCTGGTCATATGTTATATGCTAACTTCCCCGACGATATCATCCATCCGGACTTTGTTCCAAGTAAGTGTTCTTTTCAAGTATCTGCATGTTGACTTACCTAGCAATATCGAAGTAATTGTATAGTATTTAAGCAACCAATAGGGATTCCATTTTCTGACTCTGTTAAGTCTGTTCCTACCTAGTAACTTCTAGTTACCAATACACTTTTCTTCTGCCCTGTTCTAACTTAATATTCCCTATCCTCTCACTCCTCCAGTCCTATCAGATAGCGTCGCCGTTGAGGACACTCCGGAGATGGAGGACGAGGCTGCCAACAAGCGGAGGCGGGTCGAGCAAGAACCGCAAGCGACTCCGACGGGCCTAGACTTCATCAGCAGCCTCCCCAATGATATGTTGATCGTCATCATCTCCCTCCTCCCAATCAAATACGGTGCGCGGACAACCGTCCTTTCCCGATGGTGGCACCCCCTATGGCATTCCACCCCTCTCGACCTCATCGACGTCCACAAGCTCTGCCATGGCTATCGCAAAAGCTTGGACGCGTTGTCCCAGATCCTCGGCAGGCACCTTGGCCCAATCAGAGGCCTTATCACGGGCAAGTTCCGTTCCAACAGCAAGGACCGAGCCAAGCTTGATGAGTGGTTCCGATCCCCCGCCCTAGATCACCTCGAGGAGCTCAGTTTTAATGATGGACATATGCGCTTGCTGCCACTGTCCGCGCTATGCCTCGCGCCCACGCTGCGGGTCGCTAGGTTCATGAACTACCATTTGCCCACGATTAATGACACGCCCGCTCGTTTTCTCCCTCGACTGAAGCACCTCGAGCTCATCGCCGTCTGCATCCCCAAGGATGACATGGAGCGCCTGCTCCGCGGCTGTACTACACTCAAGTACCTTCGTCTTCGGGCGATCAATGGGTTGAGTAGCTTCCACATCACCTCCATGACTCTCCGGACAATTTATGTGTGTTGCTGGTGCTGCAACAAGAGATCACAGAAGGTGTATCATAGTATGGTCATTGAGGAAACACCTTTACTTGAGAGATTACTTGTAGTTGATCAACAAGGTCCAACAAGAATCAGTGTCATTTCTACGCCGAAATTGAGAGTGGTGGGCTACTCGTCTGTCAAATTCTCCGAACTTGTTATTGGATCCACACCCGTTCAGGTACAACATTCGCCTTCTTCTTCTCCTTCTTGAATTAACATTTTTTCTAATTTTGAAGATGTATGTTTGTCTGTCATCCAGAAAATGAACCCGACAAGCTTGACAACGTATCTGCGCACAGTGAAGGTCTTCGCAGTAGAATCTATCGGCCCCAACCTGGACGAAGTTGTCAGTTTCCTGAGATGCTTTCCGTGCCTGGAGAAGCTATATATCGAGGTGATGCTCCTTTCCTGTTAAATGTTAGCCATAAGGGAGTTCAATTTTTTGGTACCTTTTCCCAAGTTTACAATGACAAATGTACTACGATTTCTGAAGGAATTTTGGAGGATTTCAGTACATTGATGTTTTTTTCCCTACAGTGGTTGCTTGATTCATAAGGTTACAATCCATATGCATTTCTCCTTTCGATTCATCTGTACTAGTTTTCATAGGTAAATTTCCATCCACTCCAACCTCTTGGGAAGAAGCCTACGTTTTTCTAGATTGTAATCAAATGCCCATGTTAATCATGTAGGATCGAAGATGGCATGTCACACTATTCATGTATTTTAGAAATCCTGCAAATCAAAGAAGCCTGTAGTAGTGTTCAAAACTGCATGTAGGCACTAATACGTTCTCTTCTTTTGCACATAAGATTAGGCCCGATAGTGGATAATGTGATACAATATAACAACCACATCGAATGCCTTGATCTGCATCTCTCAGAAATTACTTTGAACTCCTACCGAGGGACCTTACCAGAGATTATATTCGCCAGGTTCTTTGTTGTGAGAGCAAGGGTGCTAAAGGTAATGAGGCTTGCCCTACATTTGCTTCGTAAAACTGAATGGTTTGTTGATCAGCGCCGGCGGCTACGGCAGAATGGAAAAGGCTCTGCAGAAGCTGAATTTCATTTTGGAAGTTCAGCTGACAGAGTAATCGGAAGTCATTATGTCAAGCCCATACATGACTTGTCAATAGTTGATCCCTTTGCAGAAATGTTGAGGTTTCGAAACGGGTGTTACAAGTTGTAATATCAGTTTGAACCTCTCATATGTCCAAGTTCAGCTGATCAGCGCGGGCGTCTGCAGCTTCATGAGCTGAATTTCATTTCTAATATCATTTTGAACCTTATAATTAATCTTCGAATTAGAGCCTTCTAACTCTGGAATTTGAACCTTGTAATATTTTGGGCTTTTGTGGTACAATCATTGAAATGGCATCGTATGAGACTCGTATATTGGTAGTACTATTTTGACATTCATATGCAATGGATGATTAATATCTGGACCTCAATGGACTTGATTTTATTTACCATTCTCGAAAGTGTTTCCCCTGTCGATCTCAATCGCAAACGATCTATATTGCAACACGACAGTGATCTTCGACATTATTGTACACAGTTGGTTTCCTCAACTGTGTGCCCAGAATTATCGCACTCGAGTGTCCATCATTACCCGTCTGTGTAACTTTGACCTCATCACCCACGGGTAAACTTGGCACCTCTTCGAGCCGATGCGTGGTCAAACGAAACGCGTGTGGGGTGCTTAATAGCTCAAGCATACACTGGAATCCTCCGCTAGGAACGCGGTGACAAGACGTGACGATTACAGGCCGTCTAGCCCCCATTTATTACAGCGGCCATTTAACCCTTGTCTCTCTTCAACCTTTCGATAGCGCCCCAGTATTGCAAGAAGCACACCCACGACGACAAATACAGAGAGGGTATCCTGGGCGGCTCCAATGGCGGTCCCAGTGGCTGCCGACGACGAGCGGCAGTTCACCATGCATGCCATAGTGGACACCCACAGAAGGTTCACGGTGCTCTCGGTGGTGTACACCAACAACCCGATCTGGGTGGAGAACTCCATCCACACTATGGAGTTGTTGCTTGCTGCGGAGAAGTACAAGGTGGTCGGGTTCGACCTCGAGTACACCGGCGCTCGTACCGGGTCTCGTCACAAGGTCGCCGCCGCCCAGATTTGCATGCGCAATCATGTCCTTGTCTACCACTACTGCCTGGCCACAAGGCCTTGCGAGCATTTCGCCAGGTTTGTCAACAGCCCCCACTACATGTTCGCTACGGTGGACGTCACCAATGATGTAAAGGTGCTCAAGAATTCAGGCATTGCCTGCCAGAATCTTGTCGACATCCAGGGCCAATACAAGATCTGGGGAAGCAAGAAGCATGAGAAGCACTCACTGGTTCACCTCGCCGAGGCCATCATCGACCCCTACTAAAGAGACATGAAGGATTCCTGCAACAAGGACAAGCGTGCCTGGCATTCGGCCTAGATGGAGAAACTCGACGAAGCTCACGTCGTGTACACGGCCAAGGAGGCGTAGACGAGCTACGAGATGTACAGGCGGATTGTTGACATGAGGAAGTGCCTCCTTCTTCCCCAAAACGGCCAGGGATCTAGCCGGAAGCAGAGGAATGGCAAGCATCGTCACAACAAGAAGCAGATGATCGTTTCTCCTAGTTTAGTGTGCATGTAATTGTTTACTTTGGTGTGTGTATTCACTTATGTAATTGGATGTTTTATTTGGTTATGCAACAATGTTCTTATAAGTATATATGTTGCTATTGTGTAGACAGAGCTTAGATGTTGTACAGACAGAGAAAATCACATCGGCCACGGGCTAAACTAGGGAACCCGTCGGTGATGATTTCATCAATCGCTGACAATTGTATACCAACAAGCGTTTGCCCACAACACACATGGGTTATTAGTAGGAATCGTCCGTGTTGTTATCCGTCTTCCCACACATTTTGGATTACTGACCTGTTTGCCGCGTATCACACACATCTTGAAGTTGAACCGTTTCTGTTGTGTTGGGTAATCGCAAACAGTTCATCTGAGTGAACCGCATGCCGTATATCGCACACACCTTGATCTGCCTGGCCATTTCTATTGTGTTGGCTAATCACAAATAGTTCATCCGAGTGAACCGCATGCCATATATCGCACACACCTTGATCAGCTTGACCGTTTCTGGTCTGTTGGGTAATCACAAACAGTTCATCCGAGTGAACTGTATGCCGATCATCGCACACACCACGAACTGGCTGACCGTGTTTGTTGTTCTGGCTTATCCCAAATAGTTCATATGGATCAATTGTATGCCACGTATCGCACACACGTCTCTAATCTGAATCATTTTTGATGTCTCCGGCATTGCACACAGTTCGTCTTATTGGGATGGTTTTATTATGACACTGTTTTTGATGCATGCACCGCACACAGTTTGGTCGCGGGGTCTCTGATTCATGTGTCGCGTTAGCGGTCGCCTGCAGTAGTGAGACCTTCTTGACGCCCAAAACAAGAGGGTGGCAGCGCCCTAGATCGCATCCTGCATGCAAACCCTAGACCTATACTGTCTATATAAAGGGAGGTCTAGGGTTTCCCTGATCCATCTATCCTCAGATAGGAGTGTCGGTATATAAAAACATGGGTATTTTTAAACCCCGACTTATGCACAGACAGTGGCAGCTTTCCCAGTGGCTAGGGCTTGCCGGAGGATTGCTGCCATCAAGACTCAAGACCTGGTTTGCAAAACCAAGCAGAAGACCTCAAGGCAGGCCATCGAGAAGTACTAAGTTAGTACTGAAAATGAAGGCAACACTTGCCGGCAAGCTATACACCGGCAAGGTGAAGACCCGGCAAGCTCCGTGCCGACAAGCTCTCTCTGTTTCGCCACCGCTCCACCTCATCGATCAGCTACTCACTAATCGATGAGGTGTCGAGCGGGCAAGCTGTTTGGTGAGGCTTGTCGGGGCACGTGTCAGCACGTTGGGAGCAAGATCAACTTTAATGACACCCGTCCTAATGGCATGTCCGGATTATAGGAGGTAGCTAGGCGAGCATTGCAGAAACCTTGCCAGGGCTCCTCCTCCACATGACACCTAACGACGCATTTATTGCGTTTGTCCTAGTCCGACAGAGTTAGGTATGATAGAACTGTAGCTATCGAATCAACATGTATTTACCTTTTTGCCACTCTGGTGACCCCTTAACCTATAATAGGAGGGCCATGCACTGGTACAGCGAGCTGCTATACAAACGGTTTTTAACCCCTTTCCGTGATGGAGTTTTAAACCGTCGCCTTGCCTGTGTGTGTGATTAGGGGGTCCTTTCCACACGACCCAGAAACCGTCGGCGATAGGGAGCGCTGATGCAGACGCGTCCCCAAATGTAATCGTATGCAATGCACGAACATATCGCCCACGTTTCTCAAGAGTCAAACGTTTCTAATTGAGCAGGGAAACCAAACGGTGTTTCACATTGGACCATTTGCGAAATAGTACCTAAGGCACACGGGCCATCATAGAAACTGTGCGCGATATGTGGCCCATCGCACACGAGTATTATATGGCAATCGTCTGCCATGCATGACATCATCGCACACATTTCCTGAACAATTTACGAGTGGGATTGTATTTTTCATTGGGCACGGTTTATTTGAAGCTCTCGTGTGCGATAATGTGCTATCACAAACGGTTCAGGAGCCCCTACGCACACGTAGAAGTGCTGCAAATCGTCTGCAATTTGTTGTGTATCACCGATGGTTGCGCTATGAGTGATGTGTGCTTTCCATTATGGATCGCACACCCTCATTTAGTCGAACCATGTGCGCATCAATGGCCAGGTTAAAGCAAAAATAGCACATTTGAATTGCCCTGCAAAAAGCAAATTCGCCACAATATGCAATTAAATAAATAGTGTCCACAGGACGGACATTCATCAGAATTCACAACAATATGCAATTGAACAAATGCTAGCTAAATTCCACTGATTTATCGACAAATGCAGTACATAATCATAGTGTACGAAATAGGAAGACCTCATCACATGGTAAACAATGCATGCATGCGTATATGTTTAGCGGCTAACTCGTGTTGAATGTTGACTCATTGTTTCAGGAACAACCATGCTGAAATCTTCATTATCACCAGTGGGATTGATGTAGTGATTCAGGAAGAAGTTGCTGATAAATCTCCTAACCTCCATCAATTCACCAGCGGGGAGCGGTTCAGGGGTCATCGGTTCAAAGATGAGCTGCAGGATTTTCAGATCAGAATGTGCCATACGAGTGGAGTAGAAGATATTAATTAACATACAGACTTACTAGTGCTAAATTTTGTTCATCGTTATAGCTATCAGTAGATTTGAAGATGGAGATCATGTGTCTGCAGACATAGTATCCACAAAGGTTTGTCCTTGGTTGTTGCTGAGGACACTGAAATTTTTTGTACAGAATTAGTCATGTATTTGCCCTGTTAGGAGCAACCTAACCGGTGTAAGATGTTTTTTTTCTTTGGAGAGAAATAGAAAGGGATTTATTTAGAAACTTTAACATTAGACTAGCGTAATAAAAGGTATTTGCAAACTTTTGGATACAATTTCTGAAAATAACGGATTTTGGTGTCTTACCGGATAAACGATCTCGTGCTGCAGAGGTAGTGCACTCTTGAACTGGTTCCCTCGTTTAGTTATGCACGATGCCAACACACTACAAATGAAGATGAATTTCCACATACTCAGTTCTTGAACCAGATATGAATGCAAATTTTAACATCATAGATTTTAATACCTATCCATGAATTGCTGAAGATGCGTCAGATCCTGAGGCTTTATTGAATCTCTGAGAGAATCCAGGTAGTAAACTCTGTTCTAGTTTGGAGCAATGACTACCAAGATCTAGTGAATGCTACAGATTAAGAAAACCATTAACTTACGAACTATGACGAAATGTGAAAGATGGTCAATGTATGTGTGGTTGTTTATTTGACTTACCCTTCATGATATGGCCAGAGAAAGAGTTCTGCATCGGGCGTGCGACACAAGATACTGACGACCTTGCCAATGGCCCACTCCCGATTATGTGTGCCACCATGTAATAATATTCCATTTGCTATGTGAGGATCTATGAAATACACTCGCTCCATTTTTCTTTGCGTGATCAATCCCCTGAGAGGAATACAATACAGTTAGCTTTTTTCGATTACAACCTTGTATGGAGAAGTTGATCAGAGTTGGTGAAGTACTTACAACATCAAGCATTTAACAAGAGTCATATCGAGCACATTGAAGTTGAAGAAGAGATGAAAGTCCTTGAATTCCACATGATGGATCCTTGATCGTGACCGAATTGATCACTGTCGTAGTGGACTAACAGAAGCTTATGACCTTCTGACATTTCATCCATGCAATATTTATGTAACTTGCGGCAACTGGAACTGCACTTCTCTAAGTATTCGTCAACAAGAAATGGCTGGCCATGGACGTACTTGCGTGCTACAAGTACGTCTGCTTTATTTTTAGCAAGTATCCTTTCGACTTCTTCATCGGGCAAGCTGTCAGAACTAGTATAACTCTCCGATTCGAACAACTTGCTGGTAATTTGGTTCTGGGCGATGAGTGCTTTTAGTAAGAGGCTATCATTCGCATTCTTCCTCGGTCTCGGGGGCCGCTTCCTCGCGAGTGCGACCGTGGCCGCTTTCCTCTTGGTACCTGAAGCACTTCTGGTGCAAGGTCTGGATCATTGATAGATGGACTGCTGAGCAGGCAGTGAAGATATGACCGGCTATTGAGCAGACGGCTTAGCTACGCCAGACTACTGAGCTGGCGGTGCTGCTGTGACGGACTGCTGAGATGTACGAGCAGAGGCGTCGGACTGCTGACCAGGTGGTGAAGCTATGTCGGCCTTCTGCGCAGGTGATGCCAACACGTTGGTGTGCTGAGGAGGCTGTGCCAATGCATTGGTTTGCCGAGCAGGCAGTGCCGATGCATCGGTATGCTGATCACGCGGCTGCGAACCGACGGACTGATGAGCAGGCAGTTCCGGACCTTCTGACTGCTTAGCAGTCCGTTCCACCGGGTTGGTCTGCTGAGCATGCGGTGCCGCTGTGTCTCCCCCTGCTACTTCAGTGTCCAGCATCTGAACCGGTGGTGCGTCTTCAGCAGTTGTAGGCCTTCCCACTAGCTGCTCAGGGGCGGACGATGACATGGCCTGTACGGCACGACGTCGGGCGGGCTGATCACAGGTTGATGCATCAGCCGTCGGATAACGAGTATTAGGTTCCTCGGGGGAAGCACGCGAGAGCTGCTGTGGAAAGGAGAGAGTCGCCGGTTGAAGGGCGACATTGATTGCTCTTGGCGGAGCTTGAGGGATCTCATCTATGAAGTCTATTTCCTTTCGTGGCCACTGGATATGATTTAACAGTGTTTCTTGCAAGGTCCTCCCCTCATCATAGTCCCCTAGGACATTCTTCAGGGCAAATTTATTGAATCCAGGCTTTACTTCAGTCACGTAGCAGTTCACACAGCCCGGCTTTAATGGCACATTGTCCAACAATAGGCCCCCTTCCGAGTGAGGGGACAAAACCCAGGCGGTTGCACATTTTAACGTACCTTCGTAATGTGTCAGCACGCCCCTCAGTTTTTCTTTCATTCCAGATAGATCAGATATAGCATCATCATGCGCAGCTGCAGTCTTAGTGTCGCCGGGGTCAGCTGATGCACAGCTACTCTTGTGTGGTGTTGTCGTGCAATAAGTAGCATTGTCCATGCCCGCCTCCCCTCCCGTCTGCTGGCTATCTCTCAGTGTTAGAGTCTTCTGCATCATCATTGACTCCTCAATTTCCATTTGAACTTTCGAATACATGTCCATCCTCAACCTTTCATAAAATTCTTCCTTCTTCTATTCACTCCTCGCTTTTTTCATGGCGAGCCTCTCTTCTTTGCTGAGTGTGAAAGCTCTCTTGTGCGGGACATTGACACCTATACCCCTTGCACGGCCAGGGGGTTCTTTTGTTGCCAGAGCATCAGATAGAATGTCACATGGCCCTGAGTTCTTGTAGAACCTTCCAGGGTTGCTGGTGGAAGCCTTTAACATCACGCGATATAGTTCTTCATCATGTGAGTTTTCAAAGTAATAAGAACCGTCCTCACGCCTCCTTGCATGTGCCCGCAAGTAGTCTCTAGCGCGTTCGCCCCTGATTTCACTAAAGGCCAGTTTTCCACCTGCAGCTACTGCTTCTTTGTCCTCCTGGTCCCATATCGGTTTCATGCCGTAGTATCCTGCCACACCCATACGGTGGGGGTGTGTGTTCCTCTTCTGAAGTTCTGATTGCTTGGCACTCTTCTTGGTAAACTCTATAGTTGCCCTGACCCTTTTGAATTCTGCCCAGTCTGCCTTTGTAATTTGGGGGTATGCGGGGATTCGGTCCTTGCCTTCACTCAAGTACTTCTTGTACAACACGTGCTTCTAGTTTCTCCAAGCATCCTTGGCCTTCTTCAGTGCAGCGTGTTCCACCTACATTCTCCACTGCTCTGGTACGTTGAAGTGTTCCATGATCTCCTGGACTATCCTGTGCCGTGTTTCTGGGTCAGCCCTCCGAAACCCCGGCAGATTAATGTTGAGCCTTGCCCTGCCAACAAATCCACACACACTCCTAAACCTCGTGTGTGCTTTATCTGGTTTAGTTGGAGCCCAAGACTTTAAATCGATGTCGGTTACTTGATATACACCTTTAGGCTAGTGTGTGGGCTTTCTTGGAGCGTTCTTCCGTGTCCTGACCGGAAGGGTGATTGCGGGAGCTCTATCCCATTCCAGATTACTTGTTCCCTGATCATCTGCTGGAGACCTAGGGTTGTCGGACTCAGATGAAGATACATCGCCTGAAGCATGAGTGCTGTCGCTGCTACTTGGCATCTATAGAGAACAAATGCGAAATTTAGAAAAGGGGGATCATTAGGTTGACCTCGAATGAACATAGGATTTCTGATGATTTTAAGCATCTCTTTATGTTTGGTGCATGATCCCTTCGCTGGCATCTCAGCAAATTCATCGTACTCATCCTCATCAGCAACACCCTCGACGCCCAGTACCCTCCTCTTCCCACGCATCACTACATGGCAGTTCATATGCAAGGGGTCTTCCACATAGAAAATCTGGGTTGCATCGCTGGCAAGAATGAACGGGTCCGTGTGATATGCCATCTTTGTCTTGTTAACACAGGTCTTCCTATATTCATCAACCTTTACCTAACTAAGAGGGACCCATTTGCACCTGAATAATGGCACCTTAACTTTCACATAGTTAAGCTCCCAAATCTCTTTGATGGTTCCATAGTATACCCTTTTATCAGCTTCATCTACAGTTATGCATTCTATTCGAATGGAGCTGTTCTGATATGAGGTCTTCTTATCACGTTCCTCAGTGTAGAACGTGTAGCCATTTATGTCATATGCTTGGTACCTCAATACCGTAGGTGATGGCTTTTGTGCCAACCATGTTGCAATGTCATCCATGGATCTGCGTGACAAACGATCCTTCAGCCATCTAACGTAGTCCTTATTGTGCGCCTTCATCACGACATCTAATGGATGCACCATGGGTAAGAAGCTTCGTCGTATCTCTGCCAAGTGTTCTTCAGCATAAGCGTCGAGAACTAGGCTATTAAGCAGTACTGTCAAATGGGCTTGATCGGTCTCATCTCCGGGTGCAGCGTGTGGCGCGCCAGCAAGGACCGGCTTACCAGCCAGCCTTCCCTCGTGGTGAGAGACAGGCAAACCTATAGGTCTTTGTTTCATGTATTCGGTGCAAAACCCAACCACCTCATCCGCGGTATAACCTTGTAGGATGCTTGCCTCTGGATGACATCGGTTTCGACAATAGCGCTTCAATATTCCCATGAACCGCTCGAAGGGATACATGTTGCGAAGAAACACAGGACCACAGTACTTTATCTCGTCGACAAGGTGCACAGTGAGATGGACCATGACATCAAAGAATGACGGTGGGAAAATCATCTCTTTGGACAATATTCTTGCAATATCCTCTTGCATATGATCCAGCTCCTCACGATTTACCACTTTCTGCCATAGTTGGTTGAAGAAATCACAGAGATCAATGAGTCTGTTTCTTATGTCTGTGTCCATCAAATTCCTGATGGCCACCGGGAAGATTTGTGTCAACATTACGTGGCAATCATGTGACTTCATGTGTGCCAACTTCATTTTACCCATGCTCACATCCACGAGACTTCTGATGTTTGTGGAGCAGGAAGAGGGTGTCTTAATTGACAACAAATAATTGTAGAACTCTTTTGCTTCTTTTGCAGTGAAATTGTAACTCTGGCAAACGTGGAGGAATTTGTCACCATCTTCTGCTTCATTCATGCGTTTTGGTTGATCACGAAGCATATCGAGTCATGCTCCGTCACCATCCTTTGTTTTACCTTTAATCTTGAGCAAAGTACCAAGGATTCTTTCACATACATTCTTCTCTACGTGCATGACATCGATGCAGTGACATACACTTAGAATCTCCCAGTAAGGTAATTGCCAGAACACTGATTTCTTCTTAAACACTTGCGTCCTGGGTGTTTTTTTCGACGACGAACCGGGTCCCTTGCCAAGCACAACTTCAGTTTCTTTAGCCATTCTATGGACCTCCTTTCCAGAATAAGGTCTTGGGCCCAAACCTACCTCTGTCGTACCATCAAATTCAGCTCTCACCTTTCGGTATGGGTGCTCTCTCCGTACGAATCTACGATGATGCAAATACACGGTTTTGTGCGAGTTGGGAAGAAATCTACTCGCTGTCCTATCCATGCATGTGACACATCCTACATCTCCCCTTGTTTTCTGCCCCGACGTGTTGCCTAATGCCGGCATATCTTGGATGGTGTGCAGCAGCAACGCATGTAGATCAAAAATTTCCTTTTTGTAAGCATCATAACATTTTACACCAGGCTCTTTTACCCACAATGTCAGCAGTTCTTCTACCAGTAGCTGAAAGTAAATGTCGATGTCATTTCCAGGTTGCTTCAGGCCTTGGATAATCATTGACATCATGATGTATTTTTTCTTCATACACAACCAAGGAGCAAGGTTATATATGCACAGAAGCACCGGCCATGTGCTGTGTTTGGTGCTCATATCGCCAAATGGATTCATCCCGTTAGTACACTCCCCGAGCCATATACTACTACGATCCATGACAAAGTCTTTATGCTTTTCCTCGATTGACTCCCACTGAGCCCCATCTTTCGGGTGCCTCAAATATTCATCCGCAATTCGCTCATAATGATGCCACCGCAACCTCTTTGCCTCTCTAGGGTTTGCAAACAAACACTTCAACCTTGGAATTAAAGGCAAGTACCAAACACCCTTGAGCGGGATTCCTGTCTTGATCTCGTCATCCAATTTGTCCTTGTCCTTTGCTTTCCTGCGCTTGTATCGTGGATGCTTGCATATGCGACATGCACGCAAATCTTTGTACTCACCGCGGTACAACATACAATCATGCACACAAGCGTGTATCTTCTGGACTTCAAGTTCCAATGGGCAAACAACTTTATTCGCTTCATTCATGCTTTTGGTGAGCACATTATCTTCTGGAAGAATGTCTTTGAAAAGACCTAACAACTCTGTGAAGCCCTTGTTTGATAGACCGTTTTCTGCTTTAAATCTAAGAAGCGCCAGTGTGGAACTCAACTTGGAATATTTCTTTTTGCAACCTGGATACAAATCTTTCTTTGAGTCCACATCAATGGTTGGAAGATCCTTGTACCCAACCATATCTTTATCTGGGCCCTGGAAATCTGCAATCATAACAGCAAAATCTGGCATACCATCAAGGTCGTCGTCTTGGTTTTCCAGTGGGGTTTTTCGATTGTTTCTGTTCCGTTGGTAGCTTGACGTCTGAGCCACGAGGTTAGATTCAACATCCATGTGACTCTGATCGGTGTTTGGCATCTCGCCACCCTGGTTACCTTCATCCATGACCGGCTCTTCACCGTGTCTAGTCCAACGTGTATATCCATCCATGAATACCCGCTTGAATAAGTGGTACTCGACGTCTGTAACTTTATGTGACTGTGTATTGCCACAATCCATGCATGGACATAGGATGTAATCGTCGTTACAAACTCTCTTCTTTGTCCTTTCAGCCAAAGTGATGAACTCCGTCACGCCACTCGCAAACTTTGAGCTTCTTCGATCCTTCATCCATTCAAATCGTTCCATCTGCACCACACGAGGGGTCATTCAAAAAAGTATTAATAAATGGATTAATTGATGCCCAAAGATGCGTGCATAAATCACAAGATTTTATTTTCATAATTTTCGGAGGGCGCACCATATTCTTTTATCCAGCCGTGCGATGACACAAATTAATGACCAGTCAATTTACATGCAGAGTACAGTATACTACCCTTATGAATTGAATACCTTAATTAAGACACTCAACGAAAAGAATACCTTAATTAATTAGCCGCGCAGCGACCTCTACCCAGCAGACAGAGAAGCGCGATGCCACGGCATGCCGAGACAGCAAGGTCAGTGAGCAAAGCTTAGTGGGCATCCACCTGAAGTTCGAGCTCCACTATCTCGCCTTCGACCGCGAGGGATGTGCTCCAATCACGCCGCCGCCGACCTCGAGGATTGAGATCTCCTCCTATCTCCCGCCGCCGACCGAGGATTGACCTCCTATCACGCCGCCACCACCGACCGACCGAGGATTGATGTAATGCCCCGGACACACCCGCCGGTGGTCGTTACTCCTGGCGGGATTTAGACTGGCCCCACAGATCAATACTAGTCTTTCCTGCGCACTTTGTCCTCACTCGTGCACAACCGGGACCAACTTCCCGGTCGGTCACCCATCCTGAAATTACTCCAAGCTGAGCACGCTTAACTTTGGAGTTCTTTCCGAATGGGCTCCCGGAAAAGAAGGAATTCCTTATTGATATGAGTAGTCTATCATCCCTATTAAGCCAGGCTATCACATACACCCCCACTCAGAGGAACCGACGTCCTCGTCGGGCACAGGAATGTTCCCTCTTGGCACATATGTCTGTGCATCCAGTCCGGCACATGTGCCATGCCGTGTGCCACGACGGGTCACAAACGTCACGCACAACATGATCGCGCACCTGTCCGCAAACATCCGTGTAACCGCAAGGGTCGGCTCTAATACCAACTTGTAACGCCCCGGACACACCCGCCAATGGTCGTTACTCCTGGCGGGATTTAGACTGGCCCCACATATCAATACTAGTCTTTCCTGCGCACTTTGTCCTCACTCATGCACAACCGGGACCAACTTCCCGGTCGGTCACCCATCCTGAAATTACTCCAAGCTGAGCACGCTTAACTTTGGAGTTCTTTCCGAATGGGCTCCCGGAAAAGAAGGAATTGCTTATTGATATGAGTAGTCTATCATCCCTATTAAGCCAGGCTATCACAATTGACCTCCTATCCGGTAGCCGCTGCCTCGGCCGCCGCCTCCATCTCTATCTACAGAGCGGCTGTTTTTATTTTTTGAAGGGTATCCGCAGAGCGGCTATTTACAGTATTAACTCCATTATTGCATCCCCATATGTACCGGGTAGTACATCACATATGGTTATGTCACGGGAATTGTGTGTCACGCACGCTGTCTTCTCACACGGTTTCATGTGGAAATCGTGTGTGAAGTTGTAATTTCGAACACAAACGATATGTACAAACCGTGTGCCGTATACAACAGAGTACGATAAGTAGTTCCCGACCATTATCCGATCCCCACAATTTCCCCATTTCCCCCAAATCACTAGATAGCCCCCAAATTCCCTCACGTGGCGCGGACATTGGGAGAATGCGGATGAGTGGTGCTGATGGTTTCGGTGCGGCTGCTCCGGCTCGTATCGTCGCTCTCGGCAGCGCGATGGGCGGCTCCGCCACGACGGCGGTCACCGCCAAGCGCTTGCCTAAGGTCATTAGAAGGCCGGTGTACTATGGATCCGAATCATCTTGTTAGGTTCCAATCAATCCCGATCTTTTTTTGCATGTCCAAATTAAAGTAGCTCCCTGTTCAATCCATCCTGAATGACCCCCGCTCCCACACCCAAAAAAGCGATCAACCGCCGGATCCGGAGTATGACTCCAGACTCCCGCAACATGAGTTCGACTCCGAGTTTTGCGCCACCGAGAAGTACCAAAAGCTGAGTTGTGCGCACGGACACACTCCCGCTCGACGTGTATGCACGGAGGGATTTGACATTGGCAGACGGTTTCTCAGTTGCCCCTTAGAGGTTAGTGCTAAGTTCATCACTTAAGTTGAGTTAAAGCCCCCGTCCATCCTGAATATTTAACATTGGCAGGGATATGAGGCTTGTGCCTTTGTTAACTGGTTGGATGATGAATGGCATGGCAGGGCTCGGAGTGTTATCACCAAGCTCGCAGAAGATAACGTAAAGCTGAAGAAGAAACTGACTGATCTAGAGTGTACAATCACTACGATGAAGCAAGAAAGAGTCAATCACAGGCAACAGATGAAAGCAAGAGACAAGAAGGAACTAGCATGTGTAATTGTAGTTGTCGCATTAGCCATCTTCTATGCGCTGTTTGTAATGATGATTAGGGGTTTTGTTTGATTATTACTGGCTACATCAATAAGCAGAGCTCATCTATTGCTTGACAACTGTCCTATGAAAACTGCTTGTTTCACATTTGGACGCTCCAACCTGTGTGTGTAATTATCACATTCAGAACTGCACAACCGCGGGAATTTGGAGCGACTGGGTACTAATAATTGCGGTTGATTATATCAGGATTCTAACTACCTGCCAAGGCGCCAATAAAAACCGTCAATCCCCCGCTTCAATTGCCATTCCTCTTTTCTTCATACCCCGCTTCAGTCTCCACCGTCTTGATCGTCCCGGCCGGCCGCGCTACACACTTACACACACTCTGCAATCTTTCTTTGTGTATGTACCACAGCCATGTCGAGCGACAGCGAGGACGACAGTTCCACCAGCAGTCTTCCGCCCGATGATAGGTCAACCTCGGAATCATCCCGCTCATCATCCATGAGTCCGGCGTCGAGCCTTGACCTCGATTTTATTCGGATCATGGAAGGGACGCCGACGCCCGAGTCGTCGGACGATGACCAGACAAACGAGGACCCGTCGGAGGACGATGAAGATGACGACGATGATGATGAGGAGGAGGAATGTTCGAACAAGTAGGACGATGACGAGGACATCAACGACGATGACGACAGCGGCGGCGATGAAAATCCAACGGTCAGCGACAAGAAGCGTCCTCGCCAAGACGATGTCGCGGAGCCATCCAACAACAACAAGAAGAAGAAGGACTAAATTAAGCAGACTGTATACCTCTGTTGCCGTTCGCTCATATTAATGTGTGTCCCCTGCCAATCTCATCGTAGACAATTAGCAATACATATTCGATAAAGATCTTTTACATTATCGCCCACAGTTGGTTTCTTGAATTGTCTACCCTGTCGAGCACATAATTCACAACAAACAATCATATGCGTTGTCTATAATTATCGCACACAATTCTGATTATCGACCTATTTGCCGGATATCACACACATCTTGTTACGCCAAATCGTTTCTGTTCTTCTGGATCATTGCTAACAGTTCATCCGAGTGAACCGCATGCCGTGTATCGCACACACCTCGAACTGGCTGCCCGTTTCTGTTGTGTTGGGTAATCACAAACAGTTCATCCGAGTGAATTGTATGCCGTGTATCGCACACACCTCGAACTGGCTGCCCGTTTCTGTTGTGTTGGGTAATCACAAACAGTTCATCCGAGTGAACTGTATGCTGTGTATTGCACACACCTCGAACTGGCTACCCGTTTCTGTTGTTCTGGCTCATCGCAAACAGTTCGTATGGATCAACTGTATGCCACGTATCGCACACGTGGCTCTTATCTGAATCGTTTTTTATGTCTCCTGCATCGCAAACAGTTCGTCTTATTGGGGACGGTTTTTTTACGACACCGTTTGAGATTCATGCATTGCACACAGTTTGGTTGCGGGGTCTCTGATTCATGTGTCACGTTAGCGGTCGCCTGCAGTAGTGATGGCTACTGGTAGAAGGGTGGACACTTTGCTCATTTGCATGCTGTAGCTGCACTACCGTGCACCTTGCCAGCAAGCTGCGCTCCTTGTAACTTGAGCATAAACACATCCAATACAACAAAAGCAGGAGTAGGGTTTTACGCCTCACGGCGGCCCGAACCTGGGTAAACCTGTGTGTTGATGCTGATTCCGCTCTTTGTGTTCGTTGATCCCCACAGCTGAACCACAAAGGGATCTTCACAGATCCCATAGATTGTCTTGATCGTACATCGACATCTTTGGCGCACCAGGTAGGGGGGTCGCGTGTGCGAACCCGAGTCTGTAGTTTACGCGTCAGTTTCTTCATCATCATCTTCGATGGCGTCCAAGAAGAAGGGTGCAGCCGCAGCAGCTCCTTCCACGTCCAAGCTTCCATCCCAGGTGTCCGCGGATGGCACAGGCAGCGCCGGCGGCACAGGCGGAGCGGGCGGCGGGGACGGCGGCGGCGGAGCTAGTCAGCTCCCCCGTCGTGATGGTGATCCTAGCCATGACACTGGAGATGGCGGAGGCGGCCAACATCATCAGCGCTCTGGCGAACACAGTCACCATAGAAACACCATTGGGAGCGGTGCGAGCAAGGACCCGGTCGACGTGATGTCCAAGGATGGAGTGGCCACATCCAAAAACGTTGCAACGGGACGCACACCGCGACCATCGCAGGATGGGCGCAACGCGCTTCCTCACGGTGCCGGCGGCTCCGGACGAAGACACAACAACAACAACAACAACAACGCCGAGCATCGCCCTCAAGACGCTCCGGCTCCACCACCACCGCGTCAACCCGCTGGCGAGCATGCATCGCGGCAGCCAGTGCGCGACGGAGCTCCTGTTGGCTCTGCCAGGAGTCGAGCAACGTCTCGTTCTGTGCTCCCCACCATGCCAACCATGGTGCAGAAGCCATGGCGCGGGTTCAAATGATGTTGAACTTCCCGCCAACTCCTGACAAGATGGACGAATGGAGGGCGACCATTCAGAGCCTGATCAGTTTTGCCGACCCCGGCAAGACTCAGGAGGCCGTATTGGAGACGCTGCGCCAACGGTGCAATCGCCTCCACGACAATTTCCACAACAGCAGCATCGGCAGACTCGCCGATCTGAGGATCTTGATGAGATGTCTTTGGCATCTTCAGATCCACAGGTGCGGCAAGATCAGCACCAAGTGCTGCATGACAGGCGGGTGGAGGACGCCCACACGACCATTGAACGGCGCCGGGAAGCGCGTTGTCAATCCGATGAATGCCACAGTCCAGTCGTTGATTAGCCAGTGCCAGGGGGCTCTGGGTACTTGCCTTACGAGGTGGGGTGCCCAGCGTTCATCCGCAAGCTGCGGCAAGTCCGTTGGCCGTCTTCCTAAGTCTTCAAACCAGAGCTACCGGAGAAGTACGACGGCAAGCTCAACCCGGCAGAGTTCTTGGGCATCTATACGATCGCCATGCAAGCTACCGGGGGAAGGGATGAAAACAATCTCGCCAATTTCTTCCCGTTGGCGCCCAAGCCCAACATGAGCTCTTGGTTGATGAACCTGCTGGAGGGCTCCATTTCTTCGTGGTCCGATCTGTGCAACGAGTTCATTGGTGCATACACCGGAGGCCACAAGCTTCCCGGTCAGCCCAGTGACTTGCACGTGATCCCGCAAAGAGATGGCGAATCCCTGCGCAAGTACATTCAAAGATTCAGTCGTGTGCATCACAACATCCCAGATGTTCATCCCGCAGCTGTTATTGCTGCCTTTCACACGATTGTGCGCAATCACAGAATGCAAGAAGAGATGAACATTCGGCAAGTCCAGACCATAAATGAGCTATATGCATTGGCTGACAAGTGTGCACGTGCTGAGGAGGGGAGGTGACTTCCCGGGGAAGATGTTGGAGCCGAAGTTGATTCTGAGGATGATGATGCATCAACCCCGCAGAAGAAAGGCCGAAAACGCAATCGCAAGCGCAAGGGAAAGGCGGTGATGGTTGTTGAAGGTTCAAGAATGCCCGGCAAGAAAGCCAAGACTGAAGGTACCGGCAAGGAGACTACCGTGTGTACCTGCGGTCACGAGGCTGCCACTGGCGACAAGTCTGACAAGACCAACGAGCCATACTGCAAGATTCACCGCATCAAGGGCCACGACCTCCAAGAGTGCCGGCAAGTGGAGCAACTTGCCAAAAAACAAAAGCAAGAGTATGAAAATCGAGACAAGGAGAAGGGCCAAGATGGCGCCGGTGGGTCTGGAAAGAAGAAACGTGGTGGCCGCGGAGGCCACCACGGCAAAGGAAAGCACCAAAAAGAGAAACCGGCAAGAGGCTATGACAAGAAAGAAGGAGAAGAGGATGATGATGAGTCCGATGGAAAGGAATTTAGCAAGCTGTTGACGCCATGTGCATTGACGGAGGCGCGTCTTTGCACTCCTCTCACCGGCAGCTCAAACAGTGGGCCAGTGAGATAAATGCGGCGGAACCGGCGGTGGGTGCCCAAAAACCACTCAGGTGGTGTCACATGCCTATCATTTTAGATGTTGAGGATCACCCTGATTGCACCACTACAGTCAGGTGCTTGCCGTTGTTGGCCTCACCAACAATTTGCAACCTCAAGGTGACGAAAATGTTAGTTGACGGCGGGGCTGGCTTGAACTTGATATTGCCAGAGGTGATCAAGAGGCTGCAAATCCCTGATGAGGATCTCAAGGAGACAGGAACTTTTCAAGGTGTCAACCCAGGGAGGACCAAGACGAAGGGCCAAATCACGCTGCCGGTAACATTTGGCAGTGAGATGAACTACCGGACAGAGAAAATCATCTTTGACATCGTCAAGATTCCATAGCCATATAATGGAATTCTTGGTCGCCCAGCTATGGCAAAATTTATGGTGGTGTCTCACTACGCCAACAACACATTGAAGATGCTAGGGCCGAAGAGCGTCATCACCATCCACTCCGATAAGAAGGATGTAGTCATCTACATGGAACAGCTCTACCGAGAAGCAGTGGCAGCGTCCGCTGGCAAGGCTCCTGTTCATGCCGACAAAGCTCCCGGGGGAGGGAAAAAGAAGAAGAACAACAAGACCTCTGACAAGTCTTCCAGGAAGCACACCGCAGAGTGTAGCACGCCTATTGAGGACGAGCCAGAGAGCTCTGCCGGCAAGAACAAGAAGGCCAAAGTTGCTACGCCTGCAACGAAGCAGATCTCTACAAAGGAGGGTGGCACGGGAGGCACTTTCACCATAAGCTCCACCCTTAATGATAAATAGGAAAGCGCGCTCGTCACTTTCCTGCGGTCGAATGTTGATGTGTTTGCATGGCAACCATCTAACATTCAGGATGTTCCCAGGGAAGTGATTGAGCACCACCTTGCCTTCTGTCCTAATGCAAGACCCGTCAAGCAGAAGGTCAGAAAGCAAGCTTTGGAACGCCAAAAGTTCATAGCCCAAGAAATCCACAAACTTGAAGTTGTCGGTCTAGTTAGGGGAGTTCTGCATCCAACTTGGTTGGCAAACCCTGTTGTAGTTCGCAAGTCAAATGGAAAATGGAGACTTTTTGTATTGATTTCACTGATATCAACAAAGCTTGTCCAAAAGACCATTTTCCTTTGCCGCGGATTGATCAGATTGTGGACTCAACTACCGGCTGCGACTTGCTGTCTTTCCTTGATGCCTATTCTTGTTATCATCAGATCTTCATGGCCAAGGAAGATGAGTAAAAAACAGCATTCATAACACCATGTGGCACATACTGCTTTGTGCGTATGCCCTTTGGGTTAAAGAGTGCTGGATCAACATTTGCAAGAGCTGTGCAGATTGGATTTGGCCCGCAGCAGCACAGAAATGTGGAAGCTTATATGGATGACATAGTGGTCAAAACCAAGCATGCAGAGACTCTGATTCAAGATTTGGAGGAAACAATTGCAAATCTGTGCAAAATCAATTTGAAGCTCAACCCCGAGAAGTGTGTGTTTGGCGTCCCATCCAGCAAGCTTCTCGGGTTCTTTGTATCTCAACGTTGAATTGAAGCCAATCCAGACAAGATCAAAGCCATTGAGCAAATAGAAGCACCAAGGACCATCAAGGACGTGAGGCGTCTTGCTGGTTGTGTTGCCGCTCTGAGCAGATTCATTTCCAAGTCAGCTAAGCGCGCCTTGCCATTTTTTTAAATTTTGAAAAAGGCAGGTCCTATGAAATGGACCCCGGAAGCGGAGGCCGCACTCCAAGACTTGAAGAAATACTTGTCTTCTCTGCCAGTTCTAGTTGCGCCTAAGCCACAAGAGCCGTTGCTGCTTTATTTAGCAGCAACTAATCAAGTGGTCAGTGCTGCACTACTGGCGCAAAGGGAAGTTGACGAAGAGGAGGCAACAACCACATAGCCTGGAGCCGACAAGCCAGAATCTTCTCGGGTAATGGCAGGTGCCGACAAGACAGATCAAGTGCAGGAAAATGAAGCAGAACAACAAATTGCGCCGAAGAAGAAAGTGGTGCAGCACCCAGTCTATTTTGTCACCTCTCTTCTGCAGGGGGCTAGGTCAAGATATTCTGGTGTGCAGAAATTGCTTTTTGGCCTTCTTATGTCCTCAAGGAAGTTGCGTTACTACTTCCAAGCACATGAGACTACCATCGTCACTCGCTTTCCGCTACAGCGCATCTTGAGAAATCTAGAAGCCACCAGCAGGTTAGTGGAGTGGGCGTTGGAACTGTCAAGCTTTGATTTGAAGTTTGAAAGTACTTCAACAATTCAGAGCAGAGCCTTGGCAGAATTCATTGCTAAATGGACACTAACAAAAGATGAAGAGAAGCCAGAAACACCCCTCCCTGGCAAGGAAGCTACAGAAGAATGGATCATGTACTTTGATTGTGCCTTTTCGCTACAAGGTGCCGGTGCCAGAGTGCTTCTTGTCGCACCCACCGGAGAGCACCTCAAGTATGTGATTCAGATGCATTTCCCCAGGGAGAAGGCCATAAATAACACTGCTGAGTATGAAGGGTTGCTTGCCAGACTCCGCATTGCAATCGACCTAGGTATCATGAAGCTGATTATTAGAGGCGACTCACAACTTGTTGTGAGGCAAGTGAACAAAGATTACCAGAGCCCTTTGATGGAGGCATATGTTGATGAAGTGAGGAAGTTGGAGGAGCATTTTGATGGTCTGCAGCTTGAGCATGTCCCCCGTGCCCAAAATGAAGTTGCGGATCACTTGTCAAAGCTTGCCGCTGAAAGGATCCTTGTGAAACCAGGAACTTTCGTGTTACAACTGACTCAGCCATCTGTTACACCATCAATGAGGCCGGCAAAGGAGAAAATCAAATTCTGGTGGTTACTTTCCGGCAGAGCTACCAATAGCTGCTGACAAGGTCGACGCCGCCAACAAAACCTCTCTTGCCGATGAGCAGCAATCTCCGGAGAGCCAAGCTCTTGCCGTCGAGACATGCGCTCCCGGGGAGGGGGGAAGAGTCATTGCTCCTTGTCGTCGAGCCACAGGCTCCGGCATGGGCACAGCTGATTGTCGATTACCTTCAAACAGGTCAACTTCCCGACGAACAAGAAGAAGCTAAAAGAGTAGCACGGCAATCGAGTATGTACCAGTTTGTTGACAGCATTCTGCACAGAAAGAGGCCAAATGGTGTGAAATTGAAGTGTATATCTCGAGAAGATGGACAAGCACTGCTGGCAGAGATACATGGAGGCGTGTGTGGTTCCCACATTGGATCACGCGCCCTTGTCGGGAAAGCTTTCCGGCAAGGCTTCTATTGGCCCACTGCCCTCCAAGATGCAACTGCACTAGTAAACAAGTGTGAAGCGTGTCAGTTCCATTCAAAGAACATGCATCAACCAGCTCAAGCTCTTCAAACGATTCCTCTCTCGTGGACCTTTGCGGTCTGGGGGCTGGACATTCTCGTCCCATTCCCCCTTGTGATGGGGGGCTTTGAGTTCTTGTACGTAGCAATCGACAAGTTCACAAAGTGGCCTGAGGTGGAGCCGGTAACGAAAGTTACAGCACAGTCAGCCATCAACTTCTTCAAGGGTCTGGTTTGTTGTTTTGGTGTGACGCCCCTGCTCGACCGTGCACTAATCATACACGCAAACGTGCACGCTCGAGATCAGAGACTCATGGGAAGATATCACAACACAACTCTAAATACAAACTAAACATAAATCTTTATATTACAAACCAGGGGTACGAGGACCCGAAAACATTAGTCATACAAACAATAATATCTGGGTACAGAGATAGTTAGTCAAATTTTCCTTAAGAAGGCTAGCACAAACAGCGACACTAATCGAAAAGGCGAAGGCCTCCTACCTAGGGCCTCCGAACTACTCCTGGTCGGCTGGCTCAACCCAGTAGTACGTGCCTCCGGGACTCTCCTGGTAGTAAGCTGCTGCGGTAGCGTCTGGCTCCGGGACTCCATTGTCTGATTACAGCAAGCGGGTATGGGGAAAAAGAGGAAGCAAAGCAACCGTGAGTACTCATCCAAAGTACTCGCAAGACTGACATCAGAACTATACTAATTATGCATCGGTATCAAAGGAATGGGGCTATATCTTTGTACTGAACTGCAGAATGCCAGAATAGAGGGGGAGAAGCCTAGCCTATCGAAGACTAGCATCTTGAAGCAATCTTACAGCATCAGAAGAGAGTAGAACACAGTAGCATATACTAGTGGTTATATAATAGCAACGCCCTGAGATCCTTTCTCGACTCCCTGCGAGAAAGCGATCCCGAGAGCGATATTTAAAGTTTAATATTGAATCAGCATCAGTTTGTAGTTGTAGTGGATCAGGATACAACTCCGAGCGTCCTGTTACCGTGGACACGGCTATTCGAATAGATAACTTCCCTGCAGGGGTGCACTACTGTTACCCAACACGCTCGATTACATCTGGCCGGACACACTTATTGGGTAATGCCCGGCCTCAGCTAATCGACACGACGCAGTCCTACCTAGGCTCAGCAGAGAGGTCAGCACGCCGGTCTAAATCCTAAGTGCAAAGGGGTCTTGGGCCCATTGCCCTCTGCACTCCTGCACGTTGCGTGACTGGCCGGGGCCCAGGCGCGACACTGTATACACAGTGACGTAACCAGCCCACCCCAGCAATCAGCCCGCATCTCTAAGCTGTGACGTCTGAAGAGCTTTCGGCTGATACATACGACGTAGAGGGTACCATAACCATTATCCCACGTGGTGGTAGTGCGTATAAGGCCAACGACCCACTCAGATCAAATACCCAAATCCATTAGGCGTATTTAGAAACTCGCGGAGACGAACAGGATCCCTGTCGCTCCGACTTGATAACACACGGCTCGCGGGTGCTCTTGGAGCCGACCCGTCTTTACCAAATGACAGTAGTAAAGTCAAAGTACCCGTGTGTCCAAAGTATCGAGAAGGAATCTAAGAATCACCCTTGATGGATTCCCACTCATAGTATCGGTCAAGGTGAACCCGGAGGAATCACCCTCGATGGAGTCACACAAGAGGAGTTGCTCGACGGAAGCTTTATCGGAGGTGATGAAAGAGGAATCACCCTCGGTATCCCACAACCGGATAGCTATTCTACAGAGGCATCATCGGAAGTGAGATAAGAGGTATCACCCTCGGCACTCGGCGGTAGCTCTGCAGAGTCGAACAACTTAGGGGGAATGTGCGGTGATGTGTTGGTCTCTGACCGTTGATCATACTGATCGAGTCACTGGTGGAAAAGCGTGGCAACAATGACAAGGGTGTGGGGCTAATGATGTATCACTAACCAGCCTATACTAAGCATATAGGATAATAGGTAGAGTATCAACAACAGGTTACAAAACCAGGCTATGCATCAGAATAGGAGCTATCAGAACAGTAATAGGGGCAATTCTAATGCAAGAATAAGAGGGAAAGAATAGGCGATATCTGGATGATCAAGGGGGTTTGCTTGCCTGGAAGGTCTGCTGAGAGGGGTTGGTCGTCTGAAGGCTGCTCGTCCGGAGCGTAGTCGTACTCAGCTACGGCGGCGGCGGTCTCGGAGTCTATCAGGAGAGAAGGAGGGGGAAGAAACAATAAATTCATGGCAACAATGCAACAGCTATGCATGACCTACCTACATGATATGCAGAGGTGATATAATGCCTCTCTAATTGTTTTAGTTAATTTAGGAATTTATTTGAAATTATTTTACTAAGGTCATGCACTATTCATTTATCGAAAACAGGCAAAAAGTTCCATGTTCATCTAGATAGGAGTGATGGTCAAGCATTTTGACCACATATTCGGATTCTTCATATTTTTCTGATCATTTTTCGTATATAAATTATTTTCATCCGAGTTACAGTTTAATTTATATGATTGTTCAAAGTTTTAATCGTTTTCTGGAATTTCTAGAATTATTTAATTCGAATTATCCAAAATAGTAGTAGATGACGTCAGCACGAGGTCAGGGTGACGTCAGCAGTCAACTGTGACCGTTGACTGGTCAACCTAACAGGTGGGGCCCATCTGTCATAGACTAGACTAATTAAACAGTAGATTAAACTAACTAATTTAACTAATTAACCAGTGGGACCCACTGTCAGTGACTGTTTATTTAACTAATTAACTAACAGATTAATTAACATTTTAAATAGCATTTTTCTTTATTTTAAAAACATTTAAACGGGGTGGGGCACGCATGTCAGTGGCCCACGGGTGCCCAGTCAGCAGTTGACTGGGTCAACGCAGTCATCTGGGGCCCGCAGGGCCCAGCGGTCAGTGGCACAGGGCGCGGCCACGTCGGCGCCAGGTCAGCGCCGGCCACCGGAGCGCTCCGGCGAGCTCTCCCACGGCGGCCGAACTCCGGGGAGCTCGGGTTTGCTCTGTGGTGCACCAAATCGCGCGCGGCCGGGCTCTCTGGTATGTGCACTTCACGCCCCGTCCGATGGTGGTGGTCTCGGCGGCTGCGGCGGTCGGAATCGGCAACGGCGACGACGGCAGGCGGCGGCGTTCTCGGGCGTGCTACAGGGACGGCGATACGGCACGCGCACGAGCTAACTAAGCAGCTAGGAAGGGCCTACTCGACGCGGCGAAGACAATGGGCACGAGCGCGGGGTCATTTGGTCGCCGGAAAGACGCCGGCGACGAGCTCGTGCGGCAGCGGGCTCGGGCATGTTGGGGGCGGCGTTTATGGGCAGCTAACGGCGAGGAGAGAGAGAGAGGGGAGGAAGCGGAGGCTCACCGGGAGCCTGTAGGTGAGCTTAGCGGGTGCGGGGAGGACTCGGTGACGACGTATGGTGGCGGCGATCTCCGACGCAGAAGCAGCGAGGACGGCGGCGATGGCGATGAAGGTGGGCCTCCCGGATCATTCCAGTCGGCGTAGGCGACGTAGTCGACGCCGGGGAGCTCGGTGGACATAGTGCGGCAACGAGATGGAGGCGGTGGCCGCGTGCTTTACGGCGGCGACGCCATGGCGCCGTTCGGGTGTGGGAGGAGCGATGCAGAGAGAGAGAGAGGTGGCTAGGGTTCATCCTCGGGGACGAGGAGGGGTCCTTATCCCCTCCAGAGCTGCTGTAGCGGCTGCTGTCGTACGAGGAGAGCGAGGGCCGGCTGCGGCGTTCGCGGGCATGGCGACAGTGCGCGGCGAGGAGCAGTGCGGGGTAGGGGAAGGCTAGATGGGCTGGGCCACGCTGTAGCCTGTAGGCTTTAGTGCACAGTAGGTTTTAGCCTTTTTGCTTTTTCTTTTTCTGTTTTGATTTTTTTCTTTTCTTTTTGCTCCAAAAGACTTTTGTAAAATGTGAGACTTGGCTCAAAAAATACTAGGTAATATTTACCACAGCCATTAAAAGGTTTGGAGTTAATTGATTTCATTTCAATTTTTATTAAATAAAATGGGATTGATTATTGCTGTTTTGGTACTGTTTCCTGATGGTTGAGTCATTTAAATAATTCATTTAATATTGATTTTATTTTTATAATTGCCTTGGGAATATTTGCAATATTATGAACTATTTAGTTCCTCGTTTGAACAACTTTTTAATTCACTTTATATTTGAATTTCACTTTGAATTGGAATTTGAAATGAGATAAGAAACAAATGATGATCAAGCACTGTTAATCATGGTGACTTGGCATTATCAAAAGGGTGATCACTGTAGCTAATACATGGGGGTGTTACAATTCTCCTCCTCTAAAAGAAATTCTCATCCCGAGAATTAAGAGGCAGGCTGAAAGAGAGCGGGGTATTCTTCACGAAGACGATCTTCGCGTTCCCAAGTGGCTTCATCTTCAGAATGATTCGACCACTGAACCTTAAGGAACTTGATTGCCTTCTGACGGGTTCGACGTTCAGTTTGATCAAGAATGCGGATTGGATACTCAGGATAAGAAAGATCCTCTTGAAGTTCAAGCACTTCATGATCCACTGCTCGGATAGGATCCTTGAAGTAGCGATAAAGTTGTGACACATGAAAGACATCATGCACTTGAGAAAGGTTCGGCGGCAATTCCAATTGATATGCCACTTCTCCTCGACGGGCGAGAATACGGAACGGGCCAATGTAGCAAGGAGCTAACTTGCCCTTGATTCCAAAACGGTGAGTGCCTTTCATTGGAGTGACACGAAGGTAAGTTTGTTCGCCAGGTTGATTGACCATTACCTGGTGTTTTCGGTCATAATTGCTCTTCTGACGAGATTGAGCAGCTTTCAAGTGTTCACGGACAATGCGGACTTGTTCTTCAGCTTGTTGGATAATATTCGGACCGAAGAGTGGCCGTTCCCCAGTTTCTGACCAATTTAGAGGGGTTCGACACTTACGTCCACAAAGAACTTTGAATGGTGCCATTTTCAAACTAGCCTGATAGCTATTGTTGTAAGAGAATTCGGCATACGGGAGAGATTCCTCCCATTTCTTACCGAATGAGATGACACAAGCTCGAAGCATATCTTCAAGCACTTGATTGACTCGTTCAACTTGTCCCTGGGACTGGGGGTGAAAAGCGGTGCTGAAAGACAGATGAGTTCCCATAGCTTCTTGGAAACTGTTCCAAAATCTTGAGGTAAAGAGGCTGCCATGGTCTGAACTGATCTCCAACGGAACACCATGGAGTGACACAATTCTGGAAACATATAAGTCTGCTAACTGGCTAGCAGTGATTGTCTCCTTGACTGGCAGAAAGTGAGCAACCTTTGAGAATCGGTCAATGACGACAAAAATACCATCATGACCCTTTTGTGATCTGGGAAAACCAGTAATGAAATCCATTTTGACTTTGTCCCATTTCCATTCAGGAATAGCAAGGGGTTGCAGAGTTCCAGCAGGCCTTTGATGTTCTGCTTTAATGCAACGGCAAACGTCACACTCAGCAACATAACGAGCAATGTCTCGCTTCATATTAGGCTATCAGTACCGTTGACGAATGTCTTGGTACATCTTAGTACTACCCGGATGAATAGACAAAGGTGTGTCATGTGCTTCTTTCATGACACGCGGGGTCAGATCTAGGTTGTCCTTTCTAGGAACCACTAAGCGATTTTTGAAGAACAAGGTGCCATTAGCATCAATAGTGAAAAATGAGGGCCTTCCTTTTCTGAGATCGCGCTTAATCTTCTCGACCTCAGAGTCTGCTTTCTGTATATGCTTGATGAGGTCCTCGAGATCTGGTTCAACAACCAGGGTATTGAGATGACCCTATGGGACAATGTGAAGGTTCAACTTACGAAGTTCCTCATGGAGAAGGGGTTGTGCTTGCTGAACCATGAGCTTGTTGCAATAAGACTTGCGACTCAAAGCATCGGCCATTACATTAGCCTTGCCAGAGGTATAAGAGATATCCAGGTCATAGTCGGCTATTGTCTCGAGCCATCTTTGTTGACGGACGTTCAAATCTTGTTGAGTATACAGATATTTCAGACTTTGGTGGTCCGTGTATATCTCACAACGATTACCGAGAAGGTAATGACGCCACAGCTTCAGAGCATAGATAACTGCTGCTAACACAAGATCATGTGTTGGATACTTATCTTCGTGAGGACGCAACTGGCGAGAGCCATAAGCAATCACCTTGCTCTCTTGCATTAGGACACAGCGTAATCCTTGACGGGATGCGTCGCAGTATATCACAAAGTCCTTGCGAGTATCTAGGGGTGCTAGCACTGGGGCAGATGTCAACTTATCTTTAAGTCTCTGAAAACTTTCTTGGCATTTTTTCGTCCACTCAAACGTCTTGCCTTTGTGAAGCAAATCAGTCAGTGGCTTAGCAATCTTGGAGAAGTTCTCGACGAAACGGCGGCAATAGCTAGCAAGACCGAGAAAACTTCTAACTTGCTTAACATTCTTCGGGGGAGTCCAGTCAAAAATAGCCTGAACTCGTTCTGGGTTAACAGCAATGCCATCTTTGGAAATCACATGACCAAGATAGGTCACCTCAGATAACCAGAATTCACACTTGCAAAATTTGGCATACAGTTGATGTTCTCGAAGTTTCTCCAATACAAGCCGAAGATGTTCGGCGTGCTCTTCTTCTTTCTTGGAAAATATAAGGATATCATCAAAATAAACCATGACGAATTTGTCGAGGTAGTCCATGAAGATATAGTTCATCAATCGAGAGAAGGTTGCTGGAGCATTAGTTAACCCGAAGGACATGACGGTGTACTCGTATGATCCATAACGGGTAACGAAGGCGATCTTCGGAATATCCTCTTTGCGAACTCGGATCTGATGGTAACCCAACCTTAAGTCGAGTTTGGAGAACACAGAGGATCCAGCAAGTTGATCATAAAGATCGTTGATCCAGGGAAGTGGGTATTTGTTCTGGATTGTTGCTTGGTTAATAGGCCGATAGTCCTGGACCAATCAGTTCATTCCATCCTTCTTCTTAACAAAGAGAGAAGGTGCTCCCCAGGCAGAGGAACTCGGACGAATGAAGCCTTTACGAAGTGATTTGTCGATCTCCTCCTTAAGCTCAAGGAGTTCATGTGGCGGCGTCTTGTAGGGCGCTTAGCAATAGGGGTAGTGCCTGGTTTTAAGTCGATGACGAACTCGACAGCTCTAACCGGGGGTATTCCTGGAAGTTCTTCCGGAAAGACGTCCGGAAAATGGCGAAAGACTGGAACGTTCTCAATTCCCTCAAGAGGTGAGGCGCGCGGGTAAAGGAGGTACTCTGGATGTATCCCTGCTCGAACAGCTGGCAGCAACTGTGTCATACTGTCATAGCATCGTAGAGACGTGCTCGAGTGGCAAACAACTCGACGGCAAGAGCCCAGGCAGTGCGATCCAGAGCCTAAGTGCACTGAATCAAAACCTGCGGGTCATATCGACATCGCTTGTAAGGGCCACAGACAGCTGTGTAGTATCCGGTATCATCTCCAGCAGGGGCATACGGGATGTATCGGAACTCGGAGTCATCCAAGCGACTATGCTCGCCACGAAGACGTGCGACAGCAGAATGGGCAGCATCATGGACTGCCATATCAATCGTCACGCCGATACCGTGAAAAGTGTACAACTCGGTGACGGAGTCGTTCTGGTGATCACAGATACGAACATCGGCATGATACTGCTCCTGGTTGAACTCGCAGAAATCCTCGTAAACCATGTACTCGGGGTACCAACGGTAGCCTAGTCTGGTCAGCAGAGCGATCAGGATAGCTGGAAAACCAGTTGCATCACGAGCCCAAGTCCGAAGTACAAGCTGTGTCGCAGGGCGTGGCGGAAACAAGCGATCCATCTGAAACAGAGGAAATTCAAGATTGTCAAATGACAGTGAGTGAATTCTTGCATCGTGCATTCAAGGAATTAATTTGCAGATAATCAAAGCTCCGGGTGGACGTGATCACGAGAACCTAGAGTCAGAGTTAGTAAAATTTTAACCCGAATAGAAGAGAGAGTAGAATCCCAGAGTAAGCAAGAAGAATAAAAGATCCTAATACCACCCATTGGTGACGTGGGCCCATAACCCACACAGCCATGTTAGTAAAATAGTTTTCAAAGACTAGACTCAACTTCGACCAAGGAATCGGAAGGGGGCTTCCTACAGGCAGTCGGCTCTGATACCAACTTGTGACGCCCCTGCTCGACCGTGCATTAATCATACACGCAAACGTGCACGCTTGAGATCAGAGACTCACGGGAAGATATCACAACACAACTCTAAATACAAAGTAAACATAAATCTTCATATTACAAACCAGGGGTACGAGGACCCGAAAACATAAGTCATACAAACAATAATATATGGGTACAGACATAGTTAGTCAAGTTTTCCTTAAGAAGGCTAGCACAAATAGCGACACTAATCGAAAAGGCGAAGGCCTCCCTCCTAGGGCCTCCGAACTACTCCTGGTCGGCTGGCTCAACCCAGTAGTACGTGCCTCCGGGACTCTCCTGGTAGTAAGCTCCTGCGGTGGCGTCTGTTTCCGGGACTCCGTCGTCTGATTACAGCAAGCGGGTATGGGGAAAAAGAGGAAGCAAAGCAACCGTGAGTACTCATCCAAAGTACTCGCAAGACTGACATCAGAACTATACTAATTATGCATCGGTATCAAAGGAATGGGGCTATATCTTTGTACTGAACTACAGAATGCCAGAATAGAGGGGGAGAAGCCTAGCCTATCGAAGACTAGCATCTTGAAGCAATCTTACAGCATCAGAAGAGAGTAGAACACAGTAGCATATACTAGTGGTTATATAATAGCAATGCCCTGAGATCCTTTCTCGACTCCCGGCGAGAAAGCGATCCCGAGAGCGATATTTACAGTTTAATATTGAATCGGCATCAGTTTGTAGTTGTAGTGGATCAGGATACAACTCCGAGCGTCCTGTTACCGTGGACACGGCTATTCGAATAGATAACTTCCCTGCAGGGGTGCACTACTGTTACCCAACATGCTCGATTACATCTGGCCGGAAACACTTGCTGGGTAATGCCCGGCCTCAGGTAATCGACATGACGCAGTCCTACCTAGGCTCAGCAGAGAGGTCAGCACACCGGTCTAAATCCTAAGTGCGAAGGGGTCTTGGGCCCATCGCCCTCTGCACTCCTGCACATTGCGTGACTGGCCGGGGCCCAGGTGCGACACTGTATACACAGTGACGTAACCAACCCACCCCAGCAATCAGCCCGCATCTCTGAGCTGTGACGTCTAAAGAGATTTCGGCTGATACATACGACGTAGAGGGTCCCATAACCATTATCCCACGTGGTGGTAGTGCGTATAAGTTCAACGACCCACTCAGATCAAATACCCAAATCCATTAGGCGTATTTAGAAACTTGCGGAGACGAATAGGATCCCTGTCGCTCCGACTTGATAACACACAGCTCGCGGGTGCTCTTGGAGCCGACCCGTCTTTACCAAATGACAGTAGTATGTCAAAGTACCCGTGTGTCCAAAGTATCGAGAAGGAATCCGAGGAATCACCCTTGATGGATTCCCACTCATAGTATCGGTCAAGGTGAACCCAGAGGAATCACCCTCGATGGAGTCACACAAGAGGAGTTGCACAACGGAAGCTTTATCGGAGGTGATGAAAGAGGAATCACCCTCGGTATCCCACAACTAGATAGCTATTCTACAGAGGCATCATCGGAAGTGAGATAAGAGGTATCACCCTCGGCATTCGGTGGTAGCTCTGCAGAGTCGAACAACTTAGGGGGAATGTGCGGTGATGTGTTGGTCTCTGACCGTCGATCATACTGATCGAGTCACTGGTGGAAAAGCGTGGCAACAAGGACAAGGGTGTGGGGCTAATGATGTATCACTAACCAGCCTATACTAAGCATATAGGATAATAGGTAGAGTATCAACAACATGTTACAAAACCAGGCTATGCATCAGAATAGGAGCTATCAGAACAGTAATAGGGGAAATTCTAATGCAAGAATAAGAGGGAAAGAATAGGCGATATCTGGATGATCAAGGGGGTTTTCTTGCCTGGAAGGTGTGCTGAGAGGGGCTGGTCATCTGAAGGCTGCTCGTCCGGAGCGTAGTCGTACTCAGCTGCGTCCGCGGCGGTCTCGGCGTCTATCGGGAGAGAAGTAGGGGGAAGAAACAATAAATTCATGGCAACAATGCAACAGCGATGCATGACCTACCTACATGATATGCAGAGGTGATATAATGCCTCTCTAATTGTTTTAGTTAATTTAGGAATTTATTTGAAATTATTTTACTAAGGTCATGCACTATTCATTTATCGAAAACAGGCAAAAAGTTCCATGTTCATCTAGATAGGAGTGATGGTCAAGCATTTTGACCACATATTCGGATTCTTCATATTTTTCTGATCATTTTTCATATATAAATTATTTTCATCCGAGTTACGGTTTAATTTATATGATTTTTCAAATTTTAATCATTTTCTGGAATTTCTGGAATTATTTAATTCGAATTATCCAAAACAGTAGTAGATGACGTCAGGACGAGGTCAGGGTGATGTTAGCAGTAAACTGTGACCGTTGACTGGTCAACCTGATAGGTGGGGCCCATCTGTCATAGACTAGACTAATTAAACAGTAGATTAAACTAACTAATTTAACTAATTAACCAGTGGGACCCACTGTCAGTGACTGTTTATTTAACTAATTAACTAATAGATTAATTAACATTTTAATTAGCATTTTTATTTATTTTAAAAACGTTTAAACGGGGTGGGGCCCACATGTCAGTGGCCCACGGGTGCCCAGTCAGCAATTGACTGGGTCAACCCAGTCATCTGGGGCCCGCAGGGCCAAGCTGTCAATGGCACAGGGCGCGGCCACGTCGGCGCGAGGTCAGCGCCGGCCACCGGAGCGCTCCGGCGTGCTCTCCCGCGGCAGCCGAACTCCGGCGAGCTCGGGTTTGTTCTATGGTGCACCAAATCGCGCGCGCCCGGGCTCTCTGGAATGTGCACTTCACGCCGCGTCCGATGGTGGTGGTCTCGGCGGCTGCGGCGGCCAGAATCGGCAACGGCGACGACGGCAGGCGGCGGAGTTCTCGGGCGTGCTACGGGGATGGCGATACGGCGCGCGTACGAGCTAACTAAGCAGCTAGGAAGGGCCTACTCGACGTGGCGAAGAAGATGGGCACGAGCGCGGGGTCATTTGGTCGCCGGAAAGACGCCGGCGATGAGCTCGTGCGGCAGCGGGCTCAGGCACGTTGGGGGCAGCGTTTATGGGCAGCTAACGGCGACGAGAGAGAGAGGGGCGGAAGCGGAGGCTCACCGGGAGCCTGTAGGCGAGCTTAGCGGGCGCGGGGAGGACTCGGTGACGACGTACGGCGGCGATGATCTCCGATGCAGAAGCGGCGAGGACGGCGGCGATGGCGATGAAGGAGGGCCTCCCGGATCGTTCCAGTTGGCGTAGGCGACGTAGTCGACGCCGGGGAGCTCGATGGACACGGTGCGGCGACGAGATGGAGGCGGTGGCCGCGTGCTTTACGGCGGCGACGCCATGGCGCCGTTCGGGTGTGGGAGAAGAGCGATGCAGAGAGAGAGAGAGGCGGCTAGGGTTCATCCTCGGGGACGAGGAGGGGTCCTTATCCCCTCCAGAGCTGCTATAGCGGCTGCTGTCATGTGAGAAGAGGGGGGGCCGGCTGCGGCGTTCGCGGGCATGGCGACAGCGCGCGGCGAGGAGCAGTGCGGGGTAGGGGAAGGCTAGATGGGCTGGGCCGCGCTGTAGCCCGTAGGCTTTAGTGCACAGTAGGTTTTAGCCTTTTTGCTTTTTCTTTTTCTGTTTTGATTTTTTTCTTTTCTTTTTGCTCCAAAAGACTTTTGTAAAATGTGAGACTTGGCTCAATAAATACTAGGTAATATTTACCACAACCATAAAAAGGTTTGGAGTTAATTGATTTCATTTGAATTTTTATTAAATAAAATGGGATTAATTATTGCTGTTTTGGTACTGTTTCCGGATGTTTGAGTCATTTAAATAATTCATTTAATGTTGATTTTATTTTGATAATTGCCTTGGGAATATTTGCAATATTATGAACTATTTAGTTCCTGGGTTTGAACAACTTTTAAATTCACTTTATATTTGAATTTCACTTTGAATTGGAATTTGAAATGACATATGAAACAAATGATGATCAAGCACTATTAATCATGGTGACTTGGCATTATCAAAAGGGTGATCACTGTAGCTAATACATGGGGGTGTTACATTTGGTGTGCCCAACAGGATCATTACCGATAACGGCACCCAGTTTACTAGTCGCACCTTCATAGCATACTTCCAAGAGCTTGGAAGCAAGATCTGCTACGCCTCTGTTGCTCACCCGAGAAGCAATGGGCAGGCAGAGAGGGCAAATGCTGAAGTGTTGCGTGGGCTCAAGACAAGGACTTTTGACAGGCTGCACAAGTGCGGAAGACGCTGGGTTGATGAGTTGCCGGCAGTTCTTTGGTCACTCAGGGCGACACCAAATCGAGCTATCAGCGAGATGCCCTTCTCCCTCGTGTATGGTGCAGAAGCGGTGCTCCCCACAGAACTCAAGTACAGATCACCTAAAGTGCAAGCTTTTGACGAAGCTGACCAAGAAGAAGCGAGGCATGACGATGCTACGCTCCTTGAGGAGGACCGTTTTCGGGCTGCCGTGCGTGCTGGTCGATACCAGCAAGCTTTGCACCGCTACCATAGCTGCAAAGTGCACCCCCGGCAAATTGAGGAAGGTGACCTTGTCCTTCGATGGATCCTGTCCGGCAAGGGCTCAAACAAGTTGACACCGAAGTGGGAAGGCCCTTATCGGGTGGTTCAATTTACCAGACCTGGCTCAGTCCGTCTGGCGACCGAAGATGGCATTCGCTTGCAAAACTCATGGAATATTGAGCATCTTTGCAAGTTCTACCCATAAGGTGCAGTTGCCGGGCCTCCCGGTAACACCTTTTGTGCAAGTTGGCTGGCAAGGCATGTAATCCTTTGTACAGAGCCAGGTGCAGACCCCGTGCATAGTTAATAAAGCTAAGTGTTTCACAACCTTTTGTCAAAGTACATATTTATTTATGTATTCCATGCAGTGTTGTGTTACATTTTCCCCTTGTATGAGATGATTGATGAACCGTCAAGGTTCCAGCCTCCTCTTTTCTCTCCTTTCTTTTTCTCAAAGGAATGAAGTGTTCCTCGCATGCAAGTTTCCCAGGGGTAGTGACGGTATGGATACCACAAATGACGTTCAAGATATCATTTACGACAAGAAGTACAACAAAGAAAAGTTAAGTTGCAAAACTTTGAAACAAAATTTCTTTGTTGCAGTTGCTAATTTTCCTTGAACGATTTACGTCTTTGTATGAAAAACCTGCACGCGAAGCAACCTTATCTGGATTGTTCGCGCTCTTATTTCTGTTTCGAGTCCGCTCAACAGAATAGGTAAGCTGTATCAAGACCAATAAGTGTATCTTGCCGGAGAGTGGCACCTCCGACAAGCTGCTAAGGATCCGTTCCTCAAGCGCTAGCGGCAGGCTGAGCGCACCGGCAAGTTTCCAGCAAAGCGTAGGGTATAAAACATACAAGGACAGAATCTTATAAGGAAAGCGCCATACATTCATTCAAAATATGCAAGTCATATTATATTAAAACGCAGTGCAGATCTAACTTGAAGATTAATTTTTCTTTTACATGATTGCATTTCGGCAAGATATGACGACAAGACTAGTTCTTGAGCTGGCCCTGGTGCCTGGAGACCTGACCGACCCTGTCAACGATTGGAGCGACAAGCTTGTCGATGACGGTGATGTCGGTGTTCTTCGGCAAGCTCGTGAAGGCCCCAAAGAGATCAATGCCGGGATTGCAATACGCAAGCTTGATGAGCACCTTGTACAAGATATCACGAGCAAGCTTCCAGGATTCGTCAGCAAAACAAGCAGCTCGCTCTTCGTGATACGTCTCCAGTGCTTCGATGAGGCCCTCGAAGAACTTGCTTAGCCTGACACTTGTGGCCTCCTTGTCATTGACAGTAAAGCTCCAGCTCTTCATATCCATGATAGCTAGCTGTGCGGTGAGGCATTCAGCTATATCTGTGAGCTTCTCGGTCCAAAGCGCAATGAAGTTCTTCAGCTGGTTGAACTTGTTCTCGGCATCGTCCAGCAATACGTGCTCCTTCTCAAGGTTTTCCGTGAAGATTACCTCCCTGGCCTTGGCGTCTTCGAGATTCTTCTCCAAGGTGGCAAGTTTCATCTTCATATCTTCCGCAGCATCGGCAGCTTTACTGAGCTCCTGGTTCTTGGATGACAGCTGCGTCTCCAACTCCCCTAGGGTATGAGTTGCTTTCTGTGTTGCATCCTTGAGGGCCTCTGATACGTCTCCAATGTATCTATAATTTATGAAGTATTCATGCCATGTTTACAATAGTTTTATATGGTTCTGGTGCCCTTTTATATTATTTTTATGGACTAACTTATTAATCTAGTGCCCAGTGCCAGTTCCTATTTTTTGCATGTTTTTTGTTTTGCAGAAAAACCATACCAAATGAAGTCCAAACGCGATAAAATTTTACAGAGATTTATTTTGGAATATATGTGATTTTTAGGAAAAAGAATCAATGCATGACGGTGCCCGAGGGCTCCACAAGGCAACAGGGCGCGACCTACCCCCTCGCCGTGCCCCCATGCCTTGTGGGCACCTCGTAGGTCGTTTGGAGTCCTTTCAACACAATAAATATAATTTCCAAATAAAAATCCCCTAAAAATTTCAGCCCAATCGGAGTTACAGATCTCCGGGTATATAAGAAATGGTTTTCGGCCAGAAACAGGAGGCAGAAACAGAAGAGAAACACAGAGAGAGATCCAATCTCGAAGGGGCTCCCGCCCCTCCAAGGACCAAAGGGAGAACCTCTCCCCATCTAGGAGGGGAGGCCATGGAGGAGCAAGCCGGAGGGGGATCCTCTCTTCCCCTCTCTCTCGGTGGCACCAGAGTGCCGCCGGGGGAAACATCGCCACGGTGATCGTCTTCATCAACATCACCGTCTTCATCACCCCCCCTCATCTCTTTTCAGTGGTCCACTCTCCCGCACCCTGCTGTAATTCCCTACTTGAACATGGTGCTTTATGCCACATATTATTATCCAATGATGTGTTGCCATCCTATGATGTTTGAGTAGATTTCTTTTGTCCTTTGGGTTGATTGATGATCTTGATTGGTTTGAGTTGTATGTTTTATGTTGGTGTTGTTGCCTTCCGTGCCACGCACACGTGGGGGAATCCCGCTATAGGGCTTTGCAATACGTTCATGATTCGCTTATAGTGGGTGGCTAGAGTGAAAAAATCTTACACCCGAGTAAGGGGGGTGTTGCGTATGGGAGTAAAGGGGACTTGATACTTAATGCTATGGTTGGGTTTACCTTAATGATTTCTAGTAGTTGCGGATGCTTGCTAGAAGTCCAATCATAAGTTCATATGATCCAAGTACGGAAAGTATGTTAGCTCATGCCTCTCCCTCATATGAAATTGCAATAATGATTACCGATCTTGTTAACAATTGCCTAGGACAATTCTGCACACCATACCATCATTATTCCACAGTCGCTATTTGTAATATATTCTAACTTTATATAGGCAGCACCTATTTTTATGTTTTAATTCTCCAATATCATGCAAAGTTATCCTCTTTGTACCCACAACGTAGTTTTATTTCCCGTTTCTAGATAAAAGCAAGCGCTCGGTATACGTAGAGTCGTATTAGTGGCAGATAGGACTTGAGAGAATATTGATCTTACCTTTAGCTCCTTGTGGGTTCGACACTCCATACTTACCACTTCCATCTTTGGAAAGTGCAACGATGATTCCTTGCACCTGGGGATTATCAAACTCTTTTCTGGCACCGTTGTCGGGGAGCAATAGCGAGGGGTTAATATTTTCGTGTATGCTTGTTTGCTTTCATCACTATGTAGATTTTTTTCCTTTTGTTTTTGTTTTCTTTCTTTAGTTGTGGGTGAAACAAACAAAAAAATTAAAAAAAATGCAAAATACAAAAAAATATATTACTTACCTCTTATGCCTAGCTTAATGGCTTTAAAGAACGCTCTGCCTGGGAGACAACCCAGAAGTTTTAGAGAGTATTTTTCTTATTTTGTGTAATATAAACATTATTATGTGTTCCATTTAAATTTTCAAAATCAAAAAAAATAAAAAATAAAGAGGGGAACCTAGAACTTTTCAAAAGGAGAAGCGATTGGAAAGTTTTGCATTGAAGAAGTGAGGGTCGACCTTGAACACTTCATGCTCATGGAAAGAATGTAGAATTTTTCATGGAAGTTTCTCACAAAAATAATTATCCCCTTGTACAAATCCATTGTATTATAAAAATAATGTGCCAAGTAAAGCCTTTGGGATAGTGTGGATGCTTGTTGATTAGATTCAGTGCAAATACAGAAACTTTTGCGTCCAGTGCTGTAATTTCTATTCTGTACTGGAGCGTAAGAAAATTCTGAAAGTTTTACAAAGTATTGGGTTACAACTTTTTTATGTTTTCCTAATTTTTCAGAATTTTTGGAGTGACATAAGTATGACTTTTAATTCGCTCACTACATATTGTTCTGTTTTTGACATATTCTATTTTTATTGCATAGTTTGCTTGTTTTAGTGTTTCCATAGCTTATATTATGAGATATAAATTGTGGAAATGATAGACTACAGTAGGAATTATGTGAGAACAATTATGAATCTTGTCTTGACAGTACCAAAGTGAATTATTTGTTTTCATACTAACCTATCTCACGGAGTTCTGTTAAGTTTTATTTGATTGAAGTTTTCAAGTTTTGGGTGAGATAACGATATGAGGAGAATAATGAGCGGCAAGACCCTCAGCTTGGGGATGCCCAAGGCACCCAAAGGTAATATTCAAGGAAGACTCAAGCGTCTAAGCTTGGGGATGCCCCGGAAGGCATCCCCTCTTTCATCTTCAACACTATCGGTAACCTCCATCGGAACTATATTTTATTCGTCACATAATATGTGTTTTGCTTGGAGAGTCGTTTTATTTTAGTTTCCTTTACTTTTTGTTATTAATAATCATGTTTGCACCTTTTTATCTTAATAAAATGTCAAGTATAGCCTTTACCATGCTCAGTTTGCAAGTTTATGTGTTGCTGTTTGAAAACAGAAAGTTTTCTGTTATGTCCTGAATATTTTTGAATTATCAGAACATGAAAAAAATCTGAAATTTTTACACAGTAAGCATGCATGAGTTCTATGTCACGTGGTAATTTTTCAGAATTTTTGGAGTTAGGGAAGTATGAATTTTTATTCCCCCTTTATAGACTGTTCTATTTAGACAGATTTCGGTTATAGTTGCATTGTTTGCATATGTTTGCTTGTGTAATGTTTCTATTTGTGGATAGGAGTATTAAATATGCAGAGGCATTTAGTATGAAATATTTAATTATAATTTTAGTGATTTTCTACAGTAGAGAATGCAAAGGTTTTGAGTTGATTTATACTAACTTATCTCATGAGTTCTCGTCAAGTTTTGTGTGGATAAAGTTTTTAAGATTTAGGAAAACTGTGATATGAGAGGAATTAAGGAGACACAAGAGCCTAAGCTTGGGCATCCCAAGTTAATATTCCAAGAATTCTCAAGCATCTAAGCTTGGGGATGCCCCGGTAAGCACCCCACCTTTCTTCATCAACAACTATCGGTTAGTCTCGGTTGAGCCTACGTTTTTGCTTCATCGAATGAGATGTGCTATTCTTGGAATGTCATTTTATTTTGTTTTCTTTACTGTTTGAATAAAATACTTAGATCTGAAATCTTTATTTGGAGAGAGTCTTCACATAGCTACTTAATTGTTTAACTACTCATTGATCTTCACTTAAAATTTTTGGAGTAGTTTGTCATTCACTCTCGTGCTTCACTTATATCCTAAGAGTAAATTGTTGAATGAATTGAATGTCATAAATATGAAATTATATATGCTTCATATGCTTGTCTCATGGGGAGTAATGACTTCACGTACAAGAAGTATAAGTGGTAAAATTCATTGAAAGTTAGCAAACACAGCATTGGTCACTTAAACAATTCATGAAAGAATATGAAAGGAAGAGAAATTTCACATATAAATATACTATCTTGGACATCTTCTATGATTGTGACCCCCCATTAATTATTTTCAAGCTTGATCAAGTAGTTGACATTAGACAAGGAAGACAACGTAATGGGTTATGTTTGTTTATATTCACATAAAAGTTATATTGTCATGGATCCTCTAACATGTGGTGCTTGCGTAGGATCTTTTGCTAGCCAAAAATTCGTACTAAGTAGAGATACTACTTGTGCATCCAAAAACCCTTAAACCCAGTTTCTTGTCATGAGAGTCCACCATATCTACCTATGGATTAAATAAGATCCTTCAAGTAAGTTGTCATCGGTGCAAAAAGCAATAAAAATTGCTCCTAAATACGTATGATCTTTTATTGCAAGGGAAAATAAGCTTTGTACGAACTTGTGATGGTGAAGAAATAAAAGCGACGGATTGCATAATAAAGGTTGCTATCACAAGGGGCAATATAAAGTGACGTTCCTTTCCATTAAGAGCTTGCACATCCAAAAATAAAAAGCGCATGACAACCTCTGCTTCCCTCTATGAAGGGCCTATCTTTTTCTTTTCTGTATTTACTTTTATGCAAGAGTCAGTAATATTCATCCCTATTCCGCTCCATTTATTCTCTAATGGGCAAGCACCATGTGGTAGGGAATGATCCAGGCACATATATCCCGTTGAATATAGGTGATCATGAGTTATTATTGTTGTTATCCCTGAGATAAATAGGTTGGGAGGCGAAACATTAAGCCCCTATCTTCCTATGTGTTTGACTAACACAGTTTGTTCTAAAAATATGCTTTGAGTGTCAGCAATCATGGAAGACTAAATGATAGTTGAGTATGTGGAATTTGCTAAAACAAAGCCCTTACATAGACCCTTCCTGAAAATAAGATGAGTTGTAATTGTTTGATGACTGAGAACATAGTTTGTTGGTTTTCAAGAAAGTTTATGGTCTATACTTTAAACATGTGAATAGCTTGCTACTTGATAATGAGAAGTTTTATGAGATGAGCCACTGTTTATGATATATATTGATGCTAGAAAAAGTGTTTGAAATTATCATTGATCAAACTTATGCACTATGCTAGCATTCACACTTCATAAATTATTTCTTTTATCATTTACCTACTCGAGGACGAGCAGGAATTAAGCTTGGGGATGCTGATACGTCTCCAACGTATCTCTAATTTATGAAGTATTCATGCCATGTTTACAATAGTTTTATATGGTTTTGGTGCACTTTTATATTATTTTTATGGACTAACTTATTAATCTAGTGCCCAGTGCTAGTTCCTGTTTTCTGCATGTTTTTTGTTTTGCAGAAAAACCATACCAAACGAAGTCCAAACGCGATAAAATTTTATGGAGATTTATTTTGGAATATATGTAATTTTTGGGAAAAAGAATCAACGCAAGACGGTGCCCGAGGGCTCCACAAGACAACAGGGCGCGGCCTACCCCCTGGCCGCGCCCCCTTACCTTGTGGGCACCTCGTAGGTCGGTTGGAGCCCTTCTTTCACCGTAATAAAGATAATTTCCGGATAAAAATCCCCTCAAAATTTCAGCCCAATCGGAGTTACGGATCTCCGGGAATATAAGAAACGGTTTTCGGCCAGAAACAGGAGGCAGAAACAGAAGAGAAACACAGAGAGAGATCCAATCTCGGAGGGGCTCCCACCCCTCCGGGCACCATGGAGGCCAAGGACTAGAGGGAGAACCTGTCCCCATCTACATCCGGAGGGGAGCCTCTCTTCCCCTCTCTCTCGGTGGCGCCGGAGTGCCGCCGGGGGAACCATCGCCGCGGTGATTGTGTTCATCAACATCACCGTCTTCATCACCTCCCTCATCTCTTTTCAGCGGTCCCCTCTCCCTCATCCCACTGTAATCCCCTACTTGAACATGGTGCTTTATTCCACATAATATTATCCAATGATGTGTTGCCATCCTATGATGTTTGAGTAGATTTCTTTTGTCCTTTGGGTTGATTGATGATCTTGATTGGTTTGAGTTGTATGTTTCATTTTGGTGATGTCCTATGGTGCCTTCCGTGCCGCGCACATGTGGGGGATTCCCGCTGTAGGGCTTTGCAATACAATCATAATTCGCTTATAGTGGGTGGCTAGAGTGACAGAATCTTACACCCGAGTAAGGGGTTTGTTGCGTATGGGAGTAAAGGGGACTTGATACTTAATGCTATGGTTGGGTTTACCTTAATGATTTCTAGTAGTTGCGGATTCTTGATAGAGGTCCAATCATAAGCTCATATGATCCAAGTACGGAAAGTATGTTAGCTCATGCCTCTCCCTCATATAAAATTGCAATAATGATTACCGATCTTGTTAATAATTGCCTAGGACAATTCCGCACACCATACCATCATTATTCCACACTCACTATTTGTAATATATTGTAATATATTCTAACTTTATTTAGGCAGCACCTATTTTTATGTTTTAGTTCTCCAATATCATGCAAAGTTATCCTCTTTGTACCCACAACATAGTTTTATTTCTCGTTTCTAGATAAAAGCAAGCGCTCGGTATACGTAGAGTCGTATCAGTGGCTGATAGGACTTGAGAGAATATTGATATTACCTTTTGCTCCTTGTGGGTTCGACACTCCATACTTACCACTTCCATCTTTGGAAAGTGCTACGATGATTCCTTGCACTTGGGGATTATCAATCTCCTTATGGCTACCGGCAAGATCTTCTTCTAATTTGTTCAGTTTGGATTCCGAATCTGCCTTGGCGGAGGCGGCAGCGGCAACAGAATCAGTGGCTTGCTTGAGCTTGCCGGCATAGTCTCGAGCCTGGGTTTTGATGAGCTCTTTATGGGTTTTCTCCAGTTCATGCGTTCGTTGCACAAGGAGTGCCTGTTTTTCATCATCTTTGGCCTTAAGCTTGGCGGCGAGTGCCTCTTCTCGGGTGGCAAGGTCTTTTTCTTTGATAACGAGCTGCGCTTTTCGCGCTCCACCAACTTGCTTTCACATTAGCAGTGGCAAGCTTTTCCTCTTGCCTTTTGATGTTATGGAATTTTTCATTATACCAATTGCGGATCTCTTCCGCCTTCTCCTTCAGCTTTCCCTCAGCCAGCTCCACGGCTTGTTGTTGCGTATGGAGTTTCTCCCAGCACTTGCTGTAGCGATCTTGCACATCTGTGAAGCTGGCAGCCATCATCTTTAGGAAGGCAAGATTTGCAGAGCTATCGTCAGAGCTGTCTGGTTCCATAGCACTACCAGAGAAGGGTATCAAGATTCTGGCAATTGCGTCATCAAAGCCAGATTCCCCGGCACCAGATGAGATGGGGCTCCAGATTCTTGCTGTGGATTGATAAGTTCCAAAGGACCTGCCAGAGCTTGTGTGTCAGGTACAATGGGATGGTCTTCGGTGTTCGGCCTGTCACCGCCAGCCACTTCCACCTCAGCATCTGTTCTGACGAGGTCAGATGTGTTGCCGGAGGGTTTCTCCAACTCTTCGGGAGCTTTCCTAGCCTCCTCAATGGCAGACACAGCAGCTTCTTTGGCGGATATTTTGGCGGCCTCATCAGCAGCACTCTTTGCAATTTCTTCTACATCTGCAATAATTTCTCCCTCTTCCGGAGAGGTTGGGTCTGTGGGACAGGAAAGAAGCAATGAGCAGAAAGCAATTCAACTTATAAGTCAAGTTCAAGAAAACAAAGTATAGAAAGCATTCGAAAGCAAGTGGATTACCTATCGGGTTCTATTGAGAAGAGGTGTTCTCTTCCCCGACAACTACGGTTGTTGTCGCTTGGCTACCGGTAGTTTCACTTGCCGGCATGTCCACAGTGCGGACAGGCTCGTCAGCGGAGGCCCTTGCTGGAGAATTGCTCTCCGAGATGTTGGTTGACGGAGGTGTCATAATGGGATCCGCCTCTGGGCGCTCTTCATCTTGGCGATCTTCTTCCATCTCCTTGTCAGGCTCAGAGGTAGGAGCATCAGTGCCGGAGCTTGCAAGTGGAAACTGCTCCATGATCTCATCCAGGGGGTTGGGCTAGGGGCTGACGACGACAGCATTAGGAGATGCCGTACCCCGCCCAGCACTTGTCATGGGTTCACCCTCTGTTGCAGCTTTAAACCGCTTCACCCTGTGCACCAGCAACTCTTCATTTCTGCAAAGACAAGAAAATTCAATCAAAACAGCAAATTATCATTAAGAAATCAAGAAGTTGATGAAATTGGGCAAGGGTACTTACTCCTCTTCTTCACGGGAAGAGGGGCATGAGCCTACGGCTGTTGAGTGGATTGCCGGCGAGCACCTTGTTGCCGGATGGTCTTAGGAGCTGCTTCCTTCAGGATAGGTTCTTCACCCGACGAGGAAGGGCGAACGGGTTCCTGGCTGCCAGCTTTCCGAAGGGTGCGACCCCTCTTGTTCGGAACTGGGGGCTCCTCTGGATCTGACCCACCGGCAACCTAGTCTTCAGGCTCTCCGGCAGGCTCCTCTTTGCATCCTCTGGCAAGATCTTCTTGGTGCTCTTTGGTAGGTTCTTCATCAACCTGCTCTTCTTCATCTTCGGCAGCCGCAGACCGGGAGCCGCTAGCATCGGCAAGCCTTTTGGCTTCTTCTGCCCGGCTAGCAATGTATGCCAACTCTTCATCGATGGTGTCATGGATGAGTTCCTTCTCCTCTAGAGTGGGCTTCTCCACCAGATTGGCAAGCCATGTTGCCACGTCACTGGCGGAAGGCAGTTGCCAATCACTCTCAACTCCATGGGCGTTGCACGCCGGCATCATCGCCAAGATCGAGTCCTTGGCGGAGTTGATGCATAAGGGGATCACTGAACCCGGCAAGTGAAACTTGTCGGTGATCCGAAACAGCTGATGGTAGAGACTGATATGTTGCAGCACCGTCAAGTTATTGTCGAGACCTACGTGCAGTCGCATGATGTCAGCAGCGTTCTTGTAGTCCCAAATGTACCGCTTCCTTTGCTGCAAGTGAGCAATGCGCCGCCAAAGGAAGTCTGCCCCCACCATCTCTATGGTCAGCCTAGCAGCCCTGAGGCGAAGAATGTGGTCTAGTGCCGGGGCAAGCTTGTCGTCGCACTTGCTGTAACTGCTCCAGTCCTTGCCGCGTACTACCCTCTCTGTCCGAGGTGCACAGAAGCCCGGGAAGTCTTTCTCCTGGATCCAGCACCATTCTGCTCGCCATTCCTCCCATTTCAGATGCAGCTGGCCCTTGAAATATGCATCCTTGGCACCACCTCTAGGAATCCATGTGATGCTTCTAGAAAGGGCATCTCCTTTGATGCGGGGAATGAAGAAGTGGTGAAAAAGAGCGACATTGGGGACGACTCCGACAAATTTTTCACACATATGGGCGAAAACTGACATACAGGTCACAGCGTTTTGGGTAAAATCCAAGAGCCGAAACCCGTAGGTGTACATCAGCTCGGAGAAGAAATCAGAAAAAGAAGGGCAGAGCCTACAGTAGAAATATGCGTAGAAAAATGGAATTTTCTGCAGATGGCTTCAAATCAGCAGGCAGCACGACTGGGGCAATGTGATCTTTGGTATCTCTCCCCCACATGTATGCATACCTATCAATGAGCACACTTGTTCAGAGCCGGCAGGTTGAAGACTACGTTCTCCCTCCGTCGTGCTGCTATGGCTGCTTTCCTCTTCTCCATCTCCGAATCAGCAGGCTTGGCGGCTTTCTTTGCCTTGCTTTCAGCTGGATTGGCGGCTCTCTTGGGTGCCATGTCGCTCAGGAGATAAAAAGTGGATGGGCGAGGTGGTGGCGCGGCGGCGGCGAGCTCTGCTCTGGCGCAAGAAGGAAGACGATGGAGCGGCGGCTAGATTTGGGAAGAAAGGGGTGAATGAGTAGCGCCCCCTCACGATTGCCCTTTTTTATGGGGAAGGCGCGGGGGGCTGGATCTTTACTGACCGACGTGACAGCGCTTTTGCAGGCGCACTACCACAAATCGCCGTTCCAGCCCACCTCTCCCATGTCTCACATTAATTGCGCGTCGTGGGCAGAAGAGATCATCATCACAAGATTTACAGCAGTAATTCCCCGCCACATGTGTCTGTGCATCTGTTTGGGCCTAGCCCAACGACGCTTCGGACGCGCGTGTGGCCCAGGCCCGGCATCTCCTGTCGGTATATAAAAACATGGGTATTTTTATACCCTGACTTATGCACAGGCAGTAGCAGCTTTCCCAGTGGCTGGGGCTTGCTAGAGGATTCCTTCCATCAAGACTCAAGACCTGGTTTGCAAAACCAAGAAGAAGAGCTCAAGGCAGGCCATCGAGAAGTACTAAGTTAGTACTGAAGATGAAGGCAACACTTGCCGGCAAGCTATACACCGGCAAGGTGAAGACCCGGCAAGCTCCATGTCGACAAGCTCTCTCTGTTTCACCTCCGCTCCACCTCATTGATCAGCTAGTCACAAATCGATGAGGTGTCGAGCGGGCAGGCTGTTTGGTGAGGCTTGTCAGGGCACGTGTCAGCATGTTGGGAGCAAGATCAACTTTAATGACACCCGTCCTAATGGCGTGTCCAGATTATAGGAGGTAGCTGGGCGAGCGGTGCAGAAACCTTGCTGGGGCTCCTCCTCCACATGACACCTAATGATGCATTTATTGCATTTGTCCTAGTCCAGCAGAGTTAGGTATGATAGCACTGTAGCTATCAAATCAACATGTATTTACCTTTTTGCCACTGTGGTGACCCCTTAACCTATAAAAGGAGGGCCATGGCTACTAGTAGAAGGGTGGACACTTTGCTCATTTGCATGTTGTAGCTGCACTACCGTGCACCTTACCCGCAAGCTGCGCTCCTTGTAACTTGAGCATAAACACATCCAATACAACCAAAGCAGGAGTAGGGTTTTACACCTCACGGCGGCCCAAACCTGGGTAAACCTGTGTGTTGCTGCTGATTCCGCTCTTTGTGCACGTTGATCCCCACAGCCGAACCGCAAAGGGATATTCGCAGATCCCATAGATTGTCTTGGTCGTACCTCGACAAGGAGAAACTCTCGGTAGCAACATCATACACCATTGTAACCCCTCGCACGAGGTATCCTTCCATTATATAACCAAAACCAGCAGGACGTAGGGTATTACTGTCCAGAGGCCTGAACCTGGATAAACCCCTCGTGTGGCCTCCGATCCATGACTTCCAGCTGCGCTTGACCCCTACCGTGGGATCTAGTGGAAATATGCTCTGTCAGTTGGCGCGCCAGGCACTGGCGGTGCCGGCTAGAGACCAATCATGGATCGGATCTTTTTATGCTTCCGGTGACCTATCGCCAGGAGAGATCCTAACCTTTGGCTCCTTCACGTTTGTTGCAGACGAGGCGGGCCGGGTCAACATCAACCTTTCGGCCGACCTCGCTGTCGCGGTACCTCTCGAGAGGCCCCATCACGATCTCATCCAGACTAAGGGGCGTGCTACGACATCAACCTAGATGCACCCTGCGGGCCGCCTGCATGCCATCCATGGAATGGAGGCCGTGTTGGCGATCGAGCTGGTCGCGATGGTTTGCGGGGCCTGTCACCTCGGCGAAGCGTCAGGAGACCGTCTCATCACCAACCCAGGCACCCATGAAGACACCAACATGAGAGATACGGCCTCGACCTCAGGCGATGAAAGAAACTACGTGCCGATCTCCCTAACCAACGAGGACGAGAACGCCGGTCTCCAACCCTTCCGCGAGGTCACGTACTCCGACCTCTGGGGAACGGAAGGGTCATCCACCGACTCAGAGGCCGACGACTTTTCCGACCAGGGGACATCCCTATCCGAGGCCCTGCAGGCGATATTTGTCCACCAGGTCATGATGACGGAACCGACCTCGAATGCGCTACGCACGACAGAATCGATGGAGCCCGTGGCCTCAGGACCTCCGGCGGTAGGTCTAATACCGCCACGACTCAGCTACGGATAGACCCTGTATTGACACCTCAACCACAAGTCAGCATGGGGCTCCCTGTGAGCTCACCGGCAGGCCTCACCATGACGACTGCGCCCCTGCGGGGTACCACATCAACGCTGCCCCCAATTACGGGGTATGCCCTAAACTATCTCATGACCCCCATTGGCGGTACCGACCCCGCGTCGAGAACGCTGGAGGCCATACACGTGTCCCAGCTCAATACACAGCTCGCGCTTCAGCAAAAGGCGTTAAAGGTCTCCGGTCGCAAAGCCTGATGGAACGAGACGATGACGCGAGAGCGACTGCGTTGTCCACGCCACCAACCACGGAACCTCCTCAACGACCTCGCCAATCGAGGTCGGGAGCAAGGAGTCGGTTTCAACGAACCGGCGGCAGAGACCGCTGCGATTCTGCCGCCAACCCCGGCCCGCGGCCTCGAGGCAGTGGCCGCGCTAGCAGATCGACCGCAAACCACGCCAGGGGATTCCAAACTCCTGGCCAACCTCACCCACGTGCTCCACAAGACGGTGGAACAATATGACAACATCTCGCGCTCCAGGGAAAGATTGGTGGGTACCGAGAGCGTCCTGTCCGCCGCTAACCACCCAGCCCGAGAACAAGGGCAGGGATCCATCGAGCGACCCGAGGCCGCGCCGACATCTATGACCACGCATTTACGACAGCCGATATCAGCCGTCGCCCTACAACAGCGCGCGGCCCTACCGATGGTGAACCCTACGCCGGCTGGACAGCCCTACCACCAGCATGGTGGGTCGGGAGGAACAGAAGCAAACGGATTACTACCAGGTGGTCCCGCCCCAAGGTTCACCTCTCTCACCTCGAGCATTGCACCTGCATGCTTCGGGCAAGAGATCATATCCCACCCTTTCCCACAACCCTTCGTCGTCAGGGGAGTCGAGAAATATTCAGGGGACACAAAGCTAGAGCATTGGCTGAACGACTACCTCACGACAGTAGAGATGGCCAACGGCGACATCGGCAATGCCCTCCGCACATACCTCTGTGCCTAACTGGGCACGCACGTTCCTGGCTCAGGGGGCTCCCTCCAAACTCCATCCACAACTGGGTGGACTTCGAGCACGTTTTTTCTCAATAACTTTGAGGGAACTTACCACAGGCCAGGAGGCGGCGCCGACCTCCATAACATCATACAAGAAGACAAAGAGTCCGTCCACGATTACGTCGCATGCTGGCTCAAGAAGACAAACACTCTATCAAGCATCTCAGACGAGACAACCATAGAAGCATTTGTCAGCGGCGCCCAGGACCCACTGTTCTGACACAAGCTCGGGAAGAAGATAGGAGAAGGGAAGTTGACATCCCTGGCTACCCTGATGAAGGTCGCCAACAACTTCGCCACCGGCGAAGAAACGGCTCGGGCCGGCCGCCGACCTCTCCCAGGGGCCAAAACTAACGAGCCAAGAGGGGCCGAGGCCTCGAAGAGCAAAAGCTCGAAAAACAGGGAAGACCGCAAGCACAAGGAAGAATAAGATTTCGAGCTCGTCGCAGCAGCCAACGAAACAGATGAGGCCAGTGGCAAGAGACAACGCTGGAATGGCAAGCCAAAGCGCACCCCTCGCTCATACGACGGGATAATGAATGGACCCTGCGTATACCATAGCTACAGCAACCACAAGGCCCAGCACTCGACAAGGGACTGTGGCCTCAATGAGCAGCTCCTCTGCGAAAAGAATAACCCCGCGGCCACACGCAATGAGAGCGGGAACAATGCGACTCTACCGATACCAGCAACACACCCCGAGCAGCAGGACTACGGACAGACCCAGCAAGCCTTCCCCAAGGACGTCCGAAGAGTCAACATGGTCACCGAGGCCCGACGTCCTCCATGGAGGACCTGCCAGCATCACCATACAAGGAACAGAAGGCACTCCAAGTACATCGCTTGGTCTGAACAGACAATCTCCTTTGGCCAGACCGATCACCCATTTTTCTTCCATAGGCTAGGAAGCCTACCACTCGTCCTTGGCGCAGTCATTGGAGGTCGCTGCATCCCTGCCATACTGATGGACGGGGGTCCGGTATAAACATACTATATACCAGGACGTTGGAACGAATGGACATACCGCTGAGGTCCTACGACCTTCCAATACGGAATTCAGAGGCATGATCCCAGGGAGAAAAGCAGAGCCAGTGGGAGATATAGTGTTGGAAGTGACCTTCAATGAAGGCAACAATTATAGGTGCGAGCTCATAAGCTTCGAGGTAGTCCCCTTCTCTGGGGGGCTACGACGCCGTCTTGGGGCGACCAGCCTTCTCGCAGTTCATGGCCGTCCCATGCTACACGTATATGCAGCTGAAGATGCCAGGACCACGCGGCATCATCACCATCCATAGCTGCCCCCTCCAAGCAATCAGGTCAGAACAAGCAAATCTGGGCGAATTCACGGAATGGGGGGCGAAGCAGAAGGAGGTCAGATGAGCGCACAGAGCGAGAAAATTCCTGGAGTTCAATAGGGAACGGCGACCCCTTGTGAGCCCGACAGAAGAGATCTACCTGGACCAGGAAAGCCTACAGGAAGCACTCTGCCGGAGGATGGATACCCACTGGTAGACCTCCAGCCACAGCCATCAGGAGGTCGGACAAGCAAGGCAACCCGGAGAGGCCTCCACAGCACAGCTACAACCAGTAAATTTCATACATGTTATTTACATTTTTAGCATCAACTTCCTTTCCTAGGAGACATGTTGTGGGACAATCATACTTAGTTCGATCATGTATCAAACAGGCAATAAAGTGATTTGTTACACAAGCACTTCTGTTTTGTTACACAATATGGTCACTAAATGAGGTACACAAAACATAAAAGTACTGAAACGCTCTTCGAACTCTTTGCGGATGGTACAAGAGATCTCTTTACTCGCGACTCAAGGGCTGCATCATTTTTCAGACCTCCCTGCAGCTCAGCAGTAAAGGCTGCATCCAGTGACCCTTCAAAGTACAAGTACGGGGGACTACATTCAAGGTACATAGACCTCCTGCCACAAGAGGCAGGAGGCCGAAAAGGCTTACGGCCTAACCTAGTCGCTAGAGTTCAGACAAGTCTTAACGTATGCAGAGAACTGGCCTGGAGCTCGCTGCCAACGTCAGTGCATGGTGCCACCGACCAGGAAGCTAAGCTCGCAAAGGGGCCTCTGTCCACATGGCCATCACTAGACGCGCATATTTGGTCGGACGTAGGCGTTCTCATAGCGGATAATTAAGAAGTCATACAACACAAGCAAATGGCAGGTTTTACAAGCTAACACATAAAAGCAACATGAGTACCATGCAGTACACTTTATAGTTTATTACAAACTACCAAACTTATGAGCCGCATGTACCAGGACGCTCCTTAATGATACCCTGCAGGGCATAGACTCCGGCAGCATATTCGGTCTCTTTAGTGACTTCCTGCAGAAACGCCTGAGGATTCGGACTTCCAGCGGGAGGCCGCACAATGGTCCAGAGGTTGGCGCTGGGAAAGTGAGCCCGGACACCAGCCAAGACCTGTCGAGCCCCTTCGAAAGTTGAAGAATACATCCAATCATCAAGATGATTGGACAAGTCCGCCAGCAACTTTAGGACGACCTCCAGGTCGGAGGTCAAACCCGCGCTGCAAACAGGGTGCCAGCTGCAACCCCCAGCGCGGTGGTCATCCGCTCTGCTACAGAAGCGATCTCCCGAAGCCATTCCTCAGCATCATCATTTTGGATGGCCGGCAAGGGAACTGTACAAAAATAGCAAAGAGCGTGAGTGAGCAAAACGGCATGGCAAAACACAGCCACAGGCAAGAGGCCTCCCCATCCATACCTCGGGCCGCGGCCTCCAGATCCTCACAACACTACTGAGCCTCGGCAAGCTGCGTCATGACCCCCCGGCCATACTCCTCCAATTGGGCGATCTTCCGCTCGGCCTCTTGCGCGGCCTTCTCCAGCGAAGCAGCATCCTTCTCAGCTGTATCCACTTGATGCTGAAGCAGGACCCATTGGTCCCTACTCTCATCAAGTTCAACACGAAGGCCTTGGCAAGCCTCCCGCTCCAATTGAAGAGAGTACTCAAGTTCCTGCTTCGCAGTCAGAGCCGTCTCCAACTCGGCCTGAGCAGCCCGCTTGGCCTCCTCAGCCAATCGACAGGCCTGCGCCGCTTCCTCCGCCTCCCTCCTTAGGGTCGTAGCAGTCTCCACAGCTGCATGGTAGGATGGGCCACATGCCAACCGTATGAACATACGCCAGGACATGGCGTCGAAAGACAAACAAACAGAAGGACAACATCTTACTTGAGGCAGAATCCAGCTCACACTGCAGCTCGTCACCCCGACGCTGCAAGGCCTTGATGTGCGACTCCAGCTCGGCGACCTTCGCCTCACGACAGTGTTTGGCCTCAGAGATCGCCTGATGTCATAAGAAAGAAAAATGGGTTCAGACCTCCTGAGGTACCAAGCCTGGCTAACAAGACATCGCCGCACTTGGTCCTGGGGGCTACTACTATCATATGGACTCCAATCACTTACCGGGATACCGGGCTCCAGCTCCTGGCCGACCTCCCTGAGGGCCTCCCACAATTGCCCCAGTGCCCCATCAGCAGCCTTCAAAGGCGCGACAATCTCCTGAGGGACCTTTGGTCCATACCCACCAGGCCGAAAGGAGGCCGCCTTTGGCGGTGTGCTCGAAGACGAGGCCACCGCGCAGGTTAGGCCCCCCATGGAGATCCCCACAATCGCCGCCACACTGGCCAGGGGAAAGGTCAACATGCCCAAACCGGACAAGGAGGTTGGGACGCGGGTGACCGACGAGCTTGCATCACCCTCGGAGGCGTCTTCCATACCGAAGCCAGCCACGGCCTCGGCGACAGGGGTCCCTGCCCAAAAGAAACAGGAGATGACCTACGTCAAGATTCAGTCGCGTAAATGGTCGACAATGCTCATAGCTAAGACATCATGCTCACCCTGAGGCCGGACCCCTCCGCCGGCAATGGGACCTCCACGGACAATAGCGACCTCGGATGCGCCGACAAGGGAACAACCGCAATTGCACCCATGGCGGACGACCCCGCCGGAACGCGGGGGGGGGGGGGTAACCCTGAATACAAGCTCAGGAGATCAGCAAGAAAGCTAGCAGACGTCTAAACAGAGGCTCGGGGAAAGCAGAAGCGTTGAGGCGATCAGAGGGATCTGCAGGCCGGGAGACCTCCCGACGCCCCCGAGGGACTCACTGTTGGACGGGGTCTCCTCCCGGATGCCGCGGCGAAGCCTTTTTAAGGGCTGACACGACGCGTCCACGGCCACCTCTTCGCCATCACCGCCCTCGTCCTCCTCGACATCCTCACCCTTCTCGTCATCCTCGACGTCGTCGGCAGCATCGGCATCACCGTCGACATCCTCTCCAACGCCGCCGCCATCGCCGCTCCCGTCGCCACCACCGCCGCTGGACCGGGAGGCGCCCTCCTCGTTATCCTCCAGGTCCTCGGAGGCCGCCGTCTGTGCCTCTTCTGAAGCCTGCTTCCTCCCTTGGTAGGAGCTGACCTATTCGCGAGGAGGCCCGGAGAGGGCCACAACCATGAGGGCGGCCAGGGCAGGGCTGGCCTGCTGGCCCGGCATCAGAGGCTTAGAGCGAAAGGCCTGGAAGGTGGCAAAATCTTGAAGCAAGGAAAAGAGCGGCATTCAATATCTAAACCCCAGAAACAAAGCAAGAAAACTATGGGCAGGGTGCTTACGCTGCCAGGAAGGAGGTCGGCCGAAAAAGGCCTCACGGTCTCTTGGTGAGACCTCGTAATGGCGTTCGGCCCAACCAGGCCACTGAGGAGCGCGTCAATCGCCTCGGCACCCAGATCCTCCTAGGAGACCCGCGTGGGGTCCGCACGTCCTGTGTACTGGGACATGAGGGACCTCCGAGCCCGCAGGGGCAAGACACGATGCGCCACTGATACGTCTCCAACGTATCTATAATTTTTGATTGTTCCATGCTATTATAGTATCAATCTTGGATGTTTTATATGCAATTATATGTCATTTTATATCATTTTTGCGAACTAACCTATTAACCCAGTGCCCAGTGCCAGTTGCTGTTTTCTGCTTGTTTTTTGTTTTTCAGAAAATCAGCACCAAGCGGAGTCCAAACGCTACGAAAGTTTTTGACGATTTTTTTCTCGAGAAAAGAGACCCTAGAAGCTTTGGGGGAGGACCAGAAGACCTACGTGGAGACGACAAGGCAACAGGGCGCGCCCAGGGGGTGGCCGCGCCCTGTTACCTTGTGGGCCCCACATGGCTCCTTTTGACCCAATAACACTTCTATAAATTCTCAAATATTGGGAAACCAACAAAGAACCACATCGAATAAATTTTCCGCCACCGCAAGCTTCTGTTCTTCCGTGATCCCATCTGGAGGCCTTTTCCGGCACCCTGCCGGAGGGGGAATCGATCACGAAGGGCTTCTACATCAACCTTGCTTCCCTACCGATGATTTGTGAGTAGTTTACCACAGACCTATGGGTCCATAGCTAGTAGCTAGATGGCTTCTTCTCTCTTTTTGATCTTCAATACAATGTTCTCCTCGATCTTCTCAGAGTTCTATTCGATGTAATCTTCTTTTGCGATGTGTTTGTTGAGATCCGATGAATTGTGGGTTTATGATCAGATTATTCATGAGAAGTAATTGAGTCTTTTCTGAACTTTATTATGCATGATTTTTATAGCTTTGTATTTCTCTCCGATCTATCGGTTTGGTTTGGCCAACTAGAATGATTTATCTTCAGCGGGAGAGGTGCTTTGTAATGGGTTCAATCTTGCTGTGCTCTATATCCCAGTGACAGAAAGGGACAAGACACGTATTTGTATTTTTGCCATTAAGGGTAGAATGACGGGGTTTATTCATATTGATTGGGTTTACTTTGTCTGCATCATGTCATCTTGCTTAAGGCGTTACTCCGTTTTCATTAACTTAATACCCTAGATGCATGTTTGATAGCGGTCGATGGGTGGAGTAATAGTAGTAGATGCAGGCAGGAGTCGGTCAACTTGTTTTGGACGTGATGCCTATATACATGATCATTGCCTTGAATATCATCATAACTATGCGCTTTTCTATCAATTACCCAACAGTAATTTGTCTACCCACCGTATGCTATGTGTTTGAGAGAGAAGTCTCTAGTGAAAACTATGGCCCCCGGGTGTACATTAAACATAAAAAAGAAAACCTTAATTTACTTGCTGCAATTTTATTTCTTTTATTTTGTTTTGCATTTATCTATCTACCACTACAAGATTTAATCCTTGCAAGTAATGAGTTCAAGGGGATTAACGACCCTCTTGCCCGCGTTGGGTGCAAGTATTTACTTTTGTGTGTGCAGGTGCTATTCACGAGGCTTTGTGTGATTCTCCTACTGGTTCGATAACCTTGGTTCTCACTAAGGGAAATACTTATCTCTACTGTACTGCATCTCCTCTCCTCTTCGGGGAAAATCCCAACGCAGCTCACAAGTAGCAGGAAGAATTTCTGGTGTCGTTGCCAGGGAGACATCATCAAAACCTATCAAGTACCTTCGCATAAACTATCATCTACTTGCTCTACTTTTTATTTGCCTTTTTATTTGCATTTGCCTCTTGTTTTTATCTCCCCCACTTCTAATAAAAATACAAAAACACAAAAATATTTTTATCTGCTCGTTTGCTTGCTTTGTCGCTATGTCTCAAGAAAACACTAAGTTGTGTGACTTTTCAAATACTAATAATAATGATTTTATTAGTACTCCAATTTCTCCTCCCGCCACTAGTGCGGAGTCATATGATATTAATGCTGCTTTGCTAAATCTTGTAATGAAAGAACTATTTTCTGGAACACCTAATGAGGATGCTGCTTCCCATCTTAATATTTTCGTTGAATTATGTGATATGCGAAAGAAAAAGGATGTGGATAATTATATTATTAATTTGAAATTATTTCCGTTCTCACTAAGAGATCATGCTAAAACTTGGTTTTCATCCTTGCCTCGCAATAGTTTTGATTCTTGAGATAAGTGTAAGGATGCTTTTATTGCCAAGTATTTTCCTCCTGCTAAGATTATTTCTCTTAGAAATCAAATAATGAATTTTAAGCAACTTGAGCAAGAACATGTTGCACCACTCATGGATTAAGCTTATGGATGATTATACAAAATTTCTATGTGGGGCTAAACTTAGTTTCTAGAAATCTTCTAGATTCTGCTGCAGGAGGTACTTTTATGGAAATTACATTGGGAGAGGCTACAAATCTCCTTGATAATATTATGACAAATTATTCTCAATGGCACACCGAAAGAGCTCCAACTGGTAAGAAGGTAAATTCTGTTGAGGAAGTCTCTACTTTGGGTGTTAAAATGGATCCTATTATGAAAATGCTTGCTAGTAAAAATGCTCATGTTGATCCTAATGATGTGCCATTATCTACTTTGATTAAGCAAAATAATGATGCCATTGATGTGAATTTTGTCTCTAGAAATAATTTCAACAATAATGCTTATAGAGGGAATTTTAATCCTAGACCGTTTCCCGGAAATTCCTCTAATAATTATGGTAATTCCTATGGTAATTCATATAATAATAATAATAGGATACCTACTGAACTTGCGAACAATATTAAAGAATTTATTAATTCTCAAAAGATTTTCAATGCTATGGTAGAAGAAAAATTGAATAAAGTTGATGATATGTCTAGGAACATGGATAGAATTTCTCATGATGTGGAAACTATTAAAATTAAAACTTTGCCACTCAAGCATGATATTAATGAGTCTATTAAAGCTATCTATGTCTCCACTAATGAAAGTAAAGAGAGAACCGCTAAGCTGAGAGCTAAGCGAGAATTCTTAGAAAAAGCTATTCCACCCGGTTTTTATCGTAACATGATGAAGATATTAAAATGATTGGTGTCTCACCTATTGAATCTTTATTTAGTAACATAAAACTTGATGAAAAGGGGACTGGAGATGAGTCAACTTTAGCTACAAGGCGTCCAAATTGTTCGGAGGGTGATGATCTTAATGATAAAAATGATAAAAGTGGGTTTGGAGAGGTCAAGACTTTAAATAGTGATGTGCCCACTACTTTGGATTACAAGGACTTTAATTATGATAGTTGCTATTTAATTGAATGTATTTCCTTCTTACAAGCCATGATAAATTCACCTAATGCCTATGAACAAAATAAAGCTTTTACTAAACATATTGTATAAGCTATGATAAAATCCCATGAAGAAAAGCTAGAGTTAGAAGTTTCAATACCTAGAAAATTGCATGATGAATGGGAACCTACTATTAAAGTAAAAATTAAAGATTATGAATGCAATGCTTTGTGTCATCTAGGCGCTAGCATCTTTACTATACCAAAATCTTTATGTGACGTGCTAGGTCTCACCGATATGGAAGCTTGTTCCCTTAATTTACATTTAGCGGATTCAACAATTGAAAAACCATTGGATAGAATAAATGATGTGATTATTCTTGATAATATAAATTATGTACCCGTGGACTTTATTGTTCTTGATATTGAATGCAATCCGTCTTGTCCTATAATACTTCGTAGGCCTTTCCTACGAACCATAGGTGCTATTATTGACCTGAAATAAGGTAATATAAGATTCCAATTCCCACTAAAGAAAGGGATGGAACACTTCCCTAGAAATAGAAATAATCCACCTTATGAATCTATTATTAGGGCCACCTATGGAATTAATTTTAAGGATGATAATACATGAAACAATGCATTATGCCTAGCTAGGGGCATAGAACAATAGCGCTTGTTGGGAGGCAACCCTATATTTATCTTTATTGAAATTTTTATTTTTCTTGTGTCACACAATTATAGCTACTGTTATGATTGTGTTTTTATCTTTTAATTAGTGTTTGTGCCAAGTAATGCCTTTAGGATGATTTGGATGATAATATAATTGATGCTGTTCGAAAACAGAAAGTTTTGTGCCCAGTTCTGGTTTTTTGGTTCTGTACTGGAACGTCAGAAAAATATGAAATTTATACACAGTATTGATATATGAATTGTTTATGTTGTCCTAATTTTTCAGAATTTTTGATGTTACAGAAGTATCACTTTTATTCAGATCTTTACAGACTGTTCTGTTTTAGACAGATTCTGTTTTCTATTGCATAGTTTGCTTATTTTAATGATGCTATGGATTATATCGGGGGGTATAAGTCATGGAGAAGTTAGAGTACAGTAGCATTATGCAAGAATTAAATATGAATCAATTTATAACAGTACCTAAAGTTTAAGATTTGTTTGTTATACTAACGGATCTCACGAGGTCTCTGTTGAGTTTTGTGTGCTGAAGTTTTCAAGTTTTGGGTGAGATCCTGGGCCGGGCCGGCAAAATCCGGGGCCATGTGCGAAACAAAAAAATGGGGCCCTATCTCACTAAAAAAATAAACTAACGAGCAATTATAATGTATATATGTTGCGCTTATAGGAACCAGACTGATGTTTCCCCATGATGACTCAAATCTGTATTATTGAAACACAAGATAAAAAAGATGAATAAAATAAAATTGAAGTTATACAGTACCATATATCAATTGAAGATAATGCGTCAATGTTTTGCAATTAGACGAACCATCTGACTCAGCTAGTTTTGGGTCCTATCCGGTTGAACTACTACACTACGATCTTTAACCGAGAAGGTAAGAACTGATCTCTAACAAAGTAACGATCCCTGCCAAAAGTTAATTTGGAAATTAGGAATTAGGATTTAGGAATGGAACCAAAGTTAATCGAAAAGAAGAATTCGCTAAGCACCTAAAACTGCTGGAGGCTGGAGTCGGTCAGTTGGTCACGGATTGATCCGACGAGGCGACAGAGTCTGAAAATTAGGAAAGGAAGCTAGGAAGGTAACGACAGCGGCCTGAATCCTATCGCTCTGATGAGGCGAAGGCAACGACCGATGAGATGATCCTTTAGTGGTGCCGACGGGCAACAGGACTGCTGTTGGTCTGTTGCGGTCTCCCGATACGATCCCGTTTCCATCGCTAGATCGAGCAGTTTTCTTTTTTTGAGAAAAGATCGATTGGGTTGAGAGACGAGCGGACGAGTACCAGCGCTCGATGGCCTCAACTTAGGCCCAGCTCTGGCTCCCAGCAGCCCAGTGCGGCAGCTCCTATGCACTTTTTTTTAGAAAAACTATGCCTACATAAAAAAATTGGGGCCGCACATTTGGCACCACTATGGGCCCGGCCCTGGTGAGATCATGATGGATGAAGGAATAAGGAGCGGCAAGACCCTAAGCTTGGGGATGCCCCAGATGGCATCCCCTCTTTCGTCTACAATCTATCGGTATATCACTTGGAGCTATATTTTTATTCATCACATGATATGAGTTTTACTTGGAGCGTCTTGTGCTATAGTTTAGTTTTCTTTGTTTGCTTTTTAGTTTTCCACAATCATGTTTTGCTGAACACACCTTTTTGATAGGGACACACATTTAACGTGATTTGTTAGAATACTCTATGTGCTTCACTTATATCTTTTGAGCTAGGCAGTTGCTCTAGTGCTTCACTTATATCTTTTAGAGCACGACGGTGGTTATATTTTAAAGAAATAGTTGCACTCTCATGCTTCACTTAAATATTTTTGAGAGTCTAATAAATAGTAATGGCAATTTGCACAGGTTATAAGATTAGTCCATAAAGGATACGTATTCAAGAGGGATATAATAAAAACTTTCATGTAGATCACTAAATATGAAACGTGTGGTTTAATGATATTGATGTCGTAATATGAAAGGATATAGGTTCATGATAATTGGTTAGTAGAAATATCGGTATTAAAGTCTGTTATTGACTTCTCATCTAAGTGTTGGTCATGGCATGGTAGGGAGGTCGGAGCATTCTTCGGTCTGAAATGAAATCCTTGAGTGATGTTACAATCAGGGGTGCGCGATTGTTAACTCCTACCAACCTCCTCCCTAGGGGCATGCGAGTAGTACTTTGCTTCGAGGGCTAATAGGCTTTGCAATAAGTATGTGAGTTCTTTATGACTAATGTGAGTCCATGGATTATACGCACTCTTACCTTTCCGCAATTTGCTAGCCTCTTCGGTACCATGCATTGCCCTTTCTCACCTCGAGAGTCGGTGCAAACTTCAACGGTGCATCCAAACCCCGTGATATGATACGCTCTATCACACACAAGCATTCTTATATCTTCCTCAAAATAGTCACCATACCTACCTATTATGGCATTTCCATAGCCATTCCGAGATATATTGCCAGGCCACTTCCACCGTTCCGTTTATATGACACACATCTTCATTGTCATATTGCTTTGCATGTTCATATAGCTGACATAGTATTTGTGGCTCAGCCACCATTCATCATATTTTTATACATGTTACGCTAGATCATTGCACATCCTGGTACACTGCCAGATGCATTCATATAGAGTCATATTGTTCTAGTATCGAGTTGTAAGTAATTAAAAGTGTGATGATCATCATTATTAGAGCATTGTCCCAGTGAGGAAAGGATGATGGAGACTGTGATTCCCCCACAAGTCGGCATGAGACTCCGGACGAAAAAAGAGAGGCCAAAAAGAGCCCGCAAAAAAAAGGAGAGAAAAAGAGAGAAGGGGTAATGTTACTATCCTTTTCCACACTTGTGTTTCAGAGTAGCACCATGTTTTTCATATAGAGAGTCTCCTGAGTTGTCACCTTCATATACTAGTGGGAATTTTTCATTATAGAACTTGGCTTGTATATTCCGATGATGGGCTTCCTCAAATGCCCGAGGTCTTCATGAGCAAGCAAGTTGGATGCACACCCACTTAGTTTCAGTTTGAGCTTTCATACACTTATGGCTCTTAGTGCATCCGTTGCATGGCAATCCCTACTCCTCGCATTGATATCGATTGATGGACATCTCCATAGTCCGTTGATCCGCCGAGTTGATGCGAGACTTTCTTCCTTGTTGACTTCTCCTATTAATCCCTATCACCACATTCTATTCCACCTTGTGCTATGTCCATGGCTCACGCTCATGTATTGCGTGAAGTTGAAAATGCTGAAGCGCGTTATAAGTACGATCCAATTGCCTGGTTTAACACCGGGGTGCTCATGATTTATATTTATGAAGTGAAGGCGGAGTCATGCCATGCTAACATGATAAAATGAGTGGGGAATAACATTCGTTAAGGATCATATATTTTGAAAGTTTAATGAGTATGCTTCTTAAATTCATGGATATTATTATGCTGATATTGTTAATTCATCATTTCTCAATATTCATACCGTAAAAATAGATTACATGATAAACATCTTAGGTAGCATTCCACATAAAAAATTCTGTTTTTATCATTTACCTACTCGAGGACGAGTAGGAATTAAGCTTGGGGATGCTGATACGTCTCCAACGTATCTATAATTTTTGATTGTTCCATGCTATTATAGTATCAATCTTGGATGTTTTATACACAATTATATGTCATTTTATATCATTTTTGGGAACTAACCTATTAACCCAGTGCCAAGTGCCAGCTGTTGATTTCTGCTTGTTTTTGGTTTTTCATTAAATCAGTACCAAAAGAAGTCCAAACGCTACGAAACTTTTTGACGGTTTTTTTTCTGGACAAAAGAGACCCTAGAAGCTTCGGGGGAGAACCAGAAGACCTACGAGGAGACGACAAGGCAACAGGGCGCGCCCAGGGGGGTGGCCGCGCCCTGTTACCATGTGGGCCCCACGTGGCTCCTTTTGACCTAATTCCACCACTATAAATTCTCAAATATTGGGAAACCAACAGAGAACCACGTCGAATAACTTTTCTGCCGCCGCAAGCTTCTGTTCTTCCGCGATCCCATCTGGAGGCCTTTTCCGGCACCCTGCCGGAGGGGGAATCGATCACGGAAGGCTTCTACATCAACCTTGCTGCCCTACTGATGATGTGTGAGTAGTTTACCACAGACCTACGGGTCCATAGCTAGTAGCTAGATGGCTTCTTCTCTCTCTTTGATCTTCAATACAATGTTCTCCTCGATCTTCTTGGAGTTCTATTCGATGTAATCTTCTTTTGCGGTGTGTTTGTTGGGATCCGAAGAATTGTGGGTTTATGATCATTTTATTCATGAGAAGTAATTGAGTCTTTTCTAAACTTTATTACGCATGATTTTTTATAGCTTTGTATTTCTCTCCGATCTATCCGTTTGGTTTGGCCAACTGGATTGATTTATCTTCAGTGGGAGAGGTGCTTTGTAATGGGTTCAATCTTGCGGTGCTCTATATCCTAGTGACAGAAAGGGATAAGACACGTATTTTTATTGTTGCCATTAAGGGTAAAATGACGGAGTTTATTCATATTGATTGGGTTTAGTTTGTCTACATCATGTCATCTTGCTTAAGGCGTTACTCCGTTTTCATTAACTTAATACCCTAGATGAATGCTGGATAGCAGTCGATGGGTGGAGTAATAGTAGTAGATGCAGGCAGGAGTCGGTCTACTTGTCTCGGACGTGATGCCTATATACATGATAATTGCCTTGAATATCGTCATAACTATGCGCTTTTTTATCAATTGCCCAACAGTAATTTGTCTACCCACCGTATGCTATGTGTTCGAGAGAGAAGCCTCTAGTGAAAACTATGGCTCCCGGGTCTACTTTAAACTTAAAAAGAAAACCTTAATTTACTCACTGCAATTTTATTTCTTTTATTTTGTTTTGCAATTTATCTATCTACCACTACAAGATTTAATCCTTGCAAGTAACAAGTTCAAAGGGATTGACGACCCTCTTGCCCGCGTTGGGTGCAAGTATTTACTTTTGTGTGTGCTGGTGTTGTTCACGAGGCTTTGTGTGATTCTCCTACTGGTTCGATAACCTTGGTTCTCACTGAGGGAAATATTTATCTCTACTGTACTGCATCTCCTCTCCTCTTCGCGGAAAATCCCAACGCAGCTCACAAGTAGCAGCCACCGACGTCCGCACAATATGGCCCCGGGTCAACCCACCTTTCTTCAAGCGGGCGGTGGCCTCCGCGAGAACTTTGACCTCTGAAGTTGGCTTGGAAAGCGGAGCCCGTTTGAGTAGCTGATGGGGAGGCTCGTTCACAAAGGCTGGCAGGTCATCGCCGAGGCCCTACACGTAAAACCATGATTTATGCCACTCCCGAACGGATTTCGGGAGGTCGAAGGAAAAGAAGGTGGAGTTGGGACAGAGCTGCAGGATGGCTCCCTCAGGGTCGCAAACGGCGTCCTCGTTCAATTGAACGCAGACTCGGAAGAAGTAGCGGAACAGGTCGAAGTGTGGTGCTATCCCAAGATAGCTCTCACAGAAAGTAATGAAGTTTACAATATGAAGAACCCCATTGGGCGGGATGTGGTGAAGTTGACACCCAAGAAAATAGAGGAGGCCTTGCACGAAAGGATGAAGCGGGAAGCCGAGCCCCCGCCCGAAGTACCCTGAGCACAGGACGTGCTCATTGACACATGGCTCCGGCAGGACCTCCCCACCGGGGATGCGCACCTTCAGATCCGCAGGCATGGATAGGTCGTCCTTGTAACCCTTGATCTCGCCCTCCATTGCCATGCACAGGAACCACATTCCTGTGGATTTGGGCAGGGCGCACCCAGGCTTCGCTCCCCTCTTAGGGGCGGCCCTCTTCCGTTTTCCGCCTACAGGCCTGGAGGGCGGCTTCGAGCCGGAAGCCATCCTGCCTCTCTCGCTCCATGTCTTGGCCATCGGTGGCGGGGGAGCAGGGGCAATGAGAAAGAAGTGGCGGCGCTGCAGAAGGTTCGAGACGGGCAAAGAGGCAAGAGCTGGAATGAGATAGGGTTTTGAAACCCTCGTTTTCCCTCTCTTTATAAAACGCCCAGACCCAAGGCACCGTCCGCCCACAGCGGAACGGACAGCTGTTTCCGTCGCCTTGGGAGAGTTTCTCTCCTTTTCCTCCTTTTTTTGCAGATGATAAAGGTGATAATCACGGCCGGTCCCCACTTAAAGCTCATGGCGTGACCATCAAACGCGTCGGCTCAGCGTCTAAACTAAAGGACGCCTGATTCTTCAAGTGAGTCCGACTCGGAGGACATCCGGGCTGTCCAAGGACAGGCAATGAAGGAGCCGGCCGGAGGTCTCGCGGTTCTCACTACGACCTTTGCCACGCTCGGGGGCTACTGACGGGGTCCTGTACCAGGGGTGGCTAACACCAAGGAGCCCGGCCTCGTCAACTATAAGGGAGCCCAGCAGGCCCATGGCGTGATGCTAACCCTAGGAGGCTAGAAGACCTTCTTGACGCCCAAGATAAGAGGGCGGCGGCGCCCTAGATCGCATCCTGCATGTAAACCCTAGACCTATCCTGTCTATATAAAGGGAGGTCTAGGGTTCCCCTAATCCATCTATCCTTAGATAGGAGAAACTCTTGGTAGCAACATCATACACCATTGTATCCCCTCGCATGAGGTATCCCTCCATTATGAATAACCAAAACCAGCAGGACGTAGGGTATTACTCTCTGGAGGCCCGAACCTGGATAAACCCCTCGTGTGACCTCCGATCCATGACTTCCAGCTGCGCTTGGACCCCTACCGAGGGATCTGACGGAAATCTACTCTGTCACGGAGACCTCCATCGTGTGTCTCCATGGCAGGGACCTCCTCTTCCGTGAACCTCCATGGCGTAGACCTTCACTGTCGCAGACCTCCATGGTGCAGACCTTCATCAACGCGTGGACCACCCCCGTGGACCTCCATGGCGTAGACCTTCACCGCCATGGACCTCCATGGCAGGCACCTCCACCGTGCGGACCTCCATCGAACGGATTTCCATCACGCGGATCCTCACCGCGCGGACCTCCTTGGCCGGAGGTCTCACCGTCGGCCTCCTCATGCCGACTTCATCTTCACCACGCGGACCTCCTCCGCCAGAGGTCTCACCGTCGGCCTCCTCACGCCGACCTCATCTTCACCGCGCGGACCTCCTCCACCGGAGGTCTCACCATCAGCCTCCTCGCGCCGACCTCATCTTCATCGCGCGTACCTCCTTGGCCGGAGGTCTCACCGTTGGACTCCTCGCGCCAACCTCATCTTCATCGCGCCGACCTCCTCTGCTGGAGGTCTCACCGCCGGCCTCCTCGCGCCGACCTCATCCTCATCTCCCGGTGGACCTCCTCAGCCGCAGGTCTCACCGTCACCGCAACGGGCTCGGCCCTCACCGCACCAACGTCCCCCCGCATGACGCGGCCAGGTGAACGCGTGCGTAGCCTGTTGCCCCTGTGGTCTTGTCTACCTCAACATGCCAGAGCAAAAAAAAAGGCCGGAGGCCTCTATGACTCATCAACTCCATGCCAGGCGACCTCACGTCCTCGATCCAGTTGATCCGTCCACCCAGAACACACCATCAGGTTATATTTATCTGAGATATTTGCTCCATGCAAATTTCATTGAACTAATTTACTCTCGACTTGTACTATGATGTACGCAGGTCTAAAAAGAATGACCTCCATCGTCGGATCATGACGCAAGGTCCTCCGACCTAATGGTCCATACTGTGTCGGGCTACTCGACAGACAGGCATGCGGCCCGCTGTCCCCGTGTTCCGTTCTACATAAACATACTGGAAGCCGCGCCAATATCCGCCACACATCGGGCTGCCCGATGGACAGGCACGCAACAATCCGTCCCCGCGGTCCGATCTACATCGACAATCCGGTGGCCGCACCAGCGTCCGCCCGCCCGCACGGGTCTCACTACACGTGCATCAACGCGACGCATCGGCCAAGCAAAAGCCCCACTGCAACCGGCTCGAGGGCCTCCGCTGCACTGCTTACGGATCCGGCTGCCCTCTATTTAATTATTTATTTTCATTCTTCTCATCTACAATAATTTATGAGAATTTTTTTATGCAAGTACTACTCTATGTATGCAGAACAATCAGTCGCAATCGGGACATCCCCCGCATCACGGAGCCAGCCTTGGCACGGCATCTCTGCGGACTTGGGCCTATTGACCTTGTCGGGTCCTGCCCGAGGGCTCCGCTTGCCACATACGGCTTGACAAAATTTGTCGCATCATCATCACGTGGACTCCCACGACCTAGCACTAACCTCGTTGCACCCGGCCCGGGGCCTCCGGCCTCACCGCGCATCCCTCGAGGACTCCTAATCATTGTTTTACAACTAGGTGTTGTCTATCTAATTACTCGATCAAAAAAATTATCCATGTCTGCCAATGCTACCTTGTGCGGGTAAATCACTATGCCCTTGTCGCATCATTGGAATGCCGCTCCAGCCTAATCAGATGATCACATCATGCGATCGCTCCGTGCGACCTCATCGAGTGGGCTTTGCCGCTCCAGCCTCGTCATACAACCTCGCTACGCGAGCTTCCTCGCATGGATATCAATCCATAAACCTCGCCGCAACCGGCTCGAGGGCTTTGCCTCACCTCTTACGGACACGGGCGCCATTTATTTATTCATCCACATCAGTTTTATGACAAATTTTTTCTGCCAGTATACTCTATGTACGCAGATTACAACTAGGACATACGTCACGTCACTGAGCAGGCCTCGTCGCTCCACGAACATGGAGCTCGCCGCCCTCACACTGGCTCCGCACTCCCAGACCGACCTCGCAGCGATGGCTCGAGGGCTCCGGTTCCGTCGTGCCTAGCTCCGTAGGGCTCCCATCTCGGGGTCTCCAACTTGCCACCCACGGCTAAGAGTGTAGTATACATAATTATTTTGCTCTCACATATTCATTCATATGAGAATTTCTTCTTCTGCTCGTACTACTTCATGTATGCAGATACATCGATGACAGCTCCATGCTGTCACCTCGACGAGCTGACCTCATCGCTCCACCAATTCGAACGTCGAGTCGTTACATGCAACGACAACAGAAAATCGGGTCGGATCACATCACGACCTTGGAATGCCGAGCATCTCCATTTAATTTATGCATAAACATTTAAGTATTATGTACTTTCTGCATTAATAAACTGCAAATCTGCATATTATGTACATTTAGCTAAAACAGAATCAGGTTGGAAAATAAGGAGGTCGCAAAGACCTCCCACACTTTTTCATTTCCCTTTTATAGTTTGCTAAATAAACATGACACACAGCTATTCAGCACAACCACTATACTGAACCCCTTGGGATAGACAAATCGCGGAAGAACAAACATATATCTTTGTTGATGGACTCGGGGGCTGCATCGCTATAAGCTGACGCTAGTCGCTATAGGTAGACCCCCGCATCTACACCCGAAGGCTGCATCGTACGTTCCTGCTTTTTGATCCGGACCCTCATGGACGCTTCTTCGGACCACCTCCCACAGCTTCGTGCTCCGGGGCTGCATCGAATCCATTTTTTGGTAGTCCTTCCTTTGAGGAGAGCAACCAACGAGGATGTCGGACGACTGAATCAAGCATTCTGGTCATGCCGAGCCCCACTAAATACGACTATGACTACGACGTCAACCAGCACAAAGGGGATCTCTGTTCCTAACAAGAACATAGGCACTTCATCGCCTCTACGACATAAATAAAAACATATCTCATTTTCAAAGCAACAAAAGCACAAATATGAGGTTTACTAATAAGCATCGCAAAGAATACTGCGAAGTTTTTTATGTCCCCAAGATAAAGGTCTACGCCTAACGGCAGCTCTCCATAGCGGCAAAGGATGCCACAGCCTCTACATCACACTTCGTCGCAAAGAATGGCTCGAACAACGTCAACAATGCCAAGAGCATACAAAGCTAAGTCACCTCCATGCTTAAGGCTCCACATGTTACTCTAGCACGAGTTCATTATTTTCTGACTCATCTGAGCCCCGCTCGATTTCTACTCACACCACGCCCACCGAGTGAGCTATGCCTCTGCGCTTTATAAAACAAAAATAAATAAACACCGATCTCCATGAGGACGGCCCTAGAGGTGATATTGCATGAGGGCCCAAATCTGAGACACTCTAGGATGTATCCTACGATGATCTCCTTGTGCTCAGTGGGAGCCTAATCTAAGCAATCTATCTAGAGGCTACACCTAGAGGCTGCATCGATGTAACAAAACACCACTGATGCGACCTTCAACCCCCAAAGTGCGATAGGTCCATCAGATTAGCCTCTACGGCACGAAACATCATTAAGTACAAAATTACTCCCCTCGCTATCAAAGCCCAGGGGTTGCATCAAAAGTTTAACCGGCTTCCTTGGTTTCCCTTTATTTGCTTATTATACGTGCAAGGGTAAAAGAACTCCACGAGTTCTACTTTACAAAAGTATTACATTACATATGCATGTAAACGTCCACTTGGTATCCCAGTGTTTGCCAAAATGCAATTGCAAGTCTGCCTTGTTTTCCTTTCCTTAAAGGTACTTCGACTTTGCCTCGGCGGCCTCGCTGCTGTCGGGCTCGGGGGCTCCGCTACGCCTTAGCGGCTTCTACGCTGCTGGGCTTGGGGGCTCTGCTTCGACTCGGCGGCCACACTGATGCCGGGCTTAGGGGCTCAATTCGCCCCTCCAGGCCGCTAGCCGCATCAGGCTTGGGGGCTCAGCTTCGCCTCGGCGGCCACGCTGCTACCGGGCTCGGGGCCTTCACGTCGCCCCCACCAGGCCCCTGCCGCATCCAGGCTCGGGGGCTCCACTTTACCTCGGCGGCCTCACTGCTGCCGGGCTCAGGGGCTTCACCTCACCCCACCAGGCCCTTGCTGTATCCAGACTCGGGGGCTCCGCATCGCCTCGGTGGCCTCGCTGCTGCCAGGCTCGGAGGCTTCACCTCACCCCACCAGGCCCCTGCCGCATCCAGGCTCGGGGGCTCTACTTCACCTTGGCGGCCACGCTGCTGCAGAGCTCGGGGGCTTCACTTCGCCCATCATGCTCCTCGCCGCATCCAGGCTTGGGGGCTTAACTTCGCCATGCCGCGACAATACTTATACAACTACAATCATCACAGGACCCTCCACCCGACTCCATGAGTCGACCGGAGGCTCGAGGGCTACACCTACCGGGTGCACTGTCATGCCCCAGTACCTAAAAGAAGACAAAGTAATCGCGGCACGTCGCAGACGGCGCCAGACTCAGTCATCCAACGCCGAACATCTTTAACAACAAAGCACACCAGCTCCATTCCCGCGGTCGAGCTGCCAGATATCTCCAACGACAAAGAAGACACGAGGACACACCACGCGGACCTTCATCACCATGTGGACCTCCTCCGCGGACCATGGCGTGGACCTTCACCACCATGGACCTCCATGGCATGGGCCTTCACCGCTGCGGGCCTCATCGTTAGCCTCCTCGCGCCGAACTCATTGCCCGGCGGACCCTCACCACCACGGGCCTCATCGTCGGCCTCCTCGCGCCAGCCTCACCACCCGGCGGACCTTCGCCACCACAGGCCTCATCATTGGCCTCCTCGCGCGGGCCTCATCGCCCGGCGGACCATCTCCGCCGCGGGTCTCATCGCCGACCTCCTCGCGCCGGCCTCATCGCCCAGCGGACCATCTCCACCATGGGCGTCATCATCGGCCTCCTCCTACCGGCCTCATCGCCCGGCAGACCATCCCGCTGCAGGCCTCACTATCGGCCTACTCTCGCCGGCCTCGTCCACGATGGATCATGTCATCTCCAACCACTTCAAAGCAAGCCGGCAGGAGATCGGTTTCTTCCTCAAGACCTCGCCAAGTAGTCCAAGACGACGCATTTGGTTCAACATCAACCCTAATGCCGACAAAATACCGATGGAACAATACGCTGAGGGTGCCCAGGAGGCTACATGCCTGGCGAACCCGAGTATTTCAGAGGTCGGACTCATGAAGACAGGCCATGACTATCACGAAAACAGATGGATCCCGCCTAGGTTCTCATTCCTGAAGACGATGGACTCCAACTTCAGACGCGCTCAGGGGCTACTGACGGTGCCATACACCGGGGGTACCCAACCTCCAGGGAACAAGGTTGCCAGGCCGGCCTTGGAGCCCGGTCGTAACCCAGGCCCCTCGCCCCGCTAGTGGGCCTCCTCCAGAAGGATACCTACTACTTGTACCGCAAGGCTTATACTCTAGTAGATAACTTGGGCGTCAAGCCATGTAAACCGACTTGGGCCATGTAACCCTAGCCCTCACCCGTCTATATAAGGGGAGGTAGGGGTCTCCCAAGGCAGCGGCTAACATCTCTCCCACCTCTCCATTAGACCTCATACAAATCCAACTCATGTATACCTCATACGAGGCCATATCAATACAATCAGACATGCAGGATGTAGGGTATTACTCCACCATGGAGGCCTGAACCTGGGTAAATCCATGTCCTGTGTGTAACCCAATCTGATCCTCCATGCGCTCTGCCCCATGAGGAACCCTATGCAGGGATCTGACGGTATGTTGCTCTGTCAGAGGGTGTACGTGATAACAAAGGCATGCTGGGCTGGGACTTTTACAGAGAATCCTCGGGAGACGGGTTCGGTTATGCAAAGCCAGGGGCGGTGTCGCGCTTGTTGATAAGCCCCTACCTCTGTTCTGCCACATGGAGCCGAGGCACGTTACCTTCGGTGCGGTGCGCTCGTAAAGGATAGAAGTTCCTGAATACCGGCACTTGTTTTTTTTTGGGTGGAGCTCGCGAGAGACCTGGCTGGTTGGCACGTGGTCTACCGGCATGCCGCTAGACTTAACTGGCTGAGCTAATCACCCGGGAAAATGAAACAGAACAAACCAACCAGAACATCCAATGGAACCATCGTCGGTCACCAACCCCACACCCACCCTTACCGATAGAGGCAGGAGAGAAAAAGGGCTTCGCTGTTCATAGTATAATTGCCGAAACTTCTTCTCTAATCGTATAGGCCCAATGATAATACACCTCGCTTGCCTAAACGATCCGCTGCGACATTGACGCAAAAACCTATTGCAGCCACGGAGCCAAGCAACTTCCATAAACACTCCAAAACACCTCACATATTTCTAGTCAAGCAAAACCTCTAGGTTTCCTTTCAAGGGTATTAACCCTGAGGCTAACTAATGTATAGAAGTTGCCATGGCTTAATAAAAACCTGGATAGTTCATCTAAATTAAAGGGAACGCTCCAATTTTTGTCTTTTAACTAAAGGTTACTTAGATTCTGGGTCGTGGCAGTGGTACGATCGCGTTCGCCTCGCTAATCTTAATAACTGCACGGTTCTAGTGCGCCGTTGTTGACCCAGGATGGCCTATGTGGGTCGTTGGCCCCTGTCCGGGTTTGTTTGGTCGCGCGAGACGGATATGCCGGTGCGACTGGCTCACCGTGCTCATACTCGCATTAGATGCATGTGGTTGGAAGGGGCTTGTCTTTCTGTCTATGCTTACGTACGCTCGGGTCAGCCTGTTGCACAGACGGGCACAGCATGGCGTTTTAACCCCGTAGTGACCTGCCTGGACCATTGATGTCACTGGGCCTGGCCGCCGCACCTCACTCCTCTCGAGATTCTCTTCGGTTTGGCTGCGCTGCTCGGCTGAGCTCCATGATGTGGCCTTCGGACATCGGTTTCGATCTGGCTTTCCTCTTTCTCCTGTGCTACAGTCCGACTCTTCAGATCTGACCATGAACCCCAAGGTGCACCGGCCCGGCAAACACACATGGATGGCCTTCCGGGCACTTCCTGTAGCAGCAACTGGCCGGCTGGCCCTCAAAGCCGGATGGCCCTCTGCGACCATTGAACACACAACATGACCGAGCAGTCCCATTGCGCGTGCCCAGCCGTTCTCGACCCGGGTGCGCAAGTGCCAATGGGTGGGTACCCTAAGAGTAACGCATCAGACTGTCGTAGGACCCCAACATTGGACACGGTGTATCCAATAAAATGTCATTCGCGGACAGTCCCATCCCGATCTTTTTTCCTGGTCCCATGCGTCATGTAGGCTTACTAGGCGTTGGTGTTTGGCAGCGACTGCCAGAGAGCCCCCTGCCCGGGCTTTCATTCAAGCATGCCCCAAAACTCCCCAAATATTGCAAAACTATTACAAGGAATCAAATTACCAAGTTCAGTGATCTGCAAGTTCATGCAAGTTTTTATTAAATTGATCATGAAAATACTAATAAAAAATGAGGACAGTACACCGGGGGCTGAGACCAGGAATAATTTGTTCCATGAGATATTTCGGTCCATTGTCTAGAACCAGCATGTTTCTTCATTGTGTGAATATTATATGCTTGATCCATGCTTTACGGCATTTTGAGTCTGTAATTTCTTGCAATCTCCCTATTGCCACTTCCTTTTGGGGGGTTTGTATCTTTGTTTTAGAGCTTTATTTTAGTGCTTGTCCAATAACTTTGATCGTTTTCCTAGTTTTGAAGCCGCTGAGCTTTCCATCTATTTGTCCATGGTGGGTAAGATGCTTGGATCTTTGTTCATTTGCTTGGAGGTGCTTCCGTTTTGTTTTATGCCTTGTTATGAATTTTGAAAGTAATGGTCAAAGTCGTTTGAAAATTCATAATAAATTCATATGAACTCAGAAAAATGCTAACAAGATATCAGAATGTTCAGAAAACATCACCTATATTTGCATGTCATTTTTATTCATGAAAAAAGTATTGTTTATACCTTTTATGTTTAATAATGTTGACATTATGTAGTTTATCATCCGAGTGCCTTTGACCATCGCATGGCTAGCATTCATACCACTGACATCATCTGATGTCCATGCATCTGTACTGCGAGTCTGACAAATCTTACCTTACTCTGGTTCATTCTTGGTAACAACATTATGTAGTTTATTCCTCTAGACTCAACACAGACCAAATAGTGTGACCTAGTATGAACTGTGTCCCATGATCGTGGACGCGGCTATTCGAATAGATTTACACTCTGCAGAGGTTGCGCACTTTACCCACACTATGGAGCTCCTGGCCTCGTACTTTAGTATATGTTCCCATTCGGGTGGACCGGTGCTGCTCCAACAAAACTTGTCTATTGCCTAGCACTCTTATGGTCCCACCGACAACCATACCCCTTCCGGGTCATGTCCTGGGTGGCCCCTGTGTCACTCCTGACACCTGCCACTGTTGTGGCCAAACAAAACCGTCCCAAACAGGGACCTGTGCACATAAAACCAAACTGGGCTCACGGGATTATCGCCGCCTACCGGGCCAGGGTAGCACGCACGCATAATCCCCCCTCTTTGGTGGTACCGATAAGAGGCATGACAATAGACCAAACTAGGGCCTCCCCATCTAGGCAAGTGTGGTTGCACTTAGTGAGCTCGGTTCGGTGGCACTATGACTCGATGCAGCCGACGGAGGAGGTTGTCATTATTAAGCCACATTCTTTTATTACAATAACAATAATGATGCATGATGAAAACATAACAACCTATCTCCATACGGAATCACATATGAGTCACTAGTGCGATGTTGTGATGAATACTAGCAAGTAATGTAAATAGCAAATTCAACCTAGCAGGAGTTTAATTATTTCTAGCACAGGCATAATCATCAATTAAACATGCCAGAATAACACAGAGCAATGCTTTAGGGCATATATCAGATGGTCGGTTTGCCTGGGCTCGATGAATTCATCGGAGAGAACTGCGATCACCTCGCGGAAATATTTACCGGAAAGGTTTCTCTCTCGGAGAGGCTGGATATAGGGCAGGGGCAAAATGGTCATTTTTAGAATGTGTCAACATCATGAAAGTGACCTCATCGGAACGGGCTCGACGAACAGAGAACGTGGGCTTTGGAATCACCTGATTCGGAGTCACGGTTAAAGAGTTAGGGCCGTTCGTTCGTTAGGCAAAAAAACAAATAAAAACTGAGCTTTTCTGCTGCTAACGGGCGAATGCCCGCAATCTAACCATTTCGGCCGGCTGAGTAAAATAGAAAGCGCCTTCCACTGAAATACGCCTTCTGCATATAGAAAACGTATTTTCAGACGGACTAAAAGCAAAGTACGCTTTCCAAAGGGGAAAATGTATTTTCGCAATTGCGCCTCCACTTAAAATGGTCAACGGGCCCGCCTGGTCAGCGCTGAGACACTTACGCGTGGGGCCCACCGCGTCTCTCTCTCCTCCTCTCTCGGTTATCTTCCTCCTCGCGACAGAGAGCAGGAGAGAGCTCGGCCGCCGGCCTAGCCGTCACCCTGCTGCTTCCCAGGGCCGGCCGGCGAGCGAGAGGGCACCGCCACCCCTCACCGCACCCAGGGGTGGCCGTGGGGGAGCGCGGGGTGACCTGCAGCGCCACCGCCGCTGGCAGGGCTGCGGCGACCGAAGAGCTCCGGCGGCTATGCGGGCAGGGCTCCCCGGATGAGAGGAGGACGACGGCGGCTCCGCGAGCTCCTGGGGAGGCTCTGGTCACCGAAGAGAGGGAGGAGGAAGAGCCACAAGCTCAAATTCGAGCCGGGGACGAGGCGGGCATGGCGACCGTGGGAAGAGAGGAGGGAGCTCATCGAGCTCAAATGAGTGGAGGGGTGGGGCTCTAGGAGGGAGAGGAGCAGCTGGGTGAGCTCAAGGGGGCTCGGGGATGGGCCATTTATAGGCGGGCGAGGCGAGGGGATGAGCTCGGCCATGGCAACGTGGTGGCCGCGGTAATGAGCTGGACTGCGTGCGGAAGTGACAGTTCGGCCGGTTCCCGGCGTCGTGGAGCGTCACGGAGGAGCAGAAGAGCTGCGCTGGCGTGCTCGAGGAGCTTTGGCTCGGCCGGATACGGAGGCGACAGAGGACGAACAGTGGCGGTACAGCGACGTTTGTCGTGGCGCGGCGAGGAAGCAAATGAAGGGGGAAATGACCAGAGAGGGGTGCGGGGACGACGGGGAGTCAGGTCGGCATGCTAGGGCACGCCATGGCAGCTTGAGCTGGCCTGCCCGACGCAATGGACGCGCAGAGCGCTGTTCCTGCATGTAGTTCACGCGGTCACCACGTGCACCGGCTATTCTGGCGTGTGTCTGCTTGCCACACCTTGTCCAACACATCCCTCGTTGCTCAAATAGATGAACGAAGTGGCTAGAACCAGCTAGGTGGCTCTGAGGTGAGAAACTTAGCAAGAAATTGTTTCTGAACAGAAACTTGGGTGGAGGTTTCTGGAGAAATGGCTGGAGTGGAGGAGCTGGACCTTTGTCATATTGAGAGGTGGTAGGAAGGAGTAGATGCTAGCAAAATTTGAGGTCATTTGGATAAGAACTGAGGATACTTCCTTCACAGATTGGAAATCTGGATAGAAGCTAGGTTTTGACGTTGTACTCAAATGGCTTGATGTAATGAGCTGAATTTTTGTGGGTGGGAGTTATTTGGGTGTATGGAGGTACTGGAAAATTTTCAGCTCATTTGAATGCTTCTACATGGTACTTCCTTCACAGAGCTTTCTGCTGGACAGATGATAGATGGAATTTTTGGGAGAAATTGGCTTGACAAAATGATATGAATTTTTGCATGCTTACACCATATAGGGAATGGGAGGTCCTGGATTAATTTCAAGAAGTTTGAAGCAATATAAAATATAGTTGCTTCACAACCTCAAAATGGGTCCAGAAATAAGAACTGGATGATGCTCTCAAACTTTGAACTGTGGAACTTGGGTTCTTGATGGAAATGGTGAAGATATGGATAGGAGAAGCTCCAAAAATTATTAGGGATTTTTCCTGGCTACCAAAATGGTAGCTCCTTTGGAAAGTGCCCAAATTGCAATATTGGCTTTAAATAGGAAAATGCAATTTCCATTATTTAATTATGGCCAATATTTTTATGAGAGCTCAATATGATCACAAAGAATATCTCCACAAGATTTAATTCCTTTAAACAGCAGAAAAAAGGAATTAATTTTAAATGAAAAATATTGCAAATGACTTGGCAATATTTTTGCATATCCAGGGTTTACAGATGTGGGATGATCACTGGGAAAAATTTGGGAGGCAACAGATCAAAGGAAGTTAGGGTTCCTTTGTAACGGAAGGAATTAGGGTTTCCCTTCCGCTAACTCGGAAGGTAGGGTTTCGGCGGCAAAATCCTGAGAAGATGTCTTGGGTGGCAAGGTTGGACTGGAGAGAATCTCTGGTTGGATAGGAAAGGCAAGGCTATATGACCATCTTCATATACCCAAGAGCGAGAGAAAATCCAATAACACCAAAAAAAAGATGGGGGTCAAATCCCGCGAAGGAAAAATCGAGGAGCGAAAACCAGGGTGTCACAGAAACTCTTAAAAGTTTTATAACTACCCAATATGAGTAGAATAAATGTTTACCGACATATTGAGAAATCATGATAGCTTACTCGGTCAAATGACCTGTAAGATTATTGGACTCACTAACGATGTGTAGGCTTTAGAAGGAAGTACTCGTAGCATGGAAGCACACGTTGCTAAAATTGTATAGAGCCAAACATTGATTCTAGCCAAGTTTGCTGGAAAGTTGGAACCTAATCCAGTTGAGAGTGTCAAGATGATGAGAAGTAGCGAAGAATCTTCATAGGAGCTCGATAAGAGCCATATATGTCATGGGGTTGTCACGGCAAGTGTCCTCATAGGAGAACTAAGTTGTGGGGCCATAGCAACGAGGTGAAGCCTTGGATGGGGTTGATCGGAAACGAGAAACGCGAGTTTACCCAGGTTCAGCATCTCTGATGCGGTAAAAGCCTACTCCTGCTAGATTGCTATTGATGATGATGGTCTCGATTACAAAGGTGCTTTTTTGCTACCTATGTCTCGAGAGATTAGAACTTGTCCCCTCATGACGACCCATGAACCCCCTTTATATAATAGCTGGGTCCCTGGGGTTACAAAAGATTCTGGGTTATACCCGTAGTCGGAGTCCTACACTAAGTCCTTTAGGTCTTTCATGTCTTCCAAGTCTGGAAACCTCCGTCTTGTACATGGACTCAGGAAAGCTGGGTCATGTCCTGTAGCAGGCCGTGTCCAGCCCTATAGCTGGACGGGTCCTGCTACAGGACAGGACCCGGCCTGCTACATGACCCGGCCTGTAGGAGGACCCGGCCAGCTATAGGGCAGGACACGACCTGCTACAGGACAGGACCTGGCTTTCCTGAGTCCATGTACAAGACGGAGGTTTCTAGACTTGGAAGACACGAAAGACCTAAAGGATTTAGTGTAGGACTCCGACTACGGGTATAACCCAGAATCTATTGTAACCCCAGGGACCCAGCCATTATATAAAGCGGGTTCCTGGGTCGTCTTGAGGGGGCAAGTTCTAATCTCTCGAGACATAGGTAGCAAAACAGCACCCTTGTAATCGAGACCATCATCATCAATAGCAATCTAGCAGGAGTAGGCTTTTACCTCATCAGAGGGGCCGAACCTGGGTAAACTCATGTTTCTCATTTCCGATCAACCCCATCCAAGGCTTCACCTCGTTGTTATGGCCTCACAACTTAGTTCTCCTATGAGGACACTTGCCGTGACAATCCCACAACAATATACTCAAACCTTCATATTCTGTTGCAGACTTCGTGAAGATGTTCACTCTCAAGCATCCACTACCCGAGGTATCTAATGACGAGGCGTATAAATGCTTTGTTGATCAAGTTGCAAATAAGGTACGTGAATTGGATGCTGAAAATAATAACTTATATGGTAATCTTCTGACAAAACAATAGGATATATTTGAGATAACTAAATGATATTGGACTGAATAAGTTCAATGCTTTATGTGATCTAGGTGCTAGTGTTTCTACTATCCCTAAGTCCGTTTATGATAATCTCAATCTTGGTCCTTTTGTCACTAGTGAAATTAAGTCGAACATGGCCAATTCTACCTTTACACAACTTGTAGGGATTAAACATGGTGTAGTCATTCAAATTTGATCGCCCTATTATGATTGATCATGTCATCATTGATATACCTAATGATACCATTGCGCCTATCATATTAGGTAGGTCATTCTTAAGGACAATCAAAGCTACCATTAATGTATTTGAAGGAAATGTGATATTTGACCTTCCGTCGAAGGATCTTTTTATTAAATATTTCCCCAGCATAAAACAAGATGAATATATATGTAGGAGACAATATCATCGTAAATGCCAGGAGCTATGGACTAGGCGTTCTTGCACCAAAAGAGAAGTAATCATCACTACGATCGAGCTAACCGACTGAACACAAAACGGATCATGGAAGGTAGCCCATGTGAATAAGGTAGAAAAGTAAGTTTTTTTCTTTGTTATTTTGTTTGTGTCAATAAAGAGTGTTGAAGTTTAGTTTAGAGGAAGAAAAAAAAAGGTCGCTATCGATACCGTGTGAATATGTCATGCCGCCCAATTTTAGTACATACTCAATCTGTGTATCATACCATGTTCTTACATCAAAGTACCGTTCGTGTGTATCCTGCATCAATCACTTATCATGAGACACTTTTAACTTGGCAGTGTGATATTGGTTGCATCCTGCATATGGTGTATAGCCTGTATTGCTTCTACTTTGTTGAAATGCCACTGATGGCAAGACACTTTTAACCTGGTACCATGATATTGGTTGCATTTTTCATATGGTGTCTAGCTTATATTGCTTCTAATTTTTTGAAATGCCTTCTTCTTAGTTTAGACATCATACATGTGTGTATGTCATGTTGTCTTGTTTTTCGTACATATTCCATCTTCCTATCATGTGGTTGTCTTACATCAAAGTATTGTTCGTCTGTAGCATGCATCAATCAGTACTGAAGATGGAATTTAATACCTTCTTGTTGTGGGTTTGATTTGACAAGGAAAAATCAAAAAAGTGGAAGGAACAGAGTATGGTAGGGGATGGTGTTAGTTGATGGCTCTATATTTTACGCATTTTTAGAGCTCATATGTTGCATGTTCTCTTCATATATTATGTCCCATTGAACCAAATAGTTATCCATTATGCCTGTTTACTGGTATTTACACTTATCGTTGTGAGCATTGCACATTTGTGTATTCGTTTGGTTTTTATTAGTTTTCTTTGCTTTCTTGCGTCTATAGGTGTATTGGAGCAACCTAGGACCAAGCATGATGAATGGAGCAAGGATGGGTTCAATACAGAGTCAGCCAGCAGTCGGACTTAGCCATTTCGTAGGTCGGAAAAAGTCATTTTTCCAAAGTGCTCCAAATCATGATCTAATACCAGAAATGGATCGGCGTCGTTCATACGAATCCAACGAGCCCAAGAATGTCAAATTCCAAGTTCGTATGAAGAAATGGCGGATGTTTTACCTGAGAAAGATTGCACAAAAAGACAGAACGAAAGACGGCCTTTCATGCGACCGCACGCGGTCGTTTCGGCGGTCGTTTGACGTCCAGACAGCTCCGAAAGTTGCCTCTCCGGACGGGATTCTTCACCGATTTCGTCCCCAATTGTTCCCACGGGATCCTTGGCTCATAATGAAGGGATTGGGAGAAGATAAGGCTCATCTTGAGCCCTTGGATGACCACATCAACGGAGGAGATACCGGGAGGCCTTCATATAAGCACCATCAACCCTAGCCGCCGCCACCTCCATCATTCATTCATCCACGCAGCCGTCATCCATCTCCATTGTTGCTCCAAGACCACCTCCATATAGAAGAGAAGGGCCAAGCCAAGAGGAAGAAGAAGGGGTGCCTCCACCACACGCACCGGCCTTCGGGCCGGTGCGGTCTTCATCATCGGCGCTGCCACCATCGTCATCTCGACCACCGGCACCACCGCCATCACCATCGCCGCCACCATGCTCCTCTCCTCCACCGGCTTCATGTCGGCTTGTAACTTGCCCTCTCCCTCTATGATGTTTGAGTAGTTGTGTTAGTTCTTGAGGATTTGGATGAACCCTTGCATGATTAGTACCTTGTTGAATAAGCGATCCAATATTCTCTTTATATGTATTGCGTTGATTGTCTCATGGTGTTGTGAAGGGCGCCCACATAGCATTAGCCACTTATGGACTTGAGGTGATTCATGTTGGTGAGAAGGGTAGTTATGGAGGGTAGGTAGTGACAGGACCTATTCTCGCTTCGTCCCTGATCATTGCAATAGGGATTAGTGAAGAACCCTAGAACTTAATGTCGTGACCACGGGGAGTTCACTCCCCTTAATCATCATTGTGATAACCGGAGTGGGGAAGCACGGTGGTGGCATGAGTGTACGTGGTAACCTTAGTGGGGATGCGTACTTTAATGACTCCACCCACGCGAGATCATATACAAGTGGCTTAGTGATACAATTAGAGAGCCATGTTTATCATGTGTTGTCAGCATCATACTTGTGGTGATGACTCCGATTCCCTCGAGAACGTTTACTACTCAAGCACCGTTTCGCCTAGTTTATTCCCTTTATTTTTCTGTCTTTTATTTCTTGTTTGTAGTTTAGTAAACACTACCCTTTTTATTTGTCTTCCTAGAAACCTACTATAATAGGCTATTTCCAAACTACGGTTTGGGTGCGTACGTAACTACGTAAGTGATAGCGTAGTTGCAGGGTTTGTAATTCTTTCCTATTTGCTCCCTGTGGGTTCGACACTTCACTTATCATGAAAGTGCTATAACAGCCTTGTGCACTTGTAGGACATCATTAGTCCTCTGGAGCAACATGATGGAGTCCTGTATCGGGGGTGGTTAACACCAAGGAGCCCAGCCTCACCAATCACAAGGGGCACGCTAGGCCCAAGACATGACGCAAACCCTAGGAGGCATGACGACCTTCTTGACGCCCAAGACTAAGGAGGCGACAATGCCCCAGATCGCATATACCCTGTAAAACCCTAGGCCTCTCTTGCCTATATAAAGGGAGGTCTAGGGCACCCATCAATCATCTATCATCAGATAGACAAACTCTCGGTAGCAATCTCATACACCATTGTAACCCCTCGCATGAGGTATCCCTCAATTATGAATCATCAACACCAGCAGGACGTAGGGTATTACTCTCCGAAGGCCCGAACCTAGATAAACCCCTCGTGTGACCTCCGATCTATGACTTCTAGCTGCGCTTGGACCCCTACCGAGGGATCGGACGGGAATTTGCTCTGTGAGTTGGCGCGCCAGGCACGGGATGCGCCGGCTGGAGACCGATCATGGATCGGATCTCTCTCTGCTTCCGGTGGCCTACCGCCGGGGGAGAGCCTAACTTTTGGCTCCTTGACATTCATTGCCAATGGGGCAGGCCGGGTCGACATTAGCCCACCGGCCAGCCCCACCGTTCAGGGGCCTCCCAACGAGCCCCAAGGCTGCCGCATCCGATCTGCCAAACGTGCGGCACCACTGGGCCCAACAGGACCCACGAACTACCTCCATGCTACCCACGAAATGGAGGCCACGCCAGCAATCCAGCTGGTCACAATGGTCTGCGGTGGCGTCCGCCGCAACCAGGTGTCAGAAGACTGCCGTGTCACTGACCTAGACCTTCGCGAAAACACCCACGCGATCAGCATCGCCTCAGCGTCGGACGACGAGGAGGGCGATGCATCACAGATCCGTCTCACCAACGAGGACAAAAACGCTGGCCTCCCGCCCTTCCGTGAGGTCACGTACTCCAACCTCTGGGCAGGGGCGAGGTCCTCCACGAGCTCAGGGACCGAGGACTCGACCAGCCAGGAAACATCTCAGTCGGAGGCCCCATAGGCGATCTTCCTTCACCAAGTCATGATGACAGAGCCGACAATCAACGTGTCGCGCATGACAGCCACGGTGGAGGCCGCAGCTCCCGGACCTCCGGCGTTGGGGCCGATAGTCGCCACAACGCAGCCACAAACCAACCCAGTGCTGATGCCTCAACCACAAAATCAGCATAGGCCTCCCCCTGAGCTCACCAGCAGGTGCCACTACGGCCATGGCAGCCCTCCAAAATGCAATGTCTGCGCTACCACCAGTGACGGGATATGCCTTGAACTACCTCACAACACCCATCGCCGGCACCGACCCAACGTCAAGAACGCTGGAGGCCATGCTACTTGTGATCTGCGTTGGGATTTTCCCTGAAGAGGAAGGGTGAAGCAATATAGTAGCGGATAAGTATTTCCCTTAGTAGAGAACCAAGGTTATCGAACCAATAGGAGAACCACGCAAACACCCGTCAATAGTACCTGCACACACAAGAGCAAATACTTGCACCCAACGCGGGCAAGAGGGTTGTCAATCCCCTTGTACTCATTAATTGCAAGGATCAAATCTGGTAGTGGTAGATAGATAAATTGCAAAGTAAATTAAAAGTAAATAAATTGCAGCAAGGTATTTTTGGTTTTTGTAATATGATTAAAATATACCAGGGGGGCATAGTTTTCACTAGAGGCATCTCTCTCATAAAAATAGCATACGGTGGGTAGACAAATTACTGTTGGGCAATTGATAGAAAAGCACATAGTTATGACGATATTCATGGCATGATCATGTATATATGCATTACGTCCGTGACAAGTAGACCGACTCCTGCCTGCGTCTACTACTATTACTCCACCAATCGACCGACTCCTGCTTGCATCTATGGTATTAAGTTCATGACAAACAGAGTAACGCTTTATGCAAGATGACATAATGTAGATAGAATAAAACCAAGCAATATGATTAAACCTCTTCGTTTTCTCATTAGTAGCAACAATACAATACGTGCCTCGCTACCCCTTCTATCACTAGGTGAGAACACCGCAAGGTTGAACCTACTACTATGCCCCACTTCCACTGAAGATAAATCAACCTAGTTGCCAAACCAAACGGATAGATCGGAAGGCATTACATAGCTATAACAATCATACATAATAAAGTTCAGAAAAGACTCAATTACTTTCAGTGAATAATCTGATCATAAACCCACAATTCATCGGATCCCAACAAACACACCGCAAAATAAGATTACATCGGATCAATCTCCGAAGAGAACATTGTATTGAAGATCAAAGAGAGAGAGAAAGCCATCTAGCTAATCACTATGGACCCGTAGGTCCGTGGTGGACTACTCACACATCATCGAAGGTGCATCAAGGTTGATGTAGAAGCCCTCCGTGATCGATTCCCCCTCCGGCAGATTACCGAAAAAGGCTCCAGATGGGATCGCGGAAGAACAGAGACTTGCGGCGGCGAAAAAATTATTTTGGATGGCTCTTTGGGGGTTTTGGAATATTTGAGAATTTATAGCGTTGGAATTAGGTCAGACGGAGCCACGAGGGGCCCACAAGACATCAGGGCGCGTCTACCCCCTAGGGACTAACGCAAATAGTTGTCCAGAGGAAGTCGTGTGTGATTCTTCAATGATCCAACACGTTTACTTCCTAGAAACTGTGTGGGTTGTCTGAGGTCATTGCCCATGGTTTTGTCTCAATAACCGTCTGTAATAGAAAAACCCAATAAGCAGGCTAATTGGCCTATTATTTTTAATCCATTTAGTAATCAAATTGACATTTCATATTAAACACACAATATATTTCATTTTCGTATTATGGCAACCAGGATTTCATAATTGAAATACATTAGAGTACAACATCATATAGCTTCAGCACTCAGTTAGACCATATAGGCATATAGTTAGCTACCCCATTACACAACAGCACCAAGTTTCACATGCAACATCTAAAACCTTTGGAAATTAGCATCATTGACGGTAGATAGACAGATGAATCTCATCTGGAAAACTACTCAAGCAGAAGGCGAATATTGAGCCTTCAATGATTTGAAGGTCCTTTCAACTTTAGACCAGTGCCTATGGATGATTGACCGCTCATCCTTCGTCCTCTTGAGGAAGACTTCAATATTGTACCGTGGGTGTTGTATGAATACCTTCCTCGCCTCTTGACCATACAGGTGGTTTGAGAGGTAATCATCGGTGAACTTTTTTGTAAAGGCCTGAAAACAAAGATATGCATAAATATCTTCTCTAAATTTTGAAATGGCACAAAGGAATAAAAAAACAAGGTATAAGAGTTAGTACCATCCTGTAGTTGACTGATGTATTCTTCATTATGCAGACAAAGATCTTGTTGTTTTTCGTCGCTAGTTTCTTTATCCTAACAATCTTTCTGAGTTTCTTGACTTGACTGATATTCATGGACATCTCATTTCCCCATATGCAAAATGGGTCGAACAGTGGGTCAAAACCTCTGATAGCAAGACCTACATGTGCAAGACCAAATTTTTAAAAACCTAAATATTAGAATGGTTCCTGCAATTGCACAATAATGTGCTATTAGCCAAAGGACAATGCATGTGCAAACCACGATGGTAAACCTTAGTGCCTCCCATTGTTTCTCTGCAACACATATAAGGTAGTTATTGATCAGGTTAAGTGAAAGTTAGCATACTATCAGTAAAATATGTTGATGAAAAATAAATACATTGTTGATCCAGCAGATTAATTCGAGCCACATGGAAAAGCCAGTTATCCAAACAAAGCATGCTTAAGAACTAGGAAATATAGCAATTGTATATGTTTCTCATGTATTTAGTACAACCAAATTCGATTTATTTCTCACATGCATAATAATACAAAATTGTGCTCACAACAATTGAACATCGCATTGCAGAATTGAACCAAACAGTTAACTGAACACCACAACAAATGAACCAAACAATTAACTAAGCACCACATTGCACAATAGAACATACTAGAAGATCAGACAGTTAACCAAACCAAGCATGCTTAACAACTTTGAAATATAGCAATTGTATATGTTTCTCAAGTATTTAGTACAACCAAATTCGATTTATTTCTCACATGCATAACAATACAAAATTGTACACACAAGAATAGAACATTGATACGTCTCCAACGTATCTATAATTTATGAAGTATTCATGCCATGTTTATTATAGTTTTGTATGATTTTGGTGCACTTTTATATAGAATTTATATGATTTTCATGGACTAACATATTGACCTAGTGCCCAGTGCCAGTTGCTGTTTTCTGCTTGTTTTTTGTTTTCCAAAAAATCCATATGAAATGAAGTCCAAATGCAGCGAAACTTTTTGACGATTTTTTCTGGAAGGAAACAGACCCAGGAAGCTTCAGAGGAGCAGCAGAAGAGCCACAGGGGCCCCACGAGCCACCTGGGCGCGCCTGCCCCGCCAGGCACGCCCTGGTGCCTCGTGGGCCCCCTGTGGTACCTCTTTGCGTGATTCCAACGCTGAAAAATCCTATATATTCAGAAACCCCCAAAAGTTAACCTAGATGATTTTTTATGCCGCCGCAAGCCTCTGTACCTCCACGATCTAATCTAAAGCCCTTTTCCGGCACCCTGCCGGAGGGGGGAATCATCACCGGAGGCCATCTTCATCATCCCGGCGGTCTCCATGACGAGGAGGGAGTAGTTCACCCTCGAGGCTGAGGGTTTGTACCAGTAGTTATGTGTTTGATCTCTCTCTCTCTCTCTCTCTCGTGTTCTTGATTTGGCACGATCTTGATGTATCGCGAGCTTTGTCAATATAGTTGGATCATATGGTGTTTCTTCCTCTCTATCCTTGTTGTGATGAATCAAATCTTTTCCCTTTGAGGTTTCGTTATTGTTGGAATGAATACTTCAGATTTGAGAACACTTGACGTATGTCTTGCATATGAATACCCATGGTGACAATGGGGTATTATATTGATTCACTTGATATATGTTTTGGCACTCAACTCGCGGATTCCCATGGTGACATTGGGGTAATCTATGCATAGGGGTTGATGCACGTTTTCATTATCTTTTCTCCCACAGAAACTTTGGGGTGCTCCTTGGAGTTCTTTGTGTGGATTGAATATTATGATTATGAAGTTGTTTGATGCATATTGTATAATCAACTCATGGATACTTGTGGTGACATTGGAGTATCTAGGTGACATTAGAGTTGGTTGATGTGTATCATATGGTGTTATTTTAGTATGAACTCTAGGTATGTTTGTGACACTTATAGGAATAGCTCAATAGATCGATCGGAAAGGATAACTTTGAGGTGGTTTCGTACCCTACAAACAATTTCTATCTTATGTTCTTCGCTAATAGGAACTTGGGAGTGATTCTTTATCTCACGTTGAGGGATGGTTATATGATCCAATTATGTTAGCATTGTTGAGAGATTGCACTAGTGAAAGTATGAACCCTAGGACTTGTTTCTAAGCATTGCAATGCCGTTTGTGCTCACTTTTGTTACTTGCTACCTTGCTGTTTTTTATTTTCAGATTACAAAAACATATATCTACTATCCATACTACACTTGTATCACCATCTCTTTGCCGAACTAGTGCACCTATACAATTTACCATTGTATTGGGTGTGTTGGGGACACAAGAGATTTCTTGTATTTGATTGCAGGGTTGTTTGAGAGAGACCATCTTCATCCTACGCCTCCCACGGATTGATAAACTTAGGTCATCCACTTGAGGGAAAATTGCTACTATCCTACAAAACTCTGCGCTTGGAGGCCCAACACGAGTCTACAAGAATAAGTTGTGTAGTAGACATCAAGCTCTTTTCTGGCGCCGTTGCCGGGGAGGTGAGTGCTTGAAGGTATATCTTTAGATCTTGCAATTGAATCTTTTAGTTTCTTGTTTTATCACTAGTTTGTTTTATAAAAGAAAACTACAAAAAAATATGGAATTGAGGTTGCCTCATATTATTCATCTTTATAATGTCTTTCTTGAAAATGATGAATCGTAAAATTGTGCTCAATTGATAGAAGAAGAATTCAATAAAATGTTTGGCATAAAATCCATGAATGATGAGCATGATTGCAATGTTGCTAGTATGAATTCTTTGAATATCCATGATGCTAGTGATATGCAAAGCCATAAGCTTGGGGATGCTATGTTTGATGAAGATGAAATTTTTAGTCCCCCAAGTTTTGATGAGAAAATTTGTTATGATGAAACCATGCCTCCTATTTATGATGATTATGGTGATGACATGTATGATATAAAGATTAATGATAACCATGAAACTTGTCATCATGATTTTAATATTCAATTTGGTTATCTCAATCAAGTATCTCATGATAGCTATTTTGTTGAGTTTGCTCCCACTATTATGAATGAGAAGAAATTTGCTTATGTGGAGAGTAATAAAAATTCTATGCTTGTGGATCATGAAAAGAATGATTTGTATGATAGCTATATTATTGAATTCATTCATGATGCTACTGAAAATTATTTTGAGAGAGGAATATATGCTTCTACATATTTCAATAACATCAAGTTTCCTCTCTATGTGTTGAAAGTTTTGAAGTTATGCTTGTTTTGCCTTCCTATGCTAGTTGATTCTTGCTCCCATAAATTGTTTGCTCACAAAATCCCTATGCATAGGAAGTGTGTTAGGCTTAAATGTGCTAGTCATATGCTTCATGATGCTCTCTTTGTGTTTCAATTCTTTACTTTTATGTGGGCATCATTGAAATCATCATGCCTAGCTAAAAAGGCATTAAAGAAAAACGCTTGTTGGGAGACAACCCGATACTTATACCTTCTGTTTTTGTGTGTTCACATGATTAATCTACTGTGGTAATCATGTTTTATATGTTTTCTTTCAATAATATGTCAAGTAAGACCCTTGGGATAGTGTGGATGATAAATGATTTGATTCTGTGCAAAAACAGAAACTTTTGCGTCCAGTGATGGAATTTATATTCTGTACTGGAGTGTGAGAAAATTCTGAAATTTTGACACAGTATTGGTATACAAATTTGTTACGTTTTCCTAATTTTTCAGAATTTTTGGAGATACAGAAGTATGGTGTTTAAATCGCTCACTGCACGCTGTTCTGTTTTTGACAGATTCTCTTTTCGGTGCATAGTTTGCTTGTTTTAGTGTTTCCATAGCTTATATTGAGTAATATAAATTGTGGAAATGATATAATACAATAGTAATTATGTGAGAACAATTATAAATCTTGTATTGACAGTACCTAAGTGGATGATTTATTTTTATCATACTAACCTATCTCACAAGTTCCGTTAAGTTTTGTGTGATTGAAGTTTTCAAGTTTTTGGTGAGATATCGATATGAGGAGAATAAGGAGTGGCAAGACCCTAAGCTTGGGTATGCCCAAGGCACCCCAAGGTAATACTCAAGGAAGACTCAAGCGCCTAAGCTTGGGGATGCCCCGGAAGGCATCCCCTCTTTCGTCTTCAACATTATCGGTAACCTCACTCGGAGCTATATTTTTATTCGTCACATATTATGAATTTTGCTTGGAGCGGCATTTTATTCTGTTGATATTTGCTTTGTGTTATCAATAATCATGTTTTGTTTCTTTTAGTTGAATAAAATGCCAATTATACCCTTTACCATGCTCAGTTTGCAAGTTCATGTGTTGCTGTTTGAAAACAGAAAGTTTTCTGTTATGTCCAGAATATCCCTGAATAGTCAGAACATGAAAAAAAATCTGAAATTTTTACACAATAAGCATGCATGAGTTCTCTATCACGTGGTAATTTTTTCAGAATTTTTGGAGTTAGGGAAGTATGGATTCTTATTCACCCTTTTACAGACTATTCTGTTTTGGCAGATTGCTGTTATAGTTTGTTTGCATATGTTTGCTTGTTTAATGTTTCTATTTGTGGATAGGAGTACTAAATATGCAGAGGCATTTAGTATGCAATGTTTAATTATAATTTTAGTAATTTGCTACAGTAGAGAATGTTAAGGTTTTGAGTTGATTTATACTAACTTATCTCACGAGTTCTTGTTGAGTTTTGTGTGGATGAAGTATTTAAGATTTAGGGAAACCGTGATATGAGAGGAATTAAGGAGACACAAAAGCTCAACCTTGGGGATGCCCAAGGCATCCCAATATAATATTTCAAGAAGTCTCAAGCATCTAAGCTTGGGGATGCCCCGGTAGGCATCCCACCTTTCTTCATCAACAATTATCGGTTAGTCTTGGTTGAGCCTAAGTTTTTGCTTCTTCACATGAGTTGTGATATTCTTGGAATGTCATTTTTTTTTTATTTGCTGTTTGAATAAAATAATAAGATCTGAATTTTTTTAATGAGAGAGAGTCCTCACATAGCTACCTATTTGCTTAACTACTCATTTGATCTTCACTTATATCTTTTTGGAGTAGTTTGTCATTTACTCTTGTGCTTCACTTATATCCTATGAGTAAATTGTTGAATAAATTGAATATCATAAAGTTGAAATTATATGTGCTTCATATGCTTGTATCATGCCTAGTAGTAGTTTCACATTGGGTTTAGAAAGTGAAATCTATTGAAGCTTGACAATCACAATATTGGTCATACAAGCAATTCATGAATGATTAGTATAAGGAAGAGAACTTTCACATATAAATATATTATCTTGGACATCTTTTATGATTGTGAATACCCATTAATTATTTTCAAACTTGAGCAAATTAGTTGAAGTTGGACAAGGAAGACAACGTAATGAGTTATGTTTGGGTATATTTGCATAGAAGTTATATTGTTATGGATCCTCCAACTTGTGGTGCTTGCTTAGGATCTTTTGCTAGCCAAAAATTCGTACTAAGTAGAGATACTACTTGTGCACCCAAAAACCCTTAAACCCAGTTTCTTACCATGAGTGTCCACCATACCTGCCTATGGATTGAATAAGATCCTTCAAGTAAGTTGTCATCGGTGCAAAAAGCAATAAAAATTGCTCCTAAAATATGTATGATCTTTTATTGCAAGGGAAAATAAGCGTTGTACAAACTTGTGATGGTAAAGAAATAAAAGCGACGGACTGCATAATAAAGGTTGCTATCACAAGGGGCAATATAACATGACGGTCCTTTGCATTAAGGGCTTGTGCATCCAAAAATAAAAAGCGCATGACAACCTCTGCTTCCCTCTACGAAGGGCCTATCTTTTACTTTTATGAATTTACCTTTATGCAAGAGTCAATAAGTATTCATTCTCATTTCAACCTTAATTATTCTCTAGTTGGCAAGCATCATGTGGTGGGGAAAGATCCAAGCACATATGGCCAGTCAAATATATTTGATCATGAATTATTATTGTTGACAATTATCTCTATGATAAATAAGTTGGGAGGCGAAACATTAAGCCCCTATCTTTCTCTGTGTTCGATGGATGCCATTTGTTCTAAAAATATGCTTTGAGTACTAGCAATCATAGAAGACTATATGATAATTGAGTATGTGGAGCTCTTACTTAGACTTTGTTGAAGATAAGTTGAATTGCAATTGTTTGGTGACTAAGAACATAGGTTGTTAAGTTTCAAGAGATTTCATTGTTTAAACGAAAACATGTGAATTGATTGCTACTTTATCATGATGAGTTTTATGAAGAAAAGTTGTTGTTATGATAATAGGAAAAGTGATTGAAATTATCATTGATCAAACTTATGCACTATGCTAGCACTCACACTTCATAAATTATTTCTTTTATCATTTACCTACTCGAGGACGAGCGGGAATTAAGCTTGGGGATTTTGATACGTCTCTAATGTATCTATAATTTATGAAGTATTCATGCCATGTTTATTATAGTTTTGTATGATTTTGGTGCACTTTTATATAGATTTTATATGATTTTCATGGACTAACATATTGACCTAGTGCCCAGTGCCAGTTGTTGTTTTCTGCTTGTTTTTGGTTGTCCAGAAAATCCATATCAAATGAAGTCCAAATGTAGCGAAACTTTTTGACGATTTTTTCTGGAAGGAAAAAGACCTAGGAAGCTTCGGAGGACCAGCAGAAGAGCCACAGGGGCCCACGAGCCACCTGGGCGCGCCTGCCCCCCCCCCCCCCAGGCGCACCCTGGTGCCTCGTGGGCCCCCTGTGGCACCTCTTTGCCTGATTCCAACGCTGAAAAATCCTATATATTCAGAAACCCCAAAAGTTAACCTAGATGAGTTTTTACGCCGTCGCAAGCCTCTGTACCTCCATGATCTAATCTACATCCCTTTTCCGGCACCCTGTCGGACGGGGGAATCATCACCGGAGGCCATCTTCATCATCCCGGCGGTCTCCATGACGAGGAGGGAGTAGTTCACCCTCGGGGCTGAGGGTTTGTACCAGTAGCTATGTGTTTGATCTCTCTCTCTCGTGTTCTTGATTTGGCACGATCTTGATGTATCGCGAGCTTTGTTAATATAGTTGGATCATATGGTGTTTCTTCCCTCTCTATCCTTGTTGTGATGAATCAAATATTTTCCCTTTGAGGTTTCGTTATTGTTGGATTGAATATTTCAGATTTGAGAACACTTGATGTATGTCTTGCATATGAATACCCGTGGTGACAATGGGGTATTATATTGATTCACTTGATATATGTTTTGGCACTCAACTCGCGGATTACCGTGGTGACATTAGGGTAATCTATGCATAGGGGTTGATGCATGTTTTCATTATCTTTTCTCTGACAGAAACTTTGGGGTGCTCCTTGGAGTTCTTTGTGTGGATTGAATATTATGATTATGAAGTTGTTTGATGCATATCATATAATCAACTCACGGATACTTGTGGTGACATTGGAGTATCTAGGTGACATTAGAGTTGGTTGATGTGTATCATATGGTGTTATTTTAGTACGAACTCTAGGGCTATTTGTGACACTTATAGGAATAGCTCAATAGATCGATCGAAAAGGATAACTTTGAGGTGGTTTCGTACCCTACAAACAATTTCTATCTTATGTTCTCCGCTAATAGGAACTTGGGAGTGATTCTTTATCGCACGTTGAGGGATGGTTTTATGATCCAATTATGTTAGCATTGTTGAGAGATTGCACTAGTGAAAGTATGAACCCTAGGACTTGTTTCTAAGCATTGCAATACCATTTGTGCTCACTTTTGTTACTTGCTACCTTGCTGTTTTTTTATTTTCAGATTACAAAAACCTATATCTACTATCCATACTACACTTGTATCACCATCTCTTCGCCGAACTAGTGCACCTATACAATTTACCATTGTATTGGGTGTGTTGGGGACACAAGAGATTTCTTGTATTTGATTGCAGGGTTGTTTGAGTGAGACCATCTTCATCCTATGCCTCCCATGGATTGATAAACCTTAGGTCATCCACTTGAGGGAAAATTGCTACTGTCCTACAAAACTCTGCGCTTGGAGGCTCAACACGAGTCTACAAGAATAAGTTGTGTAGTAGACATCAAACATCGCATTGCAGAATTGAACCAAACAGTTAACTAAACACAATAAAAAATGAACCAAACAGTTAACTGAGCACCACATTGCACAATAGAACATACTAGATGATCAGACGGTTAACCAAACCAAGCATGCTTAACAACTTGGAAATATAGCACTTGTGTATGTTTCTCATGTATTTAGTACAGCCAAATTCGATTTATTTCTCACATGCATAACAAGCCAAAATTGTACCCACAAGAATTGAACATCACATTGCAGAATTGAACCAAACAGTTAACTGAACATCACAACAAATGAACCAAACAGTTAACTGAGTACCACATTGCACAATATATAGAACATATATACTAGAAGATCAGATTGCATAGTATAACACTACATAGGACACAATTCACTAGAATTTCTAAAGGAAAGGCAGGAGCAGCACATGCAACAGGTAAACCGAACATGCTTAACCGGTGTAGCTAGCTAAACATAGGTCCTTATAGTAAGCTAAAAAAACAAGCTACTTCTCATCGTCGGAGATGTCGATGATGATGGGCTCCTTAAACTTGGAAGAGGGTGAGGCCTCCACATCGTGGGTGCCCTCCTCGTAGTGGTGAATCACCTGAGCCGCTCCGGGTACCAACATGATGGCTCTGGAGTTGAGGTAAGCACGGGCACGCTGAGAAAACACCTAGTAGTCTTCATCGAAGGCACTGGCGGTGGCCTCGAGAAAACACCACGAACTGTCGCTTAAAGCAGCCAACTGCGTGGCAGCGTTCGTGCACGAGGCGTCGACAGTGGCCTCGACGGTGAGGTGATCCTCCAAGATCTGGGGGTCGGCACGCATGGCAGCCATCGTGGCCTCATTCGCACGTGCGGCCGCGATTTGCTTCTCTGCTGCCAAATGCTCCATGAGCTCCTGGCTATACTGTGTGCACCATGGCTTTGGGCGGCGCTTATTTGGAGGATGGGGCGGTGATTTGGGTGGAAGGTGTCACGCCGGCAGTCGAGGCATGTTGGGATGGAGGAGGAGGAAGATGGGGGTCGGGTGTGGATTACCTGACTAGATCGACGAGGCCGAGCAGCAGGAAGGAGCGTCGCTGGCGAGGAAGCGGCGCTGCAAGCAAGTAATGAAGGTTTGAACTTGGAAAGGAAGGAGGAAACAGGGGAAATGTGGCTTTTGGTCAGCAGGAGGGGGGAGGTAGATATTTCCGTGGATGCCAAAAAAATTCGTTCCGTGCAGCGAAAAACTCGCACACAAAGTCTCATCAGACACGGTCCCATATTCAGCACTATGTACGATATCTGAACATCACAAATGATTCATATAGCTTACCCCGTGTGTGATGAGTTTGAACGTGCAAATTTTGGTCCGAATTTCCCTGGTTACAGTGGTCATCCACGTCATTGCATAATTTGGGTACACAAAATAGCCTACAGCACACCCATACTTCTTAATCGAGCAAGTTCAGCAATTAAACAGAGCTAGCTGACCTAAACATTACTCTAACAAAAGACCGACACTCTAAACAAAGACTACTACTCCGCCTGGCGCTCGTCAATCTCCGCCGCCTCCTCCATGTCCAGCTCACGCTCAACAATCTCCTGGGGAAGTGGCTCCATGGCATCCATCGCAACATATTCTGCAAGCATCTCGCCGTCCGCGTCCGCCATCACTTTGGAAAAGGCCACCACGAGCTAGGCGTGGTCAGCCGTGGTCTGGGCGTGGTGACCTCCATCTTGGCTAGGGATGACGCCGACGAACGGACGGCTGCTCGAGCGCTCTCGGCGATTGCCAACTCTTCGGACGTGGGTTGTCGGCCGGTATCGGAGAAGCTTCATGCGATTTGTGTGGTGACCGCCATGAGCTGGGCGTGGGCGGCCTCCACATGGGCATGGGTGGCCTCCATCAGGGCTACGGCGGCCGCCGAGGAACAGAGAGCTGCTGTGCCACTCTCGCCATTTGCTATCCCCATCACAGATGTTGCTGCCGCCATCTCAGCTGCAACAGCTGCCCTTTCGGCTGCCGCAGCCATCCAGTCGGAGATTGCGGCCGCTCTCATGGAGGTTGTGAGCGCGCTCAAGGTGGTTGCGGCCGCGCTCTGGCCGGAGTGGGCCGCCGAAGTTTCCCTCACGACGCGGGTCCATGTCCCCATCTTTGACCGGCGATGATTGAACAGTAAAATGATATTGGGGAGCTAGTGTAGTTGATGCGCCGGCGGTGGATTGTAGCCAACGAACCTTCCGGCGTAAGCCATAAATGAGGGTGCTCCAATATATTTTGTACTGCATCTCACACGATTCGTGATAATAAACTGTGTGATGTCCTTGATTTAAATTTTGATTTGAAAAACAAATGGGGTCACATCGGCAAAGGGCGGTGTTTGAATTGCAAGAACATTTATCTGCAGTGAACATGCAACTATGGGAGTGTCGGGTTAAAATCTGGAATTATTCAGGGTTCGTTTGAAAAAAATTATACATTAACTGAGTTTTCTAGGCATTTAATGTGCATAATTCAAATTTGAACTACCGACACATGCTCGAGCGCACCAAAATGGGTTGAAAAATCATATATGCATCCTTGGGGTGCATGTTTAGGTCCCATGCAAGAAATGGGAATGAATTTCAAATTCCTCAGTGTCGTGGCTCTGCCGCAAACAATGAGAAACTTGGTTTTTAAATTCCTGTAAATCCAAAACTTATCTAAAATTCATGAAAGTTCGCATGGTGTCATGAAATGCCACCGACATGCTGTGGTAAATTTTTGGTCCAAATTGGGACAAGTTTTGGTATAAGCTTCTTACAAACTAGAGCTTCTCACAAGATGCCTCGTGGTTCCGGTAGGGAACGTGTCACCTTTGTGGACGAAACAACATTTATTGCCTCTTCTCGCCTTGAATATTTTTCCAGATACAACATGGATCAATAGGAGTGTCGGGTTAAAATTTGGAATTATTCATGGTTTGTTTGGACATTTTTATACATTAACTGAGTTTTCTAGGCATTTAATGTGCACAATTCAAATTTGAACTACAAACACATGGTCCAGGGCACCAAAATGGGTTGAAAAATCATATATGTGTCCTTGGGTGCATGTATAGGTCTCATGCAAGTAATGGGAATGAATTTCATACACCTCGGCGTCGTGGCTCGGCCGCAAACATTGAGAAACTTGGTTTTTAAATTCCTGTAAATCCAAAACACGTCTGAAATTCATGAAACTTGGCATGGTGTCATGAAATGGCACCAACATGCCATGGTAAAATTTTTGTCCAATTTGGGACAAGTTTTGGTATAATCTTCTTACAAAGAAGAGCTTCTCACAAGAAGCCTCGTGGTTCCGGTAGAGAACGTCTCACCTTTGTGGACGAAACAACATTCGTTGCCTCTTCTCGCCTTGAATATTTTTCCAGAGGCAACACGGATCAATAGGAGTGTCGGGTTAAAATTTGGAATTATTCAGGGTTCGTTTGGACATTTTTATACATTAGCTGAGTTTTCTAGGCATTTAATATGCATAATTCAAATTTGAACTATAGGCACATGCTCCAGTGCATCAAAATGGGTTGAAAAATCGTATATGTGTCCTTGGGTGCATGTTTAGGTCCCATGCAAGAAATGGGAATGAATTTCAAACACCTCGGCGTCGTGGCTTTGCTGCAAACATTGAGAAACTTGGTTTTTAAATTCCTGTAAATCCAAAACTCGTCTGAAATTCATGAAACTTGGCATGGTGTCATGAAATGGCACCAACATACTGTGGTAAATTTTTTGTACAATTTGGGACAAGTTTTGGTCTAAGCTTCTTACAAACGAGAGCTTCTCACAAGAAGCCTCGTGGTTCCGGTAGAGAATGTGTCACCTTTGTGGACGAAAGAACATTCGTTGCCTCTTCTCGCCTTGAATATTTTTCCAGAGGCAACATGGATCAATAGGAGTGTCGTGCTAAAATTTGGAATTATTTAGGGTTCGTTTGGACATTTTTATACATTAATTGAGTTTTCTAGCCATTTAATGTGCACAATTCAAATTTGAACTACAGGCACATCCCGAGTGCACCAAAATGGGTTGAAATATCATATATGTGTCCTTGGGTGCATGTTTAGGTCCCATGCAAGAAATGGGAATGAATTTCATACACCTCGGCGTCATGGCTCCGCCGCAAACATTGAGAAACTTGGTTTTTAAATCCTTGTAAATCCAAAACTCGTCTAAAATTCATGAAACTTGGCATGGTGTCATGAAATGGCACCAACATGCTGTGGTAAAACTTTTGTCTAATTTGGGATAAGTTTTGGTATAAGCTTCTTACAAACCAGAGCTTCTCACTAGAAGCCTCGTGGTTCCGGTAGGGAACGTGTCACCTTTGTGGAAGAAACAACATTCGTTGCCTCTTCTCGCCTTTAATATTTGTCAAGAGGCAACATGGATTAATAGAAGTGTCGTGTTAACGGGAGGCGTGCGAGCGCAGTCCACTGCGCAGGCTGACTGAGAGGCGTGCGAGAAGTCCTTCATTGCGCAGGCTCACTGGGAGGCGTGCGAGCAGTACACTACGCAGGCTCACCGGGAAGCGAGCCCTTTAACCTCCATCACTGCCCACCTCGCTCCCAACTTCTCCATTAATGGCGCCCGAGCCGTTGCTTAATAGGCGGCCTTACTGATCTCTCTTCGCCTCCCATTCCCCTCTCGCCCGAATCCTATTTTCCAGAGGTCCACCTACACCATGGCACACAAGGATCATCTACCACTAGTCTTCCGGTTTGGTGAAGTCGACTCCGAGCTGGAGGAGATAAAAAATAAGGAGGAATGGGACCTCATGGACATGGCCCTGCACGAGTTGGCCATGACGGATGCTGCCCCCGCGCCCATCCCAGCTCCCATCCCCGCGCCCGCGCCAGCGACCATCCCCGTGGCATTGACGGGCTGGTTGCCGAGCACCATCGCAACGCTGGAAGCCGCGGGCGTTAGCGAGGTCCTCGTGGACCCTCGCGAACTCGTGTACGTGCCAGCACTAACGCCCCCGCCTGTGCTCGTTGATACGTCTCCAACGTATCTATAATTGTTTACTGTTCCATGCTATTATAGTATCAATCTTGGATGTTTTATATAGATCTTTACAGATAGTTCTATTTTAGACAGATTCTATTTTTATTGCATAGTTTACTTATTTCGATGAATCTATGGATTGTATCGGGGGGTATAAGCCATGGGGAAGTTGGGGTACAGTAGCATTATGCCAATATTAAATATGAATCAATTTATAACAGTACCTAAAGTTTAAGATTTGTTTGTTATACTAACGGATCTCGCGAGGTTTCTATTGAGTTTTGTGTGCTGAAGTTTTCAAGTTTTGGGTGAGACCACGATGGATGAAGGAATAAGGAGTGGCAAGAGCCTAAGCTTGGGGATGCCCAAGGCACCCCAAGGTAATATTCAAGGAAGAATCAAGTGTCTAAGCTTGGGGATGCCCCGGATGGCATCCCCTCTTTCGTCTACAATCTATCGGTATATCACTTGGAGCTATATTTTTATTCATCACATGATATATGTTTTACTTGGAGCGTCTTGTGTTATAGTTTGCTTGCTTTTGTTTGATTTTTAGTTCGCCACAATCATCTTTGCTGAACACACCTTTTTGAGAGGGACACACATTATTCGTGATTTGTTAGAATACTCTATGTGCTTCACTTATATCTTTTGAGCTAGGCAGTTGCTCTAGTGCTTCACTTATATCTTTTAGAGCACGGCGGTGGTTATATTTTAAAGAAATAGTTGCACTCTCATGCTTCACTTATATCTTTTTGAGAGTCTAATAAATAGCAATGGTAATATGCACGGGTTATGAATTTGGTCCTAATATGATAGGTATTCAAGAGGGATATAATAAAAACTTTCATGTAGATCACTGAATATGATAAGTTTGATTCCTTGCAATAGTTATGCGATATTAAGATGGTAATATGTGGGAGGTACTAGTAGATAATTGTGGTTTAGTAAGAATATTGGTGTTAAGGTTTGTGATTCCCGAAGCATGCACGTATGGTCTGTCGTTATGCTAAGAAGTTGGAGCATGATTTATTATTGATTGTCTACCATATGAGTGGCGGTCGGGGACGAGCGATAGTCTTTTCCTACCAATCTATCCCCCTAGGGGCATGCGTAGTAGTACTTTGCTTCGAGGGCTAATAAACTTTCGCAATATGTGTGTGAGTTCTTTATGACTAATGTGAGTCCATGGATTATACGCACTCTCACCTTTCTGCAATTTGCTAGCCTCTTCGGTACCGTGCATTGCCCTTTCTCACCTCGAGAATCGGTGCAAACTTCGTCAGTGCATCCAAACCCCGTGATCTGATATGCTCTATCACACATAAGCCTCCTTATATCTTCCTCAAAACAGCCACCATACCTACCTATTATAGCATTTCCATAGCCATTCTGAGATATATTGCCATGCAACTTCCACCATTCCGTTTATTATGACACACATCATCATTGGCATATTGCTTTGCATGATCATATAGCTGACATAGTATTTGTGGCTTAGCCACCGTTCATCATTTTCACACATGTTATGCTAGTATCATTGCACATCCTGGTACACTGCCAGAGGCAATCATATAGAGTCATATTTGTTCTAGTATCGAGTTGTAATTTTTGAGTTGTAAGTAAATAGAAGTGTGATGATCATCATTATTAGATCATTGTCACAGTGAGGATCAAACAAAAAGAGGCCAAAAAGAGCCCAGCGAAAAAAATGAGAGAAAACAGAGAAGGGGCAATGTTACTATCCTTTTACACACTTGTGCTTCAGAGTAGCACCATGTTTTTCATATAGAGAGTCTCCTATGTTGTCACTTTCATATACTAGTGGGAATTTTTCATTATAGAACTTGGCTTGTATATTCCGATGATGGGCTTCCTCAAATGCCCGAGGTCTTCATGAGCAAGCAATTTGGATGCACACCCACTCAGTTTTTATTTTGACCTTTCATACACTTATAGCTCTTAGTGCATCCGTTGCATGGCAATGCCTACTCCTCGCATTGACATCAATTCATGCGCATCTCCATAGCCCGTTGATTAGCTGCGTCGATGTGAGACTATCTTCTTTTTTTTGACTTCCCCTTATTAATCTCTATCATTATATTCTATTCCACCCATAGTGCTATATCCATGGCTTGCGCTCATGTATTGCGTGGGGGTTGAAAAAGATGAAGCACGTTAAAAAGTATGAACATTGCTCGGCTTGTCATCGGGGTAGTGCAAGATAAATACTTCATGTTAAGAAAATGGAGCATGGTAGGATTATATGATTTTGTAGGGATAACTTTCTTTAGCATTTTTATTTTGAAACGCATGATTGTTTGTTAGTATGCCTGAGTATTGATGTCTTTATATCAAATTATAGACTATTGCTTTGAATCATTCGGATCTTAATATTCATACTTTAAAAGAGAATTACATGATGAAACATGTTAGGTAGCATTCCACATCAAAAAATTTGTTTTTATCATTTACCTACTCGAGGACGAGCGGGAATTAAGCTTGGGGATGCATGATACGTCTCCAACATATCTATAATTTTTTATTGTTCCACGCTATTATAGTATCAATCTTGGATGTTTTATATGCAATTATATATCATTTTTTGGGACTAACCTATAAACCTAGTGCCCAGTGCCAGTTGCTGTTTTTTTGCCTCTTTTTGCCTTTTCGGAAAATCATTATCAAACGGAGTCCAAACGAAGAAAAAACTTTGGATTAATTTTTTCTAGACCATAAGGGACCCTAGAAGCTTCGGGAGAAGACCAGACGAGTCACGAGGGAGCGACAAGCCCGGAGGGCGCGCCCAGGGGGGTAGGCGCGCTCCCCAGGCTTGTGGGCCCCTCGTGGCACATCTTAACCTAATTCCAGCGCTATAAATTCCCAAATATTCCCAATATACCAAAGGTACAGACGAGAAAACTTTTCCGCCGCGGCAAGCCTCTGTTTTTTCGCGATCCCATTTGGAGGCCTTTTCCGGTACTCTACCGGAGGGGGAATCGATCACGGAGGGCATCTACATCAACCTTGCTGCCCTTCTGATGCTGTGTGAGTAGTTTACCACCGACCTACAGGTCCATAGCTGGTAGCTAGATGGCTTCTTCTCTCTCTTTGATCTTCAATACGATGTTCTCCTCCATCTCCTTGGTGTTCTATTCGATGTAATCTTCTTTTGCGGTGCATTTGTTGGGATCCGATGAATTGTGGGTTTATGATCAGCTTATTCGTGAGAAATATTTGAGTCTTTTCTGAACTTATTTATGCATGATTGTTATAGCTTTGTATTTCTCTCCGATCTATCCGTTTGGTTTGGCCAACTATATTGATTTATCTTGCAATGGGAGAGGTGCTTTGTGATGGGTTCAATCTTGCGGTGTTCTATATCCCAGTGACAGAAAGGGACAAGACACATATTTGTATTGTTTCCATTAAGGATAAAAGGATGGGGTTTTATCATATTGCTTGAGTTTACTTTGTCTACATCATGTCATCCTGCTTAAGGCGTTACTCTGTTTTCATTAACTTAATACCCTAGATGCATGCTGGATAGCGGTCGATGGGTGGTGTAATAGTAGTAGATGCAGGCAGGAGTCGGTCTACTTGTGTCGGACGTGATGCCTATATACATGATCATTGCCTTGAATATCATCATAACTATGCGCTTTTCTATCAATTGCCCAACAGTAATTTATTTACCCACCGTATGCTATGCGTTCGAGAGAGAAGCCTCTAGTGAAAACTATGGCCCCCGGGTCTACTTTTATCATATATTAAAATCCAAAAATACCTTGCTGCAATTTTATTTCCTTTCTTTTGTTTTGCAATTTACTTTTCTATCTATCACTATCAGAATTAATCCTTGCAAGTAACCGCCAAGGGGATTGACAACCCTCTTGTTTGCGTTGGGTGCAAGTGTTTGCTTTTGTGTGTGTAGGTGCTGCTAACGAGGTTCTGTGTGGTTCTCCTACTGGATTTATAACCTTGGTTCTTAACTGAGGGAAATACTTATCTCTACTGTACTGCATCATCCTCTCCTCTTCGGGAAAATCCCAACGCAGTTCACAAGTAGCACTCGTGCGCGCCCCTGCACCCACCGCGGCGCCGGTCCCTGTGCGCATGCCTGCACCTGCCGCGCACGTGCCCGTGCGCGCGCCTACACCCGCCGCGCCCCCCTCAGCGTCATGGGACGTCGCCGTCTACCACTACCTCGTAGCGCCGCGACTCGCCATCCCCCCGCCCCCCTGCCCGTCGATCGTGCGACGACCGGCTCTTTGATTTGCAAGTCCAGAACATTCTGGGCTGCCTTGAAGACTTGAACAACGGCATCTCGGAGGACGACAACGCCAGCTTAGCACGCCACTGTCACAATTAGTTTTTTTGTTTAATATTTTATCTCGATCGTATGAATGTAAAGTCACAGTGTGACTGAATGAAATCTATGGTATGATCAACTGAGTGTTTTTTCTCTGAATGTACAGACTTATCAAAGTAAGAAAATAAAAAACAACAATTTTTTCTCTGAATAAAACACTCGTCGCAAACATTTCATATTGAACACCCGTATACAAAGCCAGAGCTATGGTTCCTTCGCCACTAAGCCAAGGGAAAATTTTGCGCGCAGGATTTGTGCATCGCTTCATCGCAAACAATTTTGCATGATGACCTGTGTGCTTACTATAGACAATTTGGTAAGATTTGCATCTGTCATATTTGGTATATTGCCATTTGCCAAATTTTAAACATTGGCATTTGTCAATCTAGTAACATTGCCATTTGTCAACCTTGTAACACTGCCATTTGTCAAATTTTGCAGCTAAAAATCATTAGTACTGACTAATTTTGCCACTGAAATTCACTAAGCATAGATATCATTCATAGATTAAGCAGTCGTTCTTTATACAAACAGTTCAACTCGACAGCTGAACCGAACAAATTTTTCCCCAATTGTAGCCAACCACGTACTGAAATAGCTAGTTCAACTATATATACTAGCTAATTGTAAATACGAAGTACAGTTCAACCATATCTATAGTCAGATAAACTGAACAAAGTAGCCCCTAAATACATTTACGTATGGGCTTTGTACTACTTCCAGCAGCCTCTCCTCTGCCGAGCACACTCAGTAAGAGGTAGAGGAGGAGGAGACTACCGACGAGCTGGAGGAGTGAAATCCGGCATGTGCCGCTGGTTCAGCTTTAGTGACGCCCAGCTCGTACGTCCTCTGCCACTACCGACGATCCTGCTCGAAGCGGCGGGGCTCCGCGTAGATCTCCTCATTCCGCGCCACTGCGGCAGCTTCTGTTGCGGCCATGGCGGCGGTAAGACTCTTTGCATGCTCGACCAGGCGCTCCTCCTCCTCCTGCAGGAACTCGATGTAGCGCGCAAGGTCGCTGACGCAAATGCGGGCCTCCACCTCCCGCCTTCGGGCCGTGATGGCGGAGCAGGTGATGGCCCCGGTGGCCGACGGTGGGGTGGCGGCCACGACGACCACCTCTTGCCTTCGGGCCGTGGTGGCAGAGCAGGTGATGGCCCCGATGGCCGACGGTGGGGTGGCGGCAACGTCGGCCGGCAACAGCTGCCGTCGGGCAGCAGCGGTGGAGCGTGTGGTGGGTGGTGTCCGCACACCCAATAGGGCCGCCACACGCACTACACGCGGCCGGGGACGGTGCCGCCGCCGTGGTGCAACCTCCTAGCTGGAGCTGTCCTCTGATAGCGGACTGGCTGAGCAACGACGACGGACCGGTGCCATTGGCGATTGTGGGAGAAGCAGATGAGATAAGCTACGGGGAAGGGGGGATGCGATGCGGACTCACCGGCCGTGAGGGTTTATATACCAGGCCGGTAAGCATTGGGGTTTTGGGGGATTTCGCCGAGTCGGGCGGGATGCTTGCGTGGTTGCACGTGGGAACCTGTGTGGTTGCGCGGGAACGGGCTCACCGACGATTCATTGGTGCCTCTTCGAGCCACGTGCCCAAAAGAAACGCCTGTGCGGTGCTCAAGCTGGCATTCGAAGCCTTAGGTAGCAACACGGTGACAAGACGTGCGAGAGGAGGACGAAATGACACGTACACATACGGTTAATAAAAATACGTTTGCGATTTAATTACCTAGCAAACGGCCGTTCTCTACGTAGCATCGCGAACGATTGTTCGCCCACGGTGTATGTGAAATGTGACATCGTTTCACATCACGCCGCCGGCTCGCAACCGCTGGCGGCTTGTAGACGGCCATTCCCTGCGTGTTCAACTGCTCTACGCGTGTGGTTGCTCGCAGTTGAGGCGGTCGCGGCGCACTCTGATCGCGTCCCTCGGCGCGTGCTGCCAACGTTTGGGGCCGGCGCAGGATCACGTACGTTCGTGGTGCCATATGCATGCGGTTGCGCCGGGCGTGGCGCCACGATGTAGTTATCCGCTGTAAAACCTGCCATGCGGACGTGCCGAGAATCCAGGCCATCCGGCCCCCATTTATTCCCACAGCCATTTATGTGAATCTCTCGCGCCCCACAACACAATAAGCACACCCACGACGACACATACAGAGAGGATATCTTGCGGCTCCAATGATGCTCCCAGTGGCTCCAATGGCGCTCCCAACGGCTGACGACGACGACGGGTGGTAGTTCACAACGCGTCATGTAGTGGACACCCACGTGAGGGGGAAGGACCTCTCGGTGGTGTACACCAACGATCCGGTCTCGGTGGAGAGATCCATCCACACTATGAAGTAGTTGCGTGCTGAGGACAAGTACCAAGTGGTCGGCTTCGACCTCGAGTTCACCGGCGGTCGTGCCAGGTATGATCAAAAGGTTGCCGTCGCCCAGTTGTGTGTGCGCCATCACGTCCTCGTCTACCACTCCTCCCTAGCCATAAGGCCTTGCGAGCGTTTCACCAGGTTTATCAACAACCCCGACTACAAGTTTGCTACGGTGGACACTGACAACGATCTAAAGGTGCTCGAGACTTCGGGCTTGGCCTGCCAGAAGCTTGTCGACATCCAAGGCCAGTACAGGGTCTGGGGCAGCACGAAGAAGCAGAAGGACTACCTGGTTGACCTCGCCGCGGCCATCATCGACCCCTACTACAGGAACATGAAGGATGAGTGCAAGAAGAACAAGACCGCCTGGCACAGTGCCTGGGTGTAGAGACTGGATGAAAAACACATCAAGTACGCGACCAAGGACGCATACACAAGCTACGAGATGTACAGGAGGATCGTTGACATGAGGAAGTGCCTCCTTCCTGAAGACAACGAGGGATTGAGCCACAAGTAGAGCAGTGGTGGCAGCGTCACAAGAAGTAGATAATTAGATGATCGTTTCTCCTAGTTTAGTATGCATGTAATTGTTTATTGAGGTGTGTGCAAATGTTATGTATAGTCACTTATGTAATTGAATGTTTAATTTGGTTCTGCAATCATGTTCTTATAAATATATATGTTCTTTATCTGTAGATAGAGCATAGATGTTGTGCAGACAGAGCAAATCACATCGCACACGGACTAAACTATGGAACACGTCGGTGATGATTTCATCAATCGCTGACAATTGTATACCAGTAAGCGTTTGCCCACAACACACACAGCTTAATAGCAGGAATGGTCCGTGTTATTATCGGTCTTCCCACACAATTCTGATTACTGACATGTTTGCCGGGTATCACACACATCTTTGTTAAGCTGAATCGTTTGTGTTTATTTCTGCTTATCGCAAACAGTTCATTCGAGTGACGTGTATGCCGTCTATCACACACACCTTCATCTGGCTAACCATTTATGTTGCTTTGGCTCATCACAAACAGTTCATCTGAGTGACATGTAGGCCGTCTATCGCACACACCTTGATCTGGCTGACCGTTTATGTTGTTTTGGCTCATCGCAAACAGTTCATCCGCGTGACCTGTAATCACACACACCTTGATCTGGCTGACCGTTTCTATTGTTTTGGTTCATCACAAACAGTTCGTATGGATCAACTGTATGCCACGATTCGCACACGCAACTATAATCTGAATCGTATTTGATGGATCCGCCATCGCACACGGTTCGTTTTATTGGTGACGATTGTATTACCATACCGTTTGCGATTCATGCATCGCACACAGTTTGGTCGAACGGTCTCTGATACATGTGTCGCGTCAGGACCTTCTTGCAGTAGTGTTTGTTGCATCAATCTTTGCAATAATAAATTTCATATGCTTATCCCATGGGAAGTATTGACTTCACATAAAGGGGTATAGGTGATAAAATTTGTTGGAAGTTAACAAACATAACATTGGTCATTCAAACAATTCATGAAAGAATAAATAAGGGAGAGAGATTTCACATGCAAATACACTATCTTGGACATCTTTTATGATTGTGAACACCCATTAATTATTTCCAAACTTGATCAAATTGTTGATATTGAAAAAGGAAGATGACATAATGAGTTATGTTTATGTGTATTTGCATAGAAGTTATATTGTCATGGATCCTCCAACATGTGGTGCTTGCTTATAATTTTTTGCTAGCCAAAAATTCCGCACTAAGTAGAGATACTACTTGTGCATCCAAATATCCTTAAACCCAATTTCTTTCCATGAGAGTCCACCATATCTACCTATGGATTGAACAAGATCCTTCAAGTAAGTTTTCATCGGTGCAAGCAATAAAAATTGCTCCTAAATATGTATGATCTTTTATTGGAAGGGCAAATAAGCTTTGTACAATCTTATAATGGTGAAGAAATAAAAGTGATAGACTGCTCAATAAAGGTCGCCATCGTGAGGGGCAATATAAAGTGACATTCCTTTTCATTGAGAGTTTGCACATCCAAAAATCAAAAGCACATAACAACCTCTGCTTCCCTCTGCGAAGGGCCTATCTTTTATTCTTCAAGTTTTACTTTTATGCAAGAGTCAAAACATCCTTTATTCCAACCTCAATTATTCTAACATGTGGTGGAAAAAGATCCAGGCACATATATCCTGTTGAATATATATGATCATGAGTTATTATTGTTGACAATTATCTCTGTGGTAAGTAAGTTGGGCGGTAACCTATTAAACCACCATCTTCCTTTGTGTTTGATGAAAACATGTGTGCTCTAAAAATATGCTTTGAGTACCAGGATCATTAGAAGACTATATGATAGTTGAGCATGTGAACTTTGCCAAATCAAAAGCTCTTACACAGACTCTCCCGGAAAGTATGATGAATTGTAATTTCTTGAATGAGTGAAAACATAGTTTGTTCCCGAAAGAGTTTATTGTCTATACTTTGGCTTGTGGATAGATTATTACTTGATCATTGGAAGCTTTATGAATGAATATTGCTGTCATGATGATGATGCCATCTCCGTATTTTCTTTTTATCGGCACCTCTGTGTGGTCATGTTTATTGCGCTCCGTATTCGCTTGAGGCAAGCGGAGTCTAAGCATGGGGGAGTTGATACGTCCATTTTGCATCATGTTTTCCTACTATTATTTATAATGTTTTAGAGTTATATTTCACTTTATGATGTAATTCTAATGCCTTTTCCCTCTTAAATTACAAGTTATATCACAATAGGGAGATTGCCGGCAGCTGGAACTTCGAGCTTGAAAAAGCTACAAGAGAGATAGCTATTCTCCGGAGCTCCAAATAACCTGAAAATTTACGAAGATTCATTTTGAAATATATAAAAAATATTGGAAGAAAAATATACCAGAGAAGACCCTCTGTGGGCCCACAAGCCCAGGGGGTGCGCCCACCCCTGAGGGCGCGCCGGCTGAGCTTGTGGGGCCCATGAAGGTCCACCGATGTCCATCTTCTGCTATATGAAGCCATTTACCCTAGAAAAAAATAAGGAGAGGAATTTCGGGACCACTCGCCGCCGTCTCGAGGCGGAGCACTTTTGCTCTCTGGCGGAGCGATTTTGCCGGGGATACTTCCCTCTGGGAGGGGGAAATCAAAGCCATCATCATCACCAACACTCCTCTCATTGTGGGAGGAATCATCTCCATCAACATCTTCATCAGCACCATCTCATCTCCAAATCTTAACTTTTTCCTTGCTTTCAATCTTCGTATCAAACCTCAGATTGGTACCTCGGGGTGCTAGTAGTGTTGATTACATCTTGTCGTTGATGCTAGTTGGTTTACTTGGTGGAAGATTATATGTTTAGATTGTTAATCACTTATTTATCTCCTATGATCATGAACATGAATATTATTTGTGAGTAGTTCCATTTGTTCTTGAGGACATGGGAGAAGTCCTGTTATAAGTAATCATGTGAAGTTGGTTTTCGTTCAATGTTTTGATGATTTGTTATGTTGTTCTTCCACTAGTGGTGCCGTGTGAACATCGACTACATGACACTTCACCATGTTTGGGCCTAGGGGAAGACATTGTGGAATTAGTTTGTAGATGATGGGTTGCGGGAGTGATAGAAACCTAAACCCTAGTTTATGAGCTGTTCCGTAAGGGGCTATTTTGGATCCTTTTGTTTAATGCTATGGTTAGATTTATCTTAATTCTTCTCTTGTAGTTGTGGATGCTTGTGAGAGGGGGTAATCATAAGCAGGTTGTTTGTTCAAGTAAGAACAACACATTAGCTCCAGTCCACCCACATAACAACTTATCAAAGCAATGAACGCGAGTCAATGAATCGTGGTGAAAGTAACTAGATGAAATCCCCATGTGTCCTCAAGAACGCTTTAATCACTATATAAGAAGTACTTCTGGCTTGTCCTTAGCAATAATAAGGATTGGGCCACTTTGCTGCACTTTGTTACTTTTGTTACTTGTCACTTGTTACCCATTATCTTGCTATCAAACTATCTTACAACACTTGCAGAGAATACCTTGCTAAAAATTGCTTATCGATTCCTTCTGCTGCACGTTGGGTTCGACACTCTTACTTATCGAAAGGACTACGATTGATACCCTATACTTGTGGGTCATCAAGGACCAAAAAGAACCTTGTCGGTGTATAAAACATGGGTATTTTATACCCTGACTTATGCACAGACAGTGGTAGCTTCCCTGCCCGGCCGAGGCTTGCCGGGAGCGACCAAGATCAAGATTCAAAACCCAGATGCAGAAGCTACCAAGAGAAGAACAAGTTGAAGCATTAGTAAGTACTTGACTAGTACTGGAGATGAAGGCATCTCACGCCGGCAAGATCTGACCCGGCAAGATGAGGACCCGGCAAGCTCCGTGCTGGCAAGCTTTCGCCAGCTCGCCAGCGCTCCACCTCACTAAGCGGCTAGTCGCTAATCGGTTAGGTGTCGACCGCGCAGGCTGGTTGGTGAGATTTGTCGGGCACGTGTCAGCACACCAGAAGAAGATTTGCCTTTGATGACACCCGTCCAGGAGGCGTGTCAAGTCAATAGGAGGTAGCTGTGCGAGCGGTGCAGAACCCTTGCCAGAACTCCTCCCCTACATGACACCGAACGGAGCATTTAATGCATTTGTCCTAAACTGGCAGAGTTAGGTATGATAGCACTGTTTGCTATCTAATCAATCTATAATGACTAATTTGCCACTATGGTAACCCCTTGACCTATAAAAGGAGGACCAGGGCAATGTTTACAGGGATCGATCTTTTACACAACTTGCATGCGTAGCTGCTCCTCTCGCACCTTGTCGGGGAAGCGCTCCTTGTACCTTGTGTTCAAACACATCCAATACAACAAAAGCTGGAGTAGGGTTTTACACCTCATGGTGGCCCGAACCTGGGTAAACTCTTTGCGCCTCGGCTGATTCTGCTCTTTGTGCTTGTTGATCTCCCTAGTCGAACCACAAAGCGGCAAGATGGCCCCATAGATGGTCGTACACACGACATCTTTGGCGCGCCAGGTAGGGGATACGCTTGCGCGAACCTGAATCAGCGGATTGCGCGTCAACTTCATCGATTTCTACATCTTCTTCATCGTCGATGGCTCCCAAGAAGAAGAGCATCACGATGACGGCTCCTTCCACCTCCAAGGCTCCTTCGCACGCATCCGCGGGCGGCGCAGGCAGCGCAGCCAATGCGGGCGGTGCGGACACCGCGGTTGGCATGACCGGCATAGGCGGCGCGGACGCCGTGCCCACCATGGTTGGAGCAGGAGGCGGAGGCGCTGGGGGCAGTCAACCACCATGACCCTCCGCCGAGCGAAGCCGTGACGGCGCCGGCAGGGCGGACAGACGTCTTCCTCCCCCTCGCCGCGTCGACGAACGCAGGCATCGGAGCAACAATGCCCGGGCTGGCGCGAGCCAAGATCCCGCCGCAGCGGCGTCCAGAGATGCTACGTCAAAACATACGCCACGCCCATCGCATGATGGGCGCAGTGCAACTCCAAGCGGCGTCGACGACTCAGGGTGGCGACCGCACGACCAGACACCTGTCGATCAAGTCCCAGATCCTCATGCACCACCTCCGCCACGGCAGCTCGCTGCTGATCATGTGCCGTGACAGCAAGATCACAATGGCGCTCCTGCTGGCTCTGCCAGGAGTAGAGCGACATCGCGTTCTTTTCTTCCGGTCATGCCAGCCACGGCAGCAGAGGCAATGGCGCGATCTCAAATGCTGTTGAACTTCCCTCCAACAGTGGATAAGATGGACGAATGGATGGCTACCATTCAGAGCCTCATTGGATTCGCCGAGATGAGCAAGGCACAGCAAGCGGAACCCTCACGGCGTCCGCGAATTATACCAACTGGTGGCCCTGTTGGTGACGCTACGCCAACGGTGCAATCGCCTCCGCGGCAACAACATCAACAGCAGCAACGTCAGCAGCCGCGGCAAACCCAGCGAACTGCGGAGCCCGATGAGATGTCGTTGGCCTCTTCATATCCACGGGCGCGGCAAGATCAGCGGCAAGTGCTGCAAGACAGGCGGGTAGAAGATGCCCGCACCACTATTGAACGGCGCCGGGAGGCGCGCCGTCAATCCGACGGGCGCAACGGCCCAGCCGTTGATGAGCCTGCGCCCGAGGTTGGCGGATATCTGCCTTACGAGGTTGGATGTCCAGCCTTCACTCGTGAGCTGCGGCAAGTCCGCTAGCCATCTGAAAGGATCGATACGGTCGACTAGAGGGGGGGTGAATAGGAGACTACAAATTTTAATCTTTCTTGTCAATTTTAGGGTTTAGCGGATAAAGAGAGTTCACTAGATATGCAACTAGGTGAACACAACCTATATGACAAGCAAGCTCCAAGCTAAATATGCTAGGCAACAATCTAATTAGCAAGCCAACAAGCATACAATGCAAAGTAAAGTGCGGGAAAGGATTAACCACAAGTGAGACGAGGACGCGGAATTTATCCCGAAGTTCACTCTTCCTTGGGGAAGAGCTACTCTCCGTTTAGAGCGGTGCCGGAGCAAAAGCTTGCGGAACGCCACCGAAGGCTCACCGTAATCTCTTTCGAGTCACCCCCAACGTATGAGCCTCGAATCACTCGGGGTTGGTCTTGAAGGCGACCACCACACCTTTACAAACTTCTCCGGTGCACACCACAAGCAAGGAAGCTTCCAGAGAAAGCTCTAGCCGCCTAGGAGCCCAAGCTCCAAGAGTAACAAGTCATGGTGGATGAATATTGCGCGGAACACGATTTGGTTTGGTCAAAGTGTAGATCGGGTCTTGCTCTCCCAATCCCCAAAGTTTCAACAAGTTTGGGTGGAGGGATTGAGAGTATTGAGCAAAATGAGGTGTAGCAATGGAGGAGCTCAACAAGACATTAGGGTTAGGGGATGGAGGAGGAAGAAGGGGGCTTTTATAGTGTTCTTGGCTGGGAGGGGATTTCTGCCCGTTGGACCCCGTGCGCACGGGCTAAGTTAGCCCCGTGCGCACGGGGTGTCCAGAGACATACCATCCACCCCGTGTGCACGGGGGTCCAGGACCCCGTGCACATGGGGTGTCCAGAGAGTTTCGAGGTACCCCGTGTGCACGGGGGGTCAGAGACCCCGTGCGCACGGGGTGTCCAGAGAGTTTCGAGGTACCCCGTGCGCACGGGGCTCAGAGACCCCGTGTGCACAGGGTGTCCAGAAACTTTCTGACCACCCCGTGTGCACGCAGTGTAGCATTGCACGCGGTGTTGATGGCTTCGGCCCAAAGCTTGTATGGAGACTTGTACTCGTCAAGCATGGTCCTTGCCATGTCAATGAGAGCCCGGTTCTTCCTTTCCTCAACACCATTTTGTTCGGGAGTGTATGGTGCGGAATATTGATGCTTGATCCCCTCATCGCTCAAGAACTCGTCCATCGTGTAATTTTTGAAGTCGGTACCGTTGTCACTTCGAATTGCCTTGATCTCACAATTATGTTGACGTTGAGCTTATTTGGCAAAGTTGATGAAGGTGTCTTGTGTTTCATCTTTAGTCTTGAGAAAGAACACCCATGTATATCTTGTATAGTCATCGACAATGACAAGGCAATACCTCCTCCCTCCCAAACTATCATAAGATGGAGGCCCAAAGAGATCCAAGTGAATGAGCTCGAGAGGCCTCAAGGTGGTAATGATAGACGTCACCTTATGAGCTTTTTCATGAAGTTTTCCGGCAATGCAGGCACTACAAGGACGATCTTTGGCAAAAGACACATTGGTTAGTCCAAGGATGTGCTCCCCCTTTAAGAGATCTTGTAAGTTTCTCATGCCAACGTGGGCTAGCCGTCGGTGCCATAGCCACCCCACGTCGGCCTTGGCCATTAGACATGTTGCAAGATAAGTTTTCTCTTTTGAGAAATCAACCACGTAAAGGTTGTCTTCAACAAGCCCAACAAAGACCACGTTGAGATTGCTCCTCTTAAAGACGGTCACATGAAATTCACCGAAATGAGAATCATAACCGGCACATGCCAATTGAATCGTAGAAAGTAAATTGTAGTGAAGGGATTGAACAAGCATGACATTCGTAAGTGAAGAATCACTAGAGATTACCACCTTGCCCAACCCCAATACCTTGCCCTTGCTATTATCACCAAAGGAGATGTTCAAAGAAGCCTTGAGCGAATCAACGAACTCCACAAGCATCTCCCTCTCTCTGGTCATATGATTGGTGCATCCACTATCGATCACCCATTGTGTTCCACCGGAGGTATAGTCCTACATGAATCAAGCTTTGATTTGAGGTACCCATTTTGCAATGGGTCCTAGAGAGTTAGCAACAAGGGTCTTAGGTACCCAAATAGTCCAAGCATAATCATCATAGTTAGTGCCAACAAATTTAGCAAAGGTATAACCATCCTCTCCTCTCATGAGAACATAGGATGGGTTGTTCTTGCCGGCAAAATCCTTGAGAATGGCCTTGTCCCTAGTGACCTTGCCATTCCCAACAAACCCTTTTTCCTTCTCCTTCTCCTTGTGCCCTTCGTGCACAAATACTACCTTTTGATGACGAGTAGGAGTAGGACCAATCTTCTTCTTGTTCTTCTTTTTCTTGGAAGAGGGGTCAAACCCAATTCCCTCCTTGGCAACACACTCCTTTTGGTTGCTCAAGAGGTCATTGAGGTTTTTCTCCCCTTGAATGCACGACACAAGTCCTTTCTCAATTTGGGCTTTCAACTTCTTATTTTCCTCTTGGAGAGAGGTGCAATCATGAGCAAAGTTAGCCGTACAAGATTCATCATTTAAATCAATATGAGGGACGGAAGTAAGAGCCATAATGGTTGTAGCTTTAAGTTGAGCATAAGACTCGGTGAGGGCAATGAGGTTACCTTTGACAACCTTGGAACTAGTCACAAGGAGCTCATGTTCCTCAACAAGTCTCGTGTGATCAACTAGAAGCTTTTCAACCCTTACTTTAAGGGCATCTTTGTTCTCAAGAGCAAGTTGCAAAGCATCATTGGTTTTAACAAAGTCAATTTCATGAGACGACAAGGCTTCCTCAAGTGATGCTCTCATGACACTCTCTTCATGTAGTTCGTGCTCGAGGAGTTCGACTCTCTCTTTTTCCTCTATGAGGAGGGTTTCAACGTTCTCAATAAAGTCATCGCGTTCGGCAAGTGACTTAAGGAGATCACCAAAACGAGCACGAGCTTCACCATGAAGAGTTTTCATGAAAGCCATCAAGGATTCCTCATCGTTATCCACACCATCATCACACTCATCCTCCACTATCTCACATGAGACATTGGAAGTGTGGATGGAGGGTTTTGGAGATATGGACTTGGTTTCTACCTCTTTGGCCATGAGGCAACGATGAGTGAAAGGCTTGTCCTCGTTGGGAGAGTCGAAGAGGCCGGTGGTGGAGGAGGAGGTAGTGGCATGCACGGCAATAGCGGCCGTGCCCACATGATCATCATCACCGTCATCTTCATCTCCGGACATGTACTCCTCATGAACAAGAGCCTTGTCATCTTTCCTCTTGGTGAACTTGGTGAATTTCTTCTTCTTGAGCACAAGCTTCTCGGACTTGTCTTCACGTCTCTCATAAGGACAATCATGCACAAAATGTCTTGGGCTATCACAATTGTAGCATTTTCTTCGTCCAAACGATCTTCCTTGAAGATTCTTCCCTTTGTTTGCCATGGTCCCGGAATATTTTTTGACCAAGAGCGCCGAGTCTTCCGCAAAGTCATTTGCCGGGCATGAGGTGTCAACATCTTCCTCACAAGTCTCTTCAACAACTTCTTCATCCCTTGAGGGTTGAGCAACAACTTTCTTGGCCTTCAACGCAAGATTTGAGTTCTTGGTGGCTTGAGCAATGGCAAAGGTCTTCTTGGACTTGGTCTCCAAAAGAACATGAGTTGAGAAAGTGGATACAACTTGTGTCGCGGTCAACTTGTGATAGTCCGGGCGTTGATGTATCATCATCACCATGGTATGTTCCGTGAGAACCATAGCATCAATGAACTTGTCCTTAATGAAATCATCATTTGCCCAAGTGCACCCAAAGGTTCTCAAATTGAGCACAAGGGACTTTAGCCTTCGGTACACTTCTTCCGCGGTCTCACCCTCATTTCTCACAAATAGGTTAACTTCTTGCTTGAGCAAAGCCAACCGAGATCCTCGAATTGCTTCATCACCTTCGAGGGCCTCCTCAAGACAATCCCAAATTTCCTTGGCGGTCTTGAGTAGAGCAATGGAGTCACTATAGTCATCGGTCACCGCGGTGCGCAACATGTTGTGGGCGGTAGCATTGAGTTGATCATCAACCGCTTCTCTTGGAGTGAGATTCATGGGATCCTTGGGGTTGAAACCATTGACCACAATCCACCATAGTTGAGTAGATGCACTGCGAATGTGAGACTCCATATCTAGCTTCCACTTAGCAAACGCGTTAGCTTTCAAAGGGGGCGGAGGCCCAACAGGATTAATGCGAGGGTGCTGCAAAGGTTGAGGAGAGTAAAAGGGTTCCACGGCATTGTACTTAGGAACTTGAGTGCGAGCCGGGGATGCAAGGGGTTCTCTCGAATCATCCGCATCATGAACGGCATTTGGATCAAATGAGTTTGATGCGGATGTCGAGGGATTTAAGCGAGCATCAATTTCCTCCTTGACCGAGGAATGAACTTCTTTCAACATCGCGGTTTTGAGGTCCGCAAACATTGAAAGAATGTCGGCCGCGGTTATGGGGCACCAGGGTTAATGGGGGCGACGGGATCAACGACCGGAGCAACAAGTGCGTCGGCCGCGGCAGGGGGTAGGTTTTGACCATCCACCGCAAGAGTTGGGTCACCACCCTCATTCCCTAGATCGGCCATATCCTCCAAGGTTGTAAAACCTTATATTAGAGCACGAGGCTCTGATACCAATTGAAAGGATCAATACGATCGACTAGAGGGGGGTGAATAGGAGACTACAAATTTTAATCTTTCTTGTCAATTTTAGGGTTTAGCGGATAAAGAGAGTTCACTAGATATGCAACTAGGTGAACACAACCTATATGACAAGCAAGCTCCAAGCTAAATATGCTAGGCAACAATCTAATTAGCAAGCCAACAAGCATACAATGCAAAGTAAAGTGCGGGAAAGGATTAACCACAAGTGAGATGAGGACGCGGAATTTATCCCGAAGTTCACTCTTCCTTGGGGAAGAGCTACTCTCCGTTTAGAGCGGTGCCGGAGCCAAAGCTTGCGGAACGCCACCGAAGGCTCACCGTAATCTCTTTCGAGTCACCCCCAACGGATGAGCCTCGAATCACTCGGGGTTGGTCTTGAAGGCGACCACCACACCTTTACAAACTTCTCCGGTGCACACCACAAGCAAGGAAGCTTCCGGAGGAACCTCTAGCCGCCTAGGTGCCCAAGCTCCAAGAGTAACAAGTCATGATGGATGAATATTGCAGGGAACACGATTTGGTTTGGTCAAAGTGTAGATCGGGTCTTGCTCTCCCAATCCCCAAAGTTTCAACAAGTTGGGGTGGAGGGATTGAGAGTATTGAGCAAAATGAGGTGTAGCAATGGAGGAGCTCAACAAGACATTAGGGTTAGGGGATGGAGGAGGAAGAAGGGGGCTTTTATAGTGTTCTTGGCTGGGAGGGGATTTCTGCCCGTTGGACCCCGTGTGCACGGGCTAAGTTAGCCCCGTGCGCACGGGCTAAGTTAGCCCCGTGCGCACGGAGTGTCCAGAGACATTCCATCCACCCCGTGTGCACGGGGGTCCAGGACCCCGTGCGCACGGTGTGTCCAGAGAGTTTCGAGGTACCCCGTGTGCACGGGGGGTCAGAGACCCCGTGCGCACGGGGTGTCCAGAAACTTTCCATCCACCCCGTGTGCACGGGGGTCCAGGACCCTGTGTGCACGGGGGTCCAGGACCCCGTGCGCACGGGGTGTCCAGAGAGTTTCGAGGTACCCCGTGCGCATGGGGGTCAAAGACCCCGTGTGCACGGGGTGTCCAGAAACTTTCTAACCACCCCGTGCGCACGGGGGTCAGAGACCCCGTGCCCACGGGGTGTCCAGAGGGTTTCTGTTGAAACTCACAGGACACCTCGGCAAAGCACACAATAAGTGGGAACTTGGTGGAGGAGTAGGAGGGCTGGTGTATAAGTTTTGGAGGCATTCCCACACGAAACTTATTCCACGATGACCCCTCTTGATAGTGCGGTTTTTCCTACGACTCAAATCGAACCAAAACGAAAAACCTTCGAGTCGCCGGTAAACCACGCCTTTGATCTTTTTGAATAGGGGGGTCGCACACCTCCATCAATGGACAACTTGGAACCAATATCCTGAGATAAACTTTAGCAACCAATATTAGTTCCACTAACCACATTTTCATCCCACCAAAATATAATTTAAGTGACACTTGCACTTTCACCGTCTGTCTGGGCCTTCAAGCCAGAAGTACCAGAGAAGTACGATGGCAAGCTGAACCCAGCAGAGTTTCTAGGCATCTACACGATCGCTGTTCAAGCTGCCGGGGGAAGAGATGAGAAGATTCTAGCCAATTACTTTCCGTTGGTGCTGAAGCCTAACATGAGATCTTGGCTGATGAACTTGCCGGAGAACTCCATCTCTTCATGGTCAGATCTTTGCAATGAGTTTGTTGGTGCCTTTATCGGAGGCCACAAAGCCCCTGGTCAGCCCAGCGATCTACAAGTGATCCCGCAAAGAGATGGTGAAAGCCTGTGCAAGTACATACAGAGATTCAGCCACATACACCGCAACATCCCAGATGTGCATCCGGCAGCTATGATTGCCGCGTTCCACACAAACGTGCGCAATCAGAAGATGCGAGAAAAGACGAACGTTCGGCTGTCGAAGACCGTCAATGAGCTATATACGTTGGCGGACAAATGTGCACGTGCTAAGGAAGGGAGGAGACTTCCCGTGGAGGACGCTGGTGCCAAGGTGGACTCCGAGGACGACGATGCTACCACCCCGAAGAAGAAGGGCCGAAAGCGCAACAGGAAGCACAAAGGCAAGACAGTCATGGCCGTTGAAGGCTCCGGCAACTCTGAGTCCGCCAAGAAAGCCAAGATGGAGAACTCCGGCAAGGAGGCTGCTGTATGTGCCGCTTGTCAGGAGGCGGCGGCAAACGAAAAGGCCAGCAAGTTTGATGGGCCATACTGCAAGATTCACCGCACCAAGGGCCATGATCTCCAAGAGTGCCGACAAGTCGAGCACCTCGCTGAGAAGCAGAAAGCTGAATTTGAAAAACGCGACAAGGAGAAGGGCCAGGATGGTGTTGGAGGATCCGGCAAGAAGGGCCGTGGTGGTCGAGGAGGCCGCCACGGCAAGGCCAAACAACATAAGGAGAAGCCTGCTAGAGGCAGGGAGAAGAAAGAGGAAGATGATGGAAGTGAAGAAGAAGAGGACGATGGAGAGTCCAGTGAGCAAGAGTTCCAGAAGGCAACAGAAGCCATGTGCATTAACGGAGGCGCATCCTTGCACTCCTCTCACCGCCAACTCAAGCAATGGGCGCGTGAGGTTAATGCAGCTGAACCGGCAATGGGTGCCCAAAAGCCACTCAAGTGGTCACACACGCCTATCATTTTCGATGCCGAGGATCACCCTGATCGCACGACTGCAGTCGGGTGTTTGCCGTTGTTGGTTTCACCAACGATTCGCAACCTCCAGGTCACGAAAATGTTAGTTGACGGTGGGGCCGGGTTGAATTTGATTTCTCCAGAAGTAATCAAGAGGCAGCAAATTCCCGATGAAGAGCTCGAGCAGACTGGGACATTCCAAGGAGTTAACCCGGGAAGGAGCTAGCCCAAGGGGAAGATCACATTGCCGGTAACGTTTGGCGGGGAATTGAACTACAGAACAGAGAAGATTGTGTTTCACGTTGTCAAGATCCCCTTGCCATATAATGGAATTCTTGGCCGCCCTGCTTTGGCTAAGTTTATGGCAGCATCCCACTATGCCTACAACACGTTGAAGATGCCAGGGCCGATGGGTGTCATTTCCATCAATTCTGACAACAAAAACACAGTCATGTGCGTTGACAAACTCTATAGAGATGTGGTTGCAGCAGAGGCCGCCAAGGGGCCAGCTCCCGCCAAGGAGAAAAGCAAGAAGTCCAACAAGGCCTCTGGCAAGGATTCTGGGAAGCGCACCTCTTCGGAGTGCTACGCACCTGTTGAAGACTTGCCGGAGTGCTCTACCGGCAAGAAATCCAAGGCCACTCCACCAGCAACAAAGAAGGTGCCGGAGAAGGAGGATGGCACTGGCGGTACCTTCACCGTCAGTTCCACCCTTGACAGCAAATAGGAAAGCGCGCTCGTTGCCTTCCTGCGGGCGAATGTCGATGTGTTTGCATGGCAACCATCTGACATCCCCAGCGTTCCCAGGGAGGCAATTGAGCACCACCTTGCTGTCTGTCCTCACGCTCGGCCCGTCCAACAGAAGGTCAGGAAGCAGGCTTTGGAGCGGCAACAGTTCATTGCCGAAGAAATCAGAAAACTTGAAGCAGCAGGATTAGTTAGAGGTGTACTACATCCAACTTGGTTGGCAAATCCAGTTGTAGTATGCAAAGCAAATGGAAAGTGGAGACTTTGTACCGACTACACTGATATTAACAAAACATGTCCAAAGGATCCTTTCCCTTTGCCGCGCATTGATCAAATTGTAGACTCTACTTCCGGCTGTGATTTACTCTCCTTCCTTAATGCATATTCTGGGTACCATCAGATATTCATGGCCAAGGAGGATGAGGAGAAAATCGCATTCATTACTCCATGTGGCACATACTGCTTTATGCATATGCCTTTCGGATTAAAGAGTGCTGGATCAACATTTGCAAGGGCAGTCCAGATTGGTTTTGAGCCTCAGCTGCACAGGAATGTGGAAGCATATATGGACGATATAGTAGTCAAAACCAAGGACAAGTCAACCCTCATTCAAGACTTAGAAGAAACATTTGCAAACTTGCGCAAGATGAATTTGAAGCTCAACCCCGAGAAGTGTGTGTTTGGCATTCCATCCGACAAACTTCTTGGATTCTTTGTGTCTCAGCGTGGAATTGAAGCAAATCCTGACAAGATCAAAGCAATTGAGCAGATTCAAGCACCCAAAAGCGTCAAGGATGTGCGTCGTCTTGCCGGCTGTGTTGCTGCCTTAAGTGGGTTCATTTCAAAGTCTGTTGAGCACGCCTTGCCGTTTTTCAAGATTTTGAAAAAGGCAGGACCAATGAAATGGACTCCGAAAGCGGAGGCCGCGCTGCAGGATTTGAAAAGATACCTCTCCTCCGCACCAACACTAATTGCGCCTAAACCACAAGAGCCGTTGCTGCTATACCTAGCGGCAACAAATCAAGTGGTCAGTGCTGCATTAGTGGCGCAGAGAGAAGCCGATGGAGAAGAAGCAACAGCGGCAAGCCCGTCCAACGATGAGCTGGAATCTTCTCCGACAAGCTCTGGTGCTGACAAATCAGAAACAGCACAAACGAATCAACAAGTGGTGCCGAAGAAGAAGGTGGTGCAGCGACCAGTTTATTTTGTTAGTTCCCTCCTGTAGGGGGCTAGGTCAAGATATTCTGGTGTGCAAAAATTGCTTTTCGGCCTTCTTATGGCCTCGAGAAAGCTGCGTCACTACTTCCAAGCACATGAGATCACTGTCGTCACTCGCTTTCCGTTGCAGCGCATTCTGAGAAATCCAGATGCAACCGGCAGGATAGTGGAGTGGGCATTGGAACTGTTGAGCTTTGCACTTAAGTTTGAAAGCACATCAACTATTCAGAGCAGGGCCTTGGCGGAGTTCATTGTTGAATGGACGCCAACGCAAGACGAGGAAATTCAAGAATCAGCTCTCCCCAGCAAAGAGGCAGATAAGGAATGGATCATGTACTTTGACGGTGCCTTCTCGCTGCAAGGCGCCGGTGCCGGAGTGCTGCTTGTCGCACCCACCGGAGAGCACCTCAAGTATGTGGTCCAAATGCACTTTCCCAAGGAAAAAGCCACAAACAACACTGCTGAGTACGAAGGGCTCCTTGCCGGTCTTAGGATCGCAGTGGACCTTTGTCACGCCCAATATGCGATCCTATCCTCGAGGAACTCGGAGGTCCCACCAGGGATAGAAGCGCATATTGAAGACGCTTGCAAGGTGGATATCATTACATCATACCATGTACTGAACAGATGAGAATACCAGATAAAGGCTTACACTCGCCACAAGCTACAACATTAATACATGAATACAATAGTACAGCAAACATCATACAGAAGAGCAGGATCCGACTACGGATGAAATCAAACGAAAAAGAAGAACGACGTCCACCCTGCTAATCCCAGGCTGCCAACCGGGAACCCATCCTATGATCGATGAAGAAGAAGAAGCAGAAGAACTCCAAAAGAAAACATGCATCGCTCTCACGTCAAAACATCGCTTTACCTGTACCTGCAACTGTTGTTGTAGTAATCTGTGAGCCACGAGGACTCAGCAATCCCATAACCATGGGTAACAAGACTATCAAAGCTTAAATGGGTATGGAAGGGTAAGGTGGTGAGGTTGCAGCAAGCACTAAGCATTGTATGGTGGCTAACTTACGAGTACAAGAATAAGAAGAGTAAACTACGCATAACAGTCGCAAACTAATAATGATCAAGAAGTGATCCTGAACACCTACTTACGAGTCAAACATAACCCCATCGTGTTCTCTTCCCGAACTCCCTCGAAAAGAGACGATCACGGTTATGCACGCGGTTGGTGTATTTTAATTAGAATTAGTGTCAAGTTCTCTACAACCGGAGGTTATAAATTTCCAAGTCGCCACATAACCGCGGGCACGGCTCTCGAAAAGATTTAACCCTGCAGGGGTGTTCCAACCTGGTCCATCACAAACCAACACGAGCTGCGGTGGAAAGACCTCAACCTCAAGAAAACCCGATCAACCTCGAGTCAGCCCGAAGTATCCTCGGAATCCAGATGCACAAGACATTTCGACAATGGTAAACAAGTCCAGCAAGACCTCCCGGCGTGCCGACACCCCGATAGGAGCCGCGCGTATCTCGTTCTCAGGCCACGACCGGATAAGCTACGCGTACAGGTACCAAAAGACCCCAAGTTGCCAAGGGGCAGCCCCGCACAGTGCTCTAGTTTTGGGCCAACACCATCAGCACTGGCCCACCTGTATTATGTTGAATTAAGAATCCCCGGGGATGCGACCCCCTATGCAAATTAATTATTTAAATTAGTATTATTATGTTGGCAAATGTTAAAACCAAAGTTGGGCCTTGCTGGAAGCGTTTATTCAAAGCGAACTGTCAAGAGGGTCCCATAACCCCTGAGCATGTTAGGAACGCTAATCAAGGAACATAACACTGGTATTATGAAAACTAGGGCGGCATGAGTGGAACAAAACACTAGGCAAAAGGCCGAGCCTTCCACCCACAACCAAGTATATAGATGCATTAATTAAATATATCTCAACATATCCATGTCCCAACATGGAACAACCTGCAACTGCACCTGTAACTAGCAACGCTATAAGAAAGGGGCTGAGCAAAGCAGTAACATAGCCAAACAACGGTTTGCTGGGTAAGGTGGTTAGAGGCTGTATCATGGCATATGAGAGGCTGACATATATATGGTAGGAAGCGTGACATAGCGATAGCAACGAGACAACTAGCAAGCAAAGATAGTAGAGATATCCAAGGTCATGATCATCTTGCCTGAAATCCCGCTAGGAAGAAGACCGAATCCATGAAGTAGACAAACAAGCGTAGTCAAACGAATCCCCACACTTCGCAACGTAACCGGTCTATCAAGAAGAAGCACAACCGGAAAGAAGCAAACAACATGGTAAACACACAAGCATAATCATGGTGTGATGCACAACCAAGTATGATGCATGTCCGGTTTAAATGGCATGGCATGGCAAAGTGCAACAATCAAATACTACACATTAAGTGAAGCTCAATATGCAACGACTTGCCTATTGACGAAACTCCACATACAATTATTTAGTTCACTCCCGTTTATGTAACCCAACAACTTTAAATGTTGTTAAACATGGCAAGAGATGAAGCATAGTAAAACTATCTATCTAGTCAATTTAAATAAGGTCGGAAACAACAAATAACAATTTCGGAAAATCCCCATATGTAATTTTCGAATTTGGTACTGTTTCATTCTAAACACAATTTTAATGTTGTTAGACAGCAAAAGAAAGTGCACCATGTTAATCTACACATTTTTCTACCCCAGTTACATATAAAGTTCATTTAATTCGGAGCTACGGTTATTTAGTTATGAAATAAATCATTTTAGCATGGCATTTAGCAATTTTAATGGAAACATCAATTTAAATGTTTTTAACAAGCATGAGAATGACATATTCAAGTTGTGTGCAAATTTAATAAAAACATAGGCATATATCAATATATGAGGCATTTGTCGCCATGACAGAAAGAAATGGGTGCCACGGCGGCGATAACGGAAATGATGCCACGGCAACATATCGGTTCCGGTAACTCGATTGAGCTACCGGTGCAAGGAACAAGTGGCGTGCAAGAGCAACGGGGAGTGATCCCGGATACCGGGTGTCCCACGTGACGGTCACATGGCAAAGAGGAATGTGAAAGAGTCAATCCGGTCACGGTGCAAACATAGGGTGCATCTCATACAACACACATGCATTCGTCCACGGGCGTCGTCTCGGGGGTTATACCTTCGAAGCATGCATTTTGGAGCGGATCGAGTCGGTGAGGAGTAGTTGTGCACGACGACGGTAGAGGAAATAGTGGTACTATGCGTCGGTCGTCGTGGAAGTAGTCGTTCACTTGACGGTCTCGTCGGTTCCATGGCGACGGTAGAGGTACACTTGCCATAGTGGTACTCAGGCACGACGGCGTAGATCGTTCGAGGCACTTGGCGGTCGCGGTCTCCGGTCTTGGCGATGAGGGACTTGGTGTGCAATGCGAAACGGCACAAAAGGCTTCGGGTGACGGTATCCAAAAGGGCAAAACAAAACGGATGCATCCGAAGGCAGCGGGTTTTGCGAATGTGGAGGCATGAGAAGCATCGACAAAAGGAGCTAAACTTGACGACTGCATGGATGCGGTGGCTGGCCGGCTAGAGCAGAGGCCGAAAAGAAGGGGCTCGGACAGTGGAGCTCCTGGTGCGCAACAGCAGCAGCGGGGAAAGCGTTGGTCCAGCGAGACGTGGAGGTCACCGGGTACCCAGAGGAGCAACGACAGCAACAAGCGGGGGCGGAGGCGCCATGGATGGAGCTTGCAGCTCGGGCAGGGAGGTGGATGTGCTGCTGGTGCGCGGTCGAGGCGGCGAGGCCACGGGAGGCGCAGTGGCGAAGCAGGGGCTCGCGAGCAGAGGAGGAAGTCGCGACGCTGGTGCAAGGTGGCGACCAGACGAGGTGGTCACCGGCGTGATGACCTGCGGCTGCAGGAGGCGGCACCATGGATGGACCCCGTGGCTCAGGGCCGAGCCGAGGAGGAGGTGCGCGGGGACGACGGCACAAGGGCGAGCAGGCGCGTTGCAAAGCGATAGCGCCAGTGTCTCTGAGGCGTGCGTGCCCGCACGGGAGGCGAAGGGGCACGCATGGGGCATGGCGCGGGCGAAGGGACGGCCAGAGGAGGCCGGCGCTGGTCGCCGACGGCGGGCCGGTGGTTGGGCGCGCGATGAGCACCGGAGGTAGCGGGATCGGGAGCGAGGCCATGCCTCTCCTGTGTTCTGCGCGTGGGTGGCGGTGTGCGGGAGGGAGTGAGGGAGATCGAGAGGAGAGAGGGGATCGCTGGCTAGGGTTATAGGGATCAGGAGGGAGCAGCTGGGCCTTAGTGCAAAATTGGCCCGCGTGGCTGGGCTGCTGGCTGCTCTCTCTCTCTCTCTCTTATTTCTCTCCATACTTTCCATTAGCAGAAAAATAGAAAGAAAGAAAAGAGAGAAAAGAAAAAGGTTAGCGAAGGAAATTGGGCATAGGGTTAATTTTCCTGGACTCACAAAAAATGTGTTTGTTCCCAGAAAAATAGAAGTGGATCTGGTTGAAAGTTTTAATCCAAACTCATTTGAATTTAATTCAAATGGGCTTGAATAGGAATTAGGTGCTAGGAAGGTCCGAAAAAATGTTGAGAATTTTTTGGTGGGGCTTCGATAAATGGAGAAAGAATTATAGACAAGGTTTGGTGGTCAGACTTGAAGTAGAAAAGGCATATGATTGAAATTGCAAGTGTGTTGAAGGGTGATTCCAAATTAATGGAATATTTATTATAGCTCCCTAAAATATCAGGAGGATATGTTTTAAAGAGAAATCACCATGTGAATTTCCCTCGATTTAAATGGATCGAAGATCCATACAATTTATTTATTAAGTTGCAAAAAAATTAATGACATGATGGCATGATGAAATGATGCAATGCAAAAGAAATAACACCGGGCAAACAATATAATAATAATAATGGAAGGAATCGGTCTCGGGGTGTCACAACCTTGGAATCAGAAAGTTGATTATCCGTGGTGACTCGCAGCTTGTTGTAAAGCAAGTGAATAAGGATTATCAGAGCCCGTTGATGGAAGCGTATGTGGAAGAAGTGAGGAAATTGGAAGAGCACTTTGACGGATTGCAAACAGAGCACATCCCCCGTGCGGAAAACAGCATTGCTGATCATCTGTCAAAGTGTGTTGCTCAAAAGCTTCCTGTGGAACCAGGAACTTTTGTACTCCATTTAAATCAACCATCAGTCACTCCATCAATGCAGGCCAGCAAAAGAAGTAAGTTGAACACCGGCAAGTATTTCCCGGCGGAGCTTCCAGAAGCCGCCGGCAAGGATGTTGCCGGACACAACACTATGGTTGCCGGTGAGTAGCAGCCTCTAGCAGAACGACACGTTCTTGCCGTTGAGACAAGTGCGCCCGCTCTCGAAGAAATGCCTTTAGTTCTTGTCGTCGAGCCACAGGCTCCGGCATGGGCACAACAGATAGTTCATTTCCTTCAGACAGGAGAACTTTCCGATGAGCAAGAAAAAGCTAAAAAAGTAGCCCGCCAATCAAGTATGTACCAGTTTGTGGATAACACTCTGTACAGAAAAAGACCAAACGGTGTGAAATTTAAATGCATCTGCCGGGAAGATGGACTAGAGTTGTTGGCAGAAATACATGGAGGCATATGTGGCTCTCACATAGGATCAAGAGCGCTTGTCGGCAAAGTTTTCCGGCAAGGCTTCTATTGGCCCACTGCCCTCCAGGATGCAACTGAGCTAGTAACCAAGTGTGAAGCATGCCAGTTCCATTCAAAGAATATACATCAACCAGCTCAAGCCCTTCAAACAATCCCTCTCTCCTGGCCTTTTTCGGTCTGGGGGCTCAATATTTTGGGCCCCTTCCCTCGTGCTACCGGGGGCTTTGAGTTCTTGTACGTCGCTATCGACAAGTTCACAAAGTGGCATGAAGTAGAGACAGTGAGGAAGGTGACAGCACAGTCAGCCGTCAAGTTCTTCAAAGGACTGGTTTGCCATTTCGGGGTTCCTAACAGAATCATCACCGACAACGGCACCCAATTCACGAGCCGCACCTTCATGCAGTACATCCAAGATCTTGGAAGCAAGATTTGTTTTGCCTCTGTCGCTCACCCGAGAAGCAACGGACAGGCAGAATGGATGAATGCTGAAGTGTTGCGTGGTCTCAAGACAAGAACCTTTGACAGGCTGCGCAAGTGTGGAAGATGCTGGATTGATGAGTTGTCGGCAGTTCTTTGGTCACTCAGGACGACACAAAATCGAGCTACCAGCCAAACACCCTTCTTCCTAGTCTATGGTGCAGAGGCGGTGCTCCCCACGGAACTCATATAAGGGTCACCTTGAGTGCTCGCCTATGATGAGGCCGAGCAAGAGTTGTTGCGGCAAGATGATGCAACGCTCCTTGAGGAAGATCGTCTCCAGGCGGCTGTGCGAGCTGCACGCTAACAGCAAGCCTTGCGCCGCTATCACAGCCGCAAAGTGCATGCCCGGAGCCTTGAGGAAGGCGACCTTGATCTTCGGCGCGTTCAGTCCGCCAAGGGATCAAACAAGTTGACGCCGAGGTGGGAAGGCCCTTATCGGGTAGCACAAGTCACCAGACCTGGCGCAGTCCGTATGGAGACCGAAGATGGCATTCAAGTGCAGAACTCATGGAATATTGAGCATCTTCGCAAGTTCTATCCATAAGGCGCAGTTGCCGGGTCTCCCGGCAACCCCTTTTGTACAAGCTTTGTCGGCAAGACTTGTAACCCTTTGTACAAAGCCAGGCGCAGATCATGTGCATAAGTAAATAAAGTTAAGTGTTTCACAACTTTTTGTCACATACATTCTTTATGTATGTTTGCATGTATGTTGTGTTATGCTTTGGCTTATGTGAAATGATTAACGAGACGGCAAGGTTTTCAACGTCCTCTTTTCTCTTCTTTCTTTTTCTCAAAGGGAAAGAACAGTTCCTCGCGTGCAAGTTTCCCGGGGGGAGTGATGGTGTGGACACCACTGAGTCTCGTTCGAGTGATCATTTTGCCACAAGGAACACAAGGCAAGGAAAAGCTAAGTTGATTTTTTTGAAACAAATTCCTTGTTATATTTGCAGTTTCCCTTGAATGATTCTCTCTTTGTATGAAAAACCTGCACACGAAGGAACCTTGTCGTGATCATTCGCGCTCTGATTTTGCCTCGAGTCCACTCGGCAAGGTCTGTAGCTGCATTGTGACTGACAAGTTACCTTACCGGCGGCGGCACTTCCAGCAGGCTGCTAAGGACCTGTTCCTCAGAGCGCTCGCAGCAAGTATGCACGCCGGCAAGTTTCCAAACAGCGTAGGGAACACAATGATACAAAGACAAAATAAAACAAGGGGAACAGCATGCATTCATATGAGCATGACAAATAGTAGATGTTCATTAAAGAGCGCTCGGTTACATTTTCTTAACCCTTTACCCAGGGTTTACATCGAGTGCAATACAAGGGCAAAAGGACCGCCTAGGCGGAGCACGACTCGCTCCCGAAAGACCAGATGATGGTGCTACCGGTGTTCAGCTGGAGTCAGAGCCATCGTCCTTCATCTTGACGTTCGGGGAGCCGTCGTCGTCGTCATCATCATCATCGTCGGTCTCGCTGGAGGAAGCGGTGTCGCTGTCGCTCGAGCTTTCCGCTCAGCACTCCAGTCGAGCGCCTGAAGCCCCGAAGAACTTCACGAAGAGCGTGTCGGATCCGTCCAACCTGAAGTGAAGGAGATGTCCCTGCCCCAGGCAGCGAGCACGGACGAAGGACTTCCATCCACGCGTGAAGTACATGATACCGTTGGCGGAAGTTTCAACGGTCACCCAGACTGGGCCGTTGCAGCAGCCGTCCACGCGTAGCCACAAGCCACGCAAATGACTGCCCTCCATCGCCCTGGCGAAAGGGCGGGGAAGTCGCAGCCAACTCCGCGGCCGATCACGCAGTTCTACGACAAACTCGTGCGCCATGTCCTCCATATGGCCTTCTGCCGGGGATTGAGTGGCCGGAGACGAAATGACGAGCGCGCCGCCACGACCGCCTCGACCCCGGGAACCGCGTCTTCCATGACCACGACCCTCGGCCCCTCCTCGAACACTGGAACCGGCTTCCGCATCCGTGGCCGAGGTGCGAGCATGGTGTCGAGGAGAAGCCCTCGTGGCGGCGGCAGATGCACGAGCTCGACCCTTTCCCCTCACCATAATGGCCACAAATGCGGGGGGAGGAAGGCGGAAGAAGAAGACGACGGTGGCTGGAGATTGGAATGGGAAGAGGTGAATGAGCAACGCTCTCCGCAACCCCCACTTTATAGGAAGGACGCGGGGGCTGGTTCTTTACTGATTTTAAGACGACCGCCTAGCTTCACCAATCCTGTGCCCCGCATTCCTGGCCGGGCACATTACTCCAGCGACCGTCCAATTTCGCCAATCCCACGCCCTGCATCTCTTGCCAGGTGCACCACTCCAGCGGCCGCCCTTCTTCACCAGTCCGTTGCCTCGCATGCAAGAACGCATGGCAAAAGGGCGCAGAAGAAGGAGAGATAATGACAGATATGGCAGTTGTCCTTTGCCGCGCACCTGTTCAAATTTGGACCAACGGCGCCTCACATACGTGATATGCACACTCCTGGTTTATGCGCGAGCAATAGCTGCCCACCCAGCGACAAGGTTTGCCAGAGGATGGCCAAAGGCAGGCACGGATCAGATTAATGAAGAAGCAAAGAAGATCTCAGAAAGCAGAGCCATCATAACAAAAATTACGACGGCAGTTTTCCCGCCGCGTGTCTGTGCATTGTTTGGGCCTAGCCCAACGACGCTTCGGACGCGCGTATGGCCCAGGCCCGGGGGCTCCTGTCGGTGTATAAAACATGGGTATTTTATACCCTGACTTATGCACAGACAGCGGTAGCTTCCCTGCCCGACTGAGGCTTGCCGGGAGCGACCAAGATCAAGATTCAAAACCTAGATGCAAAAGCTACCAAGAGAAGAACAAGACGAACCATTAGTAAGTACTTGACTAGTACTGGAGATGAAGGCATCTCACTCCGGCAAGATCTGACCCGGCAAGATGAGGACCCGGCAAGCTCCGTGCCGGCAAGCTTTCGCCATCTCGCCAGCGCTCCACCTCACTAAGCGGCTAGTCGCTAATCGGTGAGGTGTCGACCGCGCAGGCTAGTTGGTGAGATTTGTCGGGCACGTGTCAGCACACCGGAAGAATATTTGCCTTTAATGACACCTGTCCAGGAGACGTGTCAAGTCAATAGGAGGTAGCTGTGCGAGCGGTGCAGAACCCTTGCCGGGTCTCCTCCCCTACATGACACCTAACGAAGCATTTAATGCCTTTGTCCTAAACTGGCAGAGTTAGGTATGATAGCACTGTTTGCTATCTAATCAATCTGTAATGACTAATTTGCCACTGTGGTAACCCCTTGAGCTATAAAAGGAGGACCAGGGCAACATTTACAGGGATCGATCTTTTTCACAACTTGCATGCGTAGCTTCTCCTCTCGCACCTTACCGGGGAAGCGCTCCTTGTACCTTGTGTTCAAACACATCCAATACAACAAAAGCATGAGTAGGGTTTTACACCTCACGGTGGCCCGAACCTGGGTAAACTCTTTGCGCCTCGGCTGATTCTGCTCTTTGTGCTCGTTGATCTCCCTAGTCGAACCACAAAGGGGCTAGATGGCCCCATAGATGGTCGTACGCACGACAAACCTGAACCTAATGCGGTGGAAATCTTCAAGGATTGCCACACTAGCAAGATGAAGGGCATGACTACACCTGTCAAAGCCGGTGTTGTAAGTCCTTACTCCTCATGCCTTCAAACTCTTACGATGCACTGAAGTGGTTGTAATATAGATTTGTCTACGCAACACTACATGAATCGTTGGTTACCATGACATTTGCATTGAACTGCATGATTTGCAACCAATGTGAGTTACTGTTTTCAATTTTATATGTAGTTGTCTTATCATATCCTTGCACCTTACAAGCAGGGGCGGATCCCAATGGGCCAACCCTGTAGCACAGGCTACAGGGTCCAAATTATTTAGTGCTAATTATAAGGTCTAAGGCCCGATGCTATAGGGTTACCCATCAAGAGTGCATCAGGGGGGCCATCACAGCAAGCAACAAACCCTACACATACGTACGCTCGTGGAGTGATAACCCACAAGTATAGGGGATCAATTGTATCCTTTTTCGATAAGTAAGAGTGCCGAACCCAACGAGGAGCTAAAGGTAGAATTAATATTCCCTTCAAGTTCTATCGACCACCGATACAACTCTACGCACACTTAATGTTCGCTTTACCTAGAACAAGAATGAAACTACTTTGTAGGTGTAATAGGATAAGCTTGCAAGAATAAAGTTAGAAGTACTTAGCTAGACAATAAAAGTTAGTTTGTTTTAGTAGAGAGCTTTTGTAACACAAAGATAAAGATTGTCCATAGGCAATTGAATATAACACGATAGATACTTATCATATGCAATGAGGGAGAGGCATACGCTAACATGCTTTCTGTACTTGGATCACATGTTCTTATGATTGGAACTCTATCAAGCATCCGCAACTACTAAAGATCATTAAGGTAAAACCCAACCATAGCATTAAGTAAAAATTCCCCTTTACTCCCATACGCAATAACCCCCTTACTCGGGTTTAAGCTTCTGTCACTCTCGCAACCCACTATAAGCAAATCATGAACGTATTACAAAACCTTACATCGGTAATCCCACACGCTTGTGCGACACGGAGGGCACCATAGGACACACTACAAAAAAACACTTTCGTGATGATACGTCTTTGTCACAGTAGGTCATGTTTTCTATCATGCATGTACATTCGTGACAATTTTATGACAGAATCAAGATAGTCATACCTGTGCTGTCGTAGAAGTGTTCCATGACAATACTCAAATTATCATCATGGAAGTGTCCACTTCCATGACGATAAATGTTGTGTCATGGAAGTGTTTTCGTCGAGGGTGACCGACACGTGGCATCCACCGTAACGGGTCATCGTTAAGCTATCAGGTGCGGGTTTGGATCCGATAACCCGTTAGCAGCCCTGACCAATGTCGATTTTCCATGTGTAAATTTCTCATTCGCCGGCGGATCCATGTGTCAGCTCGGCGTTGCGACAGATGTCATCCATTCATTGGACGGGAGACACCTATGATACGTCGACATGTGGCACGGCCCAACAGTGGCCCATTTAGGTTAAAAAGGCCGACCTAGTCAAAATAAGTGGTCCGGCCCATTTACGGCCTAGTTTTGTCTGGCCCATTTAAAAAAACGGCCCATACGAGATCTGTCAATTCGGCCCGTCAATGCCCGTTAACGATTTGACACCATTGCGGCCCATCGTCTGTTCCAGCCTATTAACAGCCCGCTATGTCTTTGGGCTCATTTGCCGACCGAGGTTCTTTCGGCCCGTTAGAGGCCTATTATAGAGATGGGCCAATTTCTAGGATGTACGTCTTTCGGCCCGTTAGAGGCCCATTATAGTCATGGGCCAAATTCCTGGTGGTACGTATTTCGGCGTTTTAGTGGTCCATTAGCGATTTGGGCCAGCTTCCAGCCTGGTAACGGCCCACACCATAGTTGGGTCATTTACATTCCAACCTGACTTTCGGCTTCTAAGCGGCCCATGTTCTCCATGGCCCAATTCCAGCCCGACATGACTTTCGGCCTGTTAAAGGCTCATTCTGTATATGGGCCAACATATGGCACGATTGGCTATCGGCCTGTTAACGGCCTCTCAAGGAAATGGGCCAAGACTCAACTCACGATCATTTTAGCCTGCTAGTGGCCCGTGGGCTCGTTTCCATCATAGCGGGCCTATCTAGCGTTCAGCCTACTAACGGCCTGGTAAGAGCCCATGTTACGATAGGCCCACATTCGAGCCCCAAATCCATGTCTGCCACGTGACGGCCCATGATTCTAACGGGCCTCGTAGATTGGAACATCCGAGCAATTATGGGCCCACGTAGATTGGGCCTATTCGACACCGTTTCTATGATAGCATATATAACAACATAGAACTATCCTACTCTACAATCCCCTCAAAAAAACCTACACTATACAATAAAGAGATTTAAGGCATAGAAACGAAGAATAATCCTACACTATACAATAAAGAAATTATAGCAGATTACATCCACTCGGCATCATATTTTGCCAACAGTGATAATAAAGCGTAAACAAACAGCAAATTACATACACAGGGCACATACAGCTCATACATCATGGACGCGCATCAACACAACTTACCATTTGAACTATAATCTCTTCAGAAAATAGAATTGGCCAGATTCAGATAGCACAAATTTCAGTCTGCAAAATCTCCAATTTCTTTGTGGTTTCCTCAGTCTCTTGTTTTATTTTTTTGACTGTTGCATCTTTTGTCTGGACCTCCAATCTCAACATGTTGATTAAATCTTGAGACTCATATGCACGCTGTCTTGCCGCCTCTAGTTGACGCTCTAGAACATCAGCACATTCCAATTCCAGTCCATAATCATTTGGTAACGGCCATGCCGCACTACTCTGAGAGCTTTGTGTTGATGTCAGTTTATCCTGAAATGTTTCTGTAAGTACACATGACTACAGCAAAAATATAGTTACAATAGTGAAGCGAGCAAGACAGACTATCTTGTACATGGCAAATCAAGACTAACAATAATGCACACGTCATGAACCATAAGCAGGTGATATTTTAAAAAGTATAAAGATGGCAGTATGTGCAGGCCGCATACAGAAATCTCTCTTAGCTCACCAAAGGAGCATGATGTTGGGGCGAAATCCAAAACATAGACAGGTTACAAATTTAAACCACGCGCAGCTACTGAACATTAGATATATCTTGCGTATAAGTAAGCAAGCAGTTAGCCATTGTGTAGCTCGTATTAACTAACTGGAACATTGTGTGCCATGTTTCAAAAGAGTCTTAGGGAGCATAATGAACCGCAGAGGGATTCATACAAACCTACTAGAGCAAGCAAAACTATGCAATCATTAACCTCGTACAAACTAGATTGTGAGCCTCATGCAGTAATAGTTGGTTAATGGACTTCAAAGCTTCAGGCACACTTCGCCAGAGTAATGAAATGGTAAGGCATTTAATTATGTCAACTAATAGTTATACAAGTACCCTACATAAGGCAGCATTGTTTGGGCATCTAATTAACTGAGGACAAATAAAGCAATTGAAAAGAGCAATTTTGCCTGAAGCAAACAAGCAATTGAACTGTTGTGTTGGCAGCATGCATACATGCACGCCTCAATAACATCCTTGGCCTGGCTACATTTGAATCAACTGATGTATCTTCTATATAATGGAACAAGTAATGTAACATTGTTTGCCCCCTATGAAGTATCTCGACTAGTATGTACTCAAGATCCTAGTAATGATAGGGAGGCTAATGATGTGAACATGCGTTTGGTTATGACATTTATGACATCGACAACTCTACCATAGCAGGAAGGAGTTTCTTACTCTGTTCACTAATATAAGATGTTTTAGATATTTAAATGTAGACTACATCCATACTGAAATGAGTGAACAGACACATTAAAATGTGTTTACATACATCTGATTTAGGAAAAAGTTAGAACATCATATCTTATAATAGTGAGCGGAGGGAGTATTAATCAATGGCCCAATGACCGGGTTACAGGTGAAGAACCCTACGCAAGCACAATGTTAGACAAATAGGATGTCCTGGTAATTGTAATACAGTGACTTACCATTACCGGTTGTACAGGCTCAGTGCTGCTCCTCCTTCTCTTGAAAGGCTCCTTCCTAACATCTTGTACTTGGAAATCCTGAATCTTTGCTTCGTTGCACCCCCTCTGCAAGGTGACACAAACTAGTTACAGGTCTCCTTACATGGAAGATAAATATGCATACTTTCCAGTCTCTGGGCAACACCAAAGCATGAGTTTATAACAAAACGACACCACATAATGAAACATGCCACATCTCTAGCACACACTCAAATGAGCATTTACTATGTGTGCGCAATGTATAAACTAGGTGTACCTTCATGAACTGGACCTCCACGTACTCTTGGGGAGCCTAGTTTAGTATACAGGCAAACCTTTATGTCACCTATGAGTCATACAAGCCCCCACTACAGCAGCCACTAGTGTTTAAATCATTGACAAGCTCCGTTAGGTCATGAACAGCAAGTAATCAAAGCAAATAGTTCTAGTATGGTTGGCTGATACAAACAAGCAATTGAACACATATGTGAGCAAATCTTGCACAACACTGAATTACATCTCAAGAAAACAAGCATAGAAGGAGGCTTAAAGACCATCACTTGACTGACCAGATTTACGAGGCATTTAAACATCATGTGCAACGTACAAACTAGCATAAACATTGCATATTTCAGATTCTATAATGAGATGCACTTGTATTAGGTTATGCCATGATTGATGCCTAAATCTACTCTATAGGAGGCAGGAGTGATTCACCATTGCACGCACAATTGAATTGCAGGTTAAGGACCAGTTCTTTTCCACCTTTTGAGAGCTTATTGTCAAAATAAGCCATAAAAGATCTAAAGAACTCGTTTTTGAGTTATGGGCTTGGGCTGAACTTATTTCCACCACCCATTCCTTCACAATGAGAAAAAACTTGGGGGGGGGGGTTGCTTCCCGTATAAGCTCACTTAAAATTGAAGGGTTATAGCCAATGTTTTTAAGGCAGTAAGGCGAGGCAAGGCGTTGGGAGGCGCCTCACTGCCTAAGCGATAAGGCATAAGGCAAGGCGGACGCCTTAGAGAGTTCTAAGCAGTAGAATAGAGTAGAATTTGGTTGGTAGGCAACTAGGCATACTGGCATATACACATTGTAGTTACTTCTGGTTGTAGAGCCCATATAGCATCCATCCTCTTTGCACTTTCTCTGGGAGGAGGAGCTACTGGACAGGAGGAGAATGAGGAGCTGCTGGAGAGGAGGAGGAGCCGTTGGAGAGGAGGAGGGGGGGAGCTGCCGGAAGGGATCTGCTGTAGAGGAGGAAGCAGATCTACTGGAGAGGAGCCACTAGAGAGAAGGAGGGGGAGGAGTGTGTGGATTGGGCGCTGTTTCTCTCCCCCCCCCCCCCGCCTCTTACCTGTTGGCGCCAACAACCTTTCTTTTTCCCGCCAAAACTCAGTTTCCAGCCTAAAACAGCTCCCCTGCCTGCCTGGCAAGCTAAGGCGTCCAAAATGGACTAAGGCAACAACCTGGACTCCTAAGCAGACGCCTCGGACGCTCTAAAGCTTAAGGTGGACGCCTTACGCAGGTACATAAGGCAAGATGGATGCTTCAAGCTCGCAGGGTGCCCTGACGCCTAAGCGTCGCCTAGGCAACGCCTTAGGGACACCTTAAAAACAATGGGTATAGCGAAATGACTCTGTTGTTTGCCCATATTACACTGAAAATGCCACTGCTCAGGCCCGCGTCACACCCGACCCCCAAGTAAAAATTAACACGCAAGTGTTCGTTCCTCTGCCTGCCCGCATCTCCTCTCCCCTTTCCCTCTGCCTCGATCCCCTGCCTGCAGCGCTAGAGTTCCTCCTATGAGCTGCCACCACTGGTCCCATCTGCCCTGCTCCTCGACGATGCTCTCTCCAGCGAGGCTCGATGGCCTGTGGGTAGGGCTCCATCTCCCCGGTAGCTCCTCCCTTTGGCGCTGCCCCTCACTCTGCTGGTCCCCAGCAGCTGCTCCGCTATGGTCCGTCCAACGCTCCACTCCGGCGGCCGACGCCCAACTACGGCCGACGCCTCACTCCGGCAGATGGCCCCTCGTTACCCCTCCCCTCTTCCTAGGTCATGGCCATGAGGTGCTGTTGCGGGATGAGCTCATCCAACAAGGTGAGGATCTCCTCTGATTTTTTGCCAAATTTTCATTCTGATCTGCTATATGATGAATTGCTATGAGCTGCTGCTACTGCTATATGATGAATTCTGTGAGTTACTGCTGCTGCTATATGATGAATTGCTATGAGCTGTTGTTGCTGCTATATGATGAATTGCTATGAGCTGCTGCTGCTGCTATATGATGAATTGCTATGAGCTGTTGCTGCTGCTGCTATATGATGAATTGCAATGAGCTTCTACTATATGATGAATTGCTATGAGCTGCTGCTACTGCTGCTATATGATGCTTTCAGGTGGTGCTGCTATATGATAAAAATCAGCCACTTGGACCATGGAATTATGATAGATAATGATTAATCATATAAATTTAGGCAATTATCCTCTGTTTGGAAGACATTGACCAAAGTAGATTATGCCAAGTAGAATGTATCTTTGTATTTGCATTTTGAACAAATAATGATGGTCTGTTTTCCTATCATATTAATTACTGCGATGGGTTCAATTCGTGATGTTTGCAAGTCAAATTTATTTTCATATGGGCTGCAAAATGACAAAATATAATGCAATAGACTTTTCACTGATCATACAACAGATAAGCTGAAAAAGCAGGCAATGAAAAGAACTGGTTGGCTTATTATCTCAAGGTTATATTCACAGGAACATATTTTCATAGGATAACTCAAAATAACTGGCCCTAAGAACCCTGGCCAACAGCAATGCCAAACAAATAACATCACGATGATTGCAATGGAGTGACTTACCATACCACGCTGTATAGGCTCACCACTGCCCCTCATTTTTTTTGCGATGTTCCGTGAAAATGCACCATACATTTTGTACTAAGAAATCTTGTACTTTTTCATTGTTGTGCCCCATCTGCAAGTTGACACAGCTAATTTGAGACATCTCTACATGATAATACATTGCATATCCCTTGCACATAATTAAACCAACAATTAACAATTGTGTGCGTTGCATAAACTAGCCATGACTCTGTACTGGACTTGCAGGCACTCTAAGGGAGCCTAATTTAGTGCACTGGCATTCCTTCATGCCACCTACGACATTGTGTAATGTATGATGTCTATATCTCTAATTTAGTAGCCAGTAGTGGTAATCATTGGCTACACAAAGGGATTACTGGTAGAAAATCCTAGCAAAGCACGCTGGCAGGCACACAACAATACAAGAGAGAGACGCACTTACAAGATCATAGCAATGCTTCAGTCCAAGAGTTTGGTTGGCCAAGGTGTTAGATCCAGAAGAAACATCGTCCTTGTGGCTCTTGCTAGCTCCACAACATGTAACAGCGACCTGTTAGTATATTTGAAGTACATCTGGCAGGTGATGCTGGACAGGTTTAAAGGTGACAAGTACCTAGGTCGCGGCGGGTGCTTGGCATCTTGCCAGATGGTGGGAACCAGGTTAGAAACGTCAACGGTGATGACGATGCGGTGGCTGTCGGGGTCCAGTAAGGAGATCTAGGACCATGGACGAGGGCATCAGTGAAGCTGCTCCGGTGGTAGGGTTGAGGATGGTGTCGACGATGCGGATCTGCGGCCGTGGACAAGGGCATCGGTGAAGCTGCTCCGGTGGTAGGGTTGGGATGGTGTCGACGATGCGGATCTGCAGCGGTGGACGAGGGCATCGGGAAGCTGCTCTGGTAGGGTGGACGATCGTGTGGACGATGCGGATCTGAGGCCGTGGACTTGGGCGTCGGCGAAGCGGCTCCGGTTGGGTTGAGGATGGTGTCAGCGAAGCGGCTCCGGTAGGGTTGAGGACGGTGTCAACGAAGCGGATCTGAGGCCGTCGACAGGGGCGTCGGTGAGGCGGCTCCGGGGGTGTGGACGAAGCGGCTCTGGTGCGGTGTAGGAAGGAGCCGCTGCAGATGCGCTGTGGTTGATGAGAGCACCGGCGAAGCAGATCCGGTGCGGTGGACAAGGCCGGCACTGAATGGGTTGTGGTACAGTGGTGGATGAGCAGTCTATGGTTTCTAGGGAAGGTGGGAGGGGTAGATGCGGCCTCAGAAGCAGATCCTGTGAGGTGGACGACACCGGCAGTGAATAGGCTCTGGTACGCCGGTGGATGAGCAGTCTAGGGTTTCGAGAGGGAAGGGGGTAGAATCGCTGATGAAGTACGGACGGCGTGCTGTAAGATGCTCTGGTGCTGTGGTGTAGTCATTTTTGCGGGAGGGGAGAGGAAATGGGGGTGCCGTGTGGTGGGGGGGACCGGAAGTTACCAAAGCAACCCCGACCTATTATGTAAATAAGGGCCATGTTGTTCTCCTTGCACCAAGGACAAAAGGGGAATTTCGCATGCTCCAGACTAGGTCGCGGAAATTTTAGAAGTAGGCGGGAGATTTTACCGCCCGCGGGATCATTCGTATCCAGTTACAACTAATTTTGGACAGTGCTAGCGGGAAGCCGGTGATGCGCGACTGTGTACACGGCGCACACGTCAGCAATAACTCGTATGAAATCGACCCCAGAAAAAAAGACAATAACCTGGATGATGCACCGATAACTTGTTAAGATCACATGGGCGCGGCCGATCATACAGGTGTACCTGAGGCGCGTTCATAAAAAAGGGAGCAAACGCTCAGCCTATGTATTTCTCATGTAAATATGTAATTTTGTGCCATTGGTTATTAATTTTAAACACAATGCATTGACGTGTTAATTTCAATTATACTGTACAGTAACAAATGGATAATATAGATGCGCAAAAGAAATGGATATTATAGTCCGCTACTTAAAAGTGTTACCTCATATGATTACATGGCATCCATTTCATAAATTGCAGTACCCGTTGAATTCATATATGAATATTATGTATATTGCTTCATAATAGAACCTTAAATCATCCAAAACTAATGAATTTGAATGCAACACTAACAATGGTGCATGTACATGATAACTACATTGGTTGTTTGAAGAAATATCACTATAACTTTGGCATGCACGATTGAAAAAGGCTATTTGAAAAAAAAAGAGTATAACTTATGCGATATGTGATTGTCCAATCTTTATAGCGTTGAATCGATATTGTATCTTCGGCCACGATACGAAGTAGATATTGATTATGTTCAAGTGAGGCACGTCCTCGGCCGATAGATAGTGATACATGAATGAATTGTGCAATCTCTCTCACACACATACAAATCTCCCTTCTCCGTGGGCATCTCAATCACACACGTGTGCTCCGTCTATTTCTCTCCCTCCGTCAAGGTTAGAAATCGCCTTTCTACCTCGTCCTACAAGTCTCTCACACAAAAACACACACTCTCTCTCTCTATCGAACACTCCCACCCCTTTAATTCCGCTCACCCACCGCCACTCATGTCTCAAAGTATAACTACATCTCGCACACATATCCCTAATTAAGGTTAACTCGAGTCCCCGGAACCTTTTGTTTTGAGATTTCGAGAAGAGTTCGCTCACACACACACACACACACACACATTGTTTCTCTCTTCATTTATTTCGGGCATTTGCATGCACACACGCTTGTTTATCTCCCTGATGTTTTAGTCATGCCTCGCACACATGCTATCTACCTATCCCCTAATATAGATATGTAACACACAAACTCTCTCTCTCTCTCTAAGTGTCTCTGGCACCCTCCCCCTCCCAACACTGGCAGGACTAGGGTGACACCTCGATCTTGATCTTAATCTATCTACTGGCTTCTCTCTCAGACGCACACACGCTCGCTAGTTGTGTCTCTGTGCCTAGCACATGCACACTCTCGATACGCCTTTCTCTCACTCTCCCGCCCCCCGCCCCTCCAAACAAAGACAGGAGCAGGGTGACACCTCGATCTTGATCTTAATCTATCTATTGGCTTCTCTCTCAAACAAACACACTCTTGCTAGTTGTGTCTCTATGCCTCGCACACACACTCTCGATACGTCTTTCTCTCCGTAGCCCCTTTAGATATGTAGATTTCTCAGTGGTCATTGATGGTGCGGCCAGCGTGTAGAGGTGCAATGACGATGATGCCGAATTGCAGCCTCGATGATGCTTTTCTCATCGACAACATGTGTGCGTTCTTGTGTGTGTAGCCAGCTCGCCCATTGTGCCTTGTTTTTACGGGCCTCATGTGATGGTTTTCGCCTGGTTTTCTATTAATTAACCAGGCAACTCTTTTCTTTGTTATTAATGAATTCGAGATCCTTCGGGGCAGTCATAAAATATATCACTATAAACCAATTATCACAGTAACTATATAAAAAGGCAGATATCTCCTGCTTGTTCGAGGAAGAACATCAGGTGGAGTGGTTAGCGCCCGATGTTCGAAACGTGTTGTCCTGAGTTTGAATCCTGATGGAAACTTTAGTTTCTTATATGTTTTTATATATACTTCTTTTCTCTACCTTAGTGACAGTGGAACCCACAGATAAAACAAGAGTGGGGACCTTGCAACGTAGGCGGATTTAACACAGAGTACTTAGAATACAAGTTTAATTTTTTAAGGATTGATTCGTTTCATTTTTTTACTTTTTGTACGAATCTGTACCCACCGTGCAAGTTCATGTACTATACATGCAATTAACTTTTTCTTTTCAGAATCATACATGCAATTAACTAACAGGGATTTGATGTGACTATAATTTCCAGCATAAGGGCATCTCCAACGGCAACTAGCAAATTTCCTCCCGCATCCGTTCACGAACACGACGACATCCAACGCTAGCCGCATACATTTTGACAACAACTCGAACCATCCGGACGAAATTCGTGCAAACACGGCCGGATTTCATATAAACATGACAGATTTCATATAAAAATGCCGGATTTTCATATAAACATGATAGATTTCATTACATTTACATCAACTAAGCAGTGCTAGTCTGACTCTGGAGGTATAATTAATACCTAATCTAAATGGTCGTCCGCGGATCCCTTTGTCTTCCTCATGTCTGGCAGCCCGATCAAGACACTTGCGGGGTCGACGAAGGTCCTCGCAATAGAAGAACCGGGCAAGACACCGGCTGTGAACGCCGTCGTCGCCTCGGTGGTGGCCTTCATGGGACCCAAGCGGCGGCGGCCTCCCGTGTTCTATTTCTCCTCGATGATAGCGGCGGACGCACACGCGCTGGCCACCAACTCGTCTCTCTTCGTGCACCCGGCTTCTGTCTCTGCCTGCATGGCACGGCCGTAGGCACGGGAGGCGTGGTCGTAGGCACGGGAGGCATGGTCGCAGACACGGGAGCGACGACGCCCGTGCCGGCGTGGAGCAACTCGCCACTCCTCATCGAGCTGGCCAGGAGCGGCGAGTTGCTAAACCACGCGCTGGCTTGGGGTGGCAACTAGCTCCGTCGGGCTAGGCGAGGGAGGTGGAATAGCGAGCTGCCTCGCTCGTATCCAGCGGGCTCGGCGAGCCACCCAGCTGGCTTGTATGCCGGAGAATTGCTCCTCGGAATCCATCGGAAGAGTGGAGAAAATGGTGAAGGAGATGGGGGAGCAGCGGAGGGGTGCGATTCTTGCCCGTCGCCTGGCACAGTTAAAATAGAGGGTGGATAGGAGGAGCTCGGCCGGCGTTGCATTTAATGCCGGCCCACTCATGAACGGACATGTGGTAGGAGTAGGTTTCTAAGCTTCCACGCGGGTTTAATGGAGACGTTTGAATGCGGCGAGGAGGCGTGTTCAGCCGGGCGTGCAGCGGGCGGCGCCCTCGGGAGTAGTACTCTTCTATTTTTTTTGAGAAATGGAGGGTAAACTAGTAAACTAGGACAGTTCCCGATACGGTTTGAATGCAGACGAGGGAGTGGGTAGCGGTTCCCTAAACGTTGAACGGCCAATGATGCATCCTCCTTCAATTAGCATGCTGAGGGAAGTAATTAATGGGAGAAGCGGAAAGGAGGCAGCACGATGTGAATGCGATGCAGTTTGCACTCATATAAAGGCGCCCCTCCACTCCAATGCATCTACCAGATCGTACGCACCTACGCTAAGCACAACAGTGCTCGCTCCAATTCCCAAACCAAGTGACCAGAAGCCAGACGCATGGCGGCGATGCGTGCGAGCGGCCTACAGCTGTGCCAGATGATCCGAGACACCGGCCTGCTGCACGGCACCGTGGATCGTCTCACGCCGGTGCTTTGGACCGGCTGGTTAATAGCCCGCTTCGACGCCAGCTACGACTCGCAGTTGGACAAGATGATCGTCAACACCAGCAACAAGTTCACCGTTGTCAAGAAGCTCGCGGACGACATCGCTGTACTCCTCCAGCCCGCGCACCCAGGCTCCTCGTTGCCTGCAACCCTAATCGGCCTCCATGGTGAGAACCTCTTTCAAGCACTGGTGGCCCTGCGACTGCCCACCGACGCGACGAAGAATGTCCACCTTGAGGTCGCGCTCACCGCGAGGCGCCTCGCCCTACAAGCATTCATCGACCTACACATCCACGTGTACGATCAAGTCATGCACATAGGCCTCTACAAGGCCAGTGAGGATGCTACGACGTTGGCCTTCCTCAACCGGCTGGAAGCCTTGGATGCCTTTGTTCAGAAGCACCTTTACCTCGCCACAAAAGTCTCTGCTCCTCAGCCGCCGGTCGGTGGCCCGGCGCACTGAGTCGAGGAGGAGGAGGTCGTTGATGGATGCATCTTTCTTCTTGCCTCCTGTAACCACCACTGTGATCGCATTGTCGTGGCCTTAATTCTTATTGTATCGCATTCTCATTCCAGTCGATAAAGACATGTGTGATCCCTTTGCTCACATTTGGCGTCAATTATATGCATCACTGTAACTAGTAGTACCTCCGTCCTGGTTTATTGGTCACCTTCGTGTGTTTGTGCCAAATTTTGACTTTAAATTTAACTAACAATATGTTAATGCATGTCACAAAAATAATATCATTGGAAACTATGTTCAAGTACGAATCAAAGGATATATTTTTTGGTGACATGCATTAATTTTTGTTAGTTATATCTATGGTTAAAATATGGCACAAAGGGGACCAACATACCAGGACGGACGTTGTGCTTAACTTTTGCACCAACTTCGTAATTTACGTACGATGCTTGACCCAACCTACTGAACTACTCGTGCTTCACGCCTGTCCCGTTCACAAGTTCAAAACGATAAACTGGAATGCGTACTGCAAGCCTGTCCCATTCGCGTCGCATCCCACACTGTCGTTCCGGCCCGCCAGTCAACGCGCATTGGCTAGGCATATAGTATCACTAACATGTGGGACCGCATGTGAGGAAACCGACGATGTGCCAAACTGGCTAACTCCCCCGCTTACCGCGTGGGAAAAGCCCCACCCTAGCGTTTTCAATCGTCATTTCTATCTATCGATCGTGCCAAGGAGCAGAACCAAATGTTAAAATTTATATTTCAAAAAATAATAATGTTACAATTTATACTCCATCGGTTTCTTTTTAGTCTGCATATAAAGTTTGGTCAAAGTCAAGCCATGTAAAGTTTGACTAACTTTATATTAAAAAATATCAACATTCACAATGTGAAATCAATATGATCAGATGCACCATGAAATGTATTTTCATAGTACTATATAGTCTTAAAATGAAAAGCCTGCCGCGTTCGAGTCGCACGCCCACACGGTCGGGACTTGGGAGTACTCCACGGTCGGTCCGGCATGCCGCATAGCTAGGGAAGGTGTGTTGCCTAGCATTTTCACTGTCATGTGGGACCGCAGTTAAGCAAACCGACTATCGGCAAACCCCCACCCCTCCTGCCGCACGTCGGGTGAGTTTGAATTGGAAGAAAGAAACGAGGAGGGGAAGAGCGCTGTAGCACGGATGCCAAGAAATTTGGTGTCAGATGGGAGTCGTGTCGATAGAGTAGGAGCACTCCGTACTAGTTTTTACTACTACCACTGTACAACTACTACTGTACAAACTTATACTACTAGAGTACTAGTACTCCGGTACGTGCACGGCACACCTTCGTAGGAACAAAATTGGGGCAAGATATTGTTTCGGGTGATTTCTCTCTTTTCTCAGTCAATGTACTATTATGAATAATATGATGTGGGGGGCACCCATGAAGCCACGTGGCACATCTGGAGGTCTTGTTGCGAGCTTCTTGTGTGGATCGATCACATTGTCGCGCTGCTGGTTCGAGAAGAATGTGTCTGGGTACAATTAGGTTATAGTAGATCCGAATCCCAGCCACTTGGACCATTGGATCAACATCAATCAACGGTTTATATCGTATACGTGCAAATGCACGCATTGACTGCATAAAAATAATGAATATATAATACATAATACCGCATATTAGGTTTCTCTAAAGTCAAACTTTGTATACTTTTAGCAAGTTTGTAGAAAAATATATTAACATATACACAACCAAATATATATCATTTGATTCATCGTTGCATATATTTTCACATCATGTAAATTTGTTACTGTAAATGTTCACATTGTTTTCTAGAAACTTGGTCAAGGTTTATAAAGGTTGACTACAGTCAAAGCTATATGCGGAGTAAATAAAAACGGAAGGAGTAGTATAGATATAGAAATAAAAAATCTAGTACTATAGTTTATAGATATAGATATATATATAGCTACCTTTTTTCTATATTAAAACTCGCGTTTTTGTTTAGACATTGTTTAGCTTCACGATAATTTGCATCTGCGAGATGTGTATGACTAATGCCTTGTTCAGATCGTCTATTAGGAACCCCACCATTATCCTTGATTAATTAATATTAGAAATTTAGATTGCATTATCTTAGTTCTTGTCGGTTCTTCGGTTGCTTGCTGGAACTCGATCTCGTTATTCAGGTTGATCATGCATACGGCAATATCAGTGACCATCGGAGATTGGTTTAATTAGCGATTGTCGATTCGTATCATCGCGTACGATGTAGTTGGATCGTCAACGTCAAAATCCACCAAATCTATAGTTATGCCCACTCTCATTGAAGGATTGGGCCGCCATCACATGGCTACCAGCTAGACAATTCCTTCTCTGAAACATACACATGAACACCCATCTCAGTATCTAGGTCCACGCCTCCCTCTCTCTCTCTCGGAACACACACACCTCTCCACACGATCCATGTCTATTGGTCTCTTTCCCATCCCATCAAAAAAATAGGCACACCGCCATGCTCTCCTTCTCTCGGCCCCTATCTATGTAGTTAGGTCTCCGTGTGACACACAAGCAATGCTCTCTATCTCTACTCTCTTTCTTTCTCTCCCACACATAACCTTACCCCTCCCCCCCCCCCCCGGTGAGCTATGCTGACGACCTCTATCTAGCTCTCACACACAAAAACAGACGATGTCTGTGTGTCCCTTCATCACACACACACTATCGCTCGCCCCATATCCCCGCCCTTGTAACCTTGTAGATCCCCTCTATGTTTATATCCTGTAACAGATTGACGTTACACGCACCCCCCTCACTCTTTATTTCTCTCACGCACACGCACACACCCTGTTCCTCCCTTTCGGGCACCCCTCTCTCTCCGACACATACACAGTCTTTCGAACACGCATATGCCCCTCTCTCTCTCTCTTTCTCTCACACACATGCACCCACTTCCTCCCTTTCGGACACTCCTCTCTCTGTGACACACACATAGTCTTTTGAACACGCATATGCGCCCCTTTCTCTCTTTCTCTCACGCACACGCACACACCCTCTTCCCCCCTTTGGGACACTCCTATCTCTCCGGCACACACACACACACACATTAGTCTTTCGAACACGCATATGCCCCCCCCCTTCTCTTTCTCTCATGCACACGCACACACCCTCTTCCTCCCTTTCGGACACTCCTCTCTCTCCGACACACACACGGTCTTTCGAACACGCATATGCCCCTCTCTCTTTAGGTCTCGCTGCCACCTCCCCCCCCCCCGCGTCTTTGTGACACAAATATTCTCTCTATATCTAGCTATCTCTCGCAATAATACATGGATAGTCTAAATTGGAATCAAGCAAAGGACCACACTTCTCTTGATTCTCTCTTGGAAAACTGAGCTCCAATTACAAAAAGCGAATCCACTTTCAAATAAAATATATGAACATAGGGTGAAATCTTCCACACAAATGTTTGTTGTGTGCATGCATGTCAATGATATGGATGTAGTACTACTCGTACATCCACGCTGGCCCAACTCACACAAATTACATCAAAACCCTTCTCAAAATATGGTGTACATGTGATGTTTATTATACTACTCCTACTAACCAGCCCCCGACACGTTCCAACATATTGTGCTGCTTTAGATTCTATTTTTCTCGGTCAGACGATGTGTAAGTGTAACCACGAAAAGGTCAACCCCCGCCCCCATTGGTACTATAGCTCCAAGCTCCCATACGGACACAACACCCATTGGAGCACGCAGCTGTTGCCGAAGTGGACGGCACCGTGGCCTGGGAAGACGACGGAGTCTCCGACCTCGCCGAGGTGGAGCACGCCCTTGACGGCCGTGAGTAGCGCGCCCTCACTAGCAACGTGCCCACGTGGAGGACAATGTGATCCAACGGCTTGCCCCCGTCGGCCACGAGGGGGAGCGCGTGCTCCAGCAGCACGCCCTGGTCGGTCACGAGGAGGTGCATCACATCCTCGCCGCTCACAAGGTGGACGAGCGCGTTCTCCAGCAGCATGCCCGCGAGCATCGCATCCTCGCCGCTCTCGACGTGGACGAGCGCGTGCTCCGGCAGCACGCCCGTGAACATCGCATCCTTGCCACTCAGGCGCATGAGTGTGTTCTCCAACAGCACGACTGTGAGCATGGCATCCTCGCAGCTCACGCAGTGGATGAGCGCGTGCTCCAGACAGTACCCCAGGAGTCGGGACGCGAGCACCGCGCCCCCGGCGACGAGGAGTACTTCATGGTGGCCATCGCAGTTCAGGAAAATCCTGTGACTCCGCCGCGCCAGGGAGGAGCGCGAGCTCCAGTGGGCGCTCGAGGAGTCCCGCGCAGATATGCAGGTGGCGGCCGACGTGCAAGATTATCCTTCGAGCTCTCCTCCTCCTACGACAACTCCTCCAGCGCGCCCGTCCTATGTCCTCTGCCTCGGCTCTGGCGGACCTTTGGAGTTTAGTTGTATGGAACATGATTATTTGGATTAATCATACGACTACTTAAAAAGAATGTCATTTCTAACAAAATGTGAAGGATTAAGACTAATGCAAAAAACAACCTATGACTAACAGGCATGAATAGATGATGTGGCAGCATTGCATGCTGGAGAATAACGCAATATATTGCAATTTATGGATTGCATGCATGCCTAGCTTATGTGGCATGGTTACATGGCTAGGAAAGAAAATAGATATTGCGTTGTATAGATATTTAGGAATAGAAGATACTATCCGCATGCACAGTTGCTCTCGAGCATATAAAGATCTTTAGAGTGCACTCCAATATTTTTTCAGAGGCTTAGGTGCACCGGATGCCGTGCCACATTACAAAATGTTAGAAAAAAATAAGAAACAAATCTCAAGTTTGGCACGAGTGGGAAAATATCTGGTGCTACCGCACCTTATATGCTACTGTGATATGGACGCACCAAGGCAATTAGTTCTGTGATCCAACGGACAACATCTCAGGATGTGGACTAAAGCGCCATTTCAAAAATGTTTGGGAGTTTTCTGCAAAACTCGCACTGACCGATGCTGGCCACTCGATCCATGATCCAATGGCTCAGAATCTTGTATCAAGGTAGCATTTAAAGGTGTGGTACACGAGCACGGTGGGGTGCAGCTCTCGGCGCACGCGGCGTGTTGGAAATATGGCCTAGAGGCAATAATAAATTGGTTATTATCATATTTCCTTGTTCGTGATAAATGTTTATTATTCATGCTAGAATTGTATTGACCGGAAACTTAAATACATGTGTGAATTAGACAACATCGTGTCCCTAGTGAGCCTCTACTAGACTAGCTCATTGATCAAAGATGGTTAAGGTTTCCTAACCATAGACATGAGTTGTCATTTGATAACGGGATCACATCATTAGGAGAATGATGTGATGGACAAGACCCAACCGTAAGCTTAGCATCAGATCATTTAGTTATTTGCTACTGCTTTCTTCATGTTAAGTATCTGTTCCTTCGACCATGAGATCATGCTACTCCCGAATACCAGAGGAATGCCTTGTGTGTTATCAAACGTCACTTCATAACTAGGTGATCATAAAGGTGCTCTACAGGTATCTCTGATGGTGTCTGTTGGGTTGCATGGATCGAGACTGGGATTTGTCGCTCCGTATGACGGAGAGGTATCTCTGGGCCCTCTTAGTAACACAACATCGTAAAGAGCTTGCAAGCAAAGTGGTTAATGAGTTAGCCATGGGATCTTGTATTACGGAACGAGTAAAGAGACTTGCCGGTAACGATATTGAACTAGGTATGGAGATACCGGCGATCGAATCTCGGGCAAGTAACATATCACCGGACAAAGGGAATTGTATACGGGATTAACTGAATCCTGGACATCGTGGTTCAACCGATAAAGATCTTCATTGAATATGTAGGAATCAATATGGGTATCCAGATCCTGCTATTGGTTATTGACCAGAGAGGAGTCTTGGTCATGTCTGCATGTTCCGAACCCGTAGGGTCGCACGCTTAACGTTCGGTAGCGCTAGGGTAGTATTGAGATATTAACAGTGGAAAGTCCGAAGGTTGTTCGGAGTCCCGGATGGGATCGAGGATATCACGAGGAGCTCCAGAATGGTCCGGAGGTAAAGATTCATATATAGGAAGTCCTATTTTGGTCACCGGAAAGATTTCAGGATTTGCCGGTATTGTATCGGTAATGCCGAAAGGGTTCCGGAGGTCCACCGGGGGGGTACCACCTTCCCCGGAGGGCCACATGGGCAGCAAAGAGGGCACACCAGCCCCTAGTGGGCTGGGTGCCACTTCCCCACCTAGGCCCATGCGCCTAGGGTTGGTGGGAACCCTAGATGGGGGCGACTTGGGAGGCAAGTCACCCCCTAGGGCCGCCGCCCCCTCCTTGGAGGAGGGGCTAGGGCCGGTGCCCCCTCCCCCCTTGCCCCTATATATGTTGGGGGGTGGGAGGGCAGCCGCACGCCTCCACCGTTGCCCTCTGTCGCTCCCAACTCCTCCCACCTTTCCTCCGGTACGTACTTGGCGAAGCCCTGCCGGAATTCCGCTGCTGCCACCACCGCCATACCGTCATGCTGGTTCCGATCTCATCTACCTCCTCCCCCTCTCTTGCTGGATCAAGAAGGAGAGGACAACATCGAGCTGAACGTGTGCTAATCTTGGAGGTGTCGTCCGTTCGGCACTAGATCGGATTGGATCGCGATTGGATCATGAAGAGTATGACTACATCAACCGCGTTACGACGCTAACGCTTGCGGTCTACAAGGGTATGTAGACACACTCCCCTCTCGTTGCTTTGCATCTCCTAGATTAGATCTTGGGTGTTTCATAGGAAAATTTTTGATTTTCATGCAACGTTCCCCAACACGGCGGAGGGGTGGTGGGGCCGTGAGGGGGCGAGGCGCACATCGGGGGACATGGTGTCGTGGGTTCGAGCGTGTCATGGGAATCGCGTGTGGCAGTGGTGGAAACATGATGGTCACCGTAGTTCAGCGTCTATGGACAAGCTGTCATGTCGTCTAACACATGCATTGCATACTGATCATTGCAAGGTGTAGGAGAGAAAACTAGGCGGATAAATACTTCATTATATTCAAGCGGACCTACGCTACTACATTTGTTCGAAAGACATGCTGTTAGGGCATATTTCTCCCTTAGTGGTTTTGGTGATTGATGACAATGCTTTTGCGGACTAATCGTGTGCACTGAGCATTTCAGATATTCCATCATTTGGCACAAGACGATTGTTGCCCCTCGATGTATTAGAGTGAAGACGGTTTATTTTCCTTCGTTTCATTTTCGGTGGACTTGAGTCGTAGGAAATACTGTACTATCAAGAGGGGGGCCGCTTCGGAAAGGTTTGGGTGGAATCAACACGTACACACTTTCATTTGCACCCTTCGTTCCTTTCTGCTTCTTTGGAGTTTCGACTTCCGTTTTGTAGGAGTGCTCGGAGAGCTACCAGCGGTAGTACCGCGGCTGGAAGCGGTAGTACCGCTTGTAAGCGGTAGTGCCGCTCCCAGTACCGCTCGTACTACCGCCTCGATTCGGGACACGATTTTTCGTGTCGGGTTCAGCGGTAGTCCAGCGGTGGTCCCACTGGTATACTACCGCTGACACCCTTTTTACCTGGCTGGGCAAGTGGCAGTAGGAGTGGTAGTACCGCTTGTAAGCGGTAGTACCGCGCCTACCACCGCTGCCACTTCCGCTCGTGGCACTGCTCTCCGTGCCCTCCTCTGTTTTTCAGCGGTAGTAGAGCGGCAGTGGAGAGCGGCAGTACCGCGCGTAGGTGGTAGTACCGCTATCAGCAGCGGTAGTACCACTGGTGCGGCAGTACCGCTCCTCCTCTGTCCTGCTCTGCTCTCCGAGTGCCCTGTGCTGCAACCCCAGCGGTAGTACCGCTGGGGAGGGCAGTAGTACCGCTCCGGCGGCACTACCGCGCTCTTTTGCACTGCACTTCGTGCACTACCGCCAGGGCGGCAGTACCGCTCATGTGAGCAGTAGTACCGCTGTGTGCGGGCTGAAAACTGGGTAACGGTTGGTTTTGTTCCCCCACTATATAAAGGGGTCTTCTTCTCCAAGAAGACCACCTCTTCCTCCCCAAAACTCCATTGTTGCTCCAAAAGCTCTTTTTCGCCCGATCTCTCTCCCTAGCCAATCAAACTTGTTGATTCTTTAGGGATTGGTTGAGAAGGCCCCGATCTACACTTCCACCAAGAGAAATTTGATTCCCCCCACTAATCCCTTGCGGATCTTGTTACTCTTGGGTGTTTGAGCACCCTAGATGGTTGAGGTCACCTCGGAGCCACATTCCATTGTGGTGAAGCTCCGTGGTGGTGTTGGGAGCCTCCAATTAAGTTGTGGAGATTGCCCCAACCTTGTTTGTAAAGGTTCGGTCGCCGCCTTCAAGGGCACCACTAGTGGAATCACGGCACCTCGCATTGTGTGAGGGCGTGAGGAGAATACGATGGCCCTAGTGGCTTCTTGGGGAGCATTGTGCCTCCACACCGCTCCAACGGAGACGTACTTCCTCTCAAAGGGGAGGAACTTCAGAAACACATCCTCGTCTTCACCGGCTCCACTTGTCGTTAATTCTTACCTTTACTTTGTGCAAGCTTTACTTGTATTGTACCTTGTGCTTGCTTGCTTGCTTGCTTGTGTTGTGATTGTTAGCATCATAGAGGTTGCTCACCTAGTTGCACATCTAGACAACCTAATTTGTTGCTAACCCTAATTTGTTAAGAAAAGCTAAAAATTGGTAGTTGCCTATTCACCCCCCCCTCTAGTCAACCATATCGATCCTTTCACATGCACACCAGCGAAATAGTTCATCTATCCATATATACAGACAGGAAATATATTTTTTAGGAACAAGAGAGGAAATAGTTCATCCATCTATAATGCCCTTCTTCTTCTTCTTCTTCTTATTTTTCTTCTTCTTCTTCTTCTTCCTCTTGTTCTCATTTTCTGTGGGGGACGGCTTCTCTACAAGCTCCTTCAACCTTGCAGCTATCTCGAAACTCACACGGGCATCGAGGGCTGCATACTTTATCTGCTCGTAGGTCAATGTTAAATCTCCCATCCAGACATCCTTAATTCCATTGTCTCATCGCCCTTGTCAAGCTTTGTCCTGAGTACATAATTTGCTACGTCGAATAAGGATGGTGTTTGTTTGTTACAAACCTCTAACGGAATTTTGGATTGTAGGTCGGCAGTCTTTTTCACATCAAGGTTGTACGGCACCAGCTTTTTTTGTCCCCTTCGATGGCTGCTCCACAGAAGAATATGTCCTCCCGAGACAAGAAATCGTGGAGCTCACCTGGTATGGAGGGCGCGTGCAAGATGTGATACACCAAAACTGTTGGGGAACGTTGCATGGGAAACAAAAAATTTCCTACGCACACACAAGATCTATCCATGGTGATGAGCATCTACGAGAGGGAGAGTGAATCTACATACCCTTGTAGATCGCTAAGCGGAAGCGTTAAGAAACGCGGTTGATGTAGTCGGACGTCTTCGCGATCCAAATCGCAAGTCGTCCCTCGATCCAAACACGATCTAGCGCCGAACGGACGGCACCTCCGCGTTCAACACACGTACGGCTTGATGACGCCTTCACCTCCTCGATCCAGCGAGCGATGGTGAAGTAGTGGATGAGTTCCGGCAGCACGACGGCGTGGTGATGGTGGTGAGGAACAATCTCTGCATGGCTTCGCCAAGCACTACGGAGATTATGGCGGGAGGAACTCGAGGGTTAGGGTTGCCGGCACACGGCTTGGGAAATCTTGATGTTTCCCGTGTGCTAGCCCTGCCCCTCTATTTATATGTTGATCCCTGGGGTCTAAACTTGGAGAGAAAGCCTCCACAAGGTCGGTTTTGCCCGCACAAGGTCGGTTTGGCCCGCACGGAATGAGTCCCACTCGGATTCCAGCAGTACCGCGTACAAGCGGTAGTACCGCTCACGAGCGGTAGTACCGCTTGAGCGGTAGTACCGCTTCACACAAGCGGTAGTACCGCTTACGCGGTAGTACTGCCTTACCAGCGGTAGTACCGCTTAAGGCAGCAGCAAAACTTCCTTTTGCACTTTCCAATACCTCATGGGGTTTACCCCTTTCGTCCATATAAAGTGTTGCTGCACCCGAACACTTCGGTAAACATCCGGAACCCCTTCCGGTGAATTCCGAAACCCTTCCGGACTCCGAACAACTTTCGGTCACCAACATAACAACTCAACTATACTTATATCGTCACCAAACGTTAAGTGTGTAGACCCTGCGGGTTCGAGAACTATGTAGACATGACCGAGACACCTCTACGGTCAATAACTAATAGCGGGACCTGGATGCCCATATTGGCTCCTACATATTCTACGAAGATATTTATCGGTCGAACCTCTATGTCAAGGATTCAGTTAATCCCGTATGATGTTCCCTTTGTTCTTCGGTATGTTACTTGCCCGAGATTCGATCGTCGGTATCTCTATACCTAGCTCAATCTCGTTACTGGCAAGTCTCTTTACTCGTTCCGTAATACAAGATCTCGTGGCTAACACTTTAGTCACATTGCTTGCAAGGCTCATTGTGATGTTGTATTACTGAGTGGGCCCTGAGATACCTCTCCGTCACACGGAGTAACAAATCCCAGTCTTGATCCATGCCAACCCAACAGACAGCCTCGGAGATACCTGTAGAGCATCTTTATAGTCACCCAGTTACGTTGCGACGTTTGATACACACAAGGTACTCCTCCGATGTCTGGGAGTTGCATGATCTCATGGTCATAGGAACAGATACTTGACATGCAGAAAACAATAGCAATAAACTGACACGATCATATGCTACGTTTATAGTTTGGGTCTTGTCCATCACATCATTCTCCTAATGATGTGATCCCGTTATCAAATGACATCTTATGTCCATGGCTAGGAAACCTTCACCATCTTTTGATCAACGAGCTAGTCAACTAGAGGCTTACTAGGGACACAGTGTTGTCTATGTACCCACACATGTATTTGAGTTTTCAATCAATACAATTATAGCATGGATAATAAACGATTATCATGAACAAGGAAATATAATAATAACCAATTTATTATTGCCTCTAGGGCATATTTCCAACAAAAACATCATCTCCGAGGCACAGCTGAAGGACGGCGGCGCGTTGAATCTCCCCAGTGACACACGTGGTGTACTCTGCGTCGAGACCAACATCTTCATCTCCACATTTTCGAGGGAGTTGGATACATTGTTGATCCACTCCCGAACAACCCTTGCGTGGTCGGTGACGGTGGCGGCTATCCTCAACGAGCCTTCGCTGATCACATGTTTGACGCTAAAAACCTGCAAACGGATCTCTTTCTCCATTTGGAACCGCCGGACCAGAGTGCTATGGTTTGGAGTATTAGGATTAGGTGGCTAAACAGAGTGGAAGAAGTTGGTGGTTAAACGGAGTGGAAGAAGACGATTCTTTAAAGGGGTTTCGGAGGTATGTGAAGAGGTTAAAACAGTGTGAATCCAGTGGGGTTTGAATGCAAACGAAGGAGAGGTGAAGAAGCCGAGGAAAATCGGTTCCCGATGGAGAATTAATGGAAAAGTGGCATGCAGGCAGTTGATTAGACGGCTAGGTAGACCGGCCTGCAAAACGAAAAGCCTATGCGAGTAGGTGCCGGTTCGGATGGATATTGGCGCGTGCCTGTGACACACAACTTCTGCGTTCGAATACCCACAGAGCTAACCATTTTGTTTCAGTTTTTTTCTTCCCATACTGTTGTTCTACTCCACGTACACGTATCGGTTTGGCATTTCCCATTACATTTTGCTCTAATTCCCGAGACAATTTTTTGGGGGGACAATATACAGTTCATGCGCGTTATCAGAGAACATGGCACAGAGTTCGAGATCCCAAGCCTTCTTCTGGTGGTTTCTCGACGATTCTACGTGTGTGCTACGTATGTGTGTAACCTTTTCTGGTAAAGGATTATGCGGTTATACTCAAAAAAGAAAAAAAGGCCTTCTTCGCGCTTTTGCATGCACGAGAATTTTGGTCTGCTCGCTATATGGATGCTACCTGGAGGATGAAATGAACCCAGAGGCATGCTAGCACAACCTCTTTCCGATATACAACTACTCCTATGTTACTAGTACTAGTAGTAATACAGGTGTAGTACTTGTTGGTCCAAATATTATTCATCTGGTCCTCACAGTGAAGTGACAAGACCCTGCGCCCGAGGTGACCCTAGTCCAGGCGGCGTGTTCGGGTTACCAAAGTCAGCCTCACCCTGTGCAGTCACTATCACCGCCGCTGTATAGCATGCATGCCTTGCCTCATCTCCCTCTCCCCTAGCACCACTCCATCTCCATCTCGCCGGAGATCCTAAGGTCACTCTTCTTCATCTCACAGTGCCCCCACGTACCCTCTCACCTCGCTCGCCTCCCCTAGTACCACTATTCTACTCGCTAGCCGCTCCAGCACCAGGAGCCTTCTTGCCCGTAAATCAAGCCTAAGAAAACCCCACCTTCCAAACTCCACCATGGCCGAACCTGAACCGCGCAGCATCCGTATGAGCCGCGGCTGGAGCGATGTCCCCATGGACATCCTCCACCTCTGTTGTTCGCGTATGGATATGTCCAGCGCCGTGTGGCTGGCTACATGCTCGAGGGACCTTCACGCGGCCATCGTCGAAGCGAGGCCTGAGATTTTCAAGACACCCTGCTTGCTGCTATCTGATGTTGCAGGATGGCATGCTCACCACTGTGCTCACCATGATACGGTGGCGCACATCATTCCCCTCGACTTCGATGCGACCGCCATCACCCGAAACTTCTTGTCAGGTATGTACTAGGTGGGCATGAACTCCCACTGGATGGCTGCCGTCGGAGAATACCGGAAGAAGTGGGTGCTCGTGAACGTCCACACCTCCCATGAGATTATCCTTCCTCCCTTGGATCATATAGGGATTTGCCGTCGCGGCCCACTTCCTGTAGAATACTGCTACTTGTAGTCTGCGTTGGTATTTCCCCGAAGAGGAGAGGATGATGCAGTACAATAGAGATAAGTATTTCCCTCAGTTAAAAACCAAGGTTCTCAATCCAGTAGGAGAACCAAGCAAAATTCCATTAAGCGCACCTGCACACACAAGAGCAAACACTTGCACCCAACGCAAATAAGAGGGTTGTCAATCCTCTTAGCGGTTACTTGCAAGGATTAAATCTTATAGAGGTAAATAACTAAACTAAAATACTAATTAAAATAAAAGTAAATAAATTGCAGCAAGGTATTTTTAGGTTTTTAATATGATAAAGATAGACCCGGGGGCCATAGTTTTCACTAGAGGCTTCTCTCTCGAGCGCAGAAACATACGGTGGGCAAACAAATTACTGTTGGGCAATTGACAGAATAGCAAATAAATATGACAGATTCATGGCAATGATCATGTATATAGGCATCACGTCCGAGACAAGTAGACCGACTCCTGCCTACATCTACTACTATTACTCCACCCATCGACCGCTATCCAGCATGCATCTAGGGTATTAAGTATGAAATAGAGTAACGCCTTAAGCAAGATGACATGGTGTAGAGAAGCAAATTCAAGCAATATGAATAAACCCCATCTTTTTATCCTTAATGGCAACAATACAAATACGTGTCATGTCCCCTTCTGTCACTGGGATTGAGCACCGCAAGATTGAACCCATCACAAAGCACCTCTCCCATTGCAAGATAAATCAATCTAGTAGGCCAAACTAAACCGATAGATCGGGGAGAAATACAAAGCTATAACAATCATGCATAAAAGAGTTCAGAGAAGACTCAAATATTTCTCATGAATAATCTGATCATAAACTCACAATTCATCAGATCCCAACAAACACACCGCAAAAGAAGATTACATCGGATAGAACTCCAAGAACATCAAGGAGAACATTGTATTGAAGATCAAAGAGAGAGAAGAAGCCATCTAGCTACTAGCTATGGACCCGTAGGTCTGTGGTAAACTACTCACACATCATCGAAAGGGAAGCAAGGTTGATGTAGAAGCCCTCCGTGATCAATTCCCCCTCCGGCAGAGTACCAGAAAAGGCCTCCAGATGGGATCGCGGAAGAACAGAGGCTTGCAGCAGCGGAAAGGTTATTTCTTCTGGCTCTCTGGGGGTTTCCCAGTATTAGTGAATTTATAGAAGTGGAATTAGGTCAAACGAAGTCACATGGGCCCCACAAGGCAACACGGCGCCCCCCCTGGGGCGCGCCCTGTTGCCTTGTGAAGCCCTCGTGAGGCTTCTGGCCTCCTCCCGAAGCTTCCAAGGGTTCTTTTGTCCAGAAAAAAATCTCCAAAAAAGTTTCGTGGCATTTGGACTTCATTTGGTACTGTTTCTCTGAAAAGCCAAAAACAAGCAGAAAGCAACAACTGGCAGTGGGCACTGGGTTAATAGGTTAGTCCCAAAAAATGATATATAATTGCATATAATTGCATATAAAAACATCCAAGATTGATACTATAATAGCATGGAACAATAAAAAATTATAGATACGTTGGAGACGTATCAAGCATACCCAAGCTTAATTCCTGCTCGTCCTCAAGTAGGTAAATGATAAAAATAGAATTTTTGATGTGGAATGCTACCTATCATGTTTCATCATGTAATCTCTCTCTTACGGTATGAATAATAAGATCCAAGTGATTCAGAGCAATAGTCTATAATTTGATATAAAGACATCAATACTCAGGCATACTAATAAATAATCATGTCTTTCAAAATAAAAATGCTAAAGAACATTATCCCTACAAAATCATACAATCCTGTCATGCTCCATCTTCTTCACATAAAGTATTTATCATGCACTACCCCGGTTTTAGCCAAGCAATTGGTTCATACTTTTTAACGCGCTTTAGCTTTTTCAACTCCCACTCAATACATGAGCGCAAGCCATGGATATAGCACTATGGGTGGAATAGAGTATGGTGACAGGGATAAATAAGAGAAGTCAAGAATGGAGAAAGTCTCACATCAACGAGGCTAATCAACGGGCTATGGAGATGCCCATCAATTGATGTCAATGCGAGGAGTAGGGATTACCAAGCAACAGATCCACCAAGAGATATAAGTGTATGAAAGCTCAACATGAAAACTAAGTGGGTGTGGATCCAACTTGCTTGCTCATGAAGACCTCGGGCATTTGAGGAAGCCCGTCATCGAAATATACAAGCCAAGTTCTATAATGAAAAATTCCCACTAGTATATGAAAGTGACAAAATAGGAGACTCTCTATATGAAAAACATGGTGCTACTCTGAAGCACGAGTGTGGAAAAGGATAGTAACATTGCCCCTTCTCTCTTTTCCTCTCATTTTTTTTCTTTTTTTTTCTTTTTCTTACTTTTTTCTCTTTTTTTCTTTCTTTCATTTTTTTTATTTTCTTCTCCTTTTTTTCTTTTCTCTTTTTTAGAACGATCTCATGGACCTCATCCCCACTTTTTCGAGGACTCATTAGTCTCCACCATTCTTACCACACTGGGACAATGCTCTAATAATGATGATAATCACACCTCTATTTACTTACAACTCAACATTACAACTCGATACTTGAACAAAAATATGACTCTATATGAATGCCTCTGGCAGTGTACCAGGATGTGCAATGATGCTAGTGTAACATGTATAAAAAAATGATGAACGGTGGCTGAGCCACAAATACTATGTCAGCTATATGATCATGCAAAGCAATATGACAATGATGATGTATGTCATAAAAACGGAACGGTGAAAGTTGCATGGCAATATATCTCGGAATGGCTATGGAAATGCCATGATAGGTAGGTATGGTGGCTGTTTTGAGGAAGATATAAGGAGCCTTATGTGTGATAGAGCTTATCATATCACGGGGTTTGGATGCACCGGCAAAGTTTGCACCAACTCTCTATGTGAGAAAGGGCAATGCACGGTACCGAAGAGGCTAGCAAATTGCGGAAGGGTGAGAGTGCGTATAATCCATGGACTCACATTAGTCATAAAGAACTCACATACTTATTGCAAAAGTTTATTAGCCCTCAAAGCAAAGTACTACTACACATGCTCCTAGGGGGGAGGTTGGTAGGAGTTAACCATCGCGCGCCCCCAACCGCCACACAAAGGAAGACAATCAATAATAAATCATGCTCCAACTTCTTAGCATAACGACAGACCATACGTGCACGCTTCAGAAATCACAAACCTTAACACAATTATTCTTACTAAACCACAATTATCTACTAATACCTCCCACATATTACCATCTTAATATCGCAAAACTATTGCAAGGAATCAAATTTATCATATTCAGTGATCTACATGACAGTTTTTATTATATCCCTCTTGAATACCTATCATATCAGGACACCATTGCTATCATGAGACTCTCAAAAAGATATAAGTGAAGCATGAGAGTGCAACTATTTCTTTAAAATATAACCATCGCCGTGCTCTAAAAGATATAAGTGAAGCACTAGAGCAACTGCCTAGCTCAAAAGATATAAGTGAAGCTCATAGAGTATTCTAACAAATCACGAATAATGTGTGTCCCTCTCAAAAAGGTGTGTTCAGCAAAGATGATTGTGACAAACTAAAAAGCAAACAAATAGCAAGCAAACTATTTCACAAGACGCTCCAAGTAAAACACATATCATGTGATGAATAAAAATATAGTTCCAAGTGAGTTACCGATAGATTGTAGACGAAAGAGGGGATGCCTTCAGGGGCATCCCCAAGCTTAGACGCTTGAGTCTTCCTTGAATATTACCTTGGGGTGCCTTGGGCATCCCCAATCTTAGGCTCTTGCTGCTTCTTATTCCTTTATCCATTATAGTCTAACCCAAAACTTGAAAACTTCAGCACACAAAACTCAACAGAAACCTCGTGAGATCCGTTAGTATAACAAACAAATCTTAAACTTTAGGTACTGTAGTAAATTGATTAATATTTAATATTGGCATAATGCTACTGTACTCCAACTTCTCCATGACTCACACCCCCCGATATGATCCATAGATTCATCAAAATAAGCAAACTATGCAACAAAAAACAGAATCTGTCTAAAACAGAACAGTCTACAAAGATATATTTAAAAGCCATACTTGTGTAACTCCAAAAATTCTGAAAAATTAGGAAAATGTAAAAAATTCATATACCAATACTGTGTAAAACTTTCAGATTTTTCTCACGCTCCAGTACAGAACCAAAATTCCAGTACTGGACGCAAAACTTTCTGTTTTCCAAACAGCATCAATTATACTATCATCAACATCATCCCAAAGGCATTACTTGGCACAAACACTAATGTAAACATAAAAACACAATCATAACAGAGGCTATAATCATGCAAACACACAAAAACAGTAGGTAAAAGCAAAATTTTATTTTATTCATTGGGTTGCCTCCCAACAAGCGCTATTGTTTTATGCCCCTAGCTAGGCATATTGCATAGTTTCAAGTGTTGTCATCCTTCAAGTTAATTCCATAAGTTGCCCTCATAATGGATTCATAATGTGCTTTAATTCTTTTTATAGGGAAGCGTTCCATCCCTTTCTTTAGTGGAAATGGAAATCTTATATTACCTTCTTTCATATCAATAATAGCACCAATAGTTCGAAGAAAAGGCCTACCAAGTATTATGGGGCAAGAAGGATTGCATTCAATGTCAAGAACAATAAAGTCCACGGGAACATAATTTCTATTTGCAAGAATAAGCACATCATTTATTCTACCCAATGGATTTTTAATAGTGGAATCCACAAGATGCAAATTAAGGGATCAAGGATCCATGTCGGTGAGACCTAGCACATCACACAAAGACTTAGGTATGGTGGAAACGCTAGCACCAAGATCACAAAGAGCATTACATTCATAATATTTAGTTTTTACTTTAATAGTAGGTTCCCATTCATCTTGTAATTTTCTAGGAATTGATACTTCCAACTCAAGTTTTTCTTCATGTGCTTTCATCATGGCTTCTACAATATGTTTAGTGAAAGCTTTATTTTTTTCATATGCATTTGGTGAATTAATCATGGATTGCAACAAGGAAATACACTCAATTAAAGAACAGCTATCATAATTAAAGTCCTTGTAATCCAAAGTAGTGGGTCCATTACTATTTAAAGTTTTGACCTCTTCAAACCCACTTTTTTCATTTTTACGATCAAGATTATCACCCTCCAAGCAAGTGGGACTCCTTCTATCTCAAGTTGACTCTTCTCCAGTCCCTTTTTCATCAAGTTTTATGTTACTAAATAATGATTCAATAGGAGTGACACCAATCATTTTAATATGTTCATCATTACTACGATAGAAACCGGGTGGAATCGCTTTTTCTAGAAATTCTCGCTTAGCTCTCAACCTAGCGGTCCTCTCATTAATTTCATTAATGGAGACATAGATAGCTTTAATAGACTCATGTATATTATGTGTGGATGGCAAAATTTTAGTTTTGAGATTTTCCACATCATGAGCAATTCTATCCATGTTACTAGCCAATTCATCAACTCTATTCAATTTTTCTTCTATCATAGTATTAAAATTCTTTTGCGAACTAATAAATTCTTTAATATTACTTTCAAGATTAGAGGGCATCCTATTATTATTAATATAAGAATTACCATAAGGATTGCCATAATTATTAGAGGAATTTCCAGGAAACAGTCTAGCACTGAAATTACCCCTATAAGCATTGTTGTTGAAATTATTTCTAGAGACAAAGTTCACATCAATAGCATCATTATTTTGCTCAATCAAAGTAGACAATGGCACATCATTAGGATCAATATGAGCACTTTTACTAGCAACCAATTTCAATAAAGCATCCATCTTATCACTCAAAGTATTAATTTCTTCAACATAATTTACCTTCTTACCAGTTGGAGTTCGTTCAGTGTGCCATTGAGAATAATTTGCCATAATATTATCAAGAAGTTTTGTAGCTTCTCCCAATGTAATTTCCATAAAAGTACCACCTGCGGTAGAGTCTAGCAAATTTCTAGAGACAAAGTTTAGTCCTGCATAAATTTTCTGTATGATCATCCATAAATTCAAACCATGAATTGGGCAATTTTTTATCATTAATTTCATTATCTCCCAAGATTGTGCAACATGTTCATGCTCAAGTTGCTTAAAATTCATAATTTGATTTCTTAAAGAAATAATTTTAGCGGGAGGAAAATACTTGGTAATAAAAGCATCCTTACACTTATCCCATGAATCAATACTATTTATAGGCAAGGATGAAAACCAAGTTTTAGCACGGTCTCGTAGTGAGAACAGAAATAATTTTAATTTGACAATGTCATTATCCACATCTTTTTTATTTTGCATATCACAAAGTTCAACGAAAGTATTTAGATGGGATGCAGCATCTTCATTAGGACTACCAGAAAATTGTTCTTTCATAACAAGATTAAGCAAGGCAGCATTAATATCACATGACTCCGCACTAGTGGCGGGAGGAGCAATAGGAGTACTAATAAAATCATTATTATTAGTATTGGAAAAGTCACACAGTTTTGTATTTTCTTGAGACATCGCGACAAAGCAAGCAAACAAGCAAACAAGCAAATGAAATATTTTTGTGTTTTTGTAAAAAAAATATTAGAAGTGGGGGAGATGAAAAAAAGAGGCAAAAGCAAATAAAAGGAAAATAAAGTAAATGCAAGTGAATGATAATTTGTGCGAAGGTACTTGGTAATTTTGATGAAGTCTCCCCGGCAACGGCGCCAGAAATTCTTCCTGCTACTTGTAGTCTGCGTTGGTATTTCCCTGAAGAGGAGAGGATGATGCAGTATAGTAGAGATAAGTATTTCCCTTAGTTAAGAACCAAGGTTATCAATCCAGTAGGAGAACCAAGCAAAATTTTGTTAAGCGCACCTGCACACACAAGAGCAAACACTTGCACCCAATGCAAATAAGAGGGTTGTCAATCCTCTTAGCGGTTACTTGCAAGGATTAAATCTTATAGAGGTAAATAGCTAAACTAAAATACTAATTAAAATAAAAGTAAATAAATTGCAGCAAGGTATTTTTAGGTTTTTAATATGATAAAGATAGACCCGGGGGCCATAGTTTTCACTAGAGGCTTCTCTCTCGAGCGCAGAAACATACGGTGGGTAAACAAATTACTGTTGGGCAATTGACAGAATAGCAAATAATTATGACGGATTCATGGCAATGATCATGTATATAGGCATCACGTTCGAGACAAGTAAACCGACTCCTGCCTGCATCTACTACTATTACTCCACCCATCGACCGCTATCAGCATGCATCTAGGGTATTAAGTATGAAACAGAGTAACACCTTAAGCAAGATGACATGATGTAGAGAAGCAAATTCAAGCAATATGAATAAACCCCATCTTTTTATCCTTAATGGCAACAATACAAATACGTGTCATGCCCCCTTCTGTCACTGGGATTGAGCACCGCAAGATTGAACCCATCACAAAGCACCTCTCCCATTGCAAGATAAATCAATCTAGTAGGCAAAACTAAACCGATAGATCGGAGAGAAATACAAAGCTATAACAATCATGCATAAAAGAGTTCAGAGAAGACTCAAATATTTCTCATGAATAATCTGATCATAAACTCACAATTCATCGGATCCCAACAAACACACCGCAAAAGAAGATTACATCGGATAGAACTCCAAGAACATCAAGGAGAACATTGTATTGAAGATCAAAGAGAGAGAAGAAGCCATCTAGCTACTAGCTATGGACCCGTAGGTCTGTGGTAAACTACTCACACATCATCGAAAGGGAAGCAAGGTTGATGTAGAAGCCCTCCGTGATCAATTCCCCCTCCGGCAGAGTACCAGAAAAGGCCTCCAGATGGGATCGCGGAAGAACAGAGGCTTGCAGCAGCGGAAAGGTTATTTCTTCTGGCTCTCTGGGGGTTTCCCAGTATTAGTGAATTTATAGAAGTGGAATTAGGTCAAACGAAGTCACATGGGCCCCACAAGGCAACACGGCGCCCCCCCTGGGGCGCGCCCTGTTGCCTTGTGAAGCCCTCGTGAGGCTTCTGGCCTCCTCCCAAAGCTTCCAAGGGTTCTTTTGTCCAGAAAAAAATCTCCAAAAAGTTTCGCGGCATTTGGACTTCATTTGGTACTGTTTCTCTGAAAAGCCAAAAACAAGCAGAAAACAGCAACTGGCATAGGGCACTGGGTTAATAGGTTAGTCCCAAAAAATGATATATAATTGCATACAATTGCATATAAAAACATCCAAGATTGATACTATAATAGCATGGAACAATCAAAAATTATAGATACGTTGGAGATGTATCAATTACCAAGTCAGCTGGATGGACCTTGTTTTGCTGAAGGTTGTAATCTGCCAAGTGCCCACGGCATATGAGAATTACACAGACTTCAAGCTAATTGCCTTGTTCGACCGCGGAGTCGCCTATCTTTGTGGCGGTGCCGACTATAGGTGGACACTACTCCCCTCGAAGAGCGGCATCGATGGTGATCCACAGTTCTGTGATGCTATTGAACACAATGGCATCATCTACGCGATCGACAATGTAGATGGCTCCACATGTTGCTGGGACGCCTCGTGTAAGTTGTTTTCGTCTGATTTCAATGATAACACCATTACATTGTTTGAACTTTTGTGATGATTAGCATATCCCTGTTACAGCAGAATTTGAGTAGAACTATGGCAATGTATTAGAGACGCCGTAAATCAGGAAATAAAATAGGGAGATTTGGAAGTCCAAATGGTAATCTCTATATTTGGAAGTAGTTAAATCATGTGATTGTGACCATGTCTATACAGCCAATTTGTACCCTTGAATAATCAAACGGCTAGGAAGATATGGATATTCTCCTAACTTATAGTAATCTTTATACTACTAAATAAGAGTGTGTATCAATAGCCATGTTAGTTTCCTCATTTTCATGATGTAGAAATATGCATAACACTGTTGGTTTCATCTAACCATACATTAGTAGGGAAGTAAAACTGCATATGGAAAACTCTATACTTGGAAGTAGTGAAATCCTGTCATGCTTACCATGTCTACATGCCTATATTCGCCCTTTAGCAATCAATGGGTAGAATATTATCCTCACAAAAAATTTGCACACAGAACATGAGGAGAAATGCTACATACACGGGCTGCTTTTTACGGAATCAATGGAGAGGCTGAGCTGGGATTTTCTTATTGGGTAGAAATCAGGTGAAGGGCCCACCCCAACTGAAAATCAGGGGGGTGAGATTAGTTATAAAGCAGGTCTCGTAAAACCTCCGTAGTTGGCCCGTGCGTCTAGAATTATCAGAACATGAGTATATAACAATGCATGGTGTGTTAGTTTCCTCTGAAGAATTTATTTGTGAGAACAGAACATGACTACGTAACATGCATGGCTATATTAGTTTCCTCTGAAGAATCGACTGCGACATAACATGAGTATAACCATAACCATGCATGGTACAACTATATTTTCGACCCCAGTATACATTTCCCTCTATTTTCCTCTTAGTTCCAATAGGGACAGATCAATGTTGTTTCTTAGATTATCCTGCTCATACTCTGAACATTGCTGATCTTACATTAACAATGTCTGTCCTTTTTGTCTCCTTTCTGATATGTTGCAGTGTCCATACGGCTCCTGCCCTTTGTAATCACACCACCTTTGCCGAAAACAGGGAAGCACAACTGGTTCCTCGCTCGATCAGACGACGGCGAAAGACTGATGATCATTCGCACGCATCAGTCGGCAAGTTTATATTACAAAAACCCCACTGTGTACAAGCAGCGTGAAATATGTGAGTATCCGGAGAATGTATGTTACGGCTATGAGCAGGATACCAGCTTGTTGGGGCCTTCAGGATTTTTGAGTTGGAGGTGGGTAAATAGCCTTGGTTCACACTCTCTGTTTCTCGGACTCAATTATCCGATTAACCAGGAGATCACCTTCAAGGATCCTAATGGCAGAGAGGCTCTGTTTGCTAGGGAAAACTGTGTGTACACGGTGAACTGGTCTATGGGATCAGCCACCCCTGATTGTCAATGATACAGCATGCAGCCAAAAGAAGGTGAGAATGCAAAAGGCATCTAGATTAACTTTGATCCTTGGATGTCTCAACTCCGAAAGCCAGTGATGTGGTTCAAGCCTTGAGGTTGGTAGGTAATGGGGCAGTTGCGTCGAAAGGGTGGAGTCCTGGTGTCTACGAATCACTGGTGGCTGAAGGGGAGCTGCAAATTATTATGGCGCTGAATCATCCCTCTTCGAATGACTTGCTGTATTAGCTACTTGTTCTGGATGGGAGATGTTCTCTTTTGTTATGCAGACTCCTTGTAATTTTGTCATCCTTGTCTATGCCACTCTTACTATGTACTAGTTCGCTCTGTTTAGAACTTTGTGATTTGTGTGTGGATCACGAGAGTCTGAGCGCTTCAGATGGGTGCGTTTTGGTGGTTTAGTAAGACTTGTGAACTTTCATGTCTTGCTATTTATGTCAGTAGTAGACGCTAGTCAGTGTTTGCATGTTGTATATATCGTTGTTTTGAACTGTTTTTTGTTTCAAACTGCTGATGTGCTAAGTGGGGGCATCACCATTCTCCAGCGTTCAGTGTATATATCCTTTTTTCAAGTTATAATTTGAGCTCAGTGACTTTTCGGCGATGAACACTTGTTTGGGCCATGTGAGGTGTCGTTGAATATGGGCCGAGTAGTAACGCAATGCCAAACAGGCCAATTATGAACTCTGATGGCGGGCGTGATAACCCACAAGTATAGGGGATTGATTGTAGCTTTTTCAATAAATAAGAGTGTCGAACCCAACGAGGAGCTAAAGGTAGAATTAATATTCCCTTCAAGTTCTATCGACCACCGATACAACTCTACGCACACTTAACATTTGCTTTACCTAGAACAAGTATGAAACTAGAAGTACTTTGTAGGTAATGCTAGAACTACTTTGCACGAATAAAACTAGGAGTACTTTGCGAGATAATAAAATTATGAGTAATTTCCAAGATAATAAAAGTTAGTTGTTTAGTAAAAAGCTTTTGTAACACAAGAGAAGGATTTGTCCCTAGGCAATCGATAACTAGACCGGTATTCATTATTGCAATTTTATATGAGGGAGAGGCATGAGCTAACATATTTTCCGTACTTGGATCATATGCACTTATGATTGGAACTCTAGCAAGCATCTGCAACTACCAAAGATCATTAAGGTAAAACCCAACCATAGCATTAAGTAACAAGCCCCCTTTACTCCCATACGCAACAACCCCCTTACTCGGGTGTAAGCTTCTGTCACTCTAGCCGCCCACTATAAGAGAATTATGAACGTATTGCAAACCCTACAGCTAGAATCCCTCACGCTTGCGTGACACGGAGTGCACCATAGGACATCACCAAAATAAAAGATACAATTCAAACCAATCACGATCATCAATCAACCCATAGGACAAAAAGAATCTACTCAAACATCATAGGATTGCCATACATCATTGGATAATAATATATAGCCTTAAGCACCATGTTTTAGTAGAGATTACAGCGGGGAGAAAAGGTGTTACACCGCTTCATAGAGGGGGAGAGAGTTGGTGTTCACGGCGGCGAAGTTGTTGGTGTAGATCGCCGTCACGATGGTTGCCCCGGCGGTGTTCCGGCGCCACCGGGAGAGAGGGGGAGAGAGCCCACCTCCTTCTTCTTCTTCCTGGGCCTCCCCCCTAGATGGGAGGAGAGTTCCCCCTCTGGTCCATTATCTCCATGGCTCCCGGAGGGGAGGAGCCCCTCCGAAATTGGATCTCTCTCTCTGTTTCGCGTTCCTCTTTTCTAGCCGAAAACCGTTTCTTATATTCCCGGAGATCCGTAACTCCGATCGGGCTGAAATTTTAACACGATTGTTTTCTCGATATAAGCTTCCTTGCAGCCAAAGAAGGTCCCCAACCGACTTACAGTGTGCCCACAAGGCACCACCGCGCGGCCTGGGGGGTCGTGCCAAAGTGCCTTGTGGAGGCTGTGGGCCTCCGTTTGCGTTGATTCCACCTCCCAAAAATCACATATATTCCAAAATAATTCTCCGTAAAATTTTATTGTGTTTGGACTTTGTTTGATATGGCTTTTCTGTGAAACAAAAAACAAGCAGAAAACAGGAACTGGCACTGGGCACTGGATCAGTATGTTAGTCCCAAAAATAATATAAAATGTTGCCAAAAGTATGTGGAAATTGTAGGATAATGGCATGAAACAATCAAAAATTATAGATACGACAGAGACGTATCAGCATCCCCAAGCTTAATTCCTACTCGTCCTCGAGTAGGTAAATGATAAAAAAGATAATTTTTGATGTGGAAAGCTACCTAGCATAATATTGATCATGGAATCTAATCATGGCATGAATATTAAGACATGAGTGATTCAAAGCAATAGTCTATAATTTGATATAAAGACATCAATACTCAGGCATACCAAAAAACAATCATGTCTTTCAAAATACAAATGCTAAAGAAAGTTATCCCTACAAAATCATATGATCCTGTCATGCTCCATATTCTTAACACAAAATATTTATCTTGCACAACCCTGGTTTTAGCCAAGCAATTGGTTCATACTTTTTAACGCGCTTCAGCTTTTTCGACTCCCACGCAATACATGAGCGCAAGCCATGGATATAGCACTATGGGTGGAATAGAATATGATGATAGGGATAAATAAGAGAAGTCAAAAATGGAGAAAGGCTCACATCAACTAGGCGGATCAACGGGCTATGGAGATGCCCATCAATCGATATCAATGCGAGGAGTAGGGATTGCCATGCAACGGATGCACTAAGAGCTATAAGTGTATGAAAGCTCAAACTGAAAACTAAGTGGGTGTGCATCCAACTTGCTTGCTCATGAAGACCTCGGGCATTTGAGGAAGCCCATCATCGGAATATACAAGCCAAGTTCTATAATGATAAATTCCCACTAGTATATGAAAGTGTCAACTCTGGAGACTCTCTATATGAAGAACATGGTGCTACTCTGAAGCACAAGTGTGGTAAAAGGATAGTAACATTGCCCCTTCTCTCCTTTTCTCTCATTTTTTTCATTTTTTCCCCTTTTTTCTCTCTTTTTTTGTTGGGCTCTTTTTGGCCTCTTTTTTTTGGAACAGTCTCATGGACCTCATCCCCACTTTTTCGAGGACTCATTAGTCTCCACCATTCTTTCCTCACTAGGACAATGCTCTAATAATGATGATCATCACACTTCTATTTACTTACAACTCAAAATTACAACTCGAAACTAGAACAAATATGACTCTATATGAATGCCTCTGGCAGTGTACCAGGATGTGCAATGATTTAGCGTAGCAAAGATATCAAAAAAATGGACAAGCCATGAAAATATCATGCTAGCTATCTTACGATCATTCAAAGCAATATGACAATGAATGCTCAAGTCATGTATATGATCATGATGGAAGTTGCATGGCAATATATCTCGGAATGGCTATGGAAATGCCATGATAGGTAGATATGGTGGCTGTTTTGAGGAAGATATAAGGAGGCTTATGTGTGATAGAGCGTGTCATATCACGGGGTTTGGATGCACCGGCGAAGTTTGCACCGACTCTCGAGGTGAGAAAGGGCAATGCACGGTACCGAAGAGGCTAGCAAATTGCGGAAAGGTGAGAGTGCGTATAATCCATGGACTCACATTAGTCATAAAGAACTCACATACTTATTGCGAAAGTTTATTAGCCCTCGAAGCAAAGTACTACTACGCATGCCCCCAGGGGGATAGATTGGTAGGAAAAGACCATCGCTCGTCCCCGACCGCCACACAAAGGAAGACAATCAAGAATAAATCATGCTCTAACTTCTTAGCATAACGACAGACCATACGTGCATGCTTCGGGAAACACAAACGTTAACACCAATATTCTTACTAAACCACAATCATTCACTAGTACCTCCCACATATCACCATCTTAATATCGCAAAACTAATGCAAGGAATCAAACTTATCATATTCAGTGATCTACAACTTTTATGTAGGATTTTATGACTAACCATGTGAATGACCAATTCCTGTTGACTCTCTAAATAGATATAAGTGAAGCATGAGATTTTAATTCTTTCCACAAAAGACCACACTCTAATAAATATAAGTGAAGAAAAAGAGCATTCTATAAATAACGGTTTTTTATATGTAGAGAAACAGGTATCCAAACTTCAAATGATTTAAGTGAAGCACATGAAGCATTCTATAAAGCCATAATCAAAAGATAAAAGTGAAGTGCATGAAGCATTCTATAAATCAACCAAGGACTATCTCATACCAGCATGGTGCATTATTAAAAGAAAAAGAAAAATCACACGACGCTCCAAGAATTTACGCATATCATGTGAACAAAACAAAAACCGAAACATACCGATAATTGTTGAAGAAAGATGGGATGCCTTCCGGGGCATCCCCAAGCTTAGATGCTTGAGTCTCCTTGAATATTTACTTGGGGTGCCTTGGGCATCCCCAAGCTTGAGCTCTTGCCTCTCCTTATTCTCCTCATATCGATACCTCCTCGATCTTCGAACACTTCATCCACACAAAACTTAACCGAACTTTTTATTAGAGGGGTTAGTACATATAACATCAAATCCCATCATGTCCTGCTGTAACATTATTGTATAATTATAATCAAACATTAGCCACTGTATGCTATCACAATTCTATGGCTCCCAAGTCAATGGGGCTCAACAAGATTTCAAACATACGCAAATAAAGAAACTATAACAGCAATCTATGAAAACAGGACAGTCTATAAAGATGAAAATAAAACATATACTTATGTAACTCCAAAAATTCTGAAAAATTAGGAAAAAATAAAAAAATTCATAGCAGTACTGTGTAAAAATATCAGAATTTTTGCACGTTCCAGTAAAATATAGAAATTCAAACGCTACAGCAAAAGTTTTTGTTTTTGCACGGCACACACCAAACAAGCAATTTAAACATCCTAAAGGTAAATCTTGGCACATTATTTTTATAATACAATGGATTTCTACAAGGGGATAATTATTTTTGTTGAACAGTTTCTGTAATCAAGATTCACAAAGTTTCCATGGGCATGAACAAAGTTCAATGACGTCCCCCACTTCAACGGTGTTCGTCTTTCTCACTTTTACTTTTATTTTTGAAAATATTTAGGTTCCCCTCTATGTTTTTTTGTTTTTAAACTTTATAAAAGCACACAATAGAATAAAATGACTCTCTAAAACTTCCGGGTTGTCTCCCAGCCAGCGCTTTCATTAAGGCCATTAAGCTAGGCATACAGTGCTCAAGTAATTGATCCAAGGTATATCAAAGCCAATTTTAATTAACAATGATTTGTAATTTAGTAGGGAGCACAAAGCAACATATATCATGCAATGACGAAGTCTAACTCTCTTCCTATGCATTGGCATGTTATAAAAGAACAATTCATGCACATCAAGTAAAGGCCAATACATAGCATAAACAGTTTCTTGCAATTTTATCGTATTAGAAACATAGAGAGGTGGAGATGTAGTTCCTCTCTCATAATAATTGCAAGTAGGAGCAGCAAGCACATGCATATTATATTCATCAAAATCATCATGTGTAATAGTAAAACGCAACCCATCAATGTAATCCTTAATAAGCGCAAACTTCTCCGATATAGTGTAGTTTGGAGAATTCAAAAAGATAATAGGACTTCATGTGTAGGTGCAATAGTAACAATTTCATTCTTAACCTAAGGAACTATAGCAAGTTCATCTCCATAAGCATCATTCATATTGGCATCATGGCCACAAGCATAGCAAGCATCAATTTCATCAAAAAGGGATATTTCAAACGAATCCAAGGGATCATAGCAATCATCATAGCATTCATCCTTCGGTAAGCACGAAGGGAAATTAAACAATGTATGAGTTGAAGAGTTACTCTCATTAGAAGGTGGGCACGGGTAGCTAATCCGCTCTTCCTCCCTTTGTTCTTCACTCTCCTCATCATCTTTTTCATCTGATGAGCTCACAGTTTCAGCAATTTCTTCTTCCATAGGAGCCTGCAAAATATTAGTCTCTTCTTGGACGGCGGAGGTGTCCTCAATATATTCTTTAACATAAGCATTTGAAGCATAGTTTTCATAGCAATATTTAAGTATGGCAAATTTTCAGATTTGTAGAGAGTAGCATCACACTTTTCAATCAAAGAAGCAATTTCATATGCACCCTTAAAAGCAACAAATTCTTCTATTTGTTCAATATCGTAGTAACTATAAACACCCTTGGCATAAGAAGATAAGATTCCATTATCCTTAAACTCACATTGGTATTGAAGGTGTTTTTTTAGTGTTTTCAGAACAACAAGTAAAATCATGTATTTCACATAAATTCCAAGCATAGCAATTCAAAGTATTAATATGATGCCATAAGACTTTCCCTTTTTGAGACAAGCGGTGTCGCACAAAATAAGCATGCTCATCTAATGATTTTCCCTCAACTAAGCTAGTTGGGTTTTCAGCACGAGCACTGTTGGGGATATTTACCAGCATATAGACCTGGCAGGGTGATAACCCGGCCATAGAGCAGGCTCAGCTGAGAGGCTCAAGGACTCTTGGGGATATTTACCAGCATATCTCACTGAGAGGCTCAAGGACTCTTGGCGGGCTGGCTTGATGGAGGCCTAACAGGAAAGGCCGGCTCAGGTAATGGGCCGGCTCAAGAAGAAGATGCTTGGTTTCAGGGTTGCCTTGGAGATCAAGTAGACTTAGAGTAGGAGACGGGGCGGAGCCATGACCCGGACTCTCATGTAAATCCAGGGTTCCACCTGTGTATATAAAGGGGAGCACCTAGGCGAAAAAGACTAAGTTGCAATCTCTCGAAAGCTAGGTTAGCGAAGCTGCATCCTTGTAATCGAGAACCACATCAATATACTCAAGCAGGACGTAGGCTTTTACCTCCGCCGTGAGGGGCCGAACCTGGGTAACCCGGCGTTTTCCCATTCCCGATCAACCCCGTTGAGCTTCCACACTTGTGCGATGGCCTCATCTCCAAGTCCTTTCACAAGGGCATCTGCCATGTCAAAACCACGACAGTTGGCGCCCACCATGGGGCCTACGCACGGTGGAGTTGAGTTCTTAGCGGGATCTCTCCCAGGGTTCGGGAAGTACGCGGTTGGCATGATGACAAAGAGCCGCCGCGGGAAGTTCTACATTGACGATTCATACTGGGGCCCTGACACCAACTCGATTGAGTACGGGTACCGGGTCCCCTTCGGCAAAATCCACACCTTCATCGGCGTGGTCGGTGAGTCGGCCGGGTTGGAGAGCATCGCCGGTGTCGAGTCGGCCCGCCACGCTGGTCCAAGCCAGGCGAGACCCGGCCCGTGTCAAGCCGGCCGGAACCATGTCTTCATGGGTTTCACCCAAGGGGTGGCCCTGTCTGGAGATGATACGCTCGTCCAATCTGACGGCGAGTCCTCAACGGGAGAAACCAAGTCGATCCATCCTCTACGTGATGGAGGGCTTGGATACGCGGACGATGTCTTTCCAGAGATCCCGGATCTGCCTCGTTTTGCGGCGGTATACATGGCGGGTAGGCAAGATCCGGTGCGTGACCCGGCCGACCCCGCGGCCGGGCAGAACCTTACCCTTGATGGCTCAGGAGGAGCCGGCACGTCGGCCGCCGGCTCACGGAAAACCGGGGTGAAGGCGCTCGCGGACTTGATGAACACGCTGGCAGCCCTGTTGGCCGAGCCGGTCACTGCGGAGAATGCGGCAGCACGCAACACGGAGATCATGAAGTGTCTCGAGCAGATGGCCAAGATCCAAGAGGATATCAACGCAAAGAACACACCCATGGCTCAGGTGCAGGCCCGGCTTGCTGAGGAGCGGCAGCCTCTGGATGAGGAGGCGAATTACCTAAGCCGCCGGCAGGCCGAGTCAAAACTTGTCCACCGGAGGCGTCATCAAAGCCGACTTCCGGTCGATCTTGATCTGACTCAGGTGTTGACCACACTGCCGGCTCCGCCGAACCCGGGGGTTGGAGTTGTTCCCCCGGGAGGACCGCCTGTACAATAGCCGGCTCAGCAGAGGGAGCCGGCCCAGCATCGCATGCCGGACCAGCAACAGCAGCCGCCGTCTCGCCGGTTCCAGACCCCAATTGGACATTATTCCAACCCAGTCGATAATGTGCTGGCAGCAACCCAGAACTTGGCGGCTATTTCGATCGAGGGGGATGGTCCGATTCAGATGGAGGCAAGGAATGCTATTGCAATGCTCAAGACAGCAGTAGTGCAGCAGGCCAACTACTCGCATAGCCAGCACCGGTTTCACTCAACCCCTCACCAGAGCCGTACCAGGAGCCAGCGTCTAGAGTCACTGGCGGTTTCCAGCAGCGCACATCGCAAAAGAGCCGCCCCACCGCTGGCGGATCAACCCAGAATCCCGAACGCACAAGACATTGTGGACGCTGCTCGGGCGCTACGAGCGTGGGAGGAAGAAAACGCGCGTGCAGGGCATAACCCGCCGGCGCATGTCAACACGCCGGCGCACGTCAACTCACCGCCAAATGTCAACCCACCGGAAGTGCTTCACCGGCCCGCCGCAACCCAGACAGCTGGCCGGCTTGGGGGCTCATCGAGCCGCATGATCGAAACACCTTGTTTGGTACCAGCGCTGCGAGAAGCGCGCATACCCCCAGATTTCAAAGGCCCTCGCAAGGTTCCTAACTATACAGCGAATCTAGAGCCGACCGAGTGGATCGAGAGTTACGAACTGGCAATGGACTTATTGGGAGGAAGCAAGGCAGTGTGTGCACGTTATCTGCCTCTCATGTTGGAGGGCCTCGCTCGCACTTGGTTGAAAAACCTACCAGTCAATTCTATCAACACTTGGCAGGAGCTGAAGGAGCGCTTTATCAAGAATTTTCAGGGAACCTGCAAAAGACCAACCACAATTGTCGATCTGGAACATTGCGTTCAGCGGGAGGATGAGTCGGCGAACCATTGGGCTCGCCGGGTCGCGGAAGTTATACACAGTCCCGACAGTATCACGGCGGCTCAGGCGGTGCTTGTTCTGGAACAAACATGCAAATTTTAGCCATTGGTCCAAAAACTAGGGCGACTCAAGAGAAAAGCCCAGGACATGGGGGATCTAATGGATGTCTTAACCCGGTATGCGGAGTCTGACAATACTAAAGACCCGCCGTCTAATGAGGAGAAAGTCGATAAAGACAAGAAAGGCGGAGGCAAGGGCCACCAGCAGAACAACAGTAATGGTCAGAACAACAACGGTGGTAAACGCAAAGGTTATGATGGTAGCTCTGATCTGGTGGCGAATACAAATACAGGGAACAAAGGTCAGCGCCAGAATGATGGTTCTAGGAGGCAGTCCTCTGGAAATCGCCCTCTCAGCTACGAGGAAGCTCTTAAGGCTCCTTGTCCCAAACATAGTTATAATGGTAAGCCGTCCAGCCACTCCTGGGAAAATTGCTATATCATGCAAGAGTTCTCCAAACGAGTCTTTCAGAACCATCATAACGGAGGCGGCGGCGGTGGACAACCCGGCAACCAGGGACCTGGCTTCTCTGGAGCCGGCTCATAAGGGCCCTTCGCAGGTCCTGATTTCCACGGGAACAATGGCCAGGGCAGTGGGTTTCAGGGGGCTGGTAACACTGGGGGTGGCAATCAGCGGAACAACCAGGGAAATCAGCACCAAGCCGGTGCGACAGGGTTTCAGAGTAACCCAAAACAGCTAAATAGTGGGCAGTATCATGTTTTCACCACCAGCACCTGCAAACGAGATCGAAAGGTGCAACGATGAGCTGCCCACGCGGTTGAGCCGGCAACCCCTTATTACCTCAATTGGTCTGAACAGCCGGTCACCTGGAGTAGGGCGGATCATCCTGTCCTCCTTGATCATCCCGGGCATTTAGCCTTGGTGGTAGCACCGCAGGTTGGCGGTTATACGTTGACGAAGGTGCTCATGGACGGAGGAAGCAGCATCAATATTCTGTACTATGACACGTTCCGGCGGATGAATCTGTCTGATAAGCAGTTGACTCCATCCTCTACGGTTTTTCATGGCATCATTCCTGGCAAGTCAGCTTATCCCATGGGAAGAATATCCTTCGAGGTGGCCTTCGGCTCAGAGGATAACTAGCGTTCTGAGTTTCTGTCCTTTGAGGTGGTTAAGCTTAAAAGCCCATACCACGCTTTATTTGGCCGGCCGGCTTATGCGCGATTCATGGCACGGCCGTGCTATGTTTACCTGAAAATGAAGATGCCAGGACCAAGGGGAACCATCACAGTTGATGGCAACCGGAAGATTTCCCTCGAGTGCGAAGAAGGAGATGCAGCATATGCCGAGACGGCTTGCGCTGCAGAAGAATTGTGGTATTATAAGGACAATGTTGACCCGTCCGACAGAACCTCCCTGAAGAAGCCCACGACGGAGTCTGACCCTTTGCTCAAGTTTAAGTCGGCTAGAGACACAAAGCAAGTTGAGTTCACCCCGGACAAATCTTCCGAGCAGTTCACCATAGGGGCCAATATGGATCCCAAATAGGAAAGCGCGCTCATCAAGTTCATCCGTGAGAACTGGGACATCTTTGCATGGAAGCCTTCTGACATGCCAGGTGTACTGAGAGAACTCGCTGAGCACTCCCTTAATGTGGATACTAAGTTTAAACCGGTTCGCCAGTATCTCCGTCGCTTTAATGAGGAAAGGCGGAAAGCTATTGGTGAAGAAGTGGCCTGGCTCCTAGCTGCCGGGTTCATCGTTGAAGTCTTCCATCCTGAATGGCTGGCCAACCCGGTACTTGTTCTAAAGAAAAATGGGACTTGGCGAATGTGTGTTGATTACACGGATCTAAATAAGGCTTGTCCTAGTGACCCCTTTGCCTTGCCCCATATTGACCAGATCATCGACACTATGGTGGGTTGTGAGTGTTTATGCTTCCTGGATGCTTACTCTGGTTATCATCAGATCAAAATGAAACTGGAAGACCGGGAAAAGACGGCTTTCATCACACCCTTTGGAGCTTTCTGCTATACAACCATGCCGTTTGGGCTGAAGTGTGCACAGGCGACTTACCAGCGTTGTGTCCAAAGCTGCTTTCATAAACATATCAGGTGGAACGTCCATGCTTATGTTGATGATATTGTGGTTAAGTCCCGAAAGAAGGAAACCCTACTGGAGGATCTCAAGGAAACATTTGACAATCTCTATGTCTACCAGATGAAGCTCAACTCGGAGAAGTGTGTTTTTGGTGTCCCTGCAGGAAAGCTTCTGGGATTTCTTGTTTCCGAGCGTGGCATTGAAGCTAACCCGGAAAAAATCAAAGCAATCACGACCCTGGCTAAGCCGGTCAATCTAAATGCCGTGCAGAAGCTGGATGGGCGGGTTGCGGCGCTGAGCCGGTTCATCAGCCGGCTTGGAGAGAAGGCAATTCCGTTGTATCAATTGCTTAGGAAATCAGATAACTTCGTCTGGAGTGATGCTGCAGATCATGATTTTGAGGCCCTCAAGAAGCAGTTGTCTGAGCCGCCGGTCCTTGCTGCCCCTCGCGAGAACGAGCCAATGTTGCTATATATTGCTGCTAATAACAAGGTTGTAAGCGTGGCAGTCGTTGTAGAGCGCAAAGAGGACGGCAAGGAATATCTAGTTCAGTACCCTGTGTATTATATCAGTGAGGTGTTAACCGAGTCCAAGCAGCGATATCCACATTGGCAGAAACTGGTCTACGGAGTATTTATGGCTAGCCGCAAGCTGAAGCATTACTTCCACGAACATCCAATCACTGTGGTCAGCTCAGCACCTCTTGGGGATATAATCCAGAACCGAGAGGCCACAGGCCGGGTTGCCAAGTGGGCCATCGAGCTCGGTCCGCATCATCTCAAATATGTGCCCCGCACGGAAATCAAATCTCAGGCATTGGTGGATTTCATTAATGATTGGATAGAGTTACAGGCTCGCGAAGAGAAGCCCGACACAACATACTGGTCCATCCACTTTGACGGCTCAAGGCAGCTTGAAGGCTCGGGGGCTGGAGTTGTGATTACTTCCCCACGAGGAGATAAGTTCTGTTATGTTTTAGACTCATGTTCCCCTGTACAAACAATGCAGCAGATTATGAGGCCTTACTTCATGGGCTTCGGATGGCCAAGGAGATGAACCTGAGCCGGGTCAGGTGTCTGGGCGACTCAGACTTGGTGGCCCAACAAGTTTCTGGTACATGGGATTCCAAGGATCCCCTTATGGCAGCTTCTCGGCACGCGGTCACCAACATTGCTGGACACTTCAAAGGTTATCAAGTCGATCATATTGATCGCCGGCAAAACGAGGCGGCAGATGCACTCTCTCGATTGGGTTCTTAGCGCAAGCCGGTGCCACCCAATGTTTTCCTGGACGTTTTACACAACCCGTCTGTCAAGTTACCAACAGAGGAGGACTTGGCTATTCCTGACCCGGAGGCGGCTCTAGTGGCTGCTGTCCATGCTATACCTGATTGGACGGTCCCCTACTTGGCTTATTTAAGCCGGGGAGAACTGCCAACAGAGGAAATCCTTGCACGACAGATCATCAGACAATCTAAGTCTATGACTATCGTCAACGGCGAGTTGCATCGACGCAGTGTCACTGGTGTCTTTCAGCATTGTGTTTCACCAGAGGAGGGCCACGCTATTCTCAATGAGATTCACTCTGGCGATTGTGGTCACCGCGCCGGATCACGATCACTTGTGGCAAAGGCTTTTCGGCACGGGTTTTACTGGCTCACAGTTCATGCTGACGTAGAAGACATTGTACGTAAGTGTGATGGTTGCCAGAAATATGCTCGCCAGGCTCATGTGCCGGCTCAAGAGTTGAGGATGATCTCGATAACTTGGCCCTTTGCGGTCTGGGAGCTTGACATGGTTGGACCCTTCAAACGTTCTAAGAACAAGCATACACACCTATTGGTGGCTGTGGATAAATTTACCAAGTGGGTAGAGGCGGAGCCGGTCAGCCGTTGTGATGCTGCTACAGCCGTCAAGTTTCTGAAAAAGCTGATATTTCATTTTGGCTATCCGCACAGTATAATTATAGACAAATGGCACCAATCTTTCCAAGGGGGTCATGAAGCAGTTCTGTCAACAGGAGCATATCTGGCTTGATTTAACATCGGTTGCGCATCCTCAGTCTAATGGGCAGGCAGAGAAAGCAAATCAGGAATTACTGCGTGGTATCAAACCCCGGCTCATGGTGCCTTTGCAACGCACGCCGGGTTGCTGGGAAGAAGAATTACCTGCAGTACTTTGAAGCATACGGACTACTCCCAACAGGTCAACAGGCTATACGCCGTTTTTCCTGGTCTATGGTGCAGAAGCTATACTTCCAAGTGATATTCGTCATGACTCCCCTCGAGTGGCGGCTTATGTGGAGTCTGATAATGAGCAAGCTCGACAAGACGCTCTCGATGACCTGGAAGAAAAACGCAAACTTGCCGCGTCTAGATCAGCAATTTATCAACAAGACCTACGTCGCTATCAAGGCCGTAGAGTTCGCAGCCGTACTTTTCAGGAAGGTGACTTAGTGCTCCGTCTGATACAAGACCAGACAGGCATGCATAAGCTTTCACCACCTTGGGAAGGGCCCTTTGTGGTCAGCAAGAATCTCAACAACGGGTCCTATTACCTGATTGACATACGTGAGGCAGATAAATCACGTACCTCTGAGGAGGAAACAAGCCGGCCCTGGAACATTGCCCAGCTCCGGCCATACTACACCTAAGTCATCGACTGGGTCAGATCTTTGTACATACCTTCTATCATGTATATACCTATTTTCGATCAAATAAAATAAAGACCGGCAGCACTGTATAAAAGTGTTGTTTCGCCTCAAAATTGTGTGCTGGATCTTTATTTGTTGATCTTGGTTACTTGGGGGCTTCCAACTCAATTGAGTTTAGCTTACAAAACCCTTTAACCCGGCGAGATGCCACAAAGTTGGTTAAACCTGCCTGTTAGCAAGATGCTACTCCCTAAAACCAACCCGACGTACGTCTGATGAGTCAATCACATAGGTGACCCTGAATTCATCAGAGTTAAAATGTTCGATTGGTTGCGTGAGAGCCGGCTTTCAGAAAGCGAGGATAAACCAACAGGCCAAAGTGCCCGTTTCATGAAAGCAAATTCAGACTTGAGCTTTATAAGCCGGTCTTTCAAGTTGGGTTTTACAAAAACTGGCTTGTTGCAGTTATGTTCTTTTTTCTGCATTCATCTCATCTCTGCATACATGCATACATTCATACATAGCATCTACCTTAGTTAAATTTGGTATTCTTCATTCATTACAAACAGTAACAAAGTTACTAGCTTATGTGATTTCGTCAATCACAATCATTATTATGTTCAATTTCATTGTTTCAGCAGAATCACTCTCATTGCAAAGACTGGATCTCGAGGCCCAAAAGAGGATTCACAATAACAAGGCATCCACAAAAGTATTTGTACAGGCAATAGCAGCACAGTACACGATGGCACTGGCATCAGAAACAAGTGTTTGACGCTACGCTATTACAAGCCGCCCGTCAGCTACGGCCACGACAAAGGTTTTCACAGTTCAAACTACAAGAGCACAAGCTGGTGTTTTATGTCGCCGGGTTAGAACTGGCGCCAGCACCCGACGAAGCACCATGTGCCGGCTCTTCGCGGCCGTCGTCAGCCTCCGCCTCCTCCTAACTTGATTCGCTGGTCGACCACTGGATTGAGCGCAACACTTCAAATATGGCATCGGCTATTATCACGGAGGAAGGGTCGACTTCAGGAGCGAAAGATGGCTTACGCATTCGGGTTAGGGCAACCGGCTCATGATTCGGCAGCTCCATCCGCTCATTCTCCTTTGCGTAACCCGCCTGGTACTTGGTCAGATCTGCTTCTTCTACAATCTCGGTGGCTGCAACCCGGGTTTCTTTTATACAGTGTTGAAAGTCTTTCTTGGTAAAAGGCGAGTCGTCCACATTGAACTCTGGATACCCGCCCACAATCTGAGCCGGATCGAGTTCTGGCACATATGCCTTGGCTCGAGCAAGCGCTGTTAGTGCCCCAATGCGGCAAGCCGCCTTTTTCCAATCATCAAACCACTTGGGCACAATAGATAGTTCCTTCAACATGTCAGCAATCAACTGTGGCGGTGTTGTGGTATTTTTTGCGGCCATTATGCATCGGGAGCCACCTATGTACAGCTGCTCCACAAAGGTATACACCGCCTTCAATTTCACCAGTGGTTGCTGCACAAGAGTTTGATTCTGCTGGCCTGCAAAAATAAGTTCACACGATCAGTAAAGCCGGCTTAGCATATTCAAGTTGGGATAATTGGCGCATGGTGGTCTGTTTTACTTACCAAAGATGGCCCGGCACATGGCTGTGATCTGGCCCTTTAGAGTGGCCAGCTCTTGAGTTGCCGGCTCAAGTTTGGCCTCAGCCTCTTCAGCACGCGCGGCTAGGGCGGCTCTTGCTGCTTCGGTTTCTTCCAAAGTGCTCCTCACCACGAGCAGAGATTTGTTGGCTTCTACAGATGCCTTCTCAGCTTCTTGGCATAGTTTCTTCTCCTTGCTTGCTTCCTTTCGGAAGAAGGAAGCTTGAGCCTCCACCTGGTTTAGCATGTCCTGCAAAGCAGCCTCAGTTATACATTGTCTAAACATGTCTCGAGCCGCCCTTCCGGTCGACCCAGCCCATGGGGGCTACGGGTTTCAGCGCTTCTCAAAAAGTAAACAAGCAAGTTCCATGCAGATGCAGGCATTCTACATGGCACTTGGGGGCTAATGCATGATTTGATCTTATTAGATATGGAGACCCGCCCATCAGGATATGACGAGCCGGCCTTTGGGGGTGCCAACTGAGGTTATGCATGCGAGATAAAGTTTGGAAGTCCCGGGTCATCATTTCATAATGACCCAGCCCTTGGGGGCTACGTATATATATGGTTCATGGCAGAAGGCGCAATTACCTCGAATTTTTGCTTCAAGGAAGATATCATCGCAATTTCTGTGTCCCGGCTTTCAAATAGCCGGGTCAGCACAGCTTGGTGAAGGGCATTGGCGTCTTGGTCTTCAAAAGAGGAGAAGTCAAGAGCCGCCTTCCCCTTGTTCTTCACGGATGGCTCAGCCCGGGCAGGAACTTTGGCGAGAGCAGTAGAGGTCTCAGGCGGAGTAGTTTGTTATTTATCCATCACCACCACCTCCTCTTGAGCAGGGACCACGGGCTGCTGTTCGGGTTGATCAGTTAAACTTTCCCTCTCCTGAACAGCAGGAGAGGAAGCGCGAGCCGGGCTTGCAGTATCTTGAGGCGGCGGACTATTCGGGAACGCCGGCTCGTCCTGAATGACCAAGGGGGCCTCCGTTTCTTCCTGAGGGCCCGTTTGAATAACCGGGTCAGATGACCCGGACGCGGCAGTGGTCTTTTTCTTGATGGCCTTGGCACTATACAAGAAGCAAAGAGTTAATTCAGTTATAAAAGGTTACAAGGTAAAGAGCCATTGGGTGACACAGGAATAATCAATGTGCTTACCCCGGGTTGATGTTGAAAGCCGGCGCCTGAGTTGCGCTTGATTCATTCGAAGAGGGGGACGTCTGATAGGCCGAGTCATTTAAATGTAAGGGTTCCTTGAAACGACCAGCTAGAGGAAAAGAGGGAGTTGGACAAAGAAGCACCTCTGCCTGTGCTCTACGGGATGTCGGCTCATATGGAAGCCCGCCACTCAACTCGCCACCTGCCTTCGGGCGCTACGTGTTGTCGCTCAATAGTGGCATGGCGGCGCTTGATGACCAGTTTGCCGGCAAAGTGCTGATGGTAACCATCAACGGCGACCGGCCTCCCGTCTCGCCAGACGACCTGGTCAAAGCTCTTGGCATTGCGCACGGCATCCAAATAAGTGACTTGCTCGTCGAAGTCTGTCCGCCACCGGCTGATTTTTTCATCGGGTTCCGGACAACTTTCGACAGCAGTCGTGTGTTCGAATCTTCCCGGCATTTGTTCTGCGATGGTGCGCTGGTGAGCTTCGATCGGTGGCACCCAGGATGGGGCTCGGTGCCCTCTGAGCTTGAGTTTTTAACAAAGCTTACTTTCCACGGCATGCCTCGACGGGCTTGGAACAGCGAGTCCATGAATGAGCTTATCAATGACCTAGGAGGTGAGCTCTTAAGTATGTTTGTTCCTCCAGATAGCTGGGCTCTGACGGTTATGGCATGGATGAAGAAGCCGTCCACCATACCGAAGGTGATTGGTGTTGAGATTCCAGTGCAGGAACCGGGGTTGTACTATTTGTCACCACCAAGGCCGCCGCAGACCACGTTATGTATGTACCTATATCGAGTCTGCGTGCATGTCGAAGAAGTGGTCAATCCTTCAATCGAAGTCCTGCCGCCGCCGCTGGAGGCGGGATCCGTCGACGACGTCCATTACAGGAGTCAACGTCAGACTTTCCCCGTGTTGCTCGGAACGATGGATGGCACAGGGCCTACTCCATCGCGCGGCGGAGGCCATTGCTTCGTTGGGAGAAGAGGCCGGGCTAGCTGCCTGGATGTGCTCTAATTTGAGGTAACAACTGAATCTTCTCAGATAGAGTACTACTTATATCCGAGCTATAGGTGTCAAGCTCTGATGTGCCAATACATTTGATTATGACCTGTTCTATTTTTGTACCTGATTTTTTTCGGAATGGGTGTACGTCAACCTAATGTGCTAGTAGAACTTATTGTGTTTGTCTGTCTGTTTTCTTTGCACTGCATTCAAGATATTTCCACGTCATTGATCAAGACGATGAACGGTGATGTACGAGTTTGTTGGTTTCAAGATAGCCCTACCCGTAGCGATCCACTGCTTCCACCCCTATTGTGTCGCTCGCGTGAAATTTTTGTATGCAAGCTCAACGTGCTATGATGTTGTATATCATTGTGTCAACTATATAAGTTTGTACCAAGCATCAGCAATGCATATGGCTGAAAGATGTATGCACGAGCATCGACCGATCTGCATTATTTCTTTGCTCGTGACAGCTTTTAATTAGGTTTCACTGGACTCTACCTTTTTTCTTAACTTATAATTTGAGTTCAGTGACTTTAAAAAAATGTACAAAAGACTTGTCTGGGCCATTTCAGGCGTCGTTGAATGTGGGAGTACCTACGTAAAGTTGTACTGTACTACACAGGCCTTGTTCGTTGAACATCATCAATGCAACTGGGCCAAAAGACGTGTGCCAACCCAGGTTTTCTTTTGACCAAAAATAAGAGCAGCCCAGCCTATGTTTTTTTATAAAAAATGCACAACTCAGTTCTATTTTTATACAAGAATGCCAAGCCCAACTTAAAGTTTTTCAATAAAATTCCTAGCTCAGAATTAATTTTTTATAGGAAATGCTCTGTTCAGACCAACATTGTTTTTTCACCCATCCCAGAAAATGGGTCTATTTCTACTTTTTTTTAATAATCGGGTCTATTTCTACTAAAAACAAATGGGTTGTAAACTAACAGATATAATAAATGGGCTGCATGTCCGCAATTTTTTGTTACCCAGCCCAGTAAATAGGTGTATTCGAACAAATAATCAAATGGGCTGTAAATTCTCAGAAATAGTAAATAGGTTTTTTTTTCATCCAGACCAGGAAATAAATGTATTGGAAAACAAAATCAAATGGGCTGTAAAAACTAAATAAATGAGCTGCATGTCCGCCAAAGCCTTTGAAGCTTACTTTGTTGGCCCATGCCGAGGAGTTCTCAAAAAAAGAATGTTGGTCCACGAGGACGAAGCCTGCGCAAGGCGTGTCCATTTAGTCAACAAAACGATTTATAATGGTCAAAAAGAAAAGTCAACAAACTATTCTGACTAATGTAGCCATTGGATTGACATCCGACGGCCATCCCACTTCTTCAATCTCTGATCTTGTTGCTCCAGCCGCCAAAGGCCCAAAACCATCGCTGGCGGGAGCGCCTGCTTCTGCCTCCCATGGTCGGTTGTGCTGCCGCGCAGGCTTCGCCACCCCACCCTACTCCCACCGGTGGCCAGATCATACTTATACTCACCGATGGCCGGCTGTGCTGCCGCGTAGGCTTCGGGTCGTTCCCACCCTTAGCCTAGCTGTCGTCCACCGCCTTGGTGCTCTCGGATGGCGTCGTCAATGCGGTCAATGAATGACAGCCATCGGAAGAGGACTGTACGTGGAGGGGCTAACAGCTGGGACCCACGAGGTCCATGGTCATACGCCACGAAGTGCCTCCTTATCACACGCAAGAAAAATGATTCCTCCCCCTGACAGCTTGGGCCCACCAGCTACATCTTCGCACGCAAGGAAGTGCCTCCTTATTACGCGCAAAACAAATGACTCGTCCCACTAGCATCCGGGATCCACCAGCTACATCTTCGCACGCAAGCAAGTGCCTCCTTATTCCGCGAAAAAAATGATTCCTCTCCCTGACAGCTGGGACTCATCATCTATATCTTCGCACAGAAGGAAGTGCCTCCTTATTACGTGAAAAAACGATTCCTCCCCATGACAACGCGGACCCACCATATTTGTAGGCTAACTTGTGGGCCTACTAAGTTAACGCGTATGCAGGGCTTTGTCAACTTAGTCAACAAACGATTCTAGCAGCAGCGACCATTGGATGTTAATCCAACGTCCGTGCTGCTTCTTCAATCTCTGATCTTCTTGCTCCAGCTGCCCAAACCAGCTCCGGCGGGACCGCCTGCTTTTGCCTCCCATGGCAGGCTGTGCTGCCACGCAGGCCTCACCGCCCCACCCCTCTCCCACCGCTGGCCAGGCCTTCCCTCTACTCACCCACATCCCATGTTATTCTTCGGCGACGGCAGCCTCACACCGCAGCCGAACCAGTCAACCCTCGTACTCCCCTCCGCGTGGGCATCCACTGCCACGTCTTCCCCGGCTCCACATAGTTCCCTTCCTAGGACTCGCCGTCGTCCACCGCCTTGGTACTCTCGGCGCGGCGTGGTAAATGAACAACAGCCATCGGAGGAGGACTGTACGCGGTGAGGCTGACCGCTGGACCCACCAGCTACATCTTCGCACGCAAGGAAGTGCCTCCTTATTACGCGCAAAAAAAATGATTCCTCCCCCCTGGCAGCTGGGACCCAGAAGCTATATCTTCGCATGCAAGGAAGTGCCTCCTTATCCTCCCTGACAGCTGGGACCCACCCGGTCGAAGCGTACGTAGCGCTGTCTGTCTGGTCGCGAACGTGTACGTACATACTGGTCGATCGGTCTCTCTGCAACGATGAACCGTGGGCGTGTAAGGAGCGGCAAGTGTCGTAGTAGAGCCCCCGACGTAGCAGTTCAGGCAGCCCCGTCTAAATCGTGTACACGTACGTACAGCCACACGGCAAAAAATACAGGCACGTACGTACATACGGGCGGGGTATCGAACGCGTACTCACGCATACATACGGCCAGGGCTCGTGTACATGGAGAAAGGCAACGGACGGCAGCAATGGCCTCCTGTTCATCGTCAGCTAATCGGCTGGGTCGGAACGGAGGAAACAACGCCATGTTCATCGGGAGCCAAGCGACTGGGTCGGAACGCGTCCTGTTCATCGGGAGCCAACCAGCTTGGACGGAACAGCCGTAACGGGGTCCTGTTCATTGACTCGGGGTCTGGTGTACCGTTAAACGGAGGAAACGGCCTTCTGTTCGATCACCTATGGTCGAAACGGGGTCCTGTTCATCGGCTGGGGGTCTGGCGTACCGTAAAACGGAGGAAACGGACTTTTGTTCGAGGGCCTACGGTCGAAACGGGGTCCTATTGATTGGGAGGGCTCTGGCATACCGCAAAATGGAGGAAACAGACTTCTCCCCAACTGCCTACGGTCGAAACGGGGGTCCTGTTCATTGGGAGGGGTGTGGCGTACCGCAAAACGGGACTCCACGAGCTACTGTTCATCCACGGTCGACCTCCTCCAGCCTCCACCAGCTACTGTTCATCCACCGTCGACTTCCTCCAGCCTCCACCGGCTACTGTTCATCCAGCCTCCATGGGGTCCTGTTCATCCACCCCCAACCGGCTGGCCTCCTCGGGGTCCTGTTCATCCAGCGCCAACCACCTTCACATGGCCATGGTACTGTTCATCCACAGCCAACCCACCGGCTGGGGTGGGGCGTACGAGCGGGCGGTAGCAACGGGAACCATTCATCCACAGCCAACCAACCGGCTCGATCGATGCGTCTCGACTCGTGTCTACGTGTATCGCGCGCGCGACAGCAACGTGCACTGTTCATCGAGAGGCACCCAACACCGGCTGGCTACGTCTTGCACGGGGGCTCAATCGATCGGCTTCAGTAAGCAGCGAGAAGGATCGATCGGGTTCAGTTAGCACCAAAGGAATCACTCGGGTTCAGTTATCAGCGAAAGGATCGCTCGGGTTCAGTTAGCAGCGAAGGGATCGCTCGGCTTTAGTACGCAGTGGGATCGGCAGTGGGATCGATCGCTCGGGTTCAGTACGTGTAGTAGTGCGAGGGATCGATCGATCGCTCGGGTTCAGTAAGCGAACGCCTCGCTCAGGTTCAGTTAGCGAATGCCTCGCGCGCACACACACACACACACACGTGTACGAGAGAAACGCGCAAACCACACTGCATCGCTCGGCCCCGACCACCCACCGTAACCGGGAACTCCCCAAAATTTTCCTCGCCCTCACTTCTACCATGATTTTTTACGTCATGGATGGCCCAAAGAATGTCATGCGGGTGCGTCTCCGGTCCGCCCAGGACGAAAAGCCCATTTTCTGTCATAATTTTTTGTCATAGAAGTAGGAGCCCACCACATCTATGATGATACGTGTTTTTGTCACAATTATTGTCATAGAATTGTCACAACCATGACATAAAAAGTTTTCGTTCAGGCCATAATGTCACGGATGTGTCTTTTTTTTGTAGTGACAGCACCATATTAACATACAACTCATATCAATCACACCATACCACAATTAACCCGTAGGGAAAAAAGAATCTACTCAAACATCATAGGATGGCCATACATCATTGGGTAATAATATATAGCATCCAGCACCATGTTCAAGTGGATATTACAGCGGGGAGAAGAGGTGTTACACCGCTGCATAGTGGGGGGGGAGAGTTGGTGATGACGGCGGCGAAGTTGTTGGTGTAGATCGCCGTCATGATGGTCCCCCCTCTTTCTTCTTCTTCCTTGGCCTCCCCCTAGATGGGAGGAGGGTTTCCCCTCTGGTCCTTGGCCGCCATGGCTCCCGGAGGGCAAGAGCCCCTCCGAGATTGGATCTCTCTCTGTGTTCTCTTCTGTTTTGCGTTCCTATTTTCTGGCCTTTCACCGTTTCTTATATTCCCGGAGATCCGTAACTCCGATTGGGCTGAAATTTTAACACATTTTTTTTCCAGATATTATCTTTCTTGCGGCGAAAGAAGGGACCCAACCAACTTACGGAGGAGTCATGATCTCACACAGTGCGCCCTGGGGGTAGGGAGCGCCCCTGACCTCGTGGCTCCCTCGAGCATCGTCTCGCATTGATTCTTTTTTCCCAAAAATCACATATATTCCAAAAAAATCTCCATAAAATTTTATCGCGTATGGATTTTCTGCGAAACAAAAAACATGCAACAAAGGAACTAGCACTGGGCACTGGATCAATATGTTAGTCCAAGAAAATCATATAAAATGTTGCCAAAAGTATGTGAAAGTTGTAAAATAATGGCATGAAACAATCAAAAATTATAGATACGATGGAGACGTATCAGCATCCCCAAGCTTAATTCCTGCTCGTCCTCGAGTAGGTAAATGATAAAAAGATATTTTTTGATGTGGACTGCTACCTAGCATAATCTTTATCATGTAATCTAATCATGGCATGAATATTAAGATACGAGTGATTCAAGGCAATAGTCTATGAATTTGATATTGAAACAATAATACAAAACATGCATGTAATTCATCATTGCCTTTCATAATAATGGAGCTAAAGGAAACAACCTCTATACAGTTAGTTGTGGTAAGCATGACACGCTCGTTCTTCCCTGCATAGATATATCAAATCAAGAGTACCCCGGTGCCAAACCAAGCAATTGTATCATACTTTTTCACGCGCTTCAGCATTTTCAACTTCACTCAATACATGAGTGTGAGCCATGGACATAACACTATGGGTGGAATAGAATGCGGTGGTAGAGATCAATACGGGAAGTCAAAAAGGAAGAAAGGCTCGCATCAACTCGGCGGATCAATAGGCAATGGAGAGGCCTATCAATCAATATCAATGCGAGGAGTAGGGATTTCCATGTAACGGATGCACTAGAGCTATAAGTGTATGAAAGCTCACTATGGAAACTAAGTGGGTGTGCATCCAACTTGCTTGCTCATGAAGACCTCAGGCATTTGAGGAAGCCCATCATCGGAATATACAAGCCAAGTTCTTTAATGTAAAAATTCCCACTAGTATATGAGAGTGACAACTCATGGAGACTCTCTATATGAAGAACATGGTGCTACTTTGAAGCACAAGTATGGTAAAAGGATAGTAGTGCGCCCCCTCTCTCTTTTTCTCTCATTTTTTTGTTTTCTCTTTTTTTATTTTTTTGGTGGGCTCTTTTTGTCCTCTTTTTTTTCATTTTTTTATATCCTCATAGGTAGGGGTAACACTCTAGAATGCATCACACTTTTATTTACTTACAACTCGATAAACTAAAACAATATGACTCTATATGAATGCCTCTGGCAATGTACCAGGATGTGCAACGATCTAGCGTATCAAAGATATCAAAAAATGGACAAGCCATGAAAATACCATGCTAGCTATCTTACGATCATGCAAAGCAATATGACAATGAATGCTAAAGTCATGTATATGATGATGATGGAAGTTGCATGGCAATATATGTCGGAATGGCTATGGAAATGCCATGATAGGTAGATATGGTGGCTATTCTGAGGAAGATATAAAGAGGCTCATGTGTGATAGAGTGTATCATATCACGGGGTTTGGATGCACCGGCGAAGTATGCACCAACTCTTGAGGTGAGAAAGGGCAATGCACGGTACCGAAGAGGCTAGCAATATGCAGAAGGGTGAGAGTGCGTATATTCCATGAACCCACATTAGTCATAAAGAACTCATATACTTATTGTGAAAATTTCAAAGCGCTCGAAACAAAGTATTACTCACATGCCCCTAGGGGGGAGATTGGGAGGAGTTAACCATCGAATGCCCCCGATTCGAACAACACAAATGATCAATCAATGATAAAATATGCTCCGACCTCACTGCTAATGTCAGCGGCCACCACTTTACATGCGTGAGGATTTACTTGCGTAAAGACTTACTTCCCTTAACACCATTATTAATACTCAACTTTAATTATTTTACTAGCATGCCCCAATATTACCACCTCAATATCACAAAACTAGGGCAAGGAATCAAACATATCATATTCAGTGATCTACAAGTTTTATGTAGGATTTTACGACTAACCATGTGAATGACCAATTCCTGTTATCTCTCTAAATAAATATAAGTGAAGCATGAGAGTTTAATTCTTTCTACAAAAGACCACGCTCTAATAAATATAAGTGAAGCAAAAGAGCATTCTACAAATAACGGTTTTCCAAATGTAGAGAAACGAGCATCCAAACTTCAACAGATATAAGTGAAGTACATGAAGCATTCTATAAAGCCATACACAAAAGATGTAAGTGAGGTGTAGAGAGCATTCTATAAATCAACTAAGGACCAACTCATACCAGCATGGTGCATCACTAAAAGAAAAATAAAAGCAAACGACGCTCCAAGAATTTACGCATATCATGTGAACAAAACAAAAACCGAAACATACCGATAATTGTCGATGAAGAAAGATGGATGCCTTCCGGGGCATCCCCAAGCTTAGACGCTTGAGTCTCCTTGAATATTTACTTGGGGTGCCTTGGGCATCCCCAAGCTTGAACTCTTGCCTCTCCTTATTCTTCTCATATTGATACCTCCTCGATATTCGAACACTTCATCCACACAAAACTTGACCGAACTTTTTATTAGAGGGGTTAGTACATATAACATCAAATCCCGTCATGTCTTGCTGTAACATTATTGTATAATTATAATCAAACATTACCCACTGTATGCTATCACAATTCTATGGCTCCCAAGTCAATGGGGCTCAACAAGATTTCAAACATAAGCAAATAAAGAAACTATAACAGCAATCTGTGAAAGCAGGACAGTCTGTAAAGATGCAGACGAAACATATACTTTTATAACTCCAAAAATTCTGAAAAATGAGGACGTAATAAAGAATTTGTATATCAGTACTGTGTAAAAATTTCAATTTTTTTGCATGTTCCAGTAAAATATAGAAATTCAAACACTACAGCAAAAGTTTCTGTTTTTGCACATCACACACCAAACAAGCAATTTAAACACCCTAAAGGTAAATCTTGGCACATTATTTTTATAATACAATTGATTTGTACAAGGGGATAATTATTTTTATTGAAAAGTTTCTGTAATCAAGATTCACAAAGTTTCCATGGGCATGAACAAAGTTCAAGGACGTCCCCCACTTCAACGGTGCTCGTCTTTCTCACTTTCACCTTTCTTTTTGATTTTTTTTAGGTTCCCCTCTATATTTTTTTTAAACTTTTTTAAAAGCACACAACAGAATAAAATGACTCTCTAAAACTTCCGGGTTGTCTCCCAGGCAGCGCTTTCTTTAAAGCCATTAAGCTAGGCATAAAGTGCTCAAGTAATTGATCCACCCAGATCCCAAGGTATATCAAAGCCAATTTTAATTAAAAATGATTTATAATTTAGTAATGAGCATAAAGCAAAATGTATCATAGAACAATGGAGTCTAACTCTCTTCCTATGCATCGGCATGTCATAAAAGAACAATTCATGCACATCAAGTAAAGGCCAATGCATAGTATTAACAGTTTCTTGCAATTTTATTGTGTTAGAAACATAGAGAGGTGGAGATGTAGTTCCTCTCTCATAATAATTGCAAGTAGGAGCAGTAAGCACATGCATATTATATCCATCAAAATCATTATGTGCAATAGTAAAACGCAAGCCATCAATATAATCCTTCATAAGCGCAAACTTCTTCGATATATTGTAGTTGGGAGAATTCAAAAAGATAATAGGACTATCATGTGTGGGTGCAATAGCACGAAATTTATTCTTAACATAAGGAACTATAGCAAGTTCATCTCCATAAGTATCATTCATATTGGCATCATGGCCACAAGTATAGCAAGCATCAATTTCATCAAAAAGGGATATTTCAAACGAATCCTTCTGTAAGGACGAAGGGAAATTAAAAAATGTATGAGTTGAAGAGTTACTCTCATTAGAAGGTGGGCACGGGTAGCTAATCCGCTCTTCCTCCTTTTGTTCTTCGCTCTCCTCGTCATCTTTTTCATCTAATGAGCTCACTGGTTCAGCGATTTCTTCTTCCATAGATTCCTGCAAAATATTAGTCTCTTCTTGGACAGCGGAGACTTTCTCAATAAATTCATTACTATCGGCATTGTATTCATAATTTTCATAGCAATATTTAAGTATAGCATAATTTTCAGTTCTATAAAGAGCATCATCACAATCTTCATTCTTTTCAAACAAAGATTCAATTTCATAAGCACCCTTAAAAGCAACAAATTCTTCTATTTGTTCCACACCATAGTAATCATATACACCATTAGCATAAGAAGCCAATGTTTCATTATCATTAAATTCACATTGAAAGGGAAGGTGTGGAGCCTTCATCTTTGTCGTGCGTACGACAATCTATGGGATCAAGGAGATCCCTTTGTGGTTCGGTTGTGGGAATCAACTTGCACAAAGAGCAGTTTCAGCAATGCAAGAACACACAGATGAATTTACCCAGGTTCGGGCCACTTTGAGGCGTAAAATCCTACTCCTGCTTTGATTGGATTATTTGTGGAACACAAGTACAAGAAAGCGCAGCTTGCCGGCAAGGTGCGCGGGAAGTGCAGCTACATAATGAACTTGTGCAAAGTGTCGACCTGCCCTCCCTCGTAAATGTTTCCATGGACCTCCTTTTATAGGGCAAGGGGTTACCGTAGTGGCAAAATGGTGATACAGAGGGTAAATATCAGCTTGACATGCACTGGGACGGGTGTCGATAAAGGTGCTTCTCAAGCGGTGATTTGTCACATGCCCCGACAAGTTCTACCTAACAGCCTGCGCGCTCGCCACCTGACAGCAAGAGCCTGATAGGTAGGTGCGGCGAAGCGGTGGAGGGAGCTTGCCGGCTTGAGGTTTGCCGGTCTTGGAGCTTGGACTTGCCGGCTCTGGCTTTGCCGGCAACATGGAATGCGCCTTGCCGGGAAGGTAGCTTGCTGGCATCTTGAGTCTTGAACACCATTGTGGGAAGAGGTTTCTTTCCAGTGTAGTGTGCTCTTGATCTTGCTTGTTGGTGTAGTTCTTGTCGGATGTATTGCTTGCCGGTAAGATCAGCTCTTTGCCGGGGCTGCTTCGCAATAGCCCTAGACTGGCACGACCCCATGCCTAAAAGGTTTGTGGGACCCTGGTTCTCACTACACTGTTAGGGTGGTACTCGGTTTTGCTTTGGTGGTTGACTGTTGAGTGGCTCCAGCGGGGCCATGTCTATACTTTACCCGCTAGGACATTCACTTGTGGGTGACCCCCCAGGCTCAAAGGGATTGTACAAGTTCCAATCTAAGTAGCTTCCATGTGTAACCGTGAGTCGATATGGGCTCTGTCTTGACCAAGTAAGTTGTGGAAGCCTGGCCTGGTAGACTAGCTGATGTAGGTGTGGCTAGGTCGTATGGGTATGCCTGGTGGTGCAGGTGACTACTTCCCAAAAGTCTCGTCTTGGTCTACCTAGCTACTTAAAAAGTGAAGTTTAGTAGTAGAAGGGTGTGACTAGGTCTCGTGGGTAAAGTACACAAACCTCTGCAGAGTATATAAACTGATCATGATTAGCCATGTCCCCGGTTGTAGACAACTTTGAGAAACTTCGCCTAGAACTGTCACCTTGATCTCATCACTTCTTCTTAATTAAAAATTATGTGTTGAACATGGGAATAGGAATACCAGGGAGTGTACCTCCGTGTCCAAGACTACGAACGGGGATTTACCGGGAGTGTCTCAGTATGCTACGAATAGCTGGGTATTTACTAGTGCGTCCTATGTATAGAGTAGACCACCAATATACAAAGATAGGATAAAACCTACTGCTTTTTGCAAAGAGCCTTTAAACTCCACTTACCCCCAAGATGCATATAGGTGGGATGGGACTGTTATACAATTGTGGAACTTGCCAATACATTCAATGTATAGACCCTAGTTGCTGCAACGTATCATGTTGCAGGTATCCATTATGAGGATTGATCATACGTAGGGTCTCGTGCCTCCACTTGACATTCTTCCCTGTGGCGTTGATGGAGCTTTACCAAGAACTACTATATTAGGATTTGCTTTCGTTTCCACTATTAGAAACTCTCTTTATAATTGTAAAACTATCTAGTTATCTAGCCTATGGCTAGTGGTATGTAAGACTATTTGCTTTCTGGATTATGCGATGTAATGAAATGATGCATTTGTGTATGATATTACATCTGTACCGTGTATGCTGGTGATTCCATCCAGGGGCTAGCATATAAACACACGGAGACCGTAACCTGAAAAGGTGGGTCATTGCAATCAGATTCTACAACATGAATGCCTACCACTCAAGTCAAATGATCTGTGCTTCTGAACTTCTGATGGCGCATTTATCTGCTCGGGATGTAAACGTTTGTGCCAACCAGCCTTTTGTTGTATGGCTATAATTTATTACATATGCATAATTTCATTTGTTGTGATATAACATTTGTCTCGTAACAGCCAACTAACGACCATAGAAAATAGCAAGCCACAACCGGGCTGAAACCACCACGTAATGTTAACAAGCCAAAAGCACCATGGGCTGTTACCAGGCCGAAAGCACCACGACCCATTAACGGGCCAAAAGCGCCACGGGTCGTCAACAGGCTGAAAGTGGTTAACGGTCCAAACCATCATGGGCTGCAAATGGGCCAAAATAAACTATGGGTTGCATACGGGCCGAAAGGCATGAGGGCTAGAAATGAGCCAAAATGCATCACGAGCCGTAATAGGCTGAAAGCACTACCGACCATAAATGGGCTATAAATATCAAGTGTCGTTAAGGGGCCGAAAGCGACCCCCATCCGTAAATTGTTTCAAACATACCACAGGCCTTTAACAGGCCAAAAGACACGCGAGGTAGTAAATGGTCCAAAGACACGCCGAGACATTAACAAGCCGAAATACATCCCATGTCATAAATGTCCCAATGATACCCCTGGCCATCAACGGACGACAGAAAGACACATTGGTTCACAAATGGGCCAAGGACACAATGTGTCGTTAGTACGCCGAAAGACACATCGAGCCCTAAATGGTTCAAATGACACCACATGCCATTAACAGGCGGAAAGACACCTCGGGCCTTAAATGGTCCCAAGGACACCATGGGTCGTAAACAGGTCAAAAGACACATCGAGCCGCGTATGGACCAAGGACACAATGAGACATTAACAGGTCAACAGAGGCATTGGACCATAAATGGGCCCAATTACACCATGGGCCTTTAATGGGCTATAATTATCAATGGGGCATAATAATTAGTGATGAATGACCCACGGGCCTGTAATGGGATGAATTCCCACAGGTCCTAATGGGTCATGTGGACCCAAGCCATAAATGGGCTATATGCAAGCACGTCGTTAGCAGGCCTATCATGGACTAGCCTGCCAACTTTTGACTAAGTCAAGTGGGCCTCAAGCAGGCCTTTGGCTGAGCCGTCCTTTTTAACTAAACGGGTCATTGTTGGGCTGTGTCACGTGTCTATACGGCGTAGGTGCGCGTCATCCATTGGATGGGCGACACTTGTTCCAACGAAGAGCTGATGCATGACCCCGTTGGCGAATGAGAAGTCGACACGTGGAGGATCATCAATGGTCGACGTCGTTAACGTGTATCGGATCCGGAACCTGCACCCGATAGCTTAACGGCGACCTGTTACAAGGGTTGCCACGTGTCGGATACCCTTGATGAAACACTTCCATGATAAAAAGTGATTATTGTCATGTAACACATCTACGACATCACATATATGACTACCTTGATTTTGTCATAAAACCGTCACAGATGTACATGGGTGACAGAAAACGTGACCTGCTATCACAAATGGGTATCATCATGGATGTGTCTTTTTTTTGTGTCACATGTCTCGTCCTCTTCGTAGCTAGATCTGGACGTTCATCCTTCCTTCATCATCATCCACGAGACCATATTAATCCTTGTTTCAATGTTGTCATGGTTAGACCCAGTCCTTCACATTCGGTGTCCATGGGTGGATACTCTTTCTCATCCTTCTTTCTCTGTGTTAACAGCGCGACGACGTGCAAAAGTAATGTCTTTATTATTTTTATTTTATAATGTTGCTTAGGGCCGTCCCTTTCCTAATTACCTAAGACAGCACATGACACGGGGCACTGATGGATTAATTTGTAGACGCGTGGCGACCAGAAAAAACATCCTATACATATAAACCACGTGTTGGAGTACGGGCGTGCCTCTACAAATAACGATGGCAGCCACTCACACAAATATCTTTCATCCCGAAAGAGTTCTCCTCCATCATAGCTCATCCCTCTCGGTGTGCCACCCCCCTCTCGAAAAAATCACATCCCCCTTCTATCTTGCCTACCATCCTCCAAAGTATCGACCCTCCCTTGTTGCATTGGTGAATCACCGTCGGCGTATTCCCTGTCCTCCATGTATCTAGATCTGGTACCGCAGGTAATCGCTAATGGCCAGATCTGGTCTCCATGTCATCCCCACATTTAGATCCGGTCTCATCGGCAACAAAGGATACCTTCATCCTCTCGATGGCTTCATCCTCTCGATGGCTAGATTTGGTCTTCATGTCATCCCCATGTTCAGATCTGGTCTCATCGACAACAGGGGATGCCTTCATCCTCTCGATGGCTAGATCTAGGTGCTCGTCCTTCTCCCCATCACCTCCGTGGTCAGGTTCAAGCATCTTTCTACCATTGTTCACGTTATCTAATTCAGTCTCTCATTCTTCCTTGGTTCCATGGTCAGATATGATCTCTCATCATTCCATGGGCAGGTCCGGTCTTCAATCCTTCCTTCGTTGTCTTGGCGGACAAATGTGGAAACAACACCGACAATCAATGGTATGTTTATATATTTGCTTTGTTCTTATTATGTAATGTTTGCTTCAAAACTTGGGCCATCCCATTCTTTCTTCTCCATGTGGGAGCCAGGACAGCTAGATAGCTTGGGCAAATTACAAAGGATCCCGACGATAAGCATCTGCCATGAAAATTGTTCATCACTTTCCTGTTTCTTGCTATAGCTCCACTAGTACCTCGAGGAACAATGCAACACATGAAAAGTACCCTCCTTCACATTATCTTTTTTTTGCAGGGAACCCTCCCTCACATTATCAACCTCATTTATCCTTTCTCAACCACAGTTAATGCATAGTTTCAATGCAAGAAAAAGAGTATCGAGGAGGATTATGGCTAACAAGCTATCACATCTCCCTTCTATTTTGCCGACCATCCTCCAAAGTATCGACCCTCCCTTGTTGTGTTGGTGAAACACCGTCGACGTCTTCCTTGTCCTCCATGTATCAAGATCTAGTACCGTGAGCAGTCACTAATGGCCAGATCTGGTCTCCATGTCATCCCCACATTTAGATCTGGTCTCGTCGACAACAGAGGATGCATTCATCCTCTCGATGGCTAGATCTAGGTGCCCGCCCTTCTCCCCATCACTTTTGTGGTCATGTTCAAGCATCTTTCTACCATTGTTCACGTTATCTAATCCCGTCTCTCATTTTTCCTCCTTCCATGGTCAGATCCGATCTCTCATCATCCCTTTCATCCCATGGCCGGCTCCGATCTTCCATCCTTCCTTCGTTGTCTTGGCGGACAGATGTGGAAACGACACCGACAATCAATGGTATGTTTATGCATTTACTTTATTCTTATTATGTAACGTTAGTTTGAAAAACTTGGTCCATCCCCTTTCTTTCTTCTCCATGTGGGAGCCACGACGGCCAGATAGCCTGGGCAAATTACGAAGGATCCCGACGATAAGCACTTGCCGTGAAAATTGTTCATTGCTTTCCTATTTCTTGCTATATCTCCACCACTGCCTCGGGGAACAATGCAATACATGGCAGGTACCCCCCCTCACATTATCAACCTCATTTATCCTTTCTCGAGCACACTCTATGGTAAACAATTTCTCCGGTCTCCATGTCATCCCCACATTTAGATCTGGTCCCATCGACAACAGAGGATGCATTCATCCTCTCGATGGCTAGGTCTAGGTGCCTGCCCTTCTCCGCATCACTTTTGTGGTCATGTTCAAGCATCTTTCTACCATTGTTCACGTTATCTGATCTGGTCTCTCATTCTTCCTCCGTTCCATGGTCAGATCCGATCTCTCATCATCCCTTTCATCCCATGGCCAGCTCCGATCTTCCATGCTTCCTTAGCTGTCTTGCAGATAGATGTGGAAACGACACCGACAATCAATGGTATGTTTATACATTTACTTTATTCTTATTATGTAACGTTAGCTTGAAAACTTGGGCCATCTCCTTTCTTTCTTCTCCATGTGGGAGGGAGCCACGACGGCCAGACAGCTTGGGCAAATTACGACGGATCCCGGCGATAAACACTTGCCGTGAAAATTGTTCATTACTTTCCTATTTCTTGCTATAGCTCCACCACTGTCTCGAGGAATAATGCAACACATGGTAGGTACCCTCCCTCGCATTATCAACCTCATATATCCTTTCTCGAGCACACCCTATGGCAAACAAGCCATGGAAATCCAAACCAGTGTTAGGAGGAGAGGCCCCACAAAAAAATATCGAGAAAAAATTGCCAAGATAAGCCAGGGCTCCACGGGGGAAAGCGAAGGAAAGCAATCTCGGCACTTTCCCCCCTAAATTACAGCGCGCTCTTCATCCCACGTCGAAGGATCTCATCAGGTCGTAGTACACATCTCTCTCCCTGCCCCGACCCGGATATATTCTCCCCCCAAATCCCTTCCTCCGTCCGCCTTGTCTCGCTCTCTCGTTCTCTCCGTGACGACCCCCCCTCCCCTCCTCCATATCCATCTTCCTCCCGCACGCAGAATTAGATCAGGGCGAGCGCGGCAGGGAGGATGGAGAACAGCAGCGGCCGGGAGGTGCTTCCGAACGGAGGAGGAGCCGAGGGGATGGGCAACGGCACGGCGAACGGGAGGGCGGTACAGGCGCTGCAGCGGAGCTTCGCCGAGGTGCAGGTGATCCTGGAGAAGAACCGGATTCTGATCCAGGAGATCACCCAGAACCAGGAGTCCCTCGAGGCCGGTGGCCTCAGCCGCAACGTCGCCCTCATCCGCGAGCTCAACAGCAACATCGCCCGCGTCGTCGACCTCTACAACGCCCTCTCCTGCTCCTTCTCCAGCTCCCTCACCAACGGCTCCGCCCCCGCTGCCTCCGACGCCGCCAAGGGGGCCTACAAGAGGCCGCGCCCTGCCCAGTAGAAGAAACAGACCATCGGCGCCCTCTTCTCCTCTGTTCAGATTTAGATTCCTGTTGTGGCCATGGCCAGGGCCTCAGCAGCAGGCAGATTTGAGACTTCCCTTTTTTTTTCCTTCGGTTTCTTCTTTGTTTTAGCGTTGAGCTGAGAGATATGGACATGGGCAGCTTGTTGTCAGAGATGAAACAAAGATGCAGGCAGCAGTGTGTGGCTGTATCAGTATGTATCTGTGTTTGTGTGTGTTGTATGGCCTACTGGCGCTGGTGTCTTTGAGGCCAGATCGGATGGAATGATTGCTTTGTCCTGTGAAGTCGGTTGGTGAGAGGAGAGAGAAGCGATCCTGCCACTGCTACTGCTCATCATCAGGGATCAAGTACGAGAATCTGATCCATGATGGATCTCCTTCACACATCTTCTTTTTCATGTGCCTTTATTTGGATCTTCAGAAAAATCGGTTTTTTCTTGTGTTTTGCAGACTGACTAATCTTAACTCCATAGGATGCATTTTTTCAGGAAGCAAGATGAAGCTTCGGAACGTTTGGAGTAACACTTCAATCCCTGCAGAAGTTATGATTCTTTTTCAGAATCATAGATTCTTTTATCATAGAATTTTTTTTGAAAATCCCCGCGTTCCGATCGGGTCAATTTCCATAGAAACATGGAAATTCCTCGCATCCAGCAGTTCAATTTCCATAGAAACATGGGAATTCTCTTTTTCCGACCGTTCACTCTCAAACATGGAAATTCCCCGCGTTCTAGGTGTTTGATTTCAAAGAAAAATCCCTGCGCTTCGAGCAGTTCAATATCCATAGGAACATGGAAATTACCCATGTTGCAAATAATTCAACTCACATAGGCTTTCACAAATCTTACGCCCAAGCAGTTCAACCAAACCTTTCGATTCATAGGGATCAGTGTATGTGCATATGTATGAGCGCCTGCGTCTGTATTGTGTTTGGAAAAAAAAAACCTTTCAATTTCACCAGAAACATGGAAATTTCACACACTCAAATAGTTCAATTCCTACACAAACAAGAAGAACTCCTTTGTGCCGGACATGCCGAAGTGTAGAGAAGCAGGTTCCTTGTAAACCTGAAAACGTCTCCCTTTTGGAGCAAAAACATGCCGTTCTTGTGGTAACGCACACATGAACACTCTTTCCACGCAAAGGCATCACAAAGGGTGGAGCAGAGAGCGTGACTCCATTGTCATCACTCAAGAGGAGGGGATGGATGACAGCAGAGCAGAGCCAAAAGTTTTCGTCAGGCACGCCCGTTTCAAGGCGAGCCGAGGACGCGCCCGGTTGTCGCTGGCGCAGAAAAAACCAAAAAAAACTGCCCCGGGGTTTCTCCTACTCACTTAACGCCATCTAAAGAAAAGCCTGCAATTAACGCCATCTAAAAAACGTCTGCATTTACGCAGTGCCGGTGCCCCGGGCGGCTGGTCCAGCCCCCCGCCCCCGGGCCGGTGTGGCCGGCGTGAGAGGCCGCGTGATCGCGGGGTCTGACCGCGCACGGCTTTTTGTTCGGATATCGGCCGGGAGCCCGCGCCCGCGACCTCGATCGGATGCCACGTACTGCCGTGTGGAGCGGCGTACGAGACGTGCAGTGCACAAGCGTTTTGCCGCACGGTATCTCGGCCTGCGTCGCGTCTTTGGCGTCACGATGGATCACGAGATGACCCTCGGTTGTTCCCGGACGGGAGATCTGACGGATGAAAACGTGATGCGCGAGAAGGGCTAAAGGAATCAACATACAATATTGTACGCTTGTGTATTTTTTTTCACTGCCCGCTTTTTTTGTTGTTGTTGAGAATCACTGCCCACTTTTCTAGAAACAGCGAGTATAACATAAACACATTTTTTCTGCGAGAATTGCACCTATTAAGGATGCTAGCGTACTCGTCTCCATGGTCTCCTCGCGGCTGAGAGAGGCTCCTGGCTGTCCGTCGCGCAGTGGTGCCGCGGGAGCCTCTTTCAGCCACTATGGGCCGTCCGATCTGCCCGGACGGCTCGGACGCGGCGACCCGGTTGGAGGGTCCATGACGGGTGGATCGCTCCGCGCGCCCGGGGCCATCGTCATTGGGCGGCTTTGGTCAATCCCGCGAGCGGCTTTTCTCGCGGTGGTGCGCGTGGGTGGGACCGAACTCGGCGATCCATGACTGGTGGACCGTGTGTGCCCGTCCGGGGCCACTGTCATTGGCATCGCGGGGCTCAGAGGCCCTCCTAGCCGTCCGTTGTCGGGTGGCTTGCCGCGAGGGCATCTAGGGGACGATGCAAGCCGTCCGATCTGCCCGGACGGCTCGCACCCGGGCGACCCGGCTGGGAGTTCCATGACCGGTGGACCGCCCAGCTCGCTTGGGGCCACCGTCATTCCGCAGCGTCGGGCGAGACCCTATGCGGGATTGGCCAGCCGGGCCCTCCAGTCGGCGTCCATGGCCCGCGTCGGGCTGGTTCGCGCTTGGCGGGCGAGAGAGCCCTACGCGTCGTTCGTTTTCGGGTGGCGTGCCGCGAGGGCCTCTCAGGGTCGATTTCCCCGGATGGCTCGGGCACGCGCGACCCGGCTAGGTGGTCCATGACGGATGCACCGGTGGGGGCGCTCGGGGCCACCGTCATTGGGTCGCGGATGGCGCGCCAGCGCGAGACTGCTCGCGTGCCGTCGCGAGCTATGTCCGGTCTGCCGCGTGGGTAGGGTGATGCAATAGACGGTCTGGCCCGTGCGCAAAGGGCCAACCGGGCCTGCCTGCCGGTGTTTTCGTCCCATGCGGGGCTGGTACAGTCGCGACAGGCCTGGTGCGCGACGTTTGCGCGTCGCTGGCGCGGCCGGGTCGACGTTCGCGTCCTTCGCACGCTACTACCCAGCTTGGCATTTGTTTCGGCTGCATGTTGCCGGACGTGACATCTCGTTCACGTGAGCCCGACACGGGCCGTGGCCGCTGTGTGCTCGGCCTGTTCGAGTCGGGGAGTGTCGGGTCAGGGTGTGTCAGTCTTTTCACTAAGACGATTGAGTTCTCCTATATAGATTTCTTGGTTTGTTCCATTTGTTTAACGTGGTGCACACTGGCATATTTCTCATTTTGTTTTGCAGGGGCTTCTTTGAGCCTACTCGTCGCCATCGACTTCGAGCCTACTCGACGTCGCCGGCTGCACCGAGCTCGCTTCCAGCTTACTAGGTGCCGTCGGCGAGTTCGAGTTTTCTCGGTGTGGCCGGTGTACGTCACCCCATTGGCTTTGGCAGCGCCTCGGGTTTGTGTTCGTGCTCTGTTTGTCTTTGGCGGTGGTGTCGCCTCTTTTTTTCCCCTATATGCAGCTATGTTTGATCTGGTGCTCACTAGCTTTTTTGTGTTTCTTTGTCTTGCAAAGTTGGACTCCGTGTTTATGCCTGGCTTTGCACGTGCTTTGTGGAGCTGCGTCGAGTTCGTCAGTCGCGTGATGGGGGAAGGAAAATGCGAGCATACTGGAAACATCAATTATGTGGCAATGCACGTCTGTTTTGATGCTGTCAATGGTCCGGCCAAACATTTTTGAACGAGATGCCTTGCTGGGCATTGCCACTTTTTTGTATGTTCTTAATGTTTGGGTTTATTCAAGGTAAGTTACTTGCATAACTTGTGGCTTTATTGAACGAGACATAAAGTTGTTGTTATGTTGCGTTTTATATATGTGTTTAGTCGTTCAAGGTTTTGCATTGCATGGGTTGTCCATAGATGCGGTTGTATTGGTACTTGTCGCTGTGTTCGTGTTCGTTTTGTTGGTTGGAGCACACACACTTTGGTTTGGGCGTTTAGAGGTATTGCAATCGCCATGGTGGTTTGGTCCGTTGGTTTTGGTTAGCGGATGGTAGGAGAGGCACAGTGCTAGGTAGCCGGTTGGTGTAGATGTGGTGTGTTGAGCCATGTTGATTTTCAGGCGTCACGACCACCCGCTACATATGGTTTTCACTGGAGGGTCATACCGTATGGTTGCTCCACTTGTGGTTGTTGCAATATAGAGGCAGCTCCAAATAGCTTAGAGGCAAGGATAGAGGCAGCAAAATACCACACTGTGGATGCTCTGATGTCGTCATGCGATAGCCCGACACCCACCCGGCACGACACAGGCAAAAGGGCATCGAAACCGACTGCATCCCGTGGGGAAGGAAAGCCGAGCAGGCATCCTAGAACACGCTGGAGGGCCAATCAAAGTCACCATGTCCGGAAAGGGGACCCGGAAGACGACTATACAGTAACTACGTGCTTTGTGTCCAGCCAAGGCAAACCCAATGACCAGATCGATAGAAAGCCCTACTACAGCCCCCACAACAAATGAGAGATTCCAAAACATGCCATCTGGGCACACAAGTCAAAACACGTTATCCGGGCAGACCACAGCGCCAAAGGCTGGGCACACAGGTCAAAACACGCTATCCGAGAAGACCATAACACCAAAGGTCGGGCACACAGGTCAAAACACGCTATTCGGCCAAGCCACAGCCAGAATGCCCATATGGCATGTGAATCCAGTTCTCGGTTGCCTTAGGCGGCGGGCAGGTTGCCTCAACCGTGCTAGCCTGTCCCGCATAGGCGGATGGTGCCAGCCGGTCCAAGAGAGTTAGACGGCTGGGTAGTCCCATCCAGTTTGGTTCGGGAGAGGCAACAATGTGCTACTTTGAAACACATATGTATGCAAAAAAGGACAGTGTTGGTGTCCCCTCTCTCTTTGTATTTTTTAATTTTTTTCCATTGGTCAACGCGACTTTTTCTTAGCCTTAGAAAGTAGGGGCACACTCTATAATTACCAAGCACGGAGAAACAATGAAGTGGCTGGCAAGTTTGACCTGAAAGTAACGAAATCCCGCCATGTTGGTACATCGCCGAGAACAGCTCGGACGTGTCTGGCTGTTGGACCTAAAGGGATGTTAGTAAGAACACTTGTGTTGAATTGACCCAAGTTGTATGTTATACTTAGAGATGAAATCGTCAAAAGTCTGTAGTCCATAACACAGGAAGTTAACGTTTGTATGATTCCCTAGACCATGAGAGTATCGAGTCACTCCATGCCGGACGATAAGCTTTGTTGTTGTTCCAACGTTATCCGTAACAGTGTGATGATAACAACAACTTACAGGTACATCAGAAAAGTATAACGAGACACTGATAGCTCGAGAGTGGGATTTGCACCTCCGACGATGAAGAGATATTCTTAGGGCCCTCTCGACGGCATCTATCATCATCTAGCCAAACAAAGCGTGAGTTGATCACAGGGATTCCCAAACACGAGAACAAGAAAAGAGAACAAAAATGCTCGTGTCCTTACATTGGTACATGATACGTCCACTGGTGCAGCGACTTGCTATACAAACGATTTTTACCCCCTTTCCGCGACGGAGTTTTAAACCGTCACCTTGCCTGTGTGTGCGATAGGGGGGTCCTTCCCACACGACCCAGAAACCGTCGGTGATAGGGAGCACGCAAGCATACGTTTCGCAGAACTAAGCGTATGCGATGCCCGCATCTTTCCCAGACGCTCGTCGTCACACAACTGTTTGTGATCTATCGAATATCCCAAACGCTCCATCCTTGCTACTCGTGTGTGCTCGAATTACCATCGCACTCGGTATTTTGTGGTGCAATGTTTACGATGCGCGCCCCATCACAAACAGTTCACGATTGTAAAACGTGTAAGATAAGGAGACTATCACACACATTCACTTCTCCCGAACCGTATGCGATATATAATTAAGAAGATTAGTTAATCATCGTACGAGTGTCGGATAGGATTACGAAACATCGGACTATCGTACCAGTGTCGTACACGATAACTATCGCACACGTTATTCTGTGATGCAAACGTTTACGATGCGTACGACATCAGAAACAGTTCATGATTGTAAAGCGTGTACGATAAGGCGACTATCACAAACATTTAGTTCGCTTGCACCGTTTGTGATATTGTCTGACATCACACACGCTTTGCAAACGGCAACTGTGTGCATGGTCGCACATGTTTCCTCTCTGTGAACCATGTCGGATTATGATGTATATCACACACGTTGTGCTTTACAGACCGTGTGTGCCGTAATGACCTGCAGAGCGTATTTTCACCCTAATATAATCGCTACTATTTAAAATTGTACCAAATTTGAATTTGAAAGTAGGCTATAACTTTATTCATATGCATCAGGTTCAACAACCAATGCATTATTCGATTCACATGTACATATGTTCAAGAGTTACATAAAAAAACAAGAATTACATATGCACCAAATAAAGAATGATGAACCAGGGTTGTATACTTGTACTATTAAAGATGGTAAAGAAATAGGTGAAAGACATTTTGGTTGCTGAACAAGGTGAAGCGGAATGCCCATATTGTGCCCTCCTTCATGCAGAAGGCACGCACGACTCTAGTCCAACCCCTTGTGATGGCCGACCGCCCATCCTTCACTGTCTTCATGAGGACATCTAGATAGTCATTGTGTTCTGGTAGAAATACTTTAACCTTTGCATGCCCACCAATCATGTAGTTTGACAGGTAATCTTGAGTAAACTGCTTTGGAAACCACTGCAAAGGAAAAGGATTCAGACATTGTCATCTAACACAACTCATTATGGGCAGTAAAAAGAAGGCTGCAGAGTTCTTACTTACCATCCTACAGTTCACTGTTGTCTTGGATAAAGTGTAAACAAATAGTTTAATTGCCATCTTTTGACCCATTTTACTAACAATTTTTATCAGTTTCCTCACTTGATGCTGGTTCATGAATATCTCATTGCCCCATATGCAAAAAGGGTCGAAGCGCGAATCTTTACCAATGACATATGTACCTAAAAGCACCAAGTTAATATTAGAAGCTAAACAGCAATTGCACAATGATGTAGTACAACACTCCCTCCGTCCCATTATATAAAATCTTATTACATGCAATATACTGACATATTGGATGAATTAACATCTTATATTATGGGGCGGAGGAAGTTTATTACATTGTTACAAATATCGGCCGATTAACTGCAGTTAACTGCTGATGTGTTGTTGTTGCTGCTGCTCTTCTATGTATATCTAGACATCATCAAAACATTAAGGTAACACTCTTCCTTGTTGCTATGTAGCCTAGGATTGCATATTTAGACATTCAGTACAATGCATGTTGCTATGTAGCCTCAGATATATTAGATATGGCCCTAGTTAACCAACCGATAATATTCAGTTAAATGTACGATTCACCGATTAATCCCTTATCAGCCCCCGGCCTATATGGTACCAGCTACCGATATCCTGAACAGTGAGTATATATAAGCCATGGGATGAAACTAACCTCGATGGAAAACAACAGTCGTTCCCAATATTGTCCAGTGTAAATACATCGAAAGGCATGTTAAGCACAACAGGCTAAACATCAACTAAATATATCCATGGTAGACAACATAATCTCCAAATGATAGCTTCAGTGTGCAGGTTTAAGCATGCTAGTTAAGCAAAACAAGAAGTGGAAAGGTGTGTTAACTGCACAGTTCATACTTGCACATATAGAACATCACATTGTGAATAACTGAAATAAACAAGGCATACTACAAACAACCAAAGATAGCAATTGAAACTAGACATATGCTAACTACAAACAACCGAACAACCAAAAACCGTTAAAAGAGGCATATGGTCGCTACAACGGGCTTAACAACAAGCAAATATAATCATTCATATTGGTATTGTTGAAACTGGTATTGATGAAATTGAACTGCAAAGTTCATACTTGCACATATAGAACATCACTTTGTGAATAACTGAAAAAAACAAGGCATACTACGAACAACCAAAAGCAAATCATGGGATTCCTCCTGTGAAGAGGCATGGCAAAACAAATCATGGGTTTCCTCACTTGTCACAGACGGGCTCCTTCCCATTGGAAGAGCACGGACTCTAGGTGCGCTCCATGTTGTCGCAGATGGGCTCCTTCACCTTGGAAGAGCACGGCTGTAGGGTGCCCTCCCAGATGTCGCAGATGGGCTCTTTCCCCTTGGAAGAGCCGGAGAGGGTGCCCTCCTCGTGGTCGCCGTCGATGAGGTCTGACTTGGCAGCTGAGGATCCCAAGCCAGCGTTGCAGAACATGTCCTTCAGAAATGACAAAAGGGGCTCCATGGCGATGAAGGATGGCAAATTGTTGATAACGAGCCAGAGGAGATCAGTGGCAGGGCCATCGATGAGATCGACGGCGGTTGAACCCGAGGGGTTGGGGGTGGGCAACTTAACCTGTGACATAGCCCGCGTCAAGCCATCGCTGTCGACGACCTCGATGTCGTAGCCGGCGTCCGTGACATACCTGAATACTCTAGCCCGCTGATTGAAAGCCTCCGGCCAGTCATCATCGTCGGCTTCGTCGGCGGCCACCACGCCGACGTCGGGCGAAGAGGCCGTGGTAAACCTCTTTTGGGCCATTCGCTCCCCGAGCTCCCTGAGAAGCATAGCCGGGCTTAGGCTGTGACGCTCTAGAGTGGGGGAGGGGGTGGGGATGGGGATCTATGGAAAAGGGGGCGTTTCGCAGGCGTCATCTAAGAAACTCAGGGCGGCAAGGGTATGTAGATCATTGGGTAACCTGCACGGGCAGACCGGCAGAGGTTGGCGATGTAGGCGGCGGTGGCGGTGACCTAGCTAGGTTTCGAGCGAGGGATGGGGGGGGTGTGTGTGAACAAAGGTTTTGGGGTGTGTGTGTGTGTGGAGGGGGGCCAAGGTGGTGTTTGAGGAAATGCCGCGGCTACTGAAAATTTTACTAGGCGGGAGTAAAATGCCGGGGCTACTAAAAATTTGGATCAAGGGGTTGAAGCAGAGCAGGAGTAACAAACATCGCACACGGTCCAAACATAATAATCGTGTGCTATCAAACAGAAAAACCCTCCAGGAGAGCAGATATTTTTTAGATTGCGCGGGATGTAGGCGGTAGTAAAATGCCGGGGCTACTGAAAATTTGAATCAAGCGATTGAAGCAGAGCGGGAGTAACAAACATCGCACACGGTCCAAACATAATAATCGTGTGCTATCAAACATAAAAACCCTCCAGGCGAGCAGATATTTTAGAGATTGCGAGGGATGCAGGCGGGAGTAAAATGGCGGGGCTACCGAAAATTTGGATCAAGGGATTGAAGCAGAGCGGGAGTAACAGACATCGCGCACGGTCGAAACATAATAATCGTGTGCTATCAAACAGAAAAACCCTCCAGGCGGGTAGATATTTTTGAGAGCGGGAGCAACGAACATCGCACACGGTCGAAACATAGTAATCATGTGCTATCAAACAGAAAAACCCTCCAGGTGGGTAGATATTTTTGTGATTCGGAGGGAAGTCTCGTGGACCCCAATCTACTGTGCTGATGTGAGTGACAGGCGCACGGGGTTGGCACACGGGTAGTCTGAGGGAACCGTGTCCATTACGTCCCCAATCGCATCCGTCTTGTCTGCGGTTTATAAATTTGGCAAAAAAAACATGGGAAAGGGTCAGAACACGAACACACTTGCATGTGGACCAAATATATGTATGAAAAGGGTGGTTTGATGTTGAAATACCCAATGCACAACTTTGATGTGGCACCTGTCTCACAGAGCGCACATTATTACTAGTCCGCCACCCCTCCCCCCCCCCCAACTTCGTGTCAGCGGGAGGGGTATCCTAGCTATGAACACATGCCCCCAAATAGCTAGGTCTGACATCTCACCCTACCATAACACAAAACCTATAGGAGTCCATCATGGTCAACCCCCCCCCCCTTAGCTTCCGGTCAAAGGTGGACCGCGTGCAGGCCCACAAATGTGTGCTTGTGGCGCGAGATGGGTGAGACCACATACGAACCACATGCGGGTATATATATATATGTGTGTGTGTGTGTGTGTATGAAAAGTGTGTGGTGTGATATTTAAATACCCAATTCACAATTTTGATGTGGCACATGTGTGCCTCGCAAATTAACCGGGCATCCCCGACCCCACGGAGTTTCAGGAAGGGAGGAGTAGTGCCCCCCCCCCACACACACACTTTGAGTTGGTGGGATAGGGCGCGCATCTCACCAAGACGTACTATAACACGGACCAAGAAGAATCCACCTTGGCCGTATAACCTCTCTCTTGTTGTTGGTCAAAGTGATGGACATCCATGCGGCCCCACAAATGGGCTAGCTTGTCGACGATAACCACGCGAGGGAGAGTGCCCGAAGACACCCACTGCGTGCATGTGGCCCAAACTAATGTATGGAAGTGTTGTGTGGTGTTTGAATACCCAATGCACAACTTTGATGTGGCACTGTGCTTTGGAACCGGAAAGTCCCCACATGGAGCTAGCGAGGGTTCGCGGCGCGTATGAGAGGGATTCATGCATACGCATGCATGCATGCGCTCAAACTTAGGTCTGGAATCTCACCATGATCGACCTACTATACGGTAACATGAACCAAAGAAGAAGAATCCACCCTGGTAACCTCTCTCGTTGTCGGTCGAAGTGATGGACGTCCACACGGGCCCATGAATATATAGGCTTCCCGCCGATAACCAATCGAGGGGAGAGTGTCCGAAGACAACCACTGCATGCATGTGTCCCAAACATATGTATGGAGGTGCGTGATGCATGCATATGTTTGAATACCCAATGCACACCATTGATGTGGCGCATGCGTCGAAAATCGCACAGTCCCCACACAGAGCGAGGTTCATGACGCGTCGTGTATATGCTCGCCCCCCCCCCCACTTTGATCCGGTGGAAGGGATTAATTCATGCGTACACATGCGCTCAAAGTATATTATGTAATCTCATAGCATGACCTATATCGTAAGACAAACCAAAAATTAAGCCCCTCCTAAGTCAAATTAACCTCTCTCGCTGTCGGTCAAAAGTGATGGACCAAGCGGGCCCACAGATGGAAGCATCGCCGATAACCGCGTGAGTGAGTGCCAGAGGACACCGCCATCGCTTGCATGTGGCCCAAACATATGTATGGAGGTGTGTGGTTGTGATGTTTGAATGCCTAATTAATGCACAACTTTGATGTGGCACCCGCCTCAGAAACCGTAAAGTCCCCACACGGAGCGAGGTTCGTGACGCGTAGTATATATATATGCTGCCCCCCCCCCTCTTCGATGCACACTATATACTCCTACCGTAACACAACCCGAAAAGAATCCTCCATGGTCGTCAAATTAACCCCGACTCTCTTGTTGGGTCAAAGTGATGGATGATGACCTCGCGGGCCCACGGAGAGGGAAGCGTTTTGCACATGAGTGAGTGTCCTATAGGGCAAACCACCGTCTGCATGTGGCCCAAAGAGGCCGGTGTTTGTGTGATGTTTGAATACGTACCCAATGCACACCTGCCTCGGAAACCGAAAAGTCCCCACACGGAGCGAGGTTCATGACGCGTAGTATGTGATGGTCGTCCCCTCCCCCGGCCCTCTTCGACGCGTACTATATACTCGTACAGTAACACAAACCAAAAAGAATCCTCCTTGTTGGTCAAATTAATTAACCTCTCTCGTTGGGTCATAGTGCTGGAGACGACCTCGCGGACCCATGGATGGAAGTGTCACACGCGAGTGAGTGTCCTATAGGGCAACCACCGCCTGCATGTGCCCAAAGAGGTGTTGTGTGATGTTTGAAATAACCAATGCACAACTTTGATGTGTCACCTACCTCGGAAACAGAAAGTCCCCACACGGAGTGAGGTTCATGATGCATAGTATATATGTTGCCCCGCCTCTTCGACGCGTACTATATATATACTCCTACCGTACGTAACACAAACCAAAAAAGAACCATCCTTGTTGGTCAAATTAATTAACCTCTCCCACGCTATAGGTCAAAGTGATATGGTGGACGACGACCTCGCGGGCCCACAGAGAGCGTCACACGCGAGTGAGTGTCCTAGAACAACCACCGCGTGCATGTGGCTGATGACCCACAAGTATAGGGGATCAATCATAGTCCTTTCGATAAGTAAGAGTGCCGAACCCAACGAGCAGCAGAAGGAAATGACAAGCGGTTTTCAGCAAGGTATTTTCTGCAAGCACTGAAATTAGCGGTAACGAGTAGTTTGATAGCAAGATAATTTGTAACAAGTGACAAGTAGCAATAGTAACAAAGAGTTCAGCAAAGTGGCCCAATCCTTTTTGTAGCAAAGGACAAGCTGGAACGATCTCTTATAATGAGCAAAGTGTTCTCGAGGACACATGGGAATCTCATCTAGTCACTTTCATCATGTTTGTTTGATTCGCGTTCGCTACTTTGATAATTTGATATGTGGGTGGACCGGTGCTTGGGTGCTTCTCTTACTTGAACAAGCCTCCCACTTATGATTACCCCCTCTCGCAAGCATCCGCAACTACGAAAGAAGAATTAAGATAACTCTAACCATAGCATTAAACATATGGATCCAAATCAGCCCCTTACGGAATAGCGCATAAACTAGGGTTTAAGCTTCTGTCACTCTAGCAACCCATCATCTAATTACTACTCCACAATGCATTCCCTTAGGCCCAAAGATGGTGAAGTGTCATGTAATCGACGTTCACACGACACCACTAAGGGAATCAACAACATACATATCATCAAAATATCGAACGAATACCAAATTCACATGATTACTTATGACAAGACTTCTCCCATGTCCTCAAGAACAAAAGTAACTACTCACAAATCATAATCATGTCCAAGATCAGAGAGGGATTGAATAGCATAATAGATCTGAACATATAATCTTCCACCAAATAAACCAACTAGTATCAACTACAAGGTGTAATCAACACTACTAGCAACCCACAGGTACCAATCTGAGGTTTTGAGGCAAAGATTGAATACAAGAGATGAACTAGGGTTTGAGATGAGATGGTGCTGGTGAAGATGTTGATGAAGATTAGTCCTCCCACGATGAGAGGATCGCTGGTGATGTCGATGGTGACGATTTCCCCCTCCCGGAGGGAAGTATCCCCGGCAGAATCTCTCCGCCGGAGAGCGAAAGTGCTCCTGCCCAAGTTCTGCCTCGAGACGGCGGCGCACCGTCCCGAAAGTCTTCTCTATATTTTTTAGGGCAAATTCACTTATATATCAGAAAATGGGGGCCAGAGGCTGGCCAGGGGCCCCACGAGGTACCAGGGCGCGCCTGGGGGGTGGCGCGCCCTGGTGCCTCGTGGGCACCTGAGTGGCCCCCTCTGGTACTTCTTGCTTCCAGTATTTTTTATTTATTCCAAAATAAATCTCCGTAAAATTTCAGCTCATTTGGAGATGTGCAGAATAGGTATCTCTGACATAGCTTTTTCAGGTCCAGAATTCTAGCTGCCGGCAATCTCCCTCCTTGTGTAAATCTTGCATATTAAGAGAGAAAAGGCATTAGAATTGCTCCACAAAGTGTTATATTGATTAAAAACACTATAAATAATAGTAGCAAAACATGATGCAAAATGGACGTATCAACTCCCCCAAGCTTAGACCTCGCTTGTCCTCAAGCGAAAGCCGATATCGATAATCATGTCCACATGTTTAGAGAGGGAGAGAGAGGTGTCGATAAAAACAAAATATGGACATAGTAGCATCATGATCATTATTATAACAGCATTATTTATTATCATAAACTTCTCATGAGCAAGTAACAATTCATCACAACAATGGAGTATAAGGCATAAACTTTCTTGAAAACTAACAAACTATGTTCGCAGTCAACAATGCAATTGCAATTCATCATATTTTCAGGAAGGGTCTCATGTAGGAGCTATTTAGCAAGTCCACATACTCAACCATCATTTAGTCTTCTATGATTGCTAACACTCACGACATATATATGCAGCAAAAAGTTTCAGCTAGACACATAGAAAGATAGGGGCTTGTGAGTTCGCCTCCCAACTTATTCACCTCAAGGGTGATGTCAACAATAATAACTCATGATCACTCATATCCAACTGGATATATATGCTTAGATCTTTCCCCACCACATGATGCTTACAAAAGAGAAAAATGAAAAGGAAATAGAGGAGAACACTATTGACTCTTGCATAAAAAGTAAATACATAAAAGTAAAGGATAGGCCCTTCGCAGAGGGAAGCAGAGGTTGTCATGCGCTTTTTGTTGTTGGATGCAAGAGCTCTTAATGCAAAGGAACGTCACTTTATATTGCCCCTTGTGATAGCAACCTTTATTATGCAGTCTGTCGCTTTTATATCTTTACCATCACAAGTTCATACAAAGCTTATTTCCCTTACAATAAAAGTTCAGACATATTTAGAGGCAATTTTTATTGCTTTTTGCACCGATGACAACTTACTTGAAGGATCTTATTCAATCCATAGGTAGATATAGTGGACTCTCATGACATGAAACTGGGTTTAAAGGTTTTGGATGCACAAGTAGTATCTCTACTTGGTGCGGATTTTTGGCTAGCAAAGATATTGGGCAAGCACCACATGTTGGAGGATCTATAACAATATAACTTCTATGTGAATATGAACAAACATAATTCATTATGTTGTCTTCCTTGTCCAACGTCAACAATTTGACATAAAATACTTAATGGGGACTCACAATCATAAAAGATGTCCAAGATAGTGTGTTTGCATATGAATCTTCTCTTCCCTTATTAACTTTTTCATGAATTGCATCATTGACTAACGCTATGCTTGTTAACTTCCAATAAATTTTACCACTTATACTTTTGTTTATGTAATGTCATTACTTTCCATAGGATTAGCATATGATCTTTTTCATTATTTTCATTGCTAGAATTGGAACATGAAAGTAAAGAAACAAAAACTCAAACTACTCTTTATTATATAACTCTCAACTCGATTACATAGATAGATAGATCACGAAGCTAACACTCGAAAATAGATCATACTAAACTTTTATTCAACTAGATCACGAAATAACTAAGGATCAAACTAAAATAGGTAAAGATAATAAAAGTGATGGTGATACGATACCGAGGCACCTTCCCCAAGCTTGGCACAAGCCAAGGGGAGTGCCCATACCCATGTGCTCAAGCCTCCTTCTTCGGTGATGGTGGTGGTGAACTTGTCCTTCAGCTCAAGCAGATACATCAATCTGCGGTTGATGCTCCGAAGGGCGATGTTTTGCTCTTCCAACAAAATAAATTCACGAGTGAGAGATGTATTCTGAACACTAACTATTTCAAAGACTCTTAGGGCTTCAATTACGGATGGGGAGAGATGATCATATAAAGGTTGAAGGATATCTCCCTTCTCTGCGGTCTCCTCCATGGGGATGGCTTGCCCTCCTTCCGGAGCCTGGGCTCCTGCAACTTCCTCGACCTTGTCCTCCATGCCATTGTCTTCTTCTCCCAACAACAACTCGTAGTAAACCTCGCTGTAGAGGCATTTGCCCGGCGATGGTTGCACAATGCGGTGCTTGGCACAGAGCTTTTGGGGAGCCATGGCGATCTAAATCTGTCAGAAAAATAGCACGAAACAAGAACAGAGGAGATTTCTGCGATACGGTGGTCAAAACGTCCGGGAGTATATATAAAGATTTTTTTATCGTGCAAAACAAGTAATCAAGGAGAAAACGGAGTCGGGAAGGCTCACGTGGGGCCCACGAGCCACCAGGGCGCGCCTAGGGGGGTGGCGTGCCCTGGTGCCTCGTGGGCACCAGGTGGGTCCCCTCGGCTGTTTCTTATTTTTGTATTTTTTCTAATATTCCAAAACTGACAGAAAGTATTTTTATGGAATTTTTGGAGTTGGTTTACTTACCATATCACATACCTCTTCCTTTTCAGGGTTCTGGAGTGTTCCGGAAGGTCTCTCTTATGTATTCCTCCGGTGTAATTGTTTCAATAATATTAGTTTCAACATTAATGGGAATACCTGAAATATAGTGCTTAATTCTTTTCCCATTCACCACTCTCGGATTAGTGCCTTCAGAGTTTATTATTTTGATGGCTCCGGAGCGATAAACTTCTTCGATGATATACGGTCCTTCCCATTTAGAGAGAAGTTTTCCTGCAAAGAATCTCAAACGAGAATTGTACAATAGAACTTGCTCACCTACTTTAAATTCCCATTTTTGAATTCTTCTATCATGCCATCTTTTAACTTTCTCTTTAAACAATTTGGCATTTTCATAAGCTTGGGTTCTCCATTCATCTAATGAGCTAATATCAAATAACCTCTTTTCACCGGCAAGTTTAAAATCATTATTTAGTTCTTTAATTGCCCAATATGCTTTATGTTCTAACTCAAGAGGTAAATGCCATGCTTTTCCATAAACCATTTTATAAGGAGACATAGCCATAGGATTTTTATAAGTAGTTCTATAAGCCCATAATGCCCAATTCTTTCTAGATCTATTGACGGTTTTTTGCAAAATTAATTTTATTTCTCTATTGCTCAATTCAACTTGACCACTAGTTTGAGGGTGATAGGGAGATGCAATATGATTGACATCATATTTAGCAACCAATTTACGGAATGCACCATGAATAAAATGTGAACCACCATCAGTCATCAAATATCTAGGGACTCCAAACCTCGGGAAAATAACTTCTTTAAGCATTTTAATAGAAGTGTTATGATCAGCACTACTAGTTGGAATAGCTTCTACCCACTTAGTAACGTAATCAACAACAACTAAAATATGAGTATACCCATTGGATTTAGGAAAAGGTCCCATATAATCAAATCCCCAAACATCAAATGGTTCAACAGCAAGTGAATAATTCAAAGGCATTTCCTGACGTCTACCAACATTACCAATTCTTTGACATTCATCACACGATAGGACAAACTTACGAGCATCCTTGAAAAGAGTAGGCCAATAAAAACCAGATTGCAATACCTTGTGTGCAGTTCTGTCTCCCGCATGGTGTCCTCCGTAAGCCTCAGAATGACACTTCCGAAGGATTTGTTCCTGTTCATGCTCAGGTATACAATGTCTAATAATACCATCTACTCCTTCTTTATACAGATGTGGGTCATCCCAGAAGTAATGTCTTAAATCAAAGAAGAACTTTTTCTTCTGTTGGTACGTGAAACTAGGTGGTATGTATTTAGCAACAATGTAATTAGCATAGTCCGCATACCATGGACTAGTACGAGAAGCATTTATGACAGCTAATTGTTTATCAGGAAAATCATCATTAATAGGAAGTGGGTCATCAAGAACATTTTCTATTCTAGACAAATTATCTGCTACGGGATTCTCAGCTCCCTTTCTATCAATAATATGCAAGTCAAATTCTTGTAGCAATAGAACCCACCTAATGAGCCTAGGTTTAGCATCTTTCTTTTCCATAAGATATTTAATAGCAGCATGATCGGTGTGAACAGTTACTTTAGAATCAACTATGTAAGATCTGAATTTATCACATGCAAACACAACTGCTAGAAATTCTTTTTCAGTAGTAGCATAATTTCTTTGGGCACTGTCTAGAGTTTTACTAGCATAATGGATAACATTTAGTTTCTTATCAACTCTCTGTCCTAGAACAGCACCAACAACATAATCACTAGCATCACACATTATTTCAAAAGGCAAGTTCCAATCAGGTGGTTGGACAATAGGTGCAGTGGTTAAGGCTTTCTTAAGTGTTTCAAAGGCTTCTGGACAATCATCATCAAAAACAAATGGAACATCTTTTTGCAAAAGATTGGTAAGAGGCCTACAAATTTTAGAGAAGTCTTTAATAAATCTCCTATAGAAACCAACATGACCAAGGAAACTTCTTATACCTTTAATATCTTTAGGACATGGCATTTTCTCAATAGCATCAACCTTAGCTTTATCAACTTCAATACCTCTTTCAGAAATTTTATGCCCCAAGACAATGCCTTCATTCACCATAAAGTGGCACTTCTCCCAATTCAAGACAAGATTGGTTTCTTCACATCTCTGCAAAACTCGATCAAGGTTGCTTAAGCAATCATCAAAAGAAGTTCCGTAAATGGAAAAATCATCCATGAACACCTCAACAATCTTTTCACAAAAGTCAGAGAATATAGCAGTCATACATCTTTGAAAGGTAGCAGGTGCATTGCATAAACCAAAAGGCATACGTCTATAAACATAAGTTCCAAAATTACAAGTGAATGTGGTTTTCTCCTGATCGGGTTGTGATAGGGGTATTTGAGAAAAACCAGAATAACCATCTAGAAAACAAAAGTGTGTATGCTTAGATAATCTTTCTAGCATTTGATCAATAAAAGGTAAGGGGTAATGATCTTTTCTAGTAGCTTTGTTTAATTTTCTAAAATCAATTAGCATCCTATAACCAGTTACAATTCTTTGTGGAATGAGTTCATTTTTATCATTAGGAACAACGGTAATACCTCCTTTCTTAGGGACACAATGAACATGACTTACCCATCTACTATCAGCTATGGGATAGATTATACCTGCTTCCAGAAGTTTTAATATTTTGGTTCTTACCACCTCTTTCATCTTAGGATTTAATCGTCGTTGGTGGTCGACAACTGGTTTAGCATCAGGCTCCATATTAATTTTGTGCTGACATAGAGTGGGACTAATGCCCTTAAGATCATCAAGAGTATATCCAATAGCACGGTGCTTCCTTAGAGTTTTTAGTAATCTTTTTTCTTCATGAGCTGAAAGGTTAGCACTAATAATAACATGATATATCTTCTTTTCATCAAGATAAGCATATTTCAATGTATCGGGCAATTGCTTTAATTCAAATACAGGATCACCTTTAGGCGGAGGAGGGCCTCCAAGAGTTTCAACAAGCAAATTATGTTTAAGGACAGGTGGTTGATCAAAGAACATCTTATCTATTTCATTTCTTTCATTCATATGCATATCGTTTTCATGGTCCAGCAAATATTGTTCTAACGGATCAGTAGGAGGTACGGCAATAGAAGAAAGACCAATAATTTCATCTTTACTAGGCAATTCTTTATCATGAGGTTGTCTACGAAACTTGGAGATATTAAACTCATGATATATATCACCAAACTTAACTCGAACCTTTTCTTTAACACAATCAATTTCAGCATTAACAGTATTCACGAAAGGTCTACCAAATATAATGGGACAAAAATTATCTTGTTGTGAACCAAGTACTAAGAAATCAGTAGGGTATTTGATTTTACCACACAAGACTTCAACATCTCTAACAATCCCAGGTGGTGTAATAGTATCTCTGTTTTCTAGCTTAATAGTAACATCAATATCTTCAATTTCAACAGGTGCAATATCATGCATTACTTCTTGATATAAAGAAAATGGAATATCACTCACACTAGCACCCATGTCACACAAACCATGATAGCAATGATCTCCAATCTTAATAGAAATAACAGGCATGCCAACTACGGGCTTGTTCTTGTCTAACATATCTCGTTCATTTCTAACAGGTTTAGCAATTCTAGCAGCCTCCTCACAAAAGTAAATAACATGCCCATCTATATTATCGACTAAGAGATCTTTAACCATAGCAATATCAGGTTCAACTTTAATTTGTTCAGAGGGTCTAGGTGCTCTAATATTACTTTTGTTAACCACAGTTGAAGCTTTAGCGTGTTCCTTAATCCTAATAGGAAAAGGTGGTTTCTCAATATAAGCTGTAGGCACAACTGGATCAACATGGTAAAAAATTGTTTCTTCTTTAACACTAATAGGTTCCTCAATCTTTTCTCTAACAGGGGGATGATATTTAAACCACTTCTCCTTAGGGAGATCAACATGAGTAGCAAATGATTCACAAAAGAAAGCTACTATCTCAGAGTCAAGTCCATATTTAGTGCTAAACTTATGAAAAGCATCGGTGGCCATAAAAGATTTAACACAATCAAACTCAAGTATTATACCTGACTCATTACCTTTGTCGAGTTCCCAATCTTCAGAGTTGTGTTTAATTCTTTCCAGAAGATCCCATCTGAATTCAATAGTTTTCTTCATAAAGGAGCCAGTCGAAGAAGAATCGAGCGTAGTTTGATTATCATGAGAAAGTCGAGCATAAAAATTCTGTAAAATAATTTCTTTTGAGAGCTCATGATTGGGGCATGTGTACATCATGTACTTAAACCTCCCCCAAGCTTGAGCGATGCTTTCTCCTTCACGAGGCCAAAAATTATATATATAATTCCGATCACGATGAACCAAATGCATAGGATAATTTTTTTGATGGAATTCTAGTTTCAATCGGTTCCAGTCCCATATATCAGTATCATCACATATCCTATACCACATTAATGCCTTTCCCTCCAAATATAAAGGGAATACTTTCTTCTTAACTCCATCTCCAGATAAACCTGCAAGCTTAAACAATCCACAAATTTCATCCACGTAGATCAAGTGCATATCAGGATGTACCGTTCCATCTCCTGCATAAGGATTAGCTAGCAGTTTCTCTATCATACCCGAAGGAATCTCATAATAAATATTTTCAGTAGGTGCAGTAGGTTGAGGAGCAACTATTTGTGTTTCCGGTCGAGGTGAAGATACCCCGAACAAACCCCTCAAAGGATTACTTTCCATAGTGACAAGTGACAGTAAATTTCAGCACGTAATATAAATGTTTCCTTACCAAATTCCACTCACCAAAGGCGCTTCAGTCCCCGGCAACGGCGCCAGAAAAGAGTCTTGATGACCAAAAAGTATAGGGGATCAATCGTAGTCCTTTCGATAAGTAAGAGTGTCAAACCCAACGAGGAGCAGAAGGAAATGACAAGCGGTTTTCAGCAAGGTATTTTCTGCAAGCACTGAAATTATCGGTAACGAGTAGTTTGATAGCAAGATAATTTGTAACAAGTGACAAGTAGCAATAGTAACAAAGAGTGCAGCAAAGTGGCCCAATCCTTTTTGTAGCAAAGGACAAGCCAGAACGATCTCTTATAATGAGTAAAGCGTTCTCGAGGACACATGGGAATCTCATCTAGTCACTTTCATCATGTTTGTTTGATTCGCGTTCGCTACTTTGATAATTTGATATGTGGGTGGACCGGTGCTTGGGTGCTGTTCTTACTTGAACAAGCCTCCCACTTATGATTACCCCCTCTCGCAAGCATCCGCAACTACGAAAGAAGAATTAAGATAACTCTAACCATAGCATTAAACATATGGATCCAAATCAGCCCCTTATGGAATAGCGCATAAACTAGGGTTTAAGCTTCTGTCACTCTAGCAACCCATCATCTAATTACTACTCCACAATGCATTCCCTTAGGCCCAAAGATGGTGAAGTGTCATGTAGTCAACGTTCACACGACACCACTAAGGGAATCAACAACATACATATCATCAAAATATCGAACGAATACCAAATTCACATGATTACTTATGACAAGACTTCTCCCATGTCCTCAAGAACAAAAGTAACTACTCACAAATCATAATCATGTCCAAGATCAGAGAGGGATTGAATAGCATAATAGATCTGAACATATAATCTTCCACCAAATAAACCAACTAGCATCAACTACAAGGTGTAATCAACACTACTAGCAACCCACAGGTACCAATCTGAGGTTTTGAGGCAAAGATTGAATACAAGAGATGAACTAGGGTTTGAGATGAGATGGTGCTGGTGAAGATGTTGATGAAGATTAGTCCTCCCACAATGAGAGGATCACTGGTGATGTCGATGGCGATGATTTCCCCCTCCCGGAGGGAAGTATCCCCGGCAGAATCTCTCCGCCGGAGAGCAAAAGTGCTCCTGCCCAAGTTCCGCCTCGAGACGGCGGCGCACCATCCCGAAAGTCCTCTCTATATTTTTTTAGAGCAAATTCACTTATATATCAGAAAATGGGGGGGGGGGTGGCGCGCCCTGGTGCCTCATGGGCACCTGGGTGCCCCCCTCTGGTACTTCTTGCTTCCTGTATTTTTTATTTATTCCAAAATAAATCTCCGTAAAATTTTAGCTCATTTGGAGATGTGCAGAATAGGTATATCTGACATAGCTTTTTTAGGTCCAGAATTCCAGCTGCCGGCAATCTCCCTCCTTGTGTAAATCTTGCATATTAAGAGAGAAAAGGCATTAGAATTGCTCCACAAAGTGTTATATTGATTAAAAACACTATAAATAACAGTAGCAAAACATGATGCAAAATGGACGTATCAGTGGCCCAAAGAGGTGTTGTGTGGTGTTTGAATACCCAATGCACAACTTTGATGTGGCACATGCTTCGCAAACCGGAAACGCGCACAGAGGTTCACGACGTGTGGTCCCCCTCACTTTGAGCCAGTGAGAGGGACTCATGTGTACGCACGCGCTCGAACTTTGATCTGGAATCTCACCATGATCCACACTATATACACAGGCCAAGATGAATCCACCTTTGGTCAAATGCCTCTCGCTATCGGTGAAAACTGATGACCTTCGCGGGCTAACGAATGGGCACATCGTTGATAACCGCACGAGGAGTGTCCGAGGACCACCAATAATGCATGCATGTGGCCCGAACATGTATGTATGTATGTATATTTATATATATATATATATATATATATATATATATATATATATATATATATATATATATATATATATATATATATATGGAAGGGTTGTGTAATGTTTTAAATAACCAATTCACGACTTTGATGTGGCATGCCTCACAAAACGGTCAATCCCACACGGAGGATCACGACTCGTAGTGTACTGTCGGACCCCCCCCCACACCCACACACCGCTCCACCACCGCCACTTCGAGGCATGTCAAACTTTTTCTGCACTGAACATGTGACCAAAGGAGTGTCATGTTAAAATTTGAAAAAAAAATTAGAGATCATTCGGCCGTTTTTATACATTGATTGATTTTCTAGGTATTTAATGTGCAAAAATGAAAATTGAGCTGCATGCACACGTGATAGTACATCAAAATGGATTGGAAAATCATATGTGTGTCCCTGGGTGCATGTTTATTCCCCGTGAAATTTCAAACATTGAGAATCTTGATTTTTAAAATCCAGTAAATACAAAACTTAGTTGAAATTCATGAAACTTATCGTGGTGTCATATGGACACCAATAGACTGTGATATTGTATTTTTTTTGTCAAATTTGAGACAAGTTTTGATATAATCTTCTTACAAACGGGAGATTATTAATAATTGGCAACCAATATCACAAACAGATTATTTATTCGAACCATGGGCGTTAGACTAACAATGTACGTGCCATGCTTCTGTTAAGCAATAAAGCGGCAGAATTAATCATCAAAAAAGAAAAACAATATACGTGCCGCCACGCGTCCCATGTGCCGTGCGAGCAGGCGTGAGTTAACGGGACGCATGCGAGCAGTCCGCCGCGTAGGCAGACCAGGAGGCGTGCGGGCAGGTGTGTGAATTGACGGGAGGCATGTTCGCTGTGCAGTGTCACAGGGAGGCATGCTATTAGCTGTGTGAAATGATGGTAGGCATGCCAGCAATCCGCTGCGCAGGCTCACAGGGAGGCGAGCCAGCCCTTTGACCGCCACCCGCCTCGCTCCCACTGCTCCATATTAATGGCGCGCCCGAGCCACAGGTCGTAATTGGCGGCCGCACCCCCCATCCACAGTGGTCACCGCCGTCTGGAGTGTATGAGGATGCCGCCGAAGCTCACCATCGGAGGGAGTGGCGACGCCGGGGCTGGTGAAGCACCCGCGCAACGTGTGAAGCTAGGCACAAAGGTTTCCGTCGCCGCCGACGAGGTCTTGCGCGGGAAGCAGCGCGACCTTGACGTCATCGCTGCCGTCGTGCCTCGCCAGCCGGAGCCGGAGGTCCACATCAACTCCGGCAACGACTCCGAGTCCAACGGAAAACCGGTTAGTCATCTATACCCATTTTTACGGCAAATATATCATGTGTTTTCTCTGGTTACTCCTGCCCCCCCTCCCTCCCCCCTTCATTATTTTGGAATAGAAATCCTATGGTTATGTTCTCTCAATCCATGAAATCAGAGTAAGATTCTTTAGATCCGTGCAGTGTATTGATTGTTTGAATGATAACCGTCTAGGGTTAGTGATTAATTGTTTGTTCTGTACAAATGATTTTTGCTAATAATCCGACAAGGGTTAGCGTTCGTGCTAATAATTCGTAGCCAGATCTTGAGAATTGATTTTGAATGTCCTACATATATGTTTGTGCCATTTTTTTGTTCCAGATCTTGAGAATTGATTTTGAATGTCCTACATATATGTTTGTACCAATTTTTTTCCCCAGATTGGTATGTACACTGATGAGGCTTCGGCTAGCGCTGCCGCCGGTTGTAGATCCTGCACCCGGCAGCGAGGGCAGAAGCGGCCACGGCCCCCCCTAAATCTGAGGAACCCGTAGAATATCGGGCGAACAGCATAAGCGATCTCCTGGACGCCATCCTTGGGGAGATCATCTCCCTTCTCCCCACCAAGGATGGCTGCCTCACACAGGTCCTCGCATCTCGGTGGCGGCCTCTGTGGTGCGCCGCGCCTCTTAATCTCGACTGTCGTCAGCTATCTGTCGTTCATGATTTTGAACTCCCAGGATCCATCATCTCCTCCCACCAGGGCTCCGTTCAACGCCTTTGCATCCCGACATGCTGCCTGCTGCACATACCCTGCACGGTGGACGACTGGCTGACATCCCGTGAATTAGGAAAACTCCAGCAGCTTGAGTTCTACCATTACTATGAAAATAGCTTACCACCAACCGCAGTATCTGTGCCCTCACCACCGATGTCCATCTCATGGTTTTCCTCCTCTCTCCACACCGCCACCTTGGCCCGGTGCCATCTAGCAGACAATCTGGTACAAATGCTTTGACTCCCACTGCTAAAAAAACTTGCGCTTGTGGTGGTTGATCTGTCCAAGGCCTCACTGCACAGCATCATCCACTCCAGCTGCCCTGCCCGAGCGCTTGCTGCTTGTTTTTGGAGAAGAAATCCGTATCCGTTGTCTCCAAATAAAGTCGCCTCACCTTGTAAGCATTAGAATTTGTTTTAAAGGACAGGAACTCATCATCGAAGATGCCCCTTCACTTCAAAGTTTGCTCATTGATTATTGTTATGCACCTTCGCAAATAACTGTGGTCTCTGCGCCTAAACTGGAGACCTTGGGTGTAATTCGTGATTCGTTTAAAGGTTACAAGATGGTGTTTGGCTCCACAATTATTCAGGTACTGTATATTATCATCAACACTTTTGTAATCATAAGCTGCATTTTTCATTTGTGCGCATAAGTTTTATATCATCTTGGAGTACACTTTTGGTACTAATTTTATGTTCTATGCTCAATGAAGAGTTTGTCCATGGATAGCCTATCAATGGTGCTGGATTCTGTCAAGACCTTACATATCAGTATGTGGTGTTTAGATCTGAACATGATTATTGGCTTGCTGCGATGCTTTCCATGCCTGGAGAATTTGTATATAGAGGTGATGATTTCACACACATTAAAAGCCCATATATAATGTACTAGAATTAACCGTTCAGCTGTTGCTATTTCAACATACTCTTTTTTTAGACATTAACTATTTTCAATCTTCATGTCTATTTAGGCAATAACACATGGACAAAAAGGTATAACCAATCAGTGGCGTAAGAAGCACAGGGAATTTCTCAGTTCTCATGACATTCGCTTGAGGACAATAACAATGGAAGGATATGCATCCAACCATGCAAACACTAGCTTTGTCACATTCTTCCTGTTGAATGCAAGGGTACTATTGTCCGTGAGGATTAAGTTTTTTTAACAAAAAGTTTCTCACAGATGGACACGTTGAACAACACAAAAAGAAGTTTCAGGTGGATAAAAGGGCTTCTGAACGTGCTCGGCTTCTATTTACAACAACTTGTGATCATGTAGCAGTAAATTTTCTGGCCCAGGATCTTGATTTTATGGATCAGACCGATCCGTTTGATTGCGACTGCCGAAAACTTTGGTTGAGTTAGATGCTATTGCCCTGTTCAATCTGCGTTTTGTCTAAACCTGATGAACCGATCCTCGTGCTTTTGTACCGTTTCTAAGCTGGAGTTAGATGTTGTTGCCCTTTTCAACTCGGCTGTGACTCATATTTTCTTTCAAACAGGGCCAATGGCTTGCCATTTCTTTAATTAAATGCCTAGAAATCATAAATGTGTCCTTGGGTGATTGTTTAGGTCCCAATTCTTTAGTTGAATGCCTAGAAATCATAAATGCTATATGCAATAATTATGCATGTGGTTGCTCGCCGTTGAGGTGGCCGCGGCGCGCTCTACTCACGTCCCTTCGCGCGCTCTGCTCGACGTTGAGGCGGCCACGGCACGCTCTGCTCGCATCCCTCCACGCGCGCTCTTTCAGCGGTTGGGGCCGGCACACGATCATGTTTTGGGCGCCATATGCATGCGGTTGCATCCGCGCGCGTCGCCACGATGCAGTTAATACGTGCGGCATGATGCAGTTACATGCTGCAACAACTGCCATCCGCGCGCGCCGATACTCCAGGCCGTTCAGCCTCCCCATTTATTCCCATGGCCATTATAACCTTAGTCTCTTCAACCTTTCGATCGCGCCCCACAATACAACAAGCACACCCACGACGACACATAGAGAGAGGATATCCAGCGGCGCTCCAATGGAGTTCGGCAAGCATCGTGTGGTACACCATCGACCCGGCCGTGGTGGAGGACTCCATCAACACCATGGAGCAGTTGCTTGCTAAGGACGACAAGTACAAAGTGGTCGGCTTCGACCTCCAGTACACCGCCGGTCATCCCAGGGTTGATCAGGCGGTTGCCGTCGCCTAGTTGTGTGTGGGCCATCACGTCCTCGTCTACCACTACTGCCTGGCCACAAGGGCTTGCGAGTGTTTCGCCTGGTTTGTCAAGAGCTCCGACTACAAGTTCGCTACGGTGGACACCGTCAACGATGTAAAAGCGCTCCAGATTTCGGGCTTGGCCTGCCCGAAGCTTGTTGACATCCGTGGCCACTACAGGGTCTGGGGTAGCACGAAGAAGGACTCCCTGGATGAACTCGCCACGGCCATCATCGACCCCTACTACGAAAACATGAAGGAAGATTCCAAGAGAAATCCTGGATCCTGGCACGGTGCCTGGGTCCGGAGAGTGGATGAACCACACCTCAAGTTTGTAGCCAAGAACGTGTACACATGCTATGAGATGCATAGGCGGATCATCGACATGAGGGATTGCCTCCTTCCTGTAGATGACGAGGGATCGAGCCACCAGCAGAGCAGCAGCGGCAAGCGTCACAAGAAGAAGTAGATGATGATTATATATGATCATTTATCCTAGTTTATTATGCATGTAATTGTTTACTTTGGTGTGTGCAAATGTTATGTGTGTAGTCAGTTATGTAATTGAATGTTTAATTTGGTTATGCAATCATGTCCTTATAAGTATATATGTTGTTGTTCTGTAGACAGAGAGTGTAGATGTTGTGCTGACTGAGCAAATCACATCGCACATGGATTAAACTACGGAACCCGTCGATGATGATTTCATCAATCGCTGACAATTGTTTACCAGCAAGCGTTTGCCCACAACACACACGGGTTATTAGCAGGAATCGTCTGTGTTGTTATCGGTCTTCCCACACATTTCTGATTACTGACCTGTTTGCCGCGTATCACACACATCTTGTTAAGTTGAACCGTTTCTGTTGTGTTGGGTAATCGCAAACAGTTCATCCGAGTGAACCGCATGCCGTATATCGCACACACCTTGATCTGCCTAACCGTTACTGTTGTGTTGGGTAATCACAAACTGTTCATCGGAGTGAACTGTATGCCATGTATCGCACACACCTCAAACTGGCTGCCCGTTTCTGTTGTGTTGGGTAATCACAAACAGTTCATCCGAGTGAACTGTATGCCATGTATCGCACACACCTCGAACTGGCTGCCCGTTTCTGTTGTTCCGGCTCATCGCAAACAGTTCGTATGGATCAACTGTATGCCACGTATCGCACACGCATCTCTAAACTAAATCATTTTTTATGTCTCTGGCATCGCACACAGTTCATCTTATTAGCGACGGTTTTATTACGACACCGTTTGCAATGCATGCATCGCACACAGTTTGGTCGCGGGGTCTCTGATTCATGTGTCGCGTTAGCGGTTGCCTGCAGTAGTGGTCTCCAATGTATCTACTTTTCCAAACACTTTTGCTCTTGTTTTGGACTCTAATTTGCATGATTTGAATGAAACTAACCCGGACTAATGCTGTTTTCAGCAGAACTATTTTGGTGTTGTTTTTGTGCAGAAATAAAAGTTCTTGGAATTGTACGAAACTTGGCGGAGATTTTTTTATTGAATATATAAAAATACTGGTGCAAAGATCCACTGGAGGGGGGCCACCAGCTGCCCACAAGGCAGGGGCGCGCCTACCCCCCAGGACACGCCCTGGTGCCTTATGGGGCCCACGTGGCCCCGTCTGATCTAATTCCAACTCCATAAGTACCGTCTTCCCGAGAGAAAAATCAGAGAGAAATTTTCATCGCGTTTCACGATACGGAGCCGCCGCCACCTCCTGTTCTTCATCGGGAGGCCTGATCTGTTACCCGTTCGGGGTTTCGGAGGGAGCAATTCATCGCTGTCGTCCTCACCCATCCCTCTTCATCGACAACCTCATGATGCTCACCACCGGGAGTGAATAATTCCATCATAGGCATACTAGAGGTAGATGGAGATGGATGAGATTGATCATAATTGAGTCAATTTGTTAGGGCTTGATCCCTAGTATCCACTATGTTCTGAGATTGATGTTCCAATGACTTTGCTATGCTTAATGCTTGTCACTAGGGCCTGAGTGCCATGATTTCCGATCTGAACCCATGGTTTCATGAATATATTTGAGTTCTTGATCCTATCTGCAAGTTATATGTACCCATTATTGTTCTGATCCGTAGACCCCAAGGTGACAATAATTGGGATACTCTTCGGGGATGACTGTAATTTGAGGAGTTCATGTGTTCACTATATGTTAATGCTTTGTTCTAGTTCTCTATTAAAAGGAGCACCTTAATTACCCTTAGATTTCCATTAGGACCCCGCTGCCACGGGAGGGTAGAACAAAAGATGTTATCCAAGTTCTTATTATAAGCACGTATGACTATATACGGAATACATGCCTACATATGATCGATGAACTGGAGCTATTGTGTATCGCTCTAGGTTGTGACTATTACATGATGAATTTCATCCAAATATTCATCGCTACTCCATGCCTACGCTTTGCTCATATTGTCTTTGCTAAGTTACTATTACTACTGCTATTGTTCCAACTGCTACTACTACTGTCACTGTTACTATTGCTACTGTTACCACTGCTATTCAAACTATCATACTACTGTGCTGCTAATACTTTGCTACAGAGAAACAACCTCTCAGGTGTGGTTGAATTGACAACTCAACTGCTAAGGCTTATAAATATTCTTTGGCTCCCTTTGTGTCGAATCAATAAATTCGGGTGAAATACTACCCTCGAAGACCGTTGCGATCCCCTATACTTGTGGGTCATCAAGACTATTTTCTGGCGCTGTTGCCGGGGAGCATAGCTCTATTTATTAAGTTCACTTGGGAGTTAAATATCTGCTGCAATTTTTATTCACTATGAAGAATCTAAAAGACTCTAAGACCAAGATCATGCCCTCTAAGACGAGGGGAGGTAAGGAACTGCCAACTAGCTCTGCACTTGATTCACCTTCTATTTGAAGTCGACTTGCGATGCCACCACCTGCTATTCCATCTGATATGTCACAAGTAATAGGCACTGCTTCTGCTATTGATGATACTTATGATGATGCTACTACTGTGCTTGATGAAACTGTTCCACTAGGTGAATTTCTTGATGCTCATATTGCTAAAGCTAAAGAACTTGAAATTGATGAAAATGAGGAATCACCTACTACACCTAGCACTCCTACTAGAACTAAGATGCTTGATATACTTATTAAGCACAGTAGGAACATGAAGAAACAAGTAGTAGTACCATCTACAAGATGAACTGTAAGAAATACTAGTACGTACTAAAGAGTTCAAGTAACGAGAAAGAACATAGTAACATAGTTCTGCTGGGGGCTCAGCACAACACACCCCTGAAATAAAACTAAGCGCCCTGAAATAAAATTGAGTAACTAATCTGGTTGACACTGCATTAGAACCAGCATGAGCAACAACACTGCCACCTTACTCGGAGTCCTCATCCACGTCCTCGACTTCGTCCTTGTCCCTCTTCCTCTTCCCTGATACTTCTTTGCTTGAACCGGACACTTGGCTCCGCCTCTTCTTCTGGAGGTCGAAGGGATCGTGTACAACGAGGCCTATCCGACGCATGACTTCCTTGTCATTCTTAAAGTCTACAGTAACAAATTTGACTCTTTCGTCCTTGAGGAAGTCTTCAAAATTCTAGCACCTAACGTCGGCATGGCATATGTGGTACACCAAGCACAAGTTATGTACACAAACCTGGATCACGGCGGGCTTCTTCTTCTCTTCCTCCTTTAGAAACCTCTCTTTTCCCAAGACTGTGGTGTACTCAACATCTAGCCCAGCGACCCACTCATCATTTGAATTTGCAAACATGCCTTGGAAGTGACCAAGGCATCCTTGCACCGTCGCAGAAGAACGGGTGTAGATGACATCGAACTCATCGCCGGTGATGGTTTTAACCTTGTACTCACCGCCGATCATGGAGATTTGGGAGGCCATGGAGTTTGGAGGAGGGCTAGGAGAAGTGGAACTGTTGTAATGTGAAAGGACGGGACTAGTGGGAGCAAATTGCTGTAATGTTAAAGGACGGGGACGAGTAGGAGCTAACTGCTAGGGGTTTTCCGAATGTAAAAATGCTGAGTAGGGCATGCGAATGGCGTGGGGTAGTGGCTTGTCCGGTGGATAAACGGCTGCATGCCCCCAAAGAGTTCTCTAGTACTATGGGGGACCCACTACATGTCATGCCTACTAGACCCACTTCGTAGGGCTGACAGTATAGGATCTGCGTGTTCGCACGCCATGCCAGCGTGTGCATGCAACTTTGACTTAATTCCGTCAAGCGTCGTGCCTCCCACGACCGTCGCCTTGCTCATGCGGTCGCGCCCTTTGAGACTTCGGACGGCTATAAATGAGCATTTTTTTTATTTACCCTATCTCTAAGGCCCGTTTCCTAATAACTCCTCAAGCTAATTACTCTCTACCGGTCCTTTCTCCTTTTTTTCCATTGGTGGAAATGACTAACATGCCAGCGGGTGGGAATTCCATTGGTCTTCATAAGGGGGCTGCATTGACCACACCTAGAGAATACAATTGCATGCATGCATATCGTGGGAAACCAACTCTATTTAATTAACTAAACAGGAACTTGATTGGAGGAAAGGAACGAGACGAGTAATCGCTACTTAGCCAGTAGTCATCCACCTTGGTCACGATGCGATTCCTAGTGAGCCTTACACACCAGACCAGAGGGAGTACTTCGCATGCATGATACTACTTCCTCCGTCCAGGTGCGTTAGGCTATATGATGTTGCCATGTCATATATAGTCATCACTTATAGTCACTCATACAACAAGGTTAGCTATAAGGTTGGCTATAAGAGTACTGTTTTTTTACCTTCTCTCTATCTTGTTCTTCGTATTTCTTGGATTTGCCAAGGAGTACGCATATAGCTAGGCTCTTGCATGAGAGCCCAGTCCCACCATTTTTCCATTTCTCTCTACTCCACATAGGCAAAAGTGCCTACCGGAGGTGATGAAGCACCCTCAAGCCATCGAGATGCGTGAGGGGGTGCTCCACATCTGGGTCGTTCAAGGACCTAAGAAGACCGGGAGCGAGAAGGCCAGGTTGGAAGTGTGGAACAGGAGATTTTCAAGTGCCAAGGGATGGTGGAGCGCGGACTTAGTGCTAACAACTCCATGATCACGGAGCTCATCCGTGAGCATAAGGTGGACGGCAAGAATATCGGGGACGTCGTCTTCAAGCTCAATGACCGGATTGATTATCTTCAGGCCCAAATCTATGATCTACAAAACCAAAATTTTGAGTATGAGGCCAAGTTCAAAGGTATGAGTTTAGCTGCAAATTTCAGGACTCCAGAAACACGTTCATCCTTTTATGATGGAGAACCTATGCCTTGGAAGACGGATGACAAGCCTATCACTTCATCAGCACCATCACCGAAGAAGGAGACTTGAGTACATGGGTATGGGCACCACCCTTGGCTTGTGCCAAGCTTGGGGAAGGTGCCCCGGTATCATATCATCATCAATTTTATCATCATTATCTATCTTAGTTCGATCCTTAGTTATTTCGTGATTTAGAAGAATAAACTTTTAGTATGATTCAGTTTCGAGTGCTTGCTTTGTGGTCTATCTATCTATGTAATCATGTGTGAAAGTTATATAATAAAGAGTAGTTTGAGTTGAGTGTTTTACTTTTGTTGATCCAATCCTAGAAATAAATAAAGAGAATAAAAAAGTAAAGATCATATGCTAATCCCATGGGGAGTGATGACTTCACATAAAAGAAGTATAATTGATAAAACTTGTTGGAGGTTAACAAACATAGCATTGGTCATTGTTGCAATTCATGAAAAAGTAATAACGGAAGAGAGGTCTCACATATAGATATACTATCTTGGACATCTTTTATGATTGTGAGCCCCCATTAAATATTCTATGTCAAATAGTCGACGTTGGACAAGGAAGACAACGTAATGAGTTATGTTTGCTCATATTAACATAGAAGTTATATTGTTTTGGATCCTCTAACATGTGGTGCTTGCCCCTTATCTTTTGCTAGCCAAAATTCTATACTAGGTAGAGATACTACTTGTGCATCCAAAAACCCTTAAACCCAGTTTCATGTCATGAGAGTCCACTATATCTACCTATGGATTGAATAAGATCCTTCAAGTAAGTTATCATTGGTGCAAAAGCAATAAAAATTGCTCCTAAATATGTATGATCTTTGATACGTCTCCGTCGTATCTATAATTTTTGATTGTTTCATGCCAATATTCTACAACTTTTATATACTTTTGGCAACATTTTATATTATTTTTGGGGCTAACATATTGATCCAGTGCCCAGTGCCAGTTCCTGTTTGTTGCATGTTTTTTTGTTTTGCAGAATATCCATATCAAATGAAGTCCAAACGCGATAAAAATTTATGGAGATTTATTTTGGAATATATGTCATTTTTGGGAAGAAGAATCAACGCAAGACGGTGCTCATGGGCCCCACGAGGCACCAAGGCGCGCCCCAGGGGGTGGCGCGTCGTGGTGCCTCATGAGCCCCTCGTAAGTCGGTTGACCCCCTTCTTTCACCGCAAGAAAGATAATATCCAGAAAAAAATCGTATTAAAATTTCAGCCCGATCGGAGTTACGGATCTCCAGGAATTTAAGAAAGGGTGAAAGGCCAGAAAACAGCAACGCAAAATAGAAGAGAACAGAGAGATAGATCCAATCTCAGAGGGGCTCCCGCCCCTCCAGGTGCCATGGAGGCCAAGGACCAGAGGGGAAAACCTCCTCCCATCTAGGGGAGGCCAAGCAAGAAGAAGAAGGAGGGGGGCTCTCTCCCCCTCTCTCCCGGTGGCGCCGGAACGCCGCCGGGGCAACCATCGTGACAGCGATCTACACCAACAACTTCGGCTAGAGTGACAGAAGTTTACACCCGAGTAAGGGGGTTGTTGCATATGGGAGTAAAGAGGACTTGTTACTTAATGCTATGGTTGGGTTTTACCTTAATGATCTTTGGTAGTTGCGGATGCTTCCTAGAGTTCCAATCATAAGTGCATATGATCCAAGTACGGAAAGTATGTTAGCTCATGCCTCTCCCTCATATAAGATTGCAATAATGATTACCGGTCTAGTTATCAATTGCCTATGGACAAATCCTTCTCTTGTGTTACAAAAGCTTTCTACTAAACAACTAGCTTTTATTATCTTGCAAATTACTCGTAGTTTTATTCTCACAAAGTACTCCTAGTTTTATTCTTGCAAAGTAGTTCTAGCATTACACCTACAAAGTACTTCTAGTTTCATACTTGTTCTAGGTAAAGCGAACGTTAAGTGTGCGTAGAGTTGTATCGGTGGTCGATAGAACTTGAAGGTAATATTGATTCTACCTTTAGCTCCTCGTTGGGTTCGACACTCTTATTTATTGAAAAGGCTACAATTGATCCCCTATACTTGTGGGTTATCAAGACCTTTTTCTGGCGCCGTTGCCGGGGAGCAATAGCGTGGGGTTGATATTCTCGTGTGTGCTTGTTTGCTTTATCAATAAGTAGTTTTTAGTTTGTGCTCTTGTTTTCTATCTTTAGTTCTGGGTAGGAAACGTAAAATACCAAAAAAATTAGTTGTACTTGCTAAACCAATGGTTGAAGAACCACCCAAAATCTATCATACTGCTGAAGCTTTCTACTTGGATCATCTTCGATCCCTATGTGCTCGTGCTGAAAACCCAACTAGCTTAGTTGAGGGAAAATCATTAGATGAGCATGCTCATTTTGTGCAACACCACTTATCTCAAAAAGGGAAACTTTTATGGCATCATATTAATACTATGCATTGCTATGCTTGGAATTTATGTGAAATACATGATTTTACTTGTTGTTCTGAAGACCCTAAGAAACACCTTCCCTACCAATGTGAGTTTAGTGATAATGGAATCGTATCTTCTTATGCTAAAGGTGTTTATAGTTACTATGATATTGAACAAATTGAAGAATTTGTTGCTTTTAAGGGTGCTTATGAAATTGCTTCTTTGATTGAAAAGTATGATGCTACTCTTTACAAATCTGAAAATTTTGCCATACTTAAATATTGCTATGAAAACTATGCTTCTAATGCTTATGTTAAAGGATATATTGAGGACTCCTCCGCTGTCCAAGAGGAGACTAATATTTTGCAGGAAACTATGGAAGAAGAAATTGCTGAAATTGTGAGCTCATTAGATGAAAAAGATGAGGAGGAGAGCGAAGAACAAAAGGAGGAAGAGCGGATTAGCTACCCGTGCCCACCTTCTAATGAGAGTAACTCTTCAACTCATACATTGTTTAATTTCCCTTCGTGCTTAACGAAGGATGAATGCTATGATAATTGCTATGATTCATTGGATTCGTTTGAAATATCCCTTTTTGATGAAATTAGTGCTTGCTATGCTTGTGGCCATGATGCCAATTTGAATTATGCTTATGGATATGAACTTGCTATAGTTCCTTATGTTAAACATGAAATTGTTGCTATTGCACCCACACATGATAGTCCTATTATCTTTTTGAATTCTCCCAACTACACTATATCGGAGAAGTTTGCGCTTATTAAGGATTATATTGATGGGCAGCGTTTTATCTTTCCACATGATGTTTTTGATGGATATAATATGCATGTGCTTGCTGCTCCTAATTGCAATTATTGTGGGAGAGGAACTACATCTCCGCCTCTCGATGTTTCCAATACGATAAAATTGCAAGAAACTGTTTATACTATGCATGGGCCTTTACTTGATGTGCATGAATTGTTCTTTTATGACATGCCGATGCATAGGAAGAGAGTTAGACTTCGCCATTGCATGATATATGTTGCTTTGTGCTCACTACTAAATTATAAATCATTGTTAATTAAAATTGGCTTTGATATACCTTGGGATCCGGGTGGATCGATTACTTGAGCACTTTATGCCTAGCTTAATGGCTTTAAAGAAAGCGCTGCCTGGGAGACAACCCGAAAGTTTTAGAGAGTCATTTTATTCTGTTGTGTGCTTTCAAAAAGTTTAAAAACAAAAAAAATATAGAGGGGAACCTAAAAACTTTTTCAAAAAGAAAAGTGAAAGTGAGAAAGATGAGCACCGTTGAAGTGGGAGCATGCCTTGAACTTTGTTCATGCCCATGGAAACTTTGTAAATCTTGAATTACAGAAACTTTTCAACAAAAATAATTATCCCCTTGTACAAATCCATTGTATTATAAAAATAATGTGCCAATATTTACCTTTAGGATGTTTAAATTGCTTGTTTGGTATGTGCAGTGCAAAAACAGAAACTTTTGCTGTAGTGCGTGAATTTACATTTTTTTACTGGAACATGCAAAAATTCTGAAATTTTTACACGGTACTTCTATGCAAATTATTTTTTTTCCTAATTTTTCAGAATTTTTTGAGTTACATAAGTATATGTACCATCTGCATCTTTACAGACTGTCCTGTTTTCATAGATTGCTGTTATAGTTTCGTTATTTGCTTATGTTTGAAATCTTGTTGAGCCCCATTGACTTGGGAGCCATAGAATTGTGATAGCATAAAGTGGGTAATGTTTGATTATAATTATACAATAATGTTAGAGCAGGACATGATGGGATTTGATGTTATATGTACTAACCCTTCTAATAAAAAGTTCGGTTAAGTTTTGTGTGGATGAAGTGTTTGAAGATCGAGGAGGTATTGATATGAGAAGAATGAGGAGAGGCAAGAGCTCAAGCTTGGGGATGCCCAAGGCACCCCAAGTAAATATTCAAGGAGACTCAAGCGTCTAAGCTTGGGGATGCCCCGGAAGGCATCCCATCTTTATTCGACAATTATCGGTATATCTCGGTTTTTGTTTTGTTCACATGATATGCGTAAATTCTTGGAGCGTATTTTGTGTTTATTTTTCCCTTTTATTTTATGCACCATGCTGGTATGAGATAGTCCTTGGTTGATTTATAGAATGCTCATTGCACTTCACTTATATCTTTTGAGTATGGCTTTATAGAATGCTTCATGTGCTTTGCTTATATCATTTGAAGTTTGGATGCCTGTTTCTCTACACCTAGAAAACCGTTATTTATAGAATGCTCTTTTGCTTCACTTATATTTATTAGAGCATGGTCTTTTGTAGAACGGATTAAACTCTCATGCTTCACTTATATCTGTTTAGAGAGTTAACAGGAATTGGCCATTCACATGGTTAGTCATAAAATCCTACATAAAACTTGTAGATCATTGAATATGATATGTTTGATTCCTTGCAATAGTTTTGCGACATAGAGATGGTAATATGTGGGAGGTACTAGTGAATGATTGTAGTTTAGTAAGAATATTGGTGTTAAGGTTTGTGATTCCCGAAGCATGCACATATAGTCTATAGTTTTGCAACAAAGTTACATCCTACTTATGGTGCATTATTCTGTGTTAGTTATGTTCAATGCATGTTTATGACTGTTTTCGTTTTTTGGTTGGTCGCTTCTCAATCAATTTGCTAGCCTTCACTTGTACTAAGCGGGAATGCTGCTTGTGCATCCAACTCCTTAAACCTAAAGTTGTGTCAAATGAGTCCACCATACCTACCTATATGCGGTATTTCCATGCCGTTCCAAGTAAATTTGCATGTGCCAACTCTAATTATTTAAAATAAATTTCTGTTTTGTGTGCCCGTACCGCTCATGTGGCGGCAGGGGGTGGCCAATATCGTTCATGCTAGGCGGGTTATTCTCAAGATGAGTGTTTATTCACTTGTCATTGCACGAAAGAGTGGCAGGTAATAGGGATGCCCAGTCCCACAATGAATCAAAAATAATAATAACAAAATTCCTTGGAAAGTGTTGGTATGGAAGGCACCCGCGGATGCGGCTAGCCATGGATTGTGAAAGAATGGTGAAAAGGAAATGAATTTTATTTTCTGTTTGGGAACCGCCTATAATGTGTCTAGCATGGAAGATATTGGGAACTTTCGGTTATAGCATTGACAGGAAAAGCATGCCTCTCAAAATAACTTTATCTCTCTAATTTAAGCTTTGAGCTCTGGCACCTCTACAAATCTCTGCTTCCCTCTGCGAAGGGCCTATCTATTTTACTTTTATGCAATTTTTATTTTTTATTTTGAGTCTCCATCTTCTCTTATAAAGAACCAACTAGAGAACACTATTGTCATACTTGTGCATTGGATGTAGCTAATATTGACTGTGTATCATGACTGGATCAGCATAACGGGCTTGGGATAGCGTTCTTTAGCATTTTTATTTTGAAAGGCATTATTGTTTGTTGGGATGCCTGAGTATTGATGTCTTTATATCAAATTATAGACTATTGCTTTGAATCACTCATGTCTTAATATTCATGCCATGATTAGATTATATGATCAAGATTATGTTAGGTAGCATTCCACATCAAAAATTATGTTTTTTATCATTTACCTACTCGAGGACGAGTAGGAACTAAGCTTGGGGATGCTGATACGTCTCCGTCGTATCTATAATTTTTGATTGTTTCATGCCAATATTCTACAACTTTTATATACTTTTGGCAACATTTTATATTATTTTTGGGGCTAACATATTGATCCAGTGCCCAGTGCCAGTTCCTGTTTGTTGCATGTTTTTGTTTCGCAGAATATCCATATCAAACGAAGTCCAAACGCGATAAATTTTTTACGGAGATTTATTTTGGAATATATGTCATTTTTGGGAAGGAGAATCAATGCAAGACGGTGCTCGTGGGCCCCACGAGGCACTAGGGCGCGCCCAAGGGGGGGTGGCGCGCCGTGGTGCCTTGAGCCCCTCGTAAGTCGGTTGACCCCTTCTTTTGCCGCAAGAAAGATAATATCCGGAAAAAAATTGTGTTAAAATTTCAGCCCGATCGGAGTTACGGATCTCCGAGAATTTAAGAAAGGGTGAAAGGCCAGAAAACAGGAACGCGAAACAGAAGAGAACAGAGAGAGCGATCCAATCTCGGAGAGGCTCCCGCCCCTCCGGGTGCCATGGAGGCCAAGGACCAGAGGGGAAAACCTCCTCCCATCTAGGGGGGAGGCCAAGAAAGAAGAAGAAGGAGGGAGGCTCTCCCCCCTCTCTCCCGGTGGCGCCGGAACGCCGCCGGGGCAACCATCGTGACGGCGATCTACACCAACAACTTCGCCGCTGTCAACACCAACTCTCTCCCCCTCTATGCAGCGGGGTAACACCTCTTCTCCCCGCTATAATCTCTACTTAAACATGGTGCTTAACGCTATATATCATTATCAAATGAAGTATGGCAATCCTATGATGTTTGAGTATATTTCTTTTGTCCTATGGGTTGATTGATGATCGTGATTGGTTTGAGTTGTATGTTTTATTTTGGTGCTGTCCTATGGTGCCCTCCGTGTCGCGCAAGCGTGAGGGATTCCCGCTGTAGGGTTTGCAATACGTTCATAATTCTCTTATAGTGGGTGGCTAGAGTGACAGAAGCTTACACCCGAGTAAGGGGGTTGTTGCATATGGGAGTAAAGAGGACTTGTTACTTAATGCTATGGTTGGGTTTTACCTTAATGATCTTTGGTAGTTGCGGATGCTTGCTAGAGTTCCAATCATAAGTGCATATGATCCAAGTACGAAAAGTATGTTAGTTCATGTCTCTCCCTCATATAAGATTGCAATAATGATTACCGGTCTAGTTATCGATTGTCTATGGACAAATCCTTCTCTTGTGTTACAAAAGCTTTCTAATAAACAACTAGCTTTTATTATCTTGCAAATTACTCGTAGTTTTATTCTCGCAAAGTACTCCTAGTTTTATTCTTGCAAAGTACTTCTAGGATTACACCTACAAAGTACTTCTAGTTTCATACTTGTTCTAGGTAAAGCGAACGTTAAGTGTGCGTAGAGTTGTATCGGTGGTCGATAGACCTTGAAGGGAATATTGATTCTACCTTTAGCTCCTCGTTGGGTTCGACACTCTTATTTATCAAAAAAGCTACAATTGATCCCCTATACTTGTGGGTTATCAATCTTTTATTGTAAGGGAAAATAAGCTTTGTAGGAACTTGTGATGGTGAAGAAATAAAAGCGACAAACTACATAATAAAGGTCGCTATCACAAGGGGCAATATAAAGTGACGTTCCTTTACATTAAGAGCTTGCACATCTCAAAACAAAAAGTGCATGACAACCTCTGCTTCCCTCTGCGAAGGGCCTATCTTTTACTTTATGTGTTTACTTTCATGCAAGAGTCAATAGTATTCTCCTCTATTCCGTTTTTATTTTCTCTCTTGTCAAGCATCATGTGGTGGGGATAGATCCAGGCATATATATCCAGTTGGATGTAGGTGATCATGAGTTATTATTGTTGACGTTACCCTTGAGGTAAATAAGTTGGGAGGCGAAATTATAAGCACCTATCTTTCTATGTGTCTGGATGAAACTTTTGCTCCATAAGTATGCCGTGAGTGTCAGCAATCATAGAAGACTAAATGATAGTTGAGTATGTGAACTTGCTAAACAAAGCTCTTACATAGACTCTTTCTGATAATATGATGAATTGCAATTGCTTCAGTGACTGAGATCATAGTTTGTTAGTTTTCAATACGGTTTATGGTTCATACTTTAACTTGTGAATGAATTGTCACTTTTTCATGAGAAGTTTTATGATGATATATTGCTATTATAATAAAGATCATGATGCCTTCTTGTCCGTATTTTATTTTTATCGACACCTCTCTGTCTAAACATGTGGTCATGATTATCAATTTCGGCTTTCGCTTGAGGACATGCGAGGTCTAAGCTTGGGGGAGTTGATACGTCCAATTTGCATCATGATTTCCTACTGTTATTTATAATGTATTTGATCATTATTTCACTTTATGATGCAATTCTTATGCCTTTTCTCTCTTAATTTGCAAGATTTATATGAAGAGGGAGAATATCGGCAGCTGGAATTCTGGACCTGAAATAGCTACAGCAGAGATACCTATCCTACAGAGCTCTAATTGACTTGAAACTTTACGGAGATTTTTTATTGAGTATATAAAAAATACTGGAGAAAAGAGATACTGGAGGGGACCCACCAGTTGCCCACAAGGCAATAGGGCGCCCCCCTGGGCACGCCCTGATGCCTTGTGGGGCCCCTGGCTGGCCTCTGGCCCCCTCCTTCTGCTATATAAGCTCATTTGCCCTAAAAAAATAGGGAGAAGACTTTAGGGACGAAGCGCCGCCGCCTCGAGGCGGAACCTGGGCAGGAGCAATTTTGCTCTCCGGCGGAGCGATTCCGTCAGGGATACTTCCCTCCGAGAGGGGGAAATCGAAGCCATCGACATCACCAACGATCCTCTCATCGTGGGGGGACCAATCTTCATCAACATCTTCACTAGCACCATCTCATCTCAAACCCTAGTTCATCTCTTGTATTCAATCTTTGCCTCAAAACCTCATATTGGTACCTGTGGGTTGCTAGTAGTGTTGATTACATCTTGTAGTTGATGCTAGTTGGTTTATTTGGTGGAAGATTATATGTTCAGATCCTTAATGATATTGAATACCCTTCTGATCTTGAACATGAATATAATTTGTGAGTAGTTACTTTTGTTCTTGATGACATGGGAGAAGTCTTGTCATAAGTAATCATGTGAATTTGGTATTCGTTCGATATTTTGATGATATGTATGTTGTTGCTTCCTTTAGTGGTGTCGTGTGAACGTCGACTACAAGACACTTCACCATCTTTGGGCCTAAGGGAAGGCACTGTGGAGTAGTAATTAGATGATGGGTTGCTAGAGTGACAGAAGCTTAAACCCTAGTTTATGCGCTAATCCGTAAGGGGCTGATTTGACTCCATATGTTTCATGCTATGGTTAGATTTATCTTAATTCTTCTTTCATAGTTGCGGATGCTTGCGAGAGGCGGTAATCATAAGTGGGAGGCTTGGTCAAGTAAGAACAGCACCCAAGCACCGGTCCACCCACATATCAAATTATCAAAGTAGCGAACGCGAATCAAATAAACATGATGAAAGTGACTAGATGAAATTCCCATGTGTCCACGAGAACGCTTTGCTTATTATACGAGTTTGTTCCGGCTTGTCCTTTGCTATAAAAAGGATTGGGCCACCTTGCTGCACTTTATTATACTTGTTACTTGTTACGAATTATCTGGCTATCGAAAATATCTGTTACCGCTACTTTCAGTACTTGCAGAGAATACCTTGCTGAAAACCGCTTGTCATTTCCTTCTGCTCCTCGTTGGGTTCGACACTCTTACTTATTGAAAGGACTACGATTGATCCCCTATACTTGTGGGTCATTAGTTTGAACTTGGAAAGGTAGGCGAAAAGAGGGGAAGTGTGGCTTTTGGTCAGGAGGAGGGGGCGTAGATATTTCTCCGGATGCCAAAAAATTTCGCTCCGTGTAGTAAAAAACTGGCGTGCAAAGTGTCATCAGACACAGTCCCTTATTTAGCACTGTGTACGATATCTGAACATCACAAACGATTCATATGGCTTACCCCATGTGCAATGAGTTTGAACGTTCAAATTTGGTTCGAATTTCCCTGGTTACAGTGGTCATCCACGTCATTACATAATTTCGGTACACAGACAAACGAGCCTACATCACACCCACACTTCTTAATCGAGCAAGTTCAGCAATTAAACAGAGCTAGCTGACCTAAACATAACTCTAACAGAAGACTGCTGCTCTAAACAAAGACTAGTACTCCGCCTGGCGCTCGTCGATCTCCGCCGCCTCTTCCATGTCCAGCTCGCGCTCGACGATCTCCTAGGGAAGGGGCTCCATGGCATCCATCGCAACATACTCGGCAAGCATCTCGCCGTCCGCGTCCACCATCTCTTTGGAAAAGGCCGCCACGAGCCAGGCGTGGGCGACCGCGGTCCGGGCGTGGACGGCCTCCATCTCGGCTAGGGATGCCGCCGACGAACGGACGGATGCTCGAGCGCTCTCGGCGATTGCCAACTCTTCGGAAGTGGGTTGCCGACCGGTGTCAGAGAAGCTTCATGCGATTTGTGCGGTGACTGCCAAGAACTGGGCGTGGGCGGCCTCCACATGGGCGTGGGGGCCCTCCATCAGGGCTACGGCGGCCGCCGAGGAACGGATAGCTGCTGTGCCGCTCTCACCATTTGCTATCCCCGTCGCAGATGTTGCTGCCGCTATCTCAGCTGCAACAGCTACCCTTCCGGCTACTGCAGATGCCCGGTCGGAGATTGCGGCCGCGCTGATGGAGGTTGTGAGCGCGCTCATGGCGGTTGGGGCCACGCTCTAGCCGGAGTGGGCCGCTAAAGTTGCCCTCACGACGCGGGTCCACCTCCCCATCTTTGACCGACGATGATTGAACAGTAAAATGATATTGGGGATCAAGTGTGGTTGACAGGCCGGCGGTGGACTGTAGCCGATGAATCTTTGGGTGTAAGCCATAGATGAGGGTTCTCCAAGATATTTTGTACTGCAGCTCACACGATTCCTGATGATAAATTGTGTGTAATGTACTTAATTTTTCATTTTGATTTGAAATACAAAATGGGGTCACAGCGGGAAAGGACAGTGTTTGAATTGCTAGAACATTTATCTGTAGTGAACATGCAACTATAGGAGTGCCGTGTTAAAATTTGGAATTATTCAGGGTTCGCTTGGACATTTTTATACATTAACTAAGTTTTCTAGGTATTTAATGTGCATAATTCAAATTTGACTACAGGCACATAATCTAGTGCACCAAAATGGGTTGAAAAACCATATATGTGTCCTTGGGTGCATGTTTAGGTCCCATGCAAGAAATGGGAATGGATTTCAAACACCTAGGCGTCGTGGATCGGCCGCAAACATTGAGAAACTTGGTATTTAAATTCCTGTAAATCCAAAACTTGTCTGAAATTCATGAAACTTGGCATGGTGTCATGAAATGGCACCAACATGCTGTGGTAAAAAAATTGTCCAATTTGGGACACGTTTTGGTATAAGCTTCTTACAAACCAGAGCTTCTCACTAGAAACCTCGTGGTTCCGATAGGGAACATGTCACCTTTGTAGACGAGACAACATTTGTTGCCTCTTCTCGCCTTGAATATTTTTTTCCAGAGGCAACATGGATTAATAGGAGTGTCGTGTTAAAATTTTGAATTATACAGAGTTCGTTTGGACATTTTTGTACATTAACTGAGTTTTCTAGGCATTTAATGTGCATAATTCAAATTAGAACTACAGGCACATGCCCCAGTGCACCAAAATGGGTTGAAAAATCATATATGTGTCCTTGGGTGCATGTAGGGACTCTAGGGTTTTGCTTTCCAATTTGAGACAAGTTTTTTGATTTTTTTTCTTCTAGAGCCAACATTGAGAATATTGGTTTAAATTCTAGTAAATCCAAAACTCACACGAAATTCATGAAATTGGGCATGGTGTCATGATATAGCAGAAATATGCTCAGGTATTTTTCGTGTCCAATATGAGAGAAGACGCACACATTAACAGCCAACAAAGCCATTTTGGAACAAATAGCTGTCACGTTATCATCACAAACGGTTGTATAGTATTATTTAAATCGTTGGCGTTCTACTGACCATTTACGTGCCGCCACGCGTCCCACTTTTTAATAGCTAGGAGGTGTCGCGCGGGCAGCTTTTTGATTAGACAGGAGGCGTACGAGTGAAGTCCGCTGCGCAGGCTGACCGGGAGGCGTGCGAGCAGTACGCTGCGCAGGCTCACCGGGAAGCGAGCCCTTTGACCTCCATCGCCGCCCGCCTCGCTCCCAACTTCTCCATTAATGGCGCCCAAGAGCCGCTATTTAATAGGCGGCCTTACTGATCTCTCTTCGCCTCCCATTCCCCTCTCGCCCGAATCCTATCTTCCAGAGCTCCACCAATGCTATGGCGCATAAGGATCACCTACCACTAGTCTTCCGGTTTGGTGAAGTCGACTCCGAGCTGGAGGAGATAGAAGATAAGGAGGAATGGGACCTCAGGGACATGGCCCTGAATGAGCTGGCCGCGGCGGATGCTGCCCCCACGCCCATCCCAGCTCCCATCCCCGCGCCCGCACCAGCGACCATCCCCGTGGCATTGACGGGCTAGTCACCGAGCACCATCGCATCACTAGAAGCCGAGGGCATCAGCGAGGTTCCCGCGGACCCTCGCGAGCTCGTGTACATGACAGCGCCAGCGCCCCCGCCTGTGCTCGTGCACGCCCCTACACCCACCGCGGCGCTGGTCCCCGTGCGCGTGCCTGCACCCGCCGCGCTCGTGCCCGTGCACGCGCCTGCACCCACCGCGCCCCCCCCTCAGCATCATGGGACGCCACCGTCGACCGCTGCCTCATAGCGCCGCGAGTCGCCGTCCTCCGCCCCCCGCCTGTCGATCGCGCGACGACCGACTCTTTGATTTGCAAGTCCAGAACATTCTGGACTGCCTTGAAGACTTGAACAATGGTGTCCCGGAGGACAACAACGCCGACGCAGCACACCGCCGCCACCGCCACCGCAATTAGTTTTTTGTTTAATATTGTATCTCGATCGTATTAATGTAAAGTCACAGTGTGACTGAATGAAATATATGGTTTGATAAATTGAGTGTCTTTTTTAATGTACAGACTTATGAAAGTAAAAAATAAAAAACATCATTTGTTTCTCTGAATAAAACACTCATCGCAAACGTTTCAGATTGAACACCCGTATGCAAAGCCAGACCTAGGGTTTCTTCGCCACTAAGCCAAGGGAAAAGTTGGCGCGATGGATTTGTGCATAGCTTCATCGCAAACGATTTTGTATGATGACCCATGTGCTTACTACATACAATTTGGTAAGATTTGCATCTATCAAATTGGGTATATTGCCATTTGTCAAATTGGAAACATTGGCATTTGTCAATCTAGTAACATTTTCATTTGTCAACCTTGTAACACTGACATTTGTCAAATTTTGCAGCTGAAAATCACTACTACTGTCTAATTTTGCATCTGAAATTCACTAACCATAGATTTCATTCATAGATTAAGCAGTCGTTCTTCATACAAATAGTTTAACTCGACAGCTGAACCGAACAAACTTTCCCCCAATTGTTGCCAACCACTTACTGAAATAGCTAGTTAATACGTCTCCAACATATCTATAATTTTTGATTGTTCCATGCTGTTATATTATCAATCTTGGATGTTTTATATACATTTACAAGCAATTATATATCATTTTTTGGGACTAACCTATTAACTTAGTGCCCAGTGCCAGTTGCTATTTTTTTGCCTGTTTTTGGTTTTCCAGAATATCAGTACCAAACGAAGTCCAAATGCCACGAAACTTTTTGGAGATTTTTTTTGGACATAACAAGCACTGGTAGCTTTGAGAGGGGACGAGAGGATGAAGCAGTGGCCCACGAGGCACCACGGCGCGCCCCAGGGGGGGAGCGCACTGGTGGCTCGTGGGGCCCACACAGCTCCGTTTGACCTAATTCCACCTCTATAAATTCTCTAAAATCAGGAAACCAACAGAGGAGTCCACGAAATACTTTTTCCACCGCCGCAAGCTTCTATTCTCGAGAGATCCCATCTGGGGGCCTTTTCCGGCACTCCGTCGGAGGGGGATTCGATCACGGAGGGGCTCTCCATCAACCTTGTTGCCCTTCCGATGATGCGTGAGTAGTTTACCACAGACCTTCGGGTCCATAGTTAGTAGCTAGATGGCTTCTTCTCTCTTTTTGATCTTCAATACAATGTTCTCCTCGATGTTCTTGGAGTTCTATCCGATGTAATCACTTTTTGTGGTGTGTTTGTTGGGAACCGATGAATTGTGAGTTTATGATCAGATTATCCATGAATATTATTTGAGTCTTCTCTGAACTCTTTTATGCATGATTATTATAGCTTCGTATTTCTCTCTGATCTATTGATTTGGTTTGGCCAACTAGATTGATTTATCTTGCAATGGGAGAGGTGCTTTGTAATGGGTTCGATCTTGCGGTGCTCAATCCCAGTGACAGAAAGGGACATGACACGTATGTATCGTTGCTATTAAGAGTAAAAAGATGGGGTTTATTCATGCGTGAGTTTACTTTTTCTACATCATGTCATCTTGCTTAAGGCGTTACTCCGTTCTTTATGAACTTAATACTCTAGATGCATGCTGGATAGCGGTCGATGTGTGGAGTAATAGTAGTAGATGCAGAATCGTTTTGGTCTACTTGTCTCGGACATGATGCCTATATACATGATCATTGCCTTGGATATCGTCATGATTATTCGCTTTTCTATCAATTGCCCAACAGTAATTTGTTTACCCACCGTATGCTATTTTCAAGAGAGAAGCCTCTAGTGAAAACTATGGCCCCCGGGTCTACGTTTATCATATATTAAAATCCCAAAAATACCTTGCTGCAATTTTACTTTATCTATTTTATTTTATATTTTAGTTCAATCTATCTATCTATCACCATACAATTTAATCTTGCAATTAACCGCCAAGGGATTGACAACCCCTTGTTTGCGTTGGTTGCAAGGATTTGTTATTTTGTGTGCAGGTACTGTTAACGAGGTGTTGCGTGATTCTCCTACTGGATTGATAACCTTGGTTTCATAACTGAGGGAAATACTTATCTCTACTGTACTGCATCATCCCCTCCTCTTCGGGGAAAAACCAACGCAGATCACAAGTAGCAGGAAGAATTTCTGCCGCTGTTGCCGGGGAGACATCATCAACATCTATCAAGTACCTACGCATAAACTTTCATCTCCTTGCATTTATTTTATTTGCCTTTGCCTCTCGTTTTCATCTCCCCCACTTCTAAAATATTTTACAACAACAACAACAACAAACAAAGCCTTTAGTCCCAAACAAGTTGGGGTAGGCTAGAGGTGAAACCCATAAGATCTCGCGACCAACTCATGCTTCTGGCACATGGATAGCAAGCTTCCACGCACCCCTGTCCATGGCTAGTTCTTTGGTGATGCTCCAATCCTTCAGGTCTCTCTTTACGGACTCTTCCCATGTCAAATTCGGTCTACCCCGGCCTCTTTTGACAATATCAGCACGCTTTAGCCGTCCGCTATGTACTGGGGCTTCTGGAGGCCTGCGTTGAATATGCCCAAACCATCTCAGACGATGTTGGACAAGCTTCTCTTCAATTGGCGCTACCCCAACTCTATCTCGTATATCATCATTCCGGATTCGGTCCTTCCTTGTGTGGCCACACATCCATCTCAACATGCGCATCTCTGCCACACCTAACTGTTGCACATGTCGCCTTTTAGTCAGCCAACACTCAGCGCCATACAACATTGCGGGTCGAACCGCCGTCCTATAGAACTTGCCTTTTAGCTTTTGTGGCACCCTCTTGTCACAGAGAATGCTAGAAGCTTGGCGCCACTTCATCCATCCGGCTTTAATTCGATGGTTCACATCTTCATCGATATCCCCATCCTTCTGCAACATTGACCCCAAATATCGAAAGGTGTCCTTCTGCGGCACCACCTGCCCATCAAGGCTAACATCCTCCTCCTCCTCGTGCCTAGTAGTACCGAAAGTGCACCTCATGTACTCGGTTTTAGTCCTACTAAGTCTAAAACCTTTCGATTCCAAAGTTTGCCTCCATAACTCCAACTTCCTGTTGACCCCCATCCGACTCTCATCGACTAGCACCACATCGTTCGCAAAGAGCATACACCATGGGATATCTCCTTGTATATCCCTTGTGACCTCATCCATCACCAAGGCAAAAAGATAAGGGCTCAAAGCTGACCCTTGATGCAGTCCTATCTTAATCGGGAAGTCATCAGTGTCGCCATGACTTGTTCGAACACTTGTCACAACATTATCGTACATGTCCTTGATGAGGGTAATGTACTTTGCTAGGACTTTGTGTTTCTCCAAGGCCCGCCACATAACATTCCGCGGTATCTTATCATAGGCCTTCTCCAAGTCAATGAACACCATATGCAGGTCCTTCTTTTGCTCCCTATATCTCTCCATAAGTTGTCGTACCAAGAAAATGGCTTCCATGGTCGACCTCCCAGGCATGAAACCAAACTGATTTTTGGTCACGCTTGTCATTCTTCTTAAGCGGTGCTCAATGACTCTCTCCCATAGCTTCATTGTATGGCTCATCAGTTTAATTCCACGGTAATTAGTACAACTCTGAACATCCCCCTTGTTCTTGAAGATTGGTACAAATATACTCCATCTCCATTCTTCTGGCATCTTGTTTGCCCGAAAAATGAGGTTGAAAAGTTTGGTTAGCCATACTATCGCTATGTCCCCGAGGCCTCTCCACACCTCAATGGGGATACAATCAGGGCCCATCGCCTTGCCTCCTTTCATCCTCTTCAAAGCCTCCTTGACCTCCGACTCCTGGATTCGCCGCACAAAAAGCCTGCTAGTATCAGCAAAGGAGTCGTCCAGATCAATGGTAGAGCTCTCACTCTCCCCATTGAACAGCTTGTCAAAACCACAAAAATATTTTACAAAACCACAAAAATATTTTTACTTGTTTGTTTGCTTTTATTGCCTTCATGTCGAACACACAAGAACAGAAAGTAAAATAAAAAATATAAGATACTATGGATCCACTTAAAGTTTTCTACTTGGGTCATCTTCGATCCATTTGTGCTCGTGCTGAAACCCCAACTAGTTTAGTTGAGGGAAAATCATTAGATGAGCATGCTCATTTGGTGCGTCACCGTTTGTCTGAAAAAGGGAGACTCTTATGGCATCAAATAAATTGTTTGCTATGTTATGCCTGGAATCTATGTGAAATTTATGATTTTACTTGTTGCTCTAAGAACCCTAAAAAACACCTTCCTTACCAATGTGAGTTTAATGATAATGAAATCTTATCTTCTTATGCCAAGGGTGTTTATAGTTACTATGATATCAAACAAATTGAAGAATTTGTTGCTTTTAAGGATGCTTATGAAGTTGCTTCTTTGATTGAAAAGTATGGTATTACTCTCTACAAATCTGAAAATTTTGACATACTTAAATATTGCTATGAAAACTATGCTCCTAATGCCTATGTTAATGAATTTATTGAGAGAATGTCTGCTATTTTGGAAGAAAACAATGATATGCATGAATCCAAAGATAATTATGATTCCGTTGATTCGATTAAAATATCCCCTGTTGATGAATGTGATGCTTGCTATTCTTATGGCCATGATGCCAATATTAATGATGCTTATAGAGATGAATTTGCTATAGTTCCTTATGTTAAAAATGAAATTATTGCTATAGCACCCATACTTGATAGCTCCTTGAATGAAAAGCATGATTGCAATGATGTTATTATAAATTCTATTAGTGTCAATTGTGCAAATGATATGCAAAGCTACAAGCTTGGGGATGAAAATTTTGTTATGTGCACTACTTATTGCAATGATCATGATTGGGGTGATAATCCTTTTTATGATCTTGAAAATTTATTTGAGCATCATGATGAATATGATATTGATTATAAAATTTGCAATACTATTAAAAGTGGGTTTGGAAGAGCATCAACTTTAGGTAATAATTATCCCACTACTTTGGAGAATTATCAATCTTATGAAATTTTGGACAAAAGTGGGTTTGGAGAGGTCATGACTTTAGTTGATGTTAATCCCACTATCTTGGAAGATTATAGAACTTTTATGCATATGGATCATGAAGATAAAATTGTATATGATAGCTATATAGTTGAATTTGATTATGATCCTACATGTAATTATTATGAGAGAAGAAAATATGGTTATAAAAAAATTCATGTCACTAAATTACCTCTCTTTGTGTTGAAATTTTTAATGCTTCATTCTTCCTATTTGCATATGCTAGATATTGCTTGTCTTGATAATTTGTTTGCTTATAAAATACCTATGCATAGGAAGTATGTTAGACTTAAGTGTGTTTTCCATATGCTTCATGATGCTCTCTTTGTGTTTCTATTATTATCTTTCATGAGAGCATCATTGAAATCTCAAGCCTATCTTAATGGCTATAAAGAAATAGCTTATTGGGAGACAACCCAATGAATAAAATCAGTTCTTGTGTGTTTACATAATTATGCTAATGTTACGATTGGGGTTTTATGTTTTAATTAGTGTTTGTGCCAAGTAATGCCTTTGGGATGATTTGGAAGATAGTATAATTGATGCTGTTTGGAAAACAGAAAGTTTTGCGTCCAGTGCTAGAAGTTTAGTTCTGTACTGGAGCGTCAGTAAAATCTGAAATTTTTACAAAATATCGGTATATGAATTGCCCACGTTGTCCTAATTTTTCAGAATTTTTGGAGTTACAGAAGTATGGCTTTTAAATAGATCTTTACAGACTGTTCTGTTTTAGACAGATTCTGTTTTTGTTGCATAGTTTGCTTATTTTGATGAATCTATGGATCGTATCGGGGGGTATGAGTCATGGAGAAGTTGGAGTAAAGTAGCATTATGCCAATATTAAATATGAATCAATTTACTATAGTACCTAAAGATTAAGATTTGTTTGTTATACTAACGGATCTCACGAGGTTTCTGTTGAGTTTTGTGTGGTGAAGTTTTCAAGTTTTGGGTGTGACTACGATGGATAAAGGAATAAGGAGCAGCAAGAGCCTAAGCTTGGGGATGCCCAAGGCTCCCCAATGTAATATTCAAGGAAGACTCAAGCGTCTAAGCTTGGGGATGCCCCGGAAGGCATCCCCTCTTTCGTCTACAATCTATCGGTAACTCACTTGGAGCTATATTTTTATTCATCACATGATATGTGTTTTACTTGGAGCGTCTTGTGAAATAGTTTGTTTGCTTTTTAGTTTGTCACAATCATCTTTGCTGAACACACCTTTTTGAGAGGGACACACATTATTCGTGATTTGTTAGAATACTCTATGTGCTTCACTTATATCTTTTGAGCTAGGCAGTTGCTCTAGTGCTTCACTTATATCTTTTAGAGCACGGCGGTGGTTATATTTTAAAGAAATAGTTGCACTCTCATGCTTCACTTATATCTTTTTGAGAGTCTCATGATAGCAGTGGTAATATGCATGGGTTATGAATTTGGTTCTGATATGATAGGTATTCAAGAGTGATATAATAAAAACTTTAATGTAGATCACTGAATATGATAAATTTGATTCCTTGCAATAGTTTTGCAATATTAAGATGGTAATATGTGGGAGGTATTAGTAGATAATTGTGGTTTAGTAAGAATAATTGTGTTAAGGTTTGTGATTCCCGAAGCATGCATGTATGATCTGTCGTTATGCTAAGAAGTTGGAGCATGATTTATTATTGATTGTCTTCCTTTTTGTGGCGGTCAGGGGCGCGCGATGGTTAACTCCTACCAGCCTCCCCCCTAGGGGCATGCGTAGTAGTACTTTGCTTCGAGGGCTAATAAACTTTCACAATAAGTATGTGAGTTCTTTATGACTAATGTGAGTCCATGGATCATACGCACTCTCACCCTTCTGCAATTTGCTAGCCTCTTTAGTACCGCGCATTGCCCTTTCTCACCTCGAGAGTTGGTGCAAACTTCGCCGGTGCATCCAAATCCCGTGATATGATATGCTCTATCACACATAAGCCTCCTTATATCTTCCTCAAAACAGCCACCATACCTACCTATCATGGCATTTCCATAGCCATTCCGAGATATATTGCCATGCAACTTCCACCGTTCCATTTTCATGACATACATCATTATTGTCATATTGCTTTGCATAATCATATAGCTGACATAGTATTTGTGGCTCAGCCACCGTTCATCATTTTTATACATGTTACGCTTGCATCATTGCACATCCTGGTACACTGCCAGAGGCATTCGTATAGAGTCACATCCTGGTACTCCTAATTTTTCAGAATTTTTGGAGCTACAGAAGTATGGCTTTTAAATAGATTTCTACAGACTGTTCTGTTTTTGGCAGATTCTGTTTTTGATGTGTTGCTTGCTTGTTTTGATGAAACTATGGATTGTATCGGGGGGTATAAGACATCGAGAAGTTAGAATACAATAGGTATAATGCAAAAAATAAAATATGAATGGGTTTGCAACATTACTTAAAGTAGTGATTTATTTGTTATACTAACGGATCTCACGAAGGTTTTGTTGAGTTTTGTGTGATTGAAGTTTTCAAGTTTTGGGTGAGATCACGATGGATGAAGGAATAAGGAGTGGCAAGAGCCTAAGCTTGGGGATGCCCAAGGCACCCCAAGGTAATATTCAAGGAAGACTCAAGCGTCTAAGCTTGGGGATGCCCCGGAAGGCATCCCCTCTTTCTTCTACCAACCATCGATAATTTTACTTGGAGCTATATTTTTATTCGTCAAATGATATGAGTTTTGCTTGGAGCGTCATGTATTATATGAGTCTTTGCTTTGTTTGATTTTTAGTTTGTCACAATCATCCTTGCTAGACACACCTATTTGAGAAGAGCCACACGTTTATCATGATTTATTAGAATACTCTATGTGCTTCACTTAAATTTTTTGAGCTAGGCAGTTGCTCTAGTGCTTCACTTAAATCTTTTTGAGCACGGCGGTGGCTATATTTTGAAGAAATATTTGAACTCTCATGCTTCACTTATATTATTTTGAGAGTTGATAAGATTAAAACTTTAAAGAAATATTTGCACTCTCATGCATCACTTATATCTTTTTGAGAGTTGATAATAGTAATGGTAATTTGCACAAGATATGAATTTGGTCCCAAAGTGATGAATATTCAAGAGGGATATAATAAGAACTTTCATATAGATCATTGGATATGATAAGTGTGATTCCTTGCAATAGTTTAGCGATATGGAGATAATGATATGTGAGTCATGTTAGTGAGTAATTGTGATTTAGTAAGAATATTGGTGTTAAGGTTTGTGATTCCCTATGAATGCACGTAAAGTCAATAGTTATGCAACGAAATTATATCCTACTTATGGTGCATTATTCAGTGTTAGTTATGTTTAATGCATGTTTATGACCGTTTTTTGCTTTTTGGTTGGTCGCTTCTCAATCTATTTGCTAGCCTTCATTTGTACTAAGCGGGAATACTGCTTGTGCATCCAAACTCCTTAAACCCAAGTTGTGCCAAATGAGTCCACCATACCTACCTATATACGGTATTTCCATGCCATTCCAAGTAAATTTGCGTGTGCCAACTCTGATTTTCAAAATAATTTTCCGTTTTGTGTGCCCGTACCGCTCATGAGGCGGAAGGGGGTAGCCAATATTTTCCATGCTAGGTGGGTTATTCTCACGATGAGTGTTTATTCACTTGTCATTGCACGAGAGAGTGGCAGGTAATAGGGATGCCCAGTCCCGAAATGAAATGAAATGAATTTTTTTATATGATGATAATATTAAATTCCTTGGAAAGTGTTGGTATGGAGGGCACCCATGGATACGGCTAGCCATGGATTGTGAAAGAATGGTGGAAAGGAAACAAACTTTATTTTCTGTTTGGGAACCACCTATAATGTGTCTAGCATGGAAGATATTGGAAATTCTCGTTCATTTTCGTTGACAGGAAAAGCATGCCTCCCAAAATAATTTTATCTCTCTAATTTAAGGTTTGAGCTCTGGCACATTTGCAAATCTCTGCTTCCCTCTGCGAAGGGCCTATCTATTTACTTTTATGCAATTTTTATTTTTATTTGAGTCTCCATCTTCTCTTATAAAGCACCAACTAGAGAGCACTATTGTCATACTTGTGCATTGGATGTAGCTAATATGGAGTGTGTTTCATGAATGGATCAATGATTGAGCATAATGGGCTAGGGATAACTTTCTTTAGCGTTGATATTTTGAAAAGCATGGTTGCTTGTTAGTATGTTCGAGTATTTATGTCTTCATGTCAAACTATAGACAATTGCTTTGAATCATTCAAGTCCAATGTCCATGCTATGAAATAAAAGATTATATGATGAATATGATAGGTAGCATTCCACATCAAAAATTTTGTTTTTATCATTTACCTACTCGAGGACGAGCAGGAATTAAGCTTGGGGATTCTTGATACGTCTCCAACGTATCTATAATTTTTGATTGTTCCATGCTCTTATATTATCAATCTTGGATGTTTTATATACATTTACAAGCAATTATATATCATTTTTTGGGACTAACCTATTAACTTAGTGCCCAATGCCAGTTGCTGTTTTTTTGCCTGTTTTTGGTTTTCCAGAATATTAGTACCAAACGAAGTCCAAATGCCACGAAACTTTTTGGAGATTTTTTTTCTGGACATAACAAGCACTTGAAGCTTCGAGAGGGGACGAGAAGATGAAGCAGTGGCCCATGAGGCACCACGGCGCGCCCCGGTGGGGGGCGCCCTGGTGCCTCGTGGGGCCCATACAGCTCCGTTTGACCTAATTCCACCTCTATAAATTCTCTAAAATCGGGAAACCAACAAAGGAGTCCACGAAATACTTTTTCCGCTACCGCAAGCTTCTGTTGTCAAGAGATCCCATATGGGGGCCTTTTCCGGCACTCCGCCGGAGGGGGATTCGATCACAGAGGGGCTCTACATCAACCTTGCCGCCCTTCCGATGATGCATGAGTAGTTTACCACAGACCTTCGGGTCCATAGTTAGTAGCTAGATGGCTTCTTCTCTCTTTTTGATCTTCAATGCAATGTTCTCCTCGATGTTCTTGGAGTTCTATCCGATGTAATCACTTTTTGCGGTGTGTTTGTTGGGATCTGATGAATTGTGAGTTTATGATCAGATTATCCATGAATATTATTTGAGTCTTCTCTGAACTCTTTTATGCATGATTATTATAGCTTTGTATTTCTCTCCGATCTATTGATTTGGTTTGGCCAACTAGATTGATTTATCTTGCAATAGGAGAGGTGCTTTGTAATGGGTTCGATCTTGCGGTGCTCAATCCCAGTGATAGAAAGGGACATGACACGTATGTATCGTTGCTATTAAGGGTAAAAAGATGGGGTTTATTCATGCGTGAGTTTACTTTGTCTACATCATGTCATCTTGCTTAAGGCGTTACTCCGTTCTTTATGGACTTAATACACCAGATGCATGCTGGATAGCGGTCGATGTGTGGAGTAATAGTAGTAGATGCAAGCAGGAGTCGGTCTACTTGTCTCGGACGTGATGCTTATATACATGATCATTGCCTTGGATATCGTCATGATTATTTGCTTTTCTATGAATTGCCCAACAGTAATTTGTTCACCCACCGTATGCTAATTTCATGAGAGAAGCCTCTAGTGAAAACTATGGCCCCCGGGTCTACTTCTATCATATATTAAAAATCCTAAAAATACCTTGCTGCACTTTTACTTTATTTATTTTATTTTATATTTTAGTTCAATCTATCTATCTATCTATCTATCTATCTATCGCCATACAATTTAATCTTGCAATTAACCGCCAAGGGATTGACAACCCCTTGTTTGCGTTGGGTGCAAGGATTTGTTGTTTTGTGTGCAGGTGCTGTTAACGAGGTGTTGCGTGATTCTCCTACTGGATTGATAACCTTGGTTTCATAACTGAGGGAAATATTTATCTCTACTGTACTGCATCTCCCTTCCTCTTTAGGGAATTACCAACGCAACTCACAAGTAGCAGCGGCGGAGCGTGTGGTGGGTGCTATGCGAACACTCAACAGGGACGCCACGCGCACTACACGCGGCCGGGGACTGCGCCGCCACCGCGGTGTAGCCTCCCAGCTGGAGTTGTCCACTGATGGCGGAGTGGCTGAGCGACGACGGATGACGACGGACCGGTGCCATTGGCGACTATGGGAGAAGCAGACGAGATAAGCTACGGGGAGGAAGGGGAAAATGCGATGCGGACTCGCCGGCCGTGAGGGTTTATATAGCAGGCCGGTAACCATTGGGGTTTTGGGGGATTTCGCCGAGTCGGGCGAGAAGGTTGCGCGGTTGCGCGCGGGAACCTGCGCGGTTGTGTGGGAACGGGCTCACCGACGATTCATTGGCGCCTCTTCGAGCCAACATGTGGCGAAAAGAAATGCCTGTTCGTTGCTCAAGTTTGCACTCGAAGCCTTGGGCGGCAACGTGGTGACAAGACATGCGTGAGGAGGACAAAATGACACGTACACATACAATTAATAAAAAAATGTTAGCGATTTAGTTACCTAGCAAACGGCCGTTCTCTACGCAGCGTCGCGAACGATTGTTCCCCCACGGTGTGATGTGAAACGCGACGTCATTTCACATCATGCCGCCGGCCGGCTTGTAGATGGCCATTCCCTACATGTTCAACTGCTCTATGCGTGTGGTTGCTCGCGGTTGAGGCGGCTGCGGCGCGCTCTGCTCGCGTCCCTCCATGCGAGCTCTCCTCGCCTTCCTCCGCGCGTGCTCTGCTCGCGTCCCTCCACGCGTGCTCTGCCCGCGTCCCTCCGCGCGCGCTGCCAGCGGTTGGGGCCAGCGCACGATCATGTACATTCGGGGCGCCATGTGCATGGGGTTGCGCCGGGAACGGCGCGACGATGTAGTTACGTGCGCCACAATGGAGTTACCCGCTGCAAAAACTGCCATGCGGACGTGTCGAGAATCCAGGCCATCCGACCCCCATTTATTCCCGCGACCATTTACCTTAATCTCTCGCGCCCCACAACACAATAAGCACACCCACCACGACACATACAGAGAGGATATCTAGCGGCTCCAATGGCGCTCCTAGCGGTTCCAATGGCACTCCCAGCGGCCGACAACTACGACGTGCGATTCACCACGCCTCATGTAGTGGACACCCACGTGAGGGGGAAGGACCTCTTGGTGGTGTACACCAATGAGCCGGTCTCGGTGGAGAGCTCCATCCACACTATGGAGCAGTTTCTTGCTGAGGACAAGTACCAAGTGGTCGGCTTCGACCTCGAGTTCACCAGCAGTCATGCCGGATATGATCAGAAGGTTGCCGTCGCCCAGTTGTGCATGCGCCATCACGTCCTTGTCTACCATTACTCCCTGGCCGTAAGGCCTTGCGAGCGTTTCGCCAGGTTGATCAACAGCCCCGACTACAGGTTCGCTACGGTGGACACCTTCAACGATCTAAAGGTGTTCGAGACTTCAGGCTTGGCCTGCCAGAAGCTTGTCGACATCCAAGGCCAGTACAAGGTCTGGGAAACAAAGAAGAAGAAGGACTCCCTGGTTGACCTCGCCGTGGCCATCATCGACCCTTACTACAGAGACATGAAGGATGAGTGCAACAAGAACAAGGATGCCTGGCACGAGGCCTGGGTGCGGAGACTGGATGAAGAACACGTCAAGTACACGGCTAAGGACGCGTACACAAGCTACGAGATGTACAGGAGGATCGTTGACATGAGGAAGTGCCTCCTTCCTGTAGACGACGAGGATTAGACGATTAGATGATTGTTTCTCCTAGTTGAGTATGCATGTAATTGTTTATTGAGGTGTGTGCAAATGTTATGTATAGTCACTTATGTAATTGGATGTTTAATTTGGTTATGCAATATGTTCTTATAAGTATATGTGTTGTTGTTCTGTAGACATGGCATAGATGTTGTGCAGACAGAGCAAATCACATCACACACGGACTAAACTACGGAACCCGTCGATGATGATTTCATCAATCGCTGACAATTCTATACCAGCAAGCCTTTGCCCACAACACACATCTTATTAGCAGGAATCGTCTGTGTTATTATCGGTCTTCCCACACAATTCTGATTACTAACCTGTTTGCCAGGTATCACACACATCTTGTTAAGCTGAATCATTTGTGTTTATTTTGGCTTATCGCAAACAGTTCATCCGATTGACCTGTATGCCGTCTATCGCATACACCTTGATCTGGCTGATCGTTTGTGTTCTTCTGGATCATTGCAAACGGTTCATCTGAGTGAACTGTATGCCATCTATCGCACACACCTTGATCTGGCTGGCCGTTTCTGTTGTTTTGGCTCATCGCAAACAGTTCATATGGATCAACTGTATGCCACGATTCGCACATGCAAATCTTTTCTAAATCATGCTTGATGGATCCGCCATCGCACACAGTTCGTTTTATTGATGACGGTTTTATTACGATACCGTTTGCGATTAATGCATCGCACACAATTTGGTCGATTGGTCTCGTATACATGTGTCGCGTTAGGACCATCCTGCAGTAGTGGAAGTGACTTCTCAGGTGTGGTTGAATTGACAACCCAACTGCTAAGGCTTATAAATATTATTTGGCTCCCCTTGTGCTGAATCAATAAATTTGGGTGAAATACTACCCTCGAAGACTGTTGCGATCCCCTATACTTGTGGGTCATCAGTGTCCTTACTCTGTGACAGGAGGAGTTGCAAGGCACGTATTGTACTGTTGCTACTAAGGATGAAACGACGGGGTTCGATCATATTATTTGGCCTTACTTTGTCTACATTATGTCATCTTGCTTAATGCGTTACTCTGTTTGTATGAACTTAACACTTTGAGATGCATGCTGGATAGTGGTCTTGGCGTGGAGTAATAGTAGTAGATGTAGTTGGCTTAACAGTCTACTTGTCATGGACGTAATTCCTATATATGAATCTGATACGTCTCCAACGTATCTATAATTTTTGATTGTTCCATGCTATTATAGTATCAATCTTGGATGTTTTTATATGCAATTATATATCATTTTTTGGGACTAACCTATTAACCTAGTGCCCAGTGCCAGTTGCTGTTTTCTGCTTGTTTTTGGCTTTTCAGAGAAACAGTACCAAATGAAGTCCAAATGCCACGAAACTTTTTGGAGATTTTTTTCTGGACAAAAGAACCCTTGGAAGCTTCGGGAGGAGGCCAGAAGCCTCACGAGAGCTTCACAAGGCAACAGGGCGCGCCCCGGGGGGGCGCGCCGTGTTGCCTTGTGGGGCCCACGTGACTCCGTTTGACCTAATTCCACTTCTATAAATTCACAAATATTGGGAAACCCCCAAAGAGCCAGAAGAAATAACCTTTACGCTGCCGCAAGCCTCTGTTCTTCCGCGATCCCATCTGGAGGCCTTTTTCGGTACTCTGCCGGAGGGGGAATCGATCACGGAGGGCTTCTACATCAACCTTGCTGCCCTTCCGATGATGTGTGAGTAGTTTACCACAGACCTACGGGTCCATAGCTAGTAGCTAGATGGATTCTTCTCTCTCTTTGATCTTCAATACAATGTTCTCCTTGATGTTCTTGGAGTTCTATCCGATGTAATCTTCTTTTGCGGTGTGTTTGTTGGGATCCAATGAATTGTGAGTTTATGATCAGATTATTCATGAGAAATATTTGAGTCTTCTCTGAACTCTTTTATGCATGATTGTTATAGCTTTGTATTTCTCTCCGATCTATCGGTTTAGTTTGGCCTACTAGATTGATTTATCTTGCAATGGGAGAGGTGCTTTGTGATGGGTTTAATCTTGCGGTGCTCAATCCCAGTGACAGAAGGGACATGACACGTATTTGTATTGTTGCCATTAAGGATAAAAAGATGGGTTTTACTCATATTGCTTGAATTTGCTTCTCTACATCATGTCATCTTGCTTAAGGCGTTACTCTGTTTCATACTTAATACCCTAGATGCATGCTGGATAGCGGTCAATGGGTGGAGTAATAGTAGTAGATGCAGGCAGGAGTCGGTCTACTTGTCTCGGACGTGATGCCTATATACATGATCATTGCCATGAATCCATCATAATTATTTGCTATTCTGTCAATTGCCCAACAGTAATTTGTTTACCCACCGTATGTTTCTGTGCTCGAGAGAGAAGCCTCTAGTGAAAACTATGGCCCCCGGTTCTATCCTTATCATATTAAAAACCTAAAAATACCTTGCTGTAATTTATTTACTTTTATTTTAATTAGTATTTTAGTTTAGTTATTTACCTCTATAAGATTTAATCCTTGCAAATAACCGCTAAGGGGATTGACAACCCTCTTATTTGCGTTGGGTGCAAGTGTTTGCTCTTGTGTGTGCAGGTGTGCTTAATGGAATTTTGCTTGGTTCTCCTACTAGATTGATAACCTTGGTTCTTAACTGAGGGAAATACTTATCTCTACTGTACTGCATCATCCTCTCCTCTTCGGGGAAATACTAACGCAGACTACAAGTAGCAGGAAGAATTTCTGGCGCCGTTGCCGGGGAGACATCATCAAAATTACCAAGTACCTTCGCACAAATTATAATTCACTTGCATTTACCTTTATTTATCTTTTATTTGCATTTCCCTCTCGTTTTCATCTCCCCCACTTCTAATTTTTTTTTACAAAAACACAAAAATATTTTATTTGCTTGTTTGCTAGTTTGCTTGCTTGCTTCACCATTATGACTAGCTTTACCATCCCTCCTTTGTCTCCGGATTTTGAAGTTCTTTACTTCAAACAGAAACAAGGAGAAAATTTGAAAGATGCTTGGTATAGGATAATTGAATCCTATCGTGTTTGCACTATAAAAGGGGATATGCAAATTTTGTTGCGAAACTTCTATGTGGGGTTAACTATGCCCAATAGGCAACTCTTGGACTTTTCTACCAAAGGAAATTTTATTGATAGTGATCCTAATATAGCTTATGAATTAATAGAGGGAATAGTGGGATCCCCACCATTGCAAAAAGGACCTAATTATACTCAAGAACGGATTCAAATTTTAGAAAAGCTAGGTGACATACAAAAAAATTTGGTGGAGTTACAAAAGTCTAATGAATCCCTTAAAAATGTTAGTGGTAACCTCAGTCGTATGAACAATCTCCTTACTATTTGCAATAAAAAGATAGACACTTTAGATAGTAAAATTGCCTTATTCTCTGAAAATCATGGGAAGCGCAAGGAGACTCCAGGTTTCGAGACCAATCCTTCTAAAGTAGCAAAAACCAAGGATGACAACACTTGAAACTATGCATTATGCCTAGCTAGGGGCATAAAACAATAGCGCTTGTTGGGAGGCAACCCAATGAATAAAATAAAAAATTTCTTTTACCTACTGTTTTTGTGTGTTTGCACAATTATAGCCTCTGTTATGATTGTGTTTTTATGTTTTAATTAGTGTTTGTGCCAAGTAATGCCTTTGGGATGATGTTGATGATAGTATAATTGATGCTGTTTGGAAAACAGAAAGTTTTGCATCCAGTGCTGGAATTTTAGTTCTGTACTGGAGCGTCAGAAAAATATGAAAGGTTTACACAGTATTGGTATATGAATTTTTTACGTTGTCCTAAGTTTTCAGAATTTTTGGAGTTACAGAAGTATGGCTTTTAAATAGATCTTTACAGACTGTTCTGTTTTAGACAGATTCTGTTTTTGTTGCATAGTTTGCTTATTTTGATGAATCTATGGATCGTATCGGGGGGTATGAGTCATGGAGAAGTTGGAGTAAAGTAGCATTATGCCAATATTAAATATGAATCAATTTACTATAGTACCTAAAGATTAAGATTTGTTTGTTATACTAACGGATCTCACGAGGTTTCTGTTGAGTTTTGTGTGGTGAAGTTTTCAAGTTTTGGGTGTGACTACGATGGATAAAGGAATAAGGAGCAGCAAGAGCCTAAGCTTGGGGATGCCCAAGGCTCCCCAATGTAATATTCAAGGAAGACTCAAGCGTCTAAGCTTGGGGATGCCCCGGAAGGCATCCCCTCTTTCGTCTACAATCTATCGGTAACTCACTTGGAGCTATATTTTTATTCATCACATGATATGTGTTTTACTTGGAGCGTCTTGTGAAATAGTTTGTTTGCTTTTTAGTTTGTCACAATCATCTTTGCTGAACACACCTTTTTGAGAGGGACACACATTATTCGTGATTTGTTAGAATACTCTATGTGCTTCACTTATATATTTTGAGCTAGGCAGTTGCTCTAGTGCTTCACTTATATCTTTTAGAGCACGGCGGTGGTTATATTTTAAAGAAATAGTTGCACTCTCATGCTTCACTTATATCTTTTTGAGAGTCTCATGATAGCAGTGGTAATATGCATGGGTTATGAATTTGGTCCTGATATGATAGGTATTCAAGAGTGATATAATAAAAACTTTAATGTAGATCACTGAATATGATAAATTTGATTCCTTGCAATAGTTTTGCAATATTAAGATGGTAATATGTGGGAGGTATTAGTAGATAATTGTGGTTTAGTAAGAATAATTGTGTTAAGGTTTGTGATTCCCGAAGCATGCATGTATGATCTGTCGTTATGCTAAGAAGTTGGAGCATGATTTATTATTGATTGTCTTCCTTTTTGTGGCGGTCAGGGGCGCGCGATGGTTAACTCCTACCAGCCTCCCCCCTAGGGGCATGCGTAGTAGTACTTTGCTTCGAGGGCTAATAAACTTTCACAATAAGTATGTGAGTTCTTTATGACTAATGTGAGTCCATGGATCATACGCACTCTCACCCTTCTGCAATTTGCTAGCCTCTTTAGTACCGCGCATTGCCCTTTCTCACCTCGAGAGTTGGTGCAAACTTCGCCGGTGCATCCAAATCCCGTGATATGATATGCTCTATCACACATAAGCCTCCTTATATCTTCCTCAAAACAGCCACCATACCTACCTATCATGGCATTTCCATAGCCATTCCGAGATATATTGCCATGCAACTTCCACCGTTTCGTTTTCATGACATACATCATTATTGTCATATTGCTTTGCATGATCATATAGCTGAAATAGTATTGGTGGCTCAGCCAACGTTCATCATTTTTATACATGTTACGCTTGCATCATTGCACATCCTGTTACACTGCCAGAGGCATTCGTATAGAGTCATATTTTGTTCTAGTATCGAGTTGTAATGTTGAGTTGTAAGTAAATAGAGGTGTGATGATCATCATTATTAGAGCATTGTCCTAGTGAGGTAAGAATGGTGGAGACTAATGAGTCCTCGAAAAAGTGGGGATGAGGTCCATGAGACCGTTCTTAAAAAAAAAGAGGTGAAAAAAGGAAACATGAAAAAAAATGAGAGAAAAAGAGAGAAGGGACAATGTTACTATCCTTTTCCACACTTGTGCTTCAGAGTAGCACCATGTTTTTCAAATAGAGAGTCTCCTATTTTGTCACTTTCATATACTAGTGGGAATTTTTTCATTATAGAACTTGGCTTGTATATTCCGATGATGGGCTTCCTCAAATGCCCGAGGTCTTCATGAGCAAGCAAGTTGGATGCACACCCACTTAGTTTTCATGTTGAGCTTTCATACACTTATAGCTCTTAGTTCATACGTTGCATGGCAATCCCTACTCCTCGCATTGACATCAATTGATGGGCATCTCCATAGCCCGTTGATTAGCCTCGTCGATGTGAGACTTTCTCCATTTTTGACTTCTCTTATTTATCCCTATCACCATATTCTATTCCACCCATAGTGCTATATCCATGGCTTGCGCTCATGTATTGAGTGGGAGTTGAAAAAGCTAAAGCGCATTAAAAAGTATGAACCAATTGCTTGGCTAAAACCGGGGTAGTACATGATAAATATTTTGTGTTAAGAAGATGGAGCATGACAGGATTGTATGATTTTTTAGGGATAACGTTCTTTAGCATTTTTATTTTGAAAGACATGATTGTTTATTAGTATGCATGAGTATTGATGTCTTTATATCAAATTATAGACTATTGCTTTGAATCACTTGGATCTTATTATTCATACCGTAAGAGAGAGATTACATGATGAAACATGATAGGTAGCATTCCACATCAAAAATTCTGTTTTTATCATTTACCTACTCGAGGACGAGCAGGAATTAAGCTTGGGGATGCTTGATACGTCTCCAACGTATCTATAATTTTTGATTGTTCCATGCTATTATAGTATCAATCTTGGATGTTTTTATATGCAATTATTATCATTTTTTGGGACTAACCTATTAACCTAGTGCCCAGTGCCAGTTGCTGTTTTCTGCTTGTTTTTGGCTTTTCAAAGAAACAGTGCCAAATGAAGTCCCAATGCCACGAAACTTTTTGGAGATTTTTTTTTCTGGACAAAAGAACCCTTGGAAGCTTTGGGAGGAGGCCAGAAGCCTCACGAGAGCTTCACAAGGCAACAGGGCGTGCCCCGGGGGGCGCCGTGTTGCCTTGTGGGGCCCACATGACTTTGTTTGACCTAATTCCACTTCTATAAATTCACAAATATTGGGAAACCCCCAGAGAGCCAGAAGAAATAACCTTTACGCCACCGCAAGCCTGTGTTCTTCCGCGATCCCATCTGGAGGCCTTTTCCGGTACTCTGCCGGAGGGGGAATCGATCACGGAGGGCTTCTACATCAACCTTGCTGCCCTTCCGATGATGTGTGAGTAGTTTACCACAGACCTACGGGTCCATAGCTAGTAGCTAGATGACTTCTTCCCTCTCTTTGATCTTCAATACAATGTTCTCCTTGATGTTCTTGGAGTTCTATCCGATGTAATCTTCTTTTGCGGTGTGTTTGTTGGGATCCGATGAATTGTGAGTTTATGATCAGATTATTCATGAGAAATATTTGAGTCTTCTTTGAACTCTTTTATGCATGATTGTTATAGCTTTGTATTTCTCTCCGATCTATCGGTTTAGTTTGGCCTACTAGATTGATTTATCTTGCAATGGGAGAGGTGCTTTGTGATGGGTTTAATCTTGCGGTGCTCAATCCCAGTGACAGAAGGGGACATGACACGTATTTGTATTGTTGCCATTAAGGATAAAAAGATGGGGTTTATTCATATTGCTTGAATTTGCTTCTCTACATCATGTCATCTTGCTTAAGGTGTTACTCTGTTTCATACTTAATACCCTAGATGCATGCTGGATAGCGGTCGATGGGTGGAGTAATAGTAGTAGATGCAGGCAGGAGTCGGTCTACTTGTCTCGGACGTGATGCCTATATACATGATCATTGCCATGAATCCGTCATAATTATTTGCTATTCTGTCAATTGCCCAACAGTAATTTGTTTACCCACCGTATGTTTCTGTGCTCGAGAGAGAAGCCTCTAGTGAAAACTATGACCCTCGGGTCTGTCCTTATCATATTAAAAACCTAAAAATACCTTCCTGCAATTTATTTACTTTTATTTTAATTAGTATTTTAGTTTAGTTATTTACCTCTATAAGATTTAATCCTTGCAAGTAACCGCTAAGGGGATTGACAACCCTCTTATTTGCGTTGGGTGCAAGTGTTTGCTCTTGTGTGTGCAGGTGCGCTTAACGGAATTTTGCTTGGTTCTCCTACTGGATTGATAACCTTGGTTCTTAACTGAGAGAAATACTTATCTCTACTGTACTACATCATCCTCTCCTCTTCGGGGAAATACCAACGCAGACTACAAGTAGCAGAATCATGCCATGAAGAATCATAATCATAACTATGCGCTATTCTGTTAATTGCCCAACAGTAATTTATTTACCCACCGATGTTATGCTTATGAGAGAGATGCCTCTAGTGAACCTATGGCCCCGGGTCCATTCTCCATTATTACTAAAAACCTAAAATTGCTCGCTATTTTTATTTGCTTTTATTTTTGTTTTATTTATATACCTTTCACTATCAGATTTAATCCTTGCAATTGGCGAGAACAAGGGGATTGACAACCCTCTTGTCTTCGTTGGGTGCAAGCATTTGCCTTGTGTGTGTGCAGGTACTGTTCACGTTGTTTATGTGACGTCTCCTTCTGGTTCGATAAACCTTTGTTCTTAACTGCGGGAAATACTATCTGCTACTATACTACTTCACCCTTCCTCTTCAGGGAAGCCCAACAACTCTACAGAGAGTAGCAAGCATCCCTCTCCACATTCTTCCTAGATGCCTCTTGCATTGTTGCAAAGTGGCTTCGTTTGTTGTCTTGGGGATCAGATATGTTCTTCACAAATGCCGCCCACTGAGGATAGATACCATCAGCAAGGTAGTACCCCATGTTGTAGTTGTGCTCGTTGATGGTGTAGTTGCATGGTGGAGCTTCCCCATCACAAAATCTCTTGAACAAAGGAGATCACTGGAGCACATTGATGTCATTGCACGAACCTGGCGCCAAAGAAAGCATGCCAAATCCACAAACCCTTTGATGCCATGGGAATCCTCTTGATGCTCCAATTGCCAACAATTTTTCTGTGTCCACCATAGTTGGCTCTCTCAGGTACTCTGGTCCAAACACCTTCATCACAGTGCGTGCAAATTGCACCATGGTGTTCAGGACCATGGTCTGTCCCATCCGGATTTCAGTATCAGTTGCATCCGCGGCTTTACCATAAGCAAAGCATCCTGAGAGCAGCCGTGCATTTCTGCAGAGGAGAGAAGGAAAATTTTCCGCAATAAACCTTCCTTAGCTTGAAGTAGTCATCAGCCTTCTCCATGGTATTCACTACATGCAAGAACAAATTTTTGCTCATTCGGAAATGACGTCGAAGTAAATTTCTGCTCAGTCTGGCATGAGGTGCTATCTTGGTGCCGTTCCACCGCCAGGATACCCGACCAGGACGAGGATTTCATCACCTGGCTCTCCTCGGCCATCTCTGGCGCCACAAGCTGTCTCCAACACAGACACACTTCCATTGCCATCCTCACGGCCTGGCAATTATGGAAACACCGAAACAGCTGCCTCTTCGACGGCGACCAACCAGCTGTGGGACGCGCCGTGAACACGATCTAGGAGGAGGCACAACTTTGGGCACGCACCGGCGCCACAGGGATAGCTCTCATCTTGCCGGAGATGTATACTAGGGCTTTTGTGGCTGGCGCACCCACGCTTCCAGTGTGCCGCGGCTAACGACGCATGCCACCCTTGTGCACATGCTAACTGGCAGCCTTTACTACTACAATCTATAACTTCTCCCCGTGTAATTTCACCCTACATATCAATGCAATGATACGCAAGGCTTTTGCGTATTCACGAAAAAATGTTGGCTCCAATGTGAAGTAGTCCATGTACAGAAGCCGTGCACCGAAAATCCTATCCCGGGGAATAACTCTCCGCCCCTTTATGGAACCCTTGAAGTTCAGGACGTACTCCTCTGCCTTCTCCATCTCCTCTTGGATGCTCATCATCATCATCATCATTTCAGCATCTTCATCGTCCGAATCCGACCAGGCGATGAACTCGTTGAATATGAATTCGTCAAGATCGGGGTTCCCATAGCCATCATTGCACGATGGATCCATCGGTGACCTAGAAGTAATGACCAAAAGAATAAAAAAACCGGCTCAGACATTTCATCGAACACTTAGAGCACGAGCTGTATATACGGGGGAGTTGGACGGGGCGGCGTCCGGTGGCGACGACTTTGACTGGTTGCGGCACGACCGGCGGCGGCGTGGGTTGGGGCCTCCGGTGGCGAAGCCCTGGGTTAGGGATGATGGCGGAGCAACGATGGTGGCGGAACTCCGGCGACGGCTGTGCGAATGAGGTCAACAGAGAAGATGAGAGGGCTGGTCCGGCAAGGAGGGGCGGGGAACGGATATGGGCGAATTGGCGCGGGCCCTTGCGGTCAGTCCTACGTGGCGGGCGCGTCCGGGCGTCCCCATATCCGTCTCAGATATTGGCCAGTATGGGGAGCAATGTTCGGGATATCGCTTCTCGGTAACTTATCGGTCGACCCAAGATAAGAGATAAATCGGCTTATCGACCGATTTATCGATTTTATCGGTCAACTATTTATCGGCAAGGTTTTTTAAAAATCTCAGGTTTTCGTATCATCAGGATCAATCAACATGGCAAACTTGTAAGCCATGTCATCCGCATTCCTCTTAAACGACCTGAGATGTACCGGAAGTAGCCATCTACACGAACAAGAGGCATCAAGACTACTAAAACTCAACCAAAAAAAATCGGAGCTAAATCGGTTGGGTCCCACAGATTTACCGGTGAATATCGGCAAATATCAACGAATATCGGTGATATATCGGTTGTCAGACCGATATATCGGTTAGACCGATAAATACCGGCGATATTCACTTATCTTATCGGTCTGGCCCCGATAAGCGATAAATCGGCCGATCGGCTTACCGGCCGATATTTTGAACAGTGTTGGGGAGTGCCGGTCAGTCCGGGCGTTTGGGCCGGATTTGCCAGGTCTGGTTGGGTGGCAATTTTTCATCCGGATAGTGACCGGGCAGCTCGCCCGGGTCATTTGGGCAGATATGAGGGGTCCGGTTGTAGATCGAAGCCACAAGGGACGGATGAGGATTTGTGGCTCTTGGGTGCCACACACCCCTATATGAATATATAGTATTAAAAAATATCAGGAAATTTTAAAAAATTCTGGATTTTGGGATATCAAATATGGATGTCCATTGTACTCTCATAGTTTCGTGAGGAATGGGTGCCAGTGGTATTCTCAGTAAAAAAGCCAAAAAAAATCATATGTATAAAAAAAACTGTTTGGATGGATTATATATCGGACCGTACTTTCTTTGCCACGGACACCACGGGCATCCATTCCCCACGAAACTAAACGCGGGGGTAGAATGCGCACCCATGTTTGATATCCCAAAATTTTATTTTATTTTAAGAATTTCCTGGTATCTTTTTAAATACTATATTCATATATAGTGGTATGTGGCACCTGAGAACTCCAATGCATTTTCCCATAAGGGACACGACTTAAAAAAATTCCATTACTAAGCCGTCGAGCTCATTTATGCCAGCAAAACACTTGGCCTCTCCATTTCCTCCCACCTCTGTCTCCTTACCACGCCGCCGCCACGATCTGCCGCTTCCGGCCATCTCCAGCACCATCGTCAGCACCTGCAAAAAACCCCTGGCCTCCCTCTATCTATTCCCCCATTTCCCCTCACTTCGCTGCGTCCACCTCCGCCGCCGCCAAACAGTAGCGAGTTGTGGCCGCTTGCATTGGCTCCGATGGGGCGGCCTCCATCCTCGAGGACCACGACACCCGAGCTCACGCCTGCCTCTCTGAGAGGCACGGCTTTACCAGTGATGCGGGAAATCATGGACGCCCGGTTCGCAGTCCGCGACCGCGCGATCGGCATCCGAAAAAAGGAACCTTGGTTTCTTAATTTTCCCCGTTTCCTAAATAGGGCGTCCCTAACTTGACGAGGGGTTGGACCTGGTCTCGTCTGATCTCTCTCCCACGCAAAATGGCCAACGACACATTAATTAGCAGCTTCAACGGCATGGCCGTCTCATCTTCTTCTCTTCCCGCGCGCGGACCACACGCGCGCGCCTCTCTCTCTCTCTCTGTCGGGCGCGTCTTCTGCCTCTCCGGTGGTGCGGTAATGTCTCTGTCTCTTCTCCTTGTTCTTCTTGTTCAGGGGCATGTGAACTGCAATGATTTATCACAGGCGTGTAAAAAAAATCGATTCCTTCTTTAAATAAATCGCTCCATCTTACCTGAATTATGTCATGCGCAACCACACCTTTTATGCCATGTAAATTTTGTAATTGGAGCAATCCCATTGTCCTCCAGCCACATCCAATACAAGGCCCAGGCTAGATCTAGAATGTTACTAGATGAAATGGAGTACCGTTGCCCAAACAAGGGATTCAGAAATATTATTGTAAATATTATAGAATCTCATCTGATCATTTTTCATGCTTTCGTATGAAGTAAAGTACTTTTATCAAAACTACATTTCACTCTCCAGGTACCATTTGGATAATCCATTAATGTGATTTGAACAGCAAAGGATGGTTCTCCAGGATAAATGAAAGCTTAGCTTATGCACCTTATTGTGGTCTGTTTTTTCTCATCCCTCGTACAATGGGGAAACATTCTGCTGAAACCGGGACTAGTATGCTCCTACATGGAGACTTGGACATACAGATAGTGGAAGCAAGATGTCTTCCCAATATGGATCTCATGACTGAAAGGATCCGGAAATGCTTCACTGGCTATGGTGCTTGCAGGTCTACCTGCGGGAATTCTAATCCAAAACCAGACGTGAGGAAGATCATTACTAGTGATCCATATGTTTCGGTTTGCCTCTCAGGTGCAACGGTGGCACAAACTCGAGTCATTAACAACTCGGAGAATCCTAAATGGGATGAACACTTCTATGTTCAGGTTGCCCACTCAGTTAGCAGACTCGAGTTTCATGTAAAGGACGATGATGTCTTTGGGGCTGAGCTTATAGGTGTTGCTTCAGTACCAGTTGAACAGATCACAGAAGGGGATATTGTCAGTGGCTGGTTTCCAATCTCTGGTCACTACAGTAACCCGAAGATATCTCCTGAACTCAATTTGTCTATCCAGTATAAGCCATTTGATCAGAATCCGTTGTACAAGGACGGAGTTGGTGCCGGTGGTACTGAGAATATTGGTGTGCCAAATGCTTATTTTCCTCTTCGCAAGGGTGGTAGGGTCAGTCTATATCAAGATGCCCATGTTCCTGATGATTTTCGTCCTAATATTGAAATTGAAGGTGGGAGGACATATGAACAAAATAAATGCTGGGAAGACATTTGCCATGCAATTGTCGAGGCTCATCACCTTATTTACCTTATTGGCTGGTCATTATATCACCCTATCAATCTTCTAAGGGAATCGACAAAACCTTTGCCCGATGGAGTCCCACGGACCATTGGAGAGATTTTGAAAAGCAAGGTCCAAGAGGGAGTTCGTGTTATCGTGTTGCTTTGGGATGACAAAACATCACACGACAAATTTCTTTTGAAAACGGTAGGCTTTATTCCACATCATCCATTGGCTCACCCTTGAACCACTTCAGTTAATCCTTGACTGACATGGCTGTACATCAAAATTATTACTATTTTGAACTGTTTGGCATTACATTATTAGTTATGATGCTACCGTGTAGTTTTTCCTCCAAAACGTAGACAGAAATAACAAGCATGAATTGAATAATGCTCTTGTCTAATATCTCGTTACTGCTTTGAGAATTCTGAAATTTTGGGTGAATGATGTGAAGAAGTTAAAGGGGTAGACAGTTTTGTGATGAAGCTATCTCCCTTCTTGTTCAATGTTTCTGGTGTCAGTCTCATCACTTGAATCTAGATATTATTGTTATCAATAAAAATACCCAAGGGCTCAAGAAACCTGCAAGTTTCATGTTTCATTGTATCTTACAATAAATATGATTTATAACTAGATAAATATGATATTCCAGAGAACCAAACCCGTATGTTCCCATTTTTATCGATGTTTTCCTGAAGACGTGAGCTTGTTTGCCTGTTTTGTTCGCAAAAGAGTAGTCTGATAGAAATGATGTAGGCTGCATGCAGGATGGACTCATGCATACACATGATGAGGAAGCTCGAAAGTTTTTCAGGCATTCAGGTGTCCACTGTGTGTTAGCTCCTCGTTATGCTAGCAACAAAATGAGCATTTTCAAGCAGCAGGTGTGGATGTTGTGTGTTCCTTCCTTTTTTGTCCCATACATACAGTGTACCTATACTTCTGCATATACTGCATATCAACCAGTCATTTTTATTTGCTGTCATGCATGCGGCTGTGGCCATATTAGACAATAGTTGAATAAATAAAAAGTAAATTATTGAAGGGTCAAGTGATTTCTCTTTATATAAGGGGAACCAGCGGGTATCAGTATCAATCTCTCTATCTATCAGGTTAGTCAACAAGAATATTTTATCTAACCCTCCTCTCTCATTCATCACCGATAACCTATGTTCTACTCCATTCCCTTACGTTGTGCCGTCCTGCTAACCTCATGGTGGTAGTTATCCTGTATGCACTAAGCTTAACATCTTGCATATATTTCCCATATTTATTTTCTCCCTATATGTTTTCAGTTTTCACTTTTCAAGCCCTAACATCTTGCATGCTATCCTTTTGAGAAGTTAAACAACGTACATACCAAGAATATGCATGTTGTCATGCATGACAAGCATAATGAATTTTTGCCCAACAAACAGATGCCCATAATTCACTATTACTACTTATTTCAGCAATGTTTATGTATTCTGGTGTTTCTGAAGCAAAATCCCTTCTCCAGGTTGTAGGAACTTTGTTTACGCACCATCAGAAATGTGTAATTGTAGACACTCAAGCCACTGGAAACAATCGAAAAATAACAGCTTTTCTTGGCGGTCTCGACTTGTGTGATGGCAGATATGATACACCTGAACACAGGCTTTTCAAGGATCTTACTACTGTCTTCAAGGATGATTTCCATAATCCCACGTTCCCTGTAATTCTCTAACAGTTAACTCTATCTTTGTTCCCTAACTATATTACTGATTCTTCTAAATTTTTAACAGCTAGAGCTGAGAAAACAACTTTCCGACATGCTAAAATTTAGAACATCCTTCTTTCTGCAACTTCAGGTGAATAAGTCTGATGGACCGAGACAGCCATGGCATGATTTACATTGCAAGATTGAGGGTCCAGCTGCATATGACATACTTACAAACTTTGAACAGAGATGGAGAAAATCCGCAAAATGGAAAGTCAGTGTCAGAAGAGCTGTAAGTTGGCATCATGATACTTTGGTTAAAATAAACCGGATGTCATGGATTGTTTCGCCCTCTGCAGATGAGCTAAATGCACATGTTTGTGAAGAAAATGACCCAGAAAACTGGCATGTACAGGTATTATACTTTATGCATACATACAAATCATAGATGCATCACCTTGGTGCAATTTCTCCTCTCTTTTTTCGTCTATTAGATAAATTGTCGCCACTTTGTTTATTTTGGCTAGATTTTCCGATCCATTGATTCAGGATCAGTAAAGGGATTTCCTAAAGATGTTCAAGAAGCCGAGTCACAGGTAGTGTTCATTTCACCAGTTGAAATAGCTATGCAAAAATGCAACATGATTCTTTAAGTTGATTTTAAAAGATGGAATTTTAACTTTATCAGAATTTCAAGCTTTCTCATAGCAGTGAGATGCTCATTTATCTCTTGTTGTGCAGAATCTTGTCTGTGCAAAGAATCTGCAGATAGACAAGAGCATACACAATGCATATGTAAAAGCCATAAGATCTGCACAACACTTTATCTATATTGAAAACCAGTATTTTATTGGATCTTCGTACTACTGGTCTTCACATAAAAGTGCAGGTAATGAAGTTGTTCCTCAGTTACGGTAATCTCTTCTGTTTCGTTTTTGCTTTGTGCTTTGCCTTTCCATTTCGCAAGTTAGATACTTGAGCCACACCATCCCTTCTGCATTATTACATGAGTTTGGATTATGTAGTATTCCATGCTTCACACTTTCCAATACTAGAAGCATTATTTAATTTCCATGCCCACTATATTTTATAGCAACAAATTAATAAGCTTATTTTAGCATTTATGAACCTTGACCGAGGAATAGTTGGATTTTTCACAGCTTTTTATGACGAAAAAGAGAAGTACATCATTGGTTTCTTTTTATGAAAACTAGCACTTTTTATGTGCTATCTGATGTATAGATTCCTGTCAAGGATAAGGCCAATCGAGGCATCCAGCTTATCTTTGAATACTCATGTGGGAACAGGTGCAGAGAACCTAATACCAATTGAATTGGCCATAAAGATTGCAAGAAAGATCACAGCAAGGGAGCCATTTGCAGCTTATATTATCATACCAATGTGGCCTGAAGGTAATCCGACAACTGCTCCTATGCAGGAGATCCTTTTTTGGCAGGTTTGTGCCGCATGATCAGATTACAGTTTTGTCATGAACCTAACTCTTGTGACAAGGGCATTCATTGAGCTAGAGATACTGATGTGAGCTGATGTTAGTCGTTTTATCTCTTCAAGGGGCAAACCATGTCCATGATGTACAAGATTATCGCAGACGCTCTCCGAAAGGAAGGGTTGGACGATGCCCATCCACAGGATTACCTGAACTTCTACTGCCTCGGTAAGCGTGAAGTCACAGCCGAGGTTCCTGCACCGACAAGCCATTCTAATGAGAATTCCCCGATGGTAACTCTATTTCATTCTCTTCTCCTATAATTTGCTAAATTTATGCAATATGCGCACCGCATAAAAAGGTTGTTTCTTTTCTCCTCCAGCGTCTGGCTCAGAAGTTCAGGAGGTTCATGATCTATGTGCACTCGAAAGGGATGATCATCGATGACGAGTTTGTTCTCATCGGCTCAGCCAATATAAACCAGAGGTCCTTGGATGGTTTGCGGGACACTGAGATCGCCATGGGCGCCCATCAGCCACACTACAGCTGGGCAGGAAGCCAAGGTCCTCCACGAGGACAGGCACGCTATCCTCTCTTTACTCACCTCTGCAGAAGTGGCTAGAGCTGTTGCCTTCCAACCATTGCTTTCTGTCTGCAGGTGTATGGGTACCGGATGTCGCTGTGGGCGGAGCATCTGGGCACAGTGGAGGAGTGCTTCCGTCAGCCGCAGTCCATGGAGTGCGTCCAGTTGGTGAACCAGATGGCAGAGGATAACTGGGCGTGCTTTGTGTCGCCGCAGATGGTGGATATGAAGGGGCACCTAATGAGGTACCCCATCAAGGTTGAGAAGGACGGGAGGGTGGTGCCCCTGCCTGGGCATGAGAGCTTCCCGGACGTCGGTGGCAAGGTGCTCGGCTCTCATTCCTCGCTGCCCAACGCGCTGACAACGTAACCAGTCATCCTCGATCGGCAGAGAAACAGAGTTGCTGGAGCTTGAAGAGGTTACAAAGGTGGCTACGGGCGTTCAGAAGTGGGAGTTGAAGTTGTTCCTCGAAAACTCAGAATTAGTTGATCTGTTGCATATACGTCTGACATTTAGCATTAACCGTTAAGCTGTATATGTGTATATATAAAAGAGAGACCAGGCAGAACGTCTTACCAGTTGGACCAAATTTTGTGTCCCTGGGGGTTGCACTTTGGTTGGAGTCTATTGCTATGCACTTATGATGTAATTCCCTGTTGTCCACCGCAGTTTGGTTAGAAATCGGCATTCAGATCTTGGTCGGTCAGCAATCCAGAACATGTACCAAGCTTGTTCTTTTTGTGTGTGTTCTTTTCAAGAATTGTTCTTGCTGGTTTGTCAAAATGTATATATAATTTAAAAGTAGAAATGAATTCTTCAGTCAAGTTGACATAAGTAGGAGTCTCGTTGATGCAAATTCGCTCAAACCTGAGTTCGTAATCAGCTCGTAGAAGTTGTCTCGAACGCCCAACTCAGTCGATAAGAAATAATCCGGCTACATAATTGGTCTTGCATTCACTTTATAGTCAATACCATAATTGAATGCATTGTTATCTTGGGCATACCGCGGTCTTGCCAAGGCACTTCCATTAGAGGAAGACCTTGTTAACCTTGAGGAAGAGGCATCAACAACCTTTCCAACATTGGACATCTATCAACTCGTATTCTCAAATTATTTAACATGCAAATAACAGGTAAGGTTGTTTTTAAAAAAATGCGGGAAACAACGCCTCTAAAGCTTATAGTAGTAACTATATCAAGCAGCAAAACTACTCCAAAATAATCTAAATCATCATGCAAGCTCATTTTTAGAAGCAACAACAGTAGCAAAGATAGCATGATATAGAGCACTAAACAAATTCTATTTGGATGAGTAGAGGAGTCACATACTAAGAACAATTTTACCAAAGAAACAAGAAATGATGCATTGAGCAAGAGGATCGAAAATGGCAGCATGGAAGCTCAGGAGAAAGGGCCTGGCCATGTGGGCCCCTGGTGGCCCACATGCTCAATGGTCCCCATTTTTGATTTAAAAAATATGGAAAAATTTCGATTTTTTTGAGACTTTTTATGATTTTTAAAATATTGACTAAAATGGTTTATGACAAAACCATTCTTTTTGAACAATTAAAAATGTTTTAGAAAATTTAAAATAAAAGTCATAGAGGGGAGTATTTAATACACATGACTTTGTAATCATGGAAAAATAGTTACTAATAAGGCTGATCAAGCCTATCAATGAATCTTTCATGAAATGCAAAATCATTTTATATCAAATATTATTCGAGTTACCTCAACTTGGATAGGAATAGACCCAACCATAATTGTTTGATACTCCCTCCGTCCCAAAATGTAAGACTGTTTTTGACATGACATTTTGGGACGGAGGGAGTATTTCTTTTTACGAGAAGACACTAATAATTCTCATTTCCCAATAGTCATAGCCATCACCCTTTTAAGTGGAGGGCAATATTTATTTTCATTAGCGACTTTTTATTGGAAAATTAACAATATGTTGATTTCCTTTCATTAGCGACATTTTGAGTCCCGCAAAAAAAAACCTTTTTTCCTTCAGGAAAAGGGGAGCCGTCGCGAACGCACCATACTCCTCTGTTTCACTCCCTCATTTCTCTTCTCAAAATGTCGCTAATGAAAGGAAATCAACATATTGAAGAAGAGTGGGGAAAAGAGAAGTGAAACAGAGGAGTATGGTGCGTTCGCGACGGCTCCCCTTTTCCTGAACGAAAAAAGGCTTTTTCTTTTGTGGGTGAACGAAAAAAGGCTTTTTTTTGCGGGTGAACGAAAAATCTTCAACATATTGACGAAAAAAAAGGCTGACGTGACTATTTTACTCCGCATCAAGATTCGTGCTCAAATCCAACGGTTCAAAAAGCGTTCGGTCCCATATCGTAAAAATCTGACGTTATCGATTCGGAAAAGCAAACCAACAAAGATCCAATGGAAAACAATATTGAAAAGCAACGAGGATGGGCCCAACTTGAAGCCTTGGTTATGTTTTCGTGATCACAGGTAAGTTAAGGGTAACGATGATGCCGGCAACATTAAGGTGCTAGAACACTCCTACTGTGCGTTATACTTAATTAAAAAAATATGGTTTCGTCAATATCTTCCCCGAGTGGGTCCCGAACTCGAGCCCAGCTAGATCCCCTCAAAATCCAAAAGCGACGGGAATACGTCTTGGAACTTGAAGTTGGGAGCCCTCGCCGCGACCAACGACTCAGCCTCCACTCCACGGCACCTTCCCCAACCGCGCAAGCCTCCTCGACGAGCTCAGGCAAAAGAAAGAAAATCGCAGAATCGGCGGGGAAGGGAGAGGGAACCAACCGCCGGCGCACACGTCTCCCCAGCCGGCCGGAGGCGATGGCATCCCGTACCCGTAGGGGCGCCCGCCCCCTACCGCGCCTCTGGCTCCTCCTCCTGCTCGTGCTGGCCACGGGGCTGCCGCGGGGCGGGGCGGTGGGGCTGAAGCTCCCGTTCAGCCCCGGGGACGTCCTCCCGATCCTGCCGCGGCAGGTGGCGTGGCCCGTGATGAACACCCTGCACAGCGCCGTCGACCTCCTGCCCTCCTTCGTCGCCGCCGTGGCCCCAGCCGCCCCCTCCCCCGCCGTCTGGAACGGCTCCTGCTTCGCCGTGAACGAGGCCGCGCTTGAGCTCACCCCCGGCGACCGCAACGGGACCGAGATCGGCGGCGCCGTACTCCGCCTCAAGGTCCGCACCTCAGACCTGAAAATCTTCTTAAATTATGCCGCCTCGGGTTTTGCCGGATTATGTGACACGACTGCTTGGGTGTGTAGTTGCTAATTCATTCCGTATAGGAGTAGGTTCCTCTGGGAACTATTCGTTTGAGGGGTATGTCCATATATGGGTGGTCACTGAAGCTTGGATGCAAATTAGGAAGAGTTGCTCTAGTGTATCCTTGCTGCTTAGTTTAAGACCGGGGAGGGATGAACAGATGACTGATGACTGATTGGAGCTTGCTGATTGTGTAGGGGATAATGGAACTTTAGTTCTCCTCGTGGTGAACCTTTCTGAAAAGTATTGATTGATTTGTTGATCGAAACTAGCATTTGTTTTCATGGAATGCGCACATTAGCTTCGATGTTTTACTTTAATTCTATTTTTCTTGTTGAGATCAAGATCTCTCAGCTACCGGTGAACTTCCCAGAGTAGGCTTTGTTTATTCGAGTTAAAATTTGCTCAGGCTCGCACTGTAAATCCACGGACTTGAAATTGTAACATCGTCATATATGGTAGGAGGTCTGTTCCAAAATAGAATCACAACATCATACCCAATTCTGATTTTTATTTTTATTTCTGACAGACTCTTGGTTTCGAGATCTTATGGGTTTCAACTCTAGCCTACCCAAACTTGATTGGGACTGAAAGGCTTTGTCGTCGTCGTCGTTGTTGTTGTTGTGTATTTCTGACAGACTCTACTTCATGCATATTGCCTGTGAACATTATTGTAGAATTTATTTTTGTAATTTGAACTGAAATGCATTTGAAGAAGATGGTTCCTAATGGTAATGTTGTTTGGTGATATAGAGATCTTACTTTCTACTCTATTCAAACTCACAACTTTGTTTTACTCCATAGTCTCACCCCGACTTGCTGTGCACAACTATCATGCAGGAGGTGCTGAATAGTATTGTATACCAACTTTCGTGTATCAATCCAATATTTTGCTTTAACCTTCCCGCAGTTGTAATTTTTGAAGCATAATCTTTGCACTGACTTGATCTGCACTGGACAGCTTGTGATTGTAAACATTGTCTGTGTTTAGTGGTCTGACTATCTGACTAATCACGGGTTCTGCCTTTAACAATAGCATATCCTGTTATGCAGACTGCTTCTGCTCAAAGCTGGACGTGCATGGATCTTTATGTGTTTGCAACACCATATAGGATAACATGGGATTACTATTTTGCGGCTCGAGACCACACTTTGGAGATAACGTCATGGGAAGAAGAAGCAGAGCTGGAATATGTGAGTTCTCTTTCTAAAAGATATCTTAAACAATTCAGTACCCCATGAAATTAATTTCAAGTTGTAAACTGTTCAATTACCATGTTTTTAATCAGGTTAAGCAGCATGGTGTGTCTGTTTTTCTCATGCCATCTGGGATGCTTGGAACTTTGTTATCTTTGATTGATGTCCTGCCCTTGTTTTCGAATACTGGATGGGGTCAAAATTCCAACTTGGCCTTTTTAGAGAAGCACATGGGAGCTACATTTGAGAAACGTTCTCAACCTTGGGTTTCTAATATTATAAAGGAGGACATACAATCTGGTGACTTTTTGGCTCTGTCAAAGATTCGAGGACGATGGGGTGGGTTTGAGACATTAGAGAAATGGGTAACTGGTGCATTTGCTGGGCATACTGCTGTGTGCTTGAAAGATGAGAAGGGTGATCTCTGGGTTGCAGAATCAGGCTTTGAAAATGAGAAGGTAATATAGCTTTCTATAGTATGAATGGAATCTTTGTTGTTTATTTCATTCTCCATGTAATATATGCTATCAGTTGATAACATGCTGTGGCTGCTGTCATTTAATTTCTTGTATTCACCCTAATCATGTCTAGTATCAACATAATTTATACTGCTTGGTTACACTTGATAACATGCTGACCCTAATCATCTCCAGTATCTACATAATTACTACTGCTTATGATCCTTCTCACCTTTTGAATATACTCAAAAGGGTAAAGTTAATGTAGGTGATGTACTTCTTGTGTTCTTCTCATCAATAAACTTATCCTTTTGGTTTAAAATAAATACTTTCTGGACCAACTTTAGTGTGTGAAATTATGGTTTTGGTGGTCAACCTTTAGTTGCCAGATTAGCCTTACACTGGATATATTACTTTACTCTTATTCCAAGGATAATTTTATGTCCTTTTGGGCTTTAGCCGCCTGATTGTCTTAGTATCTGCAACACTAAGGCCAGCAGAACTTTTTGTTGCCAAAAACTGGCAGAGTGTTTCATGTATGTTTACTCCTGCACAAAAAAGTGCAGTTTTGTTTTATCTTGACTATTGAATTTCAATAACAGGGAGAAGAAATTATTGCTATAGTTCCTTGGGATGAATGGTGGGAAATGGCACTGAAGGATGGATCAAATCCTCAGATAGCCCTTTTGCCATTACACCCTGATATACGCTCTAGATTCAACGAAAGTGCCGCATGGGACTTTGCACGGAGCATGGTCGGAAAGCCATATGGCTATCATAATATGATATTTAGCTGGATTGATACAATAGGAGATAATTATCCACCTCCTCTGGATGCTAATCTGGTAATCTCTCTGGCCTTTGCAAAGCTTCGATTTCAATTGTTTGGATCTGAATCAAGTTCCATATTTAGTTTTAGCATCCTCAGTATTCACACACATTCTCGTTGATTTTTTTGGCGCCTATGCAAGTTTATTGTGCAGATCGGAGATAGTTCTGTGGTAATGCCAACCAAACTATTGCCTGTGCACGGGGAGTCATCCCATGAACTTACCTACTTCATACACCCATACAACTCTTTCTTGAAATCTTGATAGAGCACGTGGTTTCATATAGTGAATGTACGTTCTTAGTTAAAAATAGAAAAGCTAGATAGCATTATCTTGTTAAAATCTTAGCAAACATACTGGGAAACCTGTATCAAGCTAGAAGAAAGCACTTGATCTCCTGAAGTTAGGTGGAAAAAGGATACTGAATTGGTAATGTTGATGTCCTGAAACTATAGAGCACTTTTAGCCTTTCAAACTCGAGATACGCTCTAAATTGGTTGCTATAGCTGATTTAAATTTAGGTCATGCATTGAACAGTTTATCATCAGTAATGTTTGAATTGCCAACTTCTGTTATTTATTGTTTTCAGGTAATGGCTGTTATGTCAATGTGGACTAGATTACAACCACTTTATGCTGCGAACATGTGGAATGAAGCCCTTAACAAACGACTTGGGACTGAGGTTTGTAAACTAGTCTGTACTGTGCCTTCCTTTGATGGGTAGTGCCGTAGTGTGTAGGGTCCTATAAGTTTTTGTAGTAGTTACAGCTGGCACAAGGTTAAGTAATGTGGTGGTTTCTATTAAGTTTCATTTCTGCCACCCGAGTTGGGTTCTCTGGCTGTACGCATGCCTCTGGCCCTCTACTGCAGCAAACCTTTAGATGCACTAATGTGTGGGGCCTTTTGTTGGTGCTCTGGTAGGGAGTTCTATGAGGCTTAGTTGGCCTTGAAATATTGTTTTGCTCAAATAAGCTTTTATTATTATTATTTTCTAAAAGATAGGTAAATAGTGCTCCTGCGTCTATCTGCCCGAAAGTTATACCCGGTTATCAATTTCATGGTGTATATTTTATGTAGGGTTTGGACCTTCAGGGTATCATTCTTGAGACTGAAAAACGTGGCATGTCTTTCGATCAGTTGCTCACCATCCCTGAACAAGATGAATGGGTATACAGTGATGGTAAATCAACTACTTGTGTTTCCTTCATTCTTGCGATGTACAAGGAAGCTGGAGTGTTTGCTCCTTTCACAGAATCAATTCAGGTCACCGAGTTCACTGTAAGTGCCCAAGTCCCTTACCTACCTGTCATAGTTGCAATTGAAAAGGTGTTATTCTTCTCTGTTCATGCATTTCTACATCTGAGACAATTTCGAACTTCCAGACTGAATATAAGATATATATGTGAAAGGATAGAAGGGTTTGAAAAGCAGTGTGTTATAATTTCTGAAAGGGCTTTCTTTTGGTTGATTGATCCTGTGTCGAGTGTCTTACTAAATTACCTTCTGCCTCAGATACGGGACGCATATATGCTCAAGATATTTGAAGACGACCGGACCAGGCTCCCAAGCTGGTGTCATACCGAGGCAGACAAGCCTCCCTTCTGCCAGATACTTGGGGAGTACAGGATGGAGCTACCAGAGTACAACACGATAGAGCCGTACGCAAAAATGAATGAGAACTGCCCATCCTTACCCCCGACATACAAGCGACCATTGCGCTGCTGACATGAGACGGCGTACATAGGCGGCTGCCTATGTTTCCGGTGCTTATAAATTATGTAAACAAACTACGCTGTATATAGATGTTTGGTACAGATGACAGTATCCACGGGTTAGCAAAAGGCAGTGCATAGTTTTCTGCCATTTAGCGTAGCAGTTTCTGAACCAGGCTTCCAATGTGAACCTGGATAGAGGATTCGCTCGCATAGATAGAACTTTCGAACCATAGCTTTGAAAACTTGCTGTTGATGATGATCTTGGCTTCATGAAATGTATGCCCCTGAAATAAAATCCTCCACGTGTTATTCAAATGTTGCATATTAGCTTCCATTTGTTCTCTGACCAAAAAACATACATTCAGAGGTTAGAGCTTCCTTTTAGTGGTCACGTGTCCGGAGATCATTAAGAGCATGACCAAAGTGTCGTTTTCATGATTTGTGCCTTGAATAATATTTTTTAAACTCTACATCAACAAGCATATACGAAGTTGCAGCAGATTCTAATAAATAGCAAAGGTCCTTTCTCAGAGGTTGAAGTTTGCAGCAGATTCTAATAAATATCTAAGGTCCATTCTCAGTGGTTGTGGGAGTGCCTGAATAATATTGTACAAATATGTGAATCGCTTGTAAAATGTAATTTGCACGTATATGGGTATTATTCTAAATAGATACATCATCAGAAAATGTATGAGAACACATGCACATACACTATCATACATATCGGTTGATGACCGCGTTTCCTGGTCATAGATATGGAGATGTCTGACTTATGTTATGGATTTCCACTTATGAGATGGTGGGAGAGCATTGTCCTTTCATGTCATCAATATATCTCATTCACCGAGCCCACCAGTCATCGCCCAGCACGAAGAAATAGTCCGTCAAAAAACACAGTCAAAATCAAACGGCCGACAGAGCAGCGTTGACCTGACCAGGGAAGATCGAGCGGCCAGAACGCGAGAAAATCGAGCGAGCCCTCCTGAACGCGGGTCGCCCAGCCTCCTTATGGTTTAGAATATGCATTATGTGTGTCTACATCCACAGACGTGAGATCATGGTACATACGGAGAATGTGGACTGGTCTGCTTAGGGCTCGTCAAACTTTATTCTTTTTTTTTTTTTTGCGGGGACGTCAAACTTTATTCGGTAACGAGGTAATTATAAAAGTGATCTGGGCTTTGAGTGATCTGTTTCCGGAAATGCATGGCATGCTTCATATTTTGCAGATTTCGATGCACGTATTGAGAAAGAGGTCTGAGTTAGAAAGAAAGATGACTACCTTGCCTTGAGCTCGACAATTTCTTGAGACCAAAAGATTACATCAAATAGTTTTTAAAAGGTTCGTCCGATATGATCTTTATACATATTGTAATCGACATTTGATAGGATTTACTATCTATTATTGACCGACAAAGTGTTCTCGGATATGGCCGCATATATGAACTTATAGGCCACACACTTAACGGGCAAAAATGTTATATATATATATATATATATATATATATATATATAGAGCCCTGAGTATGTGTGGGATGGGGAAGTTGCCTCCTATGTAACGGAGGGCAAGAAGAGAGCATGCCTCTAATTGTGAGGCCCCCATCTCGACCCGTACGCATGTTGATTTACGAAGTTACTAACGAGCACCACTCCCATCTCTAGGTTCTCGATCCGTATGCATGGACGCCTCGGAGACACAACATAGGTTGTTGTGCTAGGACGATTCGCTAAAGGAGGAGATGGACTAACAATACGACTATAGATGAGATACTACTTCGATTCTACTTCTGCTATAGTCGATTTTCAACTGCTATAATCTTATGGTGCATGACCTGCATCTTGCTGTATTTTCTGGATAATTTTGCCGCTCCACGATCTTCAACTGGTATAACCTTATGATCCATGATCTTGAACTGAATTTTGTTGGTACCGAAATGGTTCCTTGACAATTTACGGAAAAGGAGAATTTTTCAGTTAATTTAAGAAAAACTGGACAAAAACCGAAAACGGCATACATCTATACTACTACAATCAAAGGAAGCATTTCTTTGACACACTTCATCCATAGGGTTAGGCAGTTGGCCGCTCCTATTCTTTACGTCGGGGCTCTGCCACTGCTCGGTACTCTCGTAATAGTATGATCGTATCGTATCAACCACCGGCGAAGACTCCAAAATGCTCAACACAGGGGCGACAAGTCAACCCGGCAGCAAGCTCAAGCATCAAAGGCTGGCAGAGGAAGGGCGGCCTCCACCGGTGCTCCAGCTCCTCCACTGACCCACCACTATGCCGATGGACACCCCGCCGCCGCGCGGGGCGGCGCTGTCCGACGACGACCGCCTCCTTGTCGCCCACTGCGCCGCGCTCTCTTTCCCCTCCGCTTCCCGCTCCCCGCCCTCCGCTGCCTCCGCCTCCGCCTCCTTCCAGGTGCACCACGCGTCCCACCCCTACCCCTGCGCCGCCTTCGTCTTCCCGCCCACCTGGTCCGCCGCCGGCTGGATGCCCTCCTCCCCCGACGCCGGCGGCCGCGCGCCGTTTGGGGACGCGGAGGTCGACCCCGCGCTCTTCCCGTCGCTGCGCAGCGTCGGGAGCGGCGTCCCCGCGCGCGCCAGCGCCGCCTTCGTCGCCGCCTTCAGGGGCCTGCTCGACGGCTCGCCGCTCCAGACCGAGGTGAGGGCCTTCTGCCATCGCTATTTTTTCTGACGGTTTCTGCCATCGCTACTTCATAAACCATCGTGTGGCGAGAAGTCGTGGTTGCTGCACAGAAGTAAAATGCAATCTCTGGGACATTTTGCGCTTTGCTACTTCCTTTCGCGGTAGGAAATAGGAGCATATTGTTTCAGGAAACCTTCTTCCTCTTGTGTAGAACAACATTACAACAGCTTCATTCCGGCTGTGAAAGAAACATTTCAAATTCAAAGGCTTCCTTTATACCAAGAAAACCTTGTTGCTCTGAATTCTCTACAGGTTACATTTATATTGGTTTTGGTTCGCACAAAGGACTTGTAAATTGTTGCTGCAGCAATTGTGTCATCCCGAGCAACGGGATGCAGTCCTGTGGATTGGAGTGCTTGGAAATCAGTGCAGTGGTTCTGTCTAGAAAGGGACTACCTCTTTTTCTTGTCTGATATATATTTGCTCATATTGTTATAATGCTTTTGAAGATTTATTTCTTTGGTCGGTTTTGGTTTTCATAGTGCTTTATGGTTCAGTTAGTTTGATTTGAGCTTATGAAACAGAATGAGATAGGTGATGAGATCCATGGCAACTACAGTTTCATACTGATAGTAGTAGATAAAAGGCTACAACGTAGTTTGGCTTGGTGCCGTTTATGCTCCGTGTAAATAGATAAAATGAACTAGGTCCTTTTTTAGTTTTATGACAGGAAAATGAAAGGGCCACCGTGAGTTCAGCAATTCTACCGAGTTCCTATCCACTTACTTTTCCGTCTTGCTGTAGTCATAGTCTTACCTCATATTATGTTATCTTGGTATCAACAGAGTGATAGTCTTGCCATAGTGAATTTCAGTGTAACTGCATTATCACCTGAAGGAAAAGTGGTGTTTTTTTATCGCTTTGTATTACAGGTATCTAAAGCGGCGGCAGAGGAGAAACGCGTCGTATTCACAGGCCATTCATCTGGGGGTTCAATAGCCACCCTTGCTGCCATATGGTTTCTTGAGAACTGCACGAGACGGGGAAGTGTCAATCAAGCACAGCCATTTTGCGTGACCTTTGGGGCACCTCTTGTTGGCGATAATGTTTTCAGCCATGCTGTTAGAAGGGAGGGCTGGTCGCAGTGTATTTTGCATTTCATCATGCCACTGGACATCATCCCACGAATACTGCTGGCCCCCCTTGCATCCTCTAGAGAACAAATTCAATCTGTTCTGGATTGGTTGTCTCCTCATAGTCCAAACTTCTCACCTGTCGGGAATTCACTTGTTATTCCTGAGTTTTACGAAACTTTGTTGAGAAGCACCCTATCTATTGCCAGCTACGAGGCCTGTTCTTTCATGGGATGCACTAGCTCAATCCTAGGAACGCTGACTTCCTTTATTGAGCTATCCCCTTACAGACCCTGTGGGACTTATCTTTTCTTGACAAGTACCGAACAACTGATTATTCTCACAAACTCAGATGCTGTATTACAGTTGCTATTTTACTGCCTTCAATTGGATCCCCAACAACAATTGCTTGATGCTGCCGCCAGAAGCTTAAGTGCTCACTGGCAATATGAATCGATTAAGCAAAGTGTGATGCAAGAGATAGTTTGTGTGGATTACCTAAGAGCAATCTCATCATCCCTTCCTGGTAGACAGATGAATGCAACAGCAATTGGTGGCCTTGAACTGGTAAGCAATGGCTCCTCTTCTTCCATAAACAACTGTGGATTGCCACTGTAAACATCTGTTATTTTGGTGAACTGTATGTGTGAAGGCAGTCTTAGTCTGGAAACCCTCAGTGTTGCTTTTAGCATCTCATCATTCATTTAGGGTGTAGCCAAATGCAACAGATGTTTGTAGCTTAGGATAAATGGCAATGTGCGCATCAAATTTATATCAGTAACTGTTTCCGATAACATAATTCTCCAGTTACTAGTTCCATTTCCATCTCCATAAAAGGTGTATTCCCTAAGTTTAAACCACTAGTAAATTTAATAACCCGCCCAATCACATAATTTTACAGTTGTCACTTTCATATTACAGAGTAAGGAAGCTATGCTGAGCCTTGCTGCTGCTGCACAATGGGAGAAGCAAAGAGAGATAAACCAAGCAAAGATAGACGCAAACTGCAGTAAAATTCAGGAAGCCCTCAAGTCCCTGAACGAGTACAAAAGAACATGCGAGCTGCATGAAGTGAGCTACTATGACTCCTTCAAGCTTCAGCGGGAAGTGCATGACTTCAATTCAAATGTACGGAGGCTGGAACTAGCCGGCCTCTGGGACGAGATAATTGAGATGTTGCGAAGGCGTGAGCTTCCAGACGCGTTCGAAGGGCGAGAAGAGTGGGTGAACCTGGGGACCTTGTACCGCCGGCTGGTTGAGCCACTGGACATTGCAAACTACTACAGACATTCCAAGAACGAGGACACGGGCTCCTACCTCTCCAAGGGAAGGCCGAGACGTTACAAGTACACCCAAAAATGGCGCGAGCAGTTGCACCGCATCCCCTTGGGTTCCAGCCTTGAGTCGTGCTTCTGGGCAATGTCCGAGGAGCTGCAGGCTGAGATAATCAACGGCAAATCATTCGAGGATCTGAAAGACAGGGTGGGTAAACTAGAGAGTGATGCAATTGGATGGTTCACCTCGGGAAATCTTGGCAGGGATGTGTTTCTGAGCAGCTCATCCTTTGTGATATGGTGGAAGACACTCCCGGAGCAGCACAGGTCCGCGTCGTGCATCGCTAGACTTGTGCCTTCGTAAGAGAATTTCTCCATCGAGTGATGAGGTAGCCATTTCCGATCTAACCGGAACTGCTGCCACTGGATATTGCAAGCCTGAACTCTCATGTAAAGTCATTTGTGTGTAGTATTCTCCGGGATGAATAGACTATTTAAAATGCTAAACAGTTGTCCAATAAACTGACAGGCCCATATGGTTTTATCTCGCCTTACCAAAGTGTCCCTCTGGTAAGGGCATCTACAACCACAATTGGCAAATTTTGCCCCTCAAACGTCCACGACAGTGACCGGGTGTGTCCGTTTTGACCCCCCATATTTTCTGCCAAACAACCATGCTCCTCAAATTGTCTCACCGTTTTAGTATCCGACCTCGCCAGAGCACGCAACGACAAATGTTGGCGGTGGCCAGACCTCCAGCGTGCAACTAGTAGCGGCAGTGCTGGCGGCGAGCTCCGTGGGCGCGGGTGCGAGCGCATCTGTTGTTGTAAACACGTGATTCACTCGGATGTGTTTTCATTTGGGTTGGTTTGTAAAACCGACTGAAGCTGGCGTTGCAGTTCAGTCGGGTAGGCACTCCGACTGAGGCTTTCCCGTCAGGTGCAGGTTCACTCGGATAGGCATGCCGACTGAGGCTGTTCAATCGGGTGCAATTTGACTTGGATGTAGGTAGTACGTCTGCTCCCGTCAAATCCTTCTCCCGCACCCATTTCGGGCAGGTAGGAGTAGGTAGAAGCAATTGGGAGCAGTTGAGAGTAAGTACGATATTCTTCGTAGCTCTGTCTATAAGTAGCAATGAATAGAAGAAAAAGGTGAGACATCCTCATAACCAAAATCACTCTCACGCGTGTGTGTGATGGTCATCCATTCTATCCCCTCCCTCTCACTCAGTCACGCCGGAGACAGAGGCCAGCCACGCCGGAGCTCTGGTCGGAAGGCAAGCAACCGAAGCACAAAGGAGGCAGATAGCTGACAAATGGTATCAGAGTCTCGGGTTATGCTTAAGCATATGCCGAAGGACGGCGCCGCCGGCGACGGCTCCAAGACGACCGATGAGATCTCGGCTAAGGACACACACGCGACTGTTGTGCTCATGATGCAGGGTAGGCCAAGAGGTGAGCTGGGCGCACCGCACTCTGTGCGCGACGTGTGGATGTCCACCACCTCCTTTTCCCTCCTCACGTGGACCAACTACCCCAACTGGTCGCTCCTGATGAAGGGCATCGTGGAGGCTCGCCACATGTGGAAAGTTGTGGAGACCCGCGATGTGGAGTTCGCCGAAGATCATCTCGCGATGGAGGCAATCCCGCGCTCCGTCCCGCCGGAGATGCTACCCATCCTCGCCGTCAAGAAAACTACGAAGAGGCGTGGGACACCAAGACCCTGCGCATCGGCGCATATAGCGTGTGGGAGTCAAAAGCGCAGACCCTCAGTCTCTAGTACGAGGAGATGCAGTTCAAGCACGGTGAGCAAGTCGACGACTTTGCCGTGCGCTTGCAAGGTCTCGTCAACGAGCTATCGACGCTCGGAGATCTGATCGATGACAAGCGGGTACAAGCAGTACAAGCAGCTGGCCTGGTCCATCAAAAGCCTGGTGGATCTCTCCACCATGTCTATCGAGGAACTGGTCGGCCGACTCCAAGTTGTTGAGGAGCGCGGCGACAACACTGGTGAGAGTACTAGCGGTCGACTGCTTCTCACAGAGGAGTAGTGGAACGAGCGCTTGAAGCAGCGCGAACACGGTGGTTCTTCGGACAGTGAGGGGAGCTCCTCCACGGGAAACCGGGGTCACAGCAGGGGGCGTGAGCGCGCCTCCATCGACGGTCGAGGAAGCAACAACGCAGGTGAAAGCACATACAATCCCTTGGTGGTTTTGGTAGTTCATGTCAATACACATATCCATGAACTAATGGTTTCCTTGAGTATATTTCAGGAAAGTTCACTTTAGGTACAACATGGGAAGTGAAGATGGAACCCTCAAATGCTAAGGACAAGTGTTGGAGCAAGCCTCAAGACTCACCATTTTTGTTTAAGTGATCAAAGATCACATTGAGTCCATAGGTATGCCAATACTATCAAAATGGGATGAGGTTGAGATGATGAGTTCATTGCTTAAGTGCTTAAAGATCAAACTCCAAAAGCCTCATACTACTTCACAAGTTCCCACTATATCAAAACCCAACCATGCAACTTGGACTCACCAAAACGATCCAATCAAAGTCACCGAGCCATCATGATATAGCCGTTGTCCTAAACCCTAGCTTTTTGGTCTCACCGAGTTGACCAGTCGGTCTCACCGATGAGCACTTGCCAACCTTCTATTGCCTACTGAAATTCGTTCAGATTTCCGAACAGTTTCAGTTGGTGACACCGAAGTGTGAAAAGTGCTTAGGTCAGCACCACTCGGAGCCATCGACCAGTTTCATCCGGAGTGACCGGAGGATCCAAAATTCAAACCTTTTATATAGATCGGTCTGACCGAGTGTTTTCATCCAGTCTCATTGATATGTGCAAAAAGGTGTGTAACGGTCAGATTTTAGGCCCTGCCTATATATAGGCCACCCACTACATCAGTGTCTCTGGAAGCAAACACCATTGATATCCATTTTTCTGAGAGGGAGCTCCCTCTCCTTGTGCTGATTTCAAAGGGATTTCCAGTCCAACCATTGATCCTTTGATTTCAAGTCACCTCACTGCTTTCCACCCAAACCTCTCTTACCCAAAGCCAAAAACCCGTGACAGAGTGTTTGAGTGTTGAGTAGATTATCTTTTGAAGCACAAGAGCAAGGAGTTCATCATCAACAACACCATCTATTACATTTTAGAGGCGATGCCTCCTAAAATTGGCTAGGTGTGCTTGGGAGTCTCCAGATCTCGTGGAGAAACCAAGAAGTTTGTGAGGGCTTGGAGATCGCCTACTTCATGAAGATCTACCTCGAGTGAGGCCAGCCCTGCGTGGGCGTAAGCCATGGTGGGATACGCAAGGTTGCTTCTTCGTGGACCCTTCGTGGGTGTGAGCCCTTCGTGGACTAGATTCCTCCATGGAATCCGTAGCCATAATCCTTGTGATCTTGGATCCTTGAGATTGAAGCCTCCATCAACGTGGACGTACGATAGCACCACCTATCGGAACCACAGGTCAAATCTTTCGTGTCAATCATTGTTTGCGAATCTCCTAAACTCTACTCCTTACTTTCTTGCACGTGCATGATCTTTACTTTCCGCTGCCTATACTCTAGATATGCATGCCTAGGGTGTGTTTGTTCTTGTCTAGCTTGTGCTAAAATCTGCCTAAATGTCAATCACATGAAAATTGCTCATTGGTTCTTGTTAGTTGTCTATTCACCCCCCTGTAGACACTCCTTTCGATCGCACAAGTGGTATCAGAGCTTTGGTCTCCCTTGCTTTGGCTTCACCGCCTTGGAGAAGGATGGATTTGTCTACTTTGAGGAGTCTTGGGTGTAGAGTTCATATTCTCAATGGAGAGTACTTTAACTTTTGGAAAGATGAAATGCTTGACATATTTGATCATTGCAACTTGAGCGAGTATATTCATAAATCATATGAACCTCCCATTGACCCCTTGCATCCCATCCCTAAGGAAGAACTTGATATGCTACGTAATCTTAGAGTCGTAAATCTCATTAATAGAGTCCTTCCTAATCTTGTTCTTCGTAGCATGCAAAACTGATGAGTGTTATTTTTACACTCCTCTAACCTGAGTTTAAACTGATATATTTCATTAAAACCGAGATATTCGCTCCGATATTACCACCAATGACCAATCAATGCATATAATTTCAAATATCCTATCTTTATTTTGTTTCCACGGGAAATGGACTATTTATGGACGAAATCAAGCCAATACATGGAAAGGAGTAAAGTGGAGATAGAGGAGATCAAGTTGGAGGCGCACTAGAAGAAACAAAGCAAAAGACGACGTTTCATACGACCGCGTGATGACCCACAAGTGTAGGGGATCAATCGTAGTCCTTTCGATAAGTAAGAGTGTCGAACCCAACGAGGAGCAGAAGGAAATGACAAGCGGTTTTCAACAAGGTATTCTCTGCAAGTACTGAAAGTAGCGGTAACAGATAGTTTTGTAGCAAGGCAATTCGTAACAAGTAACAAGTAACAATAGTAACCAAGGTGCAGCAAGGTGGCCCAATCCTTTTTATAGCAAAGGACAAGCCGGAACATTCTCATATAGTAAGCAAAGCGTTCTCGAGGACACATGGGAATTGTCGTCTAGTCACGTTCATCATGTTTAGTTGATTCACATTTGCTACTTTGATAATTTGATATGTGGGTGGACCGGTGCTAGGGTGTTGTTCTTACTTGAACAAGCAACCCTCTTATGATTACCCCTCTCGCAAGGATCCGCAACTACGAAAGAAGAATTAAGATAAATCTAACCATAGCATGAAACATATGGATCCAAATCAGCCCCTTACGGAATAACGCATAAACTAGGATTTAAGCTTCTGTCACTCTCACAACCCATCATCTACTTATTACTCCCCAATGCATTCTCCTAGGCCCAAATATGGTGAAGTGTCATGTAGTCGACGTTCACATGACACCACTAGAAGAACAACAACATACACATCATCAAAATATCGAACGAATACCAACTTCCACTAGTGCAGCGACCTGCTATACAAACGGTTTTTACCCCCTTTCAGCGACAGAGTTTTAAATCGTCGCCTTGCCTGTGTGTGCGATAGGGGGGGTCCTTCCCACAAGACCCAGAAATCGTCGGTGTAGGTCCTCCGGTCACACACGCGGTGCAAAAAGAGCTCATGTGCGATCGGGCGAGCCATCGCAGACAATTATACAAGCCCAATCATTTCCGTTCGTATGTACATCCCACACAGTGAATCCAAGACAAACGTTTTTGTTCGTATATACATCCCACACAGTGAATCCCAGACAAACGTTTCCGTTCGTGCGTACATCACACACAATTTTCCGCATCACATCGTCTGTGATAGCGTTGCAATTGCAGACGATATTAATAATTTTATCGTTTGTGTTATTGAATGCATCACGCACGGTGCCTAGAAGAAACTGTGTGGCAGAGGTTGTCCATCACACACACTTTTTATGTGGAAAACGTTTGTGCAAGGTGGCCTAATGCAAACAGTTGTCCAGAGGAAGTCGTGTGTGATCGTTCATTGATCCAACACGTTCACTTCCTAGAAACTGTGTGGGTTGTCTGAGATCATCGCCCACTGTGTTGTCTCAATAATCGTTTGCAACAGAAAAACCCATTAAGTAGGCTAATTGGCCTATTATTTTTAATCAATTTAGTAATCAAATTGACATTTCATATTAAACACACAATATATTTCATTTTCGTATTATGGAACTAGATTTAATAATTGAAATACATCAGAGTACAACATCATATAGCTTCAGCACTCACTTACACCATATAGGCATATAGCTAGCTACCCCATTACACAACAGCACCAAGTTTCACATGCAACATCTAAAACCTTTGGAAATTAGCATCATTGATGGTAGATAGACAGATGAATCTCATCTGGAAAACTGCTGAAGCGGAAGGCGAATATTGAGCCTTCAATGATGTTGAAGGTCCTTGCAACTTTAGGCCAGTGCCTATGGATGATTAACCACCCATCCTTCATCCTCTTGAGGAAGACTTCAATATTGTACCGTGGGTGTTGTATGAACACCTTCCTCGCCTCTTGACCATACAGGTGGTTTGAGAGGTAATCATCTGTGAACTGCTTTGGAAAGGCCTGAAAACAAAGATATGCATAAATATCTTCTCTAAATTTTGAAATGGCACAAAGGAATAAAAAAACAAGGTATAAGAGTTAGTACCATCCTATAGTTCACTGATGTCTTCTTCATTGTGCAGACAAAGATCTTGTTGTTTTTCTTCGCTAGTTTCTTTATCCTAACAATCTTTCTGAGTTTCTTGACTTGACTGATATTCATGGACATCTCATTTCCCCATATGCAAAATGGGTCGAACAGTGGGTCAAAACCTCTGACAGCAGGACCTACATGTGCAAGACCAAATTGTTAAAAACCTAAATATTAGAATGGTTCCTGCAATTGCACAATAATGTGCTATTAGACAAAGGACCATGCATCTGCGAACCTCGATGGTAAACCTCAGTGCCTCCCATTGTTTCCCTGCAACACATATAAGGTAGTTATTGATCAGGTTAAGTGAGGGTTGGCGTACTATCAGTAAAATATGTTGATGAAAAATAAACACATTGCAGATTCAGCAGATGAATTCGAGCCACATGGAAAAGCCATTTATCCAAACCAAGCATGTTTAAGAACAAGGAAATATAGCAATTGTATATGTTTCTCATGTATTTAGTACAACCAAATTCGATTTATTTCTCACATGCATAACAATACAAAATTGTACCCACAACAATTGAACATCGCATTGCAGAATTGATCCAAACAGTTAACTAAGCACCACAACAAATGAACCAAACAGTTAACTGAGCACCACATTGCACAATAGAACATACTAGAAGATCAGACAGTTAACCAAACCAAGCATGCTTAACAACTTGGAAATATAGCAATTGCATTTGTTTCTCATGTATTTTGTACAACCAAATTCTATTTATTTCTCACATGCAAGAGAATACAAAATTGGACCCACAAGAATTGAGCATCATGTTGTAGAATTGACCCAAACAGTTAACTGAACACCACAACAAATTAACCAAATAGTTAACTGAGCACCACATTGCACAATATATAGAACATATATACTAGAGGATCAGATTGCATAGTAACAGTACATAGGACAATTCACTAGAATTTGTAAAGGAAAGGCAGGAGCAGCACATGGAACAGGTAAACCGAACATGCTTAACCGGCGTAGCTAGCTAGCTGAACATAGGTCCTTATAGTGAGCTAAAAAGACAAGCTACTCCTCATCGTCGGAGATATCGATGACGATGGGATCCTTAGACTTGGAAGAGGGCGAGGCCTCCACATTGTGGGTGCCCTCCTCGTAGTGGCGGGTCGCCTGAGCCGCTCCGGGCACCAACCTGCTGGCTCTGGAGTTGAGGTAAGCACGGGCACGCTGAGAAAACACTTCGTAGTCTTCGTCGAAGGCACCGACGATTGTCAGCCCAGTGGGAACCAGGGTACCACGGCCCGTCTGCCTCTGGCCCGGAGGACAACGTTTGGGCCAGCCCACAAGAGTGGCCCCGCCACGGCCGCACCGGAGGAAGCCGCCTCACGAGGGGCGAGACTCGCGAGGCCCCTCGCCATCAGGCTAGGCCTTGCTGAGACCGCCAAGCACCAGGATGCCTCGCGAGGCTCCCCTCTCGAGGCCTCCTCATGAGGCAGGGCGTGCGGCGCCAGTCGTGGGGCTTCGCGCCCAACACATGGGTGACGACCCGCTGTCAGGATAAGGACAGCGGGGCGTGACCGAGCCCAGCTTCCATTCTGGTGATAAGGGAGCAGCGGTATCTGCCTCTCCCAAAGCAAGTCCCAAAGCATTTCCTCTTTGGTGAAAGAAGATCAGGACTGATCGGCGCGCCAGGACGGAGGTCATCGCCAAGCCCATCTGCACGTCATGAAGACCACTTTATCAGGCGGAGACCGCCTTTAGTAAGGATAGACCTGTGCGCCTGTTCCTCTTTGAATTGCCGCCCTGTGGCCACCCTTTCCCGCTCATATTTTCGGGGAAGAGGACCAAGGCGCTACAAAAGGGGCAGGGCCGCTTCCATGTAAGGGGATCGACTCATTTTCTCCCCCACACCTCTTGTACCTCGAGCACAAGCTCTCCATCATAGAGCAATCCAACACAGACAGGAGTAGGGTATTACACCGCACGGTGGCCCGAACCTGGGTAGCTCGCGCGTCCCCTTCGTGTCTGGTGAGAGCCAGCGAGTCCGTTGTGTCCCCCCCGTAGTTGCTGTCGTGTCGTAGGTTGCCAAGCAGAGTCCCCCAGAGTTCGAATCCTAAGTTCTTAGAGAAGTTTCTTGGACGCAGATCCTAGACTCCAACATTTGGTGCGCCAGGTAGGGGGGCTTGCCGTCTTCGCACCTTCGACCTTGACGCCAGCATCGACATGGACGCCGCCGCCGCTCGCCGGGAACGCGCTGCGCACCGCGTCGCTGTCAGGGTCCCCGCGGCGCCCGCCGCCCGCCGCCCGCGGTGCCCCTGGGCGGCGCCCTCGAGCCGCCACCGAGCCCGTTGGGGAGCGGGTGGCCTCCTGTGCCCACCCGTCGCGAACGAGCAGGCGCACGGCCGCTCCGCCGCCACCTCCTCGCTCGCGCATCGCGACCCTCCTGCTCCGCACACCGCGCTGCTCATGGCGCAAGAGCTGCTGTGCTACCGCCCCACCGAGTCCGGCTACGACTCCTGGCTTGGGCGCATCACTGAGCTCGTCGACGCCGCGCGCGATGGCCAGGCGCCCTCCCGCTCCCTGCCCGCTCCTCCGTCCTGCGCCGACCAGGCCGGGCGCGGCGCTCCTCCTCCTCCTCCTCCTCCGGACCACGACGTGGCCGAGCGCCGCCTCGCCGCACGCGCCCCGGAGCCGTCCCGCGGCTCGCTCGCGCTAGGCGGTGACGGCGACAGCTGCCAGATCGTCCACCGCGCGCCCCAGGACGCGCGCGTGGGCCTCAAGAAGGCGCGCGACCGCCAGGATCATGTCCTCCACGACGTCGCCATGGCTGGGCGCCAGAACCGTGCGGCCCTCAACGGTGGAGCCGTCACTAACGGGGGCTACTTGGCCCTCGCCCCCGAGCTGCGCCGCGTGGTGTGGCCCGACAAGTTCAAGCAGAGCTCCCTCAGCGCTACGACGGCAGTGCCAACCCCACGGAGTTCCTCCTGCTCTACACCATCAGCATCCAGGCCGCGAGGGGGGACGACCGGGTCATGGCGAACTGGTTCCCCATGGCCCTCAAGGACGCTGCGCGCTCGTGGCTCATGAACCTCCCCGAGGCGTCCATCTCTTCGTGGGAGGACCTGTGCAAGCAGTTCGTCGCCAACTTCAAGGGCACGAGCGACCGCGCCCTCACGCTCAACGCCAGCGTGATAACCCACAAGTATAGGGGATCAATTGTAGCTTTTTTGATAAATAAGAGTGTCGAACCCAACGTGGAGCCAAAGGTAGAATTAATATTCCCTTCAAGTTCTATCGACCACCGATACAACTCTACGCACACTTAACGTTCGCTTTACCTGGAACAAGTATAAAACTATTTTGTAGGTGATAGGATAGGTTTGCAAGAATAAAACTAGAAGTACTTTGCGAGAATAAAACTACGAGTAATTTGCAAGATAATAAAAGGTAGTTGTTTAGTAGAAAGCTTTTGTAACACAAGAAAGTTATTTGTCCCTAGGCAATCGATAACTAGACCGGTAATCATTGTTGCAATTTTATATGAGGGAGAGGCATGAGCTAACATACTTTCCGTACTTGGATCATATGCACTTATGATTGGAACTCTAGCAAGCATCCGCAACTACCAAAGATCATTAAGGTAAAACCCAACCATAGCATTAAGTATCAAGTCCTCTTTACTCCCATACGCAACAACCCCCTTACTTGGGTATGTGTTTCAGTCACTCACGCCACCCACTATAAGAGAATTATGAACGTATTGCAAAACCTACAACGAGAATCCCTCACGCTTGCATGACACGGAGGGCACCATAGGACAGCACCAAAATAAAACGTACAACTCAAACCAATCACGATCATCAATCAACCCATAGGACAAAACGAATCTACTCAAACATCATAGGATGGCCACAAATCATTGGATAATAATATGTAGCATTAAGCACCATGTTTAAGTAGAGAATTACAGCGGGAAAAAGAGAGGTTACACCGTTGCATAGAGGGGGAGAGAGTTGGTGTTGACGGCGGCGAAGTTGTTGGTGTAGATCGCCATCACGATGGTTCCCCCGGCGGCGCTCCGGCGCCACCGGAAGAGAGGGGGAGAGAGCCCCCTCCTTCTTCTTCTTCCTTGGCCTCCCCCCTAGATGGCAGGAGAGTTCCCCCTCTGGTCCATGGCCGCCATGGCGGCGGAGGGGCAGGAGCCCCTCCGAGATTGGATCTCTCTCTCTGTTCTCTTCTGTTTCGCGCTCCTGTTTTCTGGCCCTTCACCGTTTCTTAAATTATCGGAGATCCGTAACTCCGATTGTGCTGAAATTTTAACACGATTTTTTCCGGATATTAGCTTCCTTGCGCCCGAAGAAGAGCACCAACCGACCTACGAGTGCCTCACGAGGCACCACGGCGCGCCGGGCCCCCCTGGCGCGCCCTGGTGCCTCATGGGGCCCACAAGCACCGCCTTGCATTGATTCCACCTCCCAAAAATCACATATATTCCAACATAATTCTTCGTAAAATTTTATTACATTTGGACTTCGTTTGATATGGATATTCTGCGAAACAAAAAAACATGCAACAAACAGGAACTGGCACTGGGCACTGGATCAACATGTTATTCCCAAAAATAATATAAAATGTTGCCAAAAATATATGAAAGTTGTAAAATATTGGCATGAAACAATAAAAAATTATAGATTCGATGGAGACGTATCACAAGATCATCCAGCGCTTCAGCCAGGTGCGCCACAAGATCCCGAAGGCCTCCGACGCCGCGATCGTCTCCGCCTTCACCAACGGTGTCACGGACCTGAAGATGCGCGAGAAGCTCTCAGTCAGAGATGAGCTCGACTCTGCAGCAGAGCTGTTCATCCTCGCCGACCGCTGCGCTAAGGCCGAAGAGGGACGCCTCTTCCTCCACAACTACGGTGACGCTGAGCCTGGCGCGGCGAAGCCCAAGGGCAAGGACACCAAGCGCAAGGGCCCTGCTGTGCTCACGGCAGAGCCGGACTACAAGCGCGGCCGCGACCGTGGCGAGGCCAAGAAGGACGACCGTCCTTTCTGCGCCTACCACAACATGAACTCCCACAGCACAGAGGACTGCCACGAGCTCAAGCTGCTTCGCGAGGGCCGCACCGAGAGCCTTGGCAGCCGCAAGGAGCGTGGCAAGGGCCGCGGGGGCGGCTGCTGGGGCGGCAACCACAACAACGGCGCCGGCGACAACAACCGCCAGGGCTGGTAGAACCAGCCGCGGCAGGCTGACCCTCAGGCCACTCAGGCCAACGCCGCCCCAATACGCGCCAACGACTCCCCTCCCGCTGAGAACGCTGGGGGCTACCAAGAGCCCCGCAGGGTGGCCTGCATCCTCGGCGGGGCCCAGGCCCCTCCATCCAACCGCTACTTCAAGCAGTTCTCTTGGGAGGCGAACGCGGCCCTCCCGGCCCTCGAGTCCACCGGCCGCCTCAAGTGGTCTGAGTTCCCCATCGCCTTCGACGCCAACGACCACCCCGAGTCCACGAAGGCCGTGGGCGCCGTCCCCCTGCTGTGTACGCCTACCATCAGCAATGTGGCCGTCACCAAGGCGCTCATCGACGGTGGAGCAGGCCTCAACGTACTCTCCGTGGAGACCTTCGAGACGCTGCAAGTGCCCTACGAGCGCCTGATGCCCACCAGGCCCTTCTCGGGCATCATCGACGGCTCCACTGTCCCCTTGGGGCAGGTGCGCCTTCCCGTCACCTTCGGCACCCGCAAGAACTACCGTACGGAGTTCATCGTCTTCGATGTGGCTCACCTCGGCCTGCCTTACAACGCCATCTTGGGCTACCCGGCGCTCACCAAGTTCATGGCCATGACCCACCATGCCTACGGCCTTGTCAAAATGCCCGGCTGCCGTGGTACCCTCACCGTTCGCTGCAACGAGAAGGATGTGCTGCAGGCCCTCGAGCACGCCTACAAGACCGCCTCCGTCGCGTACCCGGCCGATGAAGACGTGCCTGGGCCTGCCAAGGAGGCGCCCACGAAGAAGAAGCCCCTGCTCTCTCTGGAGTGGGCCGAGCCCAAGAAGGCGTCGCCGGATGGGGGAGAAGCATGCCCCTCCCTCGCCGTCTGTGGCAGGCCCTCCCTCAAATAGGAAGGCGCGCTCGTCACCTCCCTCCGGGCAAGCCCTGATGCGTCGGCTTGGACAGCATCAGGCGCGCCCGGCCTACCGAGGGAGGTGGTCGAGCACCACTCAACCGCGTGCCGGAGCACGCGGCCCGTCAAGCGTGAGGAATATCGTCAAGCGCCCAAGAAGCAGGAACTCGTCACCCAAGAAGTCAACCAGCCCGAGGATGCCGGAACCGCCCGTGAAGCTCCCCACCCCAGGTGGATCGCCGGCCTCACCCCCGTCGCCAGGCCATGCAGTAGCACGCGCATGTGCGTCGACTTCATCGCCCTCAACCAGGCTCGCCCCGCGGGCCCCTTCCCTCCTCCGCGCATCGCCGCGGGCTCGCCCTGGCTCATGCGTATGCCGTTCGGCCTGGAGGGCGCCGGAGCCACCTTCGCGAGGCTGATGCACATGAGCCTGGAGTCCCACATCGCAAGGAATACGGAGGTGGTTAACACTCGCCCACCGGCCCACCGCGGCCCCACTCGTGACGGCGGCGGGTGTTCCGGTACCAAACACATGGAACGCCTGCCATCACCGTAAGTTCTGTCCGTGCCCCACGGATACGAGCGACATGGAGCTGTACACGCTCCGGGGCTCTCTCTACCCATGCTGCCGCCGGCATGTGAGAGCTCCTTCCCACTCTCATGGAAGCCCCATGCTCAGCGCTGGTGGATGCCCCATGCTTAGCGCTGGCGGATGCCCCATGCTCCGCGCTGGTGGCCTACTTACCTGAGGGGCCCTCGGCCATCACATCCTCAAGCTGACCCGCGTCGAACACGGCAACATGTATCTTTCTGTTATGTAATGAACTTGCTTCATGCACCAGTAAAGCTTATTTCCTCAAAAACCCTGTGCGCTTGCAGCTAAGGGTACCCTAGTGGAGGCGCGCGCTCGTGGTCTCACCTGTGCCTGTCATGCGAGCGGGGGCTGGGCACGGTGTCTGTGCTCGGGTCAGTCCCAGCAGCACTGAAAAACCCAAGCGACTGAGCTCTGACTCGCGGGCCTGCTTCCGTGCACGTCACCTCACCAAGTCCTTGGTGCTCTTGTCTCCTGGGGCACGGTGTCTGTGCTCGGGTCAGTCCCAACAGCGCCAAAAAACCCAAGCGACTGAGCTCTGGCTTGCGGGCCTGCTCCCGTGTACGTCTCCTCACCAGGTCCTTGGTGCTCTTGTCTCCTCGCATAACACCCACAGGCGACCTCGTGAGCGCGCCCTGCTGCAAAACTTGGCAGTTTCCCTGGTGCAGGATATCGAAGCTTCAGGAGCCCCCCTCGGGAGGCCTCGCGAGCGGCGTCCTGCGGGCGGAGGGCCTCACGAAGGGGCTGCGCCTCATGAGCTGCGCCCTGCGAAGGGCTCGCCCCAGGCCGCACGCCTCCAAGGAGCTAAGTCTAAAGCACCCCTTGGGTCTTTTCCCTCTTGTTTCTCTCTCGTGGCGTCTCGATTTCCTTGGCACGAGCCGCCCGCGCGTCAAGGGGGGGACCCTGAGCATCGCGCCTCAGGGACTGCTACCAGCCCTAAGAGCCCTACACCCTCTGGCCTTGCCGAGCACACGCTCTGGGCATACCAGCGACGGTGTAGCCCGCCTCGGGGGCTGGGTCCCAGCGATGCAGGGCACGAAGGCAATGTAAAAAGGAAATTAAAGGCCGCAAGAGGAAAACGAAAACACATTAAACATCGAGTACTTAACAGCCAAAGTACCACGCAAATGTTCTCACGCCCCCACGGGGGCGCGTCTACCCCATTACAGCAACAGGTCAAGGAGAATTTAGGCGCGTGAGGCGCCGCCGCCGCCGCTCCCGCCACCGTCGCGAAGGAGCTCGCCGCCGCCGCCGCTGACCTCTGGCTCGAAGGCGTACAACCCGACGAAGCCGGTAACGTGCTCCCTCACAGCCTCCTCGAGGGGTTCGCGGAGCTCCGCCGAGACAGGGGTCACCACCCGCCCGAAGTCAAAGCGATCGTCGAGGCGGAGGAGGTTGCTGAAGAGTCGCGTTGTCGCCTAGGTCAGCAGGTCGCTGCACGCTTCCTCGACGGTGGCATCCGTGTCCAGCAGCTACTTCTTGAGGTCCTCAACCTCAGCCTGGAGCTCGTCCCACTTGGCCGCGAGGCTCCTCTGCTCGTCGAGAGCGGCCTGGGCGACCGCCAGCTCACGCTCCTTCGCCTGTAGGCGCTCCCGCTCTACCTCCTGCGTGGACGCGGATGCCGCGAGCTCAGCATCGTGGGATGCAAGCCGGCTGTTGAGGGCCTTGGCGGCCTCCTCCCGCGTCTTGAGCCGGCGCTCACGCGCGGCAGCCTGCTCCTGGAGGGTCTTCTCGTAAGTGTCTGCCTCCTCCCGCCGCCGCTTGGCCTCCTGGGCATCTTCGAGGGCCTTCGCGAGGGATGTCTGGGCGTCCTTGGCGAGCTGCTCGCGCTACGCCCACGCCTCCTCATCCCGTTGGTGGTCGAGCGTCGCCGCCTCCCGAAGCTGGCTCCACCCATCCGTCAGCCTCCGCCGCTCCTCAGCCTGGAGCTCCGCCTCCTTCCTGAGCTCGCCCTCGAGGACCTCGAGGGCCGCCTTGACGCTGTTGATGGCCCCGTCCCAGGGCGCGGTGCCGCTCTCCCCCAACACCAAGGCGCGACTCGCCCGGGCTTCCTCGCTGCCCGTTGGCGATGTTGGACGGGAAGGCGCGATCTCGGGCCCCTTCGGTAGGCCCGCGCCGTCGCCCTCAGCGGGGGTCGCGCTCGCCGTCTGACATGGGGGCCCTAGGATGGCCACCCCCGGCACTAGCGGTGCCGCCCCGCGCTCCGGCGTCGCCTTGGACACCTCGAGGGCCGGGTGCTTGGGCCCGAGGACGGTTCCCGCAAGGGCTACGGTGAGCTCCGCTACCGCAGACATGGGGGCGTTGCCTCACGCCGGAGGGTCACCTCTGCGTGCCCTTGGGAGAGCGCCCCCTGGCTATCGGCGGTCTCGCCCCTGCCCTCTGGCCGCCGCTCGGCCTCCTCACTGCCTCCCGCCGGGCTCGCCGCCAGGTGCGCCGGCACGGCGGGCGAGGCGGCCTTCAGGAGAGGGGAGGGCCCCTCGACCTCGGCTTTCCTCCTCTTGGCCTTCTCCTCCTCGGCGGCCAGATCGAGGCTCCTGTGCAGGCGAAGGCTCATCAGGGCCGCACTGGTCAAGGAGCAGAGATCGATGGAGGGGGAATGAAGGAACTTACTCGTCCTTAGGGTAAAAGCGCCTCCTCTTCCTCTCTTTGGTGGCGCCTTTGCTGCTGCTGCCCCCTTCACGCAGCGCACCTGGGCGGCCGCCCGAGGGCGCGGCATGAGCCTCGTCGGGGTCAGCGGCCTTGGCGGTCCCCTCTGCTCGCTCCTCAGGTGGCTCGTCGGCCTCCGCGGCGTCATCTCCTCCGTCCCTTGCCGGCACAGGCCTGGCCGGCACAATGCGAAACGCGTCCCCGTCGTCACCCTCGTCCTCGCGCAGCCAAAGTCGGTGGCGCACCGGCGGAGATGGAGGGGATGGCGGGGACGACTCCTCGATGCTCTCCGTCACGGAGAAGGAGGCCTCGTGGTCGCCCGAGGCAGACCCCGACTCCGAAGAATCCTCGGGAAGCTCTTCAGGCTCCTCGAGGTCCGTCCGAACCAACCCCCACTGGTCAAACTGGGCATCGCCGCTACCAGCTCATCCCTATTGGACCAGCGGTACAGCGGGCGTGTGTCGCGAGGCATCTCCTCTGCCTCCCCGGGAAATAAAACTTCCCAAGCTTCGGCCACTACTTCGGCCGAGAGGGGCTCCGATGCCAGCCGGATCTAGTCCTCGGCACTGGTGATCTCCCACACCGGGTGCGAGCGCTCCTGCAGGGGTGTGATGCGGCGGCAAAGGAATTCCTTGGCAATTATGCCCGCCATGAGCCCGGCCTGACGCAGCTCCGCCAAGCTCGCCAGAATCGGCCTCAGGGCAGCGCCGCTGAGCTTCTTGTGCTCCCAGTGGGGGGTCTTCTCGGCCGGCTCGGTGGGGATCACCAAGAGGGGGCTGGTCTGCAGGGCATCAACATAGACCTAGCGCAACCTGAAGTTCTCCACCTTCTTCAAGATCCTCATGTCGATGAAGACCTTGCCGATCTCGTCGTCCATACGGAAGGAGGCCCCTCTAGTGCGGTGGTTTCCTGACGAGAAAACCCGCAGGCTGTAAAAGGTTCGGAAGAGCGCCACGGATGGCATCACTCCCAGGAAGTCCTCGCAGAGGTACGCAAGGAGGGCTAGAATGAGGACGGAGTTGGGGTGAAGGTGGATAAGATGAATCTCATAATGCTCAAGAATGGCGAGGAGGAAGTCGGCGAAGGGCGGCACCAGCCCGGCGAAGAGCGAGTGGTAGAAGACGGAGACCACCGTGGGTCCGAGGTCTCGCCATGGGTGCGATCCTGGCCAGATCTTCGTGGCGCCTCCCTCGAAGTGCGTGGAGGCCAAGTGGGGGCGGGCCTTGGCTAGCCTGCTCTCATTGATGGTGGCCGGCAGCAGGGCCGGGCCCAGCTCTGTCGCCGGTGCGCTCTTGCTGGAGGAGGCCTCGGTGGTCGCGGGTTTCTTGCCTGGGGCCATGGCGGTGGAGAGATTGGAAGTCGGAGGGGGAAGAACAGAGGAGCTGCTCGTGCAGGATGAAAGGCGAGATGAAGGCAGAGAGCAATGAAGCGCTTGCGCCCCGCGCGGGCAGGCTTTATCGCCAGGATGGCGGTTACCGAGGCATCATGGGGAGTGGGGGCGGCTCGCCCCGCAAATGCCGCCACGCGTCACCTCCGAGCCCGGCAGCTCAATGGGCCCCACGTCGTTTCGTCCCTATCGGGCGAAACATGCGCGCCGTGGGCCCGGGGGCTACTGTCGGCCCAGTGGGAACCAGGGTACCACGGCCCGTCTGCCTCTGGCCCGGAGGACAACGCTTGGGCCGGCCAACGAGAGTGGCCTCGCCACGGCCGCACCGGAGGAAGCCGCCTCACGAGGGGCGAGCCTCGCGAGGCCCCTCGCCGCCAGGCCAGGCCTTGCTGAGACCGCCAAGCACCAGGATGCCTCGCGAGGCCTCCTCATGAGGCAGGGCATGCGGCGCCAGCCGTGGGGCTTCGTGCCCAACACATGGGTGACGACCCGCTGTCAGGATAAGGACAGCGGGGCGTGACCGAGCCCAGCTTCCATTCTGGTGATAAGGGAGCAGCGGTATCTGCCTCTCCCAAAGCAAGTCCCAAAGCATTTCCTCTTTGGTGAAAGAAGACCAGGACGGATCGGCGCGCCACGACGGAGGTCATCGCCATGCCCATCTGCACGTCACGAAGACCACTTTATCAGGCGGAGACCGCCTTTAGTCAGGATAGACCTGCGCGCCTGTTCCCCTTTGAATTGCCGCCCTGTGGCACCCTTTCCCGCTCATATTTTCGGGGAAGAGGACCAAGGCACTACAAAAGGGGCAGGGCCGCTTCCATGTAAGGGGATCGACTCATTTTCTCCCCCACACCTCTTGTACCTCGAGCACAAGCTCTCCATCATAGAGCAATCCAACACAGGCAGGAGTAGGGTATTACACCGCACGGTGGCCCGAACCTGGGTAGCTCGCGCGTCCCCTTCGTGTCTGGTGAGAGCCAGCGAGTCCATCGTGTTCCCCCCGTAGTTGCCGTCGTGTCGTACGTTGCCAAGCAGAGTCCCCCAGAGTTCGAATCCTAAGTTCTTGGAGAAGTTTCTTGGACGCAAATCCTAGACTCCGACAACGGTGGCCTCGAGAAAACGCCACAAACTGTCGTTTAAAGCAGCCAACCGCGTGGCGGCATCCGCACGCGAGGCGTCGACAGTGGCCTCGATGGCGAGGTGTTCCTCCAAGATCTGGGGGTCGGCACGCATGGCGGCCATCATGACCTCATCCGCGCGTGCGGCCGCGATTTGCTTCTCCGCTGCCAAATGGTCCTTGAGCTCCTGGCTATACTGCGTGCATCATGGCTTAGGGCGGCGCTTATTTGGAGGATGGGTCGATGATTTGGGTGGAAGGCGTCGCGCCGGCGGTCAGGGCATGTGGGATGTAGAAGGAGGAGGAGGATGGGGGTCCGGTGTGGATTACCTGACTAGATTGACGAGGCCGAGCAGTAGGAAGGAGCGTTGTCGGCGAGGCGGTGGCGCTGCAAGCAAGCAGTGAAGGTTTGAACTTGGACTAGAAGGTAGAAACAGGGGAAATGTGGCTTTTGGTAAGGAGGAGGGGGAATGGGAGGTAGATATTTCCACGGATGCCGAATTTTTTTGCTCCGTGCGGCGAAAAACTGGCGCGCAAAGTGTCATCAGACACGGTCCCTTATTCGGCACTGTGTATGATATCTGAACATCACAAACGATTCATATGGCTTACCCCATGTGTGATGAGTTTGAACATGCAAATTTTGGTTCGAATTTCCCTGGTTACAGTGGTCATCCACGTCATTGCATAATTTGGGTACACAAAACAGCCTACAGCACACCCACACTTCTTAATCGAGCAAGTTCAGCAATTAAACAGATCTAGCTGACCTAAACATTACTCTAACAAAAGACCGGCGCTCTAAACAAAGACTACTACCCGCCTGGCGCTCGTCGATCTCCGCAGCCTCCTCCATGTCCAGCTCGCGCCCGACGATCTCCTGGGGAAGGGGCACCATGGCATCCATCACACCATACTCGGCAAGCATCTCGCCATCCGCGTCCGCCATCTCTTTGGAAAAGGCCGCCACAAGCTAGGCATGGGCGGTCACGGTCTGGGCTTGGACGGGCTCCATCACGGCAAGGTATGCCGCGAACGAACGGACGGCTGCTCGAACGATCTCGGTGATTGCCAACTCTTCGGCAGTGGGTTGTCGACCGTTGTCGGAAAATCTTCATGCAATTTGTGCGGTGACTGCCAGGAGCTGGGCGTGGGCGGCCTCGACATGGGCGTGGGCGGCCTCCGTCAGGGCTAAGGCGGCTGCCGTGGAACGGACAGCTGCTATGCCGCTCTCGCCATTTGCTATCCCCGTCGCAGATGTTGCTGCCGCCATCTGAGCTGCAGTAGCGGCCGTTTCGGTTGCCGCAGCCGCCCGGTCGTAGATTGTGGCCGCGCTAATGCAGGTTGTGAGCATGCTCATGGCGGCTACGGCCGCGCTCTCGCCGAAGTGGGCCACCGAAGTTGCCCTCACGACGCGGGTCCACGTCCCCATCTTTGACCGGTGACAATTGAACAGTGAAATGATATTTGGGGAGCTAGTGTGCTTGACGCGCCGGCTGTTTTCTGTAGCCGACGGACCTTCTCGCGTAAGCCATATATGACGGTGCTCCAAGATATTTTGTACTGCATCTCACACGGTTGGTGATAATAAACCGTGTGCGATGTACTTGATTTTTCGTCTTGATTTGAAATACAGAATGGGGTCACAGCGGCAAAGGACGGTGTTTGAATTGCTAGAACATTTATCTGAAGTGAACATGCAACTATAGGAGTGTTGTCAAAAAATTTGGAATTATTCAGGGTTCGTTTGGACATTTTTATACATTAACTGTTTTTCTAGGCATTTAAGGTGCATAATTCAAATTTGAACTATAGCCACATTCTCCGGTGCACCAAAATGGGTGCTAAAATCATATATGTGTCCATGGGTGCATGCTTAGGTCCCATGCAAGAAATGGGAATGAATTTCAAACACCTCGGCATCGTGGCTCGACCGCAAACGTTGAGATACTTGGTTTGGAAATTCTAGTAAATCCAAAACTCATTTAAAATTCATGAAATTTAGCATGCTATCATGGAATAGCACCAACATGCTGTGGTAAAATTTTTGTCCCATTTGGGGCAGGTTTTGGTATAAGCTTCTCATAAACCAGAGCTTCTCACAAGAACCATCATGGTTCCGAAAGGGAACGTGTCACCTTTGTGGACGAAACGACATTCATTGCCTCTTCTTGCCTTCATTTTTTTTCTAGAGGCAACATAGACCAATAGGAGTGTCGTGTTAAATTTTGGAATTATTCAGGGTTCGTTTGTACATTTTTATACATTAACTGAGTTTTCTAGGCATTTTATAGACATAATTCAAATTTGAACTACAGGCACATGCTCCAGTGCAGCAAAATGGGTTGAAAAATCATATATGTGTCCTTGGGTGCATGCTTAGGTCCCATGCAAGAAATGGGAATGAATTTCAAACACCCCGGCTTCGTCGCTCGGCCGCAAACATTGAGAAACTTGGTTTTGAAATTCTAGTAAATCCAAAACTCATCCGAAATTCATGAAACATAGCATGGTATCATGAAATGGTACCAACATGCTGTGGTAAATTTTTTATCCCATTTGGGGCAGGTTTTGGTATAAGCTTCTCACAAACCAGAGCTTCTCACAAGAAGCCTCGTGGTTCCGGTAGGGAACGTGTGTCACCTTTGTGGACGAAATGACATTCGTTGCCTCTTCTCGCCTTGAATTTCTTTCTAGATGCAACATAGACCAATAGGAGTGTTGTGTTAAAATTTGGAATTATTCGGGGTTCGTTTGAACATTTTTATACATTAACTGAGTTTTCTAGGCATTTTACATGCATAATTCAAATTTGAACTACATGCACATGCTCCGGTGCACCAAAATGGGTTAAAAAATCATATATGTGTCCTTGGGTGCATGCTTAGGTCCCATGCAAGAAATGAGAATGAATTTCAAACACCTCGGCTTCGTGGCTCGGCCGCAAACATTGAGAAACTTGGTTTTGAAATTCTAGTAAATCCAAAACTCGTCCGAAATTCAGGAAACTTGGCATGGATTCATGAAATGGCACCAACATGTTGTGGTAAAAAAATTGTCCCATTTGGGGCAGGTTTGGGTATAAGCTTCTCACAAACCAGAGCTTCTCACAAGAAGCCTCGTGGTTCCAGTAGGGAACGTGTGTCACCTTTGTGGACGAAACGACATTCGTTGCCTCTTCTCGCCTTGAATTTTTTTCTAGATGCAACATAGACCAATAGGAGTGTCGTGCTAAAATTTGGAATTATTTGGGGTTCGTTTGGACATTTTTATACATTAACTGAGTTTTCTAGGCATTTTATGTGCATAATTTAAATTTGAACTACATGTACATGCTCCGGTGCACCCAAATGGGTTGAAAAATCATATATGTGTCCTTGGGTGCATGCTTAGATCCCATGCAAGATATGGGAATGAATTTCAAACACCTCGGCTTCGTGGCTAGGCCGCAAATGTTGAGAAATTTGGTTTTGAAATTCTAGTAAATCCAAAACTCGTCTGAAATTCAGGAAACTTGGCATGGTATCATGAAATGGCACCAACATGTTGTGGTAAAATTTTTGTCCCATTTGGGGCAGGTTTTGGTATACGCTTCTCACAAGAAGCCTCGTGGTTCCGGTAGGGAACGTGTGTCACCTTTGTGGACGAAACGACATTTGTTGCCTCTTCTCGCCTTGAATTTTTTTCTAGATGCAACATAGACCAATAGGAGTGTCGTGTTAAAATTTGGAATTATTCGGGGTTCGTTTGGACATTTTTATACATTAACTGAGTTTTCTAGGCATTTTATGTGTATAATTCAAATTTGAACTACATGCACATGCTCCGGTGCACCAGAATGGGTTGAAAAATCATATATGTGTCCTTGGGTGCATGCTTAGGTCCCATGCAAGAAATGGGAATGAATTTCAAACACCTCGACTTGGTGGCTTGGCCGCAAACATTGAGAAACTTGGTTTTGAAATTCTAGTAAATCCAAAACTCGTCCGAAATTCTTGAGACTTGGCATGGTATCATGAAATGGCACCAACATGCAGTGGTAAAAATTTTGTCCCATTTGGGATAGGTTTTCGTATAAGCTTTTCACAAACCAGAGCTTCTCACAAGAAGCCTCGTGGTTCCGGTAGGGAACGTGTGTCACCATTTTGGACGAAATGACATTCGTTGCCTCTTCTCACCTTGAATTTTTTCTAGATGCAACATAGAACAATAGGAGTGTCGTGTTAAAATTTGGAATTATTCGGGGTTCGTTTGAACATTTTTATACATTAACTGAGTTTTCTAGGCATTTTATGTGCATAATTCAAATTTGAACTACATGCACATGCTCCGGTGCACCAAAATGGGTTGAAAAATCATATATGTGTCCTTGGGTGCATGTTTAGGTCCCATGCAAGAAATGGGAATGAATTTCAAACACCTAGGCTTCATGGCTCAGCCGCAAACATTGAGAAACTTGGTTTTTAAATTCCTGTAAATCCAAAACTCGTCTGAAATTCATGAGACTTGGCATGGTATCATGAAATGGCACCAACATGTTGTGGTATTTTTTGTGTCCTATTTGAGAGAAGGCTCACGAATTAACAACCAACACAAGCATTTTAAAACAAATAGCTGCCGCGTTATCATCTCAAACATTTCTATAATTTAAATCGTGGGCGTTTTGCTAACCATTCACGTGACGCCACGCGTCAGACTTTTATTGGCTAGGAGGTGCCGTGCGGGCAATTGCTTGAGTAGACAGGAGGCGTGCGGGCGTAGACCGTTGTGCTGGCTGACCGGGAAGCGTGCGAGCAGTCCTCCGGTGCGCAGGCTCACCGGGAAGCATGCGAGTAGTACGCTGCGCAGTCTCACTAGGAAGCGAGCCCTTTGACCTCCATCGCCGCCCGCCTCGCTCCCAACCTCTCCATTAATGGTGCCCGAGCCGCTGTATAATATAGGCGGCCTTACTCTTCGCCTCCCATTCCCGTCTCGCCTGAATCCTATCTCCCATACCTCCACCTATGCCATGGAGCACAAGGATCATCTGCCACTAGTCTTCCGGTTTGGTGAAGTCGACTCCAAGCCGGAGGAGATAGAAAATAAGGAGGAATGGGACCTCACGGACATGGCCGTGAACGAGATGGCTGCGGCGGATGCTGCCCCCGCGCCCATCCAAGCTCCCATCCCCGCACCCGTGCCAGCGACCATCCCCGTGGCATTGACGGGCTGGTCGCCGAGCACCATCGCGGCGCTGGAAGCCATGAGCATCAGCGAGGTCGTCATGGACACGCGCGAGCTCGTGTATGTGCCTGCGCCAGCGCCCCCGCCTGTGCTCGTGCACGCCCCTGCACCCACCACGGCGCCGGTCCCCGTGCGCTTGCCTGCACCCGCCGCGCCCGTGCCTGTGCGCGCGCCTGCACCCGCTGCGGCGCCGGTCCCCATGCGCTTGCCTGCACCCGCTGCGCCCGTGCCCATGCACGCGCCTGCACCCGCCGCGCCCCCCTCATTGTCATGGGATGCCGCCGTCGACCGCTACCTCGCAGTGCCGTGAGTCGCCGTCCCCTGCCCCCCGATCGTGTGACGAACGGCTATTGGATTTGCAAGTCCAGAACATTCTGGGCTGGCTTGAAGACTTGCACAACGACGTCCCGGAGGACAACAACGTTGGCACAGCACGCCGCCGCCGCCACCGCAATTACTTTTTTTTGTTTAATATTGCATCTCGATCGTATGAATGTAAAATCATAGTGTGACAGAATGAAATCTATGGTTTTGATCAACTTAGTGTTTTTTCTCTGAATTTACAGACTTATCAAAGTAAAAAAAAACATCAATGTTTTTCTCTGAATAAAACACTCATCGCAAACGTTTCAGATTGAACACCCGTATGCAAAGCGAGAGTTAGGTTCCTTCGCCTCTAAGCCAAGGGAAAATGTGGCGCGTAGGTTTTGTGCATCTCTTCATCGCAAATGATTTTGCATGATGACCCATGTGCAACGACGTACAAACAATGTGGTAAGATTTGCATCTGTCATATTGGGTATATTGCCATTTGTCAAATTGGAAAAATTGGCATTTGTCAATCTAGTAACATTGCCATTTGTCAACATTGTAACATTGCCATTTGTGATCCTAAAAAAACACTGCCATTTGTCAAATTTTGCAGCTAAAAATCACTAGTACTGTCTAATTTTTGCAAATGAAATTCAGTAATCGTAGATTTCATTCATAGATTAAGCAGTCGTTCTTTATACAAACAGTTCAACTCGACAGCTGAACCAAATAAACTTTTACCCAATTGTTGCCAACCATGTACTGAAAAAGCTAGTTCAACTATATATACTAGCTAATTTTAAGTACATAGTACAGTTCAACCATATCTATAGTTAGATGAACTGAACAAAATAGCCCCTAAATACTACTACTACGGAGGGGCTTTGTACTACTTCCAGCAGCCTCTCCTCTACCGAGCGCGCTCAGTAAGAGGTAGAGGAGGAGCCTACCGACGAGCTGGAGAAGTGGAATCTGGCGCTTGCCGCTGCTGCACCTTTAGCGACGCCCAACTCGAACGCCCTCTGCTGCTCCAGACGACCCCTCTCGAAGCGGCGGGAATCCTCGTAGATCTCCGCATTCCGCGCCACTGCGACGGCTTCTGCTACGGCCACGGCGGCGGTAAGACTCTTTGCATGCTCGACCAGGCTCTCCTCCTCCTCCTCCCACAGGAACTCGATATAGCGCGCGGCAAGGTCGCTGATGCACATGCGGGACTCCACCTCCCACCTTCAGGCCGCGGTGGCGGTGTGGGTGATGACCCCGGCGGTCGACGGTGGGGTGGCAGCCACCTCCCGCCTTCGGGCCGCGGTGGCGGAGCGGGTGATGGCCACGGCGGCCGACGGTGGGGTGGCGGCCACGAAGGCCACCACCCGCCTTCGGGCCACGGTGGTGGAGCGGGCGATGGCCTTGGCGGCCGACGCTGGTGTGGCAGCCACGGTGGCCGACGGTGGGGTGGCGGCAATGGCGTCCGGCAACAGCTGCCGTCGGGCAGCGGCGACGGAGCGTGTGGTCGGTGTTGTGCACACACCCAACAGGGACACCACACGCAGTACATGCCGCCGGGGACTGCGCCACCACCGCGGTGTAGCCTTCCAGCTGGAGCTGTCCTCTGATGACGACAGAGTGGCTGAGCGACGATGACGGACTGGTGCCATCGGTGATTGTGGGAGAAGCAGATGAGATAAGCTACGTGGAGGGAGGGGAAAATGCGATGCCGACTCGCCGGCCGTGACAGTTTATATAGCAGGCCGGTAAGCATTGGGGTTTTGGGGGATTTCGCCGAGTCGGGCGGGAAGCTTGCACGGTTGCGCGTGGGAACCTGCATGGTTGTGCAGGAAAGGGCTCACCGACGATTCATTGGCGCCTCTTCGAGCTAACGTTTGGCCAAAAGAACGCATGTGCGGTGTTCAAGCTTGCACTCGAAGCCTTCTGCGGCAACGCGGTGACAAGACGTACGAGAGGAGGACGAAATGACACGTACACATACGGTTAACAAAAAAACGTTTGCGATTTAATTACCTAGCACATGGCCGCTCTCTACGCAGCGTCGCGAATGATTGTTCGCCCACTATGTGATGTGGAACGTGACGTAGTTTAACATCACGCCGCCGGCTCGCAATTGCCGGCCGGCTTGTAGACGGCCATTCCCTGCGTCTTCAACTGCTCTATGCGTGTGGTTGCTCGCGGGTGAGGTGGCCGCGACACGCTCTGCTCACGTCCCTCAGCGCGCTCTGCCCGCATCACTTCGCGTGCACTGCCAACGTTTCGGGCCAGCGCATGATCACGTATGTTCGGGGTGCCATATGCATGCAGTTGCGCCGGGTGCGGCGCCATGATGCATTTACATGCACCACAATGCAATTACCCACTGCAAAAACTGCCATGCGGACGTGCCGAGAATCCAGGCCGTCCGGCCCCCATTATTCCCGCGGCCATTTACCTTAATCTCTTGCGCCCCACAACACAATAAGCACACCCACGACAAAACATACAGAGAGGATATCTAGCGGCTCCAATGGCGCTCCCAGCGGTTGATGACGACAACGGGCTACAGTTCACCACGCCTCACGTAGTAGACACCCACGTGAGGGGGAAGGACCTCTCGATGGTGTACACCAACGAGCCGGTCTCGGTGGAGAGCTCCATCCACACTATGGAGCAGTTGCTTGCTGAGGACAAGTACCAAGTGGTCGGTTTCGACCTCGAGTTCACCGGCGGTTGTGCCGGGTATGATCAGAAGGTTGCCGTTGCCCATTTGTGTGTGCACCATCACGTCCTCGTCTACCACTACTCCCTAGCCACAAGACCTTGCGAGCGTTTCTCCAGGTTTATCAACAGGTTCGCTACGGTGGACACCTTCAATGATGTAAAGGTGCTCGAGACTACGGGCTTGGCCTGCCAGAAGCTTGTCGACATCCAAGGCCAATACAGGGTCTGGGGCAGAAACAAGGAGAATGACTCCCTGGTTGACCTCGCCGTGGCCATCATCGACCCTTACTACAGAGACATGAAGGATGAGTGCAACAAGAACAAGGACGCCTGGCATGAGGCCTGGGTGCGGAGACTGGATGAAGAACACATCAAGTACGCGGCCAAGGACGCACACACAAGCTACAAGATGTACAGGCGGATCATTGACATGAGGAAGTGCCTTCGTCCTGCCCCAGGTGACAGATCGAGTAATAGGGCAGTGGCGGCAGTGTCACAAGAAGTAGATGATTAGATGATCATTTCTCCTAGTTTAGAATGCATGTAATTGTTTATTGAGGTGTGTGCAAATTTTTTGTATAGTCACTTATGTAATTGGATGTTTAATTTGGTTATATATGTTGTTCTTCTGTAGACAGAGCAAATCACATCGCAGACGGACTAAACTAGGGAACCTGTCGGTGATGATTTCATCAATCGCTGACAATTGTATACCAGCAAGCGTTTGCCCACAACACACACGGCTTATTAGCAGGAATCGTCTGTATTGTTATCAGTCTTCCCACACATTTCTGATTACTAGCCTGTTTGCCGCGTATCACACAAATATCGTTAAGTTGAACCGTTTCTGTTGTTTTGGCTCATCACAAACAGTTCATCCGAGTGACCTGTATGCCGTGTATCGCACACACCTTAATCTGGCTGACCGTTTCTGTTGTGTTAGCTAATCGCAAACAGTTCATCCGAATAAACTGTATGCCGTATATCACACACACCATGATCTGGCTAACCGTTTCCGTTGTTCTGGCTCATCGCAAACAGTTCGTATGGATCAATTGTATGCCATGTATCGCACACGCGTCTCTAATCTGAATCGTGCTTGATGTCTCCACCATCGCACACAGTTCGTCTTATTGGTGACGGTTTTATTACGATACCGTTTGCGATTCATGCATCGCACACAGTTTGGTCGAAGGGTCTCTGATTGATGTGTCGCGTTAGCAGCATCCTGCAATAGTGTTCACACGATTACTTATAACAAGACTTCTCCCATGTCCTCAAGAACAAAAGTAACTACTCACAAATCATAATCATGTTCAAGATCAGAGGTGTATTGAATATGGTTGAGGATCTGAACATATAATCTTCCACCAAATAAACCAACTAGCATCAACTATGAGATGTAATCAACACTACTAGCAACCCACAGGTACCAATCTGACGTTTTGGGACAAAGATTGAATACAAGAGATGAACTAGGGTTTGAGATGAGATGGTGCTGGTGAAGATGTTGATGAAGAGTGGTCCTCCCACGATGAGACGATCGTTGGTGATGTCGATGGCTTCGATTTCCCCCTCCCGGAGGGAAGTATCCCCTACAGAATCGCTCCGCCGGACAGCAAAAGTGCTCCTGCCCAGGTTCCTCCTCGAGACGGCGGCGCTTTGTCCCGAAAGTCTTCTTCTGATCTTTTCTAGGGCAAATAGAATCTTATAGGAGAAAATGGGCCCCAGAGGCCTGCTGGGGGCCCACAAGCTCACAGGGCACGCCCCCTGAGCTTGTGGCTCTCTGGTGGGCCCCCTCCTCGTATTTCTTCCGCCAATATTTTTTATATATTCCAAAATAATTCTTCGTAAATTTTCAGGTCATTTGGAGTTGTGGAGAATATCTATCTCTGCTGTAGCTTTTTCAGGTCCAGAATTCCAACTGCTGGCAATCTCCCTCTTCATGTGAAACTTGCAAAATAAGAGAGAAAAGGCATTAGGATTGCATCATAGAGTGAAATAATGACCCAAAACATAATCAATAATAGTAGGTAAACATGATGCAAAATGGACATATCAACTCCCCCAAGCTTAGACCATGCTTGTCCTCAAGCGAAAGCCGAAATCGATAATCATGACCACATGTTTAGAGAGAGAGGTGTCGATAAAACAAAATACGTGCATGAAAGCATCATGATCATTATCATAGCAGCAATATATCATCATAAAACTTCTCATGATTAAGTAACAATTCCTTCACAAGCTAAAGTATGAACCGCAAACTTCATTGAAAACTAACAAACTATGATCTCAGTCATCGAAACAATGGCAATTTATCATACTTTTAGAAAGAGTCTATGTAGGAGCTTGCTACTTGTAAACTGCATTGGGATTTCCCCGAAGAGGAGAGGATGATGCAGTATAGTAGAGATAAGTATTTCCCTTAGTTAAGAACCAAGGTTATCAATCCAGTAGGAGAACCACACAGAATCTCGTTAGCAGCACCTACACACACAAAAGCAAACACTTGCACCCAACGCAAATAAGAGGGTTGTCAATCCCCTTAGCGGTTATTTGCAAGGATTAAATCTGATAGTGATAGATAGAAAAGTAAAATGCAAAATAAAATAAAAGTAAATAAATTGCAGCAAGGTATTTTTGGATTTTAATATATGATAAAGGTAGACCCGGGGGCCATAGTTTTCACTAGAGGCTTCTCTCTCGAACACATAGCATACGGTGGGTAAACAAATTACTGTTGGGCAACTGATAGAAAAGCGCATAGATATGATGGATTCATGGCAGTGATCATGTATATAGGCATCATGTCTGAGACAAGTAGACCAACTCCTACCGCATCTACTACTATTACTCCACCCATCGACCGCTATCCAACATGCATCTAGGGTATTAAGTTAATGAAAACAGAGTAACGCCTTAAGCAAGATGACATGATGTAGACAAATTAAACTCAAGCAATATGATTAAACCCCATCTTTTTATCCTTAATGGCAATAATACAAATACGTGTCATGTCCCTTTCTGTCACTGGGATTGAGCACCACAAGATTGAACCCATCACAAAGCACCTCTCCCATTGCAAGATAAATCAATCTAGTTGGCCAAACCAAATGGATAGACCGGAGAGAAATACAAAGCTATAACAATGATGCATAAAAGAGTTCAGAAAAGACTCAAATATTTCTCATGAATAATCTGATCATAAACCCACAATTCATCGGATCCCAACAAACACACCGCAAAAGAAGATTACATCAGATAGAACTCCAAGAACATCAAGGAGAACATTGTATTGAAGATCAAAGAGAGAGAAGAAGTCATCTAGCTGCTAGCTATGGACCCGTAGGTCTGTGGTAAATTACTCACACATCATCGGAAGGGTAGCAAGGTTGATGAAGAAGCCCTCTGTGATCGATTCCCCCTCCGGCAGAGTACCGGAAAAGGCCTCCAGATGGGATCGCGGAAGAACCGAGGCTTGCAGCGGCGGAAAGGTTTTCTCTTCTGTCTTTCTGGTATATGGGGAATATTTTGGAATTTATAGCGCTGGAATTAGGTCAAGAGGTGCCACGAGGGGCCCACAAGCCTGGGGGCGCGCCTACCCCCTTGGGGCGCGCCTCCTGAGCTTGTCGATCCCTCGTGGGTCTTCTGGTCTTCTCCCGAAGCTTCGAGGGTCCCTTCTGGTCCAGAAAAAATTAATCCAAAGATTTTTCTTCGTTTGGACTCCGTTTGATAATGATTTTCTGAAAAGGCAAAAACAGGCAAAAAAATAGCAACTAGCACTGGGCACTAGGTTAATAGGTTAATCCCAAAAAATGATATATAAATGCATAATAAACATCCAAGATTGATACTATAATAGCATGGAACAATAAAAAATTATAGATACGTTGGAGACGTATCAAGCATCCCCAAGCTTAATTCCTACTTGTCCTCGAGTAGGTAAATGATAAAAACAGAATATTTGATGTGGAATGCTACCTAACATGTTTCATCGTGTAATTCTCTTTTACGGTATGAATATTAAGATCCGAATGATTCAAAGCAATAGTCTATAATTTGATATAAAGACATCAATACTCAGGCATACTAACAAACAATCATGTCTTTCAAAAAAAAACTAAAGAATGTTATCCCTACAAAATCATATAATCCTGTCATGCTCCATCTTCTTAACACAAAATATTTATCATGAACAACCCCGGTTTTAGCCAAGTAATTGGTTCATACTTTTTAACGTGATTCAGCTTTTTCAACCCCCACGCAATACATGAGCGCAAGCCATGGATATAGCACTATGGGTGGAATAGAATGTGGTGGTAGAGATTAGTAAGGGGAAGTCAAAAAGGAGAAGATAGTCTCACATCAACGAGGCTAATCAACGGGCTATGGAGATGCCCTTCAATTGATGTCAATGCGAGGAGTAGGGATTGCCATGCAACAGATGCACTAAGAGCTATAAGTGTATGAAAGCTCAACATGAAAACTAAGTGGGCGTGCATCCAACTTGCTTGCTCATGAAGACCTCAGGCATTTGAGGAAGCCCATCATCGGAATATACAAGCCAAGTTCTATAACGAAAAATTCCCACTAGTATATGAAAGTGACAAAATAGGAGACTCTCTATATGAAAAACATGGTGCTACTTTGAAGCACAAGTATGGAAAAGGATAGTAACACTGCCCTTTCTCTCTTTTTATCATTTTTTTTCTTTCCTTTTTTTTCTTTCTTTTTTTCTTTTTCGTGGGCTCTTTTTGGCCTCTTTTTTTCCTCACTGGGACAATGCTCTAATAATGATGATCCACTATTCCAGGCGACCGCTAACGCGACACATGAATCAGAGACCTCGCGACCAAACTGTGTGCGATGCATGAATCACAAACGGTGTCATAAAAAAACTATCCCCAATAAGACGAACTGTCTGCGATGCCGGAGACATAAAAACGATTCAGATTAGAGACGCGCGTGCGATACGTGGCATACAGTTGATCCATATGAACTGTTTGCGATAAGCCAGAACAACAAATACGGTCAGCCCGTTCGTGGTGTGTGCGATACATGGCATACAGTTCACTCGGATGAACTGTTTGTGATTACGCAACACAACAGATACGGTCAGGCAGATCAAGGTGTGTGCGATATACGGCATGCGGTTCACTCGGATGAACTATTTGCGATTACCCAACACAACAGAAATGGTTCAACTTAACAAGATGTGTGTGATACGTGGCAAACAGGTAAGTAATCTGAAATGTTTGGGAAGACGGATAACAACACGGACGATTCCTGCTAATAACCCGTGTGTGTGTTTTGGGCAAACGCTTGCTGGTATATAATTGCCAGCGATTGATGAAATCATCACCGACGGGTTCCCTAGTTTAGTCCGTCTGCGTTGTAATTTGCTCAGTCTACAGAAGAACAACATATATAACCAAATTAAACATCCAATTACATAGGTGACTGTACAAAACATTCGCACACACCTCAATAAACAATTACATGCATTCTAAACTAGGAGAAACGATCATCTAATCATCTACTTCTTGTGACGCTACTGCCACTACTCTACTTGTGGCTCGATCCCTCGTCGTCCACAGGAAGGAGGCACTCCCTCATGTCAACGATCCGCCTGTACATCTCGTAGCTTGTGTACACTTCCTTGGCCGCGTAATTGACGTGTTCTTCATCCAGTCTCCACACCCAGGCCTCGTGCCAGGCATCCTTGTTCTTTTTGCACTCATCTTTCATGCCTCTGTAGTAGGGGTCGATGATGGCCATGGCTAGGTCAACCAGGGAGTCATTCTTCTTCTTTCTACCCTAGACCCTATACTGGCCTTGGATGTCGACAAGATTCTGGCAGGCCAAGCCCGTAGTCTCGAGCACCTTTAGATCGTTCATGGTGTCCACCATAGCGAACCTGTAGTCGGGGCTGTTGATAAACCTGGCGAAACGCTCGCAAGACCTTGTGGCCAGGGAGTAGTGGTAGATGAGGACATGATGGCACACGCACAACTGGGCAACGACAACCTTCTGATCATACCCGGCACGACCGCCGGTGAACTCGAGGTCGAAGCCGACCACTTGGTACTCGTCCTCAACAAGCAACTGCTCCATAGTGTGGATGGAGCTCTCCACCGAGACCTGCTCGTTGGTGTACACCACCGAGAGGTCCTTCCCCCTCATGTGGGTGTCCATTACGTGAGGCGTGGTGAACTGCCGCCCGTCGTCGTCGTCAGCCGCTGGGAGCGCCATTGGAGCCGGGTGCGCCATTGGAGCCGCTGGATATCCTCTCTGTATGTGTCATCGTGGGTGTGCTTATTGTGTCATGGGGCGCGAGAGATGAAGGTAAATGGCCGCGGGAATAAATGAGGGCTGGGCCGCCGGGATTCTCGGCACGTCCGCAAGGCAGTTTTTGCCGCACGTAACTGCGTCGTGGCGCCGCGTCCGGCGTAACCGCATGCATAAGGCACCCCGAACGTACGTGATCGTGCGCCAGCCCGAAATGCTTGCAGAGCGCATGAAGGGATGCGGGCAGAGCGCGCGGAGGGACGCGAACAGAGTGCGCGCGGCGGGACGTGAGCAGACCGCGCGCGGCGTGACGCGAGCAAAGCACACCGCGGCCGCCTCAACCGTGAGCAACCACACGCATAGAGCAGTTGAACACGCAAGGAATGGCCGTCTACAAGCCGGCCGGCAGTTGTGAGCCGGCGGCGGCGTGATGTGAAACTACGTCGCGTTCCACATCACACATTGGGTGAACAATCGTTCGCGATGCTGCGTAAAGAACGGCCGTGTGCTAGGTAATTAAATCGCAAACGTTTTTTTATTAACCATTTGTGTACATGTCATTTCGCCCTCCTCTCGCACGTGTTGTCACCACACTGCCGCGCGCAGAAGGCTTAGAGCACAAGCTTGAGCACCGCACAGGCGTTCTTTCGGCCAAATGTTAGCTCGAAGAGGCACCAATGAATCGTCGGTGAGCCCGTTCCCGCGCAACCGTGCAGGTTCCCGCGCAAGCTTCCCGCCCGACTCAGCAAAATCCAAAAAAAAAAACCAGTTCGGACGTGCCGAGAATCCAGGCCGTCCGGCCCCCATTTATTCCCGCGGCCATTTACCTTAATCTCTCGCACCCCACAACACAATAAGCACACCCACGACGACACATACATAGAGGATATCTAGCGGCTCCAATGGCGCTCCCAGTGGTTGATGACGACAACGGGCTACAGTTCACCACGCCTCACATAGTAGACACCCACGTGAGGGGGAAGGACCTCTCGGTGGTGTACACCAACGAGCCAGTCTCGGTGGAGAGCTCCATCCACACTATGGAGCAGTTGCTTGCTGAGGACAAGTACCAAGTGGTCGGTTTCGACCTCGAGTTCACCGGTGGTTGTGCCAGGTATGATCCGAAGGTTGCCGTTGCCCAGTTGTGTGTGCACCATCACGTCCTCGTCTACCACTACTCCCTGGCCACAAGGCCTTGCGAGCGTTTCGCCAGGTTTATCAACAGGTTCGCTACGGTGGACACCTTCAATGATGTAAAGGTGCTCGAGACTACGGGCTTGGCCTGCCAGAAGCTTGTTGACATCAAAGGCCAGTACAGGGTCTGGGGCAGAAAGAAGGAGAAGGACTCCCTGGTTGACCTCGCCATGGACATCATCGACCCCTACTACAGAGACATGAAGGATGAGTGCAACAAGAACAAGGATGCCTGGCACGAGGCCTGGGTGCGGAGACTGGATGAAGAACACATCAAGTACGCGGCCAAGGACACGTACACAAGCTACGAGATGTACAGGCAGATCTTTGACATGAGGAAGTGCCTTCGTCCTACCCCAGGTGACGGATCGAGCCATAGGGCAGTGGTGGCAGTGTCACAAGAAGTAGATGATTAGATGATCGTTTCTCCTAGTTTAGAATGCATGTAATTGTTTATTGAGGCGTGTGCACATTTTTTGTATAGTCACTGTCGGCCCTGTGGGAACCAGGGTACCACGGCCCGTCTGCCTCTGGCCCAGAGGACCGCGCTCGGCGGCCGTCCCATGAGAGTGGCCCTGCCGTGGCCGCTCTGGAGGGAGCCGCTTCACGAGGCCCCTCCCCGCCAGGCTAGGCCCTGCCGAGGCCGCCAAGCACCAGGTTCCCTCGCGAGGCTCCCCTCGCGAGGCCTTCTCACGAAGCAAGTCTTACGGCGCCAGCCGTGGGGCTCCGCGCCCAGCACATGGGTGACGTCCCGCTGTCAGGATAAGGATAGTGGGGCGCGACCATGCCCAGCTTCCATTCTGGTGATAAGGGAGCAGCGGCGTCTGCCTCCCCCAAAGCAAGTCCCAAAGGCTTTCCTCTTTGGTGATAGAAGATCAGGACGGATCAGCGCACCAGGACGGAGGTCATCGCCAAGCCCACCAGCGCGTCACAAGGAGCTGCTTTAACAGGCGGAGACCGCCTTTAGTCAGGATAGACCTGCGCGCCTGTCCCTCTTTGAATTGCCGCCCTGTGGCCACCCTTTCCCACTCATATTTTCGGGGAAGAGGACCAAGGCACTACAAAAGGGGCAGGGCCGCTTCCATGTAGGGGGATCGACCCATTCTCCCCCGCACCTCTTGTACCTCGAGCACAAGCTCTCCACCACAGAGCAATCCAACACAAGCAGGAGTAGGGTATTACACCGCACGGTGGCCCGAACCTGGGTAGCTCGCGCGTCCCCTTCGTGTCCGGTGAGAGCCAGTGAGTCCGTCATGTCCCCGCTGTAGTCCGGTCGTAGGCTGCCAAGCAAAGTCCCCCAGAGTTCGAATCCTAAGTTCTTGGAGAAGTTTCTTGGATGCAGATCCTAGACTCCGACATTTGGCGCGCCAGGTAGGGGGGCTTGCCATCTTCGCGCCTTCGACCTCGACGCCAGCATCGACATGGACGCCGCCGCCGCTCGCCGGGAACGCACCGCGCGTCGCGCTGCTATCAGGGTCCCCGCGGCGCCCGCCGCCCGTGGTGTCCCTGGGCGGCGCCCTCGTGCCGCCACCGAGCCTGTTGGGGAGCGCGTGGCCTCCTCCGCCCACCCGTCGGTGAACGAGCAGGCACGAGGCCCCTCCGCCGCTACCTCCTCGCTCGCGCATCGTGATCCCCCCGCTCCGTGCGCCGCGCTGCTCATGGCGCAGGAGCTGCTACGCTACCGCCCCACCGAGGACGCCTACGACGCCTGGCTTGGGCGCATCACCGAGCTCGTCGACGCCGCGCGCGGTGGCCAAGAGCCCTCCCGCTCCCCGCCAGCCTCGCCGTCCCACGCCGGGCATGACGCGCCACCTCCTCCTCCTCCAGACCGTGACGTGGCTGAACGCCGCCCCGCCACACGCGCCCCAGAGCCGTCATGCGGCTCGCTCGCGCCGGGCGGCGATGGCGACAGCTGCCAGATCGTCCACCGCGCGCCCCCGGACGCGCGCACGGCCCTCGAGAGAGCGCGCGACCGCCAGGACCGCGTCCTCCGTGATGTCGCCATGGCTGGGCGCCAGAACCGTGCAGCCCTCAACGGTGGAGCCGTCACCAACGGGGGCTACCTGGCCCTCGTCCCCGAGCTACGTCGCATGGTGTGGCCCGACAAGTTCAAGCCAGAGCTCCCTCAGCGCTACGACGGCACCACAAACCCCACGAAGTTCCTCTTGCTCTACACCATCAGCATCCAGGCCGCGAGGGGGGACGATCGGGTCATGGCGAACTGGTTCCCCATGGCCCTCAAGGACACTGCGCGCTCGTGGCTCATGAACCTCCCCGAGGCGTCCATCTCTTCGTGGGAGGACCTGTGCAAGCAGTTCGTTGCCAACTTCAAGGGCACAAGCGACCACGCCCTCACGATCAACGACCTGCGGAACGTGTGTCAGTGCCCTGGCGAGCCCCTTCGCAAGTTCATCCAGTGCTTCAGCCAGGTGCGCCACAAGATCCCGAAGGCCTCCGACACCGCGATCGTCTCCGCCTTCACCAGCGGCATCACGGATGTGAAGATGCGCGAGAAGCTCTCAGTCAGGGACGAGCTAGACTCCGTGGCAGAGCTGTTCGTCCTCGCCGACCGCTGCGCCAAGGCCAAAGAGGGAGGCCTCTTCCTCCACAACGACACCGACACTTAGCCTGATGCGGCGAAACCCAAGGCCAAGGACACCAAGCGCAAGGGCCCAGCCGTGCTTGCGGCGGAGACGGACTGTAAGCACGGCCGCGACCACGGCGAGGCCAAGAAGGACGCCCGCCCTTTCTGCGCCTACCACAACATGAACTCCCACAACACAGAAGACTGCCACGAGCTCAAGCTGCTTCGCGAGGGCGGCACCGAGTGCCACAAGGAGCGCGACAAGGGCCGCGCTGGCGGCAACGGAGGTGGCCGCTAGGGCGACAACCACAACAATGGCGTTGGCGGCAACAACCGTCAGGGCTAGCAGGACCAGCCGCGGCAGGCTGACCCTCAGGCCAACGCCGCCCCAGTACGCGCCAACGACTCCCCTCCCGCTGAGAACGCTGGGGGCTACCAAGAGCCCCGCAGGGTGGCCTGCATCCTCGGCGGGGCCCAGGTCCCTCCATCCAACCGCCACTTCAAGCAGTTCTCTCGGGAGGTGAACGCGGCCCTCCCGTCGCTCGATTCCATCGGCCGCCTCAAGTGGTCCGAGTTCCCCATCGCCTTCGACGCCAGCGACCACCCCAAGTCCACGAAGGGCATGGGCGCCGTCCCCCTGCTGTGCACCCTCACCATCAGCAACGTTGCTGTCACCAAGACCCTCATCGACGGAGGCGCCGGCCTCAACGTGATCTCCATCGAGACCTTCGAGACGCTTCAAGTGCCCTACGAGCGCCTGATGCCCACCAGGCCCTTCTCGGGCGTCACTGACGGCTCCACTGCCCCCCTGGGGCAGGTGCTCCTTCCGGTCACTGTAGGATCGAAAGTATGTCTAAAGGGGGGTGATTAGACTACTTGACCAAATAAAAACCTAACCTTTTCCCAATTTTAGTTGTGGGCAGATTTTAGCAAGAACACAAGTCAAGCATCACCCTACACATGCAATTCTAAGAGTATAGCAGTGGAAAGTAAACAATTGCATATGTAAGTAAAGGAGGGGATCGAAGATTTCAAACGCAATGAAGACACGGTGGTTTTTGGCGTGGTTCCGATAGGTGGTGCTATCGTACGTCCACGTTGATGGAGACTTCAACCCACGAAGGGTAACGACTGCGCGAGTCCACGGAGGGCTCCACCCATGAAGGGTCCACGAAGAAGCAACCTTGTCTATTCCACCATGGCTTACGTCCACGAAGGACTAGCCTCACTCAGGTAGATCTTCACGAATTAGGCGATCTCCTTGCCCTTACAAACTTTTTGGTTCAACTCCACATCATGTCGGAGGCTCCCAAGTAACTCCTAACCAATCTAGGAGACACCACTCTCCAAAAGGTAATAGACGGTGTGTTGTTGATGAACTCCTTGCTCTTGTGCTTCAAATGATAGTCTTCCCAACACTCAAACAACTCCTCACAGATTTGGCTATGGTGGAAGAAGGATTTGAGTGGAAAGCAACTTGGCAAAGGCTAGAAATCAAGATTCAAATGGTAGGAATGGAATAGCTTGATCTCAACACATGAGTAGGTGGTTCTCTCTCAGAAAATGTATGGTGGAAGTGTAGGCACGTTCTGATGGCTCTCCTTACTGAGAAGGAAGTGGTGGAGGCGTATATATAGCCTCCACACAAAATCCAACCGTTACACACTTTTGACCCAACTCGATGGCACCGAAACCATAATCTCGGTAGCACCGAACTGTGTAAAAGATATGAACGTTAGGAATCTCGGTGGGACCGATAGGAACAACTCGGATGGACCGAAGTGCAATGACTAGGGCAAACCTCATCTCGGTGGCACCGATTGCATCAACTCGGTAGGACCGAAGTGAAGCAATAAGGCAACAGAGAGTTGGCAAGCCATCTCGGTGAGACCGATTTGCAAAACTCGGTGAGACCGAAGTAGGTGCAAATGATCACAGAGAGTTGGCAAGGCCATCTCGGTGGGACCGAGATCCATATCGGTGGATCCGATTTGTTACGGTTTTGGCAGTGGCTAAGTCTAGGTGAACTCGGTGGCTCCGGATAGGAAATTTCGGTGGGGCCTAGTTGGAATGTGGGTTTTGGACATATTTGGATAGAGAAAGTGGTTGAGGGATTAGGACTACTGTCACTAAGCACTTGAGCAAAAAGACCATTAAGCAACACCTCATCCCCTTTTAATAGTATTGGCTTTCCTATGGACTCAATGTGATCTTGGATCACTAAACCAAAAAAGGTAGAGTCTTGATCTTTTGCCAATCCTTGTCCTTAGCATTTTGAGGGGTCCACATCTCTAGTCCATGCCATGCCAATCATTGAACATCCTGAAATCTTTAATTTGAATGGACATTAGTTCAATGAGATATATGTTGTTATGAATTACCAAAACCACCATGGGAGCAAATGTGCTTTCAATCTCCCCCTTTTTGGTAATTGATGCCAACATATAGATCAAAGCTTTGACAAATGATTAAATGAATGGAATACGTTGTCGCTTTGAGAAGTATGTGATAAGCAAGAGCTCCCCCTAAATTTGTGCATTATTAAAAATTTGCGATTGAATGCAAATGCACAATCGATTAGGCTCATGGGTCACTCTTCCATGTCACATACATCTTGATGGAGCGCGCTAAATGATATGAGTGGAATGGTAAGCACGCATCACCAACCCAAGTAAGTGATCATACAAGATAATGTTAAAGATAAGCAGTGATCATCACAAGAAGCATAATATGATCAAACACATGAAGTAGCTCACAATCATAACGAAGCATAGTACTTACAGACATAGTATCAAGCACACACATCAAACAAAGTACCAAACAAAATAGTAGCAAAAGAACTCGAGAGAAATCCAACGGGCAAAGCAAAGCGAAACTCTCTCTCTCGAAGCTAAGATCTATACAAATTCTCCCCCTTTGGCAACAAGTACCAAAAAGATCGAATAGGTATAGGACTAATGCGGCTCTCTAAGCATGATCCTCGGAAGCTCCTGAAGGCGATCTCCTGCTGGCAGCTCTGGTGTGCGTAGATGGCGTCGAAAGAAGAGCGTCCGCGAAGGCTTCTACAGATGTCTGCTGGACTGGTGGAGTGGAGACCGGAGGTGGCACTGTAGCAGCAGCAGCAGGTGCAGAGACTGTGGTCCTCAGATCCACAACTGGCACTGCAGCAGATCTGGCTGCTATGGGCACAGTCTGAAATCTCTCAGTGGTAGGTCTGTCATCTCCACTATCATCAGAAGGGGCTGTCCTGACAGCATCAACATCGCTCTTCAGCTTCTCCACTGTAGTCTGGATCTCAGTGACCTTGACATCTAGATCATGAAACTTTGTCTCGATTATCTGCTCTAAGCTAGCCTGGTGCTGGGTGAGGTTGGCCAGACTTCGCTCAATCCTCAGGGTGGCTTCTAGCAGATATGTCATTTGGTCAGACTTAGACTTGAGATTTGCAATTGGAGCATTGGGAGCTATTGCCTCCTTGGCTGCTTTGGCTTCTTTGGCTTCTCGAATCTTATGTTGGGCTTGAGCAGAAGTGGGATGCGAAGGATCCATCACGATAACATTATCCTCAAACTCTGGACGCAGTGGCAGATGCTCACGATCAAGAAGATAAGTGCTGGTTCCAACCTTGGAATTGATCAACATCTGGATGTGTGGAGCATATCCGCACGATCTCTTCTGATCAGCTGCAGTCCTCTTGATAGTTTCCACAATCAAACTCATCACCTTAAATTTCTGAGGTGTGTCAAACAAATGCAGCAAGTTGATGGAGTGGCCACGTATCATCTTATCATCGCCTGACTTGGGTAATAGAGTATACCGCAAGATAGTGTTAGTGGTGGCCAGTCCTGGCAGCAGATGCTTCACTGATCCAAGCTTATGTGTCTCGATGTTCTTCTGGGGTATTGCCGTGTACATGATGGCCATGGAGTTGTGATCCATCTTGAGCTTGGCATAGATATCATAGTCATCATCCTCTTCCTTGGGAGCACCAAGAAGACTTGCCCACTCAGAGATGGTTGACTGGTACCTGATACCCTCAGTCATCCACACAATTCGGCCATCTGGATAGAAATGAGCTATAGAGTAGAATTGCATGACCATTTCATCCTTCCACTTCGTCAACTTCTGTCCAACAAAGTCATCAACACCTGCAATCCTAAAGCTCTCATGAACATGGGGGAAATAATCCTCATTTTCATCAAAGTATTCCCAATCCACCCATCTCATGTCACTAACAATGGGTTTCTTATCCAACAGAACGGTTTCATAAAAGTCTTGCTGTTCTCGTGTGTGAAAGCGATAGTCACATGCTGTTTTCCTCCTTACAGCATAAGGATCTGACAGTCTCCACTGACGCAGTCCTTTGTCTTTCCTTAGCATCATATTTTCTGCAACTGGGTGTGCATCATCATGGTCTGGAATCTTGGGTTTCAATTTCCTGAGCACTAGTGGCTCTTCATCAACATTTGCCTCAGGCACTGGGGCCTTGTTCTTCTCAGCAGCAGAAATATTCCTTGTAGACCTCTTGGGTGCTGGAGCTTTTGGTTTGGACTTGGTGGGGGCAGCAGTCCTGATTACATCTGACATGAGCTTTCGAGCTTTTGTTGGGGGTGCATTAGCTGCTGGCTCCTCCTCCTCCTCTGAATCATTCCTCATGGAGGGTCTTCCAAGCACATGAGCTGTAGTCTTCCTAGCTCTCTTCTTCTTTACACCTGCAGCTAGTTCTGTGTCACTTGGCTCTTCAAGTGTGAATTGCATTGTTTGCCAAGGAACTTCCTCACAACAGTTCTCTCTTTGGCAGAAGTAGGCTTGGTGCTATACTCCTTAGCAAGCACGACTCTTTTCTTCTTTGTTGCTGCTGCACTAGCAACAAAATCTTCATCCTCACTGTCTGAGGTTCTCTTCTTCCTTGTTCTAGTGGCAGCCTTAGGAAAATCTGGAGAGCTCCTCTCTCCCTCAAAGAAACTTTCTGCAGGACTTGATCCTTCACTGAGTTCTGCATGCTGCTCTGACCTGTTCTGGCTGTCGCTGTCATTTGACATCTTGGTGAGCTGACCCTGTGAATAGATGGGTATGGGCAGAGTAGATGAGTCATCACAAAAAGCAGAAGTTTTTCATAAAAATTGAGTTCAACTCATAGTTTCAAGTTTTCACAGAAGGCATTTCGGATGGACCGAGTTGATCATCTCGGTGATACCGAAGCACGATACAGAAACCTTGCACTCCATTTCGGTCAGACCGAGATGGGTTTCGGTGTCTCCGAGATGCTAGGGTTTCACTGAGACTTTACTTTCGGTCTCACCGATTCATACAACTCGGTGGCACCGAGACGTACTAGTGCTATGGCCTGAGGCCAAATCGGTGGGACCGAAAATTTCTAATCGGCCGGTCCGAGATGCGTTCGGCGGAAACTTAAACCTAAAATTTTCGCTCGAATCTAATCTACAGAATTCTTCTAGTGGAATAAGCATTGCAATCTGTGGCAAGAATAAATGGCAATCCTATCGTGCATTGAATCGGAAAATGGAGCATGAGAGGGATCGAATCTCACCCTAACTCGGTGGAGATTCTCTACGGCGGCAATGGCGGGGCAGATTTCCGTTGACGGCGACTGATTCCGGCGGCGAGGGCGCGCTGGAGACGACAACGAAGTCCGGAGACGAGGGCGACGGCAGCAACGGGGTGCGGGAGCGAAAGAGTCGAGAAATTTCAACCGTTCGAGCCCGCACGTTATATATACCCATACGCTGTCGGTGGCTCCGAGTTGGACAACTCGGTGGCACCGATATGTGTAACTGCACGCAGATTAGCACATCGGTGGCTCCGAAGTGGTTCAACTCGGTGGCACCGAGATGGAAAACCTAGATCAATCTAAGTGATTTCGGTTAGACCGAGTTTGAGTGAATTGGTTCGGCCGAAATCAGATAGAAGGTTTTGGAGGTTCAGCCCTTTCAGATCGGTGGCTCTGAGTGCTCCTCACCCGGAGGGTCCAAAAATGACTTGTTCAATTTTTGTGATGCAGCAAGAATAGAATTTGAGATAAAGAAAGCATAGATAGCTAGAGAAGGTACTTAGGCATTCTTGTACATCCACTTGGCCGGAAAATCCAAGACAATCAAAGCAACAAATGGATGTCCTCGAATGATGAAAACATGCAAACCAACATGCTCACACAATAAGATAGCAAATGGAATATGTGTCAAACATGCACAACCAATTCTAGCATCTATCAAGCAATGGCGATGACTAGGTCATCTATATATGAGTATATTGACTAAGGAGCCAAATGAGAACATTTGATCATAGGTCATACTCATCGTTTAAGCACAAGTGGGGTTGCCACTTTTACATAAAGCATTGATGTGTTCACACCATTAGAGTTGCTTTAGCTCAATTGTTTAGAGCAAAGCTCCCCCTAGATATGATATCCCCCCTAAGAGGGATGAACTAACCTTGGGTATTGTCGACGATGAGTTCATGTAGATGTTGAAGATGTGGATGCTCAATGTTGATGTAGACCATCGAGAGTGGGGAGCAATCCTTTGGAGTTTTGTGCTTTCACTACCTACATGGGTTAGTCCCACACAAGGAACATACAAGGATATCCATAGACATAGAGTGAAATACACATAGGATGATGTCCATGAATGCATTGAATACCTTGTCCCTTGTCTTACCAACAAGAGGGTTTGTGACTCCATGAACTAGTGCAAAATGTGGAAGTTGGTTGCACAAGTTCTTGCCATAAAGAATATGAGTGAAGTTTGTTGGCGGAGTCACCCTCAAGAACTCTCTAGTTCTTCTTCTTTTGGACCCACATCAACTTGATGGGAATCCTTGGAGTTGTAGTAGCACTTGATGAAGTAGAACTTGATGAAGTCTTGGGAACCCACTTGACCATGGCTTGAGGAGCTTCTTCAAATGAATCAATCTCTTCTTGAAGCTTGTCCTTGCCTTTTAGCTTGTGGTCTTGTGGCGGAAGTGAAAGCACATTTGCTCCCTTGGTGGTTTTGGTAATTCATGCCAACATACATGTTGTTGGACTAATGCTTTTATCTAGTGAATTTCAGACAAGTTCAACAATGGCCTGGCATGGACAAGAGGACGTGGAACCCCTTCAAAATGCTAAGGACAAGGATTGGCAAAAGCTCAATACTCTACATTTTTGGTTTAGTGATCCAAGATCACATTGAGTCCATAGGAAAGCCAATACTATTAAAAGGGGATGAGGTGTTGCTTAATGATCTTTTTGCTCAAGTGCTTAGTGACAGTACTCCTACACCCTCAACCACTCTCCCTACCCAAATATGTCCAAAACCTACATTCCAACTTGGCCCCACCGAAATTCTCTATCCGGCCCCACCGAGTTCATCCAAGACTTGGCCATTGCCAAAACCAAAACAAATCGGATCCACCGAAATGGATCTCGGTCTCACCGAGATGGCCTTGCCAACTCTCTGTAATCGTTTGCACTTACTTTGGTCTCACCGAGTTTTGCAAATCGGTCTCACCGAGATGGCTTGCCAACTCTCTGTTGCCTTATTGCTTCACTTCGGTCCTACCGAGTTGATGCAATCAGTGCCACCGAGATGAGGATTGCCCTAGCCATTGCACTTCGGTCCATCCGAGTTGTTCGTATCGGTCCCACCGAGATTCCTAAAGTTCATATCTTTTACACAGTTCGGTGCTACCGAGATGTTCATTTCGGTGCCACCGAGTTGAGTCAAAAGTGTGTAATGGTTGGATTTTGTGTGGAGGCTATATATACCCCTCCACCACCTCCTTCTCAGTAAGGAGAGCCATCAGAACGTGCCTACACTTCCACCATACATTTTCTTAGAGAGAACCACCTACTCATGTGTTGAGATCAAGATATTCCATTCCTACCATTTGAACCTTGATCTCTAGCCTATCCCAAGTTGCTTTTCACTCAAATCCTTCTTCCACCATAGCCAAATCTGTGAGGAGTTGTTTGAGTGCTGGGAAGACTATCATTTGAAGCACAAGAGCAAGGAGTTCATCAACAACACACCGTCTATTACCTTTTGGAGAGTGGTGTCTCCTAGATTGGTTAGGTGTCACTTGGGAGCCTCCAACATGATGTGGAGTTGAACCAAGCAGTTTGTAAGGGCATGGAGATCGCCTACTTCGTGAAGATCTACCCCGAGTGAGGCTAGTCCTTCGTGGACGTAAGCCATGGTGGAATAGACATAGTTGCTTCTTCGTGAACCCTTCGTGGGTGGAGCCCTCCGTGGACTCGTGCAGCCGTTACCCTTCGTGGGTTGAAGTCTCCATCAACGTGGACGTACGATAGCACCACCTATCGGAACCATGCCAAAAACCACGGTGTCTTCATTGCGTTTGATCTTCCATACTCTACCCCTTTACTTTCCGTACTCTTGCATGCTTTACCATTTCCGCTGCTCAATCTCTAGACATACATGTGTAGAAAGTATTGGAGTGATCTTAACTTGTGCCAAAATCTGCCTAAGTGCCAAGAGAAATTAAAAACTGCTAATTTTGGTTGGTTAGGAGTCTATTCACCCCCCCTCTAGACCTATCTCCTCGATCCCACAGGAAGATCTTCTTGAGCTTGTGTTCCCTTGAAGGAAGTAGGATCATACTTCTCTTGTTGAGGAACAAACTTCATCTTGGGGTATTGATCTTCTTCCCACTCAACTCCATTGGCATTGAACTTTCGTTCAAAACCAACACCTTGGTTCTTCCAGTGCCTTCCTTGTTTGCGTACAATTTCCTCAAATTGCTTACTCCCGGCAAGACTCTTGTAGACACCTTTTTCTATAATTCCTTTCAATAGCATATTTTCTTGCTCAATTGTAACTTGGCTACGAGAATCATTAGTGGAATCAATAGAACTACTAGATGCAACAACATTGGATTTAGCATTGTTATTGTTACTACTAGAGGTAGAACCCTTTTTACCCTTGTTGCTAGTTTGCTTAGGTTTAACTTATGGCATAAAGGTAGACAAGAGTAAACGTTTGGCAAGATATGAAGAACTCTTCTTTCGAAGATTGTCATTGATAGCTTTAAGAAACTCATGCTCTTGCTCTAAATTTAGCTTCTCGAAGCGTAGCTTCTCATGAGTTCTTAGAAGTTCTCTATGATCCTCTTGAGTTGTTTCATGAGCTAACTTAAGAGCATTTAGTTCTTTAGTTAGACGCTCAATCTCCTTCATAGCATTGTCACTCGTTTCCTCTTGACTATCATGATTACTAGCATTTTCATTATAGCTCACATCACTATCCTTATCAACAAGTAAATCATCATCACCAAGCAAATCATCTTCATCACTATTGAAATCAAGATACTCGGGGTGTGATACCTTGGGGCCTTTTGCCATGAAGCATCTTCCAATTCCTTCATTTGGTGAGTCAAATAGATCATAGGAGTTGGATGACACAAGAGCAAGTCCGGCAACACCTTCATCTTGACTATACTCGGAGTTGGAGTGATAACTTCTCTCGGAGTGGTTGTCGGAGTCGGAGCCGGAAACCCATTCACCAACATGAGCTTGATGTCTTCTTCTTGTGTAGCTCTTGGATGACTTGTCCTTCCTCTCCAAATCCTTGCTTCTTCGAGAGTGTCTTCGTTCATAACGATCATCTCTACTCCTTCTCTCCTTATGAGGTGATTCATCTCTTCTATGTCTTCCTCTTGGTGATTCGTCTCTTTTCTTGTAGGGAGCCGTACACTCATTGGAGTAGTGTCCGGGCTTTCCACAATTGTAGCAATTACGGTCACGACTTGATGATCTTCTCTCATAGTGTCTTGAGCTAGAGCTTCTTTCTTTCCCTTTGTTCTTGTAGAACTTGTTGAACCTTTTCACCATTAGGCTTATCTCTTCATTGGATACTAGCTTGTCACTTGGAGTTGTTGGAGCATCGGTTGAGGCTTTGTAAGCACCACTTGATTTGTTGTGTAGCTCCTCTTTGTCCTTGAGTGACATTTCATGAGCAACAATCCTTCCAATGACTTCCGTGGGCTTGAGATCTTTGTAATTTGGCATCATTTGAATCAATGTGCAAACGGTATCATATTTTCCATCCAAAGCTCTAAGTATCTTCTTGATGATGAATTTGTCGGTCATCTCTTCACTTCCTAAGCCGGCAATCTCATTTGTGATGAGAGCAAGCCTAGAGTACATCTCAGCAACTCCTTCACCATCCTTCATCTTGAACTTGTCAAGTTGACTTTGAAGCACATCCAACTTAGATTCCTTGACAGACTCGGTACCCTCATGCATATCAACCAAAGTATCCCAAATTTCCTTTGCATTCTCCAGGCGGCTGATTTTGTTGAATTCTTCGGGACACAAACCGTTGAATAGAATGTCACAAGCTTGAGCATTGTATTGCAACATCTTCAATTCTTCCGGGGTTGCTTCACGATCCGGTTCCTTGCCATCCTCAAAGAAGTCACCTTGCAAGCCAACACGAACAACAACCCAAACGGCAGGGTTATGACCAAGGATATGCATTTTCATCTTATGTTTCCAACTTGCAAAGTTTGTACCATCAAAATATGGACCTCTACGGTGATAGTTACCCTCACTAGACGCCATACTCTCCTAGGTTGTGAAACCAAGGCTATGATCACCAAAGCAATGGAAATCAAGGCTTACGGAGACCAAAGCTCTGATACCAGTTGTAGGATCAAAAGTATGTCTAGAGGGGGGATGATTAGACTACTTGACCAAATAAAAACCTAACCTTTTCCCAATTTTAGTTGTGGGCAGATTTTAGCAAGAACACAAGTCAAGCATCACCCTACACATGCAATTCTAAGAGTATAGCAGCGGAAAGTAAACAATTGCATATGTAAGTAAAGGAGGGGATCGGAGATTTCAAACGAAATGAAGACACGGTGGTTTTTGGCATGGTTCCGATAGGTGGTGCTATCGTACGTCCACGTTGATGGAGACTTCAACCCACGAAGGGTAACAGCTGCGCGAGTCCACGGAGGGATCCACCCACGAAGGGTCCACGAAGAAGCAACCTTGTCTATTCCACCATGGCTTACGTCCACGAAGGACTAGCCTCACTCGGGTAGATCTTCACGAAGTAGGCGATCTCCTTGCCCTTACAAACTCCTTGGTTCAACTCCACATCATGCCGGAGGTTCCCAAGTAACACCTAACCAATCTAGGAGACACCACTCTCCAAAAGGTAATAGACGGTGTGTTGTTGATGAACTCCTTGCTCTTGTGCTTCAAATGATAGTCTTCCCAACACTCAAACAACTCCTCACAGATTTGGCTATGGTGGAAGAAGGATTTGAGTGGAAAGCAACTTTGGAAAGGCTAGAAATCAAGATTCAAATGGTAGGAATGGAATAGCTTGATCTCAACACATGAGTAGGTGGTTCTCTCTCAGAAAATGTATGGTGGAAGTGTAGGCACGTTCTGATGGCTCTCCTTACTGAGAAGGAAGTGGTGGAGGGGTATATATAGCCTCCACACAAAATCCAACCGTTACACACTTTTGACCCAACTCGATGGCACCGAAACCATAATCTCGGTAGCACCGAACTATGTAAAAGATATGAACGTTAGGAATCTCGGTGGGACCGATAGGAACAACTCGGATGGACCGAAGTGCAATGGCTAGGGAAAACCTCATCTCGGTGGCACCAATTGCATCAACTCGGTAGGACCGAAGTGAAGCAATAAGGCAACAGAGAGTTGGCAAGCCATCTCGGTGAGACCGATTTGCAAAACTCGATGAGACCGAAGTAGGTGCAAATGATCACAGAGAGTTGGCAAGGCCATCTCGGTGGGGACGAGATCCATATCGGTGGATCCGATTTGTTAGGGTTTTGGCAGTGGCTAAGTCTAGGTGAACTCGGTGGCTCCGGATAGGAAATTTCGGCGGGGCCGAGTTGGAATGTGGGTTTTGGACATATTTGGATAGAGAAAGTGGTTGAGGGATCTTGGATCACTAAACCAAAAAAGGTAGAGTCTTGATCTTTTGCCAATCCTTGTCCTTAGCATTTTGAGGGGTCCACATCTCTAGTCCATGCCATGCCAATCATTGAACATCCTGAAATCTTTAACTTGAATGGACATTAGTTCAATGAGATATATGTTGTTATGAATTACCAAAACCACCAAGGGAGCAAATGTGCTTTCAGTCACCTTCGGCACCCGCAAGAACTACCGTACGGAGTTCATCGTCTTCGATGTGGCTCACATCGGCCTGCCTTACAACGCCATCTTGGGCTACCCGGTGCTCACCAAGTTCATGGCCACAACCCACCACGCCTACGGCCTCGTCAAAATGCCCGGCAGCCGCAGTACCCTCACCGTCCGCTGCGACGAGAAGGATGCGCTACAAACCCTCGAGCACGCCTACAAAATTGCCTCCGTCGCGTACCCGGCCGATGAGGACGCGCCTGGGCCCGCCGAGGAAGCGCCCATGAAGAATAAACCCCTGCTCTCTCAGGAGCGGGTCGAGTCCAAGAAGGCGTCGCTGGATGGGGGCGAAGAAGGCCCCTCCCTCGCCGCTGGCGGCGGGCCCTCCCCAAATAGGAAGGCACGCTCGTCACCTTCCTCCGGGCGTGCCCTGATGCGCTGGCTTGGACAGCATCAGGCGCGCCCAGCCTGCCGAGGGAGGTGATCGAGCACCACTCAGCCGCGTGCCCGAGCGCGCGGCCCATCAAGCGTGAGGAATTTCGTCAAGCGCCCAAGAAGCAGGAAGTCGTCACCCAAGAAGTCAACAAGCCCCAGGATGCTGGAATCGCACGTGGAGCCCCCCACCCCAAGAGGATCGCCAGCCTCACCACCGTCACCAGGCCATGCGATAGCGTGCGCATGTGCGTCGACTTCATCGCCCTCAACCAGGCTTGCCCCGCAGGCCCTTTCCCCCCCTCCGCGCATCGCCGCAGGCTCACCCTGGCTCATGCGTATGCCGTTCGGCCTGGAGGGTGCCACAGCCACCTTCGCGAGGCTGATGCGCATGAGCCTGGAACCCCACATCGCAAGGAATACGGAGGTGGTTAACACTCGCCCACCGGCCCACCGCGGCCCCACTCGTGATGGCGGCGGGTGTTCCGGTACCAAACACATGGAACGCCCGCCATCACCGTAAGTTCTATTCGTGCCCCACGGATACGAGCGACATGGAGCTGTACATGCTCCGGGGCTCTCTCTACCCACGCTGCCGCCGGCACGTGAGAGCTCCTTCCCACTCTCGTGGAAGCCCCATGCTCAGCGCTGGCGGATGCCCCATGCTTACCTGAGGGCCCCTCGGCCATCGCATCCTCAAGCTGACCCGTGTCGAACACGACAACATGTATCTTTCTGTTATGTAATGAACTTGCTTCATGCATCAGTAAAGCTTATTTCCTCAAAAACCCTGTGTGCTTGCAGTCAAGGGTACCCTGGCGGAGGCGCGCGCTCGTGGTCTCACCTGTGCCTGTCACGCGAGCGGGGGCTGGGCACGGTGTCTGTGCTCGGGTCAGTCTCAGTAGCACTGACAAAACCCAAGCGACTGAGCTCTGACTTGCGGGCCTGCTCCCGTGCATGTCACCTCACCAAGTCCTTGGTGCTCTTGTCTCCTGGGGCACGGTGTCTGTGCTCGGGTTAGTCCCAGCAGCATCGAAAAACCCAAGCGACCGAGCTCTGGCTCGCGGGCCTGCTCCTGTGTACGTCACCTCACCAGGTCCTTGGTGCTCTTGTCTCCTCGCGTAACACCCACAGGCGACCTCGCGAGCGCGCCCTGCTGCACTACTTGCAAAAACTTGCAGTTTCCCTGGTGCAGGATATCGAAGCTGCAGGAGCCCCCCCCCTCGGGAGGCGCCGCGAGCGGGTTCCACGGACGGAGGGCCTCACGAGGGACTGCGCCTCACGAGCCGTGCTCTGCGAAGGACTCTCCCCAAGTCGCACGCCTTGAAGGAGCTAAGTCTAAAGCACCCCTCGGGTCCCTTCCCTCTCGTTTCTCTCTCGTGGCCTCCTGGTTTCCTTGGCACGAGCCGCCTGCGCGTCAAGGGGGGGACCCTGAGCATCGCGCCTCAGGGGCTCCTACCAGCCCTAAGAGCCCTACACCCTCTGGCCTTGCCGAGCGCACGCTCCTGGCATACCAGCGACGGCTGTAGCCTGCCTCGGGGGCTGGGTCCCAGCGACGCAGGGCACGAAGGCAATGTAAAAAGGGAATAAAGGCCTCGGGAGGAAAGCGAAAACACACGAATCATTAAGTACTTACAGCAAAAGTACCATGCAAACGTTTTCACGCCCCCACGGGGCCACGTCTATCCTATTACACCAACAGGTCAAGGAGAATGTAGGCGCGTGAGTCGCCGCCATCGCTGCTACCACCGCCGTCACGAGGGGGCTTGCCGCCGCCACTGACTTCAGGCTCGAAGGCGTACAGCCCGACGAAGCCGGCCACGTGCTCCCTCACAGCCTCCTCAAGGGGTTCACGGAGCTCCGCCAGGACAGGGGTCACCACCTGCCCAAAGTCAAAGCGATCGTCGAGGCGGAGGAGGTTGCTGAAGAGCCGCGTTGTTGCCTGGGTCAGCAGGTCGCGACACGCTTCCTCGATGGTGGCATCCGTGTCCAGCAGCTGCTTCTTGAGGTCGTCAACCTCGGATAGGAGCTCGTCCTGCTTGGCCGCGAGGCTCCTCTGCTTGTCGAGAGCGGCCTGGGCAGCCGCCAGCTTGCGCTCCTTCGCCAGCAGGCGCTCCCGTTCTGCCTCTTGGGCGGACGCAGATGCTGCGAGCTCGCCTTCCCGGGTCTTGGCGTTCGCCTCGCGGGTAGCGACCGCCTCCTGGGACCTAAGGATCTCCTCCTCGCGCTTCGGGAGCTCAGCTTCGCGGGACGCGAGCCGGCCCTCGAGGGCCTCCGCAGCCTCCTCCCGCGCCTTAAGCCGGCGCTCGCGCGAGGCAGCTTGCTCCTGGAGCGTCTTCTCGTAAGCGTCCGCCTCCTCCCGCCGCCGCTTGGCCTCCTGGGCTTCTTCGAGGGCATTCGCGAGGGACGCCTGGGCCTCTTTGGCAAGCTGCTCGCGCTGCACCTGCGCCTCCTCGTCCCGCCGGCGGTCGAGCTTCGCCGCCTCACGAAGCTGGCTCCACCCCTCCACCAGCCTCCGCCGCTCCTCCGCGTAGAGCTCCGCCTCCTTCCCAAGCTCGCCTTCGAGGGCCTCAAGAACCGCCTTGACGCCGTTGACGGCCCCGCTCCAGGGCGCGGTACTGCTCTCCCGCAGCACCAAGGCGCGGCTCACCCGGGCCTCCTCATCGCCCGCTGGCATCGGCAGGCGGGAGGACACAACCTCGAGCCTCTCCGGCTGCCCCACGCCATCGCCCCCGGCAGGGGTTGCGCTCGCCGTCTGGCGCGGGGGGCCTGGGATGGCCACTTCCGGCGCCGGTGGCATCTTCCCGCGCTCCGGCGCCGCCCTGAACACTTCAGGGTCCGAGCGCCTGGGCTCGGAGGTGGCTCCCGTGGGGGCTACGTTGGCCTCAGCCGAGGCAGGCGTGGTGCGCTGGGGAGGGGTTGGCGCTTCGCCCCCCTTCCCGGCCATCTCGACACCAACGACGGGGACCGCCTTGGGAGGCACCAGCGTGGCCTCCTCGCCACCCGCCGGTCTCGCCGCCGGGGGCGCCGGCGCGGTAGGCGAGGAGGTGTTCAGAGGAGGGGAGGGCCCTTCGACCTCGGCTTTCCTCTTCTTGGTCTTCTCCTCCTCCTCGGAGGCCGGCTCGGAGCTCCTGCGCAGGCGACAACTCATCAGGACTGCAGCAGCCAGGAAGCAGGGATCGATAGGAAGGGGTGGAGGAACTCACTCATCCTTGGGGTAGAAGCGCCTCGACTTCCGCTCCTTGATGGCACCGCTGCTGCTGCCCCCACCTCGCAACGCGCCTGGGTGGCCGCCCGAGGGCGCTGCGCGATCCTCGTTAGGGTCGGCAGCCACGGTGGTCCCCTCCCCCCGCTCCTCGCGGGGCTCGTCGCTCTCCGTGGCATCGCCTCCTCCCTCCCTCTCCAGCACGGTCCTGGCCGACACGACGCGAAACGCGTCCCCGTCGTCACCCTCGTCCTCGCCCAGCCGAAGCCGACGACGCGCCGACGGAGACGGAGGGGTTGGCGGAGACGGCTCCTCGCTGCTCCCCCGCCCGGAGTCGGAGGCCTCGTGGTCGCCCGAGGAGGACCCCATCTCCGAAGAATCCTCAAGGAGCTCCTCAGGCTCCTCGAGGTCCGTCCGAATCAGCCCCCACTGGTCGAATTGGGGCATCGCCGCGACCAGATTAGCCTTGTTGGACCAGCGGTGCACCGGGTGCGCATTGTAAGGCACATCCTCTACCTCCCCTGGGAATAAAACTTCCCAAGCGTCGGCCACGGCTTCGGCCGAGAGGGGCTCCCGTGCCAGCATGATCCGGTCCCCGGGTCCGGTGATATCCCACACCGGGTGCGAGCGCTTCTGCAGTGGCGCGATGCAGCGGTGGAAGAACTCCTTGGCAATCATGCCCGCTGGAAGCCCAGCCCTGCGCAGCTCCGCCAGCCTCATCAGGATCGGCCTCAGGGCGGCGCCGCCAAGCTTCTTGTGCTCCCAGCGGGGGATCTTCTTAGCCGGCTCGGTGGGGACCGCCAGGAGAGGGCTAGTCCGCTTGGCGTCAACATAAACCCAGCGCGACCTGAAGTTCTCCACCTTCTTTAGGATCTTCATGTCGAGAAAAACCTGGCCCATCTCATCATCGATGCGGAAGGAGGCACCTCCGGAGCGGTGGTTCCCATAAGAAAAAACCTGCAAGCTGTAGAAGGTCCGAAAGAGTGCCACGGACGGCATCACTCCTAGGAAGGCCTCGCAGAGGTACGCGAAGAGAGCAAGGACGAGGACGGAGTTGGGATGAAGGTGGAGAAGGCAAATCTCATAATGCTCAAGAATGGCATAGAGGAAGTTGGACAAGGGCGGCACCAACCCGGCGAAGAGCGAGTGGAAGAAGATGGGGATTACCGTGGGGCCGAGGTCGCGCCATGGGACCGAGCCCGGCCAGATCTCGGTAGCGCCTCCCTCGGAGTGCGCCGAGGCCAATAGGGGGCGGGCCCTGGCCAGCCCTTTCTCGTTGATGGTGGCCGGCAGCAAGGCCGGACTGAGCTCCGCCGCCGGGGAGCTCTTGCTGGAAGAGGCCTCGGCGGCCGCGGGTTTCTTGCCTGGGGCCATGACGGAGGAGATATCGGAAGTTGGGGGAGGAGCAACGGAGAAGCTGCTCGCGCGAGACGAAGGGCAAGATGGGGACGAGAAGCAATGATGCGCCTGCACCCCGCGTGGGCAGGCTTTATCGCCAAGACGGCGGTGATTGAGGCGTCGTGGGGAGTGGGGGCGACCCTCCCCGGGAAAGCCACCACGCGTCGCCTCTGGGCCCGGCAGCTCAGTGGGCCCCACGGCGTTTCGTCCCTGGCGGGCGAAACGTGCACGCCGTGGGCCTGGGGGCTACTGTCGGCCCTGTGGGAACCAGGGTACCACGGTCCGTCTGCCTCTGGCCCAGAGGACCGCGCTCGGCGGCCGGCCCATGAGAGTGGCCCTGCCGTGGCCGCTCCGGAGGGAGCCGCCTCGCGAGGGGCGAGCCTCGCGAGGCCCCTCCCCGCCAGGCTAGGCCCTGCCGAGGCCGCCAAGCACCAGGTTCCCTCGCGAGGCCTTCTCATGAAGCAAGTCGTACGGCACCAGCCGTGGTGCTCCGCGCCCAGCACATGGGTGACGTCCCGCTGTCAGGATAAGGACAGCGGGGCGCGACCAAGCCCAGCTTCCATTCTGGTGATAGGGGATCAGCGGCGTCTGCCTCCCCCAAAGCAAGTCCCAAAGGCTTTACTCTTTGGTGATAGAAGATCAGGACGGATCAGCGTGCCAGGACGGAGGTCATCGCCAAGCCCACCCGCGCGTCACAAGGAGCTGGTTTAACAGGCGGAGACCGCCTTTAGTTAGGATAGACCTGCGCGCCTGTCCCTCTTTGAATTGCCGCCCTGTGGCCACCCTTTTCCGCTCATATTTTCGGGGAAGAGGACCAAGGCACTACAAAAGGGGCAGGGCCGCTTCCATGTAGGGGGATCGACCCATTCTTCCCCTCACCTCCTGTACCGCGAGCACAAGCTCTCCACCACAGAGCAATCCAACACAAGCAGGAGTAGGGTATTACACCGCACGGTGGCCCGAACCTGGGTAGCTTGTGCGTCCCCTTTGTGTCCGGTGAGAGCCAGCGAGTCCGTCGCATCCCCGCTGTAGTCCGGTCGTAGGTTGCCAAGCAAAGTCCCCCAGAGTTCGAATCCTAAGTTCTTGGAGAAGTTTCTTGGACGCAGATCCTAGACTCCGATAGTCACTTATGTAATTGGATGTTTAATTTGGTTATATATGTTGTTCTTCTGTAGACAGAGCAAATCACATCGCAGACGGACTAAACTAGGGAACCTGTCGGTGATGATTTCATCAATCGCTGACAATTGTATACCAGCAAGCGTTTGCCCACAACACACACGACTTATTAGCAGGAATCGTCTGTATTGTTATCGGTCTTCCCACACATTTCTGATTACTGACCTGTTTGCCGCGTATCACACACATCTCGTTAAGTTGAACCGTTTCTGTTGTTTTGGCTCATCACAAATAGTTCATCTGAGTGACCTGTATGCCGTGTATCGCACACACCTTGGTCTGGCTGACCGTTTCTGTTGTGTTAGCTAATCACAAACAGTTCATCCGAATAAAATGTATGCCATATATCACACACACCTTGATCTGGCTGACCGTTTCCGTTTTTCTGGCTCATGGCATAACCGTTCGTATGGATCAACTGTATGCCATGTATCGCACACGCGTCTCTAATCTGAATCGTGCTTGATGTCTCCGCCACCGCACACAGTTCGTCTTATTGGTGATGGTTTTATTACGATACCGATTGCGATTCATGCATCGCACACAGTTTGGTCGAAGGGTCTCTGATTGATGTGTCGCGTTAGCAGCATCCTGCAATAGTGTTCACACGATTACTTATAACAAGACTTCTCCCATGTCCTCAAGAACAAAAGTAACTACTCACAAATCATAATCATGTTCAAGATCAGAGGTGTATTGAATATGGTTGAGGATCTGAACATATAATCTTCCACCACATAAACCAACTAGCATCAACTACGAGATGTAATCAACACTCTAGCAACCCACAGGTACCAATCTGACGTTTTGGGACAAAGATTGAATACAAGAGAAGAACTAGGGTATGAGATGAGATGGTGCTGGTGAAGATGTTGATGAAGAGTGGTCCTCCCACGATGAGAGGATCGTTGGTGATGTCGATGGCTTCGATTTCCCCCTCCCGGAGGGAAGTATCCCCGGCAGAATCGCTTCGTCGGAGAGCAAAAGTGCTCCTGCCGAGGTTCCGCCTCGAGACGGCGGCGCTTCATCCCGAAAGTCTTCTTCTGATCTTTTCTAGGGCAAATAGAATCTTATAGGAGAAGATGGGCCCCAGAGGCCTGCTAGGGGCCCACAAGCTCACAGGGCGCCCCCCCTGAGCTTGTGGCTCTCTGGTGGGCCCCCTCCTCGTATTTCTTCCGCCAATATTTTTTATATATTCCAAAATAATTCTCCGTAAATTTTCAGGTCATTTGGAGTTGTGGAGAATATCTATCTCTGCTGTAGCTTTGTCCAGAATTCCAGCTGCTCGCAATCTCCCTCTTCATGTGAAACTTGCAAAATAAGAGAGAAAAGGCATTAGGATTGCATTATAGAGTGAAATAATGACCCAAAACATAATAAATAATAGTAGGTAAACATGATGCAAAATGGACGTATCAACTCCCCCAAGCTTAGACCTCACTTGTCCTCAAGTGAAAGCCGAAATCGATAATCATGACCACATGTTTAGAGAGAGAGGTGTCGATAAAACAAAATACGTGCATGAAAGCATCATGATCATTATCACAGTAGCAATATATCATCATAAAACTTCTCATGATTAATTAACAATTCCTTCACAAGCTAAAGTATGAACCACAAACTTCATTGAAAGCTAACAAACTATGATCTTAGTCATCGAAACAATGGCAATTTATCATACTTTTAGAAAGAGTCTATGTAGGAGCTTGCTACTTGTAAACTGCGTTGGGATTTCCCCGAAGAGGAGAGGATGATGTAATATAGTAGAGATAAGTATTTCCCTCAGTTAAGAACCAAGGTTATCAATCCAGTAGGAGAACCACACAGAACCTCGTTAGCAACACCTACACACACAAAAGCAAACACTTGCACCCAACACAAATAAGAGGGTTGTCAATCCCCTTAGCGGTTATTTGCAAGGATTAAATCTGATAGTGGTAGATAGAAAAGTAAACTGCAAAATAAAATAAAAGTAAATAAATTGCAGCAAGGTATTTTTGTATTTTAATATATGATAAAGGTAGACCCGGGGGCCATAGTTTTAACTAGAGGCTTCTCTCTTGAACACATAGCATACGGTGGGTAAACAAATTACTGTTGGGCAATTGATAGAAAAGCGCATAGATATGACAGATTCATGGCAATGATCATGTATATAGGCATCACGTCCGAGACAAGTAGACCGACTCCTGCCGCATCTACTACTATTACTCCACCCATCGACCGCTATCCAACATGCATCTAGGGTATTAAGTTAATGAAAACAGAGTAACGCCTTAAGCAAGATGACATGATGTAGACAAATTAAACTCAAGCAATATAATTAAACCCCATCTTTTTATCCTTAATGGCAACAATACAAATACGTGTCATGTCCCTTTCTATCACTGGGATTGAGCACCACAAGATTGAACCCATCACAAAGCACCTCTCCCATTGCAAGATAAATCAATCTAGTTAGCCAAACCAAATGGATAGATCGGAGAGAAATACAAAGCTATAACAATCATGCATACAAGAGTTCAGAAAAGACTCAAATATTTCTCATGAATAATCTGATCATAAACCCACAATTCATCGGATCCCAACAAACACACCGCAAAAGAAGATTACATCGGATAGAACTCCAAGAACATCGAGGAGAACATGGTATTGAAGATCAAAGAGAGAGAAGAAGCCATCTAGCTGCTAGCTATGGACCCGTAGGTTTGTGGTAGATTACTCACACATCATTGGAATGGTAGCAAGGTTGATGAAGAAGCCCTCTGTGATCGATTCCCCCCTCCGGCAGAGTACCGAAAAAGGCCTCCAGATGGGATCGTGGAAGAACAGAGGCTTGCGGTGGCGAAAAGGTTTTCTCTTCTGTCTTTCTGGTATATGGGGAATATTTTGGAATTTTTAGCGCTGGAATTAGGTCAAGAGGTGCCACGAGGGGCCCACAAGCCTGGGGGGCACGCCTCCTGAGCTTGTCGGTCCCTCGTGGGTCTTCTGGTCTTCTCCCGAAGCTTCGAGGGTCCCTTCTGGTCCAGAAAAAATTAATCCAAAGTTTTTTCTTCGTTTGGACTCCGTTTGATAATGATTTTCTGAAAAGGCAAAAACAGGCAAAAAAATAGCAACTGGCACTGGGCACTAGGTTAATAGGTTAGTCCCAAAAAATTATATATAATTGCATATAATTGCATAATAAACATCCAAGATTGATACTATAATAGCATGGAACAATCAAAAATTATAGATACGTTGGAGACGTATCAAGCATCCCCAAGCTTAATTCCTGCTCGTCCTCGAGTAGGTAAATGATAAAAACAGAATTTTTGATGTGGAATGCTACCTAACATGTTTCATCTTGTAATTCTCTTTTACGATATGAATATTAAGATCCGAATGATTCAAAGTAATAGTCTATAATTTGATATAAAGACATAAATACTCAGGCATACTAACAAACAATCATGTCTTTAAAAAAAAAGCTAAATAACGTTATCCCTACAAAATCATATAATCCTGTCATGCTCCATCTTCTTAACACAAAATATTTATCATGAACAACCCCGGTTTTAGCCAAGCAATTGGTTCATACTTTTTAACGCGCTTCAGCTTTTTCAACCCCCACGCAATACATGAGCGCAAGCCATGGATATAACACTATGGGTGGAATAGAATGTGGTGGTAGAGATTAGTAAGGGGAAGTCAAAAAGGAGAAGATAGTCTCACATCAACGAGGCTAATCAACGGGCTATGGAGATGCCCATCAATTGATGTCAATGCGGGGAGTAGGGATTGCCTTGCAACGGATGCACTAAGAGCTATAAGTGTATGAAAGCTCAACATGAAAACTAAGTGGGGGTGCATCCAACTTGCTTGCTCATGAAGACCTCGGGCATTTGAGGAAGCCCATCTTCGGAATATACAAACCAAGTTCTATAACGAAAAATTCCCACTAGTATATGAAAGTGACAAAATAGGAGACTCTCTATATGAAAAACATGGTGCTACTTTGAAGCACAAGTATGGAAAAGGATAGTAACACTGCCCCTTCTCTCTTTTTCTCATTTTTTTCTTTCCTTTTTTTTCTTTATTTTTTTCTTTTTCATGGGCTCTTTTTGGTCTCTTTTTTTCCTCACTGGGACAATGCTCTAATAATGATGATCCACTATTGCAGGCGACCGCTAACACGACACATGAATCAGAGACCCCGCGACCAAACTGTGTGTAATGCATGAATCGCAAACGGTGTCATAAAAAAAACGTCCCCAATAAGACGAACAGTTTGCGATGACGGAGACATCAAAACTGATTCAGATTAGAGACGCGTGTGCGATACGTGGCATACAGTTGATCCATATGAACTATTTGCGATAAGCTAGAACAACAAATACGGTCAGCCAGTTCGTGGTGTGTGCGATACGTGGCATACAGTTCACTCGGATGAACTGTTTGTGATTACGCAACACAACAGAAATGGTCAGGCAGATCAAGGTGTGTGCAATATACGGCATGCGGTTCACTCGAATGAACTGTTTGCGATTACCCAACACAACAGAAACGGTTCAACTTAACAAGATGTGTGTGATACGCGGCAATCAGGTCAGTAATCTGAAATGTGTGGGAAGACGGATAACAACACGGACGATTCCTTCTACTAACCCGTGTGTGTGTGTTGTGGGCAAATGCTTGCTGGTATACAATTGTCAGCGATTGATGAAATCATCACCGACAGGTTCCCTAGTTTAGTCCGTATGCGTTGTAATTTGCTCAGCTATAGAAGAGCAACATATATAACCAAATTAAACATCCAATTACATAGGTGACTATACAAAACATTCGCACACACCTCAATAAACAATTACATGCATTCTAAACTAGGAGAAACGATCATCTAATCATCTACTTCTTGTGACGCTGCCGCCACTACTCTACTTGTGGCTCGATCCCTTGTCGTCCACATGAAGGAGGCACTCCCTCATGTCAACGATCCGCCTGTACATCTCGTAGCTTGTGTACGCGTCCTTGGCCGTGTACTTGACGTGTTCTTCATCCAGTCTCCGCACCCAGGCCTCGTGCCAGGCATCCTTGTTCTTTTTGCAGTCATCTTTCATGCCTCTGTAGTAGTGGTCGATGATGGCCACGGCTAGGTCAACCAGGGAGTCCTTCTTCTTCTTTCTGCTCCAGACCCTGTACTGGCCTTAGATGTCGACAAGATTCTGGTAGGCCAAGCCCGTAGTCTTGAGCACCTTTAGATCGTTCACGGTGTCCACCATAGCGAACCTGTAGTCGGGGCTATTGATAAACCTGGCGAAACGCTCGCAAGGCCTTGTGGCCAGGGAGTAGTGGTAGACCAGGACGTGATGGCGCACGCACAACTGGGCAACAACAACCTTCTGATCATACCCGACACGACCGCCGGTGAACTCGAGGTCGAAGCCGACCACTTGGTACTCGTCCTCAGCAAGCAACTGCTCCATAGTGTGGATGGAGCTCTCCACCGAGACCTGCTCGTTGGTGTACACCACCGAGAGGTCCTTCCCCCTCATGTGGGTGTCCATTACGTGAGGCGTGGTGAACTACCGCCCGTCATCGTCGTCAGCCGCTGGGAGCGCCATTGGAGCCGGGTGCGCCATTGGAGCCGCTGGATATCCTCTCTGTATGTGTCGTCGTGGGTGTGCTTATTGTGTCGTGGGGCACGAGAGATAAAGGTAAATGGCTGCGGGAATAAATGAGGGCCGGGCGGCCGGGATTCTCGGCACGTCCGCAAGGCAGTTTTTGCCGCACGTAACTGCGTCATGGCGCCGCGTCCGGCGTAACCGCATGCATAAGGCACCCCGAACGTACATGATCGTGCGCTAGCCTGAAATGCTTGCAGCGCGCAAGAAGGGACGCGGGCAGAGCGCGCGGAGGGATGCAAACAGAGCGCGCGCGGCGGGACGCGAGCAGAGCACGCGCGGCGTGACACGAGTATAACGCGCCGCGGCCGCCTCAACCGCGAGCAACCACACGCATAGAGCAGTTGAACACGTAGGGAATGGCCATCTACAAGCTGACCGGCAGTTGTGTGCCGGCGGCGGTGTGATGTGAAACTACGTCGCGTTCCACATAACACAGTGGGTGAACAATCGTTCTGCGATGCTGTGTAGAGAGCGGTCGTGTGCTAGGTAATTAAATTGCAAATGTTTTTTTTATTAACCGTTTGTGTATGTGTCATTTCGTCCTCCTCTCGCACGTCTTGTCACTGCGCTGCCGCGCGCAGAAGGCTTAGAGCGCAAGCTTGAGCACCGCACAGGCGTTCTTTTGGCGAAATGTTAGCTCGAAGAGGCGCCAATGAATCGTCGGTGAGCCCGTTCCCGCGCAACCGCGCAGGTTCCCGCGCAAGCTTCCCGCCCGACTCGGCGAAATCCCAAAAAAAAACAGTGCTTACCGGCCTGCTATATAAACAGTCACGACCGGCGAGTCGGCATCGCATTTTCCCCTCCCTCCCTGTAGCTTATCGCGTCTGCTTCTCCCACCATCACCAATGGCACCTGTCCGTTGTTGTCGCTCAGCCACTCCGCCGTCGTCTGAGGACAGCTCCAGCTAAGAGGCTACACCGTGGCGGCGGCGCAGTCCCTGGCGGTGTGTACTACCTGTGGCGTCCCTGTTGGGTGTGCGCACAACACCCGCCACACACTCCGCCGCCGCTGCCCGACGGTAGCTGTTGCCGACAGCCAGCAGCCGCCACCCCACCGTCGGCCAACGTGGCCGCCACACCAACAAAGCCCGCCAGGGCCATTGCCCGCTCCGCCACCGCGGCCCGAAGGCGGGTGGTGGCCGTCTTGGCCGCCACCCCACCGTTGGGCGCCGTGGCCATCACCCGCTCCGCCACCGCGGCCCAAAGGCGAGAGGTGGCCGCCACCCCACCGTCAGCTGCCATGGCCGCCTCCCCACCGTCGACCGCCGGGGTCATCATCCACTCTGCCACCATGGCCCGAAGGTGGGATGTGGAGGCCCGCACGAGCATCAGCGACCTTGCCGCGTGCTACATCGAGTTCCTGCGGGAGGAGGAGGAGCGCCTAGTCGAGTATGCAAAGCGTCTTACCGCCACCGTGGCCGTAGCAGAAGCCGCCGCAGTGGCACGGAATGCGGAGATATACGAGGAGTCCCGCCGCTTCGAGAGGGATCGTCTGGAGCGGCAGAGGGCGTTCGAGCTGGGCGTCGCTAAAGGTGCAGCAGCGGCAGGCGCCGGATTCTGCTTCTCCAGCTCGTCGGTAGGCTCCTCCTCCTCGGCCTCTTACTGAGCGCGCTCGGCAGAGGAGAGGCTGCTGGAAGTAGTACAAAGCCCCTCCGTAGTAGTAGTATTTAGGGGCTATTTTGTTCAGTTCATCTGACTATAGATATGGTTGAACTGTACTACGTACTTAAATTTAGCTAATATATATAGTTGAACTAGCTATTTCAGTACATGGTTGGCAACAATTGGGTAAAAGTTTGTTCGGTTCAGCTGTCGAGTTGAACTGTTTGTATAAAGAATGACTGCTTAATCTATGAATGAAAGCTATGCTTACTGAATTTCATTTGCAAAAATTACAGTACTAGTGATTTTTAGCTGCAAAATTTGACAAATGGCAGTGTTTTTTTTTCTGAGGATCACAAATGGCAGTGTTACTAGGTTGACAAATGGCAATGTTACTAGATTAACAAATGGCAATGTTACTAGATTGACAAATGCCAATTTTTCCATTTTGGCAAATGGCAATTATACCCAATATGACAGATGCAAATCTTACCACATTGTTTGTACGTCGTTGCACACGGGTCATCATGCAAAATCGTTTGCGATGAAGAGATGCACAAAACCTGCGTGCCACATTTTCCCTTGGCTTAGCTGCGAAGGAACCCAGCTCTCGCTTTGCATACGGGTGTTCAGTCTGAAACATTTGCGATGAAGAGATGCACAAAACTTGCGCGCCACATTTTTCCCTTGTCTTAGCTGCGAAGGAACCCAGCTCTCGCTTTGCATACGGGTGTTCAGTCTGAAAACATTTGCGATGAGTGTTTTATTCAAAGAAATACGTTGATGTTTTTTTTACTTTGGTAAGTCTGTACATTCAGAGAAAAAATGCTAAGTTGATCAAAACCATAGATTTCATTCAGTGACACTCGGGTTTTACTTTCATATGATCGGGATACAATATTAAACAAAAAACTAATTGCAGCGGTGGCGGCGGCGGCGGTGTGCTGCGCTGGTGTTGTCGTCGTCCGGGACGCCGTTGTTCAAGTCTTCAAGCCATCCCAGAATGTTATGGGCTTCCAAATCCAAGAGCCGTTCGTCGCGCAATCGATGGGCGGTGCGCGGGGGGACGGCAACTTGCGGAGCTGCGAGGTAGCGGTCGACGGTGGCGTCCCATAACGCTAAGGGGGCGTGGCAGGTGCAGGCGCACGCACGGGCACGGGCGTGGCTGGTGCAGGAAAGCGCACGGGGACCGGCGCCGCGGTGGGTGCTGGGGCGCGCACGAGCACAGGCGGGGGCGCTGGCGCTGGTACGTACATGAGCTCGCGTGGGTCCGCGTGGACCTCGCTGACGCCCGCGGCTTCCAGCTCTGCGATGGTGCTCGGCGACCAGCCCGTCAATGCCACGGGGATGGTCGCTGGCGCGGGCGCGGGGATGGGAGCTGGGAGGGGCGTGGGGGAAGCATCCGCCGCGGCCAGCTCGTTCAGGGCCATGTCCCTGAGGTCCCATTCCTCCTTATTTTCTATCTCCTCCAGCTCGGAGTTGACTTCACCAAACCAGAAGACTAGTGGCAGATGATCCTTGTGCGCCATGGAGTAGGTGGAGTTCTGGAAGATAGGATTCGGGCGAGAGGGGAATGGGAGGCGAAGAGAGATCAATAAGGCCGCCTATTAAACAGCGGCTCGAGTGCCATTAATGGAGAAGTTGAGAGTGAGGCGGGCGGTGATGGAGGTTAAAGGGCTCGGTTCTCGGTAAGCCTGCGCAGCGTACTGCTCGCATGCCTCCCGGTGAGCCTGCGTAGCGGAGGACTGGTCGCACGCCTCCCGGCCAGCCTGCGCCGCGGACTTTGCTCGCACGCCTCCCGTCTACTCAAACAGCTGCCCAGACAGCACCTCCTTGCCATTAAAAAAGTGGGACACGTGGCGGCACGTAAATGGTCAGTAGAACGCCCATGATTGAAATAATACTGTACAACCATTTGTGATGATAATGTGACAGCTATTTGTTGGCTGTTAATGTGTGCGCCTTCTCTCATATTGTACAATTTTTTTACCACAGCATGTTGGTGCCATTCCATGACACCATGCCAAGTCTCATGAATTTCAGATGAGTTTTGGATTTACTAGAATTTCAAAACCAAGTTCTCAAGTTTGCGGCCAAGCCACGAAGAGCCTAGGTGTTTGAAATTCATTCCCATTTCTTGCATGGGACCTAAACATGCAACCAAGGACACATATATGATTTTTCAACCCATTTTGGTGCACAGGAGCATGTCCATGCAGTTCAAATTTGAATTATGCAAATAAAATGCCTAGAAAACTCAGTTAAAGTATAAAAATGTCCAAACGAACCATGAATAATTCCAAAATTTAACACGACACTCCTATTGGTCTATGTTACCTCTAGAAAAAAAATCAAGGCAAGAAGAGGCAACGAATGTCGTTTCGTTCACAAAGGTGACACGTTCCGTACCGGAACCATGAGGCTTCTTGTGAGAAGCTCTGGTTTGTGAGCAGCTTATACCAAAACCTGCCCCAAATGGGACAATTTTTTTACCACAGCATGTTGGTGCCATTCCATGATAGCATGCCAAGTTTCATGCATTTCAGACGAGTTTTGGATTTATTAGAATTTCAAAACCAAGTATCTCAGCATTTGCGGCCGAGCCACGATGCCGAGGTGTTTGATATTCATTCCCATTTCTTGCATGGGAGCTAAGCATGCACCCAAGGACACATATATGATTTTTCAACCCATTTTTGGTGCACCGGAGCATGTGCATGTAGCTCAAATTTGAATTATGCACATAAAATGCCTAGAAAACCCAGTTAATGTATAAAAATGTCCAAACAAACCCCGAATAATTCCAAATTTTAACACGACACTCCTGTTGGTCTATGTTGCCTCTAGAAAAAAAATGAAGGCAAGAAGAGGCAACGAATGTCGTTTCGTCCACAAAGGTGACACGTTCCCCACCGGAACCATGAGGCTTCTTGTGAGAAGCTCTGGTTTGTGAGAAGCTTATACCAAAACCTGCCCCAAATGGGACAATTTTTTTACCACAACATGTTGGTGCCATTCCATGATAGCATGCAAAGTTTCATGAATTTCTGACGAGTTTTGGATTTACTAGAATTTCAAAACCAAGTATCTCAACGTTTGCGATGGAGCCACGAGGCCGAGGTGTCTGAAATTCATTCCCATTTCTTGCATGGGACCTAAGCCTGCACCCAAGGACACACATATTATTTTTCAACCCATTTTGATGTACCGGAGCATGTGCATGTAGTTCAAATTTGAATTATGCACATAAAATGCCTAGAATACTCAGTTAATGTATAAAAATGTCCAAACGAACCCTGAATAATTCCAAAATTTAACATGACACTCCTATTGGTCTATGTTACCTCTAGAAAAAAATCAAGGCAAGAAGAGGCAACGAATGTCATTTCATCCACAAAGGTGACTGATAACCCACAAGTATAGGGGATCGCAATAGTTTTCGCGGGTAGTATTTCACCCAGATTTATTGATTCGACACAAGGGGAGCCAAAGAATATTTGCGAGTATTAGCAACTGAGTTGTCAATTCAACCACACCTGGAGAACTAAATATCTGCAGCAAAGTGTTTAGTAGCACAGTAGTATGATAGTTTCAAGAGCAGTAGTAACAGTAGTAACAGTAACATAAGGAGTTTTGTAGTAATTGTAACAACAGTAGCAACGAAAGTAACTTAGCAAAGATCAATATGCGAAAAGCGTAGGCATTGGATCAGTGATGGATAATTATGTTGGATGACATTCATCATGTAATAGTCACAACCTAGGGCGATACACAATAGCTCCAATTCATCAATGTAATGTAGGCATGTATTCCATATATAGTCATACGTGCTTATAGTAAGAACTTGCATGACATCTTTTGTCCTACCCTCCCATGGCAGCGGGGTCCTTAAGGAAACTAAGGGATATTAAGGCCTCCTTTTAATAGAGAACCGGAACAAAGCATTAGCACATAGTGAATACATGAACTCCTCAAACTACGACAATCTCCGGAAAGAATCCCAATTATTGTCACCTTGGGGTATGCGGATCATGACACGTAACAGGTGCATATAACTTGCAATATAGGATCAAGAACTCAAATATATTCATGAAAACATAGAGGGTTCAGCTCTGAAATCATGGCACTCGGGCCCTAGTGACAAGCATTAAGCATAGCAAAGTCATAGCAACATCAATCTCAGAACATAGTGGATACTAGGGATCAAAACCCTAACAAATTGACTCGATTACATGGTAAATCTCATCCAACCCATCACCGTCCAGCAAGCCTATGAAGAAATTACTCACACACAGCGGTGAGCATCATGAAATTGGTGATGGAGGATGGTTGATGGTTGATGATGACGACGGCGTCGAATCCCCCTCTCCGGAGCCCCGAAAGGACTCCATATCAGCCCTCCCGATGAAGAACAGGAGGTGGCGGCGGCTCCGTCTCGTAAAACATGATGATTCTTTCTCTCTGATTTCTCTCTCCACGAATAGGTACTTATAGCACTGGAATTAGGGTAAACAGAGCTGCCAAGGGCCCACAAGCCTGCCAGGCGCGCCCTGGGGGGTGGGCGCGCCCCCCAGGCTTGTGGCGCCTGGTGGCCCCCCCTCTGGTGGATCTTTGCGCCAGTATTTTTTATATATTTTGAAATAATTCTCCATAAATTTTCAGGTCCATCTGAGAACTTTTATTTCTGCACAAAAACAACACCATGGCAATTCTGCTGAAAACAACGTCAGCCTGGGTTAGTTCCATTCAAATCATGCAAATTAGAGCAAAAGTGTTTGGAAAAGTAGATATGTTTGGGACGTATAAACTCCCCCAAGCTTAACTCATTGCTTGTCCTCAAGCAATTCAGTTGACCAACTAAAAGTGATAAAGAAAAACTTTTACAAACTCTTTTGTTCTTGTTGTCTGTATATATACTTAACTAGCATCCAAGTTTTCAGCAAAGATTATGAACTAACCATATTGATGATAACACTTAGGTCTCACATTTACTCATGGCAATAACATAACTAACTAGAGAGCAATAATAAGATATCTCGGATGCCAACACTTTGTCAAAACAATCAAGATATAATATGATAACATGATATCTCGCTAGCCCTTTCTGAGACCGCAAAACATAAATGCAGAGCACCTCTGAGATTCAAGCAATGACTAAACATTGTAATTCAGGGTAGAGGATATCCAGTCATGGTCACGCCCAACATTAACTATACTCAATGCATAAAAATGACAATAGTGCTCTCCAACTGGTGCTTAAATGAGAAGGTGATGACTCAACAATAAAAGTAAAATAACATAAAAGTAAATGGATAGGCCCTTCGCAGAGGGAAGCATGGATTTGCAGCGGTGCCAGAGCTCGAAGCTTAAATTAGATATGAAAATAATTTTGGGAGGTATGCTTTTCTTGTCAACGTCACGACCGAGAGTTTTCAATATCTTCCATGCTAAACAAATTATAGGCGGTTCCCAAGCGGAAAGGTAAAGTTTACTCCCCCTCCACCATACCAACACAAGTCATGGCTAGCCGAATTCACGGGTGCCCTCCATACCAACAACTTTTTGGGGGAGTTTGTTTGCATTATATGATTTTGATTTGAGCATAGGACTGGGCATCCCAATTACCATCCTCTCTCGTGCAATGACAAGTGAATAAACACTCATCTGAGAGTAACCCGCTTAGCATGGAAGATACTGACCGCCCCCTGTCGCTCCATGAGCGGTACGGGCACACAAAACAGATGTTCGTTTGAATATTTAGAGGTGGCACTTGCAAATTTACTTGGAACGGTAGAGTAATACCGCATATAGGTAGATATAGTGGACTCATCTGGAACAACTTTATTTTAAGGATGTGGATGCATAAGCAGTATTCCCTCTTAGTACAGGCGAAGGCGAGCAAATAGATTGAGAAGCGACCAGCTAGAGAGCGAAAACGGTCATAGACATGCATTGCGAATAATTAACATTGAACACAAGCATGAGTAGGATATCAACACCCTGAACATAAATATCATGGAGGCTATGTTGGTTTTGATTCAACTACATGTATGAACATGTGCCAAGTCAAGCCACTCGAATTACTCAGAGGAGGATACCATGCTAACATACTACATCGCAACCATTTTAATGCATGTTGACACTCAAGATAAATCATTATCCACTCCAAGCTATTTAAGCATGGCATGAGCAACTATAATTTCTAATTGTCATCACAAATATGTTTACTCATAATAATGTTGAATCATGGATACTGAGCTAAACATATTTACAAAGACAAAAACAAGAAGAGTTCATACTAGCTTTTCTTCACCGCAATCACTTCATCAAATATCATCATTATTGCCTTTCACTTGCTTGACCGAATGATGTGATAATAATAATAATAATAATAATAATAATAATAATAATAGTGCAAGTGTGCCGCGGACTAAGCTGGAATCTGCAAACATTTATTCAAAGGAGAAAACAAAGTAATTGTGGCTCTTTGTTAGATCAACAATAAAGCACATGGGAGCCACTCAACATTTTCATCGTGGTCTTTCTCCTTATGACGACTCAATGCAAAGAAAAGAAATTCAGAGAAACACACTGAAATATTTTTGGAGTTTTCTGGTTTTTCTGAAGGAAGCAAATTAACGAAGGAAAAATAAAAAATGAGAAAAACTATTTACACGGGAAAGCTCCCAACAAGTAAAAGAAGAAACGAGAAATCTTTTTGGGTTTTCTTTTACTACTACGAATTAACTAGACAAGAAAGAAACTACAACTATTTTTTTTGGATTTTCGAAAGTTTTTCAAACACACAAGAAGAAAGCGAAAATAAAACTAGCATGGATATACAATGAAAAAGGGTGAACACCGACAACTGGAATGAGTGTGTGAACATGAATGTAATGTCGGTGAGAAATACATACTCCCCCAAGCTTAGGCTTTTGGCCTAAGTTGGTCTACGACCAGTCCTGGCCTGGATAATGCCCATGATGATAGTTCGGGTTATACTGAAATGCAGCTGCCATAGCTTGGCGAGCTGCCTCGTTAAGGCGCTCGGTCTCTGCCGCCCACTCGTACTCCTCAGCCTCCTCCTCAAGTATGAAATGTCTATGTTTTCCCTGGAAATCAAAGAAGGCAGGAGCAGGCAAAACAATATGGAAGACACGGCGCCTGTTAAAGATTAGCCTGTATCTGAACAGGGGAAGACCCCTCTCAAGGAACTGGTGGCGTTCCATAGCATCATAATCAAGAAAACTAGGTGGCAAAAGGGTGTCATTTTGTTTAATGGGCACACCAAGATAGGTAGCTAAATGAGTGGCATAAATTCCACCAAAGAAATCACCCACTAAGGCATTGTTATGTAAACGGCGTGCAATAATAGCCCCCATGTTAAATTGTCTATCTCCCAGTACTGCACTCTTGAGAATGCTCAGGTCAGGGGCACAAAGATGACTATGATTATGTTTACCATTAATGCATCTACCAAAGAAACAGAGCAAAATAATGTATGGCAGGAAATTGAATGCTCCCCATAGTAGCTTGTGTGATACCTCTAGTTTCACCCCTAGTAATGTTCATGAGAAACTCATTGCAATCTGATTTGCGAGGTTCAGTGCAAGTCCCCCAAAATGGAATTTTGCATACTTCACTAAATTCTTCAACAGCATGCGAAAAGGATTTTCATATAGGTTGAAAATAATATCATGGGAAGTGCAATGATATACATACTTGAATCTTCGCACAAAGGAGTCAGTGAGGTCATAGTATTGTGGGCACCTGTCTGCCAGGAACTCTGTGAGCTCGGTGTTGCGCACGTACATATCAAACTCTTCCTAGATGCCGGCTCGAATCATGAAGGCATCCGACGGCCACTCGCACGGTAGCACTGCAGCCTCTCGCGGTGGTTCGGTATCCTGCTCGCGTATTGCGGGCCTAGGAGCATTCCTGCTCGAGGAACCACCATGGAACATCTTCCTAAGCATTTTCTTTTCTCTGAAAATTTCTGAAATTTTTAGTGACTCAAAATAAAAGTGAACAAAACTCAACAAAATTGATACCAACTACTCCCACATGTATCTAGAAGCTATATCATGCATCAAAACTACCTTGGACCATACAAATTCAACATGCAAGCTCATAAACATGGTCACCACAGTAGCAAAAATTTGCAAAGTATAAAGCAGTAGAACAAAAACTAATTGGAGCATTGGAGGAGTCACATACCAAGGAGTAATTCCTCAAAACAGTTTTGGAAACGGAGTTCCGGGCAAGGAGATCGAAAATCACAGCAAAATGAGCAAGAACATGGGCTTGGGAGCAAGTTTGATTTTTTCTGGAGGAAGAAGAAGGACATGGGTGGCTGGCATAAGTGTGTGGGTCCCTGTGGGACCCACAAGCCTGCTGGGCATGCCCAGGGGGTGGGCACGCCCTGTGGGCTTGTGGCTCACAGGTGCACCCCCTGGGGTGTGTTCAGTGCCAAAAATTCTTAAATATTCTGGAAAAAATCATACTAAATTTTCATGGCATTCTGAGAACTTTTATTTTTGTGACATTTTTTATTGCACAAAAAATTCAGAAAACAGGAGAATCATGGCATTTTATTTTATTCTACTAAAAATTACAGATGGTAAAAGGTAGGTACAAAAAGTTGTGCTTACTAAATTCATCGACCACATGCCCTTCAAAAGAATCCATTAATAAGGTTGATCAAGTCTTATTAACAAACTATTGCCGAGTGACATGAAACCGAAGAATCTTGGTATAACACTAGGTTACCTCAATGGATATATGCATCTCCCCAACAATAAGAATTTCATATTTCTTTTTGACTATAGGAAGAGGAAATTTAAAACCTCCAATAGTGATTGTCGAAACTTTTTCAATACAATTGATACCACTCACCGAAGTTTGTTTCTTCGGGAAATAAACCGTATGCTCATTACCATTGACATGAAAAGTGACCTTGCTTTTGTTGCAATCAATGACAGCCCCTGCAGTATTCAAAAAGGGTGTACCAAGGATAATCAACATGTTGTCGTCCTCGGGCATATCAAGTATAACAAAGTCTGTCAAGATAGTAACATTTGCAACTACAACGGGAACATCCTCGCAAATTCCAATAGGTATAGCAGTTGATTTATCAGTCATTTGCAAAGATATTTCAGTAGGTGTGAGCTTATTCAAATCAAGTCTTCTATATAAAGAGAAAGGCATAACACTAACACCGGCTCCCAAATCACATAGAGCAGTTTTAACATAACTTCTTTTAATGGAGCATGGTATAGTAGGTATTCCCGGATCTCCTAGTTTCTTAGGTATTCCACCCTTAAAAGAATAATTAGCAAGCATGGTGGAAATTTCAGCTTCAGGTATTTTTCGTTTATTAGTGACAATATCTTTCATATATTTAGCATAGGGAGACATTTTCAACATATCAATCAAGCGAGTGCGCAAAAAGGCAGGTCTAAGCATTTCAACAAAGCGCTCAAAATCATCATCATCCTTGTTTTTAGATGGTTTAGTAGGGAAAGGCATAGGTTTTTGAACCCATGGTTCTCTCTCCTTTCCATGTTTTCTTGCAACAAAGTCTCTTTTATCATATCTTTTATTCCTAGGATGTGGGTTATCAAGATCAACAACAGGTTCTATTTCTACATCATTATCTGGTTGAGCATCAACATGAACATCATCATTATCATTATCATTATCCTTATCATTATCACTAGGTGTATGTTCATTACCAGATTGTGTCTCGGCATCAGAAATAGAAGCATCATTATGATTCTCAGGAGGTTTTTCTATCTCAGGTTCACTAGCAGCATGCAAAGTCCTATCATTTTTATTTTTGTTTTTCTTCTTAGATGGACTAGGTGCATCAATATTATTTCTTTGAGAATCTTGTTCAATTCTTTTAGGATGACCTTCAGGATATAGAGGATCCTGAGTCATGCTACCTCCTCTAGTAATAACTCTAACAGCATGGTCATTCTTTTTATTATTCATTTCATCAAGCAAATCATTTTGTGACTTAGAAATTTGTTCTAACTGAGTCTGAACCATAGAAGCATGTTTACTCAAGCATTTAACATCATTAGCAGTTCTAAATATAAAATCACTCAAGCGTTCAATCATTATGGCATTCCGTTTTAGTTGATTGCTAACATACATATTAAAGTGTTCCTGTTTAATGATGTAATTATCAAACTCATACAGGCATTGACTAGCAGATTTATTATAAGGAATATCACCTTCATCAAATCTAGTGAGAGAATTTATCTCCAGTACCTGTGTCGGGATGTCGAGCCCATGTATTTCTTCAATAGGGGGTAAATTCTAAACATCTTCAGCTTTTATACATTTTTCTTTCATAGATTTATTAGCTTCTTGCATATCTTTTGGACTGAGGAATAGAATACCTCTCTTCTTCGGAGTTGGCTTAGGTGATGCTTCAAGAAGTGTCCAATCATCGGCATTTCTCAATATATTATTCAATAGTACTTTAGCCTGTCCAACAGTTCGTTCCCTGAAAACACAACCAGCACAACTTTCTAGGTAGTCCCTACAAGCATCGGTTAGTCCATTATAAAAGATATCAAGTATTTCATTTTTCTTAAGAGGATGATCAGGCAAAGCATTAAGTAATCGGAGAAGCCTCCCCCAAGCTTGAGGGAGATTCTCTTCTTCAATTTTCACAAAGTTAAATATTTCCTGTAAGGCAGCTTGTTTCTTATGAGCAGGAAAATATTTTTCAGAGAAGTAATATATCATATCCTGGGGACTACGCACACAACCAGGAGGAAGAGTATTAAACCATTTCTTAGCATCACCCTTTTAATGAGAAAGAAAACAACATAAGAATATAGTAATAACGAATTTTTTCCTCATGAGCAAATAGGGTGGCAATATCATTCAACTTAGTAAGGTGTGCCACAACAGTTTTAGTTTCATAACCATGAAAAGGATTAGATTCAACCAAAGTAATTAACTCAGGATCAACAGAGAATTCATAATCCTTATCAGTAACAAATATGGGAGAGGTAGCAAACTTAGGATCATATTTCATTCTCTCCCTCATAGATTTTTCTTTCAACTCAGCAAGCAATTTTATAACCCCATCTCTATCATTACAAGCAAGAATTGCCCTAGCTTCCTCCCTATAAAAAACATAACCATCAGATGTTTCAGGCATTTCAACTCTAGTAGGAGAGCTAGGCAGAATAGGTGAATCATAATTTTCAAGAGTTTCAACATTTTCAGTTTCCTTAGCTTTAGCAATTTGTTCATCAAGAAATTCACCAAGTGGCACAGTATTATCAAGCATAGTACTAGCATCATCATAAGTATCATTCATAGCAGAAGTAGTATCATTAATAACTTGCGACATATCATAGTGAATAACAGGTGGCGGTGTCGCAAGCCTACTCAAAACAGAAGGTGAATCAAGTGCAGAGTGTGATGGCAGTTCCTTACCTCCTCTAGTCATAGAGGGGATGATCTTGGTCTTAGCATCTTTTAGATTCTTCATACTGATCAACAGATATAAATCCCAAGTAACTAAACAAATAGAGCTATGCTCCCCGGCAACGGCGCCAGAAAAAGGTCTTGATAACCCACAAGTATAGGGGATCGCAATAGTTCTCGCGGGTAGTATTTCACCCAACTTTATTGATTCGACACAAGGGGAGCCAAAGAATATTTGCGAGTATTAGCAGTTGAGTTGTCAATTCAACCACACCTGGAGAACTAAATATCTGCAACAAATTGTTTAGTAGCACAGTAGTATGATAGTTTCAAGAGCAGTAGTAATAGTAATAGAAGGAGTTTTGTAGTAATTGTAACAGCAGCAACAACGAAAGTAACTTAGCAAAGATCAATATGCAAAAAGCATAGGCATTGGATCAGTGATGGATAATTATGTTGGATGACATTCATCATGTAACAGTCACAACCTAGGGCGATACACAATAGCTCCAATTCATCAATGTAATGTAGGCATGTATTCCGTATATAGTCATACATGCTTATAGTAAGAACTTGCATGACATCTTTTGTCCTACCCTCCCGTGGCAGTGGGGTCCTTAAGGAAACTAAGGGATATTAAGGCCTCCTTTTAATAGAGAACCGGAACAAAGCATTAGCACATAGTGAATACATGAACTCCTCAAACTACGGCAATCACCGGAAAGAATCCCAATTATTGTCACCTTGGGGTATGCGGATCATGACACGTAACAGGTGCATATAACTTGCAAGATAGGATCTAGAACTCAAATATATTCATGAAAACATGGAGGGTTCAGATCTGAAATCATGGCACTCGGGCCCTAGTGACAAGCATTAAGCATAGCCAAGTCATAGCAACATCAATCTCAGAACATAGTGGATACTAGGGATGAAAGCCCTAACAAATTGACTCGATTACTTGGTAAATCTCATCCAACCCATCACCGTCCAGCAAGCCTGCGAAGAAATTACTCACACATGGCGGTGAGCATCATGAAATTGGTGATGGAGGATGGTTGATGATGACGACGGCGTCGAATCCCCCTCTTCAGAGCCCCGAACGGACTCCAGATCAGCCCTCCCGATGAAGAACAGGAGGTGGCTGCGGTTCCATCTTGTAAAACAAGATGATTCTTTCTCTCTGATTTTTTTCTCCACGAATAGGTACTTATAGCACTGGAATTAGGGTAAACGGAGCTGCCAGGGGCCCACAAGCCTGCCAGGCGCGCCCTGGGGGTGGGCGCGCCCCCAGGCTTGTGGCGCCTGGTGGCCCCCCCTCTGGTGGATCTTTGCCCCAGTATTTTTTATATATTCTGAAATAATTCTCCATTAGTTTTCACGTTCATCCGAGAACTTTTATTTTTGCACACCATGGCAATTCTGCTAAAAACAGCGTCAGTCCGGGTTAGTTCCATTCAAATCATGCAAATTTGAGTCCAAACTAGAGCAAAAGTGTTTGGAAAAGTAGATACGTTTGGGACGTATCAGTGACACGTTCCCTACCGGAACCATGAGTCTTCTTGTGAGAAGCTCTGTTTTGTGAGAAGCTTATACCAAAACCTGCCCCAAATGGGACAAAAAATTTACCACAGCATGTTGGTGCCATTCCATGATAGCATGCCAAGTTTCATGAATTTCAGATGAGTTTTGGATTTACTGGAATTTCAAAACCAAGTATCTCAACATTTGCGGCCGAGCCATGATGCCGAGGTGTTTGAAATTCATTTCCATTTCTTGCATGGGACCCAAGCATGCACCCAAGGACACACATATGATTCTTCAACCCATTTTGGTGCACCGGAGCATGTGCATGTAGTTCAAATTTGATATATGCACATAAAATGCCTAGAAAACTCAGTTAATGTATAAAAATGTCCAAACGAACCCCGAATAATTCCAAATTTTAACACAACACTCGTATAGTTTTATGTTCACCGCAGACAAATGTTCTAGCAACTCAAACACCGTCCTTTGCCGTTGTGACCCCATTCTGTATTTCAAATCAAGGCGAAAAATCAAGTACATCACACACAGTTTATTATCACCAACCGTGTGAGATGCAGTACAAATATCTTGGTGCACTGTCATATATGGCTTACGTGAGAAGGTTCATCGGCTACAGTCCACAGCCGGCGCATCAAGCAGACTAGCCCCCCAAATATCATTTCACTGTTCAATCGTCGCCGGTCAAAGATGGGGACGTGGACCCTCGTCGTGAGGGCAACTTCAGCGGCCCAGTCCGGCGAGAGCGCGGCCGCAGCCGCCATGAGCGTGCTCACAACCTGCATGAGCGCGGCTGCAATCTGTGACCGGGTGGCTGCGGCAGCCAAAACGACCACTACTATAGCTCAGATGGCAGCAGCAACATCTTCGACGGGGATAGCAAATGGCGAGAGCGGGACAGCAGCTGTCCATTCTGCGGCGGCCGCCTTAGCCCTGATGGAGGCCGCCCGCGCCCATGTCGAGGCCGGCCACGCCCAGCTCCTGGCGGTCACTGCACAAATCACACGAATCTTCTCCAACAACGGTGGGCAACCCATGGCCGAAGAGTTGGCAATCGCTGAGAGCGTTCGAGCAGCCATCCATTCGTTCGCGGCATACGTTGCCGCGATGGAGCCAGTCCTAGCCCAGACCACGGCCTCCCACGCCTAGCTCGTGGCGGCCTTTTCCAAAGAGATGGCAGACGCGGATGGCGAGATGCTTGCCGAGTATGGTGCGATGGATGCCATGGAGCCCCTTCCCCAGGAGATCGTCGGGTTTGAGCTGGACATGGAGGATGCGGTGGAGATCGACGAGCGCCAGGCGGAGTAGTAGTCTTTGTTTAGCGCACCGGTCTTTTGTTAGAGTAATGTTTAGGTTAGCTAGCTCTGTTTAATTGCTGAACTTGCTCGATTAAGAAGTGTGGGTGTGTTGTAGGCTCTTTTGTGTACCCAAATTATGTAATGACGTGGATGACCACTGTAATCAGGGAAATTCGAACCAAAATTTGCACGTTCAAACTCATCACACACGGGGTAAGCCATATGAATCATTTGTGATGTTCAGATATCGTAATGGAACATGATAAAATCCTGAATTTGTACACGACATTGGTATATGAATTGTTTATGATTCCCTAATTTTTCAGAATTTTTGGGGTTACAGAAGTATGGCTTTTAAATAGATCTTTACTGACTGTTCTGTTTTAGACAGATTCTGTTTTCTATTGCATAGTTCACTTATTTTAATGATGCTATGGATTATATCGGGGGGTATAAGTCATGGAGAAGTTAGAGTACAGTAGCATTATGCAAGAATTAAATATGAATTAATTTATAGCAGTACCTAAAGTTTAATATTTGTTTGTTATACTAACGAATCTCACGAGGTTTCTGTTGAGTTTTGTGTGCTGAAGTTTTCAAGTTTTTGGTGAGATCATGATGGATGAAGGAATAAGGAGCGGCAAGACCCTAAGCTTGGGGATGCCCAAGGCACCCCAAGGTAATATTCAAGGAAGACCCAAGCGTCTAAGCTTGGGGATGCCCCGGATGGCATCTCCTCTTTTGTCTACAATCTATCGGTATATCACTTGGAGCTATATTTTTATTCATCACATGATATGAGTTTTGCTTGGAGTGTTGTGTGCTATAGTTTTATTTTCTTTGTTTGCTTTTTAGTTTTCCACAATCATCTATTGCTGGACACACCTTTTGAGAGGGACACTCATTTATCATGATTTGTTAGAATACTCTATGTGCTTCACTTATATCTTTTGAGCTAGGCAGTTGCTCTAGTGCTTCACTCATATCTTTTAGAGCACGGCGGTAGTTATATTTTGAAGAAATAGTTACACTCTCATGCTTCACTTAAATCTTTTTGAGAGTCTAATAAATAGTAATGGCAATTTGCATGGGTTATAAGATTGCTCCATCAAGGATAGGTATTCAAGAGGGATATAGTAAAACCTTTCATGTAGATCACTAAATATGAAACATGTGGTTTAATGATATTAATGTCGTAATATGAAAGGATATAGGTTCATGATCATTGGTTAGTAGAAATATCGGTATTAAAGTTTGTTATTGACTTCTCATCTAAGTGTTGGTCATGGCATGGTGGGGAGGTTTGAGCATTTTTACGTCTGAAATGAAATCCTTGAGTGTTGTTATAATCGGGGGTGCGCGATGGTTAACTCCTACCAACCTCCTCCCTAGGGGCATGTGAGTAGTACTTTGCTTCATGGGCTAATAGGCTTTGCAATAAGTATGTGAGTTCTTTATGACTAATGTGAGTCCATGGATTATACGCACTCTTACCTTTTTGCAATTTGCTAGCCTCTTCGGTACCGTGCATTGCCCTTTCTCACCTCGAGAGTCGGTGCAAACTTCATGGGTGCAACCAAACCCCGTGATATGATACACTCTATCACACATAAGCCTCCTTATATCTTCCTCAAAACAGCCACCATACCTACCTATTATGGCATTTCCATAGCCATTCCGAGATATATTGCCATGCAACTTCCACCGTTCCGTTTATATGACACACATCTTCATTGTCATATTGCTTTGCATGATCATATAGCTGACATAGTATTTGTGGCTCAGCCACCGTTCATCATTTTTTATACATGTTACACTAGATTATTGCACATCCTGGTACACTGCCAGAGGCATTCTTGTAGAGTCAGGTTGTTCTAGTATCGAGTTGTAAGTAAATAAAAGTGTGGTGATCATCATTATTAGAGCATTGTCCCAGTGAGAAAAGGATGATGGAGACTGTGATTCCCCCACAAGTCGGGATGAGGCTCCGGAAGAAAAAAAAGAGGCCAAAAAGAGCCCACCAAAAAAAATGAGAGAAAAAGAGAGAAGGGGCGATGTTACTATCCTTTTCCACACTTGTGCTTCAAAGTAGCACCATGTTTTTCATATAGAGAGTCTCCTGAGTTATCACTTTCATATACTAGTGGGAATCTTTCATTATAGAACTTGGCTTGTATAATCCGATGATGGGCTTCCTCAAATGCCCGAGGTCTTCATGAGCAAGCAAGTTGGATGCACACCCACTTAGTTTTAGTTTGAGCTTTCATACACTTATAGCTCTTAGTGCATCCATTACATGGCAATCCCTACTCCTCGCATTGATATCAATTGATGGGCATCTCCATAGCCCGTTGATTAGCCGCGTCGATGCGAGACTATCTTCCTCTTTTTGACTTCTCCTTATTAATCCCTACCACCACATTCTATTCCACCCATAGTGCTATGTCCATGGCTCACGCTCATGTATTGCGTGAAGTTGAAAATGCTGAAGCGCGTTAGAAGTACGATCCAATTGCCTGGTTTGACACCGGGGTGGTCATGATTTATATTTATGCAGTGAAGGCGGAGTCATGCCATGCTAACATGATAAAATGAGTGGGGAATAACATTCGTTAAGGATCGTATATTTTGAAAGTTTAATGATTATGCTTCTTATGTTCATGGATATTATTATGTTAATATTGTTAATTCATCGCTTCTCAATTTTTATACCGTAAAAAGAGATTACATGATAAACATGTTAGGTAGCATTCCACATCAAAAATTCTGTTTTTATCATTTACCTACTCGAGGACGAGCAGGGATTAAGCTTGGAGATGCTTGATACGTCTCCAACGTATCTATAATTTTTGATTGTTCCATGCTATTATAGTATCAATCTTGGATATTTTATATACAATTATATGCTATTTAATATCATTTTTTGGGACTAACCTATTAATCTAGTGCCCAATGCCAGTTGTTGTTTTCTGCTTGTTTTTGGTTTTTTAGGAAATCAATACCAAACGAAGTCCAAACGCTACGAAACTTTTTGATAAATTTTTTCTGGACAAGAGAGACCCTAGAAGCTTCGGGAGGAGACCAGAAGCCTCACGAGGAGGTGACAAGGCAAGCCCATGCGCCCCCAGGGGGGCGCCAAGATGCCTTGTGGGCCCCTCGTGGCTCCTTTTGGCCTAATTCCACTTCTATTAATTCTCAAATATTGGGAAACCAATAGAGAGCCACCCCGAATAACTTTTCTGCCGCCGCAAGCTTCTGTTCTTCCACGATCCCATCCGGAGGCCATTTCCGGCACTCTGCCGGAGGGAGAATCGATCATAGAGGGCTTCCACATCAACCTTGCTGCCCCTTCGATGACGTGTAAGTAGTTTACCACAGACCTACGGGTCCATAGCTAGTAGCTAGATGGCTTCTTCTCTCTCTTTGATCTTCAATACAATGTTCTCCTCGATCTTCTTTGAGTTCTATTGTAACATCCCAAAATTCCATTTTGGAATGTTATGAAATATAGCTATGCATTATCATCATATTGTTTGCAAATGATTTGTGAGTGAAAAGAAAATTTGAGTTTCTCATGTGAATCCTTGAAAGTCCCTTCAATTTTATTTTATTTTGCTTCTGCTTTTCAAAATTTTGCAAACCTCTGAAAATGTAAAAAAGTGAGAGGAGAAACATGACTCTCCAAACCAGAGGTATTTTGTGGAATTTTTTAACCATAAAACCCAGGGGGGTTATTTGAAAATTATTTGCAAAAAGAATAAAAACAATTTAGGCTTTCTGAAAATATTTTTTTAAAGTATTTTATTTTGGCCGTGGAAAAATGTCCATCAGATGGTATTAATTTTTCTGAGCATTTTGGTATATAATACCTCTATATTTGACTCTATCTACTTTTTCCTTTTCTTTGTTTTTTTTCCTGTTTTTGAATATTAGGAAAATGTTTTAAAAACGGAATCGTATCCGAGGCCCAATAGGAATAGTGGCGGCCCGATCCACTCCGGATCAGATCCGAAGATCTTTCGGATCGGCCACCGATTCACTCTGCCCCCTCTTTTCTCCCACTGACGCCTTGGCCCCACCACCGCTCCTTCCTTCCCGTCGCCCTTCTCCTTCCTTTCTCCTTCTCTTTCCTTCGCCTCGCCGGAGCAGATCGAGTCCGACCCCGATCTCTCTCCCCTTTCCTTGCCCGAGCCTCCTGACCTCCCCTATAAATAGAGGAGCTCCTCCTCGTTTGATTTTTGCCCAAACCCCCGACCTCCCCTCGTCAGAGCGCCGCACATCACCCCGCCGGAGTTCGGCCACCACCCGAAGCTCCCCGAGCTCGTGGAGCTCAAACGCCGACGCCCCCGAGCTCCAACTCCACCGCCAATCGACGCCGGAGGTTCCCCGCTGCCGTTTGGTTGCCTCGGACGCCGTCCCCGACTACCGGAGCCTCTTCCCCGAGCGCCACCGAGCTCTGCCCCGCCGTCGACTCGCCGGAGCCCCGACGACTCTCTCTGTGAGCACCCCCTCCCTCTCCATAGCCATAGGATCTGAATCCTACGACCCAGATTAGACCGATCTAAAACCCCGAACCGTTTTTTTATTAGTGAATGTTCACTCGTTAGCTTCCGCACGCGCACGCTTCGGCCAATCACAGCATGACACGTAGCCGTTCGTTAGTTAAGTTTTTTTTTATTTTCTCTGTTTCTGTTTTAGAAAACAGAATAGTTCTGTTTTTAAAATCTTAATATCTTTTAATCTGTTTACTATTTTTGAGTGATTGTTTTTGCAGTAGTTCAAAATTTTTATGTAGTTTATGCCAGTAACTTTAGATTTCAAATTCTGGACTTTTAAATTTGAATTCTTTTGATTTTGCTCAAATCACTAGAATCTGATTTCCGTGAGTTTAAAATTAGATTTCTGAGTGAAACTTTTTGCCACTGTTTTGTATTAGTTAGTTTTATCACCCTGTTCAATTTGAGAATTTTTAGTATATTTTAAAATAGGATTTTTAGCAAAACAGATTCTGTTTAGTTTCTTTTAGGGTTAATTTGTTTTATTTTTGTTTTAGTTTGTTTTGATTCTGTTTTTATTTTAACTTTCTGTTATATTTATTTTAGTTTCTGTTGTTTGGCATTGGGTGATTTATTTTTCTATTATTAAAAATATTTTTATTGTTTTGTTCTTTGTTTTAGTAGGAAAACATTGATTCCACTTTATGTTGTGTTTTATAATAGGTTTATAGTAGTTCTTTTTGCATAAAAGATTTATGGTGAAATACTTTCTGTTTTCTAATAAAACTTTACTTTTCCTTTTTGTTATTTTTATATTAGTTTCAAAAAAACAATTATTGTCTTGTTTTGTTTTAGTAGAAGCTTTGCCACAAAAATTTGAGAGGCTTTCTATTTGTTTTGGTTTCCTTTTCTTTTGATTGTGCTATTGATTGTTTTAGTATTGTTAGTTTACCTTGCTGCTAGTGTAAGATGTGTTATGGTTATGCTGATTGTGTGCAATGTTTGATTCGTTAGATCATCCGAAGTGCGAGGCTTGTTATCTAGAGTCACTCGAGTACGAAGATCGTCAGCAAGGCAAGTTCACGTTGATCATGTTATTACCTATGTTTTCAATTTGCATTAGTTCAATCTTCCACCCATTGCATGCAAAGTAGGTACTTGGAAACTTGGTTACTTGAGTAGTATCATGTGGTAGGCACCCCAAACCCTTGTTACTTTGGACCGGGACGTCATTTTATTTTGCTATGCTTTTAGTAGACGGGGTTGGTTGTGTGATTCATGAGAGTGTTGTGAGATAAATTATTTCAAGACCTACATGATGATCAAGACTTCAAGACTTCAAGTTTTTATCATACCTCTGGGTGGATTGGACATGCATCTGGCAGCCTGATATCTATCATGGTTATGCCCGGGAATCCTGGTATCTACCTGTGATCATCCCGACGGACTGCCACCCAGGCTCAAAGAGATGGATGGATACTTCAAGGCCGGAAAGCTTACGTGTGCAACCGCAAGTCAATATGGGCTCTGGCTTGGTTGACCCTAGTCGTGACTCTGGTAGGTCAGTGCTACGAGATGTAGAAGAACGGTAGGATTGGATGGGCACTGACTTAACTATCGGAGGATCGCTTTGGAAGACCATGTTTCGATCATCTCGTTCTCAAACACCAGGCAGTGCGAGGACACAACGGGAGGGATCGATTCTTGCGGGTAAAGTGTACAAACCTCTGCAGAGTGTCAAACTAATCGATTAGCCGTGTCCCCGGTTATGGACAACATGAGCACCGGAGATGATACTATCAGCCAGTCTCAACACAAATAATTATAATGATGTGGGTATTATTGATAACTTGGGTATGAGAAATGGTTGGTGGAACCTTCTCATTAAACAACCAACATTGTAGTAATAATTTTCGCTTTGCCCCTCTCTCGTTGTAGGAAAAATTTGCTTTACGCTAAACTTAAACTTTCAGCCCCACCTGCCATATATGCATATAGAATAGATGATTATTTCCGCCCTCTCTGTTGTGACTTGCCGGCATATTCAATATGCTGACCTACACGGCTGCAACGTATCATGTTGCAGAGTACTTTTCCGACCAGGAGTGAGGATACGCTCTACGCTCGGTGAGATGCCCTTGGAGTCAGATGGACTCAGCTACCTTTGAAGCTTCCGCAAGATTTTGATTAGTTTATCTCATGAGTTGGCCTTCAGCCACTTTATTGTAATCTTTATTGTAATAAAGGACTCGATATGAGATTTCGGTTAATAAAGCTGTGTGATTTTCCCTTTGATATATACATTGATGTACCGCGTGTGTACCAGCATGATCTTGGGATGGTACAGAAACACCGGAGATTCGACCGTTTTAGGTCGGGTCGCTACAGATATGGTATCAGAGCACACGCTGACCGTAGGACGTAACCTCTAGGATTGGAAAAGCATTAGGAAGAAAACCATTTTACTTATGTCTTTAAAATTTTCCTATATTCTCATCTACTCATTTCTGACTTCTCTCCGATTTTCAAACATTTTTAGATGGCCACCTTCCACCCAGTTTTGTTCACTGAGTTTTGCCAGCCGGACGCAACCATGCCTTTCGGCAAAGAGCTAGTGCAGATCACCAAGGACGTAAGGATTGCTCTGCCAAGCATCACCGGGACTACTATCATGTCTTTTGCAGCAGACACTCGCTACAGGATCGAGGTGCATATCCCCGGAAAGACATTCGGAAATCGCACAGAGCCCATCAATTTCAAGTTTGTGGCACCCAGCTGGATTCTCGGATGGAACATGGCGATTCACCATGCCATCGGACGTATCCAGGAGGAATACAGAGGCTGTCCCATTTCGCCAGGACTCAGCATGGTCTGCCGCAGAGGTGCAGATGGAGAAATCATAAACACCATGACTGAAGACCCCGTTCGTGCTTATGTCGAAACCTTGGAGACACACATCAGGACCCTGGAGTTCCGTGTACGCAAAGACACGAAGACGATCAAGCAGCTGAAGACCCGTGAACTTGAACTCGAAGATGCAGCACGAGAAGCCCACTACAAGCACGAAGATGAAGTGAAGGACTTCTTAGAGAGGATCAAGAACCTGAAGTCTCTCGTTGCAAATCTGGAGGAGCAACTGGACATGGGAGAAAACCTTCACCCTGAAGGTGACGATGCCCCCTTGATCAGCAACGACGACGACTATGAGCAGAGCACCACCGGAGGAGGATGCACCATCATGGACTTTTGAGGAGAACTTTAGACATGACCCCCATGTATCTTTTATTTTCTCGTTAAATCGTAGGTCGATGTTTCGTTTGTCAGGAGACTTGTATCTCGAGTGTGAACCTTTTGAGTTGAATAAATGAATGAGTGTTTGGTGTGTTAATGTTTGTTGCATTGCATATGGGTAGTGAATTTTCTCTTTAGACCCTTGTTCTATTCTAATCCTCACCACTCTAAAAACACCAGATGCCTCCGAGACGTGACCCCAGCACCAACTTTCCACCGGAACTCGCCCAACTCATCCAGCAGCAGAATACCTTGATGCAGCTGTTGATCCAGAACTAGGCCAACAACAACAACAACAACCCTCCACCCCAGGTCGACAACCTCACCCGTTTTTTGAGGCTGAATCCTCCGACTTTCTCCAACAGCACTGAGCCCATAGTGGCAGATGACTGGCTCCGCAAGATGGAGAGGGAACTCATCACCGCTGGATGCACTGAGGCTGAGAAAGTGCGTTTTGCCGCACATCAACTTGAAGGCCCAGCAACTTCATGGTGGGAGAACTACACCACCACGTATCCCATTGCCGGTGTGACTTGGGAGCAGTTCAAGCAGGCTTTCTGCACCGCTCATGTCTTAGCTGGAGCCATGAGTCTGAAGAAGCGTGAGTTCCGCAACTTACGCCAGGGGAATCGCTCTGTGGCCCAGTATGTGGATGAATTCAGCATGTTGGCCCGTTATGCACCAGGAGATGTGGCTAATGATGCAGCCAAGCAGGAGAAATTCCTAGAGGGACTCAACGATGAGTTGAGCATGCAGCTGATTGTGGCTACATTTAACAACTACCAGGAGCTGGTAGACAAGGCCCTCATCTTGGAGGGTAAGCAACAGCAAATTGAGAACCGCAAGAGGAAATATGGACATCGGAAGTCTTACTCTGGAGCTCAGCAGAAGCCCCGCTACTCCCCGTACTCAGGGAATACCGGATCAAGGACCGGTAAGTATGGAGGACACACTCATGTCGTGCATAACCATGGAGGAAATGGGAATAATCGTCCCAACAATAGCAACCACAGGAACGGCAATGGAGGAAATGGTACTCAGCATCGTTCTGCTCCAGTAATGAGGGATCTGAGCACCGTCACCTGTTTCAAGTGCAAACAAACTGGACATTATGCCAACAAGTGTCCTGAGGCTAACCCAAGCAATGGCAATGTTAATGGAGGTGGAAATGGCAACGGGAACTCTGGAGTGAAGAAGCCCAATCCTTTTCCCTGCGCTCAGGTGAACCACATTGATGTGGAGGAAGTCTATGATCAGCCCGAGACTGTGGTTGGTAAGTTTTTGTTGCATTCACATCCAGTATTAGTACTTTTTGATTCGGGTGCAACTCATTCATTCATATCAAGGGTAGTTGTGGAAAAGTACGGTTTGCCCACTAGAACCCTTAGTCAGCCCATTAAGGTCAGTTCCCCAGGAGGCACGATGACGGCAGGGATAGGATGCCATGCCTTGAACCTCAACATTGGAAACCATGTATTCCCCACCGACCTCATCGTCTTAGAGTCTCAGGGATTGGATGTAATCCTAGGCATGGATTGGATGACCAAGTATGAAGGGAACCTTGACTGCCCCAGCAAGTCCATTTTGCTCACCACCCCAGAGCAGAAGAGGATTAAGTATGTATCCCGACGCACCCCGAAGAGTACTCGGGTGAATTCCCTCACAGGAGTGGTTCGGGAGGAAGTGCCGGTAGTACAAGACTTTCCAGATGTATTCCCGGAGGAATTACCAGGCATGCCACCGGATAGAGAGATTGAGTTCCTGATTGAGTTATTGCCAGGAACAACCCCAATATCCAAGAGACCCTATCGGATGCCCGCTAATGATTTAGAAGAAATCAAGAAGCAAATTAAGGAGTTATTGGACAAGGGGTATATTCGCCCAAGTTCTTCACCTTGGGGAGCCCCAGTTCTTTTGGTAGAGAAGAAGGATAAAACCTTGAGAATGGTAGTCGATTATCGTGCATTGAACGAGGTGACTATCAAGAACAAATACCCACTGCCGATGATTAACGACTTGTTTGATCAGCTAGTGGGAGCCAAAGTGTTCTCCAAAATCGATCTTCGATCAGGGTATCATCAGTTGAAAATTCGTGAACAGGATATACCCAAAACAGCCTTCACCACAAGGTATGGCCTATATGAGTATACAGTCATATCCTTTGGTTTGACTAATGCTCCTGCCTATTTCATGAGTATGATGAACAAGGTATTTATGGAATATCTGGACAAGTTTGTCGTGGTGTTCATCGATGATATATTGATATTCTCCAAGAGCGAGGAAGAACACAAGGAACACTTGCGTTTAGTTCTTGAGAAGCTCAGAGAGCATCAGTTATATGCCAAGTTCAGCAAATGTGAATTTTGGTTGAAGGAAGTCGGATTTCTTGGACACATTATTTCTGGAGATGGAATAGCGGTGGATCCCGCTAAGGTTGCAGCAGTCACCGAGTGGAAGTCACCCACATCAGTTAAGGAGATCCGCAGTTTTCTCGGACTTGCCGGTTATTATCGGAGGTTTATCGAGAACTTCTCGAAGATAGCCAAGCCTATGACGGAGTTATTGAAGAAAGAGTCTAAGTATATTTGGACCGAGGAATGTGAGGCCAGTTTCCAGGAGTTGAAGAAACGTTTGGTCACAGCCCCAGTGTTGATTTTGCCAAACATTCGGAAGGACTTCCAGGTTTATTGTGATGCTTCACATCAAGGACTTGGAGGAGTGCTCATGCAGGAGGGAAAAGTTGTAGCATATGCATCCAGACAGCTACGACCTCATGAGTTGAACTATGCCACCAATGATTTGGAGTTAGCAGCCGTAGTGCACGCACTCAAGACCTGGAGACATTTCCTCATCGGAAATAGTTGTGATATTTACACCGATCACAAGAGCCTGAAGTATATCTTCACGCAGAAGGAGTTGAACCTCAGACAGAGGAGATGGCTAGATTTAATCAAGGACTATGACATGAGATTGCATTATCATCCAGGGAAGGCAAACGTTGCAGCGGATGCTTTGAGCCGTAAGAGTTATGTGAACACACTCATAGCGGGAGGATTACCCCGGGAATTAGCCGACGACCTCAGAGAGCTCAAATTGGAGATAGTTCCAAGAGGATATGTTGCCACACTGGAGATTCAGTCCACTTTGACCGGAAGAATCCGTGAAGCCCAGAAGTTGGACAAGGAAATAGCTGAGATAAAGCAAAGAATGAAGGATGGGAAAGCTAAAGGCTTTCGCGAGGATGAACACGGAACCCTATGGTTTGAGGACCGTATCTATGTGCCTAATGACCTAGAGCTCAGGAAGTTGATACTTCAAGAAGCCCATGATTCGCCATACTCAATACACCCAGGCAACACCAAGATGTATCTGGACTTGAAAGAAAGTTTCTGGTGGACAGGTATGAAGAAGGATATTGCCGATCATGTCGCCGTATGTGATGTTTGTCAACGAGTAAAGGCAGAACATCAAAAACCAGCAGGGTTACTTCAACCTTTGTCGATACCCGAGTGGAAATGGGAGAAGCTTGGAATGGACTTCATCACAGGATTACCCAGGACCCGTTCAGGTTATGATTCCATCTGGGTAGTGGTCGATCGCTTGACCAAGGTGGCTCATTTCATACCAGTGAAGACCACCTATACCAGTGCTAAGTTAGCCAAGATATATATGACCAGGATCGTATGTCTACATGGAGTTCCAAGGAGTATCGTGTCAGATAGAGGAACACAATTTACCTCAAAGTTTTGGCATCAATTACATGAAACTTTGGGTACAAGGCTGGAGTTCAGTACAGCTTTTCATCCGCAGACAGATGGACAGACCGAGAGAGTTAACCAGATTCTGGTGGACATGTTGAGAGCTTGTGTGCTAGACTATGGGTCTAGTTGGGATGACAACTTGCCTTACGCAGAGTTCTCGTACAACAACAGTTATCAGACCAGTCTGAAGATGGCCCCTTTCGAAGCTCTATACGGAAGGAGGTGCAGAACACCATTGATGTGGTATGGTGTTGGAGACCGAAAACTTTTTGGTCCCGATCTTATCCAAGATTCTGAAGAGAAGGTCAAGCTGATTCGTGACCGACTCAAGATAGCCCAGTCCAGACAGAAGAGCTATGTTGATAGCAAACGCAAGGAGGTGACATACGAAGTGGGAGACCGAGCATATCTTCGTGTGTCCCCACTTCGAGGAATCAAGAGGTTTGGTGTTAAAGGAAAGTTAGCACCCAGATTTATAGGCCCCTACAAAATTCTTGAATGTAGAGGCGAAGTTGCTTATAAGCTGGAACTGCCGGAAGGATTGTCCGGAGTTCACGATGTTTTCCATGTTTCCCAGCTGAAGAAATGCCATGCTGAGATGGCTGATATTCCTTTGAGAGACACAGTGCCCCTAGAGGCCATACAGCTTGACAGTGATCTAACCTATGAGGAGAAGCCCGTCAGGATCCTCGAGACTGCCAACAGAGTTACCCGCAGCAAGATCATCAAGTTCTGCAATGTTCTATGGAGTCACCACACCGAGGAAGAAGCCACCTGGGAACGAGAAGAGGATCTTCGCCGAGACCACCCGCACCTATTTTCTAGCCAACCCGAATCTCGAGGGCGAGATTCATCTTAAGGTGGGTAGGTTTGTAACATCCCAAAATTCCATTTTGGAATGTTATGAAATATAGCTATGCATTATCATCATATTGTTTGCAAATAATTTGTGAGTGAAATGAAAATTTGAGTTTCTCATGTGAATCCTTGAAAGTCCCTTCAATTTTATTTTATTTTGCTTCTGCTTTTCAAAATTTTGCAAACCTCTGAAAATGTAAAAAAGTGAGAGGAGAAACATGACTCTCCAAACCAAAGGTATTTTGTGGAATTTTTGAACCATAAAACCCAGGGGGGTTATTTGAAAATTATTTGCAAAAAGAATAAAAACAATTTAGGCTTTCTGAAAATATTTTTTTAAAAAGTATTTTATTTTGGCCGTGGAAAAATGTCCATCAGATGGCATTTATTTTTCTGAGCATTTTGGTATATAATACCTCTATATTTGACTCTATCTACTTTTTCCTTTTCTTTGTTTTCTTTCCTGTTTTTGAATATTAGGAAAATGTTTTTAAAACGGAATCGTATCCGAGGCCCAATAGGAATAGTGGCGGCCCGATCCACTCCGGATCAGATCCGAAGATCTTTCGGATCGGCCACCGATTCACTCTGCCCCCTCTTTTCTCCCACTGACGCCCCGGCCCCACCACCGCTCCTTCCTTCCCGTCGCCCTTCTCCTTCCTTTCTCCTTCTCTTTCCTTCGCCTCGCCGGAGCAGATCGAGTCCGACCCCGATCTCTCTCCCCTTTCCTTGCCCGAGCCTCCTGACCTCCCCTATAAATAGAGGAGCTCCACCTCGTTCGATTTTTGCCCAAACCCCCGAGGTCCCCTCGTCAGAGCGCCGCACATCACCCCGCCAGAGTTCGGCCACCACCCGAAGCTCCCCGAGCTCGTGGAGCTCAAACGCCGACGCCCCCGAGCTCCAACTCCACCGCCAATCGACGCCGGAGGTTCCCCGCCGCCATTTGGTTGCCTCGGACGCCGTCCCCGACCACCGGAGCCTCTTCCCCAAGCGCCACCGAGCTCTGCCCCGCCGTCGACTCGCCGGAGCCCCGACGACTCTATCTGTGAGCACCCCCTCCCTCTCCATAGCCGTAGGATCTGAATCCTACGACCCAGATTAGACCGATCTAAAACCCCGAACCATTTTTTTTATTAGTGAACGTTCACTCGTTAGCTTCTGCACGCGCACGCTTTGGCCAATCACAGCATGACACGTAGCCGTTCGTTAGTTAAGTTTTTTTTTTATTTTCTCTGTTTCTGTTTTAGAAAACAGAATAGTTCTGTTTTTAAAATCTTAATATCTTTTAATCTGTTTACTGTTTTTGAGTGATTCTTTTTGCAGTAGTTCACAATTTTTATGTAGTTTATCCCAGTAACTTTAGATTTCAAATTCTGGACTTTTAAATTTGAATTCTTTTGATTTTGCTCAAATCACTAGAATCTGATTTCCATGAGTTTAAAATTAGATTTCTGAGTGAAACTTTTTGCCACTGTTTTGTATTAGTTAGTTTTATCACCCTGTTTAATTTGAGAATTTTTAGTATATTTTAAAATAGGGTTTTTAGCAAAACAGATTCTGTTTAGTTTCTTTTAGGGTTAATTTGTTTTAGTTTGTTTTGATTCTGTTTTTATTTTAACTTTCTGTTATATTTATTTTAGTTTCTGTTGTTTGGCATTGGGTGATTTATTTTTCTATTATTAAAAATACTTTTATTGTTTTGTTCTTTGTTTTAGTAGGAAAACATTGTTTCCACTTTATGTGGTGTTTTATAATAGGTTTATAGTAGTTCTTTTTGCATAAAAGATTTATGGTGAAATACTTTCTGTTTTCTAATAAAACTTTACTTTTCCTTTTTGTTATTTTTATATTAGTTTCAAAAAAACAATTCTTGTCTAGTTTTGTTTTAGTAGAAGCTTTGCCACAAAAATTTGAGAGGCTTTCTATTTGTTTCGGTTTCCTTTTCTTTTGATTGTGCTATTGATTGTTTTAGTATTGTTAGTTTACCTTGCTGCTAGTGTAAGATGTGTTATGGTTATGCTGATTGTGTGCAATGTTTGATTCGTTAGATCATCCGGAGTGCGAGGCTTGTTATCTAGAGTCACTCGAGTACGAAGATCATTAGCAAGGCAAGTTCACGTTGATCATGTTATTACCTATGTTTTCAGTTTGCATTAGTTCAATCTTCCACCCATTGCATGCAAAGTAGGTACTTGGAAACTTGGTTACTTGAGTAGTATCATGTGGTAGGCACCCCAAACCCTTGTTACTTTGGACCGGGACGTCATTTTATTTTGCTATGCCTTTAGTAGACGGGGTTGGTTGTGTGATTCATGAGAGTGTTGTGAGATAAATTATTTCAAGACCTACATGATGATCAAGACTTCAAGACTTCAAGTTTTCAACATACCTCTGGGTGGATTGGACATGCATCTGGCAGCCTGATATCTATCATGGTTATGCCCGGGAATCCTGGTATCTACCTGTGATCATCCCGACGGACTGCCACCCAGGCTCAAAGAGATGGATGGATACTTCAAGGCCGGAAAGCTTACGTGTGCAACCGCAAGTCAATATGGGCTCTGGCTTGGTTGACCCTAGTCGTGACTCTGGTAGGTCAGTGCTACGAGATGTAGAAGAACGGTAGGATTGGATGGGCACTGACTTAACTATCGGAGGATCGCTTTGGAAGACCATGTTTCGATCATCTCGTTCTCAAACACCAGGAAGTGCGAGGACACAACGGGAGGGATCGATTCTTGCGAGTAAAGTGTACAAACCTCTGCAGAGTGTCAAACTAATCGATTAGCCGTGTCCCCGGTTATGGACAACATGAGCACCGGAGATGATACTATCAGCCAGTCTCAACACAAATAATTATAATGATGTGGGTATTATTGATAACTTGGGTATGAGAAATGGTTGGTGGAACCTTCTCATTAAACAACCAACATTGTAGTAATAATTTTCGCTTTGCCCCTCTCTCGTTGTAGGAAAAATTTGCTTTACGCTAAACTTAAACTTTCAGCCCCACCTACCATATATGCATATAGAATAGATGATTATTTCCGCCCTCTCTTTTGTGACTTGCCGGCGTATTCAATATGCTGACCTACACGGCTGCAACGTATCATGTTGTAGAGTACTTTTCCGACCAGGAGTGAGGATACGCTCTACGCTCGGTGAGATGCCCTTGGAGTCAGATGGACTCAGCTACCTTTGAAGCTTCCGCAAGATTTTGATTAGTTTATCTCATGAGTTGGCCTTCAGCCACTTTATTGTAATCTTTATTGTAATAAAGGACTCGATATGAGATTTCGGTTAATAAAGCTGTGTGATTTTCCCTTTGATATATACATTGATGTACCGCGTGTGTACCAGCATGATCTTGGGATGGTACGGAAACACCGGAGATTCGACCGTTTCAGGCCGGGTCGCTACATCTATTCGATGTAATCTTCTTTTGCAGTGTGTTTGTTGGGATCCGATGAATTGTGGGTTTATGATCAGATTATTTATGAGAAGTAATTGAGTCTTTTCTGAACTTTATTATGCATGATTTTTATAGCTTTGAATTTCTCTCCAATCTATCCGTTTTGTTTGGTCGACTAGATTGATTTATCTTCAGTGGGAGAGGTGCTTTGTGATGGGTTCAATCTTGCGGTGCTCTATATCCCAGTGACAGAAAGGGACAAGACACGTATTTGTATTGTTGCCATTAAGGGTAAAACGATGGGGTTTATTCATATTGATTGGGTTTACTGATGACCCACAAGTATAGGGGATCAATCATAGTCCTTTCGATAAGTAAAAGTGTCGAACCCAACGAGGAGCAGAAGGAAATGACAAGCAGTTTTCAGCAAGGTATTTTCTGCAAGCACTGAAATTATCGGTAACGAGTAGTTTGATAGCAAGATAATTTGTAACAAGTGACAAGTAGCAATAGTAACAAAGAGTGCTGCAAGGTGGCCCAATCCTTTTTGTAGCAAAGGACAAGCCGAAACGATCTCTTATAATAAGCAAAGCATTCTCGAGGACACATGGGAATTTCATCTAGTCACCTTCATCATGTTTGTTTGATTCGCGTTCGCTACTTTGATAATTTGATATGTGGGTGGACCGGTGCTTGGGTGCTGTTCTTACTTGAACAAGCCTCCCACTTATGATTAACCCCTCTCGCAAGTATCTGCAACTACGAAAGAAGAATTAAGATAAATCTAACCATAGCATTAAACATATGGATCCAAATCAGCCCCTTACGGAATAGCGCATAAACTAGGGTTTAAGCTTCTGTCACTCTAGCAACCCATCATCTAATTACTACTCCACAATGTATCCCCTTAGGCCCGAAGATAGTGAAGTGTCATGTAGTCGATGTTCACATGACACCACTAAGAGAATCATCAACATACATATCATCAAAATATCGAACGAATACCAAATTCACATGATTACTTATGACAAGACTTCTCCCATGTCCTCAAGAACAAAAGTAACTACTCACAAATCATATTCATGTTCAAGATCAGAGGGGTATTGAATAGCATAATAGATCTGAACATATAATCTTCCACCAAATAAACCAACTAGCATCAACTACAAGATGTAATCAACACTACTAGCAACCCACAGGTACCAATCTGAGGTTTTGAGACAAAGATTGAATACAAGAGATGAACTAGGGTTTGAGATGAGATGGTGCTGTTGAAGATGTTGATGAAGATTGGTCCTCCCATGATGAGAGGATTGTTGGTGATGACGATGGCTTCGATTTCCCCCTCCCGGAGGGAAGTATCCCCGGCGGGATCGCTCTGCCGGAGAGCAAAAGTGCTCCTGCCCAAGTTCCGCCTCGAGACGGCGGCGCACCGTCCTGAAATTCTTCTCTTTATTTTTCTAGGGAAAATGGGCTTATATACCAGAAAATGGGCACCGGAGGCTGGCCAGGGGCCCCACGAGCCACCAGGGCGCTCCTTGGGGGGGGGGGTGGCGCGCCCTGGTGCCTCGTGGGCACCTGGGTGGCCCCCTCTGGTACTTCTTTGCTCCAGTATTTTTGATTTATTCAAAAATAAATCTCCGTAAAATTTCAGCTCATTTGGAGATGTGCAGAATAGGTATCTCTGACATAGCTTTTTCAGGTCCAGAATTCCAGCTGCCGGCAATCTCTCTCCTTGTGTAAATATTGCATATTAAGAGAGAAAAGGCATTAGAATTTCTCCACAAAGTATTATATTGATTAAAAACACTATAAATAATAGTGGTAAAACATGATGCAAAATGGATGTATCATTTACTTTGTCTACAACATGTCATCTTGCTTAAGGCGTTACTCTATTTTCATTAACTTAATACCCTAGATGCATGCTGGATAGCGGTCGATGGGTGGAGTAATAGTAGTAGATGTAGGCAGGAGTCGGTCTACTTGTCTTGGACGTGATGCCTATATACATGATCATTGCCTTGAATATTTTCATAACTATGCGCTTTTCTATCAATTGCCCAACAGTAATTTGTCTACCCACCTTATGCTATGTGTTCGAGAGAGAAGCCTCTAGTGAAAACTATGGCCCCCGGGTCTACTTTAATCATAAAAATAAAACCTAAATATATTTGCTGTAATTTACTTTCTTTTATTTTCTTTTGCAATTTATATATCTATTACTACGAGATTTAATCCTTGCAAGTAACGAGTTCAAGGGGATTGACAACCCTCTTGCCCGCGTTGGGTGCAAGTATTTGGTTTTGTGTGTGCAGGTGCTGTTCACGAGGCTTTGCGTGATTCTCCTACTGGATTGATACCTTGGTTCTCACTTCTCACTGAGGGAAATACTTATCTCTACTATGCTGCATCTCCTCTCCTCTTCAAGGAAAATCCCAACGCGGCTCACAAGTAGCATGCATACCAAGGATTATTATGAGAAGTAGAAGCATTTACAACAGCTAATTGCTCATCAGGAAAATTATCATTAATAGGAAGTGGGTCATCAAAAACATTTTCCATTCTTGACAAATTATCTGCTACAGGGTTTTCAGCTCCCTTTCTATCAACAATATGCAAATCAAACTCTTGTAGTAATAAAATCCACCTAATTAGTCTAAGTTTAGCATCTTTCTTTTCCATATGATATTTAATAGCAGCAGGATTGGTGTGAATGGTAACTTTAGAATCAACAATATAAGGTCTGAATTTTTCACATGCAAACATATCTGCTAAAATTTCTTTCTTAGTAGTAGCATAGTTTCTTTGAGCACTATCCAAGGTCTTACTAGCATAATGAATAACATTCAATTTCTTATCAACTCTTTGACCTAGAACAACACCAATAGCATAATCACTAGCATCACACGTAATTTCAAAGGGTAGGTTCCAATCAGGTGGTTGAACAATGGGTGCAAAAATTAAGGCTTTCTTAAGTATTTCGAAGGCTTCTACACAATCATCATCAAAAACAAATGGAACATCTTTTTGCAAAAGATTAGTAAGAGGCCTAGAAATTTTAGAGAAGTCTTTTATGAACCTTCTATAGAAACCAACATGACCAAGGAAACTTCTTATACCTTTGATATCTTTAGGACATGGCATTTTCTCAATTGCATCAACTTTAGCTTTATCTACCTCAATACCTCTTTCAGAAATTTTATGCCCAAGGATTGTATATTCGTTCACCATAAAGTGGCACTTCTCCCAATTCAAGACGAGATTAGTCTGTTCACATCTCTGCACAACTCGGTCAAGGTTGCTTAAGCAATCATCAAAAGAGGTTCCGTAAACGGAGAAATCATCCATGAATACCTCAACAATCTTTTCACAAAAATCAGAGAATATAGCAGTCATACATCGTTGAAAGGTAGCAGGTGCATTACATAAACCAAAAGGCATACGTCTATAAGCATAAGTTCCAAAAGGATAAGTGAAAGTGGTTTTCTCTTGATCTTCTTGTGACATAGGTATTTGAGAAAAACCAGAATAACCATCAAGAAAGCAAAAGTGTGTATGCTTAGATAATCTTTCTAACATTTGATCAATAAAAGGCAAGGGGTAATGATCTTTCCTAGTAGCTTTATTTAATTTTCTGAAATCAATTACCATCCTATAACCAGTTACAATTCTTTGTGGGATAAGTTCATTTTTATCATTAGGAACAACAGTAATACCTCCTTTCTTAGGAACACAATGAACATGACTTACCCATCTACTATCAGCTATAGGGTAAATTATACCGGCCTCCAGAAGCTTTAATATTTTAGTTCTTACCACATCCTTCATCTTAGGATTCAACGGACATTGATGATCAACAACTCGCTTAGCATCGGGCTCCATATTAATCTTGTGTTGACATAAAGTATGACTAATGCCCTTAAGATCATCAAGAGTATATCCAATAGCAGCACGGTGCTTCCTCAAAGTTTTAAGTAATATCTTTTCTTCATGCTCTGAAAGGTTAGCATTGATAATAACAGGATATGTCTTCTTTTCATCAAGATAAGCACATTTTAATGTATTAGGTAGTTTCTTTAATTCACACACAGGATCGCTCTTTGGTGGGAGAGGATCTCCTAGAGTTTCAACAGGCAAATTGTGTTTAAGGATGGTGCTTGCCTAAAGAATATTTCAGCTATTTCATTTCTTTCATTCATATGCATATCATTTTTATGGTCTAGTAGATATTGCTCTAAAGGATCAGTAGGAGGAACAACAATAGAAGCAAGACCAATACTTTCATCTTTATTAGGAAATTCTTTATCATGAGGTTGTCTATGAAACTTAGAGAAATTAAACTCATGCGATACATCACCAAAATTAACACTGACCGTTTCCCTAGTACAATCAATCTTAGCATTAACCGTATTCAAGAAGGGTCTACCAAATATAATGGGACAAAAATCATCTTGTGGTGATCCAAGAACTAGAAAATCAGTAGGCTATTTGATCTTACCACACAAGACTTAAACATCTCTAACAATCCCAAGTGGTGAAATAGTATCTCTATTCGAAAGCTTAATAGTAACATCAATATCTTCAATTTGAATAGGTGCAATATCAGTCATGACTTCTTGATAAAGAGAAAACGGAATAGCACTTACACTAGCACCCATGTCACATAAACCATGATATTAATGATCTCCAATTTTAGCAGAAACAATAGGCATGCCAACAACAAGTTTGTTTTTATCTGTTGTTTCTCGTTTAGCAATCCTAGTTGCTTCCTCACAGAAATATATAACATGTCCATCAATATTATCAACCAAAAGATCTTTAATCATTGCAACATTAGTCTCCACTCTAATTTGTTCAGAAGGTTTAATTGGTTTAATATTACTCTTATTAACCATAGTTGAAGCTTTAGCATGTTCCTTAATCCTAACAGGGAAAGGAGGTTTCTCAATATAAGCAGTAGGCACAACTGGATCAACATTATAAATGATTGTTTCATCTTTAGCTATAATAGGTCCTTCCTTTACTTCAATAGGTGGATGAAACTTAAACCATTTCTCCTTAGAGAGATCAACATGAGCGGCAAATGATTCACAAAAGGTAGCTAATATCTTAGAGTCAAGTCCATACTTAGTACTAAACATATGAAAAGCAGCAGTTTCCATAAAAGATTTAACAAAATCAAACTCAAGATTTATACCTGACTCTTTACCTTTGTCTATTTCCCAATCTTCAAAGTTACGTTTAATTCTTTCCAGAAGATCCTATTTGAATTCAATAGTTCTCTTCATAAAGGAACCAGTAGAAGAAGTATCGAGCATAGATTGATCATTATGAGAAAGCCGAGCATAAAGTTTTGTATAATTATTTCTCTTGAGAGCTCATGATTGGGGCATGTATGCATCATATATTTAAGACTCCCCCAATCTTGAGCGATACTTTCTCCTTCACGAGGCAAAAAATTATATATACAATTCCGATCACGATGAACCAAATACATAGGATAAAATTTCTGGTGAAATTCCAGCTTCAACCAGTTCCAATCCCATGTTCCAGTATCATCCAATAGCCTATACCATGTCAGTGCTTTTCTCCCCAAAGATAAAGGGAATACCTTCTTCTTAACTCCATCCTTGGATAAACCTGCAAGCTTAAACAATCCACAAATTTCATCTATATAGATCAAGTGCATATCAGGACGTACCATTCCATGTCCTGCATAAGGATTAGCTAGCAGTTTCTCTAACATACCCGAAGGAATCTCATAATAAATATTTTCAGTAGGTTGAGTAGGTTGAGAGGCAACTTTTATTGCTTCCAGTCGAAGTGAAGATACCCCGAACAAGCCCCTCAAAGGATTATTTTCCATAGTGACAAGTGACAGTAAATTTCAGCACGTAATGAAAATGTTTCCTTACCAAAGGTGCTTCACTCCCAAGCAACGGTGCCAGAAAAGAGTCTTGATGACCCACAAGTATAGGGGATCAATCGTAGTCCTTTTAATAAGTAAGAGTGTCGAACCCAACACGGAGTAAAAGGAAATGACAAGCGGTTTTCAGCAAGGTATTCTCTGCAAGTACTGAAAGTAGCGGTAACAGATAGTTTTGTAGCAAGGCAATTCATAACAAGTAACAATAGTAACCAAGGTGCAGAAAGGTGTCCCAATCCTTTTAATAGCAAAGGACAAGCTGGAACATTCTCTTATAGTAAGCAAAATGTTCTTGAGGACACATGGGAATTGTTGTCTAGTCACGTTCATCATGTTTAGTTTATTCGCGTTCGCTGCTTTGATAATTTGATATGTGGGTGGACCGGTGCTAGGGTGCTGTTCTTACTTGAACAAGCAACCCTCTTATGATTACCCCCTCTCGCAAGCATCCACAACTACGAAAGAAGAATTAAGATAAATCTAACCATAGCATGAAACATATGGATCCAAATCAGCCCCTTATGGAATAACGCATAAACAAGGGTTTAAGCTTCTGTCACTCTCACAACCCATCATCTACTTACTACTCCCCAATGCATTCTCCTAGGCCCAAATATGGTAAGTGTCATGTAGTTGACATTCACATGACACCACTAGAAGAATAACACAAACACATCATCAAAATATCGAACGAATACCAACTTCACATGATTACTTATAACAAGACTTCTCACATGTCCTCAAGAACAAAAGTAACTACTCACAAATCATAATCATGTTCAAGATCAGAGGTGTATTGAATATGCTGGAGGATCTGAACATACAATCTTCCACCAAATAAACCAACTAGCATCAACTACGAGATGTAATCAACACTACTAGCAACCCACAGGTACCAATCTGAGGTTTTGGGACAAAGATTGAATAGTAGAGATGAACTAGGGTTTGAGATGAGATGGTTCTGGTGAAGATGGTAATGAAGATTGGTCCTCCCATGATGAGAGGATCGTTGGTGATGTTGATGGCTTCGATTTTCCCCTCCCGGAGGGAAGTATTCCCAGCGAAACCGCTCCGTCGGAGAGCAAAAGTGCTCCTGTCCAGGTTCCGCCTCAAGACGGCAGTGCTTCATCCCAAAAGTCTTCTTCTGATTTTTTTCTAGGGAAAATAGAATCTTATAGGAGAAGAGGCCCCAGAGGCCTGCTGGGGGGCCCACAAGCTCACAGGGCGCGCCCAGGGGGGTAGGGCGCGCCCCCTGAGCTTGTGGCTCTCTGGTGGGCCCCCTCCTGGTATTTCTTATATATTCCAAAATAATTCTCCATAAATTTTCATGTCATTTGGAGTTGTGGAGAATATCTATCTCTGTTGTAGCTTTTTCAAGTCCAGAATTCCAGCTGCCGGCAATCTCCCTCTTCATGTGAAACTTGCAAAATAAGAGAGAAAAGGCATTAGGATTGCATCATAGAGTGAAATAATGACCCAAAACATAATAAATAACAGTAGGTAAACATGATGCAAAATGGACGTATCACCACGCCCGCACGTATGGCGTGGAAACCAATGCGTCTGATCCACCTGAACAACCTTTATAAAGGGACCGATGCCGAATGAGCAACAGAACATCGCAGAACAAGCCAGTCTTCGTCATCCCCACCATAGCCATCTCCGTCAACCCTAGCCGTCGGCATTTCCCATCTCGATCACCACAACCTTCATCACCACCATAGTTCTCAGCAATCTAGTCATACTTGTAACCGTGTATCACACACGGCATCCATTGTAAGACATATTATCATCCATCTTCATGATGTGTTCGACGTGTTCTTAGTGTGATCTGATCTCCATGTGTGATTAGTTCGGTAAGGTCATGGGTTGAGGCAAGGGCCTTGCAACCCAAGGTATTTGTTGGAGGGATCAATGGAAGTACTTTGAATTAACGTCTCGTATGTGTTACATAATATTGTTCCGTAGTTGTCGCTTGTCTCGTTCGTGTTCTTCATCCCTGCAGGTACCCAGGATCATGGAGAGCGAGCCACAGAGAGGCTAAGGGCAGGGAGACTGTGAAGTGTTATTTTGAACACCAGTGACAAGAAGATTTAGTATGGTAACACAGATCCTATCCTTGGGGATTCCAGAGGTGTAGTCATTAAACGCCCAATACTTTGGTCTGATTATTGCAATCTTCATTATCGAGGCAACCCGGCGCGACGGATAGGGCCTTCGGTTGGACAACTGACTCTTGATGTAGGACACGTGCTGGTCAAGACGTAATTTGGACACATCCCCCACTTCGATAGACAACAAGCACATATTGATGGATGACTTCCAGAGAACAAATTAATATCTTTTTTGGTCTCGACACAAATATATGGTTGTAAGCATAGATCCTCATACACATGCCTATTTTTATTATAAGTGTTTTTAGTGTCAGCTTGATTTACGATCCGGTCAAACATTGGAATTAATTCTCTAGGAAAAGCTTGTTTGAGACCTTAGCTTAAAGGGCACTGTCCTCTCATGGGTTCGATAACTCAGGGTCACCTCTGGGGGAAAAGGCAAGAATCCTTTCTGTTCCATTTTCGGATCACCAAAGGAAGTAATAAAAAAACTTTGAATGTACTTATACTTTGTGGAATGACTTGGAAAAATGATATCCTAACTATTCTCTCAAGAGTCTTGATGAGATTCTCCATATGACTATCGCTTTTCGTAAAGTCAAGCCCAATGATCCTAACTTTGATAAGTACTTATTTGAGCTAAGAGATCTTATGTGTGCTAAAGGAAATGTTGTAACCATTACCAATATCATCTCCGAAGCAATTCGAATTCACTCTCTTGATTGTTGTCGTGCACACCCCACTAACGAAGATGAAAATGTAGGTGATCAAGAAAATCATGACAAGAGGAAACCCATGGTTAATTACTTGCGCGATCCTAGTAAAAGGGTGGATAGGGTCATTCGACATATGGATTTCAAATACATTGAGGGGCAATGATCTTTATCGGCGAACGATTGATGATGTTCTTGTAAAGTGCTTGGATGAGGACCAAGCAAGGGTTGCAATGGGAGAGGTACATGATGGTTTATGCGGAACTCATCAATTGACTCACAACATGAAGTGGATGTTGCGACGAGCCAGATTTTATTAGACGACAATGGTGACCGACTACTTCAGACTACAAGGGGTGTGAAGCCTGCCAAAAATTGGAGATATTTAGTTGGCTCCAACTCCTATGTTCAATCCTATCATAAAACCGTGGCCTTTTCGAGGTTGGGCACTCGACTTTGTTGGATGATTCACCCGGCTTCATCAAAAGGGCATCGTTTTGTACTAGTGGCGACTGACTATTTCACCAACTGGTCTGAAGCAGTACCTCTCGGGAATATGACCCACAAAGAGGCAATTCGATTTATCATAGAGCATATTATTCACCGATTCGGCGTTCCACGGGCTTTAACAACTAAATCAAGGTACTTCCTTTATGGCAAAGGAGGTGAAACAATTTACCAAGTCATATGGTATTAAGATGCTCAATTCCTCTCCGTATCATGCCCAAGCCAATGGACAAGCCGAGTCAACAAATAAGATTCTCGCTCGGCTCATCAAGAAGAAGATTGAAGATCATCCAAGGCAGTGGCACGAGGCGTTGTCTAAAGCATTGTGGACTCATAGGATCTCAAGGCATGGTGCTACCAAAGTTACTCGATATGAGTTAGTCTACGGACAAGATGCCGTTTTACCGAGTGAAGTAACTCTGGACGCTTTAAGGTTCATGGAATAAAACAATTTATTGGCAAAGGACTACTCTGATTTGATGATGTATAATATTGTGAGGTTGTGGATAAGTACTTGATGGCTTGGGACGTCAAGAAAGAGAAGTTGCGGGTAGCCAAGGTTTACAATAAGAAGGTCCGACTGGAAAACTTTCAAGTCGGTGATTGAGTCTCGAAGGTGATACGCCCACTTGGTTCGAAGAGTCGGAAATTTGGCAAATGGTCACCGAGCTCGGAAGGTCCTCTCCGGGTCACGTGGCTAGTAATCAACAACTCGTATCTTGTATAATTAGTGGAGGGGCATATTCTACCCCGAGCTATCAATGGGAGGTATCTGCAAAGGTACCACACGGGTGTTTGGCAGGAAGCCTAAAGCAGGCAATGGTCGATACATGGCTATCACCCTAAGCGTAAACATGGCCGATATAAATGTATCACCCTAATAACATATGAGGTGGCCGGTGAAGTGTTGACATTGTCCTTAGAACGAACTTGGTCCAAATCATTTTCTAGCATGCAAGCTTTGCCAAAAAAACAGGGGGCATGTGTTGACACCAGATTTTAGCAGGACATAAAATGTAATTAAGATGTCATCAATTCAAAAATTGTTCAACATAAAAAGTCTTTATATCATCGAAAAGAACATTGATTTTTGGGTCATATTCATTCGAGGCCGTATGGAACCTGTAGCGCCGAAAGAAGGTCAGGAACAAGGGCTGAAGGAATCTTGTCGGATAAATCCGACTAAGTGTCCTAAATTTGCCTAAAACTTCTTTTGGATGATCTGGTTGACCCCAAATCTGACTGAACTTCCGTTGGGTTACTCGTATGGCCCTAGATCCGACTGTAACCTCTATTAGGTAATCTGTGTGGCCCAAAATCGAGTGTGGTTTTCGTTGAAAAGCTGAAGATGGTCCCGAAGAGTCATCAGGATGGTCTCAGATGAAATAATGATCAACACGAAAGTCGTTCATCTCATCGAGATATACAAGTTTGATGTTTTGACCATCGCGATCCGAAATCATATGCGATCTCTACAGGCCAAGACAAGGAGCAAGGCGGGAGTTGAAGCCAAGAGCAGAAAGAGACAGGCGTGAACCAACATGATAATGGCAAAGTCCATCTCAACATGAAGATTTGGTAGCTGCTCTGGCATGGAAGGAAAGACGACTCGTTAAGGGATTCCAGGAGTCTGATTCCAATATGAAGCAGGAGTCCCGCCTAGTTAGCGTAGGCTGTAAGGTAGGAGTTGTATTCAAAGTCGAACATGTATTGCGTAGGCCATGACTTGCACAGAAAGTCCGGCCGCTCTACAAAATGTAAGGGTGAAGGCCAACTGTAAAGGGTACTACTCTGTGCCGGCGCACCGGCGCAACAATTTGGTCGGTCGCCCTAGGACCGTACGATTCCACGCGCGCGAACGCCCAGGATCTGCTTGGCCTGTTGATTCCTCGTCTAGCATCGAATCATCCACAGATGAAAAAATCCCTGTGCCAGCAAAACAATTCGGCCGGTCGCCCAAGGACAGTACGATTCGACGCGCGCGAAGCCCAGGAACTACTTGGCCTGTTGATTCCTCGTCTAGCATCAACTCATCCACAGACGGAAAATCCCCCCCCCCCCGCTCCTCCTCCGCGCTGCCATGGCTCACCATGAACAAGCTGCCACCCCTGCGTCCCCCATGTTGGTCATAAGATGCAGCCCGCTGCACCCCTCACCGCATCTCACCGTCGCCATCGCCGTCGCCAGACGCGCTCCCAATCACCCAGTCGATTTCCAGCGCCACCACACTTGTTGGATGCAACTCCATCTAAGCCTAATGCACCTTGCAGTCAATTCGGTTCCAGCAAACTCGCACACCCATCGAATCACGGCGTCGTCGTCCTCCCGGCTCACCGTCGTCGACAAATCGTAGCACTGCATTCCAGCAAAAAACAAATCTATGCACTAAGAAATCTAAGAAAAGTCAGTTGAAGCAAAAAAACATAAGCCGGTTCTAGCAAAAAAATTGTAGGTTCCAGCAAAACCATGGATCCTCGTCTTCAGGTCATAGCAAAAAATTTGGCTGGTCGTAGCAAAACCAAAAGCTGGTTCCAGCAAATGGCCACCATGGTTGCAGCACCCTCAGCGGCGTGGTTCACCATCGGCGACTGCGAGCTTCCAGCATCTTGCCGCCAAGGTTCCAACATCTGACGTCGTGATTCCAGCTTCCAACAACTATGATTGCAGCACCCGCCAACGCGTGGTCACCGCTAGATGCTTCTGATGCGCGAGTCGCAAGAAAAATCGCGGGATGCCGGTTCCAACATCACGACATGCTGGTTCCAACATCTCTAGCTGCTGGTTCCAGCACCATCGCATCCCCCCATCGCCATTGTAGCTCGCGGGCACCGTGATTGCAGGTTTTTCGTTTGCTGGTTGCAGCTCCGTCTGCGGGTGGTTCCAGCTTTTCCTCTCGTTGGTCGCAGCTTTGGTGCCGATGGGTTGCAGCTCCTTGTGCATCGTCGGTTGGGAGATAGCGGCTGCTGGCAGCATATCATGGTGGCGGTGGTGCGCCGTGCGGCAGGGAATTAGGGGTGGAGAAAAATAGAGGATGAAGGAGGACGAGCTTGAGCGATGTCGAGAGAAAACGAGTGGAGGAGAAGACCCGCGGAAGAGGATAAGGGAGAGGGAGTGGGCTGTGTGGGCCAACAACTCTGTAGGTGGGTGAAGGGAGGAGCGTTCGATCGCCTTAGATCGGACGAGTCATGCGCGGCCGACCTGCCGGCTGCAAATGTTTTCCAATTGTAAACTCAAGCACACAAATCCAATCAATCATACCTTTACATCCAATCTAAGTTTTCTTCTTCCTTTGTCACTGCTTCCGTTCATTAGTGACTCTGTTACTCTAGAGATTTGCTCGCTGAATGACAATGGAACTAGAGGCGAGCGAATCAATATAGCTCAGCCAATCGCTATCACAAGCCTTGATTGGGTCCCTCACGGGCAAGTTGGGTGTATGGTTCAAAAGCGTTGGCTAGACTGTCTTGCGTATCGCGCGTTCTAGTCGGCCTCCCGCGGACGCTTGCGGTGCATCACTCTGCTCCCGTGGGTACACGCAAACTTGTTTGTGTAGACGTGAAAACAAAATATATCTAAATAGTGTACTAAAAGAGGACCTTTAGGGCATCTCCAACACAGACCCTCCAAATGCCCGCAACCGTCCGGACCGAGCTGTGCGGATGCAATTTGCCATCCAACATAGTAACCCCATCAGTCCGCAGACCAGTCTGGTTGTCTGAATTCCAGCAAGCTGGAGGCAAACTATGGGTGCCTTGTGGGAGTCTGTACCGTTGCCACGTACCACCCCTGCTCCTCCTTTGCTTTGCATCTGCACCCTCCTCATCCGCCGCTGCCGCTTTACCTCTCCGACCGTAGCCCAGGCATCCTTGGACGTCTGCAACCCCCACCCACACGCATGCCCGTCTTGGACTACGCCGTCGTCCACCAAGGATTCGTTCGTAGCCAGGTACCCTCCGCCTTCCTACTGACGTCGTCCATGGCGGACACCACGCCCGACATGTGTTCGGTCAAATGCCATTGAGCTTTTTTGTTGACCATCTTATTGTTTTCTAGAGTAAAACAATGGTGTGGTACTCGGTGATGAAGGTTGTTGTGCGATGCGTGGGAGGTCGTATCTGCAGACTTTGTAGGCATTGATACGTCTCCAACGTATCTATAATTTTTTATTGTTCCATGCAATTATAGTATCAATCTTGTATGTTTTATATGCAATTATATGCTATTTTACATCATTTTTTGGGACTAACCTATTAACCTAAGTGCCCAGTGCCAGTTGCTATTTTTTGCTTGTTTTTGGCTTTTTCAGAAAATCAATATCAAACGAAGCCCAAACGAAAAAAAAAACTTTGGATTATTTTTTTCTGGACCAGAAGGGACCCTAGAAGCTTCGGGAGGAGACCAGAAGGCATACGAGAGAGCCCCGGGGGGTGGCCACGCCCCCTGAGCTTGTGGGTCCCACGTAACTCTGTTTGACCTAATTCCAAGCCTATAAATTCCCAAATATTCTCAAACCAACAGAGAGCCAGACGTAAAAACTTTTCCGCCGCCGCAAGCTTCTGTTCTTCCACGATCCCATCTGGAGGCCTTTTCCGACACTCTGCCGGAGGGGGAATCGATCACGGAGGGCTTCTACATCAACCTTGCTGCCCTACCGATTATGTGTGAGTAGTTTACCACAGACCTACGGGTCCATAGCTAGTAGCTAGATGGCTTCTTCTCTCTCTTTGATCTTCAATACAATGTTCTCCTCGATCTTCTTGGAGTTCTATTCGATGTAATCTTCTTTTGCGGTGTGTTTGTTACGATCCGATGAATTGTGGGTTTATGATCTGAATATTTATGAATATTAATTGAGTCTTCTCTTAACTCTTTTATGCATGATTGTTATAGCTTTATATTTCTCTCTGATCTATCCATTTGGTTTGGCCAACTAGATTGATTTATCTTGCAATGGGAGAGGTGCTTTGTAATGGGTTCAATCTTTCGATGCTCTATATCCCAGTGACAGAAAGGGACAAGACACGTATTTGTATTGTTGCCATTAAGGGTAAAATGACTTGGTTTATTCATATTGATTGGGTTTACTTGGTCTACATCATGTCATCTTGCTTAAGGCGTTACTCCGTTTGTTATGAACTTAATACTCTAGATGCATGCTGGATAGCGGTCGATGGGTGGAGTAATAGTAGTAGATGCAGGCAGGAGTCGGTCTACTTGTCTCGGATGTGATGCCTATATATATGATCATTGCCTTGAATATCGTCATAACTATGCACTTTTCTATCAATTGCCCAAAAGTAATTTGTTTACCCAATGTATGCTTTGTGTTCAAGAGAGAAGCCTCTAGTGAAAACTGTGGCCCCGGGTCTACTTTTATCATATATAAAATCCAAAAATACCTTGCTGCACTTTTTCTATTTTATTTTATTTTGCTATTTATTTTATCTATCTACCACTACAAGATTTGATCCTTGCAAATAACCGCCAAGGGGATTGACAACCCTCTTGATTGTGTTGGGTGCAAGTATTTGCTTTTGTGTGTGCAGATCCTGCTAACGAGGTTCTGTGTGGTTCTCCTACTGGATTGATAACCTTGGTTCTTAACTGAGGGAAATACTTATCTCTACTATACTGCATCATCGTCTCCTCTTTAAGGAAATCCCAATGCAGCTCACAAGTAGCAGAAAGAATTTCTGGCGCCGTTGTCGGGGAGACATCATCAAAACCTATCAAGTACCTTCGCACAAACTATAAATTACTTGATCTTCTTTTTATTTGCCTTTTTATTGGCATTTGCCTCTCGTTTTCATCTCCCCTACTTCTCATAAAAAACACAAAAATATTTTATTTGCTTGTTTGCTCGTCTGCTTGCTTTGTCGCTGTGTCTCTAGAGAAATTTCACGATAGTTTCTATAGCAAAAGGTTGTCTGAAATCGAAAAGGCCACTAAGAGTTTTGTCTTCACAATATGAGCATAATAAATTCTTTTTTGAGGAACTTAAGGAACATTCTATCTTATTGGATACCATCAATAAACAACTTGAAGAAGTCAACCTAGAAGTAGCCAATCTTAAGTCTCAACTTGCTCGTACCGAAAACTTGTTAGGAATGATTTCGGATAAACAAACCACATTAGTAAATAAGATGGGTGCTAAACCCGAGTCATAATCTGGTGATGATGAAGATATTAAAATGATTGGCGTCTCACCTATTGAATCTTTATTTAGTAAAATAAAACTTGATGAAAAAGGCATAACAATTGTTTGGAGGGTGATGATCTTAATGATAAAAATGATAAAAGTGGGTTTGGAGAGGTCAAGACTTTAAATAGTGATGTGCCCACTACTTTGGATTACAAGGACTTTAATTATGAAAGTTGCTCTTTAATTGAATGTATTTCCTTGTTGCAATCCATGATTAATTCACCTAATGCCTATGAACAAAATAAAGCTTTACTAAACATATTGTAGAAGCTATGGTAAAAGCTCATGAAGAAAAGCTAGAGTTAGAAGTTTCAATACCTAGAAAGTTGCATGATGAATGGGAACCTACTATTAAAGTAAAAAATCAAAGATTATGAATGTAATGCTTTGTGTGATCTAGGTACTAGCATCTCTACTATACCAAAATCTTTATGTGACGTGCTAGGTTTCACCGATTTGGAAGCGTGTTCCCTTAATTTACATCTAGCGGATTCAAATATGAAAAAACCATTGGGTAGAATAAATGATGTGCTAATTCTTTCTAATATAAATTACATACCTGTGGATTTTATTGTGCTTGATATTAAATGCAATCCATCTTGTCCCATAATACTTGGTAGGCCTTTCCTACGAACTATAGGTGCTATCATTGATATGAAAGAAGGCAATATAAGATTTCAATTCCCACTATAGAAAGGAATGGAACACTTTCCTAGAAATATAATTAAGCCACCATATTAATCCATTATGAGGGCGACCTATGGAATTAATTTGAAGGCTGATAATACTTGAAACTATGCATTATGCCTAGCTAGGGGCATAAAACAATAGCGCTTGTTGGGAGGCAACCCAATATTTATTTTTATTGCAAATTTTATTTTTCTTGAGTCACACAATTTTGGATTCTGTTATGGTCGTGTTTTTATCTTTTAATTAGTGTTTGTGCCAAGTAATGCCTTTCAGAAGATTTGGATGATAGTATAATTGATGTTGTTTGAAAAACAGAAAGTTTTGCACTCAGTTCTGGAATTTCTATTCTGTACTGGAACGCGATACAATCCTGAATTTTTTACACAGTATTGGTATATGAATTGTATACATTTTCCTAATTTTTCAGAATTTTTGGAGTTACATAATTATGGCTTTTAAATAGATCTTTACAAACTATTGTGTTTTAGACAGATTCTGTTTTCTATTGCATAGTTCGCTTATTTTAATGATGCTATGGATTATATCGGGCGGTATAAGTCATGGAGAAGTTAGAGTACAGTAGAATTATGCAAGAATAATATATGAATCAATTTATAACAGTACTAAAGTCTAAGATTTGTTTGTTATACTAACGGATCTCACGAGGTTTCTGTTGAGTTTTGTGTGCTGAAGTTTTCAAGTTTTGGGTGAGATCACGATGGATGAAGGAATAAGGAGAGGCAAGACCCTAAGATTGGGGATGCCCAAGGCACCCCAAGGTAATATTCAAGGAATACCAAGCGTCTAAGCTTGGAGATGCCCCGGATGGCATCCCCTCTTTCGTCTACAATCCATCGGTAACTCACTTGGAGCTATATTTTTATTCATCACATGATATGTGTTTTACTTGGAGCGTCGTGTGCTATAGTTTTCTTTTCTTTGTTCGCTTTTTAGTTTGCCACAATCATCTTTTGCTGGACACACCTTTTTAGAGGGACACACATTTGTCATGATTTGTTAGAATACTCTATGTGCTTCACTTATATCTTTTGAGCTAGGCAGTTGCTCTAGTGCTTCACTTATATCTTTTAGAGCACGGCGGTGGTTATATTTTATAGAAATGATTGCACTCTCATGCTTCACTTAAATATTTTTGAGAGTCTAATAAATAGTAATGGCAATTTGCTCATGTTAAAATAATGGTCCTGATATGATAAGGTATTCAAGAGGGATATAATAAAAACTTTCATGTAGATCACAAAATATGAAACGTGTGCTTTAATGATATTAATGTCGTAATATGAAAGGATATAAGTTCATGATCATTGGTTAGTATAAATATCGGTATTAAAGTTTGTTATTGACTTCTCATCTAAGTGTTGGTCATGGCATGGTGGGGAGGTTTGAGCATTTTTATGTCTGAAATGAAATCCTTGAGTGCTGTTATAATCGGGGGTGCGCGATGGTTAACTCCTACCAACCTCCTCCTAGGGGCATGCGAGTAGTACTTTGCTTTGAGGGTTAATAGGCTTTGCAATAAGTATGTGAGTTCTTTATGACTAATGTGAGTCCATGGATTATACGCACTCTTACCTTTCCGCAATTTGCTAGCCTCTTTAGTACCGTGCATTGCCCTTTCTCACCTCGAGAGTCGGTGCAAACTTTGCCGGTGCATCCAAACCCCATGATATGATACGCTCTATCACACATAAGCCTCCTTATATCTTCCTCAAAACAGCCACCATACCTACCTATTATGGTATTTCCATAGCCATTCCGAGATATATTGCCATGCAACTTCCGCCGTTCCGTTTATATGACACACATCGGCATTGTCATATTGCTTTGCATGATCATATAGCTGACATAGTATTTGTGGCTCAGCCACCGTTCATCATTTTTTATACATGTTATGCTAGATCATTGCACATCCTGGTACACTGCCAGAGGCATTCATATAGAGTCATATTGTTCTAGTATCGAGTTGTAAGTAATTAAAAGTGTGATGATCATCATTATTAGAGCATTGTCCCAGTGAGGAAAGGATGATGGAGACTGTGATTCCCCCACAAGTCGGGATGAGGCTCCAGACGAAAAAAAGAGGCCAAAAAGAGCCCAACAAAAAAATGAGAGAAAAAGAGAGAAGGGGCAATGTTACTATCCTTTTCCACACTTGTGCTTCAAAGTAGCACCATGTTTTTCATATAGAGAGTCTCCTGAGTTGTCACTTTCATATACTAGTGGGAATCTTTCATTATAGAACTTGGCTTGTATATTCCGATGATGGGCTTCCTCAAATGCCCGAGGTCTTCATGAGCAAGCAAGTTGGATGCACACCCACTTAGTTTCAGTTTGAGCTTTCATACACTTATAGCTATTAGTGCATCCGTTGCATGGCAATCCCTACTCCTCGCATTGATATAAATTGATGGGCATCTCCATAGCCCGTTCATTAGCTGTGTGTGACACCCCGATTTTTGGCCCTTTCTTTTTCTTTTGGTTTTCTTGGGATTTTTTTATTTGGAATTCCTTTTCGGTGGCTTTGTGGTCTTGAAACCTGGGAAGATTATCTCTTCTTCCTCTCCCTAGTGGATTGTCACTCTCAAATCCATCTCAAGGCCATGTCATTTCCATCTTAGCCGAACTCCAATATTTATTTCTTGGGAATATTCCTTTTTCTATTAAAGGAATAACCCTATTTGCCCTAGGTTGTGAAGCAACCTATATTTCTGTCTTTCCTAAAATTCCCAAAAAATTATCATAAATTCTTTGGACCATATCTTCCACAAATAGGTCAAAATCCATCCTTGCCTAGTTCAAAAATAATTCAGGAATATTCATTTCCTACTCTGTCCAGTATGGCAATTTGTGAACGAAGTGCTATTTATATTTTCTTGATTGACCTCAAACTTTTTTAGCACTCTTTCGTATCCAAATAATTGTCACATGCCAAAATTCAGCTTCATTTGCCTAGTAAATCTTCCTCAACAAATTTCCAAAGTTTCTGTCCAGAGAGAAGCTTTGTGAAGGAAGTACTAGCTAGGAAAATCCAAATGAGTTGAAATTTTGGCAGATCATCGATATGATCAAATAGTTACTCTCCACCAAATTTCATCTTCATCCAACAATCTATGTGAGCACACCATCCAATCGTTGTTTCTGGTCATAATTTCAGTTTGTGAAGCAACTATATTTTTTATTGCTTCATAAATTCTGAAATTAATCCAGGACCTAAATATACCTATATACGTTGAGCATGCCAAAATTCACATCATTTTGCCAAGCCATTTTCTCCACAAAATGCCCCCAAGTTTCTGTCCAGAGGAAAGCATTGTGAAGGAAGTACCATTTTTATTTATCCAAATGGTATGAAATTTTTACAGTGCCTTGCTATACCCAAATCATAATCCTACACCAAATTTCAGATCAATCCAATCATCCATGTGAGTGCAGCTTCATGATTTAGTTTCTGGACCAGATTGTTAGTTGTGAAGCAACTATGATAAATCTTGGTCCAAATCTTTTCATACTTCGCAGGATTGTAGTCCTTCCTACCTTAAACCCCTGTGACATCCTAGTTAGCCCTTATCCCTTTCATTTTTACCACAGCTTCATGCCCAAGTTTGCTATAGCAAACTTTAGCTGACCCATCCCATCAGCCCAGAGTGTCATTCTTCGATTCATCACCTCAGAGGGGTCCTATTTGAGAAGGACTACACTCTAGACACCTTTTGCCAGTCATACGTGCTCTCCTCTCGCCAATGCACGCGGTGACCACGCGGGCTGGCATGCATTTGGCGCGCTCTGAGCGTCGGCTAGCTCCGGGCACTACCCCCCCAGCCGCTCCCGCGCGTCCCACCATGTCCATCCGCGTCACCCACAGTCCCCTGCGTCCACGCGTGCCCTGGCCCCCTCCTCATTCCTCCTCGGCGTGCCACGCCGCACCGCGTGCCCGCGGCCGCCGTCGTTTTCCGGTTGTCCCCTTCTCCCTCGAGCTCTCCCGTAGCCCTTCCGTGGCCTCTCCGCGTTGAGTGAGCCCTCTGCCCCCTCCCACTTCCCTACGCGTGTCTCTCCGAGCTATTGTGCGCTGGACAGCTCACCACCGTGGCCGCGCTCACCCCTCGCCTCACCCCGGCTATTTATAGCCCGTCCCGAGCCTCTTCGACATCACCAACCACTCCCTCTCCCTCCTAGCACCACCCCTGACTACTCCCTTTGGCTCGAGGAGCTCTCCTTGCTCGCCACAGCCACCTTGGTCGTCGCCGGCCATCGCTCAAATTTGAGCACTCTAGCCCCTCCTTCCCTCACCTAGCCACCACTAGAGAGGTCCCCAGGGCCAAGTGAAGCTCCGGCGCACTCCTTCTTCCTCTCCGGTGGCCAATGGACACGGGCCCATCGCAGCCCGACGCCGCCGTCCGCTGCGGCTGACGTCCCGCTCATCCCCGGGCTCCTCGACGGCCGCGCCATGCACGTGCGGGTCCGCACTGGCCCCCTGCACCCGTCGGTAGGCCGGGTGCCGCCTGCGGTGGCCTGTGCCGGCGGCAAACGCCGTCGGGGCCAGCCCTGTCCTCGGCCAGGCGCGGGCGATGGAGGTTGAAGAAGATGGCCTGGCCAGGCAGGTCCCACCTCCCCTTGGTCCCACCCGTCAGTCAAACAAAGGAGTTGACCCCGGGCCCGCACAAATTCAAGTGGAGGCGTATTCAAGCAAATACGTCTTCCTATCCCGAAAGCGTATTCTGGTTCTCCTTCGGCCAGGAATGCGTTTTCCAGAAGCGAAGACGTATTTTCAGAAAGGCGCTTTCTGTTTTTCAGCCGCCAGGGCCGAAACCCTTATATTATGAACGTTCACCCGTTAAAAGCAGAAAAGCACATATTTTATTCATTTTTCTACCTAACGAATGAACGGCCGTATCTCCGCAACCGTGACTCCGATTCAGGTGATTCAAAAGCCCACGTTCTCTGTTCGTCAAGGTTGTTCCGATGGTATCATTTTCACCGTGTGGTAACATTCTGAAAATGACCATTTTGCCCTTGCCCTGAAACAGCCCCCTTCGAGAGGGAAACGTTTCCGGCAAATCTTTCCACTAGTTCATCGCACCTCTCCCCGAAGGTTCCATCAACACCAGGCAAGCCACAATAGCCACTTGCATGATGGCATTGCAATAGCCATGGTTTCCACTTGAATATTTGAATAACTGTTTGCTCATTTAATTATTTTTTGAATGTTATATGCTTGTGAATCCATACTCAGTTCTTAAGCCATGTTCTTATTCATTTGTTAAGTAAATGATTATTTGCTGGTATTATTATTCTCATGTTTTATTCTTGTAATCATTTCAGATGCTAGTGATAATGATATGCTCAAATGAATCATTATGGTTTGATATGAAAATACTTGTGATATTCATTATCATCTTTATGCCATGCTCATGTGCATCCCGTAGACTAAATGATTTATTGTTGTTGATGTTATGATGTTAAATGGTTATGTTGCACATCCATGTTTATGTTGATATCATGCTCATATGCATTATCATGTTATTTTATTATGACTCAGCTCATCACCATTCAAGTTAAACCTGACATTAATCGAACTTGAACAAATCTGTTGGCTGGGTCATGGTGCCACTGAATCGAGCTCACCAGTGCAACCACACTTGCCTGGATGGGGAGGCCCTAATGCAGTCTATTGTCATGCCTCTCGTCGGTGCCTCCAACTAGGGAAGGTTATGTGCGCGCTCTACCCAGATCAGGTAGGCGGCCATAAGCCTTGTGTGTCTGAGTTTTACGGTACCGATGTCCCCGTTTGGGACGACTTTGTTTTGTTTGGCCACGACGGTGGCAGCCACAAGGTGGCAGGATGTCACGAGTTGACATCGGGGCCACCCATGACATAGCCCAAAGGGGAGTTTATTGGAGTGGCCGGGAGAGTGTCATGCAATAGATTGGTTTTGTCGGAATGTTGTTGGTCCACCCGAATGGGAGCACGAGGCCATGAGTTCCGTGGTGTGGGTACAGTGTACTAACCTCTACAGAGTGTATAATATATCGATAGCCGTGTCCTTGGTCATGGACACAGTTCGTAGTAGGTCACACTATGGGTCAACAGAGATAATAACCTGGATAATTAACAACCCCGGTTCCATGAGGAAAGAAGTTGGTTGATCTTTATGTGGTCATGCGATGATCAGAGGTAGAGATCAAGCTCCGTGTGGTCATGTGATGATCACGATGGTATAGTTGATACTGAGCTTGGTTGATCCTGAGGTGATCGTGTGATGCTCACGACGGTAAGCTTGACACATATGGTGGTTACAAGGTAACCCCGAGATGGTAAGTTGGTCCGGGGGACCACGACAACAATCCACGTACACATCATGTATGATAGCATTATGTTCATATCATGACTAACATGTACATGCCATGCTCATCTCATACTGTTCTGGTTGTATCATGCTCATAAATTAACCTGTAAATGTCATGTTGTTGTTTGTCTTGATTGCTTTGGTTGCTGTGAGCTTGCGAGTACATTCAAAGTACTCACCTGGCATGTCATGCCAGATTGTAGGTGATGCCGTGATGTATTGCTTGTCGAGGATCCCGAGTTTGTGCTCTAGGACGTGTCCCAGCCAGAGTCCCTATGGAGTGGAGTCCATCACCATTGTCGCTGTTCCGCCGCTAGAAGTTATTCTGCTGTTACGAGTTGTTCCGCTGCTAGCATAGAGCTACCTTAGCCGACGTAGTGTCACCGTGCTGATGTAATCCTTTGTAATATCAGAGCCTTGTACTCGTATCATTTGTAATAAAGAGCTGATTTGTTCTATGCTAAGCAGTGCCGTATTCCAGAAGACTTGATCTCTGGGCTGGAATACGGGGTGTTCCGGTCTCTCTGAGCTGGGGTGCCACACCGTGTCATTTGCGAGACTATCTTCCTCTTTTTGACTTCTCCTTATTAATCGCTACCACCACATTCTATTCCACCCATAGTGCTATGTCCATGGTTCACGCTCATGTATTGCGTGAAGTCAAAAATGCTGAAGCGCGTTAGAAGTATGATCCAATTGCCTGGTTTGACACCGGGGTGCTCATGATTTATATTTATGCAGTGAAGGCGGAGTCATGCCATGCTAACATGATAAAATGAGTGGGGAATAACATTCATTAAGGATCATATATTTTGAAAGTTTAAGGATTATGCTTTTATGTTCATGGATATTATTATGTTAATGTTCTTAATTCATCGCTTCTCAATATTTATACCGTAAAAAGAGATTACATGATAAACATGTTGTGGTGCCCCGCCTGATTACCACTGTAGCCAAACGGTCACCGCACATACCAGCCTAGGAAATCACTCTGGCATGCGCGTTTACAACAAGTATCATGAACACAGGCATTTCTATTAATGGATATATAAGTCTTACATGATATTTTACAAGGGTGATGGCAGCGGGAAAGCTCTATCTAAGGTAGCATGGTCTTGGCGCGGCTCCAATCCACAGGGATCTGACTGGGTTACTCTTCTAGCCCGCGAACACTCTGGCTCCTCGCTAGTGGACGTTGGATCCTTAAGTGAACCTAGCCATATTGAAGGCCGCTGAGTACTTTTGAATGTACTCGCAAGCAAGCCAAATAACATATACACCAAGGAATGCAATACATGGCATTCAAGCATGCACTTGTTATCTTAACAGTATTAACTATCATGTTATGGCAGGTTTATCTAGCAAGACTAATCATTTAGCAGCATTAATCTTCATGTCTTAGCAGGATTATCTAGCATGATAACTATTGGAGTAAATACAGTAAGGTAGAGCATATCAAGTAAATAATCCATACTCCGAATGTGCTCACGACCCAAATCTGATCCAAACTTTGCGGTCACCCGACCGCTCATCTCATAGCCATCGCGTGGCCATCATTCATACCCCTCACATCATCTGATGTCCATGCATCTGTACTGCAAATCTATCCCAGCTTACCTTTCTCTGGTTCATTCTTGGCAATCATTCGGGTAACTCCTCCAGACTCGACACAGACCAAATAGTGTGACCTAGTACGAACTATGTCCCATGACCGAGGACGCGGCTATTCGAATAGATTTACACTCTGCAGAGGTCGCGCACTTTACCCACACCATGGAGCTACCGGCCTCGTACTTAGTACATGTTCCCATTCGGGTGGACCGGTGCTGCTCCAACAAGACTTGTCTATTGCCCGGCACTCTTACGGCCCCACCGACAATCATACCCTTCCCGGGTCAAGTCCTGGGTGGCCCTTGTGTCACTCCTGACACCTGCCACCGTTGTGGCCAAACAAAACTGTCCCAAACAGGGACCCCGGGCTAAACAAACAACTGGGCTCACAAGGTTATCGCCGCCTACCGGGCCAGGATAGCATGCACACATAACCTTCCCTATTTGGTGGTACCGATAAGTGGCAAGACAACAGACCAAGTCAAGGCCTCCCCATCCAGGAAAGTGTGGTTGCACTGATGAGCTCGGTTCGGTGGCACTATGACTCGATCCAGCCGACGGAGGAGGTTGTCATTAATAAGTCACATCCTTTATCATTGTAGTAACAGTAACAATGCATAATGAAAACATAACAACCTATCTCCATATTATCCCCTACGAGCCACTAGTGCAATAATATGATGAATACTAGCAGGTATTGCAAACAATAATACAAACTATCAGGGGTTTAATTATTTCTAGCATAAACATATTCATTAATTAAACATGCAAGAATAACACAGAGCAATGCTTTAGGGCATATATCAGATGGTCAGCTTGCCTTGGGGTAGAGGAATACATCGGGAAGAAATGCGATGAAACTCCGGATATGATTCACCGGAACCGGCGCTCTCGGGAGAGGCCTATATTAGGTCAAGGGTAGAAGTGACATTTTCAACATGTGACAACATTATGAAAATGGCACCATCAGAACGGGCTCGACAAACTAAAAATGTGCGCTTTGGATTTACCTCAATCGGAGTTACGGTTGAAGAGAAACGGCCGTTCGTTCGTTAAGCAAATAAACAAACAGAAAACTGTTCGTTTCTGTCTTTAACGGGTGAACGTCCACAATATAGTGGTTTCGGCCGGCGGCTGAGAATTTGAAAGCGTATTTATGAAAATATGCTTTTGAAGCTGGGAAGCGTACTTTGCAGAGGGCGCCTCCACTTAACCTAACAGCGGGCCCGGCCGCGCCAGCCCCTGTCACTTACAGAGGGGGCCCACCCTATCTCTTCTCTCTCCTCCCTTTGGCTGTCTTCCTCGCGCCCGACAGAAGCAGGGGAGGGCGGCGATGGCTCGTACCTCGCCGTCTGCCGGCGCTCCCCTACATGGCCGCGCCTGCCGACGAGCCAGGCGGGCTCGCGGCGCCGTCCCGCGCCGGGGAATTGTCGCCGGGGAGCTCAGGGCTCGGAGAAATGACGGCCACGGGCGGCAGAGGAACCGGCCATGGCGGCGCCCAGAGCCAGAAGCACGGCTGGTGCCGGCCGGAATTTGGGTGGGGGCTAGCTTGGGAGGGCTCCACCGCTCCTCTGGGTGGCTACTGGAGGAGGGGGAAAGGGCCACGAGGCCGGGATTGGCCGAGGGATCGGCGGCGGAGCTCGGCCATGGCGGTGAAGAGGGAGCTCCGAGGCTCGAGTGGGAAGGTGGAAAGGTTGCTAGTGAGGAGAAGGGCTCGGGGACGCGCATAAATAGCCTCGGGGAGGAGCTACCGATGATGGACGGAGCTTCCAGACTCGCGGCGAGGTGGCAGCGTTCCGGCAGAGCATCGGCGTTGGCAGAGACATCCACGGGCTAGGGGACGAGGAGGAGAGGGCATGCGTGTGGTGGGGAGCTCTCCGGTGCTCCTGGACAAGCCGTGGCTTGCCGGAGACGGCTCCCGAAGCCTCTGGCACGCGGTGCACCGCTTTGGCGTGCTCCGCACGAGGTCACCGCGTGGCCACGGCGTTGCCACGCCGCACTCCCTGCCAAACCATGTCTGGGACGTTCTACGCCCTCCACTGGGTTGACTTGACCCCTCAAACAAGAACAGGAAGCTCTGGTGTGACTGAACGATGGTCAAACAACTTCTAGCAGTAAAGTTTGGACATGTGGTGTGGCCACCACAGTGCTCCTCTTGGCCTGATCTTGAGCAGGGGTTAGTCGTCTACTAAGGTAGTCATCCTGGCAAAATTTCAGAACAAATGGACAACTCTAGATGGTACCTCCTTTGTAAACTTGCAATCTGACCAGAAATGAAAATGAGGTGGTTGGGGAAAAATGTCTAGATGTATTTGGCTGATTTTTGGTGTAGAGTGATGATATAGTCATGAGAGATAGCTGGAAAAATTTCAGCTCAATTTGATCATCTATGAAGGTACTTCCTTCACAGAGATGCAATCTGGACAGAAACTTAGTTAATTTACTGAGGAAAATTGGATAGATGAAATGGGCTGGTTTTTGGTATCCAGGAGTGATTTATCATTTTTAACCACCCTGAAAAATTTCAGCCCAAAAAGATCAAGGGAGCAAGCACTTCCTTTGCAAACAGGAAATCTGGACAGAATTTGCAAATGGATGTTGTGCTCAAAATTTGAATTGTGGAACTTGAGATTTTGATGGAAATGGTGAAGATATGGATAGGAGAAGCTCCACAAATTATTTGGGATTTTTCCTAGCTACCAAAATGGTAGTTCCTTTGGAAAGGCCCCAAATGCAATATTGGCTTTAAATAGGAAAATGCAATTTCCCTTATTTAATTATGGCCACTATTTTTATGGGAGCTCAATATAATCACAAAGAATACCTCCACTCCCTTATTTAATTATGGCCACTATTTTTTATGGGAGCTCAATATAATCACAAAGAATATCTCCACAAATTTTCATGAACTTTGGAGATGGATAGATATTTTCCTGGATTTAATTCCTTTAACTGGCAGAAAAAGGAATTAATTTTAAATGAAAAATATTGCAAATGACTTGGCAATATTTTTGCATATCCAGGGTTTATAGATGTGGGATGATCACTGGGAAAATTTTGGGAGGCAACAGATCAAAGGAAATTGGGGTTCCTTTGTAATTACAAGAATTAGGGTTTCCCCTCCGATAATTCGGAGAGTAGGGTTTCGGTGGCAAAGTCCTGAGAATATATCTTGGGTGGCAAGGTTGGACTAGAGAGAATCTCTGGTCAGTTAGGAAAGGCAAGGCTACATGACCATCTTCATATACCCAAGAGCGAGAGAAAATCCAATAACATCGAAAAAAAAGACGGGAGTCCAATCCCGCGAAGGAAAAAGACGAGGAGCGAAAACCAGGGTGTTACAAACCTGCCCCCCTTAAGAAAATCTCGTCCTCGAGATTTCTGGGCTTACCTCCCGGCGAGGGGGACATACCTGTGTGTGACTTGGATCCATCAACCGTTTTGTCTTTGTCGGTTCGCTGACCTTTTAACTGCCTCTTCTGATGGCTCAGGTGTTGTCTTCTCAAACGGTTGCATTGAATCCTTCTCTTTTCTGTCAGGTATATCTTTTTCATGGCGGTCTGTTGTCTAGGGTTGGTGGGTAGCTCATAGTACCGACAAGTAGTTTGGTTTCCAAGACCTGGCGCTAGCTGCTTCGGGTTTTCTAGCGATACTCCGTATCCTGACTGCCACACTTTTTCAATCACTGAGGTGGCTCTGCCGTATATATCCTCTGTAGTCCTTGGTATGACCACTGAGCTGAACATAGTATGGCTATCATTCGGTGCACCTTTCGGAGCATAGCCTCTTATCTTGGTTGATGGCCCATATTTATGATGAGTATGACATGCTGGTTGCATTGTTGTGGCAGTATATGCAAGAGTCTGGCAAGGATTGGCAATATCACCTTGTCCGTGAAGCTATATCTAGTTGACCGTCACGGAGGTTGTTTATCCAAACTTCTTTATTCCTGAGGGTTCCTATTTGTGGAGCTATCATGACCGGCCAACATGGCTCCTTTGTCGTATCATAACTTACTCTTGCATATCTCGTAGTGATTGCTGCGTTCATATCCTTCTTTGAAGTGTGGGGCCAATGTTTCTATGAACACAGTCATTCCCGTGTACGAGTGGCTCGCATGAACTGATCCACTGGACTGCATATTCACAACAGATGCAGGGGTAGGATAAATCCTTTCATAATCATTGTGTTCTAAGGCGAAAGTGTGCCTGGACTAGTTCGTGCTTCTGACAAGATTGTTGTGGGCACGATGGTGTGTTGAAGAAGGCTGAATTCCTTATGCTCGAAGCTTTTGCCAGGGTAGCGTGCCGAAGAAGGCTAGGTATCGTACCTCAGAAGTTTTCCATCATGTGGCTTACTGCGGAAGGTCAGGTGCCTTATGCCGGAAGCTTTCTGCGGTAGCACGCTAAGGAAGATGGGAGTGCCGTATCCCAGAAGATTTTCCCCCTAGTGGCATAGCGAGGAAGATTGGGAGTCTTGCGTCGTAAGCTCTTCTCGATAGCTTGCGGAGGAAGGCTGTGTTTCTTATACCAGAGACCTTTCACTGTGATATGCGGTCTTGACAGAAGATATTCCATTGTTCATGCATACCACTTGTCCTTCTGCTGGTCTGATCATTACAACAGTTGCCGACTTCGTGTTGATAATTAATCCCGATGTGTGCCAATAGTAAGCGGTTGGCGGATAATTCCATTCGATTTGGCTAAGCTTCCAGGTGTTTGGAATTCTCATTGATTCTGGGCAGCCGTGAACTTATCCATACCCCTCGCAGACCTTGTTCACAGTACCCGGAAATTTGTATATACACTGGTGAATTCCAAAATATGCTTTGCAATGTGTATCCCCATACCAGAGTGTTGTTGTTGCTCTCAGCACCTTCGCATTCTTGAAATATGTCTTCTGTGGGTAATAAATGATTCTTGAGTCCATTGAGGAAAGACTCAAGGTTCACCCCACTGACTGAGATAATCCTTGTGTCGAGGACGGAATCATTTTTCCCTACTGGTGTTCATTACTGATAGCTCATCTGACTATTCCTTAGGTATGATTTGTTCTGAGGCCAACTCTCCCATGTATATTCTGGCCTTGTCTGTTACCCGCAGAGTCTGCTTCTGACCCATTCTTTATTCTTGACAGATCCGGTGATAATATTCTAAATTTCGGGCAGATGGCTTGGCTTGACCCTTACTGAATTTGGATTATTGGGTATTATCCAAGTTGTGTGTTGGTCTTCTTACGGATGGATCCAGTCGGAGAAAAAGAACGGAATCGACAAAAGAAGCAAGAATTGCGAAAAACCAAAAATGCCAGAAAGCAAATAAAGCTCAAATTTTGCAGACTTTACACACATGGCCAAAGATTCACTAGTATAACTATTATAGCGCACTAGATGCACCCCTAAGGATTTAGAAGTAAAACCACACAACGCTCCTGGTAGCAATTGGTGTCAAGCTCCTACTACTTCCTTAGGGAACATCAAACTCGACGCATGACCATAGCCAAAGTGGCTTAGTCAACGATCCTAGGGTTGTCGGGGAAAGATGGAATTTATAAGCGTTTCCCGAAGGAAACTGGATTTAAGGAGAGAAAAGCCATGGTTAGCAAGCAAGGTAGGGATATCTGGTTTACCTAGGGGTTAAGGGCTCACGAGTCGTTGCCTGGTGCGAACATTTCCCACCGGAGGCAAAGGCCATGAGAGTTGGGGTCTGTTGGAGCCAAAAACCTATGGGATTGCCTTATGATCAATAGTAGCCATGCCAGCTTGGCAAAGATGGCTGAAATCCATCGGGGCTTTCTACTGAGCAAGAGGCAATGAAATCTGGCTAGGGTAACCTACAGTCAGCCTGGCTGCTCTGATATCATCCGTTGTGGCGCACCGCCTGATTACCACTGTAGCCAGACGGTCGCCGAACATACCAGCCTAGGAAATCACTCTGGCATGCGCGTTTACAACAAGTATCATGAACACATGCATTTCTATTAATGGATATATAAGTCTTACATGATATTTTACAAGGGTGATGGCAGCGGGAAAGCTCTATCTAAGGCAGCATGGTCTTGGCACGGCTCCAATCCACAGGGATCTGACTGGGTTACTCTTCTAGCCCGCGAACACTCCGGCTCCTCGCTAGTGGACGTTGGATCCTTAGGTGAACCTAGCCACATTGAAGGCCGCTAAGTACTTTTGAATGTACTCGCAAGCAAACCAAATAACATATACACCAAGCAATGCAATACATGGCATTCATGCATGCACTTGTTATCTTAACAGTATTAACTATCATGTTATGGCAGGTTTATCTAGCAAGATTAATCATTTAGCAGCATTAATCTTCATGTCTTAGCAGGATTATCTAGCATGATAACTATTGGAGTAAGTACAGTAAGGTAGAGCATATCAAGTAAATAATCCATACTCCGAATGTGCTCACGACCCAAATCCGATCCAAACTTTCCGGTCACCCGACCGCTCATCTCATAGCCATCGCGTGGCCAGCATTCATACCTCTGACATCATCTGACGTCCATGCATCTGTACTGCAAATCTATCCCAGCTTACCTTTCTCTGGTTCATTATTGGCAATCATTCGGGTAACTCCTCCAGACTCGACACAGACCAAATAGTGTGACCTAGTATGAATTGTGTCCCATGACCGAGGACGTGGCTATTCGAATAGATTTACACTCTGCAGAGGTCGCGCACTTTACCCACACCATGGATCTACCGGCCTTGTACTTAGTACATGTTCCCATTCGGGTGGACCGATGCTGCTCCAACAAGACTTGTCTATTGCCCGGCAGTCTTACGGCCCCATCGACAATCATACCCTTCCCAGGTCAAGTTATCGCCGCCTACCGGGCCAGGGTAGCACGCACGCATAACCTTCCCTCTTTGGTGGTACCGATAAGAGGCAAGATAACAGACCAAGTCAAGGCCTCCCCATCCAGGCAACTGAGGTTGCACTGATGAGCTCGGTTCGGTGGCACTATGACTCGATCCAGCCGACGGAGGAGGTTGTCATTAATAAGTCACATCCTTTATCATTGCAATAACAGTAACAATGCATAATGAAAACATAACAACCTATCTCCATATTGTCACCTGCGAGCCACTAGTGTGATAATATGATAAATACTAGCAGGTATTGCAAACAGTAATACAAACTATTAGGGGTTTAATTATTTCTAGCATAAACATATTCATTAATTAAGCACGCAAGAATAACACAGAGCAATGCTTTAGGGCATATATCAGATGGCCAGCTTGCCTTGGGGTAGAGGAATACGTCCGGAAGAAATGCGAAGAAACTCCGGATACGATTCGCCGGAACCGGCGCTCTCGGGAGAGGCCTATATTAGGGCAAGGGCAGAAGTGATATTTTCAACATGTGACAACATTATGAAAATGGCACCATCAGAACAGGCTCGACGAACTGAAAACGTGGGCTTTGGAATTACCTCAATCGGAGTTATGGTTGAAGAGAAACGACCGTTTGTTCATTAAGTAGATAAACAAACGGAAAACTGTTTGTTTCTGTCTTTAACGGGTGAACGTCCACAATATAGTGGTTTCAGCCGACGGCTGAGAATTTGAAAGCGTATATATGAAAATACGCTTTCAAAGCTGGGAAGCGTACTTTGCAGAGGGCGCCTCCACTTAACCTGACAGCGGGCCCGGCTGCGCCAGCCCCAGTCAATTACAGAGGGGGCCCACTCTATCTCTTCTCTCTCCTCCCTCTGGCTATCTTCCTCGCACCCGACAGAAGCAGGGGAGGGCGGCAATGGCTTGGACGTCGCCGGCTGCCGGTTCTCCCCTACACGGCCGCGCCTGCCGACGAGCCAGGCGGGCTCGCGGCGCCGTCCCGTGCCGGGGAATGGTCGCCGGGGAGCTCAGGGCTCAGAGAAATGACGGCCACGGGCGGCAGAGGAACCGGCCATGGCGGCGCCCAGAGCCGGAAGCACGGCCGGTGCCGCCCGGAATTGGGATGGGGGCTAGCTTGGGAGGGTTCCACCGCTCCTCTGGGAGGCTACTGGAGGAGGGGGAAAGGGCCACGAGGCCGGGGTTGGCCGAGGGATCGGCGGCGGAGCTCGGCCATGGCGGTGAAGAGGGAGCTCCGAGGCTCGAGTGGGAAGATGGGAAGGTTGCTGGTGAGGAGAAGGGCTCGGGGACGCGCTTAAATAGTCTCGGGGAGGAGCTAGCCGACGATGGACGGAGCTTCCAGACTCGTGGCGACGTGGCGGCGTTCCGGCGGAGCATCGGCGTCGGCAGAGACGTCCACGGGCTAGGGGACGAGGACGAGAGGGCACGCGTGCGGTGGGGAGCTCTCCGGCGCTCCTGGACAAGCCGTGGCTTGCCGGAGATGGCTCCTGAAGCCTCTGACACGTGGTGCACCGCTTAGGCGTGCTCCGCACGTGATCACCGCATGGCCACGGCGTTGCCACGCCGCACTCCCTGCCATACCATGTCTGGGACGTTCTACGCCCTCCACTGGGTTGACTTGACCCCGCAAACAAGAACAGGAAGCTCTGGTGTGACTGAACGATGGTCAAACAGCTTCTAGCAGTAAAGTTTGGACATGTGGTGTGGCCACCACAGTGCTCCTCTTGGCCTGATATTGGGCAGGGGTTAGTCATCTACTAAGGTAGTCATCCTGGCAAAATTTCAGCACAAATGGACAACTCTAGATGGTACCTTCTTTGTAAACTTGCAATCTGACCAGAAATGAAAATGAGGTGGTTGGGGAAAAATGGCAAGATGGATTTGGCTTATTTTTGGTGCAGGGTGATGATATAGTCATGAGAGATGGCTGGAAAAATTTCAGCTCAATTTGATCATCTATGAAGGTACTTCCTTCACAGAGATGCAATCTGGACAGAAATTTAGTTAATTTACTGAGGAAAATTGGCTATATGAAATGGTCTGGTTTTTGGTATCCAGGGGTGATTTATCATTGTTAATCACCCTGAAAAATTTCACCCCAAAAAGATCAAGGGAGCAAGCACTTCCTTTGCAAACTGGAAATCTGGACAGAATTTGCAAATGGATGTTGTGCTCAAAATTTGAATTGTGGAGCTTGAGATTTTGATGGAAATGGTGAATATATGGATAGGAGAAGCTCCACAAATTATTTGGGATTTTTCCTAGCTACCAAAATGGCAGTTGCTTTGGAATGGCCCCAAATGCAATATTGGCTTTAAATGGGAAAATGCAATTTCCCTTATTTAATTATGGCTAATTTTTTATGGGGGCTCAATATAATCACAAAGAATATCTCCACAAATTTTCATGAACTTTGGATATGGATAGATATTTTCCTGGATTTAATTCCTTTAACTGGCAGAAAAAGGAATTAATTTTAAATGAAAAATATTTCAAATGACTTGGCAATATTTTTGCATATCCAGGGTTTATAGATGTGGAATGATCACTGGGAAAATTTTGGGAGGCAATAGATCAAAGGTAATTGGGATTCCTTTGTAACTACAAGAATTAGGGTTTCCCCTCCGATAATTCGGAGAGTAGGGTTTCGGTGGCAAAGTCCTGAGAATATATCTTGGGTGGCAAGGTTGGACTAGAGAGAATCTCTGGTCAGTTAGGAAAGGCAAGGCTACATGACCATCTTCATATACCCAAAGCAAGAGAAAATCCAATAACATCGGAAAAAAAGACGGGAGTCCAATCCCGCGAAGGAAAAAAAACGAGGAGCGAAAACCAAGGTGTTACACATGTTAGGTAGCATTCCACATCAAAAATTCTGTTTTTATAATTTACCTACTCCAGGATGAGCAGGAATTAAGCTTGGGGATGTTTGATATGTCTCCAACGTATCTATAATTTTTGATTGTTCCATGCTATTATAGTATCGATCTTTGGTGTTTTATATGCAATTATATGTTATTTTATATCATTTTTTCAGACTAACCTATTAACCTAGTGCCTAGTGCCAGTTGCTGTTTTTTGCTTGTTTTTTTCTTTTTCAAAAAATCAATATCAAACGAAGTCCAAACGGAAAAAAATCTTTGGATTGATTTTTTCTGGACCAGAAGGGACCCTAGAAGCTTCGGCACGAGACCAGAAGGCATACGAGAGAGCCACAAGCTCGACGGGCGCGCCCCAGGGCAGCGCCCCTGAGCTTGTGGGTCCCATGTAAATCCGTTTGACCTAATTCCAAGTCCATAAATTCCCAAATATTCCCAAACCAATAGAGAGCCAGACGTAAAAACTTTTCCGCCACCGCAAGCTTCTGTTCTTCCGCGATCCCATCTGGAGGCCTTTTTCGGCACTCTGCCGGAGGGCGAATCGATCACGGAGGGCTTCTACATCAACCTTGCTACCCTACCGATGATGTGTGAGTAGTTGACCACAGACCTACGGGTCCATAGCTAGTATCTAGATGGCTTCTTCTCTCTCTTTGATCTTCCATACAATGTTCTCCTCGATCTTCTTGGAGTTCTATTCAATGTAATCTTCTTTTGCGGTGTGTTTGTTGGGATCCGATGAATTGTGAGTTTATGATCTGAATATTTATGAATATTAATTGAGTCTTCTCTTAACTCTTTTATGCATGATTATTATAGCTTTGTATTTCTCTCCGATCTATCCGTTTGGTTTGGCCAACTAGATTGATTTATCTTGCAATGGGAGAGGTGCTTTTTAATGGGTTCAATCTTGCGGTGCTCTATATCCCAGTGACAGAAAGGGACAAGACACGTATTTGTATTGTTGCCATTAAGGGTAAAACGACTGGGTTTATTCATATTGATTGGGTTTACTTGGTCTACATCATGTCATCTTGCTTAAGGCGTTACTCCGTTTGTTATGAACTTAATACTCTAGATGCATGGATAGCGGTCGATGGGTGGAGTAATAGTAGTAGATGCAGGCAGGAGTCGGTCTACTTGTCTCGGACGTGATGCCTATGTACATGATCATTGCCTTGAATATCGTCATAACTATGCGCTTTTCTATCAATTGCCCAACAGTAATTTGTTTACCCACAGTATGCTTTGTGTTCGAGAGAGAAGCCTTTAGTGAAAACTATGGCCCCCGGGTCTACTTTTATCATATATAAAATCCAAAAATACCTTGCTGGACTTTTTCTATTTTATTTTATTTTGCAATTTATTTTATCTATCTACCACTACAAGATTTGATCCTTGCAAATAACCGCCAAGGGGATTAACAACCCTCTTGATTGCATTGGGTGCAAGTATTTGCTTTTGTCTGTGCAGGTGCTGCTAACGAGGTTCTGTGTGTCAGAATCGGGGCTTCGGGGACCCAAAGGATCGAACACTGGGGGCAAGCTCGTTCCTACCGATCCATGGGTGACCACGATGAGGCTACCGCGAGAGCACGCTGGCGCAGAGCATGACAGGGGACACAACGGCTACCCAGGTTCAGGCCACCTTGCGGTGTAAAACCCTACTCCTGCTTGTGTTGGGATTATTGCGGGCAAGAGAGTTCTCGTGTACAAGGTAGGAGACAAAGGAATCGATCCTCTCTACTGTAGGAGATATGCCCTAGAGGCAATAATAAATGTTATTATTTATCTCCATGCTCATAATTATGTTTATATTCCGTGCTTTAACTACTATGGTTCTCGAGTCTACAATAACCACGAGGCTTGGAGGGAAACTCATATGCACGTGTGGAATAATAAACGGTAAAATGTATTCCTAGTATGGACTCTAACACTAGCTCAAGTGTTGCATGATGGTTCGGTTTTCCTGATCATGGGCATGACTATGTCGGCAAATTTGAGGACACGATGTTAGAAGAACGCTTGTGTTGAATCGACCCGATTGATGTTATGCTATGAGATAAATTCAACACAAGTTAATAGTTTATAACACAGAGATGGTTTACGTTTGCATAATTCCTTAGACCATGAGAGTATCGAGTTTCTTCATACTTGCTTCATGAACTTTGGGGTTTGTTAAACGTCATTCGGGTGGCTATTACGGCGGCTTACGGGTTCATGGGAAAGTGTGACAAGGGACTTGATAGCTCAAGATTGGGATTTGCTCCTTCGACGGTGGAGAGATATTCTTTGGGCCCTCTCGGTGTTACGGTATCCATCATCGTCTGGCCAGACACATTGTGATTTGATCATAGGGATGCCGGAACACGGGAACGAGAAAAGAGAACAAAACCGGTAACGAGGTAACTGGCATAGTGGACAAGTTGTTGATCCGCGGGGATGCCGATAAATCTCACCTCGGGTGTTTGTAACATATCGCGAAGTAACAGGAATGGCACACGGCAACTGGAGGTTCACTCGAATATTTATTCGTGTGGGTATAGGGGTCAATATGGGTGTCCACGGCTCCGATGTTGATCATTGATCGGAAAGTGTTCCGGTCATGTCTATACTTCACCGAACCTATAGGGTCACACACTTAAGGGTCATGATGACCCTTAAGTGTGTGACCCTATAGGTTCGATGAAGTATAGACATGACCGGAACACTTTCCGATCAATGAACAACTATTTGAGATCAACTATGTCACAAGAGAGATTGAATGGCTTGGCCATGTGCTGTATTGAGAAAGATATGTTGGATAACATTGATCTTGACACTATTATTAGTGATTTTGCATCCAAAAATGCTCGAAGGTGTCGTTTCTCTTGAGTATGCCATTCACTTCTTCTCTGTGTATTTTTCAGGTGGCTCCTTATATTTGCTGATGCACGTTTGTGGGTGGACTGCTAGAGTTGGAGTTCTTCTATCCTATTTGATCAAGAAATGAGAACACAACGAGAATTGAGAACACTGCTAGAGCTGGAGTTGTAGCTTCTATCGTATTGGATCAAGAATTGAGAACACTGCTAGAGCTGGAGTTGTAGCTTCTATCGTATTGGATCAAGAATTGAGAACACTGCTAGAGCTGGAGTTGTAGCTTCTATCGTATTGGATCAAGAATTGAGAATATATATATATATATTTTTTTTTTAGTTAAGAGTTAAGACAAGACTTCTAGATATATCTGTAGACCATGGTGTAGGCCATATTTGCTAATGAAATTTACACTTCTCGGTTGGAAGTTTTTTTTGTCTATTATATATGTAAGGGCCCATTTTCTCAGTTCGCACAAGGGCCTTTGGAATGCCAGGGCCGGCCCTGGGGTCATCTATCTGCTGAATACTAGACAGGGAGTCTGAGAGAAAGTCACCGGAAAAGTTTCGGAGACAACGGAAGAGTTCCGGAGAGAGAACACCGAAATAGTTTCGGTAAAACCAAAAAGTTGTTTCGGAGTATACCATTAAGTCAAAATGGTTTCGGCACACGCCTGGAAATTCTTGGAGGGTGCCAGAATTGTTCTGGGAACTTCTGGAATTTTTTCGGAGAAAAAAACAGAAATGTTCCGGAGCTGCCGGAACCGCTTTGGTTGCTTTTCGCTGATGAAAATCACTGATCCGGAATTGTTTCGGAACGTGTCCAAAATTATTTTAGGGGGTACTGGAAATGTTCTAGGCCCATATAAATATTTTTGGATTTAACGGTCGCAGAAAAATGTTTTCGTGAATACTGAAAAGCACTTTATGGTTGCTTTTTGGAAAGCCACCTTTTTGGGCTTTGTCCCAAAAGATCTAGGGGATGACATGGATGGATGGGAACCCCTTTTGGAGGGGGGCACATGGGGTGGGCAGCCAAGGGGGCTCCTCTTACCTCCCCATTATGCCCCTTATGTGTGACATAAAGCATGGGCATTTTGGATTTTTCATGTGCCACCCTACCCCTTGGTTTTTCCTATAAATAGAGGTGGAGAGGAGCTCTCCACACTCACTCTTTCTCTCATACATTATGCCATGCAATGATCTGGCTTCTTCTCTCCCTCACACGAAATAGTTTCGTAGAGCCGAAATGATGTCTGGGCTTCGGTGGGAACTAGTTCTGGACGGCGAAGCCCTGCCGGATAGCTGACACCGTATGTGTGCAACCCCGTAGAGAGGTTGTAGGTTCAATCTTTTTGCCAGAGGGGCTGTTCAATAGTGCATCCCGAAGGGCTGTCCGAGTGACCGTTTGAGATTCTGTGAGTGCCTCCCGAAGGGCTGTCCGTGACACCGTCCGGGGGACTGTCCGACCGCCTCCCGAAGGGCTGTTCGTGGGACTGTCCGAGGGGCTGACGAGGGAGTACATCCTCGCGGTTGGGAGGTTGTAAATCCTAGCTGCGGGGATCTGCACCGACGATCTACATCGACTCTACTTCTGCTGCGCTACGAGTCGGTAATGATCAGATCAAAAACCTTGTATGCATCTCCATAGTGGTCCTGGGCGTGCTTGCAGTACCGGAAATTTTTGTTTTCTGCTGCATTCCCCTACAGTGGCATCAAGAGCTGTGCTATGCGTAGATGCAGGTTACGATCTAGAATACATAGAGATGTATGGGTGTTGCACAATATAATTTTGTAGTAGATGAGTTCTATTGCTGAAAATTATTTGTGCGGGTAGCAGATGAAATCTATTACCCGATGTTCTTGTTGCTTCCCTTGAATTTGCGTATTTCTGATCTTGATAATGGCATGGTGGAGTTTCAAAGTTCTGGCAATCCGCGATCCTGATTGATCAACGAAGTGCTAACAGTTCGTTGAATTCCACCATAGTTAAAAGAAAGATGAAATTTCGCAGACTAAAGGGCAATGTAGATATGATCTGTACGGGGTTCTTGCGTATGACGAAGTTCAGTATGGGGCTTGAGATTTTATTATCTCGTGTTTCATACGCCCCGCAAAGTTAATCTAGCGATTTGAATAATCATGCTTGATGGTAAACGTTGGTAGCTGCGGTTTGGTTGAAACCTTAGAAGCCATGTAAAATAAATTTTTTCATAAACCGATTAGAGGCGTCTAACTTGGTTTTGCTGGATGTGCATGTGATGTGGTATAGTGGTTCTCATATTAATTTGATTATGTATGAGATGACTATATAATGTAAATTAAGATGACCTGCGTGTCATGATTCGGCATGATGGCTGGAGCCATATGATTGTCACTTTAATGACCTTCGTGTCAACCTTGTTATAATGCCTTATTTTATTAGCTATAGAGATAGCAATATTATCTGGTGCATCGACAAGGTGGTGGCAAACTTCGTGAAGGTGAACACCGACGCGAATGCCGAAGACGAAGAAATTAAAGACTTCTTCATCAGAAAGGGCTATACCATATCATGCTATTATGAATTTCCTGAGATGTTTATCCCTTATGATGCACCCTTTTTTATTGCGCGGTAGTCGCTTTTCATTAGGGTGATCTCTCACTTAAAAAAATCAAAGTAGTTAGTGTTCACCCAAGTGTAGCACCGTCTGTAATCCGTATCCTTTCTGGTGCGGCATGTACACATGAGCATGAACGAAACGAGAGGAATGAGGCGGGTGAGGTCAGACCTCGTAGCAAGATCACTTGGTTGTCTTTGACGTTCAGGTAGGAGAGTCCTGAGCTCAGAACACACGCATCGAAAGATGGACAAGAGTCACATAGAGATGTGATTGACAAGTTGGCCTACCGATTGAAATTTGCGTCATCAGTGATGAACCCATCAATGGCATCGAATTGAAATGCGGATCTTGAATCACTCAAAATCAATTGTGAGAGATATTGATTTGAGTGGGAGCGCACTGTAGAATTAACTTGTTTAATTCTCTATGCAATTAATTATGAACATTGTCTAAGTGAAATTTGCATAATAGTTATAGAATATTGGCGCGCGTTTCCACCTTCCCTATTAAATTTGAATAAACTTTTATTTATCTGGTTAATCTTTACGACTGGTAACATAATGTGAGGATTATCCTCAAGAGTGCCAAGAAGGACTTTGTCCTATCGCATGCTTTCGGTATTCTCCCGCTAATGCTATGGATGATGTGACTCTCGTCCTTCGATCCAAAAGCTAGAATTCCGTTACGGTCAAGTGCAATATGTTTGCTTCCATGAGACCTGAACTTCAAAAACTTTGTGATAGTTATATGATATTCATGGAACTGAAAGTTGTTTTCTGATGCAGACAAAGGCTAAAAGATATGAGATATCTGAAGCAATGTTTGTTTGCAAAGTATTAGTAAAGTGTTTACTAGGCATTTGACTGATAAGAGAGGGATCCAGAAGAATGCCTGTCATGTAAATGAAGGTGAATAAAACAACAACTTAAAGAGAAAGGAAATATCCAAAGGGTGTTAGTGTGACTTGCACACCTAGGAAGTCCGGGGCTAATGCCACTCTTAAGTTGGGTGCTTCTTCTGAGAGTAGGAGAAATACTGAAAGTTAAACTGTTAGAAGTATAAAGGCAAAAAGAGAGAAGACTGGAATATCCAGCTCATGTATGAATGTCATACAAGTTATTGATGTATAGAAGGCTGGTCAAAGATATAATTCTTGGGAATTATGACTAAACATGTTAATCTCTGATTCTTGGGTATTGTGAGTTGATCACAGAGATACCCGCTCGATTGCATTCTGTTGCGACTCGATGCAAGAACTACTACAGCCTAAAAGCCTTGCCAGTAATAAGGTTTAGATACGCGTTGGGAATATAGTAAACGTTGCTATACCTTCCATCGGTGTATTACCTCCATGTTTATTTTTCATAATTCGTTTTTTGGAGTGTCATACACTCTAGCCCATTGCATAAAGTATCTTGCAAGAAGGTTGTTCATAAGAGAACTTTTGATGTTCAGTATTATGAATAACATAAGGGCCATACTTTCATTATGAATGAGATGTATGTTATGAACATTGATAATAATATATAACCCCTGTATTTACTTTCATAATTCATTTTAGAGTTTTATACACTCTAGCCCATTGCATAATGTTTGTTGCAAGAAGGTTGTTCATAATAGAACAATTGTTGTTCGGTGTTATGAATAACAAAAGGGCCATACTTCCATTATGGATGGGATGTATGTTATGAATATTGATGGTAATATAATACATCCGTGACACTGATGCTAAATGTCGCAAGACTAAAAGAATACCACATATGTGTGGCACTGTATTTGGTCACATTGGAGAAATCTGCATGGAGAAATTCCATAATGATGGATTTTGAAGTCATTTGATTATGAATCATCTGACAGTTGCAACTTTTGTCTGAAAAGTGAAGTGACTGAAATACCGTTCACATGCCATAAGGAACTAGCAACGAACTTATTGGTGATCATACATTATGATGTGTGTAGTCCAATAAAGATTATTGTTAGCAGTGGATTTGTCTATCTTCTGAAATGACTCAAGTAGATATATGGATATTTACTTGATGAGATGTAAGTCTGGATCTTTTGAAATCATTCAAAAGATTTTCCAAATGAAGTAGACATTATTGTAACAAGAAAAATTATGTTTCTGCAATTAGATTGCGGAAAGGAATATTTGAGTTACAAGTTTAGCGAATGTCTGATGAGTTGTGAAAAGAGTTTCATAACTTACACCTCCCGGGACACCACTGTGAGTGGAATGTCCGTGAAGATGTAATCAAACCATTTATGACATGGTAAGATCAAAGATGACATAAATCAATTTGCCATTATCACTTTTAAAGTAATGCTTTAGAGATTGCGGTTTTTACACTGAAAAGAGCGCCACCAGATCTGTTGAAAAGAAGCCATGGTATGGTACGCCCAACCATGTTATGTCTTTTCTTAACATTTGGAATATGGGGCTTGTGAAAAGTATTTTACAAACCTGTTCCAAATCAGACAAGTGCTACTTTGTAGGTTATCCCAAGTTGTTGGGTATTCCTCCATCACTATACCGATGCAAAAGGTTTGCCACAAGAACGGTATGATTTTGAAGAAAATGGTTCTTGCAAAAAGCTGGGTGGGAGGACAGTGCAACTTGACGAGATAACAGTATCTTTGTCATTAGATCAAAGGAATGAAACCTTGGAAGTAATTCCAGAGTTTCCTACTGCGACTGATATGGAAGCCTCTACATGAGATGTATGGACTTCGGTCGAACTTGCAGCTGAACCACGTAGGCAAAACTCATGCAAACCTCTTAGGTGCGCAGATGAGATATTGTTGCTAGACAACAGTATACCTACGATACACAAGGAAGAGTTGATGGGCCTTGACTCCGGAATTGGCTAAATGCCAATACAATCCGAGATAGTTTCCATATAAATGATTCAAGATTAAATCTTGATGAACCCTTCGGAAGACTTAGAGTCTAACGAATATTAATGGAACTATAAACTGATATGGATAAAAATGTTTTATCCATAAAGCTCGACTTATTGCTTATAACAAATTCAAGGAATTAACTACGGCGAGATTGTCTCTCCGTAGCGATGCTTAAAGTCGGTTCGGGTCAAACTAGCAATTAATACATATTTCAATCATGAGATATGATACATGGATGCCAAAAGGATTTCCATGAGATGGAAATGCTACCTAGGACTTGCATGTGATACAGTCCAAAGTATTTTGTCAATCTAGAGGATGCTAGTGAGTATGCAAACTTCAGAGTTCCAGCGATGGACAGAAGATAGCAAAATGGAGTTGGAATCTTCGTTTTCGATGAAATAGTCAAAAGAGTTTGATTTCATCAATGGATAATGAAGATGCTTGTGGTTACAAGAAAGTAAGTGGGATCATAATAATATTTCTAAAAACCTTGTGTGCTTGACACATTGTTAATTGGAAATAATATAAATTTCTTGACACGAATTAGGACTTCATTGAAAAATAGTTTTTCGATGAAGTGCTTGGGCTAGGTAGCCTCGATATTAGGCATATTTATCTATGGAGATAAATATGGCCTAATAGGCTAAAGCCAAAAATACATATTGACAAGATGTTGAAACAGTTTAGCATTAAAACGCCAAGGAGTGATTCTTGCCGAAGTCACATGGAAAGAGTTTTGCAAGACTCGGTGTCCTAAAACACTGATGAGCAATATACATGATGGATATTCCACACACCTTTGTGTTTGGATTAATCATGTATTCCATGGTATGTAAAACAACCAGATATGTCCGGTACTCCCAAGCAGTTGCGAGTATAGATACCAAAGTGATCAAAGTACTGATCATGGGACAAGAGTGAAAGATGTCATTGAGTATTAGAGTAGCACTGATGACATGTTTTCTCGCAAGCAGAGATTATGAAGAGTTCGTTGTAAAAGGTTACATCGATACAGTGTTCATCAATGCTCCATGCGATTTTCGATTTAAGTTAAGGTTTTTGTGTAATACACGATATGGTGACACAGTAAGTTGGAATTGTTCCAAACAGGTTACTGTGGTGAATTCTATAACAAAAGCTAAGTATGTTGACGCTCTAGAAGCGACAAAGAAGATGTTGAATCATATAGTTCATTCATGAACTTAGTATGGTTCCAAGATGGCTTTGGTTAATGGGACACGATTGTAGATAGTTGCTCCATAGCTCAGTCTGAGGAATCAAGGTTCAACCAGTGATTCACATATACAAAGCCAAGTCCACACAAAATATGAATTTTGTGAAAGTGCGAAAATGCGAGGATATGTAAAGTTACACACGGACCTGAAGTTGTCAGATCCGTTGGACAAAGACTATACCACAAGCGAAGCATATTTTACACCGGTATGCCATATGTGTAAAGTGCATTAGCATTTACTAGATTATTGACTCTAGTGCAAGTGGGAGTCTGTAGGAGATATGCCCTAGAGGCAATAATAAATATTATTATTTATCTCCATGCTCATAATTATGTTTATATTCCGTGCTATAACTACTATGGTTCTCAAGTCTACAATAACCACGAGGCTTGGAGGGAAACTCATATGCACGTGTGGAATAATAAACGGTAAAATGTATTCCTAGTCTGGCCTCTAAGACTAGCTCAAGTGTTGCATGATGGTTTTGTTTTCCTGATCATGGGCATGACTATGCCGACAACTTCGAGGACACGATGTTAGAAGAACACTTGTGTTGAATCGACCCAATTGATGTTATGCTATGAGATACATTCGTCACAAGTTAATGGTTTATAACACAGAGATGGTTTACGTTTGCATAATTCCTTAGACCATGAGAGTATCGAGTTCCTTCATGCTTGCTTCATGAACTTTGGGGTTTGTTAAACGACATCCGTAAATGGGTGGCAATTACGGCGGCTTACGGGTTCATGGGAAAGTGTGATAAGGGACTTGATAGCTCAAGATTGGGATTTGCTCCTCCGATGATGGAGAGATATTCTTTGGGCCCTCTCGGTGTTACAGTATCCATCATCGTCTGGCCAGATAGATTGTGATTTGATCACAGGGATTCCGGAACACGGGAACGAGAAAAGAGAACAAAACCGGTAACGAGGTAACTGGCATAGTGGACAAGTTGTTGATCCACGGGGATGCAGATAAATCTCACCTTGGGTGTTTGTAACATATCGCGAAGCAACAGGAATGGCACACGGCAACTGGAGGTTCACTCGAATATTTATTCGTGTGGGTATAGGGGTCAATATGGGTGTCCACGGCTCCGATGTTGATCATTGATCGGAAAGTATTCCGGTCATGTCTATACTTCACCGAACCTATAGGGTCACACACTTAAGGGCCATCTATCTGCTAAATAATAGACAGGGAGTCTGAGAGAAAGTCACCGGAAAAGTTTCGGAGACAACGGAAGAGTTCTGGAGAGAGAACACCGGAATAGTTTCGATAAAAAAAAAGTTGTTTCGGAGTATACCATTAAGTCAAAATGGTTTCGGCACATGCCTAGAAATTGTTGGAGGGTGCCAGAATTGTTCTGGGAACTTCTGGAATTTTTCCGGAGAAAAAAATGGAAATGTTCCGGAGCTGTCGGAACCGCTTTGGTTGCTTTTCGCTGATGAAAATCACTGATCCGGAATTGTTTTGGAATGCATCCAAAATTATTTTAGGGGGTACTGGAAATGTTCTAGGCCCACATAAATATTTTCGGATTTAACGGTCATGGAAAAATGTTTTTGTGAATAGTGAAAATCACTTTATGGTTGCTTTTTGGAAAGCCACCTTTTTGGGCTTTGTCCCAAAAGATCTAGGGGATGACATGGATGGATGGGAACCCCTTTTTTGGGGGGGGGCACATGGGGTGGGCAGCCAAGGGGCTCCTCTTACCTCCCCATTATGCCATTTATGTGTGACATAAAGCATGGGCATTTTGGGTTTTTCATGTACCACCCTACCCCTTGGTTTTTCCTATAAATAGAGGTGGAGAGGAGCTTTCCACACCCACTCTTTCTCTCATACATTATGCCATGCAATGATCTGGCTTCTTCTCTCCCTCACACGAAATAGTTGCGTAGAGCCGAAAGGCTGTCTGGGTTCCGGTGGGAACTAGTTCTGGACGGCGAAGCCCTGTAGGATAGCTGACACCGTATGTGTGCAACCCCATAGAGAGGTCGTAGGTTTGATCTTTTTGCCCGAGGGGCTGTTCGAGAGTGCCTCCCGAAGGGCTGTCCGATTGACTGTCTTTGATTCTGTGAGTGCCTCCCGAAGGGCTGTCCGTGACACCGTCCGGGGGACTGTCCGACCACCTCCCAAAGGGCTGTCCGTGGGACTGTCCGAGGGGCTGAAGAGGGAGTATATCCTCGCGGTTGGGAGGTTGTAAATCCTAGCTGCGGGGATCTGCACCGATGATCTACATCGACTCTACTTCCGCTGCGCTACGAGTCGGTAATGATCAGATCAAAAACCTTGTATGCATCTACATAGTGGTCCTGGGCGTGCTCGCAGTACGGAAAAATTTTGTTTTCTGCTGCGTTCCCCTTCATCTACAATGGCAGCACTGCCCCCTTTTATTGCCGCCCTGGTCCTCTTCCCCTGAAAATCTCGGCGGGAAGGGTAGCCACACATTGGCGGGTTTTGAAAGGGGACAGACGCCCAGGCTTATCTTGACAAAAGATGGTCTTCGCCTGCAAAGTTGCTATCCATGATGCGCCGGTGGGCTCGGTGATGACCTCCGCCCTGCGCGCCTTGCTGTCTCGGTCTTCTTTCACCAAATAGGCAGTCCTTGGGACTTGTTTTGGAGGAGGGCAGCTGGTGCTGCCCCTTTAACACCAAAGAAGAAAACCTCTCTGTTCGCGCCCGCTGGTGCGGCTTCTGCCGCCGTTCGTCGCCAAGCGCGTCACCACGTGGTGGGCACAGGACTGCGCGGCTAGCATCAGGCTCGGGTGGCCTCGGGCGGCCGCCTCGGGGGGCCGCCTCACAAGGGGGCCTCGCGAGGCTTCCTGCCGCTGCTGCTGCTAAGTCTTGGTGGTTTGCTCCTTGAGGTGGGGTCCTCGTGAGGCTGGCGCCTTGCAAGGTGTCTTCGCTTCGCGGGGCCCGCAGTTGGGCCGCGTCTTGGGCCTTCACCAAGCATCGCTTCATGGGCCGCAGGCAGATGGGCCGTGGTACCCTGGTTCCCAATGGCCCGACAGTAGCCCCCGGGCCCCTTGGCGCGCACGTTCCCGCCCGTTTGGAGCTAAACGGCGCGGGCCCGGACAAACTGCGGGGCCCAGGTTCGATGTGTGGCGCATGACGGGACGTGGGACGCCCCCACTTCCCCCACTATGCCTCGGTAACCACTTGCACCTGCCATAAAGCCTGCCCGCGCGGGGCGCAGGGCTATCATTGCTTCCCTTCTGCTTCCTTGATTCCCGGTGTCGAAGAAGGCGGAGCGGCAGGGATGGCGTCCCCATAGGGTGTTATAAAAGGAGCGGGGGGAGGGTAGAGACCTCCCCCACTCATCTTCTACCTCTGCCTCTCCCCTTCTTCAACCTTTCACCCTTCCTTGCTCTTTTCCAGGACCACTGCTGCGATGGAGAGCCCGCACATCCGCTGCTGCCGCGAGAGTTCCTCCCCCCCCCGGGGGACAAACGCACTCCTCGGCGGCCGCCGCGGCCAGCCCTAGCATCCGCAGAAGGGTCGCTGCCCACGGTCGTGGAGGGCGCGGCGCCGGCGGCCGAGGTGGGCGCGGCGGGGCGGCCGCCCTCCCTCCCCAGGCGGGGGTCCACACGGCGGAGGTAGTGCATGAGTTCATCGTGCGGCTGCATCGTCGGCCCTGCAGTTGGCTCTGGCTCCCGGACTCCTTTGCGAGAGCGATGGAGGACAGCGGGCCCTTGGGCCTGTGGCTGCAGGCGGATGGTTGCTGCAACGGCCCCTCCTGGGTGGCAACTGAATTCTCCCCCGCCGACTTCATGTTCCTGAAGTGGGGGTGGAAGTCGTTCACCCGCGCCCGTGGCCTAAGGCGGGGGCATCTCCTCCAGTTCTAGTACGACGGAGCTGCCACACTCTTTGTGAAGTTCTTCGGGGTCTCCGGCAGCCGCATGGAGTGCTGCGCGGAGAGTGAGAGCGGCAGCGGCTCCGACCCCTCCGGCGAGGGCGACAGCGACGGCGGCATCGACTCCACGAGCGGGGGCGAAAGTGACGAAAGCTCCCCGCTCATCAAGAGTGAAGACGAAGATTCTTACTAGGCGTAGGTGGCGCCCGAGTTGGATCTCGAAGATATGCCGCGCTCCGCCTTGGCTCCTCTCTTTTTCTCCTGTAACAGATCAATGTAGCCCCGTGGGGGCGTAAAAACAATGCCTTTTTTGCTTAAGTACTTTGATTTTCTACAATGTATGTTTCCTCGTGAGGCCCTCTCATGAGGCCTATTTTCCTTTGTTTGCTTGCCTTGGTGCTCTACGTCGTCAGGACCCAGCCCCCGAGCAGGCTACAGCCGTCGCTGGTATGTCAGGCCGCGTTGCCTGGACAAGGCCAGGAGGTGTAGGGCACTGAGAGGCGGTAAGGGCTCCTGAGGCGCGATGCTCAGGAAGCCCCCCTTTGATGTGCAAGCGGCTTGCGCAGAGGAGGAAACATCAACACTCAGTGAAGTTGCGGGGAGAGGAGAGCTTGAGAGGCGCCGAGAGTGGCTCGTGAGGTGTTTTTGTTCTTAGCTTTTTCGCGAGTGTCGCTTGGCGTGTCGTGGCCGTGGAGTGCACCTCGCGAGGCTCTTGCTCGTGGGGCCTCCCGCTAGCACTTGGTGGAGACAATCGCTGCAGGTTGCCTCGCGAGGCATTGCTCGCGAGGCTTCCTGAGGGCTTACAGAGGCGTCTTGTCATGAGTTACCTCGTGAGGCAGTGCTCGCGAGGCTTTCAGCATGCCTTGTTCCTATGATAACTGCATATCGATAGGTTTCACAAAAGGGGGAGCAGTGCATGCTTGCTAGCTTGCTCGTGGGCGTCATGCGAGGAGACGAGACACCAAGGACCTTGGTGAGGTGGCGTGCACGGGAGCAGGCCCGCGAGCTAGAGCTCGATCACCTGGGTTTTGCAGCGCTGCTGGGACTGACCCGAGCACAGGCACCGTGTCCAGCCCCCGCTCGCGTGATGCGTAGGAGGAAGGTCGCGAGCACGCATGGCTCCTGAGGCAGGCAACTTACCAAACACATAAAATATCTTAGGAAACAAAGCTTTACTGCAGCATAATAATAAGGTTCATTACACAACAAAAAAGGATGCGGCTGCCGTGACCGGCACGGGTCAGGTTGAGGTTGGTGAAGCCCGGGGGAAACCCTCAGTTTCACATCCAAAGGAGAAGAGGCTGCCGTGTCCGGCACGGGTCAGCTTGAGGTTGGCGCAGCCCGGGGGTGCCCTTAGTTCTATCGTTCCACCAGCGCTGAGCATGGGGCTTCCACTGGGGCGTGGGCGGGAGCTCTCACGGGCCCATCAGGCGAACGCAATGAGAGGCTCCGGAGCGTGTATAGTTCCATTTCATTCATACACGTGAGGGTCACGGGTAGAACTTGCGGAGGTGTTGGATGTTCCATGTGTTGGGCACAGGAACTCCGTCCTCCGTCTCCAGCCGGGCGGCGCCGGGCCGGGAGACATGAGCAACTCTGAAAGGGCCTTCCCACATGGGTGAGAGTTTGTGGAGTCCCTCTCTGGAGAGGATCCTTCTCAGGATGAGATCGCCAGCTTCAAGGGTGCGCGGGCGTATGTTGCGGCTATGATAGCGACGCAAAGCCTGCTGGTATCTTGCGGCGCGCAGGGCGGCCAGGCGACGGGCTTCCTCGAGGAGTAGCAGGTCGGCCTCTCGCGAGCCGTCCTGACGAGACTCATCGAAGGCGAGGACTCACGGAGAGCCGTGCTTGAGCTCAGAAGGAAGGACTGCTTCAGCTCCGTAGACGAGGAAGAAGGGAGTCTCGCCAGTAGGCTTGGTTGCTGTCGTGCGGATCAACCACAGCACAGACTATAGCTCGTCAAGCCAGCCCTTGCCGCAGGCCTCGAGCTTTTTCTTGAAGCTTCTTGTCTTGAGGCCCTTGAGGACCTCAGCGTTGGCACGCTCGGCCTGGCCGTTGCTTCGCGGGTGCGCCATAGAGGCGTAGCAGATCTGTGTGCCGAGGCTGGCGCAGTATGACTTGAAGAGGTCGCTTGTGAATTGAGAGCCGTTGTCAGTGATGATGCGGTTGGGGACGCCAAAGCGGCTCACAAAGCCCTTGATGAACTTGTCGGCAGAGCCTGTCGGGATGGTGCGCACGGGCTCGACCTCCGCCCACTTGGTGAACTTGTCGATGGCAACGTAGAGGTAGCGGTAGCCACCGGCTGCGCGAGGGAAGGGTCCCAAGATATCCAGTCCCCAGACCGCGAAGGGCCACAAGAGAGGGATCGTCTGGAGGTCTTGTGCCGGCTGGTGGATTTGCTTGGCGTGGAATTGACAAGCTTCACATGATTGGACCAGCTCGGTGGCATCGTGAAGCGCGGTAGGTCAGTAGAAGCCGCTGCGGAACAACTTGCCGGCGAGGGTGCGTGATGAAGAGTGGTGGCCACAGTCTCCTCCATGGATGTTGGCAAGCAGCTCGCGACCTTGTTCTTCAGAGATGCACCGCAGCGAGATGCCATTGGGGCGCCTGCAGTATAGCTCGCCATCCTTCAAGCAGTAAGTGGTGGCCTAGCGAACCACATGCTCTGCCTCTGAGTCCTTCTCCGAGAGGGTGCCGTGAAGCAAGTAGGCCTTGGACTCAGTGGCCTAGCTATCCGCTTGAGGCTCTAGCGCCAGCAGCAGGCGGGCACCTGAGGCTGGGCCACAGTCTGGTGCGCCCGTGGGTGGTGCGGGTGGGAGCTCTTCGTGAAGCAGCGTGGCGCTCATGGCAGGTGATGTAGCTGATGGCTTCAGGAGCCTTTCCTCGAAGACGCTGGGGCTTTGAGGCTGTAACACCCCAAAAATAATTTCTTTTGAGTATAAAAATCTTTTCTTTAAAAGAAAAATGATTTGGATCATTGTGGCTCTATTTCTTCTTTCTTCTGTTTTGAAAACCATTTTAAGTTTCATTTGGGTTTTTAAAATTTTGAAGATTTGGTTCTGATTTGTTGGTTTCTTATTTGAATAAATATTTTATAGGACCAACAATCTTTCTCTTTTAGGAAAAACTTTTTAACGATTAATTATTTCAAAGAGATGGTCCATTTCATCTCTTGTAAACACTTAGGAAATTTTCAAAAATCCATCTGTCAATTTCAAATTATCATCCAAGCTGTCCTCTCACCCTAGGACAGTACCCAATACTCCCTCTCTCCACAAAAATATTATTTGTCATGTTTAGCAAATTCCAAAACTAGAATTCCATTTATTCCTAGTTTCTTTGATTTACAAAGGAACTATAAATTCCTTAACTTTCCCGCCTCCACAAAAATTATCCCATCTACATGAGAGTACCCACAATCCATTTCTTCAAAAACTTTCTGATCCACAGTTCAAAATTTTCAAATTTCATTCAAATGAAATTTGGACCAGATTCAATTTCCTTGCTCAGAACCTAATCTAGACTATTCCAAAAATTCTGAAACTTTGCTAGCACCTTTTTCATTCATCGGTACATCACCACAAAAAAAATTCAAAAATTTCAAAAATGCCCAAGACCATTTGGCATTCTGTCAAACACCTTCTGTGCACTGTTCATCGTTGACAAAATTAAGAAAAAAATTCAGAGAAGTGGGCATCGATGTCGTGCGTTCCACTCCTCCTCTTCTTCGCTGGGATGCGCTTGGCCATCAATGCCTCGCCCCCGGGCCCCTCCCGCCAGCCTCTCCGACAGGCCAGTGGCGAGCTGGTGCAATGGCCGCCGTTCTTAGCCACGGCGGACCGAGGAGATCAGCTCGGCCACCAGCTCGCCTTCACTACCCCGCACCACTCCCCGCACCTACCTGGCATGCATCGCCTCTCACGCGGTGCCCAGCCACCATCCAAACCACCCAAGCCCCGCCTGTCAGCCACCGGAGACGAGCGCCGCTGCCATGCCCGTACGGGAACTCCACCACGGGGAGATGGATAGAGCTCGAGGGCCGTCGCGCTGGCACTTCGAGAAGGCTCCACTGACCTCACTAATGATCACCGGCCAAGCCAACCATCGCTAGCTACCTCCACCGGCCGGAATCACTCCACCGTGATCCACCTCGCTTCGGTCATCTCCGCCTGGCCTATAAAAGGAAGCCCCAAGCTCCGTTCTGCACTCACCTCACCTCCACACATTCCCAATCCACCCCTAGGCCACATCCCCGACCTCGGGAAGGTCGTCTTCCCTGACTCCGGCCGCTCGATCCGCCACTGCCTCCGTGAGCACCACGTCGCCGTTCGTCCGCCTCCACCTCTCAAAATCCACCAGTAACCTCCTACTGCTCCACCTCATCCAGTTCACGCGTCAATTTGACGTCCGAAGCCCTCCCTGACAAGATCCACTACCACCTGACGCCACCGTCCGCCGGAGACCACACCGCCGTCACCACCGTGCTCATCGGTGCCAAGTCCGCCACCCCCCGACACGGACCGACGCCCTGAGCACGCTCATATCATCACCGCCCCTCAAAACACCGATGATCGCCGCCGGTGACCACCTCCACCTCTCCGTTCACGCGCACGAGCGCATTCAAATTTGAACCTGACGGGTGGACCTCCACCGTCAGACTTTTCTTATTTTTTGATTATTTTGAAAGCGTTTCTGCCTCAGTGCGTTTCCTAAACTGGAAAACGTATTTCTGCCCGAGGCATTTTCCATTTAAATAGCAGGGACCCAAAAGTATCTGTTTTTATTACAGAAAGGTCCCTGGACTTAAACTCTCATTACTTTTTAACCATAACTCCTTTTCAATTGATTCTTTTTCTGAAAATCTTATTTTCACTCTAGTTTTTTTAGTATTTATTTAAAAATATTTTGAGCCAACTTTTTGTGCTGTCACAAAAAAATTGACCGTATTTTGAATTCTTATTTTATAGAAAACGAGGAGGGAAACTTTGCCGAAAATTTCGAGGGATCACCTTCTGCTTAGTTTGATCAAGGCAAGCATATTGAACTTGGGATATGGTGTTTGCTCGCATGTTTGCATAGTTATGATCACCGGTTATCTAGTGGATAGCCAGTGCCTGCATGGTCATATTTTCGTTGTGCATTTCTTGCATATATCTAAGAACCAACAACATGGATAAAGTTGGTAATAAAAGAGGGGTGTATCCCCTGTCTATGTCGTGCCGGTGGGCACGGATCACATCGTGACACAATGGTGTCACTATGGACATGATGGAGCATGTCAGTTGCAAAAATAAAACCTCCTGAGTCGACCTAGATCGAGTCTTGTTCTGTCATGCCTAGCTAAACATAGTGCTGCCACTTGTCTTCCCGTGAGGGGAGTATGGCTTAGTAAGTTGCTAACCCCTTGCCATGTACACACCACACAGAGGGGCCACGATGAGGGTTTCCATGGCCCTAGAATAATGCCAGTCATCAGGTCAGGGGGCATGGGTGTATCCGGCTGGGCCGAGAGGGGCCACCCCTTGTATTTGCGCGCATTATAAATTGTGATCCCATGCTATTCGAGACGGTGGTCTCCCCGTCTTAGCGTTTTCCTGGAGTGATGCCTTGGGTGATTTTGCGCATCAAAACGGTTAAGCTGGTGTGTGCTAGTTAGGTGTGTTTGCAACCTAAAAACCATGATTGGAATTAGTCAACGTTTCGGGGTTGACAAGGGAAATCCTATACTTGTGGGTAAAGAGTCCAACCTCTGCAGAGTTAAACCTGTTCGAATAGCCGTGTCCACGGTCAAGGACATTAGCTGGGAAGGGTCAAGTGTCAGTCCCGGTGTCGGTCTTCGGAGGAAATAATTAAAATTGAGCATGATTCACTTTTGGAGGATGATTATTATCACTACGGATGCTATCATGAATATAATTGTTAACATGAATATTACTGTGGACTAACCTTTTCTCTTATGTGCATTTTTGAGTATCTCTTGGGAAGGCCATGCCACCTGGATACTCATGTTATTACTTTCTTTTCAAGACCTCTCGAGGCGTCGCATTCAGACACCCGTTTGGCATTTCTTTTCAAGACCTCTCGAGGCGTCGCATTTAGACACGCGTTTGGCATTTCTTTTCAAGACCTCTCGAGGCGTCGCATTCAGACACCCGTTTGGCATTTCTTTTCAAGACCTCTCGAGGAGTCACATTCAGACACCTGTTTGGCATTTCTTTTCAAGACCTCTCGATACGTCGCATTCAGACACCCGACTGGCGTTTTATTTTGGAATCCTCGGGCGGTCTAACGCCCGATATTCCATTTTATTTTCTTGGAATCCTCGGGCGGTCTAACGCCCGATGTTCCATTTTATTTTTCTTGGAATTTTTCGGGTGGTCTAACGCCCGATGTTCCATTTATTTTCTTGGTTCTTACTTGAATGACATAATTAGCCATTTACACTGCATTAATATTTATCATGCCATGCTATAATATCAATCAAAATATGCATATAATTTAGTCCATCATGAACATATGGACTCTATTACATTCGGTATATCTTTTGTTCATAATGTTTGCGAGTACATTCAAATGTACTCACTGGCTTGTCCCTGGCTTGTTAATTTGGCCAGACCTGGATGGAGACGACCTTATGGAGGAAGAGTGCGCTAGCGAGCCTGACGCTTAGTGGTGTTCCCAGTCAGTCACCTTGTGGTCTTGGAGTCTACCACATGTACCATCTGCAGTGCTTCCGCCACACTAATAAAATAGTCAAGCCTCACACCGACGCTTGGCTTTATCTTATTGTACCAGTGTTGTTTTACTTCCACACCACTGTCTTGTACCACCAAAGTCATATACTGACAAGTCTGTAATAATTGTTGAGCACCCTGGCTCCACCTTGTGTAATATTATGTTTGTACTAGATATCTGTATCAAGGGAGTCCACCAGTTGTTCTGATCTTGGGGCTGGTGTGACTTGAGGCTATTCCGAGATTTATTCCAAAAACAGGCCCGACAAACCTTGGTATCAGAGCCAGGCTGACTGTAGGACGCCCTAGGTGCTATCGTTAGTAGCAGAGTTAATTCTAAAAAAAATTAGCAGCATCTCATGCATCGTAACAATTTTCCTTAGTCGTCATATATTTATGATATGACTATTTGGATTTTTGTCTACTATTGTAGATGTCTGGCGGCAACTGCCCAACTCAGATTTTCGCCAACGAGCCTGCAGGGTTTTCCCGCCTTCTCGTCGTCATCGCTAGAGTCGCGATGAGATCTCCAAGCCGTCCGGAGTACACCGTCTACCCCGATAGGATCACGGACACCCTGACTATGTAGCAGGCCTCGGTATATATTCGGGGTGGACATGTCGAGCCTCACCGCAACTTTCGGTTCATGGGGAGAGCCATGCCTACTGAGAGGCATGCTATTCAGATGGTTGCCCGAGAGGCCATCGCTCGTCTTAGGGACATTCTTCCGATGGTGCAGACACGTCCCTATCTTTACCTCCCATGCCATGTTCCATACACTAGTCACTATGCTTTCTCTTGCACCGCGGGAGAAAGGGACGAGGTGATTGAGCCCCTTGTCCAGTACATCATGGCTCTAGAGTCGGTCTTCACCTCACTGGTGGATGACTATCTCGCTGCACGGATGGACTTGGCTCGTGTGAGGGTTCCTCGCAGGAGCGAGTTCCGTTCTCCTTCACCACGCACTTCTCGCATTCCGGCTCCACCATACGATCCTCCTACCCTTTCCACGATTCAACACCCATCCCCGAGCGATGAGTCTAGTCACTTGGCTGCCCCCACTTCGATTAGAGCTTCACCCCCTACGAGTACAGTACCACCACGGGCAGGCATGACATCGATAACTGCCCGACTGGAGACCATACCCAAGGAGGAGGAGGTCAAGTCTTCAGCACCCCATCTGGGACTTACCCTCAGCAGGGCCTACGACATTCTAGACACTCCCTGATAGCAGACTAGGCATCAGCACCGCAGCCGTCTTTTATGAGAATGTTGCTGTAAAATATTTATTTTCTGTTTCTTTTCTTCATTTTAAGATGTGGAGTAGTAGACCTTGGATCACAGCATGATAAGAGGATGGAGAAGTGCACTAGTCTAAATAATTTGTCATGTAAGCATCACGACTATGATGAGAGTAATGTATAATTAAGTCTTGCATGTATAATATAACACGCTACTTGTATGTACCTACGCTTTTGGGGGGAAAATTATTTTCAGTCTCTTAAAATTTTTCCTTTATAATTTCTTTCCTCATCGGTGTTTACACCAATACCCCAGAAAGAAAATGCATCGTCCCTGGACTCGTTCTATGCCCAGTCCACCAGAGAACAACTTTGCACAAATGGAGAAATTCCTAGATGGGCTTGCTCCATCTTTAAAGTATCAACTGATAGTCCATACTTTTCTGGATTTTAAGACACTGGTAGACAAGGCCATCGTTTTGGAAAATGAGCATCGCAGCCAGAATGAGATTCGCAAACGCCGTACGAACCAGTCAGTACAGGTTCGCAACAACAGGCCCCGAAATGAATCCCAGAGGCCTGTGGCACCCCGACTAGCAATTCCAACACCACGACCGCAACAAAACCGCAGTTCCTACAACAACAGGACCAAGGAAGCAATATACCGTCCTGGCATCACCTGTTATGCCTGTGGAGCAGAGGGGCATTATGCTAGGCAATGCCCAAAAGAGGGGAATAATGCCCCCAAACCCAACAACAATGGCCGCAGTACTAGTGCAGCTCCGCGACACAACAACCTCAACACCAACAACAATCAAAGAAAGGGGCAAGTCAACCACGTGACATTTGAGGAAGCACAGAATGCACCGGACATCGTGTTTGGTATGTTTCCTGTCAACACCATTAATGCTACAGTTTTATTTGATTCTGGAGCTTCCCATTCATGCATCTCTAAAGGATTTGCCTTGAAGAATCAATTTTCTTTTTCGCCTTTGAAAAATTCGATGATTATTCAGTCCCCGGGATCAAAGCAAAGCACACAATGGTACTGCCAGGATGTGAACATTGAAAGAAAAGGAATGAAGTTTTTAGCAAGTCTTATTGTACTGGAAGCAGTCGATTTGGATGTTATTTTGGGAATGGACTGGTTGACCACAAATAAAGGCTTTATAGACGGTTACAATCGTACAGTGACTCTCACCAATTGCCAAGGGAAGACAGTAAAGTTTGGAACAAAGAAAATTTCCACCTCGCAAGGGAAGCTAAACCAAGTAGACATGATAGAATTAATCAAGGTTCCTATGGTATGCGAATACCCCGATGTATTCCCTGAGGAGCTACCAGGCATGCCACCAGATCATGAAATTGAATTTGTTATTGAACTAGCACCAGGAACAACACCTATTTATAAGAAGCCATATCGCATGGCCCCTACAGAATTGGTTGAATTAAAAAACAGATCAAGGAATTACAGGAAAAGGGTTATATCCGACCCAGCTCGTCACCATGGGGATCACCAGTTTTATTTGCCAAGAAAAAGGATGGGACCTTAAGATTATGTATAGATTATAGGGCACTCAATATGGTTACCATCAAAAATAAATACCCACTACCAAGGATCAACGACTTGTTCGACCAACTGGCAGAAGCCAAGGTTTTCTCGAAAATAGACTTGAGATCAGGCTACCACCAGTTAAGAATCCGGTCATCAGATATACCCAAGACCACTTTTATCACCAGATATGGATTATATGAGTTCAACCGGGAATTTGCCAAACTTAACATGGTTCTAGTCATGGAAGGAACCATTGCTCGCCTAGAAGTAAAACCAACATTGGAGGATCAGGTCAAAGAAACCCAAAAAGGACACCCCAGTATCAAGGGAATTAAAAGGACAGTAAGTTCTGGTAGGGCGTCCAAATTTACCATTGATAATCAGGGAATCCTATGGTACGGGAAAAGACTATGCGTACCCAATAAGGAAGAGCTAAAGCAACAGATTTTGGCAGAATCCCATACCACCCCATACTCCATTCACCCAGGGGGAACCAAGATGTACAAAGATCTTCAGGACAAATTTTGGTGGCACGGGATGAAAAGGGATATAGCCGTATATGTCGCACGCTGCGACTCTTGTCAGCGCATAAAAGCAGAACACTAGAGGCCAGCAGGATTGTTACAGCCACTCAGAGTGCCTGAGTGGAAATGGGATGAGATAGGTATGGATTTTATTGTCGGACTACCAAGGTCATGACATGGGAATAATGCTATCTAGGTTATCATAGATCTATTAACCAAGGTAGCACACTTCATTCCAGTAAAAACAACATATTCAACACAGAAGCTTGCTAAGTTATACCTCTCCCGAATTGTTTGCTTACACGGGGTACACAAGACCATAGTCTCTGATAGAGGCACTCAGTTTGTCTCTAGGTTTTGGGACCACTTGTAGCAAGCCTTAGGAACTCAACTGGTATTCAGTACAGCGTACCACCCAGAAACAGGAGGGCACACTGATCGAATAAAGCAGATATTGGAGGACATGCTGAGAGCTTGTGTCCTTACCTATGGAGTCAGCTGGGAGGAAAGTTTGCCATGTGCGGAATTTTCATATAACAACAGTTCTCAAGCCAGTCTAAAGATGTCACCTTTCTAAGCCCTATACGGACGAAGGTGCCGTACCCCACTCAATTGGTCTGAAACCGGAGATAGCTGAATCTTCGGCCCAGAAGTTCTCAAAGAAGCAGAAACAAAAGTAAAACTTATCTGAGACAGACTGAAAGCAACTCTGAGCCGTCAGAAGAGCTATTATGACCGGAAACACCGTCAGATCAGCTTTGAACCCAACAAATATGTGTATCTCAGGGTATCCCCAATGAGGGGACTACAAAGGTTCAAAGTCAAAGGGAAACTGGCACCACGATTTATAGGCAAGGTTGCCTACCAACTGGAACTACCAGCAGAATTGTCAGATGTTCATGATGTGTTTTCACGTATCGCAATTGAGCAGATGTGTCAGTAATCCAGACAAACAAGTCCAACATCAGGACCTGGATATCTAGCTAGATCTTACATATAAGGAACGCCCTATAATTTTTTTGGAACAGTCAGAACGGAGAACCCGTCAGAATGTGATAAAGTTTTACAAGGTCCAGTGGAGTAATCACACCGAAGAAGAAGCGACATGGGAAAGAAAGGATCATCTCAGGACTGAGTACCCGTACCTATTTGAGGGACAGCCAAAATCTCGGGGACGAGATTTTTCTTAAGGGGGGTAGGTGTTTTAACACCCCAAAAATAATTTCTTTTGAGTATCAAAATATTTTCTTTAAAATAAAAATGATTTGGATCAATATGGCTGAGGGTGTCCCGGACTAAGGGGTCCTCGGGCTGCCGGCCTATCTCTCATGGGCCGGACTGATGGGCCACTCTTGACTCACCGAAGGAAGGCCGGACTACAGACAACCGCGGGCTCTAGAAGGAAACCTCCGAAGACTTGGCGTCTCCTCCAAGAAAAGATAGCGTGACCATCATGGTTATCTCTTGATAGTTACCGATCGTATGTAACCCTAGGTACCCCTGGTGTCTATATAAACCAACATTACTAGGGAAAACCCTAGCAGTAGCGCTGGTTTTTGGCCTAGCAGAACCAGCGCTACTGCTAGGGCGCTACAGCTAATGTTTAGCAGTAGCGCCGATTGACCCCCGCTACTGCTAACAAACCTAGCAGTAGCATTGGCACGACCAGCGCTACTGCTAACATTACATAGCAGTAGCGCCTGTCCAACCAGCGCTACTGCTAAATTTTTCCTTTTTTTATTTTCTTCTGCGTATTTGCACTATGTTTGTACATGTTTTATACAGTAGTCTCATCACATTATTTTATGATCATGATTAGTTATTATATCAGTGGGTGAAAGAAACGTGGATTAGATTCAAGTGGAGGCAACATGGTGCAGATCCAAAGTACTACTGGATTAGTAGTACTTTGGATCTGCACCATGTTGCCTCCACTTGAATCTAATCCACGTTTCTTTCACCCACTGATATAATAGCTCATCATGCTCATAATGATATAACAACTCAGCATCATCATCGTAATAATAACTCATCATCATTATCATAATAACACAAGTCATACTCATCATTATCATAGTCATCTAACAACTTCTACTCGTTATCATAGTCATAACCAACCCTAGTTACTTGTTCTTAGCACATGATCATGAGTATTAGCTAGGACCTGCTACGCTCTCTAAGGTAAAATAGCATAAAACAACATAGCCCCTGACTCTCCATTATGAAGAATGGAGATTATCCTGTCTCCAATTCGTGCGCTTCGCACAATGTTGCTTCCAAGTAGCTCCCTTTGATTATTCATAACTTTTTTCCATTCTTTGATTGTGATGTCTTCATCGGTTTGAGAAATCTTGTATGAACAGTGGTGAACCCGAGGCGGACTTGGCCATAATCTAATAACATCAATGCAACCTTTCGTAAACATCAGATGAGGCACACAATCCTTCGGGATTTTCTGTTGAAGAACATAATAATAACTTAGTTAGCACTGTAGTTTAGCTTTAGAAGAATGTATGCAAAAGATGCACTGATGTCGTAATAGTAAAAAATCTTACCATGCCATCTCCATGGATGTTACCGTAGTTCAACACGTGCACTAGTGTCACGTATTGACCATAATGTGGAGGAGTTTCATAATTGATATTGAAATTCTCAACATCAATAATAAATGAGATAAGATGATCTTTCTCCAAGTAACTTAGTTCAGAGCCATCAGTGTAGTAGGTTATGTCTACTATCTTCCGTACATTTTTTGAAGAATGGAAATAAGCTGTCAATGGAAATAAGCCGTCAATGATTTTTAAATAAACAATATAAATTACTTAACAAATTTATTTGACAAACTCACAAAGAGGTAGAACTGGAAGCGTCTCGACATCCACCCAAATGTCAATATTATCGTCAATTTCATCTTCGGGCCGAAGATCGAAGGTGATTTGCATATCCTCCTTAAATTCATAGGCCTTGCAAAATCCTCTCCAAGTTGAGCAACCTAAATGTGAGCTATTTGGTGCATTAAATAGCTTAACCAAAAAAGTGAAACCATGCTTCGTCCTAAGGTGAGCACTCTTCGTCTCTGTCCTCTCCCTATCTTCAAAACCGAGCTTTTCCAAGACATACGGTCTTGCATAACATGGGATGAACTATTTCAATTAAAAAAAATGGAAAATTACACGTTGAAGCCAAAATTCACAAGTCATGCATAATTACGGAAAACTACTTGTCGTACTTACGTACCGTAAAAATGTCGAAAGTCTCCTTCAGCACGATGGTGAAGTACCTACCGTTTTCCAGATAAGGCATCCTGTTGCACAAACCCCGGTCGTCTTCGCAGTAGTCGCACTCAGGAATCATATCATCATCAGACATTTCCTGTGTTCATAAGTCAAAGATTAAAAATCGACGGCAAATAACAGGAACTCAACACACAGATCATTATTACTCATCACGGGTTGACTTTCGGTCTGTCGAGTCTTTCCTTGAAAACTCTCATCTCACGTGGTGTACGCAGATATTCGACCGACAGTGATGGTCGCTACTCCTCCTCCCCCTAGTGCATAACAAAGGTCTAGCACAAGGAGAAGAAGGAGAAGCGACCCCCACGACAAACAGTCGGCATTCTTGTTCTCTCATATATGGTGGACACTCTCCCTCACTAATTTTTTCACTGTCATGTATTGAGCCCCGACAGAGTTAAAGTCAACCCAAAATGTCGTTTAATTCTCTTTCCGGCAAATCCAAGGCACTCGATATTTCCTACATACTAGCACAAGTCATGCTAAAATTCACGGAAAAATCCGGCATGACCTTTGCTAAAATAGGACATATCGAGCACCTGAAATTTACCGGAACGGAAATGAATCAACATTCCGGCAAAACATAGGCCACTCAGATTTTCCATGCGATACAAAGATGTTCATACACATACAATGGTTCAATATTGACAAAAACATTTCAATATATCTTATAACCCGAACATTTCATTTGGTTAAGAAGCATAACTAAATACCCTAGTTCTACTCTATTCAACACCGAGGAGTAGAGAAGGAGGAGGTGGACTTTTAGCTCACCGACTCGGGTGTAGAGGAAGTAGAGGTAGCTCCGACGACGATCACTCTAGGGAGACGCGACACTACAAAGCCTGCATATTCCACCGAGTGAAACTTTTAGATCATCAAATCTCATATAGCATACCGATACCTAAAAATTTCCATATTGAAAAAGAAAATTACTAAAAATTTCCATACCTAAATTTTCTTACTAAAAATTTCTATTACTAAATTTCTCATATGGCATTCCGATACAGTTCTATATTGAAAATTTTCTATAACTAAAAAATTTCTATTACTAAATTGTTTTACTAAAAATTTCTATTACTAAACTTTCTAATCAAAAGACCTAAAATTTCCTATTGTATTCAAAACACCTAAAATAGTAAAAAAACTCATTTACTCAAATGACCTAAAAAAATTATTCTATTAAAAAACCTACATTCTACAATGTCTACATTCTAAAACCTACATTCTACAAGAACAGAGAGAGAAGGGAGGGAGGGAGGAGGGGGAGTAAGGAGGGAGGGAGGAAGGGGAAGGAAGGAGGGAGGGATCGAGGAGGAAGGAGGGAGGAGGGGGGAAGGAGGGAGGGACGAGAGGAGGAGGGAGGTAGGAGGAGCTACCTCGGTGGCGGTGGCGCGCGGGCGACGGCGGCGGGCGACGGCGGTGAGCGACGGTGGCGGGCGGCGGCGGCTGGCGACGGTGACCGAGCACTGCGCGAGAGAGATGGAGTGAGAGTGAGTGTGGTGAGGGAGAGGAAACCGACGGGTGCGGGGTAGGATAAGGTGGGCTTAGCAGTAGCGCAGGCCAGGTGACCCACGCTACGGCTAAGGTCAGTACCAGTAGCGCGCATCCGGCGCCCTGCGCTACTGATAGTTTGGGCCCACCACCTGCCAACATGCAATTTTAGTAGCAGCGTGGGCCATGCACCCGGCGCTATAGCTAACATATTAGTTGTAGCGCGGGTTACCCAGCCCACGCTGCTACTAAGGCTAGACCCGGGGGTGGCCTTCTGGCCCACTTAGCAGTAGCGCTTGGGCCGTGAGCCCGCGCTACTACTAAGTCTTACCTGTAGCATTGGCTTTAGGCCCGCGCTACTGCTAGTTAACAGCAGCGTGGGGCTTCTACCCCACGCTACTATTAAGCTGCTACCTATAAGGTATTTCCTAGTAGTGCAGAGGTTTACACCATAGGGGGCAGAACCATTATCATCATACCCACGTAGGGTTTTACCTCTTCAAGAGGACCCGAACCTAGGTAAATCGCTGTCTCTACATTCCCTGTTATCCGTTGACTCCTAGATCCACAGTTCGGACCCCCTACCCGAGATCTGCCAGTTTTGGTACCGACATTGGTGCTTTCATTGAGAGCTCCGCTGTGGGATCATCAAGGATCAATGGCCCGCCTAGTCATCAGCGACGACATCCGCTGCGGGGACACCTTCGTCCCCGGACAGCTCTTCGCGCTCGGCAGCATCATGCTACATGCTGATCCGACCGGCCGCCTCAGCCGGGTCAGTAGCTTTACCCCCGATCAGGAGATCAGGTTTGGAAACCTAGAGTTCGTCGCCGACTCCCGGGGAGACCTTATTCTCGCAAGGTTCTTGGCTTCACCCGAGGGACCCGCAGACCCAGAAGTTCTAACTTTGGGTATGGCTAACCCCGCTATCGGGTCGGCCGCCACCGCGGATCCGACCCTGAGCTCGGATCCAGTTTCTACGCTCGATAGCCCAAGATCAGCCTTGGCCGAGCACGACTACGGGGCGACGTCAAACGCTCCCAATGTTGCAATACTACGGGTTGACCCCGAGAACTGCCAGAACATGGATCTGATGGATCTCTCGCTGTTGAACGGGATACTAGATCGGATCCAGTCCATGGGGATCACCGACGGCCAATCCTCGGTCTACGACCAAATCGGACTTAAAGCCGATGACAGGGATATTTACGTCCCTCCTACCATCCACTTAGTCGCCACTATCAAAGACTCGGCCGAGGGCTCACGCCTTTTTCCTCTGGAGCCAAGAGCGGATCGGGTACACCTTTCCGATCATCAAGCTCCATCCTCCAGCTCGGCCTCTAGCTCGGCAGCTGATCTCTACTCCGAAGAGAAACTAGAGTCGAAGTCTGACTCGGCGCACAACCTCGAGTCTGCGCAACCGTGCCTGGCAGAGAATTCAACGTCCAGAGCCCGGCACGCCGGACTCCATATCGGTCCGGGACAAAGCCACCGAGACCCTGGACTCGCATCCTATTGGGATCAAAAAATTTATCCCACCCACCCCCCATATCGAGTACTGTCCAAGTAACTCAAGACAACCTGACATATGGGATTTAATGTATGTCAGACAACAGCCCGGAGAAACAGTTCGGCAATTCTAGACTAAATTTCTTCTCGTCAAGAACAAAATAGCGGACTGTGGCGACACAGAAACCCTGGCGGCTTTCCGACATAACTGTCGAGACGAACGCATCTCAAACGCCCTCGCCCGCTGTCACATTCAAAACTTCTCCGAGTTATCGGACTTGGTGTTCAAATATTGTGCCATGGAGGATGCTTCGCAGGCTCAACAGGAGCAAACGGAGTCAATCCTTGCCAAAGAATCAAGACAAGGCGGGAGAAACGCGCACACCCTCACCGGCTAGCTCACTATGAGCCATCCGAGAAAAGGAAGAAACCCCTGACAGGATCCAGAATGGTCCTCGATGAACTACTGGACAAACCGTGCCCTATACACTCTGTCCTGCTCAACACAAACCCAACTCACAGCCTTCGAGCTTGCTGGGTGGTCAGGCAAGTGGCCAAGAGCGGAGAAGCCATCCTCGGAGGCTCATACGCGGATAGACGCTTCGCAACACCCTTAGATGAGGACGCCGAGATCCTAACGATCTACAGGACGTATTCCTCAAAGAATCAGAGGAAGAGAGCCCTTCGAGAGCTCGGTCAAATTCATCACATAGCAGCGATGGACTCATGGGCCGATACATCTATCACTTTCAGCGAAGAAGACCAGCCGAGATCCCGCCCTACCCGAGCTACCGCCGCCCTTGTCCTAAATCCCATAGTGGACGGATTTCGACTCTAGAAGGTGTTAATGGACGGCCGCAGCGGGTTAAACCTCATTTACGAGGACACCTTGGACAAAATGCAGTTCGACAGATCTCGTATCGAACAAAGTCACACCACCTTTCGAGGGATCATCCCCGGAAAGGAGGGACGCTGCAGTGGTCGAGTCACCCTTGATGTAGTCTTCGGAACTCCCGAGAACTATCGATCCGAGGAGTTCCCTTCCACGTTGTGCCCTTCCACAGTGGCTACCACACCTTGTTGGGGCATGACACATTCACTCGATTCCATGCTATCCCACATTACGGATATATGAAACTTAAGCTGCCAGGGCCAAACGGCGTGATCATAGTCGCAAGTGATCCGGATAGAGCTCTTCGGGCCGAGAACAAAACAGCGTCGCTCGCCCTCGCTGCATTATCCGAAGCACTTGCAGCCGAGGAATTAACCGCGCTCCATTCAACGGTGAACAAGGACGATGTAATCCTCGACAAAAGGTCCAAATCTACATCTTTCAAACCAGCAGACGAAATCGTCAAATTCCAAGTGCATCCAACAGATCCCAACAAGACGGCATCCATTGGAGCTCAGCTGGACCCCGCGGTCGATGAGGAACTGCGCAAGTTTCTGCGCGAAAATTGGGACATCTTCGCCTGGCACCCCTCGGACATGCCAGGAATCCCACGAAGTTTAGCCGAGCATAGCTTGAACATAATTAAAGGTTTCAAGCCAGTCAAACAGGCTCTACGCCGCTTTTCTGAACCCAAGCGTCAAGCTATGGGTGAAGAATTGGCAAAATTGCTAGAAGCCGGATTCATCCGAGATATCAAACATCCTGAGTGGTTGGCTAATCTGGTCATGGTACCTAAGAAGGATAAATCCTGGCGGTTGTGTGTCGATTTCAAAGACCTAAACAAGGCCTGCCCCAAGGACCCTTTCCCCTTACCCCGCATAGACCAGATCATCGACGCCACCGCCGGACATGACATGCTGTGTTTTCTCGATGCTTACTCCGGATATCATCAAATTAAAATGAAGGAGTCCGATCAAGCGGCCACAGCATTCATCACCCCCTATGAGCCGTTCTGTTTCAACACAATGCCCTTCGGATTAAAAAACGCAGGAGCTACATACCAGCGCATGATCCAAACGTGTCTGGAAAAACAGATCGGCAAAACGGTCGAGGCATACGTGGATGACGTGGTTATCAAAACCAAACATGTCGGTCAACTGGTGGACGACCTCCGTCAAACCTTCAACAGTCTATGAACTTTCGATATACGGCTCAATCCAGACAAATGTGTCTTCGGAGTGCCTGCAGGCAAGCTGCTCGGATTTATTGTTTCCCATAGAGGAATAGAGGCTAACCCGGCGAAAATATGGGCACTGTCCCAGCTAGCGGTTCCTACCGAGCTAAAACACGTCCAAAAACTAGCCGGCTGCGTGGCAGCCTTGAGCCGCTTCATCTCACGCCTCGGTGAAAAGGCCCTACCACTTTACAGGCTGCTTAAACGGACCAAGAACTTCGAATGGACTAGCGAGGCAGCGGCCGCACTAGAGGAAATTAAAACGCTACAGGCTGCTTAAACGAACCAAGAACTTCGAATTTGACGCAAAAGACCCAAAAATGACAGCATATCGTAATGCCGTCTTAAAAATATCCGCACGTTTTGAAGGGCTGGAGTTCCACCATGTTTCTAGAGACAGCAATCAAGCGGCCGATGTCCTCGCTTGAATGGGCGCTAAATGCGATCGCGTCCCTGAGAACACCTTTTTGGAGCGGCTCTTCAAGCTGTCCGTAGTGTGGCAGGAGGATGGCAACGATGCGGAAGCCAAGGCCTCGGGAGAGCTCGCCCCTCCAACCATCGAACCAGACGAAGGAATTATTGGGGGCTCGGCCATCGAAGAAACGTCTTTGGCCCACGAAGTCATGGCGATAATCGCACCATGGACCGAGCCCTTTCTTGCTTATCTTCTCCGCCAAGAGCTACCCGATGACCAGACTGAGGCAAGGCACATAATTCGGCGATCTAAAGCCTACAAGGTCCATGAGGGCAAACTATACAAGAAAAGCACTACTGGCGTCCTCCAAAGATGTATATCCGAAGAGGAGGGCAGACAGCTCTTGGCCGAAATTCACGCTGGCATGGGCGGTCACCACGCAGCAGCTCGGGCCCTGGTCAGCAAGGCTTTCCGAGCTGGGTTCTTCTGGCCCACTGATACGTCTCCAACGTATCTATAATTTTTTATTGTTCCATGCTGTTATATTATCAATCTTGGATGTTTTTATATGCATTTACATCAATTATATATCATTTTTTGGACTAACCTATTAACTTAGTGCCCAGTGCCAATTGTTGTTTTCTGCCTGTTTTTGGTTTTACAGAATATCAATACCAAACGAAGTCCAAATGCCACGAAACTTTTTGGAGATTTTTTTCTGGACATAACCAACACTAGAAGCTTCGGGAGAAGGCCAGAAGCCCCAGGAGGTGGCCATGAGCCACCAGGGCGTGCCTGGGGGGGCAGGCGCGCCCTGGTGCCTCGTGGGCCCACCTCTGCCTCTTTTGACCTAATTCCACCACTATAAATTCTCAAAAATCAGGAAACCAACAGAGGAGTCCACGAAATACTTTTTCCGTCACCGCAAGTTTCTGTTCTCGAGAGATCCCATCTGGAGGCCTTTTCCGGTGCTCCACCGGAGGGGGAATCGATCATGGAGGGGCTCTACATCAACCTTGCTGCCCATCCGATGATGCGTGAGTAGTTTACCACAGACCTTCGGGTCCATAGTTAGTAGCTAGATGGATTTTTCTCTCTTTTTGATCTTCAATACAATGTTCTTCTCGATGTTCTTGGAGTTCTATCCGATGTAATCACTTTTTGCGGTGTGTTTGTTGGGATCCGATGAATTGTGAGTTTATGATCAGATTATCCATGAATATTATTTGAGTCTTCTCTGATCTCTTTTATTCATGATTATTATAGCTTTGTATTTCTTCTCCGGTCTATTGATTTGGTTTGGCCAACTAGATTGATTTATCTTGCCATGGGAAGAGGTGCTTTGTAATGGGTTCGATCTTGCGGTGCTCAATCCCAGTGACAGAAAGGGACATGACACATATGCATCATTGCTATTAAGGGTAAAAAGATGGGGTTTATTCATGCGTGAGTTTACTTTGTCTACATCATGTCATCTTGCTTAAGGTGTTACTCCGTTCTTTATGGACTTAATACACTAGATGCATGCTGGATAGCGGTCGATGTGTGGAGTAATAGTAGTAGATGCAGGTAGGAGTCGGTCTACTAGTCTCGGACATGATGCCTATATACATGATCATTGCCTTGGATATCGTCATGATTATTTGCTTTTCTATTAATTGCCCAACAGTAATTTGTCTACCCACCGTATGCTATATTCTTGAGAGAAGCCTCTAATGAAAACTATGGCCCCCGGGTCTATCTAAATCATATATTAAAAACTCTAAAAATACTTTGTTGAACTTTTTCTTTATTTATCTTATTTTTTATTTTTGTTTCAATCTATCTATCACATACAATTTAATCTTGCAACTTCCCGCCGAGGGATTGATAACCCCTCGTTTGCGTTGGGTGCAAGGATTTGTTGTTTGTGTGCAGGTACTGCTAACGAGGTGTTGCATGATTCTCCATTTGGATTGATAACCTTGGTTTCATAACTGAGGGAAATACTTACCTCTACTGTGCTGCATCATCCCTTCCTCTTCGGGGAAAATACCAACGCAAGCTACAAGTAGCAGGAAGAATTTCTGGCGCCGTTGTCGGGGAGACATCATCAACATCTATCAAGTACCTTTGCATAAACTCTCATCTCCTTGCATTTATTTTATTTGCCTCTCGTTTTCATCTCCCCCACTTCTAAAAAGTTTTTACAAAAATACAAAAATATTTTCCGTTTGCCTTTTTCTCGTTTGCTTGTTTGGTTGCTTGTTATCTTGTTTGCGTAGCCACGATGTCTCAAGAAAATACAAAATTGTGTAATTTTTCCATACTAATAATAATGATTTTATTAGTACTCCAATTGCTTCTCCCGCCGCTAGTGCGGAGACTTGTGATATTATTGCCACTTTGCTAAATCTTGTTATGAAAGAACAATTTTCTGGTAGTCCTAATGAAGATGCTGCATCCCATCTAAACACTTTCGTAGAATTGTGTGATATCCAAAATAAAAAATATGTGGATAATGATATTGTGAAATTAAAATTATTCCCATTCTCATTGCGGGATCGTGCAAAAATTTGGTTTTCATCTTTACCATGAAATAATATCGATTCTTGGGATAGGTGTAAAGATGCTTTTATTACTAAGTATTTTCCTCCCGCGAAAATTATTTCTCTTAGAAATCAAATTATGAATTTTAAGCAACTTTATCATGAACATGTTGCCCAATCTTGGGAAAGGATGAAATTAATGTTAAGAAATTGCCCTACTCATGGTTTAAATTTATGGATGATCATACAAAAAATTTATGCGGGATTAAATTTCGTTTCTAGAAATCTTTTAGATTCCGCCGCGGGTGGTACTTTTATGGAAATTACATTAGGAGAAGCTACCAAATTGCTTGATAATATTATGGCAAATTATTCACAATGGCATACTGAAAGAGTTCCCATTAGTAAAAAGGTGAATTCGGTTGAAGAAATTAATACTTTGAGTGATAAAGTTGATGTGCTTATGAAATTGGTTGCTAGTAAAAATACTCATATTGATCCTAATGATGTGCCATTGTCCACTTTGATTGAGCAAAATAATGATGCCATTGATGTGAATTTTGTCTCGCGAAACAATTTTAATAGTAATGCTTATAGAGGTAATTTCAATGCTAGGCCGTTCCCTGGAAATTCCTCTAATAATTATGGCAATTCCTATGGTAATCCTTATAATAATAATAATAATAATAGGATGCCCTCTAATCTTGAAAGTAATATTAAAGAATTTATTAATGCTCAAAAAGTTTTCAACACTACGATAGAAGAAAAATTGAGTAAAATTGATGATATGTCTAGGAGCATTGATAGAATTATTCATGATGTGGAAAATCTTAAGACTAAAATTTTGCCACCCAAAATTGATATTAATGAATCAATTAAAGCCTTATATGTCTCCATGGATGAGAGTAAGAAAAGAACCGCCATGCTAAAAGCTAAACGAGAATTTTTAGAAAAAGCGATTCCTCCCGGTTTCTATCGTAGTAATGATGAGGATATTAAAATGATTGGTGTTTCATCTATTGATTCTTTGTTTAGCAAAATTAAACTTGATGAAAAGGGGACTGAAGAAGAGTCAACTTTAGCTAAAGAGCGTCCCCATAATTCGGAGGGTGAAAATCTTGATAAGAAAATTGCTAAAAGTGGGTTTGGAGAGGTAAAAACTTTAACTAGCGATGTGCCCACTCTCCTGGATTACAAAGATTTTAATTATGATAATTGTTCTTTGATTGAGTGCATTTCTTTGTTACAATCCATGTTAAATTCACCCAACGCTTATGAGCAAAACAAGGCTTTTACTAAACACATCGTAGAAGCAATGATGAAAGCATTAGAAGAAAAGCTAGAACTAGAAATTTCAATTCCTAGAAAATTATATGATGAATGGGAACCCACCATTAAAGTTAAAATTAAAAATTATGAGTGCAATGCTTTATGTGATTTAGGTGCTAGCGTTTCCACAATTCCAAAATCTCTATGTGATGTGCTAGGTTTTACCAATATAGATGAATGTTCTCTTAAATTGCACTTGGCGGATTCCACTATTAAAAAGCCATTGGGTAGAATTAATAATGTTCTTATTCTTGCAAATAGGAACTATGTGCCTATTGATTTTATTGTAATTGACCTTGAATGCAATTCTTCTTGCCCGCTAATACTTGGTAGACCGTTCTTACGAACCATAGGTGCTGTTATTGACATGAAAGAAGGGAATATAAAATTTCAGTTTCCATTAAAAAGGGGTATGGAGCATTTACCTAGGAAAAGAATTAAAGCACCATATGAATCCATTATGAGGGCCACTTATGGAATCAACCTGAAAGATGACAATACTTGAAACTATGCATTATGTCTAGCTAGGGCATAAAACAATAGCGCTTGTTGGGATGCAACCCAATGAATTAAATAAATTTTTACCTTTTGTTTCTGTTATTGTGTGTTTTCACAATTATGCTACTGTTATGATTGTGTTTTTGTGTTTTTAATTAGTGTTTGTGCCAAGTAAAGCCTTTAGGATGATTTGGAAGATAGTATAATTGATGCTGTTTGGAAAACAGAAGGTTTTGCGTCTAGTGCTGGAATTTTGGTTCTGTACTGGAGCGTCAAAAAAATCTGACATTTTTACACAGTATTGGTATATTAATTTCCCACGTTTTCCTAATTTTTCAGAATTTTTGGAGTTACAGAAGTATGGATTTTAAATAGATTGCTACAGACTGTTCTGTTTTTGACAGATTCTGTTTTTGATGCACTACTTGCTTGTTTTGATGAAACTATGGATTGTATCGGGGGGTATAAGCCATGGAGAAGTTAGAATACATTAGGTATAATGCAAAAATAAAATATGAATGAGTTTGCAACAGTACTTAAAGTAGTGATTTATTTTGTTATACTAACAGATCTCACGAAGGTTTTGTTGAGTTTTGTGTGATTGAAGTTTTCAAGTTTTGGGTGAGATCACGATGGATGAAGGAATAAGGAGTGGCAATAGCCTAAGCTTGGGGATGCCCATGGCACCCCAAGGGAATATTCAAGGAATACTCAAGCCTCTAAGCTTGGGGATGCCCCGGAAGGCATCCCCTCTTTCTTCTACCAACCATCGGTAATTTTACTTCAAGCTATATTTTTATTCGTCACATGATATGTGTTTTACTTGGAGCGTCTTGTATTATATGAGTCTTTGCTTTGTTTTCTTTTTAGTTTGTCACAATCATCCTTGCTGAACACACCTATTTTGAGAGAGCCACACGTTCATCATGATTTGTTAGAATACTCTATGTGCTTCACTTCAATTTTTTGAGCTAGGCAGTTGCTCTAGTCCTTCACTTAAATCTTTTTGAGCACGGTGGTGGCTATATTTTGAAGAAATGAACTCTCATGCTTCACTTATATTATTTTGAGAGTTGACAAGATTAAAATTTTGAAGAAATAAACTCTCATGCTTCACTTATATTATTTTGAGAGTTGATAAGATTGAAATTTTGAAGAAATATTTGCACTCTCATGCTTCACTTAAATATTTTTGAGAGTTGATGATAGTAATGGTAATTTGCACAAGATATGAATTTGGTCCCAAAGTGATGAATATTCAAGAGGGATATAATAAAAACTTTCATATAGATCATTGGATATGATAAGTGTGATTCCTTGCAATAGTTTTGCGATATGGAGATGATGATATGTGAGTCATGTTAGTGAGTAATTGTGATTTAGTAAGAATATTAGTGTTAAGGTTTGTGATTCCCTATGCATGCACATCAAGTCAATAGTTATGCAAAGAAATTATATCCTACTTATTGTGCATTATTCGGTGTTAGTTATGTTCAATGCATGTTTATGACCGTTTTATCTTTTTGGTTGGTTGCTTCTCAATCAATTTGCTAGCCTTCATTTGTACTAAGCGGAAATACTGCTTGTGCATCCAAAATCCTTAAACCCAAGTTGTGCCAAATGAGTCCACCATATCTAGCTATATGCGGTATTTCCATGCCGTTCCAAGTAAATTTGCGTGTGCCAACTCTAATTTTCAAAATAATTTTTCCGTTTTGTGTGCCCGTACCGCTCATGAAGCGGCAGGGGGTGGCCAATATTTTCCATGCTAGGTGTGTTATTCTCACGATGAGTGTTTCTTCACTTGTCAATTCACGAGAGAGTGGCTGGTAATAGGGATGCCCACTCCCACAATGAATAATAAATTAATAACAACAAACTTCCTTGGAAAGTGTTGGTATGGAGGGCACCCGTGGATACGGCTAGCCATGGATTGTGAAAGAATGGTGGAAAGGAAATAAACTTTACTTTCTGTTTGGGAACCGCCTATGATGTGTCTAGCATGGAAAATATTGGGAATTCTCGGTCGTTTTCGTTGACAGGAAAAGCATGTCTCTCAAAATATTTTCATCTCTCTAATTTAAGCTTTGAGCTCTGGCACATTAGCAAATCTATGCTTCCCTCTGCGAAGGGCCTATCTATTTACTTTTATGCATTTTTTTTATTTGAGTCTCCATCTTCTCTTATAAAGCACCAACTAGAGAGCACTATTGTCATACTTGTGCATTGGATGTAGCTAATATGGAGTGTGTTTCATGAATGGATCAATGATTGAGCATAATGGGCTAGGGATAACTTTCCTTAGCGTTGATATTTTGAAAAGCATGGTTGCTTGTTAGTATGCTTGAGTATTAATATCTTCATGTCAAATTATAGACTATTGCTTTGAATCATTCAAGTCCAATGTCCATGCTACAAAAGAAAACAATATATGATGAATATGATAGGCATCATTCCACATCAAAAATTCTGTTTTTATCATTTACCTACTCGAGGACGAGCAGGAATTAAGCTTGGGGATGCTGATATGTCTCCAACGTATCTATAATTTTTTATTGTTCCATGCTGTTATATTATCAATCTTGGATGTTTTTAGATGCATTTACAGCAATTATATATCATTTTTTGGGACTAACCTATTAACTTAGTGCCCAATGCCAGTTGCTGTTTTCTGCCTGTTTTTGGTTTTACAGAATATTAATACCAAACGAAGTCCAAATGCCACGAAACTTTTTGGAGATTTTTTTCTGGACATAACCAACACTAGAAGCTTCGGGAGAAGGCCAGAAGCCCCAGGAGGTGGCCACGAGCCACTAGGGCGCGCCTGGGGGGGTGGGCAGGCGCGCCCTAGTGCCTCGTGGGCCCACCTCTGCCTCTTTTGACCTAATTCCACCACTATAAATTCCCAAAAATCGGGAAACCAACAGAGGAGTCCACGAAATACTTTTTCCGCTGCCGCAAGTTTCTGTTCTCGAGAGATCCCATCTGAAGGCCTTTTCCGGTGCTCCGCCGGATGGGGAATCGATCACGGAGGGGCTCTACATCAACCTTGCTGCCCTTCAGATGATGCATGAGTAGTTTGCCACAGACCTTCGTGTCCATAGTTAGTAGCTAGATGGCTTCTTCTCTCTTTTTTATCTTCAATACAATGTTCTCCTCGATGTTCTTGGAGTTCTATCCGATGTAATCACTTTTTGCGGTGTGTTTCTTGGGATCCGATGAATTGTGAGTTTTTGATGAAATTATCCATGAATATTATTTTAGTCTCCTCTGATCTCTTTTATGCATGATTATTGTAGCTTCATATTTCTTCTCCGATCTATTGATTTGGTTTGGCCAACTAGATTGATTTATCTTGCCATGGGAAGAGGTGCTTTGTAATGGGTTAGATCTTGCGGTGCTCAATCCCAATGACAGAAAGGGACATGACACGTATGTATCATTGCTATTGAGGGTAAAAAGATGGGGTTTATTCATGCGTGAGTTTACTTTGTCTACATCATGTCATCTTGCTTAAGGCGTTACTCCGTTCTTTATGGACTTAATACACTAGATGCATGCTGGATAGCGGTCGATGTGTGGAGTAATAGTAGTAGATGCAGGCAGGAGTCAGTCTACTTGTCTCGGACGTGATGCCTATATACATGATCATTGCCTTGGATATCTTCATGATTATTTGCTTTTCTATCAATTTCCCAACAGTAATTTGTCTACCCACCGTATGCTATTTTCTTGAGAGAAGCCTCTAGTGAAAACTATGGCCCCCGGGTCTATTAAAAACCCTAAAAATACTTTGCTGCACTTTTTCTTTATTTATTTTATTTTGTATTTTTGTTTCAATCTATCTATCTATCACATACAATTTAATCTTGCAACTTACCGCCGAGGGATTGACAACCCCTCGTTTGCGTTGGGTGCAAGGATTTGTTGTTTGTGTGCAGGTACTGCTAACGAGGTGTTGCGTGATTCTCCTACTGGATTGATAACCTTGGTTTCATAACTGAGGGAAATACTTACCTCTACTGTGCTACATCATCCCTTCCTCTTTGGGGAAAATACCAACGCAAGCTACAAGTAGCACCCACTGCCCGCGCAGACGCCCAAACATTGGTCCAACATTGCATTGGATGCCAGCTCTTTGCAAATCAAAGTCACATGCCCCCTATGGCTCTTCGGACGATACCGATTACTTGGCCTTTCGTGGTCTGGGGGCTGGACATGGTCGGACCACTTAAAGGGGGGACCAGGAAGAAGAAATATCTACTCGTCATGGTAGACAAATTCACTAAATGGATTGAGGCAAAACCAGTAACCTCAGCCAAGTCCGTACCGGTCATTGATTTTATATCCGGCGTGGTTCACCATTACGGTGTCCCCCATAGCATAATAACGGACAACAGATCCAACTTTACCACCCAGGAAGTAAAGGACTGGTGCACTAATTTAGGCATTAAGCTTGACTATGCCTCTGTATACCACCCACAGTCCAATGGACAAGTCGAGCGAGCTAATGGTCTAATTTTGAGCGGCATTAAGCCCCGTTTGGTCCGATCTTTAAAAGAATCCAACTGCCACTGGGTTGAGGAGCTCGACTCCGTATTGTGGGGCCTGCACACCACTCCCAATCGATCCACGGGCTATACACCGTTCTTTATGGTGTATGGGGCAGAAGCTGTTCTCCCCAGCGATCTTATTCACGACGCACCTCGAGTACATATGTATGAAGAAAGGGAGGCCGAGTTGGATCGGCAAGATGACCTGGACACCCTGGAAGGTGAGCGAGACGTAGCTCGGGCTCATTCTGCCTTTTATCAGCAGCAGGCCAGACGCTATCAGAGCAGGGAAGTACGTGCAAAGGCTTATAATGTGGGCGACCTCGTCCTGTGCCTCCCGGAGAAGTAGAAGCATAAGCTGTCGCCCAAATGGGAGGGGCCCTTCATAATTGACCAGGTACTCGCAGGCGGAGCGTATCATCTCCGTGACCCAAAGGACAACCGCCTCAAACCAAACCCATGGAACGCGGCTCGGCTTCGACACTTCTACGGCTAAATCAGCGTCATCACCTTCTTCGGTTTATCCTTCTTGGATTTATATTTTTTTTTCTCGCGTGACTAGTCTTTCCCGGGTTGTGTTCGGTTAAGCCGAACTATGTTAAGTTTTTTTTTGGCAAACATCTTCGAATGTACCACACATTTTTACCTGGGGGCTTCTTTTACGAAGCCGGTCATATATTATTTGTGCAACCGTCAGTTTTACCATGTTTGCAACCTTCCAGTATCATTCTCAAGCCATCATATGCATAAGTTTGACTTAAGATTTGGCCAAGCTGGGTTGCCTCGCTCCTATGCTTACTCCCTACGTTCCCGAGTGTTGGGCTAGGGAGTAAAGGGAGCACCTCTGCGATTGTTACGTCCGGATTACCCGGGTGCGTACCTCAGACGGGTGAAGCCAAAAGCTAGCGTTCTTAAGAACATAATTGGTCGGCCACGAGGGAAGTGAAAATAATTGGTAGCTATTACCAGATTCCGGGGTTATTTTCCCGAAGTAACCATCACCCATCTATTTCGGGTATTCAGCTACACGTTCATGGTCAACATGACAACCCGAAGAAAGGAACCCATAGAGGAACTATTTTCATTGGAAGATGTTTCTTACATTAAACAGTAATATAACATAACTCCCCGAGCGCGTTTTGTCTGTTTGCACCAAATGGCCGGATTGTCTGGTTCCCCGAAGTGTTTTTCCGATGTTCTCGGATCACATAGTAGGAAACACTCCTCGGCCCCTGGCCGAGGGGGCAGAAGCCGATGGCCGGTTAAGACAATGTTTTAAGCACGGTTTGGAGAATATTTGATGTAAAGTACATAGATACATAGAATCAAAATGTTACTCCTAGTCAAGACCATCTATTATGGTCTCCAGAGCACAATCTGCTTGGGACAACCGAGATGCGGGCATAACTTGGTCATATACCAAATGTACGGGCACTTCCTGCCCATCCGTCCCTACCGGCCCAACCCTAGCTAAATGCTCTGGTTCAAGCTTGGTGAAGCAGGTCTTAATCATCGCCCGAGCTTCTTGTGCTCCCTCTTGACAAGATGATATTTTCCATAACTCAAAGCGGCGCCGAGCTCCTTTGAATCGATTCGCGAGTTCGGCCATCCCTTCCGGAGCCACCTCGCCAAGCCACAATGCCTTGAACATGCTCTTCATTGCTTTTCGGGCCCGCTCATGTACGGCAGATAGATCCTTCAGCAGGTCCCGTCCGAAAGAGCTGGCCTCCTCTTCGGGGCGTCCAGTCAGAAGAACTACAAGAGACACGGCATTGTTCATATTATTGTCTAAATACGCACAGACTAAGTATTGAAAAACTAGGTTGCACTCACCGAACATGCTAGCTTTCAGTCTCCGGTTCTCCTTCTGGGATAAAGCCAGTTGAGCTTTCAAGCTCTTAATTTCTTGGGCCTGTTTTTGATTTTTTGCCTTGAGCTTATCCCTTTCCTCATGACTTTGGGTCAGTACGCGGTAGCCAGCTTCTTGCTGCGACTCCGCATACCGTTGAGCCTCTCTGGCTGCGTCCAGATCCTTCTGCAGTTGATTTATCGACTCGGCTCCTATGGACCAATCTTTCATTAGCAAAAGTGTCACATATAATTATTTCCGACACACATTTAAGTCTGTCACTTACCGTGTGTCTCTCTGGTCCATTTCTTGACCTCATTCAGCTCGGCCTCCATAGATTTCAACTGTGTTTGTGTCAACCCGAGGTCTTCGGTCAGCTTTTTGTTCTGCTCCCGAACAGTCTGCACCATAATACGGCATTATAACATCAGACCCTTAACTTGGCCGTCCTGCCCAAATTAAGGCTCGGGGGCTACTGGGTTAGATAATCGGTTATTAAAACCAATGGCATACCTGCAGACTAGTAGACATAAGTTTAACTACCCCCTCGAGTCCCATTCGGGCAGCTCCGAGGTACGCATCTACCAAACTAAGAGCATTAAACTCTTGATCGGAAAACGCAGAATGCCGTAGCGATGCCTTACGCCGCTGGAGATTCATCACACTTTCAACCTCGGAGTTGGTGACCGAGACGCCCCCTGGATCCTCCGGATGTTGGTCCTTGGCTGGGAGCCCGGAAGTAGCACCGGCCATGGCAGGGGACCGTGGTCTGGGGTCACCCCCCGGCACCTCTTCAATGCCCTCGGGTGAAGGTGGTTCTACATATCGCATGCGGGCCACAGCCGAGAACATTGATGACATTCTCGGCGGTTGTCAAAAATGACGACAATAAAAGTACAACGGATACGATACCTCTTTAGGGGAGGCGCGGACAATGTAACTCCCGTCGGCACTGCACGTTTGGATGCCCTGTGGCCACTCGCCGCTAGAGCCACCGACGCCGCTCTCGCGGATGTTCGGCGCGTTGTGCGGTGGCCCTTGGGAGTGGAAGTCAGTGTATTCGGAGCCGCAGAAGCTGAGCATCTTTTTCGAGAAGAGGCTCGTTGGTCACTTACAGCGGAGGAGGGAAGCACCCCGGGGTGATCGGCCAAGAGGGCCACTTTAGAACCATCGAGACCCTGCTGATAGAAAACTCCCTCCTCGAAATCGATCGATGTCTCGAGATCGTCGTGAAACCCTGGGTCGTCCTCGCGAGAATGACTCTCCGGTTGAGGAGCGGGGCAACTCACTGTCTTGATCCAGCGCCTCCAGCTCTGTCCGGACAAATTAAAAATCCAATTAAGAAAAATTTGTGTACCATCCAAACTATGAAGTACAATTGGACTCACCGCTTCGATGGGTTTATAGCTCGAAAAGCCGTCCTTGGGCCTTAGTCGAACAAACTCTTGCTCTTCCCCCTTGAAGAGATCGGCCAATACGGCTGCCATTGCCGCCTGATCGGCGGGTCCTTTCCGTGTGTATCGGGTTGAGTCATTCACCCCGTTGTAGCACCATAGGGGGTGCACCCTTTGTTGGAGAGGTTGAACGCATCGAGTAATGGCTGCTACCATCACATCAATGATGGTTAACCCATTGTGGGCTAGCCACCTCACTTGAGCGGCTAGGCGCGTTACCTCGGCACTTTCCCCTTGGGAAGAGCCCTTCGGGCGCCAGTTGAACCGCTTCTTCGGAGAAGCGAGTGAGAATTCGGGCAACCCCCTCCGAGCTGGATCGAATAGGGGGACGTCCTCAATATAAAACCACTCCGAGGTCCACTCCTCGGCATCCTTCTTGGGAGTCCCTATGGGATATCCCGTTCCGGCGATGCGCCATACCTCGGCCCCGCCAACCTCGTAAATCATCCCTCCTCGAGTGCGAGGAACAAGGCAGAAATATTTCCTCCATAACTCGAAATGAGCCTCGCAGCCCAGGAACATCTCACAAAGGGCGACGTAGCCCGAGATATGCAGAATAGATCCTGGGGTAAGGTGGTGGAGCTGGATCCCGTAAAACACCAGCAGTCCCCTCAGGAAGGGATGAATGGGGAAGCCTAAACCCCGCAAGAGGAAGGGCACGAAGCATACCCTTTCCTCCCCGTGGGGGGCGGGAAAGTTCTCCGCAAGGAACTCGCCATTCGCAGACGTCAATCCGGGGCGGGTGGACGCGAGATCTGAAATGGGTAGATACCCCTGGGTCTCGAGGCTACCCAGTCGCATGCGGGACACTGAGCAGCTCGCCCAATCACCTTGAAGGGGGCCGTGAGGACGTGAGGAAGAGCCTGGGATGCCCGCCATTGTTTGTTGGCTATGGCCTCTCGGGGGTGTGGGGAGGAATCACAGGGGGTGGGATGCATTAGCCTTCGCCCCCTTGGCCTGTTAAACGGTGTTTTCCCCCAAGAAGGGCATTTCTGTAAAAGACTATTAGTCCACTTGCCTTCCCCAGGTGTGTAGAAATCGAGGGGCGTCATTAATTCTGAATAAAGAAATGGTGGGCCTCGCAATACCTTGTTAATCGAAGGATTGCGAGTGGCCGAACTATTGCCAAACCGAACACAGGTGATGGAAGGAACTCGCCCCCCAAGCCAAAGACCCTTGGAGCATGGAGCTGACAAAGACTGTCGACCTCGGCATTGGAGGCTAGTTCGGGGGCTACTGAGTGTGTCCCGGACTAAGGGGTCCTCGGGCTGCCAGCCTATCTCTCATGGGTCGGACTGATGGGCCACTCTTGACTCACCGAAGGAAGGCCGGACTACAGACAACCACGGGCTCTAGAAGGAAACCTCCGAAGACTTGGCGTCTCCTCCATGAAAAGATAGCATGACCGGCATGGTTATCTCTTGATCATTACCGATCGTATGTAACCCTAGGTACCTCTGGTGTCTATATAAACCGGAGGTTTAGGCCATAGGGGGCAGAACCATTATCATCATACCCACCTAGGGTTTTACCTCTTCGAGAGGGCCCGAACCTGGGTAAATCACTGTCTCTACGTTCCCTGTTATCCGTTGACTCCTAGATCCACAGTTCGGACCCCCTACCCAAGATCTGCCGGTTTTGGTACCGACAATGGCTCTATTTATTCTTTCTTCTATTTTGAAAACCATTTTAAGTTTCATTTGGGTTTTTAAAATTTTGAAGATTGGGTTCTGATTTGTTGGTTTCTTATTTGAATAAATATTTTATAGGACCAAAAATCTTTCTCTTTTAGGAAAAACTTTTTAATGATTAATTATTTCAAAGAGATGGTCCATTTCATCTCTTGTAAACACTTAGGAAATTTTCAAAAATCCATCTGTCATTTTCAAATTATCATCCAAGCTATCCTCTCACCCTACGACAGTTCCCAATACTCCCTCTCTCTACAAAAATATTATTTGTCACGTTTAGCAAATTCCAAAACTAGAATTCCATTTATTCCTAGTTTCTTTAATTTACAAAGGAACTATAAATTCCTTAACTTTCCCGCCTCCACAAAAATTATCCCATCTACATGACAGTACCCACAATCCATTTCTTCAAAAACTTTCTGATCCACAGTTCAAAATTTTCAAATTTTATTCAAATGAAATTTTGACCAGATTCAATTTACTTGCTCAGAACCTAATCTAGACTATTCCAAAAAAATTGAAACTTTGCCAGCACCTTTTTCATGCATCAGTACATCACCACAAAAAAATTAAAAAAATTCAAAAATGCCCAAGACCATTTGGCATTCTGTCGAACACCTTCTGTGCACTGTTCATCCTTGACAAAATTCAAAAAAAATCAGAGAAGTGGGCATCGATGCCGTGCCTTCCACTCCTCCTCTTCTTCACTGGGATGCGCCTGGCCATCAATGCCTCGCCCCCTGGCCCCTCCCGTCAGCCTCTCACCGCCGACGGGCCGGTGGCGAGCCGGTGCAACGACCGCCGTTCTTAGCCACGGCGGACCGAGGAGATCAGCTCGGCCACCAGCTCGCCTTCACTGCCCCGCACCGCTCCCCGCACCTACCTGGCACGCGTCGCCTCTCACGTGGAGCCCGGCCACCGTCCAAACCGCCCAAGCCCCGCCTGTCAGCCACCGGAGACGAGCGCCACCGCCATGGCCGTACGGGAGCTCCACCACGGGGAGATGGATAGAGCTCGAGGGCCGATGCGCTGGCACTTTGAGAAGGCTCCACCGACCTCTCTAATGATCACCGACCAAGCCAAGCATCGCTAGCTACCTCCACCGGCCGGAATCACTCCACCGTGATACACCTCACTCCGGTCATCTCCGCCTGGCCTATAAAAGGATGCCCCAAGCTCCGTTCTGCACTCACCTCGCCTCCACACATTCCCAATCCACCCCTAGGCCACATCCCCGACCTCGGGAAGGCAATCTTCCCCGACTCCGGCCGCTCGATCCGCCAGTGCCTCCGTGATCACCACGTCGCCGTTCGTCCACCTCCGCCTCTCAAAATCCACCAGTAACCTCCTACTGCTCCACCTCATCCAGGTCACGCATCAATTTGGTGTCTGAAGCTCTCCCCGACAAGATCCACTACCACCCGACGCCACCGTCCGCCGGAGACTACACCGCCGTCACCACCGTGCTCATCGGCGACCAAGTCCGCCACCCACCGACGCGGACCGATGCCCTGAGCATGCTCATATCATCACCGCCCCTCGAAACGCCGGTGATCGCCACCGGTGACCACCTCCACCTCTCTGTTCACGCACGCGAGCGCGTTCAAATTTGAACCTGATGGGTGGACCCCCACCGTCAGACTTTTCTTCTTTTTTGATTATTTCAAAAGCGTTTCTGCCTCAGTGCATTTCCTAAACTGGAAAACGTATTTCTGCCCGAGGCGTTTTCCATTTAAATAGCAGGGACCCGAAAGTATCTATTTTTATTACAGAAAGGTCCCTAGACTTAAACTCTCATTACTTTTTAACCATAACTCCTTTTCAATTGATTCTTTTTCTGAAAATCTTATTTTTCACTATTGTTTTTTTAGTATTTATTTAAAAATATTTTGAGCCAACTTTTTGTGCTGTCACAAATTTTTTTACCGGATTTTGAATTCTTATTTTATAGAAAATGAAGAGGGAAACTTTGCCGAAAATTTTGATTGATCACCTTCTGCCTACTTTGATCAAGGCAAGCATATTGAACTTGGGATATGGTGTTTGCTCACATGTTTGCATAGTTATGATCACCGGTTATGTAATGGATAGCCAGTGCCTGCATGGTCATATTTTCGTTGTGCATTTCTTGCATATATCTAAGAACCAACAACATGGATAAAGTTGGTAATAAACCAGGGGTGTATCCCCTGTCTATGTCGTGCCGGTGGGCACGATGATGTCACTATGGACAACATGGAGCATGTCAGTTGCAAAAATAAAACCTCCTGAGTCGACCTAGATCGAGTCTTGTTCCGTCATGCCTAGCTAAAAATAGTGCTGCCACTTGTCTTCCCGCGAGGGGAGTACGGCTTAGTAAGTTACTAACCCCTTTCCATGTACACACCACACAGAGGGGCCGCGATGAGGGTTTCCATGGCCCTGGAATAATGCCAGTCATTAGGTCAGGGGGCATGGGTGTATCCAGCTGGGCCGAGAGGGGGGCACCCCTTGTATTTGTGCGCAATATAAATTGTGATCCCATGCTATTTGAGATGGTGGTCTCCCCATCTTAGAGTTTTACTGGAGTGATGCCTTGGGTGATTCCGAGCATCAGAATGGTTAAGCTGGTGTGTGCTGGTTAGGTGTGTTTGCAACCTAAAAACCGTGATTGGAATTAGTCAATGTTTCGGGGTTGACTAGGGAAATCCTATACTTGTGGGTAAAGAGTACAACCTCTGCAGAGTTAAACCTATTCGAATAGCCGTGTCCACGGTCAAGGACGTTAGCTGGGAAGGATCAAGTGTCGGTCCCGGTGTCGGTCTTCGAAGGAAATAATTAAAATTGAGCATGATTCACTTTTGCAGGATGATTATTATCACTACGGATGCTATCATGAATATTATTGTTAACATGAATATTACTATGGACTAACCTTTTCTCTTATGTGCATTTTTGAGTATCTCTTGGGAAGGTCATGCCACCTGGATACTCATGTTATTACTTTCTTTTCAAGACCTCTCGAGGCGTCGCATTCAGACACCCGTTTGGCATTTCTTTTCAAGACCTCTCGAGGCGTCGCATTCAGACACCCGTTTGGCATTTATCTTCAAGACCTCTCGAGGCGTCGCATTCAGACACCTGTTTCGCATTTCTTTTCAAGACCTCTCGAGGCGTCGCATTCAGACACCCGTTTGGCATTTCTTTTCAAGACCTTTCAAGGCATGGCATTTAGACACCTGATTGGAATTTATTTTGGAATCCTCGGGCGGTCTAACGCCCGATATTCCATTTTATTTTCTTGGAATCCTCGGGCAGTCTAACACCTGATGTTGCATTTTATTTTTCTTGGAATTTTTCGGGCGATCTAACGCCCGATGTTCCATTTATTTTCTTGGTTATTATTTGAATGACATAATTAGCCATTTACACCATATTAATATTTATCATGCCATGCTATAATATCAATCAAAATATGCATATAATTTAGTCCATCATGGACATATGCACTCTATTGCATTTGGTATATCTTTTGTTCATAATGTTTGCGAATACATTCAAATATACTCACTGGCTTGTCCCTAGCTTGTTAATTTGGCCAGACATGGATGGAGACGACCTTATGGAGGAAGAGTGCACTAGCGAGCCTGACGCTTAGTGGTGTTCCCAGTCAGTCACCTTGTGGTCTATGGAGTCTACCACGTGTACCATCTGCAGTGCTTCCGCCACACTAATAAAATAGTCAAGCCTCACACCGACGCTTGGCTTTATCTTATTGTACCAGTGTTGTATTACTTCCACACCACTGTCTTGTACCGCCACCATCATATACTGACAAGTCTGTAATAATTGTTGAGCACCCTGGCTCAACCTTGTGTAATGTTATGTTTGTACTGGATATCTATATCAAGGGAGTCCACCAGTTGTTCTGATCTTGGGGCTTGTGTGACCTGAGGCTATTCTGAGATTTATTCCGGAAACAGGCCCGACAGAGGCTCGCGGCGAGATGCTCGCTTGGCGATGTCGTCGGCTTCCTTGTTGCTGCCGCGGGGGACGTGCTGGAGCACCAGGCCAAGGAAACGCTTCTCGAGCTTGCATACCTCTTCCAGATAGGCGGCCATGTGCTCGTCCTTGGGCTTGTAGCTTTTGTTGGAGAACTTGACGAGGAGCTGCGAATCACCCTTGATGGTGAGGCGCTTGATGCCGAGAGCGAAAGCAGCCTTGAGGCCGGTGATGAGGCCTTCGTACTCTGCGATGTTGTTGGAGACCTTGTCGTCGTGCTTGAAGCACAGTTGGACAGCGTAGTAGAGCTTGTCTCCTGTCGGCGAAGTGAGCATGACGCCAGCCCCCATGCCCTGCTGGGAGAAGGCGCCATCGAAGTGCATGGTCCAGCCGCCGGGCGCCTCATCCCCAAGCAAGTCCTTGCGAGGCTCCTTTGGGTGTGGATCCATCCATTCCGCTATGAAGTCAGCCAGGGCTGCACCCTTGATCACCCTTATGGTGCAGAATTCTAGCTCGAAGGCCTGCAGCTCAATGTTCCATTCGGCGATGCGGCCAGCGGCGTTGGGGCTGCACAGGACATGCTCCAGGGGGTAAGATGAGATCACCTTGATGGGATGGCCCTGGAAGTAGTGGCGCAGCTTCCTGGAAGCGACGAGGAGCGCGAGGAAGAGCTTCTGCTGCATGGGGTAGCGCTCGCGCGCATCCCGCAGCATCGTGCTGACAAAGTACACCGGGTGCTCGACGAGGCGTGTAGTTGCCATGGCAGCTTGCTCTCCGGAGGGCCCGAGAGGCTCATGAGGCTCGGAGGGCTCGGGAGGGGGCTCGCAAGGCGGCTCATCATAGGCCTCCTGAGGAGGACCCTCGGCAGGTGGAGGTGCGACCTCGGGAGGCGACGCGCCAAGAGCCTCCTGAGGCGAGACCTCAGCAGGCGACGGCGCGACCTCAGGTGGCGCCGGCACGGCAAGCTTCTTCTGCGCGCAGATGCGCTCTTCTCGAACTACCACCAGGGCCACGCTGGCCGTCTGGGGAGTGGCTGCCAAGTATAGGAGCAAGGGCTCGCGAGAGCGTGGTGCGACCATGATCGGCGGGCTCGTGAGATACCTCTTGAGGCCTTCGAAGGCCGCATCAGCCTCGGGAGTCCACTTGAAGGGGCCAGATCTCTTCATGAGCTTGAAGAATGGCAGGGCTCGCTCGCCGAACTTGGAGATGAATCGCCCAAGCGAGGGCATGCATCTTGCCAAGTGCTGCATTTCCTTGAGGTTCTGGGGAGGACGCATCTTCTCGATGGCCTTGATCTTCTCGGGATTGGCCTCGATGCCGCGGTGGGAGACCAAGAATCCAAGCAGCTTGCCGGAAGGAACTCCGAAGATGCACTTGTCTGGGTTGAGCTTGAGGTTGACCTTGCGCAGGTTGTTGAACGTTTCTTCGAGATCCGTGATCAGGGACCAGGCCTCGCGAGTCTTGACCACGATGTCATCGACATAGGCCTCAGAGTTTCTCCCCATCTGGGGCCCCAAGGTGCTGCGCATCAGCCTCTGGAAGGTGGCTCCGGCGCTCCTGAGGCCGAAGGGCATGCAGATGTAGCAGTATATGCCGCGGGGGGTGATGAAGGCCGTTTTCTCCACGTCTTCAGTTGCCATCTTGAACTAGTGGTAGCCTAAGAAGGCATCTAGGAAGCATAGCAACTCACACCCGGCAGTGGAGTCCATGATTTGGTCGATGAGAAGCAGCAGGAAGGGATCTTGAGGGCAGAACTTGTTGAGGCTCGTGAAGTTGACGCACATTCGCTCCTTGCCGCACTTCTTGGGCACCACGACTGGGTTGGCGAGCCATTCGGGATGGCGCACCTCACGGATGACTCTAGCTTCTGAACTTCTTTGACGATGAACTCTTGCTTCTCTGGCGCCTGGCGCCGTGCCTTCTATTTCACGGGGCGTGTGTTGGGGCACACTGCTAAGTGGTGCTCGATGGCCTCCCTCGGCACACCGGACAAATCAGAAGCTGTCCAGGCAAACACATCTGAATTTGCCCGAAGGAAGGTGACAAGCGCGTCTTTCTATGCAGGAGAGAGGCTTGTGCCGATGGTGAAGGCAGGGCCTGAGCCACTGCCGTCCACCGACACTTTCTTCATCTCGGCGCGGTCCTGAGAGAACAGCTACTTCATCTTCGCGGGTGCGGCCTCATGAGGCACGGCGTCGTCCTCGTCGGCAGGGTAGGAGGTGGTGGCAGCCTTGTAGGCGCTCTCAAGGGAGCAAACCATGTCCTTCTCGTCACAGCAGACGGTGATGATGCCGCTGCAGCCCGGCATCTTGAGGACGTTGTAGGCGTGATGGGTCACCGTCATGAACTTGGCGAGCGCCGGGTAGCCTAGGATTGCATTGTATGGCAGGCCAATGTGCGCCACGTCAAAGTCGATGAGCTCAGTGTGGTAGTTCTTGCGGGTGCCAAAGGTGTCGGGAAGGCGCACTTGCCCCAGAGGGATGGTGGAGCCATCGGTCACTCCGGAGAAAGGCCTAGTCGGCATCAGCTGCTCGTAGGGCACTTGGATCTGCTCGAAGGTCTCGATGGAGATCACGTTGAGGTCAGCGCCTCCGTCGATGAGCGTCTTGGTGACGGTGACATTGCTGATGGTGGGGGTGCACAGCATGGGGATTGTGCCCACAGCGCTTGAAGACTTGGGGTGATCCTTGGAGTCGAAAGTGATTACCTACTGCGACCACTTGAGGGGCCGAGAGGCCTCAGGCCTCGGGAGGGCAGCGTTCACCTTGCGAGAGAATACCCTGGGCCCCGCCGAGGATGCAAGCCACTCCGCAAGGCTCTTGGTAGCCCCCAGCGCCCTCGTCAGGCTGGTTGCCGTCGTTCCATCGAGGTCGCGGCGGTAGCGGTGGAAGAGCGGGGTTGGCTTGAGGGTTGGCCTCGCGAGGCTGGTCGTGCCAGCCCTGCAGGAAGTTGCCGCTACTGTTGCGGTCTCCCCAGCGGTTGCCATTGTGGCCGCTTCCGCGGCCGGCCCCACAATCGTTGCGGTCGCCGCAGCGGCCCAGGCGCTCGTCATGAAGCAGCTTGAGCTCGTGGCAGTCCTCGGTGCTGTGGGAGTGCGAGTTGTGGTAGGCACAGAGAGGGCGGCTATCCTTCTTGGGCTCGTCACACTCACAGCCGCGCTTCTACTTGGGCTCCACCACGAGCACGGTAGGGCCCTTGCGCTTGGCGTCCTTGCTCTTGGCCTTGGCGGCATCTGGCGCCGCGTCGGGGTCGTTGTGGGCGAAGAGAAGGCCTTCTTCGGCCTTGGTGCACCTATTGGCGAGGTCGAACAGCTCGAGCACGGAGTCAAGCTCGTCGTTGATGGAAAGCTTCTTGCGCATCCGGACGTCCACGATGCCACAGGAGAACGCGGAGATGATGGCGGCCTCGGAGGCACGTGGGATCTTGTTGCGCACTTGGCTGAAGCGCTGGATGTACTTGCGGAGAGTCTTGTCAGGGCACTGGCACACAGCACGCAAGTCGTTGAGCGTGAGGGAGCGCTCATGCATGCCCTTGAAGTTGGCAACAAATTGCCGGCAGAGCTCGGCCCACGAGGAGATGGACACCTCAGGTAGGTTCATGAGCCATGAGCGCGGGCCATCCTTGAGGGCCATGGGAAACCAGTTTGCCATGACCTTGTCGTCGCCGTTCGCTGCCTCGATGCTCAGGGCATAGAGCTGCAGGAACTCTGCCGGGTTGGGGGTGCCGTCATAGTGCGGAGGCAGGTCCGGCTTGAACTTGGTGGCCACACCACGCGGCGCAGCTCGTGGGTGAAGGCACGGCAGCCCCCGCAGCTGCAGGGAACGCCACCAGCGAGGGTGGCATGGTTCTGGCGGCCGGCGGCTGCGACCTCCTAGACGGTCCTGTCTTGGCGCTGGTGCTGCCGCTCGAGGAGCACGCGCGCGTCGGGCGGCGCGCGCCGGATGATCTGGCAGCTAGGCTCGCCATGGTCCGGCGAAGATGCGCCGCGGGACAGCTCACACGCCCGCGTGTCACGGTGGCGCCTGGCACCCTCGCTGGGCGGAGGAGGCGGAGGTGGCGCACCATGCGCCACGTCCCCGGCGTGAGACGGCGGAGGGTGGAGCGAGTGAGAGGGCGCTGGGGCTTCTCCGGCGGCGTTGACGAGCTCGGTGATGCGAGCGAGCCAGGCACTGTAGCCGGCGTCGGTGGGGCGGTAGCGCAGGAGCTCGCGCGCCATGAGCAGTGCGGCCTATGGGGCCGGCGCATCGCGGCGGGCGAGCGAGGAGGCTGTGGCGATGTGGCCATCCGGCTACACGGACGGGTGGAGGGAGGAAGCCTGCTGGTCCCTTGCAGCGGGGTCGGTGGTGGCAGCCGGCGCGCGGCGTCGACGGTCGTCACGGGCGACCGGCTCCGTCTGGGCCACCCTGGCAGCTCTGCGCGCGTTGCACTCACGACAGGCGTCGGACATGGTGTTGAGGAAGTGGGAAGAACCAAAGCCACCCCCTTACCTAGCACGCCAAATGTCGGAATCGGGGCTCCGGGAACCCAAAGGTTCGAACACTGGGGGCAAGCTCGTTCATATCGATCCAAGGGTGACCACGGCAAGGCTACCGCGAGAGCACGCTAGCGCAGAGCATGATAGGGGACACTGTGGCTACCCAGGTTTGGGCCCCCTTGCGGTGTAAAACCCTACTCCTGCTTGTGTTGGGATTATTGGGGGCAAGAGAGTTCTCGCGTACAAGGTAGGAGACAAAGGAATCGATCCTCTCTACAATGGCAGCGCTGCCCCCTTTTATAGCCGCACTGGTCCTCTTCCCGTGAAAATCTCGGCGGGAAGGGTAGCCACACATTGGCAGGTTTTGAAAGGGAACAGGCGCCCAGGCTTATCCTGACAAAATATGGTCTTCGCCTGCAAAGTTGCTATCCATGACGCGCCGGTGGGCTCGGTGATGACCTCCACCCTGCGTGCCTTGCTGTCTCGGTCTTCTTTCACCAAATAGGCAGTCCTTGGGACTCTTTAGCACCAAAGAGGAAAACCTCTTTGTCCGCGCCCGCTGGCGCGGCTTCTGCCGCCGTTCATCGCCAAGCACGTCACCCACGTGGTGGGCACATCACCGCGCGGCTGGCATCAGGCTCGGGTGGCCTCGGGCAGCCGCCTCGGGGGGCCGCCTCGGGAGGCCGCCTCACGAGGCTTCCTGCCGCTGCTGCGGCTAAGTCTTGGTGGTTTGCTCCTTGAGGTGGGGTCCTCGTGAGGCTGGCGCCTTGCGAGGTGTCTTCGCTTCGCGGTGCCCGCAGTTGGGCCACGTCTTGGGCCTTCGCCAAGCGTTGCTTCCTGGGCCGCAGGCAGACGGGACGTGGTACCCCGGTTCCCAATGGCTCGACACTGTGTGGTTCTCCTACTGGATTGATAACCTTGGTTCTTAACTGAGGGAAATACTTATCTCTATTGTACTGCATCATCCTCTCCTCTTCGAGGAAATCCCAACGCAGCTCACAAGTAGCAGGCATGAGGCAAGGGGACTCAATTTTTGGCAAAACAGTTGTGTTTCGTTTCCTGAGCAAAAGCACTTTGTGCCCTACGACTTGCATGTGATCCATGATTGCACCGTGAAGTCGCTATCCCATTGGTGTTACACCATATCCAACGTCGTCATGAAGTTTTGTAGTGCGGTTGCACAAGTGGAGACAATGTGGCTACCAGGCTCGTCAACCATGGATATCGTAAGTTTTACTTCTTGTTGCTCTAGATGTTGGTCAATTCATTGATTCACTCAATTTTGCAACTTGGTAACCATTAGTTGTATATCCCGAACATGTTGTCGTGTTGTACCACATGACCGAGGGGGGACCATTTACATTCATACATTGTTGGATGAACCTAAAGGGGCACAATGTGTGGGAGGACTTGCGCCGATTCTGACTCGAGTATCGTTGAATTTGAAATTGATGAATTCGAAAAACTTGTTGAACATTCGGTTATCTCGGATGTAATATTTACATTTGAACTATTGTTCTACTAGAGATGTTTGTAAGTTTTTTATGGATGAATTGTGCTATCTTCTATAAATTTTTTGAGTGTTGCAGATTTAAAAAAAAAATAGGAGTGGACATTTAGGGGACTAGTGTCGTGGTTTTGTCACGGTAGATGTCCTCGAAAAAGGACCAAGGAGTGAGGCCATCGCAACTAGGAGGTGACTTGAACGGTGTTGATCGGAATCAAGAGACACGGGTTTACCCAGGTTCGGCCCTTCACAGTGGAAGTAAAAGCCTACTCCTGCTTGATTTATATTGATGATGATCTCGATTACAAGGGTGCGTTTTCGCTAACCTACCCGTATCCTACTCTATCTCATATTGATCTTACTCTCCAAGTTAGGAAAGTCTTTCTCCTGGGCCTCTTCGTGAGTCGGCCCACAGGGCTCACGTGAGAGCTGGTATCTATGGGTCGGGTCTCGTTCTTGAGCCTTCAATCTTTCCTCTTGATTAACTTCTTTGCGACCCCGAAATGGTGTGATTCTTAGAGCATACAAGCTCAAAGCCGGGTCACAGTAATGCCGGGTCTCATTCGAGGGGAATATCCCCAACATTAGCTCCCAGTTTAGCTTGGATTTATCCATGTTAAACTCCATCCTGAAAATAAGATAAGAGAAACATGTGAAGGGTGATACCCCGGGTCTAGAATCCTTCAGAGCTGGCATCTGCTTCATCTCTTCGGTCTTTGTCATTTCTTCTCCTTTTAAATTATTCGACCGGGTCTCTGTCTCAAAATCCCAGTGTTGTCGGGTCTCGTAGTTTTTCCACACTTATTGATTCTGCTGCTTCATATTATGACATCATCTCAGCTGCTTTGACACGTGTCCATGACCTCATAGTGAATCTTTGAGTGGATATGTCAAATCTTGTCAACGTGAAAATTGAGGCGTCCTTTGAGCAGAAAGTTACTGCACCCACCTAGGGTTTACCGCGTCGCTTGGGTTCTCACCCAGCCTATAAGTAGGCCAGCGGCTGCCCCTCATTCACTTTTACCCTCACGCATGTGCCTTCTTCCTCCTCATGCCTTCTTTGTCCTCGCGCACCTCGAGCTCTCCGACCCCAGCCGCCGACGAGGACCACTCCATCGACGCCGTCGCCAGAGCTCACCGGAATCTGCCGCAGCCATGACCACGAAGCTCAAGACCTTCAACTTCTTCTTCTTAGATTTGTAAGCCTTCATTATCTCCACCATTTTTGCTGTTTGAAGTTCATCGTAGTTCGTCCGTAGTTCATCTAGATAATGGTTGTAGATTGTCCACAGATTCATCAACCATTGCGTGTCATAGCAACTCCGTGGCTGATTTTCCTTTGTTTTGAACTAGCTTTATCATCATAGTAGATTCTTTCCATAGTAATCCCGCGGCTATCAACATGACTAGGGTTTTATCCTCCATATTTTCTTAGACTTTATTAGATCTGTAACTATTGTCGAATCTTAACAGTAGCAGTTTGTAACCACTTTGACCCAGAAATTGCTCTGTAATCCCGCCGGCTCTCACCTTAGATATACTCAGATGTATCTTTAACCTTTTGTTTCTCCTTCCGGCTTTCAAATCTCTTTTTGCCAGCTCTTTGTGACATAGTAGCCCTTTAGCCGACTCACACCTTAAAATATCCTCAGTTACCTTTGACACTCACAATTTGCATGCTTTTAGCCGGCTTATAATTTCCTCTTCTTGTTAGGTAGCTAGAGTTTGTATGCGTTTGAAAACCATGGCTCCCAAGAAAGGATCAGATATTGTTAAGCCGGTGGTTAGCAAAGCTGCCAACTGGACCAAGTCTTGCATGACAGAGGTCATGCTTAATGAACTGGTAAAAACTGGTTTACTGCCGGCCAAGGACCAAATCGAATGGCGGGTTCCGGAAGAAGAGACCCAGCCAATACCGAATCAAAATGAGATAGTCATCTTTACAGATCATCTAGATAGGGGTTTCCGTCCGTCGGGTTCCAAGTTTTTCCGTGATATCCTGAACTTCTATGATATCAGGCCACATGACCTTGGTCCTAACTCAGTCCTTAACTTGAGCAACTTTCAAGTCCTTTGCGAAGTCTATCTTTAAATAGAGACAATTGTCAGCCTCTTCCAGGAGTTCTTTTACTGCAACAAGCAGACTGAGTGCCGCGAAGGACCGAGTCTGGAATGCGGAGGGGTCATGATCCAGAGGCGAAGGACTTGTGCCTTCCCTAAAATGAAGCTGGCGAGTCATCTCAAAGGATGGCACAAGACTTGGTTTTACTGCAAGGACACTTCCCCAAACCAACAAAATCAATTGTCAGGTTACTGATATGGCCGGCTTGAATCCACAAAGCAGTTTGCTGCTTATGCATCTAAAATCAATGCCTTGACAGCCCATGGTCTCTCAGGGGTTGATCTGACCCGGTGTTGGATGAGATGGCGAATTCAACCCCTCAGTCTCAGGAACCGGCTCATGCATGAATATACTGGCGAGTTAAGTGATGACTTGCACTTCAGTAAGTACGACTTGTCTTCTAGTGATCTCAAGAAGGCCATCAATGTGACACCCTGGTTTTCGCTCCTTGTTTTTTTTCCTTCGCGGGATTTGACTCCCATCTTTTTTCGGTGTTATTGGTTTTTCTCTCGCTCTTGGGTGTATAAAGATGGTCATTTAGCTTTGCCTTTCCTATCAGACCAGAGATTCTCTCCAGTCCACCTTGCCATCGAAGATTTATTCTCGGGATTTTTTCCGCCGAAACCCTACTCTCCGATCTACCGGAAGGAAAACCCTAATTCCTTCCGTTACAAAGGAACCCCAACTTCCTTTGATCTTTTGACTCCCAAACTTTTCAAAGAGTCTCTCCTATATCTATAAACCCTGGATATGCAAAAATATTGCCAAGTCATTTGCAATATTTTTCATTTAAAATTAATTCCTTTTTCTGCCAGTTAAAGGAATTAAATCCAGGAAAATATCTATCGATCTCCAAAGTTCAAGAAAACTTGTGGAGATATTCTTTGTGATCATATTGAGCTCCCATGAAAATATTGGCAATAATTAAATAAGGGAAATTGCCTTTTCCTATTTAAAGCCAATATTGCATTTTGGGCACTTTCCAAAGGAGCTACCATTTTGGTAGCCAGGAAAAATCCCAAATAATTTGTGGAGCTTCTCCTATCCATATATTCACCATTTTCATCAAGAACCCAAGTTTCATAGTTCAAATTTTGAGCACATCTTCCAATTCTTGTTTATGGACTTATTCTGAGGTTGTGAAGCAACTATATTTTATATTGCTTCAAAAATTCTCAAATTAATCCAGGACCTCACATTCCGTAAATGATGTGACTATGCAAAAATTCACATCATTTTATCTAGCCAATTTCTCCCAAAAATTCCATCTAGTTCCTGTCAAGATTCAAGCTCTATGAAGGGAGTACCACTTTGGCATTTCCAATTGAGCTGAAATTTTTCCAGTACCTTCATATCTCCTAATAATCACCCTACACCAAAATTCAGCTCCTTCCATTCAGCCAAATGAGTGCAGCTTCAAAGTCAAGTTTCTGGACCAGAATTTGCATTGCAAAGGAAGTGTATGCAAAACTTGTCCAAATGGCCCAAAATTCTGCCAGCATATACTCCTTCCTACCCCATCTCAATTTGACAATATCTCAATCCCACTTACGGAGCGATTTTACCTCAGCTTCTGCCCCAAGTTTCTATCCAGAAACTATACTGGATCACCTCGATTACTCTGGAGCCTTCCTGGTCCATCCAATCTCATAACTTACCTATTTGACCAGTGCCTATCGTGTTTGACAAGGTGTGGTGGTCAGACGTGGCCTGGGCACGATGTGCACGTGGTGATCACGCGGAGAGCACGGCCAAAACTGCGCTCGGCTTGCTCCGTGCGGTCACCTCCGACCAGCCCTCGCTCGTCTAGCCATGTCCATCGCCTCCGCAGCATCCACGTACCCCTCTCCCGCAGCTTCTCCCCTCCTCTTTCTTCTTCTCCACACCACGGCGAGTGCCACCACCGCACTGCCCGCCCGTGAACCGCTGCCATCTTCCTCTCCCCTTGGCCTCTTCCTCACCGCCGTGTCACGTCCTGCTGCCCTGCGTCAGGTCGGCACCACCCGGAGCTTGCCACCTCGTCGGAAGCGCCAAGACGGCGATAGGCTTGCCACGGCAGCCAAGCCTATCCGGTGGTCGCGGCCGGCTATAAATAGCCGCGGCCCGGAGCCTCCCCGTCCATCCCCGAGCTCCTCAGCCTCTTCCCCTCTCCCTCTACATCGTCCTCGCACCCGTGCCCAGCCGATTCCATCGCTGGAGCGCTCGAATCTCCGGCGAGCCTCACCCACTGTCCCTCCTCCCATCCCCACGCCTGAGCATCCCCACGTTGCGTCCGACCCATCGCTGGATGCGCCACTCTCCCACGAACCCAACCATGCCCTCGCCTTCCCCTATAGCTTGCCGAAGCCCCACCAACCACCGAAGCAGCCGCTCTCTGCCGCCGCCCGTCGCCGCATCTCTAGCCCTCCCCGCGGCCCGAGTCACCCACCAGTGGATGCGGCGCACGCTGGCGATCCCAGTCGTGCCGTCGCCCGCCCCTGGAGGCCGCCGGAGCGCCGAAGTCATGTCGGAGCCGAGGCCAGCTGCGGCTGTCGGGGAGAGAGGAGGGAAGGAAGAAGGAGAAGGGGAGGGAGGAGAGAGAGAGCTGACCGGTGGGGCCCGGGCCCACCCGTCAGTGTGAGAGGGAGGTGCCAGCGAGGATAAGTGGAAACGTACTCACCAGAGTACGCTTTCTGTTCATCGAAAGCGTATTCTCTGGAATACGCTTTCTGCTTCCAGCCGGCGGCCGAAACAGTTAAAGTGCGGGCGTTCACTCGTTAAAGGCAGAAATGAACATGTTTTTATTTGTTTTCTGTCTAACGAACGAACGGCCACAATTTTTTAACCGTAACTCCGATTCAGGTGAATCCAATGACCACTTTCACCATGTTTGCACTTTTTGAAAATACCCATTTTGCCCCTGCCCTTTATTCAGCCCCTCTGAGAGGGAATCTTTTCCGGCGAATTCTTCCGCGAGGTGATCGCACTTCTCCCGGAGTATTCCTTCACACCCAGGCAAGCCGACCATCTGACATGTGCCCTAAAGCATTGCTCTGTGTTATTCTTGCGTGTTTAAATTAATATTCTTATGCTTGTATGCGTAGTGGTGAGCTGTATGTGACGCTAATGAACCCTTGCCTGCCTTTTTTTTATGATGGCACCACGCCTGTGTTCTGAGCTGCTTTCGGCCGTCCGGGGTGGATGCCGATTTTATGTTTCTCTTTTCAACAACTGGCCCGTGTTCTGAGCTGCTTTTCAGCCGTCTCGGACAGCTGTTGAATTTCTTTCTGTAGCGGTGACCCTATGCTCTGAGCTGTTCCTCGACCGTCTTAGGGAACTGCTACACTCTTTTTATCAACACCGTCTCATGCTCTGAGCTGCTTTTCAGCCGTCTTGAGCCGGGGTTGAGTTATTCCAGTAATGTCCCAGATCTGAGTTGTAAAGACCGGTCTGGCGGCTACTGGTTTATTTGCCGGTTTCATGCGAGGGTTTAGATGGTTGTCACTTACAGCTAAGACTTGTAAAGTAATTAAACTCCTGCTAGGTTGAACTTGCTATTTACATTACTCGTTAATGCTCATCATGTTATTGCACTAGTGACTCGTATGTAACAATATGGAGATAGGTTGTTATGTTTTCATCGTGCATTATTGTGGTTATCACAATGATTAAGAAATGTGACTTAATAATGACAACCTACTCCGTCGGCTGGATCGAGTCATAGTGTCACCTATCCGGACTTATCCGTGCAGCCACATCTGCCGGTATGGGACAGCCTTGACTTGGTCTAACCTCGTGCTCTTTTACCGGTACCACCAAAGAGGGAAGGTTATGCGCGCGTGCTACCCTGGCCCGGTAGGCGGCGATAACCTTGTGAGCCTAGTTGAGTTATTTGCCGGCGTCCCCGTTTGGGACAGTTTAGTTTGCCATGACGGTGGCAGGTGTCACGGGGTGACATAGGGGCCACCCAGGACATGACCCTGGGAGGGTATGATTGTCGGTGGTACGGTGGAGGAGTCACGGGTTAGGCAAGTTTCGTTGGAGAAGCACCGGTCCACCCGAATGGGAACATGTACTAAGTACGAGGCCGGGAGCTCCATGGTGTGGGTAAAGTGCGCAACCTCTGCAGAGTGTAAATCTATTCGAATAGCCGCGTCCTCGGTCATGGACAGTTCGTACTAGGCCACTATTTGGTCGGTGTCGAGTCTGGAGGAACAAACCATATGACGTTAATAATGAACCAGAGAATGGGAAGGCATGTCAGACTTGCAGACGGATGCATGGACCTCAGATGATGGCAGTGATGTGAGTGTTAGCCATGCGATGGCTATGAGATAAGTGGTCGGGTGACCACAAGACTTGGCTTGGATTTGGATCGGATTTGGGTTGGATCATGAGATACCCGAAGTATGAATTAATTATTTGATATGTTTTAACTTACTGTATTTACTCCAATAGTTATCATGCTAGATATTCTTGCTATAACATGCTGATTAATATTGCTAGATAAGTATGCTATGCTATGATAATTAATGCATGTTTGAATGGCATGGATTGCATTGCTTGGTGTATATGTTGGTTTGGTTTGCTAGCGAGTACATTCAAAAGTACTCAGCGGCCTTTAATGTGGCCAGGTTCACCTAAGGATTCGACGTCCGCTAGCGAGGAGCCGGAGTGTTCGCGGGCTAGAAGAGTAACCCAGTCAGATCCCTGTGAATTGGAGCCGTACCAAGACCTTGTTGCCTTAGATAGAGCATTTCCGCTGCCATCACCCTTGTAAACCTCATGTAAGACGTATATATCCATTAATAGGCTTGTGTTCATGATACTTGTTGTAAAAGCGCATGCTAGAGTGATTTTCCTGGGCTGGCATGTGCGGCGACCGTCTGGCTACAGTGGTATTCAGGCGGGGTGCCACAACGGATGGTATCAGAGCCAGGTTGACTGTAGGTTACCCTAGCCAGATTTCATTGTCTTGTGATCAGTAGAAAGCCCAGATGGATTTCAGCCATCTTTGCCAGACATGCACGGCTACTATTGATCATAAGGCAACCCCATAGGTTTTTGGCTCCATCAGACCCCAACTCTCGTGGCCTTTGCCTCTGGTGGGAAATGTCCGCACCAGGCAATGACCCGTGAGCCCTGAACCCCTAGGTAAACCAGATATCCCCACCTTGCTTGCTAGCCATGGCATTTCTCTTCTCAAAATCCAGTTTCCTTTGGGAAACGCCTATAAATTCTATCTCTCCCCAGAAAACCCTAGGATCGTTGACTAAGCCACTTTGGCTATGGTCGTGCATCGAGTTTGATGTTCCCTAAGGAAGTAGTAGGAGCTTGACCCCAATTGCTACCAGGAGCATTGTTTGGTTTTGCTTCTAAGTCCTTAGAGGTGCATTGAGTGCGCTATGTTAGTTAAACTAGTGAATTTTCGGCCACATGTGTAAGGTCCGCAAAATTTGAGCTTTATTTGCTTTTTGGTTTTTTGCGGTTTTGCTTCTTTTGTCGTTTCCGTTCTTTTGCTCCGACTGGATCCATCCGCAAGAGCTGCCTAAGAAGACCCAAGCACAACTTGGATAATACCCAGTAATCCAAATTCAGTAAGAATCAAGCCGAGCCAACTGCCTGATATTCAGAACACTATCACCGGATCTATCAAGAATGAAGAATGGGTCAGAAGCAGAATTTGCAGGCAATGGATAAGGCCAGAATATACTTGAGAAGGAGTCTGCCTCAGAATTGATCACACCTAAGGTACAGTCAGATGAGCTATCAGTAATGGACACCAGTAAGAGCAAATTATTCGGTCCTCGACAAAAGGATTATTTCAGTCAGTGGGATGAACCTTGAGTTTTTCTCAATGGACTCAAGAATCATTTATTACCCACAGAAGACATATTACAAGAATGTGAAGGTGCCGAGAGCAACAACAAAACTCGGGTATGTGGATACACATTTCAAAGCACATTCTAGAATTTACCGGTGCATGTATAAAATGCTGGGCATGGTGAACAAGGTTTGCGAGAAATATGGATAAATTCACGGCTGCTCAGAATCAATGAGAATTTCACCTACCTGGAAGCTCAGCTGAACCAAAGGGAATTATCCGTCAACTGCTCATTACCGGCAACACTTGGTTGAATGCAAAGGGTGTTCCGAATTAATTACCAACATAACGTCAACATCGGTTGTGCAACCTTTACAGCAGCAATGATCAAGTCAGCTGAGGGTCAAGCGGTGTGCATGCCCAACGAAATATCTTCAGACAAGGTATGGCCTATACCAAGTTTTGGCTCCGCTATGTGTAAATTCCGGATACTCCAGAAGGAAGCCAGAATCGGCCACAGGTCCAATTGCGTATCACCGTACAAGGCTTTTGGTACAAGGAACCCAGCCTCCCTCCGCAAGTTGTCGGGAGAAGCTTGCGATGCAAGACTCCCAACCTTCTTTGCTACGCCACTGGTGGAAAAATCTTCTGGGGTACGACACTCCCATCTTCCTCAGCATGCTACCGCGGAAAGCTTCCAGCATAAGGCACCTGACCTTCCGCAGTAAGCCACATGAGGGAACGCTTTTGAGGTACGATACCCAGCCTTCGTCGGCACGCTACCTTGGCAGAAGCTTCGGGCGTAAGGAAGTCAACCTTCTTCAGCACGCCAACGTGCCCACAACAATCTTGTCAGAAGCATGAACTAGTCCAGACACACGTCCGCCTCAGGGCTCAATGGTTATGAAAAGATTCGTCCTACCTTGCATATGTTGTGAGCATGCAGTCCAGTGGATCAGTTCATGCGAGCCACTCGTACACGGAAATGACTGTGTTCAGAGACACATCAGCCCCATAGTACAGAGCAAGGATATGAGCACAGCCACCCCTACGAGATATGCAAGAGTAAATTCTGAATACAAGCCCAACAAGCTGGGATATGACCAAGGAGCCATGATGGTCGGTCATGACAAGTTCCCCAAAAGGAACCCCCAAGAACAATGAAGTTTCGGACAAACCACCTTTATGATGGTCAATAAAATGAAATTTCACTGACAAGGTGATATTATCAATCTTTGTCAGACTCTTGCATATGCGGCCACAACAATGCACTACTTGCGGTTACAAGTGAGCTTACCGCATTCATCCTGAATACGGACCAAGATAAGAGGCTATGATCCGAAAGATACACCGGATGCTAGCCATATTATATTCATCTCGATGGTTATAACAAGGACTACAGAGGCTATATATGGCAGAGCCACCTCAGAGACTACTGTCTATGATTACTTTGTGATCGTTACTGACATTTTAGTTGGGGATCCCCTGAGGACCAAGCCCGAATGCATATGACAAAAGAAGGCACCCGTATAGAACCCACCGCCAGACTAAGGAGTTATCCCGAACAAGACACAGGGACAATTGTGCAGGGATACTCAGGAGGAATAGTAAATGTATGCATACAATACCATGCACCAAGAAGGATGTCATGCCCATGAGAGTCAGGGTACGGAGTATCGCAACAAAACCCGAAGCAGCTAGCTCCAGGCCATGGAAGTCAAGCTATTTGTTGGTATTACCCGCTACCTCACCAAGCAACAAACTATCAGGACAAAAGGTACACCTGACCGGAAAGAGAAGGATTCAATACAGCCGTTTGAGAAGACAGCACCGGAGCCATCAGAAGAGGTAGTTAAAAGGACCAGCAAATCAATGAAGACAAGACAGCTGATCGATCCAAGTCGCACTCAGGTAAGTCCCCCTTAGCCAGGAGGTAAGCCCGGAAATCTCGAGGACAAGATTTTCTTAAGGGGGTAGGTTTGTTACACCCTGGTTTTCGCTCCTTGTTTTTTTCCTTCGCGGGATTTGACTCCCGTCTTTTTTCGGTGTTATTGGTTTTTCTCTCGCTCTTGGGTATATAAAGATGGTCATTTAGCTTTGCCTTTCCTATCAGACCAGAGATTCTCTCCAGTCCACCTTGCCATCCAAGATTTATTCTCAGGATTTTTTCCGCCGAAACCCTACTCTCCGATCTACCGGAAGGAAAACCCTAATTCCTTCTGTTACAAAGGAACCCCAATTTCCTTTGATCTGTTGCCTCCCAAACTTTTCCTAGAGTCTCTCCTATATCTATAAACCCTGGATATGCAAAAATATTGCCAAGTCATTTGCAATATTTTTCATTTAAAATTAATTCCTTTTTCTGCCAGTTAAAGGAATTAAATACAGGAAAATATCTATCCATCTCCAAAGTTCATGAAAACATGTGGAGATATTCTTTGTGATCATATTGAGATCCCATAAAAATATTGGCAATAATTAAATAAGGGAAATTGCCTTTTCCTATTTAAAGCAATATTGCATTTTGGGCACTTTCCAAAGGAGCTACCATTTTGGTAGCCAGGAAAAATCCCAAATAATTTATGGAGCTTCTCCTATCCATATCTTCACCATTTTCATCAAGAACCCAAGTTTCATAGTTCAAATTTTGAGCACATCTTCCAATTCTTGTTTCTGGACTTATTCTGAGGTTGTGAAGCAACTATATTTTATATTGCTTAAAAAATTATCAAATTAATCCAGGACCTCACATTCCCTATATTATGTGACTATACAAAAATTCACATCATTTTATCTAGCCAATTTCTCCCAAAAATTCCATCTAGTTCCTGTCCAGATTCAAGCTCTGTGAAGGGAGTACCACTTTGGCATTTCCAATTGAGCTGAAATTTTTCCATTACCTTCATATCTCCAAATAATCACCCTACACCAAAATTCAGCTCCTTCCATTCAGCCAAATGAGTGCAGCTACAAAGTCAAGTTTCTGGACCAGAATTTGCATTGCAAAGGAAGTGTATGCAAAACTTGTCCAAATGGCCTAAAATTCTGCCATCATATACTCCTTCCTACCCCATCTCAATTTGACAATATCTCAATCCCACTTACGGAGCGATTTTACCTCAGCTTCTGCCCCAAGTTTCTATCCAGAAACTATACTGGATCACCTCGATTACTTTGGAGCCTTCCTGGTCCATCCAATGTCATAGCTTACCTATTTGACCAGTAACTATCGTGTTTGACAAGGTGTGGTGGTCAGACGTGGCCTGGGCACGATGTGCACGTGGTGATCACGCGGAGAGCACGGCCAAAACTGCGCTCTGCGCTCGGCTTGCTCCGTGCGGTCACCTCCGGCCAGCCCTCGCTCGTCTAGCCATGTCCAGCGCTTCCGCAGCATCCATGTACCCCTCTCCCGCAGCTTCTCCCCTCCTCTTTCTTCTTCTCCACGCCACGGCGAGTGCCGCCACCGCACTGCCCGCCCGTGAACCGTTGTCGTCTTCCTCTCCCCTTGGCCTCTTCCTCGCCGCCGTGTCACGTCGTGCTGCCCTGCGTCAGGTCGGCACCACCTGGAGCTTGCCACCTCGTCGGAAGCGCCAAGACGGCGATAGGCTTGCCACGGCAGCCGAGCCTATCCGGTGGTCGCGGCCGGCTATAAATAGCCGCGGCCCGGAGCCTCCCCGTCCATCCCTGAGCTCCTCAGCCTCTTCCCCTCTCCCTCTGCACCGTCCTCACACCCGCGCCCAGCCGATTCCGTCGCCGGAGCGCTCGAATCTCCGGCGAGCCTCACCCACTGTCCCGCCTCCCATCCCCACGCCTGAGCATCCCCACGTCGCGTCCGACCCATCGCTGGATGCGCCACTCTCCCATGAACCCAACCATGCCCTCGCCTTCCCCTATTGCTCGCCGGAGCCCCACCAGCCACCGGAGCAGCCGCTCTCTGCCGCCGCCCGTCGCCGCATCTCCAGCCCTCCCCGCGGCCCGAGTCACCCATCAGTGGATGCGGCGCACGCTGGCGATCCCAGCCGTGCCGTCGCCCGCCCCTGGAGGCCGCCGGAGCGTCGGAGCCGAGGCCAGCTGCGGCTGTCGGGGAGAGAGGAGGGAAGGAAGAAGGAGAAGGGGAGGGAGGAGAGAGAGAGCTGACCGATGGGGCCCGGGCAAACCCGTCAGTGTGAGAGGGAGGTGCCAGCGAGGATAAGTGGAAACGTACTAACCTGAGTACGCTTTCTGTTCATCGAAAGCGTATTCTCTGGAATACGCTTTCTGCTTACAGCCGGCGGCCGAAACGGTTAAAGTGCGGGCGTTCACTCGTTAAAGGCAGAAATGAACATGTTTTTATTTGTTTTCTGTCTAACGAACGAACGGCCACAACTTTTTAACCGTAACTCCGATTCAGGTGAATCCAAAGCCCACTTCTTCAGTTCATCGAGCCCGTTCCGATGACATCACTTTTACCATGTTTGCACTTCCTGAAAATACCCATTTTGCCACTGCCCTTTATTCAGCCCCTCTGATAGGGAATCTTTTCCGGGAATTCTTCCGCGAGGTGATTGCACTTCTCCCGGAGTATTCCTTCACACCCAGGCAAGCCGACCATCTGACATGTGCCCTAAAGCATTGCTTTGTGTTATTCTTGCGTGTTTAAATTAATATGCTTATGCTTGTATGCGTAGTGGTGAGCTGTATGTGACGCTAATGAACCCTTGCCTGCCTTTTTTTTATGACGGCACCACGCCTGTGTTCTGAGCTGCTTTCGGTCGTCCGGGGTGGATGCCGATTTTATGTTTCTCTTTTCAACAACTGGCCCGTGTTCTGAGCTGCTTTTCAGCCGTCTCGGACAGCTGTTGAATTTCTTTCTGTAGCGGTGACCCTATGCTCTGAGTTGTTCCTCGGCCGTCTTAGGGAACTGCTACACTCTTTTTATCAACACCATCTCATGCTCTGAGCTGCTTTTCTACCGTCTTGAGCCGGGGTTGAGTTATTCCAGTAACGTCCCAGATCTGAGTTGTAAAGACCGTTCTGGCGGCTACTGGTTTATTTGCCGGTTTCATGCGAGGGTTCAGATGGTTGTCACTTACAGCTAAGACTTGTAAAGTAATTAAACTCCTGCTAGGTTGAACTTGCTATTTACATTACTCGTTAATACTCGTCGTGTTATTGCACTATTGACTCATATGTAACAATATGGAGATAGGTTGTTATGTTTTCATCGTGCATTATTGTGGTTATCGCAATGATTAAGAAATGTGATTTAATAATGACAACCTCCTCCGTCGGCTGGATCGAGTCATAGTGTCACCTATCCGGACTTATCCGTGCAGCCACATTTGCCTGTATGGGACGGCCTTGACTTGGTCTAACCTCGTGCTCTTTTACCGGTACCACCAAAGAGGGAAGGTTATGCGCGCGTGCTACCCTGACCCGGTAGGCGGCGATAACCTTGTGAGCCCAGTTGAGTTATTTGCCGGCGTCCCCGTTTGGGACCGTTTAGTTGGCCACGACGGTGGCAGGTGTCACGGGGTGACACAGGGGCCACCCAGGACATGACCCTGGGAGGGTATGATTGTCGGTGGTACGGTGGAGGAGTCACGGGTTAGGCAAGTTTCGTTGGAGCAGCACCGGTCCACCCGAATGGGAACATGTACTAAGTACGAGGCCGGGAGCTCCATGGTGTGGGTAAAGTGCGCAACATCTGCAGAGTGTAAATCTCTTCGAATAGCCGCGTCCTCGGTCATGGACAGTTCGTACTAGGCCACTATTTGGTCTGTGTCGAGTCTGGAGGAACAAACCATATGACGTTAATAATGAACCAGAGAATGGGAAGGCATGTCAGACTTGTAGTACGGATGCATGGACCTCAGATGATGGCAGGGATGTGAGTGTTAGCCATGCGATGGCTATGAGATAAGTGGTCGGGTGACCACAAGACTTGGCTTGGATTTGGATCGGATTTGGGTTGGATCATGAGATACCCGAAGTATGAATTAATTATTTGATATGTTTTACCTTACTGTATTTACTCCAATAGTTATCATGCTAGATATTCTTGCTATAACATGCTGATTAATATTGCTAGATAAGTATGCTATGCTATGATAATTAATGCATGTTTGAATGCCATGGATTGCATTGCTTGGTGTATATGTTGGTTTGGTTTGCTTGCTAGTACATTCAAAAGTACTCAGCGGCTTTTAATGTGGCCAGGTTCACCTAAGGATTCGACGTCCGCTAGCGAGGAGCCGGAGTGTTCGCGGGCTAGAAGAGTAACCCAGTCAGATCCCTATGGATTGGAGCCGTACCAAGACCCTGTTGCCTTAGATAGAACTTTTCCGCTGCCATCACCCTTGTAAACCTCATGTAAGACTTATATATCCATTAATAGAAAAGCTTGTGTTCATGATACTTGTTGTAAAAGCACATGCCAGAGTGATTTTCCTGGGCTGGCATGTGCGGCGACCGTCTGGCTACAGTGGTATTCAGGCGGGGTGCCACAATCAAGAAACTTCTTGGTGAGACTCGTGAGAAGATTACGACTGTGGGCCTTGCCCCTTTCTTTGCTGGCAACCCGGCGCCTAAGGTAAGTCGCCTTTTACTCTATTTTAAACCTTATGCAATTTCCTTCGCTTCTTTTGATATGCCAGCTTACGTTTGCGTAGAAGGATGCTGATTGGTGGAAAACTAAGCCCCAAACTCCAACTCCTCCTAAGGACGGCAATCTAGAAGAGGTGGAGGAAGAGGAAGAAGATGAGGTAGAAGAACTTGACTCACTTGGTCGCTTTCATAATGAACTTGCTGACACCGACTCTTCTCAGGAACACATCAGGACAAGCAGAGCCGGCGAGGCAGAGGTAAACCCATCTACCTCTGACTTGGAAAGACTTGGTCAAAGGACAACTCGGCTTGCGGTCCATAAGGTACCATTCTCACATCCACCAGCTTACTTGGATAAAAACTTATCTTTGAAGAAAACATAGCATGAGGCAAGTTTGAAGAGGAAGACCCGGAGCAGCTCTGGCAAGCTTTCTGATGGTTTATCATATCAGCCATCTTCGCGGCGGGCGCGTACTCAAGAACAGCTTAGCCCAACTTCTTCTTGCCCCAGAGCCGGTCAAATCAAGAAACCGCTGTGCCATTCAGACCCAGAGTACCAGACGACTTCACCCTCGTCTGATGAGTCCAGCGCCAGCCAGCTGCTGGCTTTTACCATTAACCCTGGGTAAGTTTTATAAAAACTTGTCAACTCATAATATGCCTCTTTCATCTATTGATCATCATGTCTTTGTTGATCTAGGGCCAAAGCTTTTGCGAAGAAGAAAGTTGACGATTCTTCTGCTGCCATGGCAGACACTGAGATGAGAATCCCTTCTCATGATGTGAAGGTGGATAACCCGGAAAATCCTGACGACCCGGCTGAACAAGATGAGCCGGCTCACCAGGTTGACCCGGTTAGCCCCGCTCAAGTTCCTCCCACTACTGTTGTGGAGGAACAAAGAGAAGATCCAGCCTTGGAGAAGCCTGTTGAAAAGGCACAGGATGACATAATGATCACTGGTGAAAGCCATGGTGCTCCACCTGAGACTTCGACCACCTTGGCAAAAATAGTGGCCAAGGATGAGTCGCCAAGCCGGGACAAAGGAAAAGCTAGCCTTCATTTGGAGTCATTTGAGAATTTGGATGTGAATTCTCTCCATCAAAGCTATCCGACCCGGCTATCTGAGAGCCGGGAAACTGAAGGTGCAATGGTTAATCTTTTGAAGAGAAAATATGAGTTACACTTGTTGTTTCTTCTCATATATATTTATGTAGCCCCCAAGTCTGAAGTTTAGAAAGTAATGATAACTTAAGACTTGTCTGAATTTGATTATAACTTCTGAAATATCTGGGTCTTCACAACTGAGTCGCCATTTAGTCAACCAACAATTGCCCTTTACGTACTTGTAGCCCCGAAGTGTCGGGTCACTATTAATAGTGAACTGGAATTTGTTCTTTTAAGATTTGTCAATCTTTATAGGAGCAAATAGCAGTCCCCAAGGGCCAGCTCATCATTATTGTAACACCCCTGTGTAATGAGCTACAGTGATCCATAATGATTATGCTAAGTCACCTTGATTTGCAATGCTTGATCACAGTGGATTCATATCTCATTTCAAATTCCACCACTGAAATCAAATTCAAATTGCAAGTGAAATTTAACGTTTCACAAACATGTCTGAAAAATAGTTCATGTTTTAGCAAATATTCCATATGTAATTAATGTGGAAGTAAACCCCACAACTTGTTTGCTCATTTGGAATCTAGAAGCTAAAACAGTACCCAAAACAACTCATTTAATCCCTTTCTATTTCATACAAAATTCAAATGAATTCAAAAGTCTCCCAAACTTTTTGTGACAGTGCCAAATATTGCAATGTAATTATGTGACCAAGTCCCATATTTTACAAAAGTCATTTGGTGGCTAATTAAAATGCAAAACTGTTGCTGGAAAAAGTAAACAGAAAAATAGAAAAAGAAAACAGCCGAAGCCTACTGTGCACATGGGCTCTAGTGCAACAGTGCACATGGCCCAGCCCATCGCCTGGCCTTTTCCCCTACCTTGAGCTACAGAGGCAGAGGCCAAGGCGTGGAGGCCATCCCACGGCACCATGGCCGGATGGCCACCACGTGCCCCTCCCCAGCCCTACAAGAACGTCTCCCGAAAACCCTAGCTCGCCCTCGTTCATTCCCCCCCTCGATCCCCCTTCACCCCCTTCCTCTGCTGCTTGATTTCGAGCTCGAAAGCTCCACGGTCACCACTGCCTCGCCCTTGTTGACGCGGCCACCATCGTCGCCATCGCTCGGGAGCACGACCTGGAGGATCGCCGCGCTCGACTTTGTCCGTTCCAGGGACCAGCTCGAGCCGGGGAGCTGCGTAGCCGACGCCATCGCCGTCTTCTTCAACCGGCCATCACCAACTCGCCGTCGATGCCATCGCTCCGGTCCACCCTGACCCTCCCCGAGCACACCAACGGACTCACCGTGAGCTCCTCCCTTGGATCCCCCTTTTCCCCCTTCGATTTGGACGCCGTAGGCCGCCATCACCGTCATGCCCGAGCTCCTGCGTACGCATACGTGTGTGTGTGTGTACTGCTGCTGCTTGCTATGCTGCCGCTGCTCTGCCTCTTCTCCTTGTGCTGCTATGCTGCTGCTTGTTGCTGCTCGCCACAGCTACTCACTGCTGGTGCTCCTTGCGAGCTGCTGCTGCCCTTGCCGCTGCTGCTGCTCTTAACCGCTGCTGCCGCTGCGTGCTGCCATTGCTTGCTGTTGCTGCTGCTTGCCCACCGCTGGCAGCCGCCGCCCGCCGCTGCTACCGCTGGCCATGGCCAAGCGGCCATGTGTGTGCAGCGTGTGTGTGTGTGTGTGTGTGTGCGTGTCGTGTGTGTGTGCTCCATGTGTGTGCCGTGTGTGTGTGTCTGGCCGATGTGCCACTGCACGTGGGCCGGCCCTGTTAATTAGGACTAAGTAGTAATTAGAGGTTAGGTTAGTTAGTCTAAACCCTATGACATGTGGACCCTACTGTAAACTAAAATGATAAGTTAAATTAAAAGTGCCTAAGTCTATGACACGCGGGACCCGCTTACACTATTCCTCTTTTGACCAGTCAACCTTTGACTGGGTCAACCCAACCCCACTGGCCCCACTGTCATACACTGTGGCTAGAATAGCACTAGGTGACAAAAGTATTTTCTGTTTTATTTTCGAATTAAAAAAATTTCCAGAAATTGTTTAAAACTTTGAAAATTCATATAAAATAATCCGTAACTCGGATGAAAATAATTTATATATGAAAAATGATTAAAAAAATAAGATGAATCCGAATATGCCATCCACATACCTATCACATGCCTCCAACACTGCAAACATGCAACCTTCCCCTCCGGATCGACTGTCCGATAATTGCCCAGAGCCAGGAAAATATTCCCAGGTATTTTCCCACTCCGTCTGTAATGTGTAGCACTGTGTTAGGCCACCCCTAGCACAGCTTACTTCCATGTCATGCTTTGTGATGCATTTGTTTGCTTTGTATTTATTGTTTCTTCCTCCTCTTTCTCTTCGGTAGACTCCGAGACTGACGCTGCTCCCGAGTATGACTATGCCCCTGACGTCTAGCCCCTTTCAGCAGAGCTTACAAGCAAGCAAAACCCCCTTGATCATTCCTATATCGCCCATTCTTTCTCTCTCGTGCTTGCATTAGATTTTGCTACTGTGTTCGATAGCTCCTATTCTGATGCATAGCCTGATTTTGTAACCTGCTGTTGATACTTTACCTGTTGTCCTATATGCTTAGTATAGGCTGGTTAGTGATCCATTTGTGGCCCCGCACCCTTGTCCTTGTTGCCATGCTTTACTACCGATGACCCGATCAGTGTGATCGATGTGCAGAGATCGACACCGCACCGCACACCCCCTTAGTTGTACGACTCTGCAGAGCTACTATCGAGTGCCGAGGGTGATACCTCCTACCTCACTCCTGATGATATCTCTGTAGCGTAGCAAGTCAGTTGTGGGATACCGAGGGTGATTCCTCTTTCACCACCTCCGATGATGACTCTGTCGTGCAGCCCCTCAGGTGTGAACCCATCGAGGGAGATTCCTCTGAGTTCACCTTGACGGTTACATCGAGTGGGAATCCATCGAGGGTGATTCCTCGGATTTCCCCCTTGATGTTACGGACACATTGTTACCTTTAACTGTTGCCCCTTTTTAACTAATACTGCGGGACTGAAGGGATAGGCGGTACCACCCCGGTAGAGGTGGACCTGAGTTCCCGACAGTCTCTTGTGAAGTCGGGTTGACCAGGAGGGTACCCGCGAGATAATTACCCGGCACGGCCTGGCAGGCAGAGACCGCCCTAGAGAGGGATGGGCCTGGCCCTTGCCGTAAGTCCGCGAGATGGGGCGAAAGGAGCACTGATCGTCACCGCGAGCTCCCAATATGCTAACGGGTTTGGATATGTGATCTGAGTAGGCCTCTGGCCTTTTCGCACTAACCACCACGCGGGATAAGTATGGGCACTCGGCGTCGTATGATTCTTCCGAAAGCTCTGTCAGACGTCCAGTTCAGCATTGTGGCCGGGTCGGATCATGCCATCCAGGACAGAGGTGGCACTGGTATCCCCCTACGCACAAAGACCCGGAGTGCAAAGGGCAATGGACCCAAGACCCCTGAGCGCTTAGGATGTAGACCGGCGGGGACCTCTCTGCGGAGGCTAGGTAGGACTACGGCGTGTCGATCAGCCGAGGCCGGGCATGACCCGGAAAAGTGTGTCCGACCAGAGTTAATTGAGCGTGTTGGGTAAGTCAGTGCACCCCTGCAGGGAAGTTATCTATTTGAATAGCCGTGTCCACGGTAACAGGACGCTCAGAGTTGTATCCCAATCTACTACAACTTGAACTAGATACTTGTGATACTTAATTGATATGATGGCTCCGGGATCACTTTCTCGCAGGGAGTCAAGGAAGGATCTCTGGGCATTGCTATTACCCACTTATTGCTTTATTATACTGCTAATCTGCACTCTTCTAATGCTGCATGACGCTGCAAGATGCTAGTCTTCGATAGGCTAAGCTTCCCCTTTTCTGGCATTGCTGCAGTATAGTCCACAGATACAGCCCCTTCCCTTTGATACCGATGCATACTTAGCATAGATCTGATGTAGTACTCACAGTTGCTTTGCTACCTTTTCCCATCCCTACCCGATTGCCGCGATTAGATGACAGAGCCCCGGAGTCAGCTGATCCCGCCGATGACTACTACTACCCTAACGGAGCCTACTACTATGTGGAGACCGCCGACCAGGAGTAGTTTGGAGGCTCCCAGGCAGGAGGCCTGTGCCTTTTCGATCTAGATGTCGTTGTTTTGCTCAGCCTTCTTAAGGCAAACTTGTCTATTTATGTCTGTACTCAGATACTGATGCTTCCGCTGACTCTTGTATTCGAGCTTATGTATTCGAGCCTTTGTGGCCTGGCTTGAAATATAAAGTTGTATGACTTTAATTTGTGTCTAGAGTTGTGTTGTGATATCTTCCCGTGAGTCTCTGATCTTGATTGTGCGCATTTGCGTGTATGGTTAGTGCACGGTCGAGTCGGGGCGTCACAATTATGTGATGGGCAGGTCTTTAGTTGAGCTTTATATAACTTTGAAGTAACTTAGTGTAGCCCCCAAGTGCCGAGTCACATGCCTACAGGGACTTGGGACTTGCTTATACTGCATTGTAGTTTAGAACATCAAAGTATAGCCCCCAAGTGCTGGGTCGCATGCCTGCACCGACTTGGGACCTTTACGAAATATTTTTGATGTCCATCTTGTGAAGAATTTTTGAAGTGTCCTAGCCCCCAAGTGCCAGGTCGCCAGCCTGCTGCGACTTGGGACTTGTTGAGAAAGAATATAACCCACTTTTACTCATGCAGGAAATGCTTAAGCAAACCGACTCAGAAATTGCTGAGTTGAAAAAGCAAGTGAAGGCGAAGAAAAAGAAACGAGAGACGGCTGAAAAGCTGTCCTCTGACTTCCAAGAATCCTTGATAAAGTGCACAGACACTTTAGAGAAGACCAAGACCGGCTTTGCCAGTGAGCACAAAACATTGTTAAAGTGTGCAGAAGCAGCCGACTCAAAGCTTGAGCTGGTGACTCAGGAGCTCAACACCCTGAAAGACCATATCACCCAAATGTGTCTAGCCATCTTTGGTAAGTTCGTTTGTGCCTTCAAGTTTGCCATATTGTGTTGGAAAATCCAGGTTACTGACAATTATTATGTTTAACTGAATAGGTTGAAAGAGCTCGTGTCTCAGGGAGCTCCCACTCAAGAAGCTGCAAGCCGTCTACAAATTTTTGGAGCAACTGTACGTGGGAGGAGTTCACTGATTGATGGCTGCCCAGAATGTGCCGGGTCCCCCTCGCAAAATCATGGACATGATCAATGACTTCTCCATAGTACCAGAGTGGATTCAAGAGCTCAAGATGTCAGCTTGTAGGAAAGGGACAATGAGCGCGCTCGCACTGGCCAAAGCATATCACCCGGAGATGGAGCCGACTCTCCTTGCAGACGGGTTCCCAGAATTGAACGCTAATAACCCGTCGTTCACAAAGGAGGATTTCACTCATTGTGTGCGAGAGACCCGGCCCGCTGGTACCAAAATTGCCCATGGCTTGGATCTGTCAAAATTCCAAGTTGGTTTTGATGAGGAAGGCGAGCGCATGAACATGCCACAACCTCAACCCTTCGAGCTTGTTCCTCCACGTAAGCAAGCTTTTGCTTCAGAAGCCGGCTCGTCTGCCAATGTGCTTACTGAAGACATGGAATTTGAAGCCTTGTTGTCAATGCAGTGGCTGCCCGGAAGCCCCCAGACCGAAGATGAAGCTGAAGCTGAGAAAATGCAGGAGAAGCCTGATGAGCCAGCTCGCAATAACCCGGTGGCAACAGAAGCTGAAGGGACTCGAGCAGAAGCTAACCCGGCAAGCCAGGCTGCCGGGTTTGAACCATCAGCAACTCCTGACGCTTAAATATGTGAAAATTTTACACTGGATCAGCCCTAAGGTGGCTTGTAATAACATTAGTCTTTTGTTGAAAACTTCTGAAAGCTGTCAGTGCCATCGAGTACTTAGGAAAATTTCCAGAACTAATTTTACTTTTGCTTAATATGAATCCCTGGCCATGGTTGCATTGCAACCCGGCAAATTATTGCTAAAAATCCTTGAGTATTGCCTCTATTTGAACAACTCATAGGAAAAAAGTTAAGACCCGGTCTTTTCATAAAAAACCGCCTTCTGCAAAAAAGAAGGAATATATGTATACATAGATAAATAGTTGAATATGCTAATAAACTAAATAATATATAAGGAATTTCAACCAGGTTAAAATTCAATAAAAAGCTGGCTTTCAAGGCTCGATGTAAAGGCCGGCTTTCGAGGCTCGACTCCTTGAAATATGCTTCCTGTGGAAGTAGGCCTTGTAGCCTCTTTGGTTTGTCCTCGTGATACGTCTCCATCGTATCTATAATTTTTGATTGTTTCATGCCAATATTCTATAACTTTCACATACTTTTGGCAACATTTTATATTATTTTTGGGACTAACATATTGATCCAGTGCCCAGTGCCAGTTCCTGTTTTCTGCTTTTTTTTGTTTTGCAGAAAATCCATATCAAACGAAGTCCAAACGCGATAAATTTTTATGGAGAATTATTTTGGAATATATGTGATTTTTAGGAAGAAGAATCAACGCAAGACGGTGCCCGAGGTGGCCACAAGGCAACAGGGCATAGCCCTTGGGGGGGTCATGCTGTGTTGCCTTGTGACTCCCTCGAACGTCGGTTGGGGCCCTTCTTTCGCCGCAAGAAATATAATTTCCAGAGAAAAATCCCCTCAAAATTTCAGCCCAATCGGAGTTATGGATCTCCAGGAATATAAAAAATGGTGAAGGGGTCAGAAAACAGACGCGAAACAGAAGAGAAACAGAGAGAGAGATCCAATCTCGGAGGGGCTCCTCCCCTTCGGGTGCCATGGCGGCCATGGACCAAATGGGGAACTCTCCTCCCATCTAGGGGGGAGGCCAAGGAAAAAAGAAGAAGGAGCGGGTGCTACTTGTAGCTTGCGTTGGTATTTTCCCCGAAGAGGAAGGGATGATGCAGCACAGTAGAGGTAAGTATTTCCCTCAGTTATGAAACCAAGGTTATCAATCCAGTAGGAGAATCACGCAACACCTCGTTAGCAGTACCTGCACACAAATAACAAATCCTTGCACCCAACGCAAACGAGGGGTTGTCAATCCCTCGGCGGTAAGTTGCAAGATTAAATTGTATGTGATAGATAGATAGATTGAAACAAAAATACAAAATAAAATAAATAAAGAAAAAGTGTAGCAAGATATTTTTAGGGTTTTTAATATATAATTTAGATAGACCCGGGGGGCATAGTTTTCACTAGAGGCTTCTCTCCAGAAAATAGCATACGGTGGATAGACAAATTACTGTTGGGCAATTGATAGAAAAGCAAATAATCATGACGATATCCAAGGCAATGATCATGTATATAGGCATCACGTCCGAGACAAGTAGACCGACTCCTGCCTGCATCTACTACTATTACTCCACACATCGACCGCTATCCAGCATGCATCTAGTGTATTAAGTCCATAAAGAATGGAGTAACGCCTTAAGCAAGATGACATGATGTAGACAAAGTAAACTCACGCATGAATGAACCCCATCTTTTTACCCTTAATAGCAACGATACATACGTGTCATGTCCCTTTCTGTCACTGGGATTGAGCACCGCAAGATCGAACCCATTACAAAGCACCTCTTCCCATGGCAAGATAAATCAATCTAGTTGGCCAAACCAAATCAATAGATCGGAGAAGAAATACGAAGCTATAATAATCATGCATAAAATAGATCAGAGAAGACTCAAATAATATTCATGGATAATCTGATCATCAACTCACAATTCATCGGATCCCAACAAACACACCGCAAAAAGTGATTACATCGAATAGAACTCCAAGAACATTGAGGAGAACATTGTATTGAAGATCAAAAAGAGAGAAGAAGCCATCTAGCTACTAACTATGGACCCGAAGGTCTGTGGTAAACTACTCACGCATCATCGGAAGGGCAACAAGGTTGATGTAGAGCCCCTCTGTGATCGATTCCCCCTCTGGCGGAGTATCGGAGAAGGCCTCCAGATGGGATCTCTCGAGAACAGAAGCTTGCGGCAGCAGAAAAAGTATTTCGTGGACTCCCCTACAGGTTTTCTGATTTTTGGGAATTTATAGTGGTGGAATTAGGTCAAAAGAGGCAGAGGTGGGCCCACGAGGCACCATGGCGCGCCTGCCCCCTCCCCCCCAGGCGCGCCCTGGTGGCTCGTGGCCACCTCCTGGGGCTTCTGGCCTTCTACCGAAGCTTCTAGTGTTTGTTATGTCCAGAAAAAAATCTCCAAAAAGTTTCATGGCATTTGGACTTCGTTTGGTATTGATATTCTGTAAAACCAAAAACAGCCAGAAAACAACAACTAGCACTGGGCACTAAGTTAATAGGTTAGTCCCAAAAAATGATATATAATTGCTGTAAATGTATATAAAAACATCCAAGATTGATAATATAACAGCATGGAACAATCAAAAATTATAGATACGTTGGAGATGTATCAGCATCCCCAAGCTTAATTCCTGCTCGTCCTCGAGTAGGTAAATGATAAAAACAGAATTTTTGATGTGGAATGTTGCCTATCATATTCATCATATATTGTTTTTTTTGTAGCATGGACATTGGACTTGAATGATTCGAAGCAATAGTCTATAATTTGACATGAAGATATAAATACTCAAGCATACTAACAAGCAACCATGTCTTTCAAAATATCAGCGCTAAAGAAAGTTATCCCTAGCGCATTATGCTCAATCATTGATCCATTCATGAAAAACACTCCATATTAGCTACATCCAATGCACAAGTATGACAATAGTGCTCTCTAGTTGGTGCTTTATAAGATAAGATGGAGACTCAAAATAAAAATAAAAATTGCATAAAAGTAAATAGATAGGCCCTTCGCAGAGGGAAGCAGAGATTTGCTAATGTGCCGGAGCTCAAAGCTTAAATTAGAGAGATAAAAATATTTTGAGAGGCATGCTTTTTCTGTCAACGAAAATGACCGAGAATTCCCAATATCTTCCTTGCTAAACACATCATAGGCGGTTCCCAAACAGAAAGTAAAGTTTATTTCCTTTCCACCATTCTTTCACAATCCATGACTAGCCGTATCCACGGGTGCCCTCCATACCAACACTTTCCAAGGAATTTTGTTGTTATTAGTTTTTGATTTCATTGTGGGACTGGGCATCCCTATTACCAGCCACTCTCTCGTGCAATGATAAGTGAATAAACACTCATCGTGAGAATAACACACCTAGCATGGAAAACATTGGCTACCCCCTGCCACTTCATGAGCGGTACGGGCAGACAAAACGGAAAAATTATTTTGAAAATTATAGTTGGCACACGCAAATTTACTTGGAACGGCATGGAAATACCGCATATAGGTAGATATGGTGGACTCATTTGGCACAACTTGGGTTTAAGGATTTTGGATGCACAAGCAGTATTTCCGCTTAGTACAAATGAAGGCTAGCAAAAAGATTGAGAAGCAACCAACCAAAAAGCGAAAACGGTCATAAACATGCATTGAACATAACTAACACCGAATAATGCACCATAAGTAGGATATAATTTCTTTGCATAAATATTGACGTAATGTGCATGCATAGGGAATCACAAACCTTAGCACTAATATTCTTACTAAATCACAATTACTCACTAACATGATGTGACGCCCCTGCCCGACCGTGCACTAATCATACACGGAAATGCACACGATCGAGATCAGAGACTCGCGGGAAGATATCACAACACAACTCTAAACTCAAAAATTTAAACATAAATCTTCATATTACAAACCAGGGGGTCACGAGGACCCGAATACATAAGTCATACACACAAATGATATCTGAGTACAGACATAGTTAGTCAAGTTTGCCTTAAGAAGGCTAGCACAAACAGCGACACTGATTGAAAAGGCGAAGGCCTCCTGCCTAGGGCCTCCGAACTACTCCTGGTCGGCTGGCTCAACCCAGTAGTACGTGCCAACGGGACTCTCCTGGTAGTAGTCTCCTGCGGTGGCGTCTGGCTCCTGGGCTCCGTCATCTGGTCGCAAGTATCGGGTATAGGGGAAAAGGGGAGCAAAGCAACCGTGAGTACTCATCCAAAGTACTCGCAAGACTGACATCAGAACTATACTAATTATGCATTGGTATCAAGGAATGGGGCTATATCTTTGGACTGAACTGCAGAATGCCAGGATAGAGGGGGAGAAACCTAGCCTATCGAAGACTAGCATCTTGAACCAATCTTGCAGCATTAGAAGAGTGCAGATTAGCATATTATAAATTAACAAGCATGTTGAAGCAAAGCCCAGAGATCCTTCCTCGAATCCCTGCGAGAAAGCGATCCCGGAGCTTATAATTAATTAACATGTATCCAGTTCAAATAGTGGTAGATCGGGATACAACACTGAGCGTCTTGTTACCGTGGACACGACTATTCGAATAGATAACTTCCCTGCAGGGGTGCACTACTATTACCCAACACGCTCGATCACATCTGGCCGGACACACTTGCTGGGTAATGCCCGGCCTCAGGTGATCGACACGACGCAGTCCTACCTAGGCTCAGCAGAGAGCCCAACACGCCGGTCTAAATCCTAAGTGCAAAGGGGTCTTGGGCCATCGCCCTCTGCACTCCTGCACGTTGCGAGGGTGGTCGGGGCCCAGGCGCGACACTGAATACACCAGTGACGTAACCAGCCCACCCCAACAATCAGCCTGCATCTCTGAGCTGTGACGTCTGAAGAGCTTTTGGCTGATACATATAATGTAGAGGGTCCCATAACCATTATCCCACGTGGTGGTAGTGCGTATAGGACCAACGACCCACTCAGATCAAATACCCAAATCTGTTAGGCGTATTTAATAGCTCGCAGAGTCGATCAGATTCCCTGTCGCTCCGACTTGGTAACACACGGATCACGACCAGGGTGGTCTCCGCCTGCTCGGTCGTTCCACCACAGTATCACTCGTGGGTGCCCTCCTGGCAAACCCGACTTCATATTTTCCCGTGGGTACCCCTCGAGGTCGACCCGCCTGCAACAAGGCCAAAGTATCCGTGTGTCCAAAGTATCGAGAAGGAATCCGAGGAATCACCCTCGATGGACTCCCATTCGAGGAGTTGCACAACGGAAGCTTTATCGGAAGTGATGAAAGAGGAATCACCCTCGGTAACCCACAACCGGAAAGCTATTCTACAGAGGCATCATCGGTAGTGAGATAAGAGGTACCACCCTCGGCACTCGATGCCAGCTCTGCAGAGTCGGACAACTTAGGGGGAATGTGCGAAGAAGTGTTGTTTTCAACCCGTTCGATCATATCGATCAGGGCACAAGTACTAAAGCGGGGCAACTACAGCAAGGAAGAAGGGCCACGGATGGTTTAACATCCAACCTATACGAAGTGGTTTGGATAACAGGCAGGTATCAATAACAGTTACAAGAACAAGCTATGCATCAGAATAGGATAGAACAATAGCAGCAGCAAATTCTAATGCAAGCAGGAGGAAGAGAGAATAGGTGATATAGGCATGCGTCAAGGGGGGTTGCTTGCCTGGAAGCTCTGCTGAAAGGGGCTGGTCATCTGAAGGCCGCTTGTCTGGAGCGTGGTCGTACTCAGCTGCGTCGGCGGCGATCACGGCGTCTATCGGGAGAGAAGGAGGGGGAAGAAACAATAAATTCATGGCAATAATGCAACAGCGATGCATGACATGCCTAAATGATATGCCGATGTGATATATTGCATATCCAAATGTTTTAGTTAATTTTAGGAATTTATTTGGATTTATTTTATTAAGGTCATGCACTATTCATTTATCGAAAATGGGCAAAAAGTTCCATGTTCACCTAGATAGGAGTGATGGTCAAGCATTTTGACCACATATTCGGATTCTTCATATTTTTCTGATCATTTTTCATATATAAATTATTTTCATCCGAGTTACGGTTTAATTTATATGATTTTTCAAAGTTTTATTGATTTTCTGGAATTTCTGAAATTATTTAATTCCGAATTATCCGAAACAGTAGTTGTGACGTCAGCATGACGTGGGGGTGATGTCAGCGGTCAACAGACCGGCTGACCCGTCAAATCTGACCAGTGGGTCCCGCTGGTCAGTGACTGTGCTAATTAACAGTGGTTAACTTAATTAAACTATCCTAATTAACTAGTGGGACCCATATGTCAGTGACTAACCTAATTATAGATTAAGTTTAAATTGAAATTAGTCTAATTAATCGAGGGGGCCCCACATGTCAGTGGCCCACGGGTGCCCAGTCAGTAGTTGACTGGGTCAACCCAGTCAACTGGGGCCCGTGGGGCCCGCGGTCAGTGACTCAGAGGCGGACCCGGCCGTGCCACGTCGGCGCCGGCCACCGGAGCAGCTCCGGTGAGCGCTCCCGTGGTGGCCGAACTCCGGCGAGCTCGGATTTGCGCCACGGTGGGTCATTTTGCGCGCGCCCGGGCTCTCTGGAACGGCCACTCCACGCCGCGTCCATTGGCAGTGGTCTCGCCGGCTGGGGTGGCCGGAATCGGCGTCGGCAACGACGGCAGGCGGCGGGGTGTTCGGGCGAGCTACGGGGACGGCAAAACGGTGCGCTTGCGGGCGAAGCAAAGGGCTGGAGGTGATCTACGTGCGCGCGCGAGCACATTGGGCATCGGCGCGAGACCAAATGGTCATCGGAGTCTCGCCGGCGACGAGCTCCGCGGAGGCGGGTACGGCTATGCCAAATGCGGCGGCTACGGCTATGGGGAGAGGCCGGGGAGAGGGGGAGACGTCGCGGCTGCTCACCGTGAGCCTGCAGGTGTGCGTTAGCAGGCTCGGGGAGGACCAACGGCGGCGAATCGACGACGGAAGCGACGGCGGCCGAAGAGGAAGAAGACGAGGCAGTCCGGCGATGCAGGGCTCCTCGACTCACGCGCGTGGTCGGGGACGAAGTGGTCGACGTCGGCGGGTCCAGTGGACGGATCGGAGAGGCGGATGGTGCACGGTGGTCGCGAGCTTCACGGTGGTGCAGACATGGCGGCGGCGGCGAGCTCGAATGCGAGCGATGCAGAGAGCAAGGAGGGTCTGGGGGTAGCTAGGGTTTCGAAGGAGCGAGAGGCGCGCGGGGATGCCCTTATCCACGACGGGGAGGCGCGGGATGGCCGACAGCGCGGCGATCGGCGCTCGGATGCGCGCGTGCACTGACGCGTGCGAGAGGAGGACGACGACCGCCGTGGTGGGCTGGGCCGGCTACTGTTCGACTTAAGCCCAGCCGCATAGTAAGTTCTTACCGTTTTCCGTTTTCATTTTTTGTTTTCTGTTATTAATTCGGTTTTGTAAATTGTTTGGCTAACAAATGACTTTTGTAAAATACAAGGGTTGTTCATTTAAATACTAGGCAATATTTAGCACTGCCAGAAATTGGTTTGGTGAATAAATAATTTCATTTGAAATTTTATTAAATAAAATGGTATTAAATATTGTTGTTTGGTACTGTTTTGATGATGTTAGAGTCATCTAGGGGTTTTAGGTGATGTTGTTTTTCTTAACATAATTAGTTATGGATTATTTGCTAATTAATGAACATTTTTGTTTCCAAATTGGAACAACTTTTATTTTCACTTTAAATTTGAATTTCAACTTGAATTGGAATTTGAAATGAGATATGATGCAAATGATGATCAAGCACTGTTAAGCATGGTGACTTGGCACTATCAAAAGGTGGTCACTGTAGCTATTACATGGGGATGTTACACATGACTCACATATTATCATCTCCATATCGCAAAACTATTGCAAGGAATCACACTTATCATATCCAATGATCTATATGAAAGTTTTTATTATATCCCTCTTGAATATTCATCACTTTGGGACCAAATTCATATCTTGTGCAAATTACCATTACTATCATCAACTCTCAAAAAGATATAAGTGAAGCATGAGAGTGCATACATTTCTTCAAAATTTTCATCTTATGAACTCTCAAAATAATATAAGTGAAGCATGAGAGTTTATTTCTTCAAAATTTTAGTCTTATCAACTCTCAAAATAATTTAAGTGAAGCACGAGAGTTCAAATATTTCTTCAAAATATAGCCACTGTCGTGCTCAAAAAGATTTAAGTGAAGCACTAGAGCAACTGCCTAGCTCAAAAAATTTAAGTGAAGCACATAGAGTATTCTAACAAATCATGATGAACGTGTGGCTCTCTCAAATAGGTGACGAATAAAATTATAGCTCCAAGTAAAATTACCGATGGTTGGTAGAAGAAAGAGGGGATGCCTTCTGGGGCATCCCCAAGCTTAGATGCTTGAGTCTTCCTTGAATATTACCTTGGGGTGCCTCGGGCATCCCCAAGCTTAGGCTCTTGCCACTCCTTATTCCTTCATCCATCGTGATCTCACCCAAAACTTGAAAACTTCAATCACACAAAACTCAACAAAACCTTCGTGAGATCCGTTAGTATAACAAAATAAATCACTACTTTAAGTACTGTTGAAAACCCATTCATATTTTATTTTTGCATTATACCTACTGTATTCTAACTTCTCCATGGCTTATACCCCCCGATACAATCCATAGTTTCATCAAAACTAACAAGTAGTGCATCAAAAACAGAATCTGTCAAAAACAGAATAGTCTGTAGCAATCTATTTAAAATCCATACTTCTGTAACTCCAAAAATTCTGAAAAATTAGGACAAAGTGGGAAATTCATGTACCAATACTGTGTAAAAATTTCAGATTTTTTTTACGCTGCAGTACAGAACCAAAATTCCAGCACTGGACACAAAACTTTCTGTTTTCCAAACAGCATCAATTATACTATCTTCCAAATCATCCTAAAGGCTTTACTTGGCACAAACACTAATTAAAAACAAAAAAACTCAATCATGACAGTAGCATAAATGTGAAAACACACCATAACAGAAACAAAAAGTAAAAATTTATTTTATTCATTGGGTTGCCTCCCAACAAGCGCTATTGTTTTATGCCCCTAGCTAGGCATAATGCATAGTTTCAAGTATTGTCATCTTTCTTCTTCTTATCCAAAGATGTAATTTTATCAGAGGGTTTTTCAAAGGTAATATGAAACACATCATCCATAGAAATTTTAGCATTAGCAAGTTGTCCATCTGTAAATCCCTCTTGATTACCGGCTACAATCCAAGAGTATTGTCTATTAACACTATTGAAAACTTGTTGGATTATATTCAAAGGAGGAACTTCTTTTTTAATATTCTCATCAAAGATGTGGTCATTGCAGAACAAATATCTCAACAAGTAATCGTTATTATAAAGGATCTCATCTATTACCGGTTTTTCACGGTTCATACCATAAAAATCGAATATCTCCCTAGCTTCTCGCACTATGTGATCAAATTCATTCATGAGAACAAGGGTGGCTATTTTCTTAGGTCTAAGATCTTTTATAACCGGTAACTCATAAAAAAATCTTTGCAAAGTAGGATGGGTGCAAATAAATCTTCTTTCAAGTTTGAGAATAAGTGTGGAAATAGCATCGGCATAATTCTTAGTTTCTTTAAGTATAGGAGCATCATCAAAGGCGAAGATCCCAATGCAATTAAAGAATTCTTGGATGACGCTTTTTCCAATAACATTACCATGTCCCAACACAAAAGTTTTAGCATCAAGATTGGTAGAGTTTCCCATTTTAGGAGTTTTACCATCATCAGTTTCCGCCATGCCAAAATCACTCATGATAACAATCTTCAAGCAAGCGAACAAGCAGACAAGAAAAAGGCAAACGGAAAATATTTTTGTATTTTTGTAAAAACTTTTTAGAAGTGGGGGAGATGAAAATGAGAGGCAAATAAAATAAATGCAAGGAGATGAGAGTTTATGCAAAGGTACTTGATAGATGTTGATGATGTCTCCCCGGCAACGGCACCAGAAATTCTTCCTGCTACTTGTAGCTTGCGTTGGTATTTTCCCCGAAGAGGAAGGGATGATGCAACACAGTAGAGGCAAGTATTTCCCTCAGTTATGAAACCAAGGTTATCAATCCTGTAGGAGAATCATGCAACACCTCATTAGCAGTACCTGCACACGAACAACAAATCCTTGCACCCAACGCAAACGAGGGGTTGTCAATCCCTCGACGGTAAGTTGCAAGATTAAATTGTATGTGATAGATAGATATATTGAAACAAAAATACAAAATAAAATAAATAAAGAAAAAGTGCAGCAAGTTATTTTTAGGGTTTTTAATATATAATTTAGATAGACCCGGGGGCCATAGTTTTCACTAGAGGCTTCTCTCAAGAAAATAGCATACGGTGGGTAGACAAATTATTGTTGGGCAATTGATAGAAAAGCAAATAATCATGATGATATCCAAGGCAATGATCATGTATATAGGCATCACGTCCGAGACAGGTAGACCGACTCCTGCCTGCATCTACTACTATTACTCCACACATCGACCGCTATCCAGCATGCATCTAGTGTATTAAGTCCATAAAGAACGGAGTAACACCTTAAGCAAGATGACATGATGTAGACAAAGTAAACTCACGCATGAATAAACCCCATCTTTTTACCCTTAATAGCAATGATACATACGTGTCATGTCCCTTTCTATCACTGGGATTGAGCACCGCAAGATCGAACCCATTACAAAGCACCTCTTCCCATGGCAAGATAAATCAATCTAGTTGGCCAAACCAAATCAATAGATCGGAGAAGAAATACGAAGCTATAATAATCATGCATAAAAGAGATCAGAGAAGCCTCAAATAATATTCATGGATAATCTGATCATCAACTCACAATTCATCGGATCCCAACAAACACACCGCAAAAAGTGATTACATAGGATAGAACTCCAAGAACATCGAGGAGAACATTGTATTGAAGATCAAAAAGAGAGAAGAAGCCATCTAGCTACTAACTATGGACCCGAAGGTCTATGGTAAACTACTCATGCATCATCGAAAGGGTAGCAAGGTTGATGTAGAGCCCCTCCGTGATCGAGCCCCCCTCCGGCGGAGTACCGGAGAAGGCCTCCAGATGGGATCTCTCGAGAACAGAAGCTTGTGGCGGCGGAAAAAGTATTTCGTGGACTCCCCTATAGGTTTTTTGATTTTTGGGAATTTATAGTGGTGGAATTAGGTCAAAAGAGGCAGAGGTGGGCTCGTGGCCACCTCCTGGGGCTTCTGGCCTTCTCCCGAAGCTTCTAGTGTTGGTTATGTCCAGAAAAAAATCTCCAAAAAGTTTTGTGCCATTTGGACTTCATTTGGTATTGATATTCTGTAAAATCAAAAATAGGCAGAAAATAGCAACTGGCATTGGGCACTAAGTTAATAGGTTAGTCCCAAAAAATGATATATAATTGCTGTAAATGGATATAAAAACATCCAAGATTGATAATATAACAGCATGGAACAATCAAAAATTATAGATACGTTGGAGACGTATCAGGGGGCTCTCTCCTCCTCTCTCCCGGTGGCGCCGGAACGCCGCCGGGGCAATCATCGTGATGGCGAGCTACACCAACAACTTCGCCGCCGTCAACACCAACTCTCTCCCCCTCTATGCAGTGGTGTAACACCTCTTCTCCCCGTTGTAATCTCTACTTAAACATGGTGCTTAACGCTATATATTATTATCCAATGATATGTGGCAATCCTATGATACTTGAGTAGATTCGTTTTGTCCTAAGGCTTGATTGATGACCGTGATTGGTTTGAGTTGTATGTTTTATTTTGGTGATGTCCTATGGTGCCCTTCGTGTCACGCAAGCATGAGGGATTCCCGTTGTAGGGTTTGCAATACGTTCGTAATTCTCTTATAGTGGGCGGCTAGAGTGACAGAAGCTTACACCCGAGTAAGGGGGTTGTTGCATATGGGAGTAAAGAGGACTTGTTACTTAATGCTATGGTTGGGTTTTACCTTAATGATCTTTGGTAGTTGCGGATGCTTGCTAGAGTTCCAATCATAAGTGGATATGATCCAAGTACGGAAAGTATGTTAGCTCATGCCTCTGCCTCATATAAAATTGCAATAATGATTACCGGTCTAGTTATCAATTGCCTAGGGACAAATCCTTCTCTTGTGTTACAAAAAGCTTTCTACTAAACAACTAACTTTTATTATCTTGCAAATTACTCATAGTTTTATTCTCGCTAAGTACTTCTAGTTTTATCCTTGCGATAGCGTGGGGTTGATATTCTCGTGTGCGCTTGTTGGCTTTATCACTAAGTAGTTTTTATTTCCTGTTCTAAGTTGTTCTCTATCTTTAGTTATGGATATGGAACATGAAATACCAAAAAAAATAGTTGTACTTGCTACTCATGGAGATGGGGAACCTCCTAAAACCCTCGATGCTGGTTATGTGAAAAATATTAAATACTACTTTGATAGTCCTGATAAATCTCCATTCAACTTGATAATGGGAGATACTTTGGATCAATCGGAATACTTTAGGGATTATCACTTGTCACAAAAAGGGAAACACTTATGGGATCAAATTGATTATTTGCATTGGTATGCTTGGAATTTATGCTTAAGATATGATTATACTTGTTGCTCTAAGATGAAGGCTCCACACCTTCCCTTTTCATGTGAATTTAATGATAATGAAACCTTGGCTTCTTATGCTAACGGTGTATATGATTACTATGATGTGGAACAAATAGAAGAATTTGTTGCTTTTAAGGGCGCTTATAAAAGTATGAAAATTATGATGATGCTGTTTGCAGATTTGAAAATTATGTTATACTGAAATATTGCTATGAGAATTATAAATACAATGCCCATATTGATGAATTTATTGAGGAAGTCTCTACTGTCCAAGAAGAGACTAATATTTTGCAGGAATCTATGGAGGAAGAAATTGCCAAAACTGTGAGCTCATTAGATGAAAAAGATGACGAGGAGAGCGAAGAACAAAGGGAGGAAGAGCGGAATAGCTACCCATGCCCACCTTCTAATGAGAGTAACTCTTCAACTCATACAGTGTTTAATTTCCCTTCGTGCTTACCGAAGGATGAATGCTATGATGATTGCAATGATCCCTTTGATTCATTTGAAATATCCCTTTTTGATGAACTTGATGCTTGCTATGCTTGTGGCCATGATGCCAATATGAATGATGCTTATGGAGATTAACTTGCTATAGTTCCTTATGTTAAACATGAAATTGTTACTATTGCACCTACACATGATAGTCCTATTATCTTTTTGAATTCTCCAAACTACACTATATCGGAGAAGTTTGCTCTTATTAAGGATTATATTAATGGGTTGCGTTTTACTATTACACATGATGATTTTTATGAATATAATATGCATGTGCTTGCTGCTCCTACTTACAATTATTATGAGAGAGGAACTACATCTCCACCTGTCTATGTTTCTAGAACGATAAAATTGCAAGAAACAGTTTATACTATGCATTGGCATGTACTTGATGTGCATGAATTGTTCTTTTATGACATGCTGATGCATAGGAAGAGAGTTAGACTTCGTCATTGCATGATATATGTTGCTTTGTGCTTATTACTAAACTACAAATAATTGTTAATTAAAATTGGCTTTGATATACCTTGGGATCTGGGTGGATCAATTACTTGAGCACGTTATGCCTAGCTTAATGGCTTTAAAGAAAGTGCTGCCTGGGAGACAACTCGTAAGTTTCAGAGAGTCATTTTATTCTGTTGTGTGCTTTTAAAAAGTTTTAAAACAAAAAAAATATAGAGGGGAACCTAAAACTTTTCAAAAAGAAAACTGAAAGTGAGAAAGACGAGCACCGTTGAAGTGGGGGATATCCTTGAATTTTGTTCATGCCCATGGAAACTTTGTGAATCTTGAATTACAGAAACTTTTCAACAAAAATAATTATCCCCTTGTACAAATCCATTCTATTATAAAAATAATGTGCCAAGATTTACCTTTAGGATGTTTAAATTGCTTGTTTGGTGTGTGCTGTGCAAAAACAGAAACTTTTGTTGTAGTGCTGTAATTTCTATATTTTACTGGAGCGTGAAAAATTCTGAAATTTTTACACAGTAATGCTAGGCAATTTTTTTATTTTTTCCTAATGTTTCAGAATTTTTTGAGTTACAGAAGTATATGTTTCATTTGCATCTTTACAGACTGTCCTGTTTTCACAGATTGCTGTTATAGTTTCTTTATTTGCATATGTTTGAAATCTTGTTGAACCCCATTGACTTGGGAGCCATAGAATTGTGATAGCATACAGTGGGTAATGTTTGATTATAATTATACAATAATGTTACAGCAGGACATGATGGGATTTGATGTTATATGTACTAACCCCTCTAATAAAAAGATCGGTTAAGTTTTGTGTGGATGAAGTGTTCGAAGATCGAGGAGGTAACGATATGAGGAGAATAAGGAGAGGCAAGATCTCAAGCTTGGGGTTGCCCAAGGCACCCCAAGTAAATATTCAAGGAGACTCAAGCGTCTAAGCTTGGGGGTGCCCCGGAAGGCATCCCATCTTTCTTCTTCAACAATTATCGGTATGTCTCGGTTTTTGTTTTGTTCACATGATATGCGTAAATTCTTGGAGCGTCGTGTGCTTTTTCTTTTTCTTTTAATAATGCACCATGCTGGTATGAGATAGTACTTGGTTGATTTATAGAATGCTTCATGCACTTCACTTATATCTTTTGAGTATGGCTTTATAGAATGCTTCATGTGCTTCGCTTATATCATCTTCATGTGCTTCGCTTATATCATTTGAAGTTTGGATGCCTGTTTCTCTACATATAGAAAACTGTTATTCGTAGAATGATCTTTTGCTTGACTTATATTTATTAGAGTGTGGTCTTTTGTAGAAAGAATTAAACTCTAAAGCTTCACTTATATCTATTTAGAGAGTCAACAGGAATTGGTCATTCACATGGTTAGTCATAAAATCCTACATAAAACTTGTAGATCACTGAATATGATAAGTTTGATTCCTTGGAATAGTTTTGCGATATTGAGATGGTAATATGTGGGAGGTACGAGTGAATGATTCTGGTTTAGTAAGAATATTGGTGTTAATGTTTGTGATTCCCGAAGCATGCACGTATTGTCTTTAGTTATGCTAAGAAGTTGGAGCATGATTTATTATTGAGTGTCTTCCTTTGTGTGGAGGTCGGGGGCACGCGATGGTTAACTCCTACCAACCTCCCACCTAGTGGCATGCGTAGTAGTACTTTGCTTCGAGGGCTAATAGACTTTCGCAATCAATATGTGAGTTCTTTATGACTAATGTGAGTCCATGGATTATACGCACTCTCACCTTTCCGCAATTTGCTAGCCTCTTCGGTACCGTGCATTGACTTTCTCACCTCGAGAGTCAGTGCAAACTTCGCCGGTGCATCCAAACCCCGTGATATGATACACTCTATCACACATAAGCCTCCTTATATCTTCCTCAAAACAGCCACCGTACCTACCTATCATGGCATTTCCATAGCCATTCCGAGATATATTGCCATGCAACTTCCATCATCATCATATACAAGACTTGAGCATTCATTGTCATATTGTTTTGCATGATCGTAAGATAGCTAGCATGATATTTTCATGGCTTGTCCGTTTTTTTGATATCTTTGCTACGCTAGATCATTGCACATCCTGGTACACTGCCAGAGGCATTCATATAGAGTCATATTTTTCTTGTATGAGTTCTAATATTGAGTTGTAAGTAAATAAAAGTGTGATAATCATCATTATTAGAGCATTGTCCCTGTGAGGAAATAAAAAAAAGAGGCCAAAAAGAGCCCAACAAAAAAAGGCCAAAAAGAGCCCATGAAAAAAAGAAAAGAAAAAGAAAAAAAGAAAAGAAAAGAAAGAAAAAAATGAAAAGAAAAAAAATGAGAAAAAAAGAGAGAAGGGGCAATGTTACTATCCTTTACCACACTTGTGCTTCATAGTAGCACCATGTTTTTCATATAGAGAGTCTCCTATGTTTCACTTTCATATACTAGTGGGAATTTTTCATTATAGAACTTGGCTTGTATATTCCGATGATGGGCTTCCTCAAATGCCCGAGGTCTTCATGAGCAAGAAAGTTGGACGCACACCCACTTAGTTTTCAGTTTGAGCTTCCATACACTTATAGCTCCTAATGCATCCGTTGCATGGCAATCCCTACTCCTCGCATTGATATCGATTGATGGGCATCTCCATAGCCCGTTGATCCGCCTAGTTGATGCGAGACTTTCTCCCTTTTTGACTTCTCCTTATTGATCCCTACCACCGCATTCTATTCCACCTATAGTGCTATGTCCATGGCTCACGCTCATGTATTGCGTGGGTGTTGAAAAAGCTGAAGCGCGTTAAAAAGTATGAACCAATTGCTCGGCTGACATCGGGGTTGTACATGATTTATATTTTGTGTTAAGAAGATGGAGCATGACAAGGCTATATGATTTTATAGGGATAACGTTCTTTAGCATTTTTATTCTGAAAGGCATGATTGTTTGTTGGTATGCCTGAGTATTGATGTCTTTATATCAAATTACAGACTATTGCTTTGAATCACTCGTGTCTTAATATGCATGCCATGATTAGATTACATGATCAAGATTATGCTAGGTAGCATTCCACATCAAAAATTATCTTTTTATCATTTACCTACTCGAGGACGAGCAGGAATTAAGCTTGGGGATGCTGATACGTCCCCGTCGTATCTATAATTTTTGATTGTTTCATGCCAATATTCTTTAACTTACACATACTTTTGGCAACATTTTATAGTATTTTTGGGACTAAAATATTGATCCAGTGCCCAGTGCCAGTTCCTGTTTTCTGCTTTTTTTATTTCGCAGAAAATCCATATCAAGCGAAGTCCAAACGCGATAAAATTTAACGGAGAATTATTTTGGAATATATGTGATTTTTAGGAAGAAGAATCAACGCAAGATGGTGCCCGAGGTGGCCACAAGGCAACAGGGCGCGGCCCCAGGGGGGTCACGCCGTGTTGCCTTTTGACTCCCTCGAACGTCGGTTGGGGCCCTTCTTTCGCCGCAAGAAAGATAATTTCCAGAGAAAAATCCCCTCAAAATTTGAGCCCAATCGGAGTTACGGATCTCCAGGAATATAAAAAATGGTGAAGGGGTCAGAAAACAGACGCGAAACAGAGGAGAAACAGGGAGAGAGATCCAATCTCGGAGGGGCTCCTCCCCTCCGAGAGCCATGGCAGCCATGGACCAGAGGGGGAACTCTCCTCCCATCTAGGGGGGAGGCCAAGGAAAAAGAAGGAGGGGGGGCTTTCTCCCCCTCTCTCCCGGTGGCGCCGTAACACCGCTGGGGCTATCATCGTGACGGTGATCTACACCAACAACTTCGCCACCGTCAACACCAACTCTCTCCCCCTCTATGCAGCGGTGTAACACCTCTTCTCCCCATTTTAATCTCTACTTAAGCATGGTGCTTAACGCTATATATTTTTATCCAATGATATGTGGCAATCCTATGATGCTTGAGTAGATTCGTTTTGTCCTATGGGTTGATTGATGATCGTGATTGGTTTGAGTTGTATGTTTTATTTTGGTGCTGTCCTATGGTGCCCTTCGTGTCACGCAAGCGTGAGGGATTCCCGCTGTAGGGTTTGCAATACGTTCATAATTCTCTTATAGTGGGCGGCTAGAGTGACAGAAGCTTACACCCGAGTAAGGGGGTTGTTGCATATGGGAGTAAAGAGGACTTGTTACTTAATGCTATGGTTGGGTTTCACCTTAATGATCTTTGGTAGTTGCGGATGCTTGCTAGAGTTCCAATCATAAGTGGATATGATCCAAGTACGGAAAGTATTTTAGCTCATGCCTCTCCCTCATATAAAATTGCAATAATGATTACCGGTCTAGTTATCGATTGCCTAGGGACAAATCCTTCTCTTGTGTTACAAAAAGCTTTCTACTAAACAACTAACTTTTATTATCTTGCTAATTACTCATAGTTTTATTCTCGCTAAGTACTTCTAGTTTTATCCTTGCAAACTTATCCTTACACCTACAAAGTAGTTTTATTCTTGTTCTAGGTAAAGCGAACGTTAAGTGTGCGTTGAGTTGTATCGGTGGTCGATAGAACTTGAAGGGGATATTAATTCTACCTTTAGCTCCTCGTTGGGTTCGACACTCTTATTTATCGAGAAAGGCTACAACTGATCCCCTATACTTGTGGGTTATCAAGACCTTTTTCTGGCGCCGTTGCCGGGGAGCAATAGCGTGGGGTTGATATGCTCGTGTGCGCTTGTTGGCTTTATCACTAAGTAGTTTTTATTTTCTTTTCCACTAAGTAGTTTTTATTTTCTGTTCTAAGTTGTTCTCTATCTTTAGTTCTGGATATGGAACATTAAATACCAAAAAAATTAGTTGTACTTGCTACTCATGGCGATGGGGAACCTCCTAAAACCCTCGATGCTGGTTATGTGAAAAATAATAAATACTACTTTGATAGTCCTGATAAATCTCCATTCAACTTGATAATGGGAGATACTTTGGATCAACGGGAATACTTTAGGGATTATCGCTTGTCACAAAAAGGGAAACACTTATGGGATCAAATTGATTATTTGCATTGGTATGCTTGGAATTTATGCTTAAGATATGATTATACTTGTTGCTCTAAGATGAAGGCTCCACACCTTCCCTTTTCATGTGAATTTAATGATAATGAAACCTTGGCTTCTTATGCTAACGGTGTATATGATTACTATGATGTGGAGCAAATAGAAGAATTTGTTGCTTTTAAGGGTGCTTATGAAATTGAATCTTTGTTTGAAAAGTATGACCCGTTGTTCAAATTCTTGTTGACGACTAAGGGCCCTTCTCAAGGAGGGGAGAGCTTATGCATCCCAGTCTGATCTTGTATCAGACGGAGCACTAAGTCACCCTCCTAAAAGGTATAGCTTCGGACTCTATGACTATTATAGTGACATAGGTCTTGCTGATATATTGCTGATCTTGAAGCTGCAAGATCGCGTTCTTCTTCCAGAGCATCAAGAGAGTTTTGGTGAGCTATCTCATTGTCAGCCTCAACATAAGCTGTAACTCTGGGAGAGTCATGGTGGATATTGCTTGGTAGTACGGCTTCTGCACCATAGACGAGAAAAAATGGCTTATAGCATGTCGACCTGTTGGGAGTAGTCCATATGCTCCATAACACTGTTGGAAGTTCTTCCACCTAGCAACTAGGGGAGCGCTCAAGGGGCACCATGAGTCTTGGTTTGATTCCTCGTAGCAACTCCTGATTAGCGCGCTCTGCTTGTCCTTTGGATTGTGGATGCGCGACTGATGCCAAGTCAAGCCGGATATGCTCCCCCTGACAAAACTGCTTCATAGCACCTTTGGATAGATTAGTGCCATTGTCAGTAATGATGCTATGCAGGTACCCAAAATGATAGATTAACTTCTTCAAAAACTTGACTGCTGTGGCGGCATCACAATTACTGACTGGTTCTGCTTCAACCCACTTTGTGAATTATTCAATTGCGACCAATAAGTGAGTCTTTTTGCAGGAGGAAGGTTTGAAAGGACCGACCATATCAAGCCCCCAGACTGCAAACGGCCAAGTAATTGGGATCATCTGGAGCTCCTGAGCTGGCACATGAGCTTGACATGCGTATTTCTGGCATCCATCACACTTGGGAACGATGTCTTCTGCATCTGGGTGAGCGGTGAGCCTGTAAAACCATGCCAAAAAGCCTTTGCCACCAAGGATCTTGAACTTGCATGATGTCCACAATCGCCAGAATGAATCTCATTGAGGATCTCATAGCCTTCTTTAGGAGAAACACAACGTTGAAAAATGTCTGTAGTACTTCTCCTGTGCAAATCGCCATTGGCGATGGAAAAGGACTTGGACCATCGGATAATCTGTCGAGCGATGATTTCCTCTCTAGGGAGCTCGCCACGGGTAAGATAGGCCAGATAAGGTACTGTCCAGTCTGGGGTGGCTTGAACGACAGCCACCAGTGCTGCTTCTGGGTCAGGAATAGCGATGTCTTCCTCCGTCGGTAACTTGACTGACGGGTTGTGTAGGACATCCAGAAAAACATTTGGTGGAACGGGCTTGCACTGAGACCCCAAATGGGACGGTGCATCTGCTGCCTCATTCTGCTGGCGATCAATGTGATCAACCTGGTATCCCTTGAAGTGTCTAGCTATTACTGTGACAGCATGTCCGTAAGCCACCATAAGGGGATCTTTGGAATCCCAAGTCCCAGAAACTTGATGGGCGACTAGATCTGAGTCGCCCAAGCACCTAACCCGGCTGAGGTTCATCTCCTTAGGCATACGAAGCCCATGGAGCAAAGCCTCATATTCTGCTGCATTGTTACTACAAGAAAACATGAGTCTCAAAATATAACAAAATTTATGACCTCGTGGGGAAGTTAATACCACTCCAACCCCCGAGCCTTCCAACTGTCTGGATCCATCAAAGTGTATCCTCAAAGTGTATATGAATTGTTTTCTGTTTTGTGTGTTTACACAATTGTAGCTACTGTTATGATTGTATTTTTATCTTTTAATTAGTGTTTGTGCCAAGTAATGCCTTTAGGATGATTTGGATGATAGTCTAATTGATGCAGTTCGAAAAACAGAAAGTTTTGCGCCAAGTTCTGGATTTTTGGTTCTGTACTGGAAACTCAGAAAAATCTGAAATTTTTACACAGAATTATTAGATGAATTGTTTACGTTGTCCTAATTTTTCAGAATTTTTTGAGTTACAGAAGTATGGCTTTTAAATAGATCTTTATAGACTGTTCGGTTTTAGACAGATTCTATTTTCTATTGCATAGTTCGCTTATTTTAATGATGCTATAGATTGTATCGGGGGGTATAAGTCATGGAGAAGTTAGAGTACAGTAGCATTATGCAAGAATTAAATATGAATCAATTTATAACAGTACCTAAAGTTTAAGATTTGTTTGTTATACTAACGGATCTCACGAGGTTTCTGTTGAGTTTTGTGTGCTGAAGTTTTCAAGTTTTGGGTGAGATGAAGAAGGTGAGACCCCCCGACCCCCCGAGTCGTTCCCCAGACGACTCCGGGGGCGTAACCCCACCACCACCTAGAATCCACCCACCGGTGCTCCCCCTCCGCCGCTGCCGCCGACATCTGCGCCGCGGTGGCGGCGGGCCCCTGCCGCCAAACGGCGCCGGGGGCGGCTCCTTCTCGTGGTGGCGCTAGCGACTGTTGGCCTCGGCTGGGGACGGGGATGGTGGCTCACCAGCACGGGCATGCCGGGGCGGCGGCCCCGAGGACGCGGAGGAGGGGGAGTGAGGCGGCTCGCTGTTCCCGGCGTCGGGGCTACGGGATGGCCCCGTTTCTGGGGTCCGACCGACCCAGATCTGGCGGCGGCGGCGGCTTCCACGGCGGGCCTCCGCGCGTGGTGGGCAGGCTGGGGCGTGGCTGCTCCGGCTGGCATCCGCGAGTCCGTGGTGGTGGCGGCGTGCGACGGATCGAGGGCGGCGGCGCGGCGGCGTCGCTCAAGGTGGTGTGCTGGTGGCGGCGACTTTGTCCAGGGTGTGTGGGTGGTGACCCTGCTGGTGATGGTGGATGGCACACGGTGACCCTCCTGGTAGGTGGTGTGATGGTGGATCTTCACATTGGAAGCCGGGGCGGCGGCCTCGGAAAATCGTGAGGCAAGGCGGCACGGTGGTGCGAGATCTGGACGGCGTGTGGTGGTTGCCGGCAGATCTGTGGCTCGATGACGGCGGCATGCGACTTCCCTCTCCATGGTGATGGCCCAAGGTGAAAACTTTGCTCCCTCACCCTTCCCAGTCTGCTATGCTCCGGAGACTTGATGAACATGGCCAGAGAAATTCATGTGCTACTGTGGCTGCGGGCAATGACGACGCCTGTGGGCACCGTCTCCTCCCTGGAGGCGTTGTCATAGCCATGTCCATCCCCTATTCAAGCACCGGGGGAAACCCTAGCCTCGGTTCACTGGGCCAGGTAGTGGTGGTGCCACGGCATCGTCCTCTCCTTGGAGACGTTGCGTGGGTGTTTGGGGTGTCTTCTGGAGTTGTAGCTGGTGTGGGTTGCCTCGTTTGCCTTGGCGGCGAGGCTTGGGGCGCCGTGTTTTCACGTGTTGGTTGCTGCCGTGGGCATGGGCATCCGGGGCGCAATGTACTCCACCTTCGATGCCTCATTTGAGGTGTCTTCCTCGAGTTAGGCTAGCTCCTGCTGTCCACTTGCCGATCTTCTAAGCGCTAAGAGTGGAGGGTGCGCTGATCTAGTTTGGTTTGGAGGTCGTGCTCCAAGGTGTTGTATACAGATGTGACGCGGCGTGTGTGCTCTGTGTCCTATCTCTTTGCCATATATGGCTTGAGTTTGGGCAAGTCAAGTAGTGTGCCGGTGTTGTCATGGTGGATGTGGGTGCTAACCTCTCTTGTGTAGCATTGTGCCGAAAGGCGCTGTATCGGCCATCTTGGCTCCTTCTTCTATGAATATATGATACGCATGCTTGTGCGTATTCTAGAAAAAAAAGTTTTGGGTAAGATCACAATGGATGAAGGAATAAGGAGCGGCAAGACCCTAAGCTTGGGGATGCCCAAGGCACCCCAAGGTAATATTCAAGGAAGACCCAAGCGTCTAAGCTTGGGGATGCCCCGGATGGCATCCCCTCTTTCGTCTACAATCTATCGGTATATCACTTGGAGCTATATTTTTATTCATCACATGATATGTGTTTTACTTGGAGCGTCTTGTGCCATAGTTTTCTTTTCTTTGTTTGCTTTTTAGTTTGCCACAATCATCTTTTGAAACACACCTTTTGGAGAGGGACACACATTTATCGTGATTTGTTAGAATACTCTATGTGCTTCACTTATATCTTTTGAGCTAGGCAGTTGCTCTAGTGCTTCACTTATATCTTTTAGAGCACGATGGTGGTTATATTTTAAAGAAATAGTTGCACTCTCATGCTTCACTTAAATCTTTTCGAGAGTCTAATAAATAGTAATGGCAATTTGCACATGTTAAAAGAATGGTCCTGATATGATAAGGTATTCAAGGGGGATATAATAAAAACTTTCATGTAGATCACTAAATATGAAGTGTATGGTTAATTTTATTAATGTCGTAATATGAAAGGATATAGGTTCATGATCATTGGTTAGTAGAAATATCGGTATTATAGTTTGTTATTAACTACTCATCTAAGTATTGGTCGTGGCATGGTGAGGAAGTTCGAGCATGTATAGGTCTGAAATGAAATCCTTGAGTGCTGTTACGATCAGGGGCGCACGATGGTTAACTCCTACCTACCTCCCTCCTAGGGGCATGCGGTTAGTACTTTGCTTCGAGGGCTAATAAGCTTTCGCAATAAGTATGTGAGTTCTTTATGACTAATGTGAGTCCATGGATTATACGCACTCCTATCTTTCCGCAATTTGCTAGCCTCTTTAGTACCGTGCCTTGCCCTTTCTCACCTCGAGAGTTGGTGCAAACTTTGCCGGTGCATCCAAACCCCATGATATGATACGCTCTTTCACACATAAGCCTCCTTTTACCTTCCTCAAACAGCCACCATACCTACCGATTATGGCATTTCCATAGCCATTTCGAGATATATTGCCATGCAACTTCCACCGTTCCGTTTATATGACACACATCATCATTGTCATATTGCTTTGCATGATCATATAGCTGACATAGTATTTGTGGCTCAGCCACCGTTCATCATTTTTTATACATGTTACGCTAGATCATTGCCCATCCTGGTACACTGCCAGAGGCATTCATATAGAGTCATATTGTTCTAGTTTCGAGTTGTAAGTAAATAAAAGTGTGATGATTATCATTATTAGAGCATTGTCCCAGTGAGGAAAGGATGATGGAGACTGTGATTCCCCCACAAGTCGGGATGAGACTCCGGACGAAAAAAGAGAGGCCAAAAAGAGCCCAGCAAAAAAACGAGAAAAAAATGAGAGAAAAAGAGAGAAGGGGCAATGTTACTATCCTTTTCCACACTTGTGCTTCAGAGTAGCACCATGTTTTTCATATATAGAGTTTCTTGAGTTGTCACCTTCATATACTAGTGGGAATTTTTCATTATAGAACTTGGCTTGTATATTCCGATGATGGGCTTCCTCAAATGCCCGAGGTCTTCATGAGCAAGCAAGTTGGATGCACACCTAGTTAGTTTTAAGTCTGAGCTTTCATACACTTATAGCTCTTAGTGCATCTGTTGCATGGCAATCCCTACTGCTCGCATTGATATCGATTGATGGGCATCTCCATAGCCTGTTGATCCGCTGAGTTGATGCGAGACTTTCTTCTACTCCTTTTACCATTACTGATCCCTATCACCGCATTCTATTCCACCTAGTGCTATGTCCATGGCTCAAGCTCATGTATTGCGTGGGAGTTGAAAATGTTTAAGCATGTTAGAAGTACGATCCAATTGCCTGGTTTAACACCGGGGTGCTCATGATTTATATATTTGCGGTGAAGATAGATTCATGCCATTGCTAATATGAGAAACTGAGTAGGGATAACAGTCGTTAAGGATCGTATATTTTGAATGTTTAATGATTATGCCTCTTATGTTCATGGATATTATTATGTTGATATTGTTAATTCATCGCTTCACAATATGTGTGCCGTAAAAGAGATTACATGGTAGACATGTTAGGTAGCATTCCACATCAAAAATTCTGTTTTTATCATTTACCTACTCGAGGACGAGCAGGAATTAAGCTTGGGGATGTTGATACGTCTCCGTCGTATCTATAATTTTTGATTGTTTCATGCCAATATTCTACAACTTTCAAATATTTTTGGCAACATTTTATATTATTTTTGGGACTAACATATTGATCCAGTGCCCAGTGCCAGTTCCTGTTTGTTGCATGTTTTTTGTTTCGCAGAATATCCATACCAAACGAAGTCCAAATGCAATAAAATTTTACGGAGAATTATTTTGGAATATATGTGATTTTTGGGAGGTGGAATCAACGCAAGGCGGTACTCATGGGCCCCATGAGGCACCAGGGCGCTAGGGGGGTCCGGCGCGCTGTGGTGCCTCGTGAGGTCCTCGTAGGTCGGTTGGTGCCCTTCTTCGGCCGCAAGGAAGCTAATATCCGGAAAAAAATCGTGTTAAAATTTCAGCGCAATTGGAGTTACGGATCTCCGGGAATTTAAGAAACGGTGAAAGGCTAGAAAACAGGAACGCAAAACAGAAGAGAACAGAGAGAGAGAGATCCAATCTAGTAGGGACTCCTACCCCTCCGCCGCCATGGCAGCCATGGACCAGAGGGGAAACTCTCCTCCCATCTAGGGGGAGGCCAAGGAAGAAGAAGAAGGAGGGGGGGCTCTCGCCCCCTCTCTCCCGGTGGCGCTGGAACGCCGCCGGGGGAACCATCGTGACGGCGATCTACACCAACAACTTCGCCGCCGTCAACACCAATTCTCTCCCCCTCTATGCAGCGGTGTAACACCTCTTCTCCCCACTATAATCTCTACTTAAACATGGTGCTTAATGCTACATATTATTATCCAATGATTTGTGGCCATCCTATGATTGAACTCTCTCCCCCTCGATAGAACTTGAAGGGAATATTATATCTACCTTTAGCTCCTCGTTGGGTTCGACACTCTTATTTATTGAAAAAGCTACAATTGACCCCCTATACTTGTGGGTTATCAGCGGTGTTTGGGGGGACCTCTTGAGTCAATTGGGTATGACAGGCCCTGACCCCGGTGCGCCAGTCCCAGTTCCTTGAACCACTTGGGGGCGGGTCTCTAGGTGTTTGGAACAACCTAGTCGGCTCCAGCGACACCGGGAGTCGGCTTTGAAATCTCCTGTGATGAACCGCAGATGCCTCGTTCTGACGGAAGCTGAGGTGGATTCCCTCTGTCTCTAAATGCTTAGCCTTCTGGAGGACTTCTGCTCGAGCCTCGGCCAGACGTGCGTTATCTGCGTTGATATCCTCTTGGATCTTGGCTAGCTACTCGCGACACTTTGCAATTTCCTCATTGCGCGCGCCCACATTTTCTTGAGTTACTGGTTCCATCTCTGCCAATGCTTGAGCCGGCGACTTTCCTGAGTCGGCTACTGCTAGCGTCGCCCTTGTGGCCCCCAATGCATTGGTCAGCAGGCCCGGCATAACCTGAGCCGGGTTTTGATTTGTTGATCCATCCATGACCAAGTTCCCTCTCAGGTCATAACGAGGCTGGTTCTGGTTTCCTGCCATGAAGACCTCCGCGTGACGAGGTGACCCATAAGATTATGGACAGATCTCATCATCTAAGTACCCTCCCAGCCTCTCATCGAAGAGCGGAAGAATTGACTCAGTATCTCCAACCGATGACTCACCCTCAGAGTAGACAAGCGTGTCCCCATCGAACACTGAATTGTTGGCCGGGTCAACTCCCTGCGTGAAACTGACGAAAGCATGAGTCTGGCCGGGTCTTGCCTGGACGGGTTTCGTACGATGGGCAGACTCGACGAGGTTGGTGATGACGTCCATCTCCAAGCCAGATTCACCGATTGCACCGATGAAGACATGGATCTTGCCGAAGGGGACCCAGTATCCAGACTCGATTGAGTCGGCCTCGGGGCCCCAGCCTGCATCATCGATGTAGATCTTCCCGCGCTGGCTTTTCGACATATGGCCGATCGCATATCCCTCGATCCCCGGAAGAGCTCCCTCCAAGAACTCAACACCACCGTGCGCTGGCCCCACGGTTGGCGCCAACTGTCATGGTTTTTTCATGGCAGATGTCCTCGAAAAAGGACTAAGGAGTGAGGCCATCACAACTAGGAGGTGACTTGAACGGAGTTGATTGGAATCGAGAGACACGGGTTTACCCAGGTTTGGCCCTTCACGGTGGAAGTAAAAGCTTACTCCTGCTTGATTGATATTGATGATGATCTCGACTACAAGGGTGCGGATTCGCTAACCTAGCTCTCGAGGGATTGTAACTTGTCCTTTGAGTCCTAGGAACTCCCCTTTGTATAATAGGATGAGTCCCTCGTCTTACAGAAGATTCCGGGTCGTACTCTTAACTCGTATCCTACTCTATCTTATATTGATCTTACTCTCCAAGTTAGGAAAGTCTTTCTCTTGGGCCTCTTTGTGATTCGGCCCACGGGGCTCACGTGAGAGCCGGTATCCGCGAGCCGGGTCTCGTTCTTGAGCCTTCAATCTTTCCACTGGATTAACTTCTTTGTGACCTGGAAATGGTGTGATTGTTAGAGCATACAAGCTCAAAGCCGGGTCACACTAATGTCGGGTCTCATTCGAGGGGAATATCCCCAACAACTGGGTTGGATGACAGGCTCCTGTATCCGTGTCTGCGGGTCAGTCCCCGGACAAATAGTATGTCCGCTTTGAGGGTCTGCGTTGGAGATGCACTTAGTCTCTCTCTTTAAAAAAAGACCATTAGGCTATTTTTCTTCTTCTTACTGCCTCTTAGAGCATCTCCAACATCAGCCCTATTTTTGGGCATGGGACATTTTTAGGGCACGAGAGGGCAAAAAAGGGCCTCCAACAGCAGCCCAATCCTATATTGTTTGCGAAAAAAAATTGGGCAACCCAAAAAAGAGGCATCATGTGCTGCAAATATGTAGCACTCGCGAGGCAGCATCTGGAAGGGCATGTGCGGCTGTTTTTCTCCCGCCCACAGCCGAAAACCCTCTGATCCACCCGCTGGCCGGCCGCCGCGCGCCATGGTCGGCTACTCTGACCCCGCCGCCACCCATGGCCGCCGTGGTGGGTTTGCAACCCTACGACCGGCGAACGCCGCCCGAAAGAAGGTCAGCCGACCGAAGAAGTTGGCTGCCGCACCCAAGCCTCGAGGAGGAGGCACCAAGAGGCCGCCGTGCGACCCGTCGGCTTCAGCCGCGGCGGAGAAGACCAAGCCGTCGGCGGCCAAGAAGACAGTTGTTGTAGCCGCGGCGACCGACTCCCCACCGCCACCACTGACTCCTCCTCCTCCTCCTATGTCTCCGCCGGCGGCCGCGCATGAAGAGCCGGTGACGCCCACGACCACGGTCACCGGCGCCCACAACGTGCTCGACAATATGTCTGAAAGGTAAAAAAAGTGTTTCTTCATTTTTCGTTTTGATTGTGCTTCTAGTCGATGAATGGAATGATACGAACATGTATTGATGTGTTCTATGTTCAATTATATGCATGTTGTGTGGATGAAGGATTTTTGAGAGATACAAATGTTGCAAATGAAGAATTTGCCTCTCAAGAATATACCTCTCAAGAATTTGAACAAACCCAGTATGATGGGGAGCTTGAGTTGGATGATGAAGAGCTTGAGCTTGATGAAGAGGAAGAGGGGTTTCTCGATCAACCAAAGGGAAGAACCACAAACTACACAACTTGGGAAGACAAATTGGTATGCACGGCGTGGAGGAAAATTTTGCTAGATGCGTCTGTCGGTACCGATCAAGCAAACATCACCTATTGGAAGAGGATCAAAGAGTATCTCGATGAAAGAAACACAAGTGGATATGTCCGCACATTTGGGTCTCTTCGCCACCGGTGGTCCACCATATCCGCGGATTGTTTCAAGTGCTCATGTTGCTTGAAGAATGTTGATCGCATAAACAAGTGGTTGCAATGATGATGATAAGGTGAATATCCTTCTCTTCATCAATGGTACTTGCTCCCATTGTAGTATACACTATTTGCTCTCATTTTTGCTATCTTTGTTCTCAATGGTTTCTTCTAAATGAACCTCGCTCAAGGGAGTTCCGGAGTAGAGGGAAGAAAGGAGAGAAGAAAAAGAAAGGGAAGGCCTTCACTCTCCATCATTGTTGGACCGAACTAGAGCATGATGGGGAATGGAAGACCCGGGGGACATTTGAAATTTCAAACAAGAAGAAGAGCTCGGTTGGGCATTGACGGTGTCCTGGATTAGGGGGTGCTAACCTAGCCAGCCTGTCTCTTCGGTTGGGTCGATGGGACCTCGTGCGTGATCAAGGTGGACTCCGGAGGCCGCGTATAGGAGGCGTGATCAAGACTATCTCTACCGAAGACTTGACGTACACTGCAAGATCTCTCCTGCCGCCCTGCTCCTAGATACCGACTTCGTAACCCTAGATCCCCTCCCTGGCGTGTATATAATCCAAAGGGTTTAGCCCGTAGAGGGGACATCAACGCAATCTTATTCACCTAGCCCTAGAACTAGAACACGTCAAAAGATCTCGAGGTAGATCAACTCTGTACTTGTCACATCTCCATTGATATAAACAAGAGCAGGACGTAGGGTTTTTACCTCCATCAAGAGGGCCCGAACCTGGGTAAAACATCGTCTCCCTGCTCCTATTACCATTGATCTGTGATCCACAGCTCGGGACCCCTTACCCCGAGGTCTACCGGTTTTTACACCGACACTGGTGCTTTCTTTGAGAGTTCTGCTGTGCGATCACCAGGAGGATCGATGGGATCGCCGGTCAATGGCCCCGAGCCTATGGAGCACATCTCCATGCCTAAAGCTTTAGTCACAGAGACGCCTTCACGTAAAGTGGAGGCGAACCATGACCCTTCTTTGATTCCAACGGGGAATTCCCCCAGGGATGAGGGGTTGAGATACTTCTTGGAGAGCGGATCGGACAGCGGCCTACCGGAGGCCGACCTCCAGATCAATTCGGCTAGCCCGATAGCCACGGATCCGGTGTTGAACGAGAATAACAGGGTTTCAAGCCCATGATCTTTAGAGATCGAAACTCATCTGCTCACCTCCCATATAGAATATTGCCCGGATAACTCTGGCTCACATGACATCTGGGATTTGGCCTACGTGCGGCAGCTCCTTGGCAAACCAATCAGGCGATACTGGGCTAGATTCTTGTCTATCAAGAACAAGATACCGGATTACCAAGACTCCGACATAATTACTGCTTTTGAGCACGGATGCAAGGATAAAGGCATCTCAAACATCCTTGCTCGTCACTGTGTTCAAACACTCTCGGAATTAACCAACCTGGTGGCACGATTTTGCGCCATCAAAGATGCCTTGCGAACCGAGGAAAACACGGACTCGATCTGTGAAGACTACCCGGAACGCGACCGATCGGCACTTCGGCGCGAACCTTGCAAACGGAACACCCCGGGCGATCGACCTCGGAAGAAGAAGAAAACTTCCGGTCACCCCGAAACAACTCTGGATGGCTTTCTGGATAAACCATGCCCAATCCACGCCGTGCTGATTAACTCCTGCCCGACTCATAGCCTTCGCGATTGTTGGGTGTTGAGACAGGTGGCTAAAGGGGGACCCGCCCTCCTGGCGGGCACCTCCTGCCACCTTGAACAGACCTCGGAAGAAGACGAGGTCCTAATGATTTATGAGACCTTTACGTCTAGCAACCAGCGCAAACGGGCCCTGCGGGAAATTAATTCCATCTGGCAAGTACTGTCTCGGGGCGCGTGGATAGACACGCCGATCACCTTCGATCATGACGATTGGCCGAGGTCGGCCCCAGATAGGTGTCCTGCCGCGCTGGTCCTCAACCCGATCGTGGACCACTGCCGCCTCCATAAGGTCCTTATGGACGGAAGCAGTAGTTTGAATCTAATATACGCGGACACTCTCGACAAGATGCACATCGATAAATCGCGCATAGAACAGAGTACCACCACCTTCAAAGGTATAGTCCCCGGACAAGAGGCACGCTGCAGCGGAAAGATAACCCTGGACGTAGTCTTTGGAACCCCGGATAATTACCGCTCTAAAGAGATCACGTTCCACGTCGCTCCTTTCAAGAGCGGATACCAAGCCCTTCTTGGACGGGACGCTTTTTCTTGATTTCAAGTGGTGCCGCACTACGGCTACATGAAGCTCACGATGCCAGGCCCAAAAGGGATCATCACCATCTCAAGCGACCCCGACATGGCACTCAAAGCCAAGAATAAGATGGCATCCCTTGCCCTCGAGACTTTGGCCGAAGCCCTCGCAGCCGAGGAGCTAACCGCGCTATGCACCGAAGTCGACCCGGACGATGTCGTCCTCGACAAAAGATCGAAGTCCACTTCCTTCAAACCGGCTGATGAAATAGTCAAATTCCAAGTACACCCCACGGATCCTGCTAAAACAGCATCCGTAGGGGCTAAACTCGACACAGAGGTCGCCAAAGCCCTACGCACTTTCCTCAAGGAAAACCGGGATATATTCACCTGGCACCCCTCTGACATGCCAGGGATACCCCGTAGGCTTGCAGAGCATAGCCTGGACATATTGAAAGGCTATAAGCCCGTGAAGCAAACACTTCGGCGTTTCTCCGAGCCCAAGCGGTAAGCAATGGGCGAGGAGCTGGCAAAACTATTGGAGGCAGGATTCATCCGAGATATAAAGCACCCCGACTGGTTGGCCAATTTGGTTATGGTACCAAAGAAGGATAGGTCCCTGCGTTTCTGTGTCGATTTCAAAGACCTCAACAAAGCTTGCCCCAAAGACCCCTTCCCCTTACCCCGTATCGACCAAATCATAGACGCCACAACAGGCCATGATGCGCTGTGCTTCCTGAACGCCTACTTAGGATATCATCAAATAAAGATGCAGGAATCCGACCAGGCAGCAACAGCATTCATCACACCCTACGGGCCGTTTTGCTTCAACACGATGCCCTTCGGACTAAAGAATGTCGGTGCCACGTACCAGCGTATGATTCAAACATGCCTGGAAAAACACATCGGAAGGACTGTCGAAGCTTACGTGGACGATGTGGTTGTCAAAACCAAACACATCGGCCAATTAGTAGACAACCTCCGCGACACCTTTGCCAGCCTACGGGAATACCAAAATAAAACTCAATCCAGAGAAATGCGTCTTCGGAGTCCCAGCAGGCAAACTCCTCGGCTTCATCGTATCCAGCCGAGGAATTGAAGCCAATCCGGCTGAAATTCGAGCCTTGGATCGTTTGGAGATCCCAACAGAGCTCAAACACGCACAAAAATTGGTAGGCTGCATGGCAGCCTTGAGCCGCTTCATATCACGACTCGGAGAAAAAGCCCTGCCCATATACAAGCTGCTAAAGCAGACGAAAGCATTCAAATGGACTAAGGAGACCGCGGCGGCCCTGGAAGACATCAAGGTTCTCCTCGCCACCAATCCCATCCTGGCAGTGCCAGGTGTCTGTGAACCGATGATATTATACATCTCGGCCACAAACCAGGTGGTTAGCGCAGTTCTCGTGGTCGAATGACATATGGAGGGTCATAAATTCCAGGTCCAGAGGCCTGTATATTACGTATCCAAAGTCCTAACTCCGTGCAAGTCACGTTACCCACACTATCAAAAGATAGCTTACGCAGTCTTCATGGCATCACGAAAACTCCGGCACTACTTTCAAGAGTGTTCGGTGACCGTGGCATCCGACGTCCCGCTAAGTGACATAATCAATAATAGGGATGCAACAGGGCGTATTGCCAAATGGGCCATAGAGCTCCTACCTTTTGAAATCATCTATAAACCACGCCGGGCTATTAAATCCCAGGTGTTGGCAGACTTCTTGGCCGAATGGACCGAAGCCGAACTCCCCCGTGAATATGGCACTTACTCACATTGGACAATGTATTTTGATGGTTCCAAAATGCTCGCCAGCCTAGGGGCTGGCGTTGTGCTCACATCACCCACGGGAGACAACGTTCGATACGTGCTACAAATCATGTACACGGACTCCAATAATGCGACCGAATACGAAGCCCTCCTGCACGGACTCCGGATAGCAGTCTCCATGGGTGTCCAATGACTGGAGGTCTGAGGTGATTCTAACCTCGCCATCTCACAAGTCAACGGCGAGTTCGACGCCAAAGACCCGAAGATGACAGCTTACCAGAATGCCATCCTAAAGATCTCGGCCAGGTTCGAGGGGCTGGAATTTCACCACATACCCCGAGATAACAACCAGACTATGGATGTACTCGCCCGATTGTGCGCAAAACGGGATAAGGTCCCAGAAAACACCTTCCTCGAACGACTCTTTAAGACATCCGTAGTCTGGCAAGAAGACAAGGGAACATCGGAGTCAAGCGACGTCGGGCGCCACATCACGCCCGAAGACGACGAAGGCATAGTGGGCGGCTCAGCGGTCCAGGAAACTGCTTCCACACATGAAGTTATGGCACTCATTGCACCCTGGACCGAGCCGCTCCTAGCATACCTACTCCGAAAAGAGCTCCCCGATAACCAAACTGACGCGCGTCGGATTATAAGGCAATCTAAAGCCTACAAGGTTCACGAAGGAGAGCTCTACAGAATGAGCACCACGGGCGTCTTCCAGCGATGCATAACCGAGGAAGAAGGAAAATTCCTACTTCAGGAGATACACTCCGGCATGAGTGGACATCACGCCGCTGCTCGGACCTTGGACAGCAAGCTTTTCCAAGCTGGTTTCTATTGGCTAACTGCAGGCGCCGATGCATCAACATTGGTACAGCGTTGCCCAGGCTGTCAGGTATTCGCCAAACAAAGCCACATGCCCCCCACGGCCCTTCGTACCATCCCAATCACTTGGCCTTTCGCGGTCTGGGGGCTAGATATGGTCGGGCCACTCAAGGGTGGATCAAACAAAAACAAATACCTCCTTGTCATGGTAGACAAATTTACCAAATGGATAGAAGCAAAGCCGGTCACCTCGGCCGAGGCTGTCCAGGTAATCGGATTCATCTCTGGAGTGGTACATCGTTATGGTGTCCCCCACAGTTTGATTACAGACAACGGGACCAATTTCACGGCCAAAGAAGTTAAAGTGTGGTGTAAGAAAATGGGCATTAAGCTCGACTACGCGTCCATTTACCACCCGCAGTGTAATGGGCAGGTGGAGCGAGCCAATGGACTAATCCTTAGCAGAATAAAGCCAAGGCTAGTTCGCTCCCTTAAAAAAGCCGACTGTAAATGGGTTGAGGAACTTGATTCCGTACTATGGGGCTTGCGCACAACACCGAACAGGTCCACGGGGTACACCCCGTTTTTTATGGTGTACGGCGCCGAGGCGGTCCTCCCCTGTGACATCATACACGACGCACCTCGGGTACGCATGTATGAGGAGCTAGAGGCTGAGCTGGATTGGCAAGATGCCCTAGACGCTCTCGAAGAAGAGCGCAATGTCGCACGGGCAAGGTCAGCTATCTATCAGCAGCAGGCCCGGCGCTACCATGGTAGAGAGGTTCGCGCCAAAGAATTCAATGTCGGGGATCTCGTAATGAGGCTACACCCCGAAAAACAAAAGCACAAACTTTCCCCTAGATGGGACGGGCCGTTCATCATTGACCAAGTACTCATCGGAGGAGCTTCTCGAATCCGAGATCCGGAGGACGGCCGATTAGAGCCCAACCCCTGGAATGTGGCGCTACTCCGATGCTTCTACGCTTGACACCTCGTACACGGTCCATGTAAATAACTTACACATTTTCTTTGTCTTAATCTTTTACTCCTTATTTATTTTTTCCACCTCGGAACATTGTTAAATGATCCCGGGGACGACATAGCATGTTCTTTTCAAAGCATGAGTTATTCCACCTCTTATATGCTATCATCTTTCGAGCCACTATATGCATCGATTTGCTTTAAGATTTGGCCAAGCTAGGTTGCCCGGCTCCTGTGCTTGCCCCTTACGTTCCCGATATTTCGGCTAGGGGGCAAAGGGAGCACCGCTATGATTGTTACTCCCGGGTCAGTCAGTGTAGTACCTCAGACGGAGAAAGCCGAAAGCTAGCGGTCTTACAATGTAAATCGGTCGGCCATGACATAGGAATAACGTGGAAAGGGGTCTTTTTAAACCCTGACCAGGGGCTTTACTCCGAGGTCATCCGTCTTCGGACAGATGTGTTCGACACAATAACCCCAGGAAAGGAACTGTTGGAAGAACTATTTTCCTTGGAAGATGTTTCTTACGTTAAATAGTAATATAACATAACTTTCCGTTACCCTCTTGTCTTTCGAGCCGCTTAGCCCGATTGCCTAGTCACATGAAGCATCTAGTCTGATAACCTTGGCCAGTAGTACGGGACACTACTTGGTTTTCATCCAAGGAGGCGGAAGCCGAAGGCTGGCTGACAGAGTTTGGATGAACGGACTGCGAACTGACATAAAGTACTTCGGTACATAAAGTCATACAAAATTTTCAAGCACGGTCTAGCCCGTCTATTAGGGTGTCCAATGCGCAATCCTTCTGTGAGAATTGCGCCGCGGGCATTACACTATCATATACATGGTTAGTGGGGATTTCCTTCCCGTCAGATCCCATGGGTCCCACCTCTACTAACTCCGTCGTCTTTAGACCGGTGTAGTGTGTCTTCACCATGGCCCAGGCCTCCCTCGCACCCTCTCAGCAAGCTGACACCTTCCAAGCCTGGACCCGGCACCGAGCTCTCTTCAGCTGTTCGGCCAGAACGGCCATGTCTTCGGGGACTGGCATCACCTCAGGCCATAAAGCCTGGTGCACATCCTTCATCGATTTCCATGCACTTTCATGCACCACGGATAGACGAATTGCCATGTCTTCGGACATCGGACCTCGGGCATCAGGAGGTAGGCCAAATAAAGAAGCTACCAATAAAACAACATTCGCATGACAATCACCTCGAACAAATTACATGATAAGTATATTCCTCGAGAATTACAACTTACCATAAATCATGTCATCCGTTCACCGATTCTTTGATTCTGCAATAGCGAGACGAGCTTTCAAGCTCTCAATCTCCTGGGCCTGGCGGGCATTCTCAGCCCTAAGCACATTCACGCTATCTACTCTTTGAGTAACCACGTGTTGATTCGCTTGACGCTGCGCTTCGGCATACACCAGATCCTCGCGAGCCTACTTCAGGTCTCTTTCAAGATGGCCTAGGGCTTCCGCTGCTACAAGGGATTATGGCGTCAATTCTATCTCCATTGGCACTGACCAATTCAAGCACAAAGCACTTACCGTGCGCCTCTCTGGTGAATTTCTTCACCTGTTCGACCTCAGACAAGGCCGCGTCCAGCTGCACCTTTGTTTGAGATAGCGCCGAGGTCAATTTCTCGTTCTTCAAGCGAGCTTCCTGTTCATGACAGTGGATGCTGGTTAGTATTCAAGTCTTGATTCGACCCCAGGGGCTCGTACCAAGCCTTAGGGGCTACTACTATACTTGGTAGTCATATTTGTCTTTAAACAAATACGTGAAAAACCTTACCCGCAACCCCCGTGACAAGACGTCCAGCAATTCATCAAAAGCACCTCGGGTTGCCCCGAGGTATGCATCCACCGCGCTAAGGGCATTGAGCTCCCTGTCCGAGAAAGCTGGATTATTCAGAGAAGCTTTTCATCGAGAATAATTTGTGGTGCATTGAATCTCAGACGGAGTGGACGAGGTCGCCGAGTCCGCGGGCTGAGGAGCTCCGGGGACAGTTCCCGTGGAGTTACGGGCATCTGTTTCCCTGGGCAAGGCCGTGGCTCCCTCAGCCCCCACATTTGTTGTGGTTGGTAAAGGCTGCCTGCGAGTAATCGGGAAGGTTAAAATTCGAAATATCTTTGCAGCAGCATGGATCAATGTATTACCTGGTGATTGAGGGGGCACTTTCGCCTGCCCCCATGACCTCGGTTTGAGCTTCTTGTGCTTCTGGTAGGGACCTTCCCAGTGGAGCCGTTTCTCTGCGTAGGCGTTGGGAGCGCCGCCCCTTTGCAGGAGAAGTCAGATAACTAGGGGCTGGAGGACGAGGGGCTCGCTTTCGATTAGAGGAAGGGAGTGTTACCAATGAGGCTGGCCTCGTCCCCGGTGTGTCAGGGATGATGGCTACTTTTGAGCCGTCAAGGCCCTCCAGGAAAAACTTTCTCCCTTCATAAATAAGGGCCAGGTCTTCATCCTCATTGTAAAGGGGGTCCTCTGCGCGGCAGTGCAGCTCTGGCTCAGGGGCCGGGCTGCTCACGCCCTCAAGCTAACGCCTCCACCTCTATTCAAGGACCGATGTGTAACGGGTTAAGTATTAAAGATCCCAAGGTTAGCAGGAGAGCTCGGAAGGGAAACTTACTATGCCAGCAGGGTTGTTGTATGACAGCCCGTCTTGGAACTGGCGCTTGGCGAATTCCTCCATGGACCCTTGGTATATGTTGGCCAGCATGGTTCCGAGGGTCATCTGGTCCATAAAAGCTCCCTTGATGGATCAGGAGGCATCGTCGGACCCATTGTACTCGCACAGTAAGTGCTGGCACTGCCGGAGAGGTTGGACTCTTTGGTCTAGGGCAATTGCCATCACATCAATGATGGTGAGGCTAGCGCTTCAAAGTAGCTTCACCTTGGCTGCAAGACTAGTCACGGCTTCATCTTCTTCTTGTGCCGAGCTCTGTGGCCTCCAGCTGTAATGTTTCCTCGGTGGATCCAGGGAGAAGGACGGGAGTCCGGACCGAGCTAGCTCGTACAGTGGGACGTCATTAATGTAGAACCACTCGGAAGGCTAGTAATCGGCATCCTCCCGAGGTGTGCCCACTGGATAGCCAGTCTTGTTGATTCGGTAGACTTCGGCTGCTCCGACCTCGAATAGTTTGTCAGCCGAGGAGCGGGGCACGATACAGAAATATTTCCGCCATAATCCGAAGTGCGCCTGACAGCCGAGGTGTAGCTCGCAAAGCGCAACAAACCCCACGATATGCAATATTGAATTCGGGGAAAGATGGTGAAGCTGTAGCCCATAAAACTCCAGAAGGCCGCGGAGGTAAGGGTGGATTGGAAACCCTAGGCCGTGAAGGAGGAAAGGCACGAAGCATACCCGCTCGTCTCCTCGTGGCGAAGGGTAATTCTCGGTGTGGGCTTGACCGTCGATGGACGTTAATCTAGGACGGGTGGAGGCCAGATCTGCATCCGGCAGTTAACCTTGCGTTGCCAGGCGCTTTAATTGAAGGCGCGTGATGGAGAAGCTCCCCCAGTCCGCTCTATCAGGGCCGTGAGAGCGCCTTGATGATCCTTCACCGCTCGCCATTGTTTGAGTTCTCGAGCTTGGGCTTGGATGGGGAGGGATTTTTCGCTGCAGTTACGGTCGAGATGCGTATTGCCGCTAGCTGGGGCCACGCATCTATTAAATAAGACGGAAGGGGCTGACGCTTCGATGTTCTTTCCATAAATTGGCCTGATTCCCTAGAGGACACGACTCTCAAAGTCTGAAATTGGGCCCTAACATAATCTCAAGGGTTGGCCGAGAACTTTATGTCGGGCCGGAGGATAGACCATGGGAACTCGTCTGTCGAGCCGAGACTCCAGAATTGAAGGTCGAAGGGCGTCGACTTCGGCATCGAAGAATAGTTCAGGGGCTATTGACAATGTCCTGGATTAGGGGGTACTAACCTAGCCAGCCCGTCTCTTCAGTTGGGCCGATGGGCCCTCGTGCGTGATCAAGGTGGACTCCGGAGGCCGCGTACAGGAGGCGTGATCAAGACTGTCTCTACCAAAGACTTGACGTACACTCCAAGATCTCTCATGCCGCCCTGCTCCTAGATACCGACTTTGTAACCCTAGATCCCCTCCCTGGCATGTATATAAGCCAAAGGGTTTAGCCCGTAGAGGGGACATCAACACAATCTTATTCACCTAGCCCTAGAACTAGAACACGTCAAAAGATCTCGAGGTAGATCGACTATGTACTTGTCACATCTCCATTGATATAAACGACAGCAGGACGTAGGGTTTTTACCTCCATCAAGAGGGCCCGAACCTGGGTAAAACATCGTCTCCCTGTTCCTGTTACCATTGATCCGAGATCGACAGCTCGGGACCCCCTACCCCGAGGTCTGCCGGTTTTTACACCGACGGGCATGATGATGATGCATCAAGTGGGACGAAGAGAAAGGAGTCCCATTCCGAGCTCGGTGACGGCTAAGTCCAAAAGGCCCGATGGAAGGAAAAAAGACAAGGGTACAAAGGCCAACGACAATGATATCAAAGAATCACTCGAAGTAATTGTGAATGCGAGGAAGATATATGCCGAGGAGAAGAAATCTTTGAAGGTAAAAGAGACGGAGGAGAGGGCGGCGGCCGAGCTGCGGAAGGCGGCTGCCGAGGAGAAGAAGGCGGTGATGACCCACAAGTATAGGGGATCAATCGTAGTCCTTTCGATAAGTAAGAGTGTCGAACCCAACGAGGAGCAGAAGGAAATGACAAGCGGTTTTCAGCAAGGTATTCTGTGCAAGTGCTGTAAACAGTAGTAACAGATAGTTTTGTAGCAAGTAACAAGTAACAATAGTAACAAAGGTGCAGCATGGTGGCCCAATCCTTTTTGTAGCAAAGGACAAGCTGGAAGTTTCCTTATGTAAAGCAAAGTGCTCTCGAGGACACATGGGAATTCTCGTGTAGTCACGTTCATCATGTTTAGTTGATTTGCGTTCACTACTTTGATAATTTGATATGTGGGTGGACCGGTGCTACGGTGTTGTTCTTACTTGAACAAGCAACCCTCTTGTCAGTACTAAAACTGGCAGACCTTTGGGGTGGGGGGTCCCGAGCTGTGGATCTTGGATCTATGGGTTACAGGAGACGAAGGAGACAGTATTTACCCAGGTTCGGCCCTCTCAAAGAGGTAATACCCTATGTCTTAATTTGATTGCATTGATGATGATGTATCAAGTACAAGCTTGATCTACCTCGAGATCGTAAGTTGTGTTCTAACCCTAAGGCTAGGTGATTGTAATTGTGACCGTGGTCTCTATGGACTAAACCCTCAGCTTATATAGATGTTGGGGGTACCTAGGGTTACACATGGTCGGTTGCCTATCTAGGGATACACATGCCGGCGGCCGATGTTGTCCTTGGAGTACACATCAAGTCTTTGGCAAAGTCCATCTTGATCACGTCGAAGTGCGAGGCTTCCAGAGTCCTTTCTTGTAAGAACGATGGGCCGTAAGCCTAGCCCATGGACAGTGGGCCAACTAGGTTGGTACCCCCTAGTCCGGGACACCGTCAGTAGCCCCTGAACTGGTCTTCGATGCCGAGGATGACAATCCCCCTCAGACATACGACTTCAGCTTTGGAGTCTTCGGCTTGATAGGCGAGTTCTCCCCTTAGATGATTCTTTCTATGATCCGGGATCTTTCCCTGTTAAAAGCTTTAATCGGGTCTGTTCTTAAAGGAACCCGCCCTCCGACCATGGCTTAACCAAATTTATTAGCATCCGAAGACATGAGGTAACTTAGCCTCGAAGGCCAACCACACAGGTGTGAACAATGCCTATAGCCTGACAGCTTTTCCGAAGCGCCACCACCTATAACTAGGCGGGTCAGTTACTGATGCTCGAATCACGGCCCAAGGCAGTTTTCTCATTGGCACGTCTCATCAAGGCAGATATCATGCCCCGCATTTCAAGGGATATCATCAAGATTTTGTGTCACCCCATGCACATAACGGCATCTTATGCTGGGACGTGGCGATTTTATCGGCGCAGCAAAGGGGACTCTTGGCCTTTCGCAGGCCTATAAGAGCAAAGGGTAGTAGTAACAATCTCCTACGCTCCCATTCCTTCACCTTTGCACCTTGCTTACTGAGCTCCAGCGCCCAGATCCAGCCCCAAATTCACCCATCTCCTTCAGCGCCCACAGCTCCCACTTCCAGCAATGGCCGACGCCACCCTGAAGGGACACTGGGCCAGCTCCTTCCTCACGGAGGGCGTGATTCAGGAGCTACAGGACGCGGGATACATCCCCGCCAATGTCGCCTGCCGGCCTCCAGAGCTAGACCAGCGGGTCCCTACCCCCCAAGCTAGGGGAGAGAGTTATCTTCGTTCCCCACCTCATCCGAGGTCTGGGGTTCCCGCTGCACCCCTTTGTGCGCGGGGTTCTCTTCTACTACGGGCTAGATTTCCATCATCTAGCCCCAAATTCGATCCTCCATCTCACGACGTTCATCAGCGTCTGCGAGGCCTTCCTCCGCATCGAGCCACACTTTGGCCTGTGGCTGAAGACGTTCGGCATCAAGCCGAAGTCCAGCGGCTCCGAACTCGCAGAGTGCGGGGGGGGGGGAGGGCATGATCAGCAAGAACCAGAAGGTAGCCTGGTTCGAGGGCACCTTCATGGAAACAATCAAGGAATGGCAGCGGGAGTGGTTTTATATCACTGAACCACTTGCCGGCGGCCCGACCGAAGTCCCAGCCTTCTCGGCGGCTCCTCTGAGGAGGCTTGTTTCCTGGAAAAGGAAAGGCTTGGACTGGGGTAATCCCGAAGAGGTGGCCGAGCTGCAATAGAAAGTCAGATTTCTGGCAGACAAGAAGAAGATCAAGCTAGTGGACGTGGTGGACGTCATGCTCCATCGTCGCATCTTGCCACTCCAGCTTCGGGCGAGCCCGATGTGGGCCTACAAGCCCGAGGATGTGCCGCTCGTGATGCACTGATACATCTCCAATGTATCTATAATTTTTGATTGTTCCACACTATTATAGTATCAATCTTGGATGTTTCATATGCAATTATATGCCATTATATATCATTTTTTGGGACTAACCTATTAACCTAGTGCCCAGTGCCAGTTGTTGTTTTTTGCTTGTTTTTGCCTTTTCAGAAAATCATTATCAAACGGAGTCCAAATGAAGAAAAAACTTTGGATTAATTTTTTTTGGACCAGAAGGGGCCATCGAAGCTTCGGGAGAAGACCAGAAGAGCCACGAGGGAGCAACAAGCTCGGGAGGCGCACCCCAGGGGGGTAGGCGCCCCCAGGCTTGTGGGCCCCTTGTGGCACCTCTTGACCTAATTCCAGCGCTATAATTCCAAAATATTCCCCGTATACTAGAAAGACAGAAGAGAAAACCTTTCCACCGCCGCAAGCCTCTGTTCTTCTGCGATCCCATCTGGAGGCCTTTTCCGGTACTCTGTCGGAGGGGGAATCGATCACGGAGGGCTTCTTCATCAACCTTGCTGCCCTTCCGATGATGTGTGGGTAGTTTACCATAGACCTAAGGATCCATAGCTACTAGCTAGATGGCTTCTTCTCTCTCTTTGATCTTCAATACCATGTTCTACTCAATGTTCTTGGAGTTCTTTCCGATGTAATCTTCTTCTGCGGTGTGTTTGTTGGGATCCGATGAATTGTGAGTTTATGATCAGATTATTCATGAGAAATATTTGAGTCTTCTCTGAACTCTTTTATGCATGATTGTTATAGCTTTGTATTTCTCTCTGATGTATCCGTTTGGTTTGGCCAACTAGATTGATTTATCTTGCAATGGGAGAGGTGCTTTGTGATGGGTTCAATCTTGCGGTGCTCAATCCCAGTGACAGAAAGGGACATGACACGTATTTGTGTTGTTGCCATTAAGGATAAAAAGATGGGGTTTAATCATATTGCTTGAGTTTACTTTGTCTACATCATGTCATCTTGCTTAAGGCGTTACTCTGTTTTACACTTAATACTCTAGATGCATGCTCGATAGCGGTCGACGAGTGGAGTAATAGTAGTAGCTGCAGGCAGGACTCAGTCTACTTGTCTCGGACGTGATGCCTATATACATGATCATTGCCATGAATCCGTCATAATTATTTGCTTTTCTATCAATTGCCCAACAGTAATTTGTTTCCCCACCATATGCTATGTGTTCGAGAGAGAAGCCTCTAGTGAAAACTATGGCCCCTGGGTCTACTTTTATCATATATTAAAATCCAAAAATACCTTGCTGCAATTTATTTACTTTCATTTTATTTTGCAATTTACTTTTCTATCTATCACTATCAGAATTAGTCCTTGCAAATAACCGCTAAGGGGATTGACAACCCTCTTATTTGCGTTGGGTGCAAGTGTTTGCTTTTGTGTGTAGGTGCTGCTAACGAGGTTCGATGTGGTTCTCCTACTGGATTGATAACCTTGGTTCTTAACTGAGGGAAATACTTATCACTACTATACTGCATCATCCTCTCCTCTTCGGGGAAATCCCAACGCAATTTACAAGTAGCAGGAAGAATTTCTGGCGCCGTTGCCGGGGAGACATCACCGAAACTTATCAAGTACCTTCGCATAAACTATCATCCACTTGCATTTATTTTATTTGCCTTTTTATTTGCATTTGCCTCTCGTTTTCATCTCCCCCACTTCTAAAACAATTTTACAAAAACACAAAAATATTTTCGTTTGCTTGTTTGCTAGTTTGCTTGCTTTGTCGCGATGTCTCAAGAAAACACAAAATTGTGTGACTTTTCCCATACTAATAATAATGATTTTATTAGTACTCCAATTGCTCCTCCCGCCACTAGTGCGGAGTCGTGTGACATTAATGCTGCTTTGCTTAATTTTGTTATGAAAGAACACTTTTTTGGTAGTCCTAAGGAAGATGCTGCATCCCATCTAAATACTTTTGTTGAACTTTGTGATATGCAAAAGAAGAAAGATGTGGATAATGATATTGTTAAATTGATATTATTTCCGTTCTCATTATGAGATCGTGCTAAAACTTAGTTTTCATCTTTGCCTAGAAATAGTATTGATTCATGGGATAAGTGTAAGGATGCTTTTATTGCCAAGTATTTTCCTCCTACTAAGATTATTTCTTTAAGAAATCAAAATATGAATTTTAAGCAACTTGAACATGAGCATGTTGCACAATCTTGGGAGAGAATGAAATTAATGATAAGAAACTGCCCTACTCATGGTTTAAGCTTATGGATGATCATAAAAAAAATTATGCGGGACTAAACTTGGTTTCTAGAAATTTGCTAGACTCTGCCGCAGGTGGTACTTTTATGGAAATTACATTGGGAGAAGCTACAAAACTCCATGATAATATTATGATGAATTACTCTCAATGGCACACTGAAAGACCTCCAACTAGTAAGAAGGTAAATTCTGTTGAAGAAATTAATACTTTGAGTGATAAGATGGATGCTCTTATGAAATTGGTTGCTAGTAAAAGTGCTCATATTGATCCTAATGATGTGCCATTGTCTACCTTGATTGAGCAAAATAATGATGCTATTGATGTGAATTTTGTTTGTTGGAATAATTTCAACAACAATGCTTATAGGGGTAATTTCAATCCTAGACCGTTTCCCAGAAATTCCTCTAATAATTATGGTAATTCCTATGGTAATTCATATAATAATAATAGGATACCCTCTGATCTTGAAAGTAATATTAAAGAATTTATTAATTCTCAAAAGATTTTCAATGCTATGGTAGAAGAAAAATTGAATAAAGTTGATGACATGGCTAGGAACATGGATAGAATTGCTCATGATGTGGATACTCTCAAAATTAAAATTTTGCCACCCAAGCATGATATAAATGAGTCTATTAAAGCTATCTCTATCTCCATTAATGAAAGTAAAGAAAGGACCGCTAGGTTGAGAGCTAAGCGAGAATTCCTAGAAAAAGCTATTCCACCCGGTTTCTATCATAGTAATGATGAAAATATTAAAATGATTGGTGTCTCACCTACTGAATCTTTATTTAGTAATATAAAACTTGATGAAAAATGGATTGAAGATGTGTCAACTTTAGCTAGAAGGTGTCCCAATTATTTGGAGGGTGATGATCTTAATGATAAAAATGACAAAAGTGGGTTTGGAGAGGTTAAAACTTTAAATAGTGATGTACCCACTGCTTTGGATTACAAGGACTTTAATTCTGATAATTGCTCTTTATTTGAATGTATTTCCATGTTGCAATCCATGATTAATTCACCTAATGCCTATGAACAAAATAAAGCTTTTACTAAACATATTGTAGAAGCTATGATAAAAGCTCATGAAGAAAAGCTTGAGTTGGAAGTTTCAATTCCTAGAAAATTACATGATGAATGGGAACCTACTATTAAAGTTAAAATGAAATATTATGAATGCAATGCTTTATGTGATCTAGGTGCTAGCGTCTCTGCTATACCAAAATCTTTGTGTGATGTGCTAGGTCTCACCGATATGGATCCTTGTTCCCTTAATTTGCATCTAGCGGATTCCACTATTAAAAAACCATTGGGTAGAATAAATTATGTGCTTATTCTTGCTAATATAAATTATGTACCCTTGGATTTTATTGTGCTTGATATTGAATGCAATCATTATTGCCCTATAATACTTGGTAGGCCCTTCCTACGAACCATAGGTCCTATTATTGATATGAAAGAAGGTAATATAAGATTTCAATTCCCATTAAAGAAAGGGATGGAACAATTCCCTAGAAAGAGAATTAAGCCACCATATGAATCTATTATGAGGGCCACCTACGGAATTAATTTGAAGGATGACAACACTTGAAACTTTGCATTATGCCTAGCTAGGGGCATAAAACAATGGCACTTGTTGGGAGGCAACCCAATGAATAAAATAAATTTTTGTTTTACTTTCTGTTTTTGTGTGCTTGCAAAATTTTAGACTCTGTTATGATTTTGTTTTTATATTTTAATTAGTGTTTGTGCCAAGTAATGCCTTTGGGATGATTTGGATGATAGTATAATTGATGCTGTTTGAAAACAGGAACTTTTGCGTCCAGTGCTGGAATTTTGATTTTTTGATGGAGCGTCAGAACCTTCTGAATTTTTTACACATTATTGATATATGAATTTCCCACGTTGTCCTCATTTTTCAGAATTTTGGGAGTTATATAAGTATGACTTTAATTTAGATCTTTACAGACTGTTCTGTTTTAGACAGATTCTATTTTTGTTGCATAGTTTGCTTATTTTGATGAATCTATGGATCGTATCGGGGGTATGAGCCATGGGGAAGTTGGAGTACAGTAGCATTATGCCAATATTAAATATGAATCAATTTACAACAGTACCTAAAGTTTAAGATTTGTTTGTTATACTAACGGATCTCATGAGGTTTCTGTTGAGTTTTGTGTGCTGAAGTTTTCAAGTTTTGGGTGAGACTACGATGGATAAAGGAATGAGGAGCGGCAAGAGCCTAAGCTTGGGGATGCCCAAGGAACCCCAAGGTAATATTCAAGGAATACTCAAGCATCTAAGCTTGGGGATGCCCCGGATGGCATCCCCTCTTTCGTCTACAATCTATCGGTAACTTACTTGGAGCTATATTTTTATTCATCACATGATATGTGTTTTACTTGGAGCGTCTTGTGCTATGGTTTGTTTGCTTTTGTTTGCTTTTTATTTTGCCGCAATCATCTTTGCTGAACACACCTTTTTGAGAGGGACACACATTATTCATGATTTGTTAGAATACTCTATGTGCTTCACTTATATCTTTTGAGCTAGGCAGTTGCTCTAGTGCTTCACTTATATCTTTTAGAGCACGGCGGTGGTGATATTTTAAAGAAATAGTTGCACTCTCATGCTTCACTTATATATTTTTGAGAGTATAATAAATATTAATGGTAATATGCATGGGTTATGAATTTGGTCCTAATATGATAGGTATTCAAGAGGGATATAATAAAAACTTTCATGTAGATCACTGAATATGATAACTTTGATTCCTTGCAATAGTTTCGCGATATTAAGATGGTAATATGTGGGAGGTTCTAGTAGATAATTGTGGTTTAGTAAGAATATTGGTGTTAAGGTTTGTGATTCCCGAAGCATGCACGTATGATCTGTCGTTATGCTCAGAAGTTGGAGCATGATTTATTCTTGATTGTCCTCCTTTGAGTGGCGGTCGGGGGCGTGCGATGGTTAACACCTACCAACCTCCCCCCTAGGGGCATGCGTAGTAGTACTTTGCTGTGAGGGCTAATAAACTTCCGCAATAAGTATGTGAGTTCTTTATGACTAATGTGAGTCCATGGATTATACGCACTCTCACCCTTCCGCAATTTGCTAGCCTCTTCGGTACCGTGCATTGCCCTTTCTCACATTGAGAGTTGGTGCAAACTTCACCGGTGCATCCAAACCCCATGATATGATACGCTCTATCACACATAAGCCTCCTTATATCTTCCTCAAAACAGCCACCATACCTACCTATTATGGCATTTCCATAGCCATTCCGAGATATATTGCCATGCAACTTCCACCATTCTTTTTTATGACACACATCATCATTGTCGTATTGCTTTGCATGATAATATAGCTGACATAGTATTTGTGGCTCAGCCACCATTCATCATTTTCATACATGTTACGCTAGTATCATTCCACATCCTGGTACACTGCCAGAGGCATTCATATAGAGTCATATTTGTTCTAGTTTCGAGTTGTAATTTTGAGTTGTGAGTAAATAGAAGTATGATGATCATTATTATTTGAGCATTGTCCCAGTGAGGAAAATAAAAAATAAATAAATAAGAGGCCAAAAAGAGCCCACGAAAAAAAGGAAAAAAATGAGAGAAAAAGAGAGAAGGGGCAGTGTTACTATCTTTTTCCATACTTGTGCTTCAAAGTAGCACCATGTTTTTCATATAGAGAGTCTCCTATTTTGTCACTTTCATATACTAGTGGGAATTTTTCGATATAGAACTTGGCTTGTATATTCCGATGATGGGCTTCCTCAAATGCCCGAGGTCTTCATGAGCAAGCAAGTTGGATGCACACCCACTTAGTTTTCATGTTGAGCTTTCATACACTTATAGCTCTTAGTGCATCCATTGCATGGCAATCCCTACTCCTTGCATTGACATCAATTGATGGGCATCTCCATAGCCCGTTGATTAGCCTCGTCGATGTGAGACTATTTTCTTCTTTTTGACTTCACCTTATTAATCTCTACCACCACATTCTATTCCACCCATAGTGCTATATCCATGGCTTGTGCTCATGTATTGCGTGGGGTTGAAAAAGCTGAAGCGCGTTAAAAAGTATGAACCAATTGCTTGGCTAAAACCGGGGTTGTTCATGATAAATATTTTGTGTTAAGAAGATGGAGCATGACAGGATTATATGATTTTGTAGGGATAACTTTCTTAAGCATTTTTATTTTGAAAGGCATGATTGTTTGTTAGTATGCCTGAGTATTGATGTCTTTATATCAAATTATAGACTATTGCTTTGAATCATTCGGATCTTAATATTCATACCGTCAAAGAGAATTACATGATGAAACATGTTAGGTAGCATTCCACATCAAAAAATTTGTTTTTATCATTTACCTACTCGAGGACGAGCACGAATTAAGCTTGGGGATGCTTCATACATCTCCATCGTATCTATAATTTTTATTGTTCCATGCTATTATAGTATCAATCTTGGATGTTTTATATGCAATTATATGCCATTATATATCATTTTTTGGGACTAACCTATTTACCTAGTGCCCAGTGCCAGTTGATGTTTTTTGCTTGTTTTGCCTTTTCAGAAAATCATTATCAAACGGAGTCCAAACGAAGAAAAAACTTTGGATTAATTTTTTCTGGACCAGAAGGAACCCTCGAAGCTTCGGGAGAAGACCAGAAGAGCCACGAGGGAGCGACAAGCTCAGGAGGCGTGCCCCAGGGGGGTAGGTGCGCCCCCAGGCTTGTGGGCCCCTCGTGGCATCTCTTGACCTAATACCAGCGCTATAAATTCCAAAATATACCCCATATACCAGAAAGACAGAAGAGAAAACCTTTCCGCCGCCGCAAGCCTCTATTCTTACGCAATCCCATCTGGAGGCCTTTTCCGGTACTCTGCCGGAGGGGGAATCGATCACGGAGGGCTTCTTCATCAACATTGCTGCCCTTCCGATGATGTGTGAGTAGTTTACCTCAGACCTATGGGTCCATAGCTAGTACCTAGATGGCTTCTTCTCTCTCTTTGATCTTCAATACCATGTTCTCCTCGATGTTCTTGGAGTTCTATCCTATGTAATCTTCTTTTGCGGTGTGTTTGTTGGGATCCGATGAATTGTGAGTTTATGATCAGATTATTCATGAGAAATATGTGATTCTTCTCTGAAATCTTTTATGCATGATTGTTATAGCTTTGTATTTCTCTCCGATCTATCCGTTTGGTTTGGCCAACTAGATTGATTTATCTTGCAATGGGAGAGGTGCTTTGTGATGGGTTCAATCTTGCGGTGCTCAATCCCAGTGACAGAAAGGAACATGACACGTATTTGTGTTGTTGCCATTAAGGATAAAAATATGGGGTTTAATCATATTGCTTGAGTTTACTTTGTCTACATCATGTCATCTTGCTTAAGGCGTTACTCTGTTTTACACTTAATACTCTAGATGCATGCTCGATAGCGGTCGACGAGTGGAGTAATAGTAGTAGATGCAGGCAGGACTCAGTCTACTTGTCTCGGACGTGATGCCTATATACATGATCATTGCCATGAATCCGTCATAATTATTTGCTTTTCTATCAATTGCCCAACAGTAATTTGTTTCCCCACCATATGCTATGTGTTCAAGAGAGAAGCCTCTAGTGAAAACTATGGCCCCTGGGTCTACTTTTATCATATATTAAAATCCAAAAATACATTGCTGCAATTTATTTACTTTCATTTTATTTTGCAATTTACTTTTCTATCTATCACTATCAGAATTAGTCCTTGCAAATAACCGCTAAGGGGATTGACAACCCTCTTATTTGCGTTGCGTCCAAGTGTTTGCTTTTGTGTGTGTAGGTGTTGCTAACGAGGTTCGATGTGGTTCTCCTACTGGATTGATAACCTTGGTTCTTAACTGAGGGAAATACTTATCTCTACTATACTGCATCATCCTCTCCTCTTCGGGGAAATCGCAACACAGTTTACAAGTAGGAAGCACTTCTTCCGCACCTCCTTGGCCGGGATGTGGACGGCGCTATTCAAGCCGTCCCAGAACGAATTCCCCCCGGAGGGAATGGACAGCAGCTTCGATGCCGCGCACGATGCCCATGAGGTAACCGCAACATGAAGTTTCATATTCAATCTCTCCTTTATTTTGCGGACGCATTTTATTGGAATGATTGAACCTACCTTCTCTTTCTCAGAAGTGGATCCCCAAGGCGCAGCGAATGCTGTGCCCAGTGCCACTGCCCGTGGAGGTGAGGTCTCCTCAGCTCGAGGCGCTCTTGGCCGAGGAACCGTATGTGGTTCCGGCCAAGGGGCAGAAGCCACCGAAGGGGAAGAGCGGCCTATGCATCCGAGATACCTCGGAGGCCAGGTTCGAAGACATCCACGTCTCCTCTACCCATGAGGGGGTGAGGAGGGAAAGGAGGAGTAAGAGGACGCGGAGGAGGAAGTGCCTTCTCCGAAGAGAAAGAGGGCAATGTCCGAGGATGTCAAGGAGAAGGAGCACCCTCGGGGCCGCAGGAAACTGCGCAAGGCCTCGGCCGCACCAGTCAGCCAACAGGCCGCGCCCGCCCAGGTTACCCTCTTCGACACTTCGGAGGATGTCATCGCGCAACCGCGCTGGATGAAGCCGGCACCCCAGAGGTACTTTTGATAGAACACCCTCAATTTCTTCACGAAAATAGGTTTTGATGCATGATATCTAACTTGTCCTTCTTTAGCCCACAACGCGTCCTTATCGACGACGTGGTCGAGGACGACGGGCTCCCTCCGCCGCTTATGGTTGAAAGCGGGTCTGCTGAGCATGCAGTGCCCCTCACCGCCCCTGACGGGCTGGGGGAAGCGACATCTCGCTCGGTCCCAGCCGCCGATGGCACGGTGGCGGGTGCCGGGACTTATTTGGCCGAGGTCCACACCTCGGTCGCCGAGGACAAGGGATGGAGGTCCCCTTGGTCAAAGAAGGTGAGCTCAGCCAAACAGAGTCCCCAGCTCGGGCGACTCCAACACCGCATCAGCAGCCAGAGGCCTCCACTCCTATCACCATGATGGGTGGACCCAAGATGGCTCCGCCTACCCCTCCTGCCCCAGGGCAGGTCCACAAGGGGTGGCCCGAGGAGATGGAGGTGGCTCTGGCGAGCTCCTCTATTGTGGAGGAGCACCGTGCCCTTATTGGCACGGCGCTGGGTAGCTTCCGGTCCGTAGAGGCCGGAATGCATGAGGTTTTCAAGGGCCTCCTCAGAGGCTTTGAGGTATGTTTGACACAACTCTACTTTTCCCTCCTTGTTCTATTTATGCTTTAGTTTGACACTAGCCCCATCCAGTAGCCCTCTTCGAACATGGATGAAAAAGCACTGTCCGAAGACTAAAAGCTGCAAACAGTACACGAGAATGCATAGCAAGCAGTAGCCCCCGAGCCTCAAGTTAGTTTCAAAGAACTGACTTGGGGGTCGATTTGGACATTTATAAAAGCGAAGATGCAGTAGCCCCCGAGACTCTGGTTGGGTTTGAAAGAGCCGAACAAAGGATCGAATTCGATGTCGGGAGACTAATAACTGAATATGTGTGCAGGCCTCGTCTTTGGCTCCGAACTCCATCTCCGAAGAGATAGCGGAGATGAATCGGAAGCTCAAGCGGTCCGAGGAGGACCTCGATCTGATGCAGAAGCAGATCGAACGGGCCCAAGGTAAGCGAAAAGCTAACGCTTGATCAATACAGCTTTCGTATTTGTTTCAGCTTGTTCTAATGTTGAGCTTATGTAATTGCAGCTATGACTACGGAGCTTGAGGCCCTTAAGGCCGAGCTACAGAAGGCTCGGCAGGAGGCCGAGCAGCAGAAAGTTGTGGCGGCAAAGGCTAGCAAGGAGCTGGCCGAAGAAAGGGCAGCCCGCGACAAGGACCAGGCTCGGCTCCTCGAAGTCGAGGACACCTTGAACGGGGTGTATGTAGAACGTGACGCCCTTCAAGAGGATCAGAAGAAGGTGGGCGCGGAGATCGAGAAGCTCAACTTGGCTCATGCTGAGGTGCAGACCCAGGCCCGAGTCGATCACGAGGTGGTCCAGCAAGTGAGGCAGATCGCTGCTGGTAAGCCATACTTACTTCAGTGTATTTTTGGCCGCAAGAGGTTCCCCGAGCTTAATCAACTCTGGCGATCCGCAGACGCCTTCACGGACTACCGAGAAGCACGTACGACGCCGGCCGTCACTTCGGTGCCCAGGAGTGTCACACCACGGAAAGGGCGTTCTGGCATCAGTTCCAGGCGCCATCGCATCCACCACTGCTCAATGACCAAATGAAGCAGTTGATGGAGCTCTATCGTATGGCGAGGCCAACGATGGAGGACCTTTGTGTCTGCCTGTGGCCAACGGAGCCACTGCCGACCAGCTTCTTCGGCATGGTGGCTCGTCTTCAAGACGCCGGCCCCCAAGTCCTACGCTGGAAGCGGTCACCATGCTTGGAGGGCGTCCAGCGGGCGTATGCCTGCATGAAGACGCACTATCCTCGCATCGATGCAACGGCCGTGGCTTCGGGACCGCCTGCCAGGAAGGACAGGATGCCGGAGCGGTTTATGGCCGAGGTGATGGAGGGTGCTCGTATCACCGAGCCCCGTTGCAGCAAAGACATTATGCATTTTTAATTTATACTTCGGAATGTCGAAGTTGTGAGATTGTAGAAAAGACAAGCCTTTTTTTAAGTAAAATGATTTTGACTTTTATCTTCCGATGTGTTTTTATATTTTTTGACTCCTGTGCGACCGTTTTGACACTGAAAGTGACCAGTCGTCGGCTTTCGCCCCCTTGTACAGGATACAAGGGGTGTTTCTATAGCAGCTTTAACCCTTAGCTGACGTCTCGGTTCCCGGAGGTGGTTTGTCATATGGAAACTAGGCAATCGGACTATATTGCTTTTATAACTTTCACTTAGTCATAGGAGCTTGATTGTGGGAGCTAGTGACTAGCCCCTAGTTTTTGAAGTGTTCGGCTTTAGCCGAGGTTAAACCATTAGCCACTTCGGCTCATTTTAAGAAGAGCCCCTCGTTTGACACGGATGATCTCCATCGATGCGTAGTTTAACACAATCATCGGCTTGCCGGCCAATTTACGCTTACCAAGACAGTCAGTTTTCAGCTTTCTCCACTGAGGCGCTTTACCATTCGAGCTGGAAGCGCAATCGCAGTGGTTCTCCCTTTACACTCTTAGCTGAACGGAGTGGAAATGTAAGAGGTAAACACAGGAGCCGGGTAACCCAACTATTGACCAAAATCATGGTTCGAAACTGATTCATATAATGCAACATCCAAGATGCCGAATAAACAGTTCGGACTTTGAATTTATGCGTGAGATTTTAAATCCGAGCCTCTAATCGATAGCCGAGTTTGAAAAAGGGTCTGTGTCGCGAGAGCTATCTTTGGCTCAGAGGCAAGAGAGAGAAAAGGGAGACACGGATATATATCTAGTGACCGCAAGAGGTCTGGTTTTCCTTTATTTCATATGGTCGAGCCGTACATGCCGAGCTTATCAAAGAAGCTTTGAGAGATACATTTATAAGGAAGAAGGGGGAGGAATTCAAACAGGGCGACTATTTTCGGATTTACAGCCCTAGTCCTCCCCTGCCGCACGTCTGCGCCTCTGTGCTCTTTACCAGCTTGTCCTCGTCTACAGCGAGGTTGTTGTGTGCGGCCTGCTCATCCACCTATCTATGCTTTATGCATTCGAGGAGCGGACCCTTTGAAGAGGTTGTAGCTGCAGCATGATGGTTTAAACCATGTAGTGATGTTGCTCCTGTTGGGCCTTCGACAGTGCCCTGCAGGTGCGCAAGTCTTCGGGTGGGCGTCGCCTGGTTGAGCCGAATAGCGCGCCCTGTACTTTATGCTCCTCGGTCTCCCATGGAATTTTGAGTGCGAAGTTGTGCACTCTAGGGACATAATCCTCAACTAGAGGGAGAGAAACGAGGAGCGCATATCCCTATTTAGTGTGAGTGGTTGGCTGTCCGAGGTCAATGGGTGCCCCCCGATTGCACTTTGAAGAGCCAGGTGTACCTTTCCCAGGTAGAGTACGAGCTGCCTCCTCAGACGCCTGAACCTCGGCTGCAAAAGCCGGGGTCTGCTCCTTCGTTCGGAGGGAGCGCTCAGTGTTACCATTGACTGTAATAACACCGTTTGGTCCCGGCATCTTGAGATTTAAGTATGCATAGTGCGAGACCACGTTGAAGCGAGCGAATGCGGTTCACTCGAGCAGTGCATGGTAGCCACTGCGGAAGGGGACAATGTCGAAGATTAAGTCTTCGCTTCGAAAGTTTTCGGGTGATCCGAAGACTACCTCCAACGTGATCGTTCCCGTGCAGTGTGCTTCAATGCCGGGTATGACACCCTTAAAAGTGGTAGTACTAGGCTTGATTCTTGATGGATCGATGCCCATTTTCCTGATCATACCAGCATAGATCAGGTTGAGGCTGTTGCCTCCATCCATGAGGACGCGTGTTAAGTGGAACTCATCGACAATGGGGTCCATGACCAATGCTGCAGACCCTCCATGACGGATACTGGTCGGGTGGTCGTGTTTATCAAATGTGATCGGATAAGCCGACCATAGATTATACTCTGGGGCGATGGGCTCTAGCGCGTAGACATCCCATAGTGCGCGCTTTCGCTCCTTTTTAGGGATGTGAGTGACGTAGATCATGTTCACATCCTTTCGGAAGGGAATTGCTTCTGGCCTCCATTATTGGGCTGCTGAGGTTCATCCTCGTCCTTGCTGCGGGATTGGCCTTTACTTTGCCCTTCCACCGCCACCTTCCCGGCCTGCTTGAATACCCAGCAGTTTCGGTTGGTATGGTTTGCAGGTTTGTCCGAGGTGCCATGAATCTGGCATGGCTTGTCGAGGATTTTGTCAAGCTGGCTAGGTCCGTCCTTGTTCCCTTTAAAGGGTTTCTTTTTCTGTCCAGCCTTAGAGCCACTGAACCCCACATTGAGTGTGGCGTCCTCAGCATTGCTATTGCTGTTCTTATGCCGGCGCTTGTTTTTGTTGCGCCTGGGTTTGCCGTTACCATCACGTGCTTCCGAGGTTCCGGCTTCGCCGCCATGAGAGTTGCGGGCTAGCCAACTATCCTCTCCCGCGCAAAAGCAGGTCATAAGGGAAGTAAGGGCTGACATGGTTCTCGGCTTGTCTTGCCCGAGCTGTCGTGCAAGTCACTCATCCCGAATACTATGTCAGAAGGCGGCAATTGCCTCCGCATCGGGGCAGTTGACCATCTGGTTCTTTTTAGTCAAGAACCGATTCCAAAATTTCCGGGCCGACTCGTCGGGCTGTTGAATAACGTGGCTGAGGTCGTTGGCATCCGGGGATCGGACATAAGTGCCCTGGAAGTTTGCCCTAAAGGCATCCTCGAGAGCTTCCCAGCTCCCGATGGAGTGAGGAGGTAGGCTGTTAAGCCAGTGCCTCGCCGGTCCCTTGAGTTTGAGCGGCAGATATTTGATGGCGTGGAGATCATCTCCGTGACCCATGTGGATATGGAGGAGGAAATCCTCGATCCACAAGGCTGGATCGGTCGTCCCATCGTATTATTCGATATTTATGGGTTTAAACCCATCCGGGAACTGATGTTCCATCACCTCGTCTGTGAAAAAGATCGGGTGAGCGGGCCCTCAAAATTGATCCGTATTGTGCCAGATATCGGGAGACATCCGTGCATAAGCCTGTTCCCGAGCCCTACTGTGCCTGTTTAACCAGGCCTCATAGCCATTGAGTCCGGTTGGCGTGCATCCTCTTGACCCGTAACTGGATCGAGGAGGGGCTCGATTTGCTTCTATCCTTCTGCGTGCATCGTAGGGCATGGGGTAGTCAACAGGATCCTTGCCGTAACGGCATGTTGTTGTTTGGGGATTCCTGTGTTCCCCTGTTGGCCTGTCATGCCCTCTAGGGGGTCGGTCAGGCTAGTCGGCATGACCTCGTGTCAAAAGCACGTTATCAGTTGCCTCATCGTCGAATTTCGGCAGCAAACGCCTGCATGGGTAGGATTTGGATGCAGTCTCTCGCCGTTCTTCGAGGTCTTGTTCGGCTGCGAGAACCTCCACCCACTTGTCGTTGAGCTCGTTTTGATCGGCATGCAGCTGTTGTTGCTTCTTTTTCATACTCCTGGCGGTGGCCACCAAACACCGTCTGAACCGCTCTTGCTCATATGGGTCTTCGGGGACTATGTAGTCCTCGGGTCCGAGGCTCTCATCCTCCTCGAATTCGGGTAAATAGTTGATGTCGACCCCGTTGTCGAGATCGTCGGGATCGTCATCTTCGGGTATTCCTGCAGGGCTATTCTGCCTTCCTGGGGAGGCTTGAATGTCCTCTCCCTGGTCGTCGGCACCGTCAGCCATGGCGCCGTTATCAGTAGCGCCCGTGTTGTGCCCGCTGGGGCTGCCGCCGGTAACTTTCGACCACCGGCGTCGGTGACTCGAAGGATTCTTGGGGGTGTCGACCATATGGACGTCGTAGGTAGATGTAGAGGTCCATCTGCCCGTATGAGCTGAGGGCGTGGTCATTTCAAGTGTGACGCCGACATCTTCATCCATGTCAGTGGCCTCCTTGGAGGCATAGTCCAGCACGTCGGTTAAGTCATCGACCGTGGCGACTAGCTGGGTGGTGGGTGGGACGTAAATTTCCTGGTCATCAGATTTAAGTCCGATCTTGTCATAGACCGAGGTCTGGTCGTTCGAGATTGACAACCTCTTAATGCGATCTAGCATCTCGTTAAGGTGAGATAGGTCCTCGGAGTCCATGGCCTGGCAGCAGGCCGGGTTGATCTGAATTGTGATTTGCGGGTCGCTTGATGCGACTTTGGTGTATTGGTTGACCGGGGTTGGTCCCAGGTTGCCAATGGGGGAGATCGGATCCGGACTAAGCGCCGGGTCTGTGTTCGGGCTCGGATCAAGGTCCGGGCCTGATGAGATGACCAGATCCGCGTTTGAGGTAAATCTCGATGCGACGGTGGTCGGTTCCGCGGTTAAGGCCAGATTCACCAGGGGATCCAATCCGTAGCCCAAATCAGAGATCGGCTCTGAGGTCGAACCTGCGACGGCCAAAAGGTTGTCGATCCGACCGGGCATCCAGCCCAAAAGGGTGAGCTCACCCCGTGAATCTATGGTGTACTCCAAGCTCCCGAATGTGACGACCTGGTCCGGGGCAAAATTCTCGATGCGGGCAAGATAGCCCACCGAGTCGGCAAGCAGAACGATGATGCCGAACGCGAAGAGCTGGCCGGGGATGAAGATGTCACCACAGCCAGTGTTGCAGTTGATTTGCAGATGAGCCATCGATCTTTTTCTGATCACACAAGGGAACTCTTAGTGAAAGCACCAATGTCGGTACTAAAACTGGCAAACCTCGGGGTAGGGGGTCCCGAGCTGTGGATCTCGGATCTATGGGTTACAGGAGATGAAGGAGACAATATTTACCCAGGTTCGGGCCCTCTCAAAGAGGTAATACCCTACATCCTGCTTTGATTGTATTGATGATGATGTATCGAGTACAAGCTTGATCTACCTCGAGATCATAAGTTGCGTTCTAACCCTAAGGCTAGGTGATTGTACTTGTGACCGTGGTCTCTATGGACTAAACCCTCAGCTTATATAGATGCTGGGGGTACCTAGGGTTACACATGGTCGGTTGCCTATCTAGGGATACACATGCCGGCGGCCGATGCTGTCATTGGAGTACACGTCAAGTCTTCGGCAGAGTCCATCTTGATCATGCCGACGTGCGAGGCTTCCGGATTCCTTCATTGTAAGAACGATGGGCCACAAGCCTGGCCCATGGATAGTGGGCCAACTAGGTTGGTACCCCCTAGTCCAGGACACCGTCACCTCTTATGATTACCCCCTCTCGCAAGCATCCGCAACTACGAAATAAGAATTAAGATAAATTTAACCATAGCACGAAACATGGATCCAAATTAGCCCCTTATGGAATAACGCATAAACTAGGGTTTAAGTTTCTGTCACTCTCGCAACCCATCATCTACTTATTACTCCCCAATGCTTTCCTCTAGGCCCAAATATGGTGAAGTGTCATGTAGTCGGCGTTCACTTGACACCACTAGAAGAACAACAACATACATATCATCAAAATATTGAACGAATACCAACTTCACATGATTAGTTATAACAAGACTTCTCCCATGTCCTCAAGAACAAAAGTAACTACTCACAAATCATGTTCATGTTCAAGATCAGAGGTGTATTGAATATGATTAAGGATCTGAACATATGATCTTCCACCAAATAAACCAACTAGCATCAACTACAAGATGTAATCAACACTACTAGCAACCCACAGGTACAATCTAAGGTTTTGAGACAAAGATTGAATACAAGAGATGAACTAGGGTTTGAGAGGAGATGGCACTGGTGAAGATGTTGATGAAGATCGGTCCTCCCACGATGGAGGGATCGTTGGTGATGTCGATGGCTTCGATTTCCCCCTCCCGGAGGGAAGTATCCCCGGCGGAATCGCTCCGTAGGTGAGCAAAAGTGCTCCTGCCCAGATTCCGCCTTGAGACGGCGATGCTTCGTTCCAAAAGTCTTCTCTTCTTTTTTCTAGGGCAAAAGGCCTCATATAGCAGAAGGGGGCCACCGGAGGGTTGCTGTGGGCCCCACAAGGCATCAGGGCGCCCTGGGGGGTTGGCGCACCATGTTGCCTTGTGGGCAACAGGTGGCCCCGTCTGGTGGTTTTTCCTTCCAAAAATCCTTATATATTCAATAAAAAATCTCCATGAAGTTTCAGGTCATTTGGAGCTCCGTAGAATAGCTATCTGTGTTGTGCCCCTTTTTGGTCCAGAATTCCAGCTGGCGGTGATTTCCCTCTTCATGTAGATCTTGCAAATTAAGAGAGAAAGGGCATTAGAATTGCATCATAAAGTGAAATAATGACCAAAAATATTATAAATAACAGTAGGAAAACATTATGCAAAATGGACGTATCAACTCCCCCAAGATTAGACCTCGCTTGTCCTCAAGCGAAAGCTGAACTCTAAAATCATGACCACATGTTTAGAGAGAGAGGTGTCGATAAAACAAAATACGGACATAGAAGCATCATGATCATTATCATAATAGCAATTATTCATCATATAACTTCTCATAATCAAGTAACAATTTATCCACGACATTGAAGTATGAAGCATAAACTTTCTTGAAAACAAACAAACTATGTTCTTAGTCATTGAAACAATTACACACTGGTACAACGAGCTGCTATACAAATGGTTTTTAACCCCTTTCCGCGACGGGGTTTTAAACTGTCGCCTTGCCTGTGTGTGCGATAGGGGGGGTCCTTCCCACACGACCCAGAAACCGTCGGCGATAGGGAGCGCTGATGCAGACACGTTGCCAAATGTAATCATATGCGATGCACGAACATATCGCACACACTATATTCCGGCACACGTGTGGGATTGGTGATCAATCGCCCACGTCTCTCACGAGTCAAACGTTTCTAATTGCGCAGGGAAACCAAACAGTGTTTCACATTGGACCGTTTGCGAAATAGGACCTAAGGCACACGGGCCATCATAGAAATTGTGCGCGATATGTAGCCCATCGCACACGAGTATTATATGGCAATCGTCTGCCATGCATGACATCATCGCACACGTTTCCTGAACAATTTACGAGTGGGATTGCATTTAGCATTGGGCACGGTTTCCTCTAAGCTCTCGTGTGTGATAATGTGCTATCACAAACGGTTCAGGAGCCCCTACGCGCACATAGAAGTGCTGCAAATCGTCTGCGATTTGTTGTATATCACCGACGGTTGCGCTATGAGTGACATGTGCTTTCCGTTCTGGATCGCACACCCTCATTTAGTCAAACCGTGTGCGCATCAATGGCCAGGTTAAAGCAAAAATATCGCATTTGAATTGCCCTGCAAAAAGCAAATTCGCCACAGTATGCAATTGAACAAATAGTGTCCACGGGAAGAACATTCATTAGAATTCGCAACAATATGCAATTGAACAAATGCTAGCTAAATTCCACTGATTTATCGACAAATGCAGTACATAATCATAGTGTACGAAATACGAAGACCTCATCACATGGAAAACAATGCATCCATGCGTATATGTTTAGCGGCAAACTCATGTTGAATGTTTACTCATTGTTTCAGGAACAACCATGCTGAAATCTTCATTATCACCAGTGGGCTTGATGTAGTGATTTAGGAAGAAGTTATTGATAAATCTCCTAACCTCCAGCAATTCACCAGCGGGGAGCGGTTCAGGGGTCATCGGTTCAAAGATGAGCTGCAGGATTTTTACATCAGAATGTGCCTTACGAGTGGAGTAGAAGATATTAATTAAGATACAGACTTACTGGTACTAATTTGTGAGCATACTCACATCAATCAGTAGATTTGAAGATGGAGATCATGTGTCTGCAGACATAGTACCCACAAAGGTTGGTCCCTGCTTGTTGCTGAGGACACTGATTTTTTTAAAGAATTAGTCATGTACTTGCCCTGTTAGGAGCAAACTAACCGATGTAAGATGTTTTTTTTTTCTTTGGAGAGAAATAGAAAGAGGTTTATTTGGAAACTTGAACATTAGACTAGCGTAAGAAAAGGTATTTGCAAACTTTTGGATACATTTTCCAAAAATAACGGATTTCGGTGTCTTACCAGAGAAATGATCTCGTGCTGCAGAGGTAGTGCACTATCGAACTGGTTATCTTCTTTAGTTATGCACGATGCCAACACACTGCAAATGAAGATGAATTTCCACATACTTAGTTCTTGAACCAGATATGAATGCAAATTTCAACATCATAGAATTCAATACCTATCCATGAATTGTTGAAGATGCGTCAGATCCTGAGGCTTTATTGACTCTCTGGGAGAATCTAGGTAGTAAACTATGTTCTGGTTTGGAACAATGACTACCAAGATCCAGTGAATGCTACAGCTTAAGAAAACCATGAACTTACCAACTATGACGAAATGTGAAAGACGATCAATGTATGCATGGTTTTTTATTTGACTTACCCTTCATGATATGCCCAGAGATAGAGTTCTGCATGGGACGTGCAACACAAGATACTGGCGACCTTGCCAATGGCCCACTCCCAATTTTCTGGCCAACCACGTAATAATGTGCCATTTGCTACTTGAGGATCTATGAAATACGCGCTCTCCTTTTTTCTTTGCGTGATCAATCCCCTGAGAGGAATACAATACAGTTAGCTTTTTTTTGTTTACAGCCTTGTATGGAGAAGTTGATCAGAGTTTGTGAAATATTTACAACATCAAGCATTTAACAAGAGTGATAGAGAGCACATCGAAGTTGAAGAAGAGATGAAAGTCCTTGAATTCCACATTGATGGATCCTCGATCGTGACGGAAATGATCCCTGTCATAGTGGACTAGCAGAACCTCATGACCTGCTGCCATTACATCCATGCAATATTTATGTAACTTGCGGCAACTGGAACTGCACTCCTCTAAGTATTCATCAACAAGAAATGGCTGGCCATGGACGTACTTGCGTGCTACAAGTACGTCTACTTTATTTTTAGCAAGTATCCTTTCGACTTCTTAATCGGGCAAGCTGTCAGAACCAGTATAACTCTCCGATTCGAACGACTTGCTGGTAATTTGGTTCTGGGCGATGAGTGCTTTTAGTAAGACGCTATCGTTCGCATTCCTCCTCGGTCTCGGGGGGGCGCTTCCTCACGGGTGCGGCCGTGCCCACTTTCCTCTTGGTACTTGAAGCACTTCTGGTGCAAGGTCTGGATGGTTGATAGACGGACTGCTGAGCCGGCGGTGAAGATACGACGAACTGTTGAGCAGACGATTTAGCTACGCCGGACTGCTGAGCTGGCGGTGTTGCTGTGACGGACTGCTGAGCTGTAGGAGCAGAGGCATCGGACTGCTGACTAGGCGGTGAAGCTATGTCGGGCTTCTGCGCAGGTGGTGCCAACGCGTTGGTGTGCTGAGGAGGTTGTGCCAACGCGTTGGTTTGCTAAGCAGGCAGTGTCGACACATCGGTATGCTGATCACGCGGCTGCGAACCGACGGACTAATGAGCAGGCGGTTCCGGACCTTCCAGGGTTGCTGATGGAAGCCTTTAACATCGCGCGATACAGTTCTTCATCATGAGAGTTTTCCAAGTAATAAGAACCATCGTCACGCCTCCTTGCATGTGCCCGCAAGTAGTCTCTAGAGTGTTCGCCCCTGATGTCACTAAAGGCCGGTTTCCCACTCGCAGCTACTGCTTCTCTGTCCTCCTAGTCCCTTATCGGTTTCATGCTGTAGTATCCTGCCACACCCATACGGTGGGGGTGTGTGTTCCTCTTCTGAAGTTCCGATTGCTTGGCACTCTTCTCGGTAAACTCTGTAGTTGCCCTCACCCTTTTGAATTCTGCCCAGTTTGCCTTTGTAATTTGGGGGTATGCGGGGATTGGGTCCTTTCCTTCACTCAAGTAATTCTTGTACAACACGTGCTTCCAGTTTCTCCAAGCATCCCTGGCCTTCTTCAGTGCAGCGTGATGTCTACTACACAACTTATTCTAGTAGACTCGTGTTGGGCCTCCAAGTGCAGAGTTTTGTAGGACAGTAGCAATTTTCCCTCAAGTGGATGACCTAAGGTTTATCAATCCGTGGGAGGCATAGGATGAAGATGGTCTCTCTCAAACAACCCTGCAATCAAATACAAGAAATCTCTTGTGTCCCCAACACACCCAATACAATGGCAAATTGTATAGGTGCACTAGTTCGGTGAAGAGATGGTGATACAAGTGTAGTATGGATAGTAGATATAGGTTTTTGTAATCTGAAAATATAAAAACAGCAAGGTAGCAAGTGATAAAATGGAGCACAAACGGTATTGCAATGCTTAGAAACAAGGCCTAGGGTTCATACTTTCACTAGTGCAATCTCTCAACAATGCTAACATAATTGGATCATATAACAATCCCTCAACGTGCGACAAAGAATCACTCCAAAGTTCTTATCTAGCGGAGAACATAAGATGAAATTGTTTGTAGGGTACGAAACCACCTCAAAGTTATCTTTTCCGATCAATCTATTGAGCCATCCCTATAAGTGTCACGAACAGCCCTAGAGTTCGTACTAAAATAACACCATATGATACGCATCAACCAACTCTAATGTCACCTAGATTCTCCAATGTCACCACAAGTATCCATGATTTGATTATTCGATATGCATCAAACAACTTCAGATTCATAATATTCAATCCAACACAAAGAACTTCAAAGAGTGCCCCAAGATTTCTACCGGAGAAAGTAGGACGAAAACATGCATCAACCCCTATGCATATCGAAGATTCATCACAACAAGATAGAGAGGGAGAAACACCAGATGATCCAACTATATTAACAAAGCTCACGGTACATCAAGATCGTGCCAAATCAAGAACACGAGAGAGAGATCAAACACATAGTTACTTGTACATACCCCTAGCCTCGAGGGTGAACTACTCCCTCCTTGTCATGGAGACCGCCGGGATGATGAAGATGGCCTCCGGTGATGATTTCCCCCTCCGGCAGGGTGCCGGAACGGGGCTCCAGATGGTATTTCGAAGGTACAAAGGCTTGCGGCGGCGGAGTCAAAGTTCTAGGGTTATTTCTGGGGGTTTCTCTATTTATAGGATTTTTCAGCGTTAGAATCACGCGAAGATGGGCTAAGATGGGCCCACGAGGCACCACGGCGCCATACCCCCCCCCCCCCCGGTGCGCCCTGGTGCCTCGTGGCTCTTCTGGTTCTCCCACGAAGCTTCCTGATTCTCTTTTGTTCCAAAAAAATCGTCAAAAAGTTTCGCTGCATTTGGAGAATTTTTATTTCTGCATAAAAAACAACACCACGGTAGTTCTGGTGAAAACAGCGTCAGTCCGGGTTAGTTCTAATCAAATCATACCAAAACCATATAGAATTGTTATAAACATGGCATGAATACTTCATAAATTATAGATACGTTGGAGATGTATCATCATCCCCAAGCTTAATTCCTACTCGTCCTCGAGTAGGTAAATGATAAAAGAAATAATTTATGAAGTGTGAATGCTAGCATAGTGCATAAGTTTGATCAATGATAATTTTGATCACTTTTCCTAACATCAGAACAGCAACTCTTTCTCATAAACCTCATCATAATAAAGTAGCAATCCATTCACATGTTATGGTTCAAACAATGCATTCTCTTGAAACTTAACAACCTATGTTCTTAGTCACCAAACAATTGCAATTCAACTTATCTTCAACAAAGTCTAAGTAAGAGCTCCATATACTCAATTATCATATATCAAAGCATATTTTTAGAACAAATGGCATCCATCAAACACAGAGAAAGACAGGGGCTTAATGTTTCGCCTCCCAACTTATTTATCATAGAGATAATTGTCAACAATAATAATTCATGATCAAATATATTTGAATGGCCATATGTGCCTGGATCTTTCCCCACCACATGATGCTTGCCAACTAAAGAATAATTTAGGTTGAAATGAGAATGAATACTTATTGACTCTTGCATAAAAGTAGATACATAAAGTAAAAGATAGACCCTTCGCAGAGGGAAGCAGAGGTTGTCATGCGCTTTTTTATTTTTGGATGTGCAGCCCTTAATGAAAAGGAATGTCACGTTATATTGCCCCTTGTGATAGCAACCTTTATTATGCAGTCCGTCGCTTTTATTTCTTTACCATCACAAGTTCGTACACTGCTTATTTTCCCTTGCAATAAAAGATCATACATATTTTAGGAGCAATCTTTATTGCTTTTTGCACCGATGACAACTTACTTGAAGGATCTTATTCAATCCATAGGTAGATATGGTGGACACTCATGGCAAGAAACTGGGTTTTAAGGGTTTTTGGATGCACAAGTAGTATCTCTACTTAGTACGAATTTTTGGCTAGCAGAAGATCCTAAGCAAGCACCACATGTTGGAGGATCCATAACAATATAACTTCTATGCAAATATACCCAAACATAACTCATTACGTTGTCTTCCTTGTCCAACTTCAACTAATTTGCTCAAGTTTGAAAATAATTAATGGGTATTCACAATCATAAAAGATGTCCCAGATAATATATTTATATGTGAAAGTTCTCTTCCTTATACTAATCATTAATGAATTGCGTGTGTGACCAATATTGTGATTGTCAAGCTTCAATAGATTTCACTTTCTAACCCAAATGTGAAACTACTACTAGACATGATACAAGCATATGAAGCACATATAATTTCAACTTTATGATATTCAATTCATTCAACAATTTACTCATAGGATATAAGTGAAGAACAAGAGTAAATGACAAACTACTCCAAAAAGATATAAGTGAAGACCAAATGAGTAGTTAAGTAAATAGGTAGCTATGTGAGGACTCTCTCTCATTTAAAATTTCAGATCTTGATAATTTTATTCAAACATCAAACAAAATGAAAATGCGCATGTTGAGATGGATGTGTGGCCACACAAGGAAGGACCGAATCCGGAATGATGATATACGAGATAGAGTTGGGGTAGCGCCAATTGAAGAGAAGCTTGTCCAACATCGTCTGAGATGATTTGGACATATTCAACGCAGGCCTCCAGAAGCCCCAGTACATAGCGGACGGCTAAAGTGTGCTGATATTGTCAAAAGAGGCCGGGGTAGACCGAACTTGACATGGGAAGAGTCCGTAAAGAGAGACCTGAAGGATTGGAGCATCACCAAAGAACTAGCCATGGACAGGGGTGCGTGGAAGCTTGCTATCCATGTGCCAGAACCATGAGTTGGTCACGAGATCTTATGGGTTTCACCTCTAGCCTACCCCAACTTGTTTGGGACTAAAGGATTTGTTTGTTGTTGTTTGTTGTTGTTGTATCAAACAAAATGAAAATAAAAGGATATTCCAAGAATAGCACATACCATGTGAACAAGTAAAAACTTAGGCTAACCGATGGGTGTTGATGAAGAAAGATGGGATGCGTAATGGGGCATCCCCAAGCTTAGTTGCTTGAGACTTCTTGGAATGTTATCTTGGGGTGCCTTGGGCATCCCCAAGCTTGAGCTCTTGTGTCTCCTTAATTCCTCTCATATCATGGCTTCTCCTAAATCTTAAAAACTTCATCCACACAAAACTCAACAAGACCTCGTGAGATAAGTTAGTATAAATCAACTCAAAACCTTAACATTCTCTACTGTAACAAATCACTAAAATTATAATTGAACATTGCATACTAAATTCCTCTGCATATTTAATACTCCTATCCACAAATAGAAACATTAAACAAGCAACATATGCAAACAATGCAACTATAACCGAAATCTGTCTAAACAGAACAGTCTGTAAAGGGTGAATAAGAATTCATACTTTCCTAACTCCAAAAATTCTGAAAAATTATCACGTGACAGAGAACTCATGCATTCTTACTGTGTAAAAATTTCAGATTTTTATCATGTTCTGAATATTCAGGAATATTCTGGACATAACAGAAAACTTTATGTTTTCAAACAGCAACACATGAACTTGCAAACTGAGCATGGTAAAGGCTATAATTGGCATTTTATTGAACTAAAAGATACAAAACATGATTATTGATAACAGAAAGCAAATCTCAACAAAATAAAATGACGCTCCAAGCAAAACACATATCATGTGACGAATAAAAATATAGCTCCAAGTAAGGTTACCGATAATGTTGAAGACGAAAGAGGGGATACCTTCCGGGGCTTCCCCAAGCTTAGACGCTTGAGTCTTCCTTGAGTGTTACCTTATGGTGCCTTGGGCATCCCCAAGCTTAGGGTCTTGCCACTCCTTATTCTCCTCATATCGGTATCTTACCCAAAACTTGAAAACTTCAATCACATAAAACTTAACGGATCTTGTGAGATAGGTTAGTATGATAGAAATAAATCATCCACTTAGGTACTGTCAAGACAAGTTTCATAATTGTTCTCACATAATTCCTACTGTATTCTATCATTTCCACAATTTATATTACTCAATATAAGCTATGGAAACACTAAAACAAGCAAACTATGCACCGAAAACAGAATCTGTCAAAAACAGAACAGCATGTAGTAAGCGATTTAAAATCCATACTTCTGTACATCCAAAAATTCTGAAAACTTAGGAAAACGTAAAAAATTTGTAACCCAATGCTCTGTAAAAATTTCAGAATTTTCTCACGCTCCAGTACAGAATATAAATTCCAGCACTGGACGCAAAAGTTTCTGTTTTTGCACAGAATCAAATCAACAAGCATCCACACTATATCCCAAAGGCTTTACTTGGCAGATTATAGAAACAAAAGCTATAAAACATGATTACTACAGTATTTTAATCATGTGAGCACACAAAAACAGTAGGGGTAAATATTGGGTTGTCTCCCAACAACCGCTTTTCTTTAATGCCTTCTTAGCTAGGCATGATGAATTCAATGATGCTCGCATAGAAGTAAAGAATTGAAACACAAAGAGAGCATCATGAAGCATATGACTAGAACATTTAAGCCTAACCCACTTCCTATGCATAGGGATTTTGTGAGAAAATAGTTTATGGGAGCAAGAATCAACTAGCATAGGAAGGCAAAACAAGCATGACTTCAAAACTTTCAACACATAGATAGGAAACTTGATATTATTAAAACACCTACAAGCATATGATCCTCTCTCATAATAATTTTCAGTAGTATCATGAATGAATTCAACACTATAACTATCACATAAAGCATTCTTTCATGACCTACAAGCATAGAAATTTTATTACTCTCCACATAAGTAAATTTGTTCTCATCAATAATAGTGGGAGCAAATTCAACAAAATAACTATCATGAGATACTTGATTGGCATAATCCAATTGAAAATTAAAATCATGATGACAAGTTTCATGGTTTTCATTATTATTTATAGCATACATGTCTTCACAATAATCATCATAGATAGCAACTTTGTTGTCATAATCAATTGAAATCTCTTCCAAAATAGTGGATTCGTCACTAAATAAAGTCATGACCTCTCCAAATCCACATTCATAATTATTGCCATAAGATTCAACACCCTCCAAAATAGTGGGATCATTAGTACCTAGATTTGACACTCTTCCAAACTCACTTTCATTAATATAATCATCATAAATAGGAGGCATGCTTTCATCATAATAAAATTTCTCATCAAAACTTGGGGGACTAAAAATATCATCTTCATCAAACATAGCCTCCCCAAGCTTATGGCTTTGCGTATCATTAGCATCATGGATATTCAAAGAATTCATACTAGCAACATTGCAATCATGCTCATTATTAATGGATTTTATGCCAAACATTTTATTGAATTCTTCTTCTATCAATTGAGCACAATTTTCTGATCCATCGTTTTCAAGAAAGACATTATAAAATATGTGGAAACCTCAATTCCATTTTTTTGTAGTTTTCTTTTATAAACCAAACTAGTGATAAAACAAGAAACTAAAAGATTCAATTGCAAGATCTAAAGATATACCTTCAAGCACTCACCTCCCCGGCAACGGTGCAAGAAAAGAGCATGATGTCTACTACACAACTTATTCTTGTAGACTCGTGTTGGGCCTCCAAGCGCAGAGTTTTGTTGGACAGTAGCAATTTTCCCCCAAGTGGATGACCTAAGGTTTATCAATCTGTGGGAGGCATAGGATGAAGATGGTCTCTCTCAAACAACCCTGCAATCAAATACAAGAAATCTCTTGTGTCCCCAACACACCCAATACAATGGCAAATTGTATAGGTGCACTAGTTTGGTGAAGAGATGGTGATACAAGAGTAGTATGGATAGTAGATATAGGTTTTTGTAATCTGAAAATATAAAAACAGCAAGGTAGCAAGTGATAAAACGGAGCACAAAGAGTATTGCAATGCTTAGAAACAAGGCCTAGGGTTCATACTTTCACTAGTGCAATCTCTCAACAATGCTAACATAATTGGATCATATAACAATCCCTCAACGTGCGACAAAGAATCACTCCAAAGTTCTTATCTAGCAGAGAACATAAGATGAAATTGTTTGTAGGGTACGAAACCACCTCAAAGTTATCTTTTCCGATCAATCTATTGAGCCATCCCTATAAGTGTCACGAACAGCCCTAGAGTTCGTACTAAAATAACACCATATGATATGCATCAACCAACTCTAATGTCACCTAGATACTCCAATGTCACCACAAGTATCCATGAGTTGATTATTTGATATGCATCAAACAACTTCAGATTCATAATATTCAATCCAACACAAAGAACTTCAAAGAGTGACCCAAGATTTCTACCAGAGAAAGTAGGACGAAAACATGCATCAACCCCTATGCATAGATTACCCCAATGTCACCTCGGGAATCTGCGAGTTGAGTGCCAAAACATATATCAAGTGAATCAATATAATACCCCATTGTCACCATGGGTATTCATATGCAAGACATACATCAAGTGTTCTCAAATCCATAAAAATATTCAATCCGATAATAGTGAAACCTCAAAGGTAAAAACTCAATTCATCACAACAAGATAGAGAGGGAGAAACACCATATGATCCAACTATATTAACAAAGCTCGCGGTACATCAAGATCGTGCCAAATCAAGAACATGAGAGAGAGATCAAACACATAGCTACTTGTACATACCCCTAGCCTCGAGGGTGAACTACTCCCTCCTCGTCATGGAGACAGCCAGGATGATGAAGATGGCCTCCGGTGATGATTTCCCCCTCCGGCAGGGTGCCGGAATGGGGCTCCAGATGGTATTTCAAAGGTACAGAGGCTTGCGGTGGCGGAGTCGAAGTTCTAGGGTTATTTCTAGGGGTTTCTCTATTTGTAGAATTTTTCAGCGTTGGAATCACGCGAAGATGGCCTAAGATGGGCCCACGAGGCACCACGGCACCATACCCCCCTGTCGCGCCCTGGTGCCTCGTGGGCACCTCGTGGCTCTTCTGGTCCTCCCACGAAGCTTCTTGGTTTTCTTTTGTTCCAAAAAAATTGTCAAAAAGTTTCGCTGCATTTGGAGAATTTTTATTTCTGCACAAAAAACAACACCACGGTAGTTCTGCTGAAAACAGCATCAGTCCGGGTTAGTTCTAATCAAATCATACCAAAACCATATAGAATTGTTATAAACATGGCATGAATACTTCATAAATTATAGATACGTTGGAGACGTATCACAGCGTGTTCCACCTGCATTCTCCACTGCTCTGGAACGTTGAAGTGATCCATGATCTCCCGGACTATCATGTGCCGTGTTTCTGTGTCAGCCTTCCAAAACCCCGGCAGATTAATGTTGAGCCTTGCCCTGCCAACAAATCCACACACACACTCCTGAACCTCGTGCGTGCTTTATCTGGTTTAGTTGGAGCCCAAGACTTTAAATCGATCTCGGTTACTTCATGCACACCTTTAGGCTAGTGTGTCGGCTTTTTTTGAGCGTTCTTCTGTGTCCTGACCGGAAGGGTGATTGTGGCAGCTCTATCCCGTTCTAGATTACTTGATCCCTGATCATCTGCTGGAGACCTAGGGTTGTCGGACTCACATGAAGATACATCTCCTGAAGCATGAGTATTGTCGCTGCTACTCGGTATCTACAGAGAACACATGCGAAATTCAGAAAAGGGGGATAAGCATAAAGCTAACAACTTGGTAGCAAGCTGTCTAGACATGTCATGTAATAATTTGGAAAATGTACGGCTAATTTGTTCATTTTGTGTGGCTCGGGCACCCACGATCTGTAAATCGACAATAACTAATTCGAACAAATACAGCTTATATGTACTAGTTAGGAAGGTAGATAATGAACATATATACGCTCTCCGTTATTTTATAGCCAATTTGGGAACATACAGAACAAAATAGGAAGAGGGATCACGAGGAAATATGCCTCACCGCGATGGAGAGCAGTAACTGACAGGTTTCTGTCCAAACCCGGCAGGAGAGGCGAGGGTTACAGGATGGATATGATCGAGGGCTGCTGGCGAGCAAACGAAGACGGCGAGGCGTGGGCAGCCGCATGTTGGGAACGGCAGTGAAGGTAGGGTTGATGCCGAAGAGCGGGCACACGGCCAGGTTGAGCACGCCGGCGCCGGAAAGGGTTCTGGTGTGGATCTGGGGGAGGGGGAGCTGGCGATGGAGTTTTAGTAGAATATGCAAACTGTTGAGTGAAATGGGGGCAGGCGGTGGGGGGGTGTAGGCGGCTTCGGTGAAAAAAGGGTGCTGGTCGCGGCGCGGAAAGGCCTATGAAAACGGAAGCCTCTACGAGCCCGTGTGCACAAACAGCATAATACATGGTAATTTTGAAATAAAGACGTGAGTTCAACGTTTCGCCTCGAATTTTTTTCCACGGTACCCAATCACCATCATACCCTAGGTTTGATTTTCTGGCGCATTTCAGGTCTCGTTTGCTACATTTAAGCCATTTTTTGCATTTGCCATGCATTTAGTGCATATAAATCAAAACCCTACTACAACTACATGTGGGTGTTAGCAAAGGTGTAAAAATCATTTCTGTGTCGCTTTCCTAGTTTTAATTCATTGTACGAGAAACGGGAAGAATTTTCAAACATTTCGGCCGCGAGATGCGGCCACCGGCGTAGGGCTTGTTGGTAATTTAATTACAGGAAATGCGGATGGAGTTCGAAAATCACAAAAATCGGTGTGTCACTGTGGCATGATCTCAAGACCCGGTGGAAAAAATTAGGTAAAGTTTGGCACAAGTTACGATGATCGCTCCTTGCAAACCGGAGCATCTCACAAGAAGGATCATAGTTCCCAATAGGAGACGTGGCAATTCGGACTCCAATCCTCGGTGACTTCATCGTTTCGCCTCGAAATTTTTTCCACGGTACACAATCACCATTACACCCTAGTATTGATTTTTTTTGGCGCATTTCGGGTCTCGTTTGCTATATTTAAGCCATTTTTGCATTTACCGTGCATTTTGTGCATATAAATCAAATCCCAACCGCAAATACATGTGGGTGTTGGCAACGAAGGTCTACAAAATCATTTGTGTGTCGCTTTGCGTGTTTTCATTCATTGTCCAAGGAATTGGAAAAAAATCAAACATTTCGGATGCGAGATGCAGCCACCGGCATAGGTCTTGTTGGTATTTTAATTACAGGAAATGCAGATGGAGTCCGAAAATCACAAAAATCGGTGTGTCACCATGTCGTGCTCTCAAGACCCCATGCAAATTTTTTGATAAATTTTGGCACAAGTTCGGATGATCGCTCCTTGGAAACCGGAGCATCTCACAAGAAGGATCATAGTTTCCAAAAGGAGACGTCGCAATTCGAACTCCAGTCGCCGGTGACTTCATTGTTTTGCCTCGATTTTTTTTCCACGGTACGCAATCACTATTATACCCTAGGTTTGATTTTCTGGCGCATTTCAGGGCTCCTTTGCTATATTTAAGCATTTTTTTGCATTTACCGGGCATTTAGTGCATATAAATCAAATCCCAACTGCAGCTGCATGTGGTGATGAAAGGGATGAGGATTGTCGTTCGATCTGGGTGCATCCAACGGTGCAGACGTACGATCCATGGGGTTTGGGTTCTGGCCAATCAGAACGCACGACTCACATCGCGCGCAAAAGGTAGGGGTCATCGGCCATGGTTTCGAAGGCAGACAGCTTTGTGAATGAACCGTGTGCTATTGGAAAACCTTTACATCAAGGAGCAGCATAATTTCTTTTGAAATGAAGACGTGGTAATTTTGAAATGAAGACGTGAGTTCAACGTTTCACCTCGAATTTTTTTCCACGGTACGTAATCACCATCATGCCCTAGGTTTGATTTTCTGGCGCATTTTAGGTCTCGTTTGCTACATTTAAGCCCTTTTTTGCATTTACCATGCACTTAGTGCATATAAATCAAAACCCTACTGCAACTACATGTGGGTGTTAGCCACCAACGTAGGGCTTGTTGGTAATTTAATTACAGGAAATGTGGATGGACTTCAAAAATCACCAAAATCGGTGTGTCACCATGGCGCGATCTCAAGACCCAGTGGAAATTTTTTGGTAAAGTTTGGCACAAGTTATGATGATCGCTCTTTGCAAACCGGAGCATCTCACAAGGATCATATAGTTCCCAATAGGAGACGTGGCAATTCGTCCTCCAATCGTCGGAGACTTCATCGTTTCGCCTCGAAATTTTTTCCACGGTACACAATCATCATTACACCCCAGTATTGATTTTCTGGCGCATTTCGGGTCTCGTTTGCTATATTTAAGCCATTTTTTACATTTACCATGCATTTTGTCCATATAAATCAATTCCCAACAGCAACTACATGTGGGTGTTGGCAAAGTGGTACCTCCCAGACGTATCTACTTTTCCAAACACTTTTGCTCTGGTTTTGGACTCTAATTTGCATGATTTGAATGGAACTAACCCGGACTGACGCTGTTTTCAGCAGAATTGCCATGGTGTTATTTTTGTACAGAAATAAAAGTTCTCAGATGGACCTAAAAATTTACGGAGAATTATTTCCGAATATATAAAAATACTGGCGCAAAGATCCACCAGAGGGGGCCCGCCAGGCGTCACAAGCCTGCAGGGCGCGCCCACCCCCCAGGGCGTGCCTGGCAGGCTTGTGGGGCCCTGGCAACTCCGTTTACCCTAATTCCAGTGCTATAAGTACCTATTCATGGAGAAAAAATCAGAGAGAAAGAATCATCGCGTTTTACGATACGGAGCCGCTGCCACCTCCTGTTCTTCATCGGGAGGGCTAATCTGGAGTCCGTTCGGGGCTCCGGAGAGGGGGATTCGACGCCGTCGTCATCATCAACCATCCTCCATCACCAATTTCATGATGCTCACCGCCATGTGTGAGTAATTTCTTCATAGGCTTGCTGGACGGTGATGGGTTGGATGAGATTTACCATGTAATTGAGTCAATTTGTTAGGGCTTTGATCCCTAGTATCCATTATGTTCTGAGATTGATGTTGCTATGACTTTGCTATGCTTAATGCTTGTCACCAGGGCCCGAGTGCCATGATTTCAGATCTGAACCTTTATGTTTTCATGAATATATTTGAGTTCTTGATCCTATCTTGCAAGTTATATGCACCTATTACGTGTCATGATCCGCATACCCCAAGGTGACAATAATTGGGATTCTTTCTGGTGATTGCTGTAGTTTGAGGAGTTCATGTATTCACTATGTGTTAATGCTTTGTTCCGGTTCTCTATTAAAAGGAGGACTTAATATCCCTTAGATTTCCTTATGGACCCCGCTGCCGCGGGAGGGTAGGACAAAAGATGTCATGCAAGTTCTTACTATAAGCACGTATGACTATATACGGAATACATGCATACATTACATTGATGAATTGGAGCTATTGTGTATCGCCCTAGGTTGTAACTGTTACATGATAAATGTCATCCAACATAATTATCCATCACCGATCCAATGCCTATGCTTTTCGCATATTGATCTTTGCTAAGTTACTTTCGTTGCTGCTGCTGTTACAATCACTACAAAACAGCTACTGTTACTGTTTCTGCTACTATTGCTACTGTTACTACAGCTATTGAAACTATCATACCACTATGCTACTAAACACTTTGCTGCAGATATTTAGTTCTCTAGGTGTGGTTGAATTGACAACTCAACTGCTAATACTCGCAAATATTCTTTGGCTCCCCTTGTGTCGAATCAATAAATCTGGGTGAAATACTACCCGCGAAAACTGTTGCTATCCCCTATACTTGTGGGTTATCACAAAGCAGGTCTACAAAATCATTTGTGTGTCGCTTTGCATGTTTTCATTCATTGTCCAAGGAATGGGAAGAATTTTCAAACATTTCGGATGCGAGATGCGGCCACCGGCTTAGGTCTTGCTGGCATTTTAATTACAGGAAATGCAGATGGAGTCCGAAAATCATGAAAATCGGTGTGTCACTGCTACTTGTGATCTGCGTTGGTTTTTCCCCGAAGAGGAGGGGATAATGCAGTACAGTAGAGATAAGTATTTCCCTCAGTTATGAAACCAAGGTTATCAATCCAGTAGGAGAATCACGCAACACCTCGTGAACAGTACCTGAACACAAAATAACAAATCCTTGCACCCAACGCAAACAAGGGGTTGTCAATCCCTTGGCGGTTAATTGCAAGATTAAATTGTATGTGATAGATAGATAGATCGAACTAAAATATAAAATAAAATCGATAAAGTAAAATTGCAGCAAGGTATTTTTGGGATTTTTAATATATGATAAACGTAGACCCATGGGCCATAGTTTTCACTAGAGGCTTCTCTCTTGAAAATAGCATACGGTGGGTAAACAAATTACTGTTGGGCAATTGATAGAAAAGCGAATAATCATGACGATATCCAAGGAAATGATCATGTATATAGGCATCACATCCGAGACAAGTAGACCGAAACGATTCTGCATCTACTACTATTACTCCACACATCGACCGCTATCCAGCATGCATCTAGAGTATTAAGTTCATAAAGAACGGAGTAACGCCTTAAGCAAGATGACATGATGTAGACAAAGTAAACTCACGCATGAATAAACCCCATCTTTTTACCCTTAATAGCAACGATACATACGTGTCATGTCCCTTTCTGTCACTGGGATTGAGCACCGCAAGATCGAACCCATTACAAAGCACCTCTCCCATTGCAAGATAAATCAATCTAGTTGGCCAAACCAAATCAATAGATCGGAGAGAAATACGAAGCTATAATAATCATGCATAAAAGAGTTCAGAGAAGACTCAAATAATATTCATGGATAATCTGATCATAAACTCACAATTCATCGGATCCCAACAAACACACCGCAAAAAGTGATTACATCGGATAGAACTCGAAGAACATCGAGGAGAACATTGTATTGAAGATCAAAAAGAGAGAAGAAGCCATCTAGCTACTAACTATGGAGCCGAAGGTCTGTGGTAAACTACTCACGCATCATAGGAAGGGTAGCAATGTTGATGGAGAGCCCCTCCGTGATCGAATCCCCCAACGGCGGAGTGCCGGAAAAGGCCCCCAGATGGGATCTCTCGAGAACTGAAGCTTGCGGCGGTGGAAAAAGTATTTCGTGGACTCCTCTATTGATTTCCTGATTTTAGAGAATTTATAGAGGTAGAATTAGGTCAAACGGAGCTGAGTGGGCCCCACGAGCCACCAGGGCGCCCCCCCTGGGGCACGCCATGGTGCCTCGTGGGCCACTGTTTCATCTTCTCGTCCCCTCTCGAAGCTTCCAGTGCTTGTTATGTCCAGAAAAAAATCTCCAAAAAGTTTCGTGGCATTTGGACTTCGTTTGGTTCTGATATTCTGGAAAACCAAAAACAGGCAAAAAACATCAACTGGCACTGGGCACTAAGTTAATAGGTTAGTCCCAAAAAATGATATATAATTGCTTGTAAATGTATATAAAACATCCAAGATTGATAATATAATAGCATGGAACAATCAAAAAGTATAGATACGTTGGAGACGTATCAAGCATCCCCAAGCTTAATTTCTGCTCGTCCTCGAGTAGGTAAATGATAAAAACATAATTTTTGATGTGGAATGCTACCTATCATATTCATCATATAATCTTTTCTTTTGTAGCATGGACATTGGACTTGAATGATTCAAAGCAATAGTCTATAGTTTGACATGAAGATATAAATACTCAAGCATACTAACAAGCAACCATGCCTTTCAAAATATCAACGCTAAAGAAAGTTATCCCTAGCCCATTATGCTCAATCATTGATCCATTCATGAAACACACTCCATATTAGCTACATCCAATGCACAAGTATGACAATAGTGCTCTCTAGTTGGTGCTTTATAAGAGAAGATGGAGACTCAAATAAAAATAAAAAATTCATAAAAGTAAATAGATAGGCCCTTCGCAGAGGGAAGCAGAGATTTGCAAATGTGCCAGAGCTCAAAGCTTAAATTAGAGAGATAAAATTATTTTGGGAGGCATGCTTTTCCTGTCAACGAAAATGAACGAGAATTTCCAATATCTTCCATGCTAGACACATTATAGGCGGTTCCCAAACAGAAAATAAAGTTTGTCTCCTTTCCACCATTCTTTCACAATCCATGGCTAGCCGTATCCATGGGTGCCCTCCATACCAACACTTTCCAAGGAATTTAATATTATCATCATATAAAAAAAATTCATTTCATTTCGGGACTGGGCATCCCTATTACCTGCCACTCTCTCGTGCAATGACAAGTGAATAAACACTCATCGTGAGAATAACCCACCTTGCATGAAAAATATTGGCTACCCCCTTCCGCCTCATGAGCGGTACGAGCACACAAAACGGAAAATTATTTTGAAAATTAGAGTTGGCACACGCAAATTTACTTGGAACGGCATGGAAATACTGCATATAGGTAGGTATGGTGGACTCATTTGGCACAACTTGGGTTTAATGAGTTTGGAATCACAAGCAGTGTTCCCGCTTAGTACAAATGAAGGCTAGCAAATAGATTGAGAAGCAACCAACCAAAAAGCGAAAACGGTCATAAACATGCATTGAACATAACTAACACCGAATAATGCACCATAAGTAGGATATAATTTCGTTGCATAACTATTGACTTTACGTGCATGCATAGGGAATCACAAACCTTAACACCAATATTCTTACTAAATCACAATTACTCACTAACATGACTCACATATTATCATCTCCATATCGCAAAACTATTGCAAGGAATCACACTTATCATATCCAATAATCTATATGAAAGTTTTTATTATATCCCTCTTGAATATTCATCACTTTGGGACCAAATTCATATCTTGTGCAAATTACCATTACTATTATCAACTCTCAAAAAGATATAAGTGAAGCATGAGAGTGCAAATATTTCTTCAAAATTTTAATCTTATCAACTCTCAAAATAATATAAGTGAAGCATGAGAGTTCAAATATTTCTTCAAAATTTAGCCACCACCGTGCTCAAAAAGATTTAACTGAAGCACTAGAGCAACTACCTAGCTCAAAAAAATTAAGTGAAGCACATAGAGTATTCTAACAAATCATGATAAACGTGTGGCTCTCTCAAATAGGTGTGTCCAACAAAGATGATTGTGACAAACTAAAAGGCAAACAAAGCAAAGACTCGTATAATACACGACCCTCCAAGCAAAACTCATATCATGTGACGAATAAAAATATAGCTCCAAGTAAAATTACCGATGGTTGGTAGAAGAAAGAGGGGATGCCTTCTGGGGCATCCCCAAGCTTAGACGCTTGAGTCTTCCTTGAATATTACCTTGGGGTGCCTTGGGCATCCCCAAGCTTAGGCTCTTGCCACTCCTTATTCCTTCATCCATCGTGATCTCACCCAAAACTTGAAAACTTCAATCACACAAAACTCAACAAAACCTTCGTGAGATCCGTTAGTATAACAAATAAATCACTACTTTAAGTACTGTTGCAAACCCATTCATATTTTATTTCTGCATTATACCTACTGTATTCTAACTTCTCCATGGCTTATACCCCCCGATACAATCCATAGTTTCATCAAAACAAGCAAGCAATGCATCAAAAACAGAATCTGTCAAAAACAGAACAGTCTGTAGAAATCTATTTAAAAGCCATACTTATGTAACTCCAACGTGGGAAATTCATATACCAATACTGTGTAAAAATTTCAGATTTTTCTCACGCTCCAGTATAGAAATAAAATTCCAGCACTGGACGCAAAACTTTTTGTTTTCCAAACAGCATCAATTATACTATCCTCCAAATCATCCCAAAGGCATTACTTGGCACAAACACTAATTAAAACATAAAAACCCAATCGTAACAGTAGCATAATTGTGTAAACACACAAGAACTTATTTTATTCATTGGGTTGTCTCCCAACAAGCTCTTTCTTTATAGCCATTAAGATAGGCTTGAGATTTCAATGATGCTCTCATGAAAGATAATAATAGAAACACAAAGAGAGCATCATGAAGCATATGAAAAACACACTTAAGTCTAACATACTTCCTATGCATAGGTATTTTATAAGCAAACAAATTACCAAGACAAGCAATGTCTAGCATATGCAAATAGGAAGAATGAAGCATTAAAAATTTCAACACAAAGAGAGGTAATTTAGTGACATGAAATTTTTTATAACCATATTTTCCTCTCTCATAATAATTACATGTAGGATCATAATCAAATTCAACTATATAGCTATCATATACAATTTTATCTTCATGATCCACATGCATAAATGTTTTATAATCTTCCAAGATAGTGGGATTAACATCAACTAAAGTCATGACCTCTCCAAATCCACTTTTGTCAAAAAATTCATAAGATTGATACTTCTCCAAAGTAGTGGGATCGTTATTACCTAAAGTTGACACTCTTCCAAACCCACTTTTAATAGTATTGCAAATTTAATTATCAATAACATATTCATCATGAGGCTTAAATAAATTTTCAAGATCATAAGAAGCATCATCACCCCAATCATCATCATTGCAATAAGTAGTGCACATAACAAAATTTTCATCCCCATGCTTGTAGCTTTGCATATCATTAGCACAATTGACATTAATAGAATTTATAATAACATCATTGCAATCATGCTTTTCATTCAAGGAGCTACCATGAATCACTTTATAAATTTCTTCTTTTAACACTTCATCACAATTTTTAGATTCATGATTTTCAAGCAAAACTTCATAGAGATAATCAAGAGCACTCAATTCACTAGCAATTTGTTCATCATAATTGGATCTTTTGAAAAGATTAGCTAGTGGATGAGGATCCATATCAATAGATTTTTAGCAAGCGAAGATGCAAGCAAATAGAAGGTACATGGCAACACAAGCAAAGATAGCACACAAAATATTTTTGTATTTTTGTAAAAAAAAATTAGAAGTGGGGGAGATGAAAACGAGAGGCAAAGGCAAATAAAATAAATGCAAGCAGATGAAAGTTTATGCGTAGGTACTTGATAGATGTTGATGATGTCTCCCCGGCAATGGCGTCAGAAATTCTTCCTGCTACTTGTGATCTGCGTTGGTTTTTCCCGAAGAGGAGGGGATGATGCAATACAGTAGAGATAAGTATTTCCCTCAGTTATGAAACCAAGGTTATCAATCCAGTAGGAGAATCACGCAACACCTTTTTAACAGTACCTGCACACAAAATAACAAATCCTTGCACCCAACACAAACAAGGGGTTGTCAATCCCTTGGCGGTTAATTGCAAGATTAAATTGTATGTGATAGATAGATAGATCGAACTAAAATATAAAATAAAATGGATAAAGTAAAATTGCAGCAAGGTATTTTTGGGATTTTTAACATACGTGTCATTGCCCTTTCTGTCACTGGGATTGAGCACCGCAAGATCGAACCCATTACAAAGCACCTCTCCCATTGCAAGATAAATAAATCTAGTTGGCCAAACCAAATCAATAGATCGGAGAGAAATACGAAGCTATAATAATCGTGCATAAAAGAGTTCAGAGAAGACTCAAATAATATTCATGGATAATCTGGTCATAAACTCACAATTCATCGGATCCCAACAAACACACCGCAAAAAGTGATTACATCGGATAGAACTCGAAGAACATCGAGGAGAACATTGTATTGAAGATCAAAAAGAGAGAAGAAGCCATCTAGCTACTAACTATGGACCCGAAGGTCTGTGGTAAACTACTCACGCATCATCGGAAGGGCAGCAAGGTTGATGGAGAGCCCCTCCGTGATCGAATCCCCCTCCGTCGGAGTGCCGGAAAAGGCCCCCAGATGGGATCTCTCGAAAACAGAAGCTTGCGACGGGGGAAAAAATATTTTCTGGACTCCTCTGTTGGTTTCCTGATTTTAGAGAATTTATAGAGGTGGAATTAGGTCAAACGGAGTTGTGTGGGCCCCACGAGCCACCTGGGCGCCTCCCCTGGGGCGCGCCGTGGTGCCTCGTGGGCTACTGCTTCATCTTCCCGTCCCCTCTCGAAGCTTCCACTGCTTGTTATGTCCAGAAAAAAATCTCCAAAAAGTTTCGTGGCATTTGGACTTCGTTTGGTACTGATATTCTGGAAAACCAAAAACAGCCAAAAAACAGCAACTGGCACTGGGCACTAAGTTAATAGGTTAGTCCCAAAAAATGATATATAATTGCTTGTAAATGTATATAAAACATCCAAGATTGATAATATAATAGCATGGAACAATCAAAAATTATAGATACGTTGGAGACGTATCAGTCACCATGGCGTGCTCTCAAGACCCCGTGGAATGTTTTTTTTAAAGTTTGGCACAAGTTTGGATGATTGCTCCTTGCAAACCAGAGCATCTCACAAGAAGGATCATAGTTTCCAAAAGGAGACGTGGGGATTCGAACTCCAGTTGCTGGTGACTTCAACGTTTCACCTTGATTTTTTTTCCACAGTACGCAATCACTATTATACCCTAGGTTTGATTTTTTGGCGCATTTCGGGGCTCCTTTGCTATATTCAAGCCATTTTTTTGCATTTACCAGCATTTAGTGCATATAAATCAAATCCCAACTGCAATTGCATATGGTGATGAAAGGGATGAGGATTGTCGTTCGATCTGGGTGCATCCAACGGTGCAGACGTATGATCCGTGGCGTTTGGGTTCTGGCCAATCAGAACGCATGACTCATGTCATGCGCAGTAGGGGCCATCTGCCACGGTTTGGTAGGCACACGGCTTTCGTGAACGAACCGTGTGCTATTTGCAAACCAGATTGCATATGTTCTATTCATACATACTGGAGTGAGATCAATTGAGTGCGCTAGCTCTAGGGTATATAATCATAAATAGTTCAAACTCATTGCCTGTGCTGACAACATATCAAGGTCAACATATTAATCATTCTTAGATCAACAGAAGGCCGAGCATAGCTCACAATTCAGTACATGCGGCAGTTGTAATTGAACGAATTAAGTTGCAGAATAGACATAATAAACAGTATTACATATTAATTCCCATGTACATGGGAGAACTGGGATCATTAGGTTGACCCCGAATGAACTTAGGATTCCTGATGATTTTAAGCCTCTCTTTATGTTTGGTGCAAGATCCCTTGGCTGGCAACTCAGCAAATTCATCGTACTCGTCCTCATCAGCAACACCCTTGGTGCCAAGTACCCTCCTCTTCCCATGCATCACTACATGGCAGTTCTTATGCAAGGGGTCTTTCACATAGAAAATTTGGGTTGCATCGCTGGCAAGAATGAACGGATCCTTGTCATATGCCATCTTTGTCATGTTAACACAGGTCTTCCTGTATTCATCAACCTTTACCTAACTAAGAGGGACCCATTTGCACCTGAATAATGCCACCTTAACTTCCACATAGTTAAGCTCCCAAATCTCTTCGATTGTTCCATAGTATACCCTTTTATCATCTTCATCTACAGTTATGCATTCTATTCGAATAGAGCTGTTCTAATATGAGGTCTTCTTATCATGTTCCTCAGTGTAGAATGTGTAGCCATTTATGTCATACGCTTGGTACCTCAATACTGTAGGTGATGGCTTTTGTGCCAACCACGTTGCAATGTCATCCATGGATCCGTGTGACAAACGATCCTTCAGCCATCTGACGTAGTCCTTATTGTGCTCCTTCATCACGACATCTAATGGATGCACCATGGGTAAGAAGCTTCTTCGTATCTCCGCCAAGTGTTCTTCAGCATAAGCGTCGAGAACTGGGCTGTTAAGCAGTACCGTCAAATGGGCTTGATCGGTCTCATCTTCGGGTGCAGCGTGTGGCGCACCAGCAAGGACCGGCTTACTAGCCAGCCTTCCCTCGTGGCGAGAGAGGGGCAAACCTATAGGTCTTTGTTTCATGTATTCAGTGCAAAACTCAACCACTTCATCCGTAGTATAACCTTGTAGGATGCTTGCCTCTGGATGGCATTGGTTCCGACAATAGTGCTTCAATATTCCCATGTACCGCTCAAAGGGATACATGTTGCGATGAAACACAGGACCACAGTACTTTATCTCATTGACAAGGTGCACGGTGAGATGGACCATGACATCAAAGAATGACGGTGGGAAAAACATCTCTAGGTTGGACAATATTCTTGCAATATCCTCTTGCATATAATCCAGATCTTCATGATCTACCACTTTCTGCCACAGTTTGTTCAAGAAATCACAGAGATCAATGAGTGTGTTTCTTATGTCTGTGTCCATCAAATTCCTGATGGCTACCGGGAGGATTTGTGTCAACTTACGTGGCAATCATGTGACTTCATGTGTGCCAACTTCATTTTACCTGAGCTCACATCCACGAGACTTCTAATGTTTCCGGAGGAGGAAGAGGGTGTCTTAACTGACAACAAATAGTGGAAGAACTCTTTTGCTTCTTTTGGAGCGAAATTGTAACTCTGGCGAACATTGAGGAATTTGTCATCATCTTCTGCTTCATTCATGCGTTTTGGTTGATCACCAAGCATATCGAGTCGTGCACCGTCACCATCCTTTGTTATACCTTTAATCTTGAGTAGAGTACCAAGGATGCTTTCACATATGTTCTTCTCTACGTGCATGACATCGATGCAGTGATGCACACTTAGAATCTCCCAGTAAGGTAATTCCCAGAACACTGATTTCTTCTTAAACACCTGCCCCTTGGGTGGTTTTTTCGACGACGAACCGTGTCCCTTGCCAAGCACAACTTCAATTTGTTTAGCCATGCTGTGGACCTCCTTCCTAGAATAAGGTCTTGGGCCCAAACCTACCTCTGCCGTACCATCAAATTCAGCTTTCATCTTTCGGTAAGGGTGATCTTTTTGTAAGAACCGATGATGACGCAAATACACGGATTTGTGCGACTTGGGAAGAAATCTACTCGCTATCCTATCCATGCATGTGACACATCCTACCTCTCCCCTTGTTTTCTGCCCCGACGTGTTGCCTAATGCCGGCATATCTTGAACGGTGTGCAGCAGCAACGCATGTAGATTGAAAAACTCCTTTTTGTAAGCATCATAACATTTTACAACAGGCTCTTTTCCCCACAATGTCAGTAGTTCTTCTACCAGTAGCCCAACGTAAATGTCGATGTCATTTCCAGGTTGCTTCGGGCCTTGGATAATCATTGACATCATGATGTATTTTTTCTTCATACACAACCAAGGAGCAAGGTTATATATACACAGAAGCACCGGCCATGAGCTGTGTTTGGTGCTCATATCGCCAAATGGATTCATCCCGTCAGTACACTCCTCGAGCCATATACTTCTAGGATCCTTGGCAAAGTGTTCATACTTTTCCGCGATTGACTCCCACTAAGCCCCATCTTTCGGGTGCCTCAAATATTTATCCGCAATTCGCTCATCATGGTGCCACCGCAACCTCTTTGCCTCTCTCGGGTTTGCAAACAAATGCTTCAACCTTGGAATTAAAGGCAAGTACCAAACAACCTTGAACGGGATTCCTGTCTTGATCTCGTCATCCAATTTGTACTTGTCCTTTGCTCTCCTGCGCTTGTATCATGCATGCTTGCATATGCGACATGCACGCAAATCTTTGTACTGGCCGCGGTACAACATACAATCATTCACACAAGCGTGTATCTTCTGGACTTCAAGTTCCAATGGGTAAACAACTTTCTTTGCTTCGTTCGTGCTTTTGGGGAGCACATTATCTTCTGGAAGAATGTCTTTGAAAAGACCTAACAACTCCGTGAAGCCCTTGTTTGATAGACCGTTTTCTGCTTTAATCTGAGAAGCGCCAGTGTGGCACTCAACTTGGAATATTTCTTTTTGCAACCTGGATACAAATCTTTCTTGGAGTCCGCATCAATGGTTGGCAGATCCTTGTACCCAACCATATCTTTATTTGGGCCCTGAAAATCTGCAATCATAGCAGCAAAATCTGGCATACCATCAAGGTCATCGTCTTCGTGGCCGTCTTGGTTTTCCAGTAGGGTTTTTCGCTTGTCTCTGTTCCATTGGTAGCTTGACGTATGAGCCCCGAGGTTAGATTCAACATCCATGTGACTCTGATCGGGGTTTGGCATCTCGCCGCCCTGGTTACCTTCATCCATGACCGGCTCTTCACCGTGTCTATTCCAACGTGTATATCCATCCATGAATCCCCGCTTGACTAAGTGGTACTCGACGTCGGTAACTTTATGTGACTCTATATTGGTACAATCCTTGCATGGACATAGGATGTAATAGTCGTTATGGACTCTCTTCTTTGTCCTTTCATCCAAAGTGATGAACTCCGTCATGCCACTCGCAAACTTTGAGCTTCTCGAATCCTTCATCCATTCAGATCGTTCCATTTGCACCACACGAGGGGTAATTCAAAAAAGCATTAATAAATGGATTAATTGATGCCCAAAGATGCGTGCATAAATCACAATATTTTATTTTCATAATTTACGGAGGGCGCTCCATATTGTTATCCAGCCGTGCGATGACACAAATTAATGACCAGTCAATTTACACGTAGAGTACAGTATACTACCCTAATGAATTGAATACCTTAATTAAGCCACTCAACGAAAAGAATACCTTAATTAATTAGCCGCACGATGAACTCCACCCAGCAGACAGAGAAGCGCGATGCCGCGACACGCCGAGACAGCATGGTCGAGGAGCAAAGCTTAGTGGGGCATCCGCCTGAAGTTCGAACTCCACTATCCCGCCTTTGACCGCGAGGGATGTGCTCCAATCACGCCGCCGCCGACCTCGAGGATTGAGCTCCTCCTATCTCCTGTCGCCGACCGAGGGTTGACCTCCTATCACGCCGCCACCGCCGACCGACCGAGGATTGACCTCCTATCCGGTAGCCGCTACCTCGGCCGCCGCCCTCATCTCTATCTGCAGAGCGGCTGTTTTTATTTTTTCACGGGTATCCATAGAGCGGCTGTTTACAGTATTAACTCCATTATTGCATCCCCATATGTAGCGGGTAGTACATCACATACGGTTATGTCACGGGAACCGTGTCTCACGCACGTTGTCTTCTCACACAGTTTGGTGTGGAAATCGTGTCTGAAGTTGTAATATCGAACACAAACGATATGTACAAACCGTGTGCCGTATACAACAGAGTGCGATAAGTTGACATTGGCAGACGGTTTCTTAGTTGCCCCTTAGAGGTTAGTGCTAAGTTTGTCATTTAAGTTGAGTTAATGCCCCCGCCCATCCTTAACATTGGCAGGGATATGAGGCTTGTGCCTTTATTAACTGGTTGGATGATGAATGGCAAGGCAGGGCTCGGAGTGTTATCACCAAGCTCGCAGAAGATAACGTAAAGCTGAAGAAGAAACTGACTGATTTGGAGTGTACAATCACAACGATGAAGCAAGAAAGACTCAATCACAGGCAACAGATGAAAGCAAGCGACAAGAAGGAACTAGCATGTGTAGTTGTAGTTGTCGCATTAGCCATCTTCTATGCGTTGTTTGCAATGATGATTAGGGGTTTTGTTTGATTATTACTGGCTACATCAATAAGCAGAGCTCATCTATTGCTTGACAACTGTCCTATGAAAACTGCTTGTTTCACATTTGGACGCTCCAACCTGTGTGTGTAATTATCACATTGAGAACTGCGCAACCGCGGGAATTTGGAGAGACTGGGTACTAATAATTGTGGTTGATTATAACCGCCTGCCAAGGCGCCAATACAAACCGTCAATCCCCCGCTTCAATTGCCATTCGTCTTTTCTTCATACCCCGCTTCAGTCTCCACCGTCTTCATCGTCCTAGCCGGCCGCGCTACACACTTACACACACTCTGCAATCTCGCTTTATCTTGCTTTCTATACGTACCGCAGCCATGTCGAGCGACAGCGAGGACGATAGTTCTGCCAGCAGTCTTGCGCCCGATGATAGGTCAACCTTGAAATCATCCCGCTCGTCTTCCCTGAGTCCGGCATCGAGCCCTGACCTCAATTTTATCCGGATCATGGAAGGGACGCTGCCGCCCGAGTCATCGGATGATGACCAGACAAACGAGGACCTGTCGAAGGACGAAGAAGATGATGACGATGATGAGGAGGACGAGGAATGTTCGAACGAGGAGGACGATGACGAGGACATCAACGACGATGACGACGGCGGCGGTGATGAAAAGCCAACGGTCAGCGGCAAGAAGCGTCCTCGCCAAGACGATGTCGCATGGCCATCCAACAACAACAACAACAAGAAGGACTAAATTAAGCAGACTGTATATCTTTGTTTTCATTCGCTCATACTAATCTATGTCCCCTGTCAATCTCATCGCAGACGGTTAGCAATACGTATTCGACAGAGATCTTTTACATTATCGCCCACAGTTGGTTTCTCGAATTGTGTGCCCTGTCGAGCACACAATTCACAACAAAAAATCATATGCACTGTCTATAATTATCACAAACAATTCTGATTACCGACCTGTTTGCCGGATATCACACACATCTTGTTACGCTGAATCGTTTATGTTCTTCTGGATCATCGCAAATAGTTCATCCGAGTGAACTGTATGCCGTGTATCGCACACGCCTCGAACTGGCTGCCCGTTTCTGTTGTTCTGGCTCATCGCAAACAGTTCGTATGGATGAACTGTATGCCATGTATCGCACACGCGTCTCTAATCTAAATCGTGCTTGATGTCTCCGGCATCACACATAGTTCGTCTTATTGGCGACGGTTTTATTACGACACCATTTGCGATTCATGCATCGCACACAGTTTGGTCGCGGGGTCTCTGATTCATGTGTCGCGTTAGCGGTCGCCTGCAGTAGTGACAATTCATCATATTTCCAGGAAGAGTCTATGTAAGAGCTTTTGTTTTAGCAAGTCCCGCATACTCAACTATCATATAGTCTTCTATGATTGTTAACACTCAAGGCTTATTTTTTGGACAAATGTTTTTGTCAGACACATAGGAAGATGGGGGTTTATTGTTTTCACCTCCCAACTTGTTTACCTCAAGGATAATGTTAACAATAATAACTCATGATTACCTACATCCAACTGGATATATGTGCCTGGATCTTTCCCCACCACATGGTGCTTGCCAAGTGGAGAATAATTAAGTATGGAATGAGGATGAACATTACTGACTCTTGCATCAAAATAAAAACTGAAAAGTAAAAGATAGGCCCTTCGCAGAGGGAAGCAGAGGTTGTCATGCGCTTTTTCATTCAGATGTGCAAGCTCTTAATGTAAAGGAACGTCACTTTATATTGCCCTTGTGATAGCAACCTTTATTATGCAGTCTGTCGCTTTTATTTTTTACTATCACAAATTCATACAAAGTTTATAATCCCTTACAATAAAAGATCATACATATTTAGGAGCAAATTTTATTGCTTTTTGCACCGATGACAACTTACTTGAAGGATCTTATTCAATCTATAGGTAGATATGGTGGACTCTCATGACAAGAAACTGGGTTTAAGGGGTTTTGGATGCACAAGTAGTATCTCTACTTAGTACGAAATTTTGGCTGGCAACAGATTATAAGCAAGCACCACATGTTAGAGGATCCATGACAATATAACTTCTATGTGAATATAAGCGAACATAACTCATTATGTTGTCTTCCTTGTCCAACATCAACTATTTGAACAAACTGAGAATATTTGATGGGGGCTCACAATCATAAAAGATGTCCAAGATAGTGTATTTGTATGTGAATCCTCTCTTCCTTTATTAATCTTTCATGAATTGCATCAATGACCAATGCTATGTTTGTTAATCTCCAATAAATTTTATCAACTATACTTCTTCTACATGAAGTTATTACTCCTCATGGGATTAGCATATGATTTTTTTATTCTTTTTATTGTTATGATTGAAACAAGAAAGTAAAGCATCAAAACTCAAACTACTCTTTATTATATAACTCTCACACACGATTACATAGATAGATACATCACAAAATAAGCACTCAAAACTAATTCATACTAATACTTTTATTCTTCTAAATCAAGAAATAACTAAGGATCGAACTAAGATAGATAATAATGATGAAAGTGATGATGATACGATGCCGGGGCACCTCCCCCAAGCTTGGAACAAGCTAAGGGTGGTGCCCGTACCCGTGTACTCAAGTTTCCTTCTTTGGTGATGGTGGTGATGAAGTGGTAGGCTTGTTCTCCACCCTCCAAGTGTCTAACTCATGCCTCTTCTTAATGATCTCATGAAGCACGTGATTCTGTTCCTTTAGGGCAATAACTTCTTGAGTGAGTGTCGTGTTCTGAACGCAAATTGCCTCAATAGCCTTTAGTGCATTAATATCAGATAAATTAAGATTAGTCAAAAGAGAGTAAAAGGAGTCTCCCTCTTCCTTATCTTCGAAAGGGGACACCGGTTTATTCCCTTCATCTCCATCGATCTTGCCACCGGTAGCCTCCCTATTTTCCTCTTGCCCGACAGCATCCTCCTCATCAGATGACCACTCATAGTAAACCCCGCTGAAGGGGCATTTTCCCGGAGAAGGTTGTACGATCCGGTGCTTGGTACGAAGCCTTCGGGGAGCCATGGAGAACTTGATGATCTAGATCTGCCAGAAAAACAGCCCGAAACAAGAACAGAGGAGAAACTTGCGATACGGTGGTCAAAACATCTGGGAACATATATAATGAATTTTTATCTTGCGAAACAAGTATTCAGGAAGAAAACGGAGTCGGGAAGGCACACGAGGGGCCCACAAGGCATCATGGCGCGCCTAGGGGGGTAGGGTGCGCCCTGTTGCCTTGTGACCTCCTCGTGGGTCCCCTCGACTGCTTCTTATTTTTGTAATTTTTCTAATATTCCAAAACTGACAGAAATTATTTTTATGGAATTTTTAGAGTCGGTTTACTTACCGTATCACATACCTACTCTTTTTCAGGGTTCTGGAGCGTTCCGGAAGGCCTCTTTTAGATGTTCCTCCGGTGTAATTGTTTGAATAATATTGACTTCAACATTAATGGGTGTACATGCAATATAATGTTTAATTCTTTGCCCATTAACCACCTTCAGGTTAGTGTCCTCGGCGTAATTAATCTTGATAGCTCCGGAACGATAAACTTCTTTGACGATGTATGGTCCTTCCCATTTGGAGAGAAGTTTTCCTACAAAGAATGTAAAACAAGAATTGTATAATAGCGCTTGATCACCGACTCTACATTCTCATTTTTGAATTCTTTTATCATGCCATCTCTTAACCTTTTCTTTAAACAACTTGGCATTTTCATAAGCTTGTGTTCTTCACTCATCTAAAGAGCTAATGTCAAACAACCTCTTTTCACCGGCAAGTTTGAAATCATAGTTGAGTTCTTTTATTGCCCAATAAGCTTTATGTTCTAATTAGGTAAATGACATGCTTTTCCATAGACCATTTTATATGGGGACATACCCATAGGATTTTTATAAGCATTTCTATATGCCCACATTGCATCATCAAGTTTCTTAGACCAATTCTTCCTATACCGGTTTACGATCTTTTGCAAAATTAACTTTAATTCTCTATTGCTCAACTCAACTTGACCACTAGACTGAGGATGATAAGGTGATGCAATTCTATGGTTAACATCATATTTAGCTAAGATCTTACGGAATGCACCATGAATAAAATGTGAACCACCATCAGTCATTAAATATCTAGGGACTCCAAATCTCGGAAAGATGACCTCTTTAAGCATTTTAATAGATGTGTTGTGATTAGTACTAATAGTTGGAATAGCTTCTACCCACTTAGTAACATAATCAACAGCAACTAGATTATGAGTATATCCATTAGATTTAGGAAAAGGTCCCATATAATCAAATCCCCAAACATCAAATGGTTCAATAACAAGTGAATAATTCATAGGCATTTCCTGGTGTCTACCAACATTACCAATTCTTTGACATTCATCACAAGAGAGGACAAACTTACGTGCATCCTTGAAGAGAGTAGGCCAGTAAAAACCAGATTGTAATACCTTATGTGCAGTTTGGTCTCCCGCGTGGTGCCCTCCGTACGCTTCGGAATGACACTTCCGTATGATTTGTTCCTGTTCATGCTCAGGTACACAATGCCTAATAACACCATCTACTCCTTCTTTATATAAATGTGGGTCATCCCAAAAGTAATGTCTTAAATCAAAGAAGAACTTTTTCTTTTGTTGGTATGTGTAACTAGGTGGTATATATTTAGCAACAATGAAACTAGCATTCTGCATACCAAGGATTATTGCGTGAAGTAGATGCATTTATAACAGCTAATTGTTCATTTGGAAAATTGTCATCAATAGGAAGTGGGTCATCAAGAACATTTTCCAATCTAGACAAATTATCTGCTACAGGATTTTCAGCTCCTTTTCTATCAATGATGTGTAAGTCAAATTCTTGTAGCAAAAGAACCAACCTAATCAACCTAGGTTTAGCATCTTTCCTTTCCATAAGATATTTAATAGCAGCATGATTAGTGTGAATAGTAACTTTAGAGTCAACAATATAAGGTCTGAATTTATCACATGCAAACACAACCGCTAAAAATTCTTTCTCAGTAGTAGCATAATTCTTTTGAGCACTATCCAAGGTCTTACTAGCAAAATGAATAACATTTAGTTTTTTATCAACTCTTTGGCCTAAAACAGCACCACACTGGTGCAGACACGTCCTATACAAACGATTTTTACCCCCTTTCCATGACAGAGTTTTAAACCATCGCCTTGCCTATGTGTGTGATAGGGGGGTCCTTCCCACACGACCCAGAAACCATCGGCAATAGGTCCTCCAGTCACACACGCGGGGCAAAAAGAGCTCGTGTGCGATCGGGCGAGCCATCGCAGACAATTATACAGGCCCAATCATTTCCATTCGTATGTACATCCCACACAGTGAATCCCAGACAAACGTTTCTGTTTGTATGTATATCACACACAATTTTTATGTGGAAACGTTTGTGCAAGGAGGCCCAACACAAACATTTGTCAGGCGGATGTCATGTGTAATTGTTCATTGATCCAACACGCCTACTTTCTAGAAACTGTGTGGGTTGTTTGAGTTCATCGCCCACGGTGTTGTCCGAGAAACCGTCTGCAATAGAAAAACCCAATAAGCAGGCTAATTGGCCAATTATTGATAATCCATTTCGTAATCAAATTGACATTTCATATCAAACACACCGTATATTTCATATCCGTATTACGGCAACCAGGATTTCTTAATTGAATTACATCAGAGTACAACATCAGATAGCTTCAGCACTCAGTTACACCATATAGGCATATAGCTAGCTACGCCATTACACAACAACACATAGTTTCACATGCAACATCTAAAACCTTTGGAAAGTAGCATCATACATGGTAAATAGACAGATGAATCTCATCTGGAAAACTACTAAAGTGGAAGGCAAATATTGAGCCTTCAGTGATGTTGAATGTCCTTGCAACTTTAGGCCAGTGGCTGTGGATAATTGCCCGCCCAACCTTCGTCCTCTTGAGGAAGACTTCAATATTGTACCATGGGTGTTGAATGAATACCTTCCTCGCCTCTTGACCATGCAGGTGGTCTGAGAGGTAATCATCGGTGAACTACTTTGGAAAGGACTGAAAACAAAGATATGCATAAATATCTATTCTTAATTTTGAAATGGCGCAAAGGAAAAAAAACAAGGTAAAAGAGCTAGTACCATCCTATAGTTGACTGATGTCTTCTTCATTGTGCAAACAAAGATCTTGCTGTTATTCGTCGCTAGTTTCTTAATCCTAACAATCTTTCCGAGTTTCTTGACTTGACTGATATTCATGGACATCTCATTTCCCCATATGCAAAATGGGTCGAACAGTGGGTCTAAACCTCTGACAACAGGACCTACATGTGCAAGACCAAATTGTTAAAAACCTCAATGGTAAACATCAGTGTGCTATTAGCCAAAGGGCCATGCATGTGCAAACCTCGATGGTAAACCTCAGTGCCTCCCATTGTTTCCCTGCAACACATATAAGGCGGATATTGATTAGGTTAAGTGAGAGTTGGCATACTATCAGTAGAATATGTTAATAAAAATAAACAAAATATAGATCCAGCAGATTAATTCAAGCCGCATGGAAAAGCCAGTTAACCAAACCAAACATGCTAAACAACTTGGAAATATAGCAATTGTATATGTTTCTCATGCACCCTGTATTTTGTACGGCCAAATTCAATTTATTTCTCACATGCATAACAATACAAAATTGTACTCACAACAAATGAACATCACATTGCAGAATTGAACCAAACAGTTAACTGGACAGCAGAACAAATGAATCAAACAGTTAACTGAGCACCGTATTGCAGAATAGAACATATACTAGAAGATCAGACAGTTAACCAAACCAAGCATGCTTAAAAACTACTACGAAATATAGCAATTGTTGAACCAAACTGTTAACTAAACATCACATTTCAGAAGATCAGATTGCATATTAACATTACAGAGGATAATTCACTAGAAGACACCGGCGGTGGCCTCGAGAAAACACCACGAACTGTCATTTAAAGCAGCCAACGGCGTGGCGGCATCCGCGCGTGAGGCGTTGACGGTGGCATCGACGGCGAGGTGCTCCTCCAAGATCTGGCAGTCGGCACGCATGGCAGCAATCGCAAACTCATCCGCGCGTGCGGCCACGATTTGCTTCTCCGCTGCTACATGTTGCTTGAGCTCCTGGCTATACTGCGTGCAAAATGGCTATGGGTAGCGCTTATTTGGAGGATGGGGCAGTGATTTGGGTGGAAGGTGTCGCACCGGCGGTCGTTGCATGTGGGATGGAGAAGGAGGAGGAGGATGGGGGTGGGGTGTGGATTACCTGACTATATCGACGAGGCCGCGCAGCAGGAAGGAGCATCGACGGCGAGCAGGCGGTGCTGCAAGCAAGCAGTGAAGGTTTGAACTTGGAAAGGAAGGAGGAACCAGTGGAAATGTGGCTTTTGGTCGGGGGGGAGGCGGGGAGCTAGATATTTCCGCGGTTGCCAAAAAAATTCGCTCGGTGCAGCGAAAAACTAGCGCAAGTGTGGTTAACGTGCTGGCACTGAACTGTAGCCGATGAAGCTTCCGGCGTAAGCCATACATGAGGGTGCCCCAAGATATTTTATACTCCATCGCACATGATTCTTACTAATAAACTGTTTGTGGTATACTTGATTTTTTCATTCTGATTTGAAAAACAAAATGGGGTTACGGTGGGAAAGGACGGTGTTTGAATTGCTAGAACATTTAGCTGCAGTGAACATGCAACTATAGGAGTGTCGTGTTAAAATTTGGAATTATTCAGGATTCGTTTGGCATTTTTTATACATTAATTGAGTTTCTAGGCATTTAATGTACATAATTCAAATTTGAACTACATGCACATGCTCCAGTGCACCAAAATGGGTTGAAAAATCATATATGTGTCCTTGGGTGAGTGTTTAGGTCCCATGAAAGAAATGGGAATGAATTTCAAACATCTGGGCGTCGTGGCTCGGCCGTAAACATTGAGAAACTTGGTTTTAAAATTCCTGTAAATCAAAAACTCGCCTGAAAATCATGAAACTTGGCATGGTATCATGACATGCCACCAACATGCCGTGGTAAAAAAATTGTCCAATTTGGGACAAGTTTTGGTATAAACTTCTTACAAACCGGAGCTTCTCTCAAGAAGCATCAGGGTTCCGAGAGGGAACGTGTCACCTCTGTGTGCGAAACGACATACGCTGCCTCTTCCCGTCTTGATTTTTTTACAGAGGCGACATACAACTATAGGAGTGTCGTGTTAAAATTTGGAATTATTCAGGGTTCGTTTGGCAATTTTTATACATTAATTGAGTTTCTAAACATTTAATGTGCATAATTCAAATTTGAACTACATGCACATGCTCCAGTGCACCAAAATGGGTTAAAAATTCATATATGTGTCCTTGGGTGAATGTTTAGGTCCCATGCAAGAAATGGGAATGAATTTCAAACATCTGGGCGTCGTGGCTCGGCCGTAAACATTGAGAAACTTGGTTTTAAAATTCCTGTAAATCCAAAACTCGCCTGAAAATCATGAAAATTGGCATGGTGTCATGACATGGCACCAACATGTTGTGGTAAAAAAATTGGCCGATTTGGACAAGTTTTGGTATAAACTTCTTACAAACCAGAGCTTCTCGCAAGAAGCATCATGGTTCCGAGAGGGAACGTGCCACCTCTATGTGCGAAACGACATACGCTGCCTCTTCCCGCCTTGATTTTTTTACAGAGGTGACATGCAACTATAGGAGTGTCGTGTTAAAATTTTGAATTATTCAGGGTTCGTTTAACATTTTTTATACATTAATTGAGTTTCTAGGCATTTAACGTGCATAATTCAAATTTGAACTACATGCACATGCTCCAGTGCACCAAAATGGGTTGAAAAATCATATGTGTGTCCTTGGGTGAATGTTTAGGTCCCATGCAAGAAATGGGAATTAATTTCGAACATCTGGGCGTCGTGGCTCGGCCGTAAACATTGAGAAACTTGGTTTTAAAATCCCTATAAATCCAAAACCCGCCTGAAAATCATGAAACTTGTCATGGTGTCATGACATGGCACCAACATGTTGTGGTAAAAAAATTGGCCTATTTGGGACAAGTTTTGGAATAAACTTCTTACAAACCGGAGCTTCTCTCAAGAAGCATCATGGTTCCGAGAGGGAACGTGTCACCTCTGTGTGCGAAACGACATACGCTGCCTCTTCCCGCCTTGATTTTTTTTACAGATGCAACATGCAACAATAGGAGTGTGGTGCTATAATTTGGAATTATTCAAGGTTTGCTTGGCCTTTTTGATACATTATTTGAGTTTCTGGGCTTTTTGGAACAAATAGCTGCCACGTTATTATGGCAAACGGTTGTATTATTCCAACCGTGGGCGTTCCACTACCCATTTACTACCGCGGGCAGCTGTTTGATTAGACGGGACGCGTGCGAGTTGTCCGCCGTGCAGGCTCGACGGGACGCGTGCGAGCAGTTCACCGTGCAGGCTCATCGGGAAGCGAGCCCTTTGACCTTCCAGCGAGCGGTGCCAAAAACTTATTGATGGTTTTGGTTTCGGCTGCCTCGGGAAGGTACATAGAACAGTTTCCAGTGCTCCTACGTTCTTATCTATATGCGCCGCTGCCAAGGATCGCCGCCTTCTGCGATAGAGGACGAGCCGGCCAACAAGCGGGGGCGGGTCGAGCCAGAACCACAAGAGCCTCCAGCGAGCGTGGACTTCATCAGCAGCCTCCCCGACGAGATGTTGGTAACCATCATATCCCTCCTCCCCACCAAATCTGGCGTGCGGACCACTATCCTCTCCCGGCGGTGGCGCCCCCTCTGGCACTCCACCCCCCTGGACCTCATCGACGACGACGAGCTCTGCAGCGGGGAGCGCAAATGCTTGGACGCATTGTCCCACATCCTCGCCACGCACCCTGGGCCGGTCAAGCGCCTTGCCATCGGCAAGTTCCATTCCAACTACAAGGCCGAACCCAAGTTTCATGAGTGGTTCCTATCCCCCGCCCTAGATCAGCTTGAGGAGCTCAGCTTTCATGCTGGACATTGATGACCCACAAGTATAGGGGATCAATCGTAGTCCTTTCGATAAGTAAGAGTGTCAAACCCAAGGAGGAGCAGAAGGAAATGCCAAGCGGTTTTCAGCAAGGTATTCTCTGCAAGCACTCAAATTGTAGGTAACAAATAGTTTGATAGCAATGTAATTCATAACAAGTAACAAGTAGTAATAGTAACAAAAGTACCGCAAGGTGGCCTGATACGTCTCCAACGTATCTATAATTTTTGATTGTTCCATGTTGTTATATTATCAATCTTGGATGTTTTTATATGCATTTATAGCAATTATATATCATTTTTGGAGACTAACCTATTAACTTAGTGCCCTGTGCCAGTTGTTGTTTTCTGCCCTGTTTTTGTTTTACAGAAAATCAATACCAAACGAAGTCCAAATGCCACAAAACTTTTTGGAGATTTTTTTCTGGACAAGATAAACACTAGAAGCTTCGGGAGAAGACCAGACACCAGAGGAGGTGGCCACGAGGCACCAGGGCGCGCCTTCCACCACTATAAATTCAGGAAAAATCAGAAACCCTCAGGGGAGTCCCTGAAATACTTTTTCTACAGCCGCAAGTTTCTGTTCTCGAGAGATCCCATCTGGAGGCCTTCTCCGATACTCCGCCGGAGGGGGAATCGATCACGGAGGGGCTCTACATCAACCTTGCTGCCCTTCCGATGATGCGTGAGTAGTTTACCACAGACCTTCGGGTTCATAGGCAGTAGCTAGATGGCTTCTTCTCTCTTTTTGATCTTCAATACAATGTTCTCCTCGATGTTCTTGGAGTTCTATCCGATGTAATCACTTTTTGTGGTGTGTTTGTTGGGATCCGATGAATTGTGAGTTTATGATCAGATTATCCATGAATATTATTTGAGTCTTTTCTGCACTCTTTTATGCATGATTATTATAGCCTCGTATTTCTTCTCCGATCTATTGATTTGGTTTGGCCAACTAGATTGATTTATCTTGCCATGGGAAGAGGTGCTTTGTAATGGGTTCGATCTTGCGGTGCTTAATCCCAGTGACAGAAAGGGACATGACACGTATGTATCATTGCTATTAAGGGTAAAAAGATGGGGTTTATTCATAGATGAGTTTATCTTGTCAACATCATGTCATCGTTCTCAAGGCGTTACCCCGTTCTTTATGGACTTAATACACTAGATGCATGCTGGATAGCGGTCGATGTGTGGAGTAATAGTAGTAGATGCAGGCATGAGTCAGTCTACTTGTCTCGGACATGATGCCTATATATATGATCATTGCCTTGGATATCGTCATGATTATTTGCTTTTCTATCAATTGCCCAACAGTAATTTGTCTACCCACCGTATGCTATTTTCTCGAGAGAAGCCTCTAGTGAAATCTATGGCCCCCGGGTCTATCTAAATCATATTACTAAAACCCTAAAAATATTGCTGCCATTTTATTTAATTTATTTTATTTTGTATTTTGTTTCTATCTATCTATCATATACAATTTAATCTTGCAATTGACCGCCGAGGGATTGACAACCCCTCGTTTGCGTTGGGTGCAAGGATTTGTTGTTTGTGTGCAGGTGCTGCTAACGAGGTGTTGCGTGATTCTCCTACTGGTTCAATAATAACTGAGGGAAATACTTATCGCTATTATGATGCATCATCCCTTCCTCTTCGGGGAAAATTCCAACGCAAGCTACAAGTAGCAGGAAGAATTTCTAGCGCCATTGCAGGGGAGACATCATCAACATCTATCAAGTACCTTTGCATAAACTCTCATCTCATTGCATTTACTTTATTTTCCTCTCGTTTTCATCTCCCCCACTTCTAAAACATTTTTACAAAAATACAAAAATATTTTTCGTTTGCCTTTTTCTTGTTTGCTTGTGTTGCCATGTGCCATCTATTTGCTTGCATCTTCGCTTGCTAAAAATCTATTGATATGGATCCTCACCCACTTGCTAATCTTTTCAAAAGATCCAATTATGTTGAACCAATTGCTAGTGGGTTGAGTGCACTTGATTATCTCTATGAAGTTTTGCTTGAAGATCATGAATCAGAAAATTGTGATGAAGTGTTAGAAAAAGAAATTTATAAAGTGATTCATGATAGCTCCTTGATTGAAAAGCATGATTGCAATGATGTTACTATAAATTCTATTAGTGTAAATTGTGATAATAATATGCAAAGCTACAAGCTTGGGGATGATAATTTTGTTATGTCCACTACTTATTGCAATGATCATGATAGGGGTGATAATGGTTCTTATGATCTTGAAAATTTGTTTAAGCCTCATGATGAATATGTTTGCAATAATATTGAAAGTGGGTTTGGAAGAGTGTCAAATCTAGGTAAAAATAATCCCACATATTTGGAGAGTGTTCAATCTTATGAAATTTTTGATAAAAGTGGGTTTGGAGAGGTCATGACTTTAGTTGATGTTAATCCCACTATTTTGGAAGATTATAAAAAATTTATGCATGTGGATCATAAAGAGAGTATTGTTTATGATAACTATATTGTTGAATTTGAGTATGATCCTACATGTAATTATTATGAGTAGGAAAATATGGTTGTAGAAATTTTCATATTACTAAATTAGCTCTCGTTATGTTGAAATCATCAATGTTTTACTCTTCTCCTTTGCATATGCTAGATATTTCTCGTCTTGATAATTTGTTTGCATATAAAATGCCTATGCATAGGAAGTATGTTAGACTTAAATGTGTTTGTCACATGTATTATGATGCTCTCTTTGTGCTTCAATTCTTATCTTTCATGTGAGCATCATTGAAATCTCAAGCCCATCTTAATAGCTATAAAGAAAGAGCTTGTTGGGAGGCAACCCAATGAATAAAATAAATTTTTACTTTTTGTTTCTATTATTGTGTGTTTTCACAATTATTCTAGTGGTATGATTGTGTTTTTGTGTTTTTAATTAGTGTTTGTGCCAAGTAAAGCCTTTAGGATGATTTGGAAGATATTATAATTGATGCTGTTTGGAAAACAGAAAGTTTTGCGTCCAGTGCCCGAATTTTGTTTCTGTACTCGAGCATCATAAAAATCTGAAAATTTTACACAGTATTGGTATATTAATTACCCACGTTTTCCTAATTTTTCAGAATTTTTGGAATTACAGAAGTATGTCTTTTAAATAGATTGCTGCAGACTGTTCTGTTTTTGATAGATTCTGTTTTTGATGCACTACTTGCATGTTTTGATGAATCTATGGATTGTATCGGGGGGTATAAGCCATGGTGAAGTTAGAGTACAGTAGGTATAATGCAAAAATAAAATATGAATGGGTTTGCAACAGTACTTAAATTGTGATTTATTTTGTTATACTAACGGATCTCACGAAGGTTTTGTTGAGTTTTGTGTGATTGAAGTTTTTAAGTTTTGGGTGAGATCACGATGGATGAAGGAATAAGGAGTAGCAAAAGCCTAAGCTTGGGGATGCCCGAGGCACCCCAAGGTAATATTCTAGGAAGACTCAAGCGTCTAAGCTTGGGGATGCCCCGGAAGGCATCCCCTCTTTCTTCTACCAACCATCGGTAATTTTACTTGGAGCTATATTTTTATTCGTCACATGATATGTGTTTTGCTTGGAGCGTCTTGTATAATATGAGTCTTTGCTTTGTTTGATTTTTAGTTTGTCACAATCATCTTTGCTGAACACGCCTATTTTGAGAGAGCCACACGTTTATCATCGTTTGTTAGAATACTCTATGTGCTTCACTTAAATCTTTTTTGAGCACGGTGGTGGCTATATTTTGAAGAAATAAACTCTCTTGCTTCACTTATATTATTTTGAGAGTTGATTAAAATTTTGAAGAAATGAACTCTCATGCTTCACTTATATTATTTTGAGAGTTGATTGAAAATTTTGAAGAAATAAATTCTCATGCTTCACTTATATTATTTTGAGAATTGATAAGATTGAAATTTTGAAGAAATATTTGCACTCTCATGCTTCACTTAAATCTTTTTGAGAGTTGATGATAGTAACGGTAATTTGCACAAGATATGAATTTGGTCCCAAAGTGATGAATATTCAAGAGGGATATAAATAAAAACTTTCATATAGATCATTGGATATGATAAGTGTGATTCCTTGCAATAGTTTTGCGATATGGAAATGATAACATGTGAGTCATGTTAGTGAGTAATTGTGATTTAGTAAGAATATTAGTGTTAAGGTTTGTGATTCCCTATGCATGCACATTAAGTCAATAGTTATGCAAAGAAGTTATATCCTACTTATGGTGCATTATTCGGTGTTAGTTATGTTCAATGCGTGTTTATGACCGTTTTCTCTTTTTGGTTGGTTGCTTCTCAATCTATTTGCTAGCCTTCATTTGTACTAAGCGGAAATACTGCTTGTGCATCCAAAATCCTTAAACCCAAGTTGTGCCAAATGAGTCTACTATACCTACCTATATGCGGTATTTCAATGTCGTTCCAAGTAAATTTGCGTGTGCCAACTCTAATTTTCACAATAATTTTTCCGTTTTGTGTGCCCGTACCGCTCATGAAGCGGCAGGGGGTGGCCAATATTTTCCATGCTAGGTGTGTTATTCTCACGATGAGTGTTTGTTCACTTGTCATTGCACGAGAGAATGGTTGGTAATAGGGATGCCCAGTCCCACAATGAAATTAAAATTAATAACAACAAAATTCCTTGGAAAGTGTTGGTTTGGAGGGCACCCGTGGATAAGCCTAGCCATGGATTGTAAAAGAATGGTGGAAAGGAAATAAACTTTACTTTCTGTTTGGGAACTGCCTATGATGTGTCTAGCATGGAAAATAATGGGAATTCTCGGTCGTTTTCGTTGACAGGAAAAGCATGCCTCTCAAAATATATTTTTTATCTCTTTAATTTCAGCTTTGAGCTCTGGCACATTTGACAAATCTCTGCTTCCCTCTGCAAAGGGTCTATCTATTTACTTTTATGCAGTTTTTATTTTATTTGAGTCTCCATCTTCTCTTACAAAAGCACCAACTAGAGAGCATTATTGTCATACTTGTGAATTGGATGTAGCTAATATTTGAGTGTGTTTCATGAATGGATCAATGATTGAGCATAATGGGCTAGGGATAACTTTCTTTAGCGTTGATATTTTGAAAGACATGGTTGCTTGTTAGCATGCTTGAGTATTTATATCTTCATGTCAAATTATAGACTATTGCTTTGAATCATTCAAGTCCAATGTCCATGCTATAAAAGAAAAGAATATGTGATGAATATGTTAGGTAGCATTCCACATCAAAAATTCTGTTTTTATCATTTACCTACTCGAGGACGAGCAGGAATTAAGCTTGGGGATGCTGATACGTCTCCAATGTATCTATAATTTTTTATTGTTTCATGTTGTTATATTATCAATCTTGGATGTTTTTATATGCATTTACAGCAATTATATATCACTAGTCATCACCCCGTGCATCTGCACGGTCTAGATATTATAAGGGTCCATAATTACGAACACAATTGTAGTAACATTTAAAATGCAATAGTATGAATTATGGATATCATACTGATGGTTAAAATATTTGTTATTCAAACAATAATAACACAAAATATGCACATGTATTTATAGGCTTCATGATTAGACAGAGTGTATCCAATTTCCCTTTATGTTGCGCAAACTGGCATTATTGATCTGAATGGATCCTTCCACACATTGTGGCAACTATACCTCTTTGTGAAATTTATGCTTTCTACTAAGTGATGAACGTATGGATAAAGTATGTATAAATTTGATCCATATGGCCAGATACACGTCTTCCTGACCTAGAAAATAATATTTTGAATTTGATCCACATGGTAGCTTATATAACACAACTCAACAAAAGTTTGGACAAACATGCATCCACACACTAACTGCTCAACAAAATTTGAAAAGCCTAAGAGGCATTTGCGGGATGGGCTAATGTATATAGAATAAATAAATAACATATTCCATAAAGTTAATTATTAGAAGAGGTACCAAATTTTCTTGAATAATACTCTTAGTGATGAGTGCTTAGGTGGATGTGTATGTCATTTGGTTTCGATTCCGTTGTCTAAGGTCATATTGCTTTGCCGTGGTCGGCATACTACTATAAAGCTACTTTATCATTTACATAATATACATTTCTTCTTAATGCATAGGCAATGCTCCCATAACTTGGAAAAACAACAATATACTTATGTATCTACTATCAAATTAAATAGTAGAGTATTTCATAAGAATTGAAAAGTATGTGTATAAATTTAAAATTTAATGTACGGTATTGTGAAATATCCCTATTGGGAATAGTCAAAAGTCTGACTTGCTAACCCCTAGCACAAAGACCAATTATATTCCATTAATTTATATTTATTATCAGGTTTATGTTCGTATAAGATTTTTTTGGTGTCAGTAACTTTTTACGTGTTTTCATAGTTGGGTCGCAATAAGGTGATTTCACTTATTAAATTAATGACCTTGGCAGCGGTGATATTTGGGAGGCGTTACACAGAGATTTTGTATGTTTGTGTATTTTTTTTGTTGACATCTTGTATGTATGTTTGTGTCTTATTTATATTATCTTGACTGGTCTTTCTGTATGGTGAAATTGAAATTTCTTTTCCAGATATGTATAGACTATTTTTTATTAATGTAGGGCTTTACGATTCTTTATTTGTATGTGTATGTTTTTTTTGAAGGAAACATGTGCGTGCTTTTCCTTTTTTAGGAACCTGCGATGTGAACATTTTTTAATGGAGGCTCGAGCACTTCTTTTTACCCAACTGTTTTGCCTATGTACAGAGAAGGAACGACCAACTAAATCAAAGACGGGACGGTGATTTTTTTGTTTTGTTTGTGCGCCATTGGGATTGGTGTTTTTTTAGACATGTGTATCTGGGTTTCTTTTTTAGGATTCTGCACGTGGGTGTTGAGGACTTGTCCTCTTGTATGTGTGGGGAGTTTTTTTTGTGTGTGTGGGAGCTTTTGGGGTGGATTTTTTTGAGACGTGTGTCGTGAGGGCTGGGGACTTCTTTTCCTATACGTGTAGGTTTGGTCCTCCTCATGTACGCGGTGTTTCTTTTTCTAAAGAAAAGGAGGTAGCTTCTGTTAATAGATCTTGACCATTAAATTTAAAATCTAATGGCTAAATTAATTTTATTGATGTGGATTAACGTGAAAGCTCGTATGGTGCCTCCAATTAGTAAATATAAGATTTTTGGAGACTAACCTATTAACTTAGTGCCCAGTGCTAGTTGCTGTTTTCTGCCCTGTTTTTGTTTTACAAAAAATCAATACCAATAGAAGTCCAAATGCCACGAAACTTTTTGGAGATTTTTTTCTGGACAAGATAAACACTAGAAGCTTTGGGAGAAGACCAGACGCCAGAGGAGGTGGCCATGAGCCACCAGCGCACGCCTGGGGGGGGGCAGGCGCGCCCTGGTGCCTCGTGGGCCCACCCCAGCTTCGTTTGACCTAATTCCACCACTATAAATTCAGGAAAAATCAGAAACCCTCAGGGGAGTCCACGAAATACTTTTTCCGCCGCCGCAAGTTTCTGTTCTCGAGAGATCCCATCTGGAGGCCTTCTCCGGTACTCCGTCGGAGGGGGAATCGATCACGGAGGGGCTCTACATCAACCTTGCTGCCCTTCCAATGATGCGTGAGTAGTTTACCACAGACCTTCGGGTCCATAGGCAGTGGCTAGATGGCTTCTTCTCTCTTTTTGATCTTCAATACAATGTTCTCCTCGATGTTCTTGGAGTTCTATCCGATGTAATCACTTTTTGTGGTGTGTTTGTTGGGATCCGATGAATTGTGAGTTTATGATCAGATTATCCATGAATATTATTTGAGTCTTTGTTGCACTCTTTTATGCATGATTATTATAGCCTCGTATTTCTTCTCCGATCTATTGATTTGGTTTGGCCAACTAGATTGATTTATCTTGCCATGGGAAGAGGTGCTTGGTAATGGGTTCGATCTTGCGGTGCTCAATCCCAGTGACAGAAAGGGACATGACACGTATGTATCATTGCTATTAAGGGTAAAAAGATGGGGTTTATTCATACATGAGTTTATCTTGTCTACATCATGTCATCATTCTTAAGGCGTTACTCCGTTCTTTATGGACTTAATACACTAGATGCATGCTGGATAGCGGTCGATGTGTGGAGTAATAGTAGTAGATGCAGGCAGGAGTCGGTCTACTTGTCTCGCACGTGATGCCTATATACATGATCATTGCCTTGGACATCGTCATCATTATTTGCTTTTCTATCAATTGCCCAACAGTAATTTGTCTACCCACCGTATGCTATTTTCTCGAGAGAAGCCTCTAGTGAAATCTATGGCCCCCGGGTCTATCTAAATCATATTACTAAAACCCTAAAAATATTGCTGCCATTTTCTTTTATTTATTTTATTTTGTATTTTTGTTTCAATCTATCTATCTATCATATACAATTTAATCTTGCAATTGACCGCCGAGGGATTGACAACCCCTCGTTTGCGTTGGGTGCAAGGATTTGTTGTTTGTGTACAGGTGTTGCTAACGAGGTGTTGCGTGATTCTCCTACTGGTTCGATAACCTTGGTTTCATAACTAAGGGAAATACTTATCTCTACTGTGTTGCATCATCCCTTCCTCTACGGGGAAAATACCAACACAAGCTACAAGTAGCATGGTCCATTCCTTTTTATAGCAAAGGACAAGCCGGAGCGAACTCGTATAATAAGCAAAGCATTCTCGAGGACACATGGGAATTTCATCTAGTCACTTTCATCATGTTTGTTTGATTCGCATTCGCTACTTTGATAATTTGATATGTGGGTGGACCGGTGCTTGGGTGTTGTTCTTATTTGAACAAACCTCCCACTTATGATTACACCCTCTCGCAAGCATCCACAACTACGAAAGAAGAATTAATATAAATCTAACCATAGCATGAAACATATGGATCCAAATCAGCCCCTTACGAAATAGCGGATAAACTAGGGTTTAAGCTTCTGTCACTCTAGCAACCCATCATCTAATTACTACTCCACAATGCCTTCCCTTAGGCCCAAAGATGGTGAAGTGTCATGTAGTCGACGTTCACACGACACCACTAAAGGAAGCAACAACATACATATCATCAAAATATCGAACGAATACCAAATTCACATGATTACTTATGACAAGACTTCTCCCATGTCCTCAAGAACAAAAGTAACTACTCACAAATCATATTCATGTTCAAGATCAGAGGGGTATTGAATATCATTAAGGATTTGAACATATAATCTTCCACCAAATAAACCAACTAGCATTAACTACAAGATGTAATCAATACTACTAGCAACCCACATGTACCAATCTGAGGTTTTGAGACAAAGATTGAATACAAGAGATGAACTAGGGTTTGAGATGAGATGGTGCTGGTGAAGATGTTGATGAAGATTGGTCCTCCCACGATGAGAGGATCGTTGGTGATGTCGATGGCTTCGATTTCCCCCTCCCGGAGGGAAGTATCCCCGGCGAAATCGCTCCGCCGGAGAGCAAAATTGCTCCTACCTAGGTTCCGCCTCGAGACGGCGGCGCTTCGTCCCAAAAGTCTTCTCATTAATATTTTAGGGCAAATGACCTTATATAGCAGAAGGAGGGGGCCAGAGGCCAGCCAGGGGCCCCACAAGGCATCAGGGCGCGCCCAGGGGGGCCGCGCCTTGTTGCCTTGTGGGCAACTGGTGGGTCCCCTCCAGTATCTCTTTTCTCCAGTATTTTTTATATATTCAATAAAAATTCTCCGTGAAATTTCAAGTCAATTGGAGCTCTGTAGGATAGGTATCTCTGATGTAGCTATTTCAGGTCCAGAATTTCAGCTGCCGGTATTCTCCCTCTTCATATAAATCTTGCAAATTAAGAGAGAAAAGGCATAAGAATTGCATCATAAAGTGAAATGATGATCAAATACCTTATAAATAATAGTAGGAAATCATGATGCAAATTGGACGTATCAACTCCCCCAAGCTTAGACCTCGCTTGTCCTCAAGCGAAAGCCGAAATCGATAATCATGACCACATGCTTAGAGAGAGAGGTGTTGATAAAAATAGAATACGGACATGAAGGCATCATGATCTTTATTATGACAGCAATACATCATCATAAAACTTCTCATGAAAAAGTGACAATTCATTCACAAGTCAAAGTATGAACCATAAACCGTATTGAAAACTAACAAACTATGATCTCAGTCATTGAAGCAATTGCAATTCATCATATTATCAGAAAAAGTCTATATAAGAGCTTTGTTTAGCAAGTTCACATACTCAACTATCATTTAGTCTTCTATGATTGCTGACACTCACGGCATACTTATGGAGCAAAAGTTTCAGCCAGACACATAGAAAGATAGGGGCTTATAATTTCACCTCCCAACGTATTTACCTCAAGGGTAATGTCAACAATAATAACTAATGATCACCTACATCCAACTGGATATATATGCCTGGATCTATCCCCACCACATGATGCTTGCCAAGAGAGAAAATAAAAATGGAATAGAGGAGAATACGATTGGTTCTTTCATGAAAGTAAATACATAAAAGTAAAAGATAGGCCCTTCGTAGAGGGAAGCAGTGTCAGGGTAGGTTTTCCGGGACATAAATTCCCAGCAAATGACCCTTGTGTCATCACCAGCCCAAGGATTACTGTTCGCTGGTGGACACTTCCTTGATACAGAATTCCAAGCAGTTACAAGAATTTGATACAAGACCATAAAGGTCCATTGAGTACCACAATGATTTCTAATGGCGGATGACGGAAGCGACTCGTGGATCTCCAACGTCGATGGGGCTCCATTCCCACAGGAACAGCTGACCTGGATAACTCCTATCTCGCGTGGCTGCTATCTCCGATTACTAGGCTGCGGAAATGTCCTCGTAGCGCTCTCATCCGGATAATGATCTGGCCAAGACAATAGCCAGGGACAAGCCAATGAGTACGTTTGAATGTACTCGCAAACATCATGAACAAAAGATATACCGAACGCAAACAAAATGCATATGATCATGTTAGAATAATTCAAATGAACATTTGGTTAGATAGCATGTATAATATGTTCAGGTAGGCAATTTTAAGTGTCGATTCTTAGGTGGTAGAACCATCCCAGAAGAATCTAAAAGGAAGCGTAAGTGGAATGTCGGGCGTTAGACCGCCCAAAAAATTCCAAGAAAAATAAAATGGAACATCGGACGTTAGACCGCCCAAGGATTCCAAGAAAATAAAATGGAATATCGGGCGTTAGAACGCCCGAGGATTCCAAAATAAAACGCCAGTCGGGTGTCTGAATGCGACGCCTCGAAAGGTCTTGAAAAGTAATGCCAAACGGGTGTTTGAATGCGACGCCTTGAGAGGTCTTGAAAAGAAATGCCAAACGGGTGTCTGAATGCGATGCCTCGAGAGGTCTTGAAAAGAAAGTAATAACATGAGTATCTAGGTGGCATGACCTTCCCAAGAGATACTCAAAAATGCACATAAGAGAAAAAGGTTAGTCCACAGTAATATTCAAGTTAACAATAATATTCATGATAGCCTCCGTAGTGATAATAATCATCCTGCAAAAGTGAATCATGCTCAATTTTAATTATTTCCTTCGAAGACCAACACTAAGACCGACACTTGACCAACCCAGACTGTATCCCTTAACCACGGACAACGGCTATTCGAATAGGTTTTAGAACTCTGCAGAGGTTGTACTCTTTACCCACAAGTAAAGGATTTCTTTAGTCAACCTCGAGACATTGACTAATTCCAATTATGGCCTTTGGGTTGAAAACACACCTAACCAGCACATACCAGCTTAACTTTCTCGATGCCCGGAATCACCTAAAGCATCATCCAAGAAAAACTCTAAGGTGGGGAGGCCAACACCTCGAATAGCATGGGATCACAAAATTTATAACGCGCGCAATAACAAGGGGTGCATGCCCCCCTCTCGGCCCAGCCGAAAACACCCATGCCCCCTGACCAAGTGGCATGCCTACCAGTGGCCACTGGTATCTTCCACTATGGCCTCTCTGTACGGTGTGTGCAAGGAAAGGGGTTAACAACTTACTGAACCATACCCTATCTGTGGCAGGGACAAGTGGTAGCACGAATCAAGTATGGGGGTTACCGGAACAAGACTCAATATACGGTCGACTCAGGAGGTTTATGTTTCCTGCATTGGTTAGCACAATATATATATCCTCGGTGGTACCCAACAGTGTCACCACCTGGCATGTCCCAACATGCCAACATCGATCATTCTCGTCATGCGAGATTTCCATTTCACGGTCACTTTTTCTCGTGACAGTTTCTTTCCTGCAGATTAGTCTGAACCAACATAGGCATGTGTGGTATGAGGCAATAACCACATCCACATATGTTTCATGTTTAAGTGAAGACAACATACTATCATACATGTATAGTCATCTGTAGGATCAAAAGTATGTCTAGAGGGGGGGTGATTAGACTACTTGACCAAATAAAAACCTAACCTTTTCCCAATTTCAGAAGTATGCAGCTTTTAGCAAGCATACAAGTCAAGCTTCACCCTACACATGCAATTCTAAGAGTGTAGCAGCGGAAAGTAAACAATTGCATATGTAAGTAAATGAGGGGATCAGAGATTTCAAACGCAATGAAGACACGGTGATTTTGGCATGGTTCCGATAGGTGGTGCTATCGTACGTCCACGTTGATGGAGACTTCAACCCACGGAGGGTAACGGCTACGCGAGTCCACGGAGGGCTCCACCCACAAAGGGTCCACGAAGAAGCAACCTTGTCTATTCCATCATGGCTTACGTCCACGAAGGACTAGCCTCACTCGGGGTAGATCTTCATGAAGTAGGCGATCTCCTTGCCCTTACAAACTCCTTGGTTCAACTCCACATCATGTCGGAGGCTCCCAAGTGACACCTAACCAATCTAGGAGACATCACTCTCCAAAAGGTAATAGACGGTGTGTTGTTGATGAACTCCTTGCTCTTGTGCTTCAAATGATAGTCTCCCCAACACTCAAACAGCTCCTCACAGATTTGGCTATGGTAGAAGAAGGATTTGAGTGGAAAGCAACTTGGGAAAGGCTAGAAATCAAGGTTCAAATTGTTGGATTGGAATGACTTGATCTCAACACATGAGTAGGTGGTTCTCTCTCAGAAAATGTATGGTGGAAGTGTAGGCACGTTCTGATGGCTCTCCTTACTGAGAAGGAAGTGGTGGAGGGGTATATATAGCCTCCACTCAAAATCCAACCGTTACACACTTTTGACCCAACTCGGTGGCACCGATCAGAAATCTCGGTGGCACCGAACTGTGTAAAAGATATGAACGTTAGGAATCTCGGTGGGACCGACTGGAACAACTTGGATGGACCGAAGTGCAATGGTTAGGGCAAACCTCGTCTCGGTGGCACCGATTGCATCAACTCGGTTGGACCGAAGTGAAGCAATAAGGCAACAGAGAGTTGGCAAGCCATCTCGATGAGACCGATTTGCAAAACTCGGTGAGACCGAAGTAAGTGCAAACGATTACAGAGAGTTGGCAAGGCCATCTCGGTGAGACCGAGATCCATATTGGTGGATCCGATTTGTTAGGGTTTTGGCAGTGGCTAAGTCCAGATGAACTCGGTGGCTCTGGATAGGAAATTTCGGTGGGGCCGAGTTGGAATGTAGGTTTTGGACATATTTGGATGGAGAAAGTGGTTGAGGATTTTGGAGCAATGTCACTAAGCACTTGAGCAAATAGATCATTAAGCAACACCTCGTCCCCTTTTAATAGTATTGGCTTTCCTATGGACTCAATGTGATCTTGGATCACTTACCAAAAATGTAGAGTCTTGAGCTTTTGCCAATCCATGTCCTTAGCATTTTGAGGGGTCCACATCTCTAGTCCTTGCCATGCCAATCATTCAACATCCTGAAATCTTTAACTTGAATGGACATTAATTCAATGAGATATATGTTGTTATGAATTACCAAAACCACCAAGGGAGCAAATGTGCTTTCAATCTCCCCCTTTTTGGTAATTGATGACATCATATAGATCAAAGCTTCGACAAATGATTAAATGAATGGAATACATCGTCGCTTTGAGAAGTATGTGATAAGCAAGAGCTCCCCCTAAATTTGTGCATTATTAAAAATTTGCGTTTGAATGCAAATGCACAATCGATTAGGATTATGGGTCACTCTTCCATGTCACATACAACTTGGTGGAGCGCGCAAAATGATATGAGTGGAATAGTAAGCATGCATCACCAACACAAGTGAATGATCATACACGATAATGATAAGCATAAGCATCACATAGAGCATAGTGTGATCAATCACATGAAGTAGTAGCTCACAAACATAATGATCAAAGTACTCACAGACGTAGTATCAAGCACACACATCAAAACAAAGGTACCAAAAGCAAATAGTAGCAAACGAACTCGAGAAAGAACGAGCAAAGCAAAGCAAGACTCTCTCTCTCGAAGCTAAGATCTATACAAATTCTCCCCCTTTGGCAACAAGTACCAAAAAGCTCGAATAGGTATAGGACTAATACGGCACTCTAGGCACGATCCTCGAAAGCTCCTGAAGGGGATCTCCGGCTGGCAGCTCCGGTGTGCATAGACGGCGTCAAGAGAAGTGCATCCGCGAAGGCTTCAGCTGATGTCTGCTGGGCTGGTGGAGTGGAGACCGGCGGTGGCACTGTAGCAGCAACAGCAGGTGTAGAGACTGTGGTCCTCGGATCCACAACTGGCACTGCAGCAGACCTGGCTGCCCTGGGTACTGTCTGGAATCTCTCCATAGTGGGTCTGTCATCTCCACTGTCATCTGAAGCGCCTGCCCTAGCTGCATCAACATCGTCCTTCAGCTTCTCCACTATAGTCTGGACCTCAGTGATCTTGACATCTAGATCATGAATCTTCGTCTCGACTATCCGCTCTAAGCTAACCTGGTTCTGGGTGAGGTTGGCTAGACTTCGCTCAATCCTCAGGGTGGCTTCTAGCAGATAAGTCATCTGATCAGTCTTAGACTTGAGGTTGGCAATGGGAGCATTGGGAGCAGATGCCTCCTTGGCTGCTTTTGCTTCAGCGGCTACTCGGATCTTTTCTTGTGCTTGAGCAGAGGTGGGATGCGAAGGATCCATCACAATGACATTGTCCTCAAACTCTGGACGTAGTGGGAGATGCTCGCGATCAAGAAGGTAAGTGCTCGTTCCAACCTTGGAATTGATGAGCATCTGGATGTGTGGAGCATATCCGCAAGATCTCTTCTGATCAGCAGATGTCCTCTTGATGGTTTCTACAATCAAGCTCATTACCTTGAACTTCTGAGGTGTGTCAAAGAGGTGCAGCAAGTTGATGGAGTGGCCACGTATCATCTTATCATCTCCTGACTTGGGCAACAGAGTGTACCGCAAGATAGTGTTTGTGGTGGCCAAACCAGGCAGCAGGTGCTTTACTGACCCTAGCTTGTGTGTCTCGATGTCCTTCTCTGGAATTGATGTATACATGTTGGCCATGGAGTTGTGGTCCATCTTGAGCTTGGCATAAATATCTATGTCATCATCTTCTTCTTCTGGAGCACCAAGAAGAGTAGCCCACTCAGAGATGGTTGACTGGTACCTGAAACCCTCAGTCATCCACACAATCCTGCCATCAGGATAGAAGTGAGTTGTGGAGTAGAATTGCATGATCATCTCATCATTCCACTTTGTTAGCTTCTGTCCAACAAACTCATCAACACCAGCTATCCAGAAGCTCTCATGAACATGGGGGGAATAATCCTCATTGGCGTCAATGTACTTCTAATCCACCCATCTCATGTCACTGACAATTGGCTTCTAATCAAGCAGAACAGTCTCATAGAAGTCTTGCTGTTCTCTGGTCTGGAAGCGGTAATCACACGCTGTTCTCCTCCTGGCGGCATAGGGATCAGACAGTCTCCACTGACGCAGTCCTTTGTCCTTCCTTAGCATCATATTCTCTGCAACCGGGTGTGCATTGTCATGGTCTGGAATCTTGGGCTTTAGCTTCCTGAGCACTAGTGGCTCCTCATCAACATTAGCTTCAGGCACTGGGGCCTTGTTCTTCTCTGTAGCAGGAATGTTTCTAGTGGATCTCCTAGGTGCTGAAACCTTTGGCTTGGACTTGGGGGCAGCAGTCCTGATAGCATCTGACATAAGTTTTTGTGTCTTGGTAGGAGGTACATCAGTAGTAGGTTCCTCCTCCTCCTCATCAATCATCATGGAGGGTTTGCCAATCACACGGGCAGTAGTTTTCCTAGCCCTCTTCTTCTTTCCTCCTGCAGCTGCATCACTTGGTTCCTCAAGTGTAAATGTCATAGTTTCCTTAGGGACTTTCTTTACTGTTGTCTTCTCTTTGGATCTAGCAGTTGGCTTGGTGCTATACTCCTTTGCAAGCACAACTCTCTTCGTTTTTATGCTGCTTCACTAGCAACAAAGTCCTCATCCTCACTATCTGAGGTTCTCTTCTTCTTGGTCCTTGTTACAGCCTTTGGAAGATCTGGAGAGCTTCTCTCTCCCTCATAAAAGCTTTCTGCAGGACTAGAGCCTACGCTGAGATCTGTGTGCTGCTCTGACATGTTCTGGCTATCGCTGGCATCAGACATCTTGCAAAGCTGACCCTGTGAATAGATGGGTATGGGCAGAGTAGATGAGTCATCACAAAAAGCAGAAGTTTTTCATAAAAATTGAGTTCAAGTCTTAGTTTCAAGTTTTCACAGAAGGCATTTCGGATGGACCGAGTTGATCATATCGGTGATACCGAAGCACTCAACAAAAACTTTACACACCATTTCGGTCAGGCCGAGATGGGGTTCGGTGACTCCGAGATGCTAGGGTTTCACAGAGATTTTACTTTCGGTCTCACCGATTCGTACAACTCGGTGGCACCGAGACGTACTAGTGCTATGGCCTGCGGCCAAATCGGTGACTCCGAAAATTTCTAATCGGTCGGTCCGAGATGCGTTCTGCGAAAACTTAAACCTAAGATTTTTACTCGATTCTAATCTATGGACATTGCAGTGTAATGGGAGTTCTCAATCCGTGGCAAGAATCATGGCTATCCAATCGTGCATTGAATCAGAAATTTGAGCACAAAAGGGGTCGAATCTCACCCTAACTCTGTGGAGATCCTCTACGGCGGCAACGGCGGAGCAGATTGCCGTTGACGGCGGCGAAGGCGCGCTGGAGACAAAGGCGACGATCCGGAGACTTGGGCGACGGCAGCAACGGGGTGTGGGAATGAGAGGGTTTGAGAAATTTCAACCGTTCGGGCCCGCCAGGTATATATACCTGTATGCTGTCGGTGGCTCCGAGTTGGACAACTCGGTGGCACCGATATGTGTAACTGCAAGCAGGTTAGCACATCGGTGGCGCCGAAATGGTTCAACTCGGTGACACCGAGATGAAAACCTAGATCAATCTAAATGATTTCGATTGGACCGAGTTTGAGTGAATTGGTTCGGCCGAAATCATGTAGAAGGTTTTGGAGGTTCAGCCCTTTCAGATCGGTGGCTCCGAGTGCTCCTCACCCGGAGGGTCCGAAAATGACTTGTTCAATTTTTGTGATGTAGCAAGAATAGAATTTGAGACAAGAAAGCATAGATAGCTAGAGAAGGTACTTAGGCATTCTTGTACATCCACTTGGCCAGAAAAACCAAGACAATCAAAACAACAAATGGATGTCCTCGAATGAAGAAAACATGCAAACCAACATGCTCACACAATAAGATAGCAAATGAAATATGTGTCAAACATGCACAACCAATTCTAGCATCTATCAAGCAATGGCGATGACTAGGTCATCTATATATGAGTATATTGACTTAGGAGTCAAATGAGAACATTTGATCATAGGTCATAATCATCGTTTAAGCACAAGTGGGGTTGCCACTTTTACATAAAGCATTGATGTGTTCACACCATTAGAGTTGCTTTAGCTCAATTGTTTAGAGCAAAGCTCCCCCTAGATGTGATATCCCCCCTAAGAGGGATGAACTAACCTTGGGTTTTATCGATGATGACTTCATGTAGGTGTTGAAGATGTGGATGCTCAATGTTGATGTAGACCATCAAGAGTTGGGAGCAATCCTTTGGAGTTTTGTGCTTTCAATACCTACATGGGTTAGTCCCACACAAGCAACATACAAGGATTTCCATAGACATAGAGTGAAATACACATATATGATGTCCATGAATGCATTGAATACCTTGTCCCTTGCCTTACCAACAAGTGGGTTTGTGACTCCATGAACTAGTGCAAAATGTGGAAGTTGGTTGCACAAGTCCTTGCCATAATGAATATGAGTGAAGTATGTTGGCGGAGTCACCCTCAAGAACTCTCTAGTTCTTCTTCTTTTGGACCCACATCAACTTGATGGGAATCCTTGGAGTTGTAGTAGCACTTGATGAAGTAGAACTTGATGAAGTCTTGGGAACCCACTTGACCAAGGCTTGAGGAGCTTCTTCAAATGAATCAATCTCTTCTTGAAGCTTGTCCTTGCCTTTTAGCTTGTAATCTTGTGGTGGAAGATCTTCTTGAGCTTGTGTTCCCTTGAAGGAAGTAGGATCATACTTCTCTTGTTGAGGAACAAACTTCGTCTTGGGGTATTGATCTTCTTCCCACTCAACTCCATTGGCATTGAACTTTTGTTCAAAACCAACACCTTTTTCTATAATTCCTTTCAATAGCATATTTTCTTGCTCAAGTGTAACTTGGCTAAGAGAATCATTAGTGGAATCTATAGAACTACTAGAAGCAACAACATTGGATTTAGCATTGTTATTGTTACTACTAGAGGTAGAACCCTTTTTACCCTTGTTGCTAGTTTGCTTAGGTTTAACTTGGGGCATAAAGGTAGACAAGAGTAAACGTTTGGCAAGATATGAATAACTCTTCTTTCGAAGATCCTCATTGATAGCTTTAAGAAACTCATGCTCTTGCTCTAAATTTAGCTTCTCGAAGCGTAGCTTCTCATGAGTTCTTAGAAGTTCTCTATGATCCTCTTGAGTTGTTTCATGAGCTAACTTAAGAGCATTTAGTTCTTTAGTTAGACGCTCAATCTCCTTCATAGCATTGTCACTCGTTTCCTCTTGACTATCATGATTACTAGCATTTTCATTATAGCTCACATCACTAGCCTTATCAACAAGTAAATCATCATCGCCAAGCAAATCATCTTCATCACTATTGAAATCAAGATACTCGGGGTGTGATACCTTGGGAAGTTTTCTACATGGAGGGAAGAATTTTGGAAAACAAATAACAGAGAAGATTCTGAAATAATAAATGACCTCATATAATTCAAAATTTTATTTCTGGCCAAATTTTACTTAATAAAAATATGGTTAAATTTTTGGGGTGTTACAAACTCTACCCCCCTTAAGAAAATCTCGTCCTCGAGATTTGTTAAGGGCAGAAGAACTAAATGCAGATCACAACAAACAAACAATCATATGCAAACTGCAATTGTAGCAATGCATTTATGACATACGCCCTAAAATACAACACAAAGGTTGCATCATGTAAACAAGCGCTAGACCCGTAACAAACATACTCATGATCGTCTACGGTTCGAAGGTGAGATCTACATGGTCTTGCGGAAGGGTTCCCGGTGCTGGAGCACATTCTTCTTCTTTCGGGGAAAGTCGAGGAAGCAGACGAAGAACATGCCCTTCTTTAGTTGGCAAGGGTGGTCCGCCAATGGCAATCTGGGGATTCAGGACAGCAAGGTAATGGAGATAATCCATTAGTCACTGGGTTATATGCTCCTGGGACATCACATACTGGATGAGATTGGCCAGTGCTGGATCTCTTTCTATACATTCACCGCAGAACGTAGCTTCTGCTCCGGGTGCTGCGCGACTCGGGAAGTAGTAATACTCCCTTTTGCTGGCACATGGTACCGCGAATCGAAGACGGGTAACTGCTTCGTAAGCGGCAAATTCTATGGCCATGTCTTGGGTTGGCATGGATTTCCCAACGAAGACAACATATGGAGGGCCTTGGTTTAAATCTTCTGGTGGGATTTGCACAACTGCCCAGTACTTTGAGGAATCAGAGGTGATCCTCAATTTGTACAACTCATACTGGGGTGGTTGGCCGGAACCAAGGGTATTGCGGGTAAAATCCCACAAAACCTTGACAAAGCTACCAGGGCTTGCATCTGGAGTTCTTAGGTAGGCTCCGGGGTGAGACATGGAGTGATGCGGTGATGGAAATGGTGCTCAAGGTTGATGGTTTGAGTGCGGGAATGGCCTCTTATAGAGCGCCTAGGTCAGGAAACATGATGCGGCGCCGGTGCGACTTATGTATCGGCTTTGTCGTAGGGTTGTCTGAGTCAAAGTCTCAGACGTCAATCTCCAAAAGAAGGGTGACGTATCACTGTGGCTGTCGGTTAGGGTGGTTTTGGCTGTTACGCCCGGAATTTACTCTGTAACCACCCGTCAAACAATTTACGCATACTACTATTAAGACAAGGGCATATGAGCAGTCTACAAACTTACTATGGCATACTACTACAACTTCGAGGATACGGAAATACAGGATTACAGGGTAGCGGGGTCACTAAGGGCTCGACAACTAATCTGGTGGACTCAGTCCACTTCGTTGACGTCTAGCCGGGCGTGTCTTGCAGATGTCGAGGCTTTTCCGTGTACTTCAGTGTCGGAGTTGGACGGGGTAGGATGGGGAGCTACAGGGCTGGGATAGCGGTGGTGCCCCTCGCGAGGTGTCGTGGCCACAGTCCTGTTGGAGTAGGTCTCCAAGAGACGACGGAGTTCCCCTGGGGAGGCGAATGCATTGCCCGGGTGGGCAACAGGGGCAGACCTTGGGGGCTCAACTGGTCTCTCGAACAGCACTATCGGGGTGTCGGTGGCGGTTGCAGCTTCACCTCTCACCAGGGTCAGGAGAACGAGCGTCCTGCAGGTCGCAATCAGATTATTTGTGACCTGATCGAAGAGTGCTTCCTGCGCTCTCAGGTAGCGCACCAGATGCACCAGAGCAGGATCCGTCTCATGGTCTCCGCAGGCAACTTGGGTCGGGCTACCATAGCCTTCACGACTAGGGTAGTATAAGAAAGGACGGATGTTAACCCTCGGTGACAGATGCTGGAGTTGAACTACAGCCTCTCAGGCTGCAAGCTGGATGGCTTGGGGCTTGTCGGAGGTCGTCCTTCTGGTGAACCGGTAGGGGCGTTCTGATGTGGTGCCCTGATACATCTCCAACGTATCTATAATTTTTGATTGTTCCATGCTATTATATTATCAATCTTATATGTTTTTATATACATTTACAGCAATTATATATCATTTTTTGGGACTAACCTATTAACTTAGTGCCCAGTGCCAGTTGCTGTTTTTTGCCTCTTTTTGGTTTTCCAGAATATCAGTACCAAACGAAGTCCAAATGCCATGAAACTTTTTGGAGATTTTTTTTCTGGACATAACAAACACTAGAAGCTTCGGGAGAAGGCCAGAAGACCCAGGAGGTGGTCACGAGCCACCAGGGCACGCCTGGGGGGGGGGGCAGGCGCGCCCTGGTGCCTCGTGGGCCCACCTCTGCCCCTTTTGACCTAATTCCACCACTATAAATTCTCAAAAATCGGGAAACCAACAGAGGAGTCCACGAAATACTTTTTCCGCCGCCGCAAGCTTCTGTTCTCGAGAGATCCCATCTGGGGGCCTTTTCCGGTACTCCGCCGGAGGGGGAATCGACCACGGAGGGGCTCTACATCAACCTTGCTGCCCTTCCGATGATGCGTGAGTAGTTTACCACATACCTTCGGGTCCATAGTTAGTAGCTAGATGGCTTCTTCTCTCTTTTTGATCTTCAATACAATGTTCTCCTCGATGTTCTTGGAGTTCTATCCGATGTAATCACTTTTTGCGGTGTGTTTGTTGGGATTCGATGAATTGTGAGTTTATGATCAGATTATCCATGAATATTATTTGAGTCTTCTCTGAACTATTTTATGCATGATTATTATAGCTTCGTATTTCTTCTTCGATCTATTGATTTGGTTTGGCCAACTAGATTGATTTATCTTGCCATGGGAAGAGGTGCTTTGTAATGGGTTCGATCTTGTGGTGCTCAATCCAGTGACAGAAAGGGACATGACACGTATGTATCATTGCTATTAAGGGTAAATAGATGGGGTTTATTCATGCGTGAGTTTACTTTGTCTACATCATGTCATCTTGCTTAAGGCGTTACTCAGTTCTTTATGGACTTAATACACTAGATGCATGCTGGATAGCGGTCGATGTGTGGAGTAATAGTAATAGATGCAGGCAGGAGACGGTCTACTTGTCTCGAACGTGATTCCTATATACATGATCATTGCCTTGGATATCGTCATGATTATTTGCTTTTCTATCAATTTCCCAACAGTAATTTGTTCACCCACCGTATGTTATTTTTATGAGAGAAGCCTCTAGTGAAAACTATGTCCCCGGGTCTATCTAAATCATATATTAAAAACCCTAAAAATACCTTGCTGCACTTTTTGTTTATTTATTTTATTTTGTATTTTTGTTTAATCAATCTATCTATCACGTACAATTTAATCTTGCAACTTACCGCCGAGGGATTGACAACCCCTTGTTTGCGTTGGGTGCAAGGATTTGTTGTTTTGTGTGCAGGTACTGCTAACGAGGTGTTGCGTGATTCTCCTACTGGATTGATAACCTTGGTTTCATAACTGAGGGAAATACTTATCTCTACTGTACTGCATTTCCCTTCCTCTTCAGGGAATTACCAACGCAGCTCACAAGTAGCAGGAAGCATTTCTTGCGCCGTTGCCGGGGAGACATCATCAACATCATTCAAGTACCTACGCATAAAACTCTCATCTCCTTGCATTTATTTTATTTGCCTTTGCCTCTCATTTTCATCTCCCCCACTTCTAAAAAGTTTTTACAAAAATACAAAAATATTTTCCGTTTGCCTTTTTGTGTGTTTTCTTGTTCGCTTGCTTGAAGATTGTTATTATGAGTGATTTTTGCATGGCGGAAACTGATGATGGTAAAACTCCTAAAATGGGAAGTTCTACCAATCTTGATGCTAAAACTTTTGTGTTGGGACATGGTAATGTTATAAGAAAAAGTGTCATCCAAGAATTCTTTAATTGCATTAGGACTTTGGCTTTTGATGATGCTCCTATACTTAAAGAAACTAAGAATTATGCCGATGCTATTTCCGCACTTGTTCTTAAGCTTGAAAGAAGATTTATTCGCACCCATCCTACTTTGCAAAGATTGTTTTATGAGCTACCAGTTATAAAAGATCCTAGAACTAAGAAAATAGCCACTCTTGTTCTCATGAATGAATTTGATCACATAGTGCGAGAAGCTAGGGAGATCTTTGATTTTTATGGTATGAACCATGAAAAACCGGTAATAGATGAGATCCTTTATAATAATGATTACTTGTTGAGATATTTGTTCCGCAATGACCACATCTTTGATGAGAATATTAAAAAAGAAGTTCCTCCTTTGAATATAATCCAACAAGTTTTCAATAGTGTTAATAGACAATACTCTGGGATTGTAGCCGGTAATCAAGAAGGATTTACAGATGGACAATTTGCTAATGCTAAAATTTCTATGGATGATGTGTTTCATATTACCTTTGAAAAACCCTTCGATGAAAGTACATCTTTGGATAAGAAGAAAAAAGATGACAATACTTGAAACTATGCATTATGCCTAGCTAGGGGCATAAAACAATAGCGCTTGTTGGGAGGCAACCCAATGAATAAAATAATTTTTTCTTTTTGTTTCTGTTATTGTGTGTTTTCACATTTATGCTACTGTTATGATTGTGTTTTTATGTTTTTAATTAGTGTTTGTGCCAAGTAAAGCCTTTAAGATGATTTGGAAGATAGTATAATTGATGCTGTTTGGAAAACAGAAAGTTTTGCGTTCAGTGCTGGAATTTTGGTTCTGTACTGGAGTGTCAGAAAAATCTGAATTTTTTACAAAGTATTGGTATGTGAATTTCCCACGTTGTCCTAATTTTTCAGAATTTTTAGAGTTACAGAAGTATGGGTTTTAAATAGATTGCTACAGACTGTTCTGTTTTTGACAGATTCTGTTTTTGATGCACTACTTGCTTGTTTTGATGAAACTATGGATTGTATCGGGGGGTATAAGCCATGGAGAAGTTAGAATACAGTAGGTATAATGCAAAAATAAAATATGAATGGGTTTGCAACAGTACTTAAAGTAGTGATTTATTTTGTTATACTAACGGATCTCACGAAGGTTTTGTTGAGTTTTGTGTGATTGAAGTTTTCAAGTTTTGGCTGAGATCACGATGGATGAAGGAATAAGGAGTAGTAAGAGCCTAAGCTTGGGGATGCCCCGGAAGGCATCCCCTCTTTCTTCCACCAACCATCGGTAATTTTACTCGGAGCTATATTTTTATTCGTCACATGATATGTGTTTTGCTTGGAGTGTCATGTATTATATGAGTCTTTGCTTTGTTTGCTTTTTAGTTTGTCACAATCATCTTTGCTGGATACACCTATTTGAGAGAGCCACATGTTCATCATAATTTATTAGAATACTCTATGTGCTTCACTTAAATTTTTTGAGCTAGGCAGTTGCTCTAGTGCTTCACTTAAATCTTTTTGAGCACGGCGGTGGCTATATTTTGAAGAAATATTTGCACTCTCATGCTTCACTTATATTATTTTGAGAGTTGATAAGATTAAAATTTTGAAGAAATATATGCACTCTCATGCTTCACTTATAACATTTTGAGAGTTGACAATAGTAATGGTAATTTGCACAAGATATGAATTTGGTCCCAAAGTGATGAATATTCAAGAGGGATATAATAAAAACTTTCATATAGATAATTGGATATGATAAGTGTGATTCCTTGCAATAGTTTTGCGATATGGAGATGATGATATGTGAGTCATGTTAGTGAGTAATTGTGATTTAGTAAGAATATTAGTGTTGAGGTTTGTGATTCCCTATCCATGCACATTAAGTAAATAGTTATGCAAAGAAATTATATCCTACTTATGATGCATTATTCGGTGTTAGTTATGTTCAATGCATGTTTATGACCATTTTCGCTTTTTGGTTGGTTGCTTCTCAATCTATTTGCTAGCCTTCATTTGTACTAAGCGGAAATACTGCTTGTGCATCCAAACTCCTTAAACCCAAGTTGTGCCAAATGAGTCCACCATATCTACCTATATGCGGTATTCCCATGCCATTCCAAGTAATTTGCGTGTGCCAACTCTAATTTTCAAAATAATTTTCCGTTTTGTGTGCCCGTACCGCTCATGAAGCGGCAGGGGGTGGCCAATATTTTCCATGCTAGGTGTGTTATTCTCACGATGAGTGTTTGTTCACTTGTCATTGCATGAGAGAGTGGTTGGTAATAGGGATGCCCAGTCCCATAATGAATCAAAAATTAATAACAACAAAATTCCTTGTAAAGTGTTGGTATGGAGGGCACCCGTGGATACGGCTAGCCATGGATTGTGAAAGAATGGTGGAAAGGAAATAAACTTTACTTTCTGTTTGGAAACCACCTATGGTGTGTCTAGCATGGAAGATATTGGGAATTCTCGGTCGTTTTCGTTGACAGAAAAAGCATGCCTCTCAAAATATTTTTATCTCTCTAATTTAAGCTTTGAGCTCTGGCACATTTCCAAATCTATGCTTCCCTCTGCGAAGGGCCTTTCTATTTACTTTTATGCAATTTTTATTTTTATTTTGAGTCTCCGTCTTCTCTTATAAAGCACCAACTAGAGAGCACTATTATCATACTTGTGCATTGTGTGTAGCTAATATTGAGTGTGTTTCATGAATGGATCAATGATTGAGCATAATGGGCTAGGGATAACTTTCTTTAGCGTTGATATTTGAAAGACATGGTTGCTTGTTAGCATGCTTGAGTATTTATATCTTCATGTCAAATTATAGACTATTGCCTTAAATCATTCAAGTCCAAATGTCCATGCTATAAAAGAAAAGAATATATGATGAATATGATAGGTAGCATTCCACATCAAAAATTCTGTTTTTATCATTTACCTAATCGAGGACGAGCAGGAATTAAGCTTGGGGATGCTGATACGTCTCCAACGTATCTATAATTTTTTATTGTTCCATGCTATTATATTATCAATCTTGGATGTTTTTATATACATTTACAGCAATTATATATCATTTTTTGGGACTAACCTATTAACTTAGTGCCCAGTGCCAGTTGCTGTTTTTTGCCTGTTTTTGGTTTTCCAGAATATCAGTACCAAACGAAGTCCAAATGCCACGAAACTTTTTGGAGATTTTTTTCTGGACATAACAAACACTAGAAGCTTCGGGAGAAGGGCAGAAGACCCAAGAGGTGGCCACGAGCCACCAGGGCGCGCCTGGGGGGGGTAGGCGCGCCCTGGTGCCTCGTGGGCCCACCTCTGCCCCTTTTGACCTAATTCCACCACTATAAATTCTCAAAAATCGGGAAACCAACAGAGGAGTCCATGAAATACTTTTTCCACCGCCGCAAGCTTCTGTTCTCGAGAGATCCCATCTGGGGGCCTTTTTTGGTACTCCGCCGGAGGGGGAATCGATCACGGAGGGGCTCTACATCAACCTTGCTGCCCTTCCGATGATGCGTGAGTAGTTTACCACAGACCTTCGGGTCCATAGTTAGTAGCTAGATGGCTTCTTCTCTCTTTTTGATCTTCAATACAATGTTCTCCTCGATGTTCTTGGAGTTCTATCCGATGTAATCACTTTTTGCGATGTGTTTGTTGGGATTCGATGAATTGTGAGTTTATGATCAGATTATCCATGAATATTATTTGAGTCTTTGTTGCACTCTTTTATGCATGATTATTATAGCCTCGTATTTCTTCTCCGATCTATTGATTTGGTTTGGCCAACTAGATTGATTTATCTTGCCATGGGAAGAGGTGCTTTGTAATGGGTTCAATCTTGCAGTGCTCAATCCCAGTGACAGAAAGGGACATGACACGTATGTATCATTGCTATTAAGGGTAAAAAGATGGGGTTTATTCATACGTGAGTTTATCTTGTCTACATCATGTCATCGTTCTTAAGGCGTTACTCCGTTCTTTATGGACTTAATACACTAGATGCATGCTGGATAGCGGTCGATGTGTGGAGTAATAGTAGTAGATGCAGGCAGGAGTCGGTCTACTTGTCTCGGATGTGATGCCTATATACATGATCATTGCCTTGGATATCATCATGATTATTTGCTTTTCTATCAATTGCCCAACTGTAATTTGTTCACCCACCGTATGCTATTTTTATGAGAGAAGCCTCTAGTGAAAACTATGGCCCCCGGGTCTATCTAAATCATATATTAAAAACCCTAAAAATACCTTGCTGGATTTTTGTTTATTTATTTTATTTTGTATTTTTGTTTCAATCTATCTATCTATCACATACAATTTAATCTTGCAACTTACCGCCGAGGGATTGACAACCCCTTGTTTGCGTTGGGTGCAAGGATTTGTTGTTTTGTGTGCAGGTACTGCTAACGAGGTGTTGCGTGATTCTCCTACTGGATTGATAACCTTGGTTTCATAACTGAGGGAAATACTTATCTCTACTGTACTGCATCTCCCTTCCTCTTCAGGGAATTACCAACGCAGCTCACAAGTAGCATGCCCCTCCCGTAGATGTGCACCGTGGCCTAGAAGTGATGGATGGCGTCACTCGTGTGCTCCTGGTACACAACATACTCAGGCGGCTCTTCTATGCCAAAAGCACGGCGTGAGAGATTGGCGAGGACGGCTACATAGTCTTCGAGCTCGGCTGCGGTGGTCTCGTTGCGAACGATGGGGCCAGGCATCTTGGTGGTTGGATATCAAAGTGAGAGTGAGGAATGTGATGTGCTGAGTTGGGGCAAGGCTTTCTTTATAGGCTAAATGAGTCTTCCATCGCACGCTTGTGGATGGGACAACTTAGGTGTCGTTCACAAGCACACGACCAGGGCTGGGTTGATAGGTTGGGCACCGACGGTCAAAAAGATGTCGGCTAGCCACTGTACAGACTATCGGATAGGATGGGCTTGTCTATGGACAGGAAAAGATTTGGACGGTGTGGAAACCTAGGAATAGCGACCAGGCTAAGATAGGTTTAGCCAATGGTCAGCCTGGCTCTGATACAAAGGTTGTCAGGGCCGGTTTTCCGGGACATAAAATCCCAGCAAATGACCCTCGTGTCATCACCAGCCCCAGGATTATTGTTCGCTGGTGGACACTTCCTTGATACAGAATTCCAAGCAGTTACAAGAATTTGATACAAGACCATAAAGGTCCATTGAGTACCACAATGATTTCTAGTGGCGGATGACGGAAGCGACTCGTGGATCTCCAATGTCGATGGGGCTCCATTCCCACAGGAACAGCTGACCTGGATAACTCCAATCTCGCGTGGCTGTTATCTCCGATTCCTAGGCTGTGGAAATGTCCTCGTAGTGCTCTCGTCCGGATAATGATCTGGCCAAGACAGTAGCCAGAGACAAGCCAGTGAGTATGTTTGAATGTCCTCGTAAACATCATGAAAAAAAGATATATCGAACACAAACAAAATGCATATGATCATGTTAGAATAATTCAAATGAACATTTGGTTAGATAGCATGTATAATATGTTCAGGTAGGCAATTTTAAGTGTCGATTCTTAGGTGGTAGAACCATCCCAGAAGAATCAAAATGGAAGCGTAAGTGAAACATCGGGCGTTAGACCACCCGAAAAATTCAAGAAAAATAAAATGGAACATCGGGCGTTAGACCGCCCGAGGATTCCAAGAAAATAAAATGGAATATCAGGCATTAGACCGCCTGAGGATTCCAAAATAAAATGCCAGTCGGGTGTCTGAATGCGACGCCTCGAAAGGTCTTGAAAAGTAATGCCAAACGGGTGTCTGAATGCGACGCCTCGAGAGGTCTTGAAAAGAAATGCCAAACGGGTGTCTGAATGCGACGCCTCGACAGGTCCTGAAAAGAAAGTAATAACATGAGTATCCAGGTGGCACGACCTTCCCAAGAGATACACAAAAATGCACATAAGAGAAAAAGGTTAGTCCAGAGTAATATTCAAGTTAACAATAATATTCATGATAGCCTCCGTAGTGATAATAATCATCCTGCAAAAGTGAATCATGCTCAATTTTAATTATTTCCTCCGAAGACCGACACTAAGACCGACGCTTGACCAACCCAGACTGTAGCCCTTAACCGCGGACAACGGCTATTCAAATAGGTTTTAGAACTCTGCAGAGGTTGTACTCTTTACCCACAAGTAAAGGATTTCTTTAGTCAACCTCGAGACGTTGACTAATTCCAATTACGGCCTTTGGGTTGAAAACACACCTAACCAGCACATACCAGCTTAACTTTCCCGATGCCCGGAATCACCCAAAGCATCATCCAAGAATAACTCTAAGGCGGGGAGGCCAACACCTCGAATAGCATGGGATCACAAAATTTATAATGCGCGCAATAACAAGGGGTGCATGCCCCCCTCTCGGCCCAGCCGAAAACACCCATGCCCCCTGACCAAGTGGCATGCCTACCAGTGGCCACTAGTATCTTCCACTATGGCCTCTCTGTACGGTGTGTGCAAGGAAAGGGGTTAACAACTTACTGAACCATACACTATCTGTGGCAGGGACAAGTGGTAGCACGAATCAAGTATGGGGGTTACCGGAACAAGACTTGATCTACGGTCGACTCAGGAGGTTTATGTTTCCTGCAGTGGTTAGCACAATATATATATCCTCGGTGGTACCCAACAGTGTCACCACCTGGCATGTCCCAACATGCCAACATCGATCATTCTCGTCACATGAGATTTCCGTTTCACGGTCACTTTTTCTCGTGATAGTTTCTTTCCTGCAGATTAGTCTGAACCAACATAGGCATGTGTGGCATGAGGCAATAACCACATCCACATATGTTTCATGTTTAAGTTAAGACAACATACTATCATACATGTATAGTCATCAATATGCAAAATTTATTTGAATTTAACCTAACCATGCGATCAAATTATTCTAGCAAGCAATCAACCAAGCATTCATCATATCAAGTGTTCAAGATGCTTGCCTTGGGTATGAAGCAGGGTAGGGTATACTCCATAACTTTGAAAAATTGATCTTCCCTCCATTTTTCCTATTTTCAAAATATTGCAAATCTCACATAATTTGAAAACAGTACCAAAAAGTTGTTTGGAAATTTTTGAAATAAATACTAAAATAAACTAGATGAAGAAATAAGAATTTCAGAAAAAGAATCAATTCATTTGGAGTTGTGGTTTAAAAATTAGAGACAGTCAAATCAATTTTTATTTAAAAACTTAAAAGAAAACGGTTCGGCAGGGTTTATGCTTTCCAGAAACGAAAATGTACTTTCTGAAATGCACCTCCCCTTAAAACGCTTCGGACAGAAATACGCTTCTCTGCGGAGAAAACGTACTCTGCAAAAAGGCGCCAGCGAATTAACTGGAAAAGAATAAAAGACTGACGGGTGGGTCCCACCCGTCAGGTTTGAATTTTCGCGCGTGTACAGAGGGGAGGGGGTGGTCACCGGCGGTGATCGACGGCGATCCAGGGGATGTCGATGGTGCAGTCATGCTTAGGGTGCTCGTCCGCGTCGGTGGGTGGTGGAGTTGGTCGCCGGTGTGCACTGTGGCGACGGCGGCGGCGTCTCCGGCGGACAGTGGCGTCGGGTGAGGTTGGATCTCGTCGGAGGGACCTGCGAACGTCAAATTGACGCTCGGGTCAGACGAGGTGATGTACTAGGAGGCTACTGGTGGTGTTTTAGATGTGGAGGTGGATGCACAGCGTCGGTTTCTTCTCGGAAGCTGCGGCGGATCGGGCGGACGGAGTTGGGGAAGAAGACCTCCCCGAGGCCGTTTGATCCTTCTGGTGAGTGATTGGGGATGGGTGGAGGTGGTGTTGTCACTGAACGGGGCTCGGGGTGCCCTTTTATAGGCCGCGCGACGATGGCCGGGGTGGAGTAGATCACGGCGGAGTTAATTTGGCTGGTGTAGGTAGCTACGGTCGGTGCGCGTGGACGGTGGGTGTCGGTGTGATCGGTGGAACCTCCTAGAAGCGCCAGCGCACTCGATTCCAAGCTCCACCACCTCACCCACAGTGAATTTCCCGTACGGCCATGGCGGACGGTGGGGTGCTCCGGTGACTGGCAGGTGGGTCTGGGCGGCATGGACGGTGCTCAGGCGGGGTGACACGAGGACGCGTGCAGGCAGAGGAGAGCTAGGACGGCGCGCGGCTGAGTTACTTCGTCGGTGGCCGAAGTGACCGTTCGGTCCGCCACGACAGTGGTCGGCGGCCGTTGCACCGGCCTGCCACCGGCCTGTCGGCGAGGAGAGACTGGCGAGGGGGTCCTCAAGGCAGGGCATTGATGGCCAGGAGGGATTCGAGTAGAGCTACTATGAGTTTGCCCAAAATTTGGTTCACCCAGATTCTTGCACAGAAGGTGTTCGACGAAATGCCAATGTGGTCTAGGCATTTTTGAAATTTTTGGAAATTTTTGTGGTGATACTGTGGTGCAAAACAAAGGTTCTGGCAAAATTTCAGAAATTTTGGAGTTGTAGAAATTGAGGTTTCATCATAGGATGTGAATGTGACCCAAATTTCAATTGATTGAAATTTGAAATTTTTGAACTTGTGGACAGAATGTTTTTGGGGGAAATGGAATGTTGGTACTGTCCTAAAGTTGGGATAATTTTGGTAGGATCAACAATGCTAAGGAGAATGTAGTTCCTTTGTAAACTCAAAGGAGGCTAAAAAGTGATGATAGCTGGTTTTGGAATTGTTTAAAATTTACAGAAGAAAATTTGTTGGGAGAAAATGAATTGGGTACTGCCGTAGAGCAGGGGAGGTGCTTGAGGAAATTTTTGGAAATAAAATTTGAGATAACCTAGTGCAACAGAAACATTCTAGATTTTGAAAATACCATTAAAAGAATTATTTTGTGGCAAATTTTTATTATGAAAATATTTCCTACTGAAAATTTAAAAGTATAAATGAAAGTATTAGGAAAAACTTTCAAAACTCACAATATTTTTCAAAAGTTTTCTACATGGAGGGAAGAATTTTGGAAAACCAATAACAGAGAAGATTCTGAAACAATAAATGACCTCATATAATTCAAAATTTTATTTCTGGCCAAATTTTACTTAATAAAAATATGGTTAAATTTTTGGGGTGTTACAAGCAGAGGTTGTCATGCGCTTTTTGTTTTTGGATGTGCAAACTCTTAATGCAAAGGAATGCCACTTTATATTGCCCCTTGTGATAGCGACCTTTATTATGCAGTCTGTCGCTTTTATTTCTCCACCATCACAAGATCGTACAAAGCTTATTTTCTCTTACAATAAAAGTTCATACATATTTAGGAGCAATTTTTATTTCTTTTGCACCGATGACAACTTACTTGAAGGATCTTATTCAATCCATAGGTAGATATAGTGGACTCTCATGACATGAAACTGGGTTTAAGGGTTTTTGGATGCACAAGTAGTATCTCTACTTAGTACACAATTTTTGGCTAGCAAAAGATAGGGGGCAAGCACCACATGTTAGAGGATCCAAAACAATATAACTTCTATGTGAACATAAGCAAACATAACTCATTACGTTGTCTTCCTTGTCCAACGTCGACTAATTGACATAGAATATTTAATGGGGGCTCACAATCACAAAAGATGTCCAAGATAGTATATTTATATGTAAGACCTCACTTCCTTTATTACTTTTTCATGAATTGCAACATTGACCAATACTATGTTTGTCAACTTCCAACAAGTTTTTTCAATTATACTTCTAATATGTGAAGTCATCACTCCCCATGGGATTAGCATATGATCTTACTTTTTATTCTCTTTATTTTATTTCCAAGATTGGATCAACAAAAGCAAAACACTCAACTCAAACTACTCTTTATTATATAACTTTCACACACAATTACATAGATAGATAGACCACAAAGCAAGCACTCGAAACTAGATCATACTAAAACTTTATTCTTCTAAATCACGAAATAACTAAGGATCAAACTAAGATAGATAATGATGATAAAAGTGATGGTGATACGATACCGGAGCACCTCCCCCAAGCTTGGCACAAGCCAAGGGCGGTGCCCATACCCATGTACTCAAGTCTCCTTCTTCGGTGATGGTGGTGATGAGGAGGTAGGCTTGTCCTCCGTCTTCCAAGGCATAGGTTCCCCATCATAAAAGGACGAACGTGTTTCCGGAGTCCTGAAATTTGCAGCTAAACTCATACCTTTGAACTTGGCCTCATACTCAAAATTTTGATTTTCTAGATCATAGATTTGGGCCTGAAGATAATCAATCCGGTCATTGAGCTTGAAGATGACGTCTCCAATATTCTTTCCGTCCACCTTGTGCTCACGGATGAACTCCGTGATCATGGAGTGGTTAGCACTAAGTCCACGCTCCACCATCCCTTGGCACTTGAAGATCTCCTGTTCCACCGCTTCCAACCTGGCCTTCTCGCTCCCGGCCTTCTTAGGTCCTTGAACGTCCCGGATGTGGAGCACCCCCTCACGTATCTCAATGGCTTGAGGATGCTTCATCACCTCCGGTAGGTACGGGTTGATGACCTTCTCGTAGAACTTGTCCTTGGACGAGCTTGGAGACGCCATGGTGATCTAGATCTGTCAGAAAAATAGCCCAAAACAAGAACAGAGGAGAAACTTGCGATGCGGTGGTCAAATCACCCGTGAGTATATATAAGGATTTTTTATCTTGCAAAATAAGCATACGAGAGGAAAACGAAGTCGGGAGGGCACACGAGGGGCCCACAAGGCATCACAGCGCGCCCAGGGGGGTCGCGCCCTGTTGCCTTGTGGGCGACTCGTGGGTCCCCTCGGCTGTTTCTTATTTTTGTAATTTTTCTAATATTCCAAAATGGACAGAAATAACTTTTATGGAATTTTTGGAGTCGGTTTTCTTACCGTATCACATACCTACCCCTTTTCAGGGTTTTGGAGCGTCCTGGAAGGAGTCTTTGATATGCTCCTCTAGTGTCATTGTCTGAATAATATTAGTTTCAACATTAATGGGGGTACCTGAGATATAATTCTTAATTATTTGTCCATTCACCACTCTCGGTTTGGTACCTTCAGAGTTGTTGATTTTGATAGCTCCGGAGCGGTAAAATTCTTCGATGATATATGGTCCTTCCCATTTAGAGAGAAGTTTTCCTGCAAAAAATCTAAAACGAGAGTTGTACAATATAACTTGCTCACCCACTTTAAATTCCCGTTTTTGAATTCTTTTATCATGCCATCTTTAAACCTTTTCTTTAAATAACTTGGCATTTTCATATGCTTGGGTTCTCCATTCATCTAGAGAGCTAATATCAAATAACCTCTTTTCACTGGCAAGTTTAAAATCATAATTAAGTTCTTTAATTGCCCAATATGCCTTATGTTCTAACTCAAGAGGTAAATGACATGCTTTTCCATAAACCATTTTATATGGAGACATACCCATAGGATTCTTATGAGCAGTTCTGTAGGCCCATAATGCATCATCAAGTTTCTTAGACCATTTTTTCCTGGATCTATTAACGGTCTTTTGCAAAATTAATTGTATTTCTCTATTACTCAATTCAACTTGACCACTAGACTGAGGATGATAAGGAGATGCAATTCTATGATTAACATCATATTTAGCAAGCAATTTACGGAAAGCACCATGAATAAAATGTGAGCCACCATCAGTCATCAAGTATCTGGGGACTCCAAACCTTGGAAATATAACTTCTTTAAGCATTTTAATAGAAGTGTTATGATCAGCACTATTAGTTGGAATAGCTTCTACCCACTTAGTAATGTAATCAACAGCAACTAAAATATGTGTATACCCGTTGGATTTAGGAAAAGGTCCCATATAATCAAAACCCCAAACATCAAATGGTTCAATAACAAGTGAATAATTCATAGGCATTTCCTGATGTCTACCAACATTACCAATTCTTTGACATTCATCACAAGAAAGGACAAACTTACGTGTATCTTTGAAGAGAGTAGGCCAATAGAAACCAGATTGTAATACCTTATGTGCAGTTCTGTCTCCCGCATGGTATCCTCCGTATGCCTCGGAGTGACACTTCCATAGGATTTGTTCATGTTCATGCTCAGGTACACAATGTCTAATAATACCATCTACTCCTTCCTTATATAAATGTGGGTCATCCCAAAAGTAATGCCTTAAATCAAAGAAGAACTTTTTCTTTTGTTGGTATGTGAAGCTAGGTGGTATATATTTAGCAACAATGTAATTAGCATAGTCTGCATACCAAGGAGTGTTACAAGAAGCATTTATCACAGCTAATTGTTCATCAGGGAAATCATCATTAATAGGAAGTGGGTCATCAAGAACATTTTCCATTCTAGAAAAATTATCTGCCACGGGATTCTCAGCTCCCTTTCTATCAATAATATGCAAATCAAATTCTTGTAGCAACAGAACCCACCAAATAAGTCTAGGTTTAGCATCTTTCTTTTCCATAAGATATTTAATAGTAGCATGATCAGTATGAATAGTAACTTTGGAATCAACAATGTAAGATCTAAATTTATCACATGCAAACACAACTGCTAAAAATTATTTCTCAGTAGTAGCATAATTTCTTTGAGCACTGTCTAGAGTTTTACTAGCATAATGAATAACATTTAATTTCTTATCAACTCTTTGTCCTAGAACAGCACCAACAGCATAATCACTAGCATCACACATAATTTCAAAGGGTAGGTTCCAATCAGGTGGTTGAACAATAGGTGCAGAAATTAAGGCTTTCTTAAATATTTCAAAGGCTTCTACACAATCATCATCAAAAACAAATGGAACATCCTTTTGCAAGAGATTAGTAAGAGGCCTAGAAATTTTAGAGAAGTCTTTTATAGACCTTCTATAGAAACCAACATGACCGAGGAAACTTCTTATACCTTTGATATCTTTAGGGCATGGCATTTTCTCAATTGCATCAACTTTAGCTTTATCAACTTCAATACCTCTTTCAGAAATTTTATGCCCAAGGACTATACCTTCATTCACCATAAAGTGGCACTTCTCCCAATTCAAGACAAGATTAGTTTCTTCACATCTCTGCAAAACTTGATCAAGGTTGCTTAAGCAATCATCAAAAGAAGTTCCGTAAACGGAAAAATCATCCATGAAAACCTCAACAATCTTTTCACAAAAGTTAGAGAATATAGCAGTCATACATCTTTGAAAGGTAGCAGGTGCATTACATAAACCAAAAGGCATATGACGATAAGCATAAGTTCCAAAAGGACAAGTAAATGTGGTTTTCTCTTGATCTTCTGGTGATACAGGTATTTGAGAGAAACCAGAATAACCATCTAGGAAGCAAAAGTGTGTATGCTTAGATAATCTTTCTAACATTTGATCAATAAAAGGCAAGGGGTAATGATATTTCCTAGTAGCTTTATTTAATTTCCCGAAATCAATTACCATCCTATAACCGGTTACAATTCTTTGTGGAATAAGTTCATTTTTATCATTAGGACAACGGTAATACCTCCTTTCTTAGGAACGCAATGAACATGACTTACCCATCTACTATCAGCTATGGGATAAATTATACCTGCCTCCAGAAGCTTTATGTGACGCCCCCGACTTAATCGTGCACTAATCATACACGCAAATGCACACGATCAAGCCTAAGGACTCACGTGAAGATATCACAACACAACTCTAAACACAAATAAAAGTCATACAAGCTTTATATTACAAGCCAGGGGCCTCGAGGACTCGAATATAAAGGCTCGAGTCATACAAGCATCAGCGGAAGCATCAGATATCTGAGTACAGACTTAAAGTTAAACAAGTCTGCCTTAAGAAGTCTGAGCAAAACAACAACACTGGATCGAAAAGGCGCAGGCCTCCTGCCTGGGTGCCTCCTATCTACTCCTGGTCGTCGGTCTCCACGTAGTAGTAGGCTCCACCGTGGTAGTAGTAGTCGTCGACGGGGGCAGCTGGCTCCTGGGATCCGTCATCTAATCGCAGCAAATGGGTACGGGGAAAAAGGGAAGCAAAGCAACCGTGAGTACTCATCCAAAGTACTCGCAAGACTTACATCAAATCTATTCTAGATATGCTTCGGTATCAAAAGAAAGGCCGTATCTGTGGACTGAACTGCAGAAATGCCAGAATAGAGAGAGGGCCTAGCCTATCGAAGACGAGCAACTTGCAGCATCTTGCAACATTAGAAGAGTGTAGATTAGTACATTATAAAGCAGTAATTATATAATAGCAATGCCCAGAGATCCTTCCTCGACTCCCTGCGAGAAAGCAATCCCGGAGCTAACATATTTTAAACTTCACAAGTATCCAGTTCTAGTTGTAGTAGATCGGGATATTTTTCGAGCGTCCTGTTACCGTGGACACGGCTATTCGAATAGATAACTTCCCTGCAGGGGTGCACCAACTTACCCAACACGCTCGATTAACTCTGGCTGGACACACTTACTCGGTCCATGCCCGGCCTCGGTTGATCGACACGTCGTAGCCCTACCTAGGCTCAACAGAGAGGCCAGCACGCCGGTCTACATCCTAAGCACTCAGGGGTCTTGGGCACACCGCCCTTTGCACTCCTGCGCGTTGCGTACGCGGCCGGTGAGCAGACCTAGCCCCCTTAATACAAGCGCAGGCTTTCCCAGTCCAACCCGGCACGCGCCGCTCAACTGCTGACGTCTGAAGAGCTTCGGCTGATACATACGACGCCGAGTGCCCATACTATTCCCGCGTGGTGGTTAGTGTTGGGAGCTCGCGGAAACGAGCAGCGATCCATGATCTGTGGTCCCGTTGCCCTGTCTCGTGGACTTACGGCAAGGGCCAAGAATGCCCAGCCGTGCCACGTAATTATCTCGCGGGTACCCTCACGGTCAACCCGACTCCACATCTCTCGCGGGTACCCCTCAGGGTCGACCCGACTTTAAACAGGGACTGAAATAAATGCATGGTATCCGTGTGTCCATAACATCAAGGAGGAATCCAAGGAATCACCCTCGTTGGGTTCCCACTCGATGTATCCATCAAGGTGAACCCGGAGGAATCACCCTGATGGGTTCACACTTGAGGGGTTGTACGACAGAGGCTTCATCGAAAGTGGTGAAAGAGGAATCACCCTCGGTAACCCACAACCGACTAGCTACGCTACAGAGTTATCATCAGGAGTGAGTTAAGAGGCATCACCCTCGTCACTCGGTAGTGGCTCTGCAGAGTCGTACAACGAAGGGGGTGTGCGGTGATGTGTCGGTCTCAGCCCACCGATCATATCGATCGGGGCACCAGTAACAAAGCGGGGCAACTAGGACAAAGATGAGGGGCCACAGATGGTTTACTAACCAACCTATACTAAGCATATAGGATAACAGGGATGGTATCAACATCAGTTACAAAAAGTAGGCTATGCATCAGAATAGGTATTTCGGGAAAACAATTGTAGCAGTTCTAATGCAAGCATGAGGGAGAAAGAATAGGTGATATAGGCATGTTCCAGGGGGTTTGCTTGCCTGGAAGCTCTGCGGCAAAAGAGGGGTCGTCAGGGATGTAGTCGTACTCCGGAGCTGCGTCGGTCTCGGGGTCTACCGGAGAGAAGAGGGGGAAGAAACAAATAAATACAAGCAAACAAAGCAATGCAGATGCATGGCATGACAGTATGCTATGCTAGAGGTGACCTAATGCAGCACTACACGTTAGAGACGGTGCGGGAAAATATCTGGGGATATTTTCCCGGCCTTGGGCATCTGTCAGACAGATGAACCAGAGGGGAAGGTTCCATGTTTGCATGGTTGCGGGCATGTGACAGGTACATGGAGGGCATATACGGGTTTGTCTCGTTTTTCTGATCAACTTTCATGTAGAAAACTTTTTGATCCGAGCTACAGTTTATTTTCTACGAATTTTCAAAGTTTTAACAATTTTCTAAAAATCCTGGAATTAATTTAAATTTGAAAATAACAGAAAAAGGTTTTATTGCATCAGCATGATGTCAGGGTGACGTCAGCAGTCAACTCCAGCTGGTCCAGGTCAAACCTGACCACTGGGTCCCACTTGTCATACACAGAGGGGTAATTAGAGTTAAATTTAAACTAAACAGAGATTAATTAGGGACAGGCCCCACTTGTCAGTGACTAAACTAATTAACAAATTAAGTTTAATTATAAAACTGTTAATTAAACGGGTGGGGCCCACCTGTCAGTGGCTGGGGTTGCCCAGTCAGCACGTTGACTGGGTCAACCCAGTCAACTGGGCCCCTAGGACCCACTGGTCAGTGGCCCAGGGAGGCCCACGTGGCGGCCAGGTCAGCGGTTGCCGGCGACCCGCAAACGCAGCGGAGGGCCACGGCCCTCGTCGGATTTCGCGTACAGGGAGCCGTTCGGCGCGCGGTTTGGCGCTTTCGAATGTGCGCTCCGCGCTGCGTCGAATGGTGGCGGTGGCACGGGCTGGGGTGGCCTATCTCGACGGCGATGAGCTCGCGGGCGGCGCCGGAGTTCGGCCGTGGTGGGTTACGACGAAGCAGGGCACGGCAAGCGACGCGGGCGGTGGCGTTCGACTCCTACGAGTGCGCTGAGCACACTGTTGTGCTCGGTTGAGCTCGACGACGGGTGTGGCCATGGCGACGAGCTCGACGGCGGCGATGCATTTGGCCACGGCAAATGCGGCGGCTACAGCGCGAAAGGAAGGAGGAGAAGGAGGGGATCCGTGTGGGTGCTCACCGTGGGAGCACAAGGAGGCTCGGCGAGCAACGGGAGCAGCAGTGGTGGCCGGAATCGATGAAGATCGCCGGCGTGCCCGAGGAGGAAGAAGAGGACGATGCAGACGTTGTGGTGCTCCCCAGCTCGAATGGCTAGCACCAGTCGACGGAGTGGACGACGGCGGAGCCCTACGGCATGGCGGCGAGGCGAGAGGAGGACGGTGGCCGTGGGATCGACGGCGATGGCGACGAAGGCGCTCGAGCGTGGGAGAGAGAGAGCGAGCGAGGGAGAGAGGGGGAGAAGTGGGCGAGGGCGATGACGCGGCCGAGGAGGTCGGCCTTATCCCCTCCCCGACGCTGTAGCATCGTCGTGTCGTCCGCTGGCCGGCGAGCACGCGCGCGGCCATGGCCATGGCGACACGGGGAGGAGAGAGGCGGGAGGTGGGAGAGAGAGAAGGAGGTGGGCTGGGCCGGTGCACTGTGCACTTAGGCCCAACTCACAGTAGAGTTAGGGCCTTTTCATTTTTCTTTTTCTGTTTTCTTTTACAGAAATAGTTTTGCAATAATTGAGCTGCCCAATTGACTTTTGTAAAATATGTGACTTAGCCACAAAATTACATTACACTATTCTGCACTGCCACAAAAAGTTTGGAGGCCATTTGAATTCATTTAAATTTTTCATAAATGAAATGGCATTTAAATTGTTGTTTTTGCACTATTTTAAATGCTCTAGCCCATTTTAGCAAATAGGTGATGTTGTTTTCCTGAACAAGAATTTGTTTTGGAATATTTGCTAAATGATGAACTATTTTTCAGCAATTTTTGTGCAACTTCAAATTTCACTTATGATTTGAATTGAATTCAGTGGTGGAATTTGAAATGAGATATGATTCCACATTGATCAAGCATTGCAAATCAACTTGACTTAGCATAATCATTATGGATCACTGTTGCTCATTACAGAGGGGTGTTACAATTCTCCTCCTCTAAAAGAAATTCTCGTCCTGAGAATTCAGGAGGTAGAAGGAAAAAGATCAAGGTATTCTTCGCAAAGACGATCCTCGCGTTCCCAAGTGGCTTCATCTTCAGTATGATTTGACCACTGCACTTTAAGGAACTTGGTTGTCTTCTGACGGGTCCGACGTTCAGCTTGATCGAGAATGCAGATCGGATGCTCTTTATAAGACAGATCATCTTGTAATTCAAGCATCTCATGGTCCACTGCACGGTGCGGATCCTTGAAGCAACGACGAAGTTGCGACACGTGGAAGACATCGTGGAGATGAGAGAACTATGGCGGCAATTCCAATTTATATGCCACATGTCCACGTCTGGCGAGAATGCGGAAGGGGCTGATGTAGCGAGGAGCTAACTTGCCCTTAATTCCAAAATGGTGAGTGCCCTTCATAGGAGTGGCACGCAGATACGCTTGCTCACCAGGTTGATAGATCGATCCCCAGTGTTTACGGTCATAATTGCTCTTCTGGTGAGACTGGGCCGCCTTGAGATTTTCTCGGACGATACGGACTTGCTCTTTAGCGTGTTGGATAATATCCAGACCAATGAGTGTTCATTCCCCAGTTTCTGACCAATTCAGAGGGGTTCGGCACTTTCGTCCATATAGCACCTCGAAGGGTGCCATTTTTAAGCTAGCTTGATAGTTGTTGTTGTATGAGAATTCAGCATACGGGAGAGATTCCTCCCACTTCTTGCCAAATGAAATGACACAAGCACACATCATATCTTCAAGCACTTGATTCACTCGTTCGACTTGGCCTTGGGACTGGGGGTGATAAGCAGAGCTCCAGGTTATATGAGTTCCCATAGCTTCTTGGAAACTTGCCCAAAACTTAGAGGTGAAAAGGTTGCCATGGTCTGAACTGATTTCCTTCGGAATACCGTGGAGTGTTACAATTCTGGAGATATACAAATCTGCTAACTGACTAGCAGTGATCATCTCCTTGACTGGCAGAAAGTGTGCAACTTTGGAGAGTTGGTCGATGACAACAAGAATTGCGTCGTGACCTTTCTGCGACTTGGGAAGGCCAGTAATGAGGTCCATTTGAACCTTATCCCATTTCCACTCAGGGATAGGGAGCGGTTGCAGAATTCCAGCAGGCTTCTGATGTTCTGTTTTGACGCGACGGCAAACGTCACATTCAGCAACATATCGAGCAATGTCCTGCTTCATTTTAGACCACCAGTACCTTTGACGGAGGTCACGATACATCTTGGTGCTACCCGGATGAATAGACAGTGGTGTATTGATACATCTCCATCATATCTATAATTTTTTATTGTTTCATGCCAATATTCTACAACTTTCACATATTTTTGGCAACATTTTATATTATTTTTGGGACTAACATATTGATCCAGTGCCCAGTGCCAGTTCCTGTTTGTTGCATGTTTTTTGTTTCGCAGAATATCCATATCAAACGAAGTCCAAATGCAATAAAATTTTACGGAGAATTATTTTGGAATATATGTGATTTTTGGGAGGTGGAATCAACGCAAGGCGGTGCTCGTGGGCCCCACGAGGCACCAGGGCGCGCCAGGGGGGCCCGGCGTGCCGTGGTGCCTCGTGAGGCCCTTGTAGGTCGGTTGGTGCCCTTCTTCAGCTGCAAGGAAGCTAATATCCAGAAAAAAATCGTGTTAAAATTTCAGCGCAATCGAAGTTACGGATCTCCGGGAATTTAAGAAACGGTGAAAGGCCAGAAAACAGGAACGCGAAACAGAAGAGAACAGAGAAAGAGATCCAATCTCGGAGGGGATCCTGCCCCTCCGCCACCATGGCAGCCATGGACCAGAGGGGAAACTCTCCTCCCATCTATGGGGGAGGCCAAGGAAGAAGAAGAAGGAGGGGGCTCTCCCCCCCTCTCTTCCGGTGGCGCCGGAGCGCCGCCGGGGGAAACATCGTGACGGCGATCTACACCAACAACTTTGCCGCTGTCAACACCAACTCTCTCCCCCTCTATGCAGCGGTGTAACCTCTCAATTCCCGCTGTAATTCTCTACTTAAACATGGTGTTTAATGCTACATATTATTATCCAATGATTTGTGGCCATCCTATGATGTTTGAGTAGATTCGTTTTGTCCTATGGGTTGATTGATGATCGTGATTGGTTTGAGTTGTACGTTTTATTTTGGTGCTGTCCTATGGTGCCTTCCGTGCCGCGCACACGTGGGGGATTCCCGCTGTAGGGTTTGCAATACATTCATAATTCTCTTATGGTGGGCGGCTAGAGTGACAGAAGCTTACACCCGAGTAAGAGGGTTGTTGCGTATGGGAGTAAAGAGGACTTGATACTTAATGCTATGGTTGGGTTTTACCTTAATGATCTTTGGTAGTTGCGGATGCTTGCTAGAGTTTCAATCATAAGTGCATATGATCCAAGTACGGAAAGTATGTTAGCTCATGCCCCTCCCTCATATAAAATTGCAACAATGATTACCGGTCTAGTTATCGATTGCCTAGGGACAAATCATTCTCTTGTGTTACAAAAGCTTTCTACTAAACAATTAACTTTTATTATCTCGCAAAGTACTCCTAGTTTTATTCTTGCAAAGTAGTTCTAGCATTACACCTACAAAGTATTTCTAGTTTCATACTTGTTCTAGGTAAAGCAAACGTTAAGTGCGCGTAGAGTTGTATCGGTAGTCGATAGAACTTGAAGGGAATATTAATTCTACCTTTAGCTCCTCGTTGGGTTCTACACTCTTATATATCGAAAAAGCTACAATTGATCCCCTATACTCGTGGGTTATCAAGACCTTTTTCTGGTGCCATTGCCGGGGAGCAATAGCGTGGGGTTGATATTCTCGTGTGTGCTTGTTTGCTTTATCACTAAGTAGATTTTATTTTCTGTTCTAAGTTGTTTTATATCTTTAGTTATGGATATGGAACACGAAACACCAAAAAAATTAGTTGTACTTGCTACTCATGGAGATGGGGAACCTCCTAAAACCCTCGATGCTCGTTATGTGGAAAACATTAAACACTACTTTGATAATCCTGAGAAAACCCCATTCAACTTGATAATGGGAGACACGTTGGATCAACGTGAATACTTTAGGGATTATCGCTTGTCTCAAAAAGGGAAACTCTTATGGGATCAAATTGATTATTTGCAATGGTATGCTTGGAATTTATGCTTGAGATATGATTATACTTGTTGCTCTAGGATGAAGGCTCCACACATTCCCTTTTCATGTAAATTTAATGATAATGAAACCTTGGCTTCTTATGCTAATGGTATATATGATTACTATGATGTGGAACGAATAGAAGAATTTGTTGCTTTTAAGGGTGCTTATGAAATTGAATCTTTGTTTGAAAAGTATGAAGATTGTGATGATGTTGTCTACAGATCTGAAAATTTTGCTATACTTAAATATTGCTATGAGAATTACGAATACAATGCCGATATTAATGAGTTTATTGAGAAAGTCTCCGTTGTCCAAGAAGAGACTAATATTTTGCAGGCTTCTATGGAAGAAGAAAATGATGACACTGTGAGCTCATTAGATCAAAAAGATGATGAGGAGAGCGAAGAACAAAGGAAGGAAGAGCGGATTAGCTACCCGTGCCCACCTTCTAATGAGAGTAACTCTTCAACTCATACATTGTTTAATTTCCCTTCATGCTTACCGAAGGATGAATGCTATGATAATTGCTATAATCCCGTTGATTCGTTTGAAATATCCCTTTTTGATGAAATTGATGCTTGCTATGCTTGTGGCCATGATGCCAATATGAATGATGCTTATGGAGATGAACTTGCTATAGTTCCTTATGTTAAGAATGAAATTATTGCTATTGCACCTACACATGATAGTCCTATTATCTTTTTGAATTCTCCCAACTACACTATATCGGAGAAGTTTGCTCTTATTAAGGATTATATCGATGGGTTGCGTTTTACTACTACACATGATAATTTTGATGAATATAATATGCATGTGCTTGCTGCTCCTACTTGCAATTATTATGAGAGAGGAACTACATCTCCACCTCTCTATGTTTCCAACACAATAAAATTGCAAGAAGCTGCTTATGCTATGTATCGGTCTTTATTATGTGTGCATGAATTGTTCTTTTAGGACATGCCGATGCATAGGAAGAGAGTTAGACTTTGTCATTGCATGATATATGTTACTTTGTGCTCACTACTAAATTACAAATCATTGTTAATTAAAATTGTTTTTGATATACCTTGGGATCCGGGTGGATCAATTACTTGAGCATTTTATGCCTAGCTTAATGGCTTTAAAGAAAGCGCTGCCTGGGAGACAACCCGGAAGTTTTAGAGAGTCATTTATTTCTGTTGTGTGCTTTTAAAAAGTTAAAAAACAAAAAAAAATATAGAGGGGAACATAAAACTTTTTCAAAAAGAAAAGTGAAAGTAAGAAAGACGAGCACCGTTGAAGTGGGGGAGCTCCTTGAACTTTGTTCATGCCCATGGAAACTTTGCAAATCTTGAATTACAGAAAATTTTCAACAAAAATAATTATCCCCTTGTACAAATCCATTGTATTATAAAAATAATGTGCCAAGATTTACCGTTAGGATGTTTAAATTGCTTGTTTGGTATGTGCAGTGCAAAAACAGAAACTTTTAATGTAGTGCGTGAATTTACATTTTTTACTCGAATGCGCAAAAATTCTGAAATTTTTACAAAGTACTGCTATGCAAATTTTTTATTTTTTCCTAATTTTTAAAAAAATTTGGAGTTACAGAATTATGGTCAATGTTCAGATTACTACAGAGTGTTATGTTTTTGACAGATTCTGTTTTTGATGCATTGTTTTGCTTGTTTTGATGAAACTATGGATTGTATCGGAAGGTATAAGCCATGGAGAAGTTAGAATACAGTAGGTATAATGCAAAAATAAAATATGAATGGGTTCGCAACAGTACTTAAAGTAGTGATTTGCTTTATTATACTAACGGATCTCACGAAGGTTTTGTTAAGTTTTGTGTGGATGAAGTGTTCAAAGATCGAGGAGGTATTGATATGAGAAGAATGAGGAGAGGCAAGAGCTCAAACTTGGGGATGCCCAAGGCACACCAAGTAAATATTCAAGGAGACTCAAGCGTCTAAGCTTGGGGATGCCCCGGAAGGCATCCCATCTTTATTCATCAATTATCAGTATGTCTCGGTTTTTGTTTTGTTCACATGATATGCGTAAATTCTTGGAGCGTCTTTTGTGTTTATTTTTTCCTTTTCTTTTATGCACCATGATGGTATGAGATAGTCCTTGGTTGATTTATAGAATGCTTCATGCACTTCACTTATATCTTTTGAGTATGGCTTTATAGAATGCTTCATGTGCTTCACTTATATCATTTGAAGTTTGGATGCCTGTTTCTCTTCATATAGAAAACCATTATTTATAGAATGCTCTTTTGCTTCACTTATATTTGTTAGAGTGTGGTCTTTTATAGAAATAATTAAACTCTCTTGCTTCACTTATATCTATTTAGAGAGTCAACAGGAATTGGTCATTCACATGGTTAGTCAGAAAGTCCTACATAAACCTTGTAGATCACTAAATATGATATGTTTGATTCCTTGCAATAGTTTTGCGATATGGAGATGATAATATGTGAGTTATGCTAGTGAGTAATTGTGATTTAGTAAGAATATTGGTGTAGCCCATTTTAGCAAATAGGTGATGTTGTTTTCCTGAAAAAGAATTTGTTTTGGAATATTTGCTAAATGATGAACTATTTTTCAGCAATTTTTGTGCAACTTCAAATTTCACTTATGATTTGAATTGAATTCAGTGGTGGAATTTGAAATGAGATATGATTCCACATTGATCAAGCATTGCAAATCAACTTGACTTAGCATAATCATTATGGATCACTGTTGCTCATTACAGAGGAGTGTTACACTTTAATATTCCAGTTCTTACCACATTCTTCATTTTAGGATTCAGCCTTCTTTGATGATCAACAACGGGTTTAGCATCTAGCTCCATATGAATTTTATGCTGACATAAAGTGGGACTAATGCCCTTAGGGCATCTACAACGCTGGGCGCTAGCGTAGGCGCCAGGATCAAAATCCTGGTCGATGGGGCAGTTGGGCCATCCGATCCTGGCGCCAGGCCCGGCATCGACGCAATATCTGGTGGCGAGCGCTTAGCTCTTTTTTTTCTTTCGCATGAGTTGAAACCCTGTGCCCAACGCCTGGTTTTACGGCCGGTTAGCAATTAATTAGCGCCTGCTATTAGCCGCCAGCGTTGCGTTAGCGAGCGCTATGACTATTTTTTATTTCACACTATTTATTTTTTCCTTCCTAAGCGCCCATCTAAGCGGCTACCGTTGAAGATGCCCTTAAGATCATCGAGAGTATATCCAATAGCAGCACGGTGCTTCTTTAGAGTTTAAAGTAATCTATTTTCTTCATGCTCTGAAAGGTTAGCACTAATAATAACATATTTTCTTCAAGATAATCTATTTTCTTCATGCTCTGAAAGGTCATCAGGATATATCTTCTTTTCATCAAGATAAGCATATTTTCTTCATGCTCTGAAAGATCCAGTTATGTTTAATTCTTTCCAGAAGATCCCATCTGAATTCAACAGTTCTCGTCATAAAGGAACCAACAGAAGAAGTATCGAGCATGGATTGATCATTATGAGAAAGACGAGCATAAAAGTTTTGAATAATTATTTCTCTTGAGAGCTCATGATTGGGGCATGTATGCAACATATACTTAATCCTCCCCCAAGCTTGAGCGATACTTTCTCCTTCACGAGGCCAAAAATTATATATATAATTCCGATCACGATGAACCAAATGCATGGGATAAAATTTCTAGTGAAATTCCAGCTTCAACCGGTTCCAATCCCATGTTTCAGTATCATCACATAGCCTATACCATGTCAATGCCCTTCCCTCCAAAGATAAAGGGAATACTTTCTTCTTAACTCCATCTTTGGATAAACCTGCAAGCTTAAACAATCCACAAATTTTATCCACATATATCAAGTGCACATCAGGATGCACCGTTCCATCTCCTGCAGAAGGATTAGCTAGCAGTTTCTCTATCATACCCGAAGGAATTTCATAATAAATATTTTCAGTAGGTTTAGTAGGTTGAGGAGCAACTCTCAATGCTTCCGGTCGAGGTGAAGATACCCCGAACAAGCCCCTCAAAGGATTACTTTCCATAGTGACAAGTGACAGTAAATTTCAGCACGTAATATAAATGTTTCCTTACCAAATTCCACTCACCAAAGGCGCTTCACTCCCCGGCAACGGCGCCAGAAAAGAGTCTTGATGACCCACAAGTATAGGGGATCAATCATAGTCCTTTCGATAAGTAAGAGTGTCGAACCCAACGAGGAGCAGAAGGAAATGACAAGCGGTTTTCAGTAAGGTATTCTCTGCAAGCACTGAAATTATAGGTAACAGATAGTTTGATAGCAATGTAATTCATAACAAGTAACAAGTAGTAACGGTAACAAAAGTGCAGCAAGGTGGCCCAATCCTTTTTATAGCAAAGGACAAACCGGAGCGAACTCGTATAATAAGCAAAGCGTTCTCGAGGATACATGGGAATTTCATCTAGTCACTTTCATCATGTTTGTTTGATTCGCGTTCGCTACTTTGATAATTTGATATGTGGGTGGACCGGTGCCTGGGTGATGTTCTTACTTGAACAAACCTCCCACTTATGATTACCCCCTCTCGCAAGCATCCGCAACTACGAAAGAAGAATTAAGATAAATCTAACCATAGCATGAAACATATGGATCCAAATCAGCCCCTTACGGAATAGCGCATAAACTAGGGTTTAAGCTTCTGTTACTCTAGCAACCCATCATCTAATTACTACTCCACAATGCCTTCCCTTAGGCCCAAAGATGGTGAAGTATCATGTAGTCGACGTTCACACGACACCACTAAAGGAAGCAACAACATACATATCATCAAAATATCGAACGAATACCAAATTCACATGATTACTTATGACAAAACTTCTCCCATGTCCTCAAGAACAAAATTAACTACTCACAAATCATATTCATGTTTAAGATTAGAGGGGTATTGAATATCATTAAGGATCTGAACATATAATCTTCCACCAAATAAACCAACTAGCATCAACTACAAGATGTAATCAACACTACTAGCAACCCACAGGTACCAATCTGAGGTTTTGAGACAAAGATTGAATACAAGAGATGAACTAGGGTTTGAGATGAGATGGTGCTGGTGAAGATGTTGATGAAAATTGGTCCTCCCACGATGAGAGGATCGTTGGTGATGTCGATGGCTTCGATTTCCCCCTCCCGGAGGGAAGTATCCCCGGCGGAATCGCTCCGCCGGAGAGCAAAATTGCTCCTGCCCAGGTTCTGCCTCGAGACGGCGGCGCTTCATCCCGAAAGTATTCTCATTAATTTTTTTAGGGCAAATGACCTTATATAGCAGAAGGAAGGGGCCAGAGGCCAGCCAGGGGCCCCATAAGGCATCAGGGCTCGCCCAGGGGGGCGGCCGCGCCGTGTTGCCTTGTGGGCAACTGGTGGGTCCCCTCCAGTATCTCTTTTCTCCCCAGTATTTTTTATATATTCAATAAAAAATCTCCGTGAAATTTCAAGTCAATTGGAGCTCTGTAGGATAGATATCTCTGCTGTAGCTATTTCAGGTCCAGAATTCCAGCTGCCGGTATTCTCCCTCTTCATATAAATCTTGCAAATTAAGAGAGAAAAGACAGAAGAATTGCATTATAAAGTGAAATAATTATCAAATACCTTATAAATAATAGTAGGAAATCATGATGCAAATTGGATGTATCAGACATCCACGCTCGCTGCCGCCATCCGCGCTCCGCCTCGCGCCCACGCCGCGCCACACTACGTTCAGGCAGTGCTTTTCCCCCAGATTGATGCCGCGCCCGCTCTTCATCTCCCTAAACTGAAGCACCTCGAGCTCATGGGCGTCCGCATCTCGAAGGAGGATTTGGAGCGCCTGCTCGGCGGCTGTACATCGCTCGAGTACCTACGTCTTCAGGTGATGGATGGGTTCAGTAGCCTCCACATCGCCTCGATGAATGTCCGTACGATTTATGTGCATTGCTGGTGCCACAACAGGCTGTCATTTGAGGTGTTTCACGATATGGTCATTGAGAATGCGCCTTTCCTTGAGAGATTGTTTGTACTTGATAAAGAAGGTCCAACAAGAATCAGGGTCATTCACGCACCGAAATTGACAGTGTTGGGCTATTCGTGTGCTAAATTCTCCGAACTTGTTACTGGATGATTATCCGTTCAGGTAACAGTCTTCTTCTTCTCCTTCTTCTTATTGGACATCACATTTTATCTATTTTTTGTTGATCTATGTTCGTCTGTCATCCAGAAAATGATCCCCACAAGGTTGACCCCGTCTCTACGCACAGTGACGATCCTGGCACTACATTCTGTCGGCCCCGATCTGGATGAAGTTGTTAGATTCCTTAGATGATTTCCGTGCACGGAGAAGCTATACATCGAGGTGATGCTCCTTTCCTGTTAATTGTTAACCATAACGGAGTTCAATTTGTTGTTACTTTTACCCAAGTTTACAATGACAAATGTAGTATGATTTCTAAAGGAAATTCGGAGGATTTCAATACATATATTATTTGAGATGTTAATCATGAACGATTGAAGAAGGCATGTCACTCTATTCGTGTATTTTAGAAATCCTGCAAAGCAAAGAGGCCCGAAGTGTTCAAAACTGCAGCTAGGCACTAATATGTTGTCTTCGTTTGCAGATAAAAGCAGGCCCAAAAGTGGAAAATGTGGCGCAATATAATAATCCCATTGAATGTCTTGATCTTCATCTCACAGAAATTACTTTGAACGAGTACCGAGGCACCAGACCAGAGATTAAATTCGCCAGGTTCTTTGTTCGGAGAGCAAGTGTGCTCAAGGTAATGAGGTTTACCCTATATTTAGTGCGCAGGAGTGAATGGTTTGCTAATCAGCGCAGGCATCTACAACTGAATGGAAAAGGCTCTGCAGAAGCTGAATTTTAGTTTGGAACTACAAATGACAGATTATTCGGAAGTCACTCGATCAAACCGATATATGACTTCTCGGTGACCGATCCATTCGCAGAAATAGTGCATGGCTCAGATTCTGAAGAAGATGAATTTCATTTGTAAGAACAGTTTGAACCATGTAATCTTTGAATTTGGGCCTTGTAATGCTAGAATTTGAACCTTGCAATATTTCTGGTATTTGTGGTATAACGTAATTGGATGTTTAATTTGGTTATGCAATCATGTTCTTATAAGCATATATGTTGTTATTCTGTAGACAGAGCATAGATGTTGTGCGGACAGAGGAAATCACATCGCCCACGGGCTAAACTAGGGAACCCGTCGGTGATGATTTCATCAATCACTGACAATTGTATACCAGCAATTGTTTGCCCACAACACACACGGCTTATTAGCTGGAATCATCTGTGTTGTTATCGGTCTTCCCACACATTTCTGATTACAGACCTGTTTGCCGTGTATCACACACATCTTGTTAAGTTGAACCGTTTCTGTTGTGTTGGCTAATCGCAAATAGTTCATCTGAGCGAACCGCATGCCGTGTATCGCACACACCTTGATCTGTCTGACCATTTCTGTTGTGTTGGGTAATCATAAACAGTTCATCCGAGTGAACTGTATGCCGTGTATCGCACACACCTCGAACTGGCTGCCCGTTTCTGTTGTTCTGGCTCATCCCAAACAGTTTGTATGGATAAACTGTATGCCATGTATCGCACACGCGTCTCTAATCTGAATCGTGCTTGATGTCTCCGCCATCACACACAGTTCATCTTATTGGTGACAGTTTTATTACGATACCGTTTGCGATTCATGCATCGCACACAGTTTGGTCGGGGGGTCTCTGATTCATGTGTCGCATTAGCGGTCGCCTGCAGTAGTGCCATTAGCAAAATCACTAGCATCACACATAATGTCAAAGGGTAGGTTCCAATCAAGTGGTTGAACAATAGGTGCAGAAATTAAAGCTTTCTTAAATGTTTCAAAGGCTTCTACACAATCATCATCAAAAACAAATGGAACATCTTTTTGTAGGAGATTAGTGAGAGGTCTAGAAATTTTAGAAAATTCTTTAATGAACCTCCTATAAAAACTAGCATGACCAAGGAAACTTCTTATACCTTTGATATCTTTAGGACAAGGTATTTTTTCAATTGCATCAACTTTAGCTTTGTCTACCTCAATACCTCTTTTGGAAATTTTATGACCAAGGACTATACCTTCATTTACCATGAAGTGGCACTTCTCCCAATCAAGACGAGATTTGCCTCCTCACGTCTCTGCAAAACTCGGTCAAGGTAGCTCAAGCAATCATCAAAAGAAGTAAATGGAAAAATCATCCATGAATACCTCAACAATCTTTTCACAAAAGTCAGAGAATATAACAGTCATACATCTTTGAAAGGTAGCAGGTGCATTACATAAACCGAAAGGCATACGTCTATAAGCATAAGTTCCAAAAGGACAAGTGAAAGTAGTTTTTTCTTGATCTTCTTGTGAAACAGGTATTTGAGAAAAACCAGAATATCCATCTAAGAAGCAAAAATGTGTGTGCTTAGATAACCTTTCTAACGTTTGATCAATAAAAGGCAACGGGTAATGATCTTTTCTAGTAGCTTTGTTTAACTTTCTAAAATCAATTACCATCCTATAACCGGTTACAATTCTTTGCGGGATAAGTTCATTTTTATCAATAGGAACAACAGTAATGCCTCCTTTCGTAGGAACACAATGAACATGACTTACCTATCTACTATCAGCTATAGGATAAATTATACCTGCCTCCAGAAGCTTTAATATTTCAATTCTCACTACATCCTTCATTTTAGGATTCAGACGACGTTGATGATCAACAACTGGCTTAGCGTCAGGCTCCATATTAATCTTGTGTTGACATAAAGTGGGACTAATGCCCTTAAGATCATCAAGAGTATATCCAATTGCAGCACGATGCTTCTTTAAAGTTTTGAGTAATCTCTTTTCTTCGTACACTAAAAGGTTAGCATTGATAATAACGGTATATATCTTCTTTTCATCAAGATAAGCATATTTCAATATATCAGGAAGTTTATTTAATTCAAACACATGATCACCCTTAGGTGGGGGAGGGTCTCCTAAAGTTTCAACAGGAAAATTGTGTTTAAGAATAGGTGCTTGCCTAAAGAATATCTCATCTATTTCATTTCTTTCATTCATATGCATATCATTTTCATGGTTTAGCAAATATTGTTCTAATGGGTCAGTAGGAGGCATAGCAATAGAAGCAAGACCAATAATTTCATCTTTACTAGGCAATTCTTTATCATGTGGTTGTCTACGAAACTTGGAGAAATTAAATTCATGAGATACATCACCAAATTTAACACTGACCTTCTCTTTAGCACAATTAATTTCAGCATTAACAGTATTCAAGCAAGGTCTACCAAATATAATAGGACAAAAATCATTTTGCGGTGATCCAAGAACTAGAAAATCAGTAGGGTATTTGATCTTACCACACAAGACTTCAACATCTCTAACAATCTCAAGCGGTGAAATAGTATCTCTGTTTGCAAGCTTAATAGTGACATCAATATCTTCTATCTCAGCAGGTGCAATATCATGCATAACTTCTTGATATAAAGTAAACGGAATAGCACTTATGCTAGCACCCATATCACATGAACCATGATAGCAATGATCTCCAATCTTAACTGAAACAATAGGCATGCCAACTATAGGTTTGCTCTTATCTATTTTATCTAGTTTTGTATTAACCTGTTTAGCAATCCTAGTTGCCTTCTCACAGAAATAAATGACATGTCCATCAATATTATCAACCAAGAGATCTTTAACCATTGCAATATTAGGGTCCACTTTAATTTGTTCAGAGGGTTTAGGAATTTTAACATTACTCTTGTGAATTATAGTTGTAGCTTTAGCATGTTCCTTTATCCTAACAGGGAAAGGAGGTTTCTCAATATAAGCAGTGGGTACAACTGGATTAACATTGTAAGTAATTGTTTTAGTTTTAGCTATAACAGGTTCATCACAAATTTCTTCAATAGGTGGATGAAATTTAAACCATTTCTCTTTAGGGAGATCAACATGAGCAGCAAAAGATTCACATAATTTGGCTACTATCTCAGAGTCAAGTCCATATTTTGCACTAAACTTATGAAAAGCATCGATTTCTGTAAAAGATTTACACAATCAAACTCAAGATTTATACCTGACTCATTACCTTTGTCGATTTCCCAATCTTCAGAGTTGTGTTTAATTCTCTCAAGAAGATCCCATTTAAATTCAATAGTTCTATTCATGAAGGAACCAACAGAAGAAGTATCAAGCATTGATCGATCATTCTGAGAAAGCCGAGCATAAAAGTTTTGTATAATCATTTCTCTTGAGAGCTCATGATTGGGGCATGTGTCCATCATATATTTAAGCCCCCCCAAGCTTGATCGATACTTTCTCCTTCACGAGGCCAAAAATTATATATATATAATTCCTATCACGATGAACCAAGTGCATAGGATAGAATTTTTGATGGAATTCCAGCTTCAACCGGTTCCAGTCCCATGTTCCGGTGTCATCCAATAGCCTATACCATATCAATGCCTTCCCCCCCAAAGTTAAAGGGAAAACTTTCTTTTAACTTCATCCTCGGATAAACCTACAAGCTTAAACAATCCACAAAGTTCATCTATATAGATTAGGTGCATATCAGGATGCAATGTTCCATCTCCTGCATAAGGATTAGCCAGCAGTTTTTCCAACATACCCGAGGGAATTTCATAATAAATATTTTCAGTAGCTTCAGTACGTTGAGGAGTGGCTCTTACCATTTCTGGTCGAGGTGAAGATACCCCGAACAAGCCCCTCAAAGGATTATTTTCCATAGTGACAAGTGACGGTAAATTTCAGCACGTAATAAAAATGTTTCCTTACCAAATTCCACTTACCAAAGGCACTTCACTCCCCGGCAATGGCACCAGAAAAGAGTCTTGATGACCCACAAGTATAGGGGATCAATCATAGTCCTTTCGATAAGTAAGAGTGTCGAACCCAACGAGGAGCAGAAGGAAATGACAAGCGGTTTTCAGCAAGGTATTCTCTGCAAGTGCTGTAACCAGTAGTAACAGATAGTTTTGTAGCAAGGTGATTCGTAGCAAGTAACAAGTAACAATAGTAACAAAGGTGCAGTAAGGTGGCCCAATCCTTTTTGTAGCAAAGGACAAGCCGGAAGTTTCTCTTACATAAAGCAAAATGCTCTCGAGGACACATGGGAATTCTCGTCTAGTCACGTTCATCATGTTTAGTTGATTCATGTTCACTACTTTGATAAATTGATATGTGTGTGGACCGGTGCTAGGGTGCTGTTCTTACTTGAACAAGCAACCCTCTTATGATTACCCCATCTCGCAAGCATCCGCAACTACGAAAGAAGAATTAAGATAAATCTAACCATAGCATGAAACATGGATCCAAATCAGCCCCTTACGGAATAACGTAAACTAGGGTTTAAGCTTCTGTCACTCTCGCAACCCATCATCTACTTATTACTCCCCAATGCTTTCCTCTAGGCCCAAATATGGTGAAGTGTCATGTAGTCGACGTTCACATGACACCACTAGAAGAAGAACAACATACATATCATCAAAATATTGAACGAATACCAACTTCACATGATTACTTATAACAAGACTTCTCCCATGTCCTCAAGAACAAAAGTAACTACTCACAAATCATGTTCATGTTCAAGATTAGAGGTGTATTGAAAATGATTAAGGATCTGAACATATGATCTTCCACCAAATAAACCAACTAGCATCAACTACAAGATGTAATCAACACTACTAGCGGCCCACAGGTACCAATCTGAGGTTTTGAGACAAAGATTGAATACAAGAGATGAACTAGGGTTTGAGAGGAGATGGTGCTGGTGAAGATGTTGATGAAGATTGGTCCTCCCACGATGGAGGGATCGTTGGTGATGTTGATGGCTTCGATTTCCCCCTCCCGGAGGGAAGTATCCCCGGCGGAATCGCTCCGCCGGAGAGCAAAAGTGCTCCTGCCCAGGTTCCGCCTCGAGACGGCGGTGCTTCATACTTAAAGTCTTCTCTTCTTTTTTTCTAGGGCAAAAGGCCTCATATAGCAGATAGGGGGCATCAGAGGGCTGTTGTGAGCCCCACAAGGCATCAGGGCGCGCCCTGGGGGTAGGCACGCCCTGTTGCCTTGTGGGCAACAGGTGGCCCCCCTCTGGTGTTTTTTCCTTCCAAAAATCCTTATATATTGAATAAAAAAATCTCCGTGAAGTTTCAGGTCATTTGGAGCTCCGTAGAATAGCTATCTCTGTTGTGCCCCTTTTTGGTCCAGAATTCCAGCTGCCGGTGATTTCCCTCTTCATGTAGATCTTGCAAATTAAGAGAGAAAAGGCATTAGAATTGCATCATAAAGTGAAATAATGACCAAAAATATTATAAATAACAGTAGGAAAACATGATACAAAATGGACGTATCAGGCGGCGGAGGAGGAGAAAAGGGCGGCGACCGAGGAGAGGTTGGCGGCGGCCGAGGAGAAGAAGGCGAAGGTCGAGCACCGTAGGGTGCAACTAGAGGAGAGGAATAATACCATGGCCGAGGAGAGGTTGGCCGAAGAGAAAGAAGTAAAGATGATGTTCATGGATACAAGTGGTATGGACGCGAAGCAAAAGGCATTTGTTGAGATGTGCAAAGATCAAATATTGGCAAAAAAGTCCATGAATATGATGAGCTTGATGGATGGTGGCATGGAAGGCGGCATGATGAGTGTCAGCATGGGTGGCATGAGAGTCAGTGGCGGCATGAGCGACATGGGAGAAGGCATGAGCTGCATGGGAGGAGGCATGAGTGGCTATATGTGTGGTTTGATGAACATGATGAGCGGTGGCTTTGGAGGTACGATGAATGCCATGGGAGGTTTGGGTGGCGACAAGAATGCCACGGGAGGTATGGTTGGCGACATGAATGCCACAAACCACGACAATGAAGTTAAGGAAGATGAAGTCAATGATGAGGAGAAAGAAACCACATGTGGTAAGGAGGGTTGAGAGACTATGTTTATTTTTTTCTATGTTGATCATGCACTTTTGTTTATGTTGGCACTATGTTTGTGACTTTCATTTGAACTTCATATGCGGATTTGAAGTTGAATTTCATATGTTGTTACTTTACTATGTGTGTAGTCATTTTGCATAGTTGTGGTGCAAAAAATCGCATGTTTAAGATCATTATTGGAGTTGAAATGTATATGCAAATTGTGGTATGGCTGCCGTGCGGTGGCCCTATTATAGGGTTGTTGTTTGAGACGACGACTCCTTGTGCCAAAAAAAACAATTTTCATGCCAATTTTTTTTACTCCATCAACTTTTTGTGTCCAAAATAGGGCTGCTGTGGAGATTCCCTTAGGCTAGTCATGGTGGGAGTAACTTAGCTAGTAACATAACACATCCCAAGACAAGTTTGCTTATGTGGCGGCTAGTTAATGAGGAGAGAGGTGCTTGAAGTAACATATTATGTTACCATCACATAGCGCTTCTCAAGAAAAGTTGAGTCTATAAGCTAATAAATGCAGCCATATATGATACTACTTCTATGACAGTTTGCACTATTAAGGTACTCCCTCCGTACCGGTGCACTAGTCATCTTAGAGCAAGTACAATAAAGTGACGTAGGCGGGCTATAAGAGATGCCACATCAGATTTGTGCCTAGTTGGAGGAGAGAGAAGAGAAACGGGCTACACACTACTAGAAAAAAGCACATTAGTGGCGCACCACTTTTGGGTATTAATGGCGCACCATAGGTGCGCCACTATTACCACGCCACTAATAAGAAATACTAATGGCGCACCCCTGGTGCGCCATTAGTATTCAGTATAACAGTGGCGCACCTGTAGTGCGCCATTACTATGGCTACTGGTGCGCCACTACTAATGCAGATGAGGTGGCCCTGGTAACCAACAGGTGCGCCACTGATGTATCTATAGGTGCGCCACTGATATTTTGCACGGTGCGCCACTAATGTGCTGGCAGGTGCGCCACTACTATGAATTATAGGATTTTTTATTTTTTGCTTTTCTGATATTTGCACAGCACAGAATATATTAATTATACAGCACAGAATATACAATACAATACAGCACCACAGTTAGTCAAGTATAAACAGGACATAATACAATTCATCACATTAGTCTCCGAATTCGAAATAGCGAACAAAGTTCAAATATTAGACAAGTTTAGGTCTCGAGACCGAGTAGCGAGTTTGTCGTCACGTTACAAAGTCGATATCATCTAAACTACCATCACATAGAAGAGAGCTGCGGTCACGATGAGCATCATCGCGATGAAACTGGTCTTCATCCGGTTCCTCCTCCGCTCCCTCCTCTCTCCCGCTAGATAGCGCGCGTATCTAGCTTCCGCCTCCACCCTAGTGGTGTATCCTTTGTAACTGTTCCCGCTGAAACGGTGAACCTGTTTCCGACACTCCTCCCAGTCGTCGTAGACTCCGGGAACCTTACCCTTGTACACGACATACGGCGGCATCTCTATGCACTAGACAAACAAAACGTTAGTAGCAATTCACAGATAATATATAAGCAATATATGAGTATGCAACAAAAGGATCGGAAGAGAAAAGCAACACATTAATAGCACGGTTCATGGTCCTACTAATAAATAGCATCGATTACATATAAGTTGAACGACTGTCCAAACTGAAGAGACATACAAGTTCATTAAAGTTTAATTACAACATGAGCTAATCGATATTTCAGAACTACATAGCATCAATACTTTCGACTCGACTCAGGGACCGGAGCGTGGATGACTTACTCGGAAAAGTAAGGCACGAGGAAGTTATCCTTATCCTGGTTCGCCAGGATGACGCCTTCGAGGTATGAACTCGCGACTTGCCGGTCCCCAGCGCTGCCCAAGATCTTGGCACGCATGTAGAAAGGGTCGACTATCACGATGTCCGGGGTCTTGTCTCTAATGATCCGCATCTCCATACCGAGCGAAAATAGCCGAATGAAGGTGTAGTGCAGCGGATAAAGGTTAAACATAGCGAAGATGTCATCAAACCGCAGGACGATCATACGCCCGGCGGTGCTATCGACAAAGCCCTTGCCCTCTGGCACCTTGGCCACGAAAACCGGGTATGCCACATCATTCTCGGAGAGACGCCGCTTCTCCATAGTAAGAACACCGTCATGCAGACTCCGCATAGCAGCGGTTGCAGCACTGAGCAGATTAGTCGGTAGCATCGGCCTACCCGCCACATGCACCCTCCTCGAGATATCCTTAGGTATTGGTGGCCCGTTCTGAGCACGGATCGTACTCGGTGCCGGCTGGCTCGCACCCTTGCCATTTTTTCTTTTCCGTCCCTTCTCCTTCTTCTTCTGCTGTAATGGGATCGAGTTCTGCTCAGAGACCACCTTCTTGAGTGTGTTGGGGCTGATAATATTTCGCACCTCGGCTGTTTGAGTCTCGGTGAAGGCGTCAGCTGGAGGCGTCTCCTGAGAACTGAACAGACGACGCCTGTTGCAATTGGGTTTCTCCGCGGTACCAGCTAGATCGCGATCGTCTTTTGCAGGGTTGGGTTCTTGAGAAGGAGTCCCCGCCAAGAAGTCGTCACCGTACCCATGTTCGTTGAAGTACTTATCGACGTCGTCGTCCGGATCCTGTGCCATATGCATGTCCGGATCAGCTGACGGCGGTAGCGTTGTGGCGGTCTTGCCATGGCTTGGCGACGGCACGACTGGCGGTGTTGTCTGTGGGGTGGTGTCCCCCGCCCCCAAACGAATCTGGCTCTTCGGCCAAAGCATGGACCAGTTTAAGCAGGCGCTGAGGGTCATCACATCATCTTCGTCAGCCCCATGGGGTCGATGCGGAGGTAACAAGTCGTCGCAGCCCCGTAGCACCCGAACCAGTTGAACCCTATACACGGTGGGTGGCATCGGATTACCGTGGAACAAGCGGTTGCCCGGTTCAACGATTTTGGCCTTGGCGACATCGATCAACTCGCCGTTCACGAAGTGCAGGAGAGTGCATGGAACGTTGGCAGCGCCCTGCGAAAACATGTAGGGCGTCAGGGATGCCCAGTCAAAGGCAAGGAGATGAAGTCATCGGCCGAGGCTTAGTTACCGTGATGGCGTCGAGCTCGGCTAATGTCGAGGCACCGCCAACGGCGGGCATGCAAGTGATGGAGGGGCCGCTTCCTGCCGAGGTGCCGGCCGGCGTATTCTTCCCACTCCCGGGTGCATTAAGCTCCAATACTGGCGCCGGCCCCGGAGTCACCAACGCCGCCTCCGCCGGAGACACCAATGCCGGCGCGTTGTGCGAGTTGCTGCCCGTGAAGCTGGGAATCGGGGGCGGCCCCTGTTGGCCACCCGCAATCCACCCCCGCAGCCCCTCAAGCAAGGTAGGCATAATGGCGGTGATCGTCGCTCCCAGTTGGTCTCGCACTTGCTCTTGGACTATCTCCGGAATCCGCGCCACTTGTGCCTTGAGTTCTTTAACCTCGCGCTCCTGGCTTTCTGAGCTGGTCTTTTTCTCCTTTCGCCCAACCTTATAGTATTCCGACCATTTCATGGACAAGCCTTCGCCGGCCACACGACCAGCTGACGACGGCTTACTGGACTTATCCTTGTGTTTCATTACGTTCAACGCCCTATTTAAAGTGGTGTCCCAAGGGGCAGACGGGGAGCTCTGAGACCCCGCGCTACTGCTTTCAGTTTCCTGCGGAAGGAACGTGAACCATTTAGAAATTTGGCTTCATTAATTAGAATGCAACCATATGGAGCTAATTACGCGGGGGTGTATTCCTTACCAGAACACGCTCAAGATCCATCACCTTCGGATCCGTGGTAAGCTCCTTTGTTACCGGGTCCACCTTGTACCGGGCCCTGACATAGTTCCTGGTCTGCTTTTCATGGTATTTATCGAAGAGGGACGGTAGGCCTTGCGCGGCACGCTCCGCGTCCTCCTTGTCCCATTTAGGTTCCGCCACTCTGTAACCGCCGGGACCGAGTTTGTGGACCCCTAAGTTCAAGTCCCGCATATCTTTCCCCCACTGACTTGATTCCGCGGATGCGGTGCTCTCGCACTTGATCTTGAACTCCAGGTAGTCAGCTTCGCTGATCGAAGGATTTTTTCTCCTTGATCTTCTCATAACTATCACCTCTTAGAATCATTCTCTTCACCGCGGCTCTCCAAGTAGCCAGGGCCGTGCTCATCTTCGTGAGGGCGGCACTGTTCACTTTATTCCCTGAGAGGCGTGTGTTTGCGTACTCACCGGGGAACTTGTATCGTTCGTGCAGCTTCGTGAAGAGGAGGTTGCGCAAATTCCCTCGGTCACGATGCCTTAGGTTCTCGGCGTTGATCGAGACGGTGCTCCGGAGAATGCACCCGAGTTGTCCCGCGTACCCACCGACTAATTCTTTGGGCGCCGTTGGATGCCCAGTGGAGGACACTTCAGTAAATTCCTCCTTGACGGTGCTGAGCACGTTCGGGCACCGGTCCTTCCGTTGCCTCTTCGGTTGGCTGCCATCTGTGCGTTCGCTGCCATCATCAGTGGTGGCATCCCCGGCGGCACCATCAGTGGTGTCATCCCCGACGCCACTAGGGGTTGTGTAGTCGGGATCGGTGTCTTCCGCGGCGTCCTCGTAGCGGTGAGGTTCTTCCTCCATCTCCTGGGACAGCCTCCAGAATGGCTTGCCCGAACCGCCGGCCTCATCGTTGTCGGCCATGTTCGCTCTAAATAGGAAAAAATGGCTAATAATTAGTGCCATGGTGATCTACAATTAATACTAGTAGCTAATAATCTTTGTCAGCGTGATGAGGCAGTTCTACCAAGATACATGTGAAGAATCTGATTATTCATAATTTCCATAGTTTGCTTGCTATCTCCCATTATGCGTCCTAGGGGTTATATATGTACAGTATAGTTTGCTTGCTTTCTCCCATTAGACAGACGGCCTGGAGCCTCTTGCACATATGTATAGTGTTTGTTTTTTAAAGTCTGCATGCACAGGAAGGAAGAAGAAGGCTTGTAGGAGGAAGTTGCTTAGTTATGTGTGTGTTAGTTTTGTTGAGACAAGAGCAGGGATGGAAATTCTGTACTGAAAGAAGAATTGAGAGGGATGATATTTATTTATTGTAGCGGAGGGAGCATTTGCTGGTTAGTTGCTTGTAGTAGTTTATTTATTGTAGCGGAGGGAGCATTTGCTGGTTAAGTGTGTGTGTGGTGTTTAACCTTGTTGGAGTGGCCGGTTACTCCCTCCAGTTCACAAAATTCTGTCATTTTTGACATAATTTTAACGAGTGTTCGGAATATAGGAATATAAAAAATTGGGAATGCTACTACAATGACAGTATTGTACAGCTGCAGCTAGGTTATTCCTTCAATATGCTTTGTGCTGCCACCATGAACAATCATATCATGTGATGCTTCTACTGATTTCATTGTATTGTTCAAAGTTATGTGCTTTATGAGGAAGTTTAACAAAAAGCATATGGAGCCAAGAGCAATAATCATGTGGTCACGACAAAATCTAATAAGCTACTTCTAGGAAAAATTCGGCATGACCTTTGCTATTTTCTTGATCTAGAAGTGCCCGTTTTTCGCCGAAACGGAAATGAATCAACATTTCGGCGATAACGGGCACAAATCCCTGCACAAAATGTAGGAGTACAAGACAAGCATGCATGTTTTGTGCCATGAACAGGAGGCCTCAGACCAACATCATAGGATAATAAAAGAGCAACTGCAGCATCATCTGTTCTTATCATCAGATAAAGAACATGAACAACAACACCACCAGCACTACACAAGTGCCAAGAGTAATTGCTCTATAACCACTGGAATATTGTTTATACATCCAGATAACACCATAATAAATTAGTAGTGAAAGATAGATGTGCTGCTCCAAAATTACCACAAAGAATGCTACTGTAGACCAAGATCAGCGGATGAACTATGTTCAGTGGCACCCTTGGGGTCTTGAAGCCAAGGCCAACACTCTTCCTGAAGAATGATCGCAGCAGCTCTCTGCACAGAAAATTCAAAAAACAGGAAAAACATCACACTTCTGGACAAATATATTGGGTGGGCATTTGCAAGGAGATACGTATCACATTGCCCAGTAACAGTGAATTACATGAAAAGAAGAAAAATACTTGGAGGGAGATAATTACAGTGAATCACTGGATATTTGCATGGAGATACCTAAGATTACTGGCACTATATGTTTTGAGTCAAGATTACTGGAGGATATAACAGGACATACAAAGATAATATACTACTGCATTATTCAGTTTTGAGTCAAGTTGTGCCTCAAACTGAAAGCATCAGCCATTAGGCTAATCAGAAATATAGGAGAAAAATAAATGAAAAAACTGATACAAACTAGTAAATCATGAATGAAAAATAAATGAAAAATAAATGAAAAAACTGATACAAACTAGTAATTCATTAGCCAATAATTGGAATGTTCTCACATATGCAGAGGCTTAGAGCACACGGGTGTGTTCTTGTCCAAACTGCTCTTGATTCCCCCATAACAGCAGCATGCTCTAAATCTTGACAGGTAGCACAAAGAAGGAGATGCAGAAGATTGTTACATGGGAGAGGACGGAGAGGGTGATCTGCTTGTTCTTGGGCACCTCGGTGAACAGCTTGCCGTGGGCACCTCGGTGAACAACCACCTCTTTTGTTTCCTCTTCCACCTCTGCAAACTCCGCCACAGCTTCCACTTTGTAGCCTGCTCGAACAAAATGAGAGGTCAGAGAGAGAGAGAGAGAGAGAGAGATGGTGGCTCGTGCTAAATAAACTAAAACACAACAATCAGTTGACACACAGCGATGGAATTACTCGTAGGCGTTCTGTCGAACATATGGCATGCACATGACAGAGTGAAAACAGAGGAAAAGAGAAACAGTGATAGGTAAAGATTAGTGGTGTGGCTCACGGGGAGGGGAGGGGAGGGGAGAGGTCGGCCAGCCTTGAGCTCTTGGAGCTCCCGAGGAAAGGCGGCCCCGCAACCTTGGCGGTGGGAACGGAGAGGTGGAGGAACGAGGTGACCTGCGCATCGAGGAGGAAGGGCGGGCGGCGGCGGCCTGCTCGTGGATGACCACGCCTATGGCATCCACGACGGGGCGGGGGTTGGTGGGCGGGGCGGGGGTTTCTTCAACGTCGGCGGCGGTCGGGGTCACGGGTGGGGATGGGGCGGACTACGGCGGCGAACAGGAACACGGGACGGGAGGATGGGAGGCGGTTGCTCACCGTGGGGAGGGGACGTCGACGAACCGGTGGCGGCGGCTCTCAGGTGGACGGCGGGGAGACGAGCCTGGCGGCGGAGGGGAGAGCGGCGGTCGGGGGAGGGTCAGGGCCGGGGAGGAGATGAGAGAGTGAGGGTAACGGCGGTCGGGTGAGCCCAGGCCTATCGATACACAGGTATAACAATGGCGCACCTCAGTCTGGTGCGCCATAAATAACCATATAACAATGGCGCACCTCAGTCTGGTGCGCCATAAATAACCATATAACAATGGCGCACCTCAGTCTGGTGCGCCACTGTTAATTTTTTTTTTGAATATCCAAATAGTCTAAAATAAATACTCTAAAAAAAGGTTGTGCAGTTGGATCTATTAAATTGACTTATCTACTGTATCCTTCCATGTTAACAACTTAACATGACCATCTACCCCCCCGCAAAAAAAAAGGGACGATCGACATATATATAAATTTGTATTTTTGTTGTGAGTATATTTTTTACAATCGACATTGGCGAAAAAGGGACGATCTCAAACTTTGTTTTTTTTTCAACTGAAACATAAGATGTGCCATATCCAAATACTCTAAAGAAAATATATAGTATATGACTATTAAGGTCGTTAAAATGTGTAGATTAAAAATATGCCATATCCATCTCCATAGAAAAATGATACATAATATAATATGCCCACATACACACGCGGCCGACACGTCGTGATTCGATCTTAGCTATGTTTTCACAATCTTCTTGCCCTTCTTTCTCGCGGTTGAATAATTTAGCCCCGGAACCCCTTGACTTCTTCTCTTGAACGGACGTCCTTTAGGTAGGGTGGTCCTGCTTCTTCTTGTGGTGTGTGGTACTTCATCGTCGTAGTCATCTTCCATCTTCGGGTCGCCGTACTTGTCGAAGTCTTGCTCATTGGCGACTCCATCCATTCCGATGATGTTCCTTTTGCCTCTCCTCACGACAACACGACTGGGCTTTGACGGGTCGGTAATGAAGAAGCATTGGTCCACTTGGCACGCCAGTACCCATGGCTCATTTTTCGCGGTGACGTTTGCGCCCGCGGTCTTGGATTTGGCTTTGGGTATAACCATGGTGGTGAAATACCGGTCTTCTTTTAGGACGCTCTTGGCCCATCTGACACGGAACATCGGGACCTTCTCTCCAGCGTAGCTCAGCTCCCAGATCTCCTCGATCCTTCCGTAGTATTTGTCCTTGTCGTTACCGGTGTAGGATTCCATCGTTACCTCGGAGTTCTGATAATCGCTCTTCATGTCCTTTTCCTCGGTGTAGAATGTGTAGCCGTTGATATCGTACGCCTCATAGGTCATCAGGTTGTGCTCGGCGCCCTGTGACAAGGCGAATATGAGTTTTTCTTCCGCGGAAGAATCCTCATGTAAAGGGTACGACAGAAGCTTGTCCTTGAACCAACGCGTGAAACATGAGTTGTGCTCTTTGAGTACATCTCCGTCCGTCCACTGTTGACCTCGGTCATTGTATGTCTTCTCAATAGAGGTTTTGTGCTCTACCACCCAAGGATCGACCACGTCAATGTGTTGCAGCGCGACTAGGTTTGCTCTTTCAAAGTCGGCGAGTCGACCCTTGAAGTCTACATGCATTTCGCGGCGACCCTCGCGGTGACCACATCCAGCGAGCCTGCCGAGGTGCCTGTTGACGGGCAGACCAACGGGGTTCTCGATGCCTAGATAATTCGTGCAGAAGGATATGCACTCTTCGGTCAGAAAGCCCTTGGCTATGCTTCCATCTGGACGTGCCCTGTTACGAACGTATCCTTTGATGACACCATTCATCCTTTCGAACGGCATCATGCTGTGCAGGAACGTCGGCCCGAGTTGGATGATATCCTCCACGATATGGACCAGCAGATGCACCATAACGCGAAGAATGCGGGCGGGAAGTACATCTCAAGCTCGCATAGTATCACCACGATCTCTTCCTGTAGCCTTCTGAGTTGCCTCATGCCAACCGACTTCCGAGAGATGACGTCGAAAAAGTTGCATAGGCCAAATAGCGTTTCACGGACGTGCGCGTCCATGATCCCACGGATTGCAACTGGAAGTATCTGCGTCATCAGCACGTGACAGTCGTGAGACTTCATCCCGCTGAACTTCTGCTTCGCTGAGTCTAGGTATCTGCTTATCTTCCCCGCATAACCGTAAGGAAGTTTTACTCCTACGAGGCAGGCGAAAAACTGCTCGATCTCCTTCTGACTTAGAGTGAAGCACGCGGGAGGGCAGTCATATTCGATCTTCTTGGCCTTTTTGCCTTTGCGACGACTTTCCGTGTCCTTCGCCTCATCATCATCATCATCATCATTAGGGCGTTTTGCGTGAAGCTCCTCCCTGATGCCCATTGATTGCAAGTCTGCCCTTGCTTTCGGCCCATCTTTGGTCCTCTCTGGCATGTTGAGCAGGGTACCAAGCAGACTCTCGCACACGTTCTTCGTGATATGCATGACATCAAGGCTGTGAGGCACACGGAGGATCTTCCAGTACGGCAAGTCCCAGAAAACAGACCTCGTTTTCCATACCTTCAGCAGCGGCTCTGGCGCCTTTCGCTTCTTTCCCGGCGGTGGGCACTCTTTCCAATTTTTCAACAGCTCGTCTATTTCCTCGCCGCTCCTCGTACGTGGGGGTCTTCGGGGTTCGGTTTCACCATCGAACAGATCCTTGCGTTTTCTCCATGCGTCATCGTCGCGAAGCCACCTTCGATGTCCCATGAACACGGTTTTCGAAGACCCGGGATCTCTATCTAGCTGGCGATACGTTGTGTCATCCATGCACCTGACGCATGCACAAAATCCGTGGACCACCTGCCCCGCGACATATCCGTAACCGAGATAGTCGTGCACCGTCGTGAGCAGTGCGGCTCTCATAGGGAAATATTCTTTCGCTGCGGCGTCCCACGTATTGGCTGGCGTTTTCCACAGCGTGTCTAGCTCCTCTTTCAGCAGCCCCAGATACAGATTGATGTCGTTCCCTGGTTGTTTCGGCCCTTCAATTAGCATACTCATGTGAATATACTTCCTCTTCATGCACATCCAGGGGGGAAGGTTGTACATCCACACAAACATAGGCCAGGTGCTATGTGTGCTTCTCTGGCTGCCAAACGGATTGACTCCATCGGTGCTCGCGCCCAGCATGATGTTCCTTGGATCGTCCCCAAATTCTGGGTGTTCGAAGTTCAACGCTTGCCACTGGCTCGCATCCTTAGGGTGACTCAGCATCTTGTCTTTTTTATTTATCTCCGGATCATTTCCGTCATCTTCTCGCTTCTTCTCCTTCCTATCCGCGTGCCAACGCAGGAGCTCTGCTAGCTTAGGGTCCGCGAAATACCGCTGTAGACGAGGAGTGATCGGAAAGTACCACACCACTTTTCGAGGAGCTTTCTTCCTCTTCTTGTATCGAGTGACGCCGCACACCGGACATATGGTAGACTCCGCGTGCTCGTCCCGATAAATGATGCAATCGTTCATGCACACATGGTATTTCACGTGCGGTAAATCCAGAGGTCACACGATTTTCTTCGCCTCCTCGAAACTGGTCGGGCACTTGTTCCCCTTGGGAAGACGTTTGTGCCAGAATGACATGTTCTCGTCGAAGCATGCGTCGGTCATTTTGTGTTTTACCTTCATCTCCAGAGCCATGAGCGTTACTTTCAGGCGGGTATCCTCGGGCCTGCATCCTTCATACAATGGAGTAACCGCGTCTATCTCCAGTTGATCCAGCTTGGCTTTCTCTCGGGCGGCAGCTCTTGCGTTACCCGTCTGCTTGAGAAGCAGCTCTTGAATATGAGGGTCCTGCACCCAGCCCATCGATGGTCCATCGTCGTCTGCTCCGGCATCTTCATCTTCATGATCATGCCCTTCGTCTTGATCTTCCTCATCATCATGTCCGGCATCTTCTACATGATGACTGTGTCCTGCATCTACTTCGTGATCATGTCCTGGAGATTCTTCGTCTTCTCGCCCGCCCTCGCCGCTGTTGTCTTGCTGCCCTTCCTTATTTCTTGCCCGGCCCCCATGGACGACTTCATAATCATCTTCATCACCTTGCCACCGATAGCCATCCATGAAACCACGCACGAGCAGGTGGTCCCGCACCTGTCTGGAATCCGGGTCCATAAGGCTCTTCAGCTTGCATCTTCGACACGGACATCTTATCTCCGTCTCGTTCTTTTTAAGCATCTCGGCCTTCGCGGAGCTCAAAAACCTATTCACGATGCCTTGGGTCATCGTGCGGACCATGGTCGCCTGCGGGGTAGAGCAAAACAATATTTTAGAACCAAAAAAAATTTTGGCATGACTTTGCCTAAAAATAGGACCAAAAAGAATGCATAGTGCCCGATTCTCGCCGAAACGGAAATGAATCAACATTCCGGCAAAAAATTGGCAACTATCGCATTTCAAATACTGGTACCTGCAAACACAAACATATGCAACACAACAAACATACGTAGATCTAGCTCAATGAGAAAAGTGTAGATCTAGGCCATAAAAAGTGTGTACGTTGGAGGGAGAAAAAAGTAGATCTACAACATAAAGAAAGCTTTCCCCTTACTTACCTATCAAAAAAAGGAAATTTAACCACTTAATTTGGGTGAATCTATGGTGCAAATGAGGTGAGGAGGAGGAGGCAGCCGAGACCAAGCTTGGTAGAGGTGGAGAGAATGAAGTGGGGAAAGTGAGTGTGGTAGGTGGCTGTCAAAAATATCTAGATGATCTCAGGCTAGTAATGGCGCACCTCCTAAGAATGCGCCATTAGTAACCAGGGTTACTAATGGCGCACCTGGTGTGGGTGCGCCATTAGTAGTTTTGAAAAAAAAAATTGAATTTTTTTTTTAGTAGTGGCGCACCATGGAGTGGTGCGCCATTACTAGTTAGAACTAGTAATGGCGCACCACACCCAGGTGCGCCATTACTAGTTTTGGAAAAAAAAATTGAAAATTTTTTTTAGTAGTGGCGCACCGTTGTGTGGTGCGCCATTACTAGTTTTAACTAGTAATGGAGCACCACACAACGGTGCGCCACTGATAAGTCTGGGGACAGGGGTGTGCACAGGACAAACTTAGCAGTGGCGCACCAGACAACAGGTGCGCCATTAGTAATATGGACTCTAATGGCGCACCTGATTCTGGTGCGCCACTGCTATATAGCAGTGGCGCACCACATACATGGTGCGCCATTAATGTCCATATTAGCTATAGCCGTTTTCCTAGTAGTGACAAGTTTACAACCGTCTGTAACATGAGCCCCAACAACCTTTGTGAGATAAAGAGGTGGGGGGCCATATACTAATAGCATGGCATACTAGTATGACTAACTATTGTATAAGTAGGCTATTAAGTTGGCTATAAGTGGCACGGCAACTCCATATAGCGGCTCATGGTTGTACTATTAACCATGCTCTTAGGTTGTGCATCGCGATCAAGGCGGAGGGGAAAACGAGAGAACTTAATGTTTATTTGTTAATTAATACCATTGCATACAATGAACTGACCACTGCATGCCGTGGTAAATAGTCTCAAGTCATTGAAAACATACACGCCCCACGTCTTTTATTGGTTGATTTCTTTATTCATGTCAAGAAACAAGATACGAGATGGAAGTTAATGTACCGTGTCTAAACGTTTTGGGATTATTTGGTTTTCGTAATGTACCTAATGCACTGGTACGAAGGGAGTAGTAACATAGACTAGTGTCATATGCATGACGTCTAAGAGCATCTATAGCCGGTCACCCCAAACCCCCATATACGTCCGGGCGGACGGTCCGGTCACAAAAAAACGACCCAGACGGGCGCCTCAAACGGGCCTCAAACGTCCGGGCTGACCGGCACCTCTCATATCCAACCCAAATCTAGGGCGGATATGGGGGCGCCCGGGCGCGCCCGCCACGTCGGACCCGGCCCCACGCTGGCCCACCCGACCCCACATATATTCCTCCCCATCCGCTGCCCGGGCCAAACCCTAGGCACTTCACTCCACTCCCCTCCGCCACCCAAGCTCCCGTCCGGCTATCTCCGGCCTTCTCCGGCATGGCGGGTAGCGGATCCGACGATGAGCAGTACAGATCCATCAACTAGGGTGTCGTCCCATGCGGTTTGGAGGAGGCAATGGCCGTCCGCATTGCACTCCGCCGCTCCCGGGAGGACAGCGCCCGACCGATGGCAGGATCTGTTCGGCGCGAGTCCATTGCGTCGGCGCATCGGGCGCTTGGATCCTCCGGCGCTGGATCATCGCGGTCCTCTCGGGAGCCTTCCAATCTCCCTTTCCCCATCACCAGACCGCCGGAGTATGAGTCCTACCGGGACCGGTGTGCTCGCCGTGGGAAGGATAGGATGAGAGCGGCCGAGGCCCGCCTCGCCGCCGACATGGCGGCGGCGGAGGCGGCTGATGCGGTGGCGCGGGCGGCCGTAGAGGAGGAAGTCATCCGCGCCCGCATTCTAAATAAGCGGTAGCGGAGGAACACACGCGCCCTCGCTCGAGAGCAGAATCGGGCGGTTCGTGCCATGGCCAGACTGCCCCCCAAGGAGGAGAAGGAGGACAGCGACGGGTCGGACAGCTCCGACGATGAGCAGATCCGGCTCGATCCGTACTGCGTCTTCGACCGCTACTTCCGCGAGAAGGACGACAAGGGCGCCGGGAAGGGCAAGGACAGCTGTGGATGATCTTGTCCATAGCTAGCATGTAGGTTAAACATGCCAATTTTTGATAGTCCGATGACATGTCCTGATGTAGTAGCCAAACGATGTGTGTAACGCATCGTTTACGTAGTTGCATGAGTTTGTATGAATTTGAGATATGTTAATTGAGGTGTCCAGTTGTGAGAAGAAAAATTTGAGACGTGATCGGCGTTTGAGGGCTGTAGATGTTACTCCCCACTATGACTAGCATAAAGCCAAACAAGAATCGTCCCCTGATTGCGAACATGTCTGGTCAAGCCAAACAAGAATCGTCCCCTGATTGCGAACATGTCTGGTCATCCCGGGCACAGGCTTTCAACACGGCTGTAACCTGGTACCTCCGTCAAAAAGAGAAAACGTGTCAAGGTCTTAGCTAACAATACCTGGCCTGGCCGGCCTAAACTTTGTACAAAAAAGGATCCGTTGGACCTTTCTACCCCGAAAGTTGTGCGGCACGCCTCACAAGTCACGACTTGGTACGACCTGTCACGCCCGTCAGTCAGGCCCATGCCGTAGCGAACGAACCTTCGTTTCGCACCTGTAATTACGTTTTTATATACAAAAAAAAATACAGCAGGTAATAAACAACTGTACTCCATTTACCGTACATTTTTTCCCACACAAGAAAACCTTTATACCGCAGCTCATAAATCCAACCCGCCCACCCGCCAGTCACGAGGAGCGACCAACCCACCGGAAACCGAATCAAAACCAGCAGCGGCCGCAGCAGGGAGGAGCCTCGTATCGGGCCGCCCCGTACGCGCGTTCCACGTGGTGGCTACTCCCTCCGCCCCTTCCCACCTCCGACGAAAACACCTGCGGGCTGCGGCCCTGCCCGCCCCGGCCAGATTGCGCCCGATGGATATGCGTAGGTATTAAATCCGGGAGATCGGATTCGAAACAAAATCGAATCCCCGAATCTGGGTTGCTCGCCCTGATCGTCCGTGGGCTCGCGCGGCGTCGGCCATGGGGGCGATGGGTTGCCGTCGGGCCGGGGCGGCCGTGGGCTGGCAGCACGTCTTCGAGGATGAGGAGGAGGAGGACGAGCGCGAGGACGCGCCGCGCGTGGAGGAGGAGGAGGGGGCGGACGAGGACTGGGGGGTCGAGATGGAGAGGAGGGGGAGCAAGAGGAAGGGGCCGCGCTCGTCGCGGCCGCGCAAGCGGCGGCGCGTCGCCACGCTCTGCGCCTCGCCGGCGTCGTCCGACTCCGGGTCCCCGTCGTGGAGCGCCGTGCCCAAGCGGCGGCGCGTTGCCACGCTCTGCGCCTCGCCGGCGTCGTCCGACTCCGGGTCCCCGTCGTGGAGCGCCGTGCCCACGAGGCGGCGCAGCGGAAACGGGGCCAAGAGGGGCCGCCCCGTCGCCGTGCCCGCTGAAACGGCTGCGCCCGCAGCAGAGGAGGCGACGCCGAGCACCAGCGCCGCAGGCCGCACCAAGGGGAGGAGGTCGTGCCACCAATGCAAGGCGGCGACGAAGCAGCAGATGACCAAGTGTAAGCGATGCCGCGAGAAGATCTACTGCGGCCCCTGCATCGAGGATATGTACATCTCTCTTCTCACCCCGCTTGTAATGTTCGGTTATTAGCACGAATGAACATCCGAGTTACCAGTGAGGCCTGTGGGTTTGCAGGTACCCGGAGTTGTCGTTGGCCGAGGTTAGAGTCGGGTGCCCGTCCTGCCGCGGAATCTGCAATTGTAAACGGTGCACTGCCAAGGAGCAGGGTGAACCCAAGGTGATGATCTTGTGGCTTGTTGAGTTATTTCCAATAGTGCAAACGCATCAGCAGTTCAGCATGATATCAGCACTTCAGATTTCTAGGTTACATTCATAAGATTTCTTGTTTTAAAATAATTGTTCTCTGTTGCGACAAACTGACAATGCTGTGACTTGGTAGTACAAATTGTTGTTAGATTGTGACAAGGAAATCTAGTTATCGAGTGTTTGCAGTGTTTGACATACTTACAGTTTTGTGAAACCATAACAGTTGTAACAAAAAATTCGACACCATATCTGGAGGTCTAAAAATATGCATTTTTTCCACTCGTAGAGTTCAGTTTCGAGGAAACGCAATGGCAGTAGATCAGTAACGAAGAGAAAGAAGGCTAACACCTCAGGTGTAAAGTCAACCAGGGTTCGTAATGAGGTGGCACAGACCGAAGCAAATGACAACTCCTTCCTAAGATCCAATGAGATTAATAGCACATCTGTCATATTAGACAAGGTAGATACGTTGGATGCAAGACCTGATGAGATTGCTCGTGAAACTAAAGTAAAACATGCTAGATATCTGTTGCCCTATCTGGTGCCTTGTTTGAGTGACCTGAACAGGGATCAGATGGTTGAGAGAAAGATAGAGGCCGAAATTCAAGGTAAACTAGATTCTCCAGAACGTGTGGAAACTAAACAGAGTTGTGCCTTGCAACTAATTGTTACTTACCCTGTTTTCTGCCAAACAGGATTGGAATTGTCTGAACTGAGTGTTGAACAGGCTGACTGCCGGAATGATGAGAGGATGTTCTGGTACTGAGTGCTCCATTCATTCAACTTTGTATTTTTTTTCCCACTAACTGTTGTTATTTTATACTTTGTAGTTATGATTTCATTTCTATTTCGTCCAGTGACAATTGCAGAACTTCGATCTTTGATCTGCATAGAAGCTGTCCAAACTGCTCATATGAATTATGCATTGCGTGTTGTAAGGAGCTTCGTGAAAATAATCTAGAGGGCTCTTGTCGGGAAGAGCTGGTGTCTTATCCTAATAGAGGAATCGACTATATGCATGGTGGTGATCCATTGCCTGAGTTGATGAACTGCGTACAAACAGACTTGTCCAGTTGCCAGCCTAAGACTACCAAGTGGTGTGCTAATACTGATGGGACTATTAATTGCCCCCCACCTGAACTTGGGGGTTGTGGTGATCATGCCCTTAAGTTGAGACAGATGTTTCCAAAAGATTGGTTAAATAAGCTCGAAAGGGATGCTCTACAGTTGAGTAAGCAGCTAGAACCTTCTGATATTGTCAGCGGATATACACATGAATGCCCGTGCTGTACTAAACATGAAAATGCAAGGCATGCTGCCACCAGAGATAATTCAACAGATAACTGCCTATACTGTCCAAAATCAGATAATGAGAAAGCAGATGATCTAACTCACTTCCAGAGTCACTGGGTGAAAGGAGAACCTGTTATTGTACAAGGGGTACTACAGAAAATGCCACATTTGAGCTGGGAGCCACCACATATGTGGTCTGAAGTACATGGTGCTAGTACTACCCCTGATATGAAAAATGTGAAGTGTATTGATTGTTTATCTTGTTGTGAGGTTAGTGAAAAACATTCCATATCTAGGAAATGATTTTATTTCTTGAATACCTTTATATTGTACTCCCTCGGTATCAAAATATAAGACGCTTTTTGACACTAAGTAGTGTAAAAAAGCGTCTTATATTTTGATAAAGAGGGAGTATTTGTTTGTCAAATGATTCCAAATACATAAGATATTGAGGTGTAAAAAAACACTTTGTTGTCCTAGAATTTTTTTCCAAAGGTATCTGGTAGCTGATCGTGTTACACGCTTACCAAATTTCTATAACTATTTTGAGCATTCTGAATCCATCGGTTTTAATACAATTATTAGCATCCTGAATGTCGAAAAGGTCCTGGTGTTGATTAATTCGTTCACCATCACCCAAAAATTTGTTCAGTCTCATGCGCTCATTAGCTGCAAAGTGTTTACTGTCTTGAAGTACACTTTTCTTTGGTTATTTCAGGAATAACTCATATCACAGTTGTCTGAAATATGTAATTTAATTTAAGTGCAAGGTTCCAAGAGAACATATATTCAGACAAATTTCTGTTAGGATGGATGAGGGGGTTGAATTAATCTGTTTCATGCGGACTTGATCAGTGTAGTCATTATGTTTTTCATTTCTCATTACCCAGAAACAAAATTCACCTTTTGTGTTTAAATAATCCAGGTCGAGATACGCACACAGGATTTCTTCAATGGATACTATTATGGTCGGGTGTATCAAAATGAATGGCCCGAAATGCTTAAATTGAAGGACTGGCCTACTTCAAATCATTTTGAAGAGCTTTTGCCTTCGCATGGAGTGGAATACATCAATTCTTTACCCTTTCAACCGTACACAAATTTGAAATCTGGCTTGCTAAGTGTCTCCGCATTGCTTCCTGATGACATTCTAAAGATTGACATGGGCCCAAAGTCATACATAGCTTATGGCTATGCGCAGGAACTTGGCAGAGGAGATTCTGTTACGAAGCTTCATTGTGATATATCTGATGCAGTAAGTAAATAGCTGTACTCCCTTAGCAATTGAGAAGCACAAATACCTTGGAAGCAAATTCCCATCTCTCGTGTATATATGAAAGGAAAATTTTCACACTTGCTTACCTCAAAGAACTTAATTTTCCTGTAATGTAGAACATTCAATTTCATGGGACCAATAGTAGAACCATGATTGGTGCTAGTCTTGCTGAGATTTGGTTCTCTTTAATTATTCTATGTTATTTTTGATATTGTTAGGTTAACGTTTTGATGCATACTGCAAAAGTTGCCCCTTCTGAAGGACAAGAAAATGCAATAAAAAACTTGAAAGCAAGACATGAGGTACAAGATGAAAAGGAATGTTGTGGGAATTTTGCAATTGATGGAAGTGATGCATGTCATAAAAACTGCCTGGATTCAAACCATACATCCTCTCCTAACTACAGCAAGGACGATGAGGGAGGTGCTTTATGGGATATTTTCAGGAGGGAGGATGTTCCAGAACTGGAAACGTACCTTCATAAACATTCCAAGGAATTTCGCCATATATATTGTTCTCCAGTTGAAAAGGTTGGTAATCGTGTGATATGAACAACCTTGTACTTGCTGCCATCATGTTTAACACCTTTCACCATGTTTGAATGCAGACATTTAACCCTCTACATGATGAAACATTCTATCTAACCGAGGAACATAAAAGGAGACTTAAAGAGGAGCATGGTGAGTTCTGTTTGTCTTCTTTTGTAACACTTTGCCAAATCTTTACTGCAAATGGTTGCAGTGTCTGGTTTGTATTTTCTTGAATTTTTGTTACTCCCATTTAGGAGTCGAGCCTTGGACATTTGTACAAAAACTTGGAGAGGCGGTTTTTATACCTGCTGGGTGCCCTCATCAAGTACGGAATCTCAAGGTAAATGTTCTCAGTTTACCATAGCAGTGCCACAACTCCATAACTGTGCTAGATAGGGGAGAACTGCGAAATAATATTCAAGTTTGCATGTTATGTACCTGATTATTTTTATTGTTATCATTGCAGTCTTGCACGAAAATTGCTATAGATTTTGTATCACCTGAGAATGTCCAGGAGTGTGTCAAGTTAACTCAGCAATTCCGCGTGCTTCCTAAGAACCACAGAGCAAAAGAAGATAAATTAGAGGTAAGTATGACCTTTTTTATGAACATAATTAAGACTTTTTCAATGCACCCATTTTAACCATCCTGCATTACATATGCATTTCAAGCAGCATTAAGCTAAGCTTGGGACATAACACTATAATTAATATATTACAATGCAAGATGAGCTCCTGTGTGCTCTTTTCTCTTCTTTTGTTGAGACCAGCTGCAACATGCTCGGTACCTAACTTTGGATTGTAACAGAAGTTGTGTTACTTCCTTTTAACTTCCTTTTATGCAAGGGTATAACTAATTAAATCTGCCACATTACATCTTAAAGTAACCTCCTTTTGATTGTGTGTTGCCTCATCTCTTCATCCTTCTCACTGGCGACCATCTCCTTGATATCCATCCTGGCATCAACTTTCCTCCTGTGTTTGTTGGCTTGACGTGTAGTCACTGATGTGACCCTCACGCTACCGCGGCTGCCGTGACCCATGCCTTTGCAGTGTCGCTGCCGACAGTCTCCGTCTCTTTGTGCTGTCGCAGCCGTGCATGCATTGTAGAGAACTTAAGGTGCCAGCACCGCTGCTGTTGCAACCCTTGCTGTGAAGTTCCTCTGCTGTCATTACCATGACCTACAGTGCTCCCGTCTTCCGTGCCATTGCTGGCGAAGCGATTGTTGCTCTTGGGACCTCGCACCACCCTGGCCATATTCCTACTGCTGGCCTGACTCTGCACACTAACTACCGCAGCTGCATGCGTGTTGGTGTCACGAGATGGGGAGAGCAGCGCACAGGTGTTGGTGGAGGATGAAGTGCAGCATCTGTAGGTTTATTAGATCGAACCGTCTCCAGGTATGCATTTCAGGAACGAGATTGTTGTAGCTTTTCTCTTTCTTATTATACTTTTTGCTCCGCCAGAGTTGACTGACGGACATGTTGGTAGGTTGCAATCAGATCTACAGATGGATATCATGCTTTTTCATATCCCATTTCATATTTTTTCCCTTGCAATTGGAGTCGGATATTTTTTGCCCACTTTAGCATCCGCTTCTCAAAACGTCCCGTGATCCACAAAATTAATGCGGTCTTAGTTCCCAACTCTTGAAATATCCCTTCCCTCCTTATTCTAAAACTGACTCTCAATCATGAATCCTCATTAGCCACATCACCTACTGGACAGTAGCCATTGGATCAAGCGGGAACACAATTCAAATCATAGGATTGCACTCCTTTGCAGGCTCAGGCAATGTCCAATGCAAGTCGCTTAAACATGCGCTTAAAAAAGGAAAAAAAAATGTGCCCTCATTAAGCGTTGACGTAAGAGTCCTAGATTCCAAAGCAAACAAGTTTAGAGGCACTTACATTATATTTGAAAAAGGCAAGAACCCATAGAGATTATATTTGAGCAGATGGTTGCAAACCGGCTAGGAATTTTATCCCTAGCGCCCACTGTCAGCGCTGTGTGAGCAAAAGGCAGTTCCACGAGAATATGACATGGCAGTTAGAGTAGAATATTATAGGGAGACAGATTGGATTCACGTGCAATACAAGAGATGGCAGTATATTAAGTTGATTAACCGGCGCCTTTTGGGCAGAAACAAGCATTTGTATTTGTATAATAACTTTTATGCACCTCTTCAAATATTATAATTGCTACAGAGAATATGCCACAATTTCTTCTCGCCTACTTCTAGACTTCCTGTTTTTTGTGCACAATCATCCTGGAACATATACGCTTATTGACAACATCACTCCCGCAAGCCATCTCTTCTTTTTGCTGACGAGGATTTCTGAACTGATAACATGACACTTTCGTTTTGTTCTTTCTCCAGTCCTCAGAATTTCTGGAAATCCACTCTTTGCAAACCTTGTTCTTTTTGAAGATAATTTCTGAAGGTGATGAACATCATGAATCCCTTCTCTTTTGTTTTTGGCTGATTGTTCATGATTTGATGACCATCAAGTTCTCCTTTAGTTTCTCCAACACAATGTCGAGCCATGACCATCAAACAGATTCTCCTTCAGAATTTCTGTAAATTACTCTTTGCAAACCTTGTTCTTTTTAAAGATAATTTCTGAAGGTGACGAACATCACGAATCCCTTCTCTTTTGTTTTTGTCTGATTTTTCATGAATTGATGACCACGAAGTTATCGTTTAGTTTCTCCAACACAATGTCCAAATCCACGACCATCAAACAGAAAAAAAAACAATTCCCGCGAGCAATCACGAGCACTCTAATTCTAAAACTGTATACTCGTTTTGCTATTTGATATTATATATGGCCCTCGAATAGAAAATTCCGGCCGTTCTCCCGGTTGAATATGACATCATGCAACTTAATTTCGTCGTGCATGAAGTCATGACCCACCAATTTTTGTGCCAATGATATGGCAGAATTGTGCCAATTTTTGTCTGATTTTTGTGTTATATATCTGATTCAATAATGTGTAATCCATATCTATGTGCATCTCTCCTCGGAGTTTTGCTTAGTGACATGTTTTAGGTACGTCTCACATCATTAAATTGGTCGAGGCGATGTTCTCGGCGCAGTCCCAATCTTGCGTGATGAATCTACTGGACCGATAGTCCAGTTTGCACATTTCAAGATCTAGTTAGTCCCTCTGTTCATCAATATATGACGTTTTAGACTGACCATACAAGTCTCTAAAACGTCTTATATTAATGAAAACATGGAGTAGTTGTTTACGACACAAATAACATAACTTGCTCTCATCTAACCTTTTATTGCAGCAAGTCTATCTAATGTTATTATGAATCCACTCTAACCACCTTAACTTAATTTTGTGGACTAGTTGGGTGGGCCATGCCATTGCAGGCCCTTTACTTGGCACAATTTCCCAACATAATTCGTTTATTTTTGAGGATATGCTTATAAGATCCTAGTTCCATGGCCGCTACCGCAAATCTTGATGATGAAACGTTGAAGCCCTTGTAGTGCGTGGCTGACGAGTTCTACGTACTAGTCTAGAATTTGGTGAACTTATGACTCGGCAAGGTGATCATAATCACTCCATCAAGTTCCCCTTTAGTGGACTAAAGGTGGGAGGGGGGCCTATGCTAGGTTCCTGATGATCGCCATCGAAGAAGAGTCGACGCATCTTTAATATCACGTCAAATGTTTATGGTGCCTGCAATCTTCGGAGTCGATGGTGCACTGTTGCAGTATGGAAAACTTGTGGCTTAGCAAAGCGATCCTAGTCACTCCACCATCGGTGGATGACTAGTGAGATGGAACTTGATGATACCGGTCGTTGACAGATCCCCAACCATTGCTGGGCCAATAAGAGGAAGTCATGCCAAACAAATCCGTGATCAGGTGAATGCTAACTTGAGTTTATCTTATAGTTCAATGAATGGTCGTCCTTTCATCTTCGTTGTTGTTAATCAAACTCAGGTGCCATGTCGAGGAAGCCAACCATTTTTTTTGTTCTTGAAGAAACAAACCTGCAGAAACAAAGTCATTGAAACAAAGTTATAAGTGAATTGCATGCTTTCAACACTTGCCTATGATTAAGTTCAAAAAGGAAAAAAAAAACACTTGCCTTTGATTTTTTGTTGTTGAAACAATCGAAGTGCAACGTGACAATGGGGCATACCACTACACTAAACGTAGTCATCGAGTCTACTTTTCAACCCTATAATTTGAAGCTACTATGAGGCCAAAGATTGCACAAGAGTTGCCAAGTTTGCTACTTATCCACCCAAAGCATCCATGCAAATATTGTTGTCATTTGGGACTATGGTTGCACCTAGCTAGAGTGGTTGTCCCTGTCTCCCTCGACCTATGACGAAACTCTCCAGTTACTAGCTACAAGCTTATGCAAGAACAAAACAAGTGCTCCTTGCTACCATTGTTCTTGCCAGTCCATTCGGATTTGCAAGAACGATGTTTCCCCTAATTTATGCCATATGTTTATCAACATTTTGTGTGAACAGGTACTAATTCAGCAACTCTCAAAGCTATAGCTTCTCCCAGTTGGTCTTACACTACAGTAAGTAAGGTCACTTGGCTTGGAAAGCTAGGCTATTTCAGTGATCCGTAGGTGAGGGACTCTTTATAAGGCCCTCTTTCTATCAAGGACCAGATAACAACAAAGGATTGCCTTTGAATTGCATTTCCTCTCGCAGCTCTCATTTGCACCTCTCCGAATAGGTGTCTTTTCTCGACACGTTCCTCTCCTAAACGCTGACAAGGTCTCTCTTACAACCTCCTCCGTCTTTGTTTTGTGAAACATCGAATACTGCATCTACACGGCCATAATTGTTGTCTTAACTATTGGGCTCTCTAATCCATTCGCTCCCCTAGCTTTCGTCTCAGTGTCAATGTCGCCGTTGGTGTTCTTTTCGATCTCAATGCATTTCACCGCTCTATCGAAAATTCTCTCTGCCCCTACCATACTCCAGCTTCAGCCCTGGGATTTGGCTGCGGACTTGAAAAGCCACATAGTCTTGGTTTACATTTCGTGATTGTTCAGACAATGGACCAAAGTTCGTGTAGCTTCGAATCACCTTCCTAACTGATGGTTAACATTAAACCTTCCACTTGCAACTACTTGCCCTCCCCCACATTGATCTTACGTAGTGAAGATCTGGTCATCTTTGGGCATTATAGGATCTCTGCCTGTAAAAAAACCATTAGTTCTTGCGAATAGTCGTGGAAGAAAGGGCAGGCATATTAGCAACTGTTACCTGTTAACTGATTAGTGACTACACAGTGTGCGGCTCAGTGTGTAGTCACTAATCATAGGGAGTACAGGTGCACTGGTGCACTACACGGTAAGTACATTTGCGTTGTGTGGGAGAGTAAAACTTGAGCTATGCGGGAGTACAAGTGTGCTAGATGCGAAGTATAAGTAAACTTCACACGTGGGGAATACAAATACGCTATTATGTGAAGACACTATGCATGGAGTAAAAATGCACTAGATATACTTGGGGGGGGGGGGGGGGGGGGGGGTATGGGAGTATAAGTTGTGTCAAAAAAAAATCGTTAAAGGGAAATGCAACGGTAAAACATTTTTAAATTTAGAGACAACAACCCTTTTCTGTTCCGATGGCAAAAAGAAAAACCCTGTAAATTGTAGAAAAAACCCACCACGTGTCGGCACTAATGCATTTTGGGGTAACCTTTGCAAAGAGGTACCCCTAACTAGTGATTTCCGGAGATGTAAGGGTGGATTAGGGCATCTGTACCAGAGTGGGTACGACTGTTTTAGGTGGGCTTTTAGTTGGGCCGAAATTTAGGGCTGATCATACGAGTTGAATTTTGATGTATGTTGCAACAAGGAACGCTGTTTAAGAATTCGTCCGATTAATCAGTTAGCTTGCCGATTAATCCCTACTCATATGGCACCAAGTGGCCAATAAACTGATAAATCATCCGATTAAGTGATTAACTGGCCAATTAACTTGCCGATTAGCCTATTAATCCCCTACTCGCCAGCCAACCGAGCAGCTACCAGTTAACGATTTCCTCAACAATGCAAACTACACACATTCATCTTTTCCGATGCATCTTCACTAATTTTACTTGCAAATAATTTGCATTGATAACCATGAATAATTACTGACAATCTTACCTTCTATTTGGCGCAGGTGAAGAAGATGATAATATATGCCGTTGATCATGCCGTGGAGATTCTGAAGGAGCATTGCCACTCTTCCCCGTTTAGTTGCTGACATTGTCTCTGAAGGATTTCTGCCATAGTAGGACAAATTGATGACAACGGTGTTGACTAAAATGTATAGTGTTGCCAAAAGCTCTCTGGCACAATAACAGAGGAAAGGGAGACTGCAAAAGATCGATGTACTCTGTAGAAAATAGTTGAGCTCAGTGAAGAAATAAAGTATTATTTTGTTGTGAATTATACATCCACATTGCAGTAATAGTTCAATCACCAGGTATAGGAGCTATGTATCTATCATACGTACGTAGCTATACTTAGGAAGCAAACGCTAAAAAACCTATAAGAATATGCAGTTAGATCCCAAACTTAGTGACCGACTGTAGGCAAGCTTTAAGCACCTCCGACTTTAAACTACCATCTACTCTAATGCAAACTCCTCTTCGAGGGACAAACGATTATGTTCTTTTCAGCTTTCCGTAAGGGCATCC